>CM020215.1:91965511-94671345 GCA_009819775.1 Phoenicopterus ruber ruber | reverse complement strand
TACCCCCTCAATCCCGTCCCTTTCTCACACGGGACACCCTCCACCCCCAAGAAACACTGCCGGCTTATCAAAACAAAACTACGACAGGCCGCCGCTTTTTTATCCTCCTTTGCTCTGTGGGTGAACCACCATAAACTGTGGGTGACTCCAAAAGGACAGTTTTACCTCCTCTGAGTTTTGTTCCCTTCCGTGTTTCAGACATTTCGCTGCTGTAGGAAGCGGCACCGTGACTTCCGCCAATCACCAAAAAGAGGGTGGGGGGAGAAACACAACAGGCAGTCCCCAAAACAGAGGCAGGCTCGAAAAACATAGCTGGCCCGTACGGGGATCGAACCCGCGACCTTGGCGTTATTAGCACCACGCTCTAACCAACTGAGCTAACCGGCCGCGCTGGGTTGCGTTTTCCCAGCGCCCGTGATCGCGGACCCCGCCCGGGGTGGTGGCGGCCTTCACCCGCCCCGCCGCCGCGGAAACGGCCCGATCCACGACACCAGCATCTGTGCCGAACAGAGACACAAACGCGTGGACACCACGCGTGCCCCCGGCGCAGCTTCTTCCCCTGCTAGCCCACTCGCCGCGGTGCAGAAATGGCGTCCCCTCCGCGCCCACCCGCGTTCGGCAGGGCCCCGCGGCTCCCAGGCCTCAAAACAGCGCCCCGTGGAGCGCAGACAAAAAGCACTTGTCAGGAGTGGGATTCGAACCCACGCCTCCAGGGGAGACTGCGACCTGAACGCAGCGCCTTAGACCGCTCGGCCATCCTGACCGCTGAGTGGGTCTCCCAGCCGGGCCGCTTCGGCTCTGCCGCGGAGCCCGGCCGCGCCCCGGGAGCCCCGGCCCCGCGGAGCCCGCCCGCCCCGCGGCTCTAGGAGCAGGCTCTGAGCACACACGCTTTTTTCTGGCACCTGAACGAGAGAGGAAGCGCCTCACGTAGGAGTAGCGGCAGAAGGGGGCTGAGAGCAGAGGGAGCTACTGCTGTAGGGCAGGGGCTAGGGAAGGGCGATGCCATGGCGGCACACCTTCCCAGCTTTCCGTTACAGCCTCCAGCATTCGCTCTGCGTCCAGGCCCTTCCGTATATAAAGTGCCCCATGGAAACACCACCCTTAAACACCACTTAGCGCCGTAAGACGCTATTCTGCCACACCATCAGTGACCATAGGTGAATGCTACTCTCGGCCCTCTCCAAGGGGCTGCAGGATACTACTGAGTCTTACAGGGGACACCAGGCAGCGTGGCCTTCCTAGCTCCCATCCATTAATTCTGAACAGGTGACAGTGGGGTTCATTCTGCTTTACTTCTACTGAGCCCGTAGAAGATCATTTCAGGACAGTCAGAGGCAAAGGGAGACTGCTTTTTGACAAAGGAGTGCAAAAAGAACCCCGATCTTCTTTATATTAAGTGTTACAGTGAAGTTTCTTTTCTGTAAAAAAACAAGGCCCTAATATTTTTGATTTGCAGTGAGATACAAATACGTGGTTACACATAGGCTAACATTGTTTAGCAGTATTTTGAGATACGTTTTTGCTCAGTTCTGAAGATAATAGTGCAAACCAAAGTCAAACCACTTCCCCCCCCAACAAAATTCCTTTAAAAATTTGACCTTGAATACCAAAGCCACATATTCTTCATTCATTTCTCTTAGCTGCATTAATTTGCCATTTCAGAAGATGGTATCTAGAGGTACATGCTAGACCTTCAGCTTCAGAATTTATCTGAACTAAGCTGAATGTCACTTCATAGCCCATTGGTTATTTGGGTTTCCTAAGAAAGGCTGAAGCTCTTTCCTGGAGAGAACTTCATATAAATAGAAAAAGCAATTAATCCTCACAGCAATATATGATACACCTAACAGTTTTACTGCATTAAGACTACGGTTACATTCAGCCAAAGGAAGACACGCAGATTGAAGGGATAATGTGTACAAGAGATCGATTTAAACTGTATTTAGTAATACACCTGTCATGGTTTAACCCAGCAGGCAGCTAAGCACCACACAGCCGTTTGCTCACCACCACCATCCCCCCCCAGGGGGATGGGGGAGAGAATAGAGAAAAAAAAGTAAAACTCGTGGATTAAGACAAAGACAGTTTAATAGGACAGGAAAGGAAGAGAATAATTAATAATGATAAAAGAATATACAAAACAAGTGATGGACAATGCAATTGCTCACCACCCACTGACCGATGCCCAGCCTGTCCCAGAGTCGCGGCACCCCTGGCCAACTCCCCCCCAGCCTTATATGTTGAGCATGATGTCATAGAGTATGGAATATCCCTTTGGCCCATTTGGGTCAGCTGTCCCAGCTGTGTCCCATCCCAGCTTCTTGTGCACCCCCAGCCTTCCTGCTGGTGGGGCATGAGAAACTGAAAAGTCCTTGAGTTTGCATAAGCACTGCTTATCAACAAGTAAAACATCAGTGTGTTATCAACATTACTCTCATACTAAATCCAAAACACAGCACTATACCAGCTACTAGGAAGAAAATTAACTCTATCCTAACTGAAACCAGGACAATATCCACCCCTTATTCTATAGCATCTACATCATGCCCAGGTCCTACACTTTCCAGTACATTCTAATTAATCACCAACACTTTTCCTGTTTTTTGATATATACACACAGATATCATTCCCTTAAGTCTATGGGCCATCCCTCTAAAATGTCCATTGAGTTCATTTAGTCCATGACTTTGGGCTCAATCTCTCATAACAGTCATTCAAGGCAGGAGAGATGGTGTGTGGTGTTAGATTGTTGCATGCTGAAGCCAGTTCTGGTTCCATCACCACTGCACTTTGCTCAGTTTCATCAAAATTCAGTCTTCATTAATCTGGGTGATTCTTACTGTAATACTATTGATATGGCATATAGCAACCATAGTAGTGATGATATACAGTGTTAGATAGAACATCATACAGTTCAAATCATTAGCTATTCTCACCCAGAATCAAATCCCCTTGAGGTACATCAGACTTCCCCATCCTTCTGCATTACCCACCAAGTGCACCCAGGTCCTTGAGCAAAAGCAGTCCCATGGATGGATTTGCCTTTGCCTGAGGCAGGAATAACCCAGACTGTCTTCCCTAACATATTCTTTATGTGCACTACAGGGACCTTTTTACCTTCTACAGTACGTAAAAGTTTTGATTGGGCAGGGCCAGCTCAATTAGTAGATCCCCTAGTGTTGACTAACCAGGTGGCTTTTGCTAAACGTGTATCCCAACGTTTGAAGGTCCCACCACCCATTGCTCTTGGTGTAGTCTTTAACAGTCCATTGTATCGTTTGATTTTCCTGGAGGCTGGTGCATGATAGGGGATGTGATACACCCACTCAATGCCATGCTCTTTGGCCCAAGTGTCTACAAGGTTGTTTCAGAAATGAGTCCCGTTGCCTGACTCAATTCTTTCTGGGGTGCCATGTCGCCATAAAACTTGCTTTTCAAGGCCTAAGATAGTGTTCGGGGCGGTGGCATGGGGCACGGGATATGTTTCCAGCCATCTGGTGGTTGCTTCCACCATTGTAAGGACATGGCGCTTGCCTTGGCGGGCTTGTGGGAGTGTGATACAATCAATCTGCCAGGCCTCCCCATATTTATGTTTCAGCCATCGTCCTCCATGCCAGAGAGGCTTTAACTGCTTGGCTTGCTTGCTTGCAGCGCATGTTTCACACTCATGGATAACCTGTGTGGTAGCGTCTATGGTGAAGTCCACCCCTTGATCATTGGCCCATCTATACGTTGCATCTCTTTCTTGATGGCCTGAGGTGTCATGGGCCGACCGAGCTAGGAATAATTCACCTTTATGTTGCCAGTCCAGATCTACCTGCGCCACTTCACTCTTAGCAGCCTGATCCACCTGCTGGTTGTTTTGATGTTCTTCAGTGGCCCCACTCTTAGGTATGTGGGCATCTACGTGATGTACTTTTAGAACCATGTTCTCTACCTGAGCAGCAACATCTTGCCACAATTTGGTAGCCCAGATGGGTTTACCTCTGTGCTGCCAGTTGCTCTGCTTTCGTTGCTGCAACCACCCCCACAGGGCATTTGCCACCATCCATCAGTCAGTATAGAGGCAGAGCACTGGACACTTTTCTCATTCAGCAACGTCTAAAGCCAGCTGGATGGCTTTCACCTCTGCAAACTGACTCGATTCACCTTCTCCTTTGGTAGTTTCTGCAACTTGTCCTATAGGACTCTGTCCTGGTTTAGGCTGGGATGGAGCTAGTTTTGTCTCCAGCAGCTACTGTGTCTTGGATTTAGTGCGTGAAGAACAGTGATAGTACACTGATGTTGTTGGTTGCTGCTAAACGATCAAGGACATTTTGCAGTTTCCCAGGTTTTGCTAATGTGCAGGGGCAAAAACTTGGGAGGGGTAGAGCCAGAATAGCTGATCCAAACTGGCCAAAGAGAGTATTCCATACCATAGACATCATGCCCAGTATAAGTGGGGGTTGGCTGGTGGGCCACTTCCCTTCTTTTCCCTTTTTTCATTCGTTTGGGCCTTTTGTTCATTCATTTGGCTGTTTGTTCCCTCATCTGCTTTCTCTGAAAGGTGCTGTTCTGGGACAGCTAGGGGGGAATATCCCTGCTCCCTGCCTGCTGCTTGGTCGTTGGGTGGTGAGAAATTGTGCATCGTTTGTTTTATATATTCTATTATCCTTATACATATATTATTATCATCAATATATTTTTATATTTTTGCTTTGCTGTCCTGGTGAACTGCTTTTATCTCAACCCACGAGTTTTCCTTTCTCTCTGCTTCTCCCTCCCTACCCCATGGGGGACGAGGGGGGGAGTGAGTGGCTGCGCGGTATTTGGTTACCACCTGGGGTTAAACCACGACAGACTCCATACTCCAGCCTTCCACCTCCGATGCTTTCCCATGAAGTGACATGACCCATCAGTGAACAGGGCATATTGCTTCTCATTTTCCAGTAGTTTATTATACAGTGGGGCCTCCACCATGCGTCACCTCCTCCTCTGTCAACATTTTGAAATCTTTGCCTTCTGGCCAGTCCATGATCACTTCCAAGATTCCTGGGCAACTGGGGCTTCCTATTCAAGCCTGCTGCCTGATTAATGCGACCCACTTGCTCCATGAGGCAGCACAGTTGCATGATGTGTAGAGGGGACCCTCCCTTTGAACATCCAGCCCAGCACTGGCAGTCAGGATGCCAGGGTGAAGTTCCAAAACACTGGAAGTACCTGCTGTTCCAGGTATTCGCCCATACTATCTCACACACCCTGTCACTCAAATATCCAGCCTCGGGGAGATGTCTAGGTGATATTTTTAAATAGTTGTTTAACCCTAAACAAGACCTGAAACACATTCAGGAGACAGAGCAATAGAAGCATGCTGGCTTGAACATCCTAAGGATATTCAAAATTCTCAAGAGCTGTTGTAACTAGCCTGAAGGAGAAAGAGAAAGTGAAAGAGCAGGGGAGCATCTCCCCTGTCTCCTCCACAGATTACCTCTTCTCCTCAGAGAACCGAAGAGTATAATTAATAATTTCCAAGAGTTGGCTCCCAAGGTATGGAGATGACACCAATGCCAAGTACAAATACCAGAGTGGTCTCATGACCAGTAACTTCATCATATCGTAAGCCAGTGTTACACGATATAGCAAAACGATAACCTTGATCCAGCTCCCAGAGGTGATCAACAACATGCCAGGGAATATATACTGAAAGTAAGGTATTGCATGACACAACTCTGAGAACAAATAAAACAACATTGTGACCAGGGACAATTAAACTAATATAATGAATGGTTATTACAAATTTGTTGTAACATGCTCTGGTCAGATCTGTCAGTATCTCGAACCCTTTGAGCCCCACGTTGGGCACCAAAAAGGACTGTCATGGTTTAACCCCAGCTGGCAACTAAGCACCATGCAGCCAGTCGCTTGCTCCTCCCCTGGTCAGATGGGGGAGAGAATCAGAACAGCAAAAGTGAGAAAACTCGTGGGTTGAGATAAAGACAGTTTAATAGGGAAAGCAAAAACTGTGCACACACAAGCAAAGCAAAACAAGGAATTCATTCACCACCTCCCATCAGCAGGCAGGTGTTCAGCCATCTCCAGGAAAGCAGGGCTCCATCACACGTAACAGTTGCTTGGGAAGACAAACGCCATCCCTCCGAACGTCCCGCCCACTTTATATGCTGAGCGTGACATCATATGGTGTGGAATATCCCTTTGGTCAGTTGGGGTCAGCTGTCCCAGCTGTGTCCCCTCCCAGCTTCTTGTGCACCCCCAGCCTCCTCGCTGGTGGGGTCGTGTGAGAAGCAGAAAACGCCTTGACTCTGTGTAAGCGCTGCTCAGCAATAACTAAACCACCCCTGTATTACTATCAACTGTTTTCAGCACAAATCCAAAACATAGCCCCATACTAGCTACTGTGAAGAGAATTAACTCTATCCCAGCCAAAACCAGCACAACACCTTAAAGAAGGAAACCTGCTAGGCTAACAGGAGCTCCAAGGAAAGGGAGAGGAGCTTAAATCAGAGTGCACATGAACTCCAGAGAAGAAACTATAACCCAAGTTCTGCTCATGTAAACGTCCAAACCGAAATAAAGTAATTTTGGAAAGTTAGTCCATGGCTTCCTGTTTTGTGGAAGAGAACAGATGTTCTGGTACGTTTTCCAGAAAACCAGCATAGCAAGGCAAATGAGCAGTGTGCTATGTTCCCCAGACTGAGATTACGGTTAAATTGTCCAAGTTGCACAGCCTTCTTTGGTTCTGAGAGCTGCTCAAAGCACTTCCACCATGGTTGAATTTATGGACATATGCACACAAAAAATACAAATTACTATCTTTTTTTTTGCCCCCTAACCCCTGTATCTGTGCAATAAATTAGAATAATCCCACAGCTTCACTTGCACATCATGTCAAGGCAGGTAAGAGAAATGACTAACATAGCCATGTCATACTCCACTAGGAACTGTTGTACTAACAGGAACCACTGATCTGCAAATACATCTCTCCTTCACTCAAAAGGCTACCAAATGCTATTATCTTATTCCATGGGGAATGACCATATAGGAACCAACATCTAGTTTCTTATCAGCACTCTAATTTGTAATGCTCTACCACTTAGCATTAGAAACAAACTCTTCAAAGGCCCTTGTTTGGTATGGAACTTATGGGAACGGTGCCAAATCCCAGAGAAATAGTGTAATCAATAGAAAACCAGAATACGCAGTGGATATGGCCAGGGACACAGCAGATGGAGATGGAAGTAGGGAAGATACACTACCAATAAAAAATATTTGCCTAGAAACTTCACTCACCTGCACATACCACTTCTGATAGGAGAGAGAATATGAACCACTGGTCAGAGACTTGCAACTCATCTGCTATTAAAAAATGGGAGCATCCTCAAAGGAGGAATAGTCTATACATTAAAAGGTTTGCACCAAGGAAACCTTACACTATTTAATACTCAGAAGGAAAAAAAAAAGTCCACAACAATCAGGAATTCAATTTCTGTTTCATAGTAACATAACAGAAATATACTTCCCTGCTTGAATAAATATTTTGAGCAGGGTAGAGAAATGGTTCTTTACTTAGGTATAAAAAGTCATCCCAGGGAACAAAAGAGAAAATGAAGTATTCCTCCAAGTCCTTCCTTAATTTTGTTACTTATACATTGTTGTAAAGTTTCTACAGTCGTCTTATAGCATCGTGCTCAAAATTTTTGTTGTCTTCCTTCATGCCTACCCAACTCACCACTCAACCTCTGAACTTTCCTACCTTGTGCTTGTCTCTCTTGTTCTTGTTTCACTTACGCCTGTGCTTCTCCTGTCCTAAAGAGGAAAGTTTTCTAACTAAAAAGCATATGTAGGAAACCAAGAAAGAAGCAAATGTTTGTTTTTCATATTTACTCAAAAGTGTTTTAAAACAATAGTTTAATTTATAATTTTATTAACCTTTGGAGATATTATGTAATTTTAGTATTAAAACAAATTCCTGAAGTCGATAACTTCTCTTCCTGGAGCAGTTACACAAATGTAGTTATGTGTTCAAAATAAATGACCACCTTAGAACAGCAGTCCTTTGTTGAAGTCTACAGTTACTCGTAGGTATGAAATCACTTTTCTGTTGTGCATTGCAAAGGATAATTAGATGCCGAAGAGAATTTTGAGGTCAGCCAGAGTGAGCTTAGTGAAGGCCTCCCCTTTGCCTGACAGCACCTGCTGGGCGAGAACTTTCTTCCTCCTCTGGAGTTGTACAATCTTTTCTTCTACCGTTCCTTCACAGACAAACCTAAGAAAACCAAAGTCACATTATCTCAACTGCTAGGAATAAAAGTGTCAGCATTATATCAGCACTTCCCCATTTAATTTCTAAAGACTTGTCTCACTTAAAAATTAACAGCCTGTTATGTGACTGACAAAATATACCTGTGCACAGAAAACAGCTGTACTCATATCCAGATGATATAATATTTCAAATAAAAGTCTGATGCACTTTAGGCCTCAACTCTGGTCATCTGAAGCAATAGTAATTCTGTGACAAAATCCTGTAATGATTGTTTGATAACTGATGGCACCTGTTATAGTAAAAGCATTGTACACAAAATAGTATTTTAGATTCCAGTTTCTTTGAATTTTCTGTGCATTTACAATAACTAAGCTAGCCTTTCAGTACTTACAATTACAGATGCTTTTTCTAAAAGCCAACTTTGCCATTTATTAGAAGTGCTCTATATGTTTATGTTAGTGATATTAGAAAGGTCCAGGCTTAGGGAGCATGGTGAAAAATCTCCACTCAATAAGAGAAGAGAAATGGTTTGGTGCCTGAATCGTTCTCAGGAATGAACAGGACATTCCCACTAAACCACAGATTGAAAAACAATAAACCACTGCTAGCTATCAGGACAGCAACATGCAGGCAAGTGCCACATAGAAACATTTTCATGCAGTCTCTATCTCAGTGCCCAAACCCCAGTCCCACAGTCAGACCTTGTGCCTAGCTTTAAGTAAAG
Source organism: Phoenicopterus ruber ruber (assembly GCA_009819775.1). Classification (NCBI taxonomy): domain Eukaryota; kingdom Metazoa; phylum Chordata; class Aves; order Phoenicopteriformes; family Phoenicopteridae; genus Phoenicopterus; species Phoenicopterus ruber. Next base: position 94,662,361 of record CM020215.1, on the reverse strand, counting down.
AAACAAGCCTCAAACCAAGGCCTTGTCTCACCAACTAAAGCCAGACAGTACATGAGCAGCAACAGCCTCATTTACTGCTAAGGAAAATCCTGACCTGTGTATCACAACATCCTTCTGTTGTCCCACTCGGTAAATGCGGTCACATGCCTGGTCCTCAAGAGCAGGATTCCTGCAAGGTTAAAAAAAAAAAATAGCTTAAGGCTTATGTTCAGGAATAATTGAAATATCAAAGCCTCTGTGCTTGCCTCATTTGCCTGCCTCCAGAGCATCTGGTTTTCTTTCTCTGTAGAACTAAAACTGCTCCCAGGTTACCTTAGGTTTACTAGCTTGATTGCTAGTATTCACCCTGACTGTATTTCCCTTTGCCCTTAGAAGTATGCTACAACTCCACACAAAATCAGCTCTATGAATTAGGCCCCATATTTCTGGCCAATAGTTAGTACCTGGAGAAAGCTGAGTAGCAAACTCCACTGAAAGAGGCCTTCACTCAAGAATATTTACATAAGAAATGGTTCCGTTTGACACACAGTTACAGGGAATACTTGTTGGCCTAACTTCCATATTGTAGAAACATCTCCTTAATGCTGCTACTCAGCAGCTGGTTTTGTACTGAAGCACGTTAGTTTTGTAAGTTCCCATGAACAACACTTAGTTAAAAAAATGGTGATTCTGACTTTGATGAGAGACAACACAAATACTAGTAGCTCATACGCACTATTTTCATAGCCCTTTAAAACCCCAAGGTACACTAGCTATGCCTGATTACTAACTATGTTCAACACAATCAATTTGTTTCAAGACAAATTCCTTGTAGGCATTACTGTACCATTTTCATTACCGTAAGAAGTTAAGCCAGGGACTGCCAAGTCCCCAATATCCTTTTGTGATACAGACTGCATACTTGCTTCTTTGGATTGCTGTTCTCCTCCTATTTTTTTTACCCCTACAGAGCTGTATTTCATGGTGGTGAGCACTGGACTGACAGATTAGAGTGTCTTGGAAAAAGGCTGTAGTAAAACCACTTTTCCAGAACTATTCACTAGCCTTTACTCTCAGCTTCCTTCCTAACCCAGTTGTATCAGACATCACAATACATGTGGTGAGAAAGCAAGCAGCATGTCCTACATACATCCTCCAAGATGGAACTGTTATTTCTCTTTACCAGTGCATGTCAAGGAGAAAGAGGTGGTTTCCTCCAGTCAAGTTCAGGCCAATGCCTCCAGCCAGCAACGAGACCAATATTACCTTCAAAGGCCAAAAGAGAATTAAGTTAAGGAGCCTGTTTCCAGAAAATGAATGCTTCATATACTCCACATATTAATTTGAACCAAAGGATCTGTTTATCACATTTATATTACGTGTATGTTTATTATGTATTTGGGAGCTTACCAGATGCTACTTGATGAGGCACAGAAGCCTGGACACAGGAGTTATGGCTCAGAGAGGCCAGCCTACCATTCCATATATATTACCCTGATACATTTTTACAGACCAAAGAAAGGACTGAAAAGTTCAGACTCTCTCCGTGTCCTGCTCAAATGACCGGCCTCTCTGTTAACAGCCTGTTGCCAACAATGGGACCAATCAGCACCAACTCTGAATTAACAATAATGATTATTTAAACACAGGCAACGGGACTGAAATGGCCTGCTACTCCTTTCACATTGTTTCCACATAACCTAGTATTTAGAAAAAGATAAGTAGCTGGGGAGGAACAGGGATATAGCAGATAGTCAATTTAGAGAAGATTTCTTATACAGCAGGAAAAGAACTCAAGTAAGGATGGAAACACTTGTTATATATATTTATTACTCAATTTCATGGTATGGTACCTTAAAACCCTGGTCTTGTTTAAGGGGTTAGCTATTCACATATCTGGCAGAAATCTTCCTTTGTTTAAGTTCAAAACTAGAAGGAGAAATATCCATTTCGTAGACAGCAGCTTGTTCAAGAAATCCAGCAAAGAAAACAAGCTAATGCGCCACATTCTCCCCTTCCAGTCACAGATCCATCCTCAGAGGAGACAGCCTGTCCTGCCTCAATCACAGGAACATCAGTGTCCAGATGAAAGTGTAATCACTATGAACAATTAATTTGGATTCAGACATCTTTAGTCACCTGGCAAGCTTCCTTCCCTTGGCCAAAACTTCAGACTAGAAGCTGTTTTCAAGAAGAGCCAACACACTGTAGTTTATCAGTATTTAAATACCATCCCCCTCCCTCCAAACCCCAACAACTCAAAAGAAAGAATTCACATGAATTCACTTTATTTTGGATGTGTGCAGAACTATGACCTCTCGCCCCAATCCCAATCTTCCTATCTTTATACTGGGGTGAGATATGCTCTTGTTAATTTTAGCTTCATTAACAGATTCAACTGTCATCCTCTCTTCTCAAAAAGGTTAATCTGGTAAAAAGTATCTGATGTGTTGGAAAACAGCAATAAAGCCTTAAAGGTTCCTTGGCAAGCAGGTGATACACAGAAAGAAACATCTTCCAGTGCAGAAGCATGAGCTGGAAACAACCAACCTGCTGTGAGTAGAGCTAAGTGGCCCCACACCTTCCACATTACTCTCCTGGCAAAAACATCTTTGAACACACCAAAGATTTGGACAACCTTTGAACTAACTTCGGAGTCTCAGTACAGAAAGTTAACATCAAAAGGGGCTTTTTAGCAGCTGCTCCTGCCCATTATAAGATGTACAATTGTTTTTACAGCTACCTCTTTCCCTGCTGATCTTGGCACCTAGAGGTCCAAATGAAAGTGGTACCAGTAAATGGAATCATGAAGTCAGCTATCACAGCTGCTCACAGCAGCACTAGTAACTGTTTCCCTGCCCTGACTGCATACCTGAGGCCCTTTGGGATTGTTATTGAATTCTTCTACCACATCCATTCTCTGTTTAGGATTAACAGAGCCATCCACTGTTGCATACTTCAGCCCTAGTCGCTGGAGGTGCACAGCCACAACTTTCAACATACTGGTCCACTGAGAGACAACAACACTGGAGAGAGAGAAAAGGGAGTTTAGAACAAGTTGTGTGCGTACTGTAACTGTTTGGTTATTGCAGTGTCTCACACAAAAGGAGACAATGATTCAGGACTCTTCCCCACTGCAAATTGGAGCCAAGTCCCTTCCCAATTCAGAAATAGATTCACCTGTAGGTGTAGTGGTATAATCTGCTGTGGAAGGCTAACAGTCAATATAACTTCAGACAAATTAAGGCTATAACTTCCACCTCTATTTTTGGATTTTACATTGCCACCTACCAATCCAAATTCTGAGCTGCTTCTGCAAAATGAATCAATAAAAACACCAAACTTGCATTCCCCTGGCCCTCTCACTCCCCACACTTTATGGATTAAACAGTTTGGGAGGCAATAATTTGTTCAATAGATTTTTGGTAGGGAACAAAAGTTGGTGTTCCCATTCTTATGGTGGGAATGCTTTTTAAAGAAGACTTCGGAAAAAAGCTTTCTACATATGGTGCAACTCTGGAGTTGCCCAAGAACAGGAATTCCCCTCCCAACCCACCCCCAACTTAACAACGTAGGTGTAACTACTTTGCAGCCATACACCCGTAAGTGCATTCTACATTGTTTAACAAAAACAAGCAGAAAACCCTGTAACATCGCAGTCTACTGCGGAGGAAAGACAGATGGAACTTGCACAGTGAGAGCTGCAGGACTTCAGCAACACTTAAGTCCTCTGATCAATGCATTCCTTTATCTGAAACAGGTTCAGTTTTAACCACTACTTTATTCCCCCACTTTTTTGGGGTAGTGGGGTGGGTTACAGAGCTGAAGGCAAATATTTCTCAGCACAACCAAATTATTCTCAATTCTGGTTTTTGAGAAAAGAAGAGTCCTCCTGGGCCTCAAGACCCGAGATTCCTCACACGTTCCCTTAAGTTGACACTTACCTACATCTTAAACTACCCTCTTTTGTGTTGGATTTTTTTCCTCAAAATCCTCTTTCAACTACTGCAGTACTGCCACCATTTTACCATACCAGGAGTTTTGTATTCAATTGTTTTAAACTATTTCTGCTGCTGTCAAGAGACATGCTTCTCTCAATCACTGACTAAAGAAAAGGACATGTTTACTAACCTTTTCTGAGACTCTGAGTGACTCTGAATAGTTTTCAGTTCAGCCAAGAGGTGAGCTATCTGCAGGAAAACAAAAAAAAGTTAGTCTGCTTGCTGTCATAACCCAGCTCATGCTCGGCTATTCTTCATTACATTGGGAAGTGATCAAAATAACTGTTCAACTGGAATTTCTCCTGTGCTCAGACTTTCAAGATATTTAAATTGTCATTAGTAAGAACACTCCCACCATGGAAAACAGAGTTAAGAAATCAACTCATACAAGCATGTTTTATAGATTCCAGCCTTCCTGTGAGAAGCCAAGTTATTGCCATCTTTCCTCTCGCTGCCATCGCATTTTTTATAGCTCTTCACAAGCACCATGCTCATACATGCATGCTTTTCTAAACTTCTGTGAATCCAGTGCTCAAGATTTTCACCAACAAATTTTCAGCACAGTCAGATTCTCACAGCTTTATTGGAAGTAGCAATCAACACCTGATAAGTTGGAGCCTTCCCAGAAGGGGTTCAGCAGACTATCAATCTACTCACCTGATTTAATCTAAATTGCCAACTTAGCCTGATCTGCAATTACCAAGGTATGACATTCATTTAAAAGGCAAAGTGCTGAAATCCAAGCTTCTCAAGGAAGGTAAGAAAGCCACAACCAGAATACCTTGGTGCTCTCCCTGGTGATTTCAAAGATATCTGTTTGAAAAGCTGTGCCATTGAGGTAGACGGTTGACTTGGAATCAGGAGTTTGGAGCTCAGACAGAGTCAAAGCACTAAGTTGTTCCTCAATGGAGAGGGAAAGGCCTTCACTGTTCAAGTTAACTTGGTCCAGAGCCTGTGGGACAGAAAGCAATATAATAAGAGATCACAGTCAAGCCTGAGACCAAATTCAGCTCTGATACACAGTCTGCACAATGTCTGCTGAGGACAGTGGGTTTGAAGGAAGCTACGCAATATGAAGACAGAATGGTTAAGAAACACTACTGGGTCAGACTAACAGTCCCTTTGGCCCCTTATTCTGCCCCAAGAAGGGGCAGCGTAAGGAAAAGCATGTTTGCTCAGCCATTTTCTGTGATCCAGTCTCCTCAGATTCCCCCTCCCATAGCATTCAACAATTGCAAGATTAAAGGTGTTAGAAGATACATCCTTGCCTGTTCCCTTAGTGTCTGGACTTATTCTACAGCTGCTTTATATGACAGAGCAAAGAACTTCTGAAAGATTAGTCTACTTCATGCAAGGCAGCTTCAGTCAAGGCACTTATAGAGCTCTCCAACACACAAGCCTTTGAAACAGGCTACACTTGTGGACTTGTGCACTTTTCAAGGTTAAGATCAAGACTACTTCTTTGCCATTAAAATTCTGGGGTTTTTTTTATCCAAATAAAGGTATTTCCAGAGACACAGCTGCCCACATAGGTCATGCTGGGGAACTCTTCAGTAGGAAGTATGCTCATCTAAAACCTCTCAGGCTGTAAAACACACAGTCCTAGAAATAGCTCAGTTCATAGACCCCTAGTTAAGAGATGCAAGGATGTTACAAAGTCTGTTAACTTACACAAACACTTAAAAAAAACCCCACAAAAAACCCCACACCACTACAATACAATGCAATTACCACTTTCAGCAAGGAGAGATGGCAGCAGCACTGACGGAGCCTCAACAGCATGGACAAGACGTGGACAGTACTTGAGACCTGGGAGGCACTTTGGGAACCTGCTAGAAATTCCTTTTGACTGACCCTAAACTCTTGTGCAACTGCCAAGGAAGGAAGACAAAACATCAACAGCTCTTGGAGGCATTTGCAAGCACTGCCCAACCACCTCCAGCAAGGGTCTCATCAATAAGAGACGAGAACCAACACACAAGCAAATACTTGATTTAACATACTAACCCATCAAACCCCACTTAAAAAAAAAAAAAAAAAAAGAAAAGAGACACCACCACAAATCAGAGTACCACATACCTTATACTAATACTGACATCTCTTCTCTGAGCAAGGAGATCCTTATTTCAGAAGGGAATTTTAGACCCAGGGAGGTTAAGAGATTTGCCCAGAGCCACAACAGTGAGAACAGACTTTTGGAATACTATGGTAGGATTCTTCATAACAACAGAGGAGCAGCAAAACATTTTCCAGAGAATTTCTAAGTCCTGATCCCATGTGGCCAGGTCTGTTCCCCTCCTTAATTGTACACTTAAGAGTCACTTTTGCAAATGTTTTCAGGGGAGGGTGTGCTCAAACCTTTCTCAAACGGGTTACCACCAGCATACTCTCTGCCTTCATTTTTCTGCTCTTGTCTCTTTAGGTAGGATTGTAGTGTTGACCTGGAAAAACATGACAAAGACTGTGGGATTTCCAGCAGGAAAAAAGGCGCAAGGGAACTAAGCTTAACAAGCAAGCTGATGACACATTAAGGTAAGGAAGGTTTCATTAATCATTTAGTCACAAAGTGATCACAAAAAAAACCAGTTTTGTTTAACTTGAATATGATGAAAACCAAGATCCATTTTGGAAAACACAAGAGGAAGCAAGTCTGCTTACTGGAATACCTTGAGTATAACAGGAGCCAGGGCCCAATGGATAACATTCTTCATAACAAAAGGACATCTTTAAATGTGTATTTAAAAGGAAGAAAGACTCTTTACAGCAACGCTGTTGAAAGAGACCCTTGGAGAACACAAGGTGACACTGGCTTGCATTACAGCCATCTGGAGAGGCCAGCATAATTTCTGATTGTATAAATATCACAGGGCAAAGAAGATAAATTCTCTCCTTTACAGGTGCTGGCACATCATTTAAGAACCACTGTTGCAATTCCAAGTCTTTGGAGTCTTGAAATCAACGAGTTTAAGTGAAAGGCTAGAATACAAAGCTCATACAAGGCATAAACATATGGGAGAAAAAAAAATAATGCATCACTTTCACCTATTACCAGAACAAGCAATATCACTTCCAATATGTTTGACAGGTAGTCCAAAAGGGAAAAAAATAACAGGAATTTGTCCAGAAGCTCTTCTCATCTTAAGTGGAGTTCTCTTTCCGATTTTTCACACCAGTAAGAAACAAAAATATCTCTTCCCACATTCATACCTTGATCTTGCAAAAAGCACATTGTACACGGACTGCTCCTCTGCTGAAAGTTTTAACTGATGCAACTGTGTGCTACGCTGGGGCAGAGATACCTGATGTAAAAATACACAGGATCAGATGTATACAGTGCAAAAATCTTATACGGCATTACAAACACCAGTGTTCCAAGATTTAACACAGTATTCTAAGTCTCAGAAGATAGCTGGGTTTTTTCTTCATCAAAGTTATTCATATTAATGCAATTATGACACAATACAGATACCCACACAACTCCACGTAGCCTGGTTAACACTCAAGATAATCTTTATTCCAAATCATCTGACAACAAAAGGCATGAGCAACTAAGCATTGACTTCCACGTAGCTACCACCAAGGGATTCATTTATTGCATTGTAAAAGTAGCTTCTAAGCCCCCCATTCAGAATCAGACAGTACACCAAAACTACACCTTTTAACGGCTTACAGACACGCCAATGATCTAATACTCAATTTAACAGACTATTTGTAAAGAGTAATGCAGAAAGCCAGTGCCCCAGCATCCACCAGGTCCATTTGACAGGCAGCAGCTTCGATTCTCACAGATCTAGGCTAGCTCAAAGGCCTAGACTAGCTTTCCACTAAGTGGCCATCTACTTGCAATTACTTAGCATATTCTCCTCTGCATGTGATTTATAACCGAAAGGCTTAATTATTCTTTATATTCCTGCTTTCTGGATAAGCAGTCAAAGCATCCCACAGACATTCAACTCCCTTGCTCAAGAGCCTGCAGTAGACAGGAAAACCCATCCATTAACAAACTTATACATGTAAGAACTGACTGGCTTCTGCAAGGAAAGCAATGGAATGATTAGTTGTGGAGGGTGAAGTTCTTACCAAGGGCTTGCCAGTTGAATCCAGCTGGTCCTTACTTCTCCGTAATAAGAGGCTCCTGGTTAAGAGGCTCAACCTCTCTCCTCCCTTTTTTGTGTTGTTATCTACTTGGTACTTCCACACCTTGTACTCGTCAAAAGGAGAGCAACGTAGAAACCTACAACATAAGGGAAGGAGACTTCATACATACCAAGGGAAGACGACTTCTTCAGTTACTCCTGAATGACCAGAACCAAATTTCTTGCCATCCAAAACAAACCATTTCCAGTTCAGCCACAACTGCTAGGTGCAGTAAAAGACTTCCAGTGTAATGATGCCGATAACTGGTTTGCTCAAAAGTCTTACCATCACTAGCACAGTGAAAGCATCTTTCTGGTTCTGTACCCATCACTTCCACTTTGCTCGTTATGTCTCAAGCATCACCAGCAAATGAAGGTCATCAAGAAGCACAGGCATTCGCCAAAAAGCACATTTCAAACTCCTGTACCTCTTAATTGAAAATTAATTTCAATTACCCAAAATTAATTTCAAATGTAAGTTGTCGCTGGTTCTCCAGTGCCCTTCATGAACTTTTTCTTCCCAGCAATGAGGAGCACGGAGTTTAACCTGTTTATCCTTTGCTTAGAGAAGCCAAAGTTTTCACCCTTTACTTCAATGTCCTTGTAGCACAACACTCTTTAATAAGGTCCTCTCAGGCTGCCCTGGTAGGAACAAGGATTATCGCACAAAACTTCTGTTCATTAAAATTGGTTTTGTGGATATTCATCTTGGAGACAGGAGACCTGAAGTAACTTCCCCTTTGTCCTCTATGAAAGCAAAATAGCTTCATGCAACAGTAGACACACGGTCAGCGTTGTGCAATGCCTCAGCCACAGCCTTTGCAATCCAGGGCCTGAAGTGTTAATATAACTAGTCTCGCTACCCCACATATCTTAGAAATCTCTCAAACTTAGAAACAACTTCAGCACTTCATGAGCAAAGAATTACTGGAACTGGAGGCCTGTCCACGTGCTCACATGCAGCCAGCTCACCTCAGGAGAGAGTACATGTCCAGTAAGTTGTTCTGTATTGGCGTCCCGGTGACAGCCCATCTGGCACTGGCTCTCAGTTTGCACACAGCTATAGAGGTTTGAACCTTTGGGTTTTTAATGTTATGAGCTTCATCCAATATAACACGAGCCCAAGCTATCCTGAGCAGAGGGGAACAGGGAGATGACCCACTCTGAAAGAAAAAGCAGGCTATTTATAACCCAGCACAATAACCTTGCTAGGCTCTCTAAAGAGCCACAAGCAAACATATTTTTCCAGCAAGAAGCATGTTCCTGTTAGTCAGCAGTAATCTGAGCTTTTACTGTCATGTAAGAGGTGCTCTCAAAAAATCATCTCTCCAAAGCTTCCATGAAAGTTTATAAGCCAAAGAATATAACGTTTGTCTGTTCTTGATGACAATTTATAATCTTTTGCTGTTTTTCTTGCTTTTAACATTTTATTGCCTCGTCCTTCCCAAGAGACATTCCATATCAGTAAAATTTTGCTAGGCTGGGACAAAGGAACACATATAATTACTCTATTAGGGATATCCTGTGCATTTAAATGCAGGATCTCTCTACAGCTTTACAGGTAACACCTTGAAGTTTCAGGAAATTCAAAGGCCTGTTTGCTTTTAGAGCAAGATCTAGATCACAACAGGTTTCTGATAGTTTAAAGAAACATTGGTGCTTCAGGAAAGAATACCAACAGGAGATTCTAGTGTTCCTTGATGGTCTTCACCTTGTCCTGGTTTAGGCCAGGACGGAGCTAGTTTTGTTTTTAGCAGCTCCTGTGTTTTGGCTTTAGTGTGAGAACAACGGTGACAGCACACTGATGTTGCTGGTTGCTGCTGAACCACCAAGGACATTTTGCTGTTTTCCAGGTTCTGCTAACATGCAGATGCAAAACTTGGGAGGGGTAGAGACCGGATAGTTGCTCCAAACTGGCCAAAGAGAGTATTCCATACCATAGATGTCATGCCTGATATAAGCGAGGGTCAGTCGGTGGGCCACTAGGCTTTTGAGGCTTTTAGACCCTTAACTTGCCCTAATCCTTAAGCTTCCCTTTGGGTTGCTTTTTGTTTCCCTATTTTTCCTTTTTGTTTTTTGCTCGTTTGGTTGTTTGTTCCCTCGCCTGCTCTCTCTGGAACTTGCTGTTCTGGGATAGCTGGTGGGGATACCCCTGCTCCCTGCCTGCTGCTCGGGACGGGCTGTATCGGTCGTCGGGTGGTGAGAAATTGTGTATCGTTTGCTTTATATATTCTATTATCCTTATATATATTGTTATTATTATCATTATTAATATATTTTTATATTTTTCCTTTGCTGTCCTGGTGAGCTGTTTTTATCTCAACCCACGAGTTTTCCTTTCTCTCCAATTCTCCTCCCCACCCCAACAGGGAGGGGCGGGGAGTGAGCGAGCGGCTGTGTGGTATTGGGTTACAATTTGGGGTTAAACCACGACACACCTCAAAAGGAGAAGTATGAGATTCATCATTGCGCTCTTAAAATTACTTTTTAAGACACTTAAACTATATTCAGTGTAGTGTATTCTATATTACTACAGAACAGATCTCTTGTGACTATTTTTCCCTGTTCTCTTTCCGCACTTCACAGTACTTTCTCTCATCACTTTATTTTTACTGTGCAAACTCAACAGGGGACTCAGGAAAAAAAAAAATTATTCAGCTTGCTGCTCACTGTAGCATACGGTGCTCCTTGAAACAATAATGGTTCGCAACACTTCAGAACAAAATGTTAAGACAATGCTCTATCAACAATATGGCTTCTCACCCCCACATCATGGTCCTCAGCAGGCACTTCGCCCTCCTCTTTGCTTGTGGGAACCTCCTTGGAGAGGAGGCTGTAGGTTGTGACAACAACATCATATTCAGCAAGCCTGCATACAAAGAAAATAGTAATCAGGAGCAAGAACAAATGAGGAATTCATTTTCCAAGGCAGACAAAATGCATGCTCAAGGTTTAAGAACAACACAGTTCTACAAGAGCCAAAATGCAGAGTTTTACAGAAAACTGAGCTTCATAGCAGTCAAACAGGAAAGGCACGTCGTCCCCATTTTATGGATTCTGGAAGTAGACACAGCAAGGTCAAGATGACAGTAAAAGCCAGTGGTACAGAACGCACACCACGAGATGAACACTACTTAGAATCTGGCACCTAGAAATACTCTCAGCATGGCCTAAAGTGGTGTAGAGAGTTTTCTGATCTATACATACAGCTGAAAAACAAAATATGTCCACAAAGCACAAGCACAGAAGAAACTGCCACTGACAGTCTCTGCAAGCAAGAGATGTTTCAGAGAATGTACGTTTTTTTTTTTTTTTGTTATCAGGAACAGCAATAGCCTGCACCAGAACCACTCAGCATAGGTATAGGCCATAAGGGTTTTGCTATATACACCTTGACAGCAGACATCAGCCTGACCTTCTGGATCCCCCACATTTTCATAGTTCAGGTTCTTCCATCATTCTACAGCCACTGAACTTCAACTCTGATATACACAATCTCTTGCTAAGTAGTATTTTACTTTTCTTGGTCATATTTATGGTTTAGCACTTACACCTCTGCATGTTTATCTCTGTTTGACCCATGGTACAAATAGACCCTCAGCTTGCCACAGCCCACGCGTCTGTCAATCTCTTTCTTCCAGTGATGGATCAAGGATGCAGGACAAATGATTAAAGTGCTGTGGGAAGGGATAACAGTGGAATCTGCAGGGAAATATTGCAGACAAGTTTCAATGTCTTCACATTAGACTACAACAAAGACAGAAGTTTTGGAAAGTCACGACAATTAAGAAGATTGGTCCACTTTTCCTGGGAGCACAGTTTGTGAAGCGGACATCTCCACATTGCATTCTTGGGGACTGTTAGTTCTGGGTGGAAAAAACTCTACCTAAACACTAATGCATCACTTCCTGTCTACTCAGAGTTATGCTATATATCTGTGCACTTCCTTTGGATAAGCTGAAAGATTAGAATTCAGGAACTAACCCTGATGTCTCCTGAGAATACAGTACCAAATAAATTCTTCTTTCCTGTTCTAGAAGACTGAAATGTTACCATTTTGAACCACACAGGAAAAACACACACACAGTCAGTAAACTTGGCAAGACAGGAAAAAGTAGTCCAGCCATTTCCATGAGGATGGAGACAGTAACAGGTTGTGGACACAGAAACAATACTCTTTAAAAACTCTAACATCCCTTATCTCTATGGACAAGATAAAAGTAATCGGGGGGGGGGGGGGGGGGGGGGGAATATCAAAGGGAGGTGAGTAGTAACTAATTTAAGTCCTTATGCTATGAGAACTATGCATACGTTTGCATATGTTGAAAAAAATACGAAACCTTTTTCAAAACAGCATATGTAGGCTTTAACTGGTTCATGAAACTAATCAATAAAAAAAAAATCCTAAAACAATATAAAGGAATGAGTTGGGAAATACTACACATCCAATGGAAGAACAAATGGCACTGATCAAGAGAAAAGCCTTGCAAGGGAGTGCAGTAAACATTAAGCCCAATGGAATTTTCCTACAGAAGGGAAGTGAGCACAGACTCTGTTGTTTTATGAGCCATTAACCTATAATACTTTAGGCATTTCAAATGGCACTGCATCATAATGTATGTACTGTATGATGGAAACAATTCTGTACCATTTTTGGATAGCCATATTTCTAACTTCTCCTTTCTTTTCTCTGTCTTCAGCTGCTTCTGGGCCAGAATGAGAGCAATCATCGTCAGAGTCTTCCCCAAGCCCATGTCATCCGCTGGAAAAAGATACACAGAAGTTGTAGTGGCCTGCAGAAATGAGCCCCCCTAGCTCAGATCTACACTGAAGTAAATACTGCAACAAAAATTACCCTGGTGAACTCTGGAAATAAAGACACACATATGACCATTTCAGGGTATAATTTAGTAATGGGTTAATAGCTGTAATCAGTCAAAGGGCACAGAAAAACAAGCCCCTTTGACACGCCTACAAAATAACTAGTTATTGGCCTCCAAGTAAGTTATGTGCCAAACTGTTGCTGCCATAAATCTGCAGCCCCAAATCCACTTTCCTGTTCTGTTGCTTACCCAGAATTCCTCCACACGGCCTCTGACTCTCTCTCCAGAGTAGCCATGCGAGTGCCTGTTTTTGGTGCAGCAGCAGCGGAACCTGAGAGGGCAAGACAGAAGATTTGAAGGAAACACCTTGCAAAGTTCAGACGCGTCTGCTTCCCATACCAAATTATCCAGTTGAACTGTCCTACTACAATCTTACTAAAAGAAGTTTGCCTACCTGTTCTTTTCTCACATGGACGGGGATACCCACGATAAGGAACTCCTGCAGACAAGTGGTCAGCAGTACCATAAATCAGTCTTGCTAATGCTTTACGCACAAACCAACGTAGTGCCCCACAGTGCTCTGAGAGCATGTAAAGGTGGCTCGTTCAAGTGGAAAATCCATCCAAGACTACCTTGCTCATAACAATCCCCATCACTGAGGGATTGAGAACACGTCTCCTTTTCTCACCAAGTCTAAGACCCCTGGAGATTCTTAAAAGACAGGAAGAGGGACTACAGACTATCATCATAAGACATTAAATGGCCTTCCTCAGCACTTAAAAGGTCCCAAGAGGATCTGACAAGTGACAAGATAGATACATCAACACACCATCTTGTAGAGGCATGTGCCCTCCAATACCTTGCATATAACCTCAACTATGGGTTCTGCACTACCTGATAGGTAAAGAGCTGCTGTTTAGCAGATCAGAACGGACTACTCTGTAGTCCGCTGCGTTGCATGAACTTGATCACCTGCAACAGTTTTTTAAAAGACTATTTCTTATAGCTCACTGGGAGACTTAACTGGGAGAAAAGAACAATAAGAAGGTTATCAGTCTGCTCCTCACTAGAGACCTGCCTCTGCTCTGCCAGTCATGTACAAACGAATGGTTGTGGGTTGGTTGCTTTGTCTGAGGCACTACTACTTCATTCAAGCACCAAATATTCTGAAGACACCACAGCAAGAGGGTAGTACATCAGGACTGGCAATCTGAAACAACTCTCGTGGTTGGAAAGTAATTAGAGCATCTCCTTCCAGCAGGATGAAAACTCCAAAGTATTTCAAAGTGTGAAAGGACAGGATGCTCCAGGGTATCACCCAGATGTTACACTTCATTCATCAGCATGACGTCCTCCACCCTTGCCAACTCACCTTCAATCCAGAGGGATCTTCAGCTGCTGTCTGCTCTGTCGGACAGGATTCTAGAGATTTGTGAAGATGATTAATAGCCTCACTTGTGGCACTGTGTACAGCCCTGATTCGATCTTCTGTCATTCTTCCTCCATATAGCTGCTGCACACCGGAGCTCACTAGAAAGATACAGTATTATGCATGAGATGTGTTTACAAAGCTAACTTTCCCAAGCAGATCTTTCATCTCAGAGACTGATCTCAGTGGCTACAGATGCCTGGGGGGCAGTATGCAGCTCAAAGTAACAAAAAAGGTTTAGTACTCTTGTGTATATCCACAGGTTGCAGGATTCTTTCAGAACTAGTCCTCACCAGTGTTGTCTTTAATGAAGAAAAGTCTTTCCATACTTACTTCCAAAACCATGGCCGTAATATTCACTGGAACCCAAAGTAGCAGCAGCAGAGGGGCGACTGTGTGAGCCTGAAGAGGTCCCTGCTGTAGGATCCTGGAGCGGTAGCGCTGTTATCAACTTTGTACCGCCTGGCCTGCCAAATGGGTTAGGCAAAGACTTCTCACGGCAACCGCTGCTTGTGCTATCCTCCCCTTAAGAAGAAAGGAATCGCAGGATGAAAAGGTTGCACAATGGACCTCAGGGCCTTGTGTTACAGCCCAGAGAAGGGCCTTTGTTTTGCCCAATGGTCTGCTTGCAAAATACTATTAAGGGGTCCCACTGATTTAACAGCAGGGTAGCAGGTTACTGTGTCAGCTGAGCCACCGCAACTGCTAACATGCACGCTCTTAGCCTGCTCTTATGTGACAGGCAACGCAGTTCAGCTCAAGCCTCAATATGTAGTTTATACCAACACAGCAAACTTTGCAACCGTGATCAGATTAGTGCAAAAACAAGGGCAGTTCTGCACACTGTTCTCAGAGGATTTATTCCTGTTGGAGACACCTTTCTTGTCAATGTTTTGATCACAAAAACTATCAAAACATCCAAGAACGAATGGGCCAAGAACTCGGAGCTTTTCTCTCCTTCCTGGAAAGGTCTGTCTTGCTTAAAACCAGATATGGTCTAAGACATTGGGACTGCTTGTTGTGTGGTGGCCTGTGAGTTTCCTTACTAGAGATCTTCGGTTTCTAGAGTTGTCAAACTGGATCTTTTCATCAACGCAACCGATATTATGATTGCAAAGTAACTCTGCTGTTGAGGTGATGATGCAGGCGACTCAACAAAATGCCTCTCTTCCACAGTTGATTAATACTAGTTAATAGAATTAGGAAATAACTTTACAGGAATGGCACATTGGAAGCTGCTTCTCTTGTATATGGTAACTTAAACATTCAAACACAGCAGCTAAAATGTGCATAAGCAGCATGGTTCCATACTTGAACAAAGCGGAAGTTAATACTCCACTGGCAAGTTCTCAGAGGGACACCTCCCTCAATCATATAGCCAAAGCCGGAAACAGAACTAGTCCTGGGTCCTAATCATGGGAGGAAACTCTTGGGAAGCCACCACACTTCAGAGGAAATGTTTGAGTTGTTCCATTCATCCTCCCCCAGACACAAACTTTGCAACTAATACTTTTCAGCAAATCTCAACAGACAAAGTTTATATAGCATAAACTTATATGTGGCATGTGGCTTATTTTTCCTCAATATTAACAAATATAGTAAGACAAACTGTTTTGCAAAGTTCTGGGGCAAAAAAATTTAGCCCTACCTTTTTCAGTAGTATCTGCTGTCGAAACGTTAAGAGCACTGAGTGCAGCTTCCAAATCCTGCACTTGCTTTAGTAACCGTTCCCCTTTATCTGGCAGCAGCTGAACGTTCACTGTAGCCAATGTACTCTGCAAAACAAAAACCAATCCAAAACCTGAGCATGCTTACCAAGCTCTCTGCCAAATGAGAACAATCAAGTCAGTTTAAAAACACTAATCTTATGCCATAGTGATTTGTATTTTGATACTGTTCTACAATCTCCAAAAGCATTTAAGTGCCACTCAGTGTGATTAAATAGTCTTTTAGCAGAAAATAAACTAACCATTAGCGTACTTTAGAAGAGATGGAAAGATACAGCCCCCCCCCCGGCCCTTTTTATGAAACAGGATGACCAGGTAGTCAACTGACTTGCACAATCTTAACATCTCTCAAAACATCCAAAGTTCAACCTACTCGCATGTTTCTTTCTATACTATCAGGAACAACAGTTCTGATTGTTTATTTCGAGGTTCTGTTCTGAGCGCTAGGCAAACAGGGGTTTTAATACAAAAAACTATGGAACATAATTATTGGCAATTATTAAAAAAGCAGACAGGTAGTGAGCTTTCATGGCTAGATCACTCTTACTCCACAAGGCCAAGAGAGACCACCAGAAACAGCCACGTTATTTAAAAAGGTTAAGCTGGCTGTGCACTGTTCCATCTTAGACAAATTATTTTCTGGGTAAAAAACAGACACAACCTCAGGTAGGTCAAAACTGAGCACCCCCAAAAGCAGAAGGTTGTATTATCTTATTTGTTTCATACGTGTCTTAAAACACCTAACCTGTGTCTAGGCTGAACTCCCTCCCTTGCCCCGTCTTCCTAAACTATCCAAATATTTTGAGTTTCTGCTGTGAGGGGATACCATATTCTGATGCCTGTCACAAGTAAAGGAGGTCACCCTGAACACAGAACCAAAAAAAAAGGGAATAATAGGTGCAATAAATGACCTTCTTCTGCTTCAGTTGGACTACAAGATGATTGTGAAGAGCTTTAGGGTCCTGGGGTCCTTCCATGTGATGTGATGCTGCAGCTCCTGGCAAAGATGTCCCCTGCATACTCTTTCCTGATTTTCCTGCAAGAATCTCTCTTGGCTGCAAACCCTCAATCGACTTCTCGGGTTTACTTTTACCTGATGAGGAACAGACAAATCCTACTTCATCACTGTCATTGCCAGAGGCTTCATCAGCAGGCTGTCCCTGCCCTGGCCCGATTTGTGTCTTGGACAGCGCTGCCTCTGCTCCTCCCTTCAGAGCAACATGTTGCAATGCCGATTGTGGTAATGCTGGGGAAATCGCTTCTTCTTTAGACATCGGTTTCGTCTCTTCATTTTCCCCACCAATGTATTCTTTCTCTCTTGTTTCTTTATTCCCACAGCTTTTTAAGCTTTTCTCTCCGAGCTGCTCCTCCTTTGGAGGCTTGGTACTTGTACTTTGCTTTGCAAGACTTAGTGGAAAGAGCTTTGATCTTCCGCCTGGCTCTTTCTCCACACACTCAGAAGACTTCTTGGATTCCCTGCCACTGCCACCATACTTCTCTTCCTCCCAAAGGGTGGTTTTCCCTTTCCCACTCTCAGAAAGACCAAGTTTAGATTCAGGCACTGTGCTTTCCTTAAGTTCTGGATCACTCCTATTTCCCGTGGATGGCTTCTTTTTAGTTTTCAGCCCTTCTAGAGGTTCTTTCTCTATGGAGGAATCAGAGGTTGATGTCTTTTCTTTATGTGACACCAGCACGCTCTCTTTCTCTGCTTTTACTCCTTTTGCTTTACTTTCCTCTGCGCTGCCCTGCTTAATTTGTTTCCAGGATGATGGTTCACAATTCTTGTCTATCACTTTGAACGGATTTCTTTGGCCAGTGGGATTGAAGAGAGGTGCTGCGTTGGGCTGTGATTCTAAGGGTTTTGACAGTTTGGTAGCTTTTGGATCCTGCAATGTATACAAGCGAGTTAAGTGCTAGCATACAAATTATTAAAGCCTGCTAACTATAGACACAACCTGATCATCTCAAGCAAGACTTCATTCTCTATGAACATCATCTTTCCTATAGTTTTAACAGAATCAGGATAAACATTTTACAAGGAAAAAAAAAACAAAACTGCCGGTTTTCTGCTTTCTTTGTCATTCCCATGGTTTTTGGGGATCAAGTCCCAACAGCAGCATCCTCAAGAAAAGAGGACGGTCGGAGATCAAACCCAAGTTTCTTTTAAGACTGGAGAACAGTGATTACTTCACACAATTTAAGAGTAAGAGAAGCCTCATCTGGAGGACAGCAGGTGATACGCTTTTCAGCTAGAAAATACAAATTCTCCCACTATGTAGTCTCAGAGGTGATTACAGTATACAGAATGAAAAGTCATGCTGGAATAAGCTGATACTATGATAAAAATGAAACATTCATACCTTCCATGGGATGCTTCCACACCATTTCTTCCCATTCAACTTACTTTTAAGGCATCGGTAAAACAACCTACCAAAGAATAAAACAAGATTTGAACTGCGGAGCAAGTAAAGGAACTCTAAGCATTTGGTGCAAAATAAAGTACTTTGCACCAAAAACATCACAGACAAGTTCTCTTGATCTTCACTTTACATTCAGACTTCTGCATAGCAAAAGGCCATGAACATTGGCAACAAAGTTTTTTACAAAAACATCGTTCTCTGGATAAAGATTCCTAGGGTTTTAGGTTGGTTGTTTTTAATTTTAGCAATAAAAAATTAACTGCTCAAGCAAAAATATTGTCTATGTTCAGAGCCTCAGAAGTGTCCTATGACTACAAGGTGCAAGGAAACTGCTATTATTTTAGTTAAACTGCACAGGTAACCTCATCTTTAAAGCACCTCAGGAACAGAAAAAGTTTGGATGTGATTTTTTTTTTAAACTGGCAGCCAACCAGGACTGCTGCAAGAACCTTATCAGAATTAAAATTGGTGAATTTGGTGTGACCATCATGAGTCTTTGATGAACCCAACCAGAGAGTCATGTTCAATTCTGTTAAAAACAAATATTATCTAATCATTTAGGTTTATACCATTGAATATAGCTACTAATAAAAACAGCAAACATTTAGAAACATGCAAAGTGAAGGCCTCAAGGCTAGATGAGCCTTTTCAATTCTAGAAGGAAATTGTAAGTCCGACATCAAACAATTCTAAGTGTTCAAATGTGAAAAACAAACCTTTGTTTCCACTTTGAGGAACTTACTGGTATTCATCTCTGTCCTGCTGCTGAACCAGGACTTGCAGCTCCACCATGCACCCCTCATGGATCAAGCAGTGAGAAGCAGGAATACTGAAAAGGGGAAAGGAAAAGAAAAGAGGAAGAATAAAGACAAGACGAGCTGCCCAGGGAACAGCAGCAGCAAAAAATACTTGAGACAAAATACTTGGAGAGTCTCTTCAATGACGACGTGACTAAAAATAAAAGTCTACGACTGCTGACGTAGCACTGAACCTCCCTCAGGAGTCGCGTGTCCGTCCCCCCCTCAGCCGCCCCCCTGCCCTACACCTACGGCGCCGGGAGGACGAAGCCGCAGGCCGCCGGGCCCTGCGCTCCGCACACGTAGAAGCTCTTCCCCTTGTTGGGACCATCGCGGACGCCCGTCTTCAGGAAGCAGAGGGACCCTGCAGGGCGGAGAAGGAGGGAACTGGTCAGACCGGAGGCGGGACCCCCCTCATACCCGGGACACCCCCTCCCCGGGCGCCCCTCACCGTGCTCCGCGCACGGCACAGCCTCCATCGCCGGGCGACAACTGCCACGCCCACTCTTGAAATCAGCCAATCCCACCGAGCGCCTGCGGACTGTCCAATCGGAGAGGGGCAAGGCGGCAGTGGAGCCAATCGCCGCTGCGCTGTGAATTCACTGGTCCCCACTCCCCGAGCCCCAGCTCCGCGCAGGTTCTTTTTCGAAAGCCGGGGGAAAGGGCGGGAAGAGGAAGGCGCGCTGCTATTGGCGGGCGCACGCCACGTGAGGGGGGGAGGCGGGCAGACAGAGTGGGCGTGACATGGCTCAGGGGGCGTGGCCTGCGCCCCGGCCCACCGGCCAGCAGGGCGGCGGCAGCACCGGGCTCCGCCGGCGGCGCCCCGGGATTTGCGCAAGGCGCTGCTTCGGGCTCGCAGCGCGTACAGTCGTGCACTGAAAACCAGCCCGGTGGCGAGACCAGCGTTTCGTCTTGGATACGTCCCTGTACGGGGGAGACGGTTCCAGGCGCCACTGCTGCCGGGGTCATCCATCAAGTTCCATGTACTTTTTTAAAAGTAAAATATTCAAAAATAGATTTAAGTTGAAATAACAGTAGTATAAACAGACACCATGGAGCATTAGAAGCTGGAAATAGGTTTTTTTTTTTCTTTTGTATTTAAGATGGGGAATACAGTTTAACAAAACGTGTGCATTTCTTAATTACTGCTTTTGTTAATGACAATTCAAGTGAGATAATGACTCTGGTAATAACAGAATTATGGAAAGGTTATAATGTGTGTACAAAAATATTAACAACATTTACACTAAATAATGGATTAGTGAAATTAACACTGACAGCCAAATTTAGTCACTGTATAAACTGGTGCAACGCCACTGACCTGCCTGAAGGCTGAATTTGGCTCAGTACCTGTGTGAAAAACGTGCTTTTTACACAATACTAACAATTTTGTGCTTTCACATGTGCCTTGGAATTTTTCCTCCTAAATATACACAGTTTGGGGCGAGCACCGACTTCACTCCACCACAATGCATACATACCCCCGTCTGCCCTTTTCACATTCAGCAACAACTTTGCTGAGCTTGTTTTGAAGCAGGAATATGAAACAATAAAAGGAATACAGATAAAATACTTCAAGCCATCTGAGGCAAGTGTATACCTTAAGGAGTGCTGAGTACTATGAGCAACTGTGATTGTAATGTTAATGACAGCAATAATGACCTCAGTGCAGGGCACTTCCTGGCAAATACTGGGATTTTTTTTTTCTCTTTTTTTTTAAATGAGTGCCCATAGGTGCCAATTTATCTAACACACTAGAAGCAAAAAATACAGCAGTGAGGACCTCACTATTATTAGTCGTTTCATTTCTGCATTATGCAAAGAGCCATCTTACTGGTGCTTAAGTGTTCTTGCTTTAACAGCCTGTTCTTAATCAGCAAACCATGTACTGAATTTTAAGCATGCAGTTAAATCTTAACATGGGAATGTAATGGGATTCAGGCTAGTTCATAAAGTCAAGCTGCTTTGTCCAGAGATGGACATAAGCTTGTGCTAAAATATATTTCTGAGTCGGAAACACAGACAAATAGGATGTCTAAATACAGTACTGGACTGAGGCTCTGCCTCAAAACCAGTTTGCTTCTGTGCCTCCAAGCGGCACACAGCCATAGTTTAACAAATGTACACCCAGTTTTTGCCCAGATGGAAACATCCTGCCCTTGATTTCCAAACAATCTGCAGCAAAAACTCACACAAACCACTGCTGGGGAAAGGTGGAGGCAGGGGGAGCAGACACAGAGTAAATAAATGCAAATTCTTGGTCCTTAAACCCATTTGCTACTGACACCCACCCCCGAGAAATTATCCTACTTACTTATGTCTCCCCCTCTTTGAAATAAGCAGTAAGGCAGGGCTGTAACCCCCAACAAAGAAAGGAAGGGGCCAGCCCAGAAAGGCACAGAAAGGTTCCTCAAGCCGGGCATTCTCCTATGATCCACCTCATCCCTCTTTTCGTAACAAACCTTCCCACCTTTGCAGCTTGTTTCATTGCCAGCAGCTTGACTGTTGCGGAGTTTCCCTTCTTTGGCAAGCAGGGCTGATCAACCCTCTCACAAAGGCCTAACGTGTCCGTACAGTGCTTAAGAACATGCAAAGTGCAATATAAGTGCCAAATGTTCTTATTTTAGAGATTAATGAATTAATACTCCAAGAAATATACGCACTGAGGTAACTATTGCTTAAATACTACATTCCCTTATGATTTTAAAAAAACCAAAAAACCCAAAACAACTCAGAACCTTTATCTCTAGAAAAGATGAATCCTGAAGATAAAGTGGTAATACCTTATTTATATTTTGTCAAGATTACCACAGCTGTAGAGCGCCCTTTCAGTAAAAGCAAAACTGGGGAAGTAAACTGAAGTTCTCAGAGAAACTAAGAACTCTGCATTGGTGATTTCCTCAAATACCATCTCTGTGATTTTTCCAGCACAGGTCTGCTTCCACCCATTACACCTAGAGAAGCTGTTGTGTCTTAACGCAGAAGCAATGCACAATCCAGCTTCAGAGCTAGCATTCTGATGGCTGAAGAGCCAGAAGTATCCGCTAGCAAGGGTAAGGAGGACCACAATCTGCATGAGCTCTCTGAAAAGTTCAGGTTTTGTCCCTTAGTGAAGACCATCAGGGAGCCTGTGACAGTAAGGCTGTATGTAGTATCCAATGCACAAGCTCCTATTGAGCACTCCAGCTATCAAGTATAAACTGATTATTCTGGTGATCAGAAAAGGATCAACGCGATAATGAATGAAACACTGCACATACTTTTCCTTTTTCATTCCTGTATCAGCTTTGGCCAATAATCAACCCCAGATCTGACAGACTAATGATCTGGTCGATGAAACCAAACCCTGTGTTCCTATGCACTGTGTGACAGATTTAAGACATGGCACAAAAGAGTCAATAGCACCCTAACCAGTAAACAAATACTGCTGTAAAATGCTGATGCAAGTACCAGAATTCAGCTGTTTTTTCAAGTGTTGAAAAAACACTGAAAACATCCCAACAAGGTATCCTGGTTCTGTGAAAACAGCAACAGCTGTAGTAGGTCCCACTTAGTGGTTTCATTCTGGTTTCTTACTCCAGTGCTCCTGTCAAATACTCCCTTCATCGATGCTCTGCAACTGAAGTCTTTGGCTAGCATGGGGCCTGATACCACGCCGTGTGTTCATACTGCTTCCTGGAAGAGTCCGCACAGGGAACAGAGCTCCTGGTAAAGCATCTTCCCCAAACAAACTGATTTTCACATCAGCTTCAATAGCTTTTGCTAAGCTGGATGCATAACTGTCCAGAGATTTATGGACTTCAGCTTTTACATGAAGAACAGAATTCTTTGCAGCTTCTGGGGAAAAAAATAAAAAGCAACATATCGGAAAATTAACAGCTGATGAGCATAGCTGCGCAAATGCTTGAAGACCAATATTGATTTTTTGTAAAGGTATGATCATGCCCTCTGCAAAACAACTACATTACAGAGCACATTTACCAATGATACCCAGGGTTCCTAAACCATTCTATGAACACAAACCTTCGGAGTGACCTCGATAGGTCAAGCAAAGAAAGACTACCTCCAATTCAAGTGAAAAAAAATAAGATCTAACAAAGCCAAGTGCTTATACACATATGTTTAACTTTGAATGAAGTGTATGTTGAAAGATTTTCTGAATCTGAACCTATGCACACAGGATTTTATTCGTCTGAGTTTGTACCCAACTGAAGTCAACAGCCTGGTTTCTGCTTACTACCTAGAGTCCAGGATTAAGGACAATGGGAATTGTCTGGCATCAGGCAAGAATTCACGCAGAAGACGGAAACAGAACCCTCAATTTGTACTTCCTCTGCTGTAAGCACAACTTACAACCTACAGGGATTCTCCGTGCATTTGGACTAAGATCTCACACTTCACTGACATGAACAGCGCAGTTTAAGAGCTATTTTATAACATGTTTTAAGCCCAGAAAACACCAGACTTTGTGTTTATGGATTAACAGTTCCCAAATTCCAAGGGCTTCTTCCAAGTAGTGGTTAAAATCAGCAGTCTGCTGTCCTTAAGCTTAAACTGGTTCCAGCTACACTGTGGCACCCACTTCTACTTCCAGTGGGGAAGCTGTAGAGCTCTCCATGCCAGGAGAGGTTGAAGAATGCAGTTGCATACTTCTTCCTAACCTTTTATTACCTTGGATACACCTGCTCTTCAGTGTTGATGTAGTTGCTTTTGTAGCATCTTTATACCTCTCTACCCACCAACATGTTGGGAAACACAAGTGTTCATCCCAAATGTAATCCTTCAATGAGGCTGCCGAAATAATTTAAAATCTCAGAGATCCTGAAAACCCTGAGATATACCAGGGAGAATTTCTAAACCTGTGGGGAACTTTTGCACTAAGACCACCCTCTTTCACTGAACTGCACAAAAAAAAATAGATGCCTGCCCCTACATAATCACTCAGAAAGGTAATGGGAAATGTATGCTAATGTATTTGTCCAAGGAAATAATCAGCTCATGCTGGGAAGAGGGCAAGAGTGAATTTTGCCAAGATGTTTGAAGAGAAAATTCCACATAAAGAGTCTTCTCATTATTTCAGAATCATAAAAATCAGTCAGGTTTTATTATTACTTGATTCTTAAAGGCATTCTGCTCATTTTTGTACTGTCCATAATAATTTATTGTTTAATAAATTCAGTTATTATCATAGAATCCTTCTGGTTGGAAGAGACCTCCAAGATCATTGAGTCCAACCATTAACCTATCACTACCAAGTCCACCACTAAATCATATCCCTTAGGGCCACATCTAAACCTCTTTTGAATACCTCCAGGGATGGGGACTCCACCACCTCCCTGGGCAGCCTGTTCCAATGCCCGACAACCCTTTTGGTGAAAACATTTTTACGAATGTCCAATCTAAACCTCCCCTGGTGCAACTTGAGCCCATTTCCTCTTGTTCTGTCGTCTCTTACTAGGGAGAAGAGACCGACCCCCATCTCTCTACAACCTCCTTTCAGGGAGTTGTAGAGAGCAATAAGGTCTCCCCTCAGCCTCCTTTTCTCCAGGCTAAACATCCCCAGTTCCCTCAGCCACTCCTCACAGGACTTGTGCTCTAGACCCTTCACCAGCTTCATTGCCCTTCTCTGGACACGCTCCGGCTCCTCAATGTCTTTCTTGGAGTGAGGGGCCCAAAACTGAACACAGCACTCGAGGTGCGGCCTCACCAGGGCCGAGTACAGGGGGACGATCACTTCCCTACTCCTGCTGGCCACACTATTTCTGATACAGGCCAGGATGCCGTTGGCCTTCTTGGCCACCTGGGCACACTGCTGGCTCATATTCAGCCGGCCATCAACCAACACCCCCAGGTCCTTTTCCGCCGGGCAGCTTTCCAGCCACTCCTCCCCAAGCCTGTAGCGTTGCCTGGGTTTGTTGTGACCCAAGTGCAGGACCCGGCACTTGGCCTTGTTGAATCTCATGCCATTGGCCTCGGCCCATCGGTCCAGCCTGTCCAGATCCCTCTGTAGAGCCTTCCTACCCTCCAGCAGATCAACACTCCCTCCCAGGTTGGTGTTGTCTGCCAACTTACTGAGGGTGCACTCGATCCCCTCGTCCAGATCACAGACAAAGATATTGAACAGGACTGGCCCCAATACTGAGCCCTGGGGAACCCCACTAGTGACCGGCCGCCAACCGGATTTAACTCCATTCACCACAACTCTTTGGGCCCGGCCATCCAGCCAGTTTCCTACCCAGCGCAGAGTACACCCGTCCAAGCCATGGGCAGCCAGTTTCTCCAGGAGGATGCTGTGGGAAACAGTGTCAAAGGCTTTACTAAAGTCCAGGTACACAATGTCCACAGTCTTTCCCTCATCCACTAGGCGGGTCACCATGTTGTAGAAGGAGATCAGATTGGTCAGGCAGGACCTGCCTTTCATAAACCCATGCTGACTGGGCCCGATCACCTGGTTGTCCCGTACGTGCCGCATGATGGCACTCAAGATGATCTGCTCCATAACCTTCCCGGGCACCGAGGCCAGACTGACAGACTTGTAGTTCCCCAGATCCTCCTTCCAGCCCTTCTTGTAGATGGGCGTCACATTTGCCAGCCTCCAGTCAACTGGGACCTCCCCAGTTAGCCAGGACTGCTGGTAAATGATGGAGAGTGGCTTGGTGAGCACTTCTGCCAGCTCTTTCAGCACCCTTGGGTGGATCCCATCCGGCCCCATAGACTTGTGCGTGTCTAGGTGGTGTAGCAGGTCACTGACCATTTCCCCTTGGACTACGGGGGCTTCATTCTGCTCCCCATCCCCATCTTCCTGCTCAGGGGGCTGGGTGCCCAGAGAGCAACTTCCCTTGCTGTTAAAGACTGAGGCAAAGAAGGTATTTAGTACCTCAGCCTTTTCCTCATCCCTTGACGCTATGTTTCCCCCCGCATCCAATAAAGGAGGGAGATTCTCCTTAGCCCCCTTTTTATTGCTAATGCATTTGTAGAAACACTTTTTGTTGTCTTTTACGGCAGTAGCCAGACTAAGTTCTAGTTGGGCTTTGTCCCTTCTAATTTTCTCCCTGCATGACCTCACAACATCCTTGTAGTCCTCCTGAGTTGCCTGCTCCTTCCTCCAAAGGTTGTAGACTCTTCTTTTTTTCCCAAGTTCCAGCTGGAGGTCTCTGCTCAGCCAAGCCGGTCTTCTTCCCCACCGGCTCATCTTTTGGCCCAAGTCTTCCAGTCCATATTATTGTAACTATCAGCTTAAATTAAACTAACTTTGCCATATTTTACAGATGATTACAGCAACACTGCTAGCACAGAATCAACAAGTGAGTTGACTGAAAAAGTGCATGTGGTTCATCTATTTTCACCTGTATCTGCTGAGAAACATATTCAGTAAAGTAAATGGAGTAAAAAAAGTAAGTGAAACAGAATGAAATTATATTCAAATGATTAAAGTCTGTAAATGGAAGAATTTCAAATCTGTGAAGGACAAAGTTGAGAGGAGGCAGAAAATGAAAAACACTGGGATAATGGAATCAAAGCATGAGGGCAGGAAAATGTATTCCTTGAGAAACAGAAAACAGACTGCAACAGCCACCAGATGAGTGGAGTTGCAGAGAGGATATTGCTGTGCAACATAAATGATGTGTATGCAGGGAATCCCAGCTTCTGACTCCTGTCCTTGTCTGTTACTACTTGAGAACTGGAAGAAAGACCTGATCTTACTTTCTGTTGTACCTGCATAAATGGTCAGGTATGTCAAGATGAACAGTGGTCAGATATGTTTTAAGGCAATTCTAGGAGGCTTCCTGAGCAGGCAATATAGCTGGTTCTGAGCATTTCCATACTTACCCCTAAACCCACCTTTAATTTGCTCTACTTCATCTTCAAATGTCACTGAACTCCTCCTTCGAGGAGGACAGATGCAGTGTGGGGCATGAGGGCCATCTGAGCTATAATCTTCAAGAAGCATTGCATCTGTTCCTGAAACAAAGCAAGAGTTCTCAAGCAAAACAGACTAACACTGGGATACAATATTTAAGTGGTGGCAAAAACTTTTCATTCTATAGCAGTTCCTTCAAAAGATATCTAAACCTAGCTTTTGTGAGTAAATTTCAGCTTGAATTAAACACTGCACAGAAAAAGAATGAGGTCAGAGTTTTCACTGAAAGGATTCGGAAATCTTTTCTCATTAGCCATCTAAAACCTCAAGCAGCTCTGAAATGCTCAGCTGCAGAGCTTAGAATGTCAATAGGACAGCAGACAAAGGTGAAACCTCACCTTCAGTAAATAAAGGGTGAAGTTGAGGGCAACTTCCCCCATCTCCTGATGAAGACAAGAGGATAACAATGGCTACCTGAGAGGCAGACAACCATAGCTGCCAAATGTCATGCTTGTAATCAGACCTGGATGGAAATCTGAACTGCAGAATTTTTCTGTTCAATTTAGTTAGTCTCTAATAACCTATTTTGACTTTCTTGAAGTGTATTTTAATGAGGAAAAATCCCTTGCTCATTAGAAATTATTTTCATCCAATGAGTCCTTTTTTTCAGTTTAGGAGTAATTTTTTTATTTCACCTCCCTGCATTTGCTTTGCACCTTTCCAATATAAAATAGAGTTTGCAAGCACATGGAAATTCATCTAGGCATCTCTGCAACACTTTCACACAAAGGGCAAGACTGCAGCCTAGTCCTCCCTTGCGATGCCAGTCTCTCTACTGTGCAAGGGAGCAGCGGAACAAGCATTTCAGGGAGACGCTAGGACAGTGCTGAGTGAGCAGTCCTCAGGGAAGCTGCTGTTGGAAGACACAGCTTGCACACACTCGATAAATGACGCTTCACTTTCAGTCCATTTACTCGTGTGGTGTGACAACAGGCCTAGGACAATGAGCCTTTGCAGATTTCATAACTCCTCCAGATGGTGGCTTCACATCCCTCTTCACCCACTTGACTGCTTTTGATCCCCAAATTTATTCTATTTGCAATAAGGAGGTGTTCCAGTGCCCATTTTACAGAAAGCAGGACAAAAGCATGGCTGGAGGTGTACCTCTAGACAACATACCACTCCATAGGTCTGCTATATCACAATGAATTGGCAGCAAAGAGTAAAGCGATAAACTTTTTAAGGTGAAACTTGTGTGTTCTGTCATACACCTTCCTCCAGCACACAAGAAGGAATAAGCTGCTGCCCTAATACACAGTCCCAAATAAGCTAACGACTTTCTGTGCTGTTCTGTGGATCAGCTGGGTTTGAGGCTGTCTACTGAAAACAGTAGACTCTTACTGGTCTCCAAGGGTATAGAATCCACCTCAAAAACATGGTGTGCAATGGAAGGGTGGCACTAGGAAGGAAGAAATACTTTCTTCCATGGAGCAGAATTTTAGTGTGTTTTTTCAAATGCACTAGTTCAGTGCATTTTTTCAAATAAGCCTAGTGAAGAGACTAGCCTCTTACTCTTACAAGGTAGGTCTTTATCCTTGGAATAATTGATATTAAGGCACATTTCTAGCAATCAGGACTCTAGTGTCCCACTTCAGTATTTTGTATACAGCTGGTACCACTTGGATTTTTTCCTCTCCTGCTACTTCATCTGTTTTTCACAACATGAAAAGCTCAGTTTCTGTTTACCAGGGCAGATAAAGTCACAACCACATTGTAGGCCATAGGATCACGTACTGCAGCAGGCAGCACTTAAGAGAGACCAAGACTTTAGCTGTCCACAGTAAAAGGCATCCAGTGAAACAGTATTTCACAAGGGTGATCATCGTGTATCCATTCCCAGGCTACGGACTGTACCCCCTCCATAACAAACAGTGGCACTTCTAACAGCATTGGGTATGTATTTGGTTTGTTCATTTGTTTAAACTGCTCAGTACCATTCCTCAAAAGATGATTAACACAACATCCTCTTAACTGAGGCAGGTTTACCAGGACGCTATTCTCCTTTATCGCATACAGCTGCGGAATACCCACAACAGGTATACCACTAACAGCGTAAAACAACTACTAAAATAAATCCCAGGTCCATAAACTTCCTTTACAAAAGTAAAAAACAAATCTCTAACACCAAGCTGTGCTGGTTTTGGCTGGGATAGAGTTAATTCTCTTCACAGTAGCTAGTATGGGGCTATTGTTTTGGATTTGTGCTGAAAACAGTGTAGATAATACAGGGGTGTTTTCATTATTGCTGAGCAGTGCCAAGGCCTTTTCTGCTTCTCACACGACCCCACCAGCGAGGAGGCTGGGGGTGCACAAGAAGTTGGGAGGGGACACAGCTGGGACAGCTGACCCCAACTGACCAAAGGGATATTCCATACCATATGGTGTCATGCTCAGCATATAAAGCTGGGGGAAGAAGAAGGAAGGGAGGGACATTTGGAGGGATGGCATCTGTCTTCCCAAGTAACCACTATGTGTGATGGAGCACTGCCTTCCTGGAGATGGCTGAACAGCTGCCTGCCAATGGGAAGTAGTGAATGAATTCCTTGTTTTGCTTTGCTTGTGTGCACAGCTCTTGCTTTCCCTATTAAACTGTCTTTATCTCAACCCACAGTTTTTCTCACTTTTACCCTTCCAATGCTCTCCCCCATCCCACTGGGGGAGACTGAGCGAGTGGCTGGATGGTGCTTAGTTGCTGGCTGGGGTTAAATCACGGCACAAGCAAATGTGAGAAGATCACCCTCTGGTGTCTCTAGAGCAGAAATACTCTTTACAGTAACTAGCGCAGTTAAGGAGTGGTAGCTGAATTAACTGGCAGAAAAATCTAGCTACAGTTCTGGATAGAAAATTACCAGCAGAACTCTTTTTCCCTTTTCCAAACCATCTTCAGTTGAGAGATCTTAAGTAGTGACGCAATCACAAGCTGAAACTGTCCTAAGTATTTATTTTTACACTGCAGGATGAACAAGGCAAGGTCTCTTATGAACTAGGAAACAGAGAAGAACATTCTCCACAGCACTTTGTTGCTCTTTTCCTTGTGGATACAGGGAAAGTCCCTGAAGAACGATAGAAACTAAAGGAGAAGGGCGTAAAAGCAGCGAGTCCTGTTCCCAGGACACATTATCAAGGGAGGGTCATCACTCCTTAGAGTAAACAGTATTTTGCAAGTAAATATATTGAGTGCAAGGAAGGGAAAAAAGCAACTGCAGCAGTTTTGTTGTAACAGCTGGAACAGATGCTTCATGTCATCCATCCACCAAAAGACATCTGTGTGTAAATACAGACTATCCCAGAGAGTTCTGCCAAGTTACAAGTGCAATCTTCTGCCCAAGAAAAGAGAGAAAGAGACTTTTAGTTACCTGAATCCTGTGAGCAGCTGAAACCTGTGTCTCCTGTGCTGCTGCTGTTTCCTAATGGCCGCCCACCTGCCATGAGGGCAGTGAGATGAGGAGACAGTCCCAAATCTGTAAGAGAGTTTAATTCTCATTACACAATGAATGTTTAAGGGGTCTACAATAGTAAAAACCTCTTCCCACTCGACTGCCTTATTTACTATTCTATGTATAAAACTCACCCTGCTGATCCAGAGTGCACAGCATTTGGACTTTGCATCTTAGAAACCCAGCCAACAGCTTTCAGGTATCCCTGGAGTCTTTCCATATGGCAAGTCTCCTTTCTACCTGCACCATCTCCCTCCCACTCTTTTTGCAATGGCATGTGTTTTATCAGCCAGCCAGGCTGGACACAGAGCATCTGCACTCAGACAGATGGGGATATTTGCCAGACACCTTCTAGCCAGGGAATAACCTGGTAGCCACCAGCAGCTGTGACAGGCCATTAGTGTGGCAGGAAGCTCACGAGCAAGTCTGGGGCACCAAGATGCATGCCTTCTTTCAAATCCCCAAAACAGAAAGGGAGGATATTCTAGGATTCCTACAAAGGTGCTGTCTTTGGATCTTGCTTAAAAATTTTGTTGGTTTTTGCTTGGTTGTTTTTTTCCTCCCTACCAGCCACATGACAAATTTGAAGCTGTCAGCTTCTTATCACTTGGAAGGCGAAAGAAATTTCCTGTCTTTTCCCTCCCACCTCAGTTCCCAATGGATTCATCCATAGCATCTCCTGGATACAGATTTTTCAAAGGAAGAAGTGCTAGAGAGCTCTTGCAGCTTGTGATGTGGCTGCAGCTGCAGAACTCTCTCATTTAGATGGAGTCTCTCCCAGTGATTCCAGGTTGCAGAAAAGACAACGGATGCCTCACTGCTCTCCCCTTCCTTCTGCATTTTAGATCTTCCTTCACAATATTAAATAACTTCAGTTCCTGCCTCTGCATGAAATGTCCCAAGAGACCCCATGAAGATGTCCTATTTTTGGAAGCTTCTGAACAGGACCAGGAAAGTGATCAAAAATCATAATTTCATTGCATTGATACTTAAAAAACACCCCACCAAACCAACACCAACCAAAACCCATCAAACTCTGAGCAACTGAAGCTCTTGGCCTTCAACTTGGGGAGACATCAAGTAGTTTTACTCTTTTACATAGTTTTATTTTATGATCTTTTCTTCACAGCCATTAAGGCTAAAAACTGAATTTACAGAAATAGCAAGACCAGTGTAA
The DNA here is from genome assembly GCA_009819775.1 of Phoenicopterus ruber ruber. Taxonomy (NCBI): domain Eukaryota; kingdom Metazoa; phylum Chordata; class Aves; order Phoenicopteriformes; family Phoenicopteridae; genus Phoenicopterus; species Phoenicopterus ruber. Next base: position 94,630,514 of record CM020215.1, on the reverse strand, counting down.
CTTCAGTGAATCTCAGAGTTGTAGCGTAAAGCCACGAATCAAAGAACAAGTGCTACTATTGGTAGTGCTCCAACCTGGATAACACAAAACGGATAGCACATGAGAGGAAGAGCTTAAGAGAGGGAAAAAAAAAAAATATTTTTATTAACCTCATCACTGTATCTTCTCTGGCAGAGAAAATTTTACTAGAGTAGGAGAAAGAGGTTAACTGCTACAAAAAACCATTCTCCTTTCAAGCGTCTATGACAACCTGAACAAAAGACTGCTGAAACCTCCAGAAACATCCCACTTTGTTTACAGAGCCCTGAGACGTGCCAAGTACACACAGACATTAAGCGTTACTTACTGATATTAAGGCAGAGGGACTTTTGTGGCCACGCATCTTACCTGTGATCCTATTGGAAATGCTGAATAACCTCGATGTCCTATGCCGCTGAACAAAGGACTCGCGATAATACCGATCCCCAAAGCACATTCCTAATAGTTCCTTGCGCACTGTCTTGTTCCACAGTCCATAAATTAGGGGATGGCAAATGGCACTGGAAAAGGACAACCACGTAGCTAATGTCTCTAAGGCAGGGGAAATACTATTTTTTCCCCAAAGTGCCTCTGATGTAATTACTATCATGTAAGGCCCCCACGTAATCACAAAAGCACCGATGACAACCAAGATGGTTATGAAAGCTTTGCACTGGTTGGCCGAGTAGACAACCCCTTGGAAAGCGTTCCTTCGGCTGCCAGAAGAGGATGTGGAGGTGCTGGAGTTCTTCCTCCCGTTCCTCTGGGAGTCCTCCTCCACAATGACAACACTACCACAGTGGATTTTGCGGGCCTTAATCCTTGCCACGCGGAATATGAATCCATAGCAGATCATCATGACCACGAAAGGCAGCAACGCACACCAGATCTGCCAAAAGGCAGTGTAGCCAGCCTCTTTATGCCAGGCCGCCACACACATCCACTTGAATTGGTCGAACTCCAAAGACGACCAGCCGAAGAGAGGAGGGAGGCAGCCAATAAGGGAATGTAGCCACACATACACAAGAGCTACCACTGCTCTGTTGCCTGTTATCTTCATCGGGTAAACCATTGGGTACAGGACAGCATAATACCTGGTGGTCAAGAAAAGAAATAGTCAACAGGAGCATAAAAGACGTGCAATAAAAAAAGAACGTATTTCAATGATGTTGGTATCTAGTCCTCTTTGTAGAGCAAGCTCTTTTCTCCAAACCTCAAAGCGAGCTCAGGGACCCTGTTTATAAAAATAATTACATGTAAAAATATGTATCTTTGCAGGCAAGATTGTAAAACTTGGCTGAAGGCACACATGCAGCTATTAAATATGTCCCTATGTGTCAGTATGTGCTTAGGGTATAATCTAGAATTTTAAGTCACTACTTCTTGTTTCTCAAGTAGTATGTTATTGTACCATTGATAGCTTTAAAAAACTCTAGATGCATGTCCGCATTTTGCATTACTGATGACATCGCTTTCGTCTGTTCTGTATCAAAATTTCACAAGGGGCTGAAGGAAACATGACATTACAATGGTACGCAGCATTATCCACTGCAGTGCTTCAACTCTATGAACAGCCAACGAGTCACTCTATGAAACAAGTAGGCAATTCAATACCATTCATTAGAAAAGCGCTGCTTACCGGTCTATAGCTATGAGTCCAAGAGTAAGCATGCTGGCTGAGCTGATCAGCATGTAGAGCAGGGCTGAGAAATTGCACCAAACGACTCCAAAGATCCATTCCCGCCTGATGGAGCTGGTGACAACAAAAGGTAGCACCAGTACAGAGAGTAGAAAGTTGGAGAGGGTCAGGCTGAATACAAACTTGTTGCTCAACGTGAGAAGGTAAGACTTCCGATAGAGAGTGACGACAATCACAAGGTTGCCCAAACAGATGAAAATAGCAATGACGATTATAGCAATGGACTCTGTGACTCTGACTGCCCCGTCTTCCTGCGTGGTGAGGTTCCTTAGGCCCTTCACATTGCTGAGGGAGGAATTGCTGTTCATGGTCAGAGTGTGCAGAGCTGGAGCAGCCAAGACATGCTGAGCAGCTAGAAGCAGAACAACGCTCAGAAACATTCAGGCAAGATTTCTTCAAACTCTGTCCCAAAGGCTGGAGGCCCTTTTGCCTGTATTAATTAAAATTTACCTGTAGGATGCAGGAAACCATTTTAGATGGGAAAGCAAAGGGACAGGAAATTGTCTATGGGTACACCAAAGAGGTCAATGACAACGTCAAGCCTAGAACGGGGAAGAAACTGAAAGACAAAAAGGGGGGGGGGGGGGGGGAACAAGGAAGAAAATTAGCACATTTTAGTTTAAAATTTTGTAAGGATCTTACTTGTTTCTAAGCCATACTTACCAGCTGTGCATCTCACTCATTCCTTTCATCTAGGCTGTGAAGAAACAAGAACGTCACAATCAGTCTTTGTTTCTCTCACTTTAAAAAAGGTCACTTTAAAAAAAAAAAAATCTGCCTGTTTATCCTGATTGTTACCTTGTATTATGCCTATGCAGCATTTCCTGGTGGTCTGTGGATGCCTGGCTAGTCATACCCTGCTGACTCTTTCTTAACAGTTGCTAAGTAACATTCAAAGACTCAAGGATCATTGCACATACTCTCCTAACATCACTTCTCCATGTTCATAATCACCTCAGCTACAGCAGTGATTCTGTTTTACTGCCAATACCAAAGGACTGGGGGAACTGGCTTTCTGTACACGAGGTTCAAAAGACACTTCCTTGCATTAAGCCAGTCCACCCTACAGAAATGTTTGAGAACCTTTAACCCCTGACTTCTCAGTGTTAGCATCCATCCCGCTGATTCACAGACTCGTTTTGTGAAACCTCGGTATTTCTCCAATTCCTTAGCAGCTTTCTCCCAGCTGCCTCCAACAGGCACTCCCATCCGCTTCATTCAATCCTTCACCCACCTGCAGGCCATTGAAAAAAACCCCACAAAACCCACCACCAAAAAATGCAAACACGCAAACCAAAAAAACCTAAGAAGAGTCCACCAATTAATATGAAGTTGGTATTAGCATTTCTTGGGAATTAGAGACTCAGAGCAGTCTCAGCTAACTCTGTGGCTGTGTGCACCCGTTGCTCCCGAACAGCCAAGAGTACTCACAGAAACGCTTCCGTCTGCGCAGCTGCTGTGGCCTCCGGCAGCAATGTCAGGCTGGAGAGCCGTGTTTTTTCCATTTTTATCTGTGCTTTCCTAAGAGCATAATTAAAGACATTACTGGGCCATGCTTTGTAAAACATAACTTAGCTCTTCTCTAGCGAAGCTGTCTGCTGACTGCTTGCAAAAGTGCTTCTCCTCAAGTTTCTCTCTCAACGTGCCCGCACCACCTCTGGGAGCCTTCCCAACACACTCTGACGGGCGAGGGTTTTGGAAAGGCGGCTACGCCCCAGGGGCTGCGGCCGCTCCCTGCATTAGCGACACCCGGGGCATCTGCTGCTCCCCGTCCCCTCACGGCCCTGCTGCACCCTGAGGGGAGAAGGTGGCCTCCGGGAGAGGTGGCCCGCCCGGGGCAAGGCAGACCGGGGCGGGGGGAGCATCTCATTCCTGCCGGCTGCGGGCAGCCCGGCCAGGCGTGCCGGCACACACAAAGCCAGCGGTGCCGAGTCGGAGATACGGTAGGGAGGGAGGGGGTCGCCATTTTGCCCCCGCGCTCCCTCCGGCAGCGAACAAAGGGCGGGGGCAGGGTCCTCCGCCCTGGGCATCCCTCGCCCCCCACCCCCGGCGAGCGGGTCCCGCCGCCGCTCCCGCCGCCCCCCCGCCCCGGCCGCCGATGCCGGCACCGCACTCACCGCCCGCCGTCGCCACCAGGGCGGGAGGTTTCGGGTTACAGCGCCCCGGACCCCCCACAGCCGCCGCCGGCAGAGAGGCCCCGAGCCGCGGCCCGACCCTCCCCCGCCATGGCCATGCCCCCGCCGGCCCGCCCCGCCGCGCCCCCTCCCCGGCCTCGCCGCCCGCCATTTTCTCTGCGGCCGCCCCCCGGCGGGCGGGCTGGCCCCGCGACGCGAGGGGGCTGCGCGGAGCCTTCGGGACACCCCGTCCGGGGCAGAGGGCTTCCCCGGCCGCGCCGCTCCGCCGCCGCCGCGGGAAGAGTCCCGCCATGACCCGGCCGAAGGGGGGCACCGCATCTACCCCGCGGGCCCGCCCTGAGGCGCAGCTGCTGCTCCCCGGCACCGCGGGGCTCTTCGCAGCCCTCCTTCCCTGAAAACACAGGAATCCAGTTAAAGGGAGGAATCCATTTTACACAGATCAGGTGGAGTGGCTTGCCCCAGCACACAGTGCAAGCCAGTCGCAGAAAGGGGGAGACCCTACATGCTAAACTTCCTAGACCCCAAAATGCTATTAAAAGTAATACAGAGTGGATTAGGGGAGGGGTTCTTCCCCCCCCCACCTGAAGCAGAGCACAGGTGGGTGCAGTATAAAGGGTGAAGAATAATTAAATGACATGCTTGTGCATCTCAGCTTCCCCACGTCCTGGCAAGGCCCTTAAGCACAGAGGACGATTGCTCTGACTTGAGCTTTGCTGTTTTGGTTGCTCTGTGATTTGGAAGAGATGGAGCTTTTCAGGATGGGTGTCATGTTCCCGTGGCCGCTCTCTCCACTTGCCCTGACGCTGTGGCCTGTCTAACAGAAGGAGCCGGACTGCACACCATGCCCAGGGAAGTTCCTGGGGAGTTGGTCTGTCCTTTTGATGACACAAAAGAGCAACACAAGCACTCAGCCATCAGTGCTGGAATAGTGAATTATGTGTCATTCTCAACCAGTTCTACTGATGCTTTTCTACAGAATTTTAAGCTTACCATGCCATCACATTTTGACTTTTTAAAAATATCTTCGGAGAGCATTCAAGAAGATATCCAACCAGCACAGGAGATTCCGCATGTATACATGCACCTAACATGTGTGATGTCTAAAATAGTGTAGGTGTCTGTATGTTGGAGCTAGGTAGTGCTTGCTGAACCTTGGAGCATGGCCCAGGAGCATCAGGGCTTTACTGCTCCCCGTGACCGCTCTTACCCATCCATTAGCAGCAGGAATCCTGCGCTACCCCGCTAGCTCTGCGCCTAGCCCCCGCGGCAGGACCGGAGCCGCCCTGCCGCTCTCGGGCTGGGCTCGGCCAGGTGCCACCGGGGATGCGGCTGGAAGCACGAATGCCCGCCGGGCACACGCACGTTTTGCACCGGCTGCTGCAGCGGCTGCAGCCCGGCTCCCCGGCAGCAACGGGCTCAGGTGAGCTCGCTGCCTCTTCGCGCCCAGCTGCCCACCGCGGCGCCGCCAGGCAGGGGAGGCCGGAGACACCACTCTCCCGCGGTGGGCGGGACGAGGTACGCAGCTCCCTCCCGCACTCTCACCCCGCAGCATGACGGCTCGGGGGGCGCAGAGGAGCCCGGGGGGTGCCGCCATCGCCCCTCGCTGAGCCGAGCCGCTCCGCAAGCACCTCCCTGGCGGCAGCGCCGCCCTCTCCGCCGCACGTCACCTCCTGCAGCCGCGCGGCTTCCGGGCTGCGCGCGCAGGGGCGCGCCCCCGGAAGCGGAAGCCCGTTGAGGCGGCGATTCCGGCGGCGCCGTTGCTGCCGTTAGGGGTGTACGGGCTGCGGCGGAGAGGTGAGGCGAGGCGGGGCAGGCTCCGCCGCCGCTGCCCCTTCCGGCCCCTCTTGCCTTCTCCTCGGCGGGGCCTTCCCCCTCGCCTCCACCATGCACCCCGTTTTCCAGAGCAGCCGGCGCGACTTCACCTTCGGGCCGTGGAAGCTGAGCGCCGCCCGGACACACATCATGAAGTCGGCGCAGGCCGAGAGGTGGGGCGGGCTTGGGGTAGGCCGGGGCGGGGGGAGGGTAACGACGGTACGTCCGCTGCTCGCTGCCCATCCCCAGGGCGCGCCGGGGCTGGGGCGCGGGGAGGAGCCTTGGCGGGGCCGGGATCTCACTCCCTGACAGCGAGGGGTTTGGGGCGCCTTGTCGCCTTGCACAAGAAACGAATTAACGTCCCCTGGGCAGGGGAGACGCTGTTTGTTCCAGTAGCTCGGGGGTTTTTCTTCCCTCTCTTTTTACGAGGGTAAGCTTGATTCTTTGGCTTGAGAAACTGGGATGATTTGGGTTACAGATGGTTTCCAGAATTTTATTTTTAAGGATTGTTAACGGTTTTGGAGATCTGGACCTCTGTGAACTGAAGCCTGCTAATTAGAAGCCTGTTTTTCTTAATTACTTTTTAATGGTGATTAAAGTTCTTTTAAACGTGGTACACAGACTGTCATAAGCTGGTAATGGCTATTTTAAGATAGTGGATTTCATTAACAATTTATTACTTGGTCTTTCCTTGTAGTAATTACCACTGCTGTCAAACTGTTGGAGAAAATGCTCCTGTGTCAGCATCAAGTACTTAAGTCAGATTTGCTAATGTGGAACTGAACAGTTCAGCTGTGTAGTGCAATAGCTGACCTTAGTGGCAGTTGAATTTGACAGATACTTCTTGGTTTCAGTTTCTGGAATACACACCTGGAAATCTTGTTAGTCTTGTTAAATATATCTTCATTCATGTTGCTTTTAACTTTTCTGAGGATAATTTGCTTGACAAAATTCCATGTCTTGAAATGTTATGCATTTTTTATTACAGTAAACTATGTAAACGTTAATTTTTTTAACGTAACAGCATTATACTGATTTTTTTTAAAACTAGATATCTGCCTTAAACAGGTAAAAACTATGTTTCTTTCTCCATCTTTGTCCTATGTTCAGTGCCTAAAATAATCTTCTCAAACTGCTTCTGGCTAATGGTGCTTTAGTTTTTGCTGTTACAGATAAGAAAACTTGAATCCTGTGATTTAGTCATTTTTCTGTAATGAGGATTCAAGATCCAGCTAAGCTGTACCTGTGTCCTGCAGGGGAAGAAGGAATAGAGTATCCCATTTTTATGGCATGCTTGTGAGGACTTATTTTGTAGGATGCTACCTCTTAAAAATGGAGATCTTTGTTCTTAAGATCAGGAGGATGTTAACTCTCTTCGTCATCTGTAAACAAGAGAGAGACTGGGACTGCCAGTCTAGAAGCCAAATTGCCTGCTGTGCTCATCTTTGGATCTATTCAGTTTCTTTAACTGTAGCTATTTTGAAACAAAGTCACCTCTGTGGTTTTCAGAAAGTACCTTTATCCATTTAGATGTTTTTGAGGGGCATACAGTTTTTCAGAACATGTTGAAAAAAGCTGAAAAGTAAAGTTGCAAGAGCCACAACACAAGCTTGAAAGAATACAGAGGATTTTGCAGGGTAGGGAAGTCCAAAATTAGCCGTTTACCTGTAGGTCTTGGTACCTAGCATGAGATCCCCAAAACAGTTCCTCCACTTCAAATCTGAAGAGTCAAGAACTATCCAGTTGCAGTGCTTTTAGTCAGCCTCCTTTTATAATGTATTTCTCTTGGCATTTTGCCTTTTTTATTGCTTTGGGAACATCATTAGTATCTGTAGGAGTTTTATTTCTAGCAAACATATATCACAAAAATCCCTCAGCAACCTCTGTGGAAAGGTGAAGGATTAAATGTGCCAGAGCTAAGAACTCCTTTCTGTGCTGGAGTTGGTGTTTGCAGGTCAAGGGGCCTGCCTGTGCTGAAATGGAAAAGTTCATAACATTATTCTACCTGACATGGGAAAGATATAGTATCTTATTCTCCAGGTTTACAAATTCACTATTTTTGTTTCAGTTTGGTTAGCATAATGTTCTTTTGTATGCAGGATTACAGAAATAACCACTTTTCTTCAGGAATGCCTTATTATCAATGTGAAAGTTGTGATTATGACATTCCCCCCCCGTTATTGTATTTCCTAAAGTTTTCTTCTCTCCAGATGTCGTATATTTCTTTTTGATCTTAGTAAACTAGGTAGTGGTAGGGAGGAAAAGAAGTATATGAAGCCTTTTGGTGAGTAAGGTCAGCATGTATATAAAATGGTGTGTTGTGTGTGTGTATTTATATATAGTGTATGTGTATATATACACATATGTATAAATAAGTATAAGAATTGATGTAAACCAAAAAGTGAAATAGGATGGTTTGAGATTTTCTGCAGGGATCATACTTATTTGGTTCATGCAGTACTTAGCCGTAGCCACAGACCCAACTGAGCAGTGGCTTTCATGCTTAAGGTTACAAATATGGATATGTATTCTCTACTAGCTCGGGAAAGTGGTAAAGCACAGTAGTGTCTTCTGCACTTTATTTTTCACATATTCCGCCAGGGTTGTTTTCAGCCCCTTCTTGTAGGCTTCGAAATTTGGAGGTATGGACCACTGTGTAGTGAATTTAAACTTGCTGACAATGAGTGCTTGTTCCTAAAACTTCTTTTTGGGCACCTGCTAAAGTAGTTCATGGACCATCCAGGGGTTTGCTACAACAGGTTGAAAGCTGCTACTTCATGTTTATCAGATATTTTTATTTTTGATTCCTCGCATGTGAGACTTTTGTATGAGCCTGATGGAGAAAGAATGTTTTAGGAATACTTTTATGGTGGAAAAGTCACTTCTGATCAATGACTCTGCAATTCATGTCAAATTATTAAACTGGGAAAACAACAAAGTTTTGCACAACATACTGATGATGTGTCTTCTAAATTACCATGGTCTAAAGAATACTTATTCCAAAACAAGGACTGCTTTCACTGAAATATAGCTGACTGATCTCTCTTCATGGGACTTCTATTTTTCTTTGCAGATTGGCTGATGAATTACACATGCCTTCCCTGCCAGAGATGATGTTTGGAGACAATATCCTAAGAATACAGCATGATCGTGGTTTTGGAATTGAGTTCAATGCAACAGATGCTTTAAAATGTGTCAATAATTGTCAAGGTATGATCAAAGTGGCTTGTGCAGAGGAGTGGCAAGAGAGCAGGTACAGTATTTTATCACCAGTGGGCAAGTACTGGTGTGTTGTATGTGAAACTGTCATAAAGTAGTGAAAAGAACAGACTGAACTCTTCAAGACCATGTTGCGTTTGGTTCTGCCATAGATATAGTGTGTGATCGCGGAAGTCGCTTAGCTTTTCTTTGCCGTGATCATCCTCTCTATTAAATTGGGACAGCTATATTTTTCAGTTATGTCTTGGCTTTCTTAAAAAAAACTACAAGTTTTACAGGGCTTAATGCTGTTTCTGTTTCTTCAAACTCATACGGCCTCGAGCATTAGAAGATTGTATCGTGTGGCGTTTCAAAGTGCAAAATGCTGTACGTGTTCAAAATCTTATCCTTAGGAATATAGCAGAAAAATTACCATGCATGAGAACTAATTGTACTGCTTGGTATTTACGAAATTAGTTGCAGAGCACCTAGAAATAAAGCACAGAGAGAAATCAAAGCTGTCATGAAAACTAAGGCATATAGCCGTATTAATGATTGCTGTGTGTTGTCAGCAGATTGCTTTCTGCGTACTTAAAGGAAAAATGATCTCAAAATACAAATTTTTCAACAACATTGAACTAAAATCTTTTATTTGGACTCATAGGACTGAGATTGTGTTAGCACAGGAATTCTGGTAATGGTTTTATAATTTATTATGGAAACAGATGTTGTGAAAGAAGCAATACTGTATGATTAAGTCTTGACATCATCATTGCAGCACAGACGATGCTGCTGTTCTTCTTGAAGAGTGTGGAAATCGTAATAAATAATATTTTGTGAGGTTGTAATTTTTTAAGAATTACTACAAAAGATGCTGTTCTCTCTTTCACTTCTTGAGGAGTGAGACTGAGCACACTAAGGAAGTTGTCAAGCCATATGATTGGACTTACACAACAGACTACAAAGGAACTTTGCTGGGAGACACCGCCACGTTAAAGGTAACCATTTCTCCATGTTAAATGCTGGTTGCATATTGTTTCAGTCAAATAAAGTTTAGAAGCTGTCATTTACCTTTCTATAGGCTTCTGTAAAATCTTACACACTTCATAGTTTCTGACTTCAAAGTATAGTTTGGGCTTTCCATGTCTCTCAGCATGTTATCCTAATCAAATCATGGCTTGTTTTCAGAACTTAGTTTTTTAAAGCATTTTAGAGTTATATAAAAGGGTGCCATTGTGTCCCTTAGTGAAGACTTACTCAGAGAGTAAAGCACATGAGAATCTTCAGTGCTTGATGGATGCCCCTCTGAAGCCCTGAGTTCCTCACACGCAACAGAACTATCAACTGTGTAATTCTCTAGTACCTTTACTCTTTGTTGCTTGCCAGTTTGTGGAAGCAGATATGTAGACCTGGCTGCTTTCAATGGCTTTATGTTTTTCTGCAACAGTAACTCCTCATATCTAAACTGACAGGCCCTCCCTTGTCTTTATTTACTTTAAAATAAGACTGAAGTTCCCAGCTTCTCTTTACTGTACACAGATCACATGCTACTAAGCAGATAATCCATATTAATTCACTTGGGTTGCATTAGTTATAGATCACTTGAGTTATTCTGGAATTAAAAAGGCAGCGTAGAAATAAACAATGTCTTGTGGGCCGGTAGTCTTTAGGCAGTGGAAGTGTATGAGTGTACATGGAGACCACGAGATGGAGAACGTGCAGGTACTTGATTTCCATAGCAAGGCTTTATTAGAATCCTGTGCAGGGATTGTAGTTGGCTAGAGATACCAAGTGGATGGAATACTACTTATAACCCAGAACGTCTCATTTGTATGTTAAACATGAGGCATTTTCGAATGTTTTCAAATACAGAAAGTGAGTGGAATTGTTTGCAGCTGAAACCCTACTGAGCCTGTACCCAGAGGGCACTTTATTCAGAATTTTCCACTCTTAGTTTTTGCTTTGATCGATGTTTCCTCTTGGACACTTTGGTTTTAATTTTAACTTTTCCTCTTAGAATTTTGGGATGTTTTAAGCTTAGTGCCCTAAAAGCTTTTTCCTTTATAAAACTAGCAATTGCGGGATGTAAAAGATCAGGACAAACTTTATGTAGTTTGGCAACAAATATAATATGCTAACTGTTCTTAATCTTTTTCTTTAGGTTGTTCCTACAACAGAACACATAAATACAGAGAAATTGAAAGCCAGGGAACAAATTATGTTTTTCGAAGAAGTACTTCTGTTTGAAGATGAACTTCACGATCATGGAGTATCAAGTTTGAGTGTAAAAATAGTGAGTACTAAGAGGTGTATACAAGATGCTTGGTGATGCAGTTGGCTAATGTATGCAAAATGCAGTCACTTTTTGCATGTCGTTCCTTCTGGAATTTAAAGTTTAAAATGCAGAGCTCTTTATCCTCACTCTTAGAAATACAACCTTACTATATTATATACATCATATATAACATCAAACTATGTTGTCTTGAAATCTTTCTTTCTCTTGCTTCAGGGAACAGTCTTTTCCCTCTTTCTGCATCCTGCCCTTTTGAGTCACTGTCTGCCCTGCTGTGCAATGACAGCTGTAGCATATCAACAGCTCAAATTTTGACTTCAGTACGAAAAGCTCCTCATACTATCTTTCGTTGCGAATATCTGATATAGATAAGTGCGTACTTAGAGTAAAACTTTGTAATATGCTGAATGGAACATCTTTATTTTTGCAGAGAGTCATGCCTTCCAGCTTTTTTGTGCTGTTGAGGTTTTTTTTGCGAGTTGATGGGGTACTTATCAGGATGAATGACACAAGGCTTCATCATGAGGTAAACCCTTATTTGCCATCATGAATATTTTACAGGTGCTCCCTTGCCGTGTTACTTTCAGAGAAGACCTGCTGATATTCCTGTAATTTAATACTGATATTTGGGGGCATAGAGGTTACCTGAACTGAACTTTCAAGTGTATTTTGTTATTATGGTGGTGCTGAAGTAGCAACCAAGTGCTGGATGCCATGGGGCTAGATATTGTGTGAGCAGAGTAGGCAACCCGTATGTGAAGTAATCATTTAAATATATTTGACAGACGCAGATTAGAGAGGAAGTACAAAAGGAAAAATAGGCAACAGTAAATGGTGTGATATTGTTCTTGTCCTCATCTCCAAGTAAATGTGTTCTGGCTTGTCTAATAAATGACTGCAAGTTTTAACTTGCAAATAACTGTCCATACCACACTGAGTTCTAGTATCTCATAAATAATACAGAACGTACCAGTTGTGGTTTGCTTATTCTGTCTAGCTCTATTCGTACTGATGTAGGAGTTCTAGCTGAGTAAAGATTAACAAGCATATTCAGTCATAGAATTTTTTTTTTCATGCATGCACACATAAAGGCAACTTTTGGGAAAGAGAACATTGCTAAACATCTTTCTCTGTCTTCGTGAATTTGAACGTATGTTTCTGTTCCCAGGTGAAAATCTGTGGTCAATCAAACTCAAATTCTTACTAAATTCACTGTATTTAAAATGCTTATTTTGCATGGATACTAGATGATAACTTTGTAATTAATTTTTGCCATTTTTTCCTATTAGGCTGACAAGGCCTACATGTTGCGAGAATATACATCCAGAGAAAGCAAAATATCGAGTTTAAAGGTACTGCATTTTTTAAAAGGTGGTTGTGTTTTTTTCTTCCCTGTCTGCTTTTTATAATTTTATGGTCAGCATAGAAAATACTGTGTTTGTAAGTCATTCTTTGTTAAATTTGGAATCTATACAGAGGAAAAACATTTCTGCTTGTGCAACATTTATTTTGGTGATTTCAGGGCAGATTTGCATTTATAAATGTTCAGATCCATTGATCACATGACAAGATATGAGATTGGGTTGCTTTTTCTACTTTTGAGTTAACAAGATTTTTTAAATTATTATTTTATTTTTTCATAGAACTGTTCAGCCACAAAATCAAGTAGTCCATGTCCCATGATGCTAAATTTCAGGGCTGGTTGTATGATTGCAAGTAATATTAGGGGTTAAGAACTGTTTGTTAGTAGACTCATTCAGTTTTTCTCAAATAAGTTTAATAGCCCACCTTAAAACTCTAGTAATGGCTCAGGATAATTTGTGGCACATTTGGAGTTGCAGCTGTTGATTTTTATTCTTGACCCAACACCTGATCTTGGGTATTCTTGTTACTTTCCCTTGTTTTTTCTTCACCTGTAAAAAGTGACTAATATGTTACTAGCCTTCTGAGGGAATATTATTGCAAAATGTTTTTCTTCTTGAGGAAAGGGGCACTGTATCGCTTCTTAACAATATATGATCCCATAAACAGGACTAAATCCAGACACGAGCTTTTTGATAGTTTTGTGATTTTTGAAATATAAATCAGTGGTCTAGGTTTTACTTCACCTCATGTTTAAAAATTATCATCTACGCTGTTAAATAATTTTTACGGCCTGTTGTTATAGAGAGGAAATGCATATGGCTTTTCAGTTCCCTAGATCGGCTCGCATAGGTAAAGCGAAAAAGATTCCTGCTTCACTTAGGTTTGGAATAATTGAAACAGCAGTATGATTCCTTGCATGTTAAGGGTAGCCAAAATACAGGGTGCATTTGACTAGCTCTGGATACACTTCTTAAAGAATGTTTTTAGAAAGTTTGAAGGTGGTTTGCTCGGTATAGATTTTTCTTTTTTTCTATCAAGTATCTTGTATGTGGTGAAGTTGTCTACAGGAATCTCCAGAGAAAGATATTGATTAACTTAATGAAACCACCTTATTTCTTCAAATACGAAATTAAAATCCAATGAGTTTTAGTATTTCATATAAATGTCTGTGGTGGACTTCATAAAACTAAGATACATGTTAAGGTATATCAATTATCAATAGCTAAATCTGAGCAACTCCAATTAATATATTGCAATGGCTAGAAGGTACTAAGCATTGGATCCCTTGTAGCAATCCTAGTCTCATCTAGAACTAGACCCTCAAAAAGACTGTTTGTTACATTCAAATGATAAATATTTTTTTAAAAAACATTGTAGCTGTTCATGAATGTCTCTGACTTTCTTGTGCTCTTACAATCTGCTGCTTAAAAATAGTAAATACCTTTCCTTAGCCTATTGATCTACACAAGGAGTAAAAGACTGTATATACATTTGAAGTTACAAGGTAAATTTTAATAATTATACCTGACTTCAGGTGTTTAAATTAGGTAAATTATAGATTGTCTGTAAAAGTTTGGTCTTGGAATACCTCCCCCCTCCCTCCTTTCATTCACTTGTTTCATGTAAAATTTTTGCTTCTTAGCACGTTCCACCTTCCCTGTTCACGGAACCTAACGAGATCTCTCAGTATCTACCCATAAAGGAGACAATCTGTGAAAAACTAGAATTCCCAGAGAAGCTGGAGCCTAAACCAGAAGCATCACTGGAAACCATGTGTGTTAAGTCTAAATAAATGTGACTTTATATGGACTTGAAGCAGACTGGAGATAATGTGATCATGTAACCATTGCCATGGGGGGCAGTTTCACTACTAGTGGAATAAAGAATTCGGCTAATTTTTCTGTAGCCCTGAGAGAAAACATTTCAAGCAGGTAATGGTGTTTTTTGTTTGGTGTTTTTTTTAACCTGTATCTGGAGTTAATGATAGGCTGGTGGCGAGTTATAGTCTTCAATGACATTGGAGAAAGACTCTCATGATTAAGAGTCTGGGTTCTGTTTGATTCACCGGTTAGGCAGGAGTCTTGTCTGGACCCTCCACCACAAACACTTCTACGAAGATGTTGTTATTGCTGCTTCAGATACTAAGAGACTACTGGAATTGTAAAATTGGCATGATTTTATTTTTATTGAGAAATCATCCACAGTAAAAAAAATAAAATAAAAAAATAGATTTTCCTCTGCATTTATTTTGAGCTGTCAGTCCTAAACTACACGTTTTACTTGGCTTTCCCTACTGTGAGCTGATAACCAACTAAGTTACTTTTTGGAGTCTCCGATCCAGACTCTAACTTAAGAATATTCATTTCATCTGAGGATCGGTTTAAGGGGGGGAAAAAAAAATGCATTTGTTTGACACTATATAAAGGTAAAATTACCTTATTTGTGAGGCATTAACTCCAGAGCAGGAGAAAAGCTGGAGGCTGAGAGAGGCACACACTGGTAAGTCTCTTCACAAATACTAGTTTAATCTGATGTCAGCCGGATTTCTCTAGGCAGTTCTGGAGACTATTACTTGGGGTCTGTACGCTGCTACAGTCACGTACTATATTGGAAATGCATTGTACTGTATTGACCTTCTGTTGGATGTTATGTTATGACCCCTGTATGATGGGTTATGCTGCCATGACAGTCAAATTGCTAAATTGCGGAGTGGCTTATGGCTGGGGAAGAGAAGGGTTTTTAGTCTCTGATCCCTAAAGGATGCTGGTATTTGCAGTTTGAGAAACAAGATCCTATATAGCCTTAAAAGAATGCTAACATGTATTCCAGATAAGCCATTTTGGTTTATTTTAAAAATTCTTTAACTTCTGATATTAATAGAAGTGTGATCACATGTATAGTCATGGTTTTAACTCAACACTTTGTAGATTAAACTTTAAATATTTGTATTGCTTTTGGAAATCCTAAATTATGTTAATAGTTTGGCCTAAGAACGGGGGAGGTAAACAGACTTGTCTGGGTTTACTGCTCACACTCAATGAAGTGCAAGAAGCAAATGACCAGCAAAAAGCAGGCCTTGTGGTTTAAGGTGATGGCAGATAAGAATGTGTACACATTCTGATGTTTTGGGTTTTTTTGTTTAAAAATCTTCATATTCTACACTGCATGGCTTAATAGAAACAACTCACCCCAAAACCTGGTATTTAACCAGGTCTTTTGAGAAATGGTTTTCACTTAGAGAAGACCCTGAGGTTTTGGGGAAAAAAAGTCTACTGCCGTCTAAGTGACTGTTTTCTTAATAAAAATGACACATTTTGTTTCACTTTCATTGGAGGCAGCCTGGTCTAACGAATTGATCATAAAGTTGAAAGGCAGGAACTAACTGCAGTTTTTCCTGTGTCACTGATTTACTCTAACCACGGGGAAGTGACTTCTCTGTGCCTCAGTTCCCTGTATGTAAAAATGAGAGTTAATACATGCCTACCTCACTGAGGGTTTGTGAGGATTATTTTGTAAAAGGTTATTGATGAGAATATTTTTTTTCTGACTACACCTTCAGCCTTATCTTTGGAATCCTTTGGAAAGGATTACTGCAAAAAGTCTTATGATCCATAGGATAAAATGAGTGAAGAGAACTGAAATGAAACAGTCTCTGACAGAAATTATTATCAGCTGGATGTGATCTGGGTGAGTGAATTTATGGCCACTTTTAAATAGAGGTGAGGTCCTCTATATTCCCCATTAGAGTCCTAAATTCTGTTGGCTTTTTTCATCTTCCTGCACTTGTTTCCTAAAGATTTTAGTGTCAGGTCGAAGATGGGGCTGCAAATGAATGCAGCATGGAAGTGATCAAAATTCATTTGGTAATAGAAGATTATTTAGGTCCACTCTGGTGATGGGAGGGATAGGGGGAGAGAGTGAAAAGGAAGTGAACAACAAATGGAGGTGAAGAGAGATGTTGCTGGTGGAAGTAAATCATGGCACTTCTTTTACTCTAAGCATATATTATTTTACATGCCTTAAAGGCTTATAAAAACACACTTTAAAGCTCGTAGTGACTGAGAGCTGATGTAGTGCTAGCATGAAGGAAACTATATCTGCATTTGTTAATTAAAATTGTGATTTGCGTTTGGTCAGTGATGCCAACGTTAAGCTCCACTGGGCTAAAGTATAGTGGGGGGGGAACCCACAGAATCGACGTTTAGTGTCGAAAGGGGTGCTCTGCATGTTTAGCTTATACTATGTATTTTATCTTGTCCATCATACATACTAATTTGTGACCTGTTGATACAGTTGTCTTGAATGGACTTGAATCCTGAATATATAGCTATGTGATATCCATCTATTTGGGGTGCTGTGCATTTAAGTGGAACACACATGTTGGGGAAATCACAAAAACATGTTTAGGAAGTTACAGTTACTACAAAGTAAAACTTGGAGCACTTTGTGACACTCTTATACCACACAGATTATCAAGAAGCAGCAGTATAAACTGGTGTACCGCAACCTCTCTGGTACAAGTTTTCCACAGAAAAGTACCACTTTGGATACATAATTTTAGGGGGAGGGAGTGGGGTGATTCTCCAGCTCTTTTGTGGCAAGTTTAACATGTGGCAGTTTATATGCCTTCTTGTATGTCGCTAAATAAAATGTACCAAACATTTTATAGTTCTGTTTTTATCTGAGCAAAATAAACTGAAATAACCACTCATGATGCTGAATTTTGCATGCGAGTAAGATGTTGGCATCCGTGTGCCTTTGCCTGTCATCAGACCACGCCAGCTACTTCTGAAAATAAGGCGAGACTTTTTTAGAACAGGGGCAGAACCACAGTAGCAGGAGCAAAAGGAAATCCGTCTTACTGTTTCTGTCAGCTTCACTGTTGCCAAGTGATGGCTTCAGAAGTGGTGGGAGGAGATAGGCTACAACTAGAGAAGTAAAACTGGCAGAGGGTGCGGACTCTTACTTTCTGAAGTCTGTAAAGGACCGGGCCAGTTTAGATGTCAGCTATCATATGCTTGGAAGAAGTGCCTGACTCTTAGGGAAAGTGGGAGTGTTTGCTGTCTTAAAAATCCCAAACCAAACCTCTGCCACGTGAACCTGGGAAGGGGCGCTGGGCTGGGCTGTCTTAGTCTCGCTGATTTGGAGGGTTGGCAGTACCCAAGTTCGTGCACCTGCTCCAGCAGAGCTGTCAGAGGACGGCTGGAGCGTCCGGGGGGAGCACAGGACCAGCTACGCCATTTCCAGGACCTTTCTTCCCCTCAGCGTCTCTCACCCGACCCCCCGTGACGGCGGGGCACCGCCTCAGGACACGGAGGCGCCCCGGCGGGCTGCGGCTCCGAGCGTAGGGCTCGCCGGCACGGCGCTGCTCGGGGCGCCTCCAGCCCTCCCCCCGCCGGGTCCCGCTGCCCCGGGGGGACTTACCGGCACTTCGCCGCTCGTAAAGTCCGGGAGGCGGCTGGTTTCTGCTCCTCGCCTCCGGATGCGGTCCCGCCTCCCCCGCCCGGCGGACTACATCCCCCGGCAGCCTCCGCGCCGCCGCCGGCGGCCTTCATCTACCTGCCGAGAGCAGGTAGCCCGCGGCGGCGCGGTGCATGCCGGAGCTGGTAGTCCCTAAGGAGGGGAAGGACAGTCCAGCCGTGCGTGGGGCAGAGCCGCTCGGGCGCGGATCGAGTCGGGCGGCATGGACAAGCTCAAGCGGGTGCTGAGCGGCCACGATACGGAGGAGCCAAGCGGCCTGGCCGAGGTAACGCCCCGCTCCCCCTGCAGCTGCCTCCCTTCCGGGGGGGGGCTGCGTGCCGGGGCCTGGGCGGCAGCTGGCGAGCGGCGGCTGGCGGGAGCGCGGCGGCGGGGGGAGGGAGGCTCCGGGCCGCCCCTCAGCGCCGCTGCGGCCCCTCGGCGCGGGTCAGCCGTCGGCGGGACTGGCCTGCGCCGCCTCAGCCCGTCGTTGGGCCTCCGGCTCCCCGGGGCGGAGCCGGCCGGGGGCTGCCGGGGACGGCGGTTCGTCTGGAGCCGGTCTCTGGACCTTTAACTTGCACTTAAAATTCCCTGTGCTTTACCGCGCGAGCAGCTGCTGCCGGGGGTGCCGCTGCCTGGGAAAGGGGCCCTGGCTTCTCTTTGTTGTTTTGTGAGAGGGGACGGCTCGGTCTCCCGAATAAACCTGGACCGGCCGGGCACGGGAAGACCGGTTACAGCGAGCCCGAAAATAAAGCGGGGGGACGGGAACGCGCCCGTGCGCTTGGTTGGTGCGAGCAGGGACCAAAACCAGGCACACAAACAGTCCCCCGCCTGCTTGTTTGGAGAGCTGGCGGAACACCGAAAGTGAAAAAGTTCCCGGTAGTGCCGGCGAGCGTGGCGGGAGTGGGCAGTCGCGCGTGGGTGCACGGCGGCGGGACGCAGCGCTCCCTCCCTCAGGCGCTGCCCGTGGCTGCTCCCTGACGGATCGGTCCCGCCGCGGCACCCGCGCTTCCTACGGGCGGTTGACGAGGGTGCTTAAAAACCGAGGCTCCCTTTGAGCTTGGACACACTTTAGCGTCTTGGAGCAAATGTACCCGCTGGATGCTTGGCAAGATCTATGAGTAAATAATAACTTGCACTCTTGTTTTTCTCCTTGTTCCGAGGTTATCGATGCAACTTCGTTAGGCTGGGGCACCAGAGTGAAAGGCTTCATTGCTTGTTTTGTAATAGGATGCCTGTGCTCACTCTTGGTAAGGACTTTTTGCCAGATCTCCCTGATATTTGAGTTTCAGGAGCCCCAATGATTACAGCCTTGCTGTATGCTGTTGCTTGGGTGGTTTTTTTTTTGAGTGTCTGGGAAGACATCTGATTCAGTTCCAGTTAGATACAATGCACTAACTTTTAACAAGAATGCCAATAAATGCAAATTTACTTTTGTGTGTGTGATTCTGCAGTTTGGGTTTAAGTTTTCCTAAGACTTCTTTTGCGTTGTGACATTTCTTAGATAAATTTCTTTTGCAATTTAAAAACAATATTAATTTTTTTCCCCCCTCTCTCTCAATGTTCCTTTTTAGGGTAGTTGTCTGCTATGGGTACCAAAGAAAGGGCTGATGCTCTTTGCAGCGTTTTATACGCTGGGGAATATTGCATCTATTGGGAGGTAATAATCTTTTTATATTAGTTCCCTAATAAAAATGAGATACTAAATCAGAACAATGGGTGAAGGTGCGTAAGTGGTAGAAGTTGTTGCATTTGTGTGAGAAGATTTGCTTATGTAGCTCATTCTCTTGTTGCTGAATTTTAAAGAACACCATTTTCCCAGTAGTGCCCTGAAATGGTAAAGAAAACAATAAACAAAAGAAAAGTTATTAGCAATGCATTCAAGATAAGTTACTCATCAGTAAAGAAGAATCAAACATCTGTCAAGAATGATTTCATTGAAGCTGACCTTGACCTATGCTTCTAGCTTGATAGTTCTGCTCTGCTTATGTTAATTGTAACTGAACAAGTGTGAATAAAATTATAGAATACCTTGCACGAAGCAAAGCAGGAATGGATTTTGTCTCATTGTCTATCCTGTTTCTTTTGTTATGCAGCACTGATTACTGTAACAACATAGTGTGCTGATGCCCCATATGACAACAGACAATTTAACAACATAACCTCCCTTAATGAGGAATCTCACCTAGTTTCACTTTTGCCTTTCTATCTCTGGTGTTCATCTTGTTTTGTTTTTCACAGCACTCTTTTTCTTATGGGACCAATGAAACAATTGAAAAGGATGTTTGAGCCTACACGTTTGATTGCTACTATTGTTATGCTAGTAAGTATCAAAGGAATTAGTTTTAACTCATACTAACCTGCAAACAATTTCCGTTGTAAAGTCCTTTCATACACATTGATCTAACTATGTCTCAAGATGTGTTTGTGGGTGGTTTCTTGGTTTGGGTTTGGATTTTTTTTTTTCTTAAAACATCAAACATCCTGCACATCTGCTACAGTGGAAAGGTATATGTAGCACCAGAAAACCACCTTCCTATTGTGAAAGACTGAGCTGAAGCCAGGTTGTTATGCTGAATGAGCATTAAGGGTCTATGGCTGGCGTGTGTGAACCATGCACATGCTTTTTTAGGGTACTTGAGGTCACAACATCATATTTTCGTGTTGCTTAGAAGATGAAAGATGGCAAACTAGTTTTTAAAAAGTTGTACTGTGGAAGTTGTTAGACATCCTATTTTGGATAATTTTGTCTTTTTATATTCTATCGGATTTGCTTTGAAGAGCTGCGTAGGTATCTCTACCTTGATAAAATTGTTATTTCCAGACAAAGCAACTGGGGAATCTCTATGCCTTGGTCATCTTTCATTAAAAATACAGAAACCATCCCAGTTGGCTGATAGCTTCAGGTTTTGAAACTCGTATGACATAATGAAACTGCAAATTCAACATTCAGCTGAAGTCAGCCCTTGGAATTATTTTTACCTTCAGAAGATGGGAATTGTGGCCAACCTTCTACTGGGTGGGGGGGCGGTGGTGGCGTGTGAAAATTGCTGCTAAGTTTCAGACTCTTTCTTGTTTGAAGTGCATGCGCTTCTTTTGTCTCTTCAACTTTCCCACTTTCTCTTGGAGAGTCTGAAATCTGGAAGGTGGTTTAACTTGCATGAAACTGTCCTCCCATTTTTAGTGTGAACGTCTTCAGAGCGTTTGCTTGGCATCAGCACTTCCTGTTTTCTCTTTAAACATCCAGAGAGGCTGCAGGTGACTGACAGAGCTTGAGAAATTGTGTATGCTCACAGATCAGCAGCAGGCGAGAAGCCTACTGCGTGGTGTGTTTGTTTTGTATGCATTTAGGATGCCTGGAGTCAGGAGAATGCCTGGAATGTTGTTTGCTGGAATAAAGCCAGTTGTTAGATGTATGATGTATATTTAGACCAATATAGAAATCGCCACCTTTAATGGAAAAACTGCATTTATTGCCAATAATCGTGGTTGAGGTGAAGTGTATGATTTCTTTGGCAATACATGTGTTACTGTCTTGAATATGCAGTACTAAATCTCTCTTTTTGTTTTGTTTTTACTCAAGCAGAAAAATGCACATTATAATCTCTAGTAGCACAATGGTACACGTGTATCAAAAGGCTGCTAGGTGTTGATGAAGGAAGATCAAGTATCAGCATCTGTCATAGCTAAATGAGCCGTTGTGTCTTAAATTGAAAATGAAAACTTGAACTAAAAGGAGGCTCCTGTTAAAACTGAGGGTTTAACCAGAAAATAATCCAAAATGGCCTACTACTCTCCAAGATTTTAACTGTAGTAAAGACGCAGTGCAACTCTGAAAAAAGAAAAAGTGCCAGTTTGAATGGCTGTGCTGGACTTTATATCAAACAGGAAAGCTACTAAGCAATAGCTGAAAGTTCTTGAAAGTGTATTGTAGTTTTTATTGGTAAGAATTAAGTAATGACATAACTTCAACCACATGGTAACCTTGAGAATCAACAGGAAATGTGGCATGTACAGAAGCAGAAAGACTAGAGTTGCAACTGAAAAGTCTTACGCAAAACAATGAAGTGTGGTGTATACCTATGACACCAAGAAGTGTGTGGAATGAAGTAGGGACCTGCTGATGTTGCAAGAGAGCTGTAGGAACCTCTTCCTCTTGTTACTTTGCAGCCATAAAATTATTTTCTGGAGATACCAGGCTGATATTTCCTCATTGCTTTAATTCATTTCAGAAATGTAATAGTGAGAGCATTTTAAATAAGGGGAACTCTTAGGCAGGATTGGATAAAACTATGAAGTGATGTAATCTGTTCCTGCCTCCGTGAAGGAACCCTTTACGGTGTTACAATATCTATAAAAACTTGAGTTGTTTCTATGTTTAATAGAAATTGTTTGTTTTCTTCTAGTTGTGTCTCATACTAACACTGTGTTCTGCTTTCTGGGTGAGTAGTTGAGTCCTATATGTATATATAACTAAAGTATATTTTAAAAATAAGATTCTTACACTGTTGTCTTCATTGTCTGCTGTGTTTCTTCCTCCCTCCCCCCTTTTCTCCTCCTTCAGTGGCATAAGGCAGGACTCGCGCTCCTTTTCTGCATCTTACAGTTTTTTGCCTTGGCGTGGTAAGTGATTTCCTCCCCACACACTCCATTCTCTATTGCACCTAACATCAGTAGCTGAATTGTGAGTGGATTTTGACCTTGCATGAGTTAGAGGGAAGGAGAATTTTTACCTCACCGTTCCCCTAGATGCAAGACAATGCATCAGTGAGGAGCTGACTTGTTCCTGCTTCTTTGTCTCTCACACCACTTCAGAGGCTTTGGAGATGGAGCTCACGGCCCCATTTCTGGGGAAAATTCCTTTGAACGTGTTTACTTCAAGCTCACAGGAGTTAAAACTGCTTGTTTTCTTTCCCTTTTAAATCAATTTGTTGCTTACTGCCCGGTATTCCTCTTAAAAGAATAATGAATTTGTCTTGTTAAAAGACCCAGATATGCCAATCAAATTAAGTGTCAGTGTTCTTTAACGTAAACATACGGTCTGTGTAATGTCACAGAAGTAGTACAGAAACTGATATGAGCATCTAGCCAGCCCTCAAGATTAATCTTACCTGCCTGTAGGCATCGGAGCATGAAGAATATTGGGTGCAGAACTGTGTTTAAAATGCTTCTACAATATGCCCCCTGATTTTGCCATAGTGTTTCACAACCTGGCTGGGCTAAGATGACTTGCAAGGATATTCATTCCTGTTGCTCACTGGTTGTGTATCTTGCAGTTACCTGTTTAGAGCATCAGAGGGGTTGTTCTTCTTGTATGTGACTCTAATAAAATCTGACATGAAGACTAACTTTAAAAATCTTTCTTCTTAGGTACAGCATTTCTTTCATACCATTTGCAAGGTAAGCTTCCCTACTCCCTTACTTTTTGATCTTGAGGTTTAATAATACAGAAGATTAGTTTATAGAAGCACTGTAATCATAGAATCATAGAATTCTTCTGGTTGGAAGAGACCTCCAAGATCATCGGGCCCAACCATTAACCTAGCATTACCAAGTCCCCCACTAAATCGTAGTGGCTTTAGAAGTTTTTCCATGGTGGTGTTTTAGGGGGAGGAAATATATGTAGTTAAACCTGAAAATGAAACTAAGCATCTTCTCTAGTGGGAGAGCACAAATGTAACAAAATGAGAGGGCTTCCTATAAAAATATGTAAGTGTGCTGACCACACGCTAAACTTAAGGCTTGCCTTTGGAATGCCTAAGTGTTGGTCCAAAATGGTACTAGACAAGCGTATTCTTCTATGTACCTTTTTTTCCCCTCTTCTCCCCCATGAGCACTATTCTGTGTTTGAGCACAGAGTTGTCTGTCTATCCTGCTCCATCTTCAGTGCTCCGCCCCAATACAGGCTTACAGGTTTCATTTCCAGTGCAGTTGGGCAGGTGGACAGAGAGCAGATCCGCTTGTCTTTAATGCGTTCATGTAGTCATGCAAATTATGTAAGCGCAATTAATACATGGTCAGCTGATCTTGGAAGTCCTCAGTGTCGGTGTGATAGCAGCATGGAATGAGTCTCATCAAGCAGCATAACTGAAGTGACTCTCTTTTTTACTTTTTTTTCCCCTTTCTTCTGCCTGTAGGGATGCTGTGAAGAAATGTGTTTCGGTCTGTCTGTCCTAACAGGAATACTGGATGCTTCACAAAGTTCTAGGAAGTATAGTAGAACTATGTTAAGATCACTGTGTATGTATCTTCCTACTTCTGTCTTAAGCACGTGCCTTTCACCTTGTTGTTAGAAGCTCCTTGTGTTAAACCCAGTGTATGCAATTGCTTGGTTTTGTAAGCAATGGTGTCTGTAGGACAGGGTGCTCGTGATCAAATGAAGTTCTGTCTGGCAGAAGAACTGGGCAGAGATCCAGAATTTGTTATGATAATTCTTATGTAAAATCATGTATTTGTTTGGTTTTGCAAAAGTAACAAAGTTAATATGTGAAGTCCGTAAAATGAAGACCTCAACTCTGATGGGAGTATGCCAGTCTAGAGGATTTCTTTTTCAAGAAAAAGAAATCAGTTGCCAACTGATTTCTTACTGACAACTTGGGGTTTTTAAATAGCCTTATGTCACTTAATCTTTGCACTGTTTGCCTTGGATAATGGAATATTGGTATTCTTTCTTTTCCCGCCTCTCTTGCAAAATTTCAGGTTTATGAGATTTCTAAAAGATTTAATTCTAAATGAAAAGACTGGTTTGCAGTAAGTATGAAATGTTTGCATCTTTAATGAAGTATTTAATTTTCAGTTTAGACTGATGGTGTTTCCTTAAAATACATGAAAGGGACATTTTCATCTGTAAAAACTTGTTCCTGTAGGAAAAGCACTTGCAAAATAAGGTTAATAGAATTTTTCAGCTGCCAAGAACCTGAGTTCTTTGCCTTGCCTGCAGCTAATGGCAATACATACAAGGTAGGAAACTGAAATTTTTCATGTGAAGCAAGGTGCTTCTCTACTCCCTCAGCTGTAGCATAGGAGCAGTGCGAAGCTGAGGGCAGGATAGGTAAGAGAGAATTTATGTATGTCCTTTCTCAAAGGACAAATTCTGTTGATAAGGTGGGAATGGGCTATTGTTTAAGCAGTCTGGGCTGGAGAGAAGACATTTTCTTTTGAACTTGTAAATAAGTTAAAACTCCAACTTTTTTTTTTGTAAGTGGAATCAGTTTAGTTTCTCCTAAGGCTTTTGCAGATAGTAATGAACAACTTCTCCTTTGAGGAGAAAGTACAATTTTCTATTGCCTGCCTTAGCAAAGAAAGCGTGTAACGATCTAGCTGCCAGCGCCAAACAAATGCTGAACAGTCGGTACCAAAATTCCAAGGCCACTCTACATTCTCTTTATCTTCTGAGCTATGTGTAATCATTTACTCCCAAACCATTGCAGTGGTCAGTTGTTTAATAATCTGAGCACAG
Organism: Phoenicopterus ruber ruber; assembly: GCA_009819775.1. Classification (NCBI taxonomy): domain Eukaryota; kingdom Metazoa; phylum Chordata; class Aves; order Phoenicopteriformes; family Phoenicopteridae; genus Phoenicopterus; species Phoenicopterus ruber. The sequence goes on along the minus strand of CM020215.1, from coordinate 94,605,078 downwards.
ATTCCTGCTGCTGCTGTGTGAGATACTGTTTAACTGCTTTCACCTTTCCTCTTGCCAAACTGTCCTGCTGGAGTCAGTGTCTATGAAGATGATTATCCAGTGGACTTTAGTATGAACTGAAGCCTCTCTTCCTCCATCTACCAAGAGTTTAGTCATTTAACGCACTGTGTTTGCATGGCAAGTGTATCCCTGACTTATACCACAAAGATTTTAATGTAAAAAACCACCCTAGATCTACTTGGCATTAAAGTATAAGCCCACAGTGAAGCCAAATAATTCTATGGCTTCCAGAAAGTTACTAGAAACTGAGTTAATTCAAAATCTTAAACCAAAGTGTCCTTCTGATAATTTATAAAGCACAATACCATCCTGCTGTTGGAATCCTCTAAAAAAACCCTCCCTTTTGAGGGTGGTATGAAAGGGAAATTTTAACGGGCTTTCTGTGGATTCCAGCTGACTAGTTACTGTTACAAAGGCATTTGAATGGAAAACGCTGCCTTGACAACACAGCACTGATGTTGGGATGAATCAATTATACAGGATGATGTTCAAGTGCTATGTCCTGGTGCTTTTTTCCCCGCCCTAGAATTTGGAAGTTAGTGTTGAAATAACTAGGTTGACTATTACTTTTCTTGAAAGGAAGCATTAGTTAAATGCCCCAGAGAGACTGGGAATTAAAGAATACTGATACTTCTTTTCCCTGACTGATCTAAGACAAGTATCTAAACTGATGTGTGTCTTTTTTATCAGGGAGTAGGTTCAAAACTTAATTTCCATCTGTCAAAGGACCCATGTTAGTCTTTTATTGGGACCTTGATAATGTTTACAGAATTCCTTTGTGTAAGGGCAATTGAAATGCAACCATAATGCCTTTTACATTCCAATATTTCTTTAGTTTTAACATCTCTGGGTGTTCCTGGAAAACACTACAAGTATAGCATACATTATTTCTCCTTCCCCCTCTCCAGGAAAGTTATGTTAATTTGGATCATCATTCTAGGCTCATCAGCAGTCAACATAATGGAATTTGACTTCTGGGGTTCTTTTTTTGAATACTTCGGATTAGAAGGAGTAAAAGCCTTTTGTTTATTCCTTGACTAGCTTGTGCAGGATTGTGGTACCATGACTCTCTAGCAGTTCCTCTAGAAGAACACTAGAATTGGGTATGCCGAATATTAGTTTTTCAGCTTGCATACTAGCTAACTGGAACCTCTTAGCTGACTGTTGTGAGCACAACCACTTAGAAGTAGCAAATTTAGGAAACTACCAATAGATAGCAGGCAAACGTAAATGGATTTCCGTGCCACACCCCCCCCCCTGCCCCTTAAAGCTGTAATTCCAGCTCTACAGCCTTTTATTCAATAAGAGAGAAGAACAAATCTTCATTTGACTGCATAGCACATGAGCTAAGCAACTGTGCCCTTGAAGGAAGGGAGCCCAAGGAGAGATGGCAAAGCTGTAAGGATCACCAGAGTGCCACTAGGGTTTATGTTGCCCTTTGGTGTTGTATTCCGTTCCTGTGAAGGCCAGAGAGTAGGAGAGACTCACCATATTCTTGCCAATATGTGAAACGTACTCAGGGTTTGTCGCTTCATCTACAAGCAGATTTGATGTAAAATAACTATTCTCTATCGGAACAAAACTCTTCAGATTCTTACTCGCTTATAAGTAGTTGTGTTCAGGCTATTGCCAAGTTCAGCAGCAAAAGATTTTTCCACTTTGTTAAAATACTTTATTTTATGAGATTTTACATAATCAGGGAGTAAACTAGTCTGTGAATGTTCCCTCTTGACCAGTTTCAACCTGAATTAGATTATACCACTATACCATTTTTTTTTGTCATTAAAACTACTTTGTGTTAAGTTGTGATATCATCAGCTTTGGTTATCTGCTTGGCAGGAAGCGTGGTGGGCATTTCTGAAGCCCTCTGTAGCTTTCTATCTTAATGTCCTTCAAGGCAGGAATGTTTGTTGTGTGCGCTCTACTGCAAATAGAGATGTTTGTGTTTTAAATCAGAAAGCTCCTTCCTTCCCAAAGTCCTTGCTCAGCTGCCTACAGCACTTAACTCAAGGCTGACTTTCCTAAAGAAACTTGTATGATGTTGGATGCCCATCTCGGTCGGATTTGGTGTTCTACCAGAAAGTGCTTTTTGCCCAGCCTCGCTGTTGGTCAACTTGCCTATCCACTTTTTTTTTTTACTTTTTACAGTACAGATAACATAACCTTAACCAAGCAGCCTTAGCATAAGTTCTAGCATGAAATGTGCGTATCTGGGATCAGCTGACTTTCCAGATATAGTAGAAATGGAAATGGGGAGGGTGGTAGTCATCTATTCCCAAAGTACTGAGATTCTGTATGTTAAAATGTGGGATTTTTTTTCATTACCTCACATAAAACAGAGCAAAACTTTGAAGTCCATTCTGAATACTGGTACTATCTGAGATGGTTCTACAGTGATGATGTGAACAACTCCAACTTGTTTAGTATTTACAGTAATAAGATTGTTCATGAGCTGTTACAAAAACCAAGGAAGAAATTTCTGCACTAAGTTGAAATTCTTTTAAGAAAACATGGTTTGTTTTTTTTAAAAAAAAAAAGTGCGTTAGGCTTTATGTGTGGATACTTATTATGCAAGTTGGGGGGGAAGGCGGAGACTGTGCTATGGGCTGGCTTCCAGCTAGGTGCAGGAGGACAGGCTGGAATCGATCGATCCTGCCTTGCGGGTAGATTGCAGCTGGCGTGCAATGCATTTGGAGGCTCATGGCACCGTTGCTGACGTGCAGTCAAACTCGTGTTCTGGGAGCTGCCTTGTGGAGCAGTGTGGGCACTTGAAGCTCATCCGCTTTTGCTGTGTGCTAAGAGATTGAAAGAGCCTCTGTTAAGTTTTTTGACAACGGTTCTTTGCTTAGTTTTGGTACTTAATCATGTTAATGAAAGTAAGATCACCATTGCTATTGTAGACTCTCAAAACTGAGGAGGAGGAGGATGTTTAAACACACATTTGTCTTAAATACTGATGTTTACAACCATAGCAAATACTGACCATGTAGGACAGAAAGCACAGAAATGGTATATTTTCTTAAAAACCACGTGCCTCACTGTAACGTGACAACACTAAATTTTCTTAACAGCTCTGGAATTGTTTTGTAAAATAAAAACCAAACTCTCAGAAATTCTCCACAATGTTTTATACTGTTACTGATTCTGTTTGCTGTTCTGCTTTTTCTATGTATTTACACTGTTTGATTTCTACTTTGATAAACATCTTTTTCCTAACTTACAACTTCCTCTGTAATGAAGTGAAGTCTTTACTTAAAAGTGCTGGGTTTTTTCCTTCAATAAAGTTGTCATTGCATTAAATGAATTGCTCTTATGGTTAATACGGAGTTTTTAATGATGCTGATTCTCCAGATGATGTTGGAAGTGCTGTGGGTTGGTTTCTTGGTTGGTTGGTTTGTTTTTTAAAAAGTGATTGTCTTGTCCTCGCTTCCTTTGCTGTGTATGCAACATGTACTGCTGAGGGGAGTTTCTGTGTCACCACTGCTGTGCAGCTGCTTCACCCAGCATATATCTAGCTCAACCAAATTCTTATTGGCATAGTTGCGCACACCTAGACAACTGGTTGGCATCACTAGAGTTGTTAAGGTGGGAATTATATTTTTATTATTGCTTATTTATTTACCTCAAGAGTCAACCTAGGTGTGCCAACTAACTATTGGCTTAGTCTGTGCTACAGAGCAAATACTTCCTGATGCTATTCTGTCGGCAAAGACTGGAGTTATGAAGCAGCATGCCTCTGGCTCTTATTTGGGGATTAAAGACACTCTGAATACTGATGTGCACTGGAAGTAAAAAGTCAGTGATTTATAAATGTGTGTTAAAAGTAGAGTTAGAGGCAATGATTTTAACTTTTTCTTTTTTTTTTTTTTAAACTTTCAGAAAGCATGTCCTTTTAACTTTGTGCCTAATAAGCATCCAAACGCTTGCTGTGGTTTTAATATTCCTTGGCAGCGTACAGGGCTCTGCACTGGGCTGTTCAGAGTACATTAGACTTTCTTCTGATTGATAGGGCAAACCAAAGGAGTTGTTTGTTTGTTTGTTTTCAAGAGTGGTGGTGAGATTTGCATGCTGTGGGAGACTGTGTTAAGTTTTCAGTTACTTTTTTTTTTGGATTGTTCTTCTAAGCAAGCTCTGTGTCAAAGCTGACTAAACTAAAGTTTCTGTCCTACAGGAAACTCCAAAGTTTTGTTTGAAATAGAAGCAGCAGCCTGTCTTCCTGTAATATAGAAACCTAGGGGGTTATATTTTATCTTTTTGAAAAGGTTAGAGCTTCCAAGGAGTGTCAGGAGAGCTTGATATATCTTTTTCATATTGAGACAACTATGAGAGTGAATCTCAGTCCTAAAAGGGGAATGAATCCTTTCCATATTTAATAGCTTAGAGCTATTTTGCTTGCCTAGTTTAACCTCCTGCATAACAAGCTGTTGAACTTTCCACATTGTTCTCATGCTGAGGTCTTAATACTTGAATGGTTTTAAAAAAAATAAATATAAGTCTTCATTTGAAATCTCTAAACAATGAATGATCATCTGCCCTCTAGGGAAAGTGTATTCCCTAGATGACTTTGCTCCTTAGAAATACTCTGAAAGGGTTTGTCAGTTGTGCTACAGCATCTAGTCCCCAAATCCCATTTATGAATATTGGGGCAGAGTCATCAGCACCACACTGAAATTCAGTGACGAGACTCTTGGAAGGCTCCCGTGCTCATAGTGGCTGCCCCTTTCCCTCCTCCTTCCACAAGGTCTGATTTGCAAGAGAGTGAACTTCTTGCATCCATGGAATACCCAAAGTTGGGGTTTGATGTTTATTTCCTGCCCTTACTTGTACCTTTCCTGTTGAGCTCAGTTTTGGTTGCAGCACCAGTGGGGATACGGGCTTGTAACTGCCCAGCCACGAAGAGCTGGAGATGCCTAAAGGGAACAAAATCCTCTGTTTTCTCTCTTTTTCTGAAGAAAGCTTCTGATGAATTAGAGATGGAATAGTATATCTAAACTGCCAATCTTCAGGATTGATATTTCGAGTTAGCCTATTTGAAACCCTTTTAAGTTTTTCTTGGGTTCCCTTGTGGCATCTCTGAGAAGTTATTCCTGAGAGTTTATGCCTTAAAATCTCTGCAGAAGCAAGTGTGTAGTAAGACTGGTGTAGTGGAAAAACGGTACGTTGAAAGTATCAGCTGGCCAACACGGCTTCATCGCGGCTCTGAAGGGCTGTCACTTCCAAATGTGTGGAGTGAAAACAAATTATTTTATCACGGGCATGTACTCCTGTGTTTTCTAGTTGTGTGTGACGGGATGTGTCAGGCTCACCACTTTTGAGAGAGTTAAATGCTTCAATCAAGTTATACTTGCAACTTGTTAACTCTCATAGTTAGCAAAAAGCTTCAACTTATACATCTAAGTCAAAAATGCGTGTTTGATTTCCCTAATACAAACACTGAACGTATTACTTTTGTTCTGAGATTTTGTAAATAGAATTTAAAAGTTTGTTTAGAATCTCTTAAATTCTTTATTTTTATTATTTTCTGATCTTAAAAATGGGGACAGTAATAGTTTCTTGCTCTCGGTGCTAATCCATGTCTGGAGACTGCACTGAAGATCCTCAAGTAGGAAAAAACAAATGAGGGAAAAGTATAATTACTGTTTAAAACAAGGTAACTTACATTTATCACCAGCCTGATTACATGAGGATTTTTTTTCTTTTTCTGTTTTTTTTTCTTTCCTTGTTTTTTAAAAAGAAGAAAGCTTGCTCTGGGAAGCCTCCCCTGCTTTCTGGGCTCAGAATTAATCTCAGTTAGAATCTCAATTATAACACTAGGCAGGGAGGTACTACTTGAACAAGCTGCTTGCCTCACTGCTAAAAATGTTCCTGGTGGAAGTTATTGAAACTGTCCCCTCGCCCCCTGACATTAATGAAAAGGCTAATCTTTTCTAAGTCTCTTCTAGCCTAGCAATCTCTTAAGGGGCTGGATCCATGATTAAAAAACAGAAGGAAAGCAGCTGTCTTTTTATCCTCTCTTAATTATTCCATGGTAGTTGATAGGTGTTGATTTCCTGGGAGTGTCATGGTGATGGAGGTTACGTTTCCCAGTGTTGTTGGGACTAAATGTTCAGAGGGGGGTTAGTTGTTTGAATGCTTCAATGGGAGCTTTGGAGATGGAAAGAGTGAGTCTTGCTCTCTGCGATTTCATCTGAGCATGAAGGGCTGCCTTTTATTTGGAAACATGCCCCTAAAGGCCAAAAAACAGCTATCCAATGTCAAGGCAAGGCAGGCCTCTTTTAATTACCTTTTTTCTTTTTTTTTTGTTTTTTCTTTCTGCTGTATCTCACCAGCTGGTGGCCAGGAGGGTTTTAGGACGACTTTAATTAGAAAGTCAAAAATAACACCTTGCTTTTTCCTGCTGGAACTTGGTGAACAAACTCCAGCAAGTGTGGCGAAATTGTTCTTTCACTGCTCTCCCCAGTCCTCATTGTTTCATTTAAAAATACAAGTCATTAAATTCTTATTAGTAAATCCTGGACACGGCTGGAGATGATCGAGCGTTGTACTTGCATTTGTAACTAGTAGGGGTTAGTTCTGAGTGGCCGTAAGCCAGGAGGTGCCTGATCCCTGGCTGGAGGTGCCTGATCCCTGGCTGGAGGTGCCCAGCTCTCCCAGCTGCGCTTTGGGGAAAGTGTACGACGTCGCAGGTTTTGTATGAACGTTTCCTGCTTCCTCCGATGCCCCTACTGATTTGCTTGTTTAATTAAACAAGAGACAAGTGCAAGAGGGGTAACGGTCTTCTGTCCTTCGGCCCTGCTCTGTCCCGCTTGCGGTGGCAATGATTGTCAGTCACCTTGTTCCTGCGTTATTCTGTAGGCGCAGCTACCTCTTCTTCAAACGTCAGGTTCAGGGAGATTTAACTTCCAGCCAAGAAATAACCCACCTGCCATCTGAGAATGGGTTATTCTCAGTCCCCTGGCACTACCTACGTCCGGTGGCATTGATCTGTTTGTGCCTCAGTTTCAGCATCTGTAGACTTGGAAAAATTCATCCTGCAAGAAGGTAGGAGGGAGAAGGGATGTTTGGGAAGTACTCAAAGTTGTTATTTAGGTGAACGGAGGGACATAAGATTAGAGGATGTCTCTTACTTCTCCTAAAACAGGCTAAATATTCAAAGTAAAAAACGAAAAGGCAAAAATAAGCAAATAACTTTGAATATGAATCTGTCTGGTTTCTCTTCTGCAGCCCTCTCCCATGGCAGCTGCGTGAAGCAGAGACAAGGTATGATGCGAGGAAACCTGATGTGTGGGATGGGATTCATATGGGTCTCTGTGTATTTTAAAGTAAAATCTCAGGCCCAAGCGCATTCATCTGATCATTTGCTTGTATGCATGCAAACTTGTAATTTCTTTGGCTAATCCTTCTAGGTTGGAAAGATGTGCCAGTGGTGAGCTGTGCCTTCTGCATATGTTGTTACATACATCATCAATTGCTCTTAGTCTGAACTCTTACAGCTGAAACACCCTTCCCCGTGCTGAAAATAGCAATTGCGCTATTCCCTCTAGCCAACCACACGTAACTACTCTCATTTTGGAAAATGTTGTGGTTGCAGGCATCCTGAGCTATGGTAACACAGTTGTAAAATTAAAATTCAAACTGTATGATAAAGTCAGGTATTTTAAGAGATTAGATTTGTGGGGTTTTTTTTCCTCTGGGAGACAAGATTTTCAAACATCAGGCACCTTGTGTGACTGATAACGGTAAGTGCCCAAGTGTAACTTTTAGTATCTGAAAGTGCATTTTATTGTTGTGCAGGATGCAAATTTTAGTATGCTACTCCAAGGCAAATGCCTTTGTGCTTCTCCCTTAGGGACACTATCTGTAAAAAATCCAGTCTTACTGATGAAAAACTTGCTTCCGAGCCCATTACCGGAACAGGTCCATTAGCTGTTCCTTCCATATACCTTTCCTCCTCCACAGCTCTGTCCCGGGAGTGCTTTGGGCAAGCAATGCACTCGGGGCAGGACCTCCCTTTCTTTGCTTTGTGGCTGCCTCCATTTCCAATTCATCTTTACTGAGCATATTCTTTACCTCTAGCAATTCACCGGTGTCTGCTGGCGAGACAGTGTTTCCCTTCTTCCTCATTTTGAAACCCTTCCACCAATGTGAATTGTTGTCACTTTGTACATGCTTTTCATTTCCTTTAAGCTCTAAGCATCTTGAGGAAGGCAGATTGGATCTGATTTTTTTGGAGGCTCTAATCTGTTATCATTCCACTTGAAGCCTGTGGGAGATATGGGCAGTCAGTACTTCTGAAAATCAAGCTGCTTCCCTTTTTATTTGTCTATAGAAAGAACTGTGTATAACTACAGAATATTACTACTTTTGTGAGCTATTGTCTCTGCACTTGCCTCAACTTTGAATCTCCTGATTTCTGAGCAACTAACTGTAAAAAAAAAAAAAAGCTGTGTGGAAATAGGACTTCGACTAAAAAAAAAAAAAATCCTAAAATAACACAAATGTATTTGCATTAGAGCTGTCTGAAAAACTGAAGTCATTGAATTGAAATACACAGTACTTCAACCAGCTCCGATTTCTGTGTTTCTTTACATTTATAATACAATGACACTAAAAACTGTTTCACATAGTCTTCTATGCATTTGCTATGCAAAAATCACAGTTGTAGCTTCTCTCTCCTCTTTCAGCATTTGAAAAGGAGAACCCAAACATGAACATATTCCATGTTACACAAACATACTACCTGAGACACAATTATTTTTCAAAATGCGAAGTGGCACACTTCCAAGTACCTAAATATCCTGTAGATTTTAAAGTACATTCTTCAGTTGTTCAACAGTGAAAGTGGGCTGGATATTAACTAGAAGTTGCTATTTGACACCTTCTAGTGTAATTCACAAGGTGAGTTGACTGATAGAGTAATCTAGGTAATTTTGTTATGAGTTGACAATTAAAAAAAAAAGGTACATAAAGGCTGATAAGAAGAGAGGGAAGATGTGTTAGAGTGTGAAGTTTGAAACTAGCATGATTGGGATTACCCAGATGTAAAAATAGCTCAGACCTGTTTGGCTTGCACCTTCTGATGGTGCCAAGATTGCTGGGAACTGAGGGTTGTCTCCTAAAGTCTCCCGTTCTGCAGAACATCGCATTGCTGCGCACCTGCAGCTGTGCAGTTTGAGGACTTGCAGCCAGCATCCTTACTCCGTGTAGGGCTTGAGGGATGAGTAAGACTACTTGCCAAATAAGGTGCCGTACAACACAAATAAGATCAACAAGCTCTGGCCCTTGCTGCTTGGGTAGATGGTATCTCTCAGGTTTTTTAACTGCAAGATCTGTTGAGCCTTGTCAAATGATGGATTTAACTTAAATCCTGCTTTACGAAGTTTGCTAGACTCTTTCTTGTCTTTATAAATCCCACCAGTGATCCACCAAGTCATTTCATCTTTTAGAAAGAACCGGAAGCACAGGAATTCAACAGGGGCTATTGAATTAAATAAATGCCACGTTCTCAATAAGTAGCCAGAAAATATCTTTCTCTAAAAATGACTTCCAACAGTATGGTGTCATAATGTCCCTGGCTATGTCACATCCAACAGACCAGAAATTTCAGAGACGCTATCGGAACTAGATGCGTCAGGAGAAATTAAGCACTCAAATGCCTTGTTATGTGCCAAAGTCCAGTGTTCATGGGTCACCGGTATTCACGTGGCCTCCACTTAACCCTTTAGCATGCCACCGAGCCCAGGTCTCTCGTATCCTTGGCTGAGTGCCGAAATTGTTGGACTTCTCAGTAAAATGGTGGCCTCTTTTTGAAGGGTATGTGCGGTTGGATTAGGCTTGTCGGAGAAGGTCTCAGGCTGAGGCGAGAGGGAATGCCCGTTTTAAGGATGCTGAGGGAGCTTTTGTGTGAGACGGACCTTGCGCAGGTCAGCAGTGCCAGGCCTCGGGCAGTTAGGCTCACACCCAGCCCCAGAAGCGTGGGGTCTGTCCCTGGAAATGCAGCCAGAGGGGAGTTCAGCTGCTTGTAAGGCGCAGCAGGGGCTTTGTGAATGACAGCGGGACCAAGGGATGGACGCAGTAGGCATTAACGGTGGAGTTCCTTGTTCCTTCTCCTTGTGCGTTGAAACCTCAGTGCAGAAGGGTCTCTTACTATTACGTTTTGATTTAGGAACATAGAGGAACAAGGTTAATACGTTTATTCAACACGCCTGGTAAAAATATTTTAGGACTGCCTTCTCTGTGTAACTATCTTGACTGTTACCAGCTCCTTCAGTTAGAGTCCGCATCAGTGTGAACGCAATTTCCATGCATTGTTTCAGTCTGGAAATGAAACAATTTTCATTAATGGAAACCTGGTTCTCAAGCAGAACAATTAGACCCACTTCAGGTTGAAAAAAGATAAAAGCATGCTAATTTGGATGGAGGACTCTTCTTTTAAGGCAGCCAATTGAGTCATCAGCCTGCCACCCACCTGACCATCTGACAGGTAATTAGGAGATAGTCCTCTTTTTGTGTGGAGTGTGTGCGCAAACCTCCACGCGCTGGTGTCACTGCCCATTGGGACTTCCAGGGGAGAGCTAGTCAGTGGCAAAAGTGTGCGGAGAGCACGTTTTGTCAGGCTGCGCCCAATGAACTGACTTGTTTTTTCGATTTAGCTTATGATTTTTGTCTTTTAACAGCTACCTGAAGTTTCTGGCAGTAAAGTCGTCATGGCAGACCTGGGCTGCAAAAAGCCCAGCGACTGCACCGTCTCCAGGCTACTCAGCGTAGTGGAGAGCGAACTCCGGGCTGGGAGAGACAAAGGCGACCCCACCGAGAAACAGCTCCAGGTTGTCTTAGAGGATGCGACGCTCTGGCAGAGATTCAGGGAAGTCACTAACGAGATGATCGTGACCAAGAACGGCAGGTGAGTGATCTGCTCAGCGCTGTGGGCTAAGCGTAGATGACAGCCAGGGGGGCTAAGAGGTATAATAATAAACTGTGTGTGCAGACTCGAAAGAACTGCAACGGGCACATAACAGTGTTATCCCTGCAGCCTCGCAGTCCCCTAAAACCAGCGTATGAACAGAATGGGGTGTCCCTGCTCCTTTTTGGTCACTGCCAAACTATTCCTGCCACCCTTTATTCCTGTTTGTGAAACTTACTGGGGAAAGGTACTGGCTGACTTAAGGTTGCACAAAAAGGACACTTTTGCAAGGGAATAGATGGTGCCTCTCAATCTTTTGAATGACTTCTTGTGCTAATAATTGTCAGCCTTTATTAGCAAGTCCTTACCTGTAGACCTCAAATTACTGTACAGAAGCAGATTGGTGCTGTTATCCCCAGCTGCAGTTCCTGTCTCTCTGGCCTCGGGTATTAACAGCTTGTACAAGCAGTCTGTACTAGAAAGGGGTACAATAAAACTGTGCCCTACGTGGCATGTATGTGCAGTCCGGATTGCAGGGTCCCACAATTGTATTGCTCCGTAGTTGTTGCTGGTGCCCTTAGAAACAAGTGTGGAATATTAGTTAACGCATACAGTTTTAGAAAGACAAAACATTGTGATGTAAATGGATCACATACCTTACTATTCGGGGAGCACAGAAAAGCATAGGAAAAGAGTGCAAAACCTGGCGAGAAGGATACTAATTCTGAATCAGATGCTGGCTTGAAGGAGGCTCTCCAGAGAGGTTCTGCTCTGAACTGGACTGACAACAGAGTCCGGCCCATAACAGACAGGCAGTTACTAGAACAAGGTTCGCTGGTACAGCGGTACTAAGGTTTTTGTTTAATCCACCCTTGCCACCCCTCTGCCATCCCTGCTGCCCCCTGACCCCCTCCCCCGCAGACATTTGTTTTGCAAGACCTCTCAGGAGATCCGCATAGGAGAGAGGAATTAAGAGATGGAAAGACAGACTTACTCACATGGTGTGACTTCTATTAATTTTGCAGACTTTCATTTAGCAGAATTTGTGGACGATATTGCCGTTGACTGTAGTTTGACAAGGGACATAGGTGAAAGCAGTTAAAAGGAAAAATCTAGTCTGTTGGCTCAGCAAGGTTATTCTGTTGAGAGAATAGCTACCTTCCCAAAATACCAGCTCTCGGTGTTAACACTGCCTATAGCCATCCTGATTCCTCCTAATAACCTACAGGGATAGAAATCTTGTGCTGAGGTTTGCTTTATGCCCAGAAGCTGCTTTTGCTTCATTTAAATTGCTTTAAAAACTGCTGTTAGGCTACAGCAAACTTCTGAGTGGACTTTCACTTAGTGTACGGTAGCTTAAACTGACTCCTTAGCAGCGTAAGTGACCGAAAATGAGGTAAGATATGTTTGCCTCAAATGAATTAAATTGGTACAAAGAATCGCACCTTACCAATAGGATTTGTTTCAGTTTCTTTCCTCTCAGCTAATGTGAATCATGATTGCACGGTAATACTACTTCTCTCTAAAATGTCTAGGTGAGTGCATAGATAAAATCTTTTTATGATGATGATAAGTGAATCTGTCGTTATTTGAATATGCCTGTTTACTTTTTATTTCATTGTGTGAGCTGCCTTATTTTTCTTTATTCTAACTTATACGCTCCTTATCAGCTTGATCCTATTTTTCCTAAAGCCAGTGACAGCTCTAGTAATGTCAGTGGGGACAGGAATGGGTTCTTTATGATCAAACTACAGCAATCTCGAAATAAAAAAATTATAAAAGTATGTTACACCGTCATCTGCATAAATCCTTTTAACAAAGTTACTGTAGCATCAAGGACTATGAAAAAGGATCTCCGGCATTTCTGAAAGTGTCTTCCATAACAAACGCATCAGTGCACTGAAAAAAGGAAATATAGACAGTGGCCTGCAGCAAAGCTGTCTGAACAACTCCATGCTATTCAAAAGGAGACAAACTTAAAACAGCTTCCTATGAGCGCTGAGTTTTTTTCAGGTTCAAGATGCTTCAGTGATTGTCTCCAGAGGGATTCTCAATAGAAAAAATATTGATCTAATTCTGCTGCTGCTTAAATCAGTAGAACTAACTCAGTCATTCTTGCTGAAGGGTATATGAACGCTTTTGAAAACTGTGTTCTACGATTAATGAGAAAAGCCAGTCTGAACGTCTGCACATGAAAACTGAGGAACTTTGTGTGGACACATTGTTAGCAAAATTCAAAAATTAAACCGAAACCTGATACAGGAGCATCCCAGAGAATAAAAGGCTGATTGATTAGTGATCCTCAAGAGTAAAATTCTAGCACGCACAATTCTATCTGCGGTGATTGAGTCAATTCTAATTAGTACGAGGGTCCCAAAATGTTATAATTAGATCAACCAGCTTCAGTGTTAATACATAGCTATGTCTCCATTGCTGTATCGTACTTCATTATAGTAATCACCTGCCATAGCAATATGCCTAGGTACACAGGGAAGATGGATATACTCTGAACAGGACAGGCACCAGTGAAATTAAACCGCATGCTATATCACAAAATACATCCCAATGGGTGCAGCTGATATGGTGGGAATCGGTCTCCTATTTTACTCAGATTTATTGTATTCAATTGGCATTTCAATATCAAACGCTCTCTCTTCTGACTGAGTGGGTTTTCTCTCTGTGTTTACACCGTATTAGCTACGCAGTATCCTGAGACTTTGCAATCCGTGTTTTTGCCTGGGGGCAGGAAGGTGCCACTGTTCCCCTCTGCGTATGGGGAGAATCTACAGCAGATCAATGCAGGCAAACACGGGGGGAAGAAGCACTTTCCAGGCTTAAATACTAAAGCGACTTCACTGGTTACTACACATTCAAGTTTGATATCAAACATCTTCCCACTCAAGTTCTGTACTGTGGAGTAATTCTAGCAGATCTGCTCTAAATAAATTGAAGAGGCTGAAGTGCTCAGCTGTTGCAGTAATGGAGGTCACGTGTGTACCTACCTGATCATTGAAACAAACATTCTGACTGAAACAAATTTGGAGAAATCATCATTTGCCACGCTAAAAGACAGACAAATGTGATTTTAACAGTAAAGCCACTTAATCAGCAGAACAAGTGAGGTGGTAGGTTTCCCATCGTTAGAATCTGTACAGTCAAGACATGCTGGTTCGAGTGAGGTGGGGATTAACTGCGTGTGAAGCAGAGGTTAACGCAGGGAAGTGCTATAATCTCTGTGATACAGGAGGTTAGAGTTGATGATGACTGTATTCTCTTCTGGCATCAGTCTATAGGTCTTTGGGGGATAAACTCAAGCCTCTCAAGTAGAAAGGCAGGGGAATTAACAATCTGTATGTAACACAAATAGTACTGAGAAATCTAGTGAAATTAAGTTTTCAGGTGGATGAATTTTCCCTGCACTTCAATTTCAGGTAAATATCTAAGTAAGTGTGTTACTTTGGAGACTGACTGTAGGAGGTCTGGGGGGTGCAGGGAGCAATGCATCCATACTTTTTATCACATCCCAGTTTGACAGCTGGTGCATCCTGGTCAGAAAGAAACATTAAATGTGGCGTATAAATCCTTGGCTAAGCTTCTATTTAGTTAGAAAGGTCATGTTTCAATATATCTTTCTCAGTATTGCACTGGTCCTACACCACCAAGTATTTCTATTAGATGAAAAATCTCAAATTTCTCAAATTCTGTCTTTTCCTGTGAGCAGAAGGTGCTGAATGTATACAGCAAGAACAATACAAAGGTGTCCAGAAAGGTAAGTAAGTGGTGAGCGGGATGTTATAGGAGCATAGGAGATTGTCAGCAGTTGGGGGCCACTGGAGAGTATGGCTGTGGGGGCAGAGACACTTGGTGTCCCTTGAGACAGCCTGGAGTTTCAGTTCCCTTCTTCTGTATTTTGGACGTCTTGCACTGCTACCTAACCAAGCCTAGAGAGGTACCTTACCTTAGCCCCGTGGCCACGGACCTCACGCAATCGCTGTGGTTGCTTGGTGTAACCAGTCTCTCTGTACCCGTGGAGAAAAGGAGCTTGAAGATTCATTGGCCTGTGCATAAAAATGTGTCATGGCAAAATGACAGTTGCCAGGAGAGGTCAGTATGGAGGTGTCTGGGGAAGGGAAGTCTCTTACTCATATAAGAAGAATGTAGGAGGTGATACATAACAGCTATAATAATCCTCCACAGTAATGCTGTGTATTCCTTGACAAGCTAAGAAACTTAATGAATAGGATACCTTTGTTGGGAGACTCCTCTGTTCTGCTGACCACAAATTCTTCCCAGTTCCTGAAACTGCTGGAGCCCTGCAAACTCTACTGCTGCAGACTTTCAGGCACCGAGATGCCAATTCAAAGCTGCGTGGTACGAATCACAAGTACTGTGACCGACAGAAAACTTCTGGACGTCTAGCTGTGAGCTGCTGCAAATCTCCTTTACAAAAGAAAAAAAAATAATTAAAAGGGTATTGAGAAAAGGTGGCATTGGACCTTTAAACACAGAAGAAGCCACTCAAGGAAAAAGATGTTTTGAAGTATTTTCCCAAAACTAAACAAAGGCAAGATTTCAGTTTTAAGTGCACAAGAGGATGGGAAGGCTGGATGATAGATATTTAGAGCTTAGTAAGGGACAACACTGCATCTAAGGTGAAACTAAAAGCAGAAGAACCTGTCTTGATCAAGTTGATGAGGTCAGGGAATATGGAAGAGTAGGACCAAATTACTGGAAGAGCAGCCAAGTGCAAGGTCTAACGGCAAGGATTTTAACCAGACTTCTCAAACTGGAGATTTATGTAAGGGTAGTGGGACAGTACGTGAATACTTGCCCTTAAGAAAGGGGGAAAACACATCTCTGCTAACTACAGACCTTTAATATATCCCTGTAATAAGCATTCAGGATGTATTTTGAAGAAAAGAGTAATGAAATACATGGAAGACAATGGAAAATGAGATAAAAAGGCATTTTATTAAATTTAAGTCATGCCAGACTAATCTGACACAACCCTGATAAAGTAAAGAATTATTTTTAGACAAGGAAAATGTAGCAGAATTATTAGGGCATTTAGAATAGCACTACCTGGAAACCATTACTCAAATGGGAGATGTTGGGGATTAACACAAGAACCATGGGAAACGACAGAGGGAAGTGACTGCCTTTGCTCACAAAGATTATAGAATATGACCCATCCCTTCAAAGGAAGGGAGAAAAACCTTTTGTATAGAGCAGCGTGGTCAATAAATCTAACTGGAGTCTGATGAGTACCTGGCTGGGATTATGTCCTGGGTGCTGGAGGTTGCAGGATGATTTCAGAAGAGATATCCAGAGTCAGACAAGGTCGGACTCGGCCACTGGATAGAGTATGGGAGCATCGGGAGCGTGTGTCGGGGGAATCTAAGCACCAAAGAAGTGCACTTTATAGTAAGATTCTGCGGTTAGTGCAGTGAATTTGTGGTTCAGCTCCACCTTACTAGCCATTTTCAACTCTGTTCAATCCTGTTCGTGCTTTCTTGTCCCACACCTAAGGATGTATTTAGTGTGTCCAGACACGGACACCAGGGACAACCAGGACACCATGGACCCTGCTGACGCTATACACAGTTCATTATGTTCATAACTCTTGTCATGATCAAGACCTCAGTGCCCTACTTTAAAGATAACATGTTTTTTTCCAAATGACTGACGTAAAATAAAGATAAAACAAAGGATTAACCCTTAAGTGACTTCTTCAGCTAGACGGAGGGAGGGAGGATGTTTTTCACAGTGACCTAATCTGTGAGCATCTGGTCACAAACATACTGAGGAGAGTCTTCCAAAACCAGCTTCCAGTGGTGTCTCCCTCTTGTTTCCTGGCCAGGCGGATGTTCCCTGTTTTGAAGATCAGCGTGTCAGGCTTGGACCCAAACGCCATGTATTCCTTCCTGTTGGACTTCGCCCCGACTGATGGCCACCGCTGGAAGTACGTCAATGGAGAATGGGTGCCGGCTGGGAAACCAGAGCCACCGAACCACAGCTGCGTCTACATCCATCCGGACTCTCCCAACTTCGGGGCCCATTGGATGAAAGCTGCCATTTCCTTCAGCAAAGTCAAACTTACCAACAAGCTCAATGGGAGTGGGCAGGTATGTCCTGATGTTTCCCCATACACCTCTTGGCTTCAACTGCAAGCACCTACCAATCAAGAAATATCAAGGGTGCATTTATGTAATTATAGAGGCCCTTACAGGCCTCTTCACCCACAGATGCCAATTATTCTCTGGAGGCCAAATGTAAACAGGAATAAACAGGCCTTAATTGGCGCTTTCAGATTTTAATGGACTTCTTGATGTTAAGAGAGACAGAGTGCTGTGGTTTACTTAATCATCAGGGGGCTTTTCAGAGTTGGTCTTGTGTGCTGGGGATTTTTACATAGGACTTCAGAGAAGGGGGAAAAAATGGTCACGGGTATTAGGTTTTTGTTGTGTTCCCCCATGTTGTTTGGTGTAAGTGGAATGTTGGCAGGAGTCAGATAGCAGAATAAAAGGCTGCTCCTAAATGAAATAATTACTATGTCTGCTTCTGCATCATGATAATTATCAATATTCTATTGAATCAGCTTTGGCCTTTGGAAAGAAACCACATGTACCAGAAATAAGTGACTTTCTCTTTGAACCCCTTAAAAATGCAAACAGGAAAATTAGTTTTGTTTTGTATTTTGTTTTTGATGATGCATCTAAAGGTAAAATGTTGCACAAGATCTTTTGTTTGCTTGTTTGTTTTGTACAAAACTCCTACATTGGATGATACCTGTCAGCCCAGAATCAATTTCTTTCATGTAAATATTATACGTTCTCTATCTGTTATTTCCATTAGGTTTGTGAGGTACCTCCATAAGCCTGGTACCCTAATTAGGGAGGAAATTATCTCAGTTTTTACAGACTGGAGAACAGAAAGATGACCTGACTTTTCCTAAGTGACACACGGAATCGGCACACAAGATTTATTGTGGAGCATAGAACGGGATCTGAATTTGCAAATTCTTGTCCTGCATCCAGGACCTCAGAAAAGTCAAAGGCCTTAAAAAAGTACGCATGGGGGTAAAAAAGCTACAGGAAACCAACTTGGAGGGTCAAAGAGACGCTGGGGAAAAAACAGGGGAACATGATAGGTATATATGGTAAAGTGGAGAGGAAAAAAGTAGAAAGGAAGGGAGGAAAAGCCAAATGAGAAACAGAGCCCAAACAAAAGCCACTAAATAACAAACAACTGAAGCTCTCCCTGTTTTCTTTTGACAACAGTGTTAAGGTAAATCACGTCCCCACTTTGTGCTTCAGCTTCCCATTCTGTAGTGTTATTAGAAAGTAATAGCTAACTAGCAATGCTTCGTGCTAATGGCTGTGTGCATATATATATATATGTGCATGCACGCAGCACTTGCCAAAGTACAGATCTTTTAAAAAATATCTTTCTTGCAGTAGAGAGAATTAAGCAATATAATAGGCTTCCTGAGGAAGGTGAATTGTAGAATCAACACTATTCACAGCTTTTAATGCCCGGTTAGAGACATCTGCCAAAGCTTGTTTATGTATACTTTATCTTGCCCAGAAAGATGACTAGGTGACTGCCTCAGCTCCCTCCTGGCCCTGATTCCTGTGACGGTGATGCTGAGTCTTTCAGAGAGTAGAAGCGGGACAGGGATTGCCCCTTAACTGCTTCAACAGCCTCTAGTGCAGTGGGAGCCCGATGGTTCGAAGGCTGTAGCTGCTAACACAAATATTCACTAATGCTGCTGTATCGAAAGCTTTAAATCCAAGTGCAGTGAAGTTTCACTCTGTTCAGCCCTGTGGTTCATCAGAAGGGAGGAAGGCACCTGTCCTTCCGCTCTCAATAATCACTGACTGGGGAGATTTAGCAGTGACATCTGGTCTATGATAAAGCCAGAGCGAAAGAGCAGCTGTGGGATACCAGAGTGGCATTGGGGTCTGTCTGTCTTGTTTTGTTTTCTGCAGATAATGTTGAACTCCCTGCATAAATATGAGCCCCAAGTACACATAGTTCGCGTAGGAGGCCCCCACCGGATGGTGATGAACTGTTCCTTCCCTGAGACGCAGTTCATAGCTGTGACTGCCTATCAAAATGAAGAGGTAGGCGGATGCCACACTGTGCCCTTGGTCATCACTGATGAGATATATTAAAAGCTTGTTGACTACAAGATCAGCATGGACAGACAGGTCCTCTTCTTGTTTCCCCAGGGTTCCATTCAGCGTAATGCTCCATCCAGACTAATACTTTGCCTTCTCTCTGCAGTAGAACATTGGCTAATCCAGTGTCTGGCTGCAGTACTAAGCCAGGTCTAGCTTAATATCCTGCCACAGCTATTCCAGACTGGTCCATCTGTCCCAGCATCCTAATCCCTTACTGGAAAAAACCCTACATTCAAGTGCAATATCTTTCCTCAGCAGTGACTGATAGTTATAATGATAACCGTGTCTTCTCCCCTCTCCTTATAATACATACAATTCCAGAACTGCACAACATTCCGTGGGAAAATGTCTTCCCAACCCCAAAATTGTAATTGAGGGACGCTTTGGATTGTGACAATTGCTAACTCACGTGCCGTATCCCTTAGCTAGTGTTGCTGCACATTTGATTCATCCTTGGTAGGAATTCCATGTTTAAACTCTCTTGAAAGGGCTCACCATCCCACAGGATTTCCCAGACCAGACCACACCATCAGGCTGCCCCGACGGGTGTTCTGCCTGTGGCACTGATCAGTGCACAGCACCCTGCAACGAGCAAAGTACTCTCATAGCCAGCCCTGGAAAACATCATGTGTGGGGATACATTTTGTTGGGGTAACCAAGGCAGTTCCACTTAGATTACTATGGAAGATGTTTTGTCAAGTCTCTATTCCAAATTGCCTTCACTAACATGCCTTGTTTTCTGTAAACTCAAGATAACAGCTCTCAAAATCAAGTATAATCCCTTTGCCAAAGCCTTCCTGGATGCGAAAGAAAGGTGAGTTCATCTTTTTTTTTTTGCTCCAGTAGCATTTTGCTGCTGATATGGTTAAAACTGTAGCATCACAATGTGAAAGATAAATTATATAACTTAAGCTTGTTTCTGCTGTCTTAAATCTAGAGTCACTCCACTGAAATTAGTGGGGAGACTCTCTATATAATTATTACCACAATAGGGTCTGAAGTGGGTGAGTATCCTCTTGGGGATCCTAGGACTTAGCACTGTCTACACAAGAAGCCTGAAACGAGGTGGTATGAATTTCCCCAGTAATGTTATACACTGCGTATGTTCACTACATCATACTTACACTCCAATGAATCCCATAATTTGATAGCTCAGGGAGAATAAAAGTTAACTGCAGATGTAAAAAGCATAACTGAAGTGAAATTGCACTGTAACTGTAATGTAACTGTGCTGCTATTATTAAACCTGTGTGATAATGTATGATGTGTTTATTTAAAGTAACCTGTAGGTGCTCACTAAGTAAGAGATGCTTCCGTCAGAAACAAACTGTGGTTTATTTTTCAAAGTTTTAATTGCATCGTCCATGCTAATGCAGTGGGGCATCCAAGTGATGCATTCCAGTCCATAATTGCCAACAAATTTTGTTTGGACCTGCTATGTCTTCTGACATGCGAAGCGTCCCACACGCCTGCAGGAGAATCTGTATTTCTTTCCATTCCTCTCGCCGCTTGAGAAGCTGCTGCGTCTCAGCGTCACGGTTCCCAGCTGCGGAGGGGGAATGCTGCCTTCGGCTTGCCCGGCTGAGCAGGAGGCTGAGCCCTGCCTCGGTCTGGGCGGAAGGCCAGGCTGCGGCTGTTGGCGCAAGCAGGAACGGGGCCCGCAGGTAGAGTTAGAATTCCAGGTTCAGCCCCCAAATTTGGCACAAACTGAGGAACATTTTTATGCACGCTATGAAAGATAAGTTCCTGCTTCCTTTATGGCAGACTGCAGAAAAGTCTACTGCTGTCTAGCAAGTGACTAAAGAAGATGGATTTCCCTCCTTTTTAACTTGCTCTTCCATTTTTTTAGTGAATGGTTGTGTTTTTAACTTTCTTTTGTAATTTCTCAATGAGAAGTTTTACCACTAAGTATTTTGCTTTTCAGAAACCATCCCAAGGATGCTCCAGAAACAGTCTCTGAAGGTCAACATATGACGTATTCTCACTGTAAGGGTTTTATTCATGTCAGCTGGAAGTTTTGTGTGATATCATAGGTGCTGGGAGCCTGGGACTTGATTAACTGGATCATACCAGTCATTCATTCAGTCTTGAATTGTGTTCATAGAAAGAGACCCTTTAAAAAAAAGAAAAGGAAGACTGAAGAAACCTCACAGTAGGAAATAACGTGACAGTTTCTGCAGAGGGATCATTTTCCTTATGATCCAGTTTTTCAATATTAAAAGGAATCTAGAATCAAGATGATGTATGGCATTTTTAGGGCTTTCTGACCCCCTCCTTTTTTTGTTATATGTAACTGTGAATATTTTTGTCACCTAAAAAATTACCTTTCATTTGTGAACAGGTAAAAAAATGAGGGGAGCAGAGGTTGTGTTTGTTTTAATGATGGTCAGTTTTTCTTTCATTCGTTCTTTGATGTTTGTGACATTTTCTGTTAGTTGTCTTCAGATCTTGTTTTTAGGGTTGGTGGCTTTGGGATTTTTTGGTGGGAGGTTTTTTTTTGTTAGGTTTTTTTGATTGTCAGTTTTTCCATAAACCAGTATCTTGGAAGCTGCTTGGTATTTCTGAGGCACAGCTGATTCTGCAAGAAGGCTGGCTGCTTTATTGTATTGCATTGGTTTAGTGCAATCATAGTTTTCTTCTCTCTTTCCCCTTGAAGTGGGTGGCTGGTTGATTTCCAACCCAGATACTATGTGTGCATCAGGAAGCTCTAATTATCAGTACACTGGACCTTTGCCTCTGCCAGCTCCACACACTCCCCATGGCTGCGAGCGATATTCAGCACTGCGAGGGCATCGGGCTGCTCCGTACCCACCTTCCTACATGCAGAGAAATCATTCACCTACAGGTACAACTGTAATGCTGCTTTGCTTCCAAGGAACAGACACTCTCTGTGTGACTGACCCTTGCTTTAGGTTAGCTTAAGCATTAAAACAAGCAAGAGCTGAGGTTAGGAAAGAGCATGATGGGTCTCTGTTACAATCTGCACTGAACCCTGCATGCACAGAGTATGTTTAAGGCACCAAAATAAAAGGTACAAAGAGCTGGGTGCACTGTAACTGTTAATTATAAATGAGAGTGAATGATCTTGCTTGAAGTACAGCTGCCAATTATACAAAAAGAGCATTGCAAGCCTTCTTTCAATGTCATGCCATGAAGCAGTTGTGCTCTCACGTCAAAGCAGCCCTTAGGAACACGGTAGGAGCTGACTCGAGATGAGGGCATTTTGGTATTGCCAGAAGCTCTTTTGAGTCCCTTTCACTCTCTAGATCTGGGTGCAGAATTCCAGAAATTCATTCTACTTTGATCAGAGGAAATTGGCCAGAAACAAGAGTAAGGATAAAGTAATCTGCTCACGAATTATAATTTAGCAAGGCATCCTGTTGAACAGAAATATTTAAGCTCAAGTTATAAGGAAATCTGTATCAAAACATTGCCAGTCATATGGCAATTATCATTAATGAAAAGACTATTAGTCAGACTTGCAAAAATGCATATCCTATGTCTATCATGCTGTACCTTCTCATATATCACACCTGGAGTTACAATGGCACCTTGCTACTCTCTTAATAAACACATGAATTTTGTCCTTTTACCTATGGCTAGGAACCTCATGATCAGATTGCTTCCTCAGGCCTACCCATGTTCTGTTCTTAAGACAATGTCTCTGCAATAGTCACTGAGGATTTGTGTTTTGCCTTTCTCTTTTCCCCCCTCAAAGTTAATTTGTTGGAGAGCTCCAGCAATAATCTTCAGGTATTCTCAGGACATGACAGCTGGACTTTGCCATCCTCTCCACATGCTAATTTGCTCTCAGTGCCACACACGAAGGGAGCTGCCAGCCCTGGACCCAGGTAAGGTTACGAGAATACTGCTGGTATTAGGAGCAGTGAGGCTTGTAGGACTGCCCTGGTGATTCACACCTTGTTCCAAGCTTTAATCAGCATCCAGGATTTGAAACATGTCCTAAGTGCCCAACTCGAGATTCCTGGACAGATCTTTCCGACAGCTAATTGCCTCCTGCTCTGAAATCAATGGGAGCTTCGTTTTTCCCCAGCACTGCTGAAAACCAGGATCTTGGAACAGCCAGAGAACTCTGGTATCTACAATCTGTGAGCATTTTAAAGCCAAATTATTTTTCTCTATATATTCCTCACTATTCTCTTGCATGAAATGAGGATCCTGCTCCCATGCAGCGATGTAACAATCTAATTCATGTTCTATTATAAAAACATTGTTAATCGGGTGGTAAACAGTTCCAGGATTGGCTGGAATTTAGACCTAGAGAGTCAATTAATTATCAAGTATTTCCCCTTCTTTTTCCAAAATAAATGCACACATTTCTTCTCTAATTTAAGTGCCAGGAAAATCAGCTGCAATTCTTTAAAACTCGTAAGCATTCATGAAAAAGATCTTTAAATCTTGAAACCTCACATATATTTGTACATTTCTCTCCATGCCTCTCTCCAAGGTCACAGGGTCTGACGGCGCTGGTAGTTTTTCACTTAAGATCTGCAAGGCTGATCTAATTTAGTAACTCAATTCGGATAGCTGCCTTTTAGCAGATAATGCACTTGACTTCACTGTGGTAAGTCTTGTGCAGGGGAAAATGCTTTGAAACAAGTCATTCAATTTGTACTGCTTTTTTTTCCAGCCACTACCCTTGCCTGTGGACAGTGAGCAACAGTGCTGTAAATGTCGCCAACCCAGGGAGCGAGGTGAACAGCAGCCCTTCAAGCATGTTTCTAAGGGGTAACGTCCCCTTACCCACTGCATCGTCAGTCCAAATCCCTCTGCAGGGAACGGTGTCTGGCAGCATGGAAACGCAAGGGGAAACCGCTCTAGCCAGACTAGCCGACTCCGCGTGGACATCCTCACACTCCTTTTAATGGACAGGCAGCTCATGAGGGAAGCTCAGCCAAACGAGACTGACACAAATGGCAAACGACCCCCTAGAATGGCAGCTCAGAGCAGGGATGTGTATGCAGAAAACTGACTTCATCAAACATCACTTTCCACAATGTCCCTCTTGTGTGCCAGAGAAGCCATAATGCAAAGGCAGGAAATGTTATGGGAACCAGCTTATTACTGTAAACTTTATGCGTCATTCGGGATGATGTCCAGAAAGAATCTTTATAGTTAGTTTTGCTTCTATATCACATAACAAAACGGTCAGAGACATGGGACTGAGTGAAGCAGACATGGCAGCTGGATATTTTAAAAGTCCTTTCTGTAACTAACAGCCAAGTCCAAGGGAAATTGTGAGCAAGTTTGCAACCGGTAATTTGAAGGGACAGCGCTGCTTTAAAGACTTTCTGAATCTGTCACATGAAGGTTTTCACAATACCTGAAACTAAACCCCTGAGGGGATTAAATTAGTCTGACACCCTAATGCGGCCTGCATACAGCATTCTCTGTCCCCTTCCCTTCTCCAGCTCCTGTTTGCTGTTTGCGTGCTATAGGGATAATGGACACACTGAAGCTGAGAAAGGGGCTGCATTGTAGCAGCAGGGTGAAGGGCATCTGGTTTAGCATTCGTAGTCTGACGTGACGGTCTTTGAAATGAAAAGTTCCAATGTTTTCTATATGTGCTATTTTTGAAAGGGTGGAGGGAAAAGAATTATAGAAAAAATATTCAGCCTGCATTTCCACTTTGCTTCAGGTATAGAGTACAAATAAAATATGAATAAATGGTGTATTATCTCCTCAGTGCCTTTCCAAGGTGTAAACACACATACAGTCTTTTTCACCTAACAGCCTCTGAGCAATTTAAAGCAGCTCTGTCAGAAGCAAGCTGACAGGACAGGAATTTTCTATTCCTTGGCCAGTGACTGGCTGTATGCTCTCGGGCATGGTATTTCATGTCTTTGTACCTGTTTCCCCTCTCACCTTCTGTCTGTTTCAGCTTCCTTTTTCAGGCTACAGCTTTTCCTATACTGTGTGAGCGTACAACATCTAGCATAGTGGAGGCCTGATCCTGTCTGGGATTTCTAATCACTAGTGTGATGCAGGTAACAGTCGTTCCCCCATCTTCCTTGTCCTCTCCTTCACCTCCTCAGGCAAGCCCTATCAGCTTCTCAGAGAAGAGTGCTGCCCTTTGATCTCTTGTAGGGGTAAAGAAAAAATTGCAAGCTAACCCATGTAGATACGTCTCTGTATAATGAAATGCCCAGCAGCAATTCAGTTCTGTTTACAGCTATAAGTGTTGATAGGGGCTGGATAGATAGCCCTTGAAGAGGAAATCGTCAGCGTAGGTATAGAAGAGGATTCTCCAAATTTCCTGAGAGCTGGTGTTTCTACAGAGGTGTTTCTGCTTCTGCCAGATACGGCAATGTTCCCTTTGTGAATGCTCATTTATTGCACGCAGGCTCTGGGAGCAGCGTTTTATTTTGGGTAGACATTAGGGGGAGCAGCAAGGAGAACATTTTCATTCAGGCCATCAAATGTGCATCTATCTGGTGAACTCAGCAAGCTCCTCTTTCATGTTCCATTACCTGGGCCCTGAACCATCTCCTTAAGGTGCTCTCAGTGTTATGCATTTTCATGACTTCCCCATCTGGCCTTTCAGATTTGCTGCAGGCAAGACAATATGCCAGGATGCACTCAGGAACACTGTTAGTTTTACTGACTTGTGCTACTATCCCCTAAAAGCAAAGTCATGGCATTGCTTTGGATGTGCATTTTTATTAATAGAGGCATTGGTCAAACAGGAGCTAATAGAGAGCAAAAAGCTCTGTGGCCTGCTATCAGTCTAATCCTTGTCAGTTCTGACTGTAAATCTGCCTTTCCACACTCTGTCAAAAGCTTGGTGATGAGTTTTTCAATGTTATGTTTCTCTACTTTGCAGCCAGAAAGATAAGTAGGTGTTTCAAAAATAGCTCTGCTTTACAGATAAGGTTTATTAACTAACTTATGCTACCCTCTTCTGGCTGTTCAGCTCCCCACATATGCACCATACGCTGAGTCTATATAAGGTGGCTATTATGTTCCAGGACTCGTTAACTGTGAAGGAAGCATAGCAAGTTGGATAATTTGTTAGTTTTCCCATATACTGCATTACAGTAACAGAAGAGTGATCATAAGGTGTTACACAAACTGCATTTTTATTTCACAAATAAACAATCCAGGAGAAAATGCAATTAGCTTCCTGATAGTCCCATACAATTGAAAGGATTAAAAAAGGATCAAAATGAACAGGCAGAGACACTTTTCTTTCTTATCACTGTAAGAGCGTCCATGACTCATGTCACAGGAGGCAAAAAGTTCTGAGATCTCAGAAACAAGCTAAGTTTTTGTCGTTATAGACAATCTGATTTAGCCAAAGCCTGAGAAATGACATGGAGGGATAAAAGTACCCCAGGCTTGCTCACTACCTTGACATTTTGCTACTTTGGTAAAGGCTTTGAGAATTGGTATTTGGCTTGGATAGATCACTTCTAAGGAGCAGTGGAAGCGGTGGAGAAGGCATTTGCCACTTGTTCACAAGAAAAGCTGCTGTTTTAACTTTGCAGAACTCCTTTCCCAGTGCAGTGGAGTCCCCCACAGTGCAGTAACAGACTGGGATGCTGGCTGCACTGTTCTCCGTGGGAGGCAGATTAAACTGCATATAAACACACCCCCCCTCACCCCCCACCCCCGTTTTTATATATTTTGACAAAGTCACTTTTGATTTTGTGGAAGCGAAGTACATCAAGAGACTGGAAGAGCTCTTTTGAGGTCTCCAGGGTAAATATACTACCTGATATTCGTGACAGTTTGTATTTTTGAACTTAACTAGATTATGGAGTCTCTTGGCCCATGAGACACGGTAGGTTTTGTCCCAATTGAGAAGCAATGCTGGGCACATGGGCCACAAGGCAGCCATGCCGTACCCGTACCCATACCCGTCAGGCCTCTCACCTGGACAGCCAGAGGGCGAGGACTTGGGGGCACATCTCCATACAAACCTTCATGTAATTAGAGGGAGGAAACATTTCTTTTCAATTTCTGCAGGGCTTCAGCACTGTACCCAGCTACTAAATGGAGGTTGCAAGGTGGTTCGTGTGACACCCCATTTAACTGTATCAAAAAAAAAAGGGAGGGAAGGGGTTAGTAAAAGCAGTAGATCTAAAGGGTAAAAAAAAAAAACTTTCAGACAAGCTGTTTTGCCTCTGATGCCGCAGTTTCTGCTCCGTGGTCTGCAGCCCGAACAGTGCCCTCTCGCCCTCGCTGTCCCTGCCCCCGGGACCGGGGCCGGGCGGGGAGGGACGCTGCCCTCGGCGGCAGCTGCCCTTTCATCCCCTCTGTGGGCTTCAGCGGCCGTTGAATCGGGGCTTCTCCTCAGCTTTCCCGCCCCCTCCCGGCACCGCCTGGCCGTGGCGCTTCTCCCGCCGGGACGGCGCCGTTTTGGGCGGGCGACGTGTCGGCCCGGTGGGGACGGACGGGAGCGGCCCCCTCGGCTGGTACCGTGCGCGCTGCCCGGCATTCGGGAGCGGTGGCCGGGTTGCCTCTGTGCAGCGTGGAGCGGTCAGCAGCCCTTCCCTGGGGCGGCAGCAGGCTCCCGCGGGAGCGCACAAAGCCGCAGCAGTGGCTGCCAGCCCCAGGCCTGGTCTGAGGCAGGTATCTTGTGTCTCAGGCTTTTCCCTCGAGGTTTATTTTCCTGGCACTGGGGCAGGTGTCCTCCCAGGGAGGCGAGGAGGTGCCTCCAGCTATGCCTGTGGAGAAGCTTTTCCCTCAGGAGAGTGGCCCGCAGCTCCCCAGGTAGCTCCCATTTTAAGCCTGCAAGGCTCGTGCCTGTCCACCTCTGTGTGGCGCGGCGGGTGTGCTCGGCAGCCTGGGTGGCCTCATCCTCAAAAGCTGCACTTCCCACACTTTGCTCTGTCCTTGCCGGGTCTCCTTCCATGACGGGTTGTACCAGCCCGCGTGCCTCACCTCAGGCACCTGCATGTACGCCAACAGAGGGGCTAGATGGCTTCAAATGTTCCCATCTACGACTGTGGAGTTTTAAGGGAACGTCCCTTCGCTGCCTGATGGGCAGAAAACCAGAGAGCAGATAAACACCAGCATCCTGAAGTCCCCAGCACCAGCCCAGATGCTTCTTGGTGAGCCAGCCCTGGGTGGCCATCACTGCAGATGTCCGTGCCTCTGTTAACAACGGAGAACAGCAGGTAACCTCCTCAGAAGCAGCTTTCCCCCGTCACGCTCTTGTCCTGCCCTGTTCCCTCCTGAGTGGGCTGTAACTGGCCCTCCCCAAGGAGATCCTGCCTCTGTGCTTGCACTGGACCCCGTGTCGCTGGTCACCACCCCTGCGGGTCTGCCTGCTTCATCTGTCAGAGTGGGCTTGACCGAGATATTTCTGAGTTCTCAGATCTTCAGGAGCTCTCAGGCTTAGAAATTTTCAGGTGTTTTGGGGATTGTTCAGTGAGGATGTCCTGCCTGCTGCGGAAATGCTTTAGGATGACTGCCCAGTTTTTCTGAGTATGTGCTGATGCAAAAACACACAGGCATTTTGAGAAGGCTGGGTGTTTGACTCGGCGGGGGATAAACCCCCTACTGCATGGCATAGTTCAGCCAGGTTTGTAGTGAACAGAACAAATGAAAATGCCATGGCCTGGTTCCCAAAACACTTCCTAGGCAAGGGCGCATCTGTTTGTAAAGGCCACTTTTGCCAACAAAACTCTGCAGTGCCTTCTGTACTCAGCTGGGGCATTGGCTCAGCACCGACTGAGGCAGAAGGGTGCTCCATAGTGAATCTCTAGCGTGACCGCTGGGAGGATCTTATTTTATCCTCCTCTCTGTGACTCACTCTGAACTGTTTTGCTTGCCTCGGTCTGTTATGTTCACACGTATTATCTCAGCCATAACACTGAGGGAATTCAGGAAGTCATCAGTACCGCTGGTGAACCAGCCAGCCGTCCACCTCTTTTCCTGTCAGACGGACGGCTCACGAAGGGCGCACTGTATGCCATACTCTTTGTAAGTTCTGGCCTTGATCTTTTGTTTTTCAAGGTGTGTTTTTAAAAATCAGCTTATGTTTGTACATACTATCTTCTAGGAGGATGGTTGTATATTGCAGTTGAGAGATACTTTGCTGTAATCTGTGTTTGTTCATCCTTGCTTTCCTCTTGCTTTCCCAGTGTGGGCTCTCCACAGTAGTTTAACAGTCCCATTAAGGCACCCTGGACTGAGATCTGGATTTGATTTTTTTGCATCCTGCATTTCTGAAGTATCTACAACTTTGTGTTCAATGCAGACATGAACTGTTTTTGTAAAATATGGATCATTGTTTGAGTCTGAAATGCCATACAGTTTGCAGGGTAAGCATAAGAAATTTTCTGTATTTGGATTCAATCAACCACTGGAGCAATCACAAATTTTCTTAGGAGACAGCAATTTTCTGAGTGCTAGATCAGTTTCCACAGCCTTAGCTGTTTAAGAAAGTTATGTCACATCTTCTGAATCTGTAAAAAAGACTTGCTAGTGTCCAGAAAACTAGGCTTAGCTGCCAATATTTCCATTTTCTCCTTTTATTTTTGACCTCTTCTGCCATGAAATGTCAATTCTCTGACCTTTTGTTGGCTGGAATGTAGCAAATGTAGAAACAGCGAAAGAACGGCTGGTAGTAAAGTTAACAACACTTTAAAACTTAGAAGAATCTGGAATTTTGTGCTATTAGAATGTATTTGTGTCAGTTTAAACTTAACTGCTACGGTTTGTCCACGCTGAGATGCGACACTGGGTGCTTGGTTCAGCATTCATGTGTAGTTTTGTCCTGAAGCTGGTTCGGGGTTCTCGTCCTTGGGCAGATCCTCTGCGCAGCTCATCTGGGTTCTGTGTTTCTGTTTGCTCTTAAAATGAGTGTGGTAACAACTGATAATATTTAACCATTTTTATATTTTAGCCATATATGCTGGTTATACATGTATGATGTAGGTTAAAAATAATCCTTGTAAATAAACCACTTACACTGATACAAAACTACTGTTTCCACCTAATGGCTGTAGCTATTGTGTGTCATAGTCCGCTAGGCCTACAGCAACAATAAATAACAGTCCTTACCATAGAGATGCTAATGCTTACTATGTGGTTTGAAAGTCTCTCATTTAAGATGTTATCGAAACGTAAGGTATGAGTGATTTTTATGGTGAGTTGAAGGATACGCTCAGTTTTTAAATGAAGAATTGATGGGGAAAGAGTGAACTAGGGGAGGATGTGAATTATGTGGACTGAATGCCTATAGTTTTCATAGATTTTCTGTAGGACTTTGCATAAACGACTTACAGCCTCGTAGGTCAAGTGCCTGAGCATCGTTTCTGTCTCAGGGGCAGTGGTGCATCAGACATCTCAGTTTCTCATCTGAAAACTGGGCATTTTGCCTTTCTCTCAACCTCTGTGGTGGGAGATCAGTGGGGTACGAGTTCCTCTTACTGCAAATACATACAGCACCAGCAAATTGAGGCCTTGTCTCGCTGGGGCCTTTTGGCGTACTCTTATGCATAAAAGTTACAGAGCCTCGAATGTTTGTATGTGTATCACCAGTGGAGGCAGCAGTCAGTAGCACTGTGGTCCTAGTACTCTAAAACCTGTGAGCCGAGCTCTGAATAAGACATTGTTGGTGTTCCCAAAACACAACCTGACCTCTAGAAGGAAGCAGTCCGTTTGAGTAATCTGCAGCACTGGATGGTGCCACAGAAAATCTTTTAAAATGTTTTAGAAATCTATTTGCCAGGTTGTACATTTGCAGTGAAATCGAGGTAAAGCTATCTTCTGTCTTTCTGAGTTACTCTGTGAAAAATCAGGAAAACTCCCATGTAATTCACCTCACCTTTACTTTTGTGACAAACTTGAAACTCAGGACAGGTTCAGACCTACTGGCAGGACCAGGCCAGACTTTTGGGCTTTGCAGATTGCACAGGATCTCACCCAGGAGCACCAAACACTGGGGGGACCGGGCAGGACTGGAGCCTGTGTCTCCATGTCACTGTGAGCCCTGCAGCTGTAGCTGGTGTATCACTCGTAGGAAAGGAGCGGAGCGTCAAATTCCCCAGGCACAGGGTGCTTCCTGGCTGCTACGGCCTGTACCTCCTTTATATTCTAGCAGCTAGATTGCTTTTCAGAGAGGATGTAGTAAAAACAAAATATAAAAACATAACTTCCTGGTGATGAGACATTAACAAGGCACCTCATTTAAACCACAAAAATATACTGTAACCCTTGGTTTTGTCAGAGCCCTGGATACACTAATGAGCCTTAATTGCCCTGACTAGCCTCACCTGGGGCCTCCACCCACACCCCTGCCCTTGGGCCCAGGAGCCTCATTTAAGCTCAGCCTGAGGGCCTCAGTTTTTGTCTGGATTGTGTTGGGGAGTGCATGATCTGACTCTCTTCCTGAGTTGGTGTTTGGCTTTCCTGAACCTGGCTTCTTGGCTTGCCTGATGCTCGCAGGGCTGTTGCTAGGACGTGTTTCCATCACAGAGCCCAGCTCTGCTTGCTGGGCTCCCGTGCAGTGGGGTTGTGTCCTGCTGCTGATAGCCCGGCCTGTGTTGTGGCAGCCCTTGCCTCCCCATCTCTTGGAGAGCAGCTCTGCTCTGGCTGCTCCTGACAGGTTTGTAGCTGTCTAATTTCTGTCTTCCTTCACGTGATCCTCTCTGGTGAGTGAGGAGCTCAACAAGGCAGTCTTGATGGTGTCCTGACCAGCTTCAAATGCATGTGTATTTGTCTCTGTTACGGGTATGATACTTGAACCTTCAGAAGGGTGACACTTAAAATGTCCCTGATTGCGGGGTGTTGGTTGGAGGTCAGGCTCATGCAGTATATACAGCTGAAACTTTGAAGAGAGAGGGTTATCCCTCGGCAAGAGCTGTTTTACTGTCCAAATCTATATTCTGCTTGGTGAAGAGAGGTTGTTCCTCACTTGCATGGTGGTATCTGTTGAGTGTTGGTGTACTCTGAGAGGCAGGTCTCCCTGGGAGTGCAAGAGAAACGGAGATAAACCTATTTAACACCTGGTTTGCCTCTGCTTGTTCATCCTGTCTGTTTAGGCTGTGAACTCTTCTGAAGCAGGACAGTCTCTCCCTGGGTTTTTTTGTTCTTCCTGACTGCTTTTTGGGGAAAGCAGTTAGGGCTTTTAGTCACAAATAATGATAAATGACTGCAGTGGCTTAAAAATTGCATTTGTGGGTAATATGACAAATTAGGTGTGTATGTATGCAAAGTGTGAGAGTTTTCATGGCCAATATTTATTGCTGCTACTACTATAAAATGCTAGTTTTGTGAAAAACAGAATTTTCTTTTTAGGGAAGGCCTCTCTTCATTGATATTTTAAAATTGTTTTGGAGAGGTCAAAGTGTTGCTTAAAATGTTCAGAAGGGTGGTTGAATGGTAGTACTTCATCTTTAACTTTCACCTAGAAATTGAGTTGTTATGGCTTAAAACAATAAAAACTTATTTTGAGGGTACTGAACTCTTAAGTTGAGATATTTACTATCATTTCTCTCCACATTTATGTTTTGTGCTCTCTCTCAATTTGAAATATAGAAACTTGTAGATAATTCTTTTTTGGGCAGGAAACATGTAAACAAATGCTAGATCTGCTAGAACTGTATGATCTGGTAAGAACAAAGTAGGATTGTACTTCTAAAGAGTATGTTATTTTTCCAACTAATGACACACTGTAATTATGAAGGACAGAATTTTAGGAGTTTTTAGAAGAACTAGGTTCTAGAAACCTTAGGTGGGCAAATTTGAAAGGAAGACTTAGGTGTACATGCACATTTGAAAGTACTTATGCATGAAGCTTATTCTTTCTTCCAGCAGAGTCGGTAAGAACAGGTTAAAACTTACTGCTTAAATTCTTCAGCAAGTCATTTCCTATAAATCCAAAGCACATACTTATACTTGGTTTAAAAAACAAAACCAAACCTCTTTCAAAAGGTCTGCCCTTCTCCTCCTGTTTCTACATGCCATTGCACAACAGTTACGACTTTGGTTTTTAGATGCTTTATCTCTGTGTCTTTTGGTCTCCTCTACTCACTTGTAGTTCCAGAGGGCAGTATAAAACAGAAGGTACAGACTGTGTCTCACCTCCGGGGGAGTAAGAGATTATCAGAGCAGAAGTGGTGCAGTTTAACCAAGGGGGAAGAGTGAGTGTGAAGCAGGTATGAAACATGTAGGCACATGGCAAGATGAGGTAAGATCCTGAAGGCAGCTCTCGGGCTGAGACAAATGTGCTGGTGGTGCAAACCATGTTCCCTTGGACAAGCTGACTTTGTATTGGTTGATGGTGTAGCCTATAGTGCACTATCAGCACAGGTTGGATAAAAGCATGGGCTACCCTTGGCCTTTTCACCGCCTTGGCCTTCGCTTGCCGACTGTTTGTGTAGACACTCCTCCTCCTCGAGGCTCAGCACAGCCTGCCAGCAGAGGTACTCATCCTGCACTCAGCCAGCCACAGCACGAGCTGGGGCTGGGCACCACATGTGTGGTACGTGTGGTGCTCGGGAGGAGATGTGGCGTTTGCTGTACAAACCTGATAAACTGGGGTTCCCTGCATGTGAGCAGGAGCAGGGCCATACAAGGCACTGCTTTTTCTGAAGCTGTCTGCAGACTCCAGGGACCTGTGTGGTCATAGGGTGGTACTTCCTCTCTTTCTGAATTGCCTAAATGCATGTTCATTAGTGCAGAAGTTCAGGAGAGTACTTAGTCTAATGCAGTCCTGGTCTTGAACAGGTCGTGCTCTATATAAAGGAACTGTGTAACTTGGCAGACTGAAGGGCTGAGCTGACTCTGCTGGGGATCAGGGAGCCACGTTGTCCTGGGGAAGGCTTTCAGCTACTGTGCAATTCCACAGTGCCAGTGCAATTGGTTTCACCAGCTGAGCATCTTCCTTTCAAACCCTAGTGTCTTCAGACTAATCAATTTTAGCTCTAGGGCAAGCTATGTGCTTGTGTCTGCTTGTGTGCCCGTGGATAATCTGTATTTGTAACCCTTCCAATAACAGTAGCTGGCAGACAGGAAACTGGCCGTGTTCTGTCTGATGTGTTTAAATGTCCTCAGGTCCTTGCTGTCCCCTGCTATGAAAGAAGTTCTTTTCTGCACAAGTAAATACCCAGATTAAAAAAAAAAAAAATCAATTTCTGTAACATATGTTGGTCAATTGAACCAATTTTGCCCTGAAAAGTCAAATGTCCAAAAGGGACACATTGCTTTGATCTATTCTGTCAGCATGCAATAAAATGCTTTGTCCAGATTTATTTGAATCTTTAGTTTGAATCACCTAGAGCAGATTTTTTTTAAATTTTTTTTTTTTTTACATTGCTTACAGCAAGAAATCTAGTTTCTGGAGCCTTTAAAATGTTTTCAGTAATTCCTCTCTTAGAAGGGTTGATATAATCAACCTAGGAGTGCAGGATTGGCAGGGAGCTCCAGGAGCATGCTCTATTCCGGTGCTGTTGGAAGGAAAACATCAGCCATTTTATAAACTGATCAAGATTTCTTGAAATATTAATTGAGGCTTAGGACCCAGTAGCCTCATGAGAAGGCTGACGTTTAGAAAGCTTATTTACAGCCTAAATGTGTGAATGGTTAATTTATAAACATTACATTAGGTCTTGGGCTGGCATTGTCCATTAGCTGAGATTATTAATTTCTTCTTTCTTTCTTTTTTTTTTCGTGTTTGGTTGTGTGGTTTTGGGGTTTTTGTGTTTTGTTGGTTGTTTTTTTTTGGAGCTGCTGTACTTAGCACTTCGTAAATTGCCCTCATAAGACAATTTTACATTATGCCTCATTTTATCTTGCTTCTGCTGAAAGAGGAGATGCTTGCTTTTACCTCAGATACACGTTCCTGCTGCTTCCTTGGTCCCATCTAGCCAGGCTGCAGCACCTTGTCTCACTCACTCAATGCAAGGGAGAGAGTGGGACTGGGGCAAGTGGGACTGCCCTTCTGATAGCAAGCTGCTGTTAGATCAGATTAAACATGTTTTGAAACTGCAATCCCAACCTTAATTTTGCTGGCTAACCAAGCAAAGGTTTGGTTTTATTTTGCCCCCCCTTTCAGGGATTTGGTTTTCTGTTGCTGTGTTCATCCTAGAGCCCTTTTCTGTGCTGACTCAGTTGAAATTCATCCATCCTGAACTTGGTGAGCGGAGCTGTCTGCAGTATTTCAGAGGCAGTCTTACCAGTGTCTTGTACAGTGCCACAAAAACTACCCTCTTTCTCCTGGGAATACTTCAACAAATTCATCCTATGATCATACTTGCCTCTATCACTGAAGGTAAGCTTCTGCTTTGGACAGCACTGATGCACGAGGCGTGACCTTTATTTCTCCTTACTGCTAAGGGGATCCTATGATTCAGGGCTCCTTGTAGTTTTTAGAGCATTATCTGAACCAGTCTGCTTACTGCTGCAAGATTTACTTTGCCAAAATATTGGTGCTTCCAGAAAAGCTGGAGCAGAGGAAAAACTTGAATAAAAAAGCAGATGCATTGTTAGCTGCACAGGGTAAAATCCTGGCAGTACTTTCAGTGAGTTAATAGGGTAAGGAGTCAATAAAGATAACTTGTTCTTCCACAAAATGTCTGGCTGACTAAATCGGGACCTTACATAAAATCTGATGTCTAATAACTGTTGAACATGTGATTCATCCCTAATTTCAGTATGAAAATAGGAAAACAGTTGGGAGAGAAAAGCAGTGGGAAGTAGGAAACACAACCTCCACAGTGTGTTTTATACCTGATTTAATTTTGGCCAGGCCTGTGTTTCACCTTGGTGAAAGAGAAAGGTTAACTGCTGCATCCTGTGTTGTAAGGAGCTAGGTGATGTGTGAAGTAAATTTGACCTGAAGAAAAAAGAAAGGGGGTGCAGTCTCCTGCCATAAATAACTAATTAAAAGCTATCATCTTGCATCCGACAGCCATGGCAGCTGCCTAATCGGATGTTAAAAATATCCCTGACAGTCTTTGAAAAGTACATGTTTGCATGGTGGTGAGATAACTGATACTTTGGCCTTTGTACAGGATGCAAGAAACCAGGGGCTAATGTCTGAGCTAATGTCTGAATGTGTAATGGCTGCTTCCTCTCGCTGCACAGGCTCTGCATCCCCAGCTTCTGACTCATGCCGAGGTCCTGGATTTTCAACAGAAAGCTAGCTCCTTTCTGTACTCCTTCTCCTTCAGAATTATATCCTGACGTTGCAGAAAGCTTGTTTTTAGGGTAGCTTCTTTTTCTGATATTTTCTTTTTATTTAATCAGGGAGGGGTAAAGCTGGTCTACAGATCAGTGGTGATCTTGAAGCATAATTGCATGTTACAGCCCCATGTACAATTTGCACAATCCAGAGCAGAAGACTGTCTTTGCGATTGCCTGTTAGTGCCAGCAGCCCAGATTTGCCTATCAAAAAGAAGAAGAAGAAAAAAAAAAAAACAAACCACCCAGAAATAAGGTGTGTATGAGGGGGAGGACCCAATCGAAGCCAAGCCACAGACACCTTAATGCTTTTCTTCCTTTCTGCCTGGCAATAAGTTGCTGGTATAATTTCTTCTTCACAATCCAGCAGATGGTGTTAGATGGCTATTTAATGACTCGCATGGGACTGAAAGATCTTGTTGGTGATAGAGCTAAAAGGATACGAGAAAGAACAGTTTTGCAGGGATGTTCACTGAATCTGAAAGCTGTGATAGGCTCCTGTTTTAGGCATCTTGTGTGTATGCTTTCAGCTTACTACTAGCAGGGGGTGGGGAGCTTCATAGCTGTAGTACTTGATTTAAATTGAGACTTCTGTGACATCTATCATGCTTCTTCCTCCAAGGGTTTAAGGTGTGTTTGAGTCCAATGGAGCAGAATGAATATAATCACCAACTCCCGCTGAACACTTTGGGGTTGAGAGGTGTATAAATTATTTTTGCAGCTTATTTTTTTAATTGCATTTCCTCTTTGCATGCACCTGAAGAGGGAGACTGAAGCAGTACAGTTCTCTGCCGTGCGCTGCTGTGACAGAAATATCTCCTAAATCACACTGTCCACACGAAGGAAACAAATGAGGTGGAATGAATAAAATGTGAGCTCAGCAGGTCGTACACTGCCTGGCCAGGCTAAAATATGACATCAGTCTCTGACTGCTTTCCGTTAGCTGGTGGGATGAATGCACTGGGTCTTGGTCAAGCTCCTAGAGAACAAGGGTCTGTCTACACTGCTGACCTGGACCTGTTACAGATGATAGTATTACCTGTGGAAATTGATAAGTATGAAGTGATTAGTACTAGTGGGGAAAATCAACTTGGAGATATAGATAGATATATATATATACATACACACACACACTGGCTATACCCTATTACTATTTAGGAAAGATCATGGGGTCATTATGGGTATTTCATAGTCTGTCTGGTTAGTGCACAGCAGTTAGGAATTGTAGGGAAAGATAGATACTCAAAGATCCATTCTGTTACCATATAAGTCAATTGAGTAACCCACCTCTTCACTACTGTAGCCAGTTCTAATAAGTCTACCTCAAAAAGTTTATAGAAGAGTTAGAAAAAAATATGGAAATTGGCAACAAGAGTAGTCAAAAGGCATGTACTCACTGCTACATGAAGAGGGCGTAAGTAGTTTGACTCTTCACCCTGGAAGAGAAGTGGCTGGGGTAGTATATGGGGGAGTGCTATAAATGATACGGTAAAGATGAACAGGAAAGTTCTATTGCTATTTATTGAAATCCAATTGGAGGCAATGCCCTGAAAGTTTTCTTAAGCCTGCTGGTTCCTGTAGTGCATAATAAAACTGTGGAGCTTGTTGTCACCTGACTTTTTTTACATTTTTAATGGAAGTTATAGAAATAAATGGATCCAAAATAGGTTGGACAAATTAAGAAGACCCATTGCTGGCTGTAAAACATGACTGTATGAATGCAGATGCTGGCAATGTACCATGAGAAGGGTCAGCCTAAACATTGCCTTTCCAGTCTTTCGCCAAGCATAGTTCTTTACTGGCAGTTCCTGGGAGGTCACCTGTAGATCTGTCCAGTGGTTACTCTAGATGGCCACTGGAAATGGGGTTACAGACTTGTGAAGGTCTTTCTTTCCTGTGAAATCATGATGTGTTTTTAAGTGATGGATTTCAGTGATGGAGGCCTATAGGTATGCTACTGTACCCTGTCCTTCAGAGCTGCTTATAAAACTCAGTCTATATATGCTTCTGCCTTTTAAACAGCCTTCATTCTGGACCCCAGGGCTGGGTTCAAGTTTGCTGGTAAGATTCACTTTAATATCAAACAGTTAAAAGACTGACATGGAAAATCATGAGTGGAACAGCCTTGACATGCCAGTCAAGGGCACAATTTATACAATCCCAGGAAATTTGTTTTATAAAGTGATGGGATAATGTATTCTACTTGGTAGACTTATTCCTGAGCAGTCACTAAAAATAGCAAGCACCAGGGTATAAAAATGTCCTGGGTAGAGGCATAAAAAATGAGAGAAAGGGAGAGCAGCGTGACTTATCTGTTAATAGACTGCAGGACTGGTGTTTTTTGGGAAGTTTTTCATGTTGTGTTTGGTGTGTGTGTTTTTTTTTTTCTTAAGTTATCCCTCTGACAGGATGGGAGCTGGCTTCTCTCCTGTACTCCATAAGAAGTAGTGCATAAATCCATAACCAGTAATGAGAATAATTTATACTATGATATTTAATCTTAGAGCATCCCAAAGCAATTTACAGATGACAAACCACAAAGGGAGTCTTATCAATATCTGATCTGGGAAGCTGAGTCATCCCTAAGCGTGACCAGCCCTTGGATAGGATGCTATCTGGAAATTGTGTGTCCATTCTGGCCTGGGGGGGGGAGAGGGCAGGGAAACAACCCCCAAAACAAAACAAATGCCTTCAGCCCCTGCCCTCCGCCCCCAAAAGGAAGCCCTATTTTCTGGTATTCCTGTCCCGCTTGCAGTATTCTTTAGAGGAGGGAGGGCTGGGATCTTGCCTCATTCCCTAAATTTTTAGAAGGGATTTGCTTTCCCTGAGAAAGGCCACTCTTTCCTTTTGTTGATTTGCTCGAGAAACAGTAAAGAAAAAGCATGTAAAGAAAGGCTTCTGGCTAGTGCATCTCAAAGCCCTTGCTGGTTTGAAGGGGGATGTTGTGGCTAGTAGTACTGCTTTGATGTCTGATATATGTGCAATTCTGCATTGCAGATCTGATGTAGATGAGCTGTCTGAGTATTTCATATACTGTGCTTGGGCATTAAAGCTGTCTCCTTAGGCTTGCTTAGCTCTCAATTACTTTTTAAAAGTCCCTTCACTGCTTTCATCCCTTCTGGTTCATGTTCATAGGTGGAGTCCTTGGTGGAAATGGACTCATCCTCACATTTGCAGTACAATAATTATCTTAAGATACTGGTTTTTGGTTGGTTGTTGTTTGTTTTAAAATTCTGCTAGTGTCAGTTTAGTTTACCAGCTTCTGAGGCAGCTGTATGTGTCCTCATCCTATGTGGGCTGAAGAGGAGCAGAGGCTTTCGAAGTGGTCCTTGGCAGCCAAGAAGGTGCAAGTTCATAAATAACTGTTGCTGTGGTAACACATCAGCCGGGTCCGTGGGCTGAGTTTCACTGGTAGGTGCTAACATTTGACATTATTAACCTGGACTGGAGGCTGTGTTGGTGGCAGAGAACCGCAAATTGGGATTAACCACTTGAGGTGTGGTAAGCAAAGATACCCAGTACTTCCTCAGGTGGCTCTGAAGATTGCTGAAGGGATAATAGACCATTTAGGGGTTTTTGGCTCTTCAGTGGTCCCAACAAAGTGTGGGTACACAAGTGTAATAGTGGACAAAGTCCACAGGCTTTCCTTTTGCCTCCTTATTGACAGTCTTAGCAAAAAGTCCAAGGACTGATATAAGAAATTGGACGCTTCGGATATGTTCAAAACCCTCCTTTCCTTGCCACTGACCACTAATCAGGCGGTGTTGGGAATCCACGTTGGTACTGTCCGTACTGAGGCCGAGTCGTCAAAATCTTCAGGATGGTTTTCAGTAACACTGAACTTGCTCAGTAATCTAAATATCTTTCTCTCTTCTCCCAGTTATGCTGCTTAAAAAAACATTTGCTCTATATTTAGAGGCCATCTAGTAAGATTAAAAACATTATTTCACATATAAATATTCTCTCTGGACTGGAAGAACAGCACACATTATTCAACTGGCCTGTATGCTGTGTGTTTTGGTGTTCATTCTCAAACAAAACTGAGTTAGATTAACTTAATTGTATTTACATTCAGTTTTAATTTCTGATGTGCATGCGCTAACTCCCTGCTCTTATGTTGTCTTTCTGGGATGAAGAAAGGTTTATTTCACCAATTTTTTTTCTTGTGTTTTTGAGTGTGGTTTTGTTTTTTTTTTTTTTTAGTATGAACAGATTTTTGTTACTCCTGTTCATATAGCAGCTCTGGACCTTGAAAGGTCTATTTTTTCTAAAAGATTTCCTATTTTCAGATTGAATGAAGTTGTATATCTTTCTGTTTCTATATGAAGTTAGTTGTGTTTTTTCTGGTGATAGCTGTGGATTTTATGGGTTATAAGATTGGATTTAAGAAAAAAACCTGCTCTTTAATAACCTATCTTCTCACTGCTACTCCATCCTTTCTTGCATGAAGTATGTTTTGTTAATATAAAACATGATGATTTCTTCTGGACTTCTTGATGATGTCTTAAAATATTTACTCCTCTTGTAGTATTCATGCAGTATCTCATCAATGCACCTGAAGTGGCTAGAGAATTTACTTGGACTTGGATGCAAGGTAATGGTCCTTGGTTCAGATGACAGATTTAGAAGAAAATCTGGTAGGTAAGTGATTTGTAAGTCATTCAGGCCTTTATGTGCCTATGTGACTTTTCTTCTTCCCCTCTAGGGAAATGAGTCAAAAGAGGAGTTTCTAGGCAGGGAGACTGCTATGCCAGTGTTCTGCCTTCAGTCCCTGAATGGTCCCAAAGAGTAACACCTTAAGTGCGTTAAAGGATCTAGCTGATGTAAATGGGTAACAGAAATGAGAGCTACAAGAAGGTCTAAGGTCTAATGTTCTTGGTTCAAGTGTGTCCACTATCTGAGCACACAAGTTTGGGATCAACATAAATTAGCATGGTAAACATTAGCCTTGTCTCTTTGCTTGCAGCACAAATGGTGGTGGACTTTTTTGTCTCCCTGGGATGATTGCCTTATCTGTAGCTTTCACATTCCTGTAGCTAATCTCAGTCAAGTGGACATCGGGGCTGTTCATGTCATTGATCTGACAGGGTCAGGCTCCTACCAGCAGCCGTTTTTTTAAGCTGCCCTCAGGGGATAAGTTAATTCACGACATAAAAAGGAGAAGAGGTGAAAACAAAGGATGTCGGACTAACTTTATTGAAAGTATTTAGTGGGATCTATGATAGCCACATACAGAGTAGACAAAGACTCACTTCCTTGTCTCAGCAGAGGTCATCTAACATCTCCTGCGTTTACCCCAGAAGCATGGTGGAGAAGGGTTAACTCTGATGGGTGGTGTTTCAGGGTTTTAGTATTGCTTAGCAACAACGTTTCAGCTCTTTTCAACCGTATCTTTGAACTTCAAAGATGGTGAATAGGGTATTTCAAAGATGAAATGACATGCCCGAGGTCATTCTGCCAAGGTTGGAGATAAGGGCCTAGGAACCTTAACTCCTTGGCCAGCTCTGGATCTGTGCACTGGGCTGTGCAAGCCCCTGCTTTAGAGCATGCGTTTAAATTATGGAGCATCTGACATTGATGTTGAACATCATAGGTTAATGTCTAGGACAGGATGTTGTGCTTTATATATAGGTATTGCTTAGTGGTAATGGTAGTAGTTCCACACCTGTCTGGTAAGTGGTATGGTTGAATAAAACCAAGTGTTTTCCATCTCTGTCCTTCTGCCCCAACTGCTTTATTTCTTCTTTAAGTCCTAAGACTAGCACATTCAAAATGCAAATGCTCCTCGTTGGGAGTTTCAGTGACTTCGTTGTATTATCTGTGCAGCTCCTGGTTTCAGGGGACCTTCACAGACAAAATTGATCAGCAGGAGGAGGAGGAAAATAGCTGTTGCCATGGCAATCGGTGATGACTCATCCCAGGTAGCAAGTGGCGAAAGCTGTGAGGCTGCAGTAATTTTCCAGATGCTTAATCCAGCTCTGGATTCTTTATTCCTCTTGCTGACAGGCAGAAATCCTCCTCAGCCTTTCTTTGCT
The DNA here is from genome assembly GCA_009819775.1 of Phoenicopterus ruber ruber. Taxonomy (NCBI): domain Eukaryota; kingdom Metazoa; phylum Chordata; class Aves; order Phoenicopteriformes; family Phoenicopteridae; genus Phoenicopterus; species Phoenicopterus ruber. The sequence continues at coordinate 94,562,737 of CM020215.1, read as the reverse complement.
CCGAGACCCACGCAGCCTGCAGCCGTACGTGATGCAGAGTGGTCCTTTGTGGTGCTTACCCAGAATGGCGTCACAGAGATGCGTCTGAGTAATGCAGACGAGCTACTCAACGGATTGAACTGTAGCCCCCAAAGGCAGTAAAAATAGAACTGTAAACTGCCCGTCTGCAAAAATACCCCAGTGTGTCATTGGCTGCACTCAATTCCTATCTACCAACTGGCATCACGTTTACTGTAACTCTAGCTATGATATATTAAATCAGTTCATCTTGTTCTTTTTCAGTAATGAGGCTCTGTCTGTGCTGCATACAGGATGTGCTAAAAGGAGAAATGTGAACTGCATTCAGCACATGCATTTCCATGAATTGTTTCTCTTTTCTACAACCTACTAACTTTTGTGCATGAATTTCAGTCTGTGTGCGATGAAATAGGTTAAGAGGCTTTTCCAGGAAAAGGGCAGCAAAAGGAGCAACACCTTGCATGTCTCTCGGGGGATGCCTACTTTGCAGTTTTCCTGCAATAGACTGTACTGTAACACAGGTATTGCCCCATTTAGGGCACTGTTATAAATGTCCAAGTAGGTATTCACCTGCTCTGGTGACAATGTGGAGTTCTTCATGACTGCAGTATGATGCTGAAAAATCCTAATGTAACTAGATTAAAGGTAGCTTCATCTTATTTGCATGAGGAAGGCACACATTTCCTTCTTGAGCTGGAGGAGCAATTGGCACAGGGTGAGAGTCGAATTTGGTTTCCCTGTTCAAGTGGGTTCATCCAGCTGTGGGGGATGTGAACCTGCTCTGTGGCATGGGGAGAAGGAAGAGCTTGTGGGAAAATAGGAAAAACAGTGACAGAGCCTTGCGTTTGTTGTTTTTTTTGGGGGGGGGGGGGGGGGAAGTACTGATGCTGCCAGCTGCTGTCTCGTGCAATTCCTGGAAGGCAGATGGCTTTCTGTCGGTGAATCAAGTGAGACCATCAGCTCCTTCTCTCGCAGTGCAGTCTCTTGCAAGGCCTCATTGAAGTTTTGGCAGGGTATGCAGTTGAAATGAGCTGCTGCATTGCTGATAGGCTCTGCAGCGTGCTGTTGGCTGACAGCCAAATCAATGTAAAGCCACCAAGTGTCTGGGCATGAGGCAGCTGTATGTGATGTTTGTTTTCCAATTCTTGTTGTGGTCAAGTCATCTGCTAATAAATACATCAGCCATATTATATGAATAGGTATTGCCTTGAATCTTTGTTTCCTGTCAGTAGGTAGGATGTGTAAGTGTTTAATGAACGTGCTGTGGCTACTCTTCATGGGAAACCAGTTTTGAATCAGAGTGGTTTGTGTTGGAAGGGACCTTTAAAGGTTTTCTGGTCCAACCCCCCTGCAATGAGCAGGGAACCCCCAAGGCTCATCTCTTTACTGTGAGATCCTGAGCTCTTTCTTGGTGTGCAGTTGTTCCTAACTGTGGCCAGGTTTTGTATGTCCAAAGGGAGAAGTGTTCCATGATCAATGTCTGATACTGCAACCTCGCTTATGGCTTAGGACACTAACCCTATTTCGCTTCATATCCTTGCATGAGAACTAACGTTACTATGCAACAGGTTGATATATGTGGTGAATTTGCTAGAAAGCTGTCCTTTCCAGAAGGACAGAGTTTTGGAGATGTAACAAAAATGAAAGCCAAGTATGAGATTTTGATCCGTTCATCCTGCCTCCCAAGATAGGAATCATTTGCTACCTGGGTAGCATGACATATGTGATAATAAAAAAATGCTGCTAGTCAGATCATCTGCAATTACTGCAGGCCTGCATAGTTGTGCTAGTTTTATTATAACGTATATAGCTAATTAGCACCAAAGGTTCTGCAGTCCTTGCAAACTCCTTATATGAAATCATCAAATATCATCAATTGCATTAAGCTCATATATATTTCTTGGGTCCTAGAAAAGATGTTGGTCTCTGTCTTTTTGGAAAAGAAAAAAAAGTTAAAACGCACCTATTTAATGCTGTAGTATTCACTATTAATAAGGGTGTATTGACTTGCTAATGCATTTTGTGATCAGTTAGACTTAGGTAGGTTGTCTGAAACCTCGTGGAAGTGCATCTGCTATGCTGACTGTAGAGAACAGTATTTGTAATTAGTTGCATGCTAGTTTCTCGGTTAGTTTGTTTGCAGAAGGCATGTTCTGGACAGAAGCTGGCTAAAGCCACTATAGCCAGTGAAGGTCCCCAAGGACTCTTTGGCCTGTGGGATGATTTAAGGAGGGATAAAAGCTTGACTCCTTTTCAAAGTAACACTGTATTTCCAGATGCCTGTTTACTTTTGGAAGACATAATTACTAATAAATGTGACTAGATAAAACATTAAATAATCAGGGCAGCCTTGGGACACTTGGAGTTGATGCACAAACCATACACTATTAGCCTTGTTGCTTCTCAAAATAGGTAGAACTGCATATTTCAAGTTTTTCCCTTCTGGATATTTTCTTTCTGAAGCCCTTTTTGTATTGGGGGTACACTCTTCCGAGTTCACTTGCTGGGCATCCTGTACTATGGGAGCCTTATAATGTAGAAATAGTAGTTCTGATCTCCCTTTCAAAGCCATTCAGTGCAGTGCTGGCATCAGCCAGAGAGGATCACTGCTGAAGCCCATGAAGACCTCTCATCTCCCCTCTGTAACCCATGCTGTGGATGAGGTAAGCCATCCGGCCTGCATGTCAAGATCTGCCCCCTTCACTGGCTCCCACCTCATTAGTCACCAACTGTGCAATTGCTGTGCTTTCAGTGTATTACAGAAACAAATATGAACAGATTTGGAAATCAAAACAAGCTTGCAGATTGCCAGAGTCTCGTTGTGGGGCTACAGTAAGAGAGGTGTGAAGAAGGTGTGTTCAGTGGAGATGCACTGAATTGTGCAGTTCAGCTTGTATGCGATTTCTGAGCCAGCTGGCAGCCTGGAGGCTGCTGGAGCAGAAGTACCATCCGTCATTGCTGTTAGCTAAGGTGACATCTCACTGAGCCAGTCAACTCTGCAGCTAGAAAAGGGGCTGGCATTGCATCTTTGTGGGAAGGGAGCAAAATCAGTAGCTGCCCTTGACTTCACAAAGCTCCAGGCTCATTTATCTACTTGGAAATGCTGTACAAATAGGTTTTATTTTTGCTTATCTTAAACTAACATAAAGCAAAATGTCTTTTACAGGAAAGAAATATTCAAGCCCTAGGAACAGCTTGAACTAAATCCCAGGTTCTAAATGCTGAACATAGCTTTTCATTTGGATTTTGAAACTGCCTGCTCTCCTTTATAACGTGCTCTTTAAATCCCTCTGATCCAAACTATTGTTTACTGAAAATAGGAATCTTATGTCTTTGGGACATGAGGCCCCGGGGAAGCTTAAAATCCAGGTATATCATATTTCATGCTGCCCTATACTAACAAAGGAGAGGGGAGCTCAGTTCTCATCTCGGTCAGTGCTTGGCACCTCTGTATGGAAGTTCCCAGTGAGAAGCCAGTTGCTGCTAATTTAGTTTTGGCATTTGGATGACTGTCCTTTGAAAACAATATTGTAGGCTGTTGAAGAGACAATGTAGTCATCCTACTAATAAGATTTATAAATTGACTTGTTCCCCTTCATTTTCCTCCATAATATTTCCTGGTAGTAAGATGTATTACTTTCATAGTTTTGCAGGGGAAGCAGTGGTGGAAACACTACTTTCTGAAACCTTAAAAGACATAGCTACAAGAGTTTTTGGGAGATGTGCTAGACCTCCTCGAGTAGGTGGTGTACAGTGTCTGGTATGGCAAGGTCCTAGTGGATATGGCTGCTGCATTACCCCTGAATAGCACTGATGTTCATTACGGTGCTAGGAAGTTATGCTCTAATTGCGCAGTATTTTCTAATACCAGGATGATGAGTGAGAAGGTGGATCCAGCATCACTGGATGATGGCAGAGAAAATCAAAGTCCTGTTGCATTCCTAGGTTCCTTGTTAATGGGATTTGTTTTTCTCCTTTGTGCTCTTTTAAAGATGCTTACTTGAATTTCCCATGTCTAAGGATGCATGGAGCTGTCTGTTAGTATATCTGTCTCCTATATAGGAGACCCCAGAAGAGGCTGCTTGTAGTCAAGGTCCTGTGATACTAAAGTTCTTGAAGTCATTAAGAAAGAAGAATCCAATGCTTTGGATCATTTGTTGTTTGCACTCTAATTTAGTCTTATTTTTTGTAGAAGTGAAGCTGACCATAATACTTAAACCTCTGGCCTGCCTGCACTTTACACAGGCTAGAAGTCTCCTTTCTTTGCCTCATGAAATACTTGCAGTTCAGTCTGGGAGAACTCTGGCTCTTTCTTGTTTTTCCCTACTGTGTTACATAGTCAATTCCACTTATCTCTCCACGGTATGTCCCAAATATCCATGCCACTCCTGGGCACTGATTCAGAATTAAGTGCCATCTCCTATTTTCTGTGTCTTTCCCTAAGGTGTGGTGAGATTTCTCTGCGGATCTGTCTCTGAAGTTTGGGCCAAGTCTGCTCTGCTTAGATAAGAACTATAAGTGGTGAATAGAGTTATCTTTAGTTTTCTTCCTGTGCTGGCTACTCACACATTTTTCACTTGAGCACTGCAGAATTTCCTGTGCTCATAGCAGTGTGTCAGCTCTGAAGCTTAATTAGTACCGGTGTGGCTAGGTGGTTTGCTGCTGAGCACAGGTTTAAAGTCCGTGAAGAAACTCCATGAAGGTTGCTTGATTCCCCCCCTGCCCCCCCCCCCCCCCGCCCCGTTGCATTTGTGCCAGTGACTACTTTGGCTTTGCAGGTAAGAACGCTTAAGACCTCTCCTATTCATCTCTTGCACAGCACAAGAAGTGACTTGAATGACCTGTCATTGCAAAGAAGTTTGGTGAAGACTGTTGTATTTTAATAACAGCCCTTTCTTCTCAATTCCCCTGAAACGGGTCACCTATGTATATAATCACCTCTCTTGTGCATTGTGTAACAACATCATGTCAAATACCTGTCATTCATTGGTCTGAGGTTTTCGTTGCCAAAGAGGGTATTTGGCACCTTTTGCTAGCACTATATTCTCCACAGTACCGTCTTTATCTTAAGCAGCGCTTACATTTCCCAGACTGACAACCACTGCCTTGGGATTCCTGGGAGCATAAGTAGAAACAAAGAATTTTATTCCCCCACAGAATCCAATTTCTGTTTTTTTATTTTTTTACTTTTCCTGTAATGTGTCATCTGAAGACACTGGATCTAACCCCCTTTATTTCAGGGGGGGAGTAGGGGGGAAGGGGTAGAAATAAGCTCTGAAAAGTAGGTTTGCACTTTGCAGCACCCTTCTATAGAAGGGGATGAATATTTCTACGGATACTCGATTAATGAATTTCTACAATACTATTTTGAAGAAATACACCATGCTATCCTCCTGCAAAATACTTCAATGCCTCCATTTTACTTGGAAGTCAACTGAGGGCTAGAGAGCCTTTGCTGCTCTGAAGGAGGATATTAAACCAGCCCTTGGAGTCTTTGTTTTCAGTTTAGAGGAGCCTAGCCTGAGGCTGCATCCCCATTTACCTTATGTTCTTCCAAGTTCTGCAGCCCCCTTGGCAAACTGGTAATGGACACTGTCTGATCACGCAGGAGCTTCTCTCTTGCCCAATACCTGAGGTCAGCCTAAAACTTTCCTGTGCACATAATCATTTTGCTATTATCTGAAGGCCACTGCCCTTCAGCTTGCTGAGAGCATATGAGATTATGACACAGGCACTAGTATAATGAACCATGAGCTCACTTTTTCATTTAGCTTTATTAATACAGTTCTTCAGCTTTATTAAACATTCTTGAGATTGCTAACTTTGCGCTAACAGGCATGGGTTAAATCCTGGCCAGCTCTACTGGATGCATATAAAACTTCCCTGCAAGAGCAGAAAGCTCTAGAAGCTGTGCAATGCTGGCTCTTCAAATAAGAGTGATTTGACTTTGTTTTAAACTCCCAATTATTTTTTTATTATACTTACAGGCAACACATGAGATAAAGGCATAAATTCTTATTAAAGAGACACTGCCACCCCGAAGTCTTTATAAAAAGTTAAAAGTGCCATAGATAGCAAAGTAGTTGGTTTCCTCCTTGAGCACAGAGCCTAACCCAGGGGGATTTAGACCTAATTCTGCATGGTAAAGGATGGCAAAATGTTGGTTGTTTTTAAAATGATAACCTGTTTATTCCTGCACGTGTTGCAGTTATGCCAAATCATGCATAGAGAGTGTACTAGCCAATGTTTCTTCACCTGCCAAGTAAAATTGTGTGACCAGTTGTGGAATCAGAAGAGCAAAAGCGAGAAAACTCATGGCTTGACATAAAGACAGTTTAATAGGGAGAGCAAAAGCTGCACATACAAGCAGAGCAAAACAAGGAATTCATTCACCACTCTCCATTGCCAGGCAGGTGTGCAGACATCTCCAGGAAAGCAGGGCTTCATCATGCGTAATGGTTACTTGGGAAGACAAATGCCATCACTCTGAATGTTGTTGTGTCGTCCCCCCCACCCCCCTTCTTCTTCCTGCAGCTTTATATGCTGAGCATGACATCATATGGTATGGAATATCCCTTTGGTCAGGTGGGGTCAGCTGTCCCAGCTGCGTCCCCTCCCAAATTCTTGTGCACCCCCAGCCTCCTTGCTGGTGGGGTGGTGTGAGAAGCAGAAAACCTCTTGACTCTGTGTAAGCGCTGCTCAGCAATAATGAAAACATCTCCGTACTATCACACTCTTTTCAGCACAAATCCAAAACATAGCCCTATACTAGCTACTCTGAAGAAAATTAACTCTCTCTCAGCCAAAACCAGCACAGATCATACCCAAGATATGGATGTGTGTGAGCTCAACAAGCTCTCTGCAGGGTAGGTGAGGAAAAGTGCAAATCAGTATCTTAAGGGGTAGCATTTGGATGCAGAATAATCTGTCCCCTGTACGTGGTAGTTGAGGAAGGCCTATACAGTTATCTCCTTGAGAGGATTGCACCCAAAACTGCTATAAGGGTTTTGATGAGGCTTTTTCATTTTTTTGATGGGAAAAAAAAAAAAATTTCCCCAGGGTGTCTTACTTTGAGGCTCTGCTTTTCATGTGATGATGTGTTCTTGTACAGGGAGGGTCACAAGCCTAGGTTTTGCTTTGGGCTTTCCCCGCTGCTGTGGCAGCATGTGTTCCCCAGGAGGGATTCTGGCTGATGTGACCCAGGAGGCTGTTGGGTACTCCTGCTTCCAAATGGGTGGGCACCTCCAGCCTCCCCTTAGAGCTGCTTCTTGCTTGTACAAAGGCAATGATCTAAGCCAAAGTGAATGGCTTATAGGCTTGCAAATGGATGCTGAAGCATTTTAACCATTCAGTGTGTTGGTTCAGCCCACCAGTTTCACCTGTCAGGCTTTTCTGCTCTCTCCTAAAAGAGTAAACAAGGCTTTGATATGATTTTCACTCCCCTTCTGAAAGGTGCCTTTAATTATGAGCTGCCAGAGCTTGTAAATCTAGCAGATGTCATCAAGGGCAGGCAGTTTCTGAACACAGACCACCTAATCACATTCTCACTGCTAACAAAGCAGAGAGAACCATCAACCTCTGTCTTTTTTGATGGTTAAAAACTAATTAGTCTCTCTCTTGAATGAAAACCGAATGAATTCACTCTGTGGGGAGCAAAGTGTTCAAGGACAATCCTTCATAAAGAATTCCCAGGCTCCAGTTGGAAATGCAAATAGTAGTTAATTCCACTGCAGTGTCCTGGAGCCCACAAAAAAGAAAACTGTGCCAGAAGCAGATGCAACTTAGGAACTTCAGTGAAAAGGGTATTCATTGTATATATTTTTATTTACTTTGATCACAGATGCCGGGTTTAGATCACTCTATAGTGTGGGAGATTTAGTATAGACCTTCAGGAAAAATGGTCCAGTATGAGGCCAAGCAATGTGAGGAAATTATAGATTGCTTGGTATTGGAGATGCTTTAGAACTGATCATACTAACATGTTGGGGATTATCAGGGTAAACTTGATCTTGTTTCAGAGGAACCAGATGGACTAGGTGACTTGGAGAGCTCTCCTTCAGCTGTATTTCAGGAATAGGCAGTCTCCTTTTGTTGACATAAATCTGACTGTGATGATGTGCTACCGCTAGTACCTGGTAAGCACAGAAATGGCTTTAAATAGCCAGGAAAAGGGAGCTGGGAGGCCTAGGTTCTATTCCTGCTCTGCTAAATGGCTGTGGGCAAATCCTTTTGCTTTCCAAGCAAACCATCCACACCTTATCCCTGTTTCATCTCTCTGATTATAGATTCATTAGCGCAGAGCTGATTCTCAGCAGGTATTTGCAGAGCACCGAGCACAGCACAGCTCCAGTCCTCCTTGGGGCTGCAAAAGGATAATAATGTTAATTTCTAATTTCATTTACAGATAAGGGGAGCGTAAAAGACAGAAGTGTGAACACTCAAAGCGTTCTTTCTTAATGAGTTAGGTCACTATTATTATTAACAGGGGATGTTTTAAAACATCGTGAACTGCTGCTGAGAGCAGGTTGTGCATGAAGAGGTGGAGCCAGCAAGAAGAGCAAATATTGGCCTTGTAAAAGAGGATATATTTGCCAGTTGATTCATCTCTTGTGGGGGCTGATGGATGTTGTAGTGCTGGCAAATGGTTAGTAAGTAATTAAGATCTAGAGCCAAACATATGAGTTTCTAAAGGTACTAGCTGGGACTCAGCCTGCAGGTTTGGGTCCTGACTTGCGCTGGTTACTTCTTTTGTGCCTTTCCTCCAGCCTACTGACTATATCTGGATTTTTGTTTTTAGTTAAGAGGGGAAATAATAACTTTGAACTTTGCTTCTGATGTTTGTTTAGTGAGGAAGGTAGTCACACAGACCTCCTTCTGCTTTTCCCTGGTGTTCCTCATGTGCTCCTCACAACGAGCAGGTTGGGTAGTGTGGAGGGAGATGTGAACAGCATAGCCCTCTTCCTTAAAACAGCTCCACTATTTGTTGTTCACATTTCTTGTGTCTTTGCTCCTGTGAGCGCACATGCATGCAGTGTGTTCCAGCTGCTATGAACATGGTGTACAATCACACTACAAAATTAGCATTTGAATGTTGTTTTGTGGGTGGTTTTTTTGTTGTTGTTTTTTCCAGCAGCAGTTTCTACTTTATAATATATGCCAGCAGGAAGCAGTTGAATGAGTATTTTGATTTTGTTGCCATAATGCCTGACAGTCAATCCCTTGCTTGTTTTCTTTCTTTTCCTCAGGTGCATACTACTGCATTGGTACAGGCCTGTACCTTGCTTCACTGCTGAAACGCAAGTGCTGTACAAAGGAGGAGGTAAATCGGAAAGGTTTCCCTGGTTCTGCCTGCCACTGCAGAGGCTGGAGCAAAATACCTCACATCTCTATAGGGGAACAACTGGGATTAATTAGCACTGGTTCCCAAGAAGGGAGGTTCAGTGTTATGGCACCAGGTGGCTGAATACATACAGCCCAGCAATGGGAGTTGTTTCTGGCAGAAGAGTGCGAGCTGAAGGCCTGGCTGTGAGAGCGCTTAAGAGCATTTGCCAGCCTTCCCTTGTAGGTGTTTGGCATGGCTTTGCCTCCCAGCTCTGGTTGTGGCCACGTTGGAGTATGAGCACTCAGTGGGGGAGAGAAAGTTACTTCCCAGGGGAAGGAGGAGGTGCTGTTTGTTGCTCTGCTTAGAAACTTCTGCCTGGCTTTTTACTTTATATTTAATTGCATATAAAGTCAAATACCCTAAATAGGCATAGATAAATACATTTAAGCATATACTAACATGCTTTTGCTCAAGTGCTGTCCTGAAAACGCAGTACACTTCTGAACTGGGATCTTACTGTTTTTTATAGGTTCTGAAGTTAAGAGATCTTTATTCTTAGTGTGAATGTCACAGTTCCCTTTTAGAAAGTATTTTCTTTTAAAATACATTGTGCTATGGAGTCTGAGAACTGAGGTACATCAATGAAGTAGTCACAGATCTATGAATGAATCTTTTTTTGAAGGTCACTTAAAAATCTCTTGTAATATTGAATGCCCTACCTGGCTTGGATGGTGAAAATATTCAGTGTAGATACCTGTGGTTTGATTTAATGTTGACATTTTCTTGTAACACCACCTTTAACTGTAGCTTCTTTAGCAATGACATGGTGTCATGGTTTAACCCCAAATTGTAACCCAGTACCACGCAGCCACTCGCTCACTCCCCCCCTCCCCGCTGGGGAGGGGAGGAGAATTGGAGAGAAAGGAAAACTCGCGGGTTGAGATAAAAACAGCTCACCAGGACAGCAAAGGAAAAATATAACAATATATTAATAATGATAATAATAACAATATATAAGGATAATAGAATGTATAAAACAAACGATACACAATTTCTCACCACCCGACGACCGATACAGCCCGTCCCGAGCAGCAGCCAGGGAGCAGGGGTTCCCCCCCCCCCCCAGCTATCCCAGAACAGCAAGTTCCAGAGAGAGCAGGCGAGGGAACAACAAACAGCCGAATGAACAAAAAAACAAAAAGGAAAAATAGGGAAACAAAAAGCAACCTGAAGGGAAGCTTAAGGATTAAGGCACCAAGGGTCTAAAAAGCCTAGTGGCTCACCGGCCGACCCTCACTTATACCAGGCATGATGTCTATGGTATGAAATACTCTCTTTGGCCAGTTTGGATCAACTATTCTGGCTCTACCCCTCCCATGTGTTTGCACCTGCACATTAGCAAAACCTGGGAAACTGCAAAATGTCTTTGGTCGTTTAGCAGCAACCAGCAACATCAGTGTACTATCACCATTCTTCTCACACTAAATCCAAAACACAGGAGCTGCTGAAGACAAAACTAGCTCCGTCCTGGCCTAAACCAGGACACATGGCTACACTGGGATGCCAGAACGTGATAAAGAAATGGGAAGGGACAAGAAGATGCCTTTTAAAGTCAAGGAAGCATATGTAAACCTCAGCCACAAATGACAGTAGAACTGTGCAATTTATGACAGATCTCTATTATATGCAATTTTATAACATGCCTTATTTTATCATTAACAGTACCCAGCTTATAACGCTTTTGCTCTTAGCAGTAGTGAGGCTAGTAATTAATAAAGCCTTGGATGTGAGGCAGACCACAAGATGATATCTGTAGAAGAAAAATCTACAGTAAGAATGACTAAAGCTATTTCTGGTTGTTCATTAAATATATAGGCTTAAAAATAAAATTAAATGTTCAGTGTGATTGCTAAAAGAGCACAGCCAGAGTGGGACCAGCCAACTTAGGTATGACAAAGACTCCTACTTTTTTTTTTTTTTTTTTTTTGGTGACGAAAATATAGCAAAGGCAGGCAGCCATTAGAAAATGGCTTTTCATACTCATTCCTGCTATTTTTAACACTGAATATTTCTGGAAACTATCTTTCTCTACCTTGGAAGAAGCAAAGACTTGTACAAGTTTGCCAACTATTATTATCCTGCAATTGCCATCTGGCCACCAACTCTGAGTAACTATCTAAAATAATGGAATGGTTCCTGGGACATGTCATCTGTCAGGGAGATCTTGGCTGGAGAAGTGATGTGTTATTGGTAATTGGGTGTTAGCTCTTTCCCTCTGTGACCATGCAGCAGAGTTTGGAAACAGTGAAAGACAGGGAATGACTCTTCTGTTGGTACCCAGAATGGAAGCTACCAACCACTTCAATGAAAAAGGCTTTCAAAAAAGTATTGTTGTTGATAAATAGATGCCTTTAAAAACACAGTCTTTCTACTTTCTTCCACTTCTGTACCAAGCAAGTTCATTCTGGGAGTAGAAACCTGGGAGCTTTTTTTTGTAGTTACGTCCTCTGCAAACTCAGGCTGTGGCTTTGTGTGATGACGAGCCCCATAACAGAAAGGGACAAGATTGTATGTGCTCAGTCCACACAACAAAAAGTGCTGACCTGGTACAAATTCCACCAGTAAAAGTTTGGTCAGAAAATGTCAAAGGGGCAGTTTCATCTCATAGTTTTTATGCTACGTCATTTCAGCTCTTCTTCTGCATGTGGGATAAAAGAAGAAAGCTGCTTGACGGTATCATGTGTTTTGCATCACTTAAAACTGTAGCTGAGCAGCTGTGCCTAATCTTGATCAAATTTGTCCTGCTTACTGTCCAGTGATGCACAGCTCCCCTTGTTGAGGGCCACAGAACCACAGTCTGCTGTGGGTTTGAAAAGCCCTTCCTCTCAAAGATGTTCACAAGCAGGTTGCCTTTGCTAAGAATACAGTTGCATGCATACTTCTTTCAGTTATGGTGCAATTTAAACAACTTGAAGTCCTGGTGTTTGGCTTCCCCCCTTTAAACAAACATCAAATTTGAGATCTGTCATAGCTAAAAAAACCTCATAAGGTAGAGATGGGGAATGGAGAGAAAAGAAGGCAAGAATGATGAAGGGCAGGGACAAGCTTTGTCATCAGAGAAATAATGGAACTACAGCTTTGATCTGAGAGGAATTTATAGTCAAAAGAAATCAAGACTGGGACACGGTAAACAAATCTGCTGATGTGGAGCAGATCCATGTATGCTTTTTCACAGCTGGGTTGCCTCTGTATGGTCAATGGGAGTACAAAACAACTCAGGACAGCCAAACCAACACTTACGCTTGCAAGTAACAGGGTTTTTTGTGAGAGGAGAAATAAGAAAAGGCTGTTGTAGTTTTTTTGTGGTGGTTTGGTTTTTTTTTTTTTTAGATTGCCATTTCTAGTGAAGCTCTGACATTCCACAGTGCACTTTTAACATTGGCCATTAAGCATGGATGTGAAGTCTGCGTTTGAGCCCTCATCCTTTTCTGATGCTTGCTGTGAAATCCCCAACCCCATAATCTGTCTGCAGGGCAGACAGATTTCAGGTCCTCCTTTGGGAATGAAAGGGAGAGGGGAGGACACTGCAGGCAGGCCGGATGATGCAGGTGGTCTCTGTGGAAACCTGTGCCTGACACTACAATGGTAAGAGGATAATGTCAGGCTGGGATTTCTCCTCTACTCCTAATGAATGGGTGTAAGCTTAAAGTACATGTTGTTATAGTTGTATTCCTTTTTACACCAAACTGTCTATTTTACTTCTCAGTTTTTCCCTTCTGTTTACAGCACTTCAGTATTAGGATGTGTACTTGTGTTTTGGCACTGCCATAGAAGAAAAATGCCATTTCCTGAATTCTTGATCCTACCTCCTGATGGTACAAACGGGCAACACTGTGCTCAGTGAGATCAAGCCAAACATGGTATTGCTGCAGGCGTGAATAAATAGAGAGAGATGGGATCAGCAGTGTAGCTGTGCAACAGAGAACACAAGTGGGGGAGAAAAATAAAAAAGTAGATTGAGGCAGAGAAATAAATATAGTCATTGCTGCAAGAAGATATTTGTGTCTGAAATAAAAAGTATAAAAAAATGAAGTAAGTCTTTGTGGCCCTATAGTGTAAGTTCCCAATGCATCTCGCCATGTGAGTGTGTATGTGAGTGCTATGTGCCGAGAAGGTGGGCTAGGTGTCTTAAAATAACTTTCCCCTGCCTTGTCTCTCTTCCTACACCCAGATCAAAGGTGTCAAAACCTACGCATACGTTTGAAGAACCACAGTCAGGAAACCGAGGTAGTCAGCCTTTTTTTGATTTCTATGAATTTTTCAAGAAAATGAACAGTTGTGACCCATCATTTGGTCAGTGAAGCCCTAATGTGTTAATGTAAGTAAGCACGTTAAGCTGTAAATCATTCACATACCAAGTGAAACCCATTCTCGAGAAGCAATAGCTATTTACAGACTGGTTATGAAAGGAAAATGGATCCTGGTGTTGTGAAAGCAGGATGGCTATGCTTCTCTGACTTTATTTGTCATTTCTTTCCGTGTGCTTTTCCCATGTAATTTTTTTTGTTAGTACTTTCTAGTGTAAAGTCCTGAATTTTCTTCCCTGGAAAACTTACTTTCCAGTATTTGTTTAAGAAATCAGAGAAGTTGTTCTCTTTTAGTATTAATGTTTACTTAAGTCTGATCACAAGTGTTTGTTGGGAATTATTAGTGTTGATCTCACAGATGTAGTCTGTCTCGTGTACTGTAGTAGAAATCTTTCTGAAAAATTTGGCAGGCAGAATAAGTGGCTTTAAGTGGTTTAGTCCTTGACAGTCTCCTTTCTGAGTAAAAATAGTTTCATTTTTGAAGTGAGACAACTGAGTAGAATATAAGGGTTTGGTAGGTGGCTTGGGTTGGGAAGAGAAGCTGAGCCGAGGAGTGTCACTCATTTGTAGACTTTAACTCTCTACTTTCTTGCTTATTATTTGTGATGGAATGTGCAGTCCAGATGCTTTCACTGTTAGTGGAGGAGCAGCTGGGTGAGGCTCATGTTTAAATAGATGATGGGCTGGATTCTCCAGGACAGTCTCCCTTCACTGTTCATACTGTGGCGTGCAACTATTTCCTGGCCTGGCTGATCTCGTCATGCAGGCAGTCTTCAGGCTAGTGGGAGGTGTTCATGCTGGCACTGCTGCTTGCTTGGCACCAAAGAGGCAAGGAGGGATGGACTGACAGCAGCCTGGGTCTGGGAGAAGGGGAGTTGGTGGGGTGCCACAGGAACAAACCTCAGCTGGCAAAAGGCCTGCTCCATTTACAACTTATCCCCTGTCTCTCCAGCTGACGCTGGGGCTAGGGTTGAGTTGCAGCTCCCTGTTTGCTCTCAATAGGTCAGAGCTGAAATGTATCTGCAATAAAACAGTCTCCAAGCTGCTGCAGGTCCCTGTGTAAATTGGTGTTGACTTAGCTACCTGCATGGCCATAGGCTGGCCCTTTCTTTATAAAAATAAGAGAACAGCATGCGGCTGGCCCTTTCTTTATAAAAATAAGAGAACAGCATGCGGCTGTCCTTCAGCCTATATGTGCCTTGCCATTTACATCCCCAGAAAGGCAATGCTGGACTATGAGTATTCCTGACCTTCTCATTTCTTGATGTTCACCCAGAGATGAGGTTTTCCAGTCAGCTACAAAATTGTAAGTTTTCTAGGAGAAAGGCATGATTTCTTGTTGGTACGTTTAAACAACAGCAAGCACAATGAGATGGCAGTGTCTGTGAGGATGAACAACGATGTGTGCTGGGTTCTGACACCAGGAGAGGTCTGGATGCAAGACACAGAGCAAGGGGAAGGTTTGTCTTTCCTGATGCGAAGCACATCTCGCAGAGGGGAGCCATAATGGAGGGGTGAGAGTGTAATCTTTGGAGCTGCTGTTGAGATCAAATGCCTGCTTCGTTTGCTCCTTCAGTAGCCATAATGAATTAATGGGGGTGCCTGTGCAGTAAGATAACCAGGCCTTGCTGCAGAATTGGGTTTGTAATGACCACAAGTGTCCCTTGATATTTTGTCTTATTTGAGCTCCTGAAAGAGTAGCAATGCTTCTCTGTGGGCAGCAGGAGTTGGATGTTATACATCACTCTAATTGCACTAAGCAATGAAAATGCTGCTTGCATGCATATCTTAATGGATGCAATTTCCTGCTTTTTATGCAGTTTGTCACACCTAGACAAATGGTTCTGAGTAATGCCGTCTTGCTTATTAAGGTGCGTTTTCACATGGAGCAGATCGACAGGCCATCAAAAGCCCAACAGAATGGTCTCATAGGGAATTTTTAACCTGGTCTTTATGGCTGGCCATTCGCTAGCCCATTTACAGTGAATAGATGGTAATGGTGCTTTAATCGGCATGAGGAATAGCTCCATCCATCTGTGGAAGTGTGGCTCTCTGTCACAGGGACTGGTGACCTGGCA
Source organism: Phoenicopterus ruber ruber (assembly GCA_009819775.1). Taxonomy (NCBI): domain Eukaryota; kingdom Metazoa; phylum Chordata; class Aves; order Phoenicopteriformes; family Phoenicopteridae; genus Phoenicopterus; species Phoenicopterus ruber. The sequence continues at coordinate 94,546,952 of CM020215.1, read as the reverse complement.
AGCTGCTTCTTGAAACATGGTTTACCTTCAGTCTCCTTTCTGTGGGCTGGCACTGTTGCTTGGGTGGGACACACAGCACCCCCTGAATGCTCAGTCTCCCCAGTGGGCATGTTTTAGATGCATCGCAAGTTTGCTAGGAGTTCTTGTGGCATTGCTGCCTAGTCTCAAGTGGTCACAAAGCATGAATGGGGCTTCATGTACTCTTGGTATAGGGAAAGGAGTCTGTTTCTGAGCAGCATTAGGCTTGGATCAGTTCCTGGAAAGCCACGTGGACTCACATGCACTTATTTTCCCCAAACATCAAGGAATTTACAACATGTAAAGGAAAGATCCTAAGATATTAAGGAACTTCTCAGTCTAATCGCCTTATGTACAAGTGTCAGTCTTAAGATACTATGGAATATGCTAGCCAGATATCCAGGAGTACCTATGGCTTCACTATTTGACAGACCAGTAGCTGAGGGTCCCCACTGGTCAGTAGCTTCTGAATTATGTTTGCTGTTCCATTGGCATTTTTTCCTTTTGAGATGTTTGTGAAAGCAGTGAGAGCCTTCATCTTTCTGACTAGCAGTTAGGAAAGGCAAAACATGTACTAACTGAAATGTGGACTTAATTAGGCTCTGCTTTGTGGGAGAAAAGCTGATCAAAGGAGGATGTTAGAGTGGTGGATTACTCTATAGTTATTTTTCCTTGGAACACTGAATCAAGGAGTACTATTCTTTGCAGGCTACAGCTACTTCTCTTGTTTACTTTTGCTATGTTGCTTGTGGTTTTAACTAACTAGGGTGTGTAGTGAATGAGCATGGTACTTCCCACGCTTAGTTCAAGTGAGTGATTAGGCTGTCTAGGGAATTCAACCACTTTAATGATATCCCATTCCTGCCTTGCTTCCAGGTTGGGGGTAGGGAGGGAACCTATTCAAGATACCGCAAGGCACCTGGGTAGTATGGCAGTAAATTTTATTTACGCTCATGACTGCTCTGTGAAGTATGAATGTGCTGTGTCCCCTATTTTATGGATGGGAATCTGAATCATAGAATTGTTTAGGTTGGAAAAGACCTTTAAGATCATCAAGTCCAACCGTTAACCTAACACTGCCGAGTCCACCACTAAACCATGTCCCTAAGCACCACATCTACACGTCTTTTAAATACCTCCAGGGATGGTGACTCCAGCACTTCCCTGGGCAGCCTGTTCCAGTGCTTGACAACCCTTTAGGTGCAGAAATTTTTCCGAATATCCAATCTAAACCTCCCCTGGCGCAACTTGAGGCTGTTTCCTCTTGTCCTATCACCTGTTACTTGGGAGAAGAGACCAGCCCCCACCTTGCTCCGGCCTCCTTTCAGGGAGTTGTAGAGAGTGATAAGGTCTCCCCTCAGCCTCCTTTGCTCCAGACTAAACAACCCCAGTTCCCTCAGCTGCTCCTCACAGGACTTGTGCTCTAGACCCTTCACCAGCTTCATTGCCCTTCTCGGGACATGCTCCAGCACCTCAATGTCTTTCTTGTAGTGAGGGGCCCAAAACCGAACACTGGATTAGAGGTGTGGCCTCACCAGGGCCGAGTAGAGGGGGACGATCACTTCCCTAGTCCTGCTGGCCACACTATTTCTGATACAAGCCAGGATGCTGTTGGCCTTCTTGGCCACCTGGGCACAGTGCTGGCTCATATTCAGCCGGCTGTCGACCAACACCCCCAGGTCCTTTTCCTCCAGGCAGCTTTCCAGCCACTCCCCCCCAAGCCTGCAGCGCTGCCTGGGCCTGTTGTGACCCAAGTGCAGGACCCGGCACTTGGCCTTGTTGAACCTCATACAATTGTCCTCGGCCCATCGATCCAGCCTGTCCAGGTCCCGCTGTAGCACCTGCCTGCCCTCCAGCAGATCAACACTCCCTCCCAGGTTGGTGTTGTCTGCCAACTTACTGAGGGTGCACTTGCTCCCCTTGTCCAGATCATTGACAAAGATGTTAAAGAGAACTGGCCCCAATACTGAGCCCTGGGGAACCCCACTTGTTACCGGCCTCCAACCGGATTTAACTCCATTCACCACAACTCTTTGGGCCTGGCCATCCAGCCCATTTTTTACCCAGCGCAGAGTATGCCTATCCCAAGCCATGAGCAGCCAGTTTCTCCAGGAGGATGCTGTGGGAGATGGTGTCAAAGGCTTTACTAAAGTCCAGGTAGACAACATCCACAGCCTTTCCCTCATCCACTAAGTGGGTCACCTTGTCGTAGAAGGAGATCAGGGTAGTCAAGCAGGACCTGCCTTTCTTAAACCCATGCTGATGGGGCCTGATGACCTGGTTGTCCTGTACGTGTCATGTCATGGCACTCAAGATGATCTGCTCCTTAACCTTCCCGGACACCGAGGTCAGGCTGACAGGCCTGTAGTTCCCTGGATCCTCCTTCCAGCCCTTCTTGTAGATAGGCGTCACATTTGTTAACCTCCAGTCAACTGGGACCTCCCCGGTGAGCCAGGGCTGCTGGTAAATGATGGAGAGTGGCTTGGTGAGCACTTCCGACAGCTCCCTTAGTACCCTTGGGTGGATCCTATCCAGCCCTGTAGACCTGTGTGTGTCTAAGCAGTGTAGCAGGTCGCTGACCATTTCCCCTTGGATTATGGGATCATTCTGCTCCCTGTCCCTGTCTCCCAGCTCAGGGGGCTGGGTGCCCAGAGAACAACTGGTCTTACTATTAAAGAGAGAGGCAAAGAGGCATTAAGTACCTCAGCCTTTTCCTCATCCTTTGTCACTATGTTTTCCCCTGCGTCCAGTAAAGGATGGAGATTCTCCTTCACCCTCCTTTTGTTGCTAACATATTTATAGAAACATTTTTTATTGTCTTTAATGGCAGTAGCCAGATTAAGTTCTAGTTGGGCTTTGGCCTTTCTAATTTTCTCCCTGCATAACCTCATGACATCCCCATAGTCCTCCTGAGTTGCATGCCCTTTCTTCCAAAGGTCATAAACTGTCCTTTTCTTCCTGAGTTCCAGCCGAAGCTCTCTGTTCAGCCAGGCCAGTCATCTTCCCCGCCGGCTCATCTTTCGGCTCATGGGGACAGCCTGCTCCTGCGCCTTTAAGATTTCCCTCTTGAAGAATGTCCAGCCTTCCTGGACTCCTTTGCCCTTCAGGACTGCCTCCCAAGGGACTCTGTCAACCAGGCTCCTAAACAGGCCAAAGTCTACCCTCTGGAAGTCTGAGATAGCAGTTCTGCTGACCCCCTCCTTACTTCTCCAAGAATTGAAAACTCTATCATTTCGTGATGGCTATGCCCAAGACGGCCTCCAACCATCACATCACCCACAAGTCCTTCACTGTTTGCAAACAACAGGTCCAGCAGGGAGCCTTCCCTAGTTGGCTCACTCACCAGCTGTGTGAGGAAGTTCTCTTCCACACACTCCAGGAACCTCCTAGACTGTTTCCTCTCTGCTGCATTGTATTTCCAGCAGACATCTGGCAAGTTGAAGTCCCCCACAAGAACAAGGGCGAGCGATCGTGAGACTTCTCCCAGCTGCTTATAGAATATTTCGTCTGCCTCTTCATTCTGGTTTGGTGGTCTATAACAGACTCTCCCCATGATATCTGCCTTGTTGGCCTTCCCCCTGATTCTTACCCATAAACACTCAACCCTATTGTCACCATCATTAAGCTCTAGACAATCAAAACACTCCCTAACATTCAGGGCTACCCCACCGCCTCTCCTTCCTTGCCTATCCCTTCTGAAGTGTCTATAGCCATCCATTGCAGCACTCCAGTTGTGAGAGTCGTCCCACCACGTTTCTGTGATTGCAATGATACCATAGTTTCCCTGCTGCACAATGGCTTCCAGCTCCTCCTGTTTGTTGCCCATGCTGCGTGCATTGGTGTAGACGCAATTCAGTTGGGCTATTGATCCTGCCGCCTTTTTGGGCGGAGAAGCCCTAATTCCTATGTGACCATTCTCAGGTTCTTCTGTGGTTTCTAATACATCAATAACCCTTGCGTCTTTGCTGCCGCATGGATCTCCATCCCCCTACCTCCACTGAGATGGCAGACCAAAGGACCTCGCTAGCACACCATCCCTCAAACATTGGCATGCTGCCCCCAGGCTTATCTCTAGCAAGCCTGGTTTTATCCCTTTTCCCCCTTCAAATCTAGTTTACAGCTCTTTCAGTGAGCCCTGCTAACTAACTCCTGTGCAAAGATCCTTTTACCCCTTTGAGACAGATGTACCCCGTCTGTTGCCAGCAGGCCTGGTGTCGTGTAAACTGATCCATGATCAAAACCCCCAAAATTCTGCCGGTGGCACCAGGCTCAGAGCCAGGTGTTGATCTGCTGGCTCTTCCTGTTTCTTCCCTCATCATTCCCTGCAACTGGAAGGACAGAGGAGTACACTACTTGTGCTCCTGATCCCTTAACCAGTTGTCCCAAGGCCCTGAAGTCTCTCTTGATTGCCCTCGGACTTCTTGTGGCAACTTCATCTCTGTCTACCTGACAAATCAATAATGGATAGTAATCTGAGGGCTGTACCATGGTAGGAAGCTTTCTCTTCACATCTTTAACCCGGGCCCCAGGGAGGTAGCAGACCTCACAAAGAGGTGGGTCCGATCTGCATATTCGGCCTTCTGTTCTCTTCAGAAGGGAGTCTCCTATGATAATGACCCGTCTTTTTTTTTTTTTTTTATGGAAGCAGTTTTGACGCAGGGCATAGGTTGACTTAATCTCGGCAACCCCTCCAAGCTGGATGAACCATCGTCCTCATTATTGTTTGGTTCCACTTGCAGAGCCTTGTACCTATTATGCAAGCGCACCTGGGAAGGTGAGGTAGTCACGGAGGAGACGCACCTGCTGTGCCAGGCAGGCACTTGTCACTATTGCCCACTGTCCTTTAAGTCACTGTGTTCAGCCAGGTGGAGAGAGGGTAGGGAATCCTCCGTGTCATGCATCCTGTCTGCCTGTCCGGCCCGTCTCAGGGAAGGTAGGGTGTGATTCCAGTAGTCTCTCTCCCTGATACTCCTCAACCTGTTCACCTCCTCCCGCAGCTCTGTCACTAAAGAGGAGTTGCTCTACCTGGGCGCACCTCCCACAGGCGTGCTCGCTGCTGCTGTTACTGGCACCCTGGCACCGGGGTGCCAGCGTGTTCCCACCGCAGCTCTGTCTGGGAAGCTGCGTCAGTCGTGGTGGGTGCAGAGCTTAGAGAGGCCACGGCTTTCTGCTGGGTGGATACCATTGCTTGCTCGTCGAGCTGGCAGAGCTTCAGTGCCCTTCCTGAAGCATGTAGACTGTTACACTTTCAAAGCTATTCCGAGAGATAGTTTATGGGTTTGTATGTGTGTTTTGTTCTGTTCTTCAAATCCTTGCCTGCATTAAAATCACTGAAGTTGAAGACCTCAGTCTTTTGCAAATCCTGATGAAAACCTTTTTGTAATTTTAAATGTCTGAATACATTGTAGAAAAATCTCTTTCAAATGTCACATAGAGAGTTTGGGAATTGAACCTGATTATGACAAAATGCAGAGCTGAATTTTTGCCACCTGATCCATCTTCCTGCATTTTCATTTTCCAACCCAGGCAGTGTGGTAAGTGCAGAAGGAAGTGTTAAGAAACTCGGCTATGTTTCAGTGGTGTTTCTGCAGTGGCCACCCTGTCCTGCTGACTGCTTGACACAGTGCTGGGTTTCTGAGGAAAACTTGCACCCGTCAGTGAGGCATGCCCTCATAAAAAGGAGCCAGGAGCACAGAGCTGTGCTGCAGACAATGCAGTTTTGCCTCTTCTAAACAAAACAGCTCAGGGTTTGCTGGAGCATGTTGCACAATACAGTTACTCCAGCAGTGCAGCTGTTGATGCAGAGTCCCCAGGGAAGCTGCTGGCGGGGTGGAGCCTCCTGAGCACCAGGAGGCAACACACTGGCAACAGGGCCATGTGTCTGGTAGCTTTTCTCAAATGCAGCATGTAGATGAGGATGTGTGTGTGGTAGCTCCCTGTGAGAAAACTATTGCATGGTTACAGCAGATAAGCAAAAATTACCTGACAGTTTCCCAGCATGAAAACTGAGGAAATTGCAGCCATCGCTTTTTCTGGCTTATTTTGGTGATCGTTTTATGGCTGACCACAGGCAACAGCATGATCTGGCAATGCAGTGTGGTGTAAGCTGGGATCTTGATGATAAGCAAAGAGTATATGATATCAAGCTAGAGGTAGCTGTAGTCACTGTAAATGCATCTCCTCCCTCCACTTCAGTGTGCACTGAAGGTTGTATTTAACAAGTGGCTATTTACCAGACAGCCCTGCTTATATCCCAGGCTGTGATCCAAGCTGGATGGTAGTGTTGCTTCTTGTTTTACAGTTGATTGTGCAGCACAGTTGTTGCACAGTGTGTTAGGTGCTTCAGCCCCCTGTATTGCTCAGGGCCTTCTCTTTGTGGCTCTGCAGGATGCCTTGCACAGGCAGCTCTGCGCCCTGGCACCCAGGCTGCCGTGGCTGCCTTTGCCAGAGCCTCTGGGGCAGTATTTTGTTTCCCCTTGTTGTTGGTGTTATTCTCATGGCCTTGCACTTGCACACCCTGGGGCGATATTCACCGCTGTGAGCGTCACTCACTGGGCTGTAGCTCTTGCTTTACGTTAGGGGACTCAATAACATGCACGTACAGAATTAGTGCATAGCACATGCTGCTGCTCAGCACATGCTCTGATCAGTGCTAGCAGTGTCATATGCAGGGACAAGCAGCAGGGGATTTGAGTGCATCTTGATGGAAACTATACAGTTGCTATGGCAAAAGGATGGGAGGAATGACCTGCTGCACTGGAGGGGTGCCTGGCAAAAATGCTCATTTGGGGACCCCTGTCACTCACTTCTTGTCCTGGATAGCCACTGGACAGAGTTTTCCCTTCCCCTTCCAATTCTGTCTATCTTGTCTTTTGTTTTTTCCCCCCAAAAGGAGTTTTCCCCATTACAGTTAAGGTATGGCATCAGCTATGGATGCTGCTAATAAATCTTTGTGCATGTGCGTATGTCGCACTGTTCTTTGTGAGGATGTTCTAGTCCCAAGTCAGTCCTTTAATATGCCAGCAGAATAAATGCATCTAATATTCACGATGGAGGACGCTAGAAATCACTTTTCTGCTTTCCAAGCACAGTTGTACAATAATTAAATAAAATTGCTTCTGCTTTGAGTTGTGCTTGAGGCTGATTGTGTCCAGACCCAAGGAAGCCTGTCATATGCTGAGAAGGACCTGGGCTCTGTATTAAATTAATATTATATGGCAGCTTGTTCAGATAGAGGCTTTGGCGAGGGACACTGCTTCCATGCTGTGTGCCTGAGAGTGGGGACAGAAAACAGAACTGTCATTTTTGATGATGCAGTTTCATACCTACACAAACTGAAGTTGTAGCAACCTCAGAAGAGCTTGTCTGTGTCAGGCAGAGCAGGCTGTCATTCTGCATCTGTGTTACTAACCTGAAGAAATGATTGGGATTGTTGGTGCTGGGAATGATTGTGCTTACCAATTTCTAACTGGCTGGGGACAATTGCTCAATTAGACTTTGTACCTTACTTGCAAACCCTTGGTTCCTTTCCTTTTAATTAAGCTACAGCTCTTCTGCTTGCAAGGTAAAGAAGAGCTAATGCCGTATGCGGAGAGCCTGCACATCGAAGGCACAGCTGCAGGTTTTTGTTTCCTGCTTCTGTTGCCTTCTTGCAGCCTCTGTGAGCCCTGGGTAAAGGCCATGCTGTGCCATGGCAGAATGCCAGCTGTCTGTGCCTCTGCTTGCAGCTTGGGTGTGTGACCTGTGGTGCAGTGTAATGTGTCACAGCGAAAGCAGAGCTCTGTCTTATCTCAGCCTTCATTTCTCTCTGCTTTGGTTTCCTCTGATTTCACAGTGGGAAATGCTTTCTGACTTGTACATGGTCTTATGGGGGGAGGCTGTGAGGATGTGTGAAAGTTTTTGAAGTGCTTCATGATCTACTGTTACACATGGAAAGCCTGTTTTAATTTCCTTTTTATCTTAATGTATACCTTCAGAGGCCCTAGGGAAAGGATTATTTGGTAAATTTGATATGATGAATCATATAGCAGGAGGTGTCCTTGTAATTGGGGCTGGGGGATGAAGAGGGCTTGAAGGAGGAAACTTTACAAATAGGATTACTGATGAAAATGCAGACAAGTGTTACGAGCTCTACTGTGCATCCCCTGTAAATGCATCGAAGTCTGGTAAGTTTGCACTGCTGCTGTGAACTTGCTCTGGCTGGGGTTTGCTTTCAGAGTTACGGCATCAAAACTGCAGAGGGATGCTTAGCAGGTCTTGCTGAAGCAGCATCTGGATGGATTTCCCCACACTCTTGTTATTCAGTGCTTCTTTAGCTTACAGCACACTAATCGCATAAGAAAACCTGCAATTTGGGAATTGTCTGTATTCCACAAGATTCACTGGTCTATCTAATTGGATACCTCTGCTTGCAGAACAAAGCAGTGGTTCTGCTTGTCTTGTACCACACTTCCTAAAATCACGATAGGAAAGTGAGATTCTGACTGCTGTCATGCCAGTTATAATGACTAACTCTAAGTGGATCAGAGGAAGGTGGCTGCTCATCTTTCTTCTGTGGCACCTGGACAGTTGAATTATGTCATGTCATGGGAAAGAGAGAGCTCTCCTTCCTCTTTCTCCTCCTCCAACTTCCAAAAGGAATCACTTCTTACCTGGAAAGTGCCCAGAATAACAATTATGTAGCTAATGTCTGTCTTGTCATTTTTCTATCCGTACCATACTTGTATGCTTTGTTGTGTGTGGGTTTTTTTTGTTTGTTTGTTGTTTCCTTTTAGAGTATGACCTGTTTGGTCCTGTAGCTTTGGAAACCAAGTGTAAAACCACAATTTTTTCAGATGCGCTTTTTTCCTATTTGGTTTGGCTTTGTTATATATGTTATGTGCGGTAAAACATACTGTCCAGGCAGCAGAATCACAGGCCTTGGAAGCAAGGAGGGAAGGGGCAAACTGCCATCAGTACAAAGATGAGATGGGTGACATCCAGAATGGTGTGGAGCGACGTGGCATAGCTCATGGACAAAGTGCAGCTTCACTGACAGAAGCTGCTTTGGGAACTGGGAACACTTCTGTGCTGTGTGGTGGAACATACAGTATTAGTTTAGTCTCTTTCAATTTCTATCACTTGGCAACATTGTTCGAAACAATATGGGTTTATGTGCTTTTACAAAAATGTTCCTTAGTATAAAAACACTGAAAATGAAAAATAACCCATGTCATATACACAGAGATCATGATTAGAGAAAAACTCTTTTTTTTTCACCTAGGATCTGGCATTGAGGAATTCTGCAAGTCCCAAATTTTCAGTCTCTAGCTCTTCTTAAACAGGCATAGGATCAATTTAGGAAGAAGTTTCAGCTCTTATTCACAAAGCAATGAAATGACCATACATGTATATTTTAATAAGTCTCAGTGCCTTGAGGCAATTAATATTTGTGATGGAAATGCAGAGCTCATTTTAGAAAAATTCTTGTGTAATAAGATGTGGAATGGTGCAGAATTATGCCAACAAAATGAGCCTGAAACATGAATGATTGCTCAGTCATACTCAACACGTGAACCAGCCAAGTCCAGAATTGACATCAGATACTGGCTGTTATATTAGGGATGTGGAAGTCTCTTTTGGATGCCAGAAAAATCTATAAAACTAATTTAATATAAAGTTACAAAACAACCACTTGCCCTTTTTTTAATTTGATTTTTTTTTTAAAGAGCTGACCTTGTTACACGTCAGTCAAGGGAGCTATTCTGAAAGACTACATAGAGCAACTGAAGGCAGTGCCAGATTTGCAGGGGGTGAATTGTGCAATGTTGGGGGTGGGGAGTAACAGGTAGTTATAAAATTCCAACATCCTTGTGTATAGAGGGGTCTGATTGTTTTCTTTTGTGCAGTACTGTTAATGCAGATGGCCAGTACTGTGAATTCACACTGTTAAGTATGGCATGAAGCTTTGTAGCTTTTCTTTCTGTCTCTTTCTTTCTAGTGTACAGGCTGCTCTTCTAAATACCAGCTGAGCACATACGAAATATTTTAAGCCCAAATCTGACAGAATATAGGAATAGCTGTACATGGTCAAATGCCCATCTAACCTAGTACCTGTTTCTGACAATGACCAAAAGTGAATGCCGGGGGAACTACAGGAGAACAGCTCTAGCATGGCTGGCACTTTCCCCAGGAAAAGACCTCAGACCTGGCAATGGCTTATATGTATTCTAGTAATCCTCATTTCTCTTCTTGGAGTTCGTCTAATCTCATCTCAAACCCATGTGAACCTGTACCATCAAGAGCGCCCTGTGCAGTGGGGTTTATGAGTTATATACACAGCAAAGAGCCATCTCCTCTGGATTGTTTCCAGCCTGTCTCCTACCAGTTTCATTTGATGTCTGCAAATCCTTGTACTGGAAGACACAGTGCAGAGCTGAATCTCTTCCACACACAATCTCCACACAATTTGGGATTTTACAGACCTCTATCATATTCTCTCCTCAGACATCTCTTTCTCAGACTTAATTCCTGTCACAAATCTCTCCTCTGTCTTGCAGTGTGACATATTCCTGTTACTATACTGTAAAAACAGAAGCAAACCAGGTTGCTAAGGCTGAATCTGTCTCCAGATACTCGTGGCAGTAGGAGCCATAAGAGCATTGATGATCTCTGAGAGGGGCAGTATTGTTCCTGTTCTCAGGGAGGGGAGAAGGTGATGCTACCGCCTGCAGTACCGTACAGGCAAGCCCTGTTTGTTCCACTTGTGCTCTGAGCTGCCCAGACAGAAGCCAGCTCGCATCCAGATGTTGGGTAGTGCTCAGCCCAACCTAACATACCCTGTCTCTGAGGGATTTCTGAGCTAAGACTCTGTGCTGTGCTAATGTGACTACGCAGCTTCTGTAAATAAGCTGGCTTGTAGCTGGCTGGGTCACAACGCGGGGGTTGGATGTGGAACTGCCTGTTCTACACCAAGCTGTGCCTGCACATCCGAAGTGATCTACTTACTGCCATAGCCTGGTAGGGGAGTGGAGTAAACTGTCTCCAGAATAGTACTCTACCATTAGCCTCCTATTTCATGCAGAGTCGGCCTATCTAGCACTGCTGCAACACAGCTACTCTTGTCCCAGCTTCGTTATTGCAATGCAGATGCATGGTGCTGCTCATATCTTTGCAAGCAAAGCCAAGAAGGCTGTAAAGTTGACGCTTGATTTTGAGTGAATAAACATTGGTGGATTCAAGGCTGGTTTTCACTACAGGCACAGGTTCTTGGGCAGTAGATTGCCAGGGACAGCAAAATGGTCACAGTGCTATTGCTTCAGCCAGAGCCCTGAAAACCTACATTCATGGTGGCTGCTGTCTGAAGAGGGGACTGCGGGTGGGACAGCAGCCACTGCTGAGTGGGCAGGAGGAGAAGTGCCATCTCTCAGCAGCAGCCCCTGCTCACCTTACATTTCTGATACCCTTGAAAGCAGTGGAAGCAGTAAGCCTGTTCTCCAGAGCTGTGTGCTGTCTGGTTGGGTCCTCCCTTCCTCCTTCCTCTGCTTCTCCCCTTTCTGTGGTAGTAGGGGCCCAGCTCTTCATCCTGGGAGCAGCAAAAATCAGTTTTCTCTGTGCTGCTGTGAACTGCTGGAAAGGAAGACTAGTTCTAGCTTTTTGCTGTACTGAAAGAGGTGGTATTCTTCAAATGATCGATACTGCTGAGAAAAGGTAAGGGCTGTGTGAATAGGAGTTCTTTTCTGCCTTATGTGTAAATTGCATAATTGTAGCCTAAAGAATGGCTGTTTTCCATCTGCAGTCATATTCAGTATTTGTTCCTCCCTTTTTAACCTCAGAAATAAAGGTTGAGGGGCATTATGTGTTTTTCAGCTACTCCTGACTTGAGCACCGTCCAGCAGAAGGGATGCTGGATACCCCGGTAATACAAAAATCTTACCAGCTGATTGATTTTCCTTCCACCTTCCATCCAGAGAAATGGCTTGCAAAATTAAATGCTTGCCAGATGTTCTCCATGGTCTCAGATAATCACTGCTCAAGGAAAAGTTAGGGAGGGGACACCTGCAGGCTCCTGGTCAGCTCAAGGAGAGACCTGTGGCATTGCAGAGAAGTGGTGTCTATGCAAAGCTGGGCAGCTCTTTCTGCTGTTGCAGGAGAGTAGAGCAGGCAGAAGAAAGTCACAGACAGATGGCAGGGCAACACTTAGCTGCAACCAAGGTGCCCAAGGGCACTTTGCTACTAGTGAGATGCTGGATGTGCTCCAGTCTTTTCAGCGCCTATAGGCAGTGCAGGCTTGAGCTGCTGTTCGATACTTTCTGGGCTCCTAACTCTTTCTGACAACAGCATTGACTGGAACATATGTGACTGCTGTGACGTTAGGAGAGGAACCTTGTTATATTTCAGTCTGATGGTATTTTTAAAAGGTGAATGTTACTAATGTTGTAAGTGAACAAGAAGCTATTGCAGAGCTGTTCGCTGAGTGAAGCTGCTGTGGGAATGCTGATGAGCAGTAGTGTGCTCCTTGCCGGGGATGCAGAGAGCTACTGGCAAGCTAGAAGGAACTCACAGGGAAGAAAGAAAAGTGATGAGAGGCCTGGAAAGTTTGATATATAGGGATGGTTAAAGTGCTCAGTATGTCAGACTAGAATAAGTGATAGCTGAGAAGGGACAAAACAAACAGTTTTGTAGATGTACTAAGAAGAAGAATTATTAAGGCCCCTTTTGAGGGCAGAAAAAGGGAGGTAAAGTACTGAAGCAAGGAAAAGGAAAGTTACATTGGATACCAGGAATAACGTATAAATAGGGCTGCATATTCCAATGAAGACCTCAATATTCAGTTGAATACATGAGAGCAGTCTCATACTTGGGAAACTGCAGTCTTGGATGGGCCCCATTGCTGGTAAATCCTGGGCTGCTGTTCTGCAGCAGCTCTCAAGGAGCTGGGTTGGCTGAAGCTAACATTTGTAGTAGGGCTACATCAGAGCCTACTTGTTCTGGACACTGTATGAACTCCCAGTAAGAATGTCCCTAGGTGAGAGCGTAGGTAAAATGGAAAGAAAGACAGACACCAAGAGGCGGAGTAACATGCCCAGGCTCACATCACAAGCTGCTGCTGATTTATGCAACAATTTAGGTCCCTGCTACCAGATTTGGCACTTTGCTCTTTGGGTCACCTACTTTTTTCAGCCCGGGATGACCTATCTCCAAGTCTGTGAAATTACTACAGGAAGGTGTGCTACTAGTTTAGTGGCAGCCATTCCTTCTCTAGGTATCTTTGAGACTACTATCCTTGTCTTCAAGTATTAAAAATAACGTTACTGATTTTGCTTCCTCATCAGGTTTTTGATTTATTCCGTTCCCTTCTCTTCTGTTTTCAGTGTTGTCTCTTGGTCATGAATTTACACTCCTGGAAGAAGAATTTACTGATATCCTTGTGTTAGTCTCTTTTTTGCTGCTTTGGTTTTCATGTAACCTCTTTCACTCTTTCAAGGTGAAAGCTGTCATGATGTCAGTGCATTATAAATATTGAGGTGAGATGTCTGACCAGATCATCTAATCCACTTTTCTGGTATTGACAAATTGTTTCCTAGTGAGATGTCTGATTTAGTTTTTACATTCTCAAAGCAATGAACTCCTTGCTATTTCAGTGGTCAGCAATGTTTTTTTTCCTCACAGTTGTCTTTTTTTTTTTTTTTTTCCTTCTTCCTTCTATCACCTTGTTTTTCTTAATAACGTCCCTTGCATGATGCTTGCCCATTTGCTTTCTATCTTGGCTTTATACATTCCAAAAATATGTTTGGGGTGTGGCATATTTCAATGCTTTACTGATGAGGTCAATATTAGTATTAGTATTCCCGGTTTAGAGGTGAGGAAACTGAATTACAGAAAGGAAACTAGATCATGAAAAAGCCAGGGTCTGAACCCCCAAAACCTGGTTGTCAATGTGATGCTGCCAATCTTGCCTTGCTTTTTCTGTTACAGTTGCTCATGTCTGCTAGGTATATTCATTGAGTCAGCCCCTTTGGCTTCACTGCCACTACTGCTGGGTCCGCCTGCTGTCTTTACGAGCTGATGGGAAGACTGGATGTGTTAAAGCCTCAGCTTTCTCAGGAGGCTAGGCCACATCTTCCTGACAGTGGAGATGGGGCATCCTGGCAGATCATGTAACTATGCCATGACAAGCCAAGCTGAGTCCTGGTCAGGCCTATGCCGCCCATGGTCATCTTCTCTTTCTAAATTCTGCTTCTCTGTGATAATGTCAACTGGCATTGTGTGATCTTATTGCTGTTTGTTTTACAGTAATACTTGGAAATCCATCTGAGCTGCATCTTACACCTGGCAGGTCAGCAGTCCCATCCAGTATACCCTCCTCTGTGCATAAGAAGGGCACACACAGTCATGGAGAGCTTAATCTCTTGATGCAGACCCAGAGTGTGAGTTGCAGTATCAGGTTGGGCTTGTGTCACAGTCACTTGTCCCCATTTCTGAATAGGAAAGTCAAAGCTGACCAGATACCGTGACAGCTACAGTGCTCCCTTGTGTGCTGTCGCTTCTAGAAGCAGGTATGACTTGTCTGTTTTAACCTGAAGGAGGGATGCTTGCAGTCTAGTTAATTATCTGACTTCCAGTAGTATCTAAAAATTGCAGTCAAGGACTAATGTGCTGTTGTATTGGTTGTTGGGAGCACAGTGAATTCTGTGTTAAGTGACAAATAAGTTTGTCTTTGGCACCAGTTCAAAGCTCTGCTGGTGCTGAGCTTGTCACTAGTGCTAATGATTCATAACTCCGTACTAGCAGGACAGCAGTAATCTTTTCAGTTTGGGTTTTTAAAGTTACTTACCTAAAGTTGTCCAGTGGTTAGTGGAAGAGTTAGAAACAGAATTCATGCACAGCTGGGTCTTTTCCTTCAGTGTAGTTTGTGCCTAGATCATTAGCTAAATTAAACTTCGGGCTGACTTTATGCTGGCAGAACATTATTATCCAACTTGATGTCTGTCCAGAGTGGTAGAGGTTATGTATTTTTCCAATGAACGGCTTAAAGTGTATTATCCTACTATGCCTGCCTGCCTGCTATTTCCACCTTCCCAGGTGGGAGTAACCTTGTAAGCGACTCCGATTAGCACAGATGGTTGTGTCTCTGTTGTTCCAGCCCTCCCAGCAGCCTGCTCTGATCTCAACAGATTGGTGCTCCAGTGTGAGGAGCTGCAGAGGACGTGTATGCGTGGTGGAAGCAGCAGACTGAGTCACTCAAATATTTATGGTGTTCTTCCTGTTGAAAAGATTAATGTGGAGATGAAAAGTAAAGTGCATAAAAAATTGCTACGCTGCAGAAGTAACCGTGGTTCCCAGTGTGGAACTATAAATAGCAAAACTCTGGAAACTGATTTATGAAGAACAAAAGAAGGAGGAATTCTGCAGAGCTCTGTTAAATGATGACAACTGCTAGGCCATGAGGAAGGCAAGCTGCTATTTAAAGTGGGGCACAAGGGCACAGCCAAATTCAAGGGGATGAAAACGAATGTACAAAATGCTGGCTGAACATTGCAGAAATGTTCTGCGCAGTGAGACCTTTCTTCTGCTTCCTAAGGGGGGGAGTGGGAGAGAGCCTCAGCACTCTGGATAAATTGGTTTTGTAGTGAATAAAACAGGGCTACACTGTGTGTTAGAACTTGATGGCTGTGCAGGGGTATAGCAAGGGAGGAAATGTGGGCTGTTCAGAGCTCAGATCTGGCTGCGCAAAGGCAAGTACTTGCTTCTTTGCCTTGGAGGAGGTGTGTGAAGAGCAGCAGGTAGATGCTGCCATTCTTTGTCCTAAAGCATATCCCTCTCTTTGGGCTGCTTTTGATGAAATTGGGGAATTACAGTAACTCCTCTGGCTCTTTTGTGAATCTCCTTTTTC
Organism: Phoenicopterus ruber ruber; assembly: GCA_009819775.1. Taxonomy (NCBI): domain Eukaryota; kingdom Metazoa; phylum Chordata; class Aves; order Phoenicopteriformes; family Phoenicopteridae; genus Phoenicopterus; species Phoenicopterus ruber. The sequence goes on along the minus strand of CM020215.1, from coordinate 94,531,060 downwards.
TTTCCTTATAGCCTGAGCCAGTTCTGGCTGCAGTATAAGCTGCAGGTTCTTCCGCATTCCTGGAAAATCCTGATGGGATTAATGTTAAACTGGAGCTAGGTGCTCAGGCTTTCTTCACATGACATATTATCTTGGAGATTTGTAAGGGAAGGCATATGACACACTTTGGGAACAAATTCTAGGGATCTACCTTGTGCACATATGCCTGTGTCTCTGAGATGGTGAAGATCATACTCCTTTAGCTCACCCCCTGCTAGGAAATCTCTCATTCCCACCTTCCTGGGAAGGGCTTCAGCTCTGTTCCTTCTCACAAGGTGTAATCAGTGCAGTCATATTGATTCACTGAGTGGAATAGGCTTTCAATATCAGATAATTTACCACCCGGGTGGAAATCAGCAGCAATGCCAATTAAGTCAAAAGGTTATCGAGTTTGAAAGCGGTAGGAAAATGGAATGAGATACAACCATTTAACAATGAAGCATTTATGATTTTTGAAGTATTTTTTCCTTCCTGGGAAGCATCTTAGAACAATACATGATAGATCAAAAAATAACTAAATGCCAGAAGATAAAGAGATAAAATTTTGGAGAGTGATGTGCAAGTCCCCTCAACACAGGGCAATCTTAGTCTCATTCAAACACTTCTTTCAAGTTTGTTTTTTCCCTTTCCCTACTGTAGCTCATACCCTAGTTCACATAATGTTGCCATCTTGATAGTGTCTGGCTTCTTACTTTTGATTAAACAAATTAGCACACTAGATGAGCAACCAAGACACATTTCCAGGTATCCTTTTTGTTCCTGTGCTGGGTTTGTGTGGCAAGGTTTTGGTAGCCGGGGGGTCTAGAAGGGCAGCTTCTGTAAGAAGCTGCTAGAAGCTTCCCCTATGTCTGACAGAGCCAATGCCAGCCGGCTCCAAGACGGACCCGCTGCTGACTAAGGCCGAGCCAGTCAGCCACGGTGGTAGTGCCTCTGGGGTAACATAGTTAAGAAGGGGAAAAAAAACCTGCTGCAGGAATATAGCAGCAGAGAGAGGAGTAAGAAGATGTGAGAGCAACGACTCTGCAGACACCAAGGTCAGTGAAGAAGGAGGGGGAGGAGGTGCTCCAGGTGCTAGAATAGAGATTCCCCTGCAGCCCGTGGTGAAGACCATGGTGAGGCAGGCTGTCCCCCTGCAGCCCATGGAGGTCCACGGTGGAGCAGATACCTACCTGCAGCCTGTGGAGGAACCCATGGCTGTGACCCCATGGGAAGCCTGTGCTGGATCAGGCTCCTGGCAGGACCTGTGGCCCTGTGGAGAGAGGAGCCCACGCTGGAGCAGGTTTGCTGGCAGGACTTGTGACCCATGGGGACCCACACTGGAGCAGTCTGTTCCTGAAGGACTGCACCCCATGGATGGGACACACGCTGGAGCAGTTCATGAAGAGCTGTAGCCCATGGGAAGGACTCACATTGGAGAATTCCATGGAGGACTGTCTTCCGTGGGAGGGACCCCATGCTGGAGCAGGGGAAGAGTGTGAGGAGTCCTCCCCCTGAGGAGGAAGGAGCGGCAGAGATGACGTGTGATGAACTGATCGCAATCCCCATTCCCCGTCCCCCTGCACTGCTCGGTGGGAGGAGGCAGAGGAACTGGGAGTGAAGTTGAGCCTGGGAAGACGGGAGGGGTGGGGGGAAGGTGTGTTTAAGATTTGGTTTTGTTTCTCATTATCCTACTCTGACTTGATTGGCGATAAATTAAATTAATTTTTCCCCACGTCGAGTCTGTTTTGTCTGTGACAGTAATTGGTGAGTGATGTCCCTGTCCTTATCTCGAGCCATGAGCCTTTCATTGTATTTTCTCTCCCCTGTCCAGCTGAGGAGGGGGAATGATAGTGGCTTTGATGGGCACCTGGCATCCAGCCAGGGTCAAACCATGACAGTTCCTTATTGATTCCTGCATAGAAAGTACACCATTCATACTCAGCGTCCATGCAGAAATCTGCAGTTAGGTACTATAGTGCATTTTCTGATCTCTTCTTATTTTAGAACATGTTTTCTTAGGGAACAGCAAAACCCATGAGTATTACTGAATTCTGATTGTGCAGGGACAGAAGCGGACCATACGTTCTGCACGTGTCCTGTGTGCAAATACAGGAGCTGCTGCACTGGTCCATTGTGAAGAGCAGAACAGCTGTCTCCTACAGGGGCTAATGCATGTTCTTTAGAAGTGGGTATAAAAATCTCTTCTCTATTTACTGACTCAGATTGGATCAGCGAATAACATTTCTTTCATACTCTGTGTGGAAAGCAGCTTTATTGTCTGAAGTAAGAGAACTGAGAACAAACTAGGATTTTATCATTCCTGGTGTAACAACACATACTGTGCTTCATCACTCAGTAATCTCTAACCTTTTGTTGGCTTTCACAAAGTTACTGTACTGTACTGCAGTCACATCCCATACCATTTGGTTTTCTGTTTTTCTCTTTTCATCTTCCCAGCATCTTTAATGCATATGGTTTCCTCCAGTTTCTGCCATTTAATCTGGCCTGGGAGCCAGACAATTTTAGCCTGCAGAGGACTTTGAATGTCCTATTGGTGACTTGGGTTTTTTCCTCCATTGTTCTGTAAAATGTTTCTCTAGGTCACTTACTCTCTTTTCCAGAGGATGCTGGCCCTCGATAAGGGAATCATGCGGGTAACAAGTCCTGGAACTGTCTACCCTCCTACTCTTGATAACGTTACAAAAATTTGCAACTGGCCTTTGCCAACCGAGGAGAGAGGCTAGGATGCAAATTACATGGGTAGATATTTATTCATGTGCGTGAGGTGTCCCAGCCAAGTTGGGGCACCCCAAATGTGGTTTTACACAGGATTCTTATAGCCTTCAAGCATTCAGATACAATACAATTTGACTAATCACTAACACCCACACTACTGATTACTAATCATAGTAAAAATTTGCAAAGCAACTGTATTTCTGCAGCATTCTTGCTGTTTGTCTATTGATCCAGATGTCCCTGGAGTCAGTTTTGCTGTAGTTACTTATCTATGATGCCAGATGATGCTGGGAGGGTTTCGAAGATGTGTTGGAGGGGCTAGGATGCTGGCGTTATCTTGGTTGTCCAGGGATATCTTTTATCCTTCATGGACAGCTCTAAGCTTCCAAGAAGCAAAGCCCTTATTTCCAGGGCCAGGCTGTACTTTAGTTTGTTTTACTTAAGCATGAACTATACCAAAGCTTCCAGTAAAATTCCACTACCTCATTACATTGCGGTGTATAATGTGAACTAATATATATTAACAAAGTTAATACATTGTCATACTATAAAGACTGATTGATATTATAGTTAGGGAAGGGAATTTTCATAACAATAAACCAGTTTAGAATTTTTCTGAGAAACTTTTCCGATGGACTCTGAGGATGATTTAGTTTTCCTGTCAATCACTGTGGCAGATTTTTGTGACTTTAATCCATGATGACAGTGTTGAAAGTTCATATTTTTGTACCAGCTGTGACCATGCTGCTTTTTTGTTGTGCTTTTTATAATTGTCTTGCTACCTAGCACCCAACATACATAGTCTTTCCTCTTATTACATGGCAGGTAAAATTATTTACATCTTTACCTACATTAGATGGGTGCCTTTGGGACAATGCTAGCTATATATTTTGTCTTTCTGTTATTGATAAATGAGCTCTTCTATTAGGTTTCATGTGCTAGCAGGAGTCACTCCTTCTATTCAACAATGTATTGAACAGATCTTGGCAATATCAAGAAAACCAATATAATCTAGATATAGGTTTTGGAATATTCAGTTGTATTTCTTACTTGCCTGTAACGACCTCATCCTCTGTGGACTGTGACCCAGTCCATACAGAGAACAGTGGAGTTGTTACGTGCTCTTGCTAAACTCCTGCTGTCACTGAAGACCATTGGCTGATGTTGTCCCCATCTCCAACTACACATTCAGTGGCGCACAGTCCTTTGTGGCTTTTTGCTACTAACCCATAATATACTATAATCTCCCAGAGCTTTCTCTCTTGTTACGTGCTTTTAAAGATCTCGCAGGAACTTCTTAGCATTTTTTGCAAGAGGTGCCTGCTGCTTTACACTTTGTCAGTAGTCAGAAAGCAACGGTGTAGTTGGCACGCGAGCTCCCTGTTCTGAAATTTGCCTCTTTCTTTCAGACCCGGTGATCTCTTTTCTTATAAAGGAGTAATGTGTGCCTTCCCTCGATATTACACTTGGGCAGGTCGTCTATCTTTGGCAGCTTTACTATGAGGCTTCTTCTGCAGTGGCTTCTGTTTCCTGTTCTATGTCTTGTTTCAAAGTGCAAGGAAACTCCGGAGGATTTTTCTGTCACTTGCCTGAAGCATTTCTCCAGTAACAGTGTCCTCTCCAGCCACTTTCCTATTTTTGTGTTTAATAATGGAATTTCCTCTCAGTGTTACAAGTTAATGATACAGAAGCTCTAAATATTTCAGTCTGTGTTACTGCTTTGCTGTCTTCTCTTCTGAGTGCTCTCTTGAGCTTGCATTGGGGGAGAGAAGAGATGGTTTCTGTTTATGCTCCTATTTCAGATATTTGTTTCAGCTGTCACTCGTTTGGAGGGTTGTCACTCATTTGGAGAGTAATCACTCATTTTAGTCCCAAAGATACATGATAAAGCCTTTGATAGTATTTATAATCAGAAATTAAAAAGTAATGAGGACAGGAGGAGTCTTCTGTCCTGAAAGTGAAACTTGTGGCATATGAATTTTCTGAAATAATAACTTCTAGGCATCTTATTTCAGATGTAAATCACATATTGCTTCCTACTTTTAGATATACGTTTGCTTGAAAATTTACCTGTTGTTGAGTTTTTATTAACTTGAAGATAGGTTTGTACCAAATCATAAAGTAGGAGCGTTAAAACATTATTTTCCATCTGAGATACAGGACTGTACTCTGTGCATGCTGCATGCCTTCAATTACAGGTTATGAGGTGATCACACTTGTTTGGAGTACGATTGCTACTTGTTACCAGCTCACTACAGTCAATTCCTGTAGTAATACCTGTGGGTTGTCCAGAAATTAAGTTGTGAGTAATCTTTTTCATGTGCTGTTCCCAGAGCGCATGTCTGATGTCAGTAGTCCTGTATACAATTTTGGGGAAACTGAAGATTTTTAAGAAACTCTGTTCCCTCTCACTCCCAAGCCAAAGCAAAATACCAGATAAAAATCTACTGGAGTATTCTGAGCACTGCTGATAGAAGAAACTTCTGGCAGTCCAGGGAGACAGCTACTTTTCATGAGATGTCAAAATCAAGGAAGTTTATTCAAGTGTTCAAGTTTGGTTGCTTTTCCAGACCCTTAAAGCTGACCTTGTACCTTATAGCTGTAAGTGTCTTGGTACTCATTTATAGCATCCTTAGCAACTAGTAAGAACTGAAAGTTGGACCAAATGTGAAGTCAGATCAAAGGCTCATGAGTCAAGAATAGCTGACACTTTTTCTGAGTTCTTGCACTACAAGCTTAATTTGCTCTGGGCTTTTTTTGTCTCTGATGTCACAGCCTATAATAAAGATTTGGCTGCTGTAACTTGGTTGATTTCTAGTTCAACTAATGATGAACAAACCAGAGTGGAAGTGGCTTCTTTGCTGTTCTGTCTCCTTTGGGTTAATTAGAGGATATCACATCAGAGCTTTGCTCCCATATTGATTTCCCCATGATTGCAGAGTGATTTTTTTTCCAGGTCTTTTTTTCCCTATGCTGAGTTTTCCAGCCTTTGCCACGTTAAAAACATGGACCTTAAATAGCCAGGTTTGTTAGCTATGCACCGATACTGCTACTCATCCCTTGTAGCAAGGCTGGGCATGTTGCAAGGCTGTGGGACCCCACTCAATCATGAAGGACTTTGCCCTCTGTTGACATCAAGGCAACACCCACCCTTGTTCACAGCATCTCCTCACACCTCCTTTCCATGACAGCAGTGGTGGCCAAGGGTCAGGGTACTACAGCAGTGGTGGCCAAGGGTCGTGGTATTTGGAGGTCAGGAGACAGGTTCTTCACCTTCCTCTCTGTCCACAGGCCTGTTCTCAGGCATCAGTGCAAAAGCCACTTCCACTACGCTCTCCCTCCATCAGTCCCTTTCTCCACAAGCAAATAAAACCGAGACAGTCCTCAGATGTGCAGCAGCAGTTCGTCCCGGCAGGTGAACAGGGGAGGAGTGAGAGAGAGAAGCGTGAAAACTCAGGAGACAACCTTATCTAACAAAAGTGAGGATGGTGCATAGCATGGCACAAGTAAATTTTTGTGGTGGCTTTTTTTGAGTGACTTGAGGAGACATGGGGAATCAGCGGGCCAGTAAGGCACGACTGACACACAGGAGCATGGTGCAGGACAGCCAAGGCACGTTACGGGCTGGTGGGCCCCCACCAGAGGTGCAGCTGTGTTCAGCAAAGAGCTGCCTCTTCCCCTGCCTTCAGCTGAGGCAGCGCCGAGGAGCTGGCTTTGGCCCCTAAACCCCGTCTCGTTTCAGAGGGAAGCGAGCGCCCAGCATTCAGGCTCCTTCCCGCCCGCAGCAGGTAACTTGCGCAGGATTTAGCGTCCCTCTCTGTCGAGCAATTCCCCCTTGGAAACCTCGGAAAGGAGATTTTTCAGGCGGGGGCTGAGCGCGGCAGACAAGTTAACTGGGAGCTCCCTCTCCTGGCCGCCGGCTGTGCTCGGGGCCGGGGCTCGCCCGCCGGCGCCGGGTGGCCGTGCGGGCAGCGACGGGGGGGCCGCGCCGCCGGGTACCCCTGGTGGCAGCTCGCTGCAACTCGGCAGAGCCGGGCTGGCAGCGTCGCTGCTGGGGGTATTGAATAAAGCGGGTAGGAAACCCCAAGCACCAGGTTCTACCTTTACCTCATGTCAATAAAATGCAAACATGGTCGCAGTATTGGATTTTCTCTGTGTTTCTTCAGTGATGCCCGCTCTTGCAGTTACCAAACAACTTGACTTTATCTGTCTTCCATTGGCCAGGGCCGGGCAGCGCCTTGCCTTGTTGCTTTGTGATGAGAAGCATCACGATTTCTGTCTCGTGCCCCTTTGTACTTAAGATAGGACGGAAGAAAACATCTCTGCCATCTCCCCTCTCCCACACCAGCCGTTCAGTCTTGCCTTTCTGGGTTCCTTCTGTGCTTTGTACCTGTCATTCTGACAGAGACTCAGTGTCTGTAGGATGTTCTGTGAAACAAAACGGTCTGGGAGCAGACCAAGTTACTGCATCTGTGCTGTTTAACAGGTACCTTCAAGTGATTTTTCGTGCTTTTGCTTCTTGCTGTGTATGACTGCAATCTCCACATTATTTTCAATGATTTGGGAGAGCAAAAGACTTAAAAGAGCTAGCAACGCGCTAATTTTGAATACCACCAAAGCAAGTCATTTCCCTACTGATTGTTGCCATTTTAAAATGGCATGGGAAATAAGGGGCATATGAGGGAAAAGAAGGATAATTTGGAGGAGATTTGTCACTGAAGGGTGGAAGGGAATAGTGAGCAAGGTGGCCCTGTGTGTGTGTAAGTTGATTGCTTTTAGGAAAAAGAAATGTGTCTGTGGTCATGACAGAAAAAACAGGAAGAGGGTGACGATTTTGGAGGAATGTCATGGTAATGGGAATCTCATATGACTAAGGACAGGAGATGACTGTTTTGAAGGGAAGTATATGTCCAAAGATTGAAAACAGTTTGAAAAACAACAAAGTAGGGAAATCCTAGGGCACTCATACCACGTCAGGTTGTCGAGGTTTATTAACTTCATTTAACTGGTCTGTACTGGTAGGAAATATCCTACTTTTCATTCTTGTTTAACTGTCCTGTAGCCTGGGGTGAGTGGCCTGTTGTTGCAGAGCAGGGAGGAGTGCGTCCATCACAAGGACAGCATGCCTGAGCATGACCTGCAGCTTCCCTTGCTCTGCAGACCTGTCGTGTGTCTTGTAGCCCACAGTGGCAGGGGATGATCATGATGTTGCCCACTTAGGGTGGTCAAGGTAAGTCTGGCCTCAGCTGTTTGTGCTGGGCCTTATCCTGTTTGACAGGATAACTGAAGGCTCTGTTCAGATTTTGAAGGGCTTCTCTATGGCTTTGGGCATCGAGTGAGATGAGGACCCTTACTGGAAAGATGGGTACCAGCTGACATCCTGATGCTGAGAGCAATGACATTTCTGGCAAGCGTGATGTGATAGGACCACAGTACTAGATAGTTTTCTACGTGGATAGGCTTCTGAAATACTTGTGAAGTGTCATGGGGTAATGTAGGGTGGGGTAGCCACAAGAGCCACAGGAACAAGCCACTCCATGGTTTGACTCTGTTTGTTCAGGAAAAGCACTCTGTGGGACTCTGGAGCTTTTTCTTGCTTAAGTTTCTCATGGTAAATGGATGAGCTGAAGAAACAACAAGGCGTCCTTCAACGTAGTAAAACAACAGAGATCTTGGATTAGATGAGAGGCAGTGCTAAAATAACACTAGCTGCTATATCCTACGTGATGATGGGGCTGTGACAAATCTAACTTGCTAATCAGATCTAGCAAAGGGCTGATTTGAAGGCTTTGCTTCCTGGTGACACATACTGACTGGTTAGGCCTTCCTGAGCTTGAGGACTTGGCAAGAGATAAGTTGCACATGAGAAGAGTGGTGATACACTTCTTTTCACAGCTTCTCTGAGGAAATCCTGTTTCAAACATGTGACCCACAGCCCAGGCTCTGCACCCAGGCACCATTCAGCTGGGAAACGCAAACTGGAAAGCTGAGGCACACTAAGCAACAGAAAGTTGACTCCTGTTCCTGAGTGTGTGCGTGGGGTCCATATACAGTGGATCATCTTTATACAAGGATATGGGGTCACCCAGGGGAGAGGAAAGTAATCCTAATGGAAGCACCTTGTGGAAACTGAGAAGAGTGTGCTCACCTCTCCTCTGCCAAGAGCAAGGCTTTCACTGTTTCAGGGAAGTGGCTATTTTCTTTCTTTCACTGCAGTGCACTTTGCCTCAGTACTGAGGTCTCAACCCTGAATTTGCAAGGCACTGTGAGTAGTAGGGTACACCGTGGATTGTAAAATCACAGCTGTGCTAAAGACACAGAAAAGTACTCGTTGGACCACTGCTCTGAGACACTGAATTGAGAGAGAGAACCAGAAGAAGAGAACGAAGGGCTTGAGAGAAGAGGGGAACAAAAGTGTCTCCAAGCCATTTCTGTCACTTCTTCTGGGTGGCTCCTTTAATCCAGCAAGTCTCCCACAGATTGTCTTTCTTTTCTGCGCCTAAATATGAGCATTGCTAGCTAAAGACCATTGTGTTGTTGAGCCTGCTCCCATCGTGGCTAAAAAGTAGAATGATGCACGGAAAATATCTGGAAAAATCATGATTTCCTGTGGCACTTTCCATGTATGTTTGTCTCTTGAGATGCCCCTGTTCAGACACGTGATAGCTGGCAAGACAAGCCTCATCCAGAATCATGTTATGACAGCTTTTCACTAACATAGTGTCTGTATCTCTTTGAAAACGGATGAAGAAAGTGATCCTAGGAATTGCAGAGAAATGACCACCTGATACAGGGCCAGATCATTTGGATACCTACAACCCCAAATGCGATAATGTCTTCATGGATATCAATTCCTCTTAACTGCTTTCCATCCAGTTAGTCTAATTAGTCATCCATTGGTCTTACATCTCTCCACAGCAAAGCCAGCAGGATACAAAACAGAGGGAGATGCTTCTAATCTTTCCTTTCTTCAGTTTTACATCCTTCTGCATCATACTACATGCTTGCAGCCAGCTGTTTGAATACTCTTCAACATGAAGCCAAGTTCATTGTGTGCTGACTCTGGAGGGTCTGGTTGGTTAATTGTCTGTAGGCTGATGTGGGTCTGGTCAGTGGTACTCTCTACCTTCATTAGCAGTGTGGAGAAGGAAAGACAGAGTGAGCTAGGGAATTTAGCTGATCATGGTAATTTGTTCCAGTTGGTGAAAGCTGTTGAGGTTTGTTAGACACTCCAGGAGGAATTAAACATCTTGGCAGTGCAGTGAGAGATGAAATTTGACATGGATAAGACTACAATAATGCCCATTGGCAAAAGTAATCCAAGTTTCTCTTCATCTGCCTGGGCTCTGAATTTGCAATCTGCTCTGAAGGCAGAACATTAGGATAGATGTTACCACAGACAGCTTAATGAAGTGTGTAGCTGCAGTTTTAAAAAGGGAACTGAGCCGCTTGCATGTTTGAAAAAAATAATATAGTAACACAGAGCGAACTCTGATACATGGATATTCTGGTAGAAAGTTAATGAAGAACACACACCACAAAATTAACACTGCAGTTGCCTCCTGCGGAGAACAAGAGCTCAGCAGGTCAAAAAGAATTATCTACTTGCATGGATATTAAAAACGCCTCAGGGTAAATGATATGAGAGAAATATTTAGATGGCTATTCCATCTGTATTCTTCAGAGGCATAAGCTAACTCGTCTTTGAGGCATGGAAGAAAGTGTTATGGATATAGTTATTGTTTCTTAGAGGTTTTTTTTACATATTTCCTTTGAAGCGTTAGTACTGGTTGCTGCCAGTGGGACAGAACATCAGAATGGACTTCAGGTCTGATCCAACCAGGAAATAAATTATATTTCCATAGCAAAATTACAGTGATACATAGTACAGTGCTTTGTCATATCAGTAAGCTCTCAGATAGTACTTCGTTTTGGTCATCCTTCCTTTAAAGAAATGCACTGACATATTGTTAAATGCTAGATCTGTGAAATTTTGTGCTGAGTTGGACAATATTTCAGTCAACAGGAGATAGATAGCTTCAGAAAGTTTAAAACTCAAATGCAAGAGGGTGAAGTCTTAAAAGAGTCTGGAAAAGTCTGCAGTCCTGACAAGAGCAAGTTTTTGGCTACCAGATTGGCCTCCCCAGGAGTGAGGCACAGCAGAGTATGTGAAAAGCATTTTGACCTCTTAAGGTGAGGAGCGTAAGAATGTACCAGAAAATACAAGGAGAACCAAGCACTACATTTAGAGGTTGCATAATGTGCTTAATGTTTATAGTAAGTGTTTTAAACCCATAAAAGTAGGAAATACAAACATTTTCAAAACATAGTTCTACCCTTACAAATGCACAGGGTAGACAATACTGCCTTTTCATAAGGTGATCAAATGACACTGGCTTTTAAGTACCTTACTTGATTTGTGTTTTCAGTGCCAGGTTACAACCCAAACACTTTTTCCTGGAGCTGTAATCATTTGGGAGCCTTTATCACACCAGATGGCACAACTTTGGTTTCTATTTTTTCCTCAATTTGCCAGTCTGGATTTGTTTTTGTTTTGCAAGCATTATTGTGCTGGGAAAAAGTGTTGTTCTGACAGTCTAAAGGTGAGATTCTCCTCCTTGCAGGCTATATCAGCACAGGAAGAGCCAAGGTAAATTCCCAGTCAGCACACCTGGTGCCTTACCTGTAAGACCTGGGCATGGGAGAAGAGTTCAGTCACCAGAGCCTGGTCAGCCCTTGTGCTGGTAAGTGCATTATGGGGCCTGCTGATTTGACCATTTCATGGTATGGACTCACAGGTATAAAACTGAAGCCAATCATTTCATAAGGATGCTTGGAGGCTCAAGGATTTCCCATCACAGATCTGAGGTCTGTTCCTGCAGAGTACCGAGATGAACATGTCAGGTCTTTTTGCTTTCAGCCTGGAGCTACCAGTGTTGTGCAAGTCGGTGCTGGTTGAGAATTTGAAATGCCGTGTGTTATTTCTTCAAAGTTTTCCTTGCATTCAGTGGTCTGGCTGGGTGCTCGGATGGCTTTACCTCAAAGCTTGTGCAAAACACGCTAGGGCCAGATTTTGCAAAAGAATCTCGTGCTTGGCTGTTCCCAAATGGGACAGTGGGAGTTGTTGGCTAGTGAGCACTTTCAGCGAGGGGCACCACTAATGACTGTGCTTCATGGTACTGACCTTGTATCCATCCAATTCCTGAAACACTAGCCTGATGTATTTAGTTGTTTTCTTTGAGGAGGGGAAATATGAAGAAACTTGTTTTCCCAAAGTCTTGTTATATGTATTTATCACTTTAGTTTGCAAATTGCATGCCTTCTATAAAGCAGTTCCTTGAGTCCAGGTCATCATTTGTTGAGGAAGCAAATCAAAGACTGTGACTAGATCCTCAGCAGATGAAAAATGGGATTTGAAGCCAGTCAGGTTTTGCTAGCTAAGGACTAGACTCCTGCTTTTTAAGAACCTGCTTCTTTCTTTTTTCTTTTTACCATTTCTTGTGATGGGAGGCAATTATGAAGTAAAAAGAGAAAAGACATCCAACTGTTCTCATGTATGACTTTTCCAAAATACAATTGAAGGGTGAGAAGAAGGAGGCATAGAGAGTGTTTGGATGGGGAAGCAATAAAGCTTTGTCACCTGGCTGTTTGCTGTTGTCCTAGAATAGACCAAGGACCTTGAAGTCTGCTGCTGCCAGAGAGGAGTTTTGCTCCTTTAGCCAGGAACAGCTATAGTCTGGTCACTGTAGAGTGAGGCTCTGGGTATTTTGTCAAGTGTTCATAGGACTGCCACTGAGTACAGGATACTCATCACTGTGTTCAAAGCTATGCCTACAAGCAGTGTCTAGTCCTTAGTGACTCTCAATGCAATTGAATTCTGAGTGGCTGCTGTTCTTTCTGAAAAGAACATTTAATTGTTAAAAATATTATAGTATCAACCTTTATTGATTTGCAGTCTGTGCTCTGCACTTGTAGCAAACTGACGTTTACAGCCGCCTGTGTGGTTAACCCATGGGAGTGGAGGTAAAGAGCCACAACTGTGCCTCTGAGCATGCAAAGGAGTTAACCGTACAGTTTCTGCTGAGGATCTTCGAAGTTACAGTAAAGATTAACGCGCCCCACTCAGGTGGTATCTTGCAATTATACATCATTGCCCCTGAGTCAGTAAGACCACCCGTGGCACTCCATTTGCTCGTGCATGTTGATACAGCCCGGCCCTATGCCGTACTTCAGCACTAGAATGACCAGATGATGTAGTTACTTGGCCGGTTGGTGAAGTGTTATGTATCTTTCTAGCACTGCCGTGGGTCACTGGCTTATCTAGCATTTTTCAAGATACTAATGTAATGATCTAGATTTCATTTTCTTTTTCTCATTGTGCGACTTGTGTCATTCAGGCCTGGTACCTCACAAGCTGTCCTAGTGTTCTGTGACCAAATGAATGACTTTTTTTTTTTTTTCTTTCTTTCTTTAAATAAAAACCAAACCCAGTCATTTCTCTTTAGCTAGAATTGTATTTTTTGCGTTAAGTCTATGTTTTGGGGAAAGGAAAGCAGGTTCTTAAAAGAGCTAGTCTAATTCCTGTTTTGCTGAAAACTGTATATGCTTCCGCCAGAACTCCTGCAGCTTGCACTGTGTAATTCCTGTCCCATTGGCAGGCTCAGATGAAAGTCCTGCTAACCATATAGAAATGGAAAAGGAACTGTCTGATACTACGAGAAGAATTCAGTGTTTTTCACTGGTGCTGTTACTCTAGAGATACAGATGCAAACACAGGAATTTTTACCATATATTTTTAGGTACTGCCTAAGTTTGTCTGCAGAAGAGCATGCCCTGTTTCTCCTGTAGCCTGGTTGGATCCATGGGTCCAAATTTTCATAGTGTACAGTCTACAGAAGCTTCTCCCTCTCCTTCAGGGAGGACAGAACTCACGTAACAACTATTAATGGGGCAGCATTCAGGAGTCTTGCGTTGTTACAATAGGCAATGGGCCAATTTTGTACAGGAACTGAAGGCTTACTGCGTATGTATGCGGTGTCTACTAAAGATGATGTTCAGGTGCTGTTGAGTGATATTCATCCCCTGACAGAAAGCAAAAGCAAACATTAAGCCTAAGCTTTTTTTTCAGGTGAGTATCACAAATGAAGGAATTAAGCTGTGTACAGAGATCAACCTGCTGAAGTTCTGCTGAGCTATGCAGAGAAATAAATTCTGGAGTCGTGGACTATCTTTTAACTGTACCAGATAATGCTTGGTATCTTTTAGCATCCAAATACTTGTTTCATTAGTCAGGAGACAGTATCTACTAGGACATGTAGAAATTACTTTGGCTACATCTGCTGGGAAAAACAGTAAGTCCAAAGAGCATGTGATATACCTTAAAGCCTCTAGTGCCCCCTTGCATTTTGAAAAAGTTTTATGTTTAAATGGGAAATTAGAGCAATCTGAAACTTGCAAGATCTCATGCAAGAGGGCTGATGGAAGGAGTTGCCATCATGACCTCTCTGCCACCTGTCTTGGGGTTTTGAATGTAGCTAGGCTGGCTGGTGTGCACTGCAATTGTCCTAACTCTGGGACTGGCTGCCACAAAGTCAGGTGAGAGGTCTGATTGTTCAGAGTTGTTTATTCTAAGGCGGTTAAGCGGAAATTTGCCACTGTCCACATCCTCTCTGTGTCCGAAATTTGATTGTAAGGGCTATTTAGACTCTCCCTTTACAAACGACGTGAAAGGTTGACATTGATTTCTCAGCCAATACCCACATATTTTACAGACCTGTATGGTGTTTCCATCACCTTTTTAGCTGAAGAGCATCCTGAAGAGAAGAGGCTTTATCTCTGATCTTACTGGGAAAATTCTGAGGGGAAAAATTAAGTGCCTTTTTTTTTTTTTTTTTTTTAAGCCAACCAGTCAGGGATAAAATAGCAATTCAGGCAGGCAGAGAGTGATATTTCAGATTTTTTGAGGTTCCGATGATTTATTTATTAATTTCTATTGAAATTTTATCTGCCATGGCATACGATTTGCATCCAATACCTCAGCGATTTATGCATCCACACGATGGTGTTGTGGGCAATAACACATTTCACGTTGTTTTATGGAGTTGTTTGGATACCTAGACCAAGACGGTGTGTTAGAGGAGACTGCTTGGCTTAGAAGTGGCAAACAAGCCCCCTCATTGCCTGTCCTTGCTCTGAATTTTACATGTGGTGACAATACCCGATAGTCACAGATTGTTTTATGGTGGCCAACGTGAAAAGAGTTGGTGTCATCAGTCAGGTCTGAATGGACTGGCACATAGGCATCCACCACCGGCACTCAAGGTGAGCTGCTGTGACTGGTGTAAAGGTCCACCTCTGTTACAGACCCTCAGCACAGAGCCGCTCCTGTCTGCCTCGTGCTTACCTTTCCCGTCTGCAGAGTGCGGGGAGCCACCCTGCCGCAGGTCGTGCGAGCCCCAGAGGCAGGGTCGGAAACAGCCGCCCTTGGCCCAGGCATACGGCACCACCGATAATGATGGTAGAAGAACCTTGGTTACTCCTGCCTTTTTGTGGTCTTCATCTTTCCACAGAGACCAGTATTTTTCATTTAGGAAATTATTCCTCCAAGTCATGTTTCAGGTTGGTTTATGTTGCTACTTCTGCCTTGTACCTTTTTTGCTGATCAGCGGAGGATTTTAGTTTCTGAAATTTGTCATTGTCACTACAGTTCGCTCACAGTATGACCAGCTCTCTGAAATCGTAGAGCCGGGACCCAAAGGTGGAACGTTCCACGTGGACTGGGCATTAATGCTCGCAGGAGTTTGTTCTTGTGACAGAAATGGCTGTACGAGGAGAGTCTGGGTCTCACAAGTGAAAGCACAGCTTGCTAAAGAGCACAGCGGTCTTGTGGCCAGGAAATAGTGTTTCTTCATGGTGTGAAATACGTGGTAAGGTGGGGGAAAATATGTACGTGGTGCCGCAAACTTGGAGGGGAAATGTTAGCTGAGTGGAGGGATGGGGTGTGTGGGGAAGGGTCTGTGTGAAGTGCATGGGTAGGAAAGGGTTTGTGTGCAAGGGGGTTCATGAGGGTGCTGCGAATTAGTGAAGGAAAGAGTGGGCTTTGCTGCTGCCTGCTTTGTGTGCTTAGTAATGCTTTGGCTTGCAGAGGAGGAGAAATGTGGAGAAAAGACTGGTGTCGTAGAGCTGTTCTGAGGTAATAAGTAACGTGTGGTTTGAAGCAAGTTATCTATAACCATGGGTGGCTATCTGAATGGTTGTAATATGAACACTGGTTCAGTTTCCTTTCCTTTCACTAGTGTGTAGTTTTTAAGCAGTGGCTTGGGGTAAGGCCTTTCTGGTGAAGGATCATGGCGAGATCAGAAAAATTGACCCCAAACCATACACACTCCTTCCTTAGCATTTGGGCTGTAGAGGATGCTCTCTGAAGCGTGGGGGTTTCCAGAGGTTCCATTCAACTTCTGAGAGGCTGGTAATCTCTTGTCTGGTGGCTTTGAGCATTAGAGAGCAGGTAATTCAGGCAGTGAGTTTTAATAGCATATGGATGCTTAACTAATCCCAGTTTCTGGATCCTGTGACAATTCTTGGGTTCTCTGTAGTATTTTGGCCAACAAACTTCAGATTCTTCCATCTTGCAGAGGTTCTTTCTGCGTGCTGTAGTTGGTATGGCTGTGTTCTTCCCCTAGAACAGCTATACCTGATTGGGTTTGGACAGTGGTCTGTCAATGCAATTTGCCTGGTTTAGAGATGTCTGTTTTGCAGTTAATTGTGTAGTATGCAGAGCACAGTTCAAATGCCAAGTCTGGTACCAACAGTCCTGAAGTGCTACCTGAGGTCACCATATCCCTGAAACTGCAGGCTAAAGAGCAAATAGCAAATTTAATTGCTGGTAGCTGCAAAAGCTAATGTTTCTTTCCATGTCTTTATGAAGGAAGGTCCAAGCATAAGTGAGGATGCCTGTGAGGTTTTATTTTTAATTTAAAAATGAGCAAATAATCCTTGCCTGTTCAGGTTAAATCCAGTTACTTGCCAAGGAATGCCTTGTTCTTACAAGGCTGTAGGCATACATGTTTACCTGGCAATGTATTCACAGGCATCTGTGGCAGATCTGTGGTGCCTGGTGCTCTGTGATATTTACCACGTTGCAGATACTTTGCTGGTCCCCAAAATGCATCCTGTGAAAGCCAGCTTGTAAACTGAAATTCTTCTAATTTCAGGCTGATAGCTCAGCAAAAAGAAATGGCTTTGCCCTGAAAGGGGCATTGAAAATCCATGGTGGGGAGGCAAATTTGGTATACTGTTTAAGGACAGGTTTATGGGATCCTACCAGCTTCAGTGTGGTGACTGCCATGGTGACCCTTCTCTGTACCCGTAGCCTTCTTTTTCACTAAATTTTAGGCCTCTGATTCCAAGAAGGTCTGTGACAAGCCCCCCAGCTTTTACCTGTTGCTGCATGCAGACCTTTTCTTTGGTTAAAGAACAAAACAGCAATAAACTTTCCAAAGGATGAATACATGGAAGAATATGTGAGAGTTTTGTCTTTAGTGCATCCCACTGGCTTAGAGGCATACAGAGGGAATGTGTGACAGCTCAGCTGCTAACTGTAGATTGTGTGAAAGCAAGACTTCGGAGAGATATTGGTACAGGCACTTGTAAGTCCTTATTTCTATAGCACATTCCCAGGTTTGGGGGATAAAGGACAGTGATTCAAGGTGAAGGTGAAACAAAACTTGCCAGCTAATATAGTGCTTTCAGTTCCACTGATTTGTTAATGCTGAGGATCTGGTACCTTCTGCTTCTGTTTCAGGTAGGCTTAGTTTTATTGTAACTGGTTATTATTGTTGGCATGGGAAGCAAGGGAGCAGCTGCAGGCTTTGTTTGCTCTGATTTTGAATTTAACTTTTGGCAAAGGCAGTTTTGTACCCAGGATCAGTCATTTCTTTTCCATCTATTTGTTATAAAACCAGATAAATAAAAGTCTGTCAGCACAGAAGTTGAAGGAATGGCGTCATACCATTGGTTGAAAAGCCAAAGAGGATGAAATGAATTAGATACCAGATTTAATAAAACCCCCATCAATTATGATGCAACAGTGTATTTCCTGCCCTGCCGTAGAAATGGATTGTGTTTCTCTGTTGTATAAAGTATTGTAATCTTCTCTCACTTAAGGCTAAGGCTGGATAGATAAACGTCATTTAATTCTTATGAGAAAAACCTTTCTCCTCTTAGGCCCCAGGTCCTGGTCAGGAAGCAGGAGAGCAGCAAAAGAGTACACGAAGAGGAGATCTAGAAAACCCGTGTCCAGGTTGGATCTGGAGTCAGCGAAAGAGGATAAATTTAGGACCAATTGTGCTGTCACTTGTTTGCAAAGGTCTTTTTTAGGTGAGGAACAGGAATGGGAAAAAGAGTTAGTGGAGTGCATACGCAACGGTTGTAAGACTAGCAGCAAGCTTTTTACAGCTTTGCTGGAGAAGGCCCGAGTTGAATTTTGACCAGCTAAAATATTATTAAGCTAGTTGTCTATTCATCTGACTGCATCTTGGAAATACTTAACTATCTGGTGTATTGGAACTTTACTGTTGGTGCATACCCACTGAGCAGGTAAGTGGTTATCTATGAGCGTTTCTGTTTACATTAATATACAGTGCACTGTGGTGAGGTAAAGGAAAGGCAGGTAATTAAAAATATCTTTTTGGCTCATTAAGCCCCATTTAAATCCACAATGAATTGTCTGAATTCTGTGCTATCTTAAGATAGTCAGCCTTGTAACAGACTTTTCCACGTTCAACCTAGTCAAAGGCTTTTTGACGTATTGCTTATGGTCTGCATGAGATGCATTTTGTGTACCTGTTTGTGCTCTGTGAATTCTCAGCTGTGTGTGCTTGGTCTTTCAAGCCTATTTCAGTTCAACCTAATGACGTTAGAGAACATTACCTAGGCCCACAGAAGGTTTACTGTATTTTAATCAATTGACTTTAAGAACCAGAAGAAAAATAAGTATGAAGCATAGATGCAGTATAAAAATAGGTATACAAGGTAGGTACATTCTTTTAGGAAATGCACACTGGGAAATTTTTCTACTTTTGGTAACAAAGCTATTCTTTTGAAAGCCCCAGTTTGAAAAAATCCCTAAGAACGTTTCCAAAATTAAACAGGATATACCCTCTTACATTGAACAGCTTGACAGTCTGTAGTACGTAATAAAACACAATTCAAACTTGTCCTTTAGGAACATGGTATAACTTTAACATGTATAGTAAGGACAAGGACTAGCTTAGAGACATCTAACCATGATGCTCAGCTGAGCATTGCTGAGAATCTGACCCCGAGCTGGGTTATCGCCTCAAAAGCTGTTCCAAGTCCAGAAATAAAACTTCTTTCATTTGCATTTGGTGAAACAGTTAAAAGGCGAGTTGACCGTGAAGCAGATGTGACATATCAATGGCAGTTTCTGCAGATGAATAACAAAGCTCTTTAGGAGTGCTAAAAATAGTCATAAGCTATAGTTGTGAAGAGGCGATCCCTAGTACCCAATCTATAAATAAGTAAGCTAATGACTAGTATGGTAGGTTTATATCTTTCATACATTTTAAGCACTTTTTAAAGCAGAGGTAGCATGATCTGGAGGTTAGAGCAAAGAACTGGGAAGTGAGGACCGTTTCCAGTCTCTGAGACCTGGTTTATGGGACTTACAGTAATCACAGCCATAGGTTTTGGGGATCTTGCAGAGCAGCGGTACTGTTTTCAGCCTTCACCAGTTTCAAAATGCAGTCAGCTAAGATGGGTGGGACATTTTAAAATGCAATCCCACCACTAGATGGGGGGAAATAGTTATCTTGACAGTACTTTACAGTTCCCCTTATTAAAAGGAAAACAAAAAACCCCTGCTTCTTTACCCTATATGCTGTTTTTACACACAGTTCATCTGACCCAGTGTGGACGTCTGCAGTCTGAGCGGGTCACTTGGACTCTCTTTATGTTAGGGAGAGAATAATAGCCACATCAACAGTTCATTTTCTCTTTTCCTGAAGTAGATCTCTAAGTATATAGGCACTGAATGACATGTAGAAGTGCTTGTTTCCCCTGTCCTGGACTATAAAGAGGATCCTAAGTGGTCTCTGTGTCCATCTGAGATGGAGACATCTTCACTGTAGATGTCCAAAAGCGGATGAAGCAAGCCCTACGGCTTTTCTTCACTACTTGCAGGCCCTGCCTTTCACAATCTTCCTTTCTGGGGAAGCACAGCTGTCTACCAGACTGAAAGATTAGGGAAGGCCCTCATCTGCCTTAGAAATCTGAAAGATTTGGGAGATGTCTGTTTGTTTCTCTTTCACCATCTGTCTCCTCTCGAACAGGGTAATCTCAGGGAAATACCATTGCTTTGCCTGTAGCGCGGGGCTCTCACTGTGGCCAGGGCTCCTGCACGCCGCAGGTTGCTTATCCTGTCTCATCAGCGTCACATATGCTCCAGCTCTGTGGTTATAGCTGAGGGAGGCTTAGAGTAATTTCCACACCTACTCCCTTCTCCAAACAGCTTTTGCTTTAACTCAAGAAAATGTACAAATATTTGAGGGGGCTTTAAGATGGGTTTTTGGAGGCAGTGTTTAGTTCTGTAAGACTTATGTCTGTTATGATACCTAAACCAAGCTGACGATGTTCCCTCAGGTAGTTCTTCACCTTTAAACAGATACTTCTGAGAGACTTAGGGCTTGATTCAGCCCACAAAAAAAAACTAATAGCAAAATTCTGACTTTCATCAGCAATGGATAAGGCCCAGGATTCAATCAACAAATCCAGATGGGCTCTTGTATTACGTTTTTCCAGCAAAAGCGTTTGTAATTATAGTTTAGTTGGAAGCTGTTACATTCTAAAAAGCATAAAAACGCTCCCAATCTGCATCTTGCAAGAGTGTCCAACTTGTCTGCTTCCCTGGTCTCTTTGTTCATGCTAAGGTAAAAGGGTGCAAGTTATTGTGACCTGGGTTGCTGATTATCTTCATCTCTCTTCCTACCTTCAGACAGAGTCTTACACACAATATACACACAATGGACACAATACACCTGCCAATAACTTCTAAATTTTTCAGAGGCTTCCTGCTTCCTTTCTGACATGTAAAAATGTGGTTTTACTTGCAAGCAGTTCATGGTGAGAAAATTGTCAGACATACACCTTTGTATTTAGATATTGCTGTTTTGTATTCAGTACTTTTTTTTTTTCTTCAGAAGTAATGGGCAAGAGTTGCTTCTGTGGTTCTGCAGGCTTTTGGTGAAGGTTGATTTCATATCTACGTATGTATATACTTGCACACAAAATACAAATTTTTTGGTGGCTCTGACAAAACTATTCTGGTTTGTGATGAATGGAATTTCAAAGTATAGTTAGTTTGGAAGGATACATCTTTTTTTATTAAAGGAATAAATTGCTTTTGTTTAAAAGAGATGTCTCAAATAATTTTAAAGTGAAAAACTGAAATCTGTCATTTTGAAAATTTCTAAACAAAATAGTTCTGTTTTTCTGAGAGCTAAAAAACATAATATATTTTCATCTGAATGTGTTGTGTGATTTCACAAAAACTATTGGTTGCCTTAAAGACTGCAATTCTGGGGAAAATAAGTACTGAAGAGGGGGGGGGGGGGGGGGGGGAGAAACCAGCAGCTCTTACAATGTAATGAACAGTCTCATTAGGCAAGCCAAGGACAGGTGTCATTGCAAATGGTAGGGTAGTCGCTTTAGATACAGCTAAAGCATGCTGACAAAACAGGGAATATTTCAATTGCCACGGCTCATAACCTTGACTTTTTATTGCTATTATAACTGATTTTTTTATAAGGTCCAGTTGAGAAGCTGGACTTTTTTCTAAGGTCAGAGGTCCAACTGAGAACCTTGTCGGGTCCTTCCCATCCTCTTGAGACAGGAGCTCTGGCTAGATGCCTTGTAGGAGTAGTTTTCCTCGGCTGTTAGTTTTCCATCACTTTTCAATTCTGCTAAAGCTGAACCCGCTTCCCCCCCCGCCCCCCTTCCCCTGGGAAATACGGGTTCAACAGGAACTGTGAAAGAAATATCCTGCAGTTTCATGGTGGGAAGGTTATTTTTCTACCTGAGCTATGATATAATAATGCTTTTAAGCTTTATACCGTCCATCTCCCAGCCAGGAGAGGATTGCTCTTTGAGGCGTAAATTCTGCCAGAATGGCTCTGAATGAGGAGAGAAGGTGTGATTTAGGAGCTGAGCTGAGAGCCAGGAGAGCTGCATTCAGTCCCTTGAACTGTTAACTTCAGCAAGTCACTCCTTGGCTTTATGCCACCTATAAAATGGGATGAGAGATGCATTCATTTGCTGTTTGTCTCGCCTCTGTAGGTTGTGGAGCATATGGTGCATGAATTAATTGCCTTTTCCTCCGTGCCAAGGACGCCAGGGACCCAGATCACAGTTGTGGCTTCCAATGAAAGCCATAAACAGTAACAAGAAACAGGATTTTTGTCTTGCCTCTGTTTTGGAGAGATCTTGTTAAGAATTTCTTTGTGTTCCTCCACTTAATCTGTAAAGATACCCAGCTATTTCCTAAATGGGGGCTAGCCACTGTAAAGGTGAAAGGGGTATCCTCAAAGTCTCCTTGCCAGGAGAAGCTCCTCCTCACCTAACCCTGCCCTCCCAGCAAGGGACTGCTAGTTTTTCTTGCCGAGACTGACCTTTGACTCGTGAACCAGCAAGGAGGGATGTGCTTTATGGAGAAGAGAGGAGCCAGTGAGTGGGTGTGGCGAGAGTAAAGAAATGGGATGCATAAAGCAGCAGAAGTATTAGTGCTGGGGTGGATATTGAGCAACATAGAAACACAAACGGGACAGACAGGAGTCTTATGTAGAGGAGGAGAAGGATTTGGAGGAAGCATGTGTGTGTAGTATGATTGTCCTGTACACGGTGAATTAAGAGCTACAGAGTCCTGTAGCTTGTTCTGCTACTGGCAATGTATTAATTTTACTGAAAATTTTCACAGGAAAATGCTGTCTTTGAATAAGAAACTGGGATTTACTTTGAGGAAAAGCTACCTGAAAAGTTTCAGGTTAAATCAGTATTTTGAAGAGAAGTGATGATTTTCATTTTGCTTTGTCTTAAAATGCTTTTCTCTTTTCCTTGTTTTTGAATTAAAAATATAAAACACAATTCTGTTTTAAATTGAAATGGAACAAAAATCATTGTTTTACATCAAACCACAAGTGTAAGCGTGAAATGGGATTTTTCTTTTCTGTTCACAATTTCTTGGCTTAATAGTTGTGAATAAAGGGTTTTTTCACTTGAATTTAATCAGTGGAAAAAACATTTGGTTTTCCAGCTCATTTTTAACTATTGCTAAGTTGCACAGTACTGTTTAGGCACATATAATGTTTCTTGACAGTTAAGAAGATAAAATGTTTCGTTGGGAATGAATGGCTGCAGTGCTACGCACTTATGACTCACTTCTCGGGTAATTGTGGCTTGCATGGTCTCTCTCCTGCTGAATTTGAAGGCATAAATGAGGTGCAGAAGGACCACCATACAAACATCGCTGACAGGACACTGGGAAATGGGTGGCCTCCAAGCGTTGCTGAAATCCTTCTGCTTTATCGTCACCTGTCCTTATCTGCAGGGCCGGTTGTAGGTGTAAGAGAAGTAGGCAGCTGCCCGAGGTAAGTAGGCTGCTGTGGGCAGTAAGACGGCTGCCTGCCTGGCCTGTGCCAAAGCCCTGCAAGGCCAGGCTGCTGCCGGAGAGGCGTGAGCCCTGGGAGGCTGTGGCTGACCCTTCCTGGGACCACAGCCTCCACCCACCCTGCCATCGGCCACGCAGCTGCTGGGGCTTCATGTCCCACAGCTCTTCATCCCAGGTTCTTCCCATCTTTTCCCGTGGTAGGAGCAGCTTGTCCCTGGTCTCTCATCCTTGGGCATCCAAACTGACTCAGTGTATACGGATGACAAGCCTTGAGCTGACTCTGCTTGGCTGTGCAACAGACAGACTCCAAGAATCTGCTTCTCACTGCATTAGGCAGTGCTGAGGCATTCATCACCTGCAGCTGCTGATCAAAGAGGAGGGAGACTTTTCCTTGAAAATACCTCCCTGCAGATTAAACTGTGCACATTGCCTGAGTCAATCTGATTTTTAGCAGACTGCCATAAATCTATGCATGTCTTTCTCTTTTTAGAACAGTATCTTCAGCTTTCCTTTTAAGATAAAAAGCTAGAAGAAGGTCAAACTGGCAGTAAAAATAATTCCTTATATGTATGTACAGTTTGCATAAAATACATTCCAGCAGTGTTTGCTCCGTCAGCTGGAGAACAGAACAATTTTTTTCATTTACGCTTTGTTTTTTGGGCTCTGACATAGCAGACGCTCTGGAAGAGAGTGTTAGCCTAGTTGTCTCTGGATTGAAGCAATATATAAATGGTTCCATTTTTGGTGCAGATCTAACATCAGAATGGAAGTCTTTGAGATGTC
The DNA here is from genome assembly GCA_009819775.1 of Phoenicopterus ruber ruber. Taxonomy (NCBI): domain Eukaryota; kingdom Metazoa; phylum Chordata; class Aves; order Phoenicopteriformes; family Phoenicopteridae; genus Phoenicopterus; species Phoenicopterus ruber. Next base: position 94,506,843 of record CM020215.1, on the reverse strand, counting down.
AGAAAAAGAAACTAATTATGGTCAGAGTTTTGAACTGCTACCCTGTCTTGACAAATGGCATGTGTAATTGGAAGCAGCAGAATAACCCATGCACTCTCTAGTCTTGTTGGAAAACAAATGTCATCTGTCATCAAATAAATCTCTCCTCTTGCCAAATGACTGTTGAAATGAGAGTTGTATGTTCTCTAGCATTTGCTGTGGACTGTATGGAAATAATAATTATTAGGCGTTTGACACTGTCTCCCACAATATCCTCATAGGTAAGCTCAGGAAGTGTGGGCTAGACGACTGGACGGTGAGGTGGATTGAGAACTGGCTGAATGGCAGAGCCCAGAGGGTGGTGATCAGCGGCGCAGAGTCTAGTTGGAGGCCTGTGGCTAGTGGTGTTCCCTGGGGGCTGCCACTGGGGCCAGTCTTGCTCAATTTATTCATCAATGACCTGGATGAAGGGACAGAGTGTACCCTCAGCAAGTTTGCTGATGACACAAAACTGGGAGGACTGGCTGATACACCAGAAGGCTGTGCTGCCATCCAGCGAGACCTGGACAGGCTGGAGCGTTGGGTGGAGAGGAACCTCATGAGGTTCAATGCGGGCAAGTGCAGGGTCCTGCACCTGGGGAGGAACAGCCCCACGCACCGGTACAGGTTAGGGGTTGACCTCCTGGAAAGCAGCTCTGCAGAGAAGGACCTGGGAGTGCTGGTAGACAACAAGTTCACCATGAGCCAGCAACATGCCCTTGTGGCTAAGATGGCCAATGGCATCCTGGGGTGCGTTAAGAAGAGTGTGGCCAGCAGGTCGAGGGAGGTTATCCTCCCCCTCTACTCGGCCCTACTGAGGCCCCATCTGGAGTCCTGTGTCCAGTTCTGGGCTCACCAGTTCAAGAAAGACAAGGAACTACTGGTGAGAGTCCAGCGGAGGGCTACAAAGATGATTAAGGGCCTGGAGCATCTCTCCTACGGGGAAAGGCTGAGGGAGCTGGGGCTGTTCAGCCTGAGGAAGAGAAGACTGAGAGGGGATCTCATCAATGCTTATAAATATCTCAAGGGTGGGTGTCAAGAGGATGGGGCGAGACTCTTTTCAGTGGTGCCCAACGACAGGACAAGGGGCAACAGGCACAAACTTGGAACACGGGAAGTTCTGCCTGAACATGCGGAAAACCTTCTTCACTGTGAGGGTGACAGAGCCCTGGCACAGGCTGCCCAGGGAGGGTGTGGAGTCTCCTTCTCTGGAGATATTCAAAACCTGCCTGGACGCGGTCCTGTGCAGCCTGCTCTAGGTGACCCTGCTCTGGCAGGGGGGTTGGACTAGATGATCTCCAGAGGTCCCTTCCAACCCCTACCCTTCTGTGATTCTGTGATTCTGTAATAACCCAAAGCAAACTGAGTTACTGTGTTAGCATTATATACATACGGGAAGCTGTAAACCAAGTACCAGGGAAAAGGAATTAGAATTGAAAAAGTAGAGTAGCATTTGCAACTCAGAGAAATATATATATTATCTTGGTCTTCTGGCTGTTGGGAGCAAAGGCCATGTCTCAACCTTAAAAACTATCTGGTGTGTACTTGGATAGGAGCCTTTCCACTGGCATCCCTACTCCCCTGGCACTGGTGGTGGTGATTTATTTTTTCTCTCAACGAACCCCAGCTTGATGCAAAAGGGGGTTTTTAGACTTCATGTCACAGGAAATACCATCCTTTAAGTGAGATCTAAAATTTAAGACTTAGCCTTACTTTTTATCATCTCATTCCACTCATTCATTCAAAGCTTTGTGTTTGCTGTAGTTTTGTTTCTTGAGCTATGGTAAGGTCTGATTTGTCTGATATTTCTTCTTCCCTCTTTTCACACTCTCTTTTGAATGTGAGTTAAACTTGAATCCTTTTTACTTCAAGCTTCTCTCCCAGATGCTCTTGTTATCTCTGTATTAAGCTGAAGCCTGTCCACTTAAAGAAGCCCCTTTTGGAATTGAATGTAACAAGTGCTTTGGATGTCACAGTCACTTTCTGTGTTTAACACCGCTTTCTAGAAGATGGCTTAAGCTGGAGTGGAGTCCTAGTGAATTCAGTATATTTCTGTTATTGTTCGTAGTTGTATAATAACAGTTGTCACATGGAGATCTGAGCCTTATTGCACCAGAAGGTGCATCTCCTGTGGAGAGGAGTGGCTGGGAGAGAGTCCTTGCTCCCTGACACTTGCAAGCACTCATCTCCTCACTCTGATCTTGCTAACATGAATTTAAAGGCTGTCTTGAGGCACTGTTTTTTGTGATATATCATACTTTCTGGCCAAAAGCACTAGGAAAGAATTGACTTTTGGTGATGTTCCACTGAAGAAGTCCAACAGGAAAATTTCTGACTCAGGATATTTTTTTTCAGTGAAAAAAAATGGTGTTTGTGACAGTTCATGTGGAACGACTACTTCCCTCGTAAATGTTTGCTTTTCATACAAATTATGTATGCGGTGCTGCTTCTATCTCTGGTTGGATTTGGAAAAATAGCCTTTAAAAAAACAGTGAGTATTGAGCCAAAAGTCAGGTCTAGAAGTGTGCCCGGGAATACAATTCACAGATTTCTCCTCCTGTCCACCCACCCCCACCCCTTGTGGCTGTAACAAAGGGAGTTGGGGCAGCAGTTTCCCAACCTTGCTAATTTATTTCTGTCTCTCAGGGCTCTAGCTGATAAGCTCTGGTAAGTCATACTGCAGCAATTTGAGATGTCACCTTTCCCTTGCTGTTCATCGTGCTGTCAGCTTGCTGGATTTCACGGTCATGTAACAGCACTGGCAGATTGGTATATGTGTCTTTGTGTCTTGGCTACTCCAGCTTGGTATATGAGTCTCACCTATTAATTTACTTTTCCAATGAAAATGGACCTGCACTACTTTGCTGGGCTGGGAACTGGAGTCCCAGCCAGGCAGATGCACCAGTCTAAGCTGGTATAATGTTGGTGGAATTATAGCAAAACCAAAACAGGCCAACTCTGTTGCTCCTGACTTGGGCTTGGTGCAGTCTGAAGGTGGAAACACTGTCAGGTGCTGGGCAGAATTGCCTTGAATCTTTGTCTGTGCACTTTCATGTCAAAGGGGAAAAATTTCTGCTCAAGTGTTTGTGTTCCAAAACCTTCACTTTTAATCTGAGTAGGGGGTAGAGATTTAACAAAGAATCTTGGAAAATATTCATAAGAAAATGAAAAAAAAACCCACTTCAAAAACCCCCCAAAGTCCTATGGACTATACTTGCTATTTATTAAGCTTTCATGCTGTAGTCAGTGTCACTCATGCGTTTTGCTGGGGCTGTTATAAAGCAGAAAACAGTTTGAAAATGGTCTCTTTAACTTGTATTATTGTCCATGTATTCCAGTTCTCCACAATACTTAAACTAGTATTGCTTAAGACTAAACTTAGTTCGCCCGTACTGCTCCCCGGGTCCAAATTCTTTCTGACTCCGGGGAACCAAGCTTTGATTTGTTACTTACACAGCAGTATTAAAGTACCCAGTCCTTCCCCACCAAAAAAGAGAAGTCGTCTTCCTTCTGAGAAGATTGTAATTTCCTAGTCTTCAGTCATGTTCATACTTCTCTTGAAATCAGAGGAGCATCCCTGGTGATTGAGGCCCAGACCCTTCAAAGTTGTTTCTGGGATCTCTGTTCTATAACCACATCTCTGGAGGCTCATACATTCCCAGATATCCTTAAGTATATGACTAACTTTTGCACAGCCTCAAAAAAGATAGGGAGCTGGAGAATAGTGTGCTGAAGTAGATTTGTTCTGGGGGTGCTGAGGTAGCACTGCTTTTTGTAGTCTCGGCTCACATAAACCTAAAGCTACCATGAACCACCCAGTGGTTTTGGCAAGCATGAAGGGGGGTGAACATACTTAAATTTACTATTGGTTAGTTGTATCCTCAGCCCTAGGCTTGTTTTTCACCAAGTCAAACGTGAAGAAGAGAACAAAGGGCTATTGGTAGGCCATGCTCTGCTGGTTTCTCATGCTGCTGCTTTTTTAAATTTTATTTTATTTTATTTTTTTCCTCATTAACAATTGTAGAAGGGATCCTTCCAGCTTCTCTGGCCAACTCCGAATGGTTTTCTTAGAGATGTTTCATTAATGAAATGACTGCCGTTTACATCCAGAGAATGTTTTACTGATTTTAATATTTAATATTTCAGTAATTTAAATATTTTACTGATTTTCTCTGTTCTTTCTTCCCTCTGTAGGATTTCTCAAAGAAAGTAGCAAGTGTTGTGCTTATTTGGTAAAACTGAATCCGATGTCTGCTTCAGGGATGTGCTCACCTGCTCAGTCTTGCTTCTGGCTCCACTGAGGTAGGTGGGTTCACATTTCATGTAGCTGACACACGCCATGACTGCCCTTCCAATAACCCTGCCCAACCATGCTTTCCTCTGGGTATTGTGTATGGGTATGTAGTTTCATTAATAAATAACACTGGTACAGGACATGGGCTGCTGCAGGGTTCACTGCTTTAATACAGACAAACCAATTTACATGTGGTTGAACTCTGAGATCAGGGGTGACCAGCTTTTTGCCATATTCTTTAGAGGGCTGGGTTTACCTTTGGCTCATACCTACTGCTCCTGGCAGTGTGGGTGTCCGTGCCCTTCTCAGCTCGCCGGGGGCCGTGCTACCTTGCAGGGAGTTACATTACCTAATGTAACCTTGCCTTTTAGGACAAGTGTTTCTGCAGCACAGAATGATCTCCGCCTGCTGCTTAGATGTGCAACAGGCCTGTCCTGATCTCTTAGAGGCAAGGGGGAAGGCACATTCAGTGTACAGGGAGGGGTGTATTGGCTGCTGGAGACAAATGGGACATCAGGGGTGAATCCACCTACAGGGTAGTTTGGAGAGCATGAGGGGAGCTAAGTGTCCCTTCCTGCCTTATGCTTTGAGCAGTGCTGGTGAGAAGGCTTGAGCTCCCACTGTACTTATTCCTCCTCCTCCTTCCTCCTGGTTTATCTGTTCTCTAACACCACACTGCCTCGCGCAGGAAAGACGGACTGACCTGTGAAGCACAGGGACTTTGGTGAAGGGCTTAGCAGCGAAGACTAAGAAAGGAGCTCAGGGTTTGGCTGTAAGATTTGTTTACATGTTTGCTCTTGCCTTGGGCAAAGCACAGTGTGGGAAGAGATGGATCTAAAAATAAGAAAGATGGGAGCTTATGTGAAATAGGAATAACTAAAAAGAGGGTGACAGGGAAAGCAGCAGAAATAAATGAGACAGCAGCACCAGCTTGAAACAGAAGGTGTGGTAGGTAAACCAAGGTGAAAGCAATCACTAAAGTCCCCTCTTCCTACATCATCTTAGACGTAGTTCTACACAAGGCTCACCTTGTGTTCACACAAAACACAGCCTGTTTCCTGTGGGGTTTTGTGTAGGTGTGGAGATCCATCCTCAAAGCTGCTTGCCACTTAGCTAGCTCTGCATAAGGAAAGGGACAGCTGCCAGGAGAGAGCTAGGGACAGATAAAAAACTAATACTGGGATGTAGCTATACTTGCAGCATCTCAGCACCAGCTGAGGACAAGCTCAGCTCCTGTAAGAGAAAATGAGATTGCCTCTCAGGAGATTGAAGAGATATGCTGGTCTCCAGTATAAGCCAGAGGTTTAGCAAAGGGAAAGTACCAAATCAGCACTGTGACCTGATGCTATTTTTTTGATCCCATTAATAGCTCTAAACCCCATTTTAATAGTGGAAAAATATCTACATTTTTTATAGGCTTTTATCATCATAAGATTATAAAAGCTTTCAAAGAACATCCGCTGCATCTGGGAAGGCTGGAGGGACTAACCTTCAGATTTCAGAGCCTGCGATGAGGAATCTGCTGACAGGGCTTTAAAATAAGTCACAGAAGAACAGACTGTCTTGTGAACCTGAAATAGACAGTCAAGGGAAAACACCCTTGCCTACTCACTGGAAAAGCTCAGGATAAGAAGCCTGATAATCACTGTGCAGCTGAGCAGCCCATTCAACTCCTTTGCGGAAAGTTAAGCTGGAATGTCAGAAATGTGGGGGTCTTGGCTAGCTAAATCTGTATTTGATGATAGACCTATTGTATAGGTACATACTGTGGGCTGGTTTACAGTTATCAGGAGGCTGTTGTTCCCCTTTCTGGCAGTGCACAGTGGTAAGAATCTTACCCTGTATATATGAATGCATGTAAAATGTATCTGTAGCTATTTATATAAAATGAGGAGGAGGTTGAAACAGTGCTGGTTATTTCTGAAAACTCTTCTGAAACAAATCATCTATGCTTCTGTCTAGATAGTGTGTATCTGTCTGTCTAATACACAATTTATTTCAAATTGTTTTCCAGAAATAGCTGTCATTCTAAAAACACTGCCCTCACTGAGGATGGAGCTGATGTCTTTTTTTGGAGCCACCATTTATCAGTGTTTTTAGTTGCAATTTGGTTATGTCATCTGAGACAAGATGTTCGGTTTCTGAAAGTACGTATATAAGGACAGAGAAGGAGAGGTAACTCAGTGGTGTAAGGAATTTTGTTATATACTTGGCAATATTTGTTTCAGTTTTCTACATAAACAATGTAGTAGGACTTGCTGTAACACTTTACAACTTCTCAGAGCTTCCTTTAAGTCACAGATTTCCGTTAGGCTTGCCACCTTAGAAACAAAAATAAAAGAGAAAGTGGTTAGCCACCCTGGCTGGAGGTGATCTGCATGTTTAGTGAGTGCAACATTGACCTAATGAAAAAAGACAACTTATCACATTTTTGTGACTGTTTTCCTTCCGAATTTTGAAGCTGGAAAAAAAAAAATCAATGACATACAGGGTTGAAAACCATTAGTGAACAGCTTTGAAAGAACTTCCTTTGCTTAAAGTCGTGGTGTCCCCCCAAGTCAGTTCTAGCTCAAATTGAGTGTTAGACACCACTGAATCAGGACAGTCTTATGACTGATTTACATGGAACCCCAATTCTACCTACAGCATTCACTCTCTTTTCAGGAGTGTAATGAACCAAAGCACAGAACAATGGAGAATCAACTCTATTGTCAGTCTCATACAGTCAAACTAACTTTCTGTTTTCTTCCTAATGTTACGCATATGTTTGTTCATCATCTGTTTTTTTTCAATTTAGAAAATATTTCTGTCCTCAGATGTGGATGTACATACAAAATTGTATGAAAAATACATAAACCTGATGTATGGATGGACTGCAATAAGAAAGTTCTTGCATTACAGACAGATCAGAGGCTTCTCCTCAGCAGATCTTTTCTAGAGATAACTGAGACTTGACATATGTTTAGAGAATCTCCTAAATAGTAGGCAAGCAACTGATGATTTATACTACTTGCAATTCTTGTGTAGTGCTTAGGATATTTTTAATTAGATGGATTGTTATATAAAGCAATAATAAAGACAAGAGCCTGACAGATTGGAGCATTTTCTAAGACTCGGGAATGACTTGGAACGAAGACTTTTGCTCTGTTCTTAGGTCTAACACTTACTAGTAGTTTAACAACAGATGTGTCACTCAACTTCTTTGTCATTTTACTCATTACATGGTGATAGGTAAGATTTATCAATACCTAATTGCTGGAGTTGTCATAAAGTCTTAATAGATGTTCATTATGCAACAAGACACTCTCAGGTAGGAAAGGCTATCGAAATGTTACGTTTTTACAGCTAGAGGTAGTGAAAACTCAAGATTATTGACCCTTGGGAACTTACAGAATTCAGGAAAAAAGGGGGTTTGTTTCCACTTGGAAACAAAAAAAACCTTAGAACTTTCTGTACAACTGAAAACGTTTTTTCTATTTTGAGGAAAAAAAAGTTGAGACATTTTATTTGTTTATTTGAAACACATCCCAGCTTCTCTGGGACTTCAGTTCTAGGGATTCTCCAGGCTACTGCCAAGAATTTAAGGATAGCTGTTACCAGTTGGTATAGAGAGTGGATTTGGTAAACCATGATCATGCCTCCTTGAGCAAGGGTTCTTTGGGCTTTCGGACTCCTAACAAAGTCTGTGTATCCAGCATGCACTTGCTTCAGAGCAATGCTATGATATCTGCTTCCCTGATGTCGGGGACCCCAAAGCTTTCATAATCTGAAACTGTGGGTTTTCAAAGTGCACTGCTCCAAGAGAATGACAGAACAATGGGCTGTCCTGGGGCCAGGCCACATGCACCTCGTGCACGATCTGCTGAGCCAGAAACACAGATGCTTTGAAGAGTCACTGTCTTCCCTGCTGGCCCCATGGCAGAGGAAACAGAAGCTCTGAGGCACCAGATTTAAGCCATGGTTGTTAGCACTTCCCCTCTCCTTGCTGCATCATGTCCCACCGAGCTCCTAGTACTGCGTGGTCTCCTGTTAAACTCTTGGGGCAGTCTGAGCTTGATAGAGTCTTGTGGAAGCCTGATGGAGTCCTTGTGGAGTCTCTTGAGAGCCCGTTTGGCCAGTGGGAAGGAACTAGGCAATGAATCAAGAAAAGCTCTTTGGAACTGTGACATTTCTGTATTGAATTTTTATCTTAGGGGATCACAGTTTTCTTTGTTAGGAAAGATGTGTCAAGCTCTAATTACAGTCTTGGAATAGTGCACCTTCAAGCCAGTGTGCTGATCTCTGTTAGACTGACTTCAAGACAGCTCTGCCCGTGTTCCCCAGCTCAGCAGCAGGCCCTTAGCATTTATCTCTCCATCCTGAATTGCTGAAGAGTGTTGCTAGAGAACAGTTTCACACAGCTACTGAATTTCACTGCTCATTAATTTGTCATGCATTTGTGTGGAAGTAGTAAGCCACTGCATTTACTTCATAAGCATTTGTAAGGCTTCATTTGCTTGGAGGTGCTTTGCGTGAAAGATACTGTAGGTGCAAAATAACAGTAATAGAGGTCTATTGTACCAGAACTCATAGCAAAGGAATATTGTTATAACAAAATTCTTTGATTCATTGTACTCTGCTAAACAGTGGGTAACATAAGGATATGAAGAAAAACACTGACTGACTTGAATTGAAAATGAGAGAATAACAAGGTCATCTTAGCATTGATTACATAAATAAACATGGAGAAGAGGCTTATCTGCCTCTGGCAAATAGCTGAAATGAATATTTCAAAATAAGACCTCTCTTTCTGCTCAGCAGAAAGCATCCTATTTACATTGTTAGCTTGGCCTCTACCTGATGCACAGCGTCTGATTTAGAAGGGAGAGAGCATTATGTTTCCAGTCACCTGAGCTTAGCTGGGAAAGTGTACGACACTCACAAAGCAAGCACAGATTGAATTTCCAGCCTTGCATATACCATCCCACCTTCTCAGCTGTAAAAGGGATAAGGATTGTGAAGATTGCTATAGAAACACTATTGGCATCTTTACTGTTACAGCCCTTGGCTGCTTTTTGTGTTAGTCACAAGCTGGTGACCACAGAGACTATCCCTCGTGTGAAAAGCAATTTGATTTTATAACTGAATATGATGGTATTGAGATGATCTAGACTGAGAGGCCTAGACCCCAATGTCCTCTCTCCACAGAGTGATTCCAGCCTGAACACCTTCAAAACTAGCCTATCTTCTCAGGATCACAGCAGTGTTTAACGGATATCAGCAGAGGAAGCAAGAAGGGAGATTAATCTATACAATCTAGATACGTGCTGCCCGAAGTGCGGGCTATGAAAGTGCCCAGAGGAGGTTATGAAGCATAGAAAAAGCTGAGCAATCAGCCTCTCAGTTCATCCAGAGAGTGATAGTGTGGTGAGGTCAGTTCTGGGTTCTCGAGTTACGTCTAGACCTTCCAGTGAGGTCCAAAAGTATTGGCATGGATAGCTGTCCATCAGCTGGCCAAAAGCACTTCCTTCATTGTAAACAGCCTGCCAGGTATTTTCACAACTCCCTGTTGCTACTCATCTACAGAAGGTATGGTCATACCACTGATATGGGAGTAGTGCAGTCTTTTTACAGAATCACGGAATGGTAGGGGTTGGAAGGGACCTCTGGAGATCATCTAGTCCAACCCCCCTGCCAGAGCAGGGTCACCTACAGCAGGCTGCACAGGACTGCATCCAGGCAGGTTTTGAATATCTCCAGAGAAGGAGACTCCACACCCTCCCTGGGCCGCCTGTTCCAGGGCTCTGTCACCCTCACAATAAAGACGTTTTTCCGCATGTTCAGGCAGAACTTCCCGTGTTCCAAGTTTGTGCCTGTTGCCCCTTGTCCTGTCGTTGGGCACCACTGAAAAGAGTCTCGCCCCATCCTCTTGACACCCACCCTTGAGATATTTATAAGCATTGATGAGATCCCCTCTCAGTCTTCTCTTCCTCAGGCTGAACAGCCCCAGCTCCCTCAGCCTTTCCCCGTAGGAGAGATGCTCCAGGCCCTTAATCATCTTTGTAGCCCTCCTCTGGACTCTCGCCAGTAGTTCCTTGTCTTTCTTGAACTGGTGAGCCCAGAACTGGACACAGGACTCCAGATGGGGCCTCAGTAGGGCCGAGTAGAGGGGGAGGATAACCTCCCTCGACCTGCTGGCCACACTCTTCTTAACGCACCCCAGGATGCCATTGGCCATCTTAGCCACAAGGGCACGTTGCTGGCTCATGGTGAATTTGTTGTCTACCAGCACTCCCAGGTCCTTCTCTGCAGAGCTGCTTTCCAGGAGGTCAACCCCTAACCTGTACCGGTGCATGGGGTTGTTCCTCCCCAGGTGCAGGACCCTGCACTTGCCCGCATTGAACCTCATGAGGTTCCTCTCCACCCAACGCTCCAGCCTGTCCAGGTCTCGCTGGATGGCAGCACAGCCTTCTGGTGTATCAGCCAGTCCTCCCAGTTTTGTGTCATCAGCAAACTTGCTGAGGGTACACTCTGTCCCTTCATCCAGGTCATTGATGAATAAATTGAGCAAGACTGGCCCCAGTGGCAGCCCCCAGGGAACACCACTAGCCACAGGCCTCCAACTAGACTCTGCGCCGCTGATCACCACCCTCTGAGCTCTGCCATTCAGCCAGTTCTCAATCCACCTCACCGTCCACTCGTCTAGCCCACACTTCCTGAGCTTACCTATGAGGATATTGTGGGAGACAGTGTCAAACGCCTTGCTGAAGTCCAGGTAGACAACATCCACTGCTCTCCCCTCATCCACCCAGCCAGTCATGCCATCGTAGAAGGCTATCAGATTGGTCAAGCATGATTTCCCCTTGGCGAATCCGTGTGGACTACTCCTGATCACCTTCTTTTCCTCTATATGCTTACAGATGACTTCCAGAATGAGCTGTTCCAGCACCTTTCCAGGGATGGAGGTGAGGCTGACTGGGCTGTAGTTTCCCGGGTCTTCCTTCTTGCCCTTCTTGAAGATTGGAGTGACATTGGCTTTCCTCCAGTTCTCAGGCACCTCTCCCATTCTCCATGACCTTTCAAAGACGATGGAGAGTGGCTTTTCAATGACCTCTGCCAGCTCCCTCAGCACTCGTGGGTGCATCCCATCGGGGCCCATGGATTTGTGGGTGTCCAATTTGCCTGAATGATCTCTAACCTGATCCTCCTCAACCAAAGAAGGGCCATCCTTTCTCCAGGCTTCCTCTCTTACCTCCAGGGTCTGGGATTCCTGGGGCCCAGCCTTAGCAGTAAAGACTGAAGCAAAGAAGGCATTCAGTAACTCTGCCTTCTCTGTATCCTTTGTCACCAGGGCACCCACCTCATTCAGCAGTGGGCCCACGTTTTCCCTAGTCTTCTGTTTGCTACCGATGTACTTGAAGAAGCCCTTCTTATTGCCCTTGATGTCCCTTGCCAGATTAAATTCCAGGTGGACCTTAGCTTTCCTCGTTGCATCCCTGTATACCCTGACAGTGTTCCTGTATTCCTTCCATGTGGCCTGTCCCTTTTTCCACATTCCATGGACTTCCTTCTTCCATTTGAGTTTAGCCAGTAGTTCCTTGCTCATCCATGCAGGTCTCCTGCCTTCCTTACCCAAATTCTTACTCCTGGGGATGCACCGCTCTTGAGCTTGGAGGAAGTGATGCTTGAATAATGCCCAGCTTTCTTGGAACCCCTACCTTCTAGAGCCCTAACCCACGTGATTCCTCCAAGCAGGTCCTTGAAGAGGGCAAAGTTAGCCCTCCTGAAGTCCAGGGTTGTAATCCTACTTAGCGTCCTGCTTCCTCCACGCAGGATCCTGAACTCCACCATCTCGTGGTCACTGCAGCCAAGGCTGTCCTCAGCCTTCACATCCCCAACCAGACCTTGTTTGTTTGTTAGTATGAGGTCCAGCAGCACCCCTCTCCTTGTCGGCTCCTCCACCACCTGCGTCAGGAAATTGTCATCAATGTTCTGAAGGAACCTCCTGGACTGTGCGTGCCTAGCTGTGTTGTCACTCCAACAGATATCGGGGTGGTTGAAGTCCCCAATGAGAACCAGGGCCGGTGATTGTGAGGCTGCTTTCAGCTGCCTGTAGAAGGCCTCATCGACTTCCTCTTCCTGATCAAGTGGCCTGTAGTACACACCCACAACAGTGTCCCCCATGTTGGCCTGTCCCTTAATCCTTACCCATAAGCTCTCGACCCGTTCTTCATCCTCCCCTAGGCCGAGCTCGATACACTCCAGTTGCTCTCTCACATAGAGAGCAACTCCACCACCTCGCCTTGCTGGCCTGTCCTTCCTAAAAAGTACATACCCATCCACGACAGCATTCCAGTCACGTGAGCTGTCCCACCACTTCTCTGTCAATGCTATGAGATCATGGCCCTGCGACTGCACACAGATCTCTAGCTCATCCTGGTTTAGCCTATTATCAGTCCCTCAGCCATCAAATCCTATGTATCACAGCTTGCTAAACAGAATTCTTCAAGATTTCAGATGTGGATTGTGTAGTTTCAATTGTTAGGAAGGATTCTTTCTCATCACTAGCAGCAGTCCAAGAAGTCTTGAAGTCCAAATCATTCATTATCAGCATGCAATGCACTCAGATATATGCTGTATTTTCCTCATCACATCACATATGGGACCTATTGTTGTTTCAGTGGAAAACTCCCCTGCTGAATAGTTAACAAAAAGCAAAAAATGCTTTTGATGACACAAGGACCATTTGTGGTTGTGTAAGTAGGGATAATTTTGCTTACACTCAGCTAAGCAAGTAAAGTTAGCAGACAATTGTCTCTGGCATAATAATGGCTTTGTAGAGACCCTGATGAAAGGACTGTGACCATGCGTCCCAGAGGAAGCACAGGAGACTTGCATAGTCACTGTGCCTCCCAAATGCACACCTCTTCTTCCCCTAGCAAGGCTGAGCTTCACTAGATATTTCAAGTGATGGAGTATGCCTGCAGGCATCTGTTTGGGTGCTTGGACTTTTTTGTTGAACCCTGTTAACTTAAAACCTGTTCAAGGGGTGTTTTCAGAATTAAGAACAGAAAGAGATTAAGCAGTTAAGGTTGTAATCTGTGAGTTTAAACTGCAGGAATATGTCCGTCAGCTAAATTGAAAGTTAATAGGGCATCTGTGTTTTACACCAAAGAATCTGGCCTACAGTACGGAGGGACATTCCTTTGCATGTCTGGAATGGGTTTATAACTGGGTTACAGTTAGCTCTGTAATTCTAGCTGATTTGATCTGAGGCCAGGAAAGAGAGATGGAGCAGCTCACATAAAAATGCAGTCTCATGTAGTATTATTTCATCCTTGGCAGTTCTTTTGCCTTCTTGTCTTACCTAGCTGTATGCGGAGGATCACTGACTCCTCACTGACTGTTCCAGTTTGCATTTGGAGACTTGGAAGGATGGCTGTGGCTGAAGGAAACATGAATCTTGCACAACTGTGGTTGCCTGTACCACCCAGAAGCAGAAGCAGAAAGGCAGTCATTCATACAGTGCTGAATAAATCCATGCGAGAACTTGGCAGAGAAAAGGAGCTAAAGGTTAGGTGATCCAAACAATCTCAAACTAACACACACCACCTCCTCTCCAACCCCCACTCATACCTGAATCAGCTCTTCTGAAGTGTGGAAATGCTTTCCAGTAACCTATTTGAGCAACAGAGAAAAGAATTCCCATGGGAATAATCAGCTAAAGCAATCATGATTTTGGCCAGTTAAAACTACCGGGCGAAATTCTGCAAGTCCTTCATCTGTATTCTGCTAAGTCCCTGCTGGCATCAAAGGGAATTTTGCTTGAGTAAAAGGATAGTGATTGTATGGTGCTGCTGGACTGAGTGAGTATTTCTGGATCTGGCTACCACTTGACTGCAAGAGCACCAGCAACACTTGTCTGCCACAGAAATGAGCAAGAAGCCATAACTGGCATTTGCCAAGTAATAAATCACACCAAGTGAACAGGCAGAAGGACTTTTTTGTGCCCCAGAATCACAGCTGAGCTGACAGATGAGAATTAGAGAAATAAATAGGACTCCATGTTTTGTCCATAAGATCTAGAGCTTAAAAAAGGGTCTGGCAGCATTTTAAGGAATGTTATGAGACTTGGAAGATGAGTGGTTTTGCTCGTGTTCGCTGTACGCCAGAAAGCTACCTCCAGGCTCCCTCCTCCTTCAGTGCTGCCTGTGAGGACTGCTCTGTTGATGGCAAAAGCAAGCCCCAGATGATCGCAGATCGGTGGGTATAGCTAGACAGAAAGGGAGCCTTCATGAAGCCCTTAGAACTAGCCTTGCTTGCTCCAGCTGAAGTAGAGGGTAGGGCTTTTTTTGTTTATCATGAAACGGTGAGGGTAAATAGGGAACTATGCCCATGGGAAATTTAATCTGAAATAATAGAAGGGAGAGGGGAAAAACTCATACGATGTAAGGCTGCACGGACTGTGGTAATGCTCTGACCAAGTGTATTTGTCTGATGGTCAGCTTAGACTACAGTAGAACAGACTTCCCTTCCCTCCTTTGACGCTGTTCTGTACATGAAGGGAGTTCATATTCCTGAGAGAATCTTAGTTGATTTAGCAGCTTCTTCAAATTTGTAAGGGAAAAATTGCAGGTTAGTTGATTTGTTAAATATATTCTTTTAATTGACTCCTAGAATTGCAAGCTTCCTAGGTTTAAGGGTATTCTTTCTTCTTTGTTTACTGAGTTCTTTAAGGGATGAGCTAATTATATTACAGAAAGTACAAAGCACCGTGTGTATGCCCTGGGCAGCTCTTAAACATTTGCTGAAAGGTGTAACAGGTGGCTAGGTGGTAGGTGGTCATAAATAATCCTTTACTGTATTAAGTTAGGATTCAAACATGCAGCTAAGTTGTGTCCTCTGTCTCCTCTCCCTGCTCTTGTATGAATGTGGTGCCTGTGTTTTTTATTGAGGGCAGTGCCTGGCAGGGATCAGGACGCTGCACTGAACACTGAAGCAAGCTGCTCCATGCAAGATAATTTCCACAGTTGTTATCTGAGTAAAAATGAGGTTTTGTTGGACCTTCCCCCAATCACCCTCATGCAACAATTGCTTTGTTCATTGTGGCTTCCCTATTTGATGTATTTTCCCCTCCATTAGCCCCCTTTTGCCAGCCCACCACTTTGTCATATGTGTAAATGTCAAGTGGCTTTAAAAATGAATCAGAACATTATTTCTGCCACCCTCAGATACCTGATCACCTCCATCTCTGTACTTGCCCTCTAAAATGCTCTCTGTAATTACTCGGTATGGGCTGAGTTGGACTAATTTAGTAACAGATAAGCGTAAAGTGAATTACTGGAACTTATTCAGTTCCTCAGCCAGATTTCAGACTTCTCACATCTCTTTCCTTAGTTGTAACAACAAATATGTTTAGTACCTCATCCCACACCATATTAGGATCAATGCCAGGATTTGTGAGGGTTTGCAAGAGTACTCATTTTTCATTTGGTCTCAAATTAGGCCAAAATACAAACTTTATAAAAACAAACTCAATTCATTTTCCAGGAAATGAATCTTTGTGATTTATTTCATTTTCAAGCTTTAAAATATATTTTTAAATTAAACATTATATAATATATAAAATATATTATACTATACTAAATTATAAAAAATAGAATTAAAAAATTTCAATATAAAATATAATTTTTTAATTTAAATAGAAATATAAATATAGACAGTTGAAACAGTTAAATCTTTCAGGATTTTTGTAGGATTTGCTATTTGTATTCTCAACCCAATAGTTTCCCAAGGTGAACATGAATTTGCAAAATGTTTTGGTCTACCTGAGACTTCTTTTTTTAATTTCAGCAAAGTCTCAACCATCAAATGTCATCTTCAGCTGCATGAGCAGAGTTCTTTACTGGAGGGAAATAATATAACACTGTGGCTTCAAGGAGCTGTTTTGTCTGATTCAGTGAGCATGGATTTACTTGAAGGGCTCTGAAGGCTCAGAGAACTCAAATCCCTTCTTTCCATCTAACTAGCGATGGCCAGCATGATATATACATTCCCCTATCACGTGATGTAGTTACAGCTGGATGGCTGTTAACCTCATATAGTAGTTAATTCCCAGAAAATACAAGCAGAGATGTAGGGTTGAACGGAGCCCGTGTTTGTTCAGAGACTTTCTTGCTGCCTAGTGAGTAGCAGTTTCAAGTAGTTCAAGGTGCAGGTGGTTAGTTTGCTGTTTCTTGCTATATTTGGTGCCACGTTTAAGTCACCTGCTGTAGGTTTGCACCGTTGCTTATGAGTGCGTTTAGGATCAACTGTGGCTCTTAGAGTGCATTTGGGAGAGACTGTGTGGCTAGGAGTGGATATAACTTTAGGAATGGTCTTAGGAATGGACGTGGCCTTGGGAGTTGATTTGGGAGAGAGAATCTCCTGAAGAGGTGCTAGCGTCTGGGGCTGGGAGAGAGAGTGGGTTTGGGAGTGAATGGAGCTTTGTGAATGCATTTGGAAGATGATGTGGTCTTGGGAGGAGTATCAGGAGTGGACACAGTCTTTGGAAAAAATGCAGTCCTTGGTGTGTTCTTGGAGGTTATTTTTGGCCTGACTTTGCCTGAGGGTTTGGGAACTTGTCTTGCCTTTTATGTCTGTTAGGACTGGCACTTACGTCTCCGCTGGAAAGTCTTTTTTTGACCTGTCTTTCATGTGCTATTTCCATGGCATCTTGCACCCACTGGAGGTCAGTCCTCACATAGATCTTGTGGTGTGCTGTAGTAAGGAACCTGCAGAAGAGAAGCCAAGCCAGGCAGCCATTACACCTCTGGTTTCTAACCCAAGATTCACTGTAAATGTTACAATGAGACCTTTTAAATTCATTTCTCATCACATATTCCATACAAAACCAGACAGCAATACCAACTGTTCATACATTGCACATGAGTATACTTATAAATAGTATGAGTATATATAATTATACTCATGTGCAATGTATGAACAGTTGGTGTTGCTGCCTGCAACAATGAACCACTCTGGGGAGTCTCATATACAGCAAATAGCTGGTGAACAGCTGGTGAAAGAGTTACTAAGCTAAAGGATAAAGGTACCTAGCAAAAAGCGTCATCTATGCTTAGAAAACAGGTATGTTTGTGGAGAAGCACTAGGTACCACTAGTGGGAACATCTCAAAATGTTCTTCAAGGATAGATCAGTGGTTACATTGGATGAAAACTGTGCTCCCTTTTTCTCCAACTGTATAAACTGCAGTGATTTTATTTTGGGTGCCAACTTCCAGTACTGTACAACACCTGTAAATTCTATATGCACAGCAGCTCCAAAAATGAAAGTTAATTTGTCTTAAGGTAGGCATCCAAAAATAGAAGCCACCTCCTCCTCCCCCTAGTATGCACTTTTGAAAAGAATGAAGTCTAAGTGTCAAAAGACTAAGAGCTTTGTAGTGACTGCTAGTGAAGTGCTGGTGATCCCAGTCATTATTCCTCTTTTCCCCATACAAGTGTGTGCTGTAGAGGAACGTGCTGAGGATTTACTGTTATGGAGATGACAGCCTAAAATTCTGGGCAGCTCTTACCAAGAAGCTTTTAGTATCTATGAGCATGAGCATGAAAGTTAGTTTTGTTAATGGAAATGGGAATGAGGTGCCCCAATCATAGTGGCTGTGTAAGCCAGTGGTTACTCTCAATGGTATCTTTAGAAGCAGCTCTGGAAAGGGTACCACATGTCCCTTCTGTGGGGTAGAATTTGTCAAAAGTTTAATGCTTTCTGCTGACCTCCAGGGAGCCCAGGCTGATGCCACAAAGTGATTGGGCTGGCTGAGGGAGAGCGCAGAAGACACGCTTTCACTTGCAGAACATAACCATCTCCGCAAGTCACCTTGCGAATCAGGCTTTTGAGTAGGGGCTCCGTTACGCAGCCACGGGGAAGTTTGTGGGGCTTCAAAGCAAAACATATGTTTTGGAGAGTTTGCAAATATGTTCATGTAATTCCAGACCGTCAGCTGAAGTCCCGAGATCTCTTAGATGATTTTTGAGATGGAAAAAAAACACCCAGCGGTAGTTCTACTAAAATCTTTAGCTGTAACCACAAAGCTTCTTCCAAGATTTTCTCTGAGTGATAACTGTTTCTTATGGTTGTAGTTTTAAAGACTGAATTTAGACATTCTTGGAACTTTCATTCACTACAAGTAGTCACAACAGGGAGGAATCAACCAGTTTGAGTTTAAAAAGTGAAGTTTACCCCAGCTATTTTTCTCCAATTGGATGATTTTTCATTTAAAAAGTTAAATCTGACCCCGTAAAACTTACGCCTTAGAGTAATTTTTTTATAATCATATTACTAATTTTATCCAGTAAGTAATTACCACTTCACTTTTTTCTAGTGTAATAAAAATCTGGAAATGGAGATCTGCAATATTTTGCCAATTTAGTTGCTTAACTCGATTGGTATCATTACAGCAGGTCCTTCTGAGCAGACAAGGTCTCCCTCATGAGAGATGCTCATGCCAGAAGGCCTTAATAGATCAAACCTGAACCACCCAGCACCTCATGAAAAGCACCCCAAGGATAGTACCGGGTGAATTGGCAACTCATAGCATGGCAATTCCTGTTCAGAGTTTGTTTATAGGCAGGATTAGGATGACCCTGGAGGTAGGTTGGAGCCCTAACAGAGCCATTTTCTTCTCACACTGCTCAGAGAGGCACTAGGCAATTATCACTTGAGGTTTTTTTGTGAGTCAGTGTTGTCCCACTGGGGAATATCAGGGTAACTCTCTAATGGTCTCAGAGCAGCAGGCATGTTGGAGCTGGCACCACGGTGAATATTAGGCAGCAGATGGTAGGAAACAAGCAGGTATTTTCCCCACTGAGAAGCCTACAGAAGCCTCGTCTTGCACATATATTCACATGCATGCACAAACACATGAATGCACACATATGTGCACCCTTACTGTCACTCTCTCTAACGCCAGTCTTTCAGGGAAACTCCAAGTCGTAGTGCTTACTCTTACAACGAACACTTCTTCACCTAATGGTTCTTGAGGAAACTGTAACCTCAGAGTGGAACTAAAAAGCTCAGAAACCGAGAGGGAACAAAAACGTTATCAGATTTGTTTCAGGTGTTATGATTTCTAAATAGCTTTTGAGGTATTTTTTTTTCCTTCAGTTTTTAAGGGCTTAATGCAAGAATATTCAATATGATACATAATAATCAGCCCAAATCAAGTGACAGCCACTGCACAAAAATGAATAATTAAGTCATCAGTAGAGCAGAACATGAGCTTTTATTTTTGGAGTCCTTTTCTTGTGTCTTGTGACAGGACCAGCCTCTTTCTTTGCATAACAAACATGTAATAATTTGGTCTAGACTCTTTTATTCTAAGCCACAGCCAGACAGGAAGGAAAACCCAAACTTCTCCAGGAAAGGGTCTGCTGTGCAACCCCATTTTCTGTGGTCTCTTTAAAGGAATACAGTAGGGGCAATAAGCAGGCCTTGAACCAGCGCATGCTCTGGAAATGTCTCAAATGAGCCTCACAAAGTTAGAAGGTTCATTTGAATTGCAATCCCATACTTGGTTTTGGGATAGTTATTTACTGTTTCATACACCAGGCTTCTCAAACTCCCTGGAGATCAGGTGCTGGAAATCGTGTCCGTGGTTAGTTCCGATCATTTCTAGATGGGGTCTTTTATGGGCTGATGTATCCTGTTTCTAATGATTGTGAATTATTAGCAGAAGAGTTGTTTTTGCAGTACTTCCTTTCCTGTTGGGAACACAGAAACACACAGGCATATTGTACAAATATGGAAACACTAGTTTTTGTCAGGCTGAACCTGCTGGTTTGGTTGTTTTAATGTTTTCTAGGCTAGAGGGTGAGAAGGATCAGGTGCAATAGGTTTTCTTCTCTGCTTTGGCATTAGCGCTTTGTTGCACAATTTCCCCTCTCTCTGCTGCCTTTAACTGTCAGGTGAAATGGGGGGGAAGGTAAACCATGACATGACAGCAGAATATTTTTTAACTCTTCTGGGCAGCCTCTCAGCCTCTGTAGGAGTTGTCCTGGCAGGTCTGTTCCCTTCTTCTCAGACCTCCTAACCAAAATACAAGTTGTGGGTGGATAGCACCGGTCGGAAAGCGGCAGACAGAAATGGCTCTCAGTAAGTGCACAGGCATCGTGGTAGGCAGCAAGGGGGGTCAGAAAGGTGCCCTCAGAACAGGTCAAGTATTGCTGCAGGAAGGGCCTTAGATGTACCTAGAAGGCGGATGGGCTCACTGAGGCGTGCAGCAGTGGTGGTGCTGATCATAGAGCGCGCTATATACAGATTTGTCATGCTGTCCAAATTAAATGCCCAGCTAAAATTCGTATTCTGAATTACACTGACAACCACTTGCAGTGTTGTAATTTCAGATGTTTTCAACTTGTTGATTCCTAAAAATTTGCTAGTGGAAGACTGTAGCTTGGGGCTTCCAGGTTTATGGCACATCTTTTAAGTTTCTGTTTCCCCAAGGTGATGAGAAACTTACCCTAGCACACATGCTACAGAGCAGACATGATAACTCAAGGGAGCAAGTGAGCTGCTAAAAGACTGTGCCTTATTAAGGACTTAATGGCAGCTACCTTGTACCACTTTCTTCTGAAACAACTCCCTGTCACTCCTTTCCTATTTGTTATCCCCCTACCTTTCCCCTCACCTTCTCCTGTACTGGCTTGCCATAAAATCTGAATTAGCATCTTCTGTAGCAAACCCCAATAATTTGGGTTAAGTAATCAATTAATTTTCAATTTAAAATATAAGGTTTAGCTTTCCAAAATCCATGCGGTGCATGTTCCACAGGGATGAGAGAAGAAAATATTTGTATTTGCTGAATTAACATGCCTTATTTGTCATGTCATGTACCAAGGTTTGACAAAATAGCATCACCGATGCATTAATATTTGTACACAGGTACCCAGTCCTCCTCCCTTCTCTTCTTCCCATGTAGGATCTTGAGCAATCTGTTAAAATAGGTGATCAGCTGATGAAAACCTTGAGTGTAAAGCAAAGCACAAACGATAGTCAGAAGGCATGTAAAAAAACAATCAAGGAATATCCCAGCTCATCACTGGGGGTTAGGGATTGAATGTTGTAGTAACAGTTTCTGGGAAAGCTGATTGTTGTTGTAAACCTTTAACTTTCTATTTCCTCAATTATAAATAAGCAGTGAAAAGAATACGGCTGCAGCTATGTAAAGTCATTGCCCAGGAAGTATACTTCCCAAAGGGATGGGTCGTTGTCCTCTCTGCCTCTGTTGAAGTTAGTGAAGCTACGAATACTTAAACAGGTTGAGGATTTGCCCACTGTGCTCTCTGCTGTCGTTCCCCTGTGCTAAAGAGCTGAACACAGCGCATCTCTTCAATCCCTTTGGAAACTGTGTGAGTGGTGTGCAACAGAAGAGAAATGGTTGGCTTGTTTCAAATATTGCTGCTCTCTAGTCTGCCACGTGTATTTGGAGGGTCCTTTCTGGCAAAGTGGTGCACAGATCTTACACAAGGAGTCAAAGGAAATCAATGTTCATATTACAGGCTGCGGTCTAGCAGAGGATGAGCAGGAAGGGAAGCAGTCACCGTGAGGCCCCTGCTCCCTACCTCACTTGGAGAAGAAATGGTGGGCAGCCAGGTGCAGGGAGGACATCAGTGCAACCACAGCCCCAGATCTTCAGATGTACCTTGGAGCCTAACTTCCTGTTTTTCTAAGTGAGATGTTTCCTAAGGATGTTGGAGAGACCGAGACTATGGTTCTTACTTGCCTCCAACACAAAAGCAGCATTCTAGTTCTTCATTTTGCACTTTCCTTTTTTATGTGTGTGTGAAAAGGAGGTTTAATCATATTTTCCATTCTTTCTAAAGCATTTTGAGACCCTCAGGGAAAAGTGCTAGGCAGGAGCAGTGCCATTACAGATAAGCTTCCAGATTATACACAGCTAGAGATGACAAAAATAGCACACAACTGGGACCACAGCAAGGACTGGGGTAAGGAACGGACAGGGAAAGACAGGGAATTCCCTGGGGCTTAATGGCTGAGTAGAAAGAGATGTTGAGAGCACTGATCACCTGTAGTAATTAACTCCCAAAAAGTGCACAAGGATCATTACAGATCTTGCAAGGTATAACAAACAAGATGTAATTATTAAGTAGGATGATTCACTCTTAAAAATGATTATTAATCATGCTATGAACTGTGATGAGGATGAGCAGATACAAAATATTAATTGCTATGTGATGGTTAATTAATATATCTTCAGGTTGTGATAGTCCTAATTAAAAAAAATTATATTCACTTCAGCAAGGTTAATTCCAAGATAAGATACTACTGAGTATGAGCAAAGGCATTAAAATTCTGCCTGCCAAAAGCATGTTAGTTAGTTTTGGTCCTGGATGAATTTGATCAGTGGAAGCTGATGGTATTCATCTGAGAGAGCTTACCATAAAAATGCTTTTATAGTTGACCTGGTTTTGTAGCCTGCTGATGGTCTGATGATGCTGAAGGGAACAGAAATGTTTCTGTTGTCTGTAATAGGAGGGACTGGGGCCTTGAGATGGGCGATTCAAAATGAATGAACACCAGTTTATATATTGCCGTACTCCAGAAACATCTCAACATTTCTTTCTACCTGTAAAGCTCTTCTTACCAAGTTTGTAGCAACAACTATTTTTTTCTAGTGTAGTTGATATGAAGAACTTCAGTAAGGAAGCATCACTCCGTGTAATGGAGGCTCAGTAGCCTGCCTTGGCTCTGTTCTGTAGTGTGACACATGCAGTCATCCTTCTCTTCCCTGCCTGAGCAGTAGCACTGCTTTAAAACCTGTCCTGGATAGTGAAAACTAAATGCATTTCCCTCCACAGGACTGAGCTATGACAAAATGTGAGCCACGGGAGACAAATTCTGTCTGCAGGCTTGACCAGAGCAGGGAAATGTAAAGACTGGCTTTTAGAGTAATGTGATCTTATCTCTATAGTGTAGTTTGGAAGTGCTGTAGTTTCATGTGTATCACTAAGAGGTTATTTGTGATGAAGAGCCCATAGTTTAGCAGCAGTGCAGGCTACATACATGCAGTCGTATGAGAGGAAGTTTATTCCTGGAGCCCCTCTCCTCCACCTCTCAAGCTCCTCAAATGCCATTTTTTTTCCCTCTCTGCCCAGTGCCTGCTTCTGATTAATGTGGGGATCATCCTACGGTTGTATGAGGTCGGACTTTTAAGTACTCGAACTTTTGAAGAGGATTGTCTGAAATACGAGCTTTACAGCTGAAATATGGTGTAGAAAGCTCAGAATCAGATTGCTTTTGAACAATCTGAGTCATGAGTTGGCAGTAGTGTCAGCTCTAGCTGACTTGCCCAAAAGTTCTCAGATTTTGCTGTCATCTTGGTACCCATTTCAACAGTCTCCATCTGCATTACATACAAGCAGACAAACGTACCATTTGATTCCAGGTTTATAGTAATTTTATTAAAATTCAAAACCTTCTGTTAGTAGAATTTATCAATTTTAAAAACAGAAGACATTTATATATACATAGTTCTCTAGGGCAGGGAGTTCCTATGAGTTTGTGAAATACAGATTCCAGACATAGTTTGTTCTTGCTTATTCAGAGAAAAGCAAAGGAAAAAGTAAAACAATTGTTTCAGGTTTGTCTCACATGAGGGTGAAACTGAAGTAACTTCATGGAAGTCAGTGGGTAGAGTAAATCTTCCCCAGTACAAGGCTGAATAGGGTTACATTCATAGAGTTACCCTGAATTACTCCAGGTCATCCCTTGGTGAGAGTATCCATACATCATCGTGGACTGAGCTAATAGTGCAATACTGCCTGTAAAAATAGAAGGCCCAAGAATCTTCTGAATATTGCACTGATCAGGTGATAGCCTGAAGTATGAGATTAGTTTACTTATAGATTATATAGGTATGAGTAATCATTAAATTACACAGCACCTTCTCAAACTCAGCACTCAATGCAGAACATTCTGACCTCCATCGGAATGGAGGTCTGCACTCATCCACCTCTGTGAGAGGTCATCTTCTTTCCTACAGTATGTGAAACTATCTGCCATTCACCCTTAAATGCCATACTGGTTAGGACAGCAAGGATGAGAAGATATATATATTCAGTTGTAAATAAATATTAACAAGCATTTCATAAAATAAACAGTGTAACAGAGTCCAGCTATAAAACGAAGAAGTCAGCAGATGTGCAACCAGTGATGAACAGATTTTGATGAGTTCGTGTTTGTTCAGAGATTTTATTGCCAATTAAGACACAGGAATTAAAAGCAGATACTAAGGTTTTCTTCTCTGTTATATGCAGCAGTGATGATGATTCCATTTAGTTGGTCTTAGATGCTTGCCTAGGACAGGATTATTTGCGTTTGGCAGTACGTTTTTGGTCTATTTTCTTCATAGCAGCCTGCACCCCTTTGTGATCAGGGTGTACACAGATCTTGATACCTTTTGTGGTGATAAACCTATAGGAAGAAAGAAAGAAAGAAAACCAGCCGGCCATTAAATTCCAGTCTCCAAACGCAAGTTTACTGTTCTTGGTTTTTACGCAGAACATGAGGAACAGTGTGGTAAAACCATATTATATGCTGGAGTTTGTAGTTGTTACTTGGAATGACGGCAGTTAGCAACATTAGTTCCCTATTTATGGGACATGTATGTAACATACATGGTCATGTGCCTGTATACTGATATTGAAAAAAAGGAGCATACCTGGTATGCTGAGATTTTCTATGAAATCATGATGCACATTTACCTCCCGGGAGCAGATCCCAGATTTGATAAAAATGCATGCTTGTGAGATCAAAAGACCAAACACAGCTCCTAGCAAGAGTCAGAGTTACCCCAAACTCTTCCACATGATCTTTCCCCTTGCCTCAGTTCAGTGCACTGGGCTTCTAACTGCTCCACCCTGGCCCCTCGCTGAGATTCTTCCTCACTTTCTGGTCACAAAAGATCTGGCTGTTCAGTGAGATTTCTGCCGGTGTTTGTAAGCAGCATACATCTCCCAGCTCTCTGAGGCCCACCCCTCTCCTCTCACCCCCCAGCTGCCAGGTGACTGCTTCATGGGGGAACTGGAAAGGTGACCTGGACTAGCCAGATTTAGTGAGCTGGGCCATGAAGTGTCTTTTAATGCTCTCTTCCTTTTCGATGGTAGCGTGTTTGCATAGGTGAGTCTGAAGGTAAACCGTGCACTGGATACTTACATGACGGCATTTACTGGAACTTGTTGCACTTCATAGCTGACAAGACTTCGGATGTTCAGTTTCTTTGTAGACAGATTTACACAACTGAATTTGCGCATGGACTGACTTCCAACGCTCCCTAGAAGGGGAAAAATAGATAAATGACAAAGACAGTCAATGCTATGTTCATATTTAGCCATAATTACTTAATAAATTATGAATTCCAGCAGATTTCCAGTTGTGGTTAGAACATGGGTGTCTCATGAGATGTACAGCCAGAATACCAGTTATACAAGAGAGCTTAAGGTATCTTTTGTGATGCATCCTACCATTTCTAGATCATTATTGTTATTTCAGTTAAGATGTTAATCTTCACTCATTCTCCTGAACAATTGCATAATCGTTCTGCCCCTGGGGAGTCACTGCTTCCATAGCAAGAAAAGGTATTTGGCATCACTCATAATTAGGTCTGTATCATCTGCAAATAAGCGTCCATATGGAGTAGCGCTCGGAACCGGCACCTTTACTGAGTGGATTTCCAAATGTCATCTGAATGTGGATCAGTAATTCCCCCTACTTTCCAAGTGAAGGAAAGGAAAGCAAGGCTACTTGTCTCACGCTGGACATCCAAAACTAGCGTTAAAAAAAAAATTGTTGAAAGAAAGGGAGGTATGTCTGCCAGAAGACTAAGTACTTGCATAGTCTTGCTATAAGTCTGGTTTCGTGGGCAATGGAGTGCTACTTAATCCTCTCTTTCCTCCAGCACTTTCAATACATTTCAGGGAAATGGACTGGTGATTAATAGAGAGGATTGCAATATCGGTGTAAATTCTCTGGGCAGTTGTTACCTTACATGATGATAACTAAAAATGGGAGCTCATTTAAGTGAGATGGAGTATATGTATACATTACTGGAATCCTTCACTTGCTAATTTCTGGTTTTCTCCCACCCATCAAAGACAGGTTTGGGAAGGCATGAGAGGGACAAACAGAACACTGCTGTATTGTGACATTTCTTTTTGAAGAATTTATAGAGAAACTGGCTTGAGAAAAGTCCAAGAGCTGTTCAGGTACAACTTGCTAAATTTAAAACCTGCTTCACATAATGTCATTATCTGTGAGCTTTTCTTTGTTTGCAATAATTGGAATAGCTGAGGCAAACACACATCAGCCTTTGGAGAAGCTGTAGCATAGCCAGTGCATGGGTACTGGCAGAGTTTCTAATTCTTGAGATTTTGTTTGCCTGAAGGAATATCTCTTCTGATCTTGCTTTAGTCATGAGTAACGCGATGTGTTTTTTGATTATTCATTACAAATACGTATCTTACTGCCTCACTCAGATTGGTTTTCAAAATGTGGCATTAAAGAGCTCAAAGACAGTCAAGCAATCCTTACTAGTCCTGGAAATATTCTCTCTACTACTAAACTATTTCCAGGGAATGCATACAGCGAATACCAGCAGAGCTTCTCTAAGCCTGGGAACAAAACCAAACTGCTCTGCACCTATAACTACCCTTTTTTTCTGGTGGTGGTTTTCTTTTTTTTTTTTTTTTATCATTCTTCTTTCCAATCCTTTTTCTATCCCTTGCACACCACCTCAGTGTGCTTTTTCAGACTTGGTGATATTTATGGCAAATTGTACAACCTGGAGAATGACATTACAAACTGGCAGTCTGTGATATGAAGCCACATGTTGCCAAGATTAACAGCAGTAGCGTTAATCAGCGCACGAGAATGTAGTATGATCTAGCTCTAGAGGCACTAGGTCAACATACTCAGTGTGTAGCTACATAATCTGTGAATGCTTTGCAGGTCTCAGTTTGGTTTTGGTGTGGTTTTGTGAAGATACTTTTCTGTATGTTTCTCTTCGCATATTTTTGTGGGTTTGCATATGGCTTGCCTATGAGTGTCTTCTGTGATTTTTATGTGCTTGTTTGCATGAATTTCATTGTGTGTAAGAAGACGTGCTTACGTGTGTATGTTCATGTTTTTGCATGTACATGTAGCCTAATCCAAAAGTCACAGACCTAAACATCACTGTAGACACTTACTTAAAGCATGGCTAATAAGCATGGCTCATCTCAGTGCTCATAAATGGTCTCAAAAAGATGTTAAATTGTACGAAATCAGGAAGAGAGAGAAGACATTGTATAAATCCATTGCTCTCCTATGCAGTTTTTGTTCATAGTTTGCCTGTCTGTACCAAAATATTTGGCTAGAAACAAGCAAATATCCAATATGTGATACAGAACTGGAAGAACTTTTTAAAATAGGGACATTAGAGGGATTAAGGCTATATAGTTAGAGAAAGACAAATAAAAAATAACATAATAAAAATACATATAAAAGTAGTATATCTAGAAAAAGAAAAAAAGTACATCTTATTCAAGAAATATTTTTCATAAAATGTTATTAACCTATAGAACTCATTGCTATATGGCATCAGTGAGATTAAAAGGCATTGTGTCTTCAAGATTTCATGATTTTAAGACAAAGAATAATGCACAGAAACTTTCCTTGCATTAAAGCAGAAGCCAGCCACTAATTGACATCAGATGAAATCTCCCATAGAGCTGCCTTTTGTGCAGTTCTGATCTGGGTTTCCTGCAAGTTTTATCTTATGAATCAACTCTAACTGAGACTGAATCCTGCTCATCAGACCACTCATGCAATGCAGAGCAATTCCTGTCTTCCTCTTGGGTTGTAAACTTACCTTTCGCCGTGTGCACAGTGAAGATGCCAAGCCAGAAGATGAGGAGGATAGCTGCAGCGTGGAGTTTCATTGCTGGTGGCTTCTTTGTCAAGGCAGAGAAGAAAGTGGCTACTGTCAGCCCCCTTTCACAGAGTTTATATATTGTCATTCAGTGGTCAGTTCTTGTGTTCACTTTTGGGGCGTCATGGGGGGGCTGACTATAAGTGGAAAAAATTGAGTGGCAGTACTTTTTCTGGTGACAGAGAACCACCTCCTTTCCCCCACCCGTCCTTCACTAGCCCCCCTGTGAAGGCTTTTCCTGCTCTAACCCTGCTGTGGTTGCACTTGCTTCTGTGTTGCGAGTAGGGTTTATTTCAAGCTGCAAAAAGTGAGAGCTTTTGTTCTATAGTGGAAACCTTTAATAAACGTTCCTGTCCTTTCACACCTCGATTTAGAGAGCTGTAGTTAAGCCACACCGCAGAGGCAGAGAGTTAACATTCAGAGTTACCTCTTTGACCAATGGACCACTTAAAAGGGGAACTGTGAGCTAAAGGATGATGGAAACAGGAACGCCTTGGCTTTTTCCATAGTGGCTGTAGATAGTTGGTCACTTTAATGCGTAACTTTGGAGGGATATCACTTCTATTTCCTATGTGTGGTGAAACTTGTCAAAACTCGTCTGTTTTCTCCGTGATTTGATATGGCCAAAGCTGATATCACTATGTGCTGGGAGAAGGAAGAGTGAACACTATTCTACATACAGAGCCAGATCCAGATCCACTAGCTCTCCTGCCAGTCAGGCATAACTGAAAGACAATGGTTTCAAAGAGGAATAAGAGTTTATAAAGTTGAATTTTTTTTTTTTTTTTTTTTTTTTTTGGTGGTGTGGTATTTCTAGTATAAAGAATGGAGCCCAAGAAAGTAACCAAGCAATCAGAGAGGCACAATTTATAGGAAAGAAGAAAAAAGTTCATTGCACTTCCATGTAAACATGGTGTTGATAACAGGTCTGTCAACTTGTTCCAACTGTACCTCTATCAAAAGTGTCCTTTTTTGCGGTCTGTGCTAATCCTATTACCCAGTTTTAGGTGTCTTTTCTATGTTGCGGTAAGGTGGTCTGAGATACTGGACAGCATTGCTACGTGCCAGCAGTTTTGCACCTGCAAATATTTTTCAAGCAAGCTGTGGACCTCCAGGCCACACGTGAAGCAGCACCTGAGCTGGCACCATCGTCCAGAGCCTCTGAGCAGAAATCTCCTGTGCTTTACACCCTGGAGCACATCTATGCCCATTAGAAAAAGCCGTGCTTTGCTAGGCCCATGGAGACCTGGTGTGAATAGGTAAGCACCAGGCTGCCTGATGCATGACATTGTAAGGCAGTGGTGTAGGACAGCTGCCAGCGCAAAGCCTTGAGCAAGTGTCCATTCATGCGAGTCTGAAGTCTCCCCTGCTCTTACCTGCAGGCCTCGCCTCAGCTGGTTACTTCCAGTTTTCCAAATTCTTGATAACATCAATGTAAATTGCTTTGCATGGGGAAACGCAGCATGTGGAAGTCAATTCCCTAACATTCTTCGGGCAAATTATGATCGAGCTAAGAACTGAGCTCAAATACTTGATTCCTAGGCTGTAATGGCTGGTCTGTAACCTCAGGAACAGTCTGTAGGTCTTGCAGGTAGAGAACATGCTGCTTGGTTTACTTGTATATACACGCACATTCTTTGTTCCTTTTGGTTTGATTCTTTCATCTTACATATACCGTGCAACCCAGGGAAAAGCAATGGCAAAAGTAGACAGCAGGCGTAAGGTACTTGCTGCTTTACTTGAAGGTCTGCTAAACCCACTTGCAACACTAATGTAAGTTGCAGCAAAAGGGAAGCCAAAGCTTCAACCAAAGCCCCTAAAGGGCATGCCTGATGCCACACAGGGGAGTAACTGTACTGACCTCAGCAGCACTACTGGGAAATCTAATGTTAAGTTTGTGTCCAAGCAGTGTATCAGCTTGGTGTTTTGCTGAACACTGTCTGAAATCACTCCTTGAATAAGGTATTCTAACTTCTTGGTATTTGGCAGCTTTGAGATGCAAGGTAGCAACTTTGTCATTGATGGTAGAGAGAAGTTTTCTCCCCATTAAGAGAGGAGATGCTCCCTCATTTCTGCTCACTGATACGGTATGCACATGTATGTATATACTCACTGCCTACAGCTTTGAGGGGAAGGGTCACCGGCTGTATTGAGCATAAGCCAGCTCAGAAAAAGTCAGTCGTTCCCATGGAAGCTTCTGCAGGTTGTAGATTCATCCCTGAGGTGTTGTTAGAAAGCCTGTTGCTTCTTCAGTTTTCCACCATTCTTAAGGTGGGATGGAAAAATTGCCCTGTGGCAAGTTTTTCCCCTCTTTGTAGTTCTCATTTGCTGTGGCCTCCTGGGCTGTTGGTCTGTGTAGCTGGCTTATGTCCAGTGAAGTCTGTGTTTTGGAGAAGAGTTTTGTGGGCTAGAGTCCCACAACCCAGTCTGTGGATATTTGGTGATCTTTGGTGTTCTAATGTTGTATAAGGCTCATTTTGCGTGTACTCTTAACACCAACGTACACTGCCTCTTTGCTGTGGCAAAAGCTTAACTGCAAGATGATCAGACATATGATCTTTCTGTTTTCTTGCTGGTAAGTCATATTAAAAACACGGCTAATAAGTGCTCAAAGTACTTTTCCTATTACTGCTTCTCAGCACTGGGTAAGTTGAATGCTAATGATACTTGTCCTGGGGCTTGACTGCCTCTTGTGTGGCTCACTCATCACAGGCTGCTTTCAAAGCATTCTGGAGGAAAGTGATCATTTGCATGTGATACATCCACAGATGAAACGGATGGTATGATTATGGAATTCTCTAATAGTTTGTAAAGTCTGAATTGTGGATAAAGATGACTAACTTTACCACAACGCTTCCCATACCCTTGGCTACAGGTATGATGTTGTGTGTGCCATGAGAGCTGCCCCTTCTCCTCCCCTCCACGTCTCATGTTTAACACACGCACTCTTTGCTGAGAGAAAGCAGGTGCAGACAGTGGATATTGCAGGTATGAATGTGTAGATGTATCAGTATTTAACCTTTGGAGCCTGCTTGCGTGCAGAAAACCACAGGCTTTGAGTTAGTCACCTAAGCTTTCTATACAACATGGGGAGAGGCTGGGACACACAGCCCTGGGAGAGGACAACAACAGCAAGCTCCTGCTTGAGGAGTTCAAGGGCTCTCCCAAGTCCTTCAGCCCCAGCTCCCATGGAGCAGCCTGCCTCCATTTTACCAATGCAGCGGCTGGGGCACAGAGAGGTGAAGGGACACGTGAGACCGCTCATGCACAGTAGGAGGCAAAGTCAGGGCCTGCTCTAGAACAGCTCCTAACCAACTGCTGAATGCAATAGTTTTCTTAGTTTTTAACAAGGTGGAGAAATTTTTACTGAAATAATTGTTGTATACACACTGTTTCGTGTCAGCAACCCTGCTGAAGGAAAAGAAATATGCAGTGAACAGAGTGTTGGGCCTAATATCAGAGTTTACTTACTAGGGTAAAAAGTCTGAAGTATTCCATCTTCTCATACTGTAGTTACCTTTCAAAAAAAGAGACCAAGATCTTCACAAAGAAGTAAATTTATATGCACTGCTAGAAACGAGCATCTTTAGTGAATGTTCAGCAGCCCCTTGAACATGTGCCAGCAGGTCACTATCAGTTTGAAGACTAAATCAGGGCGTTTAGTGACTTTAAGAGGGAACGTAAGAACCTCAGCTTAGACACATCTGTATTCAGACAACTATTTTTAGGGTGGGAGATGCCACCCTCAGGAGATACATGTCTGTCATATTATTTACAGAAGCAATATGCACATGTGTCTTATGCCAGACATGCTGAGTGAAGTTAAATCTGATAAATCTGACCCTAATGTATTTTGGTTTTGCATTGTTTCTTAACAGTTGGAGTGCTGGTTTAAGAATTACCAGCAAGTGACATCTACCTGTGATATTTACATGACTTTCCTTCCTCCCTTCTTTTGCTTTTCACCACTTTTGCACTGTACATTTCATGCTGATTTCATAGGTACCTGAAATAGCAGTTTATGTTCAGCCTTTTTTCATTCATATTGCAATGGAGTAGAAACAAACACATGCTTGGTGCTCACATCTCAGCTGAGAGACAATGACTTTTAATCTAATTTGATCACTTAAATCACATTTTTAATAACTACTCTGTTTTGTGCTGGTTTTGGCAGAACAACTCCTTTAGAAATGTAACCCTATTAACAATATTTTCTCTTAATCATAATAGAGTTTTTACTTGTAGACCATCTGTTTCCACTACCATACTGCCAGCTTTTCCCTGGTGCTGCTAACATGCTCCTCCCTTGATGCATCATGTGCTCTTAAATACGTTAGTTGTATCAAAATCTTTCCTTCAGTCATCCAACTTGAAGCATTCAGATACATAAAATTAGACTGAGAATGATTTGGTTTGAAAGGGACCTTGAACCAAACATATAAAGGTTACTCTACAGTCAGCTGTATGCAGGCATGCACCCATTTTGCTGATGTTTTAAGCTGACTTGACATGAATGTGGCATTCTCCATACAGCAGAGGTCTTTGGTCTTTCTTTCATTCAGTGTTGTAGTGCTGTTTTGTTTTTGGTTTGGTTGGGTTGTTGGGTTGTTGGTTTTTGTTGTTTTTTTTTTTTTTTAACGAGCCGTTATACAGTCACCCAAGAGTTTACAAGAGGATGACTGAAGACTCTGATCCTCATCTTTATAATTTTAGTTAGTCTTGTCTGTCTTGGTTCTTTGTGAGATGCGTACCAGGAAGCTAACTAAACACCGTGCAATGCTGTTGCTGCAGACAATCACAGAGGTGACTATAGCCCAATTCTGTGAAAGTATCTAAATATCGTACATGTTGAAACAGGAGCCAAATACCTTTGGGAATTTGTGGAATGTTTTCAGTCCATCCTGTTGCTTTTTTCTTCCTTGTTTTGTTTAGGGTTTTTTTTTGTTATTTCTGTTTCTGTTTTCTCTTCCTCAGCTCTCATGTAAAAGGGAGAATGCAGATTTTGTTTAGCACTTCTTTCTGTGCGTGCCATATCTTTAGGATCAAGGATGTGAAAACCAAGTCTTATTCTGTTAGTCTTCAGGAGAAGAATCAAGCCTATTGTGTGAAAAATAAATATACTTCTTGGTTAACCACGGATAGTCAGTGCCTGTAGACACGGGAGATAGATTTGAACCAATATGTTACTTCTGGGTAAACCTGAGCTTTCTTCAGAAAACTGAAGAAGCTCAGATGCTTGTTTTCTCAGTGGGGACAGTTTCCTCAACTGTATCTCATGCTCTGGAGAGAGCCCCTTGGCCAATCTGTATGTGTTTGGATTCCTTTGCTCCATGATGGTCATCATAGGGACTATTTTGAAGAGCTAAGATTGTTAGGGGGAAAGGGGAGTTACAGGTATAAGAACACACATCAGTGGTCTTTGTATGCCTCACTCTCATCTGTTGTGTGTGTGCTATTATTTACAAGTACACAGGCTTTTTCTTATCACTGCCATGAAATACTTTTGCAGCCATATCTATTTTAATGAACGTTTGGAGTGGGGGCTATGTAAAAGAGAATCACAAATAGAGCAGCACGTTCCAGGCAGCAGAGCAATCAGCAGAATCAGTAAGCCTGGATTCAACTTCCAGTCCTTTATCTGCTAACTTCCCTTGCCTCCACCCAAGAATTATTCTAACTCCTCAGCATGTGTTTTCATGTGCCGTAGAAACCTGTGCATGCTCTCCCCATGCTTGTGGCTGTCTAGTTCACATGTGCTGACAGACCTGCTGGCTAGTGCCAAGCATCGAATACCCCTGCTCTGCTGGTTTCTCCCCACAGGGGAGGCACTATGTTCAGTCTTTCTCCTGTTCAGACACTAGGTTTCAGAAAGTTCGTAGGGATTTCTGCCTTTTGTTTACCATTGGTTGAAATTGGCCAGTGTATTTAAAAAAAAAAAAATTAAGGGAAGACAGACAAATAATGCAAAATTCCTTTTTTGAAAAGTCACCTTCTCTGAACTTTCCAAAAGGGAATCCTTGGGGTTTATTTCTTCTGTTTTTTCCCCACGTAGCTGATTTCTAATAAATGCATTTGTTTAAAACAGTAATTATACTTGTAAGCATTTTTAATGACCAAACCTTTATGAGGTCCTACAATGGAGTTTAGCAAATTTGACAAATTTTAATTTGCAGTTATGGTGTTAACCCCTGTGGCTTCCAGAAAAAAAAAAATAATAGAGAAGAAGGTAGGAAGAGATCATTCCAGAATCTTTTCAAGAGAAATCCATGGATTTTTTTTTCAATGAGGATACTTTTTTTCTTCCTTCAAAGAGAGTTCTAATAGCCTGTGGAATAGGTACTTTTCTACTTCATCTCTCAGATGAAGAACTGTCACACTTTCTAAACGTGACACTGGTGGGGTCCATTGCCTTGCTTCACACTGGTTACTATAATCTGACGATTTTGGGCCACATCCTGTTCTACGAAGTGTTATAGAATTTCTTAAAACTGATCACAGCACTTGATCCTCATCTGCCCTCTGACATGAAACTTGGTGCTCGTGCAGCTGTACCCTTAAATGGGTACAGACTGAGAAGAAGTATTTTCCTTTCAGTTGGCTTTTATATTTTCTTAGCCATTTGCTCAGTGAGCCCATAACAGCAGGAGAGTCACTGCGCAAATGAATGCTTGAATGAGAGGAGCAAGGAAAAAGGAGCTCAGCTCACAGTGGCCTGCAGCAAACACCCACTCTTGACAATGTTCCGCTCTGAACTTTCTAAAAGAGAGTCCTTGGGGTTTATTCGTTCTCTGGGTTTTTCCCCCTCATAATCACTACGAGTATGAAAGCATGTGTTAGACAAATGCATCAGTCTATATTATTCACCGGAGATCACTGCAGTGAGTGATGCAAAGTGGGAGGCAGGAGGGGATGGGAAAATTTCCCTCCTCCCCCCTCAAGTTAGTATTCATTTTATTCTTTGTAATTTCAGAGATCAGGCTGTGACTGTTAAATGCTGTTTCACTTTTCCTTTGCAAACTACTTTTATGTCTCACTAAGGGCTGCAGAAACCCCCACTGTGTCTAAGATAGCAATAAATTAAGAGCTCCCTCCCATGGTTATCATATTTCTTGCACTTAATTCAGCTGATTTCAGCATGGTCATGGGCCACTTTATCCCTCCCCCATGGTTCAGCATGGCCCCATGTGCAGCACTCCACCCAGTCAAGCAAAGCATGCCAAACCTGGTGAATGCCCTCACTCTCCTCTCATACACAAAATCAGCCCAAATCAGCCACATGTCCCAGTGGCCAGTAAGGCTACCTGCTTGTGCCAGGTCTAGTTTCAGATGATCAGTTTGCTCTCTATGCACTAGCTTATTTACTGACATAGGACACTGTTTTCTTCCATCACCTATACTACCTTCTTTGAGATAAACAATTATTTTCCCCATTTTCTACACAGAATGAAAAGAAGGTTACTGGTATCAAACTATCAAAGGCATACATGGGAATAGGTGACCTAATCTCTGCTTGATGAGGCAGTTTGTACTTCAGAGCTAGGCAGGTATTGATGCAGCCCCAAATTAAACGGGACCAGAGTCAGCTGATTGTTGCTAGTTAAAAAATTCAGGGACTGCCCTGCCTATTTATTCCTGTTCTTATCTTGCTCCAGCTCTTCTCTCTGTCAGTCCACCTGAGAGCTATTTTGCTTCCTCTCACCATGTGTAACCAGCAGATTCATTTTAAGTAATGACACTGCTCTTGCGTTAGTGCTTCTCTCCTGAGGTTCTCGAAAGGTTGTAAGAGTATTGGAAAGTATAATTAGCTCTCCTATCACAAAAGAGAAAGCAGGTCTTGCAAAATAGAGAAGTAGTGCTGTACCAGTGCACTGTTCCTCAAATTGGCTGTGGAGAGGGCGTCATGGCTCTCGGGCACCACTTGTATTTGCTGGATTCCTGTGCTCTGTCAGGGGATAGAGCTCAGTTGTTCAATTAGATGTAAAATAAGCTGTATGGCCTAGGTCTCAAAGGCATTAGGAAATAGCTACTGTGAAATAAGTAGGAGCTGGACTCTTGCCTTGAGTTAGCAGTAGCATTTTTCAGTGGCAATTTGCTATAGTTATTAATATTTAGGTAAGATTTGTATGTATGTTTTATTGTTTGGCAGCAAAGCAGAGCTGGTGCTCCTTGCAGAACTGCAGGAGTTCCCTCATGAGGAACTGGAAAGTTTGCAGGCTCTTGACTCTGTCTCCAAATTTGCACCTCAATCCTTCCACCAGATCTCCATCCGCCTGATCGCTCCTTTCTTCTATGCCCTGTGACTAAATATATCTCATTCCTGTGTTTTTTATTTGTTAGGGAGCACAGCTCTGATGGCCAATCAACTTGACAGCTCATCAGCTGGATCAGGGTCCAAAGCTCTGCCTACTTTCCCTATGGTTTTGCGCGTCCATTTGCTTCTCCTCTGAGTGAGTGAGACAGGTGGGTCACGGAGGCTGCTCCCCCTTCCTTCAGCTTGTGCAGGGAGTATGGGCCATGTTACAGAGCCACTGTGCCATTCTGTTACAAGGACTCACCACCTCAGTGTATGGCAGGTGAGTACAAAGAAAAGGGAGGGAATGTAGAGCATTCAGGGGACATTGTAAGGGGAAGTGGACGGAGATACCTGGACTAGACTGCAGCTAAGTCATAGTCTTTAATGGCTCATCTACTCCCTTATTACTTAGTCTCTGTTTGGTGATCTAAGCTTTACCTTAGGAAGAGAAAAGGTTGAAAGGTGTGTCGTGAACCCAGGGCCTTAAACCTGGGAGAATTAGCTAGCCTGAGGAACCAGGGGAAAAGAGAGATTGCAAAGAGTAGAAACTGGCAGGCAAGCGTTAAGCCTCCTCTCCCTGGGCCAAAGTGTTGGAGAGAGAAGAGGAGGGAATTTCAAGGATTTAGAGGCTTGGTGGCCTTGGGGAAATGCAACGTAATAACATGGCAACCTGAGCTGGCTTATTTTGTTGTGAGGAAAGAAAGTGATTGTTGGCCATATTGTGAACACCCATTTTTCTTCCCAGTCAAGGAAGAAGATCTTGGTCCAAGACTGATCTTGGACCTGCCCTGGCCTGTCAGTACCTTACTGCCAGGTTAGAAGGAAGTGTGTTGTCCCAGCAACTATTCTCTGCAACAGCCTTTGCCATGCAGGAGGTCAGGCTAGGTGGTCTGCTGGTCCTTTCTGGCCCAAGGAACTGATGAAAATAATTTCCCCTCAGCAGAGCTTGCCTTGCAGCAATTCAGTTTCATCTGACTTTGGCATGACCTTGCTTAGGCATCTTCGCAGTAGGGGTAAGGAGGATCAAGTTCAAACAGGTGAGAATCAGGTTTTTGTGCCTTCATGATTCTGATGGCTGTTGTGCCTTGGAGGTTCCCTGCGCTCTGGTTGCTCTGTGTGGGTAGCTCTAGCTGGAGCCCAGCAAGGCAAGAAGCTGGTGAGGCATAACAGAGGTGGTTAAAAATTAACAGGGTGTACCAGCCAGATATAATGTGCCATGCTCTCAGAAAGGGAGAGAAATGTCCGTCAGGGCTGTTTTTTCAAGACCTTAATTTCATGTAACAATGCCTGAATATGAAGCTCCCTCTTTTTAGCAGCTAACTGTTGAGGAGCATCTACTTTTGGGTTTTGTTTTCTAGGCCGTGTGTTAAGTCTGTTTACAAGCACAGTTGCGCAGTACAGAGAGACCTGTTCTCCTTTGCTTCTTACAACAGCAGGGCAGAATCTCAAGACTTTCCGCAAGCTTGGGCTTGATATGCTGCCAATACCTACTGAAGTGTAGTTCATTCCTGCTTGAAATTGGGCTGGACTGTACACCAGCACCACCAGCAGCTTTGCCTGCCTACGCTGCCATTGTGCACCTAAACTCGCTGCGCACTGCCATCGGCTGAACTCCCCAGCACAGACGAGGTCTAAGTAACACACTGCAGAGCAGCAGGATCTGTCTGCACATCAGACCCTGCAGCACTGGGAACTCTGAGAGGCAGAAGGGCAGGTCTCTGGGCTGCTTCTAAGGCTTGTGCAAAATGAGACTAAGGAAAACCTGACAGTGGATTTGGTTTCATTGTGTGGAGTCTGTTTCCCAAGGGCAATTTTTTTAGGGGTGAGGATGTTGAAAGAATTACAAATCACTGCACTTGAATGATTCTAATTTCCAGGCCAGAGCATGGACAAGTAATTTGATTTGGGCAGAATAATAAAAATAATACAGTATTTTCCTTGATCAGCCACATCATGATCTTATTCCTGAATGAGCTGGATGACCTATACTATCTACTTCTAGAACCCCTTTCACCATAGACTTGACCTGCTCCGGAGGAATTTTTTCTTATTCCCCTCAATATGACAATACAAGATCAGGCCTGCTTGGTGCAGCGTGAACAAGTGAACACATGAATAGCACTTACACAAAGTGCACAAAGGGTTGCATGTGTTTTGTCACACCTTCTATGTGATGTGTGGTGGTGTCCCTATTTTACCTGACCACTGAAGGAACTGGAGAGAAAAAAAGACACTTAGCTGAAGCAGAACAGGGCAGAAAAATGTAATTCTCTGTATCTTCCACCATCTTTGCTGTAATTGTTAAACAGTGACCCAACCTTTTCCACACCATGACTGGGTTCAAGCTAACAACACCTGTCTATCCAAAGTTATCCATTCTCATACATTGTGGCATCTCAAAATCCTGATCCAGAATCAAGAGGACTTCTCAGCTGGTAATTTTTGCAGGTTCAGAAATAAGAAATATTGGCTTGTGAAAGTGTTTAAGCATATCTAGAACCT
This sequence comes from Phoenicopterus ruber ruber, assembly GCA_009819775.1. NCBI lineage: Eukaryota > Metazoa > Chordata > Aves > Phoenicopteriformes > Phoenicopteridae > Phoenicopterus > Phoenicopterus ruber. The sequence goes on along the minus strand of CM020215.1, from coordinate 94,467,772 downwards.
GATTTGCATTAAGCTGAGGGAGCTTTCCAGAAGTCTGCTATAGTCTGTGTTATGAAAGAGTAAATAATATTCCTTACCAGCGGTATGAAATGGTAAGGAAGATGAACCTCCTGACTTTGTGAGGATCACTTGGGACATTTCTAAAGGCTGACTGTCTTTGTTCCCTCTGTTTCATACCTGGGGATTCAGCTTGTGTGCAGAGATGACACCTCTCTGCCCTTCCAAATGGGGTTGCACAGTAGGTTCTTTCCAGGGCAGGTTTTGTTTTTCCTTCCTGTCTGGCAGTGGCTTCAATTAAGAGATTTCACACCAAGTCATTGCAGTTGTTCTTTATGCAGAGAGAGGCTCATTTTTTCAGAAAGCACTAGAAAAGTACTCTGAAAATCTGGGTTTGTGTTGTGTACTACTGATTTCCTCTTGTAACCTTTTGCATGCTGCTTATATTCGCTATGCCTGCCCAGTGAGGATATTGTTACTTTCATCCTCTTTATTTAAAAGGTGTGCTCGTAAGAGATTCGGGTATATGATAATGAACTTTTCCAATCCTGAACTCCTAGAAGCTGAAGGCCACCAAAACATGAGGTTAGATTAAAAAATCATGGCACTTTTTTTATCAAAGGAGGGATTTGCTTTTTTTGTGCTGAGAATTTGGAGTATTTAGGGATATGGTCATGTAATACTGTCAAGATTTTCTTCAAGACCTTGAAGGAAAGATTCATTTCCCCTAGAAGGTAAAATACAAACCAAAATCCCCTCTTAACTTCCATGAAAGAGTGTGTGCTCACCTTCTGAGTGAGTAGGGAAGCGAAGTTAGGAAATGTAACTGTCCTCATTGTACCAGGAATTCTGGCAATGTTGAATGTCAGGTAACTAGTCCCTTGGGCCCTGCTCTAAAATAATGCTTGTTTTATGGTTTCCCTGTTTCTTCAGTTGGGCATATGGTTCTAAATAATGAAAAAAATGAGATGAGTGTTAGTCCGGAATGTGAAAACAAACCTATACCTTCTCTTGTTGCTTGTGCCTCTGACTCACTTTGAAATGACATGCTGAGCATAGGTCTCGTCCATAAAAACAACCGGGTGGCTTGAAACGTATAAAGGCACCCCGGAGTAAAAATGTGCTCACGTGGCAAAAGCTGGACAGGCTTCACGGTTTTTCCTTTCATCTTAGAGTATTCTGTTTGAGCTCAGGCTTCTCTGGGGCTGTTGGCAGGTAGGTGCGTGCTTGTACACACTGCTGGCTTAGCAGGGTGCCTCGGTGCTGGCTGGTTTTGCCTGCACTTGTACTGTTGCAGCACGGCAATTCCAGGAGTCACAGAGAGCTTGCTGTGGTTTTTCTGCTTTCTTTAAAAGCCTGGACTCCAGAGAGGCTTTGATCAAGGTGAGCTTTCCTTCCTGCCCCTGCCTGCGTAGCTGTTTTCCACACAGTTTGCAGACAGGGAGCAAGGTGCCTCTCCAGGCACGCCAGGTTGTAAGCTGACCCAGTGGGTGACAGCAGAGTCCCAAATGCTGTCGAAACTGTGCTCTGACCCCACCTGAAACTGGCTGTTCCTGTTTTCCCTGATAATAAACAGCGTGGTAGTTGGTGAGTGCAGTCTTGGGGCCGTTTTTACCAGAGGGTGCAGACCTTGCCAGTGAATTTTGGGATCCTATTCTGAGAACGTGAAAGGCTGTCAGCTTATATAAAGTCTTATGCAAGAAATTATTCTAGGGAGAATTCAAAGCTGATTTTTCCTCCCACCTGTGGCTATCCATTACATTTTGCCTACGTGTTCTTTCCGTGCCTTCTTTATTCTTTAGTGAACTTAATACCTAAGCTACTGAGCCCATTAGTAATGCTTGATTGCAGCCCCTAGCCCCTGTGCTTCAGTGATGTAGCTCTGTTACTACAGAAGTGGGAATGGCCTCGGCCTCTTACTCAGCTGCTCTGTGAGCAGGAAATAACACCTCATTAATATCTTTTACTGACCAGTGATTGCTAGGTGTCGCTTTGTGGAATGAGAGAAGGAAAAGGCTCTTTTAGGGTATTTGGCCCATCTCCTGGATATTTATAGGTCTACTCTGCCTATAAATAAACTTGTAACGGGAATTGTCTCAGTACAAGTTATTGATGGAGCTACGACTGTGCCAGCAAGGCCTCTACTCTGGGCCGCTGCAGGCTGGATTGAATGAAGGCGGCCTGGGGGTCTGCTGCGCTGCTGACGTGGGATGCCGGGTGCTGTGGGCGCGTGGGGAGTGGGCGGCCTGGGGGGAGTGGTGCTTCCACCCCGGGAAACAGGAGACCTCCATAGGAGCACGCCACGAGGGCCTTGGGTGCACCAGGGAGCACAGACCCGCGGCTCTAGCACCTTATAGCCGATATAGAAGCACAAGAGACACCCGTTACTGCTGACTTCCAAGCCTGCTTTCCCTTCAATCAGGAGCAGCTTGATACTGATACGAACTAGTAGGACCTGTGCTCTACAAGTTCTCACCTGTCTCATATGCCATACGTTAGATTCAATAGATCATGTATGGTGATGGAAATTTCTGTCTTTCGTGATACATTTTTATCTCTGTGGAGAAACTGAATGGTGCTGTACTGTGACAGTAAAGCATGAAAGTGTAGATAACAGCTTTTGTGTATGGGGATAGTTACATTTACTCTCCCGCATGCTTCAAATCTCTGCAGGATGGATTTCATTGAACAGTGAGTTTCTCATTGATTAATCGATTTAGAAGGACCTTCCTTCTGGGGTGATTAGTGACAGGACACTGTATGCTGCTTCATCCTGCATTTTACTCTGAAATAACTGCTGATGTTTCTGCACCAGTTGTGCACAAATACTGCACCTCTGCTGGGGAAAGGCAGCTGCCTCTGTGTTCAGCCCGTCCTAGTGGTCAGAAGTTGTAGAGCTAACTATAAAATATTTTTATTTGATTGTTGTAATCAAATAAAAATCTTTACACAAAATGTTTTTTTTTTTTTTCAGCTAATAAGGATATTCTGTAGCTGTGTATACTTAAGCAATTATATAAAAATAATTTTTCACATTCCAATATTCCCATTATAGTAGATTTAGGAAAAGGTGAATGATACCTTTCATATTTATGGCATAATTAACTTTCTAGTTGTAATTTGTATCCAGTTAATTTTGGAAGAAGACTGGAACACAGATTCATACGTTAAAACCCAACATTTTAAATAGTTTCTAATATGACTTAATAGATTTTCCACACTGAACAAGTTTTGAAATCTTCAGTAAAAGTTGCACCCTACAGAATTCTGGATAACAGCAGTGAATATGCCAATATAGAAACTCTGTAGGTGCTGACATTTGAATGAATAGAAACTTACTTCATTTAGGAAATGGTTTATTGTACTTTATTTATAAAGTGGGATATGATCATTTAGTTAAAGGTATTTCACCCCATTCTTTCTATAAAAAAATTTTCTTGTTTAACTACTTACAAAAGCTCACTGATTCAATAAATGACAGTTTTCAATTGCTTAATTTAGAGTATTATAGTTAATTATTAACATTTGTTGTTTTAAGTTCATTTGAGATATAAAATAGGTTCATTTTTTAAGTATAATAATATAATCAGAGAAAGATTTGGTTCAAATGAAAACCTCTATGCTAATACTTTGAATAATGATTTTTCTTTACCTTGTTTACTAGTAACAAATTGAAGTTTCAAAAAAGATAAAACCACCTCATTAAATATCAAGATTGCTAAAATCAAAGAAAATAACAAGTAGTCAGCAGTGATTACAGCAAATTGCTGTGGGTAGTCTGGAGTAAGAGCACAGGTTTCTAATAGCAGTAGAAATCTAGTTTTCCCTCATGTTGAAACTAATTTAAGAGGTTTATTTATTGCCTGCCTGTACTTTAAATTACCAGAATGTATTTAAACTCTATGCAGGAGATGGGTGTTTAAGTGGTGTTGAATGTATGCCTGTTCTGGATGGGGACTTCACGTGGCAGTAGGTCCTCTCCCTCCTCACGTGGCCTAGAGCATATTTGCAGCATGGGGCAGTAGCAATGGGATGCGCATTGCTGGTGCAAATCCACCTCTGCTTACTTTCTTGCAAGCAGCAGTCCTGTGAAGTTCAAAGTTATGCTTTGTGTATGTCGAGTCAGTTAGATATATAAACACCTTAAAAACTGGAGAGCCATAACTCATAACTCTGATTTTTTAAAAAACGTATTTAATAAGTTAGTCTATATTCTGCTCCATTTTTGGCACTGGGAGGTTGAATTGGCAGGCAGAAGTCTTAGGATATTGCTTTGTTTGCTTCATTTTATTCTTTCCCCTGTTGTTTCTAACGTTGTCACTCTTTGCAGCTTTGATCAAAGAAAGCTTTGAAACCTTTCTTCTTCAGCTCTTAAGAAACTATAACTTTAGATCAACTCCATAAATGTAGAGCCCAACTCCCTCCTGTTTAAAGAAAGTCGGCCCTTCTCAGTTTGGAAATGTGTACCTCTTCAATGAGGAATCCAAACCAGAGAATTAGGAGGTTTGGTTCATCCAAAAGAATTCTGCAAAGTAACTTTGTAAAATGATGTAAATAAAAACGTGGGTTTTAAAAAACTATTTCATGTATGTTTAGCAGAAATGAAACTAGACTTTCTTTGCCTGCTCTTATTAATGTAGACTTAGTGGAAACGTGAAGTTACTTTGTGAAAAGACAGGAGATAAACAGAAGGATAAAACTGGAAATAACCACACTGACTGAGCCCATCTCAGGCTGACTGAAGTGCAGAAAGTAAGCAAACAGATTCACTAATGGATCCATTTTACTGCCTTAGCTCTAGTAATTTATCCTGAATCAGGTTCTGCTGTTTTATCAGTTGCCTTCATTTTATCCCTTGCAAGCAAAATAATGTGCATCTAACACCTGTGACAGTGATACGATCCAAACATGTTTCTCCGTCTTTATGGTTTGTTACAACATGATAGCATTTGTACTTTCTTTGCTTTCTTCTTTCCTTCTCCAAATTACAGTCAACTGGCCTCAATCTCTACTGTTTTCTTTTGCTTTTGATGCTTAAGGTTGGAGTGATATGACAAACTGGACAAAACCACAGAAAGTTTCTATAGGATAAAAAGAAAACTTGAATATATGTGTGGAGTATTTGGTTGTACATCTTTTGCCTTTATTATTCTAATTGTGAACTCCTATTTTAATAGAATTATCATTGCATAGCACAGTCTGATCATTGACATGCTATATGAATTCACTGTTTTATCTTAATCTTGGGTTTAGCAAGATCATTGGGTCGGGATGCTGTCAGATTAAATAAATTACCTTTAAAGTAAAAGACTGAATACTGGCTGAAATATTCGAGCTATGTCATGTATTAAGTTCCTTCTTTTCCATGTTGTTCCTAATGTTGTGAAGAATTTATATCTGAAGATTGTTTACACTTTTTTGTCTAGCAATTAATCACCTCATGGACAAGGAGTTACAAGGCATTTTTGTAAGTCCTTCTGAATGTTTGATTTGTTGGCTTCTATCCAAGGTAGAGTCAACTGATCACTCCTGATTCCAAAGGAGATGGCATTGGCTGCGTAAGCTTGAAGATGGGTTGCATCTTTTCTTATATACAACTTACATCACTGCAGGTGATCCTTTAATTACATTGCGTGTCTTATGTCTGTCTGTGGTTTCATCAATTATTCAGAGATAGTGACCTCATGTAAGTGTAACAATCACTTCAGTTGATAGCTTTAGGAAGGATATTTTTGGCCTAAGTAAGAATTTTCTTTGTCATCTCAATAAGATCCAGGAACTCCAATCTTGCACCAAGAATGATTGTGGCAGATAATAAACAAATATGTAACAGAACAACACTCTGTGAAGAACAAGCCTACAACCTAAGTGAATAAGCTGAAAGGTCTATACCAAAAAGGCACCCAAAACCATGTTTGAAGGAAGAACCCTCAGTATGACGATAAAGTTGCTATGCCATATGATATGCTGTAGGTCTACCTAACGACACAAAACATTTTTTTATATATGTTGCAGACATTATATATGTTTTATATCAGATTTTTAGATACGGATGATGTCCTCTGTGTGTCTGTTTAGATATACAATATTAACAGCTTTAGATATATAATATTAATATCTCATTGTAATAGCACCCACTAGATTGTTTACAGGCTGGAAGGCCTCCTAGCCCGTTTCTCCTTCACTCTGCCTGTCAGGTACATTCAGGGAATTTCTGTTACAGAAGCTTCTGTGATCAATGCTGACCTGAGACAGAGTTCATTGGACTTCCCCTGTATTTCTTTCTGTGTGCCTTTACTGCTCGCACACACAGAGAAGGGAATAGGGAAATAGGAAAGTAACTCTGAATCTAGTAATAGAGAAATGAAATTGAGAAGAACTCAAAGATGTTCTTCCTGGAGAAGGCAAAGCTCAGCTAAACAATCTGTTTTGCACAACAAAAGAACTGCGGGTTCTCAGTTACATTCATAAAACTTCTCTCCTACCTGACATTGATTTAAAGATTAAATTAGTATGATCATCTACATGACAGCTGAAAGAGAGTACATACACATGTTGATAAGAATGGGAAGTGTTAAGCCAAAAAGGGGAAGTGTTGTTATTAAGAATCCAATAAGATGAAAATTTAGAATAAATACTAAGAGTGTGATTAATAATCAAATGTCTAAAAATGCATAGTAGTGTAGAGTGCAAGGGAAATGTTATCCTTTTTTTACAGCTGAAATACCGACAGATACAACCCACCTGAAGGCTACCTACTGAATGTCTGGCAGGGCTGGGGATGTGTTGTGGGTTAGCCCTGGTAGGCAGCTCAGCCCCACCTAGCCGCTTGTAACCCTCCCAGTGGGATGGGGGAGAGAATTGGAAGGGTAAAAGTGAGTAAACTTGTCGGTTGACATAAAGACAGTGTAATAGGTAAAACAAAAGTTCCATGTGCAAGCAAAGCAAAATAAGGAATTCATTCACTACTTCCCATTGGCAGGCAGGTGTCCATTGCTTTCCATCTTCAGGAAAGCAGGGCTTCATCATGCGTAACATTTCCTTGGGAAGACAAATGCCGTAACTCCAAACGTCCCCGTCTTCCTTCTTCTTCCCCCAGCTTTATATGCTGAGCATGACGTCATATGGTATGCAATATCCCTTTGGTCAGTTGAAGTCAGCTGTCCCAGCTGTGTCCCCTCCCAGCTTCTGGTGCACCCCCAGTCCGCTCACTGGCGGGGCAGGGTGAGACACAAAAAAGGCCTTGACGCTGTGTAAGCACTGCTCAGCAGTAGCTAAAACATCCCTGTGTTGTCAACACTGTTTTGGTCACACATCCCAAACATAGCACCATACAAGCTATTACGCAGAAAATCAACAACCAAACCCAGTACGGGATAAAATATCCTTTGCATTTTGAAAGTGCAGAGGACTGAGAATTATGGCCTGTAGCGTTAGGAGTGGCTGGAATTGTTAACACGAGACTAAAAAAATTCTTGATACGACTCTATGAACAAGGGAACTCCTGGGGACCTGGCTCCATTTGCTTAATTTTATCTCTTTTTCTCTACATAATCATGTGCTTTGTTTGTTTGTTTTTGGTTAATGTTGGTCTGTGGTATAATGAGTCTATATTGCATGTTTAATTAGGCTTATTTCCAGCTGTGCTGTCACTGGCCATGTTGTATAGCTGTGAGTAATTAGTATCTGAAGTCTCCGTTGGCACATGTGAGAAGCGTGAGAAAAGGATCTCAAGAAGCAGATGTACAAGCGGGATATCACCTCTAATGTTTTACTCGTCGGGTTTGTGCTCGTGACCCCTTGGTATCAGAGAGGGCAGAGGTTTTGAAGGAAGTGGTAATACCTTTTGTTAGACCAGTTGAAATACTCTGAATATGGAAAGAATATCAGGGTCACGAGAGGCTTAACCGAAGGAGGAGTGGAGGTAACCTACCTTCAGCCTCTCAGGGACAGAAATGAAAACAACAAAAGTATTCAAATTGGAGGTGGTCCTATATGAAGCCCCCACTTTTCCACATGCTTTCTAATTTTCTTGCAAGGAGTTTATATTTGGAAATGGTTTCTCCTTTTCTGTTTGTCAATAGCTACTTCACGAACATGAGCCATAAGGCATTTTTTGTAAGGTCTTCTGAAGGTCCAGGGCTGCCTGTGCAGGAGTCCAAGGGAGCGTGGTTTGCACACCAAGAGGCAAAAGAAAGTGTAAACTGATGAAGAGGATAAATATCCTGAATTTTAAAATCCTGCTGATTGTTGCATTTCTGAAAGGACTCATCTACTTGAACACCTCAGTGTGTCAGTTATACCATCGTGGGCTTCCAGGACCAAAGCTTGAAGTGATGGGGTATGAGTTAATTGCTGGCAAGAGGGCTGGTAGATGTGTGTAGCCTGTGAGTCAGACAAAACAGTATTTAACATTATATACTGGATGTATTGAGGGGAAAGGCAGACAGTTTTGGTTTCCTCTGTTTAAATCAGTGACTATATTTATGCTAATAAATTAAACAGTGCCAGAGGTTGTTCCCAGATGCTATGGTTTTGTTTATACTGCTCAGCTATTGTCACTGACCTATTTTGGCCCCCACCAAATAACCCTCTCCCAGACCATTCCCACACACAGCTCAGAAGTTAACAAGGACCAAAATGTTCAGGGCTAAAAGGGAGTTGGGCTATAAGAGTAGGTGAAAAAGGGACAGTCTGTACTAGAGAACAAGTGTTGGGCACATTTACCTTCCTGGTATAGACATTAGGTATCCAGTGAAGAATGTACTTTTGTCAGCAGTCCATGGTAAACGGGTTGTGCAGCTGTCACTTGTCATGAATTAACCAGGGCTGAATCTAAGGTGGACTTGGAAAAGAGTATTTCTGGTCATTGTAATTTGGTTCTGACAAGAACATTTCGTGGATCACAATGTTATTTTCTTTTTAGAACAGGTCAGCTTCTCCCTCATGTAGTTTGCGTATCATCATCATCTGTACGAAGATGAAACAATAGTGGTGTTTTGATTTGCTTTCCTGTTACGTAATAGTTCTCCACCTGGAAGCTGATCCGACTCACTGCCTTGTTTCATACTGGAGAAGACTGCAGGTGCATGAGAATGGCAGTGGGGAAATGGGACTCTCTGTAAAATTTTGAAAAGAACCTAACCATTACACTTCAGAAATGCTGTTGTAATTCCTGAAAAGAGTTTTACATCAGTTGCTTCCACTCCTTTAGTCAGCGGCTCAGTGCGGGGCCACCTCCGTGGACTACGTCTCCCACCATGCACCCGCAGCCTTGGCCGTCCCCCTCCCTGCACGCGTGGGGTGTCTGGCGCCTCCGGGCACTCACCTGCCTTTGCTCATTCGTGTGTGGTCATACCCGCTAGGAAACCTGTTTGCAAGCAGTCAGACATTTTTTTGCGTGGTATTTTAGTCAAAATCCTGTCTTTCCAATCTTCCCAGCCCTTTGTGGTTTCTAAAGAGAAGCCAGCCAGCCCAAGTTAATGGCTTTAACTCTTCACTCGGCTCTGAAAATGCTCTGCAAGCACAGGGGAAACGCTGCTACCCACAGCTGATAGGTATGGAAACCGAGGCATGTTGTCTAATCCGCCGTGAATAGCGTGGCTTGAGAACAGAATCCAGGTCGTGTGCCCCCCTGCCAAGTATGCTAGAATAGGTGACTTAGAGGTGAAAGGCTGCGGCTGTGAGACGGCCAGTCCTTGTTTAGCAGCGATTAACATTCCTGAAAAACCTGCCCAGGCTTATGGCAGGTAGTCATGATTTACTGTGTGTGAGGGTCTTTATATAAGGCTTTACATGCCAGCTGTAGCAAGCTCAGATGCCTTCAACCCTGAATTTTAATTTGTATTATTTTTAAGTCTCTCCTTGATTTAAATAAGGAATAGTCTTAAATGTTTTTACAGGAATAACATGGAGATATGTCATTTCTTCTGGAAGAGGTGAACTACTGTAAAACCTCAACAGGGCATTGAACAGATTTGTTTAAAAAGAAAAAATCAAACCCACAACTGAACTTTCTAATTCAATTCCTTCCTGTGCTGGCACAATAGAGCAGTGGCTGCTACTGCCTCACCCAGGCTTCCCTGCCTGCAGTGGTTTAGCTTTCCTGCCTCCAGTAACGAGGTACCTCCCCTTCTAACGCAGCAAAGCTAAATTTAGCCCCTGCAGAGTGCACATTTCCTATATTTAGTGTTGTGAAAGTCAGACTTCAGCAAGGAACTGGCTAAACTATGAGGTGTACTGCAGTCCAGGAGACAGAAATAGAAACATAGCAAAGTGGGCTGGTCCTTGGATTTTCCCCCTCTGGGCAGGCAGCAACGATAATGGAGGGCCCTGTGCAGGGCTGGGCTTTTTTTTTTTTTTTAAAAATATGTGTCACGGCAGTTATCATGGGATTCCTGAACGTGAGCAGACAGAGAGCTGCAGAGCCTAGTGCCACTGGGAGGACACTGAGCGTAGCTGCTGGCTTTGTGACGGAGGGAGGCTGCTAGCAGCTCGCCCAGCCCTGGCAGCCCGGTGGGGACACAGGGGCGGTGGCTCTGGCAGGCTGATGCAGCATCCCCAGGTGCCAGGCGCACTGCAGGGGTGATTTAGGCAGCGTTTTACTCCTCTGCCCTACAGTGGTGTATCTGCATATGTATGATATATGCAGAAATATGCATGTGCTCGTACATACAGAAAGGACCCGATTCTCATTTACCCAAAGCTTGCCTAGTGTCAGCTTGGCAAGATTTGTAAGGCAATATAATACTGCTTATTAAGCCAGGTGATGTATTTGGGAGAGAAATGGGAAATTTGGGGGCACTCTCCTTTGGGTCTTGCATTGGAACAGGTGATGCAGGCCACAGGTATGGCAGTGGGGGTGGAAATGTGTTGTGGCTTTTGCTCGTATGGCACCCAACCAGATGGATACGTGGGGTGGTCATGGTGGCACCCAGATGGCAGCACACACTCCCTCTGCGCGGCTCTGCACCGGTCCCGGGCCCTCGAGCACGGCGTACACTGCTAGAGGGCTCGCAGAGTGGGACTTACCGCACCTAAAAGCAAACTAATTCAAATTGTAAGATGTGCCGGCATTGAGCCCCTTTTGTGCTACCAGGGGAGGTTAACAGAGTCAATATAAATGGGTATTCAGTGGTCATTTTAGACTTCCTCTTGGGTACTGCAAGCCATGCGATTTAATTCCTGTGTGAATCAGAAAACATCTTTTGGACAAACATCAGATCGATTTGGTTGAGCAAATCACTGTTGTTTTTTTTCATTCAAGCCTGCAGAGTCTGCACCTTAAACAAGACTGGATTAAAATTTGATCAAAAAGCCTGGTACATTACAGTGACAAGCCTCTGTCAGGGTATTCTAAGAGCCTTGTGGGAGCCTGTTTTCAGAAGAAATGTGTATACTCTAGAAAGAGAAGTATATAGGGCTAGAAGTTTCCTGAAATGATCCCCTGCTATCATAGCCATCAGGCCATACAATGGTAAAACTTTCCTAAACTTCCTCCTGGAAGGTTCTTCCAGAACAGCACAGGTAGAACCATTTTCTAATTTCCAGCCTAATTTTATTGTGGCTCATTTATTCCCATTTGTTCTTGTGCCATTTGTTCTTCATTAGCTCTTCTTCCTTCTTGATATATCTCCTCTATAAATATACCTAGGATAATCATATTTTGTGCCAGCCTTCACTTGGCTGGGCTAAACAAGCAGAGCTCTTCAAATTGCAGATTCTGAAATAGGCTATCAAGCTTCAGGACTAGTGCCACAAGGCATAAATACTTCCTTTTTTCCCCTCCTTTTACCTTTTTATCCATTAGAGAACATTGCACAAGTGGGGTTACTATGGCATGGGGAGAATTTGCCGTTATGTCTTATTAGGAAGTGTAGCATCAGAATAGTTTTCCGAGACAGGGCATTGCACTGAAAGAACCGTTTTATGATGCAAATTGCCAGGTACTGGTCTAGATGGGCCATTTGCCTTTTTTAAAACCTTGATTTCTAATTTTTTTAATGCAGAATAGCTTAGTTGCTATAGAGAAAATCATGCTGTTATAAGCCAAGGAACATGACCTCAGAAAAGGATTGAAAACAAAGCAGCAAGAGCAGAGAAAAAAGAGCAGAGTCTTCAAAACACCTCAAATTTTCCCAAATTTTCTGTGAGAAGCAGGAGTGTTTTCGAAGCATTCAGGACAGCATTCACATATTAGTTGCTTCTCACATATGGGCTGGTCCTTGGGAAGGGGAAAATGTTTCTAGCCTTGTGACAATATCCCAGACTGGAGTGAGCTCTCTGTTCCTTTTTCCTCTGTCTCCTGGCTGAGTTTCTGTGCATGTAATGAGTTGCCGTTGATGGCTTTTGACCACTCCTTTGAGCTGGGCGCCAGCAGCATGAAGCTGGCAGGGAGTGAAAACTGAATCTGTGTAGGCGGGAGAAGAGGGAAGCATCTCTGAACAGCAAGGCTGGGTCCGTGCACCAAAGCAGAGCTCGTAGCTGAGAACAGTCAGTCCGTAATCACCGCTGTCTGTGGAATCACGGAACCCGAACCATCCTGGGGCGGGAGATGTTTGCTGCACTCTGCAGCCATGAATGACAGGCACAAAGACAATCTCACGCTGCTCAAGTTCCGCTTTAACTTGTCTATTACCCATAAAGCACACTCTGACTTGAGCATTCATTCATATACACAAGCATTAAGTGTATCTGAAAACGTGTATCTATCTTGACATCCTTTGGCCTCATGTTCAGCGCAATGCTTTGATAAAAAAGGGCAGTGAAAGGGCATTATTTTAGCTGGAGGCCAAAAGCTGGTAGAAGGGAATGGAAAGGGAAGGGGATTCCATGCTGAAGGTAATTAGAGAAGATGAAGTACTTAAATGAAGTGAATGCTTCACTGCACTTAGAGTTAATGCTGAATTTCACTGGTCTGGGAAAAAATGCTGAAATGTTGCTGCTCAGATTTGTGTTAATAATTTTTTTTACGTGCTACTAAATGACCCAACTCACTTTGTCATGGGAAAAGAATAGTAATGATCCAATCAGTGTCCTGAAGACTCCAGGAAAAGACTCGGTACAAAGCAAGCCAGCTCTGTGCGATGTGACCAGACAGCATGTGAATGATTTAATATTATCTTACTGGTAGATCCAAGAGCCAAAGGAAATGGAGGCCTTGTTGGGCAAACAGTGCCCAAGAGCTAGAGTCACCGCTCCAGTAACTCATAGTCTGAACAAATATAACAGAGAAACAAGGGAGGATGTGGCATTGAACTAAATGGGAGGTGAGAAGCCATAGAAGCGTGGTACGATGTGGGAGCCTGTGCTGCTCCAGCAAGCATTAATGGCTCACAAGCAACCTTACCCCCTCCTCCCAATCAATCTGCACTTAAAGAAAGGTGATGGAAATTAAGTGCAATACAGCTGCTTCTGTAGCAGAGAGTCTAGTGGTAGAGTGATTGCAGGCAGCTTCCTATGGCCTGGCTATGTGGTGATTGCCAAGGTGATGTCTAAGAGCTCAGCTCCTGGAGCCCGCAGCTGCAGGGCTCAGGCACGGCCTGGGGTGGGGCCGCTCTGCCCAGCGCTGGGGCACCTTCAGAGCTGTGCCACCTGCCCGGGGCCAGCTGGGAGCTCCCTGTGGCACGGAGCAGAGGTGCTCAGGGAGATCTGGCCGGGGTACACCCAGGTAGGCAGTAACGCAGCTCGGCCTTTGCCTGGGCCTCAAGCCTTTGCTGTTTCTCTGTATCACGTGGCACTAAAGCCGTGGTGAAAACCAGCTCTGCTCAGGTCTGTTGCCAAAGTCCCAGTGACTCTAATGAGGCCAGGATTTCAGCCTGGTGAGCTCTTCAGTAGTGCCATCCTCACAGCCGTAGCCCAATTAGCCAAGAGATACAAAATCCTTTGTGACTTTCCACCTTCACGTTCCTAGTTCAACTGCTAACTAGCTACTGAGTACCAGTTACCCTTTTTCTGTCTCTCAGGTGCTTACTTCTGTTGCTAAAATGTCTCCCTCCCTGGCAGGCAACATGAGGGAGGATGGCACCCCTCTCTCCTTCCCCAGATGGTCACTGCTGTCTCCTCCTCAGCCACCAACTGCTGAACGTGAAAAGATTCATGACATGAGTGTTGACATAGTGAGAGGCTGAGAAATTCCCTGGCTTGTAGTACTGTCCTCAGCCCGACCTTCCTCTTCATCTATATTTTCATTTGCCGCTCAGGGTGGAGGAGTGTGGCCATGAGTCATCCTGGGGGCTGATGACTCATATTTTCAGTCAGAGCCGTCAGCGTGCTGAGGGTTTCTTGAGGCTCTGCCCAAGCTTTCGTGCCCGGAAGCTCAGCAGAGGCAGGGGACTCTCTCCATCAGGGGTATGTCCGTGGGTTTTCCTCACTGTGATTTCTAGCCCCCAGTTGTCTTTTCTCTCTATTTCATTGTTTCCTCTGTTGCCAGTAGCTTTACCCTCCCCCATGATCCACCTCTGTGCTTTCCGGTTCCAGACTGAATCTGCCTGGTTTCCATATATGCTAACATTTTCCTCTAACATCCCATACTCTTCTACTGCTTGGAGAGAGCCCGCTGGTATTTACTGCCTGGATGAGATACAGCTCCATCATAGCTTGAAGAGCCTGTGTCGATGTCCTTTAGGCTATGCTAAGAAATACCACGTTCTTTTGAGTGCTTCAGTTGCTAAAGTGTACATGCTGCTGTATGGCATCCCTCGGAGCTGGTATCACCATGGGTTAAACGGGCTGCTTTCCAACTGTGCATCTGTGGTTCTTAAAATACCCATCCAGTCCCCAGTTGAGGTTTGCGTATCATCCATGGTGACTGGCTGAAGCAGCTGCTGGGCCCAAGCATTACTTGTTGTCTCCTCTTGTTTGAGGTTCACCTTCACATCAGACTATAGTGTCAAGAAGCAGCACATGTGGGATCTTGGGGAGCAATGGCAGCTAGGAGGTTGTCCACACCTGAGGGGAGTCTGCTCCAAAAGGAGGTGATGAGAGACAATCTTGAGATGGTTAGTGAGAAGTTGCAGGAAGAATTCTGCTTGACGTGTAAGCCAGTGGTGATATTGGACGGGGATCTGAATGAGAGGTGCAGTATGCTGGGGAAACTGGAAAAGAGGACAGCATTGGAGGGTAGCAAAAAAGTAATCAAAATAACCCTTCCCAGCTCCTTTGAACTGAGGAATATTCTGACATTCAAAAGCACCAAAACATAAACAAACAAAAAAGAACTTATTTTTATTGTACAGTGCATGACTGATGTGTTGGCAATGTTTTGTTGTCATTCTGCATGGCTTTTAATTGAGGTTACCTAGAAACAGTAAGGGACAAAAGTGTTTCACCATGACTGAGTTCTAACCATGGGAGAGCGTGTAGGAAAACCAAAAAGTACCATGGAGAAGAATGGAAAGCCAAATTATGTTTTCCTCAGTCTTTTCAGTCTCTCCTTTATTTGTAGACTTTTTAAGTAAAAAGCATAGAAGGAAGTGATGCAAACAAGTTATGGTTTAGTTCTGTCATATTTTTTTCTCTGATTTCTTTCCTTTTTCCAAATTGAAAAGAAAAAGAGAGAAAGGAGAGAGAGAAGTGAAAAATAATTCAGTTCGGGGCTCTTAATTGAAACAAAAGTTAAATTTTTAATCTCACTACAAATTTTCTTCATAATTTTCATTTTTTAAGAAAGCCAAAGTTTTTGTGTTTGTTGGAGAAGCAAACCAAACCAGTACGAATTGAAACTTTAAACCACTCTGTGCTTGACAGAATGAACAAATGGCTCCTGCTCTCTGCATACGTCTTTGCTTCAGTAGATTTAAAGATGCAGTATACATAAAGAAGACATAATAACTACACCATTTACCAAACTGCAGTGCATCTCACATTTTGTGTGACAGGTTAAAAACCTTGTATTTCATCTGAGCCAGCTCATGCATGGGCAATAAATAAATGAGCTACTAACAGGCTACCGAGGATGTGAAGCCGTTCTGCACCCTTTGCCTAATCATGAAGTCTAAAAAAGAGTATCAGGCCAGGAAGTGTATATACACAGAAGTTCTCAGATCAAAGTGTCCCCAGAAAAAAAGATTTGCTGGAATAAAGTAGCTTCCAAAAAACTCTGGATAGTTGCAGTGTTAGTGGAGCCAAGCCCCCTGGAAGCTGCCAGCCATGTTGTGTGTCTTTTGGCACCGCTGCAACATACGTAAATAGCTGGAGACCTTTCTGCAGCCAGGAACAAGTGAGATGAGAAAAGGCCCTGTTTCTAAATTTGAAAAGAAAGCTGTAAACAACAGGCGTGCTGATTGTAAGCATGCCAGGGGACTTCAGGAGTCTGCCCTTTGGTCCTCTGTGCAGGCAAAGTCAACTTCCCTTCTGTTTTTTTGTAAACACAGACAGTGCATGAGCACAGTCTGGGACTGCTCTTTCCTGAGGACCAAATCCCAAACCGGGAAGAGGAAACTTATCCTGGTGTGATCAGAAGCCCCACTCTCACACTTTTGCTTTAATAAGGCGTTGCTTACCAATTGTCCAGAGTGGCTGCCTTAACAATATGTGGGCCTGCTGTGCAGTTCCTCTACTTAATCTAGCCTTTGAAGAGGTCAGGCAGGATTATTTTTAGGGGAAATCAGAGCAATAAATAAAGATCTTAGGCCGTGGGACACTCTGCTAAGTTAAGTAAATGGCAATTCACTACAATATGAGTGGTAAAAGAGTCCACATCCTACCCGTGTCCTGGACCACCGTGTGTTTGGCATCTGGCCACATGAATTTGTAACAGATACTAGATGTCTTTGCTGTTCCCTAGTCCTATTCAAATGCCAGCCGTATTTCCAGCTTCCACGAACTCTGCACACTCCACACAGTGGGCTGCAGATTCTGTTGATGGTACAGTTTTAACTACCACTGATCTGGTCAAGAGAGAGCAATGTGGTCTACTCAGAGAAGGAAAGACATATGTTAAGCTATCTTTTCCCAGATTTCCATTATTTAAAGAGTCGGGGTCTCATTTTAAAGTGTTTTAGTTTGTTCTTAACTGAAAATTTTTCTACATTATTTTGCAGAGGTGTTTGTATAATTTCATAGAATCATAGAATCATATAGGTTGGAAAAGAGCCTTAAGATCATCAAGTCCAACTGTAAACGTAACACTGCCAAGTCCACCGCTAAACCATGTCTCTAAGCGCCACATCTACTTGTTCATGTATCTGAAGAGAAACATAATCCAACAAGATAACTGAGGACTTTTCCAGCCACAGTGTTACGTCAATGGCATTTTAGTTCTGTTAGAAAAAAGGGTTGTATAGTACACTGGGAGCACAACTGAAGGCAGCGGCTACCTAGGTGGTATTGTGCGTCAGAGGAAACTGGAGCTGAGTAGGCAGCTGCACGTGGTGCATTTCACACCTCACCAGGTCATAACCACTAGAATAACTTTTCAATTATTCCTTCCTGCAGGCAAGGTTGTGAACTCCAGAGAAAACATAAACCAATGCTTAATCCCCCAAATTGCTCAAGGTATGTCAGTTTATTAAGCCTTTTGGCTGCTTTTTGCATGCTTTCCTAGTTCACAGAAGTGACCCTTTGAAGTTTTCAGCACTTTGCGGGGGAGCTCTGGCTACAGGTGCTTTTTGTTAGCTTTTTTTGCTAATATGTTTCAAATACTATTCTTTAGAGTCATTATTTCATCAATTTTCTACTTCCATCTTTGTAAAGCTAAGTAGCAGATGATCAATTTTTATACCCTTTTTTTCTTTTTGGGTCTAGACTTGATGTAGAAGAGAAGGGTTAGTTCTATGGGCCACCAAAATGTTCTCGGTGGCACTTTCTGTTCTGCTATTTGAGAGGATCCTCCTTCCTCCATCTGGCCAGTCACATTTACCTACCTGCTTTTTCCAGAATCTACAGCCCATTTATCACAAATGGTCCAGGAGTATTCAGCCATACGTGCAAAGCATATTTTCCTCAGGGATCTCCAGTCTCTTATAGGTTTTGCTTTTTCTCATCTTTTCCATAGCGTTCTTGGAAATGTCATGACACTGTTTGTTGATTGGACCTGTCACCACAATAAACTCAACTTTATTAGTAGTATATAATAATGTTTAATAACATACACAGCAGAGTCTGGACACTACAAATGAGATCAGTTTCTCTGTTCACAAGGGAGCACTGTTCTTCCTGTTTTATAGACAGAGAGCAGGGCCCTGAAGAGACTAACAAGGAAACCATGGCAAAACACGTTTGTTTTCTGATTCCTTTTTTGTTATCCTAATCAGAGGACAGTCCTTCCTCGCTGGCATTCCTCTGGTGCCATGAATTACAATGTGCTTAATTACCAAGTAGCAGTGTTCTTCCATGCAAGAATATTTTGTTCCCAAATCTTCATCACTTCAAGACACAAGAAATAACTGTGCGGATGAAAGAGCTGTTACTTTAGAGCAGCTGTTCAAATGCACATAAACACCCTGCTGAAATTGCTCTGGCTATTTTGCATATGATTTACATTAGTAAGAGGCCTTGATAACCATTTTTAGTACGAAATTTCAACTCATGCTTACAGCAAATGCTGGTACAAGTTGCAGTAGATTAGGGCGGTGCCAGAACGCTGTTCTCCTGAGTTACCTGCCGACAGCAGAAGTGGCTGGGGGAAAGCTGCCTCAGGGACACGTAATGGAGGACACTTCTTCTCACCTGTTGCCTGAGGATTTTTATCCGTTTTATCCCCAAAGTTCCTACTTCTAATAGCTTCCTAATGTCCTCTGTGCTAGGCATTAGGATGGCTTCGATTACATTCCTGGTGAAGAGTTTCTGTATTAGCGTGGCTGATGCCTTGGGGTTTTTTTTCATTATCATAACAAGGGAAGTATCAGGGCAGTGGGGAGACAAGGCTGTTCCCTGAGTGCAGGGCTAGGCTAAAAGCTCATTGTGGTGTGATGGAAACATGTCTGAGGTGTGGAAAAAGAGAGGGCTGCTATCTCCATGACACTGCTGCTCTTCTTAAAGGAGGATACTTTCTTCTCATATAATGAGTCGCTAAGTGACTGTCATGAAAATACAGAGACATATCAAAATGAAATTTAGCTGCATTTTTTACTTTTAATATAACCTCAGGGAAAACTGTATGGCATGATGTGTTACCGGTAGAAGTGGATATGTGCATACGCATGTTGATCAGATCTTGAGCAGGTATAAATTTGCTCAGTCTGTTGACCTTCGTGGAGGTACACCAGTTAGCAGTAGATGACAGTTTTGCCAGAGGTTCTTTAGTTTCTCACATAAAATGCTCAATTAAGTATATATTTCATATCTGCTGTTTGCTCCATGTTATATTTTGTTTCTAAAGCAATTTAATTTCCTAGGTCTAGTATTACAACACACAGAATTTCTCTATCAGTAGAAATCTAAAAATCTCCTTAGTAGTGTTACTGTAGCAGCTCAGCCCTACAGTTGTCAACCTGTGTCATAGGTACATAAAAATTTCTCATTTGCTAATGGTAGTTTGTTGATTTTTTTCAGATGTGAAGGTTTTGGTGATGATTTGTGAACAAATACTTCAGGTTGAATACTGACCTCAACACCCAGGGAATATGATGGCAACGAAAAGCGTAGTGATTCTGCGCCGCGTGCCCTGTAAGACCAAGATCAAACTGTCTCTTGCTTCGCTGAAAGGGAGGGTAATTGCCTTGCCTTGTCCCTGAGAGGATTGAGCGGATCTATCTGTTTGGTGGCGATGAAGGCCAGCAGAGATGCAGCCATGTAAGTAAATAGTGAGTGTTGTCAATATAGGTTGTTTATATGTTTTCCTCATTAGTGTGTGCATGCCTCCTCCGTTATAACTATTTATTGTGGGAGCTGGTCATTTTCCTTCCAATACACCAACTTGTGCTTTTTAGCTCTCGGTTATGGACCAGTCCCCAGTGAAAAATATGTTACCATCTGTATTTAGTGCCAGTGTCAGGGTTTTGGCAGTGGGGGACTGCAGGGCGGCCTCTGTGAGGAGAGGCTGGGGCCGCCCCGAGCCGGGCACAGCCGGTTCCAGCCGGCTCCGATGGCCCCACCACAGGGCATGGCACAGCCCCACAGCCACGGGTGGGCGACTCAGGGAAAGCCTGTGTAAGAAAGGGCAAAACAGCGCCCTGTGGTGAGATGCGAGGGGAAAAAAGTGTGAGAAACAGCCCTGCAAGCCCTGAGGTGAGGGCGGGAGGAGGGGGAGGAGGCGCCCCAGCGGTCTGCAGGCCTCCGCGCTGCACCCAGGGGCAAGGGGTTTCCGTTGGGAAGGTTTTCTCCATGATCCTAAGAGGTCGCGCCTTGAGACAAAATGTTACAATCTAAAAGTGTAAACTGCTGCAGGGCTATGCCTGGGGCTCATTCTTCCACCCCAAAATTGCTGTTAGCATCTTGAATTGAAGATTGTCCCAGTTTAGAAACTGGGAGTTTGTGAGGCTGAAGAGGGATACAAATGTAGGGGCTAATGAGTGGGAAACTGTATCTTATATGTCTGTCAGGCAGTTACATGGCTGTGTAAGTGAATACTCCCTTCTGATTGACCCAAAGTGATGAAATAATGCTCTTTGCCCATCTCTGCAGTTATACTGCTTTTATTTTACTTGCAGACTGATAGGTAAGACTGTCTATTACATGGAGTGAGAAAGATATATTTTCAGTTCATTTTCTGAATGTGTAAGTCATCTTGGCAGCCAAGGCCCTTTGAGGAAGAACAATCTCATGTGTTCTTGTGTAAGGACAGTACAGCCATCTAAACACAACTTTTTCTATGTTCTGGAACTTGCAGCTGTTGTTATACCAGAGATGCCAAAGTTTTTTCAGTGGTTTAAATGATATTCAGTTTTTCTCAGGCTCCTGGCTTTCTGGAGAGATGCAGGCTTCTCAGCAGTCTAGATGGCTTCCTTCAAAAGTTGCCTTGGAGAGTTTGTCACTTGGAAAACTGCACTTCTCAGGGCGTTGTGCTTTTCAAAGCAGTAACAGGATTTGTGATAATGAGAGAAGTGCAAGGAAGTGGAGAGTGAGGGGAATTAGATTATCACCCTGCGGGGTCAGGCAGTCTGGCTGGGAATGTGTCCAACACAACAGAGGACCAGCAAGACACTGCAGACCTCTTCCTGATTGCAGTCTGAGCGTTTTATGGCATGTAAAATCCTTGCTCCTTCAGTGAAGTGGTTGCTGATGCTGGACCCCACTCAGGTCCAGGTAGAGCCCATAGAGCAACTCCGTGGAGTCCCAAGATTTTGGAATGGGCATCCTACATTTTAGTAAGTCAAAAAAAGAAAACCAGAGTCACACACAGTCTGCTTGAGCAGGCTGAGCATGATAAATGACAATGTGGCAGAACTGGGTAGAGGTTAAGAGAAACAAGCATTTTGTGAAGAGAGGAGAGGGGATATCATCTGGGTCAAAGGGAGAAGGTAATGGGAGGATAAATTCGAAGGATGGAGGATAAAGGTTTACCAGACAAAGATTGTCAAGAAAGAATATGCTTGTGCAATTTTGTTTTGATGAGCTCTTACAGATTGGCACCAAGGCATCTATCTAGTTTACTTTAGCAATCTAGATGAGCTCAACAGTTAATCTTCACCTATCAGTCAGCCACTGACACTGTGATACGTTACAGAGAGAGCCTGTGTTTTAAAAAAAGAAAGTGATTTATTGAGAGCAAAACATCACAAGCCTATGTCAAGATAGAAGGGGAATAAAGAGAATGATACATTTGCAACTTCACATTCCCAGCAGCCTGATTACAGAACCTGCCTTTTTTAAGTGAAGGATGTCACGTTTTTAAACACAATTAGATCCCTAAGGATGCAGAGAGGCGCCTTATGGCATTCTCAAAAGCGTCTACACATCCTACTTATGGGCAATAAGTGAAGTAACTTTCATTTCCGTACTTGCATTTTGGATGCTTAAAATTTTTTAAAAAGCTAATGCTGGAAGGTCGGATATGTCACAGCTTATGTTTATTTCCTGACTAATGTGTACCTGTGGTCACAAGTATTGTTTAAACGTTTTCACCGTATTTATAGCCATCATACAGCATGCATGCCACAGGATTATTTTAAAATTGACTATACATTTTTTAAAGGAATTGATAAAGATTATTTTCTCCCTACGTTCCAATTCTCACATAAAAGGCATAAACAATACAGGGTATTGTAATGGTGATATGTAAAGTGTTAATTGATCTGAATCTGGAATGACTTCTTTCACGGGGCTTACTGTGATTTCCCTTCTAAAGAATTATCCTTCTCTTCCAGAGAGATTTGGTTTCCCAGTGATTGCTTAATCATGCTTCTTATTATAAATATTGGGTTAGACTAGGCATGGAAATGAAACCTCACCTTTAACAGAGGTGAGCAGTCAAACAAACCAAGTGCATGTTGCAGAATGCACAGATTGAAATACATATCAAATACAACAAAATTATTAACCAAACAGTTGTTTTTCTTTTCTTTTTCTTTTATTGCTACTTCGTTTGTTTTTTCTATCTCCTTCCTTCTCCTCCTTTATATTTCCTCTTCTTTCTCTTTGCCTTTTTCCTCCCTGCTTTCTTTTCCTTTCCTTAGGCCTGCTTGACCACAAGTGGAGAACTACATTTTTAGACCTCTATTCAGCACAGGGCTTAAACACAAAACTTACACCTATTGCTAGGTCAAAGTGGTAGGTCTTAACGTCCCCTTAGACATGCAATTTAGTGAAAGGAATTGGAAAGAGTATGGGTTACATTGACACTAGAGGGAGAACCACCACTTTTTGTAGGCAACCATCAGAATTTCAGGATGTTAGGAAGAAATTCTTCACTCTGAGGGTGGTGAGGCACTGGAACAGGTTGCCCAGAGAAGCTGTGGATGCCCCATCCCTGGAAGTGTTCAAGGCCAGGTTGCTTTGAGCAACCTGGTCTAGTGGAAGGTGTCCCTGCCCATGGCAGGTGGGTTGGAACTAGATGATCTTTAAGGTCCCTTCCAACCCAAACCATTCTATGATTCTGTGATTCCATGTTTTCTGTACATAAGCACAAGATGAAAAGTGTTCTGTTACCAAAGGCAAGGAAGAAATCTGGTAAAAATCTCTGCTGACAATCTATAGTATGAGATCAAAGAAGTAAGAACTACCATTGGTGCAACAATTGCAGATATTAGTGTGAGTTTAATGAAGAGAAAAAAGAATGGCTTAGGGTGCTGGAAAAATACTCTTTTTAATTATTAATCTGCAGGCTCGTTTGGTTTGTCAGAGAAGAAAATCCATCTATCTGAGTTTTCTAGCTGTGGTCCCATTTTTTCAGGAAATTTAAAACAAAATACAGTATCACCATGCTTGTTTAAAGGCTGTTCTTGCATTCCACATGTTTTGTTCTGAGTTGATGATTTGAGGGTTTCTCATTCTCCTGCCTCAAGCCAAGGTTTCTCATATTGCCAGTCAGGATCGTACTTAGACGTGTATATGTAAGTTCTAGTTCTGTTTTAAGGTAAGTTGAAATGCTTATTGCTGTCCTTCTCTGGCAATGGTGAGATGTCTAATCATGAATGCAAAAATATAAATCCTATTGGCTAGAAGGAATATGATTGTGAAGATGTCCCTTAAGTTTGCAGGTTAGGTGTGGATGTTTTCCCATGATTTATGTGCTCCCCCAGTGCAAACCATCTCAAATTGAACTATGCAACCTCCACAAAGTCTCCAGAATGGATTACTTGTATTATAGTACTATCTAGGCCATAAAATCCTAACAGTGAAAAAGTAAATGAAAGAGTGGAATAGGTATATGAAGAGTTGTGGTGGCCGCTAAGTGATCTGCAGCATTTGATCACTAATAGCTGTGTACAACTGTAACTCAAAAAGCAGCAAACAAGCTGCTGCCACAAGACAATGCCAAGCTTGTAAGTAGAATTTTGTTTTTTGTGTTGGATGCATTTGGATGTTAGTTTGAACTATGTACTACCCTATGGAATTAGCTCTCCCATCTGATCTTAAAAACGGTGTTCAGACTTAAGAATTTCAAAGAGAAACAAAGGAAAATTTCCAGGAAACCAAGCAGGCCACTTACTTTCCTTGTGGGACACAGGGCAGTAGGTTCTGCAGGTAACTCTGGTTCATGAGCCTGCCTGCAGCGGGGAGACGAACCTCTGCAGCCACTTCTTGTGCTGGAGCTGTGCCTGGCGTCACTTCATCCTCCTCCATCCACAGAGTTGGCTCCAAGAGCACAGCAAGGCAGCCAGGTTAGCAGCCACTCTGGGAACTGCATTCCTGCTACAAAACCCTAGAGATTGTCCTTTCTAAGTTGCCAGAGGCACTAATAAAATCAATAGCTCTTGATGTGCCAACAGGCTTGAAAGACTGTCCTGCTGGTGGTATCCCCAGCGTCCGTCAAATTACTACTCAGCCCTCAGTGGTGAAGCAGAGTGGGAATTTGTGGTGAAGTGTGAGTCAGGCGCCAGTACGAGCCTGGGAGGAGGCGAATGAGCCTGAGAACAAGATTTGTATTATGATTAATGCTATTGAATAGCGCTGGATAATACTTGTTCTTTCTGTGAAGCCACTGTGGGTGATGGCTTGAAAACGCAAATGCTTTCTGGCTAGCTGGCAAAAAGATGAGTTAAGCCAGCTGCATTCCAGATAGGGCACAGCAGTACCTGTGTGTGTTCCTGCTGCTTCAGCTCTTGGAGGAGAAACATGGAAAAAACAGAGGGACACAGAAATCTGAGTGAAGGCAGAGAATGGTAGGCACCAGGTGCTGAGCTCTCTGTATGAAGGCTGTAGGCTTCTCCTTCCTGCCAGAGGGATGGTGCTCGCTGCTCTGACCAGCTTCCTCTCTACTGGAGCACAGCGCTGTCACAGTCCACTGCTTTTCCAGGGGAAGGCACCTACAAATAGATGAGGGGCAACAGCCAACCTAAGAACATGAGCTTGTTGAGAAGCTTGGAAACCTGTGATACACAAACAGTGCGCCTGTGCTTATTCCATTAAAACTTCCCTGAAGGTATCTTTTGATCAGAATCATATAAAATGGATCATAAGGAGAGATATGAAAGGTCCGAGAAGCAAAGAAGGTTGCTGAATGACATGGAGTGTGTTTACTTGTCATTATTAGCAGACTTGATTTTTTTACTCCACAATTCTGATGCAAATCAGCTACAGCAACAAGTTTTACGATTAGTTTTTCAGTAGAAGATCGGTCTTGAATGGGAGATGTTGGTGTTAAGTCAGCAGGCTGTAGGAACATTTGGGACTTTCTTCCACCCTTGCTGCAGATTTACGCTTGGAAAGGTCTTCACTTTTATGTTGTGGTGCATATGCTTTTATGCTTTTCCTGATTGCTGTTTGTGTAGCCTCACAGTACTGTAAGAGGAATGTCCTAGAAACAGCAGTCCACAGTAGTGGCTGTGGTTGACCTGCATCTTGCAGCACTTTGTCAGTGCTTTGTTACCAGCTGCTTTTGTGTGCGTTCCCCTCTAAAATTCCAATATATAATTTTCCCAAATTGATATCTATAAAAGACATTTTTTGCCATTCTTCTAGCTTTCCATGGGCTGAGGTTTTCATAGCTGATTGAACATTGTACGCAAAGTATATGTTTCACTTCTGTCTTTTTTCCCTTGGCACTCTCATATTTGAGGCAGGATGGGTACTAAAGTATGAACTAAGAGACATGGTTGCTTTTCATTTCAGTTTCCTTATGTAGGGAGGTACAATTATGACACTGAACTGGCTGCCTGCACTTTGTATATTAGCCAAGATAGGATAAATCAGGACATCGTTAAAAGGTCCTAGATATGATTGTCAGGGCAGGTCATTTTCAGGTGAAGATACTGCCTTCCTCAGGCCTGACACAACCTTTACTTACCTACGTTTGCTGGGTAGTGAGGCTAGTTCTCTGACTGGCTTCTTCAGCGGGTTTTGGCTGAGTGCAGAAGGGGTGTGAAGGAGCCGTTCTTCTACGGCAAGTGAACGTGGTGCTATTGTAGTTTGCAGGCTGGCTTGTAGGATGCATTCCGAGTCCTGTGTGCATTGTAGTTTTGACAAACAGCATAAATGTACTGTTTATACAAAAGATTGTGCTTCCTTCCAGCTCTTCAAATGGACTTTTTCATGAGAGAGAGAACTGGATGTTATGTGCTTCCCACAGAATCAGCAGGATATGAACTGGGTTTTGACCCTGTGATGACTGAGCCCGTCAGATTGAGAGGTTTATGGACAGCCACGACATGACCTTCATCTAAAGAGAGCGCTGCAGAGCTATGACTGTGTCACGTAATGCAGGACTGCAGACTGCACTGATTGGTGCTGGTAGAAAGGCTTAATTTGCTGGTAAACGTGTGCTTGAGTTTGCAAAGCTAGCATTTGGGGAATGAAGGGAACATTATTTTTGTTTTTAGAGACTTCATATTTCATCTGGAGTTAATGAAAGGCAATAAATGTTGAATGAGAAAGTACTATATTTAGTGAATCTCTTCTCAGGGACAGAAATAACGGCTTCTGAGTTGATTAGAAATGTTGTACGTATATTCTCAGTGGTTGTATTCTTATTGCCTAATGGAGGGGTTTTCTACAGTTTCAGTATATAAATAAATAGGCAGGTGTGGCTGTGCAGTGTTCAGTAGTTTGGTCAGGCTTCCCCTTAAGCTAGATGATGAGCACAAATGAGCAGGAAAGGTTTTGCTTGGGCAAATAACCCTTAGTCTTCTGAGCTTCCTGGGCAGCATCCTTACAATACTGACTTCTGCCCTCTGAGAGGAATTAGATGTAAGTCATCAGCTGATTTCTACAGCCACCGAGCATCACATTAGATTGTACCAGCTTTTGACCACTGTGAAACTGGACCAGATTTAGATTGGTCATGTGCACCTGAAATGTTATCAGTTATATTACAACCCCCATGAATCACTCATTGCCCCAGATAGGTTTACCCAGTTCTCTCCTTATCTTTGCAAGTGCTTTCCCTCAGTTTGATTTTAGTTTGTATACTAGTAGTAGCTGTTACTAATTTCTGTGTAATTTATTTTTCATGCCATCTTTGTTTTGTTACTTCATCTCTACTATAGGTGCCTTTTTGTCATTATAAAATGATCAAGCAGGTTGACACTTTTAGAGTAAACTTAGAAGATACAAGGGAGAAAATGAGTGCACAGGTACCACCAAAATTTTTGACCCAAGAGTAATTTTGCTAACAGTTAGCAGTTTCCAGTTTTATGATCTCAGTTCTTAACCTGAAAATCATTTTGACCTAGCATTTTATACAAAGATTTATTATGAATAGGGAACAAACTATGTATCCACGCACACCTACACATTTTTATAATTTATTTCTTCTTCCTTTTTTAACATATAATAATGAGAGAAAAGCCCAAGTGAGAATTATGGCTTGGCAGAAATTTAGATTAGTTTATGTTGAAAGGATTTGATGTTGTTACAGTGTTGTTCTTTGCTCCCACACCAGAAGGGGCCATATAAATCATCATCTTTCACCCAATTATTTCCCTAATTTGCTTCCTTGATGAAAGGATGTGACTGATTGTCATAAGCTAGTTAAATTTATTTCCAGTGTGCTGAGAGAATGTAATAGGATGCACGGGCAAGTGACAAGGTTTAGTGGCTGACTAAGCCATTAGCTATTTTTAATGACCTGCTTGGCATGTAACGGTACCTGAGGTACGAGTAATTGGTTTTCCCCACAGCAGAAGGCTAGAGACGGCTTCCCTTGGCAAGACTCCATACAAAAAGGTATTTTGAAAGTCCGTATGATTTTGAGAGGCCATGTGACTGCAACACAACTTTTCCAGACAGTAATTTTCCCAGTGTGATTAGGCTGAAGCCCACCCTCCACAGCAAGCCTTATGGGAAGGTCTTTTCACAAAATAGATTGCAGGTTTGGCTCCCCAAATGTGGGAGTGTCAAAATATGGGAGTTCAACATGTAAAAATAAGAAAATATCAGAAAGCTACACATTCTCTGTCTTCATTATCAACACCTGTAGCTAGATAGCTTTGCTGGCCACCCAAGAAAGGAGGAAGAGAGGATCTCGGTGGTATTCACTGCCAGGTGACTGACCTGCTACTATCTGGGAGATCCCTGCTGATGAAAAATCTGTACAAATACCTGCTTTGCTGGCTATTTTTTGCAACTGAAGTCTAAATCCTGCAAGGTTCAGAAAAGAAGGTACCAGATCAAAAGTAGCTCATCATTTCTGTATTCTAAGGATCTTACTTTTTCCATTCTCTTTACTTCTTATTTTGAAGGAAAGTGTTTCTAGTGGCAGCATGCGGAGAGTGTGTGTCTGCATGCTGACATATTCTTGAATAGGCTGCCTTGACATTGGCCCTGGTAACATTCGCCTGTCTTTAAAACCTAAATTTGCAGTTCGTCTATTCCAAGTATTGCTTCATTTAAGGAAGTTATCTGAAACTGCTACCTTGTAAGGTGTCAGCTTTGTTTAGTAAAGCTACTTTGATCTGAAATAAGTAGGTAAACTGCTCTGTAGGTGATTAGATTAAGAAGAGGATACGTGATAAGAAGAAAATGATTCTTTCTGTTGCTAGCTGCATGATCTGCTCTGGCTGTTGGTAACTAAACCAGATAGCTGTAATGTCATTGTCAACCAATCTGCTGATCTGCGAGGTTAGGTTCAGTTGTGAGCAAGATTTTGTCATCGGTGCTAATGAAACCAGGGAAATGTTAGCAGTTTTCACCTGTATGGTGGGTTTCTTTTAAATTAATGTCATCTTGCTTATTTATTTTATTCAGGCCTGTGAAAATTAGGGAGCACTGAGTTACTCCTTCCAAAAGCCTCATGGGCTGGAAATGTGTAATGAGGTGAAGCAGTTGAGTTTATATGAGTTTACACTGAGTTTACATATTACCTTCTACACACTTTAAAGTGTTATTCTTGCAACCTTTCAAGAAACAAGTATCATCAATGTTAAATGTTACATTTTGGAAATAAGTCATCCTTGCAATTGAATACGATGCCACCAAATGTGCTAAGCAAAACTGTATGCTGGTTGTTCCTAAGTGGACTGTGGTCACCCCTTGCACACCCAAGAGGAATTAGTCATGGATTGGACTAGGCACAAGTAAATAAATGAAAGATAAGAATATGAAAAGGTGGTTCCTCTGTTGGAGAGCTTGTAGCATTTGCATGTGAACAAATGCAAAAAGGTAGAGATTCTGGTACAGTTTAGACACATGGGTCTCTTAGGTTCTGCAGAATGAGAGCTGTTCTTTCCCAGAGCTTTGCATCGGGTCCTAGATGGGCTTGTAACTTAAATTTAAATTCAAGGGTTGTAGCCAACTTTCAAATCACCCATGTGCTGCCTTTCCCTAAATCCCAGACTTCCTGTAAACTAGAATAGAGTTAGCAGCAGTTTGACTGTTTGGTGTATCATTTGTCTTTGAAAGTGCAAGAGAGACCATCCATTGAAACAGCTGCAAGGTATCATGTCACATAGCTTCTCTAAGAGATCCCCCACAAACAATCCAATACCCGCCCTCCCCTTTTTGACACTTCTTTTCTGGGAAATAATGTACTAGATCAGTTAGATCCAATATCTCATGAGAAACTGAAGCATATCGCAAATTGATGAATAATGAGATTTCTTTTAGTATGAATTCACTTTCAGCAGAGATGGGGAATAAATTGTAGTTGCAGGCCAGAGCCTTATAATTGATTGGCAGATATCAGGCTTTTTTTGAAAGTTCTTTTTTATCCCAATAAAGATTTGTAACAGATGATATTAGCTTTCATTTTGGTCTACATTTGTCATAATTTCTTCATGTTTGTTGAAAATGACAAAAAAAAAAAAAAAAAAAAAAAAAAGGAAAAACTTCCTTCTTTGGTGGGCATCGGTCTGTGGAATACATAATCTCTAAACAAGCGCTGTTCCTGGTTGTGTGAATAGAGCACCAGTGCAGCTCTACACTCTGTTCATAGCTACTATTATACATCCTCTTTTTTTTGCGTGAATTAATGGACAGTTGTGCTTGAAAGACCTATAGCTGGGAGGCAAATGCCTCTTGGGGGACCAACAGGTGGCCTGCTGGCGTTACCGTCAGCCTTGCCCAGGTGCTTTGCTCTTTCTGAAAATGGGACAACATGCTCTGATAGTGTGTTAGAGGGTGACATGTGAGAACCACCCTCAGGGATATGCCATGAGAAACAGGGATGGTGTTCACTGCGTGTTGCCTTCACAGTCTTTTTGAAATAAATCCAGTATGCAAATGGAGGAAATGTACCTTAGGGGAGAGCGAGCGGGATTCCTGTTGCAGTCGTGGCGCTAACTCAGTATGATCCTGGATAAATCCTTTCCCCTGACTGAGACTCATTTTCAGGAGCCATAGAATCAGCCATTGAATAATATTTGCTTCTGTTATCATGAGTTGTTAATGACTGGGAAATGCTTTGAGGTCTGTAGGCGAATGGCACCAGATTTATTGAATACAATGTGCTGCATAAAATACTGGGTGTGTTTGAAACGGATAGATGAAAAAGGGCTGATTATAGAGCCCTTTGAAGTCTGTGTTAAAGTTTTCACAGATTTCTTTGGGCTCTGGATCAGATAATAAGTGTGGAGGGAGGGGTGGGAGAGAAAATCTTATACAAGGTCATCATGTACTTGTTTTTAAACAAGCTGGTGAATTTGTGATTTTATACTGCCCTTTATACTGGTTCTCAGAAAAAAGGAAGGTGAGGGAAACGTTATTGAGATCCCATTGATGTGCAGCCAGTTTTGGAACGGATCATGGAAACTCTGTGCATCAACGCTGTCTGTATTTCTCTGTCTGCATTTCTCTGCCTGCAAATGATGATCCACTGATGAACACACTCATAAAAATGGAAAGAACACTCTATGCTGCAGCCCCGCTCAGTAAATCCTCTCACAAATAGACCCTCCAGCTACTCAGAGTCACGTTGCCTGGATTATTTCAAGGGTCAGTGCCCGGGTGAGGAATGTGACACCTTGGGCCATTTATGTAACCACCTAATCGTGTAACAGGTGAGCAGGGAGCCCGTGTACAGTGTAAACAAATCCTTTTGCTATTTTTCCCTGCATTGTCAGGCTAATTCTGATGAAGAAAACACGCGAAGCTGAAGCCAGGGAATCAAGGCTTGGAGCCTGCTCAGAGCTTCAAGAGGAAGTGCTTCAGTGAGGGAACTTTCTGGCATGTTTCAGGTGAAGACTAAAATATTTCCCCCGCCTCCTCCGTCTCATTTGTTAGTTCACTTCTGCGCCACCTCGGCTGGGTGCCGGAGATACTCATGCTCCGGGGAGAGGAGAGAGGGTGGTTGACTCTGCAGCATGTGGCTTGGCGCCAGGAGCTATGGTCTGCGTGCAAATCGTTATTTGGTCCCTAATCAAGTTACAGTGTCTTGGTTTCTTATCTGTGAGCGATGCATTATAGAAGAGGCTGTGTTCATTTGGTGCTTCCCAAAGGAGGAGCTGGGTGTCTTCATTGTCTCCACTACAGACTTCTTACCTAGGAGCCCATTAAGCACCAGCTGCAGACAGGGGTAAGGTGCCCCTGACTGCACTTAGGCCCTGATGAGTATGCACAGCAGCTGGTAATCAACAGCTTTTCTCCCCCAATGAATTTGTGCAAAAGAAGAGCTCCTGCATCTACTTCCCATCATCAAAGAACAATATTTATAATGGGCACCTCTTAACTGTTCAAGACCATCAATTTACTCAGCTGGGACACGCCATAGATTCTGGCATGTCTTTTACATCTTTTGCAGCTTGCTCGTCATTTAAGTGCAGCATACTGCTATACCTAGAAAACCCAACCTGATCTTTAAAAAAGACAGGCATTTCTCCAGATTTACCAGGGGTCTGCTGTAGTTATCATCAATAAGAATATTTAATAACTAATTGCACTTTCTTGAAGGAAATATGTATGTGTATGGAGAGGCATTGCTTGATGCCAGCTGAATATTTTTCCGCCAAGTTTCATAAGTTGCTTGATTTTTTTACATGTGCTTTCTCTGGCAAGTACACAGTTAAAGGCAGCATTGTACATATTTTATGGTACATAGTAAATATTTTATTAGCATTATTAGTCAAGTTAAAGGGAGAGAATAGAGAATTAATAGCTTAGATTAAGCTGATCTCAGAAGGCATGTAACTTATAGCTAATATATTTGCCACATTTCGTAGTGTGTGACCATATTGTCTTGTATCTGCACAGCACTTCACCACTCTGCTGGGCTGTTTCCCTCTGTGCATGTAGTATTTGTCATTAATGTGTACATTAAATCAGCATCCTTTAACGGATCTTCATGTTGCTTGGGTTTTCTCTGTGCAATAAGTATCTCATGTCTTGTCTATCTGGGTATAATTTTTATATTAGGGGGAGGTAAAGAACAAAAGACGCAGTAGTGCTCTGATGCTGAGTCATAGTGAGCAGGAGGTCTTGCTCTGCGTGTGTGTGTGTGTGTCTGCAAGTGCATCCTCACGCTGCCTCCCTAAGTCAAGCAAGAACTCATCTTATGCTCCGTACATGTATACATCAGAATCATAGCAACCCCTTCAAATTGACACAGCTCTGTATTCTGTCCCCACGCGGACACTGATCTTAAGCCTGCTGAATTCCTGGGGAACTGGTTTGTCAGCTGAGATAGGCTTTATTATCTAGGACAGAGGCAGGAGAAGGAGAGGGTCGGAAGCAAGTAGATGTGTAGGAGGAGTTTCTCCCAGCTAGTCACAAGCAGGCAGTACTCCTGGAGGCCACACAGGACCAAGGCAGAGGGAGAGAGACAGAAGTCTTTTGGACCTCTAGGAGATCCAGACGTGGATCTTCTTTACGTAACACTTACTGAAAATGTCCATGGAAGTACAGAAATCTCAGAAGGAGGGATACTCCACTGAGAATCAGTGATAAACATAGAGAATTGTGAAAGTTTTCTCTTGTCCGGTCCTGTTTGAAACACCCAAAGTACAGGCCTTCAGCGCTCAAGCACTCAAAACGTCCAAGCTGTTTGCAGAAACTGTCCATATGTTTTACTGCTAAGCAACTGAGATTTTCTTTTTTGCTTCCTTTAGTCTGTGCTAACCGGCTTTACTGGAAACACAGTGGTGAGAGAGTGGAAACAATTTAACAGGATTTGCAAAGAAGGGAATGATGCTGTACTAAACCTGACTCACAGTAAACCCAGTAAGCCCTGCGGAAAGCCTTAATTACGGCTTTGGGACCTTAGCTTTGGTGTTGAAAAATATGCCCATAATAGCTTAAAAATGAGGCAATTTCTGCCTTACTGAGTATTTTCCGTTGAGAATTCCTGTGCAAGGGCTGCCAGTGTCTGATGTACTTAGCCTACTGTGTGAAGGCTGCCTGGATCACCACTCTCTGTGCTGTGCTTTTCATTTGCTCACTTCTGGACCCAGTCCAGCGTCCCTGACGTCCCTCCATTGATTTCAACTTGCACTGGATTAAGCCCAGCAGTCGCCTAAGCGTATTTGTTTCATGGTTGTTTGTGGGTTATGTTTTGGAGGTTATAAGGATACTGACTGTTATAAATATCTTTATGGTTTGGCCTTATAAAAATGCAGTGCCTTTACCATGTTCTCATGCCTTTATCATTATCATTATCGAGTTACCCCTTTTAAACATTCCGTGGTTTAAAAGTGGAAAAACCTTCCATTACAAAAACATAGCAACCTCCTCCATAGAAGAACATGATTTAATGTCAAGTCTTTAGCTGTGGAGCATTTTGGCTTGGTCTGTGAGCATTTACCCTAATCCACTAGCCAATGCCAGTTCCAGCAGGTGGGTCTTAGTTCACACTACTCCACACTCAAAGTTTCTTTAAGCTCTGTGAAAAGCTGTGCTAACTAGAACAGTGACTATGCCCATATGTCACTAACTATCTATGGAGGCAAGTTTCAAGAACATGGAGCTAAAAAGGGTTCACATTTTCTTGGCTACTGTGTCAAGCAGCTTTATGTCAACATCTTCAAGTTACATCTAGCCTTGACCTTCAGTGTCTGGCTTGGGACTTTCCAAAGTGAGATTCTTTAAATGAACAGTACCAAGAGCTTGGAGCCTAGAGTCTGATCTCTTTTACATGGGCTAGCACAGGAGATGCACATAAAATTGCACTATGTTTTTAAAGATCCAGTTCCACAAACAAGCGTAAGTGCCCAGTTAGGTGCCTCGGCACTTCCTTTCAAACCCCACCCAGCAACTGTTTTAGTCAGACATACCTGATTTCTGTATGTGTATGAATCTTCCAGGAAAATCCTGACTAATTTATGCTGCTGGGCACAAACCCAGCTGCTCAGTTTCAGTTGGCTCCAACGTTAAAACCCAACAGGGTTCTCAGGCTTCTTTCACCTGCAGGACCCAATTGTGTAGGCATTCCTCAGGCTAGCAGACTGGTTCAGGCTGTGCACAAGACAGCAGTGGTTATGCTTACCTAGGGTGTAGGTTGAACCAGCTTAAGGTCCCTCCACTACCTGATTTAGAGTAAGAATTTGCCTTCAGGTTTTCCACTTGCTGGAAACTACTAGGCTGCCTTTTCTTCTGGCCTGCATCGCTTGTTTTGCTGAAGTCCCTCTTCTCTGCATGAAAAACTTAATATTTGCTAAGGGAAATTGCTTTTTACAGTTGAAAATGTGAGTTGATCAAGTTACTCTCACCTTCTTTGGAGGCTCAGTGAACGGTAATAGTGTCTATGCTGTTGTGGGCTTGCACAAGAAGTTATTTTCTTCTGAGATGAGTAGAGACAGTAGGCAAAACAGTCCTAGGTCTGGGAGGAGGTTAAGGGGTGGTTAACCTCACCCAGTATCATAACCATGGAAGTTTCCCTATGTTGAACAGGGCAAAACCACGTACACACACATGCATGTGAAGTTTGCTACTTCCTGACAGCCTTCCCCACCCGGGAGACCTTTCTTCCTTTATAGGAAGAGCCACATAGTTTGAGGGACTGTATATGAGTGTGTAAGAAACAGTTTTTCATCCACCAAATCAGCACTAGTAAGAAACTGTAATTAAGCAACTGCATACTGTAGCATCCTTCCCTGATGGAGGGACTTGGTTTTCCTCTTCTGAGTAAAAACAATATGTTGTTAACTGTTTAAAGCATGCCTATGCCAACTTCAGCCACTCTTACTCCCTGGAATGAGAGGTGCAAGGTAAGACAGAATAGAAGAACAAAGGAAAATAACAGTGATTTATTATGGTGTTTTTGAGTTAGAGAAATCTATTCTTACACCCTGTGAAGAGTGTAAAATGAAGTATGTGAAATTACTTGGGTTGGTAATAATGCAGCAATGCAAGTGGATCACAGCTTGCACTCTTCCTAAAAACAAAGTATGTGTCTTATATTCTAATACAAAACTGGTAAATCTGGTCAGGGGGATATGCCTGGCAGCTCGTTAGATTGGTGTCTGTAAAGCATTTTAATCCAAGTCTCACTTTGATCCTTTAAGAACCTTTTCCCTCCTTGCTGCAGTGGAGGTATGCAATGATGGATGAGGAAAGTGTCCTTTGTACCATGTGTGTTACCTGCAGCACTTTAACAGTTGGTATCCCATGGATGAGAAGTGCAGCCCTAGTAACTTAGGGGCAGCAGAGTAGCTCCACAGTTCTGCCCTGAAAGACCCTAGCCCAGAAGATAGGTAACTGGCATGACTGAAAAAGATGACGCCTGCCTAGACCACTGGTGCACCTTATCTCTTCAGCAAGTGATTCCTGAAGGGTGTAGACAGCCAAGTCCAATTCACGACTGGCTCATTGACACCATCTGCATATGGTGGCTGCCCTGGCAGCAAAAGGCAAATTAGGTAGGGTGTTGGTTGTTGGCCATGTGAGTTTTTACACACCGCCACTCCCAGAAGAAGTAGCCATATTTGATGGGTTAGAAATGGTCACCTGAACAGGGAACTTAGCGCTGTTTGGTGCATTGTGATGACTGTACTGACTGGGAAGCTGCCACGCTGCTGTGTTAGCTCTGGAGGGACCGGCGGGGCAGCAGAGCCCTGAGGAGCTGGGCACGATGCTCTTGGCATCAGTATTCTAGGCAAGCACAAAATGCCAGAGCGTGGAGCCAGCACTAACACACCGTGATTCATCTGATCTGTCGTATTTAGAGGTATCTCTCTGCCTTCTCCTCATCATAGTATCTTAAAGCCTCACTGTTGTCATTGCATTTATTTGTGCACAATGCCAGTGATGATTACTATCCCTGATTTACGGAAAGAGAGATGAGATGCAAAGAGACACAGGGCATGTTTCATATGTCTAAGTTACACATGAAACAAAGCACAGTCTTAGTGTTAACTGAGCTATCCTGGAATCAGGCAAGCTGTGTGAGGTGAAGTATGTGCTTGGATTAATTAGCAGCCTGAGCACAATGAAAGTTTTGCTTTGAAAATGTGTGTTAGCATCTCTGTGTGGGGCTTTTAGGAGTATCATCCTGCTCAAAGCTTACAGAGTGATCTTTAGCTTTGTTTTGCAATGTGGCATGGGAGCATAACCCAAGTGACCTACTCTGCTTACATAGAGGGTGGATGGCCAAGCAGAACTGGACTTAAGCCTCTCAAGTCCCTGGCTAGCACTTTAACCACTGGGCACTCTTTCCATGGAGACTATTCATAGTGGGACTGTTCACAGTAACTTATAAGAGGGTTTTTCATGGGACTAATCACATCTCAGTTCTGCTGTAGATGCTTATTCCCCAGGACTCCCTTATTTTGTGGATGTTTCTTTCTTACACCCATTTCTTCCCCTCTTTCTTTTCACTGTGAAAGTCTCTGGCATGACTCAGACTTTTTTTTGCCTTGCACAGCATTCAAGACACAAATTGCAGCTTGAACAGCTTGTTGGAGCATGATCCTCTAAACAGAATAATGGATTTGTTCCTTCAATCGAAGGACTTAGCAGGAATCAGTTAAGGGCCTTTGCCCAAGTGAAGCCTGGAAGATGATACAAGTGTTTCTGCACTGCATTTTCAATCTGAAAGCCCCCTAAGAAACAGTCAGTTGTAATTATTTTTGCTGGAATTATCTTCAGGTTTATTATCCTGTCCCCACACAAGCGCTCTTCAGTTTTTAAGATTTCAGACAATTGACTGCTTCACTAGCAAAGCCTCATGATGAATATTCCTTCTTAATTTGTTTTTAATTGGAGTTTTCACACTTCATCAGTGTAACATTTAAAGAAAACATTAGCTCTCTTCCTACTGTCAAGTTGACTGCACATGGTTTTAGGGTATATATCTCTTCTCTCCTTCTCCCTGTCAGAGCTTATGCTATTTTAGGCACATGCCTGGCTCTGGTATTCAAATTCAATGGCTGAGCTTGGCGTGGAGCATGGAGGGGAACATGTCCATTAGACCAAGCTGATGCTTATAATGAGGCAGATGTCACCTTCTTATCCTTTCTCATCCCCTGTCAATCTCAATTTCTAACAGAGTTTTTTCGTTGCCCACGCAGAAATCAGGAAAGTACAGTATCTCATCACAGGTGAGGAGTGAAGAAAGCTGAGGGCTTGTCTGTGTTGTACACTGCATGGAGTACCACCTAGCAAATGCTAAGCAAACTAGCTGGGATACAGAAATATATCTAATCATGACAGAATGGGCCATGGTGGGCTAATTTACCTTCCTTCTCTAGAAGAGTGTCAAACAGCATTAGGCTTTGTATCAGGAAGAAGTAAGTCTCAGCAGAAAGGAAGACACAATAGTAGAAAATAGTCTGCAGTCCAATGACAGCTATCTCTGAAGCACTAGCCATTTTTTATAGTTTTTAATTAAGTCAGCAGGAGAAGCATGATAAAATACTTAATGCAAGCTCTGGCCAACTGGAATTAGACTGCTCTAGCAAGTTCATTTCAAGATGCTCCAGTGTGTCAGCACCACACTGCAGTCTGCCCTCTGTTACGTCTAAGACCCTTGGTGACAAATGGAGGCAAAGGAAAACTCAGAACCAGCATGGGAACTGAGGCATGTCTTCCATGGCCCATCCTTTTCACTCAGTGTGTTTGGCTCTGAAAGCATTTATATCTTGATTTTCTTTAGTTCTGCTCATCACACACTGCATCGTTA
This sequence comes from Phoenicopterus ruber ruber, assembly GCA_009819775.1. Lineage (NCBI taxonomy): Eukaryota > Metazoa > Chordata > Aves > Phoenicopteriformes > Phoenicopteridae > Phoenicopterus > Phoenicopterus ruber. The sequence goes on along the minus strand of CM020215.1, from coordinate 94,429,752 downwards.
CCCTCTTTGCTTATTTGGCATGATCCTCCAAGCAACAGACTGAAGGCTGAGTCAAATTTTTAATAGAGCAGGAGTAATATATATTAGTCACTTGCTCTTTCTTTCTTTTTGCTTGATCAAAAGAGTTAATTCATTGCTGCTGTAAACTTTCAGCTCACAAAGATGTAACAACATCTCATTATCTTTGCAGGTATTCATACAGCACATTATGGAAATACGTTATTAGCTTTATTGACTATGTATATAGAATTTGAGTGTTGTGGTACAAGTGAATGTATCTGACTTTGCAGAAACAGAGTTGTTTAACTCAAGTAATGAGATCAACAGGCACAAATGGAGAACAAGTGCACACATATACTGTTTAACTAATTTGATATCCTTCTATGATAAGGTCACCCACCTAGCAGATGAAGGGAAGGCGGTGGATGTAGTGGGGGTGCTGGTTGGCAGCAGGCTCAATATGAGTCAGCAGTGTGCCCTGGCAGCCAAGAGGGCAAACTGCATCCTGGGGTGCATTAAAGCATAACCAGCTGGTCAAAAGAGGTGATTATCCCACTGTATTTAGCGTTGGTGCGGCCTCTCCTTGAATACTGTCTGCAGCTCTGGGCCCCACGATTTAAGAAGGATGTGAAGGTACTCGAATGCATCCAGAGGAGGGCAACAAAGCTGGGGAAAGGGCTGGAAGGTATGTCCCATGAGGAGCGGCTAGGGACTTTCAGCTTGTCCGGTCTGGAGAAAAGGAGGCTGAGGGGCGACTTCATGGCTCTCTGCAGCTTCCTGGGGAGGGGAAGGGGAGAGGGAGGTGCTGAGCTCTTCTCCCTGGGATCCAGCAATAGGGTGCGTGGGAATGGTTCAAAGCTGTGCCAGGGGAGGTTTAGACTGGACTTTAGGAAATATTTCTTTACAGAGAGGGTGGTCAGACACTGCAACAGGCTTCCTGGAGAGGTGGTTGGTGCCCCAAGCCTGTCAGTGTTTCAGAGGCATTTGGACAATGCCCTTAATACCATGCTTTAACTTTTGGTCAGCCCTGAAGTGGTCAGGCAGTTGGACTAGATGATAGTTATATGTCCCTTCCAACTGAAATAGTCCTGTTCTGTTCTGTTCTACTCTACTCTACTCTATTTTACTCTATTCTATTCTATTCCCCATCCCTGAACAGATTCAGCTAAGTCTGAGAAATCTCTACCAACCTATTAAGCCGACCACTGGATGTAGATGGCTGCTAGTATAAGGAAGATACAATAAAAGCAGAGTCAACCCAAATGTCAATTTAAAGCACTCTTGGTGTTAGAGAAAGGTTTGTTCAAAGGCACCAGAATAGTGGTTCCTAATGCGTTAAGGTTGTTTTTCAACAACACGTGAAGGTCCCATTGGATTGTGTTTAAATATCTGAAATTCCCTATGGTGTCAATGATTTCATTGTTGATGTTAATGATTTTTGTTGTTTGGTCATTACAATTGTTACTATGGTGTGAGGGGAAAGAGGGTGAAATGGGCATCTCAGAAGGCTTGACAGGAGCTAGGTCAAAGTAGTTACGTTGTGGAGCGGCTCGTAGCATGCAGCACTGTTTGGGCAGAGCACTGAGCCTGGATGGAGATGGCAGTGGTGAGATTCCTTGGCCCTGAGCAAGCAGTGCAGCCACGTGCTCAGCTCACACCAAGCAGAAGAAGTTCCACTATTGCTGAGGAATCCAGGCCATTTGTACTAGCCAGGCAGGTGACAAATTCAGTTTAACAGAGGAAAATAATGACCTCAAGTCATGACATACGTTTCTTGTTAGCAATCCTGCGAATGTGCTGTATCTGTATGAAGTGGGTGCATAGCACCGATGCTCTCTCAGTCACCATTTCAGATTAATGCCATGGTGATCTATGTATTTACTGTATCTGCTTAACAGCACTTCATTACTCAAAGTTCTTTTTCTCCTGTCTGCTTTGTTAAATAATGCAGAGAGTAGCTGCAGATGCTAGCTCAGGTTATTGGCCTGTGAAGTCAATGTTTGCTGTGCTGCAGTGTTAAGTGCAGAATCTGTGACGTGTGTGCCGTAGTTCCCACCTGCAGCAAAGGCAGACGTCAGACAGAGGCATTTGGAAAGCAGGTAATGCTGAACCAGCAAAAGAGCAATCTGCAGATTGTGCTGCTAAAAAGGTTCAGATTTATCATTTCTAAGTGGTAAAGAAGGATGTTTGCATCAGTCTTGTCTCATCTAGTTCACTCCCTGGACTGTAGTTAAAGAAATTGGAGTAGATGACTTTTTCCAGCGCAGTGCAGCACATTCAGCAAATAAAATCCTTGGAAAAGTCTCTTCATGCTACAGTCCAGCCTGTGAGCTGTAACAAGTGCAAGCCTGTTACAATTTTATAGCTATTTGATTGCTGATCTTGAATTAAGTTTATTGTGACGAGTCAGTTTCTAGCAGACAAGTGACGGCAACTAGCATTACTTATGTCCTTTGTTGCTTGCCTCAGCAGTACAGTTGTTGGTGAGTAAGCCACAGATGCTCAGCTATTCTCCTAGACCCCAAAGAGGTCCATCCAGCGGAGGTCAGAAATATGTGGCAGAAAAGTGCTCTGTCTGCTATGTGGGTAAGAGTCTCTCCAAGGCCACCTCAGATTTTCTACTAGTGCCAAATTTACTCTGAATAGGTAAAATCAGGATAAAGGAAGAAAGGAACTTTCCTTGTAAGATCACAATCAGAGTTTATTTATTTATTATAGCAGTACTGCTTCACATCTTATTAAAACCTGCTCCCCTGCCTGGTGCCAGCTTAGGACTGGGAAAGATATGTGAGCTTTCACCATGTGAGATGGCTTTATTTCTTTACACAAGGAATAGTGCAAACCTTACAAAATCGGTGGAGAGGCTTTTACCGTTAAGAAGGACTTTCCGCAGTGAGGGTGTGTATCTGAAACGACACTGTGATACACTGTTTTAAGCTGTTGCCTTTTATCATTTTTACGGTGCTACATGCAGTTAGTTTGTATGTGACTTGACAGGCCAGGCAGGCAGAGAAGATTGCTGGCCCAAAATCTTTCAGTAGCTGTAAGAATAACATGAACACAGGAGGGAGATAGTGAAAGCACAGGAACAGCTTCAGTGCAAAATCACATGAAACTAGAGGAAGAGAAGCTTGACCACGAAAATGACAGAGGAGAAGCTAGTTGCTTGCCTCCTAGGTTATAGTACCCTGGCTTGGGGCTACCAAGGCGAGACCCACAGAAGGCCATCTTAGATGCTTTACAAGGCCATGTTCCCTGCTTCCCAAATGAAAACAGAATTAAGGATTGAGGAGAAAAAAACCACATGAGCTTGTCTGGATGGAAACCAGTGGGTGGGAATCACAGTCACCCCTGGACATAGCTGTAGCGTCTGTTAGATTTCAGTGGAAGACAAAAGCAATTAATTTTGGATGACTTGTGTAATTACGGCAGTGTTTATGGCTGATGAATATATCCATTTCCAAGTTAAAGCTTGTTGACTTTAAGATGAGTCTGAACCCAAGCCAGAGTCTTAAGTAACTTCAAACTTTTAAGTAGCTTGAGCAATGTGTTTATGTTAGCTGAAGCAAAACCTCTTATGCAGCCTCACACAACTATGGAAAGCTAGAAGTTCAGTTCTGGGGCCACATGTTGTGCCAAAGGCCCATTTTCTTTAGTTTGTTGAGAATTTATTTTCTTTTGTTTTCTTCTTGCCCGTTTCTTCATCTGTGATCACACCTCCTCCTTCTACTCACATTTCATTGTTAGCTTGTTCCTTCTGTTCTGATCTCTCTGTTTTCTTTGGTCAAGGGTTAAGAGCTGCCAACACAGATTAAAAGAATTATATCAACATTATCAGTTGGTTCTGCTTCATTTGGCAAATCCTCTGCTTTTCAAGGATGATATTTGATATACTGTGCTGGCTTTTTTCTTTGCAAAGTTATTTGGGAAGCTTTCTCCAAATTATTTAAATTTTGCTGGTATTAAATTATCCTAGTCATCTCATCTCCTAAGATAGAGGAGCATGCATTTATTTTAAGAAATTACATAATGGCATTTTCTTCAGGTGGCTTCATGTGTCTCTTTTACTGTTTTCGCTTCAGTTCTTGTCGTTCTCCTCAGTTTTCTCTCAGACAGAACAATCACTTGTGCACCTGTGTCGTCTTCTGTCTTCTCCACAATGAAGTCAGTTAGATTTTTATGTTTGAGAAAGTATGAAGAGAACATGCAGTGCCTTGTCCGTCCCCACGTATCTTGGCACACCCTTCAATTGATTCCCTCTAACTCGTGGTCTAGTTTTTTTCAGTCTTCCTTGTAGAGATGCACCAGCTAAGCTAAGATCCTGAAAAGTATTTAGATGACTGACTCTTGCTTAAGACTGAACTCCATTCATTTTGGCCAAAGTTCACAAGCTGGATAAGACTGAAATCAGTGCTGTTCAGGTATGGAACTCAAAGACAGAGCCAAGCCTGCTGGCTCTGACCCACAGGCACTTGTGCATGTCTTTCATTTTTAGCATGTGGGCAGCCCTGCTGCCTTTTCTAAACTTCTTGATGCATAGGTCCAGCTTACTATGCAGAGCATCAGCTACACACATACCAATACCCTGAAATAGTGAGGAATAAGGTAGCAGTCCCCTGTGTAGCTACTGTGTCTTGAAAAGTAAATCTAGGCGCAAGCAATGTTTTATGTTTGATAATGTGTTATTAGCAGAACTCCTCCTGCCTACGGTTCACGCCAACAACTCTGGCACAAAGTGCCACTGCCAGTGATGTTCATACACTCTCTGCTTGCAAACAGTAGCGTAGCCTTAAAGATGCAGGCCAGTACAGTAACATGTTGCTGGTGTGATAAACATGGGCTTGAAATAAAGTTTAAAAGCAGAAAAAGATTCAATTGCTGTGAGTCAAGGGTCAAAGCTAAATAAGTTTTCCTAAGAGCCAGCTGGTCTTCTGCCAGGTCTTCTGCTTCATCCACAGACTGGTTCCCTTCAGCTGTGTTGGCATCTCTCTCTGCTTAGGTGATGCCATGACTCTGTGCCAGGTTTATCTGGTATTACAAAATCCTGAACACTGGACTGGAAGAGGTTGAAAGGTCTCTTTTGCTTTTACAGGAAATATGCCTTATTTCAACACGGCTATGGGTTTACTGTTTCTTTTTTTAATCAGTGCTGTGTTGCTAAGTCTGATATATTTGTCATTAATCTCATAGTATTTGCTGTCTTGTAAAACTAATCCCAGATCTCATTGTCAAGTGATTAAACAAGAATCTCAACCTTCACTTAAAAACCCCACATTTTTAGGCTCAGAGTTGTTGAGAAGTAATTGAAAAATACTCTGTTTGAAGCACTTGAAAAATACTGAAAGTGAAAAATGTTGAAAAATATTGGAAATGCTTATATACTCTGCAGACTGGGAAATCAGAATATATGAAAAAAATAGAGCTCTCTTTTTTTCTACAGAAGTCCCATGGTTTTTAAGTTAATCTTGAGCTCTGGAAGGAAGAGCAGTCAAGTCCTTCTCTTTGACTGTTTGGGGTTGATAGAGTTGTCTGTGTTTTCCCCAATTTCTTACACTGTTCTACTCAAAACTCTCTCTTCAAGAGGAATGGATCAAATGGAGGATGTGGGTTTGGCTTACCACCAGCCTTTGCTGAGTTTCAGGTTAAAGGAGACCCACAAGCGGAGTCAGTGTTGGTATTACTCTTCCCCAGCCAGCCCACCCCACTTTTTCTTCTTCACCTTTTTTATTTAGAGTTAGAAAAGCTCAAAAGGTTCTCCTTGTTTTTTGAAGTTTGCTGCATTTCCCTGTGTGAATGCAAAGATTACCCTGCCCTAGTTTATCTAAAAAAATCACTGACAACGCTGATGGTGTGCCATCTGCAGCCCTTGTAGCATGACTGGGGCAATGCTCAGCATTTACGAAAGAGTGCTTTTCTCTCAGATGTTTGAGTTCAATCCATACTGTTGTTATTTATTAAATAAGTAAGACTTTATTTGCTGATGTTTTATTTATTAAAAAATAAGGGTTTATTTAAAATATTAAGCCTAAATGGGACTTCAGAAATGCATGGGCTCTGTGTTGGCTGTCAGATCAGGGGGAACTTTTACTCTGTATAGTACAAGTGTAGGTGGGGTGCTTCGGTGCCACAGAACACATGAGAATGAAGAAGTGCTGTGGGCTCCCCGTACCGGGCATTTGCGCTCAGTTGCACTTGGTCTGAATATGCACAACTCTGTTTCCCTGCAATGGCATCTGATTTTTGTTAGCACAAGTGAAAGGTGGTTCAGGTTCGGTAAGGTGTCGTAAGCAGGTTGAAAGGCTCTCTTTTCCAGAATGGCTTTAGGAAAGTCATATCAGGCTTGATCAGGTTTTGAAGCCAGCAAACTTTTGCAAGGCAGGCTCGTCATCGCCTTGCTCTGCGCTGAGGAATTTGGGCTGGAACCTTATCAGATTTGGAGCAATGTCTTCCCACGTGCAAAGATTAGCTAAACATTAGAAGTGGATGCTGCAACTTAGATAAAAACTTAGATTAAAAACTAGGTTCAGTTCTTAGCTTTGCTAACTAGCTGTCCTAGGACTTCACAGGAACCACTCTTTCTCTGCCTCAGTTCTGCTTTTTGGGGTTTTTTGGTCCACATCCCATTTCTGCCTTCCCCCAAGATACATTCTGTTTCCCACCCACGCCTTTCCTCATCTGAGAATTACTTAACTTTCTGAAGAGGAGTCCTGTGAAATATATCCTACACAGATGCACTGCTAGGGTGGAGCTGGGAATAGAGCATGGGTGGAAGGAAGTGATTGGGACAGGGATGAAGGAGGAAGGTGGCATATGGGACAATATGACATTGCAGCTCCAGTGGACAAAGAGCAGAACTGCTCCTTTCCATGGTGCTGTGGATCTAAATCAGCTTAAGCTGATCTTCCACTGTCCCCTCAGAGGCCTCCATGAGCCCATGGTGTACGCACAGAATTGGGAGCAGCCTAAGTAGTCAAGATAAAGTTGTGTGGGAGATGGGTGTCCATCTAGAGCAGGTGTTCCTAGAGATGATCCTTCTATGCCTAATTATAGTGCCTGGCCTTTTCCTTCAACTCCCTGGCACCGAGTGCCTTCTCCTCTGGTGCTCTCCTGTTTGGAGTCACTTGGCTTCCTTTGCCTGTCTACCAGTATCAGCTAACAAGCTTCTCCAGCTTCCCTAGGCCTCTTGATTTCTCTTTCCCACTGTTACTTGCATGTCTCAGCAGCTGGCTCTCACAGAAACTCCCTCATCACCATCATGGTCTCTGAGAATGACAGAGGGTTTCTTTGTGTGCAAATTAATAAGCCGGTGTAAGTAAAGTCAAGAAAGAACAAGGCTACAGCAATGCGAAACCTATTATTCTTTTATTGGACAAGTGTAGTTTTAATGCTCACGCTTGAGGGTATGCTAGTGAATACGTTAAAAATGCTTGGAACATGGAAACTGACTAGCTGACACCACTATTTCCTATGAAGCTTTGCAACCTTAAATCAGTACACGGGGTCATCATGGCCCTTGAGCCAGCACCACCGAAGCCACTGCTAAATTTACCGTTGACTTCATCAGCTAAGAAATTGAGCCCTAAATTCTGGTTTGTTCAAGAGTAAAAATCCTACCTCAGATCTTCCTGGAAGAGATCAATAGTCGTTCTTGTTGGATTACAGCTGCACAAGTGCTGTGCAGCCTTCAAACATGGTCAGCTTATCCTTTACAGGGAATGAGATCTGCAAGTTGGAGGAACTGAGGTCACCTAAGTCGTTAGCTTTATTTGTCTATTCTAAGCCAAGAATATATTACCAAGGGCAGATGGAAGCTGTACAGGCACCCATAGCGGAAACCCAATCCACCTGAAAAGTAGACTCCTGACAAGTGCAGTATACATATTTACTGAGAGTGTGAGTGGCCTGACCTACTCCTGGGTTTGCCCAGACTAGAGCTCCTGGCTAGTTATGTCATTAGAGACTTTTAAGACAATATAAAAGAGACTCTCAGTAAAGCTAGGTTAGGCTTCTGGTTTTTATTGATGGATCTACTCTCATTTTAATCAGGTATTGACGTCTTCCAGTGTTGTAAATGCCTGGAATTCCGCTGTGCAGGTAGACCTTTGTCACAATGGAGTTACGCTGAGGGCTGTAACAGGTAATGCAGTACATCAGAGACCTCCTGATGCTGCTTTCAGCACACTTTCAGCTACTAAACGCTGAGAAGCTGGTAGGGATCACTGGGTTCGTTCCAAGTACAAAGTAGAAGACAGGAAAGTTGAGTGGATGTTGGAAAGCTTATAGTATGTTTCCACCTCATTTGGAGTGACTGTGCTGGGAAGCAATTTATACAAAGTTGCTATGTGAAAGGAAGTTGTATGTCTTCAGAATGGCTATATGTATATATAAAAAAGGTAACTGTGCATATGCCATAGACTTGTGTATCATAAACGTGTATGTCATAAGCAATTTTAGTTGGGGGATACAACTGCCAGTGCAGCTTGAAGGAGTCCTCCAAAATCGCTGTTGCAAGCACGTGGGCTGGCATTTTATTTATTAGCTCCAGAGGGAAAGAATTATACCTTCAGCAGACAGCTGATGAGTCTTGGTACTTTTTTTGTGAGCGTAGTTGCCCTTCTCCTGTAATCACTGACCCTCGTCCCACCCTTTCCGTCCCCAAGCTTTCCAAGTGGGGAACACTCAATCTTTTTAAACATTTTGAAATGGGCAGTCATACTCTGTCATCCTGCAGACAATGAATTTCCACTGACGATCCCTGCACGAAAGAGAGACAAGAGAGAGATATTAGTGAGCCAGAACTGCAGAAGATAAGACTATACAAGTAAGAATAACTTTACACCAGGTATTGTAGCAAGAAAAACGTCTGTCTGCCATTAGCTGACTTTCCTCTGAGTGCTTTGTGGTTTTATGGGTTGGAAGGAGATTAAATATGTCTGGTAGCTACAATTCTTTCACACTCCCTTACAAGGTAAGAAAATCAGCTCTCTGAATAATTAGGTCTCTGAGTATCCTTCCGAAGACAGTGACTCTTGATGGTGATTGGTCCTAGATCGACTTTAAATCAGTGACCAAGAGCAAAAGGATGGTTCTGTCAAAAGTTATTGTCATGTGATATATTGCTCAGGAATGTGTACAAGGTAAAATAAGTGGGTGATTTTCAAGCCATTTCTAAGTGGAGAGTTATCCACACAGCAAAATTCACTCTTCTTTTTTTTTTTTTTTCTTTCCAATACTAGGTCTTCTAGCTAGTGTCCTTTAATAAAGACGTGAAGGAATCAATAGTGAGAGAAATTAAATTCACTTCTCATCCTTGATCTCCACAAGTCACATGTGAGGCAGAGTAATGGTTATGAGTGTGAGGAGAGTTTATGCTCTTCCTGGTTTGTGAGTAGTTGGATGTCTGTATTCTCTCTCAGGAGAGTGATATGATACCTACTAACAATTGTTAGTAGGAAGCACGGCTGGAGCAGGAGGATTCAACAGTGGAGGTCAGTGATTTAGTGTCCGATAGCTGCAACAGGCTGCAAATTTCCACCTTAGCTTGTTGTGCGTTAAATTTTCCCTTGACAAAAAGGCATGAGTTCAGAGGATCAAATACTGTCCTGCTGTGGAGCAAATACTCAATTTAGGCTGCTTGGTACTGGCTAACAGGAGTTTAGATCTGAAGTACAGTCCTTGCAGATGGCAGCTGACATTTAGATTGGTAATGGGTAGTACTCTGAGAGGTTTCTGAAAGCTTGGATTCTGCTAATAGTGATCTCCCAAACCTGAGGCATGGGACAGGTAATGCTGCTGGCGTGATTCAACAGGAGCTTGCTTTACAAGACCCCCTGCACAGTCCTGGTTTTCTAAGCTACCCAGAGAGACCAAAAAAAAAGATGACTCATATGTGGATTAACAGGATTATATGGGTCAAAATTAAGGTCTGCTAAACTAGCACCCATTGTCAGAGAGACTTTTAGGTCAAAAGCAAAGGCCAAGTCATTCTTCTGAACCAAGATATTGTAAAGTTAAAAGCTAAGTTGTTTAAAATAAATATATTTTGGTTACCTGAATTAATAACATGCTTTAAAATACTAGAACAGAATTATTTCTGAAGTTGTAATTTAAGCTTGAACTTGCAGACACTTTAGCATGTTATGCACATGGTTGATGGCCAATAGGTTTATGCATTTAATGTCTTAATTTATCTTTTTTTGCATTACTTGTGTTTGACGTTAAGCATATACGTCCAGCTTTTCAGGATGCAGGCAATTACTTTGTACCATTGGTGCTGTGTGTTTAATTCAATAGTTATCAGCCTGTTTTAATTTGTAGATCCCTTACAAGTTTTCCAGTGGGGGTGCAGATCACATTAGGAATTGCCCTCTAGAATATATTTAGAGAATTGCATACTTTAGAATATATATGAACTTGCCTTTGCAGATCCTTAACACTAGTCTATAGGTCCCCCCGAAATTGCTAATTTCATGCATTTTCCTTGGCTTGAGGAATCAGTATTGAATTGTCACTTTTACTTTCCAGCTGTCATGTACTGTCAGATTTGAATTTTTGATGCTACAGGGAAAATGTATTTTATCTCAAAATATTGCCGAATAATCTGTTTCCAATTCAGTTTAAAAAATTCTATGAATTCCTGTTCATATTGAGTTTGACAAAACCCTCTTTCTTTCGTCATATGAAGCTTATTAGGGACCTAAAATACACTACAATTTGACTCAGCTGAGCTCGGTAGATATCCGTCTTGTCCAGGCATTTCAAATGCACTTACTGCTGAGGTATCTGGGTGTTGATCTGTCTTTCAGTGATGATGTCTGAGCAGTTAAGAAATTACCGGCTATTCAGATGACCCAAATAAATGGAGCAGAGAACAGTTTTGTAAAAGAAATGAGGTTATGACAGTCTTCATATGCTATTTTTATACTATGCAGCAAAGGCAAGCTGTGGCACTTACCAAGCACGTCTGGTAGTCCCCACCTCCCTGTCCAAGCTCCTCGCTGCAGGTTGGGCTGTGAATGCTCCAGTGGTGCGCTCTGGACTTGAGAGACCGATCCAACCAGACCACAGCCCCACAGCAAGGCTTCACGAGGGAGCCTTGCCATCATCACTTAGCACGTTTCAGAGCTCAGGCTGAAGCTATTTTGAAGCTATTTTGGTTGTGGGTTTTTTTGTTTTGTTTTGTGGGGTTTTTTGTTTGGGGTTTTTTTTGTTTGTTTCTTTGGTTTTTTTAATTTTGGAAGCTATTTTGCCAAGGGTTTACAATGTGCATGTCTATGTGGGCAGTTTCAGTTGTTTACAACCTGCTTCACATACCCCATGTCCTTCTCTGAAACTTGACTGTATCAGTCTGTCTAACAAAAGATACTGCCTTTCCCTGCAAATGCTCCCTTACTTTTGTCCATAGGTCATCCTCTCTGCATCAGCGTTACCACCGCACTCCCGAATGTGCTCCCAGAGATACTTCAGGCCTCTGCTAATTCTTTCCAGCTGCTTTTGTCCTGCTTTATGGACAGTTGTTTTCTCCTTTTGACCCATTTAAAATAGGACTGAAAAATGTAAATATTAACCGCTTCTAAAGTCTGTTCTCCACACATGAGCACTTAAAACCTCTGATGATGAGCAGCAACTCCTTCATTCATTCTTGATACATAGGCATGGAAACTCACAGACCGTGATTACAGAAGAGGAGGTGGGGATACCACTTTTCTAAACTTTCTACAGCTTTTGCCAGAGGCATCACGGGCTCTCTCAAATATCTGTATATCAGCAGTGACCTCAGTGATGTAATGTCTTAGGGAGTAGGAAGGGAGTATATGTTTTCTGCAAGTTTATTCAAAAAAATCTAAAAATACCTAACTGTTTGAAATGATTAGGAAAGCTTAAACTAAAATACCTTCAGAGGGTTTTTTTTGTGCCTCTTGTTAGCTCAAGAACATTGCCTGTCATGGGCTAAATAGTATGGACACAAGTTTAATGTGCTTGAAAGTGAAAAGCAGTCTCAAAATCTATAGCATGTTTACACAGACAAGGTGCACGTGTGCGTGCTCCTGGCAGGCTGAGACTCGGAATAGCTTTTTCTGCTCCTGTTCTGCCTCAGCCAGCTACAAAGAACCATTTAGGATGACAAACTTTGCTGACTTTTGTGAGTATACCACTCAGGAGAGTTAGGACGTGAATCTGAATTATGAACTGGTGTAGCAGGAATTTTTTTCACTTCATACACTAGGCAACACAAGTTGGTTTTAGTCATTCTGGAAGCTGGGGGCCAGAATGTTCATTGGCACAGAAAAGTTTCCTAGATTGCAATTCATAAAATGTTTTCTCTATAGTTTTCACCTGCTACAATTGCAGGTTCATCTCTGCCATCACAGCAGTGGGAGGACAGAGGTGTTGGTGACTTCTTCCCTTTCCAGGTGCTGTGGTCCCATAAGCTGTGAGGACTTGTACTCCCGATGTACATCCCCATGATGCTGCCTCCGGTCCTGGCCAGTCCCCTCACTGCCACCCCGTTCTGAAGACTGTGTTAAGCCTTCAGCAGTCACAGACAGAAATCTGCTCAGAGGCATCAGTTACCTCAACTGCTCTGTTTTCCAGGCTCGTCCTTGTGATTCCTGACTTTACCCTGCTCCACATCCAATGGAAGCTGGAATCCAGCTGCAGGGGAGTGCACTGTCCGCATTATCTCCCCTACTCTCTGCCACGGCCATGAGGAACAAGGATTAAGAATAGCACTGGGGAATATTTAGGAGGAAACCCCCAGAACAGGGATGTCCCTTGCAACCTTGTAAATTCTTTATCTAGAGGGATACATAGGTACCTTTGAGTCAATTAACTGTGAAAGTTACTCTTCTGCTTTTAGGAACAATTTGCAGGCGTGGCTTCCATTTGGTAATAAACAGGCTAATGAATTTTAGCCAGAAAATTACAGTTATGGACTTGCAGCAGTCTGACAATGTGTTATCGTTTCTGGAAAAGCTTCCTTATTTTAGGTAATCTTTTGGCTGAGGGATCCCTAATGAACTTCGGCAAGCTGAGAGCATCGCAGTGACAAAAACAACTTGGCTCCTTTGACTGTTATTAGACACAGCTTGAAATGTTGGTGTGTTTAAACTCCCACTTCTCTCTTCTCTCCCCCCTTCTCCTGCAGCCAGTCTTGGCAGCAATAGGCCAGTGCAGCGCACCTTGCCTTGCTCTCTGTGCTGTGTTTGATAACAAATGCTTTAATATACTGGACTGAGGTGTCATCAGCAGAGAAGTAGCTCACAGTTGATGTATTAGAGGTCAGCTCAAGAGGAAAGAATCAAGATCCCTCTCCCACAATCAGGTTTCAGTGACTGCTCACACTCTCCTTAAACCTGCTCTGTTAGGATCTCTGTAGTCCCAGGCAGACGGCACTGTGGGGTTTATGTTAAGTTCAGATTTTAAAACTTTGCAGTTCTGCACAGTAAAGAGGGAGAGACACACTTCTTTTTAACTGAGCAGAGCAATTATGAATCCATTTGCATGACTACAACTTCACTAGCCATAGGACCTTACTCAAGAGGATTAGCAAATGTCAAGTAATGACCAGGACTGATCAAGAAAAAATAGTTAACTCACTTTCTGGAAAGGGATCAATGTGCACTGCATTGCCTTAATTCTTGGTGTGGCCTCAAATCTGCTAGAATTGTGTTGCAATGGATTGGGCAGTTTACAGCATTCACATTGTAGTTTGTATGGTCTTATATTTGCATGCTGGCAGATTCCCCACCTCTCTGCAAAGAAAAGTGGGCCAAAATAAGTCCCTCATCCCCTGAAAGGACAGCGTGTTCAGGCTGAGTTTTTACTGAGTTAGATGAAAGATACTGCAACTAGAGGTAGGTGAGAAACAATACTGAAGATCTGTTACACTTTGCGGAGCTCAGATTTAGCCAAGTCTACCATTGCTATATTTTTCACTGTTCAGATGGACATGGCAAATGATTCCCTTGTGCATGAAGATGCCCTATTCCTGATACACCACTCTGGACAATTAGCCACATGCACTGTGGACTTTGGTCCTCAGAAGTACTAGCTTGATGTTGAGTACCACAGCAGATGATGTTTAGCTGTGCACTGTTTGGGGGAAATAGAAAAGGAAGGCATTTAAAAAAAAAAAAAAATCTAATGAAACAGATGAAAAGCAAACCTGTCCACAGCAGAGAAAGTTGTGGTTGCCCCACGGATGTAATGGTCATAAGTGTACATCATCATGTCCATATCTTCTCCATAGTGTCCTGGGTATTCTGTTGTTAACCTTTACATTAAGGAAGAAGAAGATAATATGATTTACCATCGTACAGAAAAGTCCAGTTGAATGAATGCAACTCAAATAGTAGGTTTTTCCTGCTTCTTTGAAAGTTCTTGTTTCTTAACAGCACCACAAGATGCAGTCTCACCTATGAGACTGCCTTTCTTTTCTATGCAACTAATAATTGAGGTAGCTATTTGAATAAATTTCAGTAAGTTTTGAACTGTTAAGAGCAAGTTGGAGTATTATGTGTATATACATCTGCGGCTCGGGGATAAAAGCAGCCTGAACAAGAATGTAAAGCTTGTCTACTACTTAGGTCTTTATTGCAGGGATTTGCGCTGGCCTCTTGTGAGTCTGTTTGATGTGCTGCTGTAGAGTGCTGTAAATGTTGCCAAGTCAAATAACTACAAGCATTTATCCATTTATGAATTATAGTGAATGAATGTAGCAATTAATCCATTCCTCTTTGTTGTTTCCACTTTCCGCCTAGTTTATAATGTAAAAATATGGGCCTGGACAATATTTGTGCAGTCTATTTTATCTAAGAAGCTCAAAGTGCTTCTGCACTTACTGATCAAATTATGGTACTGCTTCCCTGGGAAATAGGCAAGTGATACTGTACTTGGTTTTACAGATAACGAACAGACGCAGGAAGGGGCTGGGACCTTGACCAGTCAGTACTTTATGTCAACATTGTGTTAGAGGTCAGGAATGGAAACCTGGCACTCAGTCTTCCCTTCTATTACACCATTTTATGTGAGAGTTGCTAGTGGCATTGTGTTAGCTTCACGCTGAAACGGCACAAGGAAGAGTCAGGTTCCCTGTAAGGGAGATGCTGTCCCCGTGGAAATGAACGGCTCAGCTCCTATTGAGACTAACAGGGTTATGATGCCTTTACAGAAATCCTGACAACCATTTTTCTGGCTTAATTCAGCCCAGCAGCAGTACTTGAATGATGCTTGAAGGTGATCCTAGCTCATCTCAGCCAAACACTCGTGCATGTTTACATTTTGTTAAATCAGTGGGGTTTGAGCACAAGCTTAAATATTTTACTCACTAGGAATATAATTATTGGGATGGTTTAAAGTTTTTAAAATTAGATACTTTGGGGTATTTGGACCCCAAACCAGTAACTGTTGGAGTACTCAGAAACTGAAAGTTTACCTGAAAACTGCGGGACTCTGGAATATTAGGCTGCTTTGTCCTAGAGCCACTTGCTATAACAAAAAAATCCTCTGAAATTGCTACCACTCTCTGTATATTTTAAAGGTATTTTTGATCACTTTGTTTACCCTATTCTTATACTGTTTACATCTTCTTTGTAAAGCAGATGTGACTTAATTCCAGGGCATTTTCAGCTTTTGAAAATTAAAGAAAAACATCATTCAGTTGGAACATCATTCCTAACAAATCATTATTCCTTGACAAATGAAAAATGGGACTGCGTGTGAAACTCAAGCATGGCCTTATAAGATCTCTAAGTCTCAACAGTCAACTTCTTTGAACATATCTCATTCTCGTGCCTCCTGTCCTTTGGCCATGGCAATCGTCAGACAGATTACGTTTTGTGGTACAAGAACACCCGTCCCCGAGTGTGTTTGGGAAGCAGAAGATCAGGCCTGGTCACAGCGTCTGTTGTCAGAGCTCTGACCAATGATCCATGGATCTGCAGAGCCCTCGCAGTGCTGTGCTGTTGGTAAGAAACGAACAGCAGTATTTCACAGGTCATGCAGACAGCTGCTGCGGACTGGGGGAAATAAAAGAAACCACATACACTGGCAATTGTTAGGATGAATAAACAGGTAGAGTCATCAGTATGCTCTGCAAGTGGGAAAATTAGAGCCACAGTTTTCAGTCCAGCTCCCATGAAAAGTCCAAACTGAGACCACTAAGGATTTTAAGGGAACTGGCTCTGACCCAGACAAAGAAAATAAATATAAATATTACAAAAAGCTGTTTCTCGTGACTTCTCATCAGTTAGCTGATGGTTTTTCCTAGACTGAAGATCATCACCTGAATGTGTTTCTGTCAAACCATGGCAAACCTAATTTATTTGTTACTTTGATCGAAGGCTGATGTTATCATTTTTGCTTTCAGGACATCTCCCCTTGTGCTCCCAAATATATATTTATTTGTCAGTGTCAGACAGTTTACAGCTCTGATTTGAATACTTTTTCACTTAGACAACCTATGACTCGAATCTGTAATACATCTTTATGGTCCTGTAAAAGAACCTTAACCTGAGCATAAGCTGGTCCCTTGGTATAGCCAACTTGCTGAAAGCCCTCCAGTTTGCAAAGAGCTGCCTTTGGGGCCCTGCACTCCATGCCCAGAGCTGTAATGATAGCTACAGTATGCTTCACAAAGCCTGACCTCTGCTACCTGGTCTGTATTTTATCCATTTTCTTTACACAGAAATCAAGGCCTTGAGGAGGACTTTTTTGCATGCATGAGTCTCCCATCAGTGAAGCCATGGATCTGAATCTGGGAGCTTGAGAGTATTTCTGGTTCCATAGCCAGAGGCCAAGAGAAACTGGGGCTACAGTTAAGCTAGTAAATTGAACAACATCAGAGAATGTTTCTGGGCACTGTAACTCAATTGCCTAGACATGTAAATCATTAGAACAATCCCTGGCACAGTTTTAGCCCAGACCAACTAGCACAGTCTCAGCAGATACCTCAAAGACACAGTTTGTGAGTTAGCACGTGGTAGGTACCATTCCCAACAGGCAGAATGTGGACACCCTGTTTTGGAGGGTAAGAAAGTTTAATGGTGTTGCTGCTCCCTCTGCCAGAGGAGAGTCCCCATGTTTAGTGTACTAATTTGGTCCCTGAGTGTCTGATAGTGTGTCTTCAAAGATTCCTGGGTCATAGCAGATTTTTAAAATGTGGCATGAAGACCAGCTGTGGACCAGGATTTCATTTTGCATTCCCCCATCAACTCCAGGTTTTGGGGCTTTTTTGGGCTATTATTATTATGAGAAAGCACTAAGACGTGTGTTTATATATGTTCCACCAAATGTGTTTCATAACATCTGTTTGGCATTCAGCAAGGAAAATATTCTGTAATCTTGACCAGCACTATGTACTGGGCAGACGAGACTGTGCAAAACACAAGGTTAAAAAGCTGCTTTCATCTCTACTCAGAGATGGAACCAAGAGTCAGTTCTTTGAACTTGTTTCATCAGCCTTTCAGTTGAAAAGTAAATCTCATGACAAGCTCCTGGGTTACTATGAAGGGTCTCACAGACCTTTCGCAGAAGCACGCAGTGTTATTCTGAAGTGAATGGATGCAGTGGGGAGCCTTCGTTTAGTTCCCTCTCTTTTCTTTCTGCCTGCTGTCATCTCCCCCTCCCTCTCGACTAACTTCTCCACATTAGCATTCAGCCTCTTAAGGCTTCTCTGCTAAGAAATGTTCAAAAAGCAAATATATGCAGTTACTGAAAGTAAATGATTTGGGGACTTGAGCTGCTCTGAAGTTTATCTTGTTACATAGATGGATGCCTACTGACTCCTTTTGTTCTGGAGAGAAAAATTATAAATAGTGCTATGACAGCAGTGTTTAAGTTCACTTGGGTCTGTGTGGCCTGTCTGTCTAATTCAGTTCCCTTTGATGTTTGCTGTACTCATTTATGAAACTATTCCCTTAAGCCCATGCATCTCAAGGTCATCTGGATTGTGCTGTATCCTTTAGAAGGAAATGCAATTGGTTGCCCATATAGCAGGGCTCTGTGGTGTGACTCAGCCCTTCTCTATTATCCCCCTTTTTGGAATCCTCGGGGTAAGTCGTACAAAATGTATCTGCACTGAAAAATGTTGTGCTGCTTTTGGCTGGGGTAGAGTTAATTTTCTTCAGAGTAGCTGGTATGGGGCTATGTTTTGGATTTGTGCTGGAAACAGTGTTGATGATAATACGGGGATGTTTTAGTTACTGCTGAGCAGCGCTTACACAGAGTCAAGGCCTTTCCTGCTCCTCACACCACCCCACCAGCGAGTAGGCTGGGGGTGCACAAGAAGTTGGGAGGGGACACAGCTGGGACAGCTGACCCCAACTGACCAAAGGGGTATTCCATACCGTATGGTGTCCTGCTCATCATATAAAGCTTGGAGAAGAAGGAGGAAGGGGGGGACATTCGGAGGGATGGCATCTGTCTTCCCAAGTCACCATTATGCGTGATGGAGCCCTGCTTTCCTGGAAATGGCTGAACACCTGCCTGCCCATGGGAAGTGGTGAATGAATTCCTTGTTTTGCTTTGCTTGTGCATGCGGCTTTTGCTTTCCCTATTAAACTGTCTTTATCTCAACCCACGAGTTTTCTCACTTTTACCCTTCCGATTCTCTCCCCCATCCCACCCGAGGGGGAGTGAGCAAGCAGCTGTGTGGTGCTTAGTTGCCAACTAGGGTTAAACCACAACAGATGCTCTAGTGTTTAATGCATAGGGATATTTGGTACGTGGTTTTCTCATCATGGAGGGGAGAAAGGTCATTTAACTCAGCCATTAAGGGTCTTTTCAAAGTGGTCTGCCTGGCACAGGACAGTGGTTCCCTCAGCATTTGTTGTAGCTTGGTGTGTAACCTTATTATCAAGTGCTTAACTGAAAATATTAAGTGTTTTACTCTCTAATGCATATCAACTGCATAGCAACCGTGAACCACCTACCACGGCCCTACAGATAGGTAGTTTATTTACAAATGTGGTATCATTTGTAAGTCACGTGTGGCAGTGTATGGTTTATACTCGAGAGGAGTCATGAAACAAGTGAGAGACACTTTTTGCCCTAGTTGGTGAGGGTTTGCCTGCCCACGGGAGCCAAGCCCAAGGGCAAGACCCATTTGGGAAGAGCCATCCACAGTGACCTGCATGAGGGTCCTGTAAGCACTTCTGGCATTGACCTGTTAGCAAAGAAAACTGGGCTAGGGAAGCAGTGAGAAGCTTGGGAATTGCCAAGTGCTGAGACAGAGTTGCTGCTGCCATTTGGGGTGATCTAAGGCCTCTAGGACCAAGCTGTTGTGCTTGTGGTGCCTGAGAGGGTACATGAGAGAAAGCCCTAGAAGAGAGGCTTGCAAAGCAGCTGTGAGAAGACCTGTGTTACACTGATCGTGGGACCTAGGCACTGAGTAATTTGGTGCCAGACGAACCCTGAGGAGGCAGAGGATCTGTGTAGGGGCTAGCAGGGTGCATTTAGTGGGATTGTTTACTAAACCCAGATATGCACATAGGCATTAAGTTTGCAGAAGGACTCATAGGGGAGAAAGTAGTAATATGTGAGACCTTTAGCAAGTGATAGTCTATTTGTAAGAATTAATACAGAAAACAGAGGAATTCTGCTTCTGCTTTGCAAATCCACTTCAGGTTAGTATCAGATGTATGATGTTTGGACACAAGAGCCTTGGATACTAGTGGCATTGTCGAGAGAAGAGAAAGCAGGTAATTCTATGTTAAAGACTGCAAAGAAAAGCTTGTGAGAAGGGATGCAAGTGGTTTGGCATGTGTAAGGGAGAGCAGGAAAACCTGACGGAAAAGGTATTTTCATAATGGGGTTTTTAGCTGATACAGAGTTGATGTGGGATGGTTTATCTTGTGACTGGTTTGCATCACCCCACCCATCTCCACGTTTTTCTCATGTATTTTACTATAATCCTATAAATCTTGCTCAGGGCAGGAAATGTATTGAAAAAAGGCATTAAATCTTTAACAGGATTACTGTTGTTATTATTTTAGTCTGAAAGTAGTAATGTTGTTTATTTTCCATGGTGAAGAATTACTATGTTAGAGATTAATAGAAAGCATAGTTACTCATTTAGCACTGAGAAGAATGTTTTGTACTAATCTACAGTGCACTCTTTTACTAATTACTTGTACTAATCTACTCTGGCACTCTTTTAACGATTGACTTCAGAAATAGTTATCATGAGTCTATTGTTTACCAATAAGAAGATCGAGTCACACCAATGGCCTTATTGGTATTGTACAGCCCTCCCCTTAAAGAAGTGAATGGGAACTGTGGATATGCCTTGCCTTCAGATATCAAGCAGACAAAAGAAATGAGTCTTTTAAAATATCAAAGATAGTCAGTGGTAGAGCTCATGGTTTCCTGCTCCAACTGTTGAGTATACTTATTCCCTGCTAGTAAGTATGTTGTTCCGGAGTGCCTTATGCTTTTCACTTCTTGTGCACTACAGTGCTAACAAGATGAATGGCTCCTCTTTAACCTTCATTTTCCTCTTCACTGCTGAACTCCTCCTCTAACAATGCCACAGCCAAAAGAAGGAGCTGTTCCATTTCAAGAGGGAAACATAAGCTTTGACATTAACTTTCTGATCTTTGAGGATGTGGAGTGTCCCTTGAATGGCCTTCTGTTTCAGGTGTTATTTACAAATGCTTCAAGAATATGTCTCTCCTGAAAGAGAATTTTGTTTCAAGAGCCATAAGCCTGCATGTCACATTCAGTGAACATGGGAATTATATACCTCTTTAATCAATTTCAATTCTTCCTCCAGCTGGACGACAGTGGGCATCCCCTTTTAAAAAGCATGCTATGCTGAAAAGCCAAAGAAGGTCATAGTAAACTGTCTACAGAAATTCCTGCCAGTGCTCCCAGTATAGATCCCAGATTGCTGGGCTGCCAGGGAACTAGACTTGTCCTGGAGCTGCTCTAGAGATGAGCAATTTTCTCATGCGGCCATGTCATGTGTGTTTCTGGATTCAGTTCAGGCTCCAGTGCTGCTCCTGATATGCTCTGAGATCATAGATTCACCTGGACATATCACTGCCCTTCTGTTTCCACTTTGTTGTAGTGAAAACCATAAACTCTCACAGGGCTGAGGAGCCACAAGGCCAGCACAGTGGGACCACGGTTCTTCTTGGAAGCTTACACAAGCAGCAGCAGAGAGCTCAGGGCACCTTCTGCCTGTTCCTCAAGAAAGACATGTCTGAAATAACATTAGCCAGCTTTCCAATGTTAAGCAAATGTGTTTCTCCTAAGATGTCTCTGGAAGATGGTTCTGGAGATTGAACTGTAAGGTTGTATTTGCTGGGATGTAAAAAAAAAAAAATCAGTTAAATATCTTTTTTGGGGAGGAAAAAAAAAAAAAGAGAGGAGGGGAATTGGGTTGCCCAGAAGTGCATGTTTCCACCCTATCTGTTCTGAGTTCACCTCCTGGATTTGTATCTCTGCTGTTGGTAGTCTCTGAGAAGCCTGCGTAGGATCTCATCAGTTTCAATATGGCTTTGGTGGCAAGATGAGTCAAGAAAACAAGTAAGTTCTTTAAGCCCCATAACTGTTGGAAAATGTAATTGTTGCCTGTACAATGTCACTGTGACAGAGAGCAGCCACAGCGCCAGACAGACCTTCTGGCACTTGGACTGCTGGTTGTTTGGAGAGGTGAAAGAGTCATAAACAGTCTGTGCAGACTTGGGGCTGCTCTGTGACATGTGTTTGCTTTCGAGAGTATGGAGTCAAGCTTTCAATTTCCTGGCAAAGAGAAAAATCTGAGCTCTAATGGGACCATTTAATAACACTGTCTCTGCATCAGCAATGGATTTGCTTCCTTTATGGCTTGAATCAGCATACAGTTTATTTTACTGTGGTAGCATTCCCTAGCCAGGTAGAATAATGGGAGCTTTTCTACCTCGTGTGAGGAATGTTAATTATTTTCAGTATGGTAAAAATGTGCAGAATCCATGACAAGACTTGGCATGGTGAGGAAGGAAACAAAGTACTTGTAGAAAAAAAATTCAAATAGCAAGTGCAAAACTATGAGACTGGAAGAGATTAGTATATTTATTTGCAGTATGGGCTCACTGTAGAGGTAAACTGGGAATTAATGGTGAGAAGATGAGCTGTGAAACAGAACTGCTGGACTCTAAGAGTAAGGATATAGATGCTTACAAAAAAAGTCTTTAAGCATGTATTTGGCTTTAACCATGTTCTTAAGTTAAGCAAAGTGTTTAAGTGTCAGTTTCAGTCAGCATGATGGTGTCATAAATTAGTATTCCAGCAAGTATTAGCAAACTCAAAAAACACAGGAGTGTTTCAGCTGTAAGAACTGGGTCAAATTCTAATGAACCATTTGCATGTCTAATATACATGGGGAAAACTGTTTTTACTTATTGTAGGGAAGACCAGCTCACTTCAGGAGGAATGTAGTCCCGAAGAAGAGGAGCCAAGAGAAACCATGCATAAGGATCAGCTGTCTTATTGCTTATATGTTTGCCAGAGAGCCCAGTATGGAGACAACTGGAAGAGGAATGGATCAAATACCCAGGGTGAGAGCTAATTTAAAACAAAGAGTTTTGTTATGCCTCAGTATTGTCAGTTTTCTTAAATACGCGTTTCTGCTCATATTTGGTTTCATAACGAAGGAATCATTGCATGTTAAAATTCAAGGCTGCTGAGAAATTCTGCAATGTGCATTGTCTTTGAATATGGATTTTGCTATGTGTCACGCATGATCCATGAGACACCACAGTCATTACATATTTTCCTAGTGTTACTTTTACACAGTCATATCCGAATAGATGTTTTTGCATGAGATTAAGCTGCTTCAACCAAGAAATAGGAGTCAGCAGCATGTTAATCGCCATTTCTCCACAGATAGTTTATTCACAGCTAGTTTGTGGAATGGCTGGGGCAGAAGCTGTAATAAATAATGATACTGGATATGCACACACATTTTTATTGTGTCTTATATGCATATACATTTTGAGGTCCTACCCTTGGTAGCCCAGAACTGCTTTGCAGATTGTTTGGAAAACACAGTCTTTCTGTCAAATGCATCCTAAACAAAGTGCAAGATACGTACCAGAAGTGTGATGTGTGAACAAGGTTTTGTGACAATAAGTTGGAAATGCTGATGGAAGTAAAGCTGTGAGTGAGATCTCCCGGGCTTAAAGAATGGGAATTTTAGTCACTGTACAGTGAAGTTTAACAGTTCAAACAAGTCACATCTGTAGTAGTAAAAGTGGGTCCAAGGCATGGGATTTCACACTACCACATTTCAGTTCATGTTGTTTGTATCTTAGCATAACAACTAGCACTCTCCCAGACACTGTCTAGGCAGGGTAAAGGGAATAAAACAGGAAAGAAACCATTCCCAGCGGACAGTAGGCAGGAGACCACTCTTTTGGAGAGGAGAGAGAGTTTAGCTGCATGGTGTAGGCCCTGCAGCAGAGGATAACTGATGGAAAGGGACCTCAGTAGAGCTCCTCAGTAGAAGACAGTAGCAGCTGAACTGCATAAGGCATTCTTTTCCAATCATGAAAAATGGAGTGTTGTCACTGTTGGAAATAGAAGGGCAGTATAGGAGTCCGTGTGCAGCTGGGATGGAAATGCAAGACATCAGTAACCCCAAACATTTACATTAGGATTTACATTACTCTGAATGCCAATCTGCAAGGCAGAGACAAAGCTGTTCTCAGTTGTCAAGACGACAAGCAGAACTGTCAACACCAACAAAAGAGGTCAGAGAAGATTTCTGTTGTCTCTCTGAAAATACATGCAATATTAGAGGAGTAAGAGAGATTGGAAGAACTGCTTAAAAGTTAGAGGGAGTTTCCCTGAGAGGGAAGAGCCTGGGCAGGTATGTAAATAAACTCCCAGGTAGAGAACATCCGTAGGCAGTGTAGGCTGGAAAGGGGGCAGAAGAATGTTCAAAGACTTTGTTACAGAGTTCCTGTCATTTAAAATCTTTAAAAATAAAAATAATACAACATTTCTTTTCCTCCTAGCTGCAAGGAGACTGAAGGATGCAAAGCAGGGCACTGCTGTTGTGTTTGGCCAGTAGCCAGCCAGGCGAATAGGACCAATGGGCATGTAAACAGTTTGTATGCATCTCAATGGGAAATTTACTTCAAAGCTGAGTTCTGCAAACAAAGATTCAAGCACAGATTTCCCGCCCCCCCCCCCCCCCTTTTTTTTTTAAAGTGCAGGCACGTTATTCTTTGTGTCAGTGAGAATAACTGGATTAATAGCCCTGGAGCATAAGATCATGAGTTCTGTTACACAGAATGGACAGGAGCAATATCAGCTTTCTCTACACAGTCTGCTACTGTGCTTCTGTCTCAATTTAGAGAAACCACACCTGGGGACACAGGGAAGCTCAGGATGTTTAGCTCATTTTTCCATAGCCTCTGTGAGGTTGCCAGCACCAGTTGTGATACTGTGTTGAGGTGAGGCCACCTTTTTTTTGAGGTTTGCACTATGATCAATAGCTCATTTTGACTTTGGTCTTGAGAGAGGGAGCACGTTGTATGCACTACAAATACAAAAATCCCAAGTTGTCAGCCAGAGGATATTTTTTCTGAGGTAACTGGCAGTAAGTTCACTCCTGTACGTCATTGTGGCACAATTGCGTAGTGCAGAGATGCTCCTACTCCTGTAAATGTGCTGGATTTATAGTGGGAGCTATATCACCACCTTTGAAATGCTTTGGAGACTTCTGTCATGCTTTCCCACATAGCTAGGCTGCTGCTGGTACCCAGGCCTGTTCATTTAGGGCTAGCTACTGCGTTGCGCTGTTCAGCGTAACTGTGCCCTCATGCTCTTCCCTTAGCCATGGATCCTCAAGAATCCTGTTACCAGACTGGAAATAACTTGCTTAGCCTGATAAAACACAGTTAACTTTTTCTCGGACAAGGTTTTTGACGGGCCAAGTGGCCAAAGACATTTATAGGGACTGCTGGGGAAAAGAGGCTAACAGGTTTGGTTTCTGCTTGAACTCACCAGCATGAATACGGGCATCTCCGGCTATAGCGGCAGCAGTAAAATTGCCATTCACGGTCAAGCACAGATGGAAAATACTGACTCTGGAAACCAGCCACTAGCCCATTGTTTGAGCAGGTTTGATACCTAAGAAAGAGGAGAAAGAAGAGAATGCATAAGGAAAACATGATACTAGATTCCCTGATAGTTTCAAGCATTTCTGAAAACAGCATTAAAAATTTTGACTCAGGGTGGAAGCTAAGGGTTTGGCTTTGTATTGAGAAGCACTGTACACACTTGCTGTGTATTGAGTAACCATTTTGTATAAGAAAGCAGCAGTAGTTAACTAATAATGTCTTAACATTTATGTTGCACTTCAAACTATTTAAACAGTTTTAAAGTATTTAATCATTCCAGTATGCTAATCAGGCAAGAAAATTGTTCTGGTGTTGACATTCTCAACTGTGTACAAATGATGAGACTGACTTCAAAATAGTCCGTTAATATTTTTATCTTTGACTGTTGGTATTTGAGCGTTTGGGGTTCACTGGAGTAATTTTTTCACCTGCTCTTTACAAAAAAGAAGCCATAGAAACTCTTTTATAAAAGAAGTTCAGCAATTTCTTTTATTTCTTTCTCAATTACCTGTCTCCAGGAGAAGGCACTCTTAATTCAAAACATTATAGGCTTGTGATGAAATCATGATTTGATAACAATCACATGAGGAAAACTGAGACTCAGATGTTATGAAATTATAAGACTCATAAATTTTGTGACTGGATTCTCAAAAGAAAAATCTGCTGCTTCATGCTTTGTGTATACTCGGGAATTCTGTCATACAAGTAAATCACTGCCTTCAAGTAGAATAGACATGCTTTCTAAAGGTGCAGATATACGCTTCTCTTTCTGCACACCCTACAAGCATCTGGACACTGATGCCCAAAGTAATTCAAGTGATAATCAGTTTGAATAGCTTGCTTCTTGGAGACTGAAGGCAAGGAGAGCGTGAAAACAGATAGCTCATTAACTCAGCTGTTGAGTGCTCATTCTCTCAAGCACCCTCCTAGCCTCATTGTTCCCCTATTGGAGAAAATTACAGGAAATCAGTTTCTTCCATTTCCTTTTCTTTTCTTTCCTTTTCCTTTATCAAGGAAAACTGACAGCCTAGAGCTGCAGCAAACCTTCCTTGTGATACCATAAAATCAAATACATTGATATATTCAAAAGACACTTTCAAAAGTCACTTTATAATTAACAAATACGAAAAAATTCCCCTAGTTTCATTCAATGACCTTATAGTTTAGTTTAATGAGCCTGGAGTTTCCAGAAGGGAAGACATCATGTAACAGAGTGTGGTGTTTGGAAAGTCATTCACTCGTGCATACAGGAGTTAGTGCTTGCAAAGCATGAGGCTCAAGTGTTTGTATGCAAAAGCTGAAAAACTGATCAATTTTGACCAGTCCAGGGATGAATTTCTCTGCCTAACTTTCAGCTTCCACCTTTGAACCAGGGCTCTCTTCCGTATGTCCCTTCCACTGTGTTCTGTTGTTCAGACAAGATTATTTACATTTGTTTGTATCCCCGCATCTCCCACGTTGCTGGGGCCACACGTACTTGCTGTGCTTTGTGAGACTCTTTCAAGGACCTTCAGAGTTAAGCAGTGATGGGGACTCTGGGTTGCTATGGTATCACACCAAGTAAGGCAGTTTGGCTCTCACTCAGAGGATTTCAGCAGGACTTTGATAGGAAGTTGCTCTGTTTTTTGGCACATAGGCCATGGGAACATATGGCTAAGACTCTGTGTAAACATATTGGGTAGCTGCAGATGATTGGTGTTATCCTGATGGAAGAAAGGTTGATACACAGAAATATAGGGAATGGTTGTACCTGTTGCAAAATGAGCACTTTTCTGCATTAATCAGTGTAAAGTAGAACCAAACTTGTGTCTCTTCATCTTTTTCTGCCTCTCCTCATTCCCAGTTACATGCATTTGCACTGCTCAAGTCCTGGTGCCCTTGGGAGATTTTCTAGCCCTTTTGCATAGGTGCAATAACGGGAACATTTTGTTCCTCCTTTTCCTTTGCACTTCCTCTCAGAGGCTTGGCATTGCCCTGCAGTTTCCCATCCCCACTGATCAGCACCTGATATTCCTGCCCATACTTGTCTTTGCGGGAGGTTCTTCCTTCTCTTTTTCTCTCCCCACATGCTCACATTCGGTCTGGGAAGTCCTGCCCACTTTCCAGCTCTCTTTCCCCTACAACAGTTTTTATTTTCTTGACACCTCTAATACACTCCAGTTTTGATGGAAAGATTCATTTTGAGAGAGACATCACTGATGGACCCTTCTCTCTATAGTGGATTGAAAAAAATCTAGCTAATATAGCACTCCCATATTTACATGTGTACATATTTGGGCTCCTGATTCTATCTTCTCATGAAAAGTTTGTTTAAAAAAAATTAAAAATATTTGGAGTTGCCTTAAAAATTAGTTTCTTAGATGGAGAGTATAACTGGACATAAGTCATGTCTTATAATGAAATTGCCGTTTTATTTTAAAAACATTCAAAGTAAAATTTGAAATATACTTGTAAGCTCATGTTCACTTTTCCATCTCTACTTCTGTCTCATACACATAAAGTACTGCAATCTGTTATTCAAGCTCAATATTAGGTTCAGCAAAAGAAAGATAATAGTGATGTTGAAGTACTTCTCTTTAGCTTAGAGGTAATACAAGATTTTTTTTCCTGATCTTTCTAACTTTTAAGTCAAACCCGGATATTCCTCCAATAATGAAGAGATGCTCTCAGAAATTGGAGTGCTTATTCATGAGCTCATATAAAATCTTTTCTTCTCTTTCCTTTTCCCAGTTGACCTCTTTCCTACAATCAGAAAGTAATTCTTCAAGGGAAACAAACAACCCCTCCCCACACACCTTTTTAGTAAGCATAGATGCTCTATGCACTAATCTGAAAACAAGACTTAATATGTGAGGATTTCTTCCTTCTCTGTTGAATTCACTACTCCTGTCACAGCAAATCCTGCAAACCCGTATGGTGAATAAAAACTAGTGATTCAGGACCTTTGATTTATGGCCAAATAAAAAAAAATGCCTTTTTCACTAGACCCACTCTGTAGCACTTTTGTTATAGGGAATAATTCGGTATTCAGAATTTATGTCACTGGGTTCTCCTCGCTCATGAAATCCTGACGTTGCTGAGAAGAGGGGAAGATACCTCTTAGAAGGTGAATGCAGAAAAGCGTGAGAAACCAGCTGGGACTGTGTGGGATTAAACTTGGCAATGGATAGGTTGTTTTGTTTTTCTACTTGGCTGAAGTTGTGATGCATGAAGAGTTGCCTTTTGGATCTGGTACTGGGAGAAGAGGAGGTGAGCTGGCTGGTAAGTGAGGGAGTGGGAAGGTTGGTGGTGGTGAGGGTCAGGTGCTGTTGAATGGGAAGTTGCCCTTCCCTTCCCTCATTTACATCTGTTGGAAATGACTGCAGTGTTTCATAGAAAGTAAGTAAACTAGACAGCCTTATTTTGGGAGGAGTTCTGTGTAGTAACAGTGATACGGTAGCTGAGACTTTCCTGGCCTGCTGCAATTGCTGTGAAAAGCCTCTCCTTCACCAAATCTTCTTATGAACTGGTTAATGAGTGTTGTACAGCTGAGTTCTGTCATGGCAAGCAACCAAAGCGTGCATCCATGTTACCGGTTTAGTTCAGGTCAGGACTGCTTTCCTTGTTCTCCAATGAGCTTTTATCTGTCAAACCAAACTAGAGCTGGTTTGAAACAAGCCCACTCAAAATGCACATGTGGATTTTGGGTCCATGCACAAACTGTTTCACCCTACAGATCCACTTAAGTTGTACCACGTTATTTGCAAACATTGATACAGCCTCAGTGACCAAGTGTGTACCTCATTGACTCAACAGTTGCCTGCCAGGCTGAAGACAAATATTGCTTGCAACAGTATAGTTTTGAGCAATGGTACCAGTTGTGGTGACACTTAGTAATTATGCCTACATCTTATTTTTGCTCTTTGCTAGACAAAGCCCCAGAGTGTTGTGCCCCATCTAATGCTGATGCTGTCTTGTAAACCTGTCTCTGAGGCCCTCTGTCCCTCAGATACATCAGGAATTAGCCCGAGCAGCATGCTGTCCTAAGGATGACAACCCACAGAAGAAGCCTGTTCACTACAAATCCGCTCAGGGAAGCCCAAGTCAAGATGCAGTAAGTGGTGCTGTTAGAGCCTGCATTAAGCCCCTGCCGCACTGATTGGGTAGCACTCCCTGAAGCTCTCCGGAAACATGCAGAGTCTGACACACAGCTCAGTAGCCACTGGGTCATGCTGCAATTTGTTCCTTATAACAGGGTAACCTGACAGTGTCATTCTATGTACTTCAAAAAAATCCCACTGTTTTGCTGTAGAGCAGAAGGCTCCTGTAAAATTTGCATCATTAAATACTTTAAAGGTATCTCTCTAGAGCCTGTCACAGCAGAATGAATCTATATATTATGGAGATATGTCAGACAAGGCAAACTGACCCAATGGAAATAATGCTGCATGCTTCATCTGCAGTCCTCCCCGGAGCAAATACAGAGAGAGGTGGCCTAACCTCACGCAGCCGTTAAGACCACGGTTAGAGTGTGGGAAGCATTTTTTTTAACAAGACATTGGATAGACTCTTTTCCTGGAGTGTTGTTTCACCAACACCTGTTACTTTCAATATCTATCCAAAACTTAATTTCCTTTTGGTACAGCTGCAGAGGGGAGGCTCTGTCCTGCTCTCCTGAGTTATTTTTGTGGAGTGTCCTCCCTCTGTGTAATTTGGTTAGTCGCATGATGAAAGATAATTTAACAGTCAGTCTGTTACAGATGAGTGGGGAGAGATAAGTGGCTGAGGGCAGCCTCAGGACACTTGAAACACTGGCACTCAGATGAAGGGAGCGACTTTTCCATGTTTGATTAGGCCATGCCAGTCTCCAATGGCCACTTCTATGAGGAGTCTTCACTATCTGTTGTGGGGTGGTGAGACGTGTTGTCATGACTTCCACATGCCAAAGGCAACCTCACTATCATCTTCAGCTATCTTTTTCTTTCATTTAGGGGTCAGTGATGACTTACTTTCTCTTCCTCACGCAAAGGGAAGGCAAGGCCCCATTCACCCTGTTGATTTCTTCCCGACAGTCGCTGATGAGGCCTCCCTACCTACAGAAACACCCCTCTTCTCCTCAGATGCTCCCACTGGACTCAGTCCATTGCAGCTGTGCTAAGAGCTTGTAGCGCTATCCCTTTAACATAAACCCAGGGCTTTGAAGAAAATTAACTTGTTTGTGTAGAGAGCACAAATGGGAATGTTTTGAAAGGGCAGCTTGATTATCGGGTTTGGGTAATACAGCCTCAGATTTGAGACTTGGAATTGGTCAGAGATTGAGAACAATAACAGTTCCTCGCAGATGTACCATGGTGTACTGCCAGCGCCAGAACAGGAGGCTCCTGCAGACGCTTCCTTTGCTCACGAGTCTGCCTTTGCGGGAAATAGGGTTGTGTGCCTACTTGAAGGATCTGCGTGCGTGCGTGTGTGTTTGTGCACTTAAAGAGAAGGCAAAGGAAAGTGAGAATGGGAGTGGGGAGGGAGAGTCTAGATATCTGTTTTTTCTAAGTCCCATCCAAACACTTTCTCAGAAGTCTAAACAAGGAAAAGAGGCAATAAACATGCGTTAAATACCACTTGGCTGGAAATGTTTCTGCTTTGTGCCTTATGGGTAACTGGGAGTATATTGGGGATATGGCAAGGTTCCATCTGTATTATGTGGTGTAAAACAAACATTTTCTCCTGGAAGGAAGAGTTGCTTGTCTCTCACTTGCAAGCTTTTGTTCGTTTGTTTGTGTGATCCCTGTGCTTTAGTACGATCACTTTCAGGCAAGAAAAATAGTTTTTCTTAAGTACCTTGTTCAAAGACTGGTCTGTAGAGACAGCTCTGTAGTATTCAGCAAAGCAGTGAAGAACAGTCTCACCTGCAATCACTCAGACCTTACCTTTTCTTAGGTGGTGAAATATTTACCCAAGGTCAAACTTCCTCTGTACAAATGGAGCTAAAATGTAAGCTTTATTCTGTCTGAAAAGGCAGGATTCCTTGAGATGTTGCAGCATATAAATAATTAGAAGGAGTGTGTAGAATCAGGGGATGTCCTGAAGACTTATCCCTACTCCACACATGACTATTTCCAAATTATCCAGGCACAAATTCTACTCCCAGAATTTAATAGCATCTTGGTTAGCAGATAGCCTCTGCAGAGGCAGTAGGGCCAGGAGTGAGATGTTGGGACAGATTCAACAAAGTCCTTGTACACGTACTTAACTTTAAATGTATACACAGATTAATGAAGCTGAGAAGGCATCACTAATCATCTCATCCAATCTTTTGCCAAAATTTTCTCTATGAGTCTTACAACATGTTCACAGGTTTCTCATGCCTGTTCAGCAAAAAATAAAAGAACATGCTTTCTTCAGAAATGCATGTACACATATGCTTAACTTCAGGGATGCGTTTATTAAGTGAAGCACTTATAGTTAGATGTATTCTGAAATGCCAGTAGGTAATACTAGGCAACTGTCAGAGGTGATTGATCTTCATGAGTCTGCTTCTGGAGAGAGGTGGGGTGCCCCAGAGGGCAGTTTTTAGAGTACCGGTTTCTCTGCATTGATTCTGGAAGGGGGCAGAGGTCATAAATTAGGCATCGTGATTAGATGCCTAATGTGGATCTGTGTCGTTGCCCTCTTTCTGTTGAATAATTTTTTCATATCTGTAAGACGCAAGTCTTGCAGGTTTAATCCTAGGACTCCATATAATACCTAGTGTTTAGTGTAGGAAGCAAACTTACCTAAACCAGCTCTGCCAGTGGTTCCTTCCTGCCCTTCGGTCCCCCCAACTCTCCCATCCCTACGCTCCCCACATCCGTTTCTGCCATTCCGCCCTGCCAGTGCTAATGGCCAAAGAAAATAATGAGTTGGAGACTCTGTCTTCTCTCTACTTTATATTCCCACTTCATTTTCTCTCTAAAGCTTTTCTTGGTTTGTTGTCTTTTCTGAAGAAACGTCTCTCGGGTTTGTCTCTGTGGTGCAGCTGCACAACAGTCAGGAATTGTGATTTGTGAAATGCCATAAACATAATTTGTCAGAGGTCATTTTTTCGTGTTTCTGCCAGAGTAGAGATTCTGGGACATGGCTCAGAAACTGGAGGCAATTCAGAGGAGAGCTGTACATATGATCAGTTCTTGCTTAGGAGTGTAGAAATATAAAACTTCCAAAAGAGAACAGCAGAGACATGTTGAGCTTGAAAGCAAAAGCATGGGTGAAGGTGTGTGGAAAGGCATAGGATGCAGTGTGCTTGTTCTCATTACTCAGTGAAGGTAGGGCAAGGTATAAAAAGCCTCAATTACAGCAGGGGAAATGTAGCTTAAATTTTAGGAAAAACTTGGCAGCTTTGTAGTTATTGGTGGTACAAGCCATTGAATCTCCCTGGATGTGATGTGCAAGGTGAGACAAATTACCCCGTGAGGCAGAGCTGAAGAAGCAATATTACAGTCCATCCTACCAGGATGGGGAATGGACTAGTGAGTCTAGCAGAGTGCTGTGTCAGCTGACATGAGGATGATGTATTGCTCACCAACAGATTGGTTCATCAGGAGATCAGCGGGGAAACAGAGGTGGCCAAACAGGAACTAATGGTACAGATTGTGACTCATATTTGTGGTTCCACTTGATTACTGAGTGAGTCTCTTTAGAACTGGGGATGGCTCCAAATAGCACTGAGCCGGGCATGGAAGAGAAGGGGAAGGGAGGGGAGGGGAGGCGAGGCAAGGGGCAGCTATGAGCAGTAAGACTGCCAAGAGAGAAGATGTGGGATTGTCAGATGCCCCACAGGCTACATCCGTGCCGTCACATTAATTTGAGGTTTGAGTTTGCACTCAGACACTCCAGGCTGGCTGCCTGCTGGCCCACACTTTCACTCCAGTCTGGGATCAGCCTGCTGGTTTCTTGGGCAGCAGCATCTGGACACAGTGAGGGATGTACTGGCTTACAGCAAGTCTCTCTCCACGAAGCACTGTAGATGCAACAAGCTCAGCCCTGGGTGCAGAAAACTGCAGAAGACTACCAGGTGCAGCTAGCTAAGGTGTATGGAAATAGCCCAAGTAATTAGGAGCACAAGTTCACCTTTGCAAAGGGGTAGTGTTCCCTAATCACTTCGGTGTATTTCCCCCCTCCCCCCAAAACAGATAGAAGAAAGAAAGAAGATCTATGCAAAGAAGACAGATAGATGTAAGGATGTTGGACTGGAAGGGTGAGCTAGGGAAGAAATAACTAACTCCAAAAGCTAGGAAAGAGAGTGAAACAGAGTTAAACACATTAAAGAGGGATTGGAAAAGAAAAACATTTGAAGAAAAGATAGGGTGGCAATAGGAAACAATTTAGGCAAGAAAGAGGATAAAGTGGAAAGATTTTTTTAAAAGGAGAAGGAAATGAGAGTCAGATAATACACTGTGGATGTAGTCATGCTAAGCATACGGAGCATGGTGATGAATGTGGCTCCATGGTTAGATAGCAGAAGATGACATTCTGTATATACTTAAACAGTGTCCTGTTTGTGAGAAGCAAACTTAAGCAATTGCTGCCAGGGATTTTTAGAAAGAGAGTAATCATTTTATTTTGAACAATAGAAAGGTCTAATTCAAAATTACTATGCAATAAGTAGAAGTTGCATCAATGTATGAAAAATGAAGAAATCATCCAGTATTATCACAGTGTCTTCTTTCAGCCTGTTTTGCATCCCTCCCCTTTTGTTTTCAGTTCTTATTACAAACTTAAGTATAGGGTCAATCTTTTTTTCTTTAGCAATTGCATCAGCCATAGGAATGTATCACGTGGTAAATGAAATAGTATGAATAATTCAGAACAAAATTTTGAATCATTTAAAAAGCAGAAGCTTCACATTTCGTTGTTAACCAGTTCCCATATAACGTGGAATCTACAAAAAGCACATTGCAATTTCTGGAGCAAAACCATTTCAAGTATTTGAAAATATTGTTGCATTCATTTTGTTCTGTCCAAAGAATATTTCAAACTCAGAGTTTTCAAAAAAAAAAAAAAAAAAAAAAAGTGTTTCATGTTTCATGAAAAAATCAGAAGATAA
The DNA here is from genome assembly GCA_009819775.1 of Phoenicopterus ruber ruber. Lineage (NCBI taxonomy): Eukaryota > Metazoa > Chordata > Aves > Phoenicopteriformes > Phoenicopteridae > Phoenicopterus > Phoenicopterus ruber. The sequence goes on along the minus strand of CM020215.1, from coordinate 94,395,582 downwards.
TTAAATACTGGATATGTGCTGCCTGAACATGAAACACCATACATATTTCCAGAAATTACTGTGGCCATAACATGCGATCACCTTTGCCTCTAAGGTTGGTTTAGTTAACCAAAAGTGACTCTATTAGGGAGTTAACATGATCTTCTGCTATCATTATCATGCATTTATATGCCACCATCATCACTCGTTAGTGTGGATTTTTGGCTCCTGTAATACCAGCATGCCTAGAAAACAGCCTTTGACTGGGCCTAAGCCAAAAAGCTTAGCAACAAAAATACGAAGAGAAAAGCCTGTGCTATACAGAGAAGAATTTTTTTTTCTAGTGATAAGAGCAGGAGGACGGAGCGAGGAGTTTTACAATTTGTTCCCCAGTTTAGTCACCATGTGTGGCCTTTCAAGAGGGACTTTATCCTCTCCTCATGCCTCATTTTCCTCATCTGTGAAACAACAATAGCAAGACCGAACCACTTTGCAGCTGAGGTTGTGAGTGACCAAACGACACAGCATTTCTAAAGCACACTGGGACCCTCCAGCAAGAAATTGCTACAGAGAAGGCAAATGCGATGCAGATCACCTCACACGCATGCATCGTGATTAGTGAGTCTCAGGCAGTCGTTCAGGGCGGTGAAGCCGCTGGTTATGATGGCATTAATACGCGTTTGCATTGCTCTGACCGCAGTATTAGCACCCACATTCCACAGGGGGTATCAGAGCTGCGCCCTCCAGGGATGGTTGGGGGTATCCTACCATTCGGTTCCCGCCCTGTTGATCTCTTCCCACCAGCACTCTGTCGGCTCACCGAGGCTCTGGGCCGCCGGCATGCAGGCGTAGTTCCACAGTCTGTCGGAGCCTTCCTTCTTGCTGAAAACACTCCTGACAGCCACGATCACCTGCCCGTGTGGGCACTGGAAGTTGAAACCCTGCCGGTACACATTGACCCATTCATCATTATCTCCATAGTTATAGGGGCCGTAGTAATAGTCACCATACTGGCCCCATGCCACGGTCACCAGAGGCAGGAATACACAGAGAAGGACGAGGTCCATCCTGAGGATGTTCCTGGCTTAGAAATGCCCCACTGGTTTGTTGGGCTGGCCCTTTTATATCGCCTCTAACATTTGGCTTCCAGATGTTATGCTTCCAGATCCAAGTGCAATGTGTCATTGCTTAGCAAACCTCCTCTGAGTTACAGACACGTCCAATTACTTTTAAGGTGGAATTCTGCAAGTACAGTAAGTCTGCAGGCCCTAAGAGCAGGGCCTTCCCACCACCACAACCATCTGTCATTCCTTGCTGCAGAGCTACTGTGTGGAGCAACATACATATTGTAGTACAACTGTCACAAACATCCTACTTTTATCCTCAAGACAGCAGTTAAGTTTGAAAACTACTTTATTTGAAATTAAAGCTCTATTTGAAGTTGCCATTTTCCATCATTAGTAACATGCAACAAAATGTGATAATGTGTGTGTCTCCCCACCCTCTTTTCCCTAAATGTGTGTGACATGATTCTGCCAGTCTCTAGAAAGAAGGGAATTGGGCAAGGTGCGGGAATTCACTGCTCTTGTTGTAAAAAATCTAAAGAGACATTTTGGTTTGGTTGGAGGGGAGGTGGAGCCCAAATGACTGAGACTCTGGCTTGGCATGGAAACAGCCCACCCTGAGAAGCAGGGCATCGGCTTCTTCCATGCAGAACTGATGTTGCTATGACTGTGTGTGAGCACTGTAAAACTGTGGACTTGGCAGATGTTTTAATGTGAGGATAAAGCACATAAGCAAGTTACAATGAGATGAGCTTCATGTGTCACCGTAGCCTATTGAAATCTTTGAGCAAGGCCCTTTAAGCTACCTTGCATTTATCATGGGCTAGAAGCATGGGGCTACTGCTGAGGAACTGCTGTGCTGCAAATTCAAAACCTGGCTTGCCACTTGGAAATGTGTTTATATGCCATATCCTCAGATAATTTCTTTGTAAGGAAACCACTCTATTCAGGAGAGCATGGAACGGTGTGCTTTACTTAACGGTGTGCTTGACCTGTAGAAAACTGTGGGACTTGAGCATGTTTTAATAAGTAAGACAGTCCAAAGTCAATCTAACGTAGTCTATGTATGTGTATGTTACCTATGCTGTGTTAGTAGTGAAATATGTGACCCTTGGAAACAGCTCCAGATTCAGATCCTGTCTGTTCCAGTGAAATCACTGCAAAAGATCCAGAGACTGTTTCTTGCTGCAAGTTTCTCCTTCACTCTTTTCAGTACCCCTCTTCCCCATTTGGGCCATGCACAAAAAAAAAAAAGAAAAGTGTATGAGCTTTTATACTGTTGCTGATATTATCATAAAGAAGATCTGTGATGGGTAACAGTGGACTTGCTCTTCTCTAGGCATCTCCAAACCCATCATGCCTGGTCATTGCTTTGCAGGAGCAAAAGCATCCCAGGAGGTGGGTGCCTTTAGTAACCAGCCCCAGATCTCAAAATCTGCCTTCAGCCTCATCAACCAGGCGCTTTTGTGCCTTTAGCTAATGTGTTTTTTTGTAGCAGAGCCTTGTTTGACAAAACTGTAAGTGGGGGTTGAGCTCTTTGCCGGGAGCACGGTGCAGCGATACCTCAGTTGTCCATGCTCACAGCCAGTGCAGATCCACATGAACCTGGCAGCTGCGAGTCGCTGATCTAGCTCAGTGCCTCACCTCCAGCTGCAGCAGCCCCAGCTGCCTGGGGAAGAGGGCTATGGAGACAGCACAGAACAGCCCTTCCCTTGAAGCTGCCCTCCTCTAGATCTTAGGTTACAGTAGGGGACACAGGTAGCCAAAGTCTAAAGAGCGAGGAGATTTAAGATTGAAAACCCCATAGTTATCCAGTGGGCACCAGAGTGCAGACTTGAACTGCACGATCTCACGTAAGTTTTTCAGCTAACTCAGTAGTGTATGTTTTTCCCCTCTTACTTCCTTAGACACGTAGTCAACATCTGGGAGCACTGCACACTGCTGCATATGCCTGAGAGGCATTCTGGAAGACATTTTAGCAGGAAGCACCACATTATCATATATATATGATCCTCACCTCACATAACCCTTTATAAGCACCATTCCTTGGAAGGAAGTCCTCACATAACCCACACAAAATCTGGGGCAAGAGAGGATGAGAAGGGGGAGGAGGGCTCTATGGAAAGTAGGGCATAGTCTCCCTTTGCCTACCTTTGACATGTGTGTGAAGCTTCAAGGTGTCTGTTGTCACTTCCTACATACAGTCTACCCTGCCTGATCCCGGTTAGTGGATAGGGTGGCACTTCTGTGCTGCACTGTGATCAAGAAGTAGTTTGGCTGGGGGAAAAAGCTGTGCAGGGAAGATAGTGAACATGAGAGAAGTGGAACTACAACTCCCTTCAGCAGTCGTGGCAGTGCAGACGTGTCGTAACCCGGGGCTGCCTGAAAATCTACAGTTCTGTGTTTCTGGATCCAGTGCTTTCTGGGAACTTTTAATATTAAATTTCATGCTTCATTCTGACACTGAACAATACCAGAAAAGAGCAGAATTTCTCACAGGAGGGACGTGATAGTTTTTAGTCACCTTGGAGAAGGGTGGTATTTGTGAGTGGGAGGAACTGTGATTTGAAAATTCCTGTAGGGGTTAAAAAAAGAGAATAATGTATGTACGTGAATTTTGTTTCTGAGTAATGCTCATTCAGTTCTGCAGTTCACAGCTGCTTGGTTCATGGAGCAAAGCTGAGGTTACATGCGACTTGTTTCACTAACATTTCACACCGTTGCTCCAACCCAGATAATTCCACTGATGTTGCCAGTGCTGAGAGTTGCAATTTTAGCTGTGTTTCCATTGACTCACTGGCATGTTAACCACTATGCCTTACTCTGTTCTGGCCAGTGAATCAAACATGGCAGTTCAAAAGCCAGTGGCTAGAAGAGCTGCAAACTAGCCTGCGACTGGTGACTGGTTGGCTTCAGCTAGAGTTTCCACTAGGAGAAAACTCAACTATATTTAAAAATCCGTTCCCATTGGAAATGACTTACCCTTTAATTTGACTTCAAAAACATGAGCTGCATGCCTTGCACATCTGATCTTTGGAAAAGCAGAAAGTGTGAATGAAGTAGCAAATATGAGGTGCTAGGGCTAACCTTTCATTACCAGTTCCTTGCCATGGAATCTGTTATATTGGCTGGCAATTTTATTCCCTATCGGTTCTTAGAAATGCTTTATTTAATCCACACAAACAAGTATTTAATTTCTGTCTTGTTCAATGATGGCGGATGAAAGTGCTTACTCTTGATACCCCCCCTCCCTGCCCTAACTTTGAAGTTTGCTCTGCTTTGAGCACAGTTTGGACTAGAGGCCTTAAGAGGAATGTCCCTTCCAACCTGAATTATTCTGTGTTTTTCTCCTGCTGCATATACTAGATGCAGCATTACTTAGCGCTGCAGGCATTATTAGTGCTTTGGAGCCATTAGGAGAAATGCTGCAGTATTCTCTTACCATGCCATGTTACAGAGAAATTAAATGCAGAGATTGCAGTGCTTTGAACTAAAATCACAGATGCAGTAGTACTATTCAAATGAATAAGTAGCCAGCTTAATGGGTTTTATTTTAGCACCCAAGCTCTATACTAAAATAGAGGGAAAGAACAGAAAAGCTTTATTTATTATTTGGCAAACACAAGGACAGTAGAGCTGCAATGAGAAGAGCAAGGGTTCAGACTTGGTCAGTGACAGGTACAGCTAGACCTGTGTCTACAAAACTGGGTTGCATGAAAGTAGTGTCATCTGGTTTTATTGGAGTGGCCATGCTGCTGAAGTTCCTGCGTCTGCAAAGGTCTGACTCATGGGCGGCCAGTTTTTTGCCCCACTATGAGGGCAGAAGAGGCATATAAGGGTGTTAGAGCACTTCGTGCTTTAGATGCACAAGAGTGATTCCATCCCATATTACTCAGGACTATAGCGAGAAGTGAAGCTTTGCATTTTATGCTGGTGAAGGAGGCTGAGTGAGTATCCCCTGAGCCCTGAAGTCCTCTGTACACAAAACAGGTATGGGAAGCAGTGACAGTAGCAGCAGCAGTATACGTCTGCTTCCAAGCTAATGCAACCGCATCATGGCATTTCACAGTGAGAAGAAAATGTTTTTCATGTCAGTTCATTACATCAGTGAGGTCGCACATTTTGAACACATTTTCCGTATTTTATTACACGCTGTCTTGGAGTGATGCTGGCAGTTCTGGTAAAGCAGAATGGCTTGGATGAGTCAGGGAGGCTGCATGATCTGGGAGCTGTAAATTGAATTCAATTGCTGATTACTTTTCCATGCCATCTTTGCAGCATGACTTTTTTTTTTTTTTGTAAGCTTCCTGCATTGTCAGTTTTTATAAAAGTGTGAGGATTTGGGATGCCTTTATTATGTTTTTGAAATGAGGTTACGGAAGCCTTGGTTATGTGGAGAAGGATGAAGCTGCTAGAAAGCTGTGCTTCACAAGGGACAAAGATATATCCTTGTCAACATTTTAGCTCAAAGTTATTACCTTCTTTCAGAGTAATGTATATGGTGAAAGCTGGAGTTCATTTGTCAAGGCTTTCTACTGTTAATGATATTTTTTCTAGCACCTTTCACTTGATGTTCTCAAAGTACTTAATCAAAGTTCAGTCACCTTCTTGAAAAGTAGGAAAGGTTTAAAAACCCCTTATTTTACACGGTAGGTCCAGTGATCTGCCCAATGTCCACCAGTACCTCAGGGCTAGAAACAGATTTTAAACTCCAGCATCTAGACTGTCAGCATCAGACTCCAGCCCTGGGAAGCACACCTTTTCCCAACCCCTTCTTCCTGCCACTTCCCTACAGAGATGCTGGTTCAGCTTCTACTTTGCGTAACTCTTTCTTTGTAAAAGGGAAGCTACGACTTAAGATCCTGTGATACTAAACGACATTGCAGAGCTATTTTCTCTTTAGAGTAGCTGTAGAAAATTCTGATACGATACCACCTGTGTCGTGGTTTAACCCCAAATTGTAACCCAATACCACGCAGCCGCTCGCTCACTCCCCCCCCTCCCTGTTGGGGTGGGGAGGAGAATTGGAGAGAAAGGAAAACTCGCGGGTTGAGATAAAAACAGCTCACCAGGACAGCAAAGGAAAAATATGAAAATATATTAATAATGATAATAATTATAATATATACAAGGATAATAGAATATATGAAACAAATGATACACAATTTCTCACCACCCGACGACCGATACAGCCCGTCCCGAGCAGCAGGCAGGGAGCAGGGGTATCCCCCCCCCCAGCTATCCCAGAACAGCAAGTTCCAGGGAAAGCAGGCGAGGGAACAAACAGCTAAACGAGTGAAAAAACAAAAAGGTAAAAATAGGGAAACAAAAAGCAACCCGAAGGGAAGCTTAAGGATTAGGGCAAGTTAAAGGTCTCAAAAGCCTCAAAAGCCCAAAAGACCAAAAAAGATCTAGTCAAAACTAGTGGCCCACCGACCGACCCTCGCTTATATCGGGCATGACGTCTATGGTATGGAATACTCTCTTTGGTCAGTTTGGATCAACTATCCTGTCTCTACCCCTCCCAGGTTTTTGCATCTGCACGTTAGCAGAACCTGGAAAACAGCAAAATGTCCTTGGTGGTTCAGCAGCAACCAGCAACATCAGTGTGCTATCACTGTTCTTCTCACACCAAAGCCAAAACACAGGAGCTGCTGAAAACAAAACTAGCTCCATCCTGGCCTAAACCAGGACAACCTGGAATATTGCTGTGGAGGAAAAAAGCGCTAGCTGCAGTGCTATTTTTCCAAGTTATTATAAGCCTTTGGATTACTTTTGTAATAGCTTCCTGCCTGCATGTGTAGTATTAAATCATGGGTTAAGTAACAGAAGCAAACAGGAAATGCAAAACTTAAGTCATAAAGTCTCTGAGGAAAGGGTAAGGAAGCTGCACTGAAACATTAGTACAGAAACAACTGAAACAAATTTTCCTGCGCTGGGAAACCGGCTAGATGCCATGATAAATCTTTTCCATCTGCAACTCTGAAATCCAACATTTTGAAAATGTAGTTTTCAAATAATTGGTGAACAACTGTTTCATAGATTGATTGCTACTCCTAGATAGGATTACCCCCCAAAACTGTGTACAAAAGTGACAGTCACAAACCTTTGTGACAAACCTTTCCTTCCTCACACAAAGCTTTGAGCAGGGAAAAGTTGGAGAGAGGAAAAGAGCTAAATTGTGCAAGGGGAGACATCCTTATCAACTGCAGGGTTTGTGCAGACATCCTAGAATGTCTACACAGAATATTCTGCCTTTAAATAACCCAGGAGCCTATCGCCATCATTACTGACTTTCACAGATCTCTCCCCAGAAATAATAATTTCACATAGATTTACTAGGGGATATTTAACCAGTTCTGATACAGCCATTCCTCAAATCTGGGCATGAGGAACTGTGTAATTTGACTACTACCTACATACAGTAAGAAGTCATGCACAGCTTATGAACAGAAAATGATGCATTTTTTGTTCAGGTCTACTAGTAGTGAAGAAATTAGATGATTCCTGCTCTTTCACCTCCTGCATGGTTTAATCATAGTAATACAGGCTTTTGTCAGAGCGGTGATATTACTGCTCCTCCCCACTCTGCGCATCAGGCTGTAAAAGTTACCCTGTTCTGGTAACTCTCACCGTTTGTGCTAATAAATTCATTCTCTAAAGTTGTTGCAAATTACAGAGCTGTTGCAATTGCAGTGACTCTTCCAGGATCATTACAATGAAGAAAAGCCAATTTGATGAGCATTTGCAATTACCGTTTCAAATGTCAGGACAGGGCATGGTATTTTTCCAATTACATGTCACTGCTAAAAGCTAGGTGTTTTCTCCCAGTGCTCTTTGCTAAAAAGGTCTTTTCTTATTGCTGTAGCTGTTGTTTTTATCACTATTTCTTTTAGCATGTATGCTTAAAATCCGTAACAGGTCTCTCGCTACAGTCCCGTATGAAGCCTGGTCAGGCAGGGTGCAGTGTTTGAAGGTGAAGCTGCCAAAAGAAAAGAAAAAAGGCTCGAGGCTACAGGAAATTCAGGTGGCATTGATTCAGGAGAGAGACAGATGCTTCAGGCTGAGTCAGTGCTGAACCTCCTCACAGATTTAGCAGGCAGCATTTTACCTTTTTATACAGGAGCTGAGTAGCTGAATCCCCCTTTTCATCGACGATCTCCTCATCTTTTTTTTTTTAATATAATAGCTTTATATTTAGTCTTTGGGCTAACTTCAAGCTTGGCTATCTCTGTGCTGTCTAGAAGTTGGTTCCTACTTGATATAGCTGGAGAGCTTTCTTGGAAGAGCAGTCATTACCAGATCATCAGAGGCAAAAATGTTCTGAAACTTTGTATGACTCCTTCAGAAAGAGATTTCTTCTCCAGTGGGCTCATTGGACATTTGAGTGACACTGGTACTAATCCTAATGCATAAGGAGTTTTCAATAGATCTATGAAAAATTACCTTCTCCCTCTCTCGACTTGTTTTAAGTTTGGCCTCAAAATGTGTAGCTTCAGCTGATTCTTGAAGCATTGAGAAAGTCTGTTGTGGAAAATGGGTAGGAAAAATGTTAAATTCTAATGCAGAAGAAGCTAGAAAAAGCAATCAAAGTATTTTTGAGGTATTCTTCATAATCTGAGAAGAGATACAAAAGAGGCGCATGTCTTTTTTTGTTTATTTTGTAAGTCTCACACAAAGCTTGTTTCCATGTTACCTTGTTTCCATGTTAACTTTTCCAGTTACCTTTTCTTTCAGTTTAATCCATGGGAAACCTTTTAGAGAAGGCCACAACAGTCAGCTGTAGCATTTTCAAAATCCATGGACTACTGACCTGGGGCTTAATATGGGCCACCCTTTTCCAGGGATGTGACTGTAGCATGAAGAGGTCAGCCAGCTGTGATCCTTGTCATGGAAACCAGCCGTTGTGGATAGTGAGCAGGTTTCTCCTTCACAGAATTTTGATATCATTAGAAAGTTCTCACATGGCTTTCTCTAGCATAGACTGTGACCTCCAGATCATAACATCGCTGTGAAGTGCTGGAGGGGAAAATCTGAGCTAATCACTCATAATAACTCTGCACAGACCCATGGGGTAAGTCTGAGGTCAGGGCTGGATTGATCTTTGATGTGAGAATGGCAGTAGCTGTAATTCACTTGCTGGTCATGGGAATGGGACTGAGCCAAAATCAGTTTTCTCTGAGCTAGATAAGGGGGAGACGGGGTGAGAACATGACTTAGGAGTGTCCCAGTTTTACATGCCAATGACCCTATCTCTCCATGATCATTCAGGCCAGTGCAAAGTGAATGCTGAGTAGGAACACTCAGAGCCCATGGTGTTTTATACTGGTTTTGTACTTTCTTTGTGCAGGCTTCTTTGTGTCAGAATAAAATCTTAAGAGTTCAGAATGATCTTGCTTTAGCAGTCACTAAAGCTGGGTGCTATCTGCTAGCCCATGTTATGTGGGAAATGAAAAGAGATGCTTAGTTGGTCCCTTTTGGCCACATGGTTTGTGAATTTGGATAGCTGGAGTGACAGTGGAGACACTGAAACCCAGTTCCTGGTGCCCTCTGTCCATTTGCATTCTAGTCATGAGAATGATTTCTCTTTTCTCTACTTTTTTGCTTTTGTGGTGCTGCAGATGGTGGGGGGAAGAAGGGAGGAGAGAGGAAGAGAAAATTTGGGGAAGGGGCTTCTGTGTCCTGTCACTATAATCCATTGCGATCTGACCTTCTGGATTTTCAGCCCGGCTCAGCCATCCACCAGTCCTCATGTGACTGTCACCTCGCATTATTGTAATTAGCAACTGCCAGCCCCAGAGATTTGATGGTGGAAGTGAAAAATGTCCGAGAAGCTCTCTGCCAATTTAAAATTAACCCTGTCACTGCAGGACAGATTGCCCTGCTCCAGAAGTAGCTCCTTGGCAATAGCACTGAGACAATCCGATGCTCCTGCTGTTGTAATCCAGCTCCCTTGTCTCACCCTTCATTGTTCTCCTTATGTCCTGCCAGCTCTCAGGGCTGCTTCACCCTCCTTCCTCCCCACATGCCACCCCTCTTTGCTGGCTATAAGAAGTCAAGCTGCTAATGAAAGCACTTAAGCTGATAGTCCCAGAGTCCGTGGGGGTGGATGATAACTGTGGCTTCCCGTGGCTGTGCCAAATGAGGTCCATCTGCCCATCCTCAGAAAAGGCGCCACTGATCGGCACGTGTCTCTCTGCTCCTTCCCTTCTGCCTGGGACTCCTCCTCCCCCTATGTGGGCACCGCAAAGTACAAAACCACCTGGGTCCCTGCCCGTCTATGTGGCCACTGGTTCATGCTGCTAAGACTCACCATCTTTGCTGCTGTGGATACCTCAGCCAGGTGGATGAAAGCTAGGTCAGATCTGCCTCCTCATGCTAGGAGTTCCTCACCTTTGTCAAGGGATTATAGACTTTCTCCCAGTGTCACTGGCAACTGCTGTTGTCAAGGCCCTTGTTACATGGCATTTACAAATCTTGCTTCATTATCTTGTAAGCAGGGGGTGGCTGGAGGTCATCCTTGCTGCTACGCTGTTTGGCTAATTAGGAGCAGCTCCTGCTCACCTGCTGTGCAGAGGTGACAGCACAGTGACAGCTCAAAGGAAAGTTGCCTTCCCCTGCGAAATAATAGGGTTTCAAACAAAAAATTGAAATATGGAGAGTGCAACAATATCTGACACCCGGTCTCTGTAGTCATTGTATCTGTTCAAATGAATAGAGCACAGTCAGGTAACAAAGATCCCGATAGTCCTCCAGTTCAACTGGGTGATGAACTATTTCAGTGCATGTGATAGGCAGGTTTGACACTGCCCTGGCTCAGACACCATTCTGGTAGAGTTCGCACAAAATTAAAAATATATTTGCTTGACCTATTCTGTACCCTCCTATATCAGTACAGGTTTTTTAATCCCAAATTCTTAAAAGCTCGTACCTCTGGTCCTTTAGGATAAGGTCATACCCTTTTTTTCAGTAGTTCCAGTGGCCATAATTATTTCTGATCCATAATGTGCTTCCTCCCTACCACCCTTGTTGTTACATGCAGTTACAATGATCACTATTGCTACAAATTGCCTATTTCTTAGTTCAGCTTCCTTGTGGGGCTGGGGCAGATCAGCTCCTCCTCCTCACCACAACAAGCGTAACTGAGAGCCCCTGAAACTTGATTTCAGTACCTGGTCTTTACATGCTCAAACCACATAGTTCCTGAGCCTGCTCTCAGCTTTCAAACATGCAGATTTGGCTTTGCACCACGCATCTTATCATGCCTTATGCCCATCCACATGGCAGGTTATTTTTCTAAGAGCACTCTTGTATTTTGTTGGTGTGCCTGACACCATGCTAGATCCCAGCAGTAACTGTGTTCACCAAGAAGCAGGAGAATGCCTACATAGCTACTACTGCCTTTACCTGTTCTAATCACATTGAATTCTGATGGCTTGTCAACTATATCCACAGAATAATGCATCCTTTCCTTTTCTTTGTGCTATGCTCTAGGTTATTTTATTGCATTGAGAGCTCCCAGCAGCTTTATTAGGGCAGCAGACTCCCTGTTTCTCTTCTCACCTTTAGCCACTGCTCATCATCAGCAGAGAAGATCAGGTTCGTGATCACCTGAGGAACCTGAACATACATAAGCCTATGGGACCTGAGGAGATGCATCCAAGAGTCCTGAGGGAATTGGCTGATGTAGTTCCCAAGCCACTCTCCATGATATTTGAAAAGTCATGGCAGTCAGGTAAAGACCCTGGGGACTGGAAAGGGGGAAACGTTGCACCCATTTTTAAAAAGGCTGGGAAGGAGGACCCTGGGAACTACCGACCTGTCAGCCTCACCTCTGTGCCTGGGAAGATCATGGAACAGATCCTCCTAGAAGCAATGCTGAGGCACATGGAGGACAGGGAGGTGATTGAAGACAGCCAGGATGGCTTCACCAAGGGCAAGTCCTGCCTGACCAACCTAGTGGCCTTCTACGATGGAGTGACTACATCAGTGGACAAGGGAAGAGCTACGGATGTTATCTATCTGGACTTCTGTAAGGGCTTTGACATGGTCCCCCACAACATCCTTCTCTCTAAATTGGAGAGAGATGGATTTGATGGGTGGACTATTTGGTGGATGAGGAATTGGTTGGATGGTCGTGTCCAGCGGGTAGTGGTCAATGGTTCAACGTCCAGATGGAGATTGGTGACAGGTGGTGTCCCTCAGGGGTCCGTATTGGGACCAGTACTGTTTAATATCTTCATCAATGTCATAGTGGGATCGGGTGCACCCTCAGCAAGTTTGCAGATGACATGAAACTGAGTGGTGCAGTTGGCATGCCTGAGGGATGGGATGCCATCCAGAGCGACCTGGACAAACTTGAGAAGTGGGCCTGTGTGAACTTCATGAGGTTCAGCAAAGCCAAGTGCACCTGGGTCGAGGCAACCTCCAGTGTCAGTACAGGCTGGGGGATGAAGGGGTAGAGAGCAGCCCTGCTGAGAAGGACTTGGGGGTGCTGGTGGATGAAAAGCTGGACATGAGCTGACAATGTGTGCTCGCAGCCCAGAAGGCCAACCATATCCTGGGCTGTATTAAAAGAAGCGTGGCCAGAAGGTTGAGGGAGGTGATTCTGCCCCTCTGCTCCGCTCTGGTGAGACCCCACCTGGAGTCCTGCGTCCAGCTCTGGAGCCCTCAGCACAGGAATGACATGGGCCTGTTGGAGTGGGTCCAGAGGAGGGCCACAAAAATGGATGGAGCACCTCTCCTATGAAGACAGGCTGAGAGAGTTGGGGTTGTTCAGCCTGGAGAAGAGAAGGCTCCGGGGAGACCTTACTGTGGCCTTTCAATACATAAAGGGGGCTAATAAAAAAGATGGGGACAGACTTTTTAGCAGGGCCTGCTGTGATAGGACAAGGGGTAATGGTTTGTAACTAAAAGAGGGTAGGTTTAGACTAGATATAAGGAAGAAATTTGTTACGATGAAAGTGGTGAAACACTGGAAAAGGTTGCCCAGAGAGGTGGTAGGTGCTTCATCCCTGGCAACATTCAAGGTCAGGCTGGATGGGGCTCTGGGCAACCTGATCTAGTTGAAGATGTCCCTGCTCATTGCAGGAGGGTTGGACTAGATGACCTTTAAAAGGTCCCTTCCAACCCAAACTATTCTATGATTCTATGATCAGTGGACACTGTGGGTCTGTCTGTGGAAGAGTAGCCTTGAGAGTGCATAACTTTGGTGTTATTATTTGCTTTATACGGATAAATGGTGAGAAAATAGTGGCCAGTAAATGTAAAGATAGACATGGAAAGAATGAAAAAGAATCAGCAGAACTCTAAAAAACTTCTGGAAACGGAGTTATGTGTTTGGGTTGTTCATAAGGTGAGACATTAGAAGAGCAGGGATGACAGGCAGTAGGGGAATAGTTTGTGCTTGTATTTCGTGGCTGCCTTCAAGGGAATATGGCATGAGGAAGAGAAATTTCTGCTCATTACTTGAACACCTGGCTAAATTTTATGTCCGCACAGCACAATGCAAAGTGTCAGCCCTCATTGGTTCTGGAACTGATGATTTAAGCTAACTAGAGATGTGTATGGATAAGTCTTGCACTACCAGGTTAAGCTGCCTCTGTAGCCGTACCCAGTGACACTTTCTGGTGAAGCATGGGAAATGGAAGTGTTTGTCTTCAGTAGCCATCAAATTTTCAGCGCCAGCTGAAGGGAATAAGGGCCAGAAGTCGCCATTCTACTAACCATGGCCAGCAAAACCTCACCTTCCTCATACCACAATGAGCACAGGATAGTTCATGTTGGAAGGCACCTCTGGAGGTTTCTAGTTGAAGCTCTTATTCAAATCAGGGTTTGCTGAAGATCAGAGCAGGCTACTCACAGCTTTATCCAGTCTTGAAAACCTCCAAGGATGGGAAATACACGATCTCTCACCTGCAAAGAGGAAGTGTAAGTTACAGTGCATGGCAATGTAATATCTTTGTGATCAAAGGAACTTGATTAACAGAATTGAAGCTCCTGTTACTCTGCTGCTTCTGCACTCCTGTGCTCTGTAGTTGTCCCTATCACTATCCCCTTCAAAGTGATACATTGAAACCAGTATATTTTTCAGTTTAGGAGGAGCGTCCTGCCTCTGTGCCCTTAGAATACTTAGCAGCGCAGATGCAGATGCATGCCCCACATGCAGTGAAAGTCAGACTGTTGCTCAGCCTGTATTAGGCACATTTGCCAGCTCTCACCTCTTTATTTCTATGAAGAATGCAAAACCCAGCAGCTAAAAAGAGTACATCAATGTTCTTTTATGTCAGCAATGGGTTAGACCAATTGCCTGGGGAACTGTCATTGTCCCTAACCCAGTAGCGCTGCAACTTTCCAGGTGCCCTGGCAACCTTGCACCCAATCAAAGAACTGTGCTAATTGCTTGAAACCCTTTTCATATCTTCCTCTCAACAATATTTTTGTGTATTTAAACCTAAGCTTCAGCATGTCAGCGGTTCAGGGGGAGGCACTGGTTTAATAAATCCTGGAGTCCTGGGTTAGTAAATCCTGACACACTGGGTTGAGTCACAGCTCAAGCTGGCTCTGCTGCTAGACTGTTCTGTATCCTTTAGCAAATTACTTTGCCTCTTCATGTTCCTGTTTGGCCTTCTGCTTATTTTTGGCCTGATGCTGTCAGTCATTAAATTACTGTCTGTTACTACGGATTTGATACTCAACTGGGGAGGTCCCAGTTGACTGGAGGCTGGCAACTGTGATGCCCATCTACAGGAAGGGCCGGAAGGAGGATCCGGGGAACTACAGGCCTGTCAGCCTGACCTCGGTGCCCGGGAAGATTATGGAGCAGATCATCTTGAGTGCCATCACACGGCACGTACGGGACAACCGGGTGATCGGGCCCAGTCAGCATGGGTTTATGAAAGGCAGGTCCTGCCTCACCAACCTGATCTCCTTCTACAACATGGTGACCCGCCTAGTGGATGAGGGAAAGACTGTGGACATTGTGTACCTGGACTTTAGTAAAGCCTTTGACACCGTCTCCCACAGCATCCTCCTGGAGAAACTGGCTGCCCGTGGCTTGGACGGGTGTACTCTGTGCTGGGTAGGAAACTGGCTGGATGGCCGGGCCCAAAGAGTTGTGGTGAATGGAGTTAAATCTGGTTGGAGGCCGGTCACAAGTGGTGTTCCCCAGGGCTCAGTATTGGGGCTAGTCCTGTTCAATATCTTTGTCAATGATCTGGATGAGGGGATCGAGTGCACCCTCAGTATGTTTGCAGGCGACACCAAGTTGGGAGGGAGTGTTGGTCTGCTTGAGGGCAGGCAGGCGCTACAGCGGGACCTGGACAGGCTGGATCGATGGGCCGAGGCCAATTGTATGAGGTTCAACAAGGCCAAGTGCCAGGTCCTGCATTTGGGACACAACAACCCCAGGCAGCGCTACAGGCTTGGGGAGGAGTGGCTGGAAAGCTGCCTGGCAGAAAAGGACCTGGGGGTGTTGGTTGACGGCCGGCTGAATATGAGCCCGCAGTGTGCCCAGGTGGCCAAGAAGGCCAACGGCATCCTGGCCTGTGTCAGAAACAGCGTGGCCAGCAGGACTAGGGAAGTGATTGTCCTCCTGTACTCGGCCCTGGTGAGGCCACACCTGGAGTACTGTGTTCAGTTTTGGGCCCCTCACTACAAGAAAGACATAGAAGTGCTGGAGCGTGTCCAGAGAAGGGCAACGAAGCTGGTGAAGGGTCTAGAGCACAAGTCCTGTGAGGAGTGGCTGAGGGAACTGGGGATGTTTAGCCTGGAGAAAAGGAGGCTGAGGGGAGACCTTCTCGCTCTCTACAACTACCTGAAAGGAGGTTGTAGAGAGATGGGGGTCAGACTCTTCTCCCTAGTAACAGACAACAGAACAAGAGGAAATGGCCTCAAGTTGCGCCAGGGGAAGGTTCAGATTGGATATTCGTAAAAATTTCTTCACCGAAAGGGTTGTCGGGCATTGGAACAGGCTGCCCAGGGAGGTGGTGGAGTCCCCATCCCTGGAGGTATTCAAAAGACATTTGGATGAGGCCCTAAGGGATACGATTTAGTGGGGGACTGGGTAATGCTAGGTTAATGGTTGGACCCGATGATCTTGGACATCTCTTCCAACCAGAACAATTCTATGATTCTATGATTTGACAATCAGTGTCTTGCAACCCTGAGCAAATGCCCACATTCCCCAGCTATTAACTATGTTTCTTGCTTCTTGCTCTCTGTCTTTTCACAGAAAAGCTCACAAGAATCTCTGTCTTGTCCTATTGTGAAAGAAGGTGGGAAAAAAAACTTCCAGCTATTCAACAGAAAGCGAAAAATTGTTTCTTACCCAGCATTTATAATAACTACTATGAGCCTGTCTCTCTAGACATATGATTTCCTGACATTAAATGAATTTGACATTTACAGCTGCTTTTATTTCTTCCATGAGCCTCGTCTCTTTCTTCCCCACTTAAAATGCTGTTGTACTCTGAAAATTGTTGTTAATATTGGCACCATGGAGGACTCCATATTTCTTATGTCAAATTTACTCCGAGCACAAACACGTGGATCAACAGCAGAAAACTCCTTGGCTTTTGTGGCCGTTGGGTCATGGTAGAAAAGGTCTTTGCTAACTCATAACCCCACAAACCTAGATCTCAAAGTCTGCCTGAACTGTGCAGAAGTGATGGAGGGCGATGAAGGAGAGCATGATGCACAGTGCCGAGAATAGGCTGTGCAAGAAAAGCAGAGACAGCAGGCTTCTCTCCTTCTCTCCTGCTCTTGCTGCTACAGAGGATTTATGACGTTGTAACAGGGTTTGCCGTGAGTTGAATATGAATAGCACTTCTCCCGGACTGTAGTACAATCAGCATTTTTGCTGCATTGGCTTCATTGCTTTGCTTCAGTGCTCCAGTGAGCTGACTGGCAAAGTCCAAAGCTGCATGCTAAGATCCCAGCAGCACTGCAGACAAAATAATGCCCAAGCTGCAGGAATAAGGAAATAATGTACCTTGTAAGTGCCCTTCACTTAGGCAGAGATTCCCTGGGGAACAGCGAAAAACCCGGAGAGAGTGTTGCCAGAAAATCCTTCTTCACTGTCATCTACTGCAGAGAAGATAATTTGCATATAGTTACTGCTCTACGAATTACCTAATACAGTCTCTGCCCTCCGCAGCAGAGGATTGCTCGCTGCCTTCATACACAACGGACAGATCCAGATTCCCATAAACATGAGACTGGGACGATGGGATCGCTTATTATTTCACCAAGATGAAACTCAATTAGAAAAAGTAATTTCATTGCAGTACGTACATCTCTTACCAGCTTACTCTATCTATTGTTGTCTCTTGCTTACAATCTAAATATGAGACTCTCGAGTAAGGATCATTAGGTGTTCACAGTGCTTAACACAATGGGATCCTGATCTTCCTTCATCAATCACTATCACATCAGCTTTTACTTGTTTACACTGTCTGTTCTTTCAGTAGGAAGCTCTTCTGGGAACCACAGCGGTAATAAGGATAGAGCACTGCTTTTCTCAGCTGTGCCTCCTTTTAAGAATATAAATGGCTTAGCTCTTTATGGCACCCAAAATGACATTTTTCCACAGATACCAGTGATTATTTTCTGAGTTGGCTTTTCTTTTTTATGCTTATCTGATACTTTTTTACACTGTAATATTTTATAGCTTTCTAGCACTTTCCTTTTAAGGATCTTGAGGCATTTATATCTATGAAGTACAGAAATGTTATATCTATTTTACAGACGTGCGAAACTGATGAAAAGCATGGTAAGGTTTACTTGTCATCAAGGTCATACACTGAGTTTATAGCAAAACTGGCAATTAAAAAAAAACAGGTCACCACCATTTCTTCCCCTGTTTTTAGCCATTCGCTTCCTTTCTGCCTCATCTCCCTCCTGTCTTCTTTTCCTTCTACCATTTTGCCACTGTCTTATCCTCTCTTTCAGCAGGTCTTATCCCTAAAAGTAGGGTTTGTTTTCCAGATTTGTGAATCTGGATCTGATCCCCAACCACTCCTTTCATGTATGCATATGCCATACAGCACTCACACACTGCTAGTCCTGCTTCTCTTTTGCATGCTAACAGCTAGGAATTTCCATAGCAAACTCCCAGCTATTTCAGGGACCTTGGACACTGGCAGTAATTGTCATATCTCCTGCTTTTTTCCTGTGGCCCATGTTGTGGTTTAACCCGGCAGGCAGCTAAACACCACACAGCTGTTTGCTCACTCCCTCCCAGTGGGATGGGGGAGAGACTCAGGAAAAAGGTAAAACTTGTGGGTTGAGATAAAGACAGTTTAATAGGACAGAAAAGGAAGGGAAAATAACAACAACAATAATAACAATGATAAAAAAATATACAAAACAAGTGATGCACAATGCAATTGCTCACCACCCGCTGACTGATGCCCAGCTAGTCCCCAAGCAGCAGCCGCCACCTCCCGGCCAACTCCCCCCCTGTTTATATGTTCAGCATGATGTCATATGGTATGGAATATCCCTTTGGTCAGTTGGGGTCAGCTGTCCCAGCTTTGTCCCCTCCCAACTTCTTGTGCACCCCCAGCCTCCTCACTGTCAGGGCAGTATGAGAAGCTGAAAAGTCCTTGACTTGGTGTAAGCACTGCTCAGCAGCAACTAAAAACATCAGTGTGTTATCAACATTATTCTCATACACAATCCAAAATACAGCACTATACCAGTTACTAGGAAGACAATTAACTCTATTTCAGTCAAAACCATGACACCCATTATAGTGCTGGCATTTAACTTTGTGTTATAGGCCATTAGTATTTTGCTTTATAAATAGGTCATTCTGAAATGTTGTGGAGCCTGCAGTTTGCGTAGACTTGGAGAACAGTGTTCCCTGGGCCCTTCTGGACTCGGTATCTGTCGTGTCACTATCCGCAGTAGTATGTGGGGATGAGGGCCATCTTTTCCCAGCCGGTATTTCAACAGAGATTCCTAATACAGATTTTCTTTCTGTTGCTCCCACATTGAAAAAAAAAACCAAACCCAAATGCTTCCTGGATGAAATCTTCAGTGTTTGCCCTGCAGTGCACCCCAAAAAGACAATCATCTATGTATGATGCAGCTGGATAAAGGGAAGTGTTTAGAGTTTGACTGGGGTTTGGGGGTTGGGGTTTTTTTCCCCCTTCCCAAAAAATAACATAACTTCTGCACATGGTTACTTCAAAAAGCTCTGGGCAATGTACTCTGTGAAGTAAGAATAGCTAATTCAAAATTCTGACTTCTGTTGACATGGGCACTGTTGTGGTTTAATCCCAGCTGGCAACTAAGTACTACGCAGCCACTCGCTCACTCCCCGCCTCCCTCCCCAGTGGGATGGGGAGGAGAATCGGAAAGAAAGGGAAACTCGTGGGTTGAGATAAAGACAGTTTACTAGGACAGCAAAGGAAAAGATAATATTAATATTATATATTAATAAATGATAATAATTTACAAATGTAATGATAATAGAATATACAAAACCAATGATGCACAATTTCTCACCACTTGATGACCGATACAGCCCATCCCAAGCAGCAATCACAGAGCAAAACCGAGAGCGATCTTGGAATGATCCCGAGCAGCGATCTTGGAACAGCGATTTCCTGAGCAGCTATCTTGGAACCCAAGTTCCTGAGAGAGAGAGAGAGAGGGAGGGAGGGAGGGAGGGAGAGGGAGGAAACAAACAGCCAAACAAATGAACAAACAAATGAAAGCACAAATGAATGAAAGGCACCCAGCCCACTGGCTGACCCCCACTTACACACTGTGCATGACGTCTATGGTATGGAATACTCTCTTTGGCCAGTTTGAGTCAACTCTACTGGCTATACCCCTCCCAGCTTTTTGCACCTGCACATTGGCAAAACCTGGGAAGCTGAAAAACATCCTTGATCTCTTAGCAACAACTAATAACATGAGTGTATTATCAACATTCTTCACATACCAAATCCCATACTAAATCCAAAATACAGTAGCTACTGGGAAGAAAATTAGCTCCATGCCAGCCGAAACTACAACAGGCACTCTTTGTATTTTAGGCACTGTGTAAATGCCTTTTCTGGATAGATTTGTTATCTTGTCTTTGATACATTGAAACAAGGGGCAGCTGCTAAGGAGGAGGGGAGGCTCTTTGCCCATGTGAGGACACCAGGGAAGCTGTCTGCCAATTTCAGTAAGAGAAGAACAATTCTTTTTCCTTACCACTCCTCTACTCTTTTCCAGTGCTTCTACTCCTTCACATTTGCTCCTGGATAGATGTAGGAGTTCAGTCTCCAAACTGAATCAGTTCTTGCTCCCTTCACTAAGGCTGTCAGCAGAGCAGAGTTATGTGTCATGACAGTGGTTTTGTGTTGTGGGTAGCTCTTCTCTGTGCGCTGGGTTGATATAAGCAGGCTTATAGCCCCTTTCCCCTTTAGCCTGCTCAATGCAACATGCACGCTGCAGATCACTAAGGCTGAGGTTACTTGGCTGTACATATCTTCCCTAAAATGACTTCAACCCCTGTTTCTCCTACAAGCAGTGCAAGATCTTTGAAACTGTGTCTTTCATCTGAGTGTGCTCAGAGGAAAACTTATTGATTTTAAAGATCTATTTTTCTTCTCCCTTGTTTTACATCACCAGTTAATCTGTATGAACAAGGCAAGGCAAAACAGCCATAAGAGAGAGTAGCCCCATGCTAATAAGCTGGTTACCAGCTGATCTGACTTTGCAGCCTGTTACAATTAGCTCTAGCCAAGAAAAGCATCAGTGACTGGTGTAACAACATGGATAGGAGATTCTCAGGGGATTCAGCCAAAACCAAGTGGATCAGCAGCCTCATGTTAGATGCTCTGGTACTGGTGGAAATGGTAGTTTTCAGGTGGGACAAAAAATAAGCTCCCTGCTATGCTATTTTCCACAAAAGTAGAGGCTGTCACAGCCTTATTCTAAACACATAATTACTCATCCATACACGTCTGTGCCACTTCTTACTAGATGCTAGTTACATTCTGCCTTACTCAGAATTTCCCAAGCGCTCTTCATTTGCAAAAGTAATCCTCCCTGCTTTCTGCCCTGGACTGCTGCTAAGTAAGTAGATGTGTTACTGTGTTGGGGGGAAATTTGCCCTGTATGCGGAGCAGAGAGTATACTGGAAATCGCCCATGTCAGCTATACTAATTGATGGAATGATTGAACTTTTCCACTTGCTTAAATGGTGTCATTCATATGTATTAAACCATAGTCTAATGGTGGAGTATTAATCTGGAGAGAGGAACTTCTCATCAGGTTGGAAATCCATGTACAGTTGGCAAAACAGCATCTAAAGTTGGCCTCTTGTTCCCCCTTAAAGTTTTAAGTGCACTTCAGCTTTTGAAGCTAAACCACTCTGCTGGAGGACTGCCCGGTCTTGCTTTGGCTTGCCTCTTTCTCTGGATTCTCGCCACGTAAAAGATGTTAGCTACTTCGGTTGTGTTTTAGAAACATGGAAAATGTGGCTCATGTAAGCTTATGTTAATGGATTGCTGGACTCTTCAGGCTGATGTTGTCTTTTGCATTCCACATTTCATGCTCAAGGAGGCAATTTGTTTTTCCCCTTGTCTAAACCTCACCCCTGTTGTTTGTTTGCAAAGAGAACTCTTTTGCAGAGGTGGCAGGATTTGCTGAGAGTAGGAAGGGAAAGGGGCTTGCCATGTAGATGTGACATTTTCTGTACCTTGCTGGAGCTTTGCAGCAGGATCGTGTTTCGCTGCTCTCCGATGTCCTCTTTTGCTGTACTTTTGACTGACGTCTGTTAATGCTTAATCACCAGTCAGCAATGCTTGAGCTATCTCATGGCTTGTTGAGGTCCACTGACTATCACCATGCAACCCACAGCAGCCTTGGTTTTGTAACATCAGAGTGAGAAGAAGGTTGTCTAACAGAAGCACTCCTTACTGGAGCTTTCGAACAGACAGCCACCACAACTCTTATCCCATTGCAGGTAAAGATATGCTTATGAGGTAACAGGTGTGCAAGAAGTTATTTATTTAGTAAAATACTATATATATATTTATATATCCCTTTCCCTATATATATATATTTATATATTCCTTCAAAATTAGGGACTGTCAGTGATTATCTGCAGTGCAGATACTAAAGTGGATCATGTTGATGTGCGGCCCTTGGGCATATGGCAAGTTTCTCTCCGTACTACAAGGCATGGGCTCCCCACGTCCCTAAGGCTTACCTGCATAAGTATGGTTATGCTAAGGCAACGTGTGGCTTCACTGTTTCATTTCTCCCCTCCTTTCTTTGAGTGTGACTTCCTGCCAAAGGTATGGCGATGTCATCTTGGCATCAGACTGGTTCCAGGGAAAGAGGGTTGGCGTAAGAGCTACAGAGCTGGCTTGCAAGACAGTTCATTTTTCATTTGGCCTTTGCATACTTCAAGTGCTTCAGCCATTTCTTGTTTGTAGGGCAGTGGCAAACTTCTCAAGTGGATGTTAAGATGAAAACGCAGCAAAGAGTGGTGAAGTGCGCAGCTCCTATCCCATGTTGTGGCCCTAATTGTTCTGAAGAATTACACACTTCGTCAAGTCCCATTTGTAATTCCTCTCGTGATTCAGCCTGTTTTCCACCAGAGGGAAAGGAAGGTGAACCACTTAATTTGCATCCCTCTTGGAGGCAAATTATTTTCAGAAAAATTAAGGCCTTGACATGGTGATTTTATATGCATGTGGATGTCTTGTCAGCCTGTGGTCATCCCACAAAGATAGCATTTTCCTGAATGGGTAAGTCAGGCCTATGTACGCAGAGTGTATGAAGTGCTTTTGGTTTCTGATGCGATGAAATCCCTTAAAATAAACCCTGGCCCTACAGAAATCAAGAGCAAAACTCTCAGTGACACCTGTGGGGCCGAAGTATTACAAAACTTGACCTTCTAGAAATGGCTGAAGTCTAGATGGGCCAGATTTTTCTAAGCTGCTAACAGGCTGCTATACAGAAGGATCCTTTTTCTTAGCTTAGTTTGCTGTGAAAATACATTTTGCTTTAGGAACAGTCTTCCTGTGGTGACCGGGTCAAGAGGGAATCATAACCACACACTTGATAAGAGAGTCTACAGCTATATGGGATGAGGCCATAACACTCTTCTTTGGGCAGCGCGGGGTCTCATGGAAAAATCCTGAAGCACCTGTCTGAAAAGACTAGGGAAAAACCCAATTCCAGGTCTTGGATTCAGCTACCCTGCTGGTTTTTCAGGGTTCAAATTTCAAGCCTGAACTGGGATCAAAATAGAGGCAAATGGTCATTCTCTCCTTATAGAAGACCTGAAATTGCAGGCTAGCATTTCCCTGACCTCTGAGTTGTTCCCACTACTGTGTTTTTGTGGCATCAGCCCGTCTCACCAGCAGCATTAGGTTAAAGGAGACCCAGACCCCTCCCTGACAATGACAAAGGAATTGTGCTTTCTTCCCCGCCCGCATCATTCCCGCCCACAGCCAAGCTCGGAGATGAAGTTGGCCTAGGAGGATTGCTGAGATGTGCAGGTCACGGGGAGGCCGAAGCATGTAACATTGCAGTGAGTCAGCCTCAGGACCTCTGTGAGACTGACATTTGAAGGTGAAGAGAGAAGGAAAGATAGGTCATGAGTGCCGGTGTCGATACACTTGTGTGTGTACACATGTCAGCGAATCTGTGGGTAAAAAGCTGAAAGCAGAACTCCTGCTGAGCTTGGCAGGCAACAGGGGTAGCTGGACTGGCCCTGAGGGTGGGAGGAAAGGGTAAAGGCAACTTCAGACCAGAAAAATGCCATCACGGGGACTGGACTGGATTGACACCGTGCTGTTCCATTGACTTCTGTGCCATGCAGCCACAGTGACTGCAGCCATATTTAACCCAAGGTTTTCCTTTCCCTCCAGGGAAGGAGAGGGGCCAGAAAAGAACCACATATATAAGCTATCTTCAGAGCTGTGCTATAGCTCTTGTTCAGTCGGGGGCCTCTGAACCGAGTTCCTCACTGCAGTATGACTGGCGGGTGTTCAATACCCGCTGCACAGGGCTGCACGTGATTTGCTTGTGTGAGTGAGGGGAAATGGTTCGCTCCATGCCAGGCAGGGTAGCACCAACAGGAGGAAAACTTGTGCATAAGAAGGAGGTGGAACGAAAACTGGCAGCCTAAAGCCAAAAAAGTGTATTTCTTAGGAGTTACGTTAGTAGCGGCTAACAACAGGATCAAGATGAGTCATATGGACAAAGGGTAGTAATGGGACGGTTTCTACTACAAATTTCCCTGTAGCTGTTGCACAGATCAAAAGAGACCTTCAGCATTCATTCCTGGGAACAATAACACGGAGGCCTGCCTCTCCTCTTGATTACAGCAGTATGATTCAGAAGGGAATCTTTTGAAGTCAGTGCAGTTGTCTTGACATAGTGAAACGGAAGATGAAGACACATAAATCCATCAGCCAGGAAAGGGACAGCCCTGAAGACTTAAAGATATGCTGAAGTGACTGGCATGGCAGGCAATAAGAGTACAATTTCTTCCCACTATTCAGCCAACCTTGCTCTTTAGGGAGAATTACTATGTATGTGAGGACTGTTCTGCCCTCGTATCCATTTTGGCTCTTGGCTGCTCTGCACCATCAGCCAGCAGGGAGGGCTGGTGTGAAGTGTCTGGCATCAGGGTACCCAGCGAGGCACCCTGCTCTTGTCCCAGCATGGGCCAAAGGGTACCTGTGGCAGCGTGAAGAGCTCTGAAGGAGCAGTCAGCAGCAGGGACTGGTGAAGCCCTTTCCTTGCTAACCCTGAGGACGGGCAAGGACTCGCAGGGATTTGTACTGTTTAGCCTCATTGTTTGCTCCCATTTCTCTCAGTGCTGCATAACTGGCTGCTGAAGCCGAGTCTATGTCTAACCTCCTGAGCAAAATTTTACTTCCACTTTCTAGCTTGTCACATTGGTGCTTTCTTTTCCCACTGTTGCGCGTTGCAAGGCTGGCTGAACAGTGCAGCCCAGAGCAGAGCTACATGTCCACAGGCACCCACGAGCGAGCCCAGGACAGCAAACACAACTGGTTCTGCTTCCGTGTGCAACATGTTATGCCCACTGCAAGGAGAGGGTTTGGGATGCTTGTAGGATCTTTTTGATACGGGTGACAAAGATGATATCTTCTCCTCCCCCAAATATACACTGTCCTAGGCTGTAGCTTGGCCTAATTTCCTGGGAGCCCAGACCTTGGTGAGAACCCATTGGCACTGTGGTATTGTGCCCCTCCACGACACTGATTAGCCTACATTGGCCTAGTTCTCCACTGACTCTGGCCTCCTATCAACAGCTTCAGGGAGACTTGGATGTAAGGTGTCCCCTTTTATTCCTCTGCCTGTAGGAAGAGTTGGCTTGGAGGATAGGCAAAGATAAGAAATTCCTACTTGCTCTCCATTTCCAGTCTCCGCTTCATCCTCTTATCAGATTAGATGATGTCTATATTTCAGGAATTTTTTTCCAGTTTTAATGGAGAATGTCTGTTAGTATTTTCTGGTTGACTGCATTCATTTTAGAGAGCAGTCTTGTAATTTTGTCATTCATTGTGGCCTTCTGTTCCCTCTAGTGGTGGCTGGGCTCTCTGTAAGCCATAGCTATGTAGGGAGTTTGTTTTAGGTCTGAGCCTACTTTCAACATGTAATTTACCCTCAATCTGTATTGTTCACCACAGGTATTCACTAAGAGGGCTAGGAGATGTTTAATCCAAGCTCTGGAGTTCGGGTATAGTCCTGCAGGACTGAACTTCACATGACCTGGTGTGTCAAGCACTGGTCCACCAGCAGGTGTCCCAGAAGCCCATTGGTTTGTCTCCACAGTAGGCACAGGCTCTCCCATACCTGGACTTGGATCTTCTGAAGGGCGGTGTGGATACTGTGCCACAAGCAGGATACAGCCAACCTAAAAGCACAACGTACAAAAGGAAGTCGTGTGGATCGTGGGACTGGGTGTGCTTGAGCCACGCTCTTCACCTCACCACATGGATATGCTCCTTTCAGGGGCTGAGGAGCCTGCTGTTGCCTTGGTGACTGGAGCCGGCTCTATTAGCACAACCAGGAGAGCCTAATCCGGTATAGTCCAGAGGATTAAGAATGAGTCCCTGCAGCACAGTGTGAGAAGGGGTGATTTCAAGGATGACGTGAGGCAGATATTGTATTTTGTGTCATGTTTAGCCAACATAGGAGTACTGGATTGAGACAGTCATCTGTTTATCATTCCCCCGTGCTGCAAGTAGGGCGTTATCTTTCTTATATTCCAGAAGCCCTTCATCTTTGAAAGGGACAAGAACTTCACTGGGGACTACCAGTTCTCTATTAGCAGTACCATCAACAGACAGTAGTTTCTCCGGCTCTTGCAATGGAAATGAAACCTGTATCTAAAGGAAAAGCAGTAATAATGTCGTAAGGAAAAGCAGTAATAATGTCGTATTAGTCCCTGACAAAAGCACAGGAGTATGTGCTAGCACCATCTAGCCAGCATCCCCATCATTGCATCACCAGCTACCTCTTTCTCCCTTTTTTTTCTGTCTTCCAGCTCAATGCACATAGTTGTCCTCTATTTTCAGCTACAACTCTTATTTACTGCCTTGTATCCTTTGTCCTCTGGCATTATTGCACATCCTCCTCCACCCCCCATTGTCTTTCAAGGAGAGGCTGCAAACTTGCAGGCAAAGCCATCGACTATGTCCCAGTACTTGGGAGGGAGGAGGAAGAGAGATTTCTGGTGGTATCCCAAATCTCAGACCCTCTGACAAGGGGGAAGCCAGAGTATTCCTGCACTCTGGTTACAGTAAGTGCCTGAAACATTGTGAAAATGGCTACAGGGCATGCATTGAAGCAGCCCCTGGGGAAGCTCTAGCTTGACACAAGGCACAGTCTATCAGCCCTAAAAGCAGGGAGCTTTGAAGTCACCTTTGCTACCTGCTGTCTCCAGGTGGGGTAGCCCCAGACATGGGTCAGCTAGACCCAGCTGTCTCATTTCAAGACCGTGTGTCCAAAGCAGCAGGGGAAGAGCCAGATGAGCAGCAAGTAATCACCTGAGGCAACTAATCACCATAGACTAGGCAGTGCTGTGGGGCCGGCCATCCTCGCACGCCATGTAAGCAGTACCCTGTTTCATGCTGTGGAGGCTGTCCTGGGAGTCCACCCTGTCTTGAAGTTTGCATGGCTCCCGAGCTCATCTCCTGGCCTCCTTTTTCGGGGTGTGCTCTGCCTGGGTGGTGACACAGAGGTAGTACAGCAGCATGTGAGTGAGGGCAGGATATTCCTGCAAGCCTTTGGTCCTCGTCCCCAGCATGTGAAGGTCGCTGGCTCCTGGGTAAATTTCCATCGGATGCGGCACTCTCCCGTTGCGACTCAGCATTTCTGACACCCGACTGCAGCTTCTCGTTCTCATTTGATCATTTTCTTGGTAAGGGGAACTAACAGCCGTTACTAGAGTGATTTGGCCACTGTCCAACAGTGTGTATATTACTCACACATTTCCCTGCTAGCAAAAGGCTTTTCTTTTTTCACTGTCTGGTTGCAGCCTCTTCCTATCTTCATCATTAGATAGCTCAGAAGGTCAGTGCTAAAAGAGAAATCTCAGAGGCTTTTTTTACAACCCAGAGTAAGGGAGGGGCAGGGGGAAGTGGAAGGGTGAGAGGGAAGGGAGGGTATGCCCAACTGAATTGATTCTTCACTAGGATTGTGTCTGATACAGCTGAAAACACGATCCTGGAAAATGGGATATTTATAGAAACTGTACTGCCCCAGTTGGGTAAATCTCAAGGTCATCTGATTATCACTGCAAAAGGAATGGCCAGATACTGCTGCTGTTGCCCTGGCATCATGAGACCGCAAGACCTTTAATTCAGCACTGAAATCTGCATACAAAATGGGATCCTACTCCCTCTCCCTAACAACCATCTCTCCTGAAACTGCATTAAGGAAATACACGGCCCAGCAGTGAGGCTGCTCAAAATGCCTGCATGGCTTTTTTTTTTCCTCCTGTGAGAACATTAAGCTATTAACTCTAATTCCCTCGGAGGTAGAGGCCTGCAATTCATTTCACATATAGGGCATCTCAGGAGTTTGCCTGAACAAGTGAAGGACCAAGTGCTGGCCCGAAGCCAGTTCTTTCATTTTTGAGCCCTTCCCATCCCTTGAGGAAATTCTGCATGGAGGTGCTGGATGCCAGAGTCCCCAGAGAGAAAAAAGGAGCAGAGGACTCGTGTTTTCGCTACATCTGTTATATTCCTGCACAAAGACAAGTCCTGACCTCATTGCCAGGTGAACAGAATCACCACTGCCCTCACACCCCCAAAAGTCAAAGAAATCTGTAGTAACAGGGAAAGTGAGAGCAAGGTCATGACCACAGCTATTTCACTCTGGCCCAAACAACTGCCCAGGTCTAAAGAGGGAGGGGTCTCCACTGGACAGAGTGGAGTTAAGGAGCCACTGTTCTGAGGCAACTACCCGCGTCTGAAAGTTTCAAACACTCTCCCCTTCCAAAACATTAAAGGCAAACTCAATGTGACCTCTAGACAACCTTCCTGAATTGCCTTTCTTGAGCACAGAGCAACATCTTCCCTAATATTTTCTGTTTCTGACATATCTTTTCTCCAGTGAGGGTGCTTGCAAGAGCCTTTAAGTTTTGTGTACGGGGTTAATAGGGTAAATTAGGGTAATTATTCATCTCTTCAAACATTTATTCTACTGTGAACCCAAATACTTGATTGCAGTGACAGTATTGTAGCCAACACAGTGCAATGCAAAGCAGTCATAAAAGCCAAAAAAAAGTCAGACTGTGCCACTGTGGTCTGCGATGAATGTGAGAATAATTGTGTGGCGACTGCAATAAGGAGCATGCAAAGCATACGACAAAGGTGAATGCTCACAAGAGTACACTGCATGAAGGGTACATTTTTGCTGTTGCATGACCTTGGGTCAGATTAAACTAGGCCAAGCAAATACAAGTGTGCCAAGCTGTACTGGAGCGTGTCCTTTGAAAAGGTGTGCTCACTCAGGTGAGGCTGTAGGACTTCTGCAGTCACCTCCCAGGTCCTGAGTCCTGCAGCAGCCCGAGGATACATTTTCTTCTGGGTAGCTGGAAGCTGGTCTGGTTGTCTCCATAGAAGTACCAGAAGTGTTGCCTGCCCGTCAGACTGCATTGCAGGTGGATTTAAACCTGGTATATGCTTTCTTAGTGAGGGGTCATTTCTGATGGAGAAGTAGTGAGTAGGTAGCTGACCAAGAATACGCAGCCCAAGGGAAGTTATGGAAAAGCACTGGAAGACTAGCAGTTTTGAACACAGTGGCTAACAACCTGAGCCTGAGCCAAGTTGAATGGCTCATTAAACTCAGGCGATAGGTTTTTGTGGGTCAAGGGGAAATGGATAAGGAAAAATGCTGTGGAAAAGCTTAACTTAATGCTGCAGGTGAAGGTGAACACTGAGTGCGAACATGCAGTGCTGCACAAAAAGGTGTATAAACATGAAAGGGAGATATAGAGCAAGGCAGTCCAAAGCATTTGACCTCCAAATTCCCAGATTGAACCTCCCTGCTCTGTGAAGGAAAAATTATATATAGGTTTAAAGGTGGATCCTGTGGGAAAAGTGGTGGTTGCTTGCCTCTCTGAAGAGTAGAGGCTGTAGGGGGTATGAATTCCTAGCCGAGGATGGTCCGTCTTGCTAGGACTTGTGTGAAATTGAATCCACTCTAGAGGATTCATACCAGAAAGGCTGCAGCTAATACACATGATATTCTCAAGGATTAGAAAGATGACTTTTCATGGGCCAGATTACTTTAGAGACACAGGCGCTATCATATCAAGGTGAATCCTATTATCTGTCCAGGAGTACATATGACAAATATGAGAGCACCACCAGGGTATGAAATGTAGAGGCAGCTTACTTACATGGGAGGAGATGGTTAAATGCATCAGTGGGAGAGAAGGCTCTAAGTACACTGTCTTGTTAAACTTTAAAAGTTTGGGGCAGAGATTGTCTCTGTCTTGTGTTCAGTGTTGTCTTAGCCATATTCTGGAGAATGTAGGGTTGGCTTTTACTTAGTGAGGCCCAGCTCAAAGAGGCAAATGGAGCATGAAGCACCCAAAATACAGCTCCTTGTAGGAACTCTATGCTATTTCTTAATAGATATTTTAACTTTTCATTTGAATGCTCTCAAAAGGGAAATACGTTGCCCTGCTCTGCTGGCTACCCTGATGATTAATGCACTGCTGAGGTGCTAGGTGTCTTCAGGATGCCTCACAGAGGTGTCTGGTAAACAAGAAAGACAAAGCTGTAGCTCAGACATTATGGAAGTCTTTGCCTGCTCTTTTTTATCTTATTTATTAACACTTCTTGTTGAAGAAGAACTGTAGTGTAATCATTATTGTGCTTATGCCCCAACCCACGTAATCGAGGCATGAGCAAAATTCTCTTCCTAGGTCTTGTCTTTCGGGTGTAGCACCAGCTCCGTATTCACTTTTTTCTATTGGATGTGGGAGCAAGAGTAAGTCCGTACGTTTTTAACACTGGGACAACCATCCCCAACAGTGCAGAATGCTAAAGGGACCCTATGGAGAGTGTACAGGTTAGGGCCATGCCAGGTAAAAGGGACATAATCTATTCGTTCATTCTCTGTTACACTGTTTTGTGCCTTTTAAATTCTACAAAGTCACAAGAGGCTTCTCCTGCTATGCACATTTTTGAGAGACCTCCGAGCAGAATGACCTCCTTCTCTGTTCCTTTGGTGAGAGGACACCCTTCTGCCTACAGCGAAATGAAGCAAATAATAGCATCTGCTAGTCCAGGGGGCATCTTTCAGCAGTGGAAGCTTACAGGTTTTGCCTGGTATTTTCCCTCTTCCTAAAGCGCGTGTTAATGATTTTGACCTTTCTAGTAATTTGATTCCAAAAACAGTGTTGCAGCAGCTGAGCCCTAAGCTGTCATTTTGAAGAAGATTATTATTGCTCTGAAATCAAAGCAAAGGGCTGCTTGTTCAAGCCTGTGTGGAGATCCCCTCACGTATGGAGATCCGTCTCTCTCATCTCTCTGTGTCCTCAGCTCTGGGCCTGCTGTCAAGAAGTTCCAGTCTGGTTGGCCAATGTAAGGATAAATCTGCTGCCAATTCTTTGCATCAGTGTAGAATAAAAAAGCTCTAGGAGAGCCAAACTGGTTGAATATTTTGGGGTGATACCAAAGGAATCCTTGTACACAGGTACCTAGGATAGATGGGGGGGGGGGGAGGTCTGAAAACATTTGTTCATGGTGTGCAATAGTTGAAAGGACATTTAGGCTATTTGCAGATAGACCAGAAAGTGCTCCCTCCTTGCCTTAAGCAGAAGCTGGCTCATGCAAAAGGTCTCCTTCCAGATCTGTGTTCCCTTGGCTTCTCCCACAGTGTGAATAATCCCTAACATTTCAGTGACTCAGTGGATTTGCGATGGAAATCACGGCAATATTTTCAGAGTCCCAGTCTAATACCTGAGCCCCGACAGGATTCTTGCCCCCACATCTCTGGCATTTTGCATAGTTATGTAATGCCTCTTACTCACGGCACTGAAATCAGGAGTGTGTCCGTGTAGTGAGGAACTACTGAAATTCGGAGTAAAATCCAAACCTCCCTTTTGTTCACTCTTGAAAACCTTTTCATTCATGTTTGAGTTCGCAGCTTTTTTTTGCATGTGATTTGCAGATAGCTTGCTCTATTGGTGGGAACAATAAGGTCACAGCTTTCATTTTAACTTCTTGCTTTTGCATTGCAAAAAAAGTTACTGTGTCGAAAGTCCGATTAGCTGCTTCACGAGACTAACATAGGCATCTGCCTTCAGCTTGGCTGTTTCATCCCCTCTTCTCCTGGTCCCCTTCCCCCTGTTCCCTAAATGCTTATTAAGAACAGCAATTGGAAGAGCAGGTGTGTAAAAAAGAGAAAAAAGTAATCTCATCCATACAAACCCCTAAGCCCATTTCTGTGTTTCTTGTATCAACTGAACAGAAAGCTGCTGTCCTCAGAAAACTGATAATAAAAATCATTTGGGAGGCTCACTGCTCAGTGTAGAGCAATGTCTGTTCTCAATGCAGTTTCTGGTTGCTCCTTTATGGAAAGTGTCCTTTCTGCTGTGCATGACAGAGGTGATTCTCCCAGGTTAGATGGAGCATTCACAGCTGTGTGCAGAGGCCACAGAGCCTCGTCGTGGGGCAGGTACACTGGGGAATGGTCACAAGAGGACTATTCAGATATTTTTGTGTCGTATTCAGAGAGGAGATTTTACCTGGCTAACTGAAAGGTAGGGGTAAACCACTTCGCAGTGAGTTCACATATATGAATGCAAATAGGATTTGAAAGTGGTAGGCGTGCGTGTCTTGCATGTCTGCACCATCTGCCTTCTCTGGGCCATAATCACCTTTTCTGAGAGGTTGTATCAGCTACTGCTGTTGTCTGTAATAATCATAGTAGCACTGACTGCACTGTTCATATATTCATACAACCGTGGTCTCCCATAGTGAAAGCTGCCTCCTTTAAGGCTACAGACCTGAAAGCAGACCCACCTGCAGGCTGCCGTGCCGGCAGCTGTAGAGCAGGCAGAGAAGCCAGGGCCAGAAAAGCAGTCATGCATTGCAAAGCCACTATCAGGCTCTGTTTCACAGGTGAAGAAACTGAGACAGATGGAGAGCAAGTGAATTGCTCAAAGTGGTATGAGTAATATCACTGGCAATGCCCAGTCTTGAAACTAAGCCTGGCTTAGGCCAGGTTCTGTGCAACGTGCAATAAACTGGACTGCAACATCCCTGGGCTCCCCGCTCTTGCCCCAGAGAGACTCACTGCAGACAGCTGGCGCAGCTGACGCTGTGGTTGCACCACTGTGTTGGCTCTGATCTGACAGTACTGCTGGGGGACCTTCCCCTTTCTTTCTCCTGAGGGTGTCTATGGTGAGAAAGTAGCTGATTCTTTACACAATAGGTGCTCTTTCTTAAATTAAAATAATCCCTTCTGGGTTTTGGTCCTGTTCAGCTCAGTCTTCCCTTTTTGGGCACATGATGTAGTTGGGTGACTGAATAATTTATAGGTATCACCTGGCAAGAGCAGAGACACTGACATTTAAAGCGTCAGTAAGGATGAAACAAAGGCTTTGTTGTTTGCTGATGCTCCAAGAAGAGGCTGCACTGAGAGCAAGCACACCTTGTATTCTCCCTCTGCCCCTTGTCCCTTTGGTACCCCCTCCCAATGCACTCCAGTCTGCAATTTCCACTTCTTTCTTCCCTTCTTCACTCCCTACAATTGGCTGCCTCACAGGAGTGTGAAGCTTAGGTGCTTCATGCCCTGGTTGCACAAAGGTTTCAGTAGACCGTGGGCAAAAGTTGAAACTATCACCTTCTTCGCAGTCAGATGTGCTCCAGTGTGATGAATCGGGGCTCTCCCCAACCTCTTCTAACTGGGAGCCTGGGGTGGAGCAATCTGCCTCATTCCTAGACCTCTGAGTAACTCTTTTCTGCCTAATTTCTTCTTTCCATTTGCCTAGGTCTAAGCATCTGCTAGACCCCTGTCTCTGACTAAAGAACATTCTCACCCTTGAGCCCTGTTTTGGACTTTGACCTTCCTCCTAGTCCTCCAGCTTGGCCAGGCCCCGAGCTTGAGGAGACTGGTCAGGTAGGCAGTCCAGTCTGCAGGGAGAGTGAGGGCTGTAAAGGAGAGACACAATGGAAATCATCCCAAATGATATTTTTGGCAGAAGTTTAATTACCCATGATGTGATATGTACCCATCCTGGGCCACATCTAGTCTGCCAGTTCTTCTCGTCTTTCAGGAAAAATGATGGAATGGAAAAGAGCCAAACAGATTAGCTTGTGTTGGGGCTAGGACTTTTACGGCTCATATGGCTCTTTTATGGCTCTCATGGCTATGTCAGCCTAACCCTTGATTCATTGACTTTTCTAGTTATTCAGACTTTGCCTAGCTGTCTGTCATCCTAGGAACCAGCTAGTTTCCTGAAAACTAATTCTCCCTGCCAATACTGCCATTTCAACCCAGTATCTTTGGCAATCTTAGGACACTTCTCTTACTGTTTGGTATGCTTGGATCTGTCATAGATAAACTAGGAGACCTTGCTATTGCTCTTTGAACAGCACAACCCTCTTTGCACTGATTAGCTGTTAGGCTAAAGTATTTGAATGCTCTAGGTGATGTGCTTCACTTCTAAAAAGAGAAAGACAGAGAAGAGCACAGATGTACACACAGAAACTACCAAATGATGAAAACCAAAAAGATTTCTAAAGTTCTCTTTTCAGATTGATAACTTGCAATCCAGCGTTAACGGTGTATTGCTCATGTCTCCAGAAAAGATATTTAGAAGGAAGAGGGAGTTGCACATTTCTGCAGATAGATGTATTGGAAAGGATAGATAGCTCCATCCCATAGTAACACTAGGCAGTCAGGTATGTGCTGTGTGTCACACAGTGGAGGAGTGCTTGCTCCACTGCGCAGCATCTCTGCTGTCGCTGGCAGTAGCTTCAGTCCTGTATTCCTCACTTACCTTCCCATCGTGACTCTCCTCTGCACCTGCCATCCTTTAGTATCAGGCTGCTCCCTGCTTCTGGATTAGAGATCAGCTTGGGGAGTACATCCCCTTTCTCGACTGTGCCATGCTTTTTGTGCCTCTATGCCTTTTGCAGTCTCACATGCTGACCACTTTCACACTTTTAATCTCCTTTATTTCTTCCCTCCCTTCTTCCCCCCCTGCTCTTTTCAGCATTATAATAGTATTTGGCACTTCTTCAAAAAAAATTTTAAGCCATAATCATATTTTCTTCAGGTTTTTATAGTTTTAGCCATCTCACAATGCCGGTGAGGAACGTGAAGCTAAGCACACTTAGTGATCATGCCAGAAAATGATCACGTCAAAATCAGAAGCAGACTTCAAGGTATCTCAGTCTCAGTGCATGGTTCTGGCTCTCTTGCAGGGCATGGACATTGCACTCTGCTCCAAGCCACTCACGAGGCGGCAGGTCCTGCCTTCACAGATCAGCCAGTGCCAGCCCCTCGTAATCTGCTCCAGTGCAAAGTCAGCCGGGAAGCCAGGCTGGTGAGCTTTGTACAGGTAGGGGAGAGTCACTCGCAGGATCCCATCACCAGCTCGGTTTTGGGGGTACCAGCAAGCAGCTGGCTCTGCAGGAATATTCTAAATCTTTTCCAGATGCTTGAAAGACGTGTCTGAAAGCCACGGACTAGGCAAGAGGGAAGGATGTGATAAATTGGATATGTCTTTTATTTGCCCCTTCTGACCTGTGTGATACTATCATTATCTGATGCTGTGCTTTCAGAGCACGAGCAGGCCTTGTGTCAGCCTCAACGTGGGTGAGTGTAGCTTGGCTACCTGGAAATACATACGTGCTTTGGTTTATTGTGGGGAGCATAACAGACGGTAATAAAACTAAACATTTTTCTCATTTATGGAGGGTAGTCTGTGTGTCTGCTGTATATTGTTCCTCCTTGGACAGAGCTGTTGAATGGCTGTCAGCACACTGAAGGCTTTTAAATGTAATAGAAAGCCAACCTAAACTTCCCTCATCTGGTCTGGATAATCTGACTGATCTCACCATTCCTGCTGAACAATGGAAAATTGCCTGAATATTTAAACATGTATTGTTCTTAGGGAAACAAAATGTTCAGCTAGTTTGGTTGCCTTAGCAACATCCACTTCTAAAAATACAAAAGAGACAATCTACAAAATAAGTGAGCGTGTAGAACAGGCAAGGAGAGAAAATACTTCTTTCTCCCTGACCCAGAGCAACTGGGTCGTGGGCATGAAATGCTTTCATTTAAATCTCAGTGAAGGATTTAGGGCATATCTGCACATACTTGTTGCACAAGTTTAATTTTTAATAGTTTAGAACATGACTAATGTTAAACCCATGCAAGCCCCTGTGACATCTCTTTTATACTGGCTCCAAACTGATTCTGTCGATGGTATGTTTAGAATGATGTGAGCCCAGAAAGCACGGATTGCACCAGAAGTAAGCAGCAGATCACAGCGATGGTTGCTGTGTGTTGGGCGGCAAGGGGGCTAAAACTGTAAGGATTAATTAAGAATGGTCAAAGGCCAACCTGAGATAGACCCTGTGAAGGCAAGTAAAAGAAACAACAAACGATTCCTTTGTGACGTGATGTGGAAAGGACGTGTGCGTGCTTGGGGAAAGTAATGAGAGGATCATAGGTGTGACCCAAGGACAGCATAAATTAAACAAGTAACACTTCAGTTTTCAGCAATTCTGACAATGGAGAACACAGGGCAAGCGCCGTGTGTATAGAAAAGGAAATGATTGCATTCAAGATGAAACAAGAACGTAAGCATCTTGATCAGCTCCAGTCACAGGGACCAGAATATCTCAGAATATTGAGATAGCTGGCATATGAAATGGCAAGTCTTCCAGGGCGGATTTTTAATTAATCTATCAAGTTGATGGTGGCACTGTCTGACTGCAGAATAACAGATGCAGTACTTCTGTTATCTCTAAGAAAAGGAAAAGGGTGTAATCTAGGGAAAAGCAGACCCATTATTCTGACCGCCACAGTGCAAACAGCTTTAGAGCCAATCTGTGGGAGGGAATAATAAAAAACCACGGAGGCAAATGAACAGTGAAGTGCAGTACAATATTAGTTGTCGAAGGCAGAGCATGCCAGAATAACTCGATATTTCTCTTTGATAAGACAACTATTTTGGATAGGGGAAGTTATCGATAGAGATCTTATCTGCCCAAACTACAGTAAAATACTTGACACAGTGCCATATGTGAAATTAACAGCTAAAATAGAAGTTATGAAAAAAATAGAAGGCAGATAAAGAGCTGGCTGATGGGGAGACAAAGGTAGGTTGTAGGGAAAGGGAAAGTATCAGGTTGGAAGAATGGAATTCAGTAACTGGCTTTGCTAGTGCGTTAGCTTTAATATGCAGAAATGTATCGGCATCCGTAACAGCAACACTGTGGTGCCTCAGCAGCTGGAAATACCAGAGAAGGACAAAAGCTTGCACTTAGTAATATATTTCACTGTCATCACACGGTGACTGTGAGCCCCAACATGTTGCAATTGTGAAAAGGCAAATAATGCTCTACAACGTATCCAGAGAGAGAAGGAAGAGTGAATAGTGGTGTGCAGGACTCAGGAGAGATCTCATCTGAAAAATGGAGTGCAGTTCTTGTCACCTACTTACTAGAAATATGTATTCCAATGGGAACAGGTGAAGAGAAGAGCGAGCATATGGTACCAGGAGCAGGGAGACTCCTAGCCTATGTGGAGAGCAAAGTGAAGGATGAGAGAGGCTGTATTTCCTCTCTATAAATGTATCGGGGTGTAAAAATTAGAAGAAGAGGAATTTATTAAAGCTGAAGGACAATTGTATCCCAAGAACAAGTGGGTATAAACTGACCATAAAGGAATTTAGCCTGGAAATTAGGAGAAAGCTTCTAGCCATCAGAGCAATTAGGTTTGGGAACAGTCTCTAATGGGAGAGGCAAGGAAAGGAGGCCAGCATGCTTTAAGAGGATTTCACTCAGATAAAAGACATTTCACGCTGTGGCTTCCTGTGATAGCACTCAGTGACCAAGAGGTTTCTAGGGCTATATTTGCCTAATCACAAATCAATTTGGCAGCATCCATATCCAAGAGGTCTCCACTTTACCTGAACTTAAGTCTATACTTTCAGCCACACCAGTACAACTCAGGGTGCAAAACAATGATTCACTGGAAAATACTTGGTGGGGAGAGAATGACAGCAGGGAAAGGAAAATACTATTTCAGCAGAAGGCCCTTATCCTTCCTTCATACTGAGGGACACAAGATAACACCACATTTGCAAATTGGGGATACATCCCTGTGATGCTGATGCCAACAGATGAGCCAAAAGAGCTTCCTAAAAGTATAGTAACTGCATACACTGTGTATAGACCTGTTGTGGAGACAGAAACAACCCCAGCTCTCTCCCAGTCTGTTTCTGTTTGCTTTCCCCCATGAACTGTGACTTTGTTGAGGCTGTTGAGATGAAAGCCGCCTTTTTTCTGGATGTTGCTCAGCCTGTTTTTTATCACTTACAAGGTGGTTGCCATGCTGTATTTATGCTTCTCATGACATTTTATGACAGTTCTTCTCGCAGAAACTTTTTACAGAAGAGGAACTGATGTTCAAGCCGATGGCATAACTTGCCTAAAGTCGCTTGGGAGGTCCGTGGTAGAACAGATTGTCTACCAAATTCCTGCCCCCTGCGTAACCACAAAGCCAGTGTCTCTGCTACTCTTTCTTCCTTGTTTCATTCTCCCCTTCCGTTTTAGTCTGCTTCTGTCAAGCTCACTCATGTCCTCTTCACTCACTTCTTCTCCTTGCCAGCTGGAGCACATGGCTTGGGTGCCCTGCCGCAAGCCTCTGCCCTCTGATTTCTCATGGTTCTCCATTTGCTCCACGCATCGCTCTCACAGCTCTCATGGTTGTAGATCACCACAGCAACAGCACAGGGGTGGTTAGGAGGAACGTAAGACAAATGAGTTATTGTGACTCCAGCTGAGGGAATATGCATGTACAAATGGGAAGCAGGGCTTTGGGAGAGCCCAGGCAAGTTTCTTGGTTTATACGGTGGATAGAAGCTAATATGACAGGCTTGCCAGATCTTGCTCATCAAGGGTAAAACTCACGCAATTAATTCCCACCTTGTGCTCCCCTCAGCAGGCAGCTTTTGCTCTGTGCTTTCTCTGCAGCATTGCAGCCTCTGTCTCCCCTGTGCCCCCCCGCCCATGCCAGGCACAGCTGGTGAGTGTAATCTGTGACCCACTGAAGACCATCTGGGGGGACAGGGCTGCTACAGAGCGGGACACAAACCTCTTGTGCTGTCATGTGAGCCAGTGGGCCACACGCAACTCCCATCAGAATAATGCATGGAAGAGAAAAGGAGTTGGCAGAGAAGAAAGCAAAGGCAGTGGATACTGCAGTTGCTATGCAAGGCTGTTGAAGTGATATGAAATGACTATTCAGGGGGGATCTGTAATGCAAGGAAACTCACATGTGCATATCCTTCAACAGGCAGAGTGAGCGGCAGCTCATCTCTACATGTACTTTGATTTGGAAAAACAGCTAATTATATATCATTCACACTCTACTGTAATTATTCTGTCTCCAGAAACAAAACTTATGTGCAGTGTGGAAAGGGTCTGTCAATGCCACTGCAGCCCTTTGGGTGAGCAGGCTTGTGCGAGCCTGGTGTTTTGAGTAGGGAGCTTTTCTCTGAAGTATCAGAACTTTTATGTGTTTAAGTTGTGATCAGAATGGAGACCTTTCTCATGATATGTGTGTCTTTCCAAGCAGGGAGTCTCAAAAGCAACTGTGATACGGTGAATATGATATCTGACTATACAGCCAGTTACAGAGATTCTTGCCTTTCACAATCTTCCTGTCACTGTCCCATTTATATGGATGTAACTTTTGCTGCAATTGCAGCAATTGCTTACAAGGAAAATTACTTAGTTATGTATAAATTTGGTCAGTGCCGTAAGTGTCTGAGAAATCATTAATCATAATGGACCAGATCTTCAGATGAATCAAGTTAATATTTGTCTCAGAGAAAAGTGTGCAGGGCAAGGTGACATAAGCTAACATTTTACCCAGCTAACCCTCACCCTGCAGAGAGATTAAAATGGATCCAAACAGAATGTTATTAAAAGGAGTTTAGTGTTTGCTCTACCTATGCCACAGGTATATGTCCCTTGGAGACAGCTATAGTGGCCGGAGATTTAGATGTGCTCTCCCCTGTCTGCTCCTAAATAACAAGAGAAGCAAGAGACATAAAGCTGGGTGTTTCGTGTCAGTGCTTATGAACTTGTCCAAAGACCACAGGTGCTTGGTAAGACATTAAAGGTTTTCTACAAAATGCTGTAAAAATACACACTGAAAGAAGATACACACCTACATTACTGCTTGCAAGCAACAACAAAAAGGAGAGGGAGAAAGTAAATGCTATTTAATTTATATAAACAAAAGGAGAAAAAACTAAAAGCATATACAAAATTTTAGTCTAATTTTTAGTTGATTATAAAGGAAAAGCCTTGAGCTGTGTCTTTTTTTTTTCATAAAGACTGGATTGCTAAGAGACACTGCTACGCTCTGCCTCAGTGCAATTCTTTTGATCAGCTTTCTGCCTGCTTTGTACCACAGACTCTCTGACAAAGCTGGGGCCACAGATCTGTCCCACTCTTTCCCTTTTCTCTCCATCCCCTCTCCCAGCTAAGGAGCTCACACACCATGGTGAAGACTTACGGTCTCAGATCTCACTATCTGCACTACCGCGCCGCAGTCTTACCCCCTGGAGAGTTATCACTTTATTGGCAAGGTAATTAAGGGGAAGCCCATTTCATACATCAGCTGCTCCTTTGCAAAGCTTCATGCAAAGCGCTCTGCTTTGTTCAGGAGGATTCTTCTTCTTCCCCGTTAGCCGAATGACTGATGTGGGCTCATCCTCTTTTATCTGAGGCATCACATTGTGATAACAGCAAGAGATTCTAACCCTGTGGTCCAGTGGTCAAAAGCAGTGATCCCGTGACGTGATGCTGTCTCCCCTGCATGTGTATTCCTGCTTGGCCTCTTTCATCAGGCTGCCTAGCTGTCACATCCCCTTCTCCATCGGTGATTTCCAGCTGCCGGTTTCCTGCTACCCCTTCTCTGACCTGTGATTAAAGTAGCTGTGGGAGTTCGCTGGCTCTGGCGACTGTCATCACAGGCTTTAATGAGTATGTGATGATGTGGCAATGCGTCACCTTACAGTATGGGGACACAGCATAAGAAAGAGGAAGGGAACAAGCAGTGAACTAAACTCCAGCAGAGGTTGTGTCTGCTCAAGGACATGGTGGCAGGCAGCCACAACATCTGTATATGTTTGTCTGTAGTTACGTACGGTTCCTCTGTTGTGCTCTCCTACACTACTTTCCACCAGGTGGGAGAATCTGCAAGGATAAAAGCTAGTCTCAGTGGGGTGACCCCAGGATTTCTCTCTGTCAATTACAAAACCTACCTACAAAGCTCATCTGTCACTGGCTTTTTGCTTGTAGCTTTGATTGCAATTACTGATCTGTTTCTAAAACTGGGGGCAGATATGAGTAAGACAGTAATAATGTCTTTACTCCTCTTCCCCCTGTAGGAAGGAAAAATGGTCACGAACTTGGAGATCCAACTGGGCAAGGCCAGGAGCTGAGTGGGGCTCCCTGTTGAAGAAGGACTGTCTTGCCCCATGGCTGCTTCTGCTCTCCCACTCAGAAAATATCCTGAGCTCGGGAACATCCCTGCAGACAGACACTAGTTCCTGCTATTGCTTCTGCTGCACAGCCTCTGCCTGGGAACCTGGTAGGAGTGTAAAGGGAAACTTCCATTACAGTAGAAGTGTGGATCATGAAACTTGGGTCTTGAATGGGCTGGTGCCTGTCCTCATGCAGAAAAAAGCTTTGTTTCAAGATATTTAAGAAACGGTTCACAGGACCACATGGAGGAGCAGGGAAAGCTTTGCTTGTTCAGCTTTTCTGTCTGAAGCCAAGAACTCCCCCAAGGTTTCAGAGATTTTGGAGATGGGGTGTATGATGTAACTAGAAGTTTATACTTTCTAGCTAGCAGAGGATTTCCCTGTAAACAGGTCTAGATGGCATTGAAGTACATGGCAGTACTGTACATCACCATGCTCAGACTATGAGCAAAACCAGTTCCTGCAGGCTTACAAGCACAGCAGATCTCCACAGCCAAACGCAGACTCCAGTGAAGTCTCTCTCTGTCTTGGATTTCAGTAGA
This sequence comes from Phoenicopterus ruber ruber, assembly GCA_009819775.1. Lineage (NCBI taxonomy): Eukaryota > Metazoa > Chordata > Aves > Phoenicopteriformes > Phoenicopteridae > Phoenicopterus > Phoenicopterus ruber. The sequence goes on along the minus strand of CM020215.1, from coordinate 94,353,742 downwards.
ACCAGGATTTTGCCCCCACATCTACTTTCATCAGAATAACTTTTTTTAATCCTCCACACTGCTCCTTAGCCAGCATGCATCCCAAACCATCTGTCTGACCAGTGCCTTCTTCCCATTTAAATCCCTGGCTGTCTTCTGCAAAGAATCACTTAATATGAGTTACGGCTTTTTCATTATGCCATTATTTTAGATATCTGTAAGGCCTTCCATAATCTGTCTGGCTATGCTGTACCAGCCTAAACTGGGTCACTGTGTTTGTTGCAATTCTTCTCCCATGTTGTCCCCCAGTGATTTCCTTACCCCTCCATTCCCCCTGCAGTGAGATTCCAGGTTCCTGAGGGGAACCCATCTAGAGGCACTAAAACCAGCAGGATTCTGCCTACCAGAAAGCTCCGACTCACATCTGCCTCTCAAGGGCGAGTGCCTCCCACCCATTAATGCCCCACCTGATGTCCCCACCACCGTGCATGCCCATGGAGGCATCCCACAGAGGCATTCCACCCGACCCTTTGCATTCTTTCCGGAAAATCTGGCTGGGTCACAGCACTGCAGTGGGCACAAGAGAAGCTGCCCTGAAGGTTGCCTTTAAAGCTGTGAACTGATGACGTTGTCAGCACATAGCGTTCATTCCCAAGTCATGAAGTTTATTCTGGGACCACTTGAGAGCTTCAAAGGTCCGTCCCCTTGCCAGGAAAATATCTGTGCTGTTGAGCTCTCCTTCAGATTCTCGCCACATGCCATAAAGGAAATATTCAGAAACCTAATCTGAGGGAGATCGGGCTGCAAATTCTCCTTGTCTCCGTCAACTTCATGAGACACGAAATCTGAGGGTGCTGTAGGAATCAGGCGGCCTTTCTAATGCACACTAGCTGTGTCATGTGCCTCCAGCAGGGAGGCAAGCTCTCATGTGTCCCTGTTACGTCAGACTCCGCTCTTGCTGGTACCCTGCTTACTTAGAAGGACCCTGTCACCTGTAGATAGGACTGCTGCTAGGTAAGCAAATAGGAATGACATGTTCTTCCCTTGGGGTAAGAGTGAGAGATGAAGGATGGCCTTGTGACTGAGGCACTGAGCTGTGACTCAGAAAAATAAAAATTTCTCTTCTCATCTCTGTTGCTCAATTCTTGAGTGACCTTGACAAGTCACAGTTACTGTTTCAGTTCCCGTCTTTGATCTTGAGAAGATAATGCTTTCTTTTTCCTTTGCCTAACCTGTGTCAGTCCTCAACTTTTTGTGCCACAGACTGTCCTCAACAGTATGTTTGTGTGTCATCTAGCACAGTTAGCCCTTCACTTTGGGTGAGCCTTTAGGTGCTATTATGATACCCCTAAGTAGGAACGGGAGTGGAGCCTAGGGCATGCGTGGGCAATGCACTGATCCTGACAGCTTCTTGCTGGTCCTGTTCTCTTGGCGCGTTTTGACTCAGCAAAGGCTGTCAGAGTCTCTTGAGTATGACCCCCTTGCTCTGAGCTACAAATAACTACCACAGCCTCAAATGGATAAACACCAGATGCTAAACATTCACTGTCAGATGCTGCATTGTAAGTGAAGGCAGATAGTTAACCTACTTTGGGTACCTCATCCAGGATGTCGAGATGTGCTCTCAGTTCTGCTGACACAGACTTGAGGAGATATAAGCTAAATCAAGCTACATAACCCTCATGACAGAGGGCGTATGTGCCATCATTTGGAAGGCCACAGAAATGCCAAATGCCTGACAGTATTTGGAAAGGAGACGACTGCAGCAAAGCGAGGGCTGTTTTGGAAATTATATGTAAAATGCCTATAATTGTACAGGGGGATGCCGAAAAAATGGAAGCCACTTCCACAAGACAGAGAGCACACAGAAATCAGGTGGGAGACAAAGGGAGAATATGTGCCCTTGCAGAAGGGACATTTCCTCAGTAGAACATACCTGTTGGTAGGCTCTTTTCTTGGGCCATATGATCCCAAGTTAAATCAGCTTTTGAGAATTACTTGATGTCGGCAGAAATCAACAGGAGAGTAAAGCCCTGTATAAATGGGCACCAGAAAAATTTAGTTCAAGGATATGATCCTGTAAAATCCTGCTTCAGAATCCAAACCTGGGTCAATTCTTCTACACTTTGAGCAGAACAAGAGCTTTGGGGTGGGACAAGGTGAATTGTGAGGGAAAAATTGAGGGATGACAACAGAGAAGGATCTTGTGAAGAAACTGGATAGAAAAAAGGAGTAGGGACGAGGAGATTTGAGAGAATGGGGTGAAGAAACGAAATGGGGGAGTTAGTGAGTAGTTGGGAAAGAAAAAGAAAAGATGAAAGAAAATTGAGAGGAGGTGAAAGGACGGAAGATTTTCAGTGGGTGCGTGGTGATGCATTTGTTGAGCCAGGTGTACCTTGGAGCACACCTTGAATGATGTATCTGTGGCCCTCCTGGTAGGCCTTGGAGAGGAATGTCTTGTACTTTCCTCTCACTTTTTGATCGGGATGGGGAGAAGGATATTACTAAGGCTCGGACCTCTTCTTCAGGATCCCTGAGTATCAGAGCAAGCTAAAACCAAACTGTTATCCCAAACACACTTACAAAGAGTGACATTTTTTCAGTGCCTGTAATTCCTTAAACTCCTGTCTCTGATTTGAATCATCTCTACGAAGCTATGTGATTTCAGGTATATCTTGCTGACAGCAAAGGCAGATTTAGGGAATGAGACGGTTTTACAGAGATATCCTAGGCCCTGAAGGACAAGGTCTTCTTTCATCAGGAAGTAGCTTTACAGGCTCTTCCCGTTATTTTTATAGGCCAGTTTGAGACTCAGTGCTGGCTTAGATCTAGTATGAAGCTATCTTTGCTTCAGCCTTTCTCCCAGACCGGCCAGGCACTGATTCCTCAAGAGCTCACTGGCAGTTACTGCCAGCTTTCCTTATTTTATTGGGAGTTTCTCAGCAGTCAGAGGTGTTGTGTCAGAGTTATGGGCTTAACCAAGGGTCAGCTTTCTTTTTATTTAGCTAGAGTATGTTTCCCTGATGGTTGCAGAGAAGAGCTTTAAAACGTGAGTTAGAGGTTTAAAAACTAGAAAAAAAAAATTTAAAAATTCCCGATTTTGAAAAAATAGTTTTTACATGAATGTCATCATTACTAGTTGCCTCATTTGTGATGTTTTAACAGATTGAGTTTTTCAGAGATTCTGAAAAGGGAAAATGTGATGGTAGCCAGTCTATTTGTGTAATAAATTTTCTGCAGGATTTTAAGATAGCTCAGGCAAGAAATGTGCAATACAAACTGTCAGGTTAATTTCTTTCAGTGTATTTTCTTCCCCAAAGTTGTTCCCTTTGAAACAGAGTGGCCAAAACAAGTGCGAAACTTCACAAAAGTAACTCGCTAATGGAAGTGAAGCTGAGGGCTTCTTAGCATTAGGCAACCTGCATAGATAAAAACTACATTATGAAGTTGTCAGAATGGATCACATCGGGATTGCACATGTTCTGGCGTTTCCATCGGCGCACCTCCTGCATTTAAACAAGCCCTAAAACATTGTGGTATGCTGCGACAGCGTGTCAGAAAGCGTGCTGCCCAGCCCTGGGAGTCACCTTTGCCTCTGATTCCTGCAGAGTCCCCTGGTAATGCACAACAACATTGCTCGACACATCCAGGCATTGCGCTTGACCTTCCAGACAAGCAACAATGCCCAACCCCAATTCCTTAATTTAATCTTTGACTGTGGTAACAAAACCAATCAGACCCTAAAATTACTTCCTTGACTAAATTAGCAACTTCTATTTACTGTTGCTTTTACCACAACATAATTCATTAATAACCCTTAAGAGCCTTCCTAACAAAGCACCCCACTGGCTAGTACGGGCTACACCACAGACATTACAGAAATACAATTGCGTAACAACAAACAATCTTGCACATTGCTTGAGTCCCGTCTCTATCCGCCGTGCCTATTACATCCAGTCTGCAAATCTAGACAGCATCTAGGAACTCTCATGGTCTCACCCCACGGCCACATCAGCAGTCCCACCGAGTCCCCAGGGGCGGCCAGCCTGTGGCTCCTCACCTGCCTGCAGCCTGCGGCTCCTCACCTGCCTGCAGCCTGCCAGCAGCCCAGGGGCAGTTCTCCTGTGGATGCTACAGTGCTCGGCCATGAGCCCTGGGGCAGGAGTGAAGCGCTGGTGGCCGGGGGGGTTGCTCGGTAGGGGAGGCATGAAGCTGGGGCATTGTGGTGCCGGAGCACTTGGCCCAACAGAGTCTTTCTTATTTTGCTAACACAATCTGGAAAGGCTGGCTGCCCTTGGTGCAAGGGCAAGTTGATCACTGTGTTACTATTTCCCCTGCGTGTAGGTTCTCAAAGGCTCCTCTTCGACTTCATGTGGTTCCTGATAAAAACATACTAGCCTCTGAACGTAAGGCTGATGAAACCTGGTGCTTTCTCCTTCCCTGTAACATGAAATGTATGGTAATATAAGCAATAAAAGGGACTGCCCAGAACAGCAGGGATGCAAAAATAATCTGTCCTGTGTGTCTGTTTTCCCCATGACCCTCTCCTGTTCCACAATATGGTCAAGACAGTGGTCTCTCTTCTTTCGCTGCTGGTGCAGAGGTCACTGCAGGTCGTCAGGCACCATGTCAAATACTCCACATCTACCAATAACCTGTAGCCAATGGCTCCTGTGCAGTCTGCAAAACTGGAAATTAAACCCACCAGGCAGCAAAAATAGATATAGTTGCTCAGCTAGAAGACTAGACCCACTAGCAAGAAAGAACTGAAAGATTATTGAAATTAAGAGCATTTATCTTCCATCTAGTGTCCATATATCAAAACTTTATATATGTATGCCATGTGCAAGTGTGCGTCCTACAGCACACAATCACACATTCACTTGCCTGTAGACATACACATAAACATAGCTATTGTGAAGTGGCATGCTGTTGTGGGCAAAAACAGTCGGGTTGGGGAATTTAACAACAAATATTGCCAATTAACATAAACTTTTAATTACTGTTTCTGGAATTGAGAAATAAGACAAATAAGTGCTTAAGGAACTTATCCCAGCTTCCCTCTGGATACCCCTCCTCCTCCTTGCTGATCTCCAGTCCCCTAGCCACATGGTATGCCCAGTCCCCTTGGTGAGGCAAGGGATGGCACGGGAAGTTGGAGTTGGTATATTGTGGTTCCTTTGCTTTTCCTGCTCCTTGTTTCTTACTTAACTGCTCTAGCATGGGTTTCTCCGTGGGCTGCAGTCCCTTCAGAGGCATGTCTCCTCTTGTGCTTCCTTTTGCTCTGGCATGTCTCTTGCTCTACCCCTGCTCAGGTGTCTTGTGCTCCTGCATGAGTGTCTCCTGGTATACCTTCACTTGTGCCTCCTTCTCTCTCTCTGCTCTCTCCTGCTCCAGGAGCAGCTACTGGCCTTTTACAAATATATTTTCACAGAGGCTCCATATCCTCTTCTGACTGGCTGCGGCATTGGGGCATGGTGGGTTGGTGTCCCCCATTGCTGGGTTGGCTGGACCTAGCTGGGACTGACACTGGGCAGTCCCTGATCTTATCCCACACAGGGCACCCTGCAGCCTGCACCCCACCAACCCTGCCCAGTACATATGGACTAAACCAAGTATTTATACCATGCTAAAACAAATGCAGGTCAACAAAGAAGTTTCATGGGAGTCTTTCTGCTTCAGCCCATGGACTAAAGTACTTTTCCAAAGAAACTTAAGTCCGCCAGCTTCCAATTGCCCTGTGAGCTGTCTTCATAATTTGGTGTACTGAGTTTAATGTATGCCTTGGAGCTGGCTGAAGGAGATCTGTGAAGTACCTGGCTGACTGATGACCTCTTAGACAGAGCGGTCCCTTGTGACAAAGCACATGGAAACTCCTCTTTGCCAGCCTGAAGTTTGAGGGGTTCACCTGTTGGTCACTATTCCCCAGGCTAGCTGGCACCATGTGCAGTCTCCATCACAACAGCATACACAAAAGCTGTGGTCAGGACCAAGCAGTCATACTGGTGGCTTCTTTCCAGACCTCGCAGGCTGCAGTGCAGTAATAACAGCATCTCTTTCATTTCACATTGTCTCCAGTCTTAGTAAAATGATCACCAGCAGAGAACAAAATAGTAAAAAAAGGCTCCACCAGTGAGACAAAGGTGATTTACGGCCTAAAGGGGATATGAGGACAGATCTAAACGGTCATCTTGGTATGTGCCTGACTCAAGCCCTACAGCCATCCACACTACTTCCCTGCTGGTGCTTATCTGGGCCCATTCTGGTGTTTTTCTGGCTCCCCTTGGGGCACTTGGGGGCTGCCACCACAGAGAGTACAGGGGTGGCCTGAAAGAAGAGGGAGGAGTGCAGCCATCCAAGCCTGGAGAGAGAGACAGCAACAGCACCTGGTGGGAATACAGAAGCCTCAGTAAAGAGAGAGAAGGCATAAAGAAATTGGCAGTCCTGCGGTGTAGGGCTGAAGCTCTTGGAATGCAGGATTTATGATGTCCCACCGGTTATGAGAAAGGTGGACTCTTTTCCTCATTTCGTTGTTCCTACATAGACTGTATATTATGACAAGACTTTCTTGGCAGTGGATTTGCATGAATAATGTGGCTGTACTGTACACAAGTAAATCATATTTTGTTCTCAAGCATTCCCAAGTGTTGTTTGTGGAGTCCTGGAGTCTTAAAGTGCTACCTGCCCAGCAAAAGTTTGACTTCAGTAATCAAAAGGAAGTGATTCATCCTGTAGGACAGGAAACCCTCTTCAGGACTGCAAGAATGTGGAGATTCCAGGGCTGCGCAAAACAAACTTCACCCACTGCGGAGCTGTAGCTACTTCTGGGTTGAACAGCAGCTGTTGGGTACTGCATGACAGCATGACGTACCAAATCAGTTCAGGAAATGGAAAACTGTCGAGCAAATGCTGCTAGGACATTCATGGTGGCAGGAAGTACTAGGAATTTTGATTGGGGTACACCATTTCCAATAGTGACCTTCTAGAAAAGGCATCTTTAAAGAGTTGGTATTGGACCAACCCTTGAGCAGGGTTTTCTTTAAGGTCTCCCATCCAAGTACTCACAGATGTAACTCAATAAGAACGAACAAGCAAGACCACAGAAAAGTGGAATAAATAAGTATTATGTCAAGTCAGTGAGAGAATAACTAAACAAAACATGCCGAGCTCTTTATTTCTAAAAACCTAGTCAGAGAAACCAGTCACCAAGCAGCAAACACCTCATAAGCTGAGGATCTCTAGAAAGGGAAACATGGTGTAAAAGTGGTTTGTAACTAATGAAACTGGATTTTTTTTTTTTTTTCAATTTAAGGTTCTCTCATTACTAACAGGAAAAAACAGAGAGGATACTGTGGTAACTTGAAGCTGCTGGTGTGACTAAGGTAATTAAAGCGGCCCATATGGATTTCATACCACCCACCTACCCACCCCAGCCCTTAGTCAAGTCAAAACAAAGCACTACATTTTTGAAGAGTTGCAGCTATGGAAAAATATAGGCCTCTAAAAAGCTTGTTATTAGACACTGCCAAGATAGATAGTTTTTTGATGAGCATTTCTGTTAATTTGGCAACATAAATAAAACATCAGAGTTTTTTATTATGGTATGTAATGTGAGGTGGAGGCTCTTTGGCAGGTATTCCCCTTCAGGGTTTGTCTCTCAGGCGTAGGAGATGCAGGTGGCAGGGCATGGTGGCATCTTCTCAGGGTTGCCAGTTTTCACACATTCTTCTCAGTGAGCCAGATTCTCCTCTCTACAGTGTGGTAAACCAGGAATAATTCCATAGAAATCACTGGTATAGAGCCAGCGTGAGGTCATCACTGGAATGTGAGGTCACAAGCAGCTTCTCCCTATAGAGCAGCAAGACACACCCTGCTCCCAGACAGTTGAGTTTCTACAGGTGAACAAAAATATCTGTGGCTTAGGACTACCACTCCTGTGCATTACAGATGGTCCACTGTGAAATTTCCAACCGGAGTGATCTAAGAGCCTAATTGCCATTTACATGCAAAATTAGGCTCCTAAGCAACTTGTGCCATGCCTACAGTCAGGAGTTCTGCAGCTGTTAGATTTCTTGGTTTGCGAGCGGTGCCTTTATGATATCACCAAAGATGGTACTTGTCTCCCCAAATGTGGCTTGTTGGCTGAAGTCAAAACACCCAGTGGAGGGTCAGCCAGTGCTGTCCTCAGAGCCTGATACAGTGCCTGGCAAGACATCTTTGCAGAGCGTTTCTGGAGGCTGTTGCGACACTCAATAAACTGTGGGACTGTTGTATCAAATTCCCGTGGCTCTGTCTTCCACTATGTATTTTCCACCTCTTCTAATGTTTTAGCCCCTTTGTAAATCTCGACTGTTTCTTGTGTTCCTCCTCAGGATGATAATGTTCTTGGTTCTGGGGTACAAATGGACCATGCAGCCTGAGGAGACCAGACATGGGTTTCAGGAAAACACCACTGCCCAGTGGTTGGCTCTCAAGAGGAGGAGGACAAGGAGAAGGCCTTTGAGGCGTTGCTTCATTATAGTAGGCAGCACCTGTGTTTTTCTGCCTCTGAAGGTCTTGAGGTCCCAGTGCACCTCTGTCCTCACACGTCTGCTGGGGCAGGTCATCCTTTTACCTTCTGCACTTACGGGATTCCTCTTTCCTTAGCCAGAACCATTTGGATAGGATGAGCTCTAAGACACAGTCTACATCATGCTTTTTTTTTTTTTCACGTCCAGGTCTGGCAAAACTAGGTGGGGAGGTTGTGCATTTCAAGGACACACTGATAGGAGAGACTAGTTAAAAAAAAAAAAAAAAAAGAAAGAAAGAAAGAAAAAGAGACAATAGAAACGTTGTTAGATTTATACCCGTAGTCAAGAGGAGAAGTTATTTTTTTGATTCCTAAATCTTTTCTGTAACCTTCTGGGGAGATGCACAGAGGTGTGTTCCTGTCTTTGGAATTGCTCAGCTTCAAGTTATCCTTGTGGTCCTAGCTGTCAGCTTGTAGTAATAAAGCAGGGAAGATTGATACGGTGAGCCCCAGCAGAAAAGTGAAGGAACGTGGCAGTAACTGTTGCTCTGGCTGCTGTGGAGAGAGGTGGCTGTGGCTCACGCATCTCCCCCATGGCTAACGAAGAGCTGGCGGGAGCAGATGCTTCCAAGCTCATCCCAACCCATTTACTGCCCACCCACTTTCAGCATTTATCCCAGCCGAGCTCCTCCTCGAGGCTGTGGAAAGGACTCCTCAGCAGGCGGACGCAGCAGAAGTGCCATTGCTAGGGCCAGAGTTAAAGGATCAGAGCACGTGGGAGCAGTTTTGAGCCATTGGGACTGGATTCACTGACTGTTTCTTCCAAAATAATTGATAGCACTGCAAATTAATGTAATTCTCTCTCTGCTGAGAGGAGATTATCATCCTCCACAGGCAGTCAGGTCTTTGAAACCTGATGCAATGCGTTCCAGCTTCTCATGACAGAGAAAATACAAGTCTATAAGAGGGTCATGACGGGGCACAGTTTTGGATCGTCTTTGCTAAGAAATGTTATTAAGAATGGAGCTTTTTATTTCTGTCATTTAACTTGCACATGAGACACTCAGAGATGGATATTAAGACACAGATAATGACTCAGGAACGTCAGGCAGGCAGAGCAGAGCAAGCTCTTCAGTGCAAGAGCAGAGGCAGAGAGAGAATAGCTGCAGCAAGTACATTTCAAGGTCAGCTTTGTGGAAGAGAAACAAAAGGCTGTAGACTTTGAAGGCTGGTGGCTCCTGGGTGTAACTTTTGCCTGCTTTTATGAAGTGGGACTGCAGGGAAGAATCCTGCATATTGTGACAATATTTCAGGATGGCGAGTTTTGGGAAGCTCTCCAATACTGTGACAAGCCAGATCTCAAGAACTGTGATAGATGAATCTCCAAGTGTTGGAAATTATGAGGTTTGTCTACACAGAGAAATTGCAGTGGCTTTAAATATCCTGATGGAGTTAAAGCTCTGTGATCTCTCCTTTACTGTGAATGAACATTATATTTGTATAAAGGTGTATGATGCCAATACACCCATTTCTGTATGTGAAAAAAAAAAAAGAAAACACACTCCCAACTGAAACAGTTATGCCTGTAGAAAAACATGGCTTGGAACTACTTAAGCAGAATATGTGGATCATACCAGACAGCTCCAAAAGGCTACATTATAGTCATTAGGAGATGAAGTTTATATCCTTGACTAAGACTAGATTTGAGTCTGGAGTAAACTGATTCTGTCCCTTCTCCTGGCTTCCGCTACAGCTGCTAGCTCTAAGGGACTGGAAGAAACTGGCCTGAAAGAGGGACCATTTCCTAATTTTTCCAGCCCCCCAGCAGCCACAGCTGTGGAGCTTGTTGTTGGCAACTAGATACATAGTAGATTTGATAATTCACATGGAAGTGGATTTCGTTAGGTTGAAAGTTACCCAGATAAACTTCTTAGCATTTTTGCTCAAGTTCCCTGGCTTCTCATGCAAATATGAGCTGATTCTGGATTTTCTCAGATCTTCTGAACTGAAACAACTTTTCTGGGGATAGGTAGGGTGACTTTCTAGAGGTATATACCTTTCTGTAGATACATATCTGTTAGCCACTTACATGGAGACTCGGGCTTCGGCTCCACTTCGGTGGAGTATCAGCTGATAGTGGAGTATCAGCAGATTCCTAATTTAGCCTATATTGACTTCATTTGCTTCCTTCCAAATGTAATTCAGAAAACATTATTCTAGGCAGCAGCGACAGCAAGGGACTTCCTTGTGCCATCATCTAGGGGTGCAGGGGAGGATATCTTCTACAAATAGATGTCACAGAGTTAGCTGCCCTAGAAAAGAATAATGTCCCCCAAGGACCTAACAGAAGAGGGGAAAGAAATGAGTGACTGGCTGAGTGACCAAATCCCGCTTTATGAGTAGATGGGGTAGAAGTCTCCGAATAGATAATTCAGCTGGTGCAATTGCTGGTATTCTGAAGGGGAAGCTTTGACTGCCTGACTGCCAGTTTCCTTGTCTGGTTAACAGATGAACAAAGAGTTTCAGTGTTGCTTCTCCACAGTGTTTCTTCACCTTTCATAAAACCCACAAATACATAAACTCACTAAATAGTCACTAAATTTCATCTCCCTTAAACCTGTATTACTTTAACAAAGTTGCAACCAGTTTACAGTAATGCTACTATATTTATCCAAATCTCTCCTCTAGCCTGTGTAACTTAAAAGGATGTTATGTACTAGCCTGAGTGCAGAAGCCAATAACTGTACATTATTCTAGCTTTACATTGAATAACAAAGATCTGTGTAGCTCAGTAACCTACATGCAGGAAAGGGAATATAGCCTAACTCTCCCACAGAGAATTGCTGTGTTTGACTGTAGCATCCGTGCCTCAGTTTCTTCCCTGTAATGAGACCAGACCTGCCCCTGTCAAGGGCTTACAGCTTTCTGAATGACAGACAGCTGCTGTAATTGTTAAGGTTAAAAGCAGCTCTCTTGCTTTCACTAGGAAAACTGAAGTCCACAAAATAAGCAGCTCATCATCTGAAATATTTATGTATTCATCCCTATAAAAGCACCTATCCTCTCTGCAAAACTACAGTGAAGCAAAATACATTTACTACAGTTTAGAATGGCTGTCAAGGGCTTCCTTATTGATTAATGTGCATTTCAACTTATTTTCTTCTTTAGTTGTCTTTACTGCATCTTCCTTCTTTAGAGAGCAGGTCTGCCCTCCTGGAGCATTGAATACAAAACCTCATTGTGTGCAATGCATAAAAACCGGGTCCCTTGCAGGAAATGAGTTCCAGCATCAAAGATCTTGCATTAAAATTGCCTATCCAGTGGCCCCTTCTTACTCAAGCTTATTCTGATGTTCGAGGTATTTAGGAGAGTAGAACAGCAGAAGTACACAGATCTAAATCCTAATGCGTTTCTTGGGGTACTCTGTGTCACAGTGGATGCTTAACAACTGGAATTATGGATGAAAAGGGAAGGAAGATATGATAATTTAAGCAGTAGTCCAGGATTCAAATAAATAGCTGCATTCAGTTCTTAGCTGTCATGCAATCTCAGTCTCTCAGTGTAAAACACTTTTTAACAGCTGTAGCCTTTCTCTTTGGGAAGTTTTATGAAAGTGCATGCATCAGCATCAAGAAATGTCTAGGTATGATACAGCTGTGTAAGCCAGTAATGTAAGCAATGTATTGAACAGTGTATTGAACAAACCGTTTTTTCCATATGCCATAATAAAAACTATGAGTCTTTTAGAAATGATGAAATAGTGTGATTTTCCCCTTCCATTGATTCCCAGCATTTTAGCAATTTCTATAGCCTTCTGTAGTCCTTTCAGGTTCCTTCCCAAGCCAGAAGGTGACTGAGGTGTGCCACCTTTGCCTTGCATACGGCATACACGGCATCAGGACATGGTGAAGAGGTGGTGAGAAAGTCTTGTGCAGACCCATGAGGGGACAGGAAGGTCCCCCTGATGTCTCTGCCCGCCCAGTCTGCTGTAGGAAACCAAAGCGTTGGAGTTACAGATATGTTTCTCGCTTTGAGCTTTTAGGAACTTGATGAAGTTGCAGATACCCTCGTCTCCTCTTCCTGAAGCCTCTCTCTAGCCTTAGCTGAGATAGCAAAGAATGCTTTCTTCATTGGGAGGGAAGATAAAAAGGGAAGGCAAAAAGTGGGAAAATAAACTTATCTTTAAAATGTAATTGGAGCTGGTGATGCAGTAAGTTCAGCTACTCGGTTGCTGCTTTGTAGTTGTTTGTTTCTGCCATCACCCACTAATGTAATTGAAAGGCTAACTACTGAAGTTATTGAATGCCTTCTGATTTATTCTTTCCTCTGTTTTATACCCAGTATATATTTTGATGAGTTGGGCTGTCATTACAGTGACGGTAAAATTTCTGTCCTTTTTCTAGAGACTAAATGTATAAGAAAATAAAACCACAAAATATTTATAGTATCACTTGCAGTGTATGTGAATATACCTAGAGTCTAAAAATACCTTTTTTAATTAGTGACCTCTTGGGGCTGAGCTGAGAGCTCCATTTTTAGTTACAAGATATTGGAGGAGGTGGAACTCCAGGACGGTCAGGGCAATAATGTAGCACGGATTTTGGTAGCATAGTTCCTAGCCCAGAAGAAGAGTGGGGAAAGTTTCTGACTATGCTGTTCAAAATCACAGCGTGCTTGCAGTGTAACTACAATGTGACTGAGACGTCTTTAAAGAAACTATATTCTATATTAAAAATCCCGGTGATGGCTAAGTGATTAAAACATGGGGGAGTAAGAACTGCTCGAGCCTACTGTTATGGGAAAGCAATTATGTACTAAATACCTAAATGCAGATACATTTGATGGAAGGTATTGGTTGATGGGATACTACCTACATGGAACTGGGCTTGTAAAGAATAATTATAAGTTAATCAGTGGTATAAGCCAATTTTTTTTTAATAGTTACATTAGAGATTTCTCCTTTGAGTTCTGCTTTTGTGTTCCCATTGGCATAAATGTGAGCGTACTCCTAAAGCGAAAGGCAAAATAACAGTACTGTGTTAAATTATTTGCCAGATTTATAGTCTGTCACATCCTGCTGTCTGACTAGCTGTGTTGGGCAGGGTTAATATCATAGAATCATAGAATCATAGAATAGTTTGGGTTGGAAAGGACCTTTAAAGGTCATCTAGTCCAATCCCCCTGCAATGAGCAGGGACATCAACTAGATCAGGTTGCTCAGAGCCCCGTCCTGCCTGACCTTGAATGTTTCCAGGGATGGGGCATCTACCACCTCTCTGGGCAACCTGTTCCCGTGTTTCACCACTTTCATCGTATCAAATTTCTTCCTTATATCTAGTCTAAATCTCCCCTCTTTTAGTTTAAAACCATTACCCCTTGTCCTGTCACAGTAGGCCCTGCTAAAAAGTTTTTCCCCATCTTTTTTATTAGCCCCCTTTATGTATTGAAAGGCCACAGTAAGGTCTCCCCGGAGCCTTCTCTTCTCCAGGCTGAACAACCCCAACTCTCTCAGCCTTTCCTCATAGGAGAGGTGCTCCAGCCCTCTGATCATTTCTGTGGCTCTCCTCAGGACCCACTCCAACAGGTCCATGTCATTCCTGTGCTGAGGGCTCCAGAGCTGGACGCAGGACTCCAGGTGGGGTCTCACCAGAGCGGAGCAGAGGGGCAGAATCACCTCCCTCGGCCTGCTGGCCACGCTGCTTTTGATGCAGCCCCGGATATGGTTGGCCTTCTGGGCTGCGAGCTCACGTTGCTGGCTCATGTCCAGCTTTTCATCCACCAGCACCCCCAAGTCCTTCTTGGCAGGGCTGCTCTCTATCCCATCATCCCCCAACCTGTATTGATACCAGGCATTGCCCCAAGCCAGGTGCAGGACCTTGCATTTGTCCCTGTTGAACCTCATGAGGTTCACCGGGGCCCCCCTCTCGAGCTTGTCCAGGTCCCCCTGGATGGCATCCTGTCCCTCAGGCCTGTCCACCACACCGCTCAGCTTGGTGTCATCTGCAAACGTGCTGAGGGTGCGCCCAATCCCACTGTCTATGTCATTGATGAAGATATTAAACAGTACTGGTCTCAATATTGCTGTGGAAAACTGAATTTAAGATTGTCTGATTTACTAAATCTCAATCTTAATAAATATTATATTAGGTAAGTGGGAGGAGGGAGAGGGAGCATTTATCTTGCACAATGCAATAAAACAGTAATTGTAATTGAAAAGCAGTTGTGTCTTGTTACATTTACTTTTATTGTTCTGAAATAGTAATGATAGTGGACTGTTTCCATGCTTGTCTCTAGACACATGCAGATGCTATTGCAGGGTAGCTAGGGAAAGAAGCTCATTTGCTACTAGGAGTACCAGCCTGTGTGCATGCTCTGACCCTACAGTAAATTTCAGCCAACTTGCTCCCTTTTCACTAAGCATAAGCTACTTCAGGCTTTTACTTACTGCTGCATAAGAGCATGTAAGTGAGAAAACAGATAATATTAACTTATTCCTGTGCTTGTGCAGTAATAGCACTGCACTGACTTCAGAAGAGCAATGGTTGGTCCTTAGACTAAAGGAGATCAGACTGGGATCCACAGACTGGAGTTTTCAAGAGGGCATAGAGGAGCGGGGACAGCACTCCCTATCTCATGAAGCTCCCTTGAACCCTTGTGAAAGTACCATGTACCATGCTTATCTCTGCATTCCTAGTTACTAGCTCCAGGTGGTTTAATAACAGTCAAGTTATTGCTCCATGTTACGATCAGTATGATACACTGTTCATGTGCTATCGGTGTGGGACATCTGGGTCATTTAGGGACACACATAGCTATCAGCAGTAGGTTAGGTTAGATGGAGGGCTTGAGCTAACTCTGCTGAAGCCAATATGTGAGTCTTTCCCATGACTTTGATTTGAAGCTAGATAGGGCCATATTTTGGCATGAAATTTATGCATACTTCTTAGAAAGTATCCCTGCAGGACGGAGTTGAAATGCAACGTTGGAGGAGGGCTTAAGAGAAACTTGTACAGCTGCGGTCAGTGTTACACTTAAGACTGTTCTCTCAGACGTACAAGCTGGCCTGTTCCAACTCCGTTTACTGTGGGACCTCTCTTTTTTTCTAAGGGAGGTGGCATTTTTGGTGGTTTATCCTTTCAGATGCTCTTCCTCCTCCAGCTGTTGTCAAATACACTGAATTGTTACACAAGTGCTGCATTTGTTATGCTATTATATGACTGCATTGATAGGAACAAAAAACCCAATAGGTCTGAAATGATCTCTGTTTCTTATTGGCAGGAGCAGTGGCAGCAGCAGAAGGTAACATACCAAGAATACCTCTGGAAGAGAGAGGAAGAGTAGGTATGCCTGTACGTATCACTTTACGCACTGACACTCCTCCCAAAGGAATTGAGAAAACAAGCCAATTAAGCTTGAAAAAGGCAGTGTTAGTTGAAGATCCTTCTGATTCTGCAAGGGTTTAACCAGACCTCTTGAGTTTGGTGAGAGATTCATTTTAAGAAACAACTGCTTAAAGAATTCCCCATATTTGTCTGCTGTCAGTCAGACCTGTTTGCTGCCCCGGTGGTAAACATTCACCTCCACGCTGTGAGTGTCTGTGTCCCCAGCTCTTTTCAGCCAGTGGGAACTAAGACTGAGGAGTCAGCACGTCTTTATTAGTGGGAAGTTACACTATCTATGTGCAGATGTTGCTCCTGTTACCTTGAAAATCTGGCTGCGTAGTGCCGAGAACAAGAAACATTTATAAAACTGGGATTCTCTTCCCGGGTCTGCTGCTGAAGCCTGATCATTTGACTGTAGTTGGCAGAGGCATCACAAAAGATACACCAGCAAGACTGGTACAAATAGTACTCTCAAAAGAAGTAGTTAATCAGGTGACCAGAAGGAGCTGCTTAGGTGCATTTATTGTGGGTTACAAAGTGCCCTTGAAAGTAAAATCTTCTAACTAGTCACAGAATAGGTGCAGCAGTGGTAACAATTTCTACCAGTGTGTTCAAGCTCTGACCATAATTAGACTCTGTGTCACGGTATCTGTCCTTGAATTCATATCTACAGGTTGTAGCCATGTGGCTTTATAAGGATAACTCTCCACCAGGAACCAGATGAGGATGTTAATTTGCTCTGTGCAGACTTCTAATTGCCTGTTGAAATTAAAATGAGTTTTGGCCACAGTACCTTGGGCTGATTTTTAGTTAGGTGAAAGCGTGGTAGGTCCCATTTGTAAATATTAGAAGAGCTGGGAAGAGGGGTGGGTATGAGATGGCAATGTTTGCAGATAATTAGTTTGTTTAGGCTAGATAAATCTTCAAAGAGTGAGAAGCTTCACAGGGATATAGCCAAAGGTATGTGGATGGGCAGCAGGCTGGCCGATCTGTGCAAGTATGCATGTGTATTAGTAGCTACTGGGGAGCTAAAGGCAGGTAGGGGCTATTAATGTATCTCATGTGAGTTAAATGCAGCCACAGAGCCAAGGCGCTTACTACCACTGACTGTCTAATGGTGCTTCATTAGCACCATGCTTTTGAAAGTTCTATCTATTATGGATTACAGGACAAATTTATACCATTTCTTGTATTTTACCCAGAGCTTGGGCTCTCATAGAGAAAGGACCATGGGCTGGATGGTCTTGCGTGAACTGATTTGCTACAAAAGACTTTAAAAGATAAAGGTCTCTGTAGTCCATTACCATTCTTCTGAATCTTTCACGTTATTAAATTCATCTCATTATAATGCCTCTTTTCAACAGGAAGCTATCAATGGATCCCAAGAATGTGGTCATTCTGACCCAGCTCATTCAGATTCACTTATCTCATGATAAAAAGCATAGTCAGAATACACCAGCTGTACAGAAGAAGATAAATAGTTCAGATGTCTATTTGGAAACACTGTAAGTAGATCTTTTCTCTCCAGTAATGTAATTTTATCTTACTGTATCTAATTGCAGGTAGTTGCTGAATCTAGTGATGAGGTTGCTCTGTTTTCTGTCTTAACAATGGCTCTAAAGCCCGAAGCAATGAGAAAAATCAAGAGTATTTAAAATTGTCCTGAATGATTCCACTGTGGCACAGGATGTTTTTCTTGTGCTTTCATGGATTTCAGTAGTTCAAAACTATATTGTCTTCTTTTATGGAAAAGAAGTTCTAAAACCTCCTGTAAGATGAGAAGGTTCATGAATTGGTTCAGTAGTCAACTGCTGACATGTGAGACAGAGACTGAACTAACCAAGTGTTCTCTTAAACACATCACCCCCAGAAGCCATTTCTGACACTTCTACAATGTAGAATTATGATGTGATGCTTCTGTTTTGGTGATACTTTACTAATTTACCTGTGGTTTGCATGAGAATTTCTGTCTGCGGCAGCACAAGGGATAACCGGTTGCTCTGCACTGTTAAAGCAGATCGGTGGCCTCGTAGTCATGGCCACTGTGCCACCTGGAATACAACTTGGGAGTCTCCTTGCCAGCCATAGACCTCCCATGCTTGAGCAAGAGCTGGCTAATCGTTCAGCTGTAGGTGTCTGTTCCATTTTTAGCTATCCCCGTCTTTTAAGTTATTCAGCAAGTTTGATCCCTGCACTAGAGGGCAGTCAGAGTCAGCTGCACCAGCTGGTAGGTATGTCACACTAGCCCCAGGAAAGGTGGGAAAGTCTGTGAGCAGAAGGGGCTGCCAGGTCTCAGGACTTGCCTTTTAGTCCTTCAGCCCCTTAGTATTAGCCCTTTGCCAGGGCCAGGAATGAGCAGCACAGGCACTGCCATTTCGTCATGAATGAGAAACTGAAGTGTGGTGGCTGCTGGATCCCTCTCAATAAGGCATTTACGCAAGTTGATCCCTCTTCCTTGGCTATTCTCAACCCCAACTTTGCATGTATTGGGTATTTTTTGGGCCCACCTCATAAATTTTTAATGTAGATAAATCAAAAGGAAAATAGCTGGATAGGAATGAAATGCTGAAAAAATTGCTGAATTACATGATTCCAGTGGGACAGGACTTGGACATCTGTCATTGATTTCAATAGGCATTTAAGTGCCTGGGTTTGTCTGGAAAATCAAGCGTGGTATGTTTACATTGTCCCTTATACCACTGTAGAAGCCATCAAAGCATTTCTGTCTCCTGCAAAGCTGTGTGCTATTCACAAGTCCAATCAACTTGCTCCACATCACCTTCATGAAGGGCTACATTCACTTGTTTGGAATGTCCTGCAACATTTCAAATCCTGTTGGAATAGTAAGTAAGATAATAGGAGTATCCATACCCTCACCTGCTTTCTCCCCAGGGTGGCTGAACATGCCTGACTTCTGGCTGCAGTTTGGTATGGACTGTTGGGCTGTGCCCTGTGGCGTGTGGCATGCCAAGGGCAAGGAATTTGGTAGATCCTTGTAGAAAGAGTGTGGGCTCCCATGAGACAGAGTTCACCCAAGATTTGGAAAGGAAAGCCGTTAAGTGATTGGGGAAGTGTATGTGAAGCACAAAGCAGAAGAGAAAATGGAGTTTGATGGCAATAGGTCTGGAACACTGGGTAGTTGATTTATTTAGGAGAAAGGAATTTTTCTCCCTCATAGCCAGCACTGCACCGTCCATGGCATTCTGAATTTGCCTCTTGGGAAGTAGGCATTGCCTGGTGCCTCAGACAAGATACTAGACTTCGTGGTTGCTAATGTGACCTGGCCTAGCAGATCCTGTGGTGTGTTGAAGGGAGACCCTGGCAACCCATCTGCTTGGAAATTCCTGCCTTCATGTGCAGCCAGATTTACCGCGCCACAAGCATGAGGAAAG
Organism: Phoenicopterus ruber ruber; assembly: GCA_009819775.1. Classification (NCBI taxonomy): domain Eukaryota; kingdom Metazoa; phylum Chordata; class Aves; order Phoenicopteriformes; family Phoenicopteridae; genus Phoenicopterus; species Phoenicopterus ruber. Next base: position 94,334,480 of record CM020215.1, on the reverse strand, counting down.
CATATCAAAACAGGAACCTCACATAAATACCGTGCTGTTGAGTGAATGGCAGCTTTTCGTAAAGAGCAGTTGACTTTGCAGACCAGCCCCAAATAGATTTTGGGTAAGAGCTTTTCTTTTTCCATCAAAAAGCTGACGAAAAGCAGAGAAACAGACACTTCTGTTATCAGTTCTGGTTGAGGGCCCATGCCACCAAGCCCTCTTGGTGAATCCTTCTCCTCCCTTTGCACCTCACATGCACTGCTCAGGGCTGTCCGTAGCCCACTAGCTGCCAAGCCTGGTTTTCCACCATCTGCGCTAGACAACTTTTTCTTTTGGCTTGCTGCTGCTGTTCATGGCTCTGTCAGTTTGAATGGCAAACACGGATAGAAGCATTACCAAAAGAAAAACTCTATGTGGAGGTGAGAGTGTGCATCTGGAACTGGTCCAAATTGAGTAAGTCTTCCTTCTTCCTTCACATGCTTAAGCAGGAACCAGGAAATATCTTAAAGGGATTTTTTTTTTTTTCTAACTCCTGCTTATTCTTTTCATAAAGGGCTGGCAATTTGTAAACATCCCCAAAGCATAAAGTGTGCTCTGAGCTTTTGCTTTCTCAGGTTTCCTGTCTGTTTACACTACAATAAGCCTAAATAAATGAAGGGCAATAGTAGCATCTCTTTGCTTTGTTTTCTGGCTGGCATTTCCAGTCTGGTCTGGAACAGCTGAACCCAGGAAAGGATTCCCACTGTTGTCAAAGGGCTCTACATGAATATGTCCAGGGCCAGTCCTACATTTCTTTTATTTTGCATGCCCTAAACTCCCACCAGTTTCACTGGGTGCTGACACTTTTTGCCAAGGGCAGCATCAGATTCCCCAGCAGGGATCTCCTGTGTTGAGGTTAGAGGAGATTTATGTCTCGCTTCCCCGTGCTGGGTGTAATCCTTTTGCTGCAGCATAAGGACATAGGGAGTACAAGGTCCTGCCATTCTGATTTCATAGTATTACACAACACCTTTGTACTCTCTTCATTTCTGTAGGGGACTGCATGTGATGCAGGGCATGAGGAGGAGGATTGCTAAGGCCTTGAGAAATGCTTGTCCTGACCACTGAGACTTACTAGCTCTTGGGCATGAACAAATTAATCCAAAGAAAATAAACCAAATCCTTCTTTAAAACATCAAGCTCTTTTCCTCCTTTCCCTTTCCCTTTCTTCCTTTCTTTCACTTTTCTCCTTCTGCTTCTCTTTCTCCTTCTCCTTTTTTCATCTCTCCTGTGAGCACCAAAATTTCTTTTAACCTTCTCTTCCAAATTTTCAGACAGCTCTGGCCTCAAACAGGAGCTGATGTACCAAAACCCCATGAGAGAGTTCTATTCTTACTGTATTTCTGGCCTATATTTGCTACGAAGAGAGATGGATACCCTCTGAAGCTCAGAATGGTATCTAGAGTTTCGGATGCTTTCCCTGACCACTGTGGCACTTGTCCATCGCTTGTCCAGAACACATAGTCTGTTGTTTGTAAAGTACTTGTCCGGTTACAAGGGAAAAAAAAAAGTCACTACAGAGGTGAATTGCTGTCAGTTTGGAGAGTGGAAGGGTGGGAAATGTCACTCTGTCTTTCTCTTTTGTGGGGAAAAAAGTGAGAGAGCATATAATAAAATGAGCACTTGAAAGGCAGGAAGAGTAAAGGACAAAAGGACAGAACTCACTCACATTTCAAGTCGACTAGGTGCCAGCTTTTCCCCCATCCAAGGTACGTTACCTGTTTGAAGCATTTTTCTTCACAGCGGCGTTAGTAGACAAGGTACTTGGTTTATGAATAAGAAACTGAAAGACAGAGAGGTAAAGGAGACATTTGCTCCACAACACAAAGGTGGGGCTATTCCCAAGGAGAAAATGATGGGTCATAGAGATGGACCGAGGCCACATTTAGATGAGGCAACAGGGTGCTCGGTAGTACAATTCCATCAGCCTGGTGCTTACTCTGGCACTGACAATAAGTCCTTGGGTAGCTATGCCTTTTTCTGTAGATTTGTTGGCCAGTTTAAAACCAGCTTGTTCATGTCTGTGCAGGCTGAGGTTGAAGATGTCACTTGGGTTGTGAAAGAAATGTCAGACCAGAGACTGAACAGTGCTCCCAGGTGCTCCACACCTTCTCCCTTTCCTGTGTTATCTGGTGCTGCATCCTCTTTGCCAGAGCTCTCAGTCTGTCACCTTGCACCAAAAGTAACATCATGTCAGATCGATTTCTGGGATATCATTTTGGGAGCACAGCCGCATTGGCCTCTGTTGCTGAAGTTTATATAAAAATGAAAAGTATCTTTAAAAAAAAAAAAGACAGTCGTAGAGTCCTCTAAAACCCTTAGTGGATCTGAATCAAGTCTTCCACATAAACCTTCTTAAAGGCTGTGCAAGTCAAATCCTGCCTCCTCGATGCTTTTTCTCATAGGTTTTGGTGGGCCTCAGGCAGTATGGCTAATTTGGAAGGCAAACACCATAGTGATGATGCCCAAGGAGGGAAGTCCATTATGTTATCTTCATGGTGCAGAATAAGTGCAGACAAGGGCAGAAGGGATGGGGGAGCGACAAACTGCATTTCACTGAAGTGAGAAGAGTTGCTGGAGAACCATTTCCATGGCAGCAGTTCTGTTGAGTTAGTAGTATTTTTGCATAACAGTTTATCAGACGAGAACTGCAATTCCACCCCTCCTCCCCCCTTAATAATAATCCCTGGGTTTAAAGTAAGATGTATTTCACTTTTGTTGTCTCTTTTCCTTTCCTTTTCCTTTGAAAAAATGCCTAATGGAGACCATATGTGTCACTTGTACACAGTAGTACATAAAATGAGAAAACTTTTCAGAAATTTTTCTCCTCTTGTTTTAGAAGTCGATTCAGGCCTGTAAACAGATGCATTCTTCACTGCATTAGCAGTTTATTCCATTTTTAATCAGCCACCTGATGCTATCCAACTATCATTTAACCTATAATTGTCTTTTGTCCAGAAGCCCAAATATTTGTATCTCTAGTAAGAGCTCATTAAGGTGGCACTCAGATTTTTTTTTTGTCCCCTGAATGCTGCCAAGTAGTTAATATTCAGAGATTTGAAAGGCTGCAGTCTGAGTACTCTCCCTAGTTATAAAATTGCTATTCTGAGAAGTCACTATCCAGTTAGTACAATTACTGATTTCCAGTAACAGAAGTTCCAACCTGGTTCAAAGGTAATATACCTGGTGATGTGTAATATCATAGTCTATATGGAAGTTCCTCTCTGAGGAATACTACGATCACCTTGAAGCAAGTACATTAAAAATCCTTGAAGGTCTGTACTGTACATGGTGTTGCTAAAAATGCTGCCTTTCTTAAATTCTAATCTTTGATTTAAGCAAGAAGTTAGTAGGCTTTTTTCTTCACTAATAGACTGCAGCAATGTGTAGGGCAAAGCCAGGTGACGCTGAATTCTAAAACATATGATTTAGCAGAGCTGAAGGGAAAGCCGGGAAGAACGTGTGCCGTGCATGGTAATCTGGAATTGTGCACATAAACAAATATTCTGGTACCATGGATATTTCAGATCTGAAATATATGCGCAGCCTTTAGATCAAAGGATCCTTAAATGTTTTATTATGCTGATCTATCTAATAATATTGTGCAAACTCCAAAGTACCAGTATTTGGTAAACATTCACTTTTCATGTCTGATATGGAGCAATTGCAGGAATCAATTGTAGTTACTGTCTAACAGCATGCAACAAACTAAGCTCAGATTTGTGGCAAGAAGAAAGGAAGCTCTTACTCATATGAAATGACAGGACAAAGTCTTGTAGCTGATGCCCTTGCTGTAGTTTTATGTGTACATACCTCGATCTTTCCAAAGGAGCAGAAGAGGCTGAATGCCAGGTGAGGGGCAAGGTCTTGAGTCCTGCTCAGTTGTGAGGATTGCCCTGGGGGATCTCACAGGGGGGTACACAAGCACTGACCCAGCACAGGGAGACCAGAAGCAACTGAGATCTCCTTGAAGGTATACCGAGCTGATGAAGAGTGACTGGGGGAGTGAACTGGGGAAACGGACCTTCAGTGGTGGGTGGGTGGGTTTGGGGAAGGGGCGAAGGGGAGGGTAAAGGAGTCCAAGTGTTTGCAAGACGATGCCTCTTCGCCCCAATTCTGTCTGGTGTTGCACAGGTGGCTGTGCAGGCAGCAGTGGGGACTTCAGCACTTCTATCAGTTTCCTCTGAGTTTCGGTGCACTCAAATGGCTGGCACCAAGTGTGTGCACAGCGCCAATTGTTCAGGCTGGGCAGCGGTATCAGCAGTATCAAAGGGAGCTGGCCCAGAAATGTCACTGCTGGGTTAACGACTATTGACTATATTAACACACGAGGTGGTGCAGCAAGTGGCTATATGCTTGTCACAGCAGGTGATTGCAGAAGACTAGGAAAGGCAGCAGGCTCACTAAAGGACAGGGCAGCTTGATCTTAAGAAGGCAGAGAAATGGCATGAAACTGATAGAGGAAGAGAAGGAAACACCCATCCCATACTCCTTGAAATCTCACTGGTTCCTCATTATAAGGCTTAATGGTGTTGCCATGCTTTTCTGGCATTTGAATTGCGAAAGGTTCAAATGATGTTCTCCTGTGGCCAGCCGGAATACTGCAAATCAGCCAGAATCACCTTCTTTTTTCTCTGCCAGTGGGACAGAGAAGAATCACAATTTTTCCTACGGAAAAAAAGGAGTTAAGCTGTTAGAGCTAGGTTGATCTTTTTTCTAGGTATGATTGGGTGTTGGTTGGTTGGTTTTTCCTCCATACCATGCTTTTTCAGGTCTATATTATTTTAGTTAGAACATGTTACTATTTTAATCTCTCATCAGCCCAAACCATTGACCTAATACGTCTTCTGAGATAAAATGCATTATTTGATACAGGAAAATTCGTGTCAGTTTAAAAAAATAAATTGCATGCTCACCAGTGAAAGAGAGCCCTTAAGGATCAGGTCTCAGGTTCTGAATTTGCAAATGAGTGCTGATTCAGGTAATCTGGTTTTTGACAAGTTAGTCAGCACCTCACAATGTCACATTGAGGCCCAAAATATATTTAAAGCAGCTGTTTGCTAAGATCATGTATGTGTCCACCCATTTGTTTACAGAACTATCCTAAATACAAGGTCAAAACTTCACTGTAGTTTAGCGAAGATTCTGAAAAGAAAGAAAATCCAGTATGCTTTCCTTCTCTATTTCAGTATGTTATGTGTTAATTTAAAACTTTTCCACTGCTGTGGAGAGCAAAAAGTGAACCTGGCTAGAGGCGAGTGGTGAAGATAAAGACTCTGAATTGTTCTGAGCCTGCAAAGAGAAAATCCCAAGCACACAAATCGTCTCTACTAACAGAAAAATAAATCAGGTCCTTAACATTCTCACAGCCATATCTGAGTCATGGCATTTTAATAACACCACTAAGAATGCTATTGCAAATTATCTAATTATTCAAGGAAGAAATTCCCCAGCCTAGGCTTTCTACCAAATCTCTTCTCACCATTGCTGGAGGATTGCTCTGAAAAAGGATGGCCTTACGCTGGCAGAACCCTTGTGGAAGTTTGCTTTCACTGTGAGCTGCAGGAAACGGTTGGTGAAAAACTAGAAGTCTGATGGTAAGCGCTGTCAGGCAAATGGCCAAGTCCAAGAAGGAATACAGGCACCTAAACTCTTAGTGATCTCCGTGACAGGCTATGGCTTACATTTCTTCAGGTGGTTGGTCCTGTATCTTCTTTTGTCTTTTAGGATTAACATACCAAAGTTCAAAAGCTTGCTTATTTTCACAAAGAATAAAGAAGTGGTATGTTTTCAAGAGCCATGGGCAAACTGGGCAGCAGTGCAGAAAGGAGAGTCCTGGCAAGGGTGGTTAAAAAGCCAGGGGCAAGCTTAGATTACTTGACACGCAGATGGGTTGTGCTGAATGCACAGGCCCTTGGCCATGCTGCGTCACTGGACGGCGGACGACAATGAATGCTGAAGCATATGCAGTGATGCCTCGCAGCTCGCTGATGGCAGCTGTGCCAGTGATGCAACAGGTACACTCAAGAGATGAAGTAGTCCCCAGACAAATGGAGTCAGTGCACTGGCAGCTCTGAGTGTCTTGTACAAGCATCCTAGGTGCCCCAGGTTTCCTATAGAAAACCGGGGCATGGAAGGAATGAAACACCAGGGAGAGTTGTACCCTCCAGTTACTTTGCATCCTTGTAGAAGTCCTCAGAGGCCACAAAACCAAGTGCACATCCTTCACAATCCTTGAGGCAAGAAAATGCAATCAGCTGATTGAAAAAGATTTCCCTTACAGAGATCTAGGAATGCATCAGATCTAAGCATGGGTGAAGTGGTCCGCTCAATTGCAGCATATATAGCTTTGATTTAGGAGTTGACAAGCCAAGCTTCCATCAGTATCCACCACACATGCAGAGTTCCCCAAGAGCTGTGTGGCCTTCACAGGCCATACCTCTTCAAGGTGGCACCACTGTCCTCTTAGAGTCACTACAGCTTATTGCTGGACACACACATACTATGCAAGCAAAATCCTCGTACAGCATCTTCTTTCCTGTGCTGTTGCTTCTTTACTCTATGTGGAAGGTCTTTCAGACCAACACTCAGCTACAGAAAAACATTGCACAAGAAATGAATCTTTCCCTGGGCAGGCACAGAGCAAAGAGGATTTGTTCCACCGTTCTTCAGATATCTAGAAGGTTAGTCTTGATGGCGATGCAACCTGAGACCTGCTCTTTCTTGAATCCCCCCTTTCGTGATCCACAGTGGACTTTGTATTGCTTTGATACACAGTCTCCAGGGTTGGGCCAGCAACCAGCCCTCCCAGCTCACAGGAGCACAGCCCACAATAAAGTCAGCAATTTTGCCTCCTGACTTGACACAGACCCTCACTTCACTTGTGGCTCCTGTGAAACAATTTGTCTGTAAACCTAGCTAGGCAGGTTCAACAGAAGTTTTGCTGAAGTAAGATTAGCAAGCTCAAGCCTTGATTAGCACCTAACTTCTGGAAGTGGATGTGCTCTAAGGAGACACATAAATGTTTGTTTTCTTTGTGAGAAGGTACCATATTATTTAATTCATTGTAACATGTCAAGATTTCTATTAGAATGAGAAGCTCGAAGAGGAGTACATTTTGAGAGAGGGAGACAAAAAACAGTAATACAAAGAACCATCACATATATATAGCTACTGGAAAAAAAGAAAAATCCAAACCCTACTGCACACACACACAACAGAGATTATATAATTTTAAATGTTTTAAGTGCAGCACTCATGTCTGGGTGACCAATTATCCATCTTTTTTTATATCTCAGGAAAAAGAAAAGTAGTATAATAATTGCAGGCCTCGATCAGTGGTAGATGAGTCATTTAATGACAAAACTGTAGCAAAGAGTCTAAACCTTTTAATTCAAGTACATTTTAATCTCCAGTCCTGTTTAATTATCCAGTTATGGCAACTTGGATGGAGAGTGATAGACTGTGTGTATCAAGTGACTTAAACTCCAGATTTTATTTGTAAACTATCAGCGAAGAGGATGGTAAGTAGGACTAGATCCTGACCTCTCCTGAGTGGTATTGCACTTAACCCAGATGAAGAGCCGTGCCCAGAGAGTTAAAAGGAGTTCAGTAAAACGTCAGTGAAACTGGAGAGTCATCACACTTTGAAAGGCAGAAAGAGGAATATACGACAGCTTGCATTATGACCTAGAAACTCAGTCACTCCATTTTTGTAACCATTCTGCACTAAAAGCAGAAACATAGCCCTGCCCTGCTCCAGAAATTATAATGTCCAGTCATACAGTTTGTATGGGAAATACAAGTGTTCTCTGAACTTACTGCAGGCCTTTGTTTTGTTATGCTTTTTATCTAACTTGTTTTTCCTAGTCTTTGGTCTTCTGTGTTTGCTAAAGCTATTCAAGAATGCAGTGCCAAACAACGCCCTATTACTGCTCTGCAGGTTTTATATGAGAAGGTGGCCTCTCGAATGCACTCATCCTAGGCAATGATAGCTACCTTCACCCACGGTTAAGGTTGCACAATCATTTCCATTACAAGAGTCTTTTTTTTTTCTTTCCTTTTTTTTCCAACGTTGCTTGCAACTTTGGTAAACTTTATCATTCAGGCTGAAATTTTCCGTGCTGCGTGTCTACCTCAGGCCTCTTTTGCTTAATTTAAAACAAAACAACTTAAATATCATCCATTTCTGAGAACAAGATGATGCAAAATGTGTATATCTGCCCACATTAGAAATCTTACTGTCAAATGAAGAGCCCTGGTGCATTCACTCCTTCGCTTTGTTTGGAGGTCAATACAAAGCTGCCCTGCTTTTTAGAAGTGCCTTTGTCATTACTGTGGTATTTCTTAAAATCTGAAAAAAATGTACAACTGACGCACTCGGGCTGTGCCTGGTTAGAAGGGACCTAGAGTTTGGAAACTAAATTCTGTAAAAATGTGCCAGCCTTTCACGTGGAAACTAGCATAGCCTGAAATGTCACAGCAGTGGCAGCACCTGCCTGGCCTCAGGCAAAGAGCACAGGCACCAGAGAGAAGAGGGTCAGCCACAGGCAGAGGATTTTACTCTCCAGATCCAGAACTTAGGTCTGAGTCTGTTGTTCATGTTCAGCACATAATTTTGAAATTCCCTGACAAACTAGGTAATTGGGGGTTCTTCTTAGGGTAAGTCTCTGGATATGGATTTTGCACCATGAGTAATTTCTCTGTTATCTCAGGTGGGGAAAGGCTGATGAGGCGCTGATGTTCCAGCTACGTATGATAAACCTGGTGAGGACCAAGGTGAAATTTTGATGTTGCTGATGTTTAGTTTTCTTTTAATACTTTGGAAGCATTGTGGAATGTAATTCACACACCACCATTGACACTGCAGCCATTCAGAAGCCAGGACTGTCCTTGCAACCATATTCAGCCCCCCTTTATGGCATGAGAATGGTGTGGAGAGTATACAGAAACAGTTGAGAAATGATAATGTCAAGGTGACCGACTGGAGAGCTACATCCACCTCTGGACTCTGCTCATTAAACTGTCTCCTCTGGGACTTATGACTCTTCCTTAAGAAGCTTCAAAGTATTGCCATTTTCTTTATGTCGGGCTTCTTCTCATCCCCTCTCCCTCTGGCTTTTGTTAATGAAAGTATTACTACACTGTGAATAAAGAGCACATATGTAGCTAAAAGCAAGGGTTACAGCAAGATACCAGACCTTTCTTCATAGTAACTAGATGTCAGAAAGAAAAGGCAAAAGTGATTTTTTTGAGGTGCATATACATTTTTCCTCTTCTGCCAGAAGCTGTAGGAGCAGGTCTGTGATACTGCCACAAGTCCGGAGCAGCTAGAGAGAGGTCTACTGCAAGCACAGACAACGCAGGTCTGCCTGGGGCAGCAGACTGCTGTGGGCTGCAAAGTGATGATTCACTGCCTGCTTGGCCAGTACAAAAACTGTGGCTACTGTGGGAGCTGTTGCTGTTGCAGAAGGGACCAGGGTCCTTCCCTGGCAGCTGCCGTAGGCCCCAGTGCATGAGGGCAGGGTCTCAGCAGATTCAGCCCCCGTTCTCCTGTTTCTTCCTTCCCTCCTTCTGCCCTGACACCTGCCTCTCCTCTCTAAGCAGCAATGGTAACTTTGCCTGTGCTGCTCAGTTAATTTGTCCTGTAAGGGAAGACGAGGTTACTGCCAAAGAAATACTAGAATAAGATTCTTGAAAAACACTTCACTTATTTAAAAATATTTAAGAGTTTTTCCTCTAGGAATGAACCACATACCTGACTGAGGCTTTGCCACTCATGAATAATGCAGTCATATCAACCTCAAGCCATCTCACGAGTCTCACACCATCGCCCATGCTCTTTAATTCTCTCCCCAACACGCTTACGTAAAAAATTATGAAACATGCAGAGACAAGTGATGTCAAGAAATAACATACATCTCTATTTTTTTTTAAGTATATGAACAAAACCAGCAAGACAGTTTTCCATATTTTCTGGTCAAGTTTGCTCTTGGGATAAATATTAAAAGATGGATAACCCCAGCAGCTTCAAACTTGCCTTGTGTTGTGGACTACATCAGGATTGATCATCAAGGCAAGATCACAAGGCAGATCTTCAGCTACACTCAACTTACAAAAATTGGGTTCATGAAGCTGGAAGTGTGCGTGTTTGAGAGAGTTGCAGTGCTAGAGTGGCTGTAATACACGATCTCTGATACCCTGTTGATGTTGCTTAATTCTTAGTACTAATGAGTTTTAAGTGGCTTAGTTATCTTAAACTGCTCTAAAGGCTTAGACTGATTTAAGCAGTTTAGCTTATAGTTGTGCCAGTCATGGTTCATAGGGTTGAGGGATCCTGATTAAAGCAGTGTATGGTCAGGAAGTGTCAAGACATATAGTTCAGCTCTGATGAATGTTCAACATTTTGAAAAGGTCATAATTTTCAGGCTTTTTTCCTGATTTTTCTTTTAAATAGAGGACTATCACACATAAAAATAGAGGCTTTGCAGCATCGAGGTTCAGGGAAGATATGAATTTCCTAACAGTAAGGATGTTCCCAAATATTAACTCTGGAACTAAGAGTTGATCTGAAAATCTGAAATGATATTTCAGTGCCCTTTGGCATCAGTAATTCGGCATGTTACTTACTTTTGATTTTTCACTGGTGTTTTAGGTTTTTTCCCTAGGAGTAGATCATTGAAATAATACCTAGCTCTTAAGTAATGTTTCTCATCTGCTCGTTGAAGTAGCTGTTTGCATTGCCCGCTCCCATTTGAAAAAAAAGGCAGTTGACAAAAGTTTTAGAGGTTTGCAACAACTACTTTATTTTCACCCCGACATAGTAAGAAGACACCAGTGCCTCTCCTTTCCCCTTGGGGAGGGAACTCACTGTTCCCATAAAACAAGGATGAACCAAGGCCTGAATCTAGAAGACCCAGCAGACTAGCAGTCTGCCTGGAAGCGTTCGTGTAAGAGGCAAAGGTAGATGACCATCCTTTGCTTCAGGAAGAGGCTCGGGGCACTTAGAAGAGAAAGGGCAGCAGAGACCTAGGCTGGGCGGGGAACACAGAGAGCGCTGAAGTTGGTGACAGTGAGCACAAGCCCTGTGGCTGTGTGTTGGAACACATTAGCTTTGCTAATCATCATCTGTATAGCCTAGCTTTTGCCAGCACCAATTGATTATAATTATATTCTGCATTAGCACTGTTTTGCTGAAAGGCTTTCTGGAGCTCAAGCTGCAAAGGAGGGTTGCAGCCCTGTGTTTCTTGTCTAGTGTTGAAGGGGTCCATGGCTGGGTGATTGGCCTCATCTTCCTATCACAACTCCTCACCCCTGCCCAGAGTTTATTTGCTCATTGGCAGCGAGTTCCTCCAAGGAGGGATTGCTCTGCCATTGATTCAGTTGGAAATGTAAGAATGGACCTTGCTGAGTGAATAGTTATGTCTGGAAGATGCTTAACATGCTTGGCACACTGCTAGGAATACTTCACTGATAGCAACAGTAATGCTGTCTCTCTAGTAAAGATCTTTACAAACATAGAAGAGAAAAAAGGCAAGAGGAGTAAAACACTACAGCTATCCATTCATCCTGGAGCAGTTTCAGGAAAATCCTTCGCCAGGGACAACTTTGAGTTAAAAAACCCCTTTTGCTAGTGCCACAGGCTCTAACTGGTGAAAAGAAAGGGTCTGTTTGCATTTGTGCTGAAGAGGTAGTGTTTATGTGTTCCCAATTTTTAGGTAATACCACAGAAACACTTAAGAGGATAAGAAATACAGCTGAATAACAAAGACTAAGACAATGCCAGTTGTGTTCCCGTGGCCTTTAATTTAGTTTTTAGAGCATATCGGGCACAGACACATTAGTCATAGGCACGCATAATGTGTCCTTTGGGCTCTGCCTCAATTCTGTCATTTTAGGATGAGACTGGGAACATTCCCCTGCTCCCCTTTCACCAGTCATTCCAAGTCCTTCAGCACCATCATCCTTCACCACTTTACATTATAAATACCTTACCAACTGCCTTATGAGCAAAGAGACTGTTATTTTACCCATGTGACTCATGGGAAACTGAATGACAAGAGTATTAACTGGTTTATCCAAGGATACATTGAAAGTCTGGGCAAGTCAGGGAGTTAAACCTACATCTCCCAAGTTCCAGCCTTTCTTTAAGGCAACTGGACTTTAGCAGAGGATGCCTGCACTCTCCTAACAAGCTTGTCAACACACCTACTTAAAATATCCAGAATAAAAGCAAACACAGAAATCTGATCCTTTGTGTTAGATCAGAATTCAGAAAAAAAAGGGCATTAACTCTTTAAATCTCAAATGTTAACTCTTGCCTTTAGATAGCCACACTTTATTGCCAAAAGCTCTGGATTGCATATCCAAGTTTACCTGACAGAAAGGTGCAATCAGTTCTGGAACAGAACGCAGTAGCTATCTTACTGCATCCAGCAATTTTGTAAGAAATCACAGAACAGCTTATAAAAAGGACAGAGAGGAGATGATTTGTGTATTTGTAGCCTGGCTCAAGCTTTTCTAAAGAGCTAATGGCTGAGAGGGACCAGAAATTCAAACTACCTACCCTGTTCTACTGGTTCCTAATTGTCCCAGCAAGATCCCTAATTAGGGGAAGTCGTGCAGGAACCAAACAAAGGCACACAAAAAAACATATCTGGAATTGCAGAACAAAAATGGAAAGCACACTGGGAATCCAGAGCAAAATATCTGTGCAGTTAATGTGAAAGAAGAAAATGTAAAGCTCAGAAAAGGTTTTCTGCTCTGTTAGATAACTAACAGGTTTTCTGCTCTGTTAGATCCCCTAATAGGGATTTAGTAAAGAATTAGTCTCCATCAAAAGGTGAAGGAGTAAGACCGCTGTCAAAGAGGAAAAACATGTCAGAGCAGAATCTTCACTTGGTCTGTGATATCAGCCTGTCTTTATAAATCTGTGAAGTCAGTGATGAGGTCAGCACAGTGCCTGGGCAACAGATAAGACTTGGCTTGCTTTCATAGAAGAGCCTGGAGAAAGTGGGAGAATCAAAGGTGGTTGTGCAAAGGTGGTGGTCTCCTGAACTACCACTCTTGCTACCAAGAGGAACGATGGAGAAGAAGAGGCAATCTAAGAGGCAGTGCTGGAAGGAAAAAGTAAGGGAATTCAAAAGTAGGTCCCAAGGACAGAGGAGCCCAGGAGGAGGTGTGAGGATTTATCCCAATGCTGGAACAAATTCTTGTGGACATGAATATATAGTAATCATTCTTGGACTGAAAGTGTGGATCCTGGAATAATTCTCCAAGGCAAAGAACGTGATCTCAGAATCAAAAGGGTTTTCTAACTGAAACTTGGGCTAAGACAAGACAAAAGTGCAGACTTATTCTTAGCTTGTCCTCAGCTTAGGATTGAGGAGGAGATTCAAGATGACTGAAGATACTCTTTTAAGGGTTATTCCAGTTCAAAGAATGAATGGAGCTTGAAATAACTTGCTAAATATAAATACAGAAGCCTTATAGGTCAGGAGGGTACTTTTTGCCCATGTCTGCATCCGAGACTAGATGATCTCTCTCATTAAAACTCTGCTTCTTATTTGCAAAGACTGGATGATTCCCCTCACCTCTTGAAGGTAAGGTGAAGGAGAGCATCTTCCAGAGTGGCATGAGCTGTATTCTGCCCTCATGGCTATTGGCCTTGCAGTCATTTTAAGTCTGATGTGAGAATTGGATGAGAGAGACCAGCTGTGATTTCCATGAAGTAAACCTCCTTTCTAGCAAGGATACTTACTAATTCTCAAAGTGTCCCTTGGATTCCTTTACTTTTCTCCCTGAAGACATCAGGCAGGACTTCTCTCTGAGCCTCATGGCTGAATTTTGAAGCAGATTTATCCTCTGTTATTTGCAGATACATGTCAGCAGGTTAATGGGGAGGTAAGGAGAAGAAAGGACACACTATCTAACGGAGACATGAGAGCCAGGGACTAGTCCCACAGTGAGCTGTGAAAGATCTATACTACAAATCATGTCAAAAGAAGCAAAAGCTAACATTAACACCCCCCCACCCCCCCGCCCACCCCCAGTTTAATGCTCTCAGCTGCAGAGAAACAAAGCAGAAGAGAAATCAGGAATAAAATCCAATCAGCCACGTGCTGTCAAATGGTTTTACCTGCTCCTGGGAGCACAGGTTGGCACAGCTGTGTGACACAGCCCCCACCACTATCCTAGTCTGAAAAAAGAATTGCATCAGAGGGACAAGCATTGCTGATACAAGTTTTGTGCCAGCTAAATAGCTACGTGAAGCTATAATGGACTATGGGTTTTGTTCTTAAGGAATTCCACTTTGTGGAAGACTACAAATTGCATTGATTGACCGGTTTTATTCAATGGAGAAGGACTCTGAAAAAAATCGTTTCCTTTGTATCGTAGACTGGCCACCCAGGAAGAGTTAGAGCTTGTGATTTCTAAGACTCAATCCTATGTGTGTAAACCAGGGTTAATATCCTTTCCCCACCATCTCTCAGACTTGTTCTGAGGATACATCCATTAAGTGATAACAGAGAAAAAGTGTGGTTTTGGGGCACAATGTAAGGCTACTTAGCTGGGTATAACATGGCTACAGGACACATGCATTGTTCAGAGCTGGCCCCGGTAAGTTGGCCTAGCACTTCATTGTGCTGTGGAGACCTGCAGTATGATACTGTGCTGAGAATACCGTGGAGAAATATGTGCAGGGAAAATATCAGTTGTGCATGCAGTGCAGGATTCAGCTTGTGGGCAGGATACAAGGTGCGGAGACTCATGTGGAATGAGGCCAGTAAGGATGAGCACGTTTGTTTATTTGATCCATGACTGTATGAGATGGTAAGTCCAAGTCTAGGACCAAAGCGAACGTACCGTGGCTGCGTGATGCACAGTGCTGAAACGGTACATACTTACTCTGCTGTGTCAAATGCTTTTTAAAGAAGTGAAGGGACACTCTGTTCTGGCAGACTGTATATCATGCACAGTCTGCCTGCGCTTCACTGACTTCACGATGAGTCAAGTATGGTCTGTCCTTCCACAGCTGGTGTAAGTCCTCTATATGAATATAACACTTCCTAAATGCTATCTTGTGAGCTTTGGCTGAAAAGATTACTAGAATGTGATCGTGTGCTTGCATCAGATCCAGATGAGATCTGTAGCGCAGTGACCCAGTAGTGCACAGGCCACATAGCAATGATTGTAGCGTCAGTGTTCATCAGTTCCCTGTGCAGAGCGTGGTACGGGTTCCTCAGACAAAACAGTTTGTGATCCTGCAGTTGGAGATGGTATCACAGTGCCTTACCTCCAACAGCGAACAAAGGTTTCATAGGCAGTTCTAATCCTGGCATTTCCTACCTGTGAGTGCTTGATTTTGTGCCCATGGTGATCTTCTTTTTGTGCGTCATATGATCATAAGTCTACGCTTGTGAGTGTTTTCCATGCAATACTTGGATATTTTGTCTATAACTTTTTAACAGTGTGCTTTTGTGTCTTCCTTTGCAGAACTTTTGCTACTGCTCTGTTTGTAATCTTTAGTGATCAATTCTGCTAGGAAACAAAGCAGCCTAAGACGTGATTGCTTAAGCATCTACAATAATGAGACTAAATGTTTTGGCATGGGGAGCTGCTGTAAACAGAGCTTCTTTTGTGATGAGTTGCTACTGGAAGTTATTGAAATCTCATATCAGTATTTGTTGTTAAGTTTTAAAACATACTGCTTCCTTTATTACCTGCATCCCTAGCGATTCTCTTTATCATTCAACAAATTAATAACGCAGCTGTGTTAGAAGCCAGTTTTGCATCTGAACTTGAGGGTGACTTTCACCAGAATGCAATTCAGCTACATACTGTGCCAGGTGTCAGGTGCCGGGGCCAACCTGGAACGAATACTGAGCTGGTTTGTTACCGGGCTCTTGGAAGTGAGGCTGCTTTCCTGCCTCTGCCAGGAAGGGATAAGCAGCCTTCCTTGCTGTGAGGCTGCTCCCTAGGTCTCTAACCAGAGGCTGCTGGTGGCCATCATCCCATTAGGAGCTACAGCAGCTAACCTGATTTTCAAATAGGAGCTTGCCCTTGGTCACATCAAAAACCTTCATGCTGCAAATTGAGTGCACTTTTAAATAAACGCAGCACCTGTCCAGAGCAGTGTCAGGTTTTCCAGCGACATAGCAAAAGTGAATTTAGCTGCTGTAAGTATGAGGAACAGATACTGAGATCAACTCCTATGACAGAAAAGGGAAGGAAGGGATGGGCTATGGATGGGACAGTGGTGATGACCCTGGGTAGAGATCAGAGGAGCGAGGACAGATCATGCTGCTAGCCCTGATGCTGGAAATAGCAGCTGTCCGCACACTCTGAATCCAGTCGGCCAGAGGTGGCGGCAGCGGAAGACAGTCTGGCTCTCCAGCGCTCTGGAATAGGCAAAATAGGCAGCTGGGTCATAGCTGGTTTGCCTGCTTTGGTTTCCTGCTCTGGGAAGTTAACTGCTTTATTGGTTCCTAGAGCCAGCCCTGCACCTGTCTACACATAGCCTCAATTATTTCTCTTTATGTTTGCATTGCACTACTTTTTCCCTCTTGCTGCTAAATCCCTGCCCATTCTTGTTTGTGGTCCATTGAGAGGGAAAGAACTCACCAGCACTCTTTTGTAACAAGGGCGCTCTTTTAATTCAAATGGTAGCAGTCTGTGTGGTTGTACTGAACATCTTTGTTTCCATCTCCTGCTGCCTACCTCTGTAGGGTGGGCTGCTGCACACATTTCAGGTCTAGCAGTAACATGATGGATTGTCTCACAGCAGCCATGGCTGAAGCATATGAAAGGACAGTAAGCATTCCCCCACATTGCCCGCAAGGGTAAATACTAGCTTCATTAGTGAAGACTTCTCTCTTTTTCATGCCAGCACATAATTTCATTGTTGCAACAGCATCTTTAGCTCTTGTCTACTGACTGCTGAGGCCACGCTGACTGGGAAACTAGCCGTGTGCCTGAATCCAGGAGAGCGAAGGGAGCATTTTCCCCTGTGTTGCAGCCAAACCCGCTTTCTTCCAGCACAGCACAAGCCTGCTACACAAGCTTCATGCTAGAAGTGTTGAGAGAGGGGGGGTGACAGACTAGGAAAAGATGGAAGCGTGGCCAGAAGGCTGGTGCCCTGGGTGCCCTTGGCGTGGAAGCTGCAGCTGTGTTTCAACAGCGGCAGCGAAGCGCAAGAAAAGTGAGCAGCATCTCTTTTGGCCCTAGCGGCAGACCAGCACCAACTCTAATCCAGACAGTGTGATAGGGGAGCAGCCACAGTTTTGTCTGGACCCTGGGGACCTGCCAGCTGTTCACAGCTGGGAGCCGAGGCAGCGCTTCTGCGGGAGTGAGAGTATGTGGGCATCATCCAGAGTGAGATGACGAACAGAAAGGAATAGGCAGATAGAAACAGAGGGGGTATCATATGTTGGAGAAGTGGTTGATGTTCAGGAATACTTGTACTGGGGACAGTGCTAGCTTATTGAGGGCATTGGCTTGGAGATTGCAGTGTGTTCTGTGATCCGAAGGTTAGAAAGAGTATTAGGCTTAGCAAGTGCAGCAATAAAGTAGGGAAGCCAAGCCAGCTCACAGAGTAAAACCCAAGAGATAGTTTAACTATATCATAGGCTTGCATAGAATTGCTTACTAAATTGCTAGGCCTTGCTGTTGAATATAAGTTGCAAAGCTTTACAATGCAGCTTCCTATCCTCTTCCCATTTTCTGGTACGCGAAGTACATATGGCAGGCTTGTTTGGATCTCATAAAAGGCTGGAGGGGTGTTTCTGTTCCTCTGGAAGAACAACAGGGAGAAGTTTTCCACAGTGAGTTGTGGGCAGGTTGGATTAGAGCAGTGCCCCTGCTGCTCCCATGCATCCTGCTGCCCAAGCAGCCTCCCCCACAGGGGGTACCGTGTGCTTGCACACAGGGAGCAAGTGTGGAATAGCTTGGGTACTGCAAATGATTCCCTCCATCTTCATACGTATAGGCTTTCATCACAGAAAGCTGAGCATCCATGCAGACATTTTTACCAGTTCCACTGTACCAGTTTACTTCCACATCTGAGATTGCGCACTACTGAGTTTCCTTAAACTGAAAGAGCCCTCTGAAAACTAAGAGGTGGTTACCCAGCCCTTTGCACTGGTTTAAAACTAATCTTTAAAAATCACTTAAAAATTATTTTTAAAATCCATTTTAAACATAACTAGTGCAATTTTCTTGTGGTAGCAGAGGCAAAGAGAAGAAAGGAAGGGAAGAGCGCAGAAGTGGACCACCTGCGCGTGTATGTGCATGCTGCCTTTAAAAACAAGGCCTGGCTCCAGCATTTGGATGTCGCTGTTTCTTTTCTCTTTAGGAACCAGTCTAGAAACTTTTATGAGCTGCCAACTATTGGTAATATACCTGGGTGGGACAGCCTCAGTTTGGAGTTGTACAAGTTACCTTCTCATTGCGATTTCAAACAAGACCAGCAGGGCAGAAGCGTGCCTGGAGTTGAGAGAGGGGATAAGCAGGTGTCATCATCTCTTAAAATTATGCTCTCTGCCAATAACGTGCTCTTTTCCTGTGGACAGGTCACTTAGTTTGTCTGTGCCTGGGATGGTGGCTTGATGACACAGTTTTCTTTGGTCATACAGGCTTCAGGTATTGCTACTTCACTTCCCAGCATCATCCTCCTCTCCTTCGCTTTCTCCTTCCTCCACAGCTCATTCCTGCTCCTGTGCTACTGCATGTTACTACTGTGTTCGTCATCAGTCAGCATTTTCCCAGCAGTATTATCAGTCTGGTAACTGCTGAGGCTATAAAATACAACAACAACAACAACAAAGCTTTGTTAGGTTTGTTTGTTTTTCAGTTGGAACAGTTACACCATCTGGTTTATGGAGTAGTGCACAGTTGAGGGTCCGCCTGTTGGGAGGTGGCGATGGCACAAGGAAGGAGTGAGGAAGAGGCAGAAACAGCAGTCGCTGAAGACCTTGCTGCCATCACATTCTTCGTATTGACAGACTATGGCCTCCATTTCAGCATTAAACAGCTACGAGAGCAGGTGCTATGAGTCATCACTAAAGGATGTTTGCAAAGTGTTTTGAGATCCCTATAGATACCTTGCAGAGAAATGTCCTTGAAGAACAGACATCTCTGTTCTTACCCTCCAAGATTTTCTAGGCAGATAGTAATAAACAAGAATCGTTGCAGGTCATGGCTAGCCTTAGAGCATGAACTCCCGCTTTGGAAGAAGATGCCTGGATTGTGTAAGAATCACAAGTTTTGAGAAAAAGGAGGGAGAATTGTTAGGTCGCAGATACTTTTCTGTTGTCTAATTACAAGAAGGTGGAGAGAAGACTCACAGCTACAGGTCAAGCTTTTCACCCTGTTCAGTAGGCAGTGGGCTGAGGAACTTTTGTCTAGCAGGCTGCAACTGTTGAGAGCAATAAGGCTATAATTTGCAGTTACCAGCTTAAATGTTACAATTATCCCATTCCACCGTAGTTGTTTGTTGTCATTCTTCTTCGCCAACTCAGTTGTCCCATCTGTGGTGCTGGCATGAGCATTTATGTCATAGTGCTGTGAACCAGATGATAGCCATTTTGATGGGAAAGTTATTTTTCATCCTGAGCTAATTCAGCAGCCAAGTGCACAAACACTGGGGTCAGCTCAAGGAAAAGTGAGGTGCAGGAGCATGAATGAATGATTAAAGGTGAAGAACACCAAGGCTTTTTAAGCCACGTTAAGCAGCAGTGGTGTCTCAGTCCAACCAGAGTGAAAAAGGGAAATGATCTCTTGCCTATCTTCTGGAAGTCTTGGCTTTTGCCTTTTTAAAAGACAAATGAACAGAAAATACATACCAAGACTTGACAGCTAATTACAGCTTGGAGAGAAAAGGAGGAAGGGAAAACATAAACAAGTTGAGCAGAAAGATCTTATAAAAGCATTTTCTGTTGCAGAAATCTGTTTATAAAGGAACACACAGAGGCAGCCCTCTTTCAGTGGGTCCCCTGATTTGGCTGCAAGTTCACTGCTCTCATATAAGGTTCTTTATCTCCCACTGAAGTACTGGAGAGATTCACCATCGCACCCGTGCACCAACTGCTGCGCAGCCCAGCTGCCACTTTGGGTCACCCAGCAAGCTGGATCACCTTCCTGATCTGGCTGAAAACTTGCTCAGCAGAAATCACTAGATCTAGCACAAAAGAAAGGCTTGAATCGTGCAGCAGCCCAGGGGTTGAGGAGTTTAAGCCAACTGTGAAATGGCCAGGGGGCAGATCAGAGACCTACATTTCCCCATCCCATAGGATACCTAACGTGGGAGCAAGAAGGTAGTATTTAGTGAACACAGTTGGCCATGTAGCACACTATACGTTATACTAGGCAGATGGTTACAACCAAGCAAGAGCTCTGTTTTACAGAAACACTGAGATCAGGGTGTTGTTGCATTAAATTTTTTGTACATGAGACCGAAGTAGAGTGTCTCTGCTCTGAAAAGCCTCTAAAGCCTCCAAAGACAGCTCCGATGTGGTGGGAAAGGTTGTCATCTGCAAGGGACCATTCAGCTTCCAGCAGGTAATAACTCCTCTGCAGTGACATTCGTGCTGTTTTTTGGGGGATTTGAGATGGGAGCTCAGTGAGGAGGGAGTTGCTTTTATGAGTAGAAGGAGTCAGGGAAGAATAAGGAGAAAAGGGGGAAGAGAACTGAGAATCAGTTGTGGGGGGAGGCTGGTCTGAGGGGATCAGAAAGGAGGATGTAGGAGCAAACTGCTATTCAAGAAGAAATGCCTAATTTAAAATCGTAGAGAATGTGGATGACATTGTGAGTACGGCTTTGAGCTTGCTAATGTGATTCTATGTCTGTTCCTGCCAGCCTCCAATACAATGACCTGTGCGCCTGGCTCTTTGCAATATGTATTTTATCTTTTCTTTTTTCTCCCCCCCCCCCCACCCCAAGCCTGTATGGCTCTGGGGTAGAAGACTCCCCATGGCTCTCTAAAGGGAGTCAGTCTTGTGTAGTTACTGGTGGGTGTGAGGAATATTTATTTTTAGGGGAGCTTTTGGAAGTGGGGGGCAAAAGAAGGGAGGACGCCATGCAATAGCAAAAATATATTTTTTTTTTTCTTTACTTGTATGCTGCTGCTGTACACTGCTAACCTGTTACCCCAAATACGGCTGTGTTTCAGGAACGGGAAAAGTCCTTGTAACACCTGTGGGATCCCATGGGATGGGATGCACTAGGCCAGTGTGAAAATTGTGCAGCACTTGTCCTTTAACTGCCAGCTCTGTCCTTGCTCGTGGAGTCAGCATGCTCTTCTGACTGGACTCCCCATAGGCTTTTTGCCAGCCCAGTTCTGTAGAAATTCTGCATCATTTTATATGGTGGTGGTTTTGCATGGCACAGCTTTAAACACTGCAGGCTGGTTCTCCTGGTTTTTTTTTCTTTATTGCTTGCTTGCTTTTATTTTTCCCTTTGTTTCTTCCACCGTATTGTTCATTTATTTGCACTCCCTTTGTGCCTTGTCTCAAGGCTGTGAGCAACGTCTCAGTGTGCTACCACGTCATAGTGGAAAGAGCTCCCATTCAGAGACGAGGGAGTATTTTTTTAAAGGGGAAACGGTAATATCCACAGCTTCATGTTTGTACAGCGCAATGTACAAAGACTGTTCCCTTTGGCATGACTTTATCTTCTACTGTTTATGACAAAGTATGACTTGAGGAAGAGAGAAATTATGACAAAGGAGCAAGTCGGAGCCTGTTGAAGGGGAGAGAGAGCGAGCAGGGCAAATGTCCAAAGCCATAGGCCAAGGAGGGACCCCATGGAGCGCAGCTCGGATTTGGTGCAAAACATATGACAAGCGGGTGGGAGCAGAGAGCAGGGTCTACACATCTGTGTGAGGTGTCACGTTTCTGCTCCTGAGCTGCTGCAGTTTACAGACAAATGCATTCAGTTGGACTTGATGACCTTAAGGGTCTTTTCCAACGTAAATGATTCTATGATTACCTTGAGCTCATCTCCATTTAAACTTGCACTCAGATGTTCAGCTGTGAAATGCAGCAGCTGAAAAGCAGGTACATACCCCTGCTTCTGAATGGTGGGAGCGGACAGTGAAGTGGTGTAACTGCCAGACAGCTCTGCAAGATCTGTCCCTGAATATAAGTTAGTGCCTGGGCTTCCCATGTGAGGTTCAAGACAGTGGGGCCATTGGAGGAATGAGCTGCCATGTCAGCAGTGAGAAGATATTAACTGCAATGGATATGATAAAACAAGGGCTAAATGAAAGAAAAAGCTCACCACTGTCAGAGTTAAAAGTATGAACAGGGATGCTTGGGAGGGAAAAAACAAGGATGCTTTGTTAACTCCACTGCAATACATTGCAAACATGGTACCTTCTTGAACCCAGACTGCAAGGTGGGTAATACAAGTCCCATTGGTGCTCACTGTAGTAGCTTAGGCCTGCACTGAGTTTGGCCTTCTAGGGCTTCATGGAGAAATAGGAGATGATGGTGAAAAAGGCAATGGAGACAGCTGGTGCCTGTGGGCAAGAATGGGGAAGGAAACTGAAGGAAAGATCCTGAAACTAGGCAGAGCCATAGCATAAAAAGCTTTATAAGCAAGGACTCAGATTCCGTGTTGCCTTCTGTAGGTACTTCTGCTGATACCGGTGTGCAGTCTCTGGCTCGGGTAGCGCTCAGCAAGCAGCACGTGCTGCAAGACAGGAAAGGAGGGTGGTTTGAGCTGGTGCCCTGTAGTGAAAGGAGATCTTGCAGAGTTGCTTAATACAAGTACAGTTTCATGAAAATGCAGCTTCCTATCTGTGCTCCCCCTATACAAGTAGTTAGCAGTAACCGGCTGGCACTGTGACTTGGTATTGGTCCTTGGCAAGACTGGGGCCCTAGAGCTGCTCTTGGATAAATTCACTTGCTGACATTCACACCTGAACACTTAGATTTGGCTTCCAAGCACTGGTGCTGAAATGTATAACACACTGAAAGAAGTTGCGTGCAAATACCTATTCATTGTACCTGAACGAGCTTTTCATGTTTATTCTTTAGATGGTGGATATTTCTTTGCATATTACGAGATTCATAGGCTCCATTTCAGAGATCAGTGTGACTTCTAATGAGCAATTAAGTCCATGGCAAGTCAATCACTCTATAATTAGCTCCAATCTGTGTTCCCATTAGCTGTAACATCCTTTACCTGCCATTGAGCAGCCAGCAGTAAAAGGTGTGAAAATCCTTGTGACCTTGGAAATGCATTCAAAAAACTGAAGCGATGCCCTCCGGCCAGATACTTGCAGACTACTGAGAACACATAGCAGGAGTTGTCTGTTGGAGAAAACACTGCTGAGGAAATCCTCAACTGGGGTATTTAGTAAAGCTTAGTTCTTTTTATTAGTCTTGAGAAACTATGACAGGTAATTTAACTGATGGGAAAGTAAGAATAAATGGTCCCCATTAAGGCACTTTTTGTCTGGATGTCTATCAATTTTGAAATAGCTCTGGCTTTCCAGGCAAGACCAGATTTTTTTAAAGCCATATAGTGATGTAAAGACAAAGGCACTTCACAGGATTTTAAGCTGCTACCAGGCACTGCAGGGAAGATAGATACCTTACTCCCACTAAATCCTTAGTTAGATATTGCATAAACCAGCTTGCAGCTTGGGTTTGGTTCTCTTGCTGCCGTGCCTTTATGTACCCGTTGCTTTGAATAGATCTTATATAGTGTTTCTTTAATATGCCACAACACAGGGATAAACTTGGAAGCTAGTTATTCATCCCAGTAGTATTCTCTTGCTTTTTTATCATCTGACGGTATTTTACTGTGTGCATTTTTCATCAGATGCGAAAGACTACTAAAAGTGCATTGCCACAGAGAAAACAGCTCTCCTGTGTTGCAGTTAACAGGTACCTCCTAAAGTGTAAGCAAAGCTAAAGACAGGCGGGATTTAGAAGGAAGAGTATTCCTCATCAGTGCTTCCCCACATGCACTTTTAATGGCAAAAATTGCCACCAACAGAAAGATGTTAACAGTGAATAGTCTGGACAGCCCATCAAAACCATTCAGGAGGTCTATACAGAGCATGAGTATCTATAATCGGCTCATTTTTAACTCTGTGACTCGAACAGCTGTGTGCTGATAGCAGCATTATCCTAATAAGAGAAAAGCTGTTCCTCTGCAGAGCTCCCTGGCTGCCTAAGTCCTCCTTTGCACCCAGGTATCTGCCCTGCTGGAAGCGGTGTACCTCCCTGGGGTTTGTGCGTTTCTGCCTCTGAGGCAGCGCAGACTGGTTGTGCCGGAGCAAAGGGCCATGATGAAAAGGGACAGAGGTTATATGTGCATGGGGGAAACCTTTCAGGCGTGGTAGGAAGACTTATATGTAAAAGGTGCTGAGAGGGCAACCAGCACTATACCAAAGCATACTTGTGAAGGGAAGAAAAAAAAGCCAAGTTGGGGGGCTGATCCCGCAAAGACTTTTGGGGTAGTGACCTGTTACTAAAGCTGGGGGGAGGAGAGTAAGAAAGAAATTTTATTCTGCAACATTTTTATTTTCATGTGTGGTTTTTAAACGGAACTATAATGTTTTCCCTAAGGTATAATTTTTCAAATGTGTAATTTAGGTTCAGCTGGAGCATTCAGAGTGGCTCAGGGTGCTTTTCCTTCTCACTGTTGACCTTTTGCTTCATAGAAAGTTTAAAAATGGAAAATTCTCTTTTTCCATTCTGCTAGATGCGGTGTCATTGCTGTCAGTGTGTGCTCTTGCAGAGAAAGTGCAACTTTACCTTGTATTTTCCCAAGGAAGACGTTTTGCTGGAATATGTTTGGGACTTTGCTGTGAATGGCTCGTGCACACCCTGTGAAAGGCTTGGTTGCATTATGGGGAGCTGGAAGGGTCAGAGGAGCCTGCAGTAGTTCCCCATGCAATGAGCAGTTTTCTGCACCGGAGAAATTTCACGTGATTTAATTTACTGCATTCTCCTAGAGAATCCTCTCCTTTAATTTACTGCCTCCTCTTAGAGAAACTGGTGCATTATGGTCTAGACAAGTGGTCTGTGCGGTGGGTGGGGAACTGGCTGACAGGCACCACCCAGAGGGTGGTGGTAAATAACTCCTTTTCAAACTGGCAACCTGCCACAAGTGGGGTCCCCCAGGGATCGATACTGGGCCCAACGCTGTTTAGTATCTTCGTAAGTGATCTGGATGGTGGGATCAAGTGTACCCTGATGAAGTTTGCTGATGATATGAAACTGAGTGGGGAAGTGGACACTTGGGAAGGCAGAGCCACCCTGCAGGAAGACCTGGATAGGCTGGAAGAGTGGGCTAACAAGAACCTTATGAAGTTCAGCAAAGACAAATGTAAGGTCTTGCACCTGGGAAAACATAATCCAGGAGTGCAGCACAGGCTGGGATCTACCCAGCTGGGGAGCAGCTCTGTGGAAAGGGACCTGGGGGTCTTGGTGGACAAGCCGCTCAGTATGAGCGAATGCTGTGCTGCTGCGGCAAAGAAAGCCAACAGGGTGCCGAGTTGCATCAGGAAGGGCATCACCAGCAGAGACAAAGAAGTCATTATCCCACTCTACTCAGCGCTTGTCAGGCCACACCTGGAATACTGCGTTCAGTTTTGGTCCCCACGATACAAAAAGATGTGGACAGGCTGGAGAGGGTCCAGAAAAGGGCCACAAAGATGATCAAAGGACTGGGAAGCCTGCCATATGAGGAAAGGCTGAGGGAACTGGGTTTGTTCAGCCTTGAGAAAAGAAGGCTTAGGGGAGATCTTGTCACCATGTTCCAGTATTTAAAGGGTGGCTACAAAGAAGGTGGAGACTCCCTTTTTACAAGGAGTCACATGGAAAAGATGAGAGGTAATGGGTACAAGTTACTCCTGGGGAGATTCCAATTGGACACAAGAGGAACATTTTTCACAGTGAGAACAATCAGCCATTGGAATAATCTCCCCAGGGAAGTGGTGGATTCCCCAACATTGGACACGTAAGATTTGGCTGGACAGGGTGCTGTGCCATCTTGTCTAGACCGTGCTTTTGCCAAGAAAGGTTGGACCAGATGATCCTTGAGGTCCCTTCCAACCTAGTATTCTATGATTCTGGCACTGGCTTAAAATGACCCAAAGGAAAGCTTACCATTCATCTGGGGTGTCTCATCCAGTCATGGAATAAGGAATAGCTGCTGCATCCTCAGTGCACCCCTAGCTATTTCACAAATACTGCTCTTCATAAGACAGGTGCTAACTAGGCACTGCAACTGTTACAACTTGGCAGAGTTCCTCAGCAGTTCCCTAAAATTTTATGCCTGAGGGAACATATCCTATCTCGTTACACCAGACGAATGGTTTTCAACCTTCTTCCAATTTGCCATCCACTAAATATTCCAGCAGAGATGTGGGGTCCTGTGAGGAGAGGTTTGCTTTTCTTGGTCTTTATCCATGGACTCCTTAAAAATAATTCACAGACCCCTGGGATCTCACATAAATCACAGTACTAGATCAGTAAGCAGATCCACTGGTGGAATGAACAGATCTATTCCTGGCTGCAAGTAGTGCAGAAGTAGGGTGCGAAGTTACTCCTGTTTCATTTGTTTGTTGTTAGGCAATGTGTTCTTGTGGATAAAGCGCTGGTCTGGCAGTCAGGAGACTGGGTAGCAAACAGGACCTATAGCTGTGCAACATGCTCTGCAAAGCAGAAGGCATGGTTGGTGCTTGTGGAAAGATGAGACAGGTACTTAGCCCAATATTTTAGAGCCATAGAAGCAATATTGGGTAGAAAACTGGCTTCTGAAAAGGGCAAATAATGAAGCATGGTTGTTGGAAGGGAGAAGTTCTGAAACAGACCGTTCCTGAGATACTGTGTTACTACAGAGAGACATTTTTCTGGGACATTAACAAAAGCGGGTTTCTAGAGTGATGACAGTAGTAATAGTGCTGAAGATTTTGTATTTCCATGTCCCAGTGCCACCAGAACAAATTTCCTCTTCAGTGTGTAGAAAACCTGTTTCTCCTGTATTACAGGAGGCAGTAGGAGCATAGTACTTCATTGAGAAGTTCAGTACGTCTCCAGTTAAAACTGCATGAGCTGGCTGTGGTTCAGCCTACTCTTTACAAAGGCCATCAACCTTTTAACTTTGCCAACAGGCTTCGGAAGAGCATCACATTCAGCTAATAAAATACAAGGGCTAAATTTTCCATTCCCCTTCCAAATTGCTGTCTGAACGCAACCTGCTGGTAGGACATCGTTACCACATCTTACACCTCCTCAGTAAGCTACTGGGCTGATGAAGCTATCTATAAGAGGTCATGCAAGTTTTTGCAAGAGTTTTGTGGAGAAGTGAATATCCAGGGGTAGGAGAAAGTCTCATCTTCCTACTAAACATGCCTTCAGCCTGGTGGATAGAAATATAGGAACTGTCTGGATATTGCTTTTCTAAGCTGGGATAGCTAAGTGAGGGCTGCTCTCTGGCTGTTTGGATATGCCTCAAAATGCTGAATGGGTTCCTGCAAAGCTGCCACTAATTCTTCATATCTCACAATGCCAGAATGTTTCAAGTAGTTCTTGATGCTGCCCTGAACAGCCAGTTCTTGCAGCTGGGTGTTTGGAAAGTAGAGTTTGTTTTTAGTGATCAGTTCTAACTGTGGAATAAACAAGGGTTTCTCCCAGAAGGAGAGACCGTATAGGAAGATCGTAAACCATTTCCATAGTTGGAAATTAAAGCTTCCAAACCTCTTCAGAAAGGACTTTCTGAAAGAGAAGATACAAGGAGAAGACTATTTTCTATCATCTCTCCAAGGAATCAGTCCTGATTTGGTGGATGAAGAAAACAGTATGCTTGAGATTTAGTCTGTGTGAGGTCCAGAAGTAAGGGATGCAGGAGCATCACTTCTTTTGTAGGTACACTGAGTATTTTGAGTATAACATCTGCATTCTGGCTGTCCTGCACCAGAATGAATCTGGATTCTTTCTGCTGCAGACAGAGAGACAGAACATCCTGCAGTTTACAGCTGAATCTTCATGTTTGGAGGCAATCAGGAACGATCCCAGACAATAACCCGTGACCCACTGCACTTGTACATAGTTTTTATTCTACATCTGACCTCACGTCCCCTCCATATATCTGCTAAGCACTGCAGATAGAATCATAGAATTGTTCTGGTTGGAAGAGACCTCCAAGATCATCGGGTCCAACCATTAACCTATCACTACCAAGTCCCCCACTAAATCATATCCCTTAGGGCCTCATCTAAACGCCTTTTGAATACCCCCAGAGATGGGGACTCCACCACCTCCCTGGGCAGCCTGTTCCAATGCTTGTCACATTGAGTCCTAGGACTTGCAAGTGGAGAATACTTGTCTAATAATCCTGGAACTCCTGGAAGGCTTCTCAGGAGCAGGATGTGCTGTTTGGATCTGATATTACCTTTAGTGTGTCTGGCCCTCACCTCTCTTTTATCACGCGTACTCATATGGCATTAGAGAGCTGCCTCACAGCCACTCCTCTGCTGTCATTTTGGTGTAGGTCCCTGCTTTTTGGTTCAGAGACCAAATACAGTGACACTTGGCATTTACAAAACCATGTAGCCTATGCAGAGTATTGTCCAGATATGAAGCGGCTGACCCACATGCCATCTGTATGAATTAGGTCACCCTGGCTGTGTTTTGTCTTCATAGTACAGATAATGGAAATGACTTATCCTTCTGGAAAGTGGGCTGGACGTCAGTACAAGGATTTTAGTCCCAGCAGGACTTGTGTGGCTTTATTTACCAGCCCTAAGTGGGAATAATAAAAACAAAGGGGGGAAAAAAGTCATAAAGTGCAAGATGCATATTGTGCCCCAGCGAGAGGATGTGTATGAGCCAGGGCTCTGCCTCTAAACAGAAGTCTGTATTATTGTGGTGATACTGGGAGATCCCAGCAAGAGGCAAGCCTTATTTTATTGATCTGCAAGTAAATGCATAGGAATAGACCATTCTTGCCCCACAGGCATTACAGTACATTTGCTGGGAGGGAAGCAGGAAAAGGATTCAGCCCATGGAGAGCTGAGAGGAGATGTGACTTTTCCCAAGTTGTATTAAAACTTGTGGCAGAGCCAAGACTTAAACCCTTCCCCCTTTCAGTGCTTAACCATCCCCTCTCCAAATGTCCCTCCGTGGCTGTGCCTGCAAAGCTGTCGTTCTGAAGAGCGTTAGGATCTGCCTCTGAAGTGACTTCAGTGCCGTTTCTCTCTTCCTCACCCCCGCACCCCCTCTCATTAGCTTGAAAACTCCTATTTATAAACCTGCTCGAGCTTGCTTGTTCGGGGAGGAGCCGAAACACTCAGCACACAGACTAGGAGACTCAGCAGAGATGCAGGCAGAGCTACTTCTCACTCAAAGGGTAATAACCAGATGGAACAAGTCAGCAGGAAGAGTGCCTGAAATGTCACAGAAATGAGATCAAGCAACAGCTAGAGCTTTGTGTCTGCAGGCAGAAGGGGGAGAATCACAGGATCGCAGAAAAGAGTAAGAAAGAAGGGCTGAGTGGAAGCAAAATATTTAAGTGGATAAGCACATTGGACTAAACGGCCTAATCGTCTCCGCAGACCACTGTACTTCCTTTACGCATTTTTGATGCTCTCTCCCATCCTCTCTGACAGTGATGAACAGGAGGACCATAAAGCTGGCTTGCTGCAAAAAAGTATGCCAGGTTACTAACTGTGGAGTGACTTGTCACCTCTGTTGTTAAACAGATCACTCGCCCCCCTGAATCTCACTGATACGCTGTTTGTAAGCCCAACACTCGTAAAACTCAGGCTTGCCTGCAATTTCTGTAGCACCTGGTGATTTTGTGCTGGCAAGCTAGAGAACAGGCTGATGACAACTTGAACTCCTGTGAGGGGAGAAGTGAGTACCTAAATAGTTGTCCTACATTGTATGGCACTGTATACAACAGCCTGACTTCCCTTAGCTTTCCTCCTGACTATATTTTATGGTAATGATCCAGACACGACCCAGCTATCTCTGCTTTTCTGGAGAATCGCAGGACAATTATGAGAGACCAGACAAGTTCATCTGCTATGAAGAAAGAAAAAAAGCCAGTTCCTAAGTTTTATGTAAAGAATAAACAAAACTGCAGTAACCCATAAGGAGTTACATTCATGGGGAGAAACAGAATCACATTGTTCAAAAAATCAAAGGAGAACAAAGAGGTTCAATGAGAATCCAAGACCAAAGCCATTTCTGCTAAGGGGCCTGCATCCGCGTGCTGAACATAACCTCACCTCTTCCCCTTCCGGCTTACCAAATGATTTCATGGAGCTCTTCGTGCTGGCATGCAGGCACCTCCCTGAGCTGCTTCTCTTCCCTGGGCTTCTGAGCCAGTGGAGGACAAAGGACCTGCTGTCCTGAGTGCTCTGCTCTTCTCCAGTCTGAATTCCTCCCGTTAGTCTCACTAATACCGGATTAACTCTCCTTGACACCTGTGCTCTTAGGTGCTCTGTCATCTGATACATTATTATATTACTTCAAAAAAACATTTTAACACCCACAATCTTACCAGGCTCAAGTCCCAATGTATTAAGCGACAGTTTACAGATCTAGTAAAGGACAGTCATTCCCACAAAATGCTCGCAAGGTGTCAAAGGTGAGACACAACTGGTGAATGAAACAGGTAGACTGAGGGGATGAGACCAAGAGTTAGCGTAACAAAAGTAATGTGATGTGCACAATTGTGGCATTTTCATTCTTTTGATTTTAATGATGGTGTGCTGGACATACCAGAGTACTGGGAAACTCTCATGATAATACCAAAAAATTTCTAAGAAGAAAGTTACTGAATTTGCCTATATGTAATTGCTCTTTTTGCTGAAGAAAACCTAATCCAGTTTGTGGTATCACCTGTCATATCTTAGGTATTTAAGAAGCTCTCTGCTAACTTCAGAGAAAAAACATCAGCCTACCTAGAGTATGTCTCTGTGTCAGACATAGACTGAAATGGGTTTAGAAGTGAGCGATGAAAACTGTCACAGGTCTAGAAAACCTGGCCAGAGCAGAATGATGGAAGGAATTGGGTTTGCTGGGTTTAGGAGAGAGAAAATTGAGGCGGGACTTGGAAAACTGTCTTCTAATGGAGCTATGAAAAGAACACGGATTAATTGTTCTCTGCTTCCATGGCAGGAGGGGTATGCAACAAATAGTGGCCAGCTTTGTTGGCATAAACAAAGATTTTGGTTAAGTATCAGAAGTAGATTTATTCTGAAAATAGGAAGAGAGAAGCAGTGAAGCAGCCTTGAAGGCTGTGAAGTCCCTGTTTATGGAGTCCTTTAAGAGTAAAGCTTCATTAGTCAATGATGGTCTAGGCATGTTTACTTTGTTGTAAGGAAGGGACCTCTGAGATTCTTCCAGCCCAACTTCAGAGTATGATTTCTACTAAGTCTACAGTTCTAACAGCAAGGCTGCAAGCTATAATCTTGTTATGTAAATAAAGATACATTGAAATCTCCATTGGGTTCCCAATGACCAACCCTGGAAAGGGAAACAGGAGGTTTGGGGAAAACAAATGCCACAAGAACCTTTAAAGATTTCTAGGTGTAATTTGACCCTGTAGTTTCAGGAGCATCTGTGAAGAGGGGCCTGGGTTGAGTGGGCTAAAGAGGGGGAAAAACCCCTACTCCTTGTCCTTCGTTTTGTGAAGGGCTGAACTGGAGGAGATGGGCTTGTCCTGTGTTTAAACAGGCGGCTTCCGGGCTGGCAGTGGGATCCAGCCTGCGTCTCAGTGACTACACTCACAAATGTACAAATAACAAACCTCACAATAACAAAATGTTACTGATGGAAATACCCTGACATAGCTGTAGTGGTTCACTATTTCAGAGCTGGAATAGGAGAGAAATTCGTGAAATTAAGATGCCTGTGTTCCTTGTCCAAAGTCAGGGTGAAAAGCTGAATAGCACACAGGTAAAATAGATGGATTTTAAATTACATTCTCAGTAACCTATGGTATAAGCACTACATTTAAGGTTGTTGAGTATTTTTAAACAGCATCCACTGGGCTTAGTTGAAACATTAGATTTACTCATGTGTAAGTTCTCTTAGTTAATAAAACTACATATGAGTTGCCACTGTATACAGAAAATCTAGTATGTTTGCTTTAAGATAGCTTCTTTAGGTGTCTTTCTTCATCCCCAGTCACTTGCCGGTTGTTCATGTTTCTGTGGTCTCAATATTTTTGGTGTTGCTTTTTTTTTAAAAAGGGTTTTCTGTGTCAAATATAGAGGTTCCTAAACAGTAGTAGACCATGACCGATGGTCATACCTTAAGCTCTCAAGCATATGCATAAGACTTGAAACACTGTGGGCTTAACTCTGGAAGATGATAAGGACTGTGGCTCCAGTCCAACAAACTATATTTGTCATGGGCATAGTCTGATTCAGCTGAACTACTTGCACACTCCAATCTAAGCACTAAGAAGGAGAGCAGTTAAATCAAGACCTGATGGGATAAAGAGAAGCAATGCAGTTCTGATCATAGCAATGAACTGCACCCCAGCTCACTGGTGGGGCGGTGTGAGAAGCAGAAAAGGCCTTGACTCTGTGTAAGCCCTGCTCAACAATAACTAAAACATCCCTGAATTATCAACACTGTTTCCAGCACAAATCCAAAACATAGCCCCATACTAGCTACTCTGAAGAAAATTAACTCTACCCCAGCCAAAACCAGAACATTCTCCACCCGCTATTCCATACCATTTACGTCATGCTCAGGTCCCACACTATCCAATACATTCTTATTACCCACCACCACCCTTCCTGTCCTTTGATATAATACACAGGTATCATTCCCTTAGTCTATGGACCACACCTGTGAAATGTCTGTAAAATGTCCACAGATGTCCACAAATGTCCATTGAGTTCATTTAGTCCATGACTTTGGGCTCCATCTGTTATGATGGTCACTCAGGACAGGAGAGGTGTTATGTTGCCTGGAGTTACTGGGCACCAAAGCCAGCTCAGGTCGGGTCGCTGCTGCACTTGCACTACTTCTTGTAAGGCTCGTCCTCCATTGGTTCGGGTGATTCCTGCTATAGTAGTTCCTATAACTTGCAACTCAAATCATGGATTACAACAATTTAAAGGTATATCCATTACAATCTCAACCCCTGGTCCCTTTGGGCCAGGTTACAGGGTTTAACATTGCAATGAACTCCTCCCCTTGTCCCTGCTCCGGCTTGGACTTATCCACAGACTGCAGTCCCTTAGGGGAGTACCTGCTCCCAGCAGAGCCTTATCTATGAGCCACAGTCTCTCCAGAGGTATACCTGCTGTGGCATAGACTTATCCACAGCCACGGGTGCTTCGAGGTGTGCCTTTTCCAGTGTGGCCTTATCCTTTGGCCACAATCCCTTCAGAGGTATACCTGCTGTGGCACAGACATAACCACGGCCACAGATGCTTCGAGATGTACCTGCTCTGGCATGGGCTTATCCACAGCCACAGACCCTTCGGGGTGTCCTGCTCCCACATGGACTCAACCACAGGTCACAGTCCCTTCGACTCGAGTTCACACTGGAGTTCCAGCCTGTTCAGTAGAGCAGCGCAGAAACAGCAGCGATGCCCTGGCCATCTGCCAGCCCAGGCGCATCGCCATTGCTCTTATCAAAGTGTTCCCGGGCACAGCAGAGTAAGGTGATAAGCAGTACTGCAGTACAGCAAGCAGCGAAAGCAGAAAGCAGCCACTGACGAGCACTAGTCTCTAATGTACAGTAAGGCAAGGAAGCCCCATGGCAAGCACAGGAGCCTGCCAATTAATAGCTAAACAGCAATAACAGCTATAAATTCGATCTAGCACATTCCAATCAAACCTGTCATTATCTCGAACCCTTCGTGCCCCATGTTGGGTGCCAAAAAGGGCTGTTGTGGTTTAACCCCAGCCAGCAACTAAGCACCACACAGCCGCTCACTCAGTCTCCCCCGGTGGGATGGAGGAGAGAATCAGAAGAGTAAAAGTGAGAAAACTCGTGGGTTGAGGTAAAGACAGTTTAATAGGGAAAGCAAAAGCCGCACATGCCAGCAAAGCAAAACAAGGAATTCATTCACTACTTCCCATCATCAGGCAGGTGTTCAGCCATCTCCAGGAAAGCAGGGCTCCATCACGCCTAATGGTTACTTGGGAAGGAACTCGGAATGTCCTCCCCTTCCTTCTTCTTCCCCCAGCTTTATATGCTGAGCGTGACATCATACGGTGTGGAATATCCCTTTGGTCAGTTGGGGTCAGCTGTCCCAGCTGTGCCCCCTCCCAACTCCTCATGCCCCCCCAGCCTCCTCACTGGTGGGATGGTGTGAGAAGCAGAAAAGGCCTTGACTCTGTGTAAGCCCTGCTCAGCAATAACTAAAACATCCCTGTATTATCACACTGTTTTCAGCACAAATCCAAACCATAGCCCCATACTAGCTAATCTGAAGAAAATTAACTCTATCCCAGCCAAAACCAGCACACTGAGTGAGGGACTCACTCTGGAAACCTTCTCATGCTGGGAGACTTAAAACTGAGGCAGTGTGCTAAGGCTGCTAGCCTGCTAAAGGATTACAACTTTAATTCCAGACTCCCTGCATCCTGTGTTGTTATGTGATTAGACAGACAATACTTTTCTAGGAGTCCCCTGAGATACAGCAGGTTGCTGTGACTTCTTAGCTGTAAAGGCATCATGAGGAAAGTGCTTCATAAGTGCCTTCATCAGATGTCCTTAGCACAGGTATAACTATTGTAAGGATAAGCTATGTTGCTATTTATCTTCAGATGACATTTACTGTTATTGTTGCTCCCCGTTACCTGGCCTCTCTCCTGGTTTTTTCCATCCCCTCCTTCCCTAGCCAACTCGGATCCGAAAGCAGTATGTTGTGGCCCAGCAGTGCATAAAAGCATCCGCATTTAAACTGGGTACATCAGCACAGCAGCAGGCTGCAGGGATCTGCAAAGGAGCCTTGGCTCAGCTCCGCCCTGCCATGAGCTTCTCTGTCCCATGCTCCGCTGCACAGTGCAGAGAAGCCCAAAACCTAATGGGAAATCCACAGACCAAACTGTTTCAGAGTTCAGATCCATCCTAGGGTCTAGATGTTTGTCACCACTTCTCTGCCTGTCAGAGCTTTTTTTCAGCGTGGCCCAGAAATGAATAATGCAAAAGACTATTTGAATCACGTGGCCTCTGCTTGCTCTCAAGTTTCTTGGATGCACGGTAGTTTACTGTAATATGCTGCAGGACCAGAAATGCATCTAGGACTATTTTTCAATCCTTTCTTGCTTCAGAGTAGCAGGGCTTGGACCACTGAAAAAGATTAATGAAAATGCAGAACAAGTTCAGAGCTCCTGGCTTAGAGAAATGGACACTTGCTGTTTCCTACCTCTCCCATGCAAGCTGCATAGCCCGGATCTGAAAGCTGCTTCGCCGGCCTTGCTAGCAGTCAGCTCTTTGCAGTTAATCAATCCAAAAAGACCTAACTTGGTGCAGAGCTATAGGGCCACTTACAGATGGTTACTCAGTAGTGCTTATTGTATGTTGGCAGGAGAAGGCAAACAAAAACCCCAAACAACTAACACAAGGTTGTTACAGACTGCAAAATAAGACGGAAGACCACTGTTCTTTCACATACAGTTGCAATTCTCCGCTATTTGCTCTCCTTGCTGTTCTCTGCACCTTCCGTAGTCTCTCAGTGTGTAAAATAATCATCCTTGCATTGCATAACTTACAGTGTTGATGTCACTGTGGAATTTGGGGCTTGGCTGTTGGGGTTTTTTTGATTAGATGTGGTGATTAGAATCTAAGCAGTGATCATAGCTTTAAAACTTCTATAAATATGTACTTGTTTCCAGTGGGATTTTCTTTGTATTTGTTAAATATCTGTCTGATTCAGAACACTTATCACAACTTGGGAGAATGAGTGTGTATGGAGAAGCATGAGGGGGGAGGTTTGGATTTTAAAAGCCTAATCAGATGACTTAAGGGCAGCAAATTTGTACTGTAGGGTAAGGTGCTTTATTTCTTAGGATAATAACAACTGGAAAATAGCTTCCAGAAGAAACGTAAGATCTCAAAAATATTGGTAAGGAGGTATGACATGTCTTTTCATTGCATTGGTGAACCAAAGCTAGCCCAAGGCTAGTGAGAACTACTCCTATTGAACTTGCTGGGAACTGTGGAAAGGGGGTTCAAATTCCAGTGCCTGCATTCCCAAACACCACGTCACCAGTGTAGGATCAGGAATTAGCATCTACCTTTTCTTTACCTACATGAGATGAGGAGGGGTCCCAGGAAGAGGAACGAGGAAACTGCACTTCAAGGGAATCCATTTCTGTACATCTGATTCATCTGCTTATGTGGGGATGAACTGGAGTATCCCACTGAGGACAGTAGGCTAGGTCACATGAGGAGGGGAGCTTATCCTTCTGTATGTATTTGATTTGTTCAGTTTGGGGGGGCTGTATTAAAACCACGTGCCACAGGAAGGACAGTCTTAAAAGAGCTGATTTTCCCACTAGGCTAAAAGTAGTGGTTTCCATGTTTCTTTTTGGTGGTGCCTTTCCTTGGCACGTTTGGCTCTACCTGCAGTTGTAGTTATTCCAGATAATGAGTGCCTTTTTCTGGTTTAAGATAAGCCACTTCTGTACTAGGTTATAGGTGCTGCTCAGTGTTACCTTGACTGGTCTCTTCAGTACTGTTCGCTCTCCTTTTTTATGGCCATCTTGTCTCTTCAGGTCTTGTCTCTTCAGGTTGACAGTTTTTCTGTCTCCAGCCCTCTGCCTGTGTAGTCCTTGGAGGAGCGCCCTATCATGAGAAAAAGAAAAGATTTTTTTGGACATTTCCCAGCATGTGTTCATGGGCACATGCAGCAGGTATGTCCTTGGGAGCTATCAACTCAGAGTCTGTGTTTCAAAATGTGTTCTGGGACACATTGTTCATTCTGGAGAAATCATACATAGGTATTTCTGAGATGCCTACACCTCGTTTATCAGTTCAATGTCATTTGACATTTTCTCTCATCCTTTCACCAGAAGAAAAAAAAAAGACGAATGCACACAAAAGGGTCAATGTTTTTGAAAGGTCAGTAATTGCAGATGAAATGCAAACCTAAGGCTTAAAAAAAAAAAAATCTCCATTGAGCAATAAAGCACTTAGAGTTTGACTTTGTTACGCAAGAGAGAAACTTTCCAGCTGGCTGGCAGTGGTTCTGAAGGGTGTCTGTGTGGTTATTGATTAATTAAAACTATTGTTACTCACTTCTTTCATTAATCCAGGTGTTTTCTCTTCACTTGTGTCCCTGCACAACCTTGTTTTAAAGACTCGGAATCTGTTAGAGACAACTGCTTTGAATATCAGGTTGCTTATTTGAAATGCTAACTCTTCCTGTCTCAGAAATTTCTAGGTGTGGCATTTTAGATCTCAGAAAAATGAGAAAGCTGCTTAAAGTTGAAGGTGTCTCCAGTCTCATGTTCAGACCTGGAACCCTGCGTCTGTGTGTAATAGAGAGGAGGGCGCAAAAGGCTGGACTAGAGAGGTGGCTCCACTGCTTTCTGTAGGACTGCACTCAGTTCCAGCGCTGAAACGCAAACCGTGTAGGGATTCCCTGCTGAGGTGAGGGGCAGATGCCTCTAGTGGGTTGACACTTGCTGTTCAGGGTTATAAATCTCTGGTGGAGCTGTGCGGAGGATGGGATAGCAGTACGAGCAAGCCAGCAGTACAGTTTTGCTTCTCTGTATGCCCACCTTGGCCCTAATGAAAATTTCCAAATAGCCTTATACCCATGCAGTCCTCTGCTCACGGTCCCAATAACCAAAAACCCTGAACAGCACTGCTGCCTCGGCAGCAGGAGGCTGTGTCTAAAAACCCAGAGAAGAGCCCGGCTTTTGCTAAGCCACCCAGTCCCTGGCATCTCTGTTTGCTTTACTGAGGGCACTTTGTTCGCTGGTCCCTGGCCCAGCGCCACTGACTCATGTCACACAGGAAGCTGAAGCCTGCCAGCTGGGAACCGCTTCTGGTCGCTATCTCCAGTCGTCGGTGCTCGATTGGAGCCTGTTAACCAGGCTCCTGACCTGCCAGCCTTGCAGGTCCCAGGCATTTGCTTTCCCTTTCAAGTCCTTGAGATAGCAGAGTATGTTCAACCGGGATGAATGTGTTTAGGAAATGCCAAATTTGAACTAAGCACCGCTGGGTACCAGGAATTTTTAGCTTCAAGACTTCAATCTTGACTGGAAACGTTTGCCAGAAACTAGGACGGACTGAGTTCAAGCCCAAGAGCAGGGCAGACCTCCTTGATAAACTTCCCCAGAGCAGTGATGCTCATTAAGAGATTCTTTATCTCAGCAGCCACAAGTCACTCCTGCTTCCTTCCTGCTGTGTACCAGCGTTATTTCCAGTGAAATACAGAGGTCATTTCAAGGGTAAAACTGCAGCCGTCATTCAGGTCAAGAGAGCACCATCTCCACCTTTCTGAAGCAGGGAAAGGGAGGAGACACTTTCGGTTCAGGACTATTTGGCCGCTTTATAGTTTTGTTTGGTAGAACATAAAAGAGACCTGGAAATTTCAGAGGGCTATTTTAGGAAATCCTTTGCAAGTTCCTTTAGGAGATGGGTTTTACCTTAACAATTCAACTAATTACAATTAGTCACTTGCTCGTAAAAGCAGAAGGAAATTGTATCACGCGTATTTCATACAGGATTTACTTAAGTATTTTGGTTTTTAGCTCTTTGGCACCTGCTGTTAGTCCTTCTGCCTGTAATTTCAGCTGGCAATACTGATGCCTTTGTACCAGAGAAATGGGCTTCCTCTTCTGAAGAGCTTAACAACAATAGTGTCTGCTGGCAAGCTCAGTTCTTGTAAAATCAGACGCAAACAAAATATGCGTAGGTTGGTCTTCCAGTCCAGTCAGATATACAGAAAATGCTTGTGCCTGGGGATGTCCATTTTCCCCCAGCTATATCGGTAGGTATCCAAAGATTACCTTGCTGATAACAGTAGATCGCCCTGGTTATAGCAGTACTGCTAAGAAACACTACAGTAGACCTTCATGCGACATGGTACCAGGAAGTCCCCCTACTTTCCCTAAAACATTTAAAAATGGGACTTTTTAACCATTTCCGAGCCACAGCAACGTGTTGGCCATTGCGAGAGTCCCTCCAGGGGAGCTGAGACCTTGGAGGGGGGCTGGCACAGCAGATGGGGAGGAGCAGCTGGTGACGTGTTTAGCTTGCGTGCTTGCTTAGCAGTACAAATGTGTTGAGCACTGAGGAAAGTTGCAGTCAATTTGGTGTAAACAAAATAATGTGTTTCAGCATAATTGCAGTAATTATACAGGGACACTGCTTTTACCTAAACAGCTGTTACCTTTTTCTGATTGAAATAGTTATAAGCCTCTGAAGCTTGCTATTACTCTCTCTTCCTTTCTTGCTTAAATCTCTTTTCCTGTTACCTGTTTTATCAATCAGGGATTATGCCCGAGGATTTTGCAGTGTCTCTCTTTGGTCAGATTAGAAATGTTTGTGGTGTCTTGCTCTCTAAAGCCTTGCACACACAGGGCAGTTTTCCTGGAGAAGTTCCTCGGCTGCCTCAGAAGTGCCCTTGTGCCGGCAGCCGCCTGCGCTGCTCTGCTGCTGCCCTGGCTTCTGTGGAAGGGACTGATCCTGGAAATAAGTTGATCGTGATCTGAATAAGCCTGTCAGTAGAAGCAGCTGATGCTTTGCTACTCATAAAGCAGTCTCTGACACATAGGAATGAAGGCTCAGCATTTCCCTGAATCAGGGTGGTGCTTCACCTGCTTTTGCAGTTGTCTTAGAGCAGCATAAGGTGCTACGACCAAAGAAGATTTAGGCAAAACCATTTAACTCTGTACTACATCAGATGAAAAATTTGACCATTACCATCTTCCACCTGAAAAGCCACCACAATCAGTGGCGTGGGGGGTGACATTTGCAAACTGCACCGCCTGATAGCAGGGCAGTAGCAGGACTGACTCTTCCAGCCTTGCATCCCTTCAGGTCATTTTCCATCACTTTCTCGTCATCTTATCCTCACTCACCCTCAATGTTTTCCTTACTGCACTCTTCAAATATTTCTTTGTTGGTGTTTCAGGTCACCTTAGTGAAACTGGAAGAAAAACTACTTTTGAAAGAGCAACAGTGATAGCTCAGCGGCACGACTCCTGTGTACCCCTAGGTTCCCTCGAATGCAAGTGCCTGGCCCCACCTGACCTGGGGCCTCAAGCAATCCTGTCTTTGTATTGGCTTCAATTTGCTGCAAATAGGTCACCTTATCTGAGAAAGACCGTAAGAAAAGAATCCTAAACATTTTAATTCGCAGGCATTTCTGAACTGGCAATACTCTTGGACAGTGCACGGTAGAGCTTATAAATAGTGCTTCGAGTGCCTGTGATGTCACAGACCACAAGAGTGTCTGACTTGTGATTTATTACATCAGATCGTGGCTTGTTCATAGGCTTGTTACTTCTATCTTATTTACAGTCAGTACACCCACTATTATTCCTAAGCCATCCCAGTGTTGAGCAGATACATAAATGCTGCCTGCAATTGAAACAGTAAACAACTAATTAAAAGTTTAACCGCTTCCTTTCCAGTCTCTTCCTATATTATTAACTGAAGATGCTGTTGCTTAAATTAAGGTTGTGTGAGATAATGACAAATAGGTGTTCTTTCATTTGCCTGTGTATCACATTTACACAAACAATACTTACAGGTTTTTTGAGTATTTATGCTCAAAAATGATTTCTCATTAAAACCGCATTTATTTGAAGACATGTTCTTTCCTTTTCTTCAGTGCAAGACTGTTGTTTTACAGGAATTCCTAGAATAAAATAGTGAAAGCTCATTTCTAGAAGTTAATGAAAGAAGAATTTTAATTCTTTTTGTAGTTCTTGACACTGCACACATATGCACATAAATTGGTTTACCTAAACAGCAGTTTGCAAAGCCAGAGCTGGACAATGTAATTAGAAAGGGAAAATCTTGGTATTCAGGTTAATTAAGCCAAGTAACATTCAAATTTCATGTCACATCTTTTTGGCAGGGGGAGAGGGATCTCATTCACTTTGGCCGTGTTTTGGAAGAGGTCACAGTTAAGATTTAAATACAGGCCAGTATAAACCTCAGGCAGTAATGAATCCTGAATGTAATGATTTTAAGATTGGAAAATTCTTTGTCCCATTCATGTTCCTTAGTATTTCCGAGTTCCAGGGATGTCTTGGTTTCCAATAGCCCAGTCACAGAGAAAGGCTCCCAGCTAGAAATCTACTGAAAGAACTAAGACATTTCAACCAATGGTTGTCCAACTAAATGCATTTTAAAATAAACAAAAGCCCACCCTGAGAAAAATGTGTGATTATATTCAGGTGTCTAAAACCTGGTATATCCTGGTATCTAAGAGCGGGCAGGGGAGTAACTGCATCATTCAGAAATGGCAAAATGGGAAATAATTCACATAGCTACTCTCAACTGAATATCAGTGAATCTTGCTGGTACATTAGCATGTGTTCTCTATCAAAGGTTCCTGTAGAGCACTCCTAAATGTATTGTTGTGATTTACTCCAGCTCTTTTAAAAAAACCCTCAAGTAAGTCTACGGCTATAGGAGAAGAAAAGGAATTAGTAGTACTAATGTCCTGTAAAATATCTCAGTCTATGCCTCGCGGTTTCATAGTCTGTGATCTTAAAAGCATAGCCTATGTATGTCCTGACATCAGAAGCTCCTTTTGTATTCTCACAGGACAAAGTACCCTAAACCAGCTAGTTGAACGAGATCAAACGCTACATGTCAGGGTGATTTGCAAGAGGGACACAAAGGAAACTTTTCTGTAGCCAACTGGTTCTTTCTAAACGTTCATTTGTGTTAATTAAAAGGTTTACAATGTTAGCAGCCCTTACTGCAGTTGGGACAGAGTGCAGATAAGATGGTTCAAGGTGCATGAGAAATCTGGTTTATTGCAGTCTTCTCTGTACAGATTTTGCATTTTATATCTAACCTTGTTTAGTAAATAGTGAATTGGCTAGCTGAGGTGTACTGGCGGACATGAAAGAGAAGCCTACTGCACAGCGTGTCAGCAATATTTCTTCTAGCTGGGTTTACGTACATCTGTAGGTGGCCTCAAAGCTATTTTTTATTTATTTTTTCACCAGACCTGCTTTTGAATATGAGTGTTTTCAGACACTTGCTGAGGCAGGCAGAGGGCTTAGTGGAGATCGTGGGAGTGCCGTGTGCTTGCTGTCTCTGAAAAGAAGAGCCAAGGTGCCTTGAATGTCAAGAAAAATGCTTATCTTTGTGCAAAGAAAAAGTATTTGTGTGCGCTGCTACTAATCTCAGGTGTTTAGTCATCAAGGAAGAGGCCTTCAAAATTTAGAAATCAAAGGATTATTAAGTAAATAAATAGAAAAAACCCACCTTTTTATGCCCTCTGGATGTGGGTGCTATTGGTGTACAGAGAAGTTCTGTTTTCAGGCTTTTCTACGCAGTCACGACAGCTTCAATCCCGTTTCCCTTTGATCAAAGCACCTACGCAACCCCTTGATACCAGGAACTGCAGCTTGAAGGAAAATATTGCAAAACTTTCCTGTATAAAAGTATGCAGATATTTGTAACATTTATCATCCAGTTACTGGCACACTGCCACTGGCACAGGGTAGCGCTGGAGGCTGACTGGGAGCCTTCAACAATTATCAGTGTGTATTTTCCTATGTCTTACCATCTCCCTGGACATGTAGTAGCAGCCACTGTCAGAACCAGGGCAATGACTAGATAAGCCTTTGCCCTGCTCTGCTGGGGCCTTTCTTATGTCTTATTTTGGATCTGGAAGAGTTAATAAATATACGCATTCATTTTTCCTCCTCCCTAATTAGATCCCAGAGGAAAAATGCCGCAAGTCTCAACTACGTCCTTAATCTCCTGAACAATAGAAACTGTATTAAAAAAAATTAACTGTCTTCCTGGGAGGGGTGGATGCTAGTCAGTGACCCAGAGCTGGGTTTCTGGTGCGAGCCTT
Organism: Phoenicopterus ruber ruber; assembly: GCA_009819775.1. Classification (NCBI taxonomy): domain Eukaryota; kingdom Metazoa; phylum Chordata; class Aves; order Phoenicopteriformes; family Phoenicopteridae; genus Phoenicopterus; species Phoenicopterus ruber. Next base: position 94,291,455 of record CM020215.1, on the reverse strand, counting down.
GTACGGGCTGACCGGGGGCAGCGAGGGTGGCCACCCACGGCTGCGGGGGCGCGGGGACACCTCTTGCTTAGCTGGGCTGGGTTGGGTTCCTGCCAGACAGGTATGTGTGGCCTGAAAACTGTCAGAGCGCTTTGCAGCGGTGTAGAGAGGCGTCGGGGAAGGGGGAACCTGGGAAGGCGGGCGAGCAGCTTGCTCACCTCTGCAAGAAGCGCCTTCCTTCCAGGTCGGGAGCACTTTGGCAGAGGGACGGGGTGGACAGATGTCCCGTGCCTGCCCAGCTCGGCTTCTGGAGAGGTGCCTTCCCTCTCCAGGCCTGTCAGCTCCCCAGCACTAAAAGTACTTCTCTGAAACGTGCCCTCCTCTGCACGCAGCCATGCAGAGAGCCTCAGCTGGGCTGGCAGAAAGCAGTCTCCTGGCGTTTTCTGTGTACTTCAGGAAGGGCGCAATCAGCTGCCCGGGACCATTATCAAAAGAATTGGGACGGAGAACTGCACACGTTAACCCAGCCTCTCCTCTCTTCCTCCTCCCTCTGACTCAACAAGTGGTGTAAGCTGCAAACAGCATCCTTATCCAAGAAGTGCGTGTTTTATTTCCATAGCAAATTGAGGTATTAGGAATTTTAAACCCCAGATGTTTCTCAGAGTTATGTAAACCAAGAGGCACACAGATGCCCACGTAAGAGCAGAGGGAAAATCCCTTCAAGAGCACGTGCCTGGCCCATGCCTGCACTGCGCTGCTGAGCAGCATTATTCAAACTGTGAGGTGCAACAGGCTGAGAAGAATGAGGTGAAGGTGTAAAATGACACACTGTTCCTTTTCTTTTTCCCCAGGCGAGACTTGACAAAACTAGAATATACTACAGTTGTGGCTCCCAAATCAAAAGTCAAGTTCTCCTATGCATGAACTCAGGCAGAAAGCTAACCAGCAGAAAGAGGCCTAAATGGCAAAGAGTATTGAAAGAAAAAAAGATGTAACAAGTCAGGTAAATATTACATTCGCTGTTTCCCAATTTACTGTATTTCATTTTCCTCTCCTTGTTTCATTCCCCTTTTGAGACAGAGAATTGTCATCTAGAAATAAGGAGAAATTTCCTCTTGTTTTGTCACATTAGGACATATAGGGAAAGTTTGAAAATGTTTAGGTTTTTGAAAATTATTTTCTATCTTTAGAACTGTCACAAACACCGAGTCTGTTTCTTGGAGGTCTTTCTTGGTGAACTTGAGATGTTGACCAGGAGGTCTCTGAATTCTTAGAGAAAGTAGCTGGGACTTTATTTCTTTCCAACAGTTCGTTTTGTCTTTTCCATGAAGAGATATTAATGAACATAGACTGTTAAAAACAGCTGTTCCTGCCTCATACTAGAGCTCATCTCCACCATAGTAGCTCTGCTGAAAAGAGGAAAGCGATCTCCTAGTGTGAATTCAGTGCCGTGTGAGCTTTTGCTCCGCTTTCTTCTGCGAGGCTCTGTCCCTCGCCCAGAACGGGCAACCTGTCTCTATCTACCTCCCATCTGCCCTGGGATGTCCTGCGTTACGGAGATCAATGACATGACCTAGCCTTATCTCATACTAGGAAATTATAGAGCTATTAGGAATGCGGAAAATACCTTTTCTCCCCCTCTCCTCCCACCAGTCAACTGGAATCAGCACAAGCTTTAATGTAAATGCAGCGATAGAGGCAAAAGCAGCAACAGGAGGCTTTTTACTGGTGTGTCTTATTATTATTATTATCCGAGAAAATAAACTGCAAATGCAATACTGAGGTTTGCTAGTTACAACATTGCCCCTGTAAAATGTACCTTGTTTGGTGGAGGCAAAGAATGAGATTTGAAACTCTGCAACCAGTGAGGCAGGAAAGTATTTTATTAAAAGCCGCAGCACCCTGAGGAGCGAAGGAACTAAGTGGTAGGCACCCAAGAAAAGCATTTGATAATGTTTTGAGGACATCCACATGCACATGGGGCCTTTCTAAGGGGAGCTTCACAAAAGTCTATATGTGTGTGGCTTCTCATCCCAGCTTGCCTCTGTTGGGATACCAAGGAACCCACGGTTGGCATACCATCAGGCCTTTCTGGCTGAAAGGTACTGACTGTCATAGTGAGTGGCTGACTCAGTTTCAGCCTAGTGGCCTCCTAAAACTCTCAATATGTGCCAGATATAAGGAGCTCTTCATCACACAGGTACCTCCAAAGAACCAAACTGAGGCAAGCATATCCTGGCTTGCAAAGTATTAATCAGTCCTCTGAGGTTGAGTCACCATCCATTCTCACCAGACGAGGTTTTGAATCAGGTCAGAGGATCACTTGTTTATTGTCAAAATCCATAAGCTCTCTATCCCTCCTTGCCAGTAAATCTATGTAGCTTTTCGCCACTCTTTCAAAGCGTTATTCTTTCACAGTGGCCGGTGCTTGACTTCTCCTTAATGCTGCTCGCCGGAGAGAAGCAAACACAGCGTCACCCTCGGTCAGGGCTGCGTGCCCTGTGTCCGTGACCTTTACCATGCTAACCTGCCCTCATCTTGCCCGACAGCATTAATTGCCTCTTAGGGCAGCTTTGTCGCCAGCCCTGGGAGGTTAACACAGACAGCTCATGCTTCTGATAGTTAGGAACTACTAATAGCCAGTTTGGGTCTCGGTATGAGAGAAGGAGAGGCTGGTAATACCCCTGCTCCAGCACACCATTAGAGTGAAGGAATCCTCAAAATGTGGGTTAGTTTCAGCTGAACCCCCTCCCTCGCTGGCCCAGGCTCTTCCTCATCTTCTCTTTCAGCTCTGCACCACAACCCACGTGAGGAGGGCGTGATGCTATTTATTCTTGTTTCCTCCCTCTCTGGGATCCTATCAGAAACACCAGTCTGAGTCAGAGGCAGAGGCTGTGACTGAAACGAGAGAGAAAACTCGGAAATGCACAGATTTTAGCCCAATGTGGCTACCCCAGCTCTGTGAAGGAAAACTGGACCTCAAAAAATGCGTGAGCTATACTCAGCAAAATAGCAGCTAAAGAAAGACTATGTGAATTAGAAACTGCCTAGCAAGCAGCAAAAAATGAGTGGCTGGCTTGTCATAGGTAACGAACAGGACTCAGAAGAGCGTTGTAGCATGGGTGTTACGTGACCTTCTACCCTCTTGCAATATCTGCTATTTTTGGACATTTGCTGAGAAGAACCCCTCCAAGATCACTCTTCTGGTTTGTTGGGTGGTGATAGCTAGGTTTTCCAGCACAAACATAACTGTGCTACAGTGAGAAGTTTCCAGCAGGGATACTTTTTCACTCATTCACATTTGGATGAGAAGTCATTTAAAAGCCTATGCTCTGCATTTGGCAGGTAGGGGCAGGGTACCACAAACCAACAACACGTCTCCAAATATTCTAGTCCCAGATATGTAAATCTAGCTGCTGGCAATACGTTCCCTTTGTACATTAAGCAGCATGGATCTGGAAGTATCTGGAAATACTTTCCACATCCAGATCTCCCCAGCAAGAACCATGTCTTGGGCAGATTGCATTTTTATTGCCTTCACTGCCTTGCTCAGATGATATCCCGGTGCTTAAGGTGAGCTGTGTGAGTAATGGGACTTCAGTATAATGGAGCCATTTGCTTCTGCCCAAGTGAACTGGTGCTTAATGGTCTGTACAGTTATATGACCTCTGGTTGCGATCTGATCAGATATCACAAACTGAATGGAGTCTTGCTGATAATGGGAGGGGAATGGAGAGTCTTAGGGTATTGCCCAAAGTAGGAACAATTGGTCAGTAGGTGGCAATCTTATATCTGAAGCAGAAAAGGCCCCCACAGTGCTAGAAAAATCTGTGCTACCGGCCATGTCTTCAGTGAGATGTGTAATAGTGAGGTCTGGATGCTTTGTGTACTAATTGCGTGGATTTCATTTTCTTTGCAGTGTGTTAACCTTGCACCCTTGCCACGTCTCAGATGTTATGACTTAGTTTCCCTTCCCTCAATTCTTCCATGCCCTTTGGTTGCATATCTGATAGGTTATATACAGCCTTCTCCTTTGCCAGACAGCAATACAGGGCCAGATGTGTAGCCTTGCTATTTGCAGCTAGAAAGCTGCTATGGAATGGACGCACTGTGCAAATGTAAGCCATGAATTGTCAGTAACCAAATCTGACGTTCAAATGTGTGAGAGGAGGGCATCTCTGTCCTTCCAGAGATGAATGGCTGCCTCACAGACTTTGCTGGCCTGGATTGTCCGTGCAAACTCAGTCAACTGCAGCAGTGTGATCAACCTCGCCTTTAATCTGCACTGCAGCTTAGGCATCTTCGCTCATATAGTGCTGACTTGAGAAATGCTTTTATTTGGGGGGTTTTATTATATACAGAAAAAAGTGCCGCAAACCATTTCTAGAGCATTTGACCTCATTTGCAGCCTGTCAAGTGGGAGAGAGGCCGTGAAGCATAAGGAGAGTGGTTGGGACCAGGCAGGGAGTACGCAGCAATGGAAGCATTTATGATATGTGTTGTCCTAACAACAGCAGCCTTCTCCAACCCAAGATTCCCTGTGTTAACATCTTGAGGAATCCTTGGGTATGGCCTGTTACCTGAAAGGCACTTCATGCACTTGTGGGGAGGGAAGAGGTGAGAAAAAACCTGATGCTGCTGCTTTTAAAGTGAATTTAGCATTGATGAGAGTAACTCCTTCACAGCCCTGGAGCCTGAAGCCTTGTCTTACCCACAGGGGTATGGAGAACAGGCAAGGCTGTCCTGCATTTGCTCTGTGTGGACTGGGTCCTTGCGCCCATGAGAGTGCAGGTGATGTCCTGCAGGAAAGGGGTGGGTGTCAGTGCTAGCCAGTTCTTTCTTGTGGACCCTTCAGGGGTGCCTATCACCTATAATAGCCCAACTTCATACAGGCCTCAGAGTGCCAGCCCCTAGTACCTGTCTGAAACAGTGCTTACCCCAGTTTCAGGGAAGGAAGGTGAGGGGGCTAAAATCTAGGTGACTTGGGCCTGATTATGTGATGGGTTTGTGGCAAGGCAAGCAGTTATGCCAAAGCCTCCCAAATCCTTGCTCTTTCTCTCGGGTTACAGCAGTTTCAGTTGCCTGTTCAGATCTCGGCCCCATAACCGAACAGCTAATTTGGGCCCGTTGCAAGTGAGATGCGAACCACTGAGGCCTAAAACTCATTTTGCTCAGCCTGCCAGCGGTCACCGACTGGAATTTGACAGCTAAGCACTGCTAGTCTGTGCTTGATTTAAGCTGGCAGCTTTCTTGCTGAAGTCAAGGTCAATGGGAGTAGTGCAGGGAGGTGAAGAGGCTATTACAGCATACAGGAGCCACCCAGGCGCACACATGTGGTTTGATTTCTTGCCCCTTCTGTTGCCCGTTTTCACAATGCACATCCATGGATTTAGGTTATAACCCCGAAAGTGTTGCAACGAGTTACGACTTGGAGCACGTTTTGTCTGCAATGTTTGCATGGTCTGTCTCGTGAGCAGCCAGGGCTGTCCCAGGCACACCAGCAATGTGGGCTGCAACGGCTGGATGAAGCTCCCAGGTAGCAAGTGGGGCTTTAGCTCCCGTCCCGCCGTAACCCGAATCACATGGAGCGTAAGCTCACTGGAACGGAGACCTCCCGACCGAGGTGTGCACTCCTCGCCTGGCCGCCTGGGGCCTTCGCCCAGAGAGCTCGGGAAGGACGCTGCAGCAGTACAGATCAGCGGTGCGTGGGAAGGAAAGGGCAAGCAGCGGAGCTGCGCTGGCTCGGGCAACTGCTTGCAACCTGCCCACCGAAGCAGCGATCTGCGTTCAGAACCTGACCCAATTTCAGCCCCTGCCGGCTTCACAGGAAAAACGCTGTGGGGTTTCCAGGAGGCGCTTGCACAACAGCCAATACTAGGTGAGCTGCAGGCATTGCCAAAGACAGACGCATTGTCAAAGCGGTGTTGCCACATGTGATGCAAGGATGGGCAAAGGATATTGGCATTTTGTGTCATTCATAACCAGAGGACGATTTTCTCTTTCTGAATACAGTCAAAATGGAGGGGAGGGAGGGATAGGCACAGTTGTGACTTTAATACTCCAGTTATGAGTGGGAATGCGTGCCTGGCATAAAGTCGGTTCATTCAGTAATGCTTATGTTGCTTTTATGTTTGTAGAAAATTCCTAAGTGGATCACCACCTAGAAAAGGCTAGGAGCCTTTGCTTTAAGAGAAGGGCTTTGACCTGGTGTTGTGAAATTACTGTGTTTTGAACATTCTCCCTTCATATCAGACATCTGCTCTACATCTACCCAGGAGCTCTGACTCAAGCAACAGTCTCTCACCAAAGACAAGCTCTAAGTGGAGGATAATACATTTTCTTTCACAAGGATGAAGAGGAAAAGCAGTGACAAACACAACAACTGATAAGAAAAGTCCACTCATTATAAACCAGATATCTTCCAGCCTGAGGAGCCAGTGTGTGGCTCACAGTGGAGTGGAGTAGAAGAGTGCTGGTGTACGACAGGGCTTGGAGCCACAAACCTGGCCTGGCCCAGTCGTGCATGCTCCTTGTCACCTTTGGTGAAACACTGGTTGTTTCTCTCTGAAAGCCATTTGCTTTCAACCCACTTGCTCTGTCAGTCCTCAGAAAAGCTTGCCCTGGAAAAACTGGCTGGTCATCAGCCTGGTAAGTCAGGCTTCATGTCTCCTCTCTCTCTTGACCTTGTTCCCAGCCAGAAGCACATTTGTCGCGGCCCCACAGAGTCCACAGCAGAAATCTCTGCTTTGCCTTCCCTGGAACTGGGAAAAAAGTAGAGCAGCAGAAGAGGGAAATGAGAGGAGATGATGGGACATGGAAGTAGCAAAAGAAATGGACAGGAAAAATGAGATCAATGTGTGATCCCAGTGTACAGGATGGGTATGTGAAGGAAAGGACAGGACAGGGCTTTTGTCTGTGCTAGAGAAGCTCTAAGGGAACTAGCTGGAAGACATGGGAAATTTTACTGGAAAGGTCTCTAAGGCTGAAAGATGTCAAAAGGCTGTTACGAGCAGGGAGACAAAACAGTATTCATCTTGGAAAATGGGATAGCTATGACCCTATGGAGAGCTTCACATTTGTTTCTTTAGATGGCTCTTGCTTAAATATGCTGTTTACCAGTACTTAGAGCATAGCCCTGCTTATGCTATAACTTTAACCTGCATTGCTAACATTTTAGCAAGTGGCTGTAATGGCTGGCCCCAGACCACGTGGGTCGAGGTTCCACGTAGCTTTCCCTCCTGGCTAGCACCCAAGAAGGAGCCATAGCAGCTCCACAGGTCCCATCCCCACCCCGTCTGCCTGGAGGCCTCCTGGTGTCCCGGCCAGCTCGGCGTGGGGGCTGGGAGGACAGCGGTGCTGGTGTAACTGGTTTGGTCGGCATACCGGACCAGAGCAGGTGCCAGACAGCGCTGCTCCAGCCCCAAGGCTGCTCCTCCGGTGCTTCCTCGGGGCACGGCAGCAGCAGGGTACCAGCACCCCACACCTCCTCGGGCTCTTTGCAGAGGCGAGGCTGGGCCACGCAGGCAAGGGAGCAGATTTCCACAGATGAAGGGCCCTGGGCTGGCACATGAGCAGTGGAAAGTCAGCGGGGCATCGGAGTGAGCAGGAAGGAGTATGTGCTGGTGCTGGGTCCAGCTACGGGTCAGCCTGGGCGACCGGCCGAGCAGCAGCACAGTTATCACGCGTTAGGTGCCTCGGCAAGGCCGAGGGGAAGGACAGAGGTGCTTTACGTCAGCCTTCAGCCATGTCTGCATGGGGTCAGTGCACGTCACTGCCCTGGGCATGACCCGGTGCTACAGGCTCGTTTGCAGGGGAGCAGTGACCTTGCAGAAAAATGACTCTCATGGTCACTCTCTTTTTCTGTCCCAAGTTGCCCTTAAGGGTAGCGGAAATAGCCAAGGGGGAAGTCCCGTTCTGCAGCATTTTCTCCTTGAACTCCAGAAGGAAAGTTGATGTTGCTGTAAATGCAGCACCACACTTTGCCACTGAGGCATTTCTGCGTGGCTGACAGGGATTTTGCCTCAATGTCACGCAGGAGGCCGGAGATGTATGGTCCTAGCCTTAACAGCATTTTCTGCTCCTTCCGCTCTGAGGATTGGCATGAGATGATGAAAAGGGCATCAGACAAGGACAGCTAGCTCCTGTCTTCTACCAGTCAAGGTCTCAGCAGGAGATTCCTGCTCTGGAGGTCGTAGGTCAAGGAAGCCAACCCTCCTTGGAACAAGCAGAAATACCAAATCCTGAGCCTTGAGCTGAGACTTGGTCTTCACTGTTATCAGACTGGAAGGATGAAGCCAGACTGGATTTTTTTTTTTTTCTTTTTTGAATTCCTTTTGTCTTGAGGCCCCGATGCTGTGGACAAGAGTAAAAAACTTCCCCTTGCACCCCTCTTTTTTTGGGCTTTTTCACATGCTGCTTGTATCCCAGGAGTAGGCGGACTTCCCACCTCTCTTACCACACATTGTATTTTTTAACCCCTGTTTTCTGCAATGCATTCCAGTGGGAGATGTGGCCTGTAAGTGCTTGTCTCAGATCATCCTGCCCTCCACAAGCCAGGACTTGTGGAAAGGAAATCTCTTTGGGCCAGGAATGTGTTAACTGTGTGCTGCTGGCTCTCCCATCAGGGGCTGTGTGCTGTGCCGGGGATTTTCCACCGGCTCTGCCTGTTCCAGCTTCTCAGCTGAGTGTGTTTTCCCACAAAGAAGTGGTCTCAGAAGTGCCATCTTCGCTGTATAGTCACTCAGGTAAAGAAAATGGTTAGAGCATGGTTCTCATACTGTCTCCTTCCTACCAGGCAATTGGCTTTATCTTGCATTATAACTGAGACTAAAATCTTTTGGGAAAACTATGTGTCAGCGCTGAATTATTTATAGTCATGTCAAACATTCCTGAGTATATGGGTAAAACCCAGGATAAAGTATCCTGGTATGCCACTGATGACAAAGATGTGTTTTGCCAGTCAGAGAGCTGACAAAGATGTGACGTAGACAAAGATGGGTTTTGCCAGTCGGGGGGGGGGGAAGGTGTGGTATTGTAACAAAGTCAAACAATATGTCATATTTTATGATTACCTTAATAATGACATATATAGTAATATATTTTTTTCAGCAGCAGACTGCAGCAGGAGATAAAAGCCTAGAATTACGTTTGTGAATTTGACTGGAGGAGGTTGCAGTCTGTGCCCGGGCCACGTTTGTTCTCTTCACCAAAACAAAGTATTGTTTAAATAGAAGGCTAAAGACACTATGCTGCAGCTGAAATATGACCCATTAGAAATGCCTGAGAAACCACAATTAAAAAACTCAAGAAATTTTAAATCTTTCCTCCCAAATAAAACTGGGGGGAGGGGAGGTAATTGTATTGGTAAGTCAGTTATGAATCCAGATCTTGCTTTGTAGCTGCTTATTTTCTTCATATGCTATTTGCCTTTTTACAGAATAACACAGGCCTTCTACATCTGCATATAAAGTATACAATGATACATTGTTATCTTGCTTGTCCTTTAATTAATTTTCTATTTAAAAATCTTCCAGCACTTGGAGTGCTCATCCTTGTTTTAAAAAACGGCTTGGCTTTAATGGCTGCTCTCTCCTGTTCTCAAAATAATTAAGATCTTCACATCTCTAAATTGTTTCTCTCATTTTTCTCTATATTCTGATGGGTATTGACCAACCCACTCCCACTGCCCTCCACTAGAGGAAATTGAGATAGATCATGTCTTCCGTTAGAGCAGGTCTCAAAATGGGCACTCGGGAATTCTTACTCCCTGCTTTGCTGTTGAGTTCTCAGTGTGTTGCCCACGTGAATGGGCTGGACAGTTGTCAAAGGAGTGGTTAAATCTCAGCCAGACCCGAGAGGATTCAAGTGGAGTCTCCAAGGGCAAGGAATGATAGCCTGTCACCCGTTTTGGTCTTCTCAGTCGTATTATAGCAATATATGCATGCTTGGTCACTCCCCTTTGAAAAACAGTCGATCTGCTGAAAAACTCAATCCTTTGATTTGCTCTACATTTATTTAGGCAAAACCAATCTTGATTCCTGGACTATAGAAATGCACACTTTTCCCTCCTCCCTTTAGATAAGGAAGAGGGGACAACAAACATTTGACCAAATCCATCTATAATAGTGGAATATATTACATGTCTGCTTAATAGACAACTACAGCAGTGAGGGAAAGCTCTTTGATCTGTGTCTTCGTCTGGATTCCAACAACACTGTATCTCCTTAGGAATAAATTTATGCATCGCTGACAAGTCGCTGCTGGGGAGTCCAGGCACTTTGTGTTGGTTTGTGCTCTGAAGGCTGCTCAGCTTGTCTGTTGTCCTGCAGAGTTTACAGATTGGATTGTGATTTCTTGATGGTTTTAGTTCATGGGTATAAATTTATTTTCTGGTAATGCTTAGACAGAGGTAGAAACTTCCCAACCATAAAGGAACCATTGGCATCCTCAAGGTCCTGAGAGCTGAGGACAGACCATTGAATGGAAAAGTTAAATAAAGGGTGGGAAAATCAGAATTACTGCTGCTGGCTCTTCAGCAGAGCTGTGTGACTTCTCACACTGGAGTGAATACTTTTCCCTGAGTTTGTTTTTCCCTTGCTAAAGGGTAATGGTGATACTGATAATGTGCATATGGATTATTCTGCATTGAAAATCTTTGCTGTCTGTCTGGGGAATAGTAGTTGGGAGTATATGGGAGAGTACACATCAAACTCATATCAGTGCTGGCCCTAACATAATTTGAATTATGCTTGCAAAAAAAAAAAAAAAAAAAAAAAAAGTACAGCTTAGTCTATTTAGGTAGCTGAGAAAATAACTCCTTCAGTGGTATGAATGGCATCTCCATTACTGAAATATTTTTGTCATGGCTCTAGCAATATATATATATATATGCTAGAAAACTCCTTTTAGTGTAGACACACCCTAGAGGAACTAGGTGTCCAGCTCGCTGAGAAGGTCACTTGGGTACCTATCTTAGACATATTTGAAATCACTATATAAAGCCTATTTTTTCTCTTTTGAAACGATGATTTAACACATTTCTCCTTGTTCCTCCCCACCCTCGTGAGGTCTCTATGAACAATATGGCATCATCTTCCCTCAATCCCAAATCCAGCCTACCTGTTGGTCACCCTGCCTTCAGCAATGCCCCTCAGCCGTACCCCAGGCAGCAAAGCTGGGAGAGGAAGCTTGGGCTGGGCTGGGCTGGAGAGAAAGTGGAAGGGTAGGACTAGGTTTGTCAACAACAGGCAGCAAAGCCTATGGTTTTAACTGGCAAATAGAGGGACATTTCCCTTTAGTGAATAGACCTGCCCCTGTGATGCAAATGGAGTGGAAGATTTGCAGTGTTATACCAGTGGGTGTAGATTTCACTTGTTTTAAGATACACAAATCCTAAGCCTATTTTTCTCTTTCTTTTCTGCCTCTGGAGCTAATACGTTTAACTCTCAAAGAGGAGACAGCTGGTTGTTAGCTTCAGCTTCTCTTGATGTTCATTTTCTTTTTAAGTGAGCTTGCATATTATTCTAGCTTAATTAGATCTTTCTGCAGATAAAATCCTTGGAAGGGGTCCACCCCCCTCCCCCCATTCTGCTAGGTTTCTTGCTTGATTTCTTTCACATGTCCCTTCCCCAGTGAATATATCTGAATGTTACGTGGCGTTAATTAAGGATCTCAATTGCATATTCGTCTTTGCAGAGCTTGCCAGTGTGTACAGGCAACCGTGATTGATTGGCAGCACACGACGAACAATGGAGAAGCCTTAACAAGGCTTGGCAAAGCAATACGTTCGGTGGCGACCATGCAGAGGGGAAGAGCTTCACACAAAGACTTCAGGAAAATCTGTGCTTGGTGACTTTTATTTCCTTAATCAACGGCAGGAAACAGTTCAGCCCTGCTGCAGCTGGTGATAAAGTAGCTCCCCCAAAGCCCACCACTAGATGAAATAACCACATGGCTAGAGGTAGAACAAGCTGTTCTGGAACACGCGTTTGTATGGTTATTCAGGGAAGTCTTAAGAAACTGTGATTCTTCCCAGCAATGGCACGGAGCTGGGAGGTTTTGGTGTTGGGCTCTGCAGTTGTGCCAGGACAAGGTGCTTGTGATGCTCGTGCAAAGAGTCCCCTCCTAGTTGAGGTCCTGACTAGTTGACCCAAGGCAACACAGGTCAGCCGTCTGTTCTGCTGCCATCCTAGGGCAAAGCTTGAGCAGGGCGGAAGAGACAAAGTCTGAATTTACCTCAACTCACGCAGGAGGTCTTACATAGGCAGGGTGAGTTTCAGTTGTGGCCACCTGCCCCATACATCAGGGGAAAAGCTCATCCCAGTTCTGTCCATCAGGCACCGTCCACGGTGCTGTGGTGGTCTCTGGTACTACCAAATCTGAGCACCTCACAGCTTCCCTCGCATCTTTGCATTCTCCTCCCGTTCCTAAGGGGTTAAAAACTGCTGCGAGCTCTGCTTTACAGAAGAGAATCAGAGGCACAGAGATGTCACCTCTTCAGTTTCCTAAGCAATGATGAGAAATCCTGGGGCAGAACTAGGAATTAAACCTGGGTTTCCCATTGGCGTTCCTCGGGGAGTTACCTCAGGGGTTTCCTGCCCACAGGGACAGGACTATGGCTGGTAGCACATAGTAAGAGGGCGCAGTGGTTCAAGCAAAACACTAAGGAATCACAGCAGTCTGGGATCTGTTACGTTTGGGAGCAGTAGCATAATGCAGCAGCATTAGAAACTCCTTTCCCTCCATCTGTCATGCCTGGAGTGGCATTTACGCAGGCAGATCTCTATGCCAAGGGGTCATGTTACAGTGCAATTCTCTACTAACCATGTTACTGCATGTTTTTGCCTCACCTGTGTATGCAAGTCCAATCCATGTTACAGCTCAGGGGACAAATTCCATGCTAAAACAGAGTTTGACCTTATGTATACCAGCTGTAATAACCACTATTGCAGCAGGATTCCCAGGCATGTTCAGTTTTCTGAGCAGAGGGGACTGCTCACACCAATGAAGAAGGCTGCTGAAATGAGGTGTGCACTGTAAACTTTAGTGAGGGGTGACGTGCCGATCTCTAAAAGCTTGCAATATCTTTTTAGCCCATTGTGTAATTATTATTTCCTGCCTATTTTACCACCTCCTCCCTGTCCTGCACTTGTCTCCTGAGTTGAGAAGCACAACAGATCAGGTGTTTGGGTGCCGCCAAAGCACTTGGGAGATGGAGAATCAATATCTTTGCCTGCCGCAATCCTTTGCGTCTGAGCTGGGCGAACCCCTTAGGGTATGTCTGCGCCAGGTGAACTAAGTGCTTGAGAAGTCCTACCTTCTTGTAGGCAACAGCTGGATAAATTAATCCAGGGAGAACATGGCATGACTATCTTCTCATCAATTTAGAGATTGTCTCTTGAAGAGGTTGCCTGGGCTGCAGGGATGGCTCAGCTGCTTATGAAGCAGTTAGTGAACCACTGCGGTTAACAATCCTCATCAAGGTAAATTAGCACCAACATAGAAGATTTTAAATGAAAAATGGTCATACTGGATCACTTTAAATGTCCATTTAGTCTAGTATCCTCTCTTCATTGGTGGTTGGTAGCAGATGTTCAGAGAAAACTGTATGAGAAAGGCAAGCATGTAATGGTACACCATTCTCTGGTGTACTTGCCAGGCTGTGGGTTCTTGAAAGCTTCCTAAAATCTTGCTGTTTAATAGCGCTTAATAGATCTGTCCGCAACTTTGTCGAATCATTTTTTGAAACCTATTTTTGGCTTTCACAGGACTGTTGGCAGCAAGCTCCAGAATTTAACTATGCATTTGATGAAGTGTTTCCTTTTGTTAGCTTTGAATCTGCCACCTCCTAACTTCATTTTACGCCATTTCTTCTGCATAATCCTACCACGTGACCAAACTACATGGAAGTCTTTCTTCAGTCACCAAGAAACTTTTCAGGCTGGTGTCTGATCTATAGTTGCATGCCTGCGCAATTGTTGTGGTTATGTGTATGTGTCAAGGGGAGGTTGTTTTTCACTTAACCAAGTTCATACCAATTCCATTACAATAGCCTGAATAGGTCTGCGGTTGATTTAACTCTTCTCGCTTCTTGGAAGTGAAAGCTTTGCCAATGTAAAGCACCGATACCTTACTGTGACCACACTCACTCAGTGAGTAGGTGTAGTCAAAAGAGCATGTCTTTCAGCCACAGCTTTGTTACAAATGCTTTTCCAGCACTAGTGAGTTTTACCAGGGAGATGTGGAGTTTTACCAGATGCTGTGGAGATGGCGTGTTGTCAAGGCTGTGCTCCGTACCAGCCTGTAACCCACAGGCAGAAAACAGGGCTTTCCTGCAAGAGCGACGCCAACAAGGCAGCTCACCCCTTTGCTGTCCTGACCAGTACGTAGGCCAACAGAAGTCTTCAGTGATCCAGCCTTTGGGGCTAAACCAGCCTGATGGGATGCAAAGCTGTCCCTTGGGTCATTTGAAAGAAAAAGCACAAATATCCTCATGAGGTCCCTTCCGATACTAAGGAGTCTCCCCGCCCAATAACTGTACTAATGACACAATGTTCACTGAAGGTGTGTGCCTATGATTTGCATAAAAAGCTATGTCCCTAAGACCCTATCTGACAGTCTGATAAAAGTCTTGATTTCTCAGGAACCCTTGACTTTCTATGAAAAGCAGTGAGACAGATATTGAGAGTTCTGCTCATTTGAAATTCAAGCCACTTACTCAGAAATCTAAATATGGAGTTGGACTTCTATTCTATGATATATTGGCCTTTGTCTTGGGCTGTCGTAAAGCAAACATGATAAGCTAACAACTGGCATAAAATTTTCAGTTACTTTCTAAATGTTACAGTAGCAGAGAACGAAGTAGAATTACCAAAGGGTCAAAGGCATAGATTAGAAACATCATTAAGAAATGGTAAGAATTACTGATAAGTTTTAGTGTCTTTGTTTTATTACTTCCCTTCCCTTTGCAGTCAGGTCTGCAAACACACTGATTCACATTTAATTGAACAACAGCTTCATTGTGAAACCTGCCATTCTTAGCTCCAGTATAGAAAATATCTTTAAAAACACCACCCCCGCTTTCTAACATTGTACAGACAAAGAATTACAGCTCATCTGCCATAGGATATACACTACAAGTGGCATCATCTTCCTTAAGTTTCATTTTCTCCGTCATACATGGCGTGACAAGCAGCAGTCCGGGGCCCAAGTGCTGCGTGTGCCTCTGTGCGGAAGGGCTGCCTTGCTGACAGCCCTCAGGAGGCCCTCTCCTTCTCCCACCGCTCTCCCACTCTTCATGCGCCTCATGTGTGTGCCTCGGACACGACCAACGTGCTCTGGGCCGGTGTCTTGTAGCTGCAGACTAGGGCAAGGCAGGCGATGCTGTGTGGAGGTATGTAAGGGTTGTGCACAAGCAAACACACCTCCCACTTCCCTGGAAACAGCACAAAATGAAGCATGTTCTGCTTCCTTTGGCCGTGGGCTATTGTATGCTGCAACATTCGCTACATATGATCAAGCATATATATTTGATTGCTCTCGTATAAATAAAAACAATTAGCCAGCTCAGAGCATTTGGCCTACATTTCACCATTTTGCTCATGAAGCTGAGCTGGATAGGAGTGTGAAAAAAACAGAGCTTGTGAAAGCCCTGGTGTTGACACAGTTATGTCAGGGGAAAAAAAAAAATTAATCTTGATAACTAATTTCCTTTTAAGCGATGCGTTCCTTTGGTGCTTTCAGCTGTGGCTTCCATTGCTGTCCTGGCAAGCCCCATCTCCAGTAGATCATGCAATGCATAGATGATAGGGTACACAGTCCAGGTTGGCGGTGACTCAGGCTGGTTGGTACTGGCAGCTACTCAATCTAGGTAGTAGTCTGATGACCTTGGTGCAACTCCTAGGAGTGGTATGCACCTATTGCAAAGTCTAGGCTTGAGGAGAATGCGTGAGACGCTTCTGACCTGCCTCTAATTTAGGATACTGCAGCCGTGTGCTCAAGAGTGCATTCACTTCAGCTTATTTCAATTCCAACATACAGGTCACGGTGCAGTGGAAGATGCAATGGTTTGGAGGAGAGCGAATGGTCCTTTAGGTCAGATGACAGATGCAAGCATGTACGCAGGATGCCCCATGCTATGTAATACATCCCTATATCTGCCTTAGACCATGTGAGATTTCACAGGTCTAGTGTCACCATAAAGTTAACTCACCAGAGTGATCTAAATTGTCTTAACCAAGGCTAAAAGTGACAGTTCAGTACAGATAAATTCATTTTTAAGTTGGTTATTTACAGTAGATCAGCCTGTGTGAATCACACCTGAACAGCCCATTCCACTACCTGGGTAAGGATTTGTCTGGCTCTGTCATTTTTTGCCATTTTTAAACTCCTCACGCAGTCAAGGCTAGTAGAAGGAGGCTGGAAACTTCTCTGGAATGCTGGTGCTTTCCCTCTTGCTTTCAGTTTTAACCTTTAGTTGTTTTACTTTCAGCCAAAATTGCTGAAAGCCCTTTCCTCCCAATCTGCGCACTAAGGATTATGAGAAGCTAATGAGAAAAGCTAAAACTCATTTGCTCAGAAAGAATAATTCCAACTCTCTCCTGTGGCAAATCAGAAAATGAGGCAAAAGTAATGCCAAACATACTGTAACTATCATATGACTTCTGGGTGTTGCCCCCAGTTCTCTAGTAAACATCTGTCTAGGGTGACCAATTTCAAGTCACTTTTCTCCATCTCTCAGTTTCTGCCTCAGGAGAAGTTTAGAAATAGCGCTTGCCCTTAGTATCGTGTTAAGATCCAGCACTGGAAAACCTCTTTTATATATTCTGAGTGTTACTGATGATCCCAGAATGCTGAGACAGTGCAGCGTGGTAAGTCTAGTCCGATAAGACTCAAATATTTGTGAGTGAATTATCTACCCTATAGAGGCTATTCTCCGTTTTTCCATCTTGCTCATTTTTATGCTATATTCCAATGTGTATTTGAATCTCTCTGCACTGCCTAACTTCACACGGCCATTGGGGTGGGGGAAGAGAAAAGGCTAAATTCATGGCTCATGTAACTGCCCTGAAGCTGCTCACCAGGTTCTCCTTTTGGCTCCTGTGGAGTGCCCGAGGCTGGGACCACCCTGTAAAGCTCACAGGCTTTGGTGTTCCTGCTCCAGCTGCATTGCTGACATGGTGAGGTAGACAAACAGAGCCACTGCACGTCCTCAAGAACCTAGATATAGCAGCGACAGTAAGAGATGTATTTGAGGTTAGGAGAAATTAGCATTCATGCTGGTGTGGTAATTTCAGACCCCTGGGAAGGAATGGGTTTTCTCCTCCTTTTTTTTGAGCTGCTATAGACCAAAGCTGCATCCTCAAGACTATGAATTTGCACAGAAAGGCATGTCTGTCAGAGGGGAAAAGATTATAAAAAAGTAGTTTACTAAAAGGAAAATTGGTTTCAATGGAAAACACACATCCAACAAAATGCCTGGAACAATTTGACTGCAGCAAATACCTGACTCTATGCTTCAGTCCAAGATAAGCTATCAGGCTGACTGAAGAAGTAATGGAATTAAATTATACTGTCTGTGTTATGCTGGAAGGGCAGAATAAATGATCCCCAGACTTTGCAGTCTCGAAGGACTGTGGCATTTTCATGAATTTTCTACACAGTGTTGCTTGCAGCCAGACAAGACACCTGCTAGCTCGCTCCTCCTATCGTGCCTCTGCTGTTCGGGTCTGTTGCAAAGCCTGATGTGGTAGTGGTAGAAGACGAGTGCAGTAGGGCTAGATCTGCAGAAAACATTTCCAGCAGTGATAGAAAGGTAGTGGAGAGAAAAGCTGCTTCCCTGAATACTTGTGTTCATCTGGGCTCCCCCACTTCTGCTCCTGGCACTTCTTTTGGACGATCCTAAACAAATCCCTTCTTCTCTCTCTTGAATGGCTTCTTTACCAAGGAAAACTGAGGAAGAAGTCATCTAAGTGAACTAAAAGCATGAATTTCAAATAGGTGAATCATCTGCATTAAAGTGGACGCCTTTAGTAAGAATTGGGGTGGGCTAAATTAAATGTTCTTCAATTTGCTTTGGAGGTGAAGTATACTGCAGAGAATAAACATACCTTTAAGTTAAAATGCCCACATGGGGCTTTAATGTGATTTAATTAAGTTTTCAAAAGTTTTGTTAGCTTGCCAAGTTCATTCAAATTAGGTTTCCAGAGCGTCTCGCTGTAGGCAAACCCATAGTTTCTCCCACTGGTGAAATGGGGACCTTTCTACCTTAGAAAAGCGATGCTGCCGGACTCAGTTCATTAATACCTAGAAAGCACTTTGCTCTGTGGGAGGCATGAGGCAAGACGTGCGTAGTTTTCTCTCAGGAGTCCAGCAGATGCAGGCTTTGGGCAGCTGCACGTGGCTCTGTGCAAGGCTCCCAGCTGCACCCCTCTCCCAGAGGCCTGCCAGCTAGCAAGGACGGTGCCATCACCTGCATGAAGCCGTACCTGAGGTGGCAAAACACTGGTTCTGCTCTTTCTTCTGCCACCAGCTTCGCATGTACCACACATACCTGCCTGCTAGAAATGGGGCCGTAGCAATGTATATGCATTTACTCTTTAAAGTGCTTTGAAGCCGAGAGGGGAGAGAGGGATTTGCAGGCCTGTTGTGAGCACCTGATGTGGGTGACTTTACTGTGCCATTTCACTATGGGAACTCAACTGCAGCAGATTCCTGGAAACCTGATCCCTGAGATAAAGAAGGAAGAACTGAAACAGCAGTATCTGTCCAGTGCTTCAGACTTTCAGTTCAGAGGCAGGTCAGAGCCTCCCTGACCTGGAACAAGGCTGTCAGTATAAAGATAGCTGCTCTCAGTCATAGGCACCCAGTGGGCCTAGGTGGAGGCAAAAGTTACATTAAACAGCCACACTGCTTTCAGAGTCACATGAGACCTACTGACATGCATTTTCTAAGAGACTGATGACATTTAAAGCTCTTCGAGTGAACTATTCACTTTCCATTTATAACAGGATATTCATCCCCCTGCTTGTTACGAGAATGAAGCACACTGATCACCATCCCAATGACCAAACATTTGCCATCTCAAAAATGTTCTCCCGGAGAACAAAATATACATCTTCATTGTTAAATTCTGTCTCATCAGTAATGCTGGGACAGATTATCTTACAAAGGTATCAGATTTAACAGAGCACCTATCTCACTAATCACACCAGCCTTTTTCCAGATGGCATTTTGAATACAATATAGACCGAGGGCTTTGCTAACCAACCCATTATTCAATTAATTAGCACTTATAAATTAAGTATGTGCCTAGCAGACTGTGTCTTCCCATGTAGCAAGCCTCTCCTCACAGTGCAGCAAAGAAGGACGGTGAGTCAGTGGGTCACCACAGGTGACAGGCAAGGCCACCTCAGTTGGTCATCTCGACTGAAAAACAAGAGGCAATTCCCATATGCCCAGGCTGCATCCAAAGAAGGAGCTCAGAGTTGAAGATTCAGAGCTCTTTGTATACTCTTATGTTATAGGCTAGTATGTTGTTTGGTGGTGTTGACATGTGGGTGACTGCTCAAATACCACCGTGATAATAAGATGAACATGTAGCCAGGTACCTCACTCATCGGATACACTAGCATGCGTCCGCTGGAGTCTGTGGCCCGCTTGTTACTGCACACCCCACGGGAAGGCTGATCTGTGGGCCCCCTGAGGCTGATGGCGGTTCATACAGCAAGACCAGAAACAGCTTTAAACCATCTTGCTGAACCATGATGAAAAGTATCAATGCAAAGCCCAGTGCAGGCTATAGCTGTTCATGCGTGTGGCAGAGACCTGCCCTCACCTCTGTGCGGTTGCTGGCCTCTAAAGCTCACTCGGGTGAACTGGCAGAGGCTGCAGTCACACCACCAAGCTGGAGGGCGAGGTGCAACGTGCCGGTTACAAACTGCTTCTCCAAAGTGAGACACAGATTAGGTTTGGGACTACGCCCAGTTTACTTAGCTGTCAGTGTACTCCCTGGTTTGGGAAATCCCAAGGTGGCAAGCTGCTGGCACCTGGGAGGTCACATCGGTCGCTCTGTACTTGCCCTGTTCTTAGGCTCGTTTTCTAAGTATTTGCTACTGGTCACGGCTGGAGAAGACATACTGGATTAAATGGACCTTTGGTGCGTTCCAGGTGTAGCCAGTCTTATGTTCTTACAATCAGTGAAACGAGCTTGTAATAAAACTGGTTAGCTAAGGCCATTTTGGTATTGAGTGTTCATTTGTGAAATGCTTTGAACATCAGGTGATAGCAGCTAATCCTTGATTACCAGTAATGACTGCTTTTTCAAAAGGAAATATGGGTGGGGAGAAAAGGGAATTTCTGTTCAGTTCCCAATCCTGGTTGCCTGGGGAATGCTTTTAACATGCAGAAGAACAGATTTGCATGTTGATATTTTGGGGATGTTTCCCAAGAGAAAAAAAGTGCAACTCAAAACTCTAGCTGACTTGGGGGTCTTGTCACGATTATATCCTCCAAAGGTTTGTGTTATTCAGCTGATGAATAGGGTTTAAATAACGGAAAAACAAAGGTATCGCCTTATGTAAATAACAGCATCATCACCGCATGCGCTGTCTTCCTCTACCTGTCCCATTGTTAGACCAGACATGATGGAGTGGTTTGCTTATGGTGTTCACTTGCTCTGCCCGTAACTTGTGATGTCTTATTCAGCCGGAATCGATAGTTTCTGAGAAACGCCTGATGGATCTGTGGACACCAGTGACATAAGTGCCCAGCTCCCGTCGTGCCTTTGCAGAACAGATCCGCTTTGACCACGAGGCTGGTACAAATGTCCATGTCAAATGTATCCTGGCTATCTGGGCAGAAGGGCTGAACTGTGGAAAATCAAAGCAGCTTTTGCAAGGTATACAAGCATCTAAAAATACAAACTGAGGCCCATCCAGCTTTTCAAATCATCCACACGGGTCAGGTCCTTAACTCCCACTGATTATAATGAGAAAGACTTAAGTGCTTCTTAAAATCCTGCTAGGTGTGTGTCTGCCTCCTTTGGCCTGTATGTGAACGCCTCTCATGTCGGGCCTTTCTCAAACAGAAATGAGGCTGTGTGACGTGCCGCGGTCCACACAGGACTAGTTAAAAGAGAAAAGGGAATTTCAGACTCCAGCGTGGTTACCACAGCACCAAATTTACATCAGGGCAACAAAACCAGATAGTTCCCATCACCGCTGTGTGATGTCTTTTGTCACGATAGCTGAATATTGAGGACTGGAAGAGATTCTCCAGTCAAAATGTGTTCGTTTTTTACATGTATTGTGTTACTCTGTTGCAGGTGAGGGTGCAGCTATTCAGGCGTGCTGGTCATCGCAAGATGTTGCAGTGGAACCAGACAACCCAAACCAAGCAAAGACCACCAAGAAGCCCACAGTGGACAGCAGGCTTCCCGATTTGCAGTCATCTACCTTCAGACAGTAAGAACTTTTAGTGTGGACAATGCTGGAGTAATCTTTAAAATTGTCATAGACATCTGTGAGCTGTTTTAGGGAAAGGACCTCCCATGACGGGAAGGAGAAAGGCCTCTGGCAAGCACTATAAATCATGTAGCATCCCACTGTGGCCCTGACCGAACAATTAAAAGAAGATGTTTAGGAACAAGTCAAACCCTAACTTACCATTCTCATTGCCAGCTCCTGTGTGGTGCTGCTTAGATAAGTCTTGTTCCTGATGGCTAAAGATAGAAATGTTTTTCCACTCTGATTTTGTTTTCCTTTTTAAAGTCTATTAGAGAAGGCCTCAAAATAGTTTGGGAGTTTATTTAGTTCTTGTTCTTCAGTTTGGTTTCGTGCTGGACATCCCATACTGGCTGGCCCTGGAGACAGCAGAGCTCTAACTGGGGCAGCCGAGCAGGCTGGTGCCCAAATACAACCTGCCATCAAAAATCCTTTATGAACCATGGTTAGGAGCGAGTGGAGGATGAAGCCTTGTGATCTTGCTGCTAAGACAGAAATCTAATGGCGGCCTGTTTTAATGGTGTATAGTGCTGCCATGTCCAGGAGGAGCCAAATGGGGACCATTTTGTGGGGACCATCAGGGGTGAAGCTGAATCAGTCCCCAGCTCTGCTTGCTGCATCAGGAGCTCATGTAGCTGCCTGAGCTCGGTGGCCGTGTACCAGGAAGCTGGCTGCTGCTCCGGTAAGGGCTCCAGGTGCCCATTGTCACAAAACGTGCTGTTCTTGCCAGCTTCATAGCTAGTTCCTTGGTAATGCTTCTTCGCTGTGCGGTGGTCTCTTCCAGATATGCCAAAGAAAACAGGGTGGATTTTGTGCAAGAAAGTATTTTCATATTATTTTCAGTGAGGAGGTAAGAGTCATTTTTCCTGCATCAGCCAAAAAGAGAAATTCTGGCAATATGGTTTGACTTCTGCTGCCTTCACAAGTTGCCTTTGCCTCCATCAGAGCAGTGTTGATAGCTTGCAGGTTTCACTACTGGTGGCTGTGATCAGCCAGAGGAACTCTATACCGTCCAGGAGAAGTATTTATCCCAGTTATCAAACACCAGGCACGCAGCACGTTGTCTCTTATCGCATCCCCTTTCTCTGTCTCCACCTTCCTGCCAGCCAGTCCACTCCAGAAACCATCCCTTGTCCTGCACCTAGTCTCCAGTTCAAAATGAAGTGAATCTTTCCTCGATCACTGAGCATATAGGCCTTCTCCAGCCAGGATTAGTGAAAAACTTGTATCAACTGGTCATTGTTGCAGGGAAAAATGGCTCAGCTCATGTAGGTTAAGCCAAATCAGGATTGAAGTGGTTTATTGGTTTATTAACGACGTGTAATTAACTGACAATCAGTGAACTATACATTCAGGATCTATGTCAGCAATACAGCAGTTCAACCGCAATGGTAGACACTTAGAAATCACTAATAAATTCCTGCAAGTTCCTAAACACACTTCTGTAACTAATCCCCAGAAGGTCTCATCCCACACACCCAGGCACTCACCCCTCTCTCACTGGCAGGGGGTTCACTTCTGGGAGGGCAGGTCCCCGCACTTATGCCCTGCTCCCACTGGGGCTGTGGCTGCTCCAGCTCTAGGGATGCCCACGCTACTCCCTACAATCATCTAATGCACCCACTGGTGGGAAGGCACCCCAGTAGGTCACCCACGTGCAACCAAGGTGTGGGTCCCTACATGCTGCACCCCACAGGGTCAGGCCACATGCTGGGTTCCGGCTGCTGATGGTGTCTCATGGATGGGCAAGCTGCTGCATCTGGTCTCAGCAGAGGCTGTGATGTGCCAGATGAGTTTTGACTGCTGCTCTGTTCCCACTCTGAGGCCTCTCCCTGCTCCATTACAAATTTTTATGCTTCTTTTATACAGCTTTTCAAACTGACTCTTTCTTTGTTTCAAAATCATCTTTGTCATTCCCTGGTTACCATTTAATCCAGCTGATGGCTGCCATCCTCTTTAGCATGATCACTTGAGGACTGATGGTTATTTCCCTCTTCAGCAAGATCAGTTTTGGGCAAATGCCCTCTCAGACACTTTTGGGTTTTCCATCCGCACATGCTGTTTACACTCACTTACCTATCTTTAACAGCTGTTGTTTTCCACATCATTTTGCCAAGGGTGAGCTGCGCCGGCACCACCACAAGTTATGTTACACAACTATCAACCTGATATAAAAGAAAAGAATACTGGTCCCATGGCTGGATTTGGGGGAAGGTTATTTCTATATATATATTTACTTTTCAATGCCTACCAGTTCACGATTTTTTGAACGTAGTTACCTCAGCTTGCATAGCTATATGCAATTAATCTGTTCAAATGCAGTCATTGTGCACAGAGGACCAACCACATATGTCTGTAAGCCTAATCCCCAGTGACCCCGCATCTGGGGGGAGACAAGGAGGGGAAGGAGGAAGACTTAAAAGCTATTTCTGTCATACCATGTTCTGGGAGACTACAGACGCTGCTTGAGCCAGTATAATGTGCAGCAGCCCAGGGCTCTGTTTCTCCTGAACCTCCCAGGCAGAAAATCGGAGGACAGTCCTAAAGGTGGGACTGGGAAGCTGGCGTGGTGACCACACGCCAGCACTTGCCTCACTGGGACGCTGAGGGCAGTTCTCAAGGGTAGCTCCTTTCCTCTTCCAGGCCCCTTGCAGCTCCCAGAGGGGTGTAAAATGCCCATGTGCCACCTGGCCTCTCACTCACAGTCTGCAGGGCCGCGGCAGCTCTCGTTGCCCATTTTGTTCCTTGCCCTCTCTCACCTGTTGTGTGCGATGCAGGCTTGGTGCCAAGCTCTTGAGCAGCTGCCCTTTTCCAGCTCCCGGGCATGCCAGCCCGAGGAGGCCCAGCCCCGTTTGTTTGCAGTGGCAGCCCACGAATAGTAACTACTTGAGGCCATTTTGCACACTTCTGTCATCTTATAATTAGCACTTGGTCCCACAGTCTGTGAGAGTCCCCCCCTCCCTGCTCCTGTGCCCCTCCCCTTCCTCTGCTGCATATTGCAGCATCATCCACAGCCATCTTCAGAGATGTTTGTAGATCACGTGTTACCCAAAGTTCCTGCGTGTGACCGTCAGCCGCACAGTCTCATTTTCCCCCACAAATGGCACTAATGGGCAGAACAGTCACCAAACTGGACAAATCCTCACTTTGCTTTGCTCTGTGCTGGGCCCTTCTCTCACGGCTACATCAAAAGTAATTGTCCGACCTCCTCCTGCCCCGTAGTGAGACACCTCTCCTTGCCCTAGGTGCCTTCTCCCAGTCCTGTAAGGCAGGAGACCCAAAGGAAGCAGGGATCTCATTGGTGGCTATGCCCAAACCCACTGGAGGAAAACAGAGTGCTCTTCACGTGCTAACTCCTCAGGGTGGCAAGATAAACCCTTAACGACTTCCATCTTGCAGGTTGTTCCTTCCTAGGTGCTGCTGCGCAGCTTTCCCCAGCCCCGTCCTTCCTCCCGCAGCTAATCTCCGGGACATGGATTGCTTTGCACATTTTGTTCTTGGCAGTTTGAAATGTTGCCTCAGGCCCTTATCGCCTTAAAAAATCAGATCATATAGTGGTGGCCTTAGAGACGGCCTGATTGATATCTGAGCAGCCAAACAAACAGTAAATTTGAATAAAATTTGGCACCCTGTTGCCTATTAGTTTTGCCGATTCTGAGAGGATAATTCACCAACATCAAGTAAGGTGTGTGTCCTGAGCGTGCATGGGACTGAGGCTTTGGGTGTGTAAGAGTTTGCACAAATGGTGTGCAACCTTCATGAAGGGCCTTTTGCCCGTTCCAGATCCTGCACACCCCAGCCTGTGCAGTCACGGGGATTTGGTATCGCTGGCCACTGCCAACCCAACAGGACTTCTCTGTGTATTTATACAGAAATACAGACGCTTGCAGGAAGAGGAGAGATTTTCCCGGTGATCCTTAAACAAACACTGATGAAGCCAGGAGCTCCTGCAGCTCAGCTTCCACTAGCACCACTAGAGCTTGTAGCAACGGTGAGAATGTGCTCAGGGGAAGATCATATTCCTGGGTGACCATTTACCGTGTAAACGTGAGACAATAATTCAGATAGTCTCTCGCCGCTTTCTTCAAACTCATTCTCCATGGTCTTAGGAAGTAATGCCGTGGGAGAGCGTATTCCCATTAAAATCTTCTCTGAGTTGAATATCACCATGAACCTGCCTGAATAGCCCATGCTTGTTTTATTTTGGATGACGCCATTGCTTGGGCAGAAGGCAAGGAGGGGAGGGCTGCACCAACTGCTGCTGTTGCATGTGCCCTGAACTAACCCGTGTGGTGTTTTCCTCTGCAGACTAGATGAGCTGAGTCCTGGCCCGCGGATAATGCCAGACGCAGCATCCAAGGGTAGGCTGTCCGATGAGTAGACTTCATGCTTGGGTGACAACACCACACAGCCACACATAATTTCCAAACTGCTGGCCTTTGCAGGGTAGCATACCCGAGCCGTAAATTGCACCCAGGGCATTAGAAGGAGAGTTGGTTCAGTTCCCCAGTGGCCAGTGCAGACCTGGCAGCCCAGCAGCCGAGAGAAACCGCCTAGTTGGCTACAACAGCAACTGCACTGAGGTCTGGGAGTTAAAAACAGGGGGGTTTCCCTCCAGCAGTGCTCGTCTACTTATTGGCTTGAATCTAATCACAGCCACCTCAACTTGTAACTGATACTGTCCTCCCTGCAGTGCAGATGATGTTCGCTTGGGTATCAGATACAGCTGTCTGTGTTTGCTTTTGTTATCACCCACCATCAGCAGGTCTCTTTAAAAGACCAGCTCTGACCAGACACCAAGGAGAAAAGAAAGATGCCATTTATCCTCTTCCCTCTAGCTGATCAGCCCTTTCCCATCACATAAATGCCACTGAGAGCTGATTCTCCTAACCTAGGATGAAAATCCATGTGGCACCCCTGGCTCCCTTGCGTAACGTATCATGGCACGTTCAGCAAACCGGACACTCCCCATTAAACACACTCAGCCTTCTAGGCACACAGCCTCTCTATACCTCCTGCACGATACCGGTCCTCTTTCTAACCCACAAGCCTGCACAGCTTTGAGAAATCTGGTCATAAGCCTCAAGCTAAGGAGGC
Organism: Phoenicopterus ruber ruber; assembly: GCA_009819775.1. Classification (NCBI taxonomy): domain Eukaryota; kingdom Metazoa; phylum Chordata; class Aves; order Phoenicopteriformes; family Phoenicopteridae; genus Phoenicopterus; species Phoenicopterus ruber. The sequence continues at coordinate 94,264,879 of CM020215.1, read as the reverse complement.
CACGCTCAGCCGCTGCCGTGAATGGTGGCATGACCTTGAGGGTATCTGGCCTGTGTGGAGCCAGTGCGGCTCCAGTAGGCTAAGGCTGATGGCCTAAAAAAGCAGGTCTCTCGGTTGGTTGCTTCAGGGGCTGGTTCTGGGTTGTAGCCATGGATCGCCTGGAGAAGGGTGCCACATTATGACTCGTCCCCAGACTGCTAGCTTAATGGCTTAGGGAGGGTAGGAGATGATTGTGGCCTCTCCTTGAGGTCTGAGAAGAGCATGCTGAGGTTAGTTGGGTGGGTGGTCCTCAATTTCAGGCTAGGTCATTCTTGCAGGTAACTTCCAGAAGAACATGTACCTGCTAGGAGATACCAGGAAAGGCCTGGCTGGCATGCACTCATCCCGATTCCCAGACCGAAAAGAAAAAGGAGGATGGAGTTAAAGTTGAGAGAACATGTCAGTAGCTTAAAGGCAAGAATATACACGAAATACAATATTGCAACCAAATAGATTCAGAGTTAAATCCAAGTATGCTTTGGAAACATGCAGGTAAGGATCACGTGTAACTTTTAACTGTCCTGTAACAGTCCCGTGGGATCAAGGCACATTAATTACTTGTGATCACAGAACAGATTAAAACGATAGTTTTAATGGTGCATTAAAATGCCCTTTTTTTTCCTCTTTTCGTGCAAGGTACAAGTGTAGGATTGATGAGACTGGGGGCAGTAGGATGAGTTCCCAGAGCGAGATGCTGCGGCCCCTCGCATGCTGGCCTCCCTCAGCTCCTCCCTGGTGGGACGCAAGGTAACCCCACTCGCTGCTTGCCCCCCGTATCCCGGGGAGAGCAGTGCTGGGCTCTGTGAAGCACCGTGCGGCAGCGCTACACGCAGCGGTGTCAGCCCGCCGGCTGTGCGGGCTGGGGGTTGCAGGCGAGGCCGAGGAGACACAGGCCTGTTGCACAGGGGAAGGCTGGCGGGCAGGGTGGCTCTAGAGGCCTCCCTTGGGGAGCCCCAGGGGGCCCACTGGCTTTGGGAGCGTGGGGGCCTGGTAGGCGGGTGAGTCCCCCCTTGCAGGGGTGATGCCTGCCCTGCTCTGGGGCTCTGGCCACCCCACACAGAGGTTTCCCCGCAAAGAAATCCCAAATCCCAGCGGGCCGCGCAGTGCCAGCTGTCGTCCGGCACTGGGGCTGCGCTGCCGGCTGCCCCCCGGCCCCGGGGCGGCAGAGGCGTTTGTGCACCACCCTGAAGGTCACCCTACAAGGGCGGCTGCGGCCTTCCCCTCTCCCCGCATCCCTGCTGCTGCCCCCCCCGGGGGTAGGCAAGCGGGCAGGCAGGTCCCGCTCCCCACCGCGCCACCCGCACCCCCGGGGAGCCTCTGCCTGCCCTCCGGGCAGGTGCTTCCAGCGCAAACGCGGCGGAGCGTGGGGCTGGGAAGGGAGAGCTGCTCGCATTAAATATTCCGCAGCCGTGCTACACGTGAGCCAGCCGGAGCGTGGCGGGGCCGGGAGCAGAGGGGCGGGCGGGCTGGTGCGGGGCAGCGGCGGCGGCGGCGGCGGCGGCGGCAGCAGGAGGAGGAGGAGGAGGAGGAGGAGGAGGAGGAGGGGAGGAAGGCGATGATCAGCCGCTGCTGCGGCGGTGCCGGCTGGGCGGCCCGGCCCCTGCAGGAGCCGGGACCCGCGGGGGCGGCTGCGGCAGCGCGCGGAGCTGGAGGTTCTAAAGTGCCAGGCGGGGCCTCGCTGCCCCGGCACAAGCGTGCACGTGCGCGTGCCCGCGCGTACAGGTGTGCAGGCCCGTGCCTACGCACCTGCACGCGCGGCCATGCGCACACAGGCGCACGCAGACGCCTATGCAGCTACGGACGGGCAGGGACACGCGCCCACGCGCGCCCAGTCCTGCACACCCGCGCGCGCACCCACGGGCACGCACATGCCCGCCCCACCCCGCGCCGCGCGGCGCCCGCCGCAGCCCGTCCGGTCCCGGCGGCGGGGCAGAGCTCAGGTGCGCGGCGGGGCGGCCCGGACCCACCCGCGCTGCCGCCGGCGCCGCAGCCCCCCGCCCCCTGCCGCACCCGCGGCCGCCGGGCCCCGCCCCCTCCCGCGCTAGGCCCCTCTGCCGGCGTCCATTGGCGGAGGCAGCGGCGGGGCGGGGCCGGCGGTGTATATGAAGGGGCGCGGCAGGCGGGGAGCGCCGCTGCTCTGTGCCCCGTGGGTTCTGCTCCGCTCCCCCCGCCGCCGCTCCCGCCCGCGCCCCCGGTCGCTTCCCCCACCCCGCCGGGCCAGCGCCGCCGGCCGCCCCGCAGCGCGGGCGGGCGCACCTACCCAGACCTTCCCGGTGCCGCGGGGCGCGGAGCCCGGCCGGGGCTTGTCCGTGCCGCCCACCGAGGGCTAGACCTCTCCCCGCCGCCGCTCGCCCGCCAGCTTCTTCGCCATGGCCCGCGGGAAGGCCAAGGACGGCGACGGCAACTGGAAGAAATTCATCTGGAACTCGGAGAAGAAGGAGCTGCTGGGCCGCACGGGGGGCAGCTGGTGTGAGTGCCGGGCCGGGGGCGGCGGGGCCGGGCCGGGTCGGGGGGCGGCGATGCGGCGGGCACTGCAGCACGGCCCGTGGCGCCCCGCCTCCGCCGGCTGCGGCGGGGCTGCGGCCCCCGGCGGGGGCGGCCCGGGGCGGGGAGGGGGCTCGGGCTGGGGCCGGCGCGGCACGTCCCCGCTGGATGAGGGCGGAGGGCCCTCCTTCCCCCCCGGCGTCCTGTGGGGCCCCGCGGGGGCCGGGGGGCACTGCCCGCGTAGCTGTGACTTCAGGTGGGGCCGGGGGTGAGGCGGGCTCGGCCCCCGGCCCCGGGATGGAGCCCGGGGCGGCCCGACCTTGGCGAGGGCGCCTCGTCCTTGGGTCTCCTTCCCCGGCGGCTGGCCCGGCCCGGGAGCATCGCCGTCGGGGGAGCCTGCCCTCCCAGCCGTCATCTGCCTTGGACTTCAGGGTGGCTTTCTTTTTTTCCCCTTTTTCTCTGGATAAAGGAAACTGAGCTATTTTTACCTCGTCGAGGGAGAACAATTGGCTTTTAATGCCTCTGCAAGAAGGAAATGGCTATATGTGCATTCGTGATTAAATGCTCGTGATGTATTTATTAGGTGCTGTACAAATAGCACTTAGACTAAGAGGCTTTTAACGTTTTCTTTACGCAAATAGACAGTCTTCCAGTTGCTGCCAACCACAGCTGGTGTGCCACCCTTGCGATGTTGAATTCAGCTCCTGTTGTAATGGATCAGCCGGAGGTGCCACATCTGGAGCTTCCAGCTTTAGCTCTGGCAGGCGGGCGGACTAGAGCAGGCTTCTGCTGTATCTTTACGTGAGCAGAATTGGGTTGTGGGTGCGCATGGATAGGTATTTTCTGCTCCTGAGGCACCAGGCAACTGCGCAGTGCTTCAGATGCGGAGGCTGAACCAGGTCCTTCTCCCAGAGTGCCTCTACCTATCTGCCTAGGACTGATTTCCATTTGTGGAGTCGATCTGCAGGCTGATGATCCAATTCCTCTGTTACAAACCTACCTGTTGGGGGAAGCTTTCTCATTCAACCCTGTCCTGCTCGGTGGCTAGACCCACTGTGTATTTTCTGAGACCTAGGAGTGGCTTTGACCTTAAAGGTGTCTCTGGCGTTAAGAGCATCCTGGCTGGGAACCTGATTAAATAAGCTACCTCCCAGCGTTTGCCTTTTGATGTTACAAAACTCAAAGGCGTTACGCTGCAGACAACAGCATTAGTGTTTGGTTTGTTACAACAGCACCTCCTATGACTCTGCTCTGGAAAAAATTTCCACATGTCCCTGACGTCACAGCGTTACGCTGCTTGGATACCAAAGAGTGCTTTTAACTCCCGGAGCACCACATTACCGCACCCAGCTCTGCCTTCCAGCCCTGACTACCTTCCCTGCCTCCGGTGCACACGAGGAAGATGAGAGGATGGAGTGCCTTTCTGACAGTGTCCCTCAGCCTCTGTGTCGCTGGCTGTCCTTCCTGCTCACCTGTCTTTCATAGATTTGAAAAGAAAACAACCAGAACCGCCTGCTTTCATCGAGAGGCTTCTCCACTGATGGAGCTTTTTTTAAGATGGGGCTGGGGAGGGAGGAGGAGTACTTCCACCTACTGCTTCCTCCCCTTCCCTTGTAGCTGGTCACTTCAAGTCCTTCAAATAAACCACCTCTTTTTCACTTGCAATTAGATGAGGACAGTCTGAGATCAAGCAGGCTCTCCTTCAAGTACTCTCTGGCCTCTGTGCTGGCCTGCTTGTTCCTGCAGCCTGATTAGCATATAGTTGCTTGGCATGGGCTAACTTATCCTTCCCGTAGGCGGCCTGGTGATGCCTAGTACAGCATGTTACTGTGCAGTTAATCAGTTGAGATAATCCTTGTAAGCTGGTAACTGATACCCGGAGTCTGAGCCACGCTGCGTCTCCAGGCTCATCTCCACCCCCTGCTCCCCCCCAGATTATTCCAGGCATCTCCCTTTAGACCAAAACTAAATTCACTCTTTCATTATTATATAATTCACTTTTTAATTGGTATGAGCAGTGCTGGAGCGCCTTTGTAGACATACAAGGCTGGTAAACCTCTGGTACTGTGACATGTCTAAGTACTTTCCTACATTTGAGATTGAGTATTGGAGCTAATTTGGGCCCAAATTCTGCTCCTGTTGTCTTTAATAGAGGTGACAGCCTGAATTAGTAGGGGAAATCAGGCTTTACAATTGCTTATAAACTTGAATGTAACATTTACTGTAGACTCTCCTGGAAATAGCTTTGAGGCCCAGAGCTTTGTGGAATGGGTGTCATTCAGAGCACACCCGTAGTATGGCTTCTTGCCGTTGGGCACTTGCTTCACTTAAAGTTTGGCAGCTGTGATAGTGTGTGATGGTAGCGTTGGGTCAGCCAAGGGATCCTTTAAAATATGAAAGAACATGGTTCAATCTTGGTTTTACAATCCCAAATCCTGATTCATGGATTTCTAGGTTTTCAGGGGCTCGTGCTTCCAGCCCCCAAACAACTGCAGTGACTTACATTGTCTGTCTGCATCAGGGCATAATCTCACTGTTAAATATATGCCTCTGCAGCAGGGCTTGCCGTCGGAATTCAGTGTGCTGGGCTCTTCCTTGCAAATGGCAAAGGTTGGAAATTTTGTCCTGAAATGTGACTGCCTTGAGGGCTTGAGTTGATTCCTCTTTCTGTTTGTCTTCTCTTGCAGTTAAGATCCTCCTCTTCTATGTCATCTTCTACGGTTGCCTGGCAGGTATATTCATTGGGACCATCCAAGTGATGTTGCTCACTGTCAGTGAATTTGAGCCGAAATACCAGGATCGAGTGGCACCTCCAGGTAACTAAATAGGAGGCCCATGCTTGACTTGGTGCAAGCTGTTCTGGGGAGGCGGGTTGGTTACTCACCTCAAGAAGGAAGATGAAATAAGCATGTCGTTGCTGCAACACATATTTGTAGGGGGTGGGTATGTTCTCAGCCTTCTGTGTTAACAGTACTGGGGCTTGAAGGCAGTCCTGCTAGAATTAAAGGTTGTACCACATGAAATATGCCTCCTGTCTGAGAGGAGCTTGAACCTGGATTGCTGCTCTGCCCTTCCCTTAAACTGAAGCGATGGAGTGAGGCTAAGAGGCTTCACTTGGGAATGAGCTGTATGAAGAAGCTGGGTTCAGTTTTTCTTTCTTCATAGCCACTGTGTTCCCATGGGTAAGTGAAGGGACAAAGGTAAAACATTAGCTTTATATGTGTACCTGGGGTGCACACAGAGAAAGGGAACTGTATCAATTCTGGATGGGCTTACTGATTTGTATTACTCAACGCTGAACTACACTGTGTGATCTAGAGGAGGTGGTAGCATTTACTAACGGGTGTTTCAATTGAATGTGTCGTGGGAGGTTAAAGGTGGGTCTTGTAGCTGCTGATGCATGACCTGTCTTTACGACACAAAGGAAGTCTCTGCTCAAAATTAAAACGATCGCTCGAGCAGCGTCTGTGGCCAGCCTGCCTTGGGTGGGGGCAAATGGAGTAACTAGCCCTTGCCGCAGGTTCTGCGCTCTGCCCATCCAGGCTCTGCTGCGCTATCTGATTCTGGCTGCAGCCAGCGGCTGCTCAGAGCGTGGCGGGGGAGCTGCGCAACTGCTGCTTTCCCACATTACAAATGACCTTGAGGCTGCTTGGCACTGGGGATCATAACGATCTGTCTCCAGTTGCTCTGTAAAACAGTTCAGAGGCTTTTAATAACAGTGGTATTTAAGTGACAATTGTGAGGCTGATGGCTTGTAGCTACAGAAGTTGGCTCTGGTGTCACACGGTGTCTTACAGCCCCACTGTCTGCAGTGCTATGCTGTGATTATTCCCTGCTCTAACAACACAGGGAATGTTACCATCACCAAATGGTGTTCTATCTCAGCAGCGAATCATCTTTTTTAGATAATTGCTTTTCTGCCAACACTTTCTAAAGACAGAACAGGGACTGGAACTTCTGTGTTAGTGTGTGGTACTTCTTAATGTACTGGCATGGCTAGGGTAAATGCTGTCTCAAGCACTGAAAGTGACTGTGTCTGTCTCTGCAACAGGCTCTGACATTTGCAGGAAAGACTACACTGTCACTGATACTGCCCAGAGCCGTTAGCTGCATCTGAAAAGCCAACATGGCTAATGGTGGAGTAGTAGTTATTTTAATGTGTTTTTCCCCGGCTGAAGCCCAGTGGTCTCACCAGACATGAAATAATTAGCGAAGAAGCCCATGGATCTTGGGTCGCATCCAGATAGACCTGCTGTTTAGCCTGATGTCACATAATTACTCATTCTAGGTAAACTGTTCGCTTTCTGTGTAACAGCAGTTGCAATTCTAATTTCAAAGCAACTCTGTGGTAAAATTTCTGTGTAAGATTTCAGCCTGCAGAGGATTTTTATTCATCTCTTAATTGCATACTGCACCAGTTTTTCTGGGGCTTATCCTTTTTTTAACCAAAAAAGCAAACTGAATTTCAAGATGCTCTTGTAGCACGTACTACAGAAATCAAAATGGAGGAAGAATAAAAAGGTCATCAGGGATCTTTGTAATCGGCTTTTGGGACATGTACTGAAATCAAGGGGAACAAAATCCAGCTCCTTGAATGCATGACAGTAGGCAGCCCAATAAACAAGGGGTTTGAACCATGCTGTAATGGCACATGTGTACAACTTCAAGGGGATATTTACCAGTTGGTAGCACAGGGTCCTTTGCAGTGCATCATGTGACAACTCTTTCTGCTGATGTGGACAAGCTAGGGGTAAGGTATGGTGGAGATTGACTCTTAATGTCGAGTCAGTTCCTTGTCCTGTAGCGCAGCAGCCATTAGACCCCAATGAGTCAAAAATAGCCTTTTAATGTGGGCTTTCACAGAGATTGATGCCGTAGTGAGTTGCCGTGCTGCTGTGTTTGGGAGGCCAGCAATCCCTGTATTCCCCTGCTGCGTAGGGCTCTCCCCTGTCCTGCGAGCACAACTTCTCTTCTGGCAACAAATACTTGTGTGGCCATGTTCACTCCTGCACTTGGTGAGCATCTAACTTGAATTTTCTGTGATCTGGGACCCCTGCAGACTGTGAACTACATAAAACAGGGTGTTATGCAATTCTAATTCCTGGTTCTTGTGGGAAGATTTGCAAGCCAAGTAAGTGTATTGGCAGTTTGATAGAGCTCTGTATTTTCTAGGAAGCTAGAAAACCTGGTTTTATTCTTGTTACAGTGCTCTGTCCTTCTTGGGCTAGTCACTGCTGTGTCAGCCCAAAATGGCCGAGAAAGGGGAAACTACACTTCCCTTCAGGATTTGCAGGAGAAAATGTTGTAAGGGCTGCTATAATATCATTCTTGTTCTGAAATACAACAGATTTCATAACTGCAGCAGAACCTGCAGGATGTTTTATTGAGTTATTGACATGGGTGTAACATTGAAAGCCATAAAGTGCTATTTCTGTAGCCAAGTGTCATTACTATGCTAATTGGTTTCTGCATTGAACACAACAGGAATGTTATACAGAGCTTCAGGGCAAGCTGGGTTTTGTACCTTTCCATGATACGTTTTTCCTCCTCTTTTGTCTTGGGGTGGGGGAAGGGACGGTGCAGTTCACCACCTCTCACCACCTCGTTCAGCCTTGCCATTGTGACAGCCCCAGCTCCCAGTTCCACGTGTGCTGCAGGCTCAGACTCCGCTTTACGCACAGAGGACTTAACCGCTAATAGGGAAGGCTGGGGATATTGCCTCTTAAACACAGTGTACTGAGTGTTTAAAAAATAATACTCCATTCTCCTCCTCCCCTTCCCCACCCCGATATAAATTGGGCTGTGTATCCTGCCATCTTGTGGTGCGCATCCCGTGAAACACGGCATCCCGTCACTAGGGCTGGTGTAGGGGTGAGAGCTCACTGCTGCCTGAGGCTCCTTGTAAGTGGCAGCTGGAAGGAAGAATCCCTGCTCCAGCCAGGGGATTTCGGGTGTCCCTGCTTCAAGCGTGGCTGGCCATGACGTGCCTGGGCAGCGAGCGTGTCATGGAAAAGGCTGCTCTGGCTTATTTAGCTTGGCTGGTGGCAGGAAAGCCCCACGGAGCGTGTGCCGCCTCCTGTGAAGTTGCGCTTTTCTGCTTCGGTCTCTTGTCGTCTCGGCACCTAAGTTTGGAAAAATCTCTGAATCTCAAGCACCAGGGATGTTACCTGCCAAGCGGATTTTGCTGCATTTGTAGAAAACTTGCACCTGCTTTTTGCGCTTTGGGGATGAGGGTAGAGGGTGACTGGAAGCTTGGAAGGACATTGCTTGGTATGGAGGCTTTTAAAGTCTATCCTCATTTAGTGAGCTGGGGGGGTGGTAAATAGAAATGGTGTAGTGATCGCTCAATTTGTCATCTGTGACATCCCAGGAGTGTTCAGACTCGTTCTGGACCAAGATTTACATGGTACTTGGAAATGAGCCTTGTATGATGAAGCAGCAGTGGTTACTATGGACTTACACAACCATTTTCTAGTAACAAGCCTGACTTCCCACTTCTAGTTTCTTCCTCTTCACCCTCAGGACACTTTCCTGAAGTCTTGCTCCTGCAGCTTAGAATGATAAAGTCTGTGTGGAAAATCTGGTTTTAAATGAAGTTGAATAAATGTGATTTTAATCTGCAATGGTGTTTTGGAAGTGGAACTAACTGTAGCTGGAAAAAAAAAATGCCTTCACGCTCTGCTTTGTTTTAGGTATCTTGGTACATCCACAGAGTTAAAAAGCCAACAGAAGGTGGTGTCTGTTACCAAGCAAAGGCATCACTCATTTATGCGGACAGTGTCAGTCAAATGAAGACAGTAATCGTATTTCCTAGCAATGCACTGTAAGAGCCAATTGTGGAAATTGTCAAAAGTAGTTTGTCAGTATTTTATTAATAATAAGTTACTTGATTCTTCCATGTGTGAAGAACAGCATCACCACACATGACACCATGTTAATAGCATGAGATGCGGAACTGTGGCAAATGGATCACAGTCTGAAGATGAGGAGAGGGTTGTTTAGACTGCTGGCTATGAAAGCACTTGAGGCTTTGTTTCTTTTCCCCTATAGGGCTTGCTCATGAATGGCTTCCTCATGTACATGATGCCCCTAAGAGGCTTGTTCATCCCTGTACTTTTATTTGAGCCTCATACTTCCCTGGGTGTCTAGCAACCCACGGTAGGTAGCACTAGAATGGCTCAGCATTGTTGTTTTTTTTTCTTGTTGTCCCTACTTGCTTCAGTTCCCCTAACGAGAGGAAGCTTCAGGAGGGTTACAGAAATGCTCTGCGGAGGTTACTGCCTCTTGTCACACCAAATCAACACACTTTTTTTTTTAAACAAGATTGCTTAAGAAGGGTTCAGTGATAGTGCTGCTCTGATAACAGTATTGAAGCTTTTATTTTGGCTATGAGATGTACAGATGGCAACACAAAGAAGGAAATGATAGATCTGTGCTTAGGGCTTTGTGTCTGGTCAGTTGCAGGCATGTGAAAATGGAGGTTGTGGTAGAAGCCAGTAATACATTTTTAATAGGGATGAAGCTGTTTTCATAGCAAGCCTTTCATCTTCACAAAGATTTCCTTCCTTGCTTCGTAAGTGGGAAGACTAATCTCTACTTTGCTCTTGTCCTAAACAAAGCAAGCACCTGCCATACCAAAGCCCAGTCCAGTCTGGTTCATCCAAGTACCTGTAAATGCCCAAAGTTTGGCTGAAAGCAGCGCAGCTGCGGCCGCAGGCTGAGCCTGCCTGGCAGGAAGGGTTGCTCTCTTGCGCTGGCCACTGGAGCAGCTGTACAGAGGTGCTGCTCTGCAAAGATCTGCAAGACGGGGGTGCTTGGGATGGGAGTCTGTTCTCCTGACCAAATCACTGGTCTCATGGGTGGAGGGTTGGCTTTGGACTGCATGTGTCAGGGGCCAGGCTCTCCTAACCAGAGAACGGCATTAATCTGCTAGGTGGCTTTTACACACCACGGGGTGTATGTTGCTGACCTTCCCTGCATCTTTGCGGTGCCTGCATGGGCGTGTTTATGCGTTACCTTGGACAAGACAAAAAACAGAGGTGGAGAGTTCCTTGGTTTTAGAGGTCCTGAGCAATGCTACATAGCTTAACTGCCTGACTGAAGCTTAACAAGCCTGGCCAAGCTTTCTTGAATTTTATATTTATACACTTGAACAACACACCTGTAACTTGAACTCTGGACAAGGCAGACCCAGGAGAGGAACCAAGGCCTGCCTTGGCTGCAATTCCAGATAACCACTTCAAGTCACTCTGAGCCCTGTTGCTTCCTAGCTGAGGGGTAACATGAGGAGGGTTTGGCAGGATGGGGTTGAAGTCCCTTACTAAAATTGAACCCAGCTTATTTATTTTATACATATTTATTTCTAACTGTTTGTGAAGCAAGAATGCAAATAATTGCTTGAAAAGGGGTTGAAAGCCACTGACTCTGGAGGGCAGGGCGTAATTCTGCTAGTGGAGTAGTAAGTTTAACACTCAACCTGGTCAATTTGTACGAGAGGGAGTTTTGAGCGGTTAAAGCTGCTTCCTGGAATAAAACTTGAAACCCCAAGCTACTCACTGGGTGTCTCGCTATCTTTGGCTACTAGGAGCAGCGTTTAGGGGAACAAAGCTAATCTTTGTCCTAGGTTACAAATTCCAACTCGGTGGGTAGCGGGGGCGGGGAGTGGTGAGCTGGCTTGAGGAGGGACTAAGCAGAAGCACTCAAGTGGCTGTGGAAAAATTGCTGGAGTCACAAGCTCCTGTGGGTTGGGGCCAGCCAGCTAAGCTGCCCGAGTTTTGCACCAGGGGAACTTGTTGGTAATGGGCCTGTTCTGAAAGCTGTCAAAGCAAATGCTGCTCCCCTGCTCCTTGTTCTTGCTAAAACGGAGATGACAAACTGATGAGAAGTCAAGACCTCAATAATTACAGTGGCTGCCACAAAAGCAGCATGAACTCCAGTTCCCATTACTTAAGTTTAAAGTGTTAGCCGTGCATCAATGCGTTCAATTAAAATGTGACCTAAACATCACGCAGGAGCAACTATTACCAAGTCCCATAATGAAAAGCAAAGGGATTGGTGCTTTTCATCATCCGTAGGCATTACTTGTATCTAGTCCCTTCTCTTCTCCATGCGTTATTTTTCTGTTCATCCTCCTGAAGTCAAAAGCAGAGCTAGTTACACAGCCTGGAATCTAGGACACTCTTTTAAATGTCCGTCCTGGGGGGTGGTATTTCCTGCTCACCTACTCGGTGATGAGCTTCAGATTAGGGAGCTCAGAGGGCTCTTTCTGCAATCAGAAATCCTCGCTTACGGAGTGAAAAGACCAGAGAAAGCAATCACGCTGATGAATTTACCGAGTGAGAAAATGTCTCCTGCCCTGCATCCTACAAGGGAGGCTGCACAAAGGCAACGTGGAGTACAACCAGCAGAGACCATACCTGCCTCGGGGAACCCCTCATATTTTATTGCAACGGCTTGTGAGTGGGCAGCTCCGGTTTTTATCCTAAACACATAGCATATTTTGCAGACTTCCAAGTCAACCTGTTAGGGGATACAGACGTCAGAGTAGGCTTCCGTAGGACTTTATTCTGTGTGGTTGGTCTCACATGCAGACAGCTTCCCTTCTGTCCTTGGGGAGGAGGCAGAAGTGGGCAGGGGACCTGTGGTTGACTGTTTTTCTTGAGGAAAACCTTGACTTATAGCCTCCCTTCTGGATTCTGTGATTTTTATCTGCTTAGTGATGCAAACATCATGACGAATATTCCAGACTGTTGTTGGAAAGAGGAGATAAGAGCCCATCAGAGCCTCCTCTGTAGTGAGCTTAAGCTGTTTTGTGCAAGTCCCGAAGTCTGAAAAATAGAGATTATTAGAATGAGTTATGTTCTTGGTGTGCGTCGCGTTGCCCAGAGGCTGCGCAGCTCTGAGGTGTACTTAATGTTTTCTTCCTGCTTTTGCTTTTCTTAGGACTGACTCAAATCCCCCAGGTACAAAAGACAGAAATTTCCTTCACTGCCTCCGATCCCAAAAGTTTTGAGCCATATGTGAAGAACCTTGAGAATTTCTTAAAGGACTACAACGCTGATCAACAAACTGAAAACATAGTATTTCAGGACTGTGGGGGTAAGTCTCGATTGTTTCCTGCAGCTGAGGGCTCTGACCCCAGTGCCTCTGCGTCAGGCCCGCCAGAAGCTGAGGGCGAGCAGCGGTGGTCTCTGACTTTGGCCGTTCCTTTTGTTGTAACCAACGGCACGTTGGTAAACTGGCAGGCTCTGGTTTCAGTCATATGGCTGCTCATTAAACGATTTGTTTGGCAGACCAGGCTTGGCCAGGCATGTACCTAGAAGCTTATTGTAGCGGTTATATGGTTGGCAACTCCCAGATTTCACTTGGAGAAAGTTGCAGCTGACTCCAAAAAGCACGTGGCGCTGACCTTATCCTCTCTGAAAGCCACCGGGGTTTTACTGACGACTTTGCTAAAGCCAGTGTCAGTCCTCTTGATGCAATGCAGCAAAACATCTGGGAGGTATTAACCTTTAATAGATTATATGTAATAATGCAGAATGAGACTATTGCCTCGTAATACGTGTGTGTAAAGTCTGAGGGGAACCCGCCTGTAAAAGCTGCCCCCCCCCCCCCCCCCCCCCCCCCCCCCCCCAAATCTCTGAGCCAGTGCATTACAAATGTGTTCGTTCTCTTCTAGTCTGGAAGAATCCTCAGTTAAAAAGCAAAACCCCTGCAAACTTGCTGGCCTGGGACCAGCCCACAGGTGGGGGGTGGCTGGGTGCAGGTCTGTGGTGTCAGCCTCGAGAAGGTGGTGTCACCTGTTTGGACGAGGGGGCAATCCTGACTACACAGTGAGGCCTAAGTGTGGCTGTTCCTGATGAGCAAAAGGTCACGTTGCATACGGTTGTCTTTTCGTTCCCCCACCACGACAGACGTGCCTACCGATTACAAAGAGAGAGGACCATATAATGATGCCCAGGGCCAGAAGAAGGTCTGCAAATTCAGACGTGAATGGCTGGAAAACTGTTCTGGAATAAATGATCCCACCTTTGGGTACAAGGATGGCAAACCATGCATCCTCATCAAGCTCAACAGAATTATCGGCTTCAAACCTAAGGCAAGTATCTCTCCCCTTTCTAGCAGAAGCTACTGATGATGAGGAGGAGTTGGCTGCAGATTTGCTGAATTGTGAGACGATTTGAGTAACTGGCTTTAAAAATACTTTTCGTTAAAAAGCAATGAAAACTGCACACCGCAAGTTGGTAACAAGTAGCAATGAACCTCACAGTGCAAACTCCTGGTTATTTATCTAGTAACTTCTGAGCCTGCTAACTGAATTCCTCTAACGGGGTATTTTTGTCAAGTGATAAAACCCACGTTAAGTTCCTGTGTGCTTCCACGGGGCCGTCCCAGACTGACTCTATCTGTAGTAAGATCAGTACATTGTGTCATGCCCCAATCTACTCCATTCTCTCCTCAGGCAGTGTGGAGTTGCCTGCCTTGCTAAAGCCACTTAATTAAATGAAGTCGTGCTAATATTCACTATCAGACTGATACATAGTCTGTAAAGCGTAAATTACATCTGAGAGTCAGGCACAGCTTTTACTGCAGGAAAGGTAAGGAGATCTTCAGGTTATTTAATGCAGTTTCCCAGACGCCGTAGGATCTCTGTGCCGCACCTGGAGGCGTGTTTGCAGTAACGCTGAAGGACGTTAATCTGGACAGGAAGGGCTTCAACTAGATCAGGTTGCCCAGAGCCCCGTCCAGCCTGACCTTGAATGTTTCCAGGGATGAGGCATCTACCGCCTCTCTGGGCAACCTGTTCCAGTGCTTCACCACCCTCATTGTGAAAAACTTCTTCCTTGTGTCTAGCCTATATCTCCCCTCCTTTAGTTTAAAACCATTACCCCCTGTCCTTTCAAGATGCACATGTTTGATGACTGGGGAATAGAAGGGTTTGGTGTGTTCCTCTTTTCTTTGCCCCAGAGCTCTGAAGAGCTCCAGACCGCATTAGACAGCAGGGTCTGGTCAAGGATGACTTCACACGTTTCATTTAGAAATGTCGTGTGTATCCAAGGCAGTATTTGTTTCCCTCATTCCATGCTCCAGCAGAGACCCTGTAGCTCTTGTGTTGGGCACGGTGTACCGAAGGCAGATCCGAGACCTGCAAGACTGCACTTGTTAAGAGACCAAAGACCAAATCAGAGTTGGCACTCCCACCTTTCCCTGAGATACTTTGAGCCTTTGTCCTTCCCTGTAGGTGGTGTCGAAGTTCAGCAGCTCGGGGTGTGACTGCCACTCTTTGTTCTTCCTTGTGCATTTCCAGTCCTAGCTGCACTCACCTGGCAGGCAGGTGGGCAAACCTCCAGCAGCGCGTCTCTTCCTGCCGCTGCCCGAGCTTTGCACAAACGAGCCCCGCCAGCTAGCACTCCGCTGTGAAACACTCTCCCTGGTGACACCACGAAATGGAACACAGCCTGATCTGCTTGCTTGGGTAGCCACAGCAGTAAAGGTGTAAGGCCAGACAACAGCTCTGCTTGGGTTAAGTTCCCCAGCTTCTAGTTGTGTTACGCTGTGTGTCTGTCCCTAGAACCACCACCAAGAGCTGTTGCCTCTGAAACCGAGCTGGGAGGGCTTCCGGTTCGTGGCCGGTGTTTGCTACCGCTGAGCTTTGCTGCTGCAAAGGTGCTGCAGCCTGCAGAGAAGAGTCCGGTGTGTAACATCCCCTTGTTTTGGGTTTCTTCTAGGCTCCGGTAAATGAGAGCCTTCCTCTAGAGGTTATGGCAAAATACAACCCGTATCTCATCCCTGTCCACTGCGCTGCCAAGGTAAGTTGAAATACAAGAGGAGTCGGGAAGCTGCAGGGTCAGACCGTCTAAGTCTTTGTCCAAGTGTAGTGACCCAGCTCTGCCTTTCCGCAGGCAACTGGGGTGGTTCTTACTTGGGATCTCTCTCCCTCCGGCACAGGAGTTTCTCAAAACCCTGTTGGTGACAAACGACAGCGCTGCCCTCACAGGGAGGGGTAAAAGCAGGGCCGGGTAGCAAAGGGTATCCTCACAAGTAGCTATTGTGCTTCCAAGTGCTGTACTGGAGCTCTTAGCAGGGATGGCTGAAAAAAGGACTCCAGGGAAAAGAGGTGTTTTGCTTGGTGTTGTAAAGCAGCTCAGAAACAGCAACTTTTTTTTTTTTTTTTTAGCCAAAGATAGTGTATTAGTACGACGGGAAGCTGTGGTGACTTCTGTATGTGTAAAGAAGTGGTTGAGTTTTTACATAAAGAAAAGCCCTTTTCCCAGCTGATGTGTGCTGGGAGGCGCTTACCGCGTAGCCGCTGGTCAGACAGCGCGTAAGCAAGTGTCCTTTCCACCATCGGGGCCGCCTCGTGCTGTCAAGATGAGGATCGGCAATGACCAAAGAGAGGCCGCGGTCTCGGTGGAAAACAGATGCTGCTTGGGAAGAGGGCTGCAAAAGGTAGAGTTTGGGTGATTGTCATCGTTTCTTCTTCCTTTTCCTCCCTCCCTAGAGAGAGGAAGATGCGGACAAAATCGGCGCAGTGGAGTACTATGGGATGGGCGGCTACCCTGGCTTTGCCCTGCAGTACTACCCCTACTACGGCAAGCTCCTGCAGCCGCGGTACCTGCAGCCGCTGGTGGCGGTGCAGTTCACCAACCTGACCTACGACATGGAGGTGCGCGTGGAATGCAGGGCCTACGGGCAGAACATCCAGTACAGCGACAAAGACCGCTTCCAGGGACGCTTTGATATTAAATTTGACATAAAAAGCAGCTGATTGTAAGCACAACTCTCTCTTCCCCCCCTCCTCCTCCTAGCCATTTAAAAAGATTAAAAAAAAAACAAAAAAAGAACAAAAAAGAAAACCTACTAGTCTTGAACAAACTGTCATACGTATGGGACCTACACGTAATCTATATGCTTTACACTAGCTTTCTGCATTTACTAGGTTAGAATGTAAACAAAGTGTAGCAATAGCGACAAATATTTATTCTACTGTAAATGACAAAAGAAAACAAAATTGAGCCTTGGGACATGCTCATTTTTACTGTAAATTATGATTCCATAACTGACTTGTAGTAAGCAGTGTTTCTGGCCCCTAAGTATTGCTGCCTTGTGTATTTTATTTAGTGTACAGTACTATAGGTGCATACTCTGGTCATTTTTCAAGCCATGTATTGTATCTGTTTTCTACTTCTTGTGAGCAAAGACTTTTGCTGTCCAAGGTGTAAATACTCAATGGGACTAGAACTGGCATGATACTTCTCATCATTTTGTTCCTTTTCAAAGAAAGGCCCACCTGTGAGACTATATTTAACAGCACTCCATAAGGCTTCTGACTTTTCTGTGGTGTTAGGGTATTTTATTTGGAGGGGTGGCAGGGGAAACTAACTTAAGCGACGTTAAAGAGAATAGATGATTGTGTACTGTGCTTTGTAGCGAATGCTGTCTCTCTCTCCACCTTTTCCCTCATCCTCCAGTATGTTGCGTGAGAGACCGGGTCAGACTATCACTCTCCTCAGTGATAGGCATAACTCTTTGCTTTGTATATTTTCTTTTTCTTTCTTTTTTTTTTTTTTTTTTCCTGCTGGAGGCATCGCACACTGTGGTGCTAATGTCTTTATGAATGTTTTAACCATTTTCATGGTGGAAGAATTTTATATTTATGCAGTTGTACAATTTTATTTTTTTCTGCAAGAAAGTGTAATGTATGAAATAAACCAAAGTCACATGTTCGAAAATAAATCTTTATTTTAAACTTTATAAAAGCAATGCAGTACCCCATAGAATGGTGTTAAATGTTGTCTAAAGTGCAAAACTCTATGTTCTAACATGTAATAATAGCCAGGAGTACAGTGCTCTTGTTGATCTTGTATTTCAGTCAGGTTGAAACATTGGACAAATAAATGAATGAACACACTGTTCTGCGTGCACGTCTTTTGCGTTGGCTGAGGATGGAGGCTGTTAGTTGTCCAGAATCTTGAAGAAGTACTGCACCTATTTCAAACAGAAAATACGTCTTTGTCACTTCCAGAATGCCTCAGCTGAAACATGCATTGGGAGCTCCTTGAAGTGCTGCTCTGACTTGTGAGCAAATGTCTTGTGCATCAGCTCTAGAACAGCTTCTTTTGGTGTTAATTATTTGTGTTCCCCCCTCCCTGAGCTGAGTAACAGCTGTGTGAGAGGCTGCTGTGGCACACACACCTGTCAAGTCAGGAACCCTAAAAGACTTCAGGGTATTTGCCATTACTGTGAGTTCTCCACTGCCGGAGGCGCAGGCTGTGCATCCTAGCAGTAACTACAGGTAAAAAGGGTTTGTCTGTAGTGTGGGTTGAAGCATCCGCCAGCCGTATGTGCTGCGGGGCCGGGAGGGCGCACAGAAGTCACAAGCAGAAGAAACGGAGTGCGATGTGCTGCTGCCAGGCCGATAGCTCAGCGCTGAGAAGGGGCGATGCCTGGTGGGACTGCTCAGACGTGACAAAGCATGGCAGCAGGCTTCTGGCAAGAGTCAAGGTCGCTTTATGCTGCGTGACGCAGACTACCAGGGAGAATTTCTCTGCGTAAAGTGACAAAACATGACTATCCTAGAGCAAGCTGCTTGATAAAGCCTTCCTCATCGGAACGCACGACACTGGAAAAGCAAGCTGCTAAACTTCCTGCCGTCTGCTAGAAGGAAAAGCATGGTTACGGTACGCTGTGGCAGTTAGTGTGTGCGTTCGGCTGCGTCACGATATTCCCAAGGAGCAGGAGCTAGTGGAAATCTCACCTTCAACTGCGTCATTTGCTGCTGTATGTTTATAGCGAGGCAGGGATTTAACAAAGATGCTGTGATTAAAGGGCCAGAATACGCCCTGAAGGAAGCGCCATGTGCACAAGAGCTGCAGGAAAGCTGAGCCATTTTGGCTCCTAGCAGTGGTGGGTTTACTACTGCTACCATTTGGGGGGGTGCATGGCTCAAGGTTTGGTAGGGTCAACTGCCCCTACAATTCAATTCTTAGGTGCACAACCCACAACAGTTTTAAAAAAAAAACCAGCACAAACAAAAACCACCAACATAAGAACAACCAAAAACCCCCACACTGCTTTAGTTATAAAAGAACCAACGCACAGTTAGATAATTTATCTCCTTTTAATTTACTATATGAGTGCAAAGTCCAAGCATGACCTGATAATAAAGATAATGGCTTATTCCAGGGGTTGGGACAAACATTGTAGAAAGCTTATGGTGCCTGTGTTGGCTTCAGTGAGCAAGTGCCAAACGGCACTCCTATAATGGGCTCTTACTGACAGCGTATGAAATAAAGCAAAACCAAACCTTTACCCCCAACCCCCCCCATCACTTTCTAGTACCACATCAGTGAAAGCAGGATGGCGGCTCCGATCACTAATTAACTAGGCAGTAGCGCAGCAGCTACCCCAGCCGCACACCCCGCAGCCACCCACTGAGAAGACCCAACTGGTCACAGGCATCATGACAAGCCTAATACCAAAGGGCCGCACCCCATCCCCACAGCCCAGGTGGCCAGACATGCCCCCTCGCCCATGAGAAACGCTGCTGTGATTTGTCAGACCTCCTAGCCATACCGCATTAAACAGCTGCAGGATGTAAAAATAAAACACAAAACCCCCACCCCCCCGGGTCGTGCCGGTGCAGCCGCCTGGCCAGCCGGCTCGCTCAGTGGCACCAGGACTTTGGGTCCACAACAGACCGGGCCTAAACCTGCCTTTCACAAAATGCTGCTGGCACAGCCTTGCTGTGGTACGTGGCCAGTCAAAAGCCCGGGGGGGAGGGGGGGCGGGGTTGGGTGTGGAACAGGGGAAGGGGTTCATGACAGCTCATCAACCCAATTTAAAATTAGCATTGCTTGCAAGAGATTTTGTTTTGTTTTGTTTACTCTGTGCTGTATTGTCTATGTAAAAAATCTATTCTCCTCAGGAAGGCGTTGCTTTCCTTACTGCCTAATAGGACATTACATTATGAACGGCCAGTTTGAACATGTTGTTCTTTCTGCCAGATTGGCTCAACATAGTTCAGTATAATTGTAGCCATTAAAGTGAATTTTTATCTCCCTGGACACCTGGACTGCAGGGTTAGAGAGACACCAAAATACTAATAAACTAAAAAGCAGAGAGCGAGACACACGCACAGAGACATTTAAGGACAAGAAGCTTTAAGGCTGCATCTGCATGAACACTTGCACTAACCAGCACCAGCTCCCCGTTTTACAGCTCCGAGCGTTGGCACTTCTGGGCTTCTGTTCCCAGCTTGGCCGTGGGAGCTGGCCGGCACGGGCCGGGCACGACCCTCAGCGTGCGCGGGGAGCTGAGCCAGGAGCAAAGAAAAAGGCCCAGCGCAGCGGAGTCCACTCCCTTGCGGGTAGTAACGCTGGGTCCAGCCCCGGCCTGAGGCCCTGACCCCCCTGCTGCCACCACAGGCCCCATTTCCCTCAGCTGGGGGGGTTTTAATAGAGCTGCCTCCGCCCCAGTGCTTCCTGCCCCGGCCAGAGCCAGGTGCCCCCCGGGGGGTAGGTGATGATCGGCCCAGCAGCCCACACTGACACAGGTGAATGCTGTCCTCGCCCAACTCCTGCTCCCTTGCTATTAGCAACAAAAGGCTTTGCGCTATTTTAGTCCTTAAAAGCCCCTGATTTTGTGCAAATGATTTTCCCAGGCCAGGCTGAACAACCTCAGCTTACAACCTACAGAAAACATCTTCCTCCTCAATTAGCTTTTATTGGATTGTTGAAGATCCACACGGACTGTACTGGCAAGGCTCGGACATCAGAACAAGCACACTACACATTGTAGAACGTGCAAAACTAGGTGCCGGTATGCTCTCTTCATATATAATTATCTTTAAGTAAGTGGGTCAGCTGCCACCTAGCTCCCAGTAAAACCAGTTAAGAGCTGGCATGCCTGTGGTACACAGAAAGGATCCTTCTCTCCCAGAGCCTCACCCTCGGGAGCATGGCAGTGCTGGACAAGAAACAGCAGCCGGCAGGAAATAAGGGCCATCCGTTACCCCCCTCACGTGGCAACACATGCGGTGTTTTGCAGAAAATTTCAGCACTACCAAGAGATTTGTGGTGCCCCCATCTTATGAGGCCCCAGCTGAAGACAGCTTGAAGAACCCAATGCTAAAAACACCAAGTTCTCTTCCAAGGGGAAGCAGGACTTGGAGGTACTTGGAGGTACACCGAGCACCCAGATGGGGGTCAGGTGTTCCAAAGCACTCTGTAATTTAGGAAATAGGGCTACTCTCTTTCCCAGGGTCCGAGTATAGTATAAACCAGAGAAAGGGGAGCTGTGCCTGTACAAAACCTCTCAACAAGCCTCGCATTTCACTCAGGGCAAGGTCAGCTTCTCTGAGCAAAGCGCACCTCTGGTCTCTTTACAGGACCCAAAGGTGGCAGAGGACAAACACACCCCAGGAACTGATCTGAAACCAACCAAATGCATGTCACAGAAGCCACCCAATGCCCTTCAAATGATGCTAACGTTCAGGTGTGCTCACTCCTTCCCAAGGACGAAACAGGATCAAATTTAACATCAGTATTCTACTTGCAGATCCCAGGAACCATCTACCTGCTTTATAGCATGCAGCTATGCCTGCTCTAGCTCCTGTTCGGGACAAGTAACAATAATGCTCAGGAAGTAATAACGGGTGAGTAACTGTGACCTTCTGGCTCTGACCCTATAAACTGCTTCGCCGAGGAGGAGCTGAGAGCTGCTTCAGTTCCCTCAAGTTTCGCTTCAGTCACACGCGCTCCCTGCAAAACTCGCATTAATGAAGTCAGCCGCTCCCTCTGGGCGCTTCCACACGTTACCACAAAGTTTCAGGAGTTAATACAGCAGGCAATAACAAAATCCAGTCTAATGCCCTGGCTGAGCGCAAACGATTATCATCTGAACAATATGTGTCCCCCAAGAGCATGGAAAGGCCATGCAAAACAAAATTAAAAAAAAAAAAAAAATAAAAAAAAAAGGCAGCAAATCGAGTGAGACGGCCAGTCTTCCAAGGGAGAGCAAAGATCTCGGTCATAACGCGGAACCCAGTGCAAGCACAAAGTGTCCTGAAGATTTCAAGTGTAAGAATTACAGACATCTGCAATTTAGTTCTCCTCCTGCCCAGAAAACAAAGCAAAAAGCAGTGCTGCTGAGAGGTGCCAGCTGAGCAGCTCTGGAGCCAGAGCTTTTGTCTGCATAAGGACAGACCAAGGTACACCTTGAATGGTACCAGCATATCATACAGGCAGCATTCCTTATATCCCGCCTCAAAGGAAACCCCGGCACTGAAAGGGTACAACGTTAACAGTCCATTCCCCCTGCTCCCTTGGGCTGGCAGTTTTCGGTAAGAGATCCTGCCAGTATCATTCATGGCAGAAGCAAGGGGGCTGACGGGGCGACGTACTAGTAGGAAATACGCTGAGATCACAGATTCACTTCTCATCCATCACCAGAAAGATGACGGCGATGTCAGTCCTTCCTCATCTCTGCCAAACCAAAATTGGCAGGCGGGAGATGGAAGGCTTTTTCATCCCTGTATTCATTTAGAGCCTGTCAGTCATCTCAGCGCCTTTGACACAGCTAGACAGACACTCACCAAGACAGACTCACTAGACAGACAGTACCCTCTCTCCCAAACCACCACAAAACTGTATCATCTCCTTGGTTCAGCGTAGGTATCCAGGCACGTGATCCAAAGCGTCTTTGCTGACCTAAAGTTTCAGCATCAGTACATGCTCCCTAAACACTTAGGTCTTACAATGTTTTACAGGTTATCTCAGTTTGAGATCACTAGTAGGAACCAAAAATCTCTCTTTGCCCATTCACGTTGGTTTGTACATCAGCACAAACCTGCCACCTCTGTTAGCAAGCGCACTTTCTAACACCTAAAATGCATTTCAGCTACAGCTCACTCAGCTGAGTCAGAATCACAGAATGGATGAGGCTGGAAGGAACCTCTGGAGATCATCTAGTCCAAGACCCCTGCTCAAGCAGGGTCACCTAGAGCACTCACACGACTAAATCATTAGATTAACACACCAAAACCCATGGATTCATACCATCCTTCCAGCCACAAGCAGTCCAGAAACAAAGATGGCTGTCAGAGAAGAGGGTCTACTTACTCACTGTATTATTTGTTCTGAAAATAAGGAATTCTTTTCCCACATGAACCTGAAGAGGGTTTAGTCCCAGGAAGTTTGTTCAAAAAAAAAAAAAAAAAAGTTAGTTAGTCACTCCTGCCTCCCTCTCAAGCATCATGCACTGCAAGAAATAAAGCCGGTCAGGCTGCCCAAGGCAGAACAATTTGTACACATGCACTTCAACTGTCCACATTAATTTCTTAAGTACAGCTGGGACAAAAACCCCTATGCACCAAAACATAAAACTTTGCAATGGAAGGTTTTATTAAAGAACCATTACAGGATAACACAGAGCATATTCTGCTTTTATGCTACGTGCTGTTAAGAGTCACCTCAAACACTGCATATGGTTATGATCAACTCTGAAAATACAGTGAAAGAGAAGGGCAATGGAAGCTATTTGGAAATTATACCACAAAATAAAAATTAGACAAATCTGAATTCCAAACAGGATGTAAATGAGAGGACAAGACAATAATTCGTTACACCACAATCAAAACACCGAGAAAGCAAGTTTTATGCTATTTACTCTGTAACACTACAAGAAAAATAAGTGAAACCAAAAACTTATTTAAAATAAGAAAGTGTTGTTTTTATGTTGTACATAACTACTGTGCTGACTCAGACCACTGATTTCTGAAGTATAGATACTTGTAGATTTAATAAGAAGGTACAGGTTCACTGAATCTCCCCGCTCCATGGCATAAGCCAACTGCTCCGTAGTTGGGGCTGAGCATACTAGCCAAGGACTCTCCCACCAGGAGCTCTGCTCCTCCTTTAGCAACATCTTTGGTCACCATCAGAAGAGATCACTGGACTGGTGGAGCCACTGGAATGAAATAGAGTGAAAGGCCCTGGCTCCCATCTCACGTGAAGAACTACAACATGACAGCGAGTACTGCTTTCCCAAGGGTCCCAAGCAGCTCGCCGAGTCACCAGGATCACCGCCTCTGCACTTCACGCTTATCTCGAGGGACACTTGCCTGTCTCAAAGTCAGGAGCTCTCGTATGATGCCCTTGAACCAGTCAGCTTAGGTACACACAAGACGTTAGGCGCACCACCACGGATGTCGATGCAAGCTGCAAACACGTCCTGAACACTGGATACAAACACTGAAAAGGGCCCCCGTTGCTAGCACCTGAAATTTCTAAGTAAAGCTTGGTTTGGATGTGTTCATCCAAACGTGGGGGCTCCTTGCCAATGCCGAGCTAAGGCTCTCCAGCCTATTCAGAGAGCACTGAAAGTCATGGTCCTCACAAGCTACCAGATTATGGCCAATACAGGAGGAAGGGGTCGCAGAGAGAGAACACGAATGTGTTTCCACCCACATCACAGATTCAAGGGAGGATGGAAGCAACAAGCAAAAAAATGAAATAGAAGGCAGCCAGCATTTAAAGCTCTTCCTGAGCAGCCAAGATGTTCTGCAGGGTAGCATTTGGCCGGGGGACCCAACAGGCTACAGCTGGCAGCAGGGTAAAAGTTATGACAGACAAGACAGTAACAAAATATCCTGAAAAAAACCAACCAAACAAAAGCACCACCCAGTCCACAAGTAGTGGCCTTGCATGCACCACCACAAGCCCCTGTGTAAACTGTGACTCCCTGTGCTGATTGGAAATGAACCACCGAACTAACGGCATAAATTCCCCCAGAGTAGTGCTCAAAGTACCTCTGAGCAATGTCACTGAATCTAGAAAGCTCCATTCCTCCGTGGGATGGGTCAGTATTGAGAGGCCAAGAGCTTGTTTCAAGCCTCAGCAGCCCTCTGCGATTTCAACACTCCTGCTATGTGCTGAACTGAGTACTGTCATGACAGGACTAGTCTGAGTGACATCTGAGTGACCAAGTTCCCATTTGATAGCTGGATCGAGTAAGGCAGCTACCAGAGAAAGGCCACAGTTCCTGGTTTGCGGCCAGATAGTCTCCGCACGCTGTCTCTCACCAACAGAACAGCAGTAACTACCAGTGACACCAACGTGGAAGGCAACTTGCCCACTTAGCAACTCTGGCCACTTAAGAAAACTGCCTCTTGCTCAGAGACTTGCCTACTTGTAGATGTATCTACAAGATATACTTGTAGATATATCATCCCCTACCTACATGCCAATGCACTTGGGGTTAAGGAGGAAGAGGGAGAATCTGGCTCTTAACTACACCCAGCATCCTTTCAGGTGACCACTGCCATCTTGTTCTGTTTCCACAGCTGCTAGCACAAGATCATCATGCCCAGTGCCTGAGCCCTCAGTAGTATCACACCACCACACCAATACTGGTATGACACTACACTTTGAATAATTAGTTATTATTACTTATGAAAGAAGAAGTGGTTTCTAGAGCTTGATAAACTCTTAACTCAAGATCTCCCATGATATTACCATCTATGTGAGACAGGAAATCTTATTCGGTCTTCTGTCCATATTAACACATTTGGCTTTGTTTTTTTCCTCCCATGTTTCACATAAATTTCAACACATGTATGCAGATAGCTAACTTAAATTCTCCTCGCAATTACTGCTAGTTTACAGTAGTCAGTCAAGGAGGTTGCACTGATGAGGGAAGGGGTAAACCCCACAAAGTACCGATTAGCTATATAGCTAATCATTTGCCTATTTGACCTCTGAGAGAGAGGTGGGAGGTGCAACTGGCTGAGGTTAATAATAGGAATCCACGTAAAAATATATTTGCATCACACAGCAGCGTGTGCTACAGGAAAACAGTAGCTTTTACCCCCAAAAAGGTGCAGGACCCCTTGCTCAAGGAACGAAAGGAGATTCTGGGCTTCTACGTAACTGTGTAACTACAGTGTCCCCTTACTGCTTTTGCTGTATAAGCTATTCCTGTGGGCTTTTTTCTCTTCTTTGCTGTAGCCTGCCCATCACGCAGCTGAGTTGCAGCTAAATCGTTGCCATGCTTCAGCTGGAGGAAGAGGGGTAAAGGAAAGAGGACCTGGACTTTTTGGTTCAAAATGAGAACGTGCCGAGGGAAAGAAAGAAGGCAGTGGCCTGAAAGACACAAACGGGGCCTCAGATGAGTTATCAAGAAGCGTCATGCCTTCCCTCTGCCTTGACCTCCCCTCCACAAAATTACCTTGCTCAGCGCAACACGAACATGTGCCAAAAGCCAAGCCCTGTTTATCACGTAGGTTACCTTTGGGATCAGGTGAAACTTAAAGAGCTTTGGGAGCTGCTTGGTTCACACTCGTTGATTTCTCCTCTCTGGCACTTATAAACCTCAGACTTGGCAGAACAAGGGGCAGTTGGACCTCAGATCTTACCCAGAAGTGGAAGCACAAGAGCTGAACTATTTCTCAACTCTGTTTAAACAAGTTTCTAGTTTAGTTTGCCTGTCTGGCCCACAAGTATAATAATTATACAACCTATGTTCAAAATTAGGCTGCAAGTGACCTAATAACACCATAATTTATCTTTTTTAAAAAGAGAAATCACCAACATGAGTTCAAAATCCATCCCTCTATTATTGCTATTTTTAATTTTAATTTCTCTTCAGATAGGCCTAGGCAAAAAGATTACTTAATTCTCTGTACAAGTATACATACAGCATCAGGAAACGTTTTGAGACAGAATTCCAGTGCTGGCTAACATCCTCTGATATGCAAAAACACCACCAAATAAGATGAAGTTTTCCTACACTCCAGATTCTTTCCAGCCTGTTCCCACAGCTGTTAGATAAAAAGTCTCAGAAAGTTAAAATGGAGAAGCACTTGAATCATAATAACCATTATCTGACAGATCTCTCTAGAAATCATTTTGTACCAGGAGAGACTGAAATTTCTAACTGACAGACAAAAATAGCTACTGCTTTGATAAAAACTTGCAAAAAACCCTGCCAAAAAACAACCTCACCCAAACCCTCCAATTTTTTATTTCTTTTCACTGGAGATGATTAAAAGCATCTTACCCTGGATTATGCAGCTCAGTATGGGCCCCTAATAAAAGACTTCATTGCAAAATTGCCGTATGACTGAGTGAAACAATGGCTTCTTTATTAATATTTTAAAGACTCCTGAGGGAAATGCTGTACAGCTGAAATGCCCTCAGTGAAAGGTTCATTGCCATGCTATGCACTTCTGCTGTGTAATGTTTTACAAGCTGTGCTGCCCTGTGAATGGGGAGAGTTAGTTCTCAGCTGGCAGAGGCAGCTTGCATAATACCAGACAAGTTAATCGGTAACAAGCAATGCAGGAGACCTTTGTTCCGAGTGTGACATACACAAATTCCACACTAAGCACATTGACGCTTCTGAGAGTTACTCATTGACATGCTTTATTAAATTGCTTGGACTATACCTTGATGCACCAAAAAGATTAGTTTAACAGAGCTGCATCCTTCTGATGCCTTCCATCCTAAACTGTTGCTCTATAACCTCAACCCAGAGATCAGCTCACTACTGCTACGAAAGCATTTCCAGGGTGGATGACAGCAAGCACCTTGCAGCACGCCCACGTGTCGAGACAATGGCAGTGGGCAGGCAAGGAAGCAGCAAACAGAAAAACGCAAGTTGGCAGCCAGCAGAGCGCTTCTGTAACAGGACTCTGTTCTTACGGAAATGGTTATGGGAAGCATTTGTCGTGCCCCCTCGCTGCAAGGCAAGTGCTCCCCGATCCGCTCTGAGCAGCTTGCTAAAACACCACCCTCCCCCCAGCCTCCCCAAATAAAGGCAAAGGGAAAGGAGGCATAAGGCGTGCTTCTCCTGGCACTGTTTGGAATGCCAGACCAAGGACAGCTGGCTTCTAGCAGGTGGAAGACATGCTGCACCAAAAGCCCAGGAGCAGCACAGCTCTTAACACTCGTTAGAGTATTTAGTTAATACCAAGTCTGAGGAAAACGATGCTGGTTTTCATCGCCCACAGCACTCTTTTGGACAAAACACATCTGCTGAACTGGCCCACTCTGTCACCGCTTATTGTATGACATCGCCTCCCATCTTCCCAAGGCTGGATCCCGCTAGCTGAATGTCCAGTGCCAGAACTTGTGCGAGTCTCTGTTCGTCAGACCACCATAGATGATCTGTACAGCTAGATGATACTACTTATTTGCTTAAATGCCTTAGAAGCAGTAAGCCGGTCTCACTGGTGCAAGGCGAAGAAGAGCTTCCAACAGTATGTTGCACAGTCTGCCAGTCCCCAGCCTTACTCTTGAACGCTACTGCACAGCTGAAATTCAAAGAAGTGAGAGGGAAAAAAACAACCACGACAGCTCTCTCAGAAGACAAACAAAACCCACTCTTCTTTGATAACAGCAAAATCATTCCCCTTTGACAGGTTATTTTCATGTCTGTGGATGCCACAAATAGCTCTGAGGCAAGGGAGAAGGCCAGCAAACGATACTCGAGGAGGTCCTTGCTACTGCCTGGCTGGAAAGCTGCCCGCGTCACTGAAAACTGACACATCTCCCTCCACAGTCCCAATGCCCAAGGCAGAGCCTGACGGCACCCGGCAGCCATGCGGAGGCACGCACGCAGCACCCTGAGGAGTCAGTGGAAAGAGCGCCCATGGGGACGCAAGACTGAGAAGGCAGTTGGCACATCCTCCACCCCCAGGAAAACTGGCTTAAGAGCCCACCCCCCTCCGCAGTTTCACACATAGCCTACCAGACATGCAAAGGCACGCGTAAGCACACTCCCGCAGCAATTGCCACGTTATTGTCCGCTAGAAGAATTAGTCACCTAATAACAGCATCTTCCTCGGCAACAGGGAGAAGGTTATTTCACCCAGAACTCAAATTTTACCCACCCCACAGCAAATCCTTTTTCATGCATATCTTACTGAGGGCAGCATCCTCTCCCTCTATGTGCAAGTACACACAAACATATACATGTATGACTATTAAGCATTTTTTAATTATGCAAAGAAACCCCATGAGACTGACTGACTGCCCAAACACCGTGGCACAGGAACATAAAGCTAGTGTGGGTGGCTCAGACACAGCGGGCTGCACCTCAATGGAGATACCTTTCAGGTTACCCCAGATGTGTGCAGTCTATCATCCCCGGAGTGTTTTGCTGCAGTACAAATGCCCTTATGGAACTGCTCACAAAAAAGATACCATGAACTGCACAGTATGAGCAACAATTTACAGGCAGAGTGCGCCAAAACCCAGAAACACAGGTTTTGTTATAACTGCAGGTCTAGGCTACCAGTTTTTTAATGTTTGCAGATTAAGTGGATTCCTGCATAATCTGAAAGGTACTCAGCCACTTGAGACCCAACGAACTGAGGTGTGTGTACAGCACCACCTCCTGTGGAAAGTTTTACTCACTGTACTTCCAGTGATGTGAATAAGGCCTTCACCGACTGATTTTTAATTTGCCTTCACTTCTTTAAGGAGGCACATAAACCGTGAAGTCTGGTAGCCCCAACACCTTGTATAAAGTACTTCCATTAAAACTAGTCCAGGAATGACTAATTTCAAGGAAACTTGTTTTGTCTAGAGAACGATGCTTCATCAGATCCAATGGTTTGCAAGCTTCTATTTCAACAAGCTATTTATTAGAAACGTTCCTCAGGTCAAAGACGGTGCGTTGTGTAATAGGATAATCTTTCACCACGTGTACATGAAAGACAAATGCAAAACCATCTCCAGTCTGTTAAATAGAGCACTTACTTGGCATATGAAACATGTATGTTCCAGTCCTTGCTCTACCTGACTCAGAAGGAACATGAATGTAGGTGAGTACTGTAATCGTTTGCTTGCTCCAAATAGTACCTACTTTATATAAAATAGAAAAAAACTGACGAGAGGTAGAGCAGTACCTGCTTTGGATGTGGGAACAAATGCTAACCCCTGCTCTGAATGAACATCCTACACAACATCAGTTGATTAGAAAAAATCAAGAAACTGCTGGTTTAGCCTTCACTCATGAAACCCCATCATCTCATAAATACTCCATCGCTATCAGACTCCCTTCTCTAGTTCCTCCTTTCTTTCCTCTCCCCATTAAAATGGGAAACTGATGACAAGGCTGAGAAAACGGACTGTTCTGAGCTATTCGTGTCTATCCATTGTCACTTGTGAAAATACATTTTGTACTGATGTGAGGACACACAAGTCTATGAAGTGAATAAAAGAGCTCATCCAAGAGGCTTCAGGGCAATATTCACTCTCCTCCTGCATCACTAAACTAGGAATAAAAGAAGCAGTTACAGCTTTACAACTGAAAATACACTGATTTTTCCATTGCATTTTAGGCTCAACTGCATCTCCCCTCCTCTCTCGAGCCAAAGTGAGTTATTCATTAATTCTGGTATGCTTTAGTCACTGTCTAAAATGTGAGGCAGTTTGTAGAACAGAGACAGGAGTTAAGGGTCAAACTGGTGGGAGCAAGCACTGGTATTTGCTTTTGGGGTTTGTTTGTTTGTTTGTTTGTTTGAGGGTTTTTTGAAATTAAAAGTGAACTTTCCTTTTTTCAAGTCCATGGAAAAGAGGTCTAACAAAAAACATTGAAAATTTGCTGTACTACATTAATTAAATATAGTGTTCTAAAACTAGGTGCATGAGCTGACCCTTACTTAGTTAATTAGTCCTTGCTGATCCTGAGACAGCGTTGTTCTCTCTCCTTTCCCCGAGTACTCCTTGGTCATGATTTTTGGGAGAAAGGTCACTACCTTGCCCTTCCTAGTGACTGTCAACTAAGTGTGAACCACCAAAGTCACCTAGAGTTTGGCTATTAACTTCAGCAAGCATTTGATCTAGCCCTCAATTACTTATCTCCTCTAAGAAGTCTCCATTTGTGAACAATCAGACAGCAGCTGCTATTGCAAACGCTTTTCAAATTTCAGTTAGATCTTAAACTGTGGGTGATGAAAACCGCAGAGAAGGGTGGAGAAATCTTAAAATAAGCAGCATCTGGCACTAAGGATACCTAACTGAGCCCTCGGGAAAGCACTGGTGTGTTCCCTTCTACACAGGAACATGCCTTTATTGTGCTTCCATAAATACTGTGCATTTAAGGCCCATGATAGGATAGCAGGTCAACCAGGTATCTCCCCTTTCCATCTCCATTCAGTTGTGGAAGTTCAAAAGTCACAAAACGAATTAACACACAGACCAACCTAGACAGCTTCCTATCCACTAAGTGGCAACAGCAGCAGTCCCTTTGACCCCCTTGCCTCCAAGGTCCTTTGGGCACCGCTGACCCTGCAGATGTGCACACAGAACATACGGCCACAAGAGAGTCAGGACTGTGGCAGGGACCTCTAATAAGCTGCTTTAGCATTAACAGCATAAGTACTCCACACACCAGTCAACAGATACAGCTAAGGCTTTCTTTCTACAAACCCGCTGTGCTCAATTCAAGCTCAGAGATACTGGGACGTCCACTCTGCAGCCCTTAGACCTGTAAGGAGAGGCTGCACTGGAAATGGGAACTTCTGGAAAAGGATGATTCAGCCATCAAACATGGTCAAGGTTGTACGGAAGCTCTGAATCAAAGACAGTAAACATCTTCATTCACGGTGTATCAGACTGGCTCTGCCTGCTTTTGGGCTGTAACAGTTCCCTGAGGCTCACCTCTCTGGTTCACCAAGAGTTTCCGAAAGCTTACATCACAGCTTCCTCTCTCCAGGAAAGCTTACTGAGTTTCAGAAGAGTAATCAAGCTATTTCCTATTCTGGAAGAAAACCAAAACCAAACGACTACCACCACCACCACCACCACCCCCCCACCCCCCCCCCCACCCCACCCCCACCCCAAAACCAAACCCAAACCAACAAGCACCAAACTAAAACAAAAAAAAAAAAAACCAAAACACCAAAACCAATCAACCAACCCATCCCCCAAAAAACCCTGCCAATGTATATGTAGTGGAAAGGAAGGGGGGGAAAGTGTTAGAAATTTCATGTCATTATTTGTAATAATGATTCTGCAGTTTGATTTCTAAAATTTGTTGCATTTAGTATTTTATTTTGGAGAAGAGAAATAGAAATCAGAACATCTTCATACAGAATTTCAGAGCCAAACACTTTCATGCCAAAATTTGAAAGATGGCTTAGCCAAGCTCAGATAAAATCAGCACCAGAGTTAGAAATGAAACTCTGGAGTTCCTAGCTCTTGTGTCTGAATTCAGACTGCCAAACTTACCTTTCATCAGCAAAACAGCAGTGCAAGAATTTGCATATAGGCTGGTTTTTCATAGAATCATAGAATAGTTTGGGTTGGAAGGGACCTTTAAAGGCCATCTAGTCCAACCCCCCTGCCATAAGCAGGGACAACCTCACTAGATCAGGTTGCTCAGAGCCCCGTCCAGCCTGACCTTGAATGTTTCCAGGGATGGGGCTTCTACTACCTCTCTGGGCAACCTGTTCCAGTGCTTCACAACCCTCATTGTGAAAAACTTCTTTCTGATTTCCAACCTATATCTCCCCTCCATTAGTTTAAAACCATTACCCCTTGTCCTATCACAACAGGCCCTGCTAAAAAGGTTCTCCCCATTTTTCCTATAGGCCCCCTTCAAGTACTGAAAGGCTGCAATAAGGTCTCCCCGGAGCCTTCTCTTCTCCAGGCTGAACAGGCCCAACTCCCTCAGCCTGTCTTCATAGGAGAGGTGCTCCATTCCTCTGATCTTCCTTGTGGCCCTCCTCTGGACCCGCTCCAGCAGGTCCACGTCCTTCTTATGTTGAGGGGCCCAGAGCTGGATGCAGTACTCCAGGTGGGGCCTCACCAGGGCAGAGTAGAGGGGCAGAATCACCTCTCTCGACCTGCTGGCCATGCTTCTTTTGATGCAGCCCAGGATACGGTTGGCCTTCTGGGCTGCCAGCGCACATTGTTGGCTCATGTCCAGCCTTTCATCCACCAGCACCCCCAAGTCCTTCTCAGCAGGGCTGCTCTCCATCCCTGCATCCCCCAGCCTGTACTGATACCGGGGGTTGCTCCGACCCAGGTGCAGGACTCTGCATTTGTCCTTGTTGAACCTCATAAGGTTCACCCGGGCCCACCTCTCAAGCCTGTCTAGGTCCCTCTGGATGGCATCCCGACCCTCAAGCGTATCCACCGCACCACTCAGCTTGGTGTCGTCCGCGAACTTGCTGAGGGTGCACTCGATCCCGCTGTCTATGTCATCGATGAAGATGTTAAAAAGGATCGGTCCCAATACAGACCCTTGAGGGACACCACTTGTCACCGGTCTCCATCTGGACGTTGAGCCATTGACCACTACCCGCTGGATGCGACCATTCAACCAATTCCTCATCCACCGAGCAGTCCACCCATCAAATCCATATCTCTCCAGTTTCGAGAGAAGGATGTTGTGGGGGACCGTGTCAAAGGCCTTACAGAAGTCCAGATAGATGACATCGGTTGCTTTGCCCTTGTCCACTGATGCAGTCACCCCATCGTAGAAGGCCACTGTTGGTCAGGCAGGACTTGCCCTTGGTGAAGCCATGCTGGCTGTCTCCAATCACCTCCCTGTCCTCCATGGGCCTCAGCATCATTTCTAGGAGGATCTGTTCCATGATCTTCCCAGGCACAGAGGTGAGGCTGACAGGTCAGTAGTTCCCAGGGTCCTCCTTCCTACCCTTTTTAAAGATGGGTACTACATTTCCTTTTTTCCAGTCCCCAGGGACTTCGCCTGACTGCCATGACCTTTCAAACATCATGGAGAGTGGCTTGGCAACTACATCAGCCAATTCCTTCAGGACTCTTTTTGGAGCCATACTGCATAGTATCTGCAGCAGAGTATTAACACTGTACAAAAAACAATGCCACCTGAAGAAAGGAAAGAGACTACTAGGGATGAATTCATTTTCTCTGGAGTTTTAAAAAGGATCGTTCATCTTTGTAGTCTAAACCTAGTAGGTCATATTTTTCTCTGAGATTTACTCCAGACTCCTCCTCTACTAATCACTTGTCCTACAATGTAAAGCTCTTACAGGAAGAGCAGCATTAACATCTCAGCAACGATAACATCTCCTACCAGAACATGGACATAACGAACACAGGCTAACTCCATATTGAAAGAAGCAAGTTCCACTGCTACCTATTGACAGGGAGCCAACACAGCCAAAGTCATTCTCCTCAATTACAAGTGCTTTACCTATCTCTGAATTCACCTCCTCTGAGGCTGAGAATAATTGCTCTATTAAACTCAGAATATTAAAATATTAAGTTATCCATTAAAGAATGAAAACATTCACTACCATTTACTGAACAGCATATTTCCTAAAAAACATTAGTCTTGCTCGGTTTCCTTCTATGGTTGTCTTGCATACCCCACAGCCACCCTTCTCTAGCCCAGCACGTACAGCACTGTTAGAGTTATTGGGGCTGCAGGGGGAGGAAGGTCTGGTTTCTGCTTACCAGCAAGTGAGACCTCTGTGACTGGATTTGAGCTCCTCTCACAAAAAAGCTCATGGAGCTTCCCAAGGATGATCTCCACGTATATTGTATCTTTTCCTTCTCATCAGATGTGCCGAGCCCTTGCACTTATGCAAATCCAGAGGTTATTTTTTATTTTGCTTACCTAAGTTTTCAGGCAACTACATTTCTTACAGAACACATCTAAAGATACTCCAAGAATTAAAGTTCTAGCAGTAAAAAGGTTTCTATAGTTTACATTATAATGCTTATTTGCCAAACAATCAGAATGAAGCATTCACTGCTTTATTTGCACATTAAAGAGCATTGACCGATGTCCTTTACAACTGCTGGCTTAACCTGGACTGTTATAGAAGAAACTACAGACAGATGAAGAGCCATATTCTGTGAACCGTTATGCCTATGTTAAAAAAAGATTTAGACACCCCCACCCCCCAAAAAATCCAACCAATAAACAACGGTTAAAATGACCAGTCTGCAATGGGAACTGCCAAGTGTGTAGTTGGAGCAATACTAAATCAAGAACTTAGCTTATGATTCAGCTGTAGGATTCAAAGGACAAACACACGCAGCAGAGATCTTGAGAAAGAACTCAAGCCTCAATTTTTGCTTCGGAGAAGCAATTAAACTGCTTTGTCCCACCCACCTCACTTATAGTAGCTGTAAACTCCATTTAAACAACCAGCAAAATGGGGTTATACCTG
Source organism: Phoenicopterus ruber ruber (assembly GCA_009819775.1). NCBI lineage: Eukaryota > Metazoa > Chordata > Aves > Phoenicopteriformes > Phoenicopteridae > Phoenicopterus > Phoenicopterus ruber. The sequence goes on along the minus strand of CM020215.1, from coordinate 94,230,183 downwards.
CTTTACACCAGCATGAAGGAGACAGACTGTGGACATGAGAGAGAGAATTCTGCTGAAGTACTAAAATGCTCTGTCAGTGTTGGTGAGACTTCCATTTTTCCCTTCCAGGCTATGCCTTTTTTCTGTTGCCATTGAAAAGCCATGCCTGAGGGATTTTAGGCATGTGGTGACAAATACCTATTTGCTTGTTTAAATCTAGTCCCTTTGGGCAGAAACTAAAAGTTGTCAACTTTTAATGACAGCTTGGAAATGGTTTAAAAAGCTGCAATTTTGTTGATACTGGCTGCTATTCTCAGTGTTGAATTTCACTAGTCTGTTCCTTAAACTAGATGCAATTTCCTGGCAAACAGCGCTTTTACCCACAGATCTGATTTTACTTCATGAAGGGAGACGGTGACGCAGTTAGCTCTTCCTCTCCCCTCAATGAAAACAACATTTTGGCAGTGTAGAATTATCCAAGCTAGGAAAACTCTTGCTGCTCCATCATTCTGCTATAGTCTGACAGCAAAGCACTCACAAATATATGTAGACAGTAAAAGAGAAGCTAGACGTGCACTGAAAAAACATCTGCATTCATGCAGAGATCCATCCAAGATACTCTTACACACCGCTTCAACCCCCTGGTACAGACCTTAGTTTCGAGGCATGGAATTAAATGAGTGAGCTTGTTCTGGTTTTTAGAGTGAGTACTTCTGTCTTTATAAACTCCCTTAATTTAACATTTTTCCATTTTATTGGACTTTAATGAAAGCATAGAAAGCCAAAATCAGATAATAATTAGTAAGTTAATATAAAACACAGGAAATACCATCTGATGTGCATAATTATGACTGTCTACAAATAAACCTGGACCCTATCTGGAGAATTTGAATCCCTAGCGCCTGTAATATTCCAAGCCCCACACAAGCTCACTGTAGAGACAATCCAGACCAGGAGTCATGGTGGTCATCCAAGAAAAGGCTAAGATGGTGTCCCTGCAGAGGCACTGTTAGGTGCTGACATCCAGTCCCAAGGACACATTCAGCCAAAGAGATGACTCTTGACTTTCATTTCATTGAATACTTTATTGTACTATGTTCACTAAAGAAAACTGCGTGGATGAATTTTTTACAATATCAGAATTAACTGAGTTAAATGCCCTTAATAATCTCTTTGCTTTATTTGTAGTTGATCACTGGTCTCCAACACAGCTACTCCACATAGAAAACACTTTAACAGCTTAAAACCGTGTCAAGTTTAGCTTTTCATTTTAAAACTTCCTATGATATGAAAGCACACATTTGTCTAGCAGGTCTTACCTCCAAAAGTCCATCTTCAGGTAGGTCTGTGCAGTGGACAGCATTCTGAATCTTGTTCTTCCCAAAGACAGCACGCAGAGTTCCAGGTCGGAGATGACGGGCTATTTCCTATTGAACACAAGAAAACCAAAAGACCTTTGTGAACCACACTGGTCCTTTATATTGTGGACATAATAGAATCTTATAAAGTAAAATGTTACTGTGCTATTTGTGGTACACTATAAAATAAAGCGAAGAGGGAAATTTCAGCTTGCACTACACACATACACAACTGCTGAAAAACCACGACCAGGATTGTGAAAACTAACTGCTTGAAATTGGGCCAATCAAGCCACCACGGGTGAAATGCAGGACCCTTCATATTACAGATACACCTTCCTCGCATTTGTATTAGTACAATTAGCTCATGTTAACAACTTTGCAGCTCTCAAGCACAGAACGTGCTGTCCTTAGCGAGCATACACACATGCACCACCTTGCAGACTGCCTCCCCTAACAGACTGCCTCAGAACCTGACGTTTGTGAAGCCCAGCTACTGAACAGCTTCTCGTCTTCCCCTCTGCAGTGCTTCTCTGACACTGTGACTAGTGCCAACATCTGATCCTCTCTGAGGATCAGTCCACACTCTCTCTGCATCTTTCTCTGTTCTTTGAAGTTGACATTTCAATACTCTTCTTCATCTACAATGCCAAACACCTCCTTGGCCTCTCAGAGTGTTTCTCTTACTAGAGCAGATACTACTCAGGTCCTGAGACAACATTCCTCCCCTACCTCTTTACTATGTTATAACTCCCATCTTATACTGCAGAGGACTGCCTTCATTGGCTCTCCCCTCCACCGTGCTCTTTCTTTCAAGGCACAATGCAGTCCTGCTATATTTCTCTGCACTATCACCTTTCAGTGTTGTCTTTTAACCCCTTTCCTATGCCAACTGTGCTACGCCTTGTTGGCTTCTCCTCCCAACAGCCTGGAGCTCTTCTTCAAGCCTACCTCATGCACAGTGTGCCTCCTTTTAAAACTAAGTGGGGATGGCATTAATCTAGTTTTCTCTCCTTAAAACCCTTTGGACATTCACCCATGAGTGCCTCCTGAGCATTGCTGCCTGTGAGGGGACAGGCCGATGACAAGCTCAGAACACAGCTACTGAATAAAATTTTTAAAAAAATATTTTATCTTGCCAACAGAGTCTACATCAGCCCCTTTCTGAAAAGGCACCAGGTACGTTAGAGCGTAATCACTTTGGCAGTGGCCAGCACAGTTTCGCTGTGCCACTCCCAAATGTTTGTTTCCGTGTCACAGATGGAGGTTACTGCCCCCACAGCCGAGTCACCAGACTGGATCGTCCAAGCATTTCTTAACTTTCAGTGTCAAATGGGTTCAAAGTGACTTCAGTAGTGGCTCTTGGCTGGGAAATTTTGCATAGGTATAGATGAGAACCACTTGCATGATGCACACTCTCTTCTGGGATGGCAGTCAATGTTTTAAGCTAGTCCAAAAAGACCTCACAAGAGCATTATCTGACAACATCCTTTAGCCACTTTCCAGCTTCACCCACTTGTCGTGTCTCATTACTAAACTAAGACAATTGGACTTCAAGGGCAAGATCATCTCTTAGCCTAGCAAGTCCTAGATATTTTTACCTGTACTAACAAGTCACAATTATGGTGATCTGTCACCTAGTAACCTAGATCTGTTACCTATGGTGATCTGTTACCCACCTGGAAGACAATTAAACGGCTTTAATGCTTGGAATGTGTCTAACCCAAAACACATGCTACGATGAGAAGTTTCAGTTCCCCATTGTTACTGTGTGTACGTCACAAGTTATACAGGATCTTTGGATATGGATGTCAAGGATATTTGCATAAGATACGCTCAACATCAAACAAATTTTGCTTCAGAGGAAAGTTCAAGAATTTCACTTTAAAAAAAAAAAAAAAGCCCCAAGGAGAAAAAACCCCCTCCTCTACATGGTCCTCATTAAAGGTTTGTGATAAGAAAGTCTGCTGTAGAAACAGAAGTCACATGCCAGTTAACTATAGCTATGTGACACTTTAATCAAGCCTTCCTTGAAATAACTGTTGATTCCAGTAACAACTAGCTGTCAGGAAGCTGGCAATAGCACTAGGCTTTCAATTATTCTAAGGAAAGTTTGGGCATATTAGAAAAAATCATTGTGGGTATGAAACCTTTGGAAACACTTTAGCAAGAAACAGCTCAAATCTAAAAAGCTAAATCTTGGTATTTCCCATTCTGTTTACTTCTTATCCATCAAACTCTTTTGCTCCATCATCTGACAGGTCCAAAAATGCTGCTTCTTATGAAACTTTCCCAAGTTTTCCCTCCACCCATCTTTCCCACCAAACCCACTTTTTTTTTTTTCCTCTCCCTTTAAAAGCAGCTATGACCTCCTGACTTATCGTTTATCTAAGCTCTCATTTCTACTTCACGACTTCACAACAGAAGACCTCATGTTTCTTCTTCTCTTGGACTCATTCTCTTTTGCTAACATTGGCAGAAGCTCTTACTGTTGCAGTATGCAATCTCCTGTTCTTCCTTCAATTTTTCAATGCAGGTTGCTACACATTCTCCTGCCCTCCTGAAACTCATCAGCTGTCTTGCACAAAAAGGGACTCATTCTGTTCTGCCTGGGATTACATTACATCAGAATTACGCAAAGGTAGGTTCTCCAGCACTTTACATTACACAGAATCACTTTACATTGTTAGCATCTGATTAATAAGAATCTAAATAAGCCTTTCTTGCCATCAGTTAACAAACAGGACGAGAGGTAAAGCAGTCTCTGCTTGTATTTACACAGCCAAAAAAAGGACAATAATTGTCAATTCTGAAGTTTTACTATTCTGTCGCTTTCTTACTGCACCACTGAGGAACCCTCAGGGAACAAGGCCTCTGTAAATGATGGAGTTACAAAGAGCTCATATATAGGTGTCCTTGTGTATGCATGGCTGGAAATTTTGGGAATGTTTCAGGGAAAGAGGAAAAGAGTTCCTTACAGAACTTATTTCTCATAGCACATATTAATACATACTCTTCTGCTCCATGACAGGAAGCTTGCCAAGAATTTTATTTATAAGGCCTCATCTACAACAACAGGGAGATGCAAATATAATAGTGAGGTTTGGGTTAGTTCCCCCACACCCCTCCATACCCTTTTAAACCTCTTTTTCCTAAACTTTCTGCTGAGTCTAGTTTCTGGAGTATGTGTTTTGTGTACTGGTTTTCAAAAACTTTTGAAAGGAGTTGAGAGTGGGATGATGGAGGAGTTAAGAGCAGCTACAGCTCTACCATATGCATGAGAGGAGAGAAGCATGTGCATGCTGGAACCTCATGTGCATATGTAAACGGAGATGACACAAACTTGCACCTCACATGAAGAATACACTGTCTGTGGCAAAACGAACCAGACTTGCTGTACCAAAAGGCTTCATCCTCTTCGGTCTTATTCAGCAGGCTATTTGATCACACCTCACAGGCTGGGCTTTGATCTACAGCTAGCCCTTTGAAGATCCTTGTCCTACACAAGACATAGATGCATATATTTCATGTTTCTCTCTATCATATAACTGCGCCCAGTGCAACACTGCCTGTATGAAGTACTTAGCACATTCTAAAATCTTTCTATTTCTATACAAGTGAAAGGAAACAAAAATGTCACCAATGCCAGTAATATGTCAAAATCAGACTGAAAAATCATAAACATACTCATGAGCAAAGCTCATTAACCGCTTTTCCTTCAAATGGCTGTTTTTTTCATGGGCTGGATGGAAAGTTATATAGAACAGTAACATGTATTCCAGCCAAAATTGCAGATTTCAAGAAAATTTGGCCAGTTTTTTTAAAGCATCTGCCCTGAATACTTAATATGGTATCTAGGAAGGCCAAAAGGCCACTGCTCTTAAACATTTCTGCATGCTTTGTTGTTGTTTAAATGGCATTTAAGGAAAAGCTAAAGAGGCAACCACTGACTCTGTGCAGCAACCATTCCCTCCCTCCTCAGTGGGAAACAGCACAAACTCTGAATGGACCAAAAACACACAAAGGAACTTTTATAGCCTAAAACTTTGTTTTACTTGAACATGAACTAGAACAAGGGAACTTTGAAAATTCATTACTGGTCCTCTTGAGTGAAGCAGAATAAAAGTAAGAGAGGAACTCCTGGAAACCCTCTCCTATCCACAGTGTGCTCCCAGGGCAGGTTCATTCTTTTAGGTTTGCTTTCGGGCCAGCAGCATTCAGAGGACTTCTTGGGCTGCAACAAACTCTGCACAGTCCCTTCTAAGCCCCCAGTAAAACACCTTGTTTTCCTTCTCTATCCGAGCCCTGACTGCACGTCTGCTCCTTGCTCTTCTTGACATTTCTCATTCATCATCCTTTCTGAAGGCTTTATGTTGACTTGGTCTCCCCGCCTCTGCCTTCCCCACCCTGCACTCATGAAGCTTTTTTCTTCTGCAGCTCTCCATGCTCCACTGCTGTCATGAAAGAGATGGTCCCTCTTTCCCCTTGAGGGTGCCAACTGATTCAGAAAGCAGTAGCCAGCCTCAGGCAAACAAGCAAGTGCCTTTCTCCTTTTAAGGACCAGCTACGCCCTTGTCAAGAGAACAGAACACACATTAACTGTGAACAAATAAAATAATGTAAATTCTACCACTCACTGTGGAATTTGTCTGGCTGAACTTTAGTCATCGGAAAGCTGCCTGCCTGGGCTAAGCGGGGCACCTGAGCTTCCTCTGTAGTGAGCGGAGGGTGATAAGCCCTTTCAAGGGGAAAAAAAAAAAAAAAAAAAGACTCTCTTGCAGTACAACAGCTATGTAAGGTGGGTAGGATAAGTGCCTCTCTCTTCTCTTCCCGTCATCACATCTCTTCAGTTGGCTTTTATTTTCAGGGGATTTTAGCACCAGTCATATCACACACTGCTGGTTGCAGCAGGGAGCTGCACAAAATACTCATTCCTACACAAGCCATCAGCAAGAGGTAAAACGATAAAAGCAGCACAGCCTCTGTCATGCAGAATACAATACTAGACAAGCAGTGCTATCCTTATGTAATGCTTATTCAAGCTAAGAAACACTTTAGCATTATTGTTACTGTGGGAACAACCTCAGTTGATCAGTCTGATATATCCTTCACAGAAGTTCCCATCCAAAGACAAAGGCTTAACTGCCAAAATGAATCTGTGGTCACAGATGATCTTTTGCAAGATACCACAAGGGCTAGGTTGCTTCTCATGTTTTCTTTGCAGCCCATACTCCTTCCAAACTCTAGCCAACCAATTTTGATGTGTGTGCTTTCCCCCTAGTTACCTCAGCTCTGGCCTGGTTTATGTTCCCCAGTTTCATGCAATGAGTCACCTTACACTCAACAGCAGCTGCTGCAGAACACAACAGTTTTCTACTCCTGCATCAATCCAAGGTCCATTTAATCATCCCTAAATGCACTGCTAAGCCTTCTGTCTATATTACAGAGAGAAAAATCTACATAAGATGGTGTTGTTGCCACTATAAAGTCTTTAACTGGGGAAGAGCACATTTTGCCCTGAAACCTGGGGCCTGCCTGTTGAAAGGTACTTCAGAAAGTTTCTAAATAAGAGAATGCAATAGGTTTCCTTCAGCTTACATTTCATACATCAATTCAGAACTGAAGTCTCTTGTTGACAGTGACACATTTTCTCTTTCTTTGCATTCCACATGAGCTGCAGCAACGTCACGTACAAATATGGAGTCAGTATTAATGGCCTTACGCACACTTCCAAGGGAGTCAGTGTTATCAGGAAGTCTTTTGTACTTTCCACATATTGCAAAAAAAAAAAATCAAACCAAACCAACCCACTCCAATCACACACGCACTAAACACCCCTCATCTTTTAATCTTTATCGCAGAACAAACTGATACACAGCTTCTCAAGAATCTGGAAAGATTGCATTGAAAGTCTTTATAATATTTAGCCTAATCTTCTATCTCCTGAGCACTGTGCATTTGACCTAGACATTCAGGTTGTCTTCTCCTGACTGACGGTAAAATATTTATGCCTCTAATCACTGGCCATCCCGACAAGTTTCTCATATCTTTAACTGAGCCAAGTCTGTGTGCATATAGTTATGTACATGAAACAGCATGGCTGTAGAGGTTTGTTCAGCAAATTAAATTATCTGATCCAGACAACAGCAGCCAAATTTTCAATTGCAAGGCTGTAAAAAGTGCATCTGAGGCTCACCTCCTTCCAAAATCAAATAGTTTTGCAACAGTAGCAGCAAGTAATCAAACCATAGTTTATTTTGTTACAAAAGCCTACCCTGGTCTGAGTAAAAGGGAAAAAAAATATCCATCTGCTTTTCTGTTTATTTTAAAGTCAACCTACCTCTGAACTAGCAGTCTGAAGCCCTGTATCTTTTGGAAGTTCTGTTAGCGGAACTAAAATTATCTTCCATACTCCAGTGCTGGCAGTTTTTCGGAAGCTCACAAGTCAGTAGAAGTTGTTACACTGTCTCCTTCTCACCCTCTGTCCCCTGAGGCACTTTGATTCTCTCTGCTTCACTCCCACACGTTCCCTACCACTCCTCCTCCCTGGCAGCCCAAAGGTGCTGCACCAACTCTCCACAGACTCTCTGCTGTGGGCAGCAAACGTGGCACATTTGCCAGCCTGAGATAGCATTTTTACTGGTCTTGGCATTTCTGGTTGATGCTTAAGCAATTCTCATGATAACTGCCCTGCTCAGAAACTTATTTACTGTTGTATTTGTGTGCCTATCTGCCGTTGCCAATGGGCTGAATTTAGATGAGAGCAAGCAGCCACACTTCTCAGTTAAGTGTAAACTAGATTGGATGGTGAAGTCTTGAGGATAACTGACATTCCAAATGTAAGGTGGTTGCAAAATAAGAATATAGATAAAATATCTAGCTATCTTGTTGTATTATCTGGGTGCAATAAGGGATATTTACATTACCTGACAAGTTGGAAAAAGGATGCATTTAAGAACTGAAAAGCAACTAACTCCACAAGACACCAGCAAATACAGCATAACTGTAAATTTGATTATTAGTTGCTTTACTTTAAGCTTTAAAGGTGAAATATTGCTCCTACTGATGCTTCTCCAGTGCCTTCAAGGCATCCAGAATTTCATCGATTTACTAATTCACCTCTAAAATAAGGATAAAAAAATACTAGGCTGCAAGGAATATTTTGGGATTTCATTAATCATCACTGGGTAAAAAACTGGCTGGATGGCCGGGCCCAAAGAGTTGTGGTGAATGGAGTTAAATCCAGTTGGCAGCCGGTCACAAGTGGGGTTCCCCAGGGCTCAGTATTGGGGCCAGTTCTCTTTAACATCTTTGTCGACGATCTGGATGAGGGGATCGAGTGCACCCTCACTAAGTTTGCAGATGACACCAAGCTGGGCGAGAGTGTTGATCTGCTGGAGGGCAGGCAGGCACTACAGCAGGACCTGGACAGGCTGGATCGATGGGCCAAGGCCAACTGTGTGAGGTTCAACAAGGCCAAGTGCCGGGTCCTGCACTTGGATCACAACAACCCCAGGCAACGCTACAGGCTTGGGGAGGAGTGGCTGGAAAGTTGTCCGGCGGAAAAGGACCTGGGGATGCTGGTCAACAGCCGGTTGAATATGAGCCAGCAGTGTGCCCAGGTGGCCAAGAAGGCCAACAGCATCCTGGCCTGTATCAGAAATAGTGTGGCCAGCAGGACTAGGGAGGTGATTGTCCCCCTATACTCGGCCCTGGTGAGGCCGCACCTCGAATCCTGTGTTCAGTTCTGGGCCCCTCACTACAAGAAAGACATTGAGGAGCCGGAGCGTGTCCAGAGAAGGGCAACGAAGCTGGTGAAGGGCCTAGAGCACAAGTCCTGTGAGGAGCGGCTGAGGGAACTGGGGATGTTTAGCCTGGAGAAAAGGAGGCTGAGGGGAGACCTTATCACTCTCTACAACTCCCTGAAAGGAGGCTGGAGCAAGGTGGGGGTTGGTCTCTTCTCCCAAGTAACAGGCGATAGGACGAGAGGAAATGGCCTCAAGTTGTGCCAGGGGAGGTTTAGATTGGATATTTGGAAAAATTTCTTCACCAAAAGGGTTGTCAAGCATTGGAACAGGCTGCCCAGGGAAGTGGTGGAGTCACCATCCCTGGAGGTATTTAAAAGACGTGTAGATGTGGCACTTAGGGACATGGTTTAGTGGTGGACTTGGCAGTGCTAGGTTAACGGTTGGACTTGATGATCTCAAAGGTCTCTTCCAACCTAAACGATTCTATGATTCTGTGATTCTAATTCATGTTGGCAAAATATCTGGAGCGCCTCCAGTGAAGTCACTATGAAGTTGCAAGACATTATTTTTAGTCTGCAGATATCTTGGCTGAGTTTTCCCCTGTAAGAACAAGAAAAATTATAAATTAACTTTTCCTCTGAATTTTCGAGATGGAATTTCACATTTGCAAAAGCCGTCCAGATATCTGAGCATCACACTTTCCAAAGCAGAAAAAACTTCTTCAAAATTCTACTGAGACTTCCCTAGCTGAAGCAACTTTGGACCATCCACTTCAACAGAAGACACAGACGGGTTGAAAGACAAAACTCACAAGTCTGCTGCAAACCCCAGAGATTCTTCTCATTCGGGGCTTAGCATGGGAGAGAGCTTTCCCTTCCACTCTGTGCCCTCAAGCATCTCCAATCCAACAGCAAGCTTTTCCTTGGAGGCACTGCCATCTTTTCCCACACAGTTGTGAACAGCCTTATTCTGATGGAAGGAATCACTCATTATTTGTGTTATAATTGTTTTTTAAAAGCCCCTGCTGTGTTCAGGACTAGCTGTACTAGTCAGTATTCCTATACGTACTAAGAGACAGAGCCTAGAAAACTTATATGAAGAGACACAAAGAACAGAAAATAGGAGCACAATGGACCCCATTTTTTGGAGTGGGAAACCAAGATAGGGAGACAGTAATTTCCCAGGGGCACAAAGAAATACACATTTCACAAGAATCACAAGTTCAACATCTAGCTCTTAGCTCAGATCTTTTGAATCTCAGACCAGTTCCTTAACTATTCTCTCTCCCTGATTTAATGCTGCTTTAATTCCTGTGTAGCACTCTGATGATAAGCCACAGTCTGCAAAACTCAGGCCGTGCCAGGTCACCTAGGGGAACTTGAGAGCTGCCATGGGACCATGAAGAACTGCTGCTCACCCATCTTGCACCCTGACCTTGTTCTAGTCCCTTGATCTGGGAAGTCAAGGGATGCAGAGAAAGGGAAAACTTCTTAGTAGGAGTATCCAAGTGAAGTCCCATGCGCACATCGGATGCAGTCTACCATACTGTAAGCAAAAGAAGCTGCTAAAAATTCTGCTCAGGTGGCCCTGCAGCAGAACAGAGAATGTCAGCCTAAACCAAACAGACCAGCAAGCAGCACCCCAAACTATTCAGCAGGTTCTCAGCATTTGAATTAATCATTTTATATCCAGTTTTTAAAATGCCTTTGTTTAGTTAATAGTGTCCACAGACAATGAGACCAGTGGTACAGAATGAAAAGTATTAATGCAGCGTTCTCAGTCAGCAATTGCAGAGAGGAGGATTAATAATAATAATAATAATAATAATAATAATAATAATAATACGCCTCATCATCAGAATGCAAAACCAGACTACCTACTTCTTTTTGTCACAGAAGGGAAGGTTTAGGTCACAGTATTTGTTTTCACCCACTTTGAAGCCTTCAATCATGTAGCTCAAACAGAAGATAACTGCAGATACGCTCTGGCCACAGCAGGTACTTCTTGCCTTATTACAACAGCATGCAAAGCACCTAGGGGATTTCAGTCCATACACATCCCATTGCAATGTACAGTACAAGGATACCACCTATGCCACCTAGAAAGCCAACTGATCCCTCTTAGGGGAAACTCACTTGAGAAACTGATAGATCTCCTTCCAGCAGTGATCAGTTCCCCTCAGATCAATCTCTTTTGTGTACCAATTTATCATCAAGAGTACATAAGATAGACTGTGATCTGCAGCTCCTTTTCTGTTTGGTTATTATTAGCTCTGCCACCAATTTATTAACCAAGTAGAGCCTGAATAAGCAGTCCTCTGGGATAAGAGTTTGATAGGTCTGATCATCCTCTTCACCTGTTTATTTCAAGGGGTCTTAAAAAAATAGAAAAAAAATCATGCACATCCAAGAACTGACTACTCATAAGCTGCTGACTGAAAGACAGGAAACCTTTTAGGACAGCTACAGTCAACTACAAGATACTCAAGATCACACCATCATCATGGTTATATGGAAAAGTAAGTGCTCTGCTGCCCTTTTTTCTACATGTTTATAACTTCCTCTATAGTACATTTTCAGCAAGCACCTTTGTGTGCTGACTCTTGCTAACTGCCTTCTACAGTGCTCTAGAAAAAGCCCTTGCAGCCTATTCTACCAAGTTCTACCTTGGCTTATTATTTTCTTAGTATTTTTTTACTGGACATATCATGTGTATTACTTCATAACTTGAAGTATACGTAACAGCACTACAAAACTACTATGTTCCAATGAGAAATCAGGAAGAATTCAAGTGAAGGACAAGGCTATCTATAGTCAACAAAAACCTGAGTCAGGCATGTAACCAAATGCTCTTAAACTGTTCAAATCAAAGATTCTGCAAACACACAAGGTCACTGTGACCAGGATGCTAACAAACTGGAGAAGGAAAAGAGTTGTTTAGTGCAGTAACAGTACCATTTTCTTTCCCAGACAGAGTGACCTCAGCACTTCCCATATCTTCTGGAAACACTGCTCCCTTTTTCCAAGGAACGACTGAGGCTATAGAGAATGTTTATTGCCTGAATGCTTATTTTCAGGGATTAACTTTTATATATTCAAAAACATCACTGTCCAATGTAAAAGAGTGATTTGCTGTCTTGCTGTAACCAAACAGAACACAAGGGAAGCAAAGAAAACAACCACGTAGACTGAAATTAACCCAGAACCACCATGTTCTCGAAAAGGCTCTTACCTTGTGCCTTTATGGACTGCACATATTAATGAATCTGTTCTCAGAAACCTCAGCAGCTACAGCAGAACCATCATAGAACAGTCCAAAGGAGGAAGGAGGAAGGAAAAAAAAAACCCAAAATCAAAAGAAAGGGAATCACCAAGGAACACAGACCTGCTGTGACCACAGGAGGAGATTACAACCTAGGAATTCTGATGACCAGCTCTGTGTCTTACTGACAAAGCCTGTATTTTCACAAGGGGGTAGAATACTTTTATTTTTAAAAAGGGTTAAAACCCTCCCACAGGCAAGGTAAATTGCATTTTAATCCAGTGTAGCTGGGAGACACAGGCCCTAGAGAGAACCCTGCAGATTACCTTTGATCAGCCTACTGGTGTAAAATGACATTGTGTATTTGTCTATACCAGGCTGTTATCACACAAACACCTGGTATGTTAGAAGCCTACCTCTTTTTCTACAGTAGTGAGAAACAAAACTTTTCTCCTTAATCCATCTAAGACATGTAAGCAGAGTTATAATGAAGATATGGTATTTTGAAATGTATCAGCTAGCATTATTTAAAAGATGAGCCAAGCAAATGCTAAAAGAAACTCGGCAAGCAAGCACTATTAAAACTTTGTGTGGCCACCTTTTAAATAAAATATGATCCATCTATATGAGATACTAAATCTGTAACACCACTCTCTAAAACATGGCATATATTCAAAGCTTGGAGAGAACCTAAACAGGAAGATGCAATACAAACAGGATACGGAAACATTCATTTTGCAAAACAAGACCTGCAGATGGGCAATTATAACCAAAACCCGCGCAATCCAAAAAACCTCACCTCCTCAAGGCTGAATAGACAAATTTATGTAACTCACAGCATTTATGAGAATCTTGTGTTCATCACAGACACTTGCAATACCACTTTTTTAATAACACCCACCTACTACTTTGGGACGCTCTCAGTCTGAGTGCAAAGGGAGCCTTTATGATCCCTAAGCCCGTTTTTCAGGCTTCTTTCACACCTACCTATAGATCCAATTAGTCTTTGTGATTTCAGATTAGGCTTCATGTGTCTGCAGAGCTGAACGGTACAAAGTCCTTAACCAAGAAACTGAGTTTTCTTAAAAAGTAAATATTCTAAGTGTGCCTTAAATCCTTACAAAAATGGCTAGCCCTATGATGCTTTGCAGGGAAAGGCCTAAAAACCTAGCTCCAGGATACCCTGGCATTTTATCCATTCTGGGGAGTAGCTAGGAGGTCTCTATGGCAGCACAGTAAGTCAAGGAAGATTGTAACTAGTGCTGTTAATTCTTTGTGGCACAACCCCACTTTCCTTCAGTCTCTGCACTCATGTTCAGCTTCTTTCCTCTTGCTAAAATAAGGCAAGCTATTCCATCCTGGAACCAGACATGAGGAGCCCAGGAAGAACCAGTTCAAAGCCAGAGACAGACGGACATAAGGGAAAGACGGGAACACAGATGGGAACCCTGAGGCTTCTGAAGTTGATGCTACTTTCCTGGAGGGCATATGGGATTTCTGACCAAATGTTGATAACTTCCCGAAAATGTCCAGAAATTGCAGTTAAGAAGGTGCCTTGTCATCTGGGGATGCTAAAATATCATAGTGATAAGTAGCAGAGGAAACTACAAAAAACCCTACATAGGCTAGAGGGGCTTTGGTAGCCAACTGAGGGGAAAAAAAAAAGCATTGCAGCAACCAGAAACAAGATGTAAATGTACTCCGATTTCAGTCCACTCCCAGAAGTTCGCACATCCTTCTCTCCAGAGGATGAAAGCAGCAGAGTCATCCAGCATCATGCCTCTGTGGTGGTAGTGGGCTTGCACTGACAATGCAATATCTTTTATTATCTACTTTACAGAATGACTGTAATTTGTGACCACTGAATCTAAGTCAAATGACCTCCCATCCAGAATTTATTTAGGCAGAAAATATAGCACTGTGGACATTTTCAAGTCTGGTAGCTCTGGAGCCTTGGAAAAGGAGTGCCAGATAAAAGTTTTTTCAAACTGTAACCTTGCCAACATGCCTCAATCACGTTGGATTTAAAGCAGAGTTCAGTCTTGAGGGCTCTGTCAGTGTTTAGTCTCCTGATGGAGACTGCCAGTCACCACTAATAACAGCAATTTTCAACACATATGCACCTACTCATCAAGAATCAAAGTGAGCCTACAAACTCCAGTTCCACATGGCATTGAACAGCCATCATATGACAGCAACCTTCAGGTAATAACAAGTCACATTTAAAGCAAGCCACTTGCAAGCAAAAGGCTCCTCTACCACTACTAGTGCTCGGATTTTTGTTCTAATCTCCCCACAAAGACTTATTTCAGTGAGGCTGAAGTCCCTCTTCCTATCAAAGGACTTCCCATCACCTGCAAAGGGTGACTTGGAGAAGACAGTATGCAAGAAACAGAGCTCTAAGCAGGTCACCTCAAAACTGTAACCAGATCATGCATGCATGCCACTACAAAGCACATACACACGCACGATTAAAGCAAACGGGGCAGCAGGGCAAGGGTGTCAGGGGCCAGCAGACCTCTTCAACACCCATTCAGAAGCAAAAGAAACACATCAGGAGAACTTACTATGAACACTGAATTCATGCCTGTAAAAATTAATTACTGGATTCTTGTCTCTCAGCTGCTCCCAGGGCTACACACAGCTTTGATAGGAAGAACAAATATGACATTTATGTATCAGTCTTGTTTCTGGTGCAGCCAGTGCAGATTCCATCCATTTTAAACCAGGGGAAGCAACTCACTGCCACAGGTGTGGTGTTTGGCATCCACACAGACACAGGGCTATCTCTGACAACAAGCTATAACACTTTTGGAAGCAAATTTCAAACCATACACGAACACACTGACAGTCTAAAGCAGTGGTGGCAACTCGTGTTTACAGCCACATTACAGCTGTGGGTCATTACAGCACAGCTGTCTTAATCCTTCCTTTCTTCTAGATCCAGTCTTAGTAAGCCCCCTGCCACGCACAGAAGGGTGACACAGAACAAGGTAGGAGAAGTCCTGAACCCACCGAGACTTTGGGCTTTATGAACCAGCAGTGTCAGCTCAGCAAAAGGGGGCTGCACTAGAGGGAAGAATCTCCCTCCACAGACACTTAGTCAAAAATCACCATGTCCCCCAACTAAGAGGCCTTAGCACTGTCTAGAACATATTTTCATTAGACCTGCAGAGGCTGATGTGGAAATTAAAGACTGAAAGGATAGACTCAGATGACTGACCCTAAATAACATCTAAGCAATTCAATCATGTCTTTCCCATTGCTGGCTTAGACAGCAGGATATCGTAACTAGTATCGATCGATCTGTTTGCTACTCTAGCTGATAACGGTCTGGTGCTGAATGAAAATTTTTTTTATTATTATTACATGACTCAGGCTATCTAAGCAGATAATCAATTATATGAAAAACTTCTTCATCAAAGAATTAGATTAATAAATCTAAATTCTCTTGAAACACATCATGTACATCACTGTCAACACTCTGACCAAGGCTCACTAGGCTATAGGGAGAATCCACAATGAAAAAGGTACAAAGGTATTACCAGAGAATGAAAACTTGGGAGCTCAAAAATAGTCTTTATATTTCTTTATATCTTCCACTGAACTATTTTTATGTGTTGTAATATGAAAATGTCATGCTGCTAATGTAGTTCTAGGAATGAACATGAACATTTTTGGCCTCACATGTAGATATTTTTCAGTGCTAGAGATTCACAGGAGGTCTATACAAACAAAAATCTTACAGCAACAGTGCTCTTTGGCTCATACCGTTATCCCTATTTAACTGATGTGATAACTGAGGCAGAAACATATTG
This sequence comes from Phoenicopterus ruber ruber, assembly GCA_009819775.1. Taxonomy (NCBI): domain Eukaryota; kingdom Metazoa; phylum Chordata; class Aves; order Phoenicopteriformes; family Phoenicopteridae; genus Phoenicopterus; species Phoenicopterus ruber. The sequence continues at coordinate 94,214,019 of CM020215.1, read as the reverse complement.
AACTTTGTGTCCAAGGTCACACAGTGAGGTCAGGAATGGAGCTAAAGCAGACTCCAGCTCTTTCAGTTCACCACGTTGTTTTAAACATCTAATCTCCTTTTTAGCTCTTTGGCATTGATGCAAAAGTACAAAAGAATGTTAATACACTGTTACCCTTAAAATTGCAAATCCTCAATGTAAAAAGAACACAGGTTAGGATCTAAAGCAAATATACGAAAATCCCTTTTCAGCCCACTGGATGCAGAAATATTGCAGCACATCCTGTCACTTTAATAATATCTCACAGCAGAAGGTACTTGAGTCACTTTTAGCGTACTGCCAATCCTAACTAAAAGCTCTTAAAACTACTAAAAGTTATGCAATCAGCCAGGAACACGTAGCTGATTTAGACCCCTGGAATCATATGTTATAACCAACCTTTTCATTTGTATATGAAGAAAGTTCAAAAGAAAGGTAAAAATAAAAAAAAAATAAAAGCAATATATGTAATTTCTACAGCATTTTACAAGAGTCTTACAAATACTAAGTAATCACCTCAACAATTCCATGACAAAATGTTACCAGCAGCTATTTCAACACAAAAGCCGCATGAAGATGATGTGAAAACTGAAGCTGTAGCTTAAGACCTAAGTAATAACAAAAGGCCTTCAAGTGCTCCAGAGGCCAAACCCACACAAACACCAATCAAATGAAACGTCAATGCCAGCAAGCTCAAGCAGTGATAGGATTCTCTGGCCACCATCCCCCTGTTCTGAGGTTTTCTGTTACAGCCTTTGCTTCCTGATCCATGTGAAACAATGTCAAATCAATGCAGAACAGTTTGAGTAGTTTTTTTTTCTTACTGCACTTAAACAAAACAGCTTTCTTGATAATGCACACTGTGCTGCATTTACCCCTACCCCTCCAACCACTTTCATTTCTTCACAGTGAAGAAGAAGAAATATAGCTTCTTTTCTGTTGAACTTTGGTTGCAGTTAGCAACTCTTATTTCTAAGTGATAGTGTGTATCAAAAGTTCAAAAGGTTTGTGTTCTGTATTAATTTGATTTAATTAACTTCTTAAGTTGTTTTCCTAGCTTTCTAGAGCAGTTACCTCTTTGACATAGGTGTAATTGTTTTTCTCCCGATGTCAGAACTGTACCAGGAGGAAGAGAGTGAAATAGCATCCAGCATGAAAAAAGTAATTTAACAACCTGCATAACAAGATTTGATAGTATATTTTGAAAAAGGGCTTAAATGATTCAGACACACCATGGAGAATCAGTGGAACTCAAAGTCACTTCAGAAATCCCATTCCTATTTAAAATTTAAACATCTAAATAAAAGTGCTCAGCTGCTCATAGGATCTCAATATCTCAAACCTCTTAGGTTTGGGTGCATAGCAGAGGCTGTGGGTGCTTCCCCTCCTTGAAAAGCTACAGTCTTGTGTGGAATTCAGAGATCTTTTTTAAACAGCCCTTATGGACATTGTAAAGAAATAGTATTTTCAAGATGGGCATCAGAACAGCTGCTGACCTTCTATAGGGGTGCTGAAACAGGTATTTATGCTTTACTTATTGTTTATTATAGTAGATGTGGAGAGAGTCTTCTTTTTCTAAGCCCTACGCATTAGCCACAGAGGCATTCCAGGAAAGAGAGAACGAGGCGCAGAGCGACACCAAGAGCAAGTCACATGAGTAGTCTGGGACCTGGCTGTGAGGAGCAGCTGAGCTAGAGGCTGCAATTGGAAAACAAGAAAAACAAGCACCACGATTGATCTGGAAGATTACAGAAAGGCCTCAGATGAGGACACCAATGACACAAAAAAAATCCAGCTGCACTCCAGGAGCTTAAGCCGAGTGTAATTAAAGATGCTGACAGTTCACCATGAGTGCAATGACCCAGCCAGCCACTCGCTAGAGAAGTGCCAGTGTACAACAAGAATGCAAGCAGCAGCAACATCTGCAGAAAAGCATTTCTCCGAGTGCGTACACTATCCACTGGGTTCCACAAGCCTGCAGCCTCTGACACCAAGCCCTTCAATCAGGTCACAGTAATTTTGAGAGTGAGCACATCCAGCACAGCTCCTTACAGACAAGTACCTTTATCCCACTGCCCGCTTTCCAGATTTGATAGGCTGTTCGTACACTACTACAAAGAGGCTCAAAACAGGTTTTTGGTTTGTAGTCTTCCCTACTACGACATGAGAGGTTTTAATAAAATATTAAGAAGCTGATTTAAAATAAACTATATTTTTGGCAGAGAGCTTTACTGACCTGCAGTGCTAACAACGTATTACCCAGTTATAGAAAAAAGCACAAAGTTCCACTCATTTTTAGCATTGTACACTTGGTATAAATTGCTAGCTTATTAAAGTATAATCCTCAAAATGGAACAAATCTAAATCTTTCTTCAGCCCTAAACATCAATGGGCTTGGACAAAACCAAACCTATTTCCAAATGACATCTTGCTTTGATTTGGGAAAATTTGTATCACCTCTTTTTGGATGCTTTTTATTGAAGTGTACCCCAACTGCCTCCCTGCAAAACGGAGAAGAGACTGAAAGGGCTGTTAACATTCATACCCAGTATAGATATCTGACTTGCCACAAAGTAATTATTACATTTGCTATGTATCTAAGATATAATTAACAGCACATGTGATTGGGAGAGATTCATTTTATAAGTCAAATTCCAAGACCTTTACTCACTTCAAACAGCACCTTGCTTTGAGAGTAATCGCACGTATTTCAATGGCACTACTTGCCCAATAGGGTACTATTTAACAGGAGCCAAAGTGACCCTATCAGGTACATTTTGTAGTAAACTTGCTCTTCACCTGTGTTTATAAACAGGCTGCACACACATCAGGATCTAGCATATATAAACAAACAAACAAGTTACAGAGAGATCCAGATCTCTCAATGATAATGCACTATTTGCATGACACTTCGATTTACTTTAACCACTGGAATATCAAGTCCATGGTATCTTCATGGTCTGTATATAACCTTGCTAGATAATGAAACTGATGTTATGGTTTCTGCTACCCCTATTTGAGACAGATATTCTAACCACAAAGTGCAGTTGTGAGCTGCTTTGACGATCCCGGTTGGGAATGACAAGAGACCACTGAGATACCTTAGTCCCTTCTTCCTCAAGGACAAGCTACAAACCCTACCTGAAGAGACAGATAAATTTCAGGCAAAGATCACTCTTGAGAGCAGCTGTAGTTACTGTACATATGCTTTATGTGCCTCAAGAATCAATTAATTTGCAATTCTTACAGAAAACAGTAGACAGAAATACATAACACAGCTGCCTGTCTTCCAAACGTACCATTATTGTAACTGCTATGAAGTCAGTGTCCAAAGCTTACAGCTGCCTGCTTCCACTAGAAGCAGAAGGGTACTCATTTTCACTTCACAAGTCACACAGTTAACCATTAAAAGGAAAACACAAACAGCATAGGTAGGTCACTAGCAAAGAGATCTGGGAGACAGGAATTTAGTTCCCTCCTTTGCTGTTTTCTTGTGCTACCCAGAGAAGTCATCAGTTTACACATCCCTCAGTTCCTTAGCTCATCAACAGTTCCTTCGGTCACACACATGTTGTATGGCTATGACAGAGCTTTTCATGTGAAGTAGTAAGGGAAAATAGAGAAATTCCCCTTGTATAGGTACACTTGTCTTTAATCACCTAAAGCAGCTGTGATGTTTGCAAGCATATTTTGATTTTAACATATCAGGTATTAAACAAGCAGAAACATGAAAAGGATATAATAGGCCAAAATAGAACAACTGCATCTTTCAAAGTTTAAAAGACCAGAAACCTTAAACATGGAATTTGAAACAAAACTGAAACCACCGTATTGTGTACATGACTACTGATATATCATCCTGCAGTTAAAACTAAGTCAGATAAACAGGTTATGCTTTGCTTACAGGATGCTAAGCCAGCAGAGAAACATTTGAATGTTACCAAACAGAAGGGGGAAAAAAGGTTTGGATGATGCCTTTAACTTGTGCTTTCTGTAATGGAAACTCTGGATCTAAAGAAAAATATATCCTGAACAACTTGTTCTCCCCTTCAAATATTAATCTGTGTGATTTTTTTTTCCATGGAAACTGGTAAACCCACTCACTGTGCAACTAAAACATCAAATCATAACCAAAAAACCATACAAACCCTGACCTCATTGCCTCCATTTTGATATTTCTCCTCATGGCTCCTGTGTGGTATAGCAGCCTTCATTGTTTAACAAAAAACCTGCAAACTTTTTGACACAGCACTTATGCTTGTCTCCAAATTGCACACAGTATCACACATATCCAATTAGTCACTTCAAGAAATGAAAAATAAAAGCTAGAAGCATTAGCACAGCAAACAGGTATGAGAACTTTTACACCCTTTTTTGTTCACTTCCTTCTAAAAAACAATGGAACCAATTCTCCTTTTACAGTTTCATCCTAGGAGAATGCCACAGACTGCAGTGGACTAACATTTAATTGACACTGGCATGCATAAGCAATAACTATTTGTTCCAGGGCTCTGAAGCCTTGTGTTAGAATATTTATGAATCTTTAACAGAGATTTTTGCCTGCATAGCTTTCCTTTCACATAAATATCACCACAGTATTTTATCATCTGGTTTAGGTAAGATCAGAAGAGTTGCTAGAGGATTTGCAAATTGGTCCACTAAGACTAGCATTTGACCTCTATAATAAGGTAATGCTTACATGTTTCCAAGGCGTGCAGCAGGTACGTGGCAGCCATACCACACTGTGCTATTTTAATTCATATAGACAGCACATCAACTTTTTAAGCATTCCTTATCACTCAAGCAAGTACTTACAGGGTCAGAAGGACCACAGAAGTCTCTGAACACTTTTGGAGGCTCTGGCTGTATAATCTCCATTGCTATGCAAGGGCCTGAACACAACTCTGTAACCATCTCCTGGAAGAGAAAAAAGACAGAAACAAATCTGAGCTTCTTTGGGCATTAGCAAGGGTTGTATTCCTCCCCAAAACTAGACCCAAACTTACAGGACAGCAAGAATTAAGAAATATTGGTGCACTTAGGAAAGCAAAGACATAAAACAAAGGTATCATTAGCATTCACAACAAAAGAAATGTTTTCCATTTTGCTACTTGGTTTAAAAGGTGGAGATTGAGGTAAACTGGATATTCAGCTTCAACAGGATACTGAATAGCATGCAAGAGCATCCACAATAAATTCTTTTGCAGGTACATTCTTATTGATCTGGACCTGGATTTCACAGAAGTATCCCATAACTTGTCAAACTAGACTGAATCAACGGAACACACTTTGCTGGGTATAAGCCTTGGGGGGGGGGGGGGGGGGGAAATCACACTATGTTCAGCCAGTTCCACAGGCAGCAATGTACTTTGCAGTGTTCCCTACAGGGAGCATGGTACACAGCCTATATTTGTTTCCAAATATACACTCATTTGATGGCTTTAAGTCATTAAAATGTCTCTTGGGCTTTTGGTTCTCACTGTCTTTTCCTCATGTATTACTATAGAAGCTGAAACACACAAGTCAACAGAACAGAACTGAAAGGGGCCTGTGGCACAACCTGTTAGGGAAAGGGTCCTTGATCTGGCAACATTCTTGTGGTGTACTGTTACCAGAATCTCAGTTACACTGAAATCATCTGTTTCCCTGGAACCTCCTGGAGAGTAGAGAGACATTGTGAGTTCTGAGTGGGTGATGAAGATGGGTCTTAGTCTCCATAAGCTTAAATTAACTCTGGGCATTAGCGCCAATTTGGAGTTTGTTAATTAGAGGTATATGTTTCACAAGCAGAAAGAACCTATTTTGATGTTCTAGTGTGACTTCCTTTTTTAAAATATGCCCTTATAATTGTATACTTGTCTAGAAATTTGGGCAGACAAATTTTAAACAAATCAGGACAATTAAAAGAATCAAAACCAATGAGGAAAGGGGAAAACATTCATAGGAAATAAGGGAGTATGGGGAAGGACAAGCAAGGTACTGCAATGACGCCCACCAGCCACGGGCAGGTCAAGGATGAGCCATGGCAAAGAACAAGAGCATACAGAGTGAGCAAAAAAGCAGTAGGAAAAGAAGGATTAAGTCCTTCTCTGCCTTTTATGAATTGTGACGGAAACTGAATACACGAAGACTCCAAGTCAAGCAGCATTATTCCGAAGAGCTGCTGTCTTCGTAACGGGTGCCACTCTGAGAGCACGTGCTTAATCTCCCCACTCTGAATTCAATGGGATAAAATTTTAGCCAAGTGCCTCTATCATCAATCTGATCCTAGGAAATGTAGGTAGAAGTATTCCTGAGAGGACATGAAAAGAGTGCAAACTAGTTTCATGCTCTAAACATGAATAAGTATTTTAATTCCAAAAACTGTCTTATCACCAACAGATCCTCTGTTAAGAACAGGTCAAAGGGCAATATATTTCACTCTGTTAAGAAACAGTAAAATGCCACAAAGTCACTACTCTGTACAATTTCATTTAATTCTGTCACCTAAACTGTTAACAGGAAAGCGGAGAAAAAACAGGCTTTTAACTTTAGTTGAATCAACTGAATTACTCCCTGCAAACTGTGTTTTTTCTTGTTCCTCCCTTTTCTGTTGTTTCTGTATCAGCACTGACATCCCACCAGCAACAGCAAACAACGTGAGCAAAGTTACTCCTGACTCCTTCATTACAACACAAAGCTGCGGACTGAAGACCAGCTGCCATCAACAACAGCAGAGAGGCAGGTGCTACTATGTGAGACAAGCTTGGTCTACCTGACACAGCCTCATCAAGTCCAAAGTTGAATTTAAATAGCAGACGTTGTTTCTCTGGTAAGACTCCCAGTTACAGCTAAATCAAATTTTCTTTAGCAAATAGTTTATTCATCAAATAACATGGCTTGTGGTCAACCAAAACCACTCCTGGAGCTGGATCAAGCTCAAGCATTTTTGATTAACACAGTGGATTCTGAGCCGACCCAAAATAATCTCCCTCCTTTTTCCCCCATTTTCTATCCTGGCTACAGTAGGAAATACAAAGCAAAACAGCACAAAAACTAATCAATAGTATGCAAAATCCCATGCAGGAGATAAGAACAAAGCTAAAATTTTGGGCAATTGTTCAGCTTTCTCTTTTCACAGAGAAGTGCTTTATATACAATGTCAAGCTTTTATCTGACTGACAAGGGGTAACCAGAAGAAATGGGAGTACAGTTTTTGAAAAGGATTTCTGGATGCCAAGTATCTTCTGTGCTGAGTTATTTTGGAATGATAAATAAAATTCAGATCAAAACAGACGGTTCTGAGTCACAGATATAAGAGGTCATATTCTTTCTTCAATGTCCTATTTCGCAACATACTTCTTCCTATTTGGCCTGCACTGACAGTATCTATTGCTGTTCCTGTATGTGCCTTCTCATCATGATTAGCTTTCCCACATTTTCCTGTTTCACAGATATCCTGAGTGCATGGATATATTCATTTCATTTCATTTCAACTGAGTGCATCCAGCACATATGGCTTGCAGGACAGAGCCCTAGATTCTCACTTTTCTTCCAATCCCATCTAAAACATATTTTCTTTATTGACTTACCCCATTTAAATGTCACCTTCCCTTCTGAGTAACTCTCCAATTAAATTATATAACTAAAATTTGCAACTTATTAGGAGGTCAGAGATTGTACAAAAGAGCTGCAGAAGATGGGGGGTTGGACTAGATGGCCTTTAAAGGTCCCTTCCAACCCAAACTATTCTATGATTCTATGGTAGAGAATTTCCAGTTTGGTTCAAAGCAGAGACTTCTCCAGTACTGCAGGATTCTTCAGGCTCTGGTCAGATATTACCATATTTGAATTGTGCCACGTACCAACAAGTCTGCCTGTCCCATCTTCCTTTGGTCCTTGTCAAAAATGGTGTTATCAGAGGAGACTTTAAGAGTATTCCTCAATCTGAGAGTGAACTAACAATACTCCTAACCTATTTAAAGGCAAATCTACAAACCCTGTTGAAGTAAGTTAGACTAAACAATCGGGGGGGGGGGGGGGGGGTGGTGTAGAAAACTTTTAATAATTTAACCATTTAAAAATTAAGGATAATTTGCATAGTACAAAGCATGGCAGTGAAACTAAACTCATTACTATTTGTAAAATGAACCAAAATCCTCTGACAGAAGCTCGTCTTCTTGTATTCCTGTTGTTCTATCTGCAGTCAGGAAGTTTTATGTTACAGTACAAGGCGTAATAATATATAGAGTCTTAGACATCCACTGGGATTATAGCATATCTTAAACTTCTTAAATTTTCTGAAGATCCACAAAAGTCAGATCAATAAACTTAAGAATGGCTCAAAACGTCATTAGGAAAGCATTTAAATACAGCAGCCCCATTGTAAACAAAATAATAAATATATCTTCTGGTCCAAGCCGCTCTTGTAATATCAAATCAAACAAAGATACAGAAGTGGCACACTCTCGTAGCTCTACCGCAATAAAACAACTTATCGGGGCGGGGGGAGGGGAGTGTGTGTGGTGTGTTCACTCTGTTGTATTTTATAAATCCCTTGGCTGAACAATTTTCACAAAAGACTCTCCTTTCTTACAACGTAGATAGCACAATTTTCAAGACGAGTTAGTTTATTTGAGAACAAGCTAGAACTGGTCAAGAGCAGGTTCCTAAAAGAAATCCTATCGCAATCCCAAAAAAGGAAAGATGTGACCACTTCCTCATTCAATCATATCTTATTTTTAAACAGATTCTTCTCAAACTTATGCTTACCACATATTCAGTGACGACACCTTTGTAAATCTCATAAAATTCTTCCACATTTGCACGCTCCATGTTGAACTAAGAAAATAAAAATTTTAGCCAGTCTGCCTTAAACAACAACAAAAAAATAGACAGACACTCCTTCTTAACCAGCAAACATTCAGAATACTCTTTTAGGTTTTACTAGGTAAAAGGAATGGCTTTACAGCTGCAATATGAAGTTTGTCAACAATGTAGCCAATGATGCCACAGGCAACATAGCACACAGTATCTTCTTCCACCTTAAATACAAGTAGACAACATAGTGTTGGCTGGTGCCACTAAGACATGCAAGAGGATCTGTTTGTTGCATAGTAAAGGAAAGGGGCTATTCTTCATTTGTGGTGGGGATTTGAGTCATCAGGGGATTTCAGATCTCGAGACTCACAAAAATCAGAGGGCAGGACTTACAGGAGTACGCTTGGGAACAATCTCTGTGCCAACTCCTTTTAACTGCTGAGGGTGACCAGGGTGTCAAAATCCTTTAAGTATCTTTCAAAACCTTCCCCTAAATTCATACTAAATATATATTTAAAAAAATTAAGAAAGGATATTAACAACCATTTCTCTAATCTTAGCTAGTACTTTTTGTAAAGATATCTCAAATTGCTCCAGAAGAGACAGGTATTATCCCCCTTCTAACTATAAGGAAACTGAGATACAGAGAGGCAAAGTGTCTTGGCTCAAGGTCACCCAGCAACGAGAAACAGGTCGGCTGATCAATCAAATAATAAAACACAAATATCACAAGGACAATGCTGATCCCAAAACATTGCTACACAGTGTGCACAAGGGTTTTATATTGCAGGAAGACACCTGTGCATTGCTGTGAAGTGCATACAGCACTTCTCCAACTTCTGTTTATCAGAAAAACATGCACAAAAGAAAACCTACCATCTGCAAAGCTGAGATCTGAAATCCTTCATTGATGATAGCTTTTATAATCTTTCCAGTTAGCCCTGAAGAAACACACAAAAGACAGTATGCAATTTTAAAAAGCAGAATTTACAACTGGAAGATATTTATGCAATATACCACTTATTTTCAAACTAAAAAAACCAGTGTTTGTGTAATGCTGTGAGAGGAAGCAGAGAGCAGAGCTGCGTTCACATACTCCGTGTTCTATCTAAAGTGACATGTTGATGGTTTCAAACAACTAAATTCCATGCAGCTGTTGAAAAGAATCTCTACCAAAAAAAGGTAATTAGTGAAGCCTTTGCTTTTCTCAGATCAACTGCAAAACACCCAGTTGCTGCAAGATCAAGATTTATATTTTTAATGAAGTCTCACTGGCAATACTAATGCTTAAACAGTAATCAATTCAGGGCACAGGCTGCCTGTTTTGCTGGTTTTATACAGTGTTCATCAGTGTAGGGGTCCTACTTTAAGCTAGAAACGATGCAGGATAATAATAAAAATTGCCAATAAACCAGCACAAATGTTCATGTCTTCTATGGGAAAAACACATTAGTGCTAAATAACCTATTGCTTCTAAGGTTGTAACTCACAAATACGTTATTGCTGATCATACTGCTTGCTTTATTCTGTCCAGAATGCATCCTTAAAGACTGAATGACATTGTAAAACAAAGCACTAAACTTCAGAGAACAAGAACCACTGATTTTCCACTGAATGTGTATTTTAGATTTGCCTGTGCTTACAAGATCAAACCATTCTGAAGATTATGTCAGCCAAGAACAGTACTCGGAGTGAATTTCATAGAATCATGGTTTTCACAGAACATAAATGCCTGTCCTCTAGAACAATTTGTGAGAAACTACAAATTTCTGGACATTTATTCAGAACAGAATTAACCACAGAAGAATACCCTGTAATGAATGACAACAGCAGGATTTGACTTCTGGTCATTAAATCCTTTTATTAACTAGTCTTTAAATCACAGAATTTTTTAGCACTGCATAAATTTAGTAGATGAGAATAAAACAAAGCTAGTATCTAGGTTCTAGTATGCTCAAGACCTGAATTATACACAGTCTGCTAATACCTGTGGCATAGGATTGGTGAGCTTCCTACCACATTTAAAGGTCAGTGGAAGCTCTGAGTAAATGAGACAGACAGTTGGAGGGCTTTCAAAAATTGTATTTACAAATGAAAATGAAAAAAAACTGTCCCTGAAGTATCCGCCACTGTATTTTCACATTAAGGTTTATGTAGAAAAACATTCCACATATAAAATAGTGCGCACTTCTTCCAAAAATCTTCAAACTACTAAAGAGAAAACCTGAGATTTTGGTACATACTCAGTCCCTGCAGCTCTTTGGGTTTACAGATTGTAGAAACAAGCAGAGGAGGTGCAGTTCCTGTCCCACTATACTGTTACACCATGGCTCACAAACACTGATAAAAGTTTCCTTGTAACATTCCGCTGAAACTAGGGAAATACTGGCTGATGTAGTTGCCAAGCCACTCTACATGATATTTGAAAAGTCATGGCAGTCAGGTGAAGTCCCTGGGGACTGGAAAGGGGGAAACATTGCACCCATCTTTAAAAAGGGTAGAAAGGACCTGTCAGCCTCACCTCTGTGCCTGGGAAGATCATGGAACAGATCTTCCTAGAAGCAATGCTGAGGCACGTGGAGGACAGGGAGGTGACCGGAGAAAGCCAGCAGGGCTTCACCAAGGGCAAAGTCCTGCCTGACCAACCCAGTGGCCTTCTATGATGGAGTGACTACATCAGTGGACAAGGGAAGAACTACTGATGTCATCTAGCTGGACTTCTGTAAGGCCTTTGACACAGTCCCCCACAACATCCTTCTCTCTAAATTGGAGAGAGATGGATTTGATCAGTGGACTATTTGGTGGATGAGGAATTGGTTGGATGGTTGCATCCAGAGGGTAGTGGTCAATGGCTCAACGTCCAGACGGAGACTGGTGACAAGTGGTGTCCCTCAGGCGTCTGTACTGGGACCAGTACTCTTTAATATCTTCATCAATGACTGGCTGGGCATCATTCAGGAAGTAAATGAATGAATAAATGATCTGTGACAGAGCATAAACATTTCCTCATTCTCAGTCTTCAGAGCCAATATTCCAGTCAACAGCCACTGCTTCACCAGAAACCAACAAAGACGAAGAAAGGGCAGCAGCAGAAAAATGGCAACCGCCACTTGCAGGGACAAGGCTACCTTGGTACGAGAAACCTGCTTTGCCTGACAGATCTCCATTTGACACTTTATCAGTCAAGAATGGGCCACTCGCATAGGCCTTCACAGCCGGCAAGCATCTAATTAAAATACTCATCAGGTATCAGGTTCTGGGGTACTATGGAGATCTGCTTTCTACAGAACTTTTGTCCTCGGCAGTTTTATGAGCTGTAAGCAAAATCCACGGTTTAGAGAAACCAAGGGGGACTCAAATATTCAGCTTTTTGGGCTGCTTCTCTACTGAAGTCATTAAGATTTTTCTTCTCTGTAGAGAGAAGACAGGCTCCTTTAATGATAGAAATCAAAGTACAAATGTATTTTGCATAAAGGTATTTAATACAAGGTTCATGTAATACTTAACTGTGGTAAACCTATCAAGATTGTCCTCTACATTGTATTCCTGACTTCACTCTCACTCATCAGAGCAACAGAGCACCTTGTTGCTCCAGACAGATTGCCCATGACTGCAACACCCAAACGGCTTAACCAAAGGAATTATTGTCACCATTGTACACAGATAGATGCCTTGCCAAAAAAATTCAAAGTGCCTTGAGGAAGAGGCATAAGATTTCATTTATGTTTGCAAAGCGGGATGTTAACTCCACTTCCCAGATGTGGGAATTGAGGCACAGGAGGATAAGTGAGTTGCCAGTGGCAGCACAGATCTACAAATCCAGTGACTTGGCCTCCCTTGTCCCAGTTTAGGCAATACACCTATCACTTCTCCTAGGGACACGTTCCTTTCAAATTCTACCTGAACCAAAATAGAAACAAAAAGCATGGAGGCAATCCTCAAGCAACAGAAGAGTGGAAGTGCAAGGCTCGGCTTGGGATCTGTTTCAGGCTTTCAGCCAGTTGCATGACTGATTTGGGACGTGTCCTCTCCTTTGTGGGCAGATAAGGCTGAGGAAAAGAAGAACTAATCAGATAGAGTGCCATTTCAGCAGCTTTCAACAATTTGTTTTCAACTTTAAAATCCAGATCTGTAGTGAAAAAACAACTTTTTAAGGACCCTCCAAACAGGGCCAGTGCTTGTTAAAAATGTGATTACATTAAGAACCCAAATCAAAGCTGCAGATTAGGCACCAGTTATGATGAATTTTCAGTCACAAAGCACAAAAGAATCACAAGCATTACTAAATACAACTGGGGGAATTTAATACTAATCCTAACAAATATGAGAGTGAGAGAGAGAGAAAGCATGTACACACTTTATGTTTCCTAGGCAGCATTATGTTACTACGCATCTAATACAAGACAGATAATCTTCCAACATATTTTAATCAGATAAAATGATAAGGCACCAAGACCTCCTCAGTTACATTGATCTTCTACAATTTGTTGCTTTACAACACACAGTATTTGAAAGTTGTACTTCATTACGAAGCAGAAAGTAGCAGGGAAGACATCAGACTGAAAAATGTTACAACTTTTTGCAGAATTATGGATTGGAATAAAATAAAACAGTTCACGAAAATCACTTTCAAGCTAACAGCACTTTAATTAATGGGACATAACAGCTGTGTTACCGGGACCTGCCAGTCCCAATGCACTACGAACCACCAGCCCAACAACTAGGGATGTTATGTTCTTCTCCCTTTGTTCTTGGCCTGTTTCCCAGTTTAACCATTCCACCATTAAAAGCTTATTAGGCAAGACAGCAGACTGTTTTCAAAGCAAGTCAAGAGCTATCTTCCTCATCTCAACCTCTATATGTTAATTTTTTTTAATACCCTTCCAATAATTAAAAATAATTCCTCTGGAACAACAACAGTTTTTTGACAGGAATACACAAACTGCCGTGACTGATCAGATCAATGATCCACCTAATCCAGTAACACATTTCTAGAAGTAATTGGTACCCAATGCTTAAAGTAGCACTAACTATAATTAGCAATTTCATTTCATGTCTATTTTTGACATTTTAAAATGCAATTTTGCTTCACAGTATAATGAAATTATCTGATTCCTTATTGCCAAGTGTTAAAGGTCCTGTCCCAAAACTCCAGGAACTCACGATCAGGCTTGACTCCAAGCAAAGTCCTTTTTGAATTCCAAAAGAGGAAAAAGTGGGACTCAGAGCTGGGCCCTCCTGCAATGTATTTCAGTTGAAGTTCTCACTAATCTTTGATTCAGACAACATTGCAAAACACGGTGCAGCAGGAAGCTGACAGAAGTCCTTCTCAAAAAGTGCACTTCTTCCTATCAGTTGGTCAACCTATCCCCTGAAGAACACGGTTTATCTATCTCTTCTCTTTTGCTTTTTCTATTTAGAAATAACACAACTGTAGACATTCTTACTATGCAACATAAATACACCATTTCTACATTCCCCAAAAGTTTGGCCATAGTAATAATCTGCAGCTATTGTTCTCCCAGCCTCACTGCGTACTGTATGAAAAAGGATATCCAGTTATTTTTGTATTTGTACTCTGGAGCACCAAGAAGTGAGTCACAGAGGGACAGAGAGTCTCCTGAGCGACACACATTAGGCCAACAGAGAGGAGAAGGGGAGCTCAGAAGCTACCCAGGCTAACCATGGTGGGGGGAAACAAGTGGATGCAGACAGAAGATAAAGAGGAACATGTGAGGAAATTATGAGAGAATACTGTTCATAGTGATAGAACCCAAGATTTTCCATCATTCCTCATTTCTCTCTAGGCATTGCATTAAAGGAGAGCCTTAAGAAGTTTGAAGGGCAGCTGCTTTACAGATATTTATGGAGAACTCTATCAACACTGCAGCACTGGTGAAAATCTTTACAAACAATATTCTTTTGAAAATACTAAAAGAGTGAAGACAAAAAGATACCACCACTGCTTTACTGGAGAACAGAAGTTGGCATTTTGCTAGCACAAGAAAAATTATGCATACAGACAGTAAATCTTAGGGGACCTTGAAACCAAAATGGACGAGCGTTTGTTGAGACTGAGAATGGGAACCAATAGATTCAAAGGAGGTAAAAGGTTCAAAGGCTTAATCCCAGCAGCAACTTTCTGAACTGCTGTGAACTTGTGAATGCCAGACAGGGCATTAAGACACAAAAGGATGCAAACCTGTAGGAAAAAAACCCTATTCTGGGAATTGTTGCATGGGAACAGATGGGAAGAGTCACACTTAAAATCCAGATACAAAAACACATACAGAAATTCAAGTCAAAGATCATAGCCAAGCTACTGAAAGTATCCAGCAATTTGGCTGTGTAGTGTATGCCATTTGGGAAGGGAATTTGAGGAAAAAAGGAAGATTAAGAAGGAAAGATCAATACCTCTGCAACAGATATGCTGAAGTCAAACTGATGGTTGTATATTTACAAAAAAACAGGAAGGCTTAGGTTTCTGTCTTTCATTATTCATGTGCTAAGAGAAAGCTTAAAAAGAAATAACTGGTTTGTTTTTCTTTTTATTTCTTTCTTTCGAGTTGCTCATTATCTTGTACTCCTTTAACACATCCACTCTGATTTTTTTCACTTGAATATGGTCCATCGCTCTGGCCAGGAGAATGTTTTTATGGCTATAATGATTTTCATTTACCTTTGCTTATTTCTTGAGTGTGAACAAAACTAAACATGTTATTTTCATTGAGGCTGTACTGCTGGATTATATGATGGCATTCAGTATTATAATTCACATCATTTGTATGCTTACTAATTTTTTTTTTTTGATTATCCGTACTGAACATTGCACATGGGACTTTTCATGAATGGTTACAGTTACAGAGAGGAAGTGTTTAAAATTATGCCTTGTAGTGTGCATTAGCCCATAATTATAAACAATAATTTTAATCTACTATTGCACTGTCAATTAACTTAACTCTGGAGGTTAAAACCCTCAGGAGATCTCCTATAATCTGGTCAAGCCTTTATTAATTTCATATTCCACTTCCTGCGGAAGGTTAGCCAACTCACAGTCCTAGATCAATAGTAAATATACTGTAAGATCTATCATTTATTTTCAACTTGGCAAAAGACTATCATATATTCCTACACTCTGTGTTCTGGCTCTTTCCAGACCCAGTATCTTGCCTTTCTCCTTACACTCTGATTTGAAAAAGGCAGTAAGAAAAGAGACTTCAAGATATTTATCTTTTGCTCCAAGGTACAGTGAAGTTGGACTATGCATGGGTACATTTTTTTAATTTTTCCAAAATGTTCTCAAAAACTTCTGGTAACAAAGGTTCCATTACATCCCCAGATATCAGGTCAGTGATATACTTTGAAGTTTTCCTTAATGATTAGATTAAATGTTCTTTCATCTAAATTAGTAAATATGCATACATTTTCCAAATGTACATATAGAAAGCTGTATACCCCTGTCTTCTCCATCTCAGGTTAAATAAATGAAATCCTTCAAGTTTTCATCAAAGGTCACATTGGCTCAACCTCTTATTCTTTTTGCTCTCAGTTGATTAAGTTATTCTTGAAATAGAGGGCCCAGAAACTGGACATGGTACACAACTTGGGGTCTCACCAGCACTGAGCAGAACTACTTACTGGAAAAAACCCTAAACAAAGCATCTTCAACATTGAGGACACTGATTGTGCTTGTGATATATCACTATTCCAACCATTTCTCTACAGACTTCACTGATACTCTGCTAGTTCTTCTCTGTTTTGTATTTGTGCATTCATTTTCCCTCCTCCATGGCAGTGCTATGCATTTGTTTGTATTGAGTTTCTTCTTCTTCACATTGCTTCATTTTTATAGTTCATCAGGAATGTTTTGAATTCTAACCACATCCTCCAAAACTGTAGTAAGTGCTCGGTACCATCTGAAACGCCGCAAGCCTGCTCTGTCCTTCCCCATCCCAGTCATTAATGACAATATTGACAAGAACTGGCCCAAGGATGGGTGACAAGACTTCACTTGTAAAGCCCTTTTAATTTGATGTGCTCATGTCCAGTCCAATGTTCAGGAAAACATTTAAAGGTATGCAAATGCCTGTGCTGCACAAATCTAAACATAAAAATTACTTCACCAAAGGAAAATTTTGGTTTCCTAACACCAAGGGACTTTGATGAAGGCATTGACATTCAAGTGAATTAGACTATCTGGCTCTGTTTTACCTTCCTTTATGGAAAGCATACTTAGAGAATTTAGAGATCAGCAAAGCATGTTTTCCTTCAAAAAAGACATGCTGATAAATGTCCATCATATCTAAGTGGTCTAAATGAAATTACAGACTCTTGATTCATCAGTTTCCTTGGTATGAAAGAAGTTCATTAGCCTGAAGTTCCCCAGACCACTCTTGGAAACTATTAAAAATAACTACAGTATTAACTTTTCTCTAACCCTTTAAGAATGAAAATCCCAAAATGCAGTAATAAACACTCATTAATAATGCTTTTCTTTTTTTTTTTTTTTTTTAATATTAAGACCATCTTCCCTGCACAGAGATGATTTTCAGCACCAGGAGCAGCACTAGTATAGGTCTACTGAACACTATCGTGGAATCCTCGCTTTCCAATAGTAGATTTATGAGCTTCAGCAAGGATTGGCTGTGCCATTTGATCTGTTTTTTCTCTGAAGTATACCTCCTTCTCTTCCTTCCAGTCTCAAACTGTCAGAAAGGATTTCCAGATTCAGTTCACCTCCCCCTCTATCTTAATAAATTCAAATGTAAAATATACTTTTCATACATTGAAAAAATAAATGTCACTTCCCCACTAACCACTGAAATCCAAAGTCAGCCTAAGTTGGAAAGCCAATGCCAAGCTGCTAAAACTTTATGCAGGAAATAATCAAAAACCAACATAGGCTTGGTTTCAGAAACAAACATCCCAAGCATGGAATATCCATCATTACAACTACAGCAAAGAATGTAAAACACAGACGCAAGTGGATGGACTACTGTTCTCACGGAGGCTAAATTTTTTTCCACAAAATGGTGGTAAAGTGGTAAAGTAGATTGCTTTTATTTTAATGTTTTTTTCTAGCTTCTCTTAAGAGAAAAAATAAAACAAAACAGCACAACCAGACACCACCAAACACTTCAACACCCTATATATAATATATTCAAGGAAAACATAAGAAACAAAGTGTGTTTAATTTTTCATAAATACATCTTCTGACTGGGCAAATCCACCTCCAAAAAAATGCCTGCATCTGAAAGCATAGTGCTTTACTAGGTAGTTTTCACATGATTGCAGCAGTAAGATTGCCATATTGCTTGTGGGAACATCCAGAGGTCACATCTCAAATGATCCACTGTACTACTTTGAAGCATCTGCAAAGATTTGTGTTCATCCCACTTTTTTTTCCATTTCCAGATTCTGTCTTCAAATACTTCCTTCCAGACTTCTAATTGTTAAGTGTATCAAGGCTATCACTGATGCCCCTTTGCACTGAACCTTGTAGACAAGATACAAAAAAAAGTTCTGCCTACGATGAGGTGAAGTCCACAGCATCTGTGCTTCACCTTTCTATTATGCATACTTATCACAGATGGAAGACATACTTTCAGAGTACTTATGAGAAAATTGCTTTCCTCATTTTTTCTCAAGTATGAGAAAACAGCTTTCTAAAAACCTTGTTCTACTTCTGAGTTTCCTGAAAATAAAAATGAGTTACTCAAACTTATGTCTAAAAACCCATGGTGAAAAAAAAAAATTCCAGAGTTGGTTTACAATTTTAAAAAATCTTATCTAATGAATACAAATCATCTTGATAAAAAACGATATCAGTACCTAGTCCTGAGAATGATGACTGATTTGCACCTCTTCTATCCAATCTTCTTTTTCTTTTCCAACTTATTTCCTTTCCTATACTTACATACATGTAACTATACTTAGTACACTACAGAGATCAATTGGACATTTTCACAGTGATGACTTCTCTCTTTCAAAGAGCAACAAGTATATCGCGTGTTAGGAACAGCTCTTCAGTTGTTTATAGTCAGATATATCATCTACTACAATGCTGGATTTTAGTCCCTCTCTCCCTACCCTCTCTTTTAAAGTAACTTTATTTGATATCCTACATAAGTAAACTCTGTTTCTGTACCTGCTTGAGCCTGAACTACTGTCCTTGGTATTCTTTTTGTCAAAGTTAGGTTTGTGTTTGGAGCAAGGAACTACTCTCTCAAAATTCTTCTATGCCTTTGCATAAAGAAGGAAATATGATTCTTATGGTTATCTGTCATGCAGCATTTTGTTGATCAATATAAAGGTCTATGACTTTCTAAAGCAGTCCAGTAAGTACTAAGCTAGGATAGGAGAGCTCTCTAAGATTTATCATCCACTCAGAACAGGTCTAAAACCACATTTCTATGGAATATCTTTTCCACTTGGAAAGAACCCACTCTTGCTCCTTTTGTTTTCTGTAAGACTTAAATTTTAGTTGAAGAATAATGTGGAAGACAGCACTGTAATTATTTTTTTTTTTAATTACAAAAGAGGGACAAGCGTTTAACTTATTAGTAATGTTAGAACAAAATCTCAAGCTTAACACATACTAGGAGAACAAATCTGTCTGGGTAGCCAGTTTCACATCTAGGAGCCCTCAATACCATAGAGGCTTCTTTACCTCTAGGTAAGCCTTCAGTTTGCATCAGTTCCAATGCATTCCTGATTAGCAGTTTTGCTTTTCAAGTCCACGGCATAGTTCTAGCCCCAGATTTGTTTTTGGCAAAACTCTGACTTTAGAAGAACCCATGTCTCATCTTAGGAATGCAGAAAAGGAGACTAGGATTTCACCTCTCAAGCTCTGTGCTGTAACCTAAGTACAAAATGTGAAATATAACAAACTTCTGACCTCAGCCTTTATAACCTAATCACCACTATTTTCCTCATTTTTCCCTGTTCATTTTTCAAAGGAATTAAGTAAAAGCCACATAAAAAAAAAACTTTAAACCAGTCACGAAATACCAAATTCTAATTCCTACAGCAAACATGACTAAACTGTTACACATAAATACATTAAAGTTAAACCCACACAGTGATCTACTGTGTTTTTTCTGCTGACAAAACAGTCGAGTCATAACTGTCCTCAGGTCATTAAACTGAAGTTCATCCATTTTGGTGCATTTACGATTTCAGCTTCTGAGCACTACTGCTAATATCTCCAGATCTAATAACATGAGGGGAATTACAAAAAGAGAATGTCTTAAGTGATTGCAACTGTGATCTTGTATCTGAATTATCAGAAGTTCCAAGCACAAGAAGTAAGTGGGTTACAGAACACAGTCCACACTAAAACTCTCCAATTACTAAACAATTAAGCTCTACAATCCTAATCAACACACTGAGGAGCTGTGCGTACTGGTTACCATCCTCCTTGACTGAAAACTGGTCTCAGGAGAAGAGGTGGAGGAGGCTAAAAGACACTGAAAAACATGGCAGATTCTACGGGGGTCAAACCACATCGTGTCTCCCTCACACACCCTGGTCAGTAGAAGCCTGCATGGAGTAGCATCAGGTCGCTTTTGCATTTTTTCAGCTCCCAATAAAAAGGAATTGGACTGTTCTTGCAAACCTCTTCAGAGTTAAAACCCAACCACCTCGCCGTTGCCAACTTTCCAGCCAGCCAGGGAAGTGCTTCATCTCCACCAGGAGGAGCTGCTAGAGAATGAGCTAAAGCTGTCTAGTCCAGAGTGCTGGGCTACATTGCCTTCAATGGCCTTCCCAGCTGGTTTCCTATCTCTGATCCTCTACAGAAGATGTTATGCTGACACCAGACTGACAAAATTGCTATTGCCTTACTTCTTTAAGAGGCATGTGTGATACACATTCCTAGAGGGCCAGCAATACCACCCCTCCAGCGTTACCAGCACCCTTGACAGCTGAAGTTAAACTTCACGTAACTCCCCCGACACCCTTTATCAGGCCCCAGGGTTCCTCTGCAGCCTGGCAGACACGTTCAGTACTCTTGCTTACAGGACTTATCAGGTGCGTGAGCGCTGCGCCAGGTCCTGCTGCAGGTGGTCAGGCTGCTGCTGCGGTGGCTGCCTAGCAACAGATGTTTCTGTATGCCTGTCAGGAGAGGGTCAGCAAGGCCAGAGATAACACAAACAGTGATTTTCCACTGCTTTGTTGCTGGATCGGAACCCTGTAAACCCTCTATGGTAATCAAAGGCAGTTTCTAAGAAAGGACTCTGTCCGAGAATTAACCAGCGTAAAATAGAGATTAGATCCAGCCTTTTGACAGAAAGGTAAGCTTGCTGAAAAGCCTGTGGAGGAAAAAGAAACGCTTGGAAAAAGGATCAGAAAGCAAAATTCAAATCATGAATTCGGTCAAATGTTTCTGCAGAAATAAAGACTAAAGCTCCATATAAGCTCAAGTATGCAAGTGAAACTTCACATAATTGTACATGTGTAATGAGCAGATTATATTCATGGCAATTAGATAATCAAGTTCAAAGCCTCAGCAGCGCATAGGAGACAGCAAAAAGGTTTATTTTTAGATACTCGATACCGAAAATTTGTGGAGCACAAATCAAATCTGCAATGCATAAGAGGCTCTGCTGCTTTGACCCACATAAATTCCTCTCCATGCCTCTGCCAAACCACCTTTTCACGCTGATGGCCACGCAGGATTTCCTTTCCTCTCCAGCTGCTGTGTTTCCACTTACATTCTCCCACCAGAAACAGCAGGGTGGACAGCCATAGCTAGAAGCATTGTTGCTGGGGGTAAGCAAGTTGCTTATTTTTAAGACCACGCTGTCTCCTACATGCAATCTTGCCAAAAGGGCAGCTCACTAGTTGCTATAGCACCTACTTCAACTGAGATACAGGAGATGTTGCTGGCATAACCAGAATGTCTCGGGTATCACTGAATACAGCTGCTAACAGCTATTAAAAGGGAGACGAGATGAGCAGGGCGTCCCCCACTCTGTCACCAATTGCTGAGCCCGAATAGGTCAGCCCTTCCTTTCTCAAACTTTCTGCCTACAGAAGCACAATCCCATGGGGCCAACCTGCTCTGCTGCCAGGTGTCTGCTCTCTAGTCCCTAAAGCCAGGCTTCTCCCTTCTTGTCTGCCTATTTCAGACAAGCAACTGGGAGTTCTCCTGAGTAGACTGTTTGGTCCCCCCAGTCCCTTTCAGCATGCTATTCCCTGACTCCAAAACAGTCTGCACAGAGAAGGAGGAATAGTGGCATTTCTGTAGAGACAGCCTGCCACTGGATACACAGCCTGCTCAAATCCTTAAAAGCTTTAGAATCTATAAGAGGCAAAGGCTATGTTCCTTCAACTTTAAAACAGGCAGTTTAATCATAGGAGAGTAATTTCAGAATTAAGACTTTCAAAAAACTGTTGCAAAGCTACCACACAGCTCTCTACTCTGTTGCATGTGGATCTTCCAACTGTGACGATGCAAAGTGCTTTATAAGAAGACCAAGTGTACCAAAAGAGATGCCACTCAGTCGTATTTTTGTTGTTACTCACAAAAATACGCTGAAGAAGGATACGAGAAAGACTAAGGAAGACAGAAGAAGACAGGCCAAGAAAGCCAAATCCTCTCCCCTGCGGCACTCCTGGCCCATCAGGCTGATGTTGCAGAGTTCCTGCAGCCCTTGTGAAGAAGAATTCATCCTGCCTCACTCAAACTGCAAACTGGAAGCAGTCCAGTTGCAATATGAAGCCACACCAGCGCTCTCAGCCAAAGAGGGAGGCCATGGCCCAGCCACGGTGACTCTTCCCTTCCCTAAACCCAACTCTCTGTCAGAAGCCAGACTTCTGGAAAGTTTTACAAGACCACCTCAGTCTCATAATCTCTTTAAGAGATGCAGCACGTGTGGTTTTTGAAACATTCAAAGTAACATTGGAGACAACAGGCAAGAAAAACAGAGCTTAGTAAGGTAAAAGTATAGCCAGTCCCTGAATTCCATCACTCTTGATATTAATTTAAAATTGATAAAATGCTTTGCTGACTTAGAAAAGAAAATTCAGGTTTGATTTCTTCATTCTGTTGAGGGTAGTAATCAAAGCTGTATGGATGGAGAACGCTCACAGAAGGTACACTTTGTCTTTCAAATTTTAGTTGCTGACTGGCAGCTGTGGTCTGCCTTTCCAGCCCTCTGTGGTGTAAGACAAAGGACTATATAGCGGATATTAAGCTCAACTTTAGTCTAGTCTTTCTAGTGCTCACATTGCAAAGCTGGGTGTGAACTTACATTTTCTGTTTATCTGTACCTGTACCTCTCTCTCTCTCACCACCCTCGCCTCCCCCAGACACTCATACTCCCAGAGGGGAGTGCAAACAGGGCCAAAACTTGTCCTTTGGTGATTCAGAAAAATTCTAAGTAGTTCAAGAAAGAAGAAAGAAAGTAACAGATGGGGCACTATGAAATCTACAGAAAAGAAGAAGATTAAAAGTGGGAAGGGACAACCTGAGCTCACTAAGAGAGAGTCTGAGCCCCTGTATGTAATAGAAATTATATCTGAAGTATAAGAAAGCACAGCCCAAGCCACCCACTTTGCTGTTTTCACAATCAAATTAAGGACCCTGACAATCCTGCCATGGAAAAGTTTGTCCTCTGCAAACATTCAGCTAAATAAGATCATAGTCCAAGCTGCTGCCCATATTTCTGTAAAAGGAACATCACTCTGTCTTTGCTGCATGGCAGACTTAATCAGTAGCAGATACCATGCAAGGCCTCAAAGAGATAACAGGGATATTATCAGCAGTGAATGTGAGACTCTTTCTTGTGAAAGCCATTTTTTCTTCAGCAAGCTCTCCAGACATCCCACTTGAGGTGTGAAAGGCCTGGCAACTGCTACGGCCACTTCTGTTGTTTCCATTTCAGCTGTCCACAGAGAAGTTATTAAAATGTTGCAGTGTGCTCTGCATCTTACTACGAAAAATCTCAATGCTCTCACATGGCAATAGTTATTCTGCACTCAAAAACACTGTTGCAGTGCCAGAGCCAAAATATTTTACTGCACTCACTGCTCCTGCACTTGGTCCTGTAACTAAGTACAGGACACAAAAGTGAGATTATTTTTGCATGGTAACAGTTGGGCACTAAACATTTCCAGTACTCATAGGGTGAGCTCACAGGGCATTCTCCAGCACAGAAAGCATCATGGAATCCAACAAATGCTTTAGGTCTTTGGCTCACTTTCACAGAGTAAATAAGCCTTTTCTACTTTCCATCCCCACTGCATTCAGCAGAACAAGATTTAAATCAGCACAAATCTCCCTTGTGAGTAGTTTTAACATAATGTGTTACTGCGTGAGTGGAAGGCCCTGCAATATGGCCAGGTGTCCTGCTTTCACTCTGCCGTGAGGATGCTAACCTCCAGCAGATGAGTGTGGTGGGCAGATAGGAGCAAGGACATGGTAAACTGTCACAGTAAGATTCATCAAATCTCATGTATATTTTTATCGTTCTTCTTTTTTTCACCTCTCACTTTTTATTGTGAAATTAACAAGTATCCACATGGAAAGCACACGACCCACTCTTCATGGAACCAAAGCAGAAATACTAAAGGTGTATGAAAGACAACACATTTGCATACTTTTGCACATACTATGAAATATACCACGTTCTCTTGCAGTCTCATTCTCTCAAAAAAGGGCACAGGAATGATCATGGATATAATGAAGCACACATTGCTTTCACCTCCACCATCTGCACTGCTTACCTTCATTAACCGCATGAGGCTTAATAATACAACAAGTACAGTTTGTGAATTTTGCACTGTTGACTGGTCCACGACCTCCACTGGAGGGAAAGAACAACTCCAGCTCCTGAAAACAATTGCAATTGAATACATTTTAGTTTGATCTAGCTGCATACATCTGTTTTTATCATAAGTAACATCATCTGAAGTATCAATAGTCACAGAAGATAAACCTTAATTATAGATTTTTGTGCTACAAATACTTCTTCCCTGTAATATTCTCTCAAATATATCTTTCCCTCTCTGGCACCATTGATACAATCATAAAAATACAATTTGAATATTTCTTGCAATGTCTTTCTTTTCACTTCTGCAATGCAATCCATTTTCATTCAGAGCACTCAAAATGCTGCTGCCGCAATCATTTGGTAGAGGTGTTCCCAGCTTTCTGAATTCTCTCTCTTTTTCCTCAGCATCTTTCCCAAATCCACTCCCATATACACATACTTTATCTTCCCTCTTTTCACATCATCTTTTCCACAATATGAGCAAAAATGCAACTACCATCCATTTCTCAGTATGTTTTCTTTCCATATACAAAACTGACCTCCATCCCGTTCATTTACAACTTTTTTCCTTTTGTCTTAAACAACTAAACTTTGTTGAAAATTGTTGACTCACTCCTTATGCTGTATTGACCCTTTTTTTTTTTTTTAATCTTACTGAATTGAAGCTGATGAGCTCAATTGCTCTGATTTCTGGGATGAATCAAAAGAACCTCTTTGCCTCCGATCACTTCCATCCTTCCCACCATCACTATGCAGGCATCATATAGCTTGGGTCTTAGACCATACTGGCGTGAGCTTGACAGCCAGGCTTCTTTCCTCAGTGATATTTTTTCACTGTTCACTGACAGCTTCACACTTTTTCCATACCATTTATTCACATATGTTACACAATCTGCCAATTAACATTATGCTCAAAACACAGATTCCATTTCAGACCTAGTGGTCAAATTCAGTAAGAGAACTGATAAATTTCTATTTAAGGAAAATAATAACATTCTGGAAATACTACTATCTGATTTTTTCCTGTGTAACAGTAGCAGTGCTAAAAGCCGTTTTGTGGAATTGTCTCATTTAATTTACTAGCTCAATTCAGATGGAATAGACTCAGCTATCTCCCAGTCTATAGCTCACGGCACTCTGACGATTCCTGTAATCCTTACTTTAACAATTATACAATTCAAACAAATGGATCTTTCAATAGAAGGGAAAATTATTTTTGTTTTTCTCCTAGCAAATAATACACATTTTAAGTGGGCATATCTCAGACAAAAGGATTTATTTCCTACATCCTTCTACTGATAAAATGCTGCATGCTTCAAAGACCTTGTCCCACTCTGTTAACTAATGTTTACTCTAAAAGCAGCAGCCAGGAAAAGGCAGCAAAATATTTACAATATTTAACATTGTTTTATCCATTAAAAGTCATAAAAGGAAAGTAACTAAATAATGCTGAAGGACTAGGACAATGAAATGCCAAACTATAACCATGTGGAGCCTTAAAAAGAAAATTCTTATCCTTTCCCTCTATTCCTGATCTAAAGAAATTCCAAAATTCGGCCTGTAGAGAGACACCAGCTTAGAGTATACCAGAGGCATATTTTCACTTGTCATTTAGCCCCCAAAAGAACAATTCAGTCTTCCACTCTAACTGTTCAGTTTACAATACATTCATTAGATTTGGTTGGGACTTCAGTTTTCCTTCAGAAGAGTTCACTTAGGTTCCTTTATCTTGTATTTCTTTCTTTTCAGCAAAGCTTCTGCAAGGCGCAGCCAACTAGTTTCCATGGCAACTGCTATACAGCCATATCATACTGGGCCTACTAAATTAAAATAGGCACAGGGGTATTAAATTCACAATTTTGGTTGATTTATTGAAGATTGGTATCAGTAACACCACAAAAGACGCACACACCTGCAAAAGTTCAACAAAATAATTCCACAATCATAAAAATACTGTAGCTGAATAAGGCCTTCAAACAGCATTTCAAAAATAATGAAATGCAAAAAGAACAACAAACTTAAGCCAAAGCACATACTTATGCTTCTAATCAAAATTTTATGCTAATAGATACTCTTTCCTACATTCTCAGTTCAAAAGCTGGCACAGTTGTCATAGCAGTATACAGGAACAAAGAGAAATTTTCACCCTTATATATGAAGACATCTATTTAACCAGAACTACAAAGCCTTTTCTGACTAAAATTCTCCTTCATCAGAAAAGATCAATTTCATCCAAACTCCTTCTGACTCTGTACCATCTTCATGAAGTTTCCCAGCAGAAAAAGTACTGGAGGTCCAGCATGTAATTTCTTGTCAAAACCAGAGGTACATGGAGAGGATCCAGCAGCCCAGGCATGGTGCAGATAAGCAAGATGAGTGCTTGACCAGCAGAAAACTGCCCACACTTTGCAGTTTGCTTGCTATGCCACACAGCCTAACAGCCAGCCAGAAGAAGAGGCTGACCAACTCTGCCCTCACGACCAGGATATAATCTCTATGTATGTTTTCTAGTATACGGTACTTGGCAGCTTATTAGGTATTCCAGGGCAGGTCTCTCTCCAGCTGTGCTATTGCAGCTGTTCCAATTTAAATAGAGGACAGATTAGGATCAAGGAAGCAGCAACTGGTATCTTTTCCCCGCTGGTCTAGAGCTACGATACCACAGCGCAATACCAGTCAATCATGAGATAAACTTTATGCTTGCCATCATTTATAAGCATATCTACCCCACAACAACTCACACAAACAGTCGCCTCAATTATGTGGAAATGCTGGTAGTATCTATCACTCATTCTGAGGGCTTTTTCTTAGCACTAAGGAAAGACACACTGCAAACAAAGCAAAAAAGAATCAAACTCCTCAAAGCCAGGCCCACTGTACTACCTCTCAAAACACGAAGCAATACAAAGTGGCCTGTTTTCATAATTATTCATTCTGAACAATAACAGCAGAGGAAAGTAGGCTGCCCGCAGAGGACTAGTGAGGACTGTGGAGGAGAACAGATAAGCAAAACACAGGAGGGCACAAAAGGATTTGTTTAATCACTTTCTTTTTATGACCAACATTGGTAGGCTATAGGTAGATTACACAGACTATGCAATTAACTCAATGTTTGTGATGTACAGAAGACATTAAAAATGACCAGGCATGCTCTCCTGATCAAAGTGCCCAAGGTTCCCCTTTGTGACAGAGATAAAGATTTCTGTTTCCAGATAGTTTATTTTTCCATGCTAAAAAGGATCCATGAAGAATATCTAAACTAGTTCTGAACTCGAGTGGGGAAAAAAAAGAAGAATTCCTGACCCAGCTGTTACCAGATAAAGTAAAAATAAACCTCAGTCAACAAACACAGTCAAAAACTTACTTGAGCAGCTGAAGCAACCGAATCTGGGCCATGAGCTGCATTTCTTAGGCCATCATGTCCAAAGTTCGCTCTAATGCTGTCTGGTGCATCAGTCTGAGCCACTGCAGAGTTTGCTGGCCCCAGTAATGTCTTCCATTTACAAACTGCATCATCTCCTAAGATTTCCATAGCAACAATGGGACCACTCGTTATAAACTGGAGAAGCTCACTGCAAAATGGAAACAGTACATGGTGATCCACGCTACAAATTAAAACCAACAAAAACATATGATCCAGTGGAGATGCTCAGAACTCAACTCAGCAAGGCCTTGAGCAACCTGATCTAACTTTGAAGTTGGCTCTGCTTTGAGGAGGAGGTTGGACTAGGTCATGTGCACACATTCCCTTCTTGTTATGGTTGTAGAAAAAGAACCAGATAATACACACTCACTCAAGCTACTGTGTAGTATGTTAGGTTTCAAAAGAATTTTAAAAAGATCAGTACTGGCAACGGTGAAAGAGACCCTGCCAACCATGTGTCTGACATGAACGATTCCTAAGCATGTCTCTTCTACACAGCAGGATTTCAGGATCCTCACATGACCTGCACGTGTTCCCCACTGACACTTCAGCGCTGCTGTCAGGATGGATTGCTCCACTACCCTGTGGATCTACCCCATGGATTTTGCCCAGCCAAAATCCAAAGTGGGAGAGAAGGGAGAAGCAAGATTTGGAAAGTTTGTGGGGGAGAGGGGACTTAACCACAAAGTAAGTTAGCACATCCTGGCATAAGTGTATCTCAACTGATTTTAATGGGATGAATCTGAGTAAGGAGAAGAGATTGTCAGGAGCACCCTGCCTCTTGTCTTGACCACTTACACGTTAAAAAACCACTCAAAATTGGAAACCCAAACGTTCTATTTAAAAACTAAACAAAACAAAACACTATAATTCTGTATCTTTACAAAACATGCATACCAACAAGCCTGCCTGTCACTGTGTGCTCTGGGCAGAACCAACAAAGGAGAAAGTTGACCCAATGCTTTTTGTACTACTTTCTTAAAAAAAGAGCTTCACACAATTGTAATTGTGGATGTGTGTGCTTCTCCAACCATCTTCTTCCTAATGATCATTTATATAATGATCAGTGGGCAAGAAGAGAAGAGAAGAGAAATCCTACTAGTTCTTTGCTAAAGGAATGATATTAAAACTATGAAAAGTTACATAAACATAAAGAAACTACACAGGGAAAAGCTATTGGAACTCAGGTTCTGTTGGTCAGAGACTGCTTGTTTAGGATACAGTTAAATGGCTTAGACATACACACACCCAAGAAAAAAGCAATTTGTACAGCACTGCTTACTGTGCAGACTAATCCTGAATATTAAATACATTTTAAAGATTAAATTCTTTAATATGAAAAACATCCTTCCCAAACAAGTAGAATTGCTATTTTCCCTTACGTTCACTAGTGAACTTGCAAATTAAATCTGAATTTAAAGACAAATAATACAATGCTAAATACAAATGAGTCAGAGATTTTACATTTCACTGCCTTGAAGGTTCTTGTTCTATTTGATTTATAATACTTTATAACTATTTGTTTCTAAGTTAGAGAAAAATCATACACAGAAGAGGCAGCCAATAGGACTGTAGGATGGGAGACAGCCACATCACAGTGGACAAAGGCTACAGTTCCTCAGATAATTACCATTAGTGTAGATAGACATCTGTGAAATAACACTACAGGCAAAATTCTTGCTTGTTTATCAACATATTCAAGCAGGCTTACCCAGCAAAGAAAAGGCAATTCTAAATCTTCCTCTGATCTCCATCATGGTCAGACATAGCCTGGGGACACATCTCCATGAAGGGCTTGAGTTTGGACCCACAATAAATCAGTTGCTGTTGCAGGAGAGCAGCTGGCAGGTCCTAACACTCAAGCACTTCATGACAGTACTGAAACCAGGTCTTTTGACCAAGTCAGTGCAAACCCAGGTTCAAACATGGCTGAAAAACACAAGGCAGAGCCACACCCTTTTCCTAAAAGAGGCAAACCACCAAGTCCGGAGGGAGGAAAAGAAAGTTGTTTGTTGGTACTCTCAGGCAAAGTAAAAACAACACAATCTCTGGGTCAGAAGCGTCAATCTGGTCAGTTATGGAAAGACTAAGGTTTTTCATGTTAGATGGAGCAGTCTAGCATCACGGAAGTTTGATATTTTGTCCAAGGGTAGCAGTACAGTAAACAACTGCCCCATGCACTACCCTTTCAGTTACTTATGATTTGGGGTACTTGCTACCAAATGAATTCTCAGAGCTAAGTGTTCCCCCCTAATTCTCATTACCTGCAAGCTCCACCCTGATCCTGTAGATGCTCCTTCCCTTGGCTTTGAAGTTTCACCTTGCTAGGAACGTTTTCACTTCTGAGAGACCAAAGACATTCCCCTGATATCATCAGGCTGTAAAGAGTGTGAGTTAAAACCCTGGATTGCTGAAATAAGTATCTGTCCCCAGAGGAAGATGAACAGGGTGCATGCTTTGCAAAGGGCTCTACTCAACTAACACAAGTTCTGATTTTCCCATGGTCCTGCAGTACCAAATACGGTAAATGAATCCTGTGCATTCAATAAATAAGCTTAATACATGTCAAGCTCAAATTGATATACCTACTTATAAAAAGGTTTTGATTGATGGTCTACGTAGAAATCAGCTGCTTCTTTTCTGGAAGAGTAAAAAGATATAGATATATAGATACAGATACACACACACACACATATATATAAAACCCCCTAAAAACCACAAACTAACATTCATCAACATGTTTCTACAGGTAATGTCTTCCCAAGCTGGACAGCTTGTGGGGTGTTCATACCCAATAACAGAAACTACATTCAACTTTCTGTCATATTTAGTGTGGCTACAGGTGTAGCTTGTAGCTGATTCCTCCTTATGCTCCTGCTCTGGGAAGGAGGTAATTACTGAAGCCTGTATCATGGATTTTCAGGGTCACTGATGGTCCCTACATTCTCAGGTTGAGAAATAAATACAGCAGAGTCACCTTCTTGCTAAGCCATTCGCTGTTACATTGTTTTCATCTTTCATCTCAGTTTGAGTGTGTATGTTGGTTAATGAAGTTTGGGTTTAAAGCATAAATAAACAATTTATCTGCTTCACTGGAACTTATTTCCTTATCAAGGCTAGCGTTTGATTACACTGGTGCACAACAGAATATTGCATAACCTGGTTTCTATTCAGTATCCTCAAATGTTACAAGTCGCATAAGCAGCACAATGCCCTCCAGATTAAAACTTGCTTTCTCCCACACTTTCCCACTTGAAAACTCAAGTTGGTCTTGCACATCCCCTCAGGGAACACAGCAGTTACTACACACTGCTTTCTCCCAAAGTAATGGTGTTTCTGTAATGAAGAGAGCTCCTTACATTGCCAGGCAAATAAAGGCCACCAAGCATACACAGTATGTCTGCACCACAGCTGCTACTTAGCCTTTACTCAGGTACTGCAAGAAAAAAGGTACCCTTTTCAGACAGGGTGGTGGTCCTCTCCAAGCTCTGCACTGCCACAGCCACGCTGCTAGTAGTGCCGGGCTCAGCTACCCAACTACACAAGTTCCAGGAACAACGGTGCAGACCCACTATCCATCCAACAGTGGGTGTACCATTCTCTGGCTTTTCACCCCACCACCTCCTGCAGCTAACCAACCTACTCTCTTCCCTGCTTTTTTCTCCAGCTGCTTCTCATGTTTAACTCTTGCTTACTGCACTGCTTTCTTTGCATGGCAACAGCTAGAAAAATCCGTGGGGGTTTTCAACTCTAGCCCTGTTATTTTGCAGCTTCAAAATTCCTTTTCAGAAGTGCACGCTTGGTCTTGGTTTGCTCCAAATCCCGGTGTGTACCACTTTCTGAAGCTGGAATTTGTGGAGAAGAACAAGCTCTTTGGGAGGATTGACAGGTGAAAGCAAGCAATACTGCTCACCCCTAGTCTGGGTACGAAGTTCATAATCAAAGCAGAGCTGCAGGGAGACTAAAAGATTCGCAATAGGAAAATTGTTTTTACATGCAGAAACAGTCTTCTCATTTTTTCTGGTCTCCATGATTTTGCTCACGTTGAGTAGCCCTCTTTACTTAAAGAAATTACTGACAAGTTTTGCAAATGACAGATTCCAAGCCTGAACAAAGGCACGGTTCTGTCATCTGCAATGCAACTTTTCACATCTCTCTCCCATTTGCAGTCCAGACTTAAGCCCAATATTGCCAGAGGAAAGAAATAACCTCAAGAAGAACCTAAGAAGAATTTAATTTTCCTAACCTTGACAAATATGTGAACAGTCACAGCTTTCTCCAGCTTTCTTATCAAAATGACCACCTGCTCATGGGAACTGAATAATTCCTGGTTTGTTGCTTTCAGTTCAGTGTACGTATGAGCCATTCAAAATGTAAAAGATTTTCATTGACCATACAGCTAATATGTTTTCCTTCCATTTCATAACTAAGGCAGAAACATGATTTAAAAATTATGCTAGTCACAGCAACTCTTGCAATCTTAAGCTTCAAACCTACACTCTACAAATAGGCTAAAGTTTTTGCTTACAAACCACTTGCACCAGAAAATCCTCTTCTGAAACTAATTCACCAAATAATTTTGGAAAGCAAATATGAAAAAAGTATGCAAACAGATGAAGTATTATCATTTCTGAATGCAAAGAAATATTTGATGGATATATTTCTGAAACAAATTGACCTCTATTACTCAGTCAAGAACTCCTATTGCAATAAATATAAAACTGCAGTTGTGCTGTATAACTTAGTTCCTTTTTCATTTCATCTCTCTCATTGGTTCTCCACTTTTAAAGAATGGAAAACAGTGTTCATCTGGGAATAATAGACTGAACTGACATATGATTAAATGAAGAGACTAGAGAGACTAGAGAGCTGACCTATCAAAGCAGGTGCCTGCCCTCACTTTCATATCTTGGCTACAATTTTTACAGAAGGTATGAATCTACTTAACAGTGATTGCCAGACAAATGTCAGTAACAATCCCTTCAAATAAAGCAGTAGATGATGATGCTGGTTTGAACAAGCATGCCTGCAGAGATCTAAGGGTAGAAGACTTTAGCAAAGCCATAGCTCTATCATTTTAAAACAGCACAGTCCCAAGAAACAGAGTATATAGTATGCAGAGAAATCACAAATACTCAAGACGTTATTTTAAATATATCCAGTATCACAGCCCAATCTTGAGCTTATTAATAATTATTTTCAATTATACAAGACAAGCAGAAATTTTTCTATAGTAATAGGCAATAAAAGTTCAAGTCTCGAAGTTTCTTCCCTTCAGTGTGAGTCAACTCTAAAGCATGTGACTTGGCTCAACAGTTCTTCAAGTTCTCAGACAGACACTGAAATAAAGAACCACACAACACAACACTTCAGGGTCAAATCTCTCAGACTGCAGGAGAGCAAGCCAAAAAAAGCTGGCTTGAAAGACATTGTGAATTGTAAATCAGCATTAGAAACCTGATTGAACTCACAAATTGGAGTTGTTCGAGGGAGGATCAACCATGGGACCAGTATCATCAAACATTGCACCAGGTGAATGAATGTAGAGACAAGAGGAAGAAGTCACATATTTGTTTTATCAGTATTTCAGAAAGCCAAAAAGGTTTTAAGCCAGGGAAAAATTGTTCCTGACCTCACACAGAAACCATAAGAACACATGAAAATGGTATTATGTAAGACAGATAGCTTTCATTTTCAAAGATATGTTGTATATGAACAGGTTTGGCAAAGCAGCAATGGAGAAATAGTGCAGTAACTTTGGGGAAGACTTCTAGGGCAAATTAATTATGTTTTCTTTCCTCTGCAGTATGCCTTTTTTTAAATCTTGTGGCTCAATGAGATAAGTGGAGAACAGTGAAGGCTGGGGGGGATTAGGAAGATGCATGAATAAAATCTGTCCAACCCTGCAACAACATCAGATCACTTGCTTTGCCTGGGACTTCCAGTCATTGAAAAGCAAACAAGTTTGGGTTCTGAGAGCACAAATTAATACAATGGATTTACTGAGAGCGAACAAACCAACTACTTTAAAGACAATGCTGTTATAATCAGCAATATAGTTTGTATCAGGAAGCCATGAGGTCAGGACATAATAGACATGTCAGTAATAAACACTGCTGACTTGCTAAAGCTATGGTAGTTACCTTGGACTCATACCGAGACATTACATATTTAATCACTCATACTCATTTGCACAGAACTTTTTAATACTTATCTTAATTGTCTACACGCTTTCAGAAACCTACATGATTATGAAACAGATGAGTCTTCCCTCTGTTACTCACTGGAATGGATTTGATGTGTGGAATAACACAGGAAAGCTTCAGAGAACATTCTTAACTGCAAAAATAATATTTAGACACAATAATGCTAACCTTAAAAATTCCTTACCTTGAAAGCACCATCATTTTGGCCTTAGTTATTGTAAGTCCTGCATTAATAATGATATCAATTAATTCTCCAATCTTGGGCATTGCATCAGGTTTAATCAAAGCCAGCGTTCTGGGGGGGAAAAAAAAAAAAAGTGGAGAGATACAGCCAAGACTACTTTCCTTAGAGCATTTGGTGTGCATGTTGAGTTTATATTCAGACAAAAAACCATCACATCAAAGAGGGAAATTTTGCCACAGTCAAACATCCTAGTCCCAGTGTCTCATCAATTTCCACGCTGCTCTTGAATGCCTGTGCAAGACATTATTCTGATAAGAACGAGCTTTGCACATTACAATTTCCTCGGCTTTCTAACCCAAGTCAGCCCACAGAGTTCCACCAGCAGTCATTATTTATTGGCTTCTCCCTTCGCTCTCAGAGCAAACAATCTGGCCACTTCTTCCTTAGCTAGTGATATCTCTATAGCCCCTCACTCATGGCTCTGGGTTAAAACACAACTGACGTGTTAATGTCTCCCTAAGCTTGCTCAGCTCCCTTTTTTCCTAATGTTAATCATTATATACCTAAAATGAAGCTGTTAAAATTCCCTATTTAAAAATACTATTTAAACACGTGCCTCTTCCATAAAACACCAAGTGAAATGATTGTTTTATTATTACTTTTAAAATATTTGGAGGCCTCAGTGAGAAGAAGGTCCTATTGTGCTTGGTACAGTACAAACACTTCATGGTATACAATTTGCATGCCAAATAGCTGACACTGTTAATAGACACAATAAAAGGTTGGCAGAGGAGGTATTACGTCTCTTATACTGACTGACAGCTATATTCTAAGGGAGACCAATCCAAAAAATCTCTACGCTCTCCCCCACATCTTTGTTTCCAAGTACATCCTGTCTTCTCGATAATTATCTTCTTATACTGTACATCCCCAAGGCCAGGACTGTTTTATTAGTGCGCTTTGCATAGCACCAAGTACACCATCAGCACTAAACATATTATTAATCAAAAATAACAAGCACAAAAAGAAGGTCTGTAAAATGGCATTTTCTATTTGCATTCGTCTTGTCGTGACTCAGCTTCAAATGTGCTCAGCTTACAAATCAACAGATTTATTCAACCCTGTATCTCAGAAACTCCACGTCTCTGACAATCCTAAAGAGCTCTTTCCATCTTTTACACTGTTTCCAATAATGAAGGCTACCCAAGAGAGAATTTTTTATTGCAGTACTTCCCTAAATGAAAGGCAAATAATTGCAAATTTCTCATTTTATATACCAGCACAGCATGGAAAGTAGCCTTTAGGTTAGCAGCAATATATTCTAGTCAGGGCAAATATGCTGAGGTTACAGGAGACCAATGAACTTCCACTACATTTACTTTGAACCTTAAGTGACCCCAGATTGACAGATGCTTTGGGAACAGACAGACTATTTCACAGCAAATCTAAAGGAAGGGAGGTGTTAGAACCAGGAAATGGAAAGAGGAGGATTTGAATGTATGTGACATTTCATCTGAAAGTAAGGGAGAGACACAGATGACCTTCAGAGCCCAGAAACACACGAGATTTCCTCAAGCATCAGGAAGCTCATATACACGGACCAGCTTAAGCCCAGATCCACTGAGAAATATGACACAAAAAGACTGACGGACTAAGGGTGTAGTCAGAAACTGCAAGAGAGTAGTCAACCAAGCCTATACTTCAGTCCATTGCAGTGCAAACCAAAGTTGGGTTTGCCCTATCTTCAGATGAGGAAAGGCTGATCTCTGGCCAACACTCAACACAGTTTGCCAGCACACTCCATGCAGCCTACGGCCCGTAGCTGGTTCCCCTCTTCCCCAAGGATTTCACAGCTCCATCTCATTTTGTGATATTATTTATCATATGACAGGGTGTGGCATGTGGCACATGAGGGGGAGCAGCTGTGTGCTTGACGGATGACACGTACCCACCCGTTCACACAATGCATGACCTGCATCCTGGGATAAGAGGTTCTCAACTCTGTCATTTACCATGAACAGTAAGGATCAAATCACTGGAACGAGATCTCCAATGCTGTTTGCATCTCCTTGAAGAATACTTTTCTGAATCTGTGTTAATACACAAACCATTTGAGACAGATTGCTAATGCTAGAAATAAACTGTCCCTTACTTTGCTAATTTCAAGCTTCCTAGTAAAATTGTAATTCCCAGCAATATGTACTGAAATATTGCATTATGAAGCAATTTACCTAGAAGACATTAATACAAACTCCAATGAGCAACTCTTATCTTTTCTCTAACACTGATATATAAACTTTAACATTTCAGTGTGAGCTTCTCACAGGTATGCAGGATAAAAAAAGTATAATTCAGGATGCTGAAGGCTGTTTCTGAGATTGGATTTTGATTCATGTGCCCTATTTTTAGTTTTAATTAGGAATATGTTTCTTGTGTTTTGACATGACGCAGTCTGCAAAGTACATTTTCAAACAGTTTTATGTCTAGGAACAAAGGAGAAAGAATGAAAATTAAGCTCATTTGCTTACATTTTCAGAGGGACTGTACGACAGTACTCCAATGAGTACTGAAACAACAGAAGACGGGAACTGATCAAAGGAACAGTGCACAAAGCATGCTGTGGCTATGCTTGTGAGATCTACTTATTTCTAATAATAGGACTGTTGCATGTACAGTAGCTTATGTCTTGTAGGGGAAGAAATACCAATTATGTCAATGACTAGAAGCAGAAGAATAACACATCCTAATCAAAAAAGAATTCAACTATTTCTGGTTGAGACACAAGCTTTCTAACACCATTTTCAAAACCGTGATATTAACTGACTCTAAGTATAGTCTGCTTAGATAGGACACACTAGTCAGACAAATGTTTACCTCAGGTTACAACCACCCAGGATCACAAGTGAAAGACTACAAAAACAGAAATCCCTGTCCCATGCCAGTGATTCCTTATGTGGTACGCTATAAGCAAGCACATGCTTACTTACCCATTTTAGTCACTGTTTGTGACGGTTTCCTTATGATACGCTGGGAGGGGAGCAGGGAATAACAACACTCAAATATGGCTGTATTTAAAAACTGAGCCAAGACTTAAGAAAAGTAGGTGTAGAAATTGAAACTTCATAGAACTGTCTTAATAATTTTAGCCTAATTCTAGAAAGGGCCTGTGTAAATCTAGCCTCTTTTTACACATCTATTTTGTACCTCATGTACCTAGAGTCACATTCATTTACTTTACTGACAAAAACAAAGGTCTCTAATTCAAAACATTCAAGATTTTTTATATACATTCCTCAGTCTCCCTCAAAGACCTTTGCTGAGCCTGTCTGCATACATATTCAGTGACCAAAGAACCTATTTCCAAAGCTGAACTAAACTGCTGATAGTCCTGTACAGCACAAAGGCAAGAAAAAGATGGGGAAACATTCTGCTTCATACAACATCCTTAAAATTATTAATAGAATTCCAACTACAGATTATTTTAGGAATTATCACATATTGCAGAAATCTTACGATATCTATTTAACCAATAACTACTGTAAAACCTGCTAGGAACAGACCAAAAAGACAAATACCTCATATGCAACTGTTTTGCCCAAGGACTCTTAATATGACCCTGTTTACCCAGTTAAAGCTTTTGTGAAGAAACTGGGTTTTGAGGATCCCTTGCCTGGTTAGGACACCTTTCACTATGTTCCTTTGGGCTATTCTGAATATGTAACACCACTTGCATACCTACGTTATCTTTCAGCCAACATTCCTGAAATGTTTTCCAAACAGCTGACATGTCATAAATTCCCCTCCTTCCTTTTGTAGAGCAGTACAAAAATTTACCCCCTCCAAGGACCACTTCATTGACACAACTAGAGTGTTGCTGTATAGATGGCAACTTCCATTACAAGAAAGAGAAAATGTCATTTTATCACAAGCTGCCTTTTCTGGGTATAACTGCATCAGCACCAGGGCTTATGCTAGTTTAGGCAGAGCAGGACATACACAACTATAAAAAGTTACATTGATATAAAAACCATAAACAAGACATGTAATATACCCAAGGCTCCACTCAGGAACAGAGAGAGTAGCCACATATACAGAAGCTGTCCTCTGGTCTTCTCCAGCTCCTTTGCTACTCTTCTACCATGCCCAACCACAGCTTGGAGAAAAGTACTGGGAGAACTCCTTCTGGAAAGGTATTATGGCAGTCATTTCCACAGCAATGTTTTCGTGAGGTTAAGACAAAGATATGTGTTAAAACTTGCAATTCTTCCTGTATGTCTGGTTATGTACAACTCTCCAAAAAGCGTTCAAAAACAAGCCCAGTTAGTGCGAGGGAGCAAGAAAGTAGGCAAATAGGGCTCACTAGAACATCATACCTAAGAAAACATTCTGTGTTCTTTTAAAAAAAAGCTGGAACAAATTATCAAAATTTATTAATTTGCAAAGTCAGAGATTACCTGCACTGCAGTCAAATCAGATTTAAATTCCTTGTAAATCAATCCTATTGTTATTTTACAAGTCTCTCCTGCTATTTTTGTTCTTGGATGGGCTCTTAAAGACTTTTCCAAAGCAAGTCTTTCAACCAAAAAGAGATGAGTCTTATCTTCATCCATTATAAACAAAATTTGTCTTAACAAACAAGCCTATTGGTTTTATTGACATTCTCACTCTATAATTCCTGTCCTCATGCATACAGTGTTTAGCAGATGCTGAAAAAATTCTCAGAAAAAATCCTCAATAGTGGCAAAAACAATGGAGAATGGGAATGGGCCTCTTTCACTCCTGTTGCTACCGTTTCCAGTTACTACTACTAACACAGAGTAGATACGATTGGTAAGGCACTAGACTTTTGCACAGATCCCAGAGAGACAGGTGCTAGTTTTGCAAGATCCAGGCCTTTCGCGTCCAGCACACATCAGGGTTACCATATCAATTCTGCCCCAAGAGAATCCACAAATCAGAAGAATCCTACTGCTGCCTGCCTTGGGGTGTAACAAATGTGAACAGGATCCCCCTGTTTTCCTCCTTCCCCTCTTCTCTCCCAAAAGACCTAGAGGAGGCAGCAGTTGACACCACAGAGAAGCTAGCCTTGAAGATTTCCCAGGTAACAACAGCAGTCATGGGTTTGCCCACAAGCAGGGGCCACTTTGCTTCTCTCCAGCTATCAGTATGCCGGATAGCTACAAGTTTGCATGCAGTTTGAAGTTATCTCTTCCTCTCCCCATAGTACAGAAAACTTATCTGATTTCCAGCAAAGAACAACTACTTTGAAACCCCAACCACAAAGGAAGATTTCAAAAACCATACTTTCTTACCTCTCTTTGCGGCTCCCCAGCTTGCGGGCTGTATATTGATCCCCATAGTCTACTAAGGATAGATGACGGGAAAAAACAGTAATTTTGTTGCCCACAAATAAATCCTCCAGGTGTAAGCTCTCATACTTGGTGCGCTTCAGAAAGGTGCGATGGTTCTTCACGTCATACTGCAGATAAAAGAAGATTAAAATCTACCATAGCAAGAGGTTTAAGCTGTGGGCAAACTCAACATAATTTTTACTCTACCTTCAGAAATTTCCACAGTACTGTGGGACTGAATCTGATCACTAAATTGATTTAATTCCTAAACCTTTGAACTTGCAGGTGTACCAGGAAAGCTTAGAAGACTAAACCACAATTACAAATTTATTCCATCTAAATAGTCTCAGGCTGACAGCTATCTTTGCAGTTTTTATTTTATCATTTGTTTGTGCTAATTCAAGCTGTGATAAATGGTTCAGGTGCCTAGTAGGTACTGCTGCCCAGTCTCACTGAGAGTTCCCCCTAGCAGATCTATGCTGTTTCACAGACCAATGGCTCGCACCAGGAATGATCAAGATACACACTGTGGCAGGTCTCCTCTTCAGGGCATCGTTCCAGTGATACTATGCTTTATTTGATTGTGTAAGACTCAGAATTAGGGACGGATGGATGACTGAAACACTAGGTTGAGACGTTCTCACTGCCTAGAGCTGCAAGCTCAAAAGCCTGTCAAGACAATTCAGCTATATATCATCATTCCAAGCAAGAAGCAAGATGTTAACGTGTAGTTTTCTGGGTGGGCTGGCAAAGCACAAAAGGCAACCTGCTGAACAGTTTCTTCACTGCATGTAGATATTACAGATGCCTTCAGTTTCCTGGGGAAGTGGAATCCTATGAAAGGAAGAGTTTTGTCCTCCAAATGACAAACTTCCCCTTCTCTGTCTTGAATTACATGTACTGTCCTCCACTGCAATAGTATATAGACTAGAATAGCATTAAAAGAAAGAACATCATTCCCACAAATTTTGGATGAAAAAAAAATTAAAAGCAAAATTACGTACTCCTCCGTGTTCTGAAATGTATGAATACATTTCTCTCCTGTTAGAAGGCTAGCAGAATTGTAAGTTTTTCCAGAATAGCCAAAACTTTGCAGACCAGAGAATATAAATTATTTTGATACTTCCTTCTGCTGAGGCAGGATTATAAGGAAGAATCCTTCCCTACTGAAATGTCTTTAGCCCCTCATACGTGCTCCTACTAAGTGTCTTCTATTCAAGTGTGGCAGGGAATGAAATGACAACATGCTGGGGAAAAAAAAAAAAATCACTTGAATTCAGCTACTTGTTTTTTCCAGTTCTTTGACAGGAAGCCTATTAACTGACTTGGCCATATTCAAATTCTTCCATATCTTGACTAAAAACCTGAACATTTTCTTAGTTATTTCACTAACAGTTGCTAGAAAGGCACCCCAAGCTGTTTCTCTCTTCTCAAGCAGAAGATAAAAGTGGAGGGGAGGCATCTACCTGTGTTAAAGAATTCTTCTTTAGAGTGGAATTTTGAATCTGCTTAAAAGACCTTTTTATAAAGCGAATGATAAGCCACAATAGAAGAAATGTAAGATTGTTTGGATTGTTTGTCTCCTGCCCATGTACATGTAGAAGTAAATTACCTGAAACAAAATAGTTCTAAGAATCTGTCCTTTTTAAAGATTTCTTCTCTCTTTTTAGGAAATCTCCTTAGAAAGAAAAGTTGTTCAGGCTTTAAGAATTCCCCATGAGAATTATTAACTATGGAAAATTTAGAGAATGGGGCATCTCTTTGTCAAGAGATCCAGTTTGATCATAAGAGCTGCTTGCTGTCCTTGGACAAAAACCTATGCTGTCTTCTTCCAGCTACAAAGCAAGCTGGAAACTCGTCTCATTATTCCCACTGTCATTTTTCTTCACAGGAACCAAGACATGAAGGACTGAGAAAGAAAACGGAAAGCTGAGGACTTCACATAACACAAGCCTTCAACAGCTCTGCTTCACCCTAGGCTGAAGCATGTGATAAAGGAGACCTATTGTCAGGGAGGTGGGAAAGGGGATGAAACATCTTTCTCATAAGCAGGGAGAAGCTGGTTCATATCCATTACCCCCCTTCTCCTCAAATAGGTTAGAGGTAAGAGCGGGCTGTCATCTCCTCAGGAAGATACCAAAAGATGCAGAAGAATTATGCAGTAATAAAGAAAGAATCACCAAATTCTGCAGAAATTTAAAAAAAAAAAAATCCAGAAGAGAATTCTAAATTTAATCTCTGTCCACAAACTCACCCCCAAAAGTGATTTTGAGATATTCTTTCTATAGATGTATTACATGCATTTTTGCTTTTTTAACTCCTGTCCTGATCACACACAGTCTGTATACACTTGTGACTGTGTACACACCACAGTATCTTAACCTAAGAGCACACTAGCAAAATGCAAGAGTCTACCAAGCCGTAGGTATTTGATGCTGAATGCATTAAGAAGCTCAAGAACACCTTGAAAGCTCTTGGTTTTGAGATGTCTAGGTGAAATGAACAACAATTTTGCCAGCCTACACATGGTGGTGTAGGAAGATTATTACAGCTCCTGACTGATTAGCTAAACTGTCTCTGGGAAATAAAAAATAAAAATCCTCACATTTTGACAACTGTGCACACACAAACATCATACAAAGAACTAACTTAAAAGGGACAACATCATGACAGAGTTCGTTTAAAGAGATCATCAGTAAAAAGTGCAAAGTGCATCTCCTCACACAGGTGGGTACCATGGTTTCAGTGAGCAGTAGTTTGGGTAAGAAAAAGCAGATTCCACTAGCTTGCTTATTTCTGCATTTGATATTTATAGCAAGAAAACTAAAATTGGATAATGAAATTACTAAGTGTGAATATCCAAGTCCAGGCTATTCTCAGACCCTTAGGTCTCCATTAAAAATTGGAAAAGACTACTCCAAACCATTCACTCATTCCTAAAAGGAAGCACAAAGCATTGGTTGGTTTATTAGGATTATCTTTACAGTACATATTACATTTTTATATCTATGCCTGCTACTGCAAAATGCTTGTTTTAACCTGCTATCAATAAACAATGGGGATTAGTTGTATGAACCACAAGTCAGAAAGGTCTGTGCAAGCACCACTGATGGAAAAATTTAGATCCCACTGTCGGAAACATCCTTCCTTTCATTAGAACCAAATTAAGAGCAATTTACCATTTCCTCTACTTTGATAAGAATCTTTTACATTTTACTCTTCAGAGACTTCTGGAATTCCTGCTGAAGCTTATTCACCTTTTTGGAATCAGCTTGAATTTATGTCTCTCAAGCAGTAGGTCAGTTCTGCTGAGTTTCAATTCTGAAACCCGAATAGAGATTGAATGAAAACAGATTTGTGAAAATGAATCTCTCCACACCAAAGCAAGCTTTAAGAAAAAAAAAAATCATAAATGTGGAAGCTCTTCCACATGCTTCACCGTGAACTTGTATTTTTGCTTTTCTTTTAGTTTTAGAAACAGAGCAAGATATGTCTTAAATTACATTTTGTTTAGCTGGAAAATTAATAGGCATGGCTTGCCATTTTACAAACTGTTTAACTGGATATTACACTTACGACAACAGATTTTTTTCTTTTATTCTTACCATTTCAACTGATCCATCTTTTGGATAATACAGAAGTTCATAACGCCGAAAGAGTGAAGCATTTGGGTCATACCACTCAGCAGTGAAAGCAAATCTGTCATCTTGACTCTGGAAAAATAAAAGGGGGGAAAAGGGCTATTACAGAAAGCATTTATGTTTTATATGTAAAATCACACAAAGAAAAACTTCCTTGCATTTGTCATCAGAAAAGTAAAAAAAATCACTAGTAAGTGCACTTGCACACTCTGCATATCATCTTCTGCTTACCACAGCTGGTGACATCTTTTCACTTGTTAGCTATCATCTTTTAAGTATGATGGAAACAGCATGGCAGTTTTCCAAGCAATCTCTAAACTTACTCTGACTTCATCAGGCATGAAATGTGGACTGTTGTAGAAGTCATTATTGGACTTCTTAACTTAGTGAAAGTATTTGATTTACTTTCATTTGTTAAAAAGAACGCATTTGTTCACAACTAAATTATAGAATCTTAATGCATTTTCTACACATCCCACAAGAAAACACTTTCCTCTTCCTGAGCAGTCATATCTGAACTCCTGTTAATGACGAGATAAACATATTCAAGCTAAAGACAACATTAGTTTGATTCACTACTTAACTTCCTGAAATTTACATAAAACATAAAAAGCCCGATCTCATTTACAACTCATTTGCTGCCCCTAAGGAGTGTGACAAGAAAGCTAGACTGCAATAATTCTAAAACTGTGGCTACATGTGTAGCTTCTTTCCACTCCTCATCCTTCAGAGGTTAACCTCCTGCAGGAAAGTAAGCACAAAGGAGATGCAATGCATGTGGACGTGTAGTTCTAACACCTCTTAGTGGTATATGTTTGTTAGCTATTGATGCTGCAATATCAGTTATTTGATAGCTGTTAGATGGAGATCTAAATTTTTAATTTCCACACCTCCTCTAAATCTGATTGCTATTCCTGAGGGTAAGCATGGTCTCATCGCAGACTTCCACTCTTTGGATGTATCTGTACTCTTCTTATACATCTTAAACATTTAGGTACCACTGGGAGTTCAAGTTGAAGCCATGTAGGCCTTTTTAGTCCTTCAGATTTTAGAAGACAGCAGCATTTCAGTTGTTTCAAAGGCTGCTCAATAAGCAACAGGACAGAAAGAGCTCCCATGGGCTTCCATGACTATTCTAGAACACCAGCAGGAAAAGAATCATAATCATTTTCCTAGTGAGTGCAAGCCTATAGACATAAAGACATTTAAAAAAAACCTAAGCCAAACCAAATGAAATCAAAACAAACGAAAACAAAAAAACAAAACAACAGTGATCTTGCTTTTGTTGTCAGTGTATTTTTTTCTTTCAGTATCTTCAACTTAAAACTG
Source organism: Phoenicopterus ruber ruber (assembly GCA_009819775.1). Classification (NCBI taxonomy): domain Eukaryota; kingdom Metazoa; phylum Chordata; class Aves; order Phoenicopteriformes; family Phoenicopteridae; genus Phoenicopterus; species Phoenicopterus ruber. The sequence continues at coordinate 94,169,291 of CM020215.1, read as the reverse complement.
ACTTGGGACTAAGTGCTTTTGCAGGTTGAAGTCCTAACACAAGCAGCAGCAGGAAAGAATGAGATAATGAAGAACAATTTCAGAATTTACAATGCGATGAATACCTGTACCTGTTCAGTTAAAAGCATCATGGCAAGTGCCCCACCCTCCTGTCAGCCCTTATGGTATCCCTACACTGCAAAATGAAGACGTGATTATATCACAGAAAGACGTACACAGTGGGTGCAGCACAGTGCTCTGTGAAGGATACAAAGCTTTCATTTCTAACTGTAGAAGTCTGTACAGCACTCAAAGCCTTATTTACATGAGCTACTTTAACTTCTGTGTTATCTCTACACTACACGCTGCAGCCTTTGACAATACTTAAACTCATGTTTTAGGTGCAGCATCCAGCACAGAAACTCCCTGGGGACTTACCCTGGTTTCTGGCCCTTACTTAAGTTAGACATGCTTGTGTTTTCATTGCTACTGCCGTTGTTCTGGAGATACGTAAGCCAGAACAAACTCTTTCTTGTTTCAAAACTCACACCTTAATTTTTCCATATAGGCACGACATTGGCAATAAGCAGTAGTAAGGGTTGGCAGACAATAATAAATGACTGATTTCAACCTTGATCTTAAATGCACTCATACTGCTGGAAGACAAGGCAAAACATTTGATCGATTAATTTGACTATCATCTTGTTAAGGACAGATGTTATAGACAAGCAGTTCTCTACCAAAGAGGTTGTCTAAAAAGAAAAATTTTCCTTGTTTCTAGAGTACTACCTCCAGAAGTTGACTAGTGATGCATGAAATAAAAAAGTTGCACCATCCTTAATCAATGCCTCCTCATAACATGAAGACATATATACTTGCATTACTTCATTCTACTTATTTCAAACTATAGCATCACTTTCAAATATATTTTCTAGGTAGCAGTTGCCAGAGAAACTACTAATTTTCATTTAAGCAAAACTTCCAAAATTTCCAAATGCTTACTTGTCTTGGGGAAGTAATGTATTTATGTGAACAAGCAAAGAAAACACCATTAGATTTTTCACTTAGTCACCAGTATCAGTCATCGGCACCTTCGTGTTTACAGCGAGAAACGACATTGTGTGTCTTGTCTGGCGAGGAACTGGTCTGCTTTGTTTCTTTTAACACAACCTTGGTTTTAAGATGTGTTTGAAATTCATTTTATAATATCTTACTCAATGTCTGAGCTATTCATATTTGTTATTCAGCAAGCTCTGCTGGCCATTGCTTCTCATTCAGCAGAATGGCAGAAATGACCATTCTGTATTATTTTCTTTTAGCATTGTAAGCAAAGGCAAGGTGATAAATGCTACTTAGACTTGAAAAACACTGCAGAGCTAACCCCCAAATGCCCAGTAATGGAATCAGTAAGCAGGAAAATTTGAATCAATTATTATTTTATATCTGGAAAATATGGAGAGCTAACAGTTTTCTAAAATGATCAAAACAAAGTCTGTAAAGCTCCTCCCGGGCCATAACTAGAGTTTCCTCTGCTTTATGCACATAAAATTATCACAATAAGTATTTTCAAATGCAGAGAATAATATCACAAGAAAACTTAAGAGCTTACGGGAAACACTGTAAAAATAATTGGAAATGGATTATGTTTGTGAAAAGGTAGATTGTTTCAGAGGCACGTACCGCAAAGTGAAGAAATTCAATATTAAAAGCAACGTAAAGATGCTGCCAAACAAGTATAACGTAAAACATAGTAGGACTGCAATTTTACCATTGCAGATTCATGCAAATAGTCTTAAAACAGACAGAAGACAATCCTGAATACAATCATGACATGGAGTAACGTGAGCATATTCATAAAATCATAGAATCATAGAATTGTTTAGGTTGGAAGAGACCTCTAAGATCATCAGGTCCAACCATTAACCTATCACTACCAAGTCCACCACTAAATCATATCCCTTAGGGCCTCATCTAAACGTCTTCTGAATACCTCCAGGGATGGGGACTCCACCACCTCCCTGGGCAGCCTGTTCCAATGCCCGACAACCCTTTTGGTGAAAAAATTTTTATGAATATCCAATCTAAACCTCCACTGGCACAACTTGAGGCCATTTCCTCTTGTTCTGTCGTCTCTTACTAGGGAGAAGAGACCGACCCCCATCTCTCTACAACCTCCTTTCAGGTAGTTGTAGAGAGCAAGAAGGTCTCCCCTCAGCCTCCTTTTCTCCAGGCTAAACATCCCCAGTTCCCTCAGCCACTCCTCATAGGACTTGTGTTCCAGACCCTTCACCAGCTTCGTTGCCCGTCTCTGGACACGCTCCAGCACCTCAAGGTCTTTCTTGTAGTGAGGGGCCCAAAACTGAACACAGTACTCGAGGTGCGGCCTCACCAGGGCTGAGTACAGGGGGACAGTCACTTCCTTACTCCTGCTGGCCACACTATTTCTGATACAGGCCAGGATGCCGTTGGCCTTCTTGGCCACCTGGGCACACTGCTGGCTCATATTCAGCCGCCTGTCGACCAACACCCCCAGGTCCTTTTCTGCCAGGCAGCTTTCCAGCCACTCCCCCTCAAGCCTGTAGGGTTGCATGGCGTCATTGTGTCCCAAGTGCAGGACCCGGCACTTGGCCTTGTTGAACCTCATACCATTGGCCTCGGCCCATCGATCCAGCCTGTCCAGGTCCCACTGTAGTGCCTGCCTGCCCTCCAGCAGATCAACACTCCCTCCCAATTTGGTGTCATCTGCAAACTTACTGAGGGCGCACTCGATCCCCTCGTCCAGATCACTGATAAAGATATTGAACAGGACTGGCCCCAATACTGAGCCCTGGGGAACACCACTTGTGACCGGCCACCAACTGGATTTAACTCCATTTACCACAACTCTTTGGGCCCGGCCATCCAGCCCGTTTCCTACCTAGCGCAGAGTACACCAGTTCTGGTGAGCCCTTGCTACTCCAAGTCATCAAAAACACCAACCAATTTAAAATCATAAGTCTTAAAAAATGAGTACATATTAAGCTCATAATACATCTTTTTAAATGAGAACTGAGACTTGTATTTACTTATTTAATGCAGGAGTAGGATTTTGAAGGCAAAAACCAAACACAAAAATGCGTCCATTTCCCATCACATATTGTAATAAAATCTTAAGTCTTCACAGCCCTGAAATTATCTTTTCTGAACATTTATTTTCATCTGCCATTAAAGTGTTCAATCAACAGAACCGGTACAGCAAACAACTTTCTTACATACCCTTTCACTAGAGTGCCCTAGACTGCAATGTGGGAAGGAGTCTCAAAGATAAGAAAGGACTATGGGAGACATGCTAAGTTTCATCCTTGGCTTCTGTTCATCCTCCTAACAAAGAAAACTCACAGAGAAAACAATTGTTCAGAGCAGAGTGATCAGAGATCAACAATGACCTGTCAGGTGGTATCGTGTTCAATGCACCATGCTGCTCCGGACCAACAGTGAGTCCTGAAAGGAGAAGATTTCACAGCCCTTGACCGGAGAGCCCCGGCACCTCATTCCCCAGGCTGAAACACGTTAGTCACTAGTGAAACCACATCACTGTAAACAGCTCGAGTAATAACAAATCAAGTGAATCTATAAATACATTATAACTCAGAAATTCTTGCTTTAAAGCATTAGTTTCCATTAATTTCTGCACTGTACCCTCACTACAATCACACATAGCCTCTGCTCTCGTGACTACACAATTAACCAAGCAATACCTAATGGGGGAGAAATAATTTTTCATAACTTCTCACATCAGTGGAAAAATTACCAGCATTAAAAAACCCAGAAGTGACTGTGCACTTTATATTTATATACTGATAGTTTTAGAGTAGCTGTCTTTGGCTCAATTTTTACAGCCCCTTTCCATGGTAAAATCTAGGGCCACTGAAATCAGTGATGTCAAGAGTTCACCTACAGTGAATACGGAAAGAATAATCTTTTTATTTCTTCCTCCTTTTACAAGCTGCATGGAAAAACATTTGGATGCCTGTGTAGGTTTTGCTAGCTTACGCTTTTTTCTTTATATTAGTATGTGTGAATATGCAGTAGGATGGCTCTGTGCACATGAGAAACATTTCTTGAAGTACAGCTGAATTAAATTAAAATTTTGTACTTAGTTCTGAAAGTGATGGGGAAGCAGTCATTCTTAGCTAGCATGGGACTAAGTTCTGAAAGCTAAATCCAAGCATTCATGAAAGAACTGTGCTCACAAAAATCCCTCTGCTGCGGAGGGAAACGGTTTGCCTGGAACGTAGCTGCCATGGAAGCTCATAAGCAGAAAGCAGAAGGCTTAGCAAGCTGGGCAGGAAATGATCTCTTGTCCTTTAAAACTTTTAGACTTCCAAAGGGCTTCTGTTCTGCAGTAAAACAAAAGCAGATCTTCCAAAGGTTTTCATGTGAAGCAACAGTGGCAGAACAGCAGCTCAGAGACTAAGGAACTTGCATGGGAAGGTGGGGAAACAATTTTATCCCTCTGGTCTGAACCATGCAGAACATACTTCTGGATTTAGTTTTCCCAGCTTCAAGATGCCTCCTTGACTGCCACACTATTTTACTCTTCTGGGGTGAGCACTTTTGTCCTCTTCCTCTAGTTTTGACTAGAAATTTCATTTTAGAGTTTCTCTTACAATGGAGAACACAAGGAATCAGAAGCTACAGAATTTGTTTTCTGCTGGCCATATGCTCTCTCAGACTTACCACAGTCTAAGGGAAGGGCAGTTTAGAAGATTCCCCTTGCTATTAGATAGGCAACATATTTTTACTACGATCTTGCCTTTCACGTGACTTTCTTTTTTTCTATTATACAGATAATTCTGTCCCATCAGTAAGCTTGAATTTAGTATTTTTCTGCCAGTTTGTCACTTCATACTTTTGAGCTGTAATCTCTGTGATCTGTAATTGATTGGAAATAACTACCTGTGCTTTAACTAGTTATCAGTCTGCAATGTATTATAACCCCTTTAGCTTACTACTCAAGAAAATTTCACATGAAACAGTATCAAAGTATTTCTTAAAATTAGAAAAGCCCCGAGGTATCTAGAAAGTACATCTTTACATGCTATTAGCAATCTGGTCTCTATAAGACTTATACATGCTATAGGAACTTCAACATGCAAGATATATTTGAGACAGGCTCACAGCCTGTTGCCCACATATTTACAAGTTTAGGAGTCATGAAGAGTATTGCTATGTTTTAAGTGGGCAGCTTCGTTGTCTGCTGCTCCTTTGATTTTCTCAGTGAGTCAGTGACTTTAAAATCAGATCAGAGAGTAAAAGAATCGAAGGACCTGAATCAACTCCCAACGAAGCAATAAAAAGATTGCACAAACCTCAGCAAAAGCTGAATCGTAGCCAAAAGGATCCGTCTTGGTATCTGTATTCTATATTTTGTAAAACTCTGTGCTGTCACAGGGAAAACCTGCAGTCAAGCACTGATCTTAAGAATCAGGCTGTTTCTATGAAAATTACTGGGAACAGGATGGACCAGCAGACAGGAACAATTCTCACATTGAATGGGTATTTCTCCTAACACACACAAAAAACTTTCTGTAAAGACTTCCTAAAACTCTGGCAATAATTTTAAGAGAAACATTTCTTTCACAACCTGCCCTGCCCATCCCCGCCCCCCCCCCCCCCCCCCCCCCGGCTAGTGGCACTCTCAAAAATGTTTTGGAAGAGCAAAAATATTTTTATAAAAAGTGATATGGTATCAAAGGACAAGGATACAAATTATTTTAAAACTTTTCAGGTGAAGATATCGTGAGGCTGACTGACTCCAACATCAGGTAGTCTGCTTATGCATTATCATGCATTTACCTTGTGCTTTTAGGGGAGGGAGAAAAATAATCACAAATGTATGCAAGTTTGCCGACCACACTCTTTGGCAAAAAATAGAATTTGTTGAAATGGCCAGTCAACGGGTACCTTTCTCCTTGTATTTCCTCTTGGTAGGTTCTACAAAAAAACCACTATTGCCGTATGTGTTGGTGCGTTCCTTAGACAGACGTTGACCTCATGCTCTTCAGACAGTGGGCTGAAGTGGGGGACCTGACCAGCTGCCTTCATCAAGAACATTATTCTCAGAATTGCATCCAGAAGTTATTGTTGCAGATGTATGATCAACCTCTAACAGCAGGTATCTAAGTCCTGTTACGAATTATTTGAAACAGTTCCTCAAAGCTCATACATCACCGATCACTCATCTTCCAGAGCAATCATCACTTCAGATTTAACTCTACTGTGAGAGGACTTCAGCACAAATGAAAAGAAAGTCACCAATAAACTCCTAGTCTGAGGAGCAAGAGTCACAAATTTCAGCCATATCTATCTCCACCATCCGCAAAGGCCGCTACTCACAGTCTTATACTCCCCCAGCAGGCCACAGGTATAAGCATTGTTACAGGATCACCCGCTTTCTTAAGAACCCCAGAAATACTTCCATTGCTTTAAATGTCTCACTGTTATTAGACTTCCTGTTCTCCCATTCCAACATCCAGCTAGCTCTGCTTTATTTTCAGCTGAATGCTTTTAGGTGCACCTCTCTAGGGAACTGCAGGCCCGGCAGTACGCCCAGCTTTCCAAGTAGCACCAAGTGCTTGTGAATTCAGGACATCAGACAAAAAATATAACTTCCATTAGCTTTAAAGATTGTCTCAACCAGTGGGTTAGGAATGCTTTTCTTTCATGTAAGGACATCTTAAATGTGACAGTCCCCTGCAGATAAATCTATAAAGCTGAAAGAGCAAAATCAAAACCACTTAAAACAACTGGAATCTCTAAAAAAAGGTTACATAAAATTATGAAGTCAAGACATCAAACTGGACATGTCAAGCTAAATGACATTAGTAGATGCCAAAATATTTAATGAGCTTCCCTACTCCATTTGTGCAATCAGTTTTCACCTGGGGGGGAAGGAGGGGGAGCCAGTGGAAATCACGAACAACCGAACAACCTTCTGATTTGCTAAATAAAGGTTGATGGACAATAGAAAATGGGACTGGGATTCTTGCATTCCCAGCTCCTCATGGACTTCTGTGCAACCTCAAACAAGTCAATTTTTTATGCCTCCTTCTCTCCAGCTATAACAAAATACTTATATAGGAGGGCTTGCCACACTCTGCATACTAGTAAATAAAAGGGATACTTGTATTACAAAAGCTGTGAAGCAATTCTAGCTTATACAAAATAAACAGCTTAACTTCCTTTTATACAATCTATGCCTGGACTGCTACAGCGAGATGCATCTCAGAGAGCAAAGGAATGGTTAGCAAAATGGATGGTGTCAGTTTATCACTGAGCAAACCACTTGCTGCTTCATCAAACATGTCTGTCTTCGGTAGTTTCCAGGCACTGTACGCCCTTCAGTTTGACTGAACAAGAAGGCCACTATGCTTAACCACAACAGGCAACAATCTTAAACAAATACACTTTGAAACCACTATTCTCTGCCTTTCTTTAGGACTCCTTGTCATTACTAAACGGCAAGTATTACTGCGAGCACGAGAAATAATGAGGCCTGGTTCTCTATACTCATGTTTCTCATCCCTGACTGTTTTGACCACAGCCTCTCTTCAGCTCAGGCGTTGAATAAAGGCTCATAACCACCTGGATTCTCTGATGTCTAACTAGGGTTGAGCTCACACTGAAGTCTTTCTTTAAAGATGCCTTAGAGGGTTTCTTCCCCCTCCCCATTCTCATGAAACCTGGAGGAACATCATTATCCCTCTGCCAAATCTGACTGAAATTTGTCAGTAAATTTCAACCTTACTGGGGGGAGGTGGAACTTAGGACACAAGATCGTGGTCATACACACACAAGCAGATTGTGATCACATAAACTGTGGTTTTCTGAGGCAAACAGGCTGAAAGCAGCTGTATGAAAAATTCTATTTGCACACCACAAGTAATTTTCCATCATCAGTAATTCTTTAAAAGAAAAATCTCCATTTGTGAAAGAAAAGGGAAAGGAAGAGTGCAGAAGTAGCTAAGCTATTAAACGTTAGGAACAATTTTTCGACACAGAAACAAGAGACTTCAGACATACTGGTGGTATTTAACAAATAACATTCTAAGTGGCAGAAAGTGCTTTCATTTTCAGCATTGTAATGCACCTTAAATCCTAAAATGAATTCTCAGCAGTGCATGCTTATTGAGTTGCGTTATTCAACCCATCTTCTACCTTCACAGTTCCTGTAATACAGGATATTTTCCAGGCAAAACTTAAATCCACAACACTCTGTAGATAGAGCACTCAATTAGCTATGTCTCTTAAAACTCATTTTCCTCCTCCTCTTCTATTCATGTTTTTGACACATGAGCTGGTATAATTTTTAGAACTCCAATTTTGCAGCCCCCTCGCTGCTGTTGGACCTCCCACCACTTTCTCAACAGGCTTTTATTCAGTCAAAAACTAAAAAAAATACAAAAAAAAATCAAAAGATCACTTTTCAAATGGAGAAACATCTGGCAACTGCAATTTCCATGACAATGTCTTGACTACAGTCAAGTCTCAATCTAAACCTCGTATTCAGAAGCTCACTGGTGAATTATGTAAGCATACCTCTTTTTATCCTCCCCTTGCAGAAAGCAAATCCTGCCTATTGAAGATTTCACACAAATTCTAGACAACTATTTCAAACTAATTAAGTATTGGTTCGATTATTAAAATTCTTAATTGTCTTTGGAAATCTACCGAGTCAAACATTTATATTTTTACATTTACAACATTTACCCTGCTGTAAATACGTGTTACATCTTTTAGATCCATAGTTATCTGATTCCCAATGTTACTGCTACCTAGGCTTCTCAGATGTCTTTTGGACTATATATGTTCATATTGGTATTGCTGCCTGGACCATCTGTTGCCGAGTAACATGGGGATACTTCTGTCTCTGTAGCACTAACCAAGTCAATCTTCCTCGTGGATGGGGATCTCAGTTCTGTAAATCATCCCCATATGCTCAGGGGTCGTGATGAACACAGCTCTAGAAGGCTCAAGGCCCCAAATTTTCTTCTCAGATTTCGGAATCTGCAATCCCACCTTGCATCAGCAAAATTATCTAGCTGTTCTGTCAATTTACTAAGCCAGAAATCTTCTTTTACTACTAGATTATGTAAATTCTGCAAGCTTCCTATGAAGTGTGTAGGCATGATTAGTGTAACCTATTCTTTTTTTTCCCCAGTCTCTCATATAAGAGAATCAAGAACTCAAATCCTCAACCATTAACTCCAATCTGCAATTACATGTTATAGTTAAGTACTTAGTTAGAGGATTCGTGTTATTTTTCTAATTATGGAACACAGTTTCTCTAAAACACATAAAGGATGACATACTGCTGTTTGCTGGTCTGTGAAGACAGGTTTAGCTTTAGAAGACCAGCTAAACCTTGTCTTTAGGGGTATATGTCACCACTTAATGCATGTTACAAGATGCACTTTCTAAAGCTGCAGATTGTATGTTATATTATTGTACTCTTAATTACATGATCGCAGGTAATTCCTCTAAGAGTAGTCAGGAGTGCTCAGCATGCGCCTATCTGCCTCCACTAACTCAAGAATAGTCTGACAGTGATTTTAGTGAAAGCAGAGCTGTTCCCTGACTCAGAACAGCATTTGTAACACAAGTCATCTCACATAATTACATTCGAGCATAAAGTTTAGGTGCTTTGCACCTCATCAGTCAGTAGTAGCAGAACTAACACTGCCATGGTCAGCTGCTGAATGCTGGGTCTCTGACTTTGAACTATGAGGTTAGCATCTGCATGGGATCCCAGAAAGGGAAACAGGGCTACACATATATCGAGCTACCTGTGCACATCCCATTACACAATCCAACCTATATTGTACTTACAGGAAAAACATTTTTGAAAGGCTCAACACTTGGCCCAACAATAAAGTTAATGGCAATACTCAAAGGTAGTCTTCTTTGAGACCATTCCTCTGGCAAAATTTCAGCTTTCAATTTCCAACCTTTTTAGAACTAAAGCTCTTCAGAGGAACACTGAATTTATTTTTTATTTAATTAGGATTCTGAAATGTTTTCAAATTTCTTTCCCTACACATTCTTATTCAAGTCTTCCATTAAATTTTCAACCTCCAGTAGAATCTGTCTGGAAAATTTCAAGCAGAATAGTTAAAATTTCAGAAAGTTATAAGCAGCCGGAAGTAGAGGTTTGAAAGGAAACACCTACAAATCCTGAACCAAAGCTGTCAACAGCACTTCAAAGTAGTGTAATGCCTACAGCATCTTCAGATTATCTCAGCTCATAATAATCTTCTGAAAAGCATTTTTAACAAGAACCAGGTGGTTGCCTTGGAATCCCAGCTAAGGGAGAGAGGGTCCTTCAGCCAGCCAATACCGTGAGCATTAGCACCCAGGAGTTCGTGTGAAAGCTCTAAAGACAACACATGCTGCATCTACCTTGAACAGTCAAATAACAATTTACGATCCTATGAAGTAGACAAACAACTCTACCAACATGTTTCTTACTCACTACTGTGGGCACTTAAAGCAAGCATTTTGTCTGCACTACTGTTTAACCAAATGTTGACATTAAAATACTATTTTTTCTCAGATTGTGTTAAATATTAATTCTAAGGTAGTTGGACTAAATCCAGATTTCAGCTAGTACAGATGTCATGGTCACATATCCTTTATTCTTAGGTCAGGCTAATGACAAGTTACATGTGAACAGAAGTTCTCATGACAAAAGCTGTTCAGCAACTTCCCGTTAGTAAAGTTGTCAAAAAGTGAAGACTTCTGTGGGGTAGAGCAAGCAAAGTGAGTAAGAATAATGAGGTTCTTAAACTCTGCCAATCCTAAAGGGGTTTTACAGGTTCACCGTATGAAGATTTGTTCTACAATTCAAAAAATGTATTTCTCTCCCAGAGCATAGGACTTCTGTCATCACAGTTTTGAGCAGACTACGTTATTCCCCAGAGGTGCAAAGGTCTCTGCTGGATGCAGACAGTGACTAAGAGATTCCAATCCCATACACGGTTTTGGTCAAATTGCTTAGTTCCACCTTCACAGCTGCCCCCTGCATTAGTGCATTTGATGTTCAGCACTTTTTAAAAAAGGAGGCTATATTTCCCACTTTGTCCATTTGTAAAATGGGAATAATCATCATCATTCCTTTCACGGAAGGATAGCAAGATATAATAGCTAAAATTTGCCTAAATAGCTAAAAATGCCATAGTATTTAGGCATTATAAATCCCCCTTGGTTTTGCCAAAAACATGGCAGAGGCAGCTCAGTTCGTTCATCCTCATCTCGTACTTCTGCAGACCCTTCATTGCAGCACAAGAACCAGACACCTGTAGAAGTTAGAAAGGGCTGCTAATGCTGGCCAGCCCACTGCCTCTGCAGTCGCCACCAGGAACCACTGCTAGTCCAGAATGTCAGTAGCTGCGAGGACTGGATCCAGAACACAGTTCGCCCCCTCCTCCCCAGTGATTTGGGGATGTTCAGACTTAGAGGCCACGGTTCAGTTATCAAAGAGTGCACCGTAACAGAGAACGTCAGACAGGGCGAGGACAGCATTGCTATTCTGTAACTAGAAAACATATAGCATAATACAGGTCTGCTCCCAGATACTACAGTAAGAGAAAGAATATATAGAAATGATAAAAATAGGAGGGATAATAAGTTTAGTGAAGGATCATACTTAAATGTGCATGGGTTCGTGTGGAAGAACAGGTACACAGCCTCAAGCATGCATGCCCACATCTCCCCCCTTCCTATGTGTAGACTTCTCCTTATATGTGGCTCTCTTTCCAAGTGTGTTAGAATATTCTGCAGAAAAAGTGTAATTTTGGTTTTTTTTAAATAATTAAGGTAGTTAAAATTATTGAAGAATCCCATGCAAACAAAGAACATGCAATAGGCTCTCTGGAATGCCATTGCGAGCGCGCCACTTCCTTGCAAATACAGGAGCACCATCTAGTGCTCGAGGAGAGGTTGAGCACCTTATTTTAAACCTCAAGAATTAACTTCTGAAATGATCAGTAAGAAACAGTCTCTGTTCCTAGTGCACTATGCCTCAAAATGAGTAACCTTGTAAGAGGAGGTAGAAATGACTAAATTAGAAAGCACAGATCACCAGACCCTGGGCAATAAAGTCCTTTCACACAGGAAAACTCCTGACACACGGGCACGTAGCCTTCTTCAATACCCAGCCTCCAAAAATGCCAATGGCACACATTTTAAATGAATATTAGAGGTGTCCACTCCCGGACAACTTGCAAGGGCCATCTCACAGAATTAGTAGTTTCTCATACTGGAAACTTATTTCTCTATAGGCATTAGGGTGAGGAAAAAAAGAATCTCTACCTTTTGTACGTGCTCATCTGATCAGGGGATATTCTCATTACACATACAAATACTTGCTACACTCTCATTCTTAGTAATAAGCTGTGGCACTGTGTTCCAAAACCCAGCTGTACAAAAATATACTCCCTTTATCAAACCTTGCATTGTTTTTTCCTTCCATTTTGTTGGCTGGGAGAGAACTACTGGGTTCCACCCACAGAACACTACTGAGTGACCTTGGCATGTTGCTTAGGTACCACTGCCTCTGCTTTCCATCTGTGTAAGGACACAAGCGAACATAAAATAGTTTGGGAGGATTAGGCCAAGCACAGTGCCTACTTCCAGGAAAGAGTACTTTTGGTGATTATTCCTGGTAGCCACAATTATAGTTAAAGGTCAATGTTCATGGAAAAAGCCCTCTCCAGACTCACAGCAATAGGTGTTCCCTACTACCACTGTTTCTCACCAGCCAGTTAATGACTAACAGAGTATCTCACCTGGATATACTAGATCACCATAATATTTTAGAAACTGACACTAAAATGCTCAACTGAACAGCCAAAAACACTTTTCAGAGGCTCACTACTCCCTTGGCTTAAATGAAACAGGCAGTATCGAACAAAGATAAAAGGTTCAGTTTTTAGTATTTAGCCACTGGTCACCAAGACAGTCAGGGGCTGGAGAAGCCGAGATGAGGCTGAAAGAACCAGGCCTGCTCAGGTTGGAGAAGAGTAGGCCGAGGGTCACCTTACTGCTGCCTACAACTACCTAACTGGAAGACACAGAGAAGATGGAGCTGCACTCTTCTCGAAGGTGCACAGTGATAGCAAAAAAGACAAAGGACACAAGCTGAAACATGGGAAATTCCAGTTACATATTAGGAAAAAAAAGATTTACCAAGAGGGTGGTCAAACACTGGAACAGGCTACCCAGAGAAGGTGTGCAATCTCCATCTTCGGAGATGTTCAGGACTTGCTTGGACAAGGCCAGGACCACCCTGGTCAGATTAGACAGGATAACCCCAGGTGGTCCCTTCCAACCTAAATGATGATTCTGTGATTCTTACTATCAGCTTGGCGGCTCCTTGCCCAAAGGTAATGTCCATTCTTCCAAGCTTCTCCAGAGCCTACACAGATCTGTTGGGCTCATACATTAACGTGGGTCCAGATGTGCTTTCAAAAAATTAAGAGCTCTGACACAACATTCCCAAGTATAAATTCTATCCACATCAAATCTGCCTGGAACAATTCTCTAAATAACCACTGGCTCTGTCATCAAATCCTATTATTTTTTTATTGTCAATTGAAAGGAAAGTTTGTAACATTTCTTTACTCCTGGCAATGGTTCACTGAGATTCCTGAATTTCTTCAGTTTCCAACAACATAAAAAAAAAAAAACTACGTAAATTAGACCAGATATGTCAAAGTTATTAAGAATTTCACCTACAATCCAAAGGATCCTGAGACACAACTCTGGGTGATAAAGACAGATTAATATGGAATTTATCATTAGGTAATTCTACATAACTTTGCCTCTCATACTGTCAACTACTTGAGCCACATCAGTCAGAAGAGCCATCAATGCATCTAAAATTACTTTTAGAGAAATGGCAATAATAACAACAATAAACATATAACATACCAGTTGTAAAATTTTCTGTTGAAGTGATCTGAACTGCTCATCTCCAGATATATTCAAGATTGTGCTCAAAATTATGAGACTGCAAGCTCTGGCAACCTACCCCAGGAGAGTCTACTTCATATGTATTTTCCTCCAACTTTGGAAAAAGAACTAAGGTAGTTAGACACTCAAATTCCACTAACCATGCACTTCTACATCCACAAAATCAAAGTCAGATGGCATCATATTAGACAAGTCACCTGGCTTTTATGTGCCTTGATTTCTTATGGGCAAGATGGAAATAATATTAGTCTATGCTGTTGTTCAAAGAGTCTTTGTGATGTAGTTCGCAGTTGCCACATGTGCAGGGTTAAGAATAATTGTTTTAAAGAGTGGAGGGAAAGGAAATCATTCAACTGCACCTACGTACAGCCTCTCCAAGTGCAGTAAGGCTCTGTATCTGTGTGACACGCTGCTTGTGCACAGAGGCCATTGTTCTCTGTCAAATGCTGTATTTCTACATCTGGAACACTTTCAAGTGTCAGAGTGCGCCAAACTCATTAATAAAAAGAAACTAAGGTTGTTAAGATGATAGTCCACTATGTCTCTGCATGTGATTACATGAAAGGCACCATTAAAGAAGAATGCATTCCAGCAGCCAAGTGAGACAGCACATCTCAGATGGAGATAAGCAAGTTTCCCTTTGGGAATTTACTGCTCGCCATCCACAGCAGCCACATGTCACACGTGTACAAATCAAGACACCAGAATGCGTTAGAGCCAATTTGAAATACTGCCATCTGATGACAATGAAAACTATTTTCCAATGATTAGCCAAAACTTTAAGCCAAAGTGCTGTCATAGAAAGATAAATAACTGCAGGATATTTCAGAACATTTCTCCTGTTACCTTAGCTTCCACCACAGTTTTGTGCTCAGTTTTACAATACACACAACTACTTCCTGTGTGCTGCTTCCATGTGACTGAAGTATAGGATCTATCACAAATACACTCCAAACTGATTCCACTAAAAGTTATTACATTTTATTTTCTGTGGCCATGATATGACTTGTAACAGGTTTTTTCTGAGCAGGTATTTACGTTAAAACTAATGCCATATATACGACTGGCTGGAAGCAACACAGTACTAAAGCTTTCTAGCAGAAAATTCATTACTTTCAGAATATAATTAGGATCCTGATGCTAAAATCCAGCTTGTAGATCAATATTTGAACCCACTGGAAGGAGTCTTTTTTTTTCTTTTTGATTAATAGCTCCTGAGAAAAGATGTTTCTAAAATGTTTGAGATGGATCAGGCATGTAAAGTCATGGTGTCCAACAGTCACATAACTTATCCCTTTCCCAGGATGCTGTGTCTATACCTAGTTGGGCAGCACAAGTTCCCCAAACATCTATTTTCTCATCGTCTTCCAGCTACCAAATTATTCTTACTATCTTTTAGGAAACTGGCAAGAGGAAGGGTACACGAGAGGGAAAATTAGTGGCTTTGTAAGTATAAAAGAAACAAGCAGGACTCTGTAACACCTGAAAGGCCAGAGAAAACCAACAGGGAGAGTGGTCCCAGGGCACTGGAGAAGGGCAAGAGATACAGCCTGACTGCAGTCTTTGGGAAGATAATGGAACGAGTTATTAAGCAGTCAGTCATTGAGCATCTAAGAAGACAATATGACAATAAAAAGCAGATAACGTGAATTTGTCAAGAACAAATTTTTGTCAAGAACAAATCTTTTTCTGACACAGTGAGCAAGGGAGAAGCCACAGATGTGACAAACTTGGCTTTGATTGGGCTTTTAATCTAAGTCACCTGAGTGTCTGACAAGCTGAGTAGGGAATTATGGCCTAAACTGAAGAGTAGTTATGACTACTATATGAAGAAGTAATTAAGAATACTTCTCTTGCAAACTGGGAGTCAAATGGGGTTCCACAATGATCTGCCATGCACCTAGCTTTATTTCATATTTTCCTTATTACACTGACAATGAAACTGAGAAAGTGCACTTTCAGAATCTGGGCTGATAACTAAGGTGGGAAAGATTGCAAGCAGTTTAGTAAACAGAAGCAAAACTCAAAATGATGATCTGAAAATTCTATAGAGACAGACACAAAGTACTGCAATGATGATCAAGAAAACAAATTCAAATACAAGGGGAAAAACTAGCAAGACCACAAAAACACAGGAAAAAAATCTGAAAGTTACAGTGAGTTGCAATGAGAGAGTGAGAGTGCAATGAGGTACAGTTGGGGAAAAAAAGGATGGCAAACTTGGCACTATGAAGATCTAAGACACAAGAAACAACTATTTTGCTCTGTTCAGCAGCAGTGAAACACAGCAGTTGGCAAACAATGTACAAATTAAACAACACATTTAGAGAAAACTGCAGAGTGGAAGAAAAATCTAAACTTTAAAAACACATGATCAGTAGGAAAATACTAAGAGAATTTGTTTAGTGTAGAATAATGTGAAAAGAGGAAAGGGCAAAGTTATCATCTTAAAGTTCTTCTGCACGTAAAAGACTGCCCTGGTTTCAGCTGGGATAGAGTTAATTTTCTTCCTAGTAGCTGATATAGCACTGTGTTTAGGATTTAGTATGGGAATAATGTTGATAACACACTGATGTTTTCGGTTGTTGCTAAGTAGCGCTTATACTAAGTCAAGGACTTTTCAGCTTCCCGTGCCCTGCCAGCGAGGAGGTGCACAAGGAGCTGGGAGGGGGCACAGCCAGGACAGCTGACCCAGACTGGCCAAAGGGATATTCCATACCATATGGTGTCATGCTCAGTATATAAACTGGGGGGAGCTGGCCGGAGGGGGATCGCTGCTTAGGGACAGACTGGGCATCAGTCAGCAGGTGGTGAGCAATTACATTGTGCATCACTTGTTTTGTACATTCTCTTATTATTATTCTCTCTTCCTTTGCTATCCCATTAAACTGTCTTTATCTCAACGCGTGATTTTTTTTCCCTGATTCTCTCCCCCATCCCACTGGAGGCGGGGGGGGGGGGGGGGGCGGGGCTGAGGGTGAGCGAGTGACTGTGTGGTGATTAGTTGCCAACTGGGGTTAAACCATGACAAAGACAAAAATGGAACATCTTTATGCCCACCAAGGGCAGAACAAGTAACCACTGGTATCATTTCCAGCAAGGAGTATATTAGGAAAAAACTCAGCGAACTATAAAAATCATCATGTAATGGAATTACATCAACAGATCACACGGTTCTTGTCACTGAAGGCTTTTCAAAACAAATTAAACAAACTCACCATGAAACATTTCGTTAGAGGTTGCTGTAAGATTCAACACTGTTTTAATGAATCAGTTAACTTGGTGTCACCTCAGAAATAAAGGGAGGTTAGAAACACATCACACTCATAGTGACAGTTGACCGCAACAAAGCGAACGTTTTACCTAAGTGACATCTGTGTGAACTCACAATGCAGGACTTCTGCCCACGTGAATAAATTCAACATGGGAATTGAAAATTACCATTTCACCTGGATTAAACAAAAGACCTGTAACCCCTGTATTTGAAAATGAACAGTGGCGTTCCTACTTAAGTGGCAAAAGCTGATCTTGAGTTTGTGTTCTGAAAGCAAGGTGTAAAGAAAGCTGCTACACAGGCTGGAGGAGCTGGAACAAATCTGAGTTGCTTGAAGCAGGTATTTAAAGCTGAGCACACTAGCAGGTGTGTCAGCCAGGCTCTTACATATATCTTGCATACTCACCTGAGTGCAAAATTCGATTCAAAGCCATTGTTTTTTAATCAGCTTTGCAACACTGTTTTTTGTATACTATCTTCAGCAACGGGGACTCAGTCAGTTGTTTTATCAGTGCAACGTGCTTTTTCATTAGCGCCACCGCAACAACACCCTGTCATCTTCCTTGCACTACTAAACAGAAGATCCAGGCAAGAATAGAGCGCCGCACCTGAAACTTAGTCCCTCCTTAAAACTCACCAGCTGCCTTCCCACTGGGTCTCTCGCGCGTTTCCGAACTAGCCTGTCCCTAACCCAGGCCGGCCCGCACGCGCAAACAGCTTTCCAGTTGGGCGCCAACGAGACCTAACGGCAGTTTAAAACTGCCCGCTTACTGCGCCTCACGAGAGCGAGAGGAAGGGCCAGGGCAAACCTCACCGGCGCCCACCGGGCCGCGCGGGCAGGCGGGAGACAGCGGCGGCACCTCCCCGCCCCGCTCACGCCGCCTGCACACCGGGGAGCGCAGCCCCTGAGGGCGAGCCCTGGGCGGGCCCCGCGGCCGTTATTCCGGCAGCTCGGCACCACCTGCCCCGGGGCTGAGCTTCTCCCCGCAGCCCGCCTCGGCATCAGCCCCGCATCACGGCGCGGAGCTGCCGCTACCGACGCAGCCCCGCTCGCCCCGACTCCCCCCTCCCGCCCCAGCGGCGCTCACCATAGCGATGGCGGCGGCGGCGGCGGCAGACAGCCCGCCTCCCCCTGCTGCCGCGAGCGCGACGTGACGCCACGCGAAGCCGCGCCCTGGCAACCGAAGCCCCGCCCCCGTGCAAGGCCCAGCGATTGGGTGAGAGGGGGGACGTCACCCGGGAGCGCTTCGCTCGCCGCAGGAAGCGGAAGTTGGGGGAGGTGGCAGTTGCAGCAGTTGCAGGGTCTGTTGCAACAGTGCTGCCGCGCTCTCTGGTAACGTTCTCGGGGCTCCGCCGCCCCTCCTGCGGGGTGACCCCCGGCCCGGCGGGCGCCCTGGTCTGTCGGGGCCGGGGGGTTGGGCGGCTGGGGATCGCGGCTGGCCTGGTGGCAGCAGGGCCGGAGCTCGAGAGCGGCTGGGGCTGGCCCCCGAGGGTGCCGAGGCGGGCGGGGGAGGACTCGGTCCGTGTTGGCCGATACTGCCGTGAGGTGAGAAACCTCTTTTCCAGAGCGGTGAGTAACGTCCAGCTTTCGCTTACCGGCAAGCTGCGGGGCTGAGGTGAGGGGGGACACCTCCTCGCCCCTGGTAGCCGAGGCGTGGCGGGGGCTGAGTGGCCGGGGCTGGGTCGGTGGTGTTTTTCCGAGGCCCTCGTGGATCGTGACTCAGCCGTGTTAATACAGGATTTCCTTGCATTTTTTGTCATGTGGTGGGTTCTATAGGGCACGATGTTAGCTGAGAAGTGCAGTGGTTAACAATTCAACCAGTGAAGGAGTTTTGCCTATAGGGATGTAATAAAAGGGGGTGTGTGTGCAGAGGCCTACACTGAGACTTTGAAAGTAACAGGACAGTAAGAGCAGTACTATAACATGAACAGTGAAGGAGCAGGATCATCAGCAGGTGGTCTCAGATGAAGCAGATAAGACCAAATGCTCATAATCAGTTTTTTGTGGAGTATTCTTGCCTCTATCTGAGCAGCTACATTTTCATCCTGCTTGTTCTCCTCAACAATGAATGAAAAGTAGCGGTGATTAGCACATCATGGTCTTAAATGAGCAAAATCATAACTCCAGCTGTAGAAGCAACAGATGACAAGATGTTCCTGTATCTGTAGTTTGAGAAAACTCAAGGAAGGAAGGTCATTTCTTTTGTCTTCTAGTCATCACAAAAGATAAATCTGCCTCTCACAAAACAAATCATGAATCTAGAAAGCTGGCAGTATTGTGTTCACTGCTACCAATAGCTTTTCAGGGTAGAGAGTTGTAGCAGTGGAAGTCAGAAAAGTTAAGCCTTTTCAGTTAGTGGTATAATGATAGGAAGCAAGGGCTTTGGGAGATCTCCCTTGCATAATGGGGAGAACTGAAGGAAGAATGAAACAGGGATATACTGCTCTCAAACTAGTGTAGTTAGTGGCAGACCCTGGAAAAGGGAGGTGAGTGGCCTGGACAGTTGGGAGTGGATGGACCTGTGGATAAAGGAGGCAGTGGTTGATAGCGTTGGTGGATAACAGATAAAATGGCCAGGATGGCCATTTGGGCCAAACTGAAAGTTTTACTGTTGGCTTAAACTAAGCATGTGCAGCCACTCAGGGCACTGACTCCTGCTTTGGCTGGGAATTGGCTCTATCCAAGAAGTTGTATTAGCAAGCAGGACTAAAGCAGTTGTGCAACTGTGCAGTTGCCATCATTTCCTCCTCAACTCTTGGTCTGCTTTAAGCACAGTGTAGGATTTCCCTTTCTTGTGGTTCTGTGATGATCTTAGGTTATCTATGCACAGTCATGCAGTTGTACTCGGAGAGCATTACAGAGTTTTAAAGGGTAAGATGAAGGCTCACTGAAAACAGGAGGGAGACCGGAAAGAGAAATTTGAGGAATGGAAACTGGAACTGGATGAGGAGCAAGAGATAGGAGTTAAAGTCCCTCTTAGTGAAAAAAAGAAACAAGTGCTAGAAGTCTTACAGGCCTTCTCCTTTTAACTCTTTAGGTCCTGGTGTGGTTTTTTGTCATTTTGGTTTTTTTTTTCACTGTGCTACTGAACTGGAGTTTAGAGGTTGTACTAGAAAATAGGGTAATCCAAGATTAACTGTCACTGTTACCTTGCTAAAGACTTTTTTTTTTTCTCCTCCTCAGACTTATGTAGTTAGGAAGAGCTGACTGCTAAAGAGAAAATGACTTCTCTAGAAAAAGGTAGGTGGTTCACATGATATCTAAGCAGACTGGATTAAAAGTACTTTAACTTGGATTCTAAAGACCAGAGTTAGACTGTATGCCAGGCTCCATTCATTTAAACTTACTCCTTTTATGTAGCTATTGGGAAGTAGTTATGTGACTTCCTTATTGCAGTGAAAGCCAGAGCTACCTGGATGGAACAGTTAATTGAATGTGGTTTTCTAATCCAGCTTTGTATTGAAAAACAAGTTTGTCACTGGTACTGTCATCTGTCTGTACACTTGTCTGTCAGTCCTCCTCTGGTATTTAGAACCTGTTGGTACTGATTCAGCCACCTTGAAAGTAGGGCAATATAATGGTGCTACTACAGCATTTTTGAAATTCATTATTTGGATAGAGGATGCAGGCTCACATTAACTGTCCGCAGTATAGGAAAAAAGCAGTATGTGTAGCTATGTTCTAAGAAACTTTCTTGCTTTCACCCATTGTGAGGAAACTTTACTATAATAATACTTAATTCGACTGAAAACTTAGTGAAATTAAATAAAATTAATTTCCGTAAACATTATCATGCATATTGGGGAATTCAGAGCAGAATGCAGCATTACTGGGAATACTGGGATCTGTTGATTAGAAATGAAGCAGAACTGGCTTGTTGGCTTTTCTTAAACCTTCACTTGGACAACCAAAACACATAGTAGATAGTACCTAAGTCTGCTAAACTTCTTAAGGTCTTACTAGCCATGTAGCTAATAATTGCTTTTCATTTAATTCTTGCTTTTAAAATGAGACTACTCTGATTCTGTCAGCTCCCAAAACTGATTTTCCTTTCAGCCCATGTGTAATATTGTTAAGTTTTCTCCTTACTAGCTCTTTTCCATGTCTGCATCTAGTCTTGTATGGCAGCAGGAAATTAAGGTTAAACAATTCCGATCAATGTCTGTGTCTTGTACTATTAGTATTAATGAGCAATACACACATACACACTTGAGTAAGGACTTTTCTAACTTGTGCTTGATAATTGCTCCTGCAAAGGACTATTTTACACATGCAGCGTGCAATTAAAATCTGTAACTTTAAAGTACAGAAATTAAGTGAAGGGTTACAATGAGACTATAACAAAGTGAAAGGTGGTAAACTTTCCCCTCTGCTGTTTCTAAATTTTAGTTGATGATGCCTCATCACCCATCCGAGGACCTGGAGATGGCATGGAAACAGAGCAGACAGCTGAATCGGTGGAAGTAATCACTGGAGCCAACACTACGAACCATCCTATCCACCACAGCCCACATAAAAAGACAGTCTCTTCCCTAAGTCCTGGAGTTCTGCAGCTAGGGAAAATACATGCAGATAAATCAGTGGAGGTTGAAGCTGTTCGTATATTAGTCCCCAAAGCAGCTATCACCCACGTTGTTCCAACTAAAAATGCTAAGGTAGCTAAATCAGTGGGACATAAAGGAGACACGTTCCATCAGTCAGATGGAGCTGCAGATCCCAAGAAAGAACAGATAGAGCTGAAAAATGCAATCGAAAAGCTAAAGAATTCAGAAAAGCGACTGTTACAGGATAAAGAAGGTCTCTCTAATCAGCTGCGTATACAGACAGAGGTAAGAAATGAAAGGTATTTTCTCTCACACAGCTGAGCTGCTTTGGTTTGTATAAGCAGTTTGTGAATGTGACCAAAGAGAACTGCTGTGATGCTCTAGCCTTGAAACAAATAGTTTCCCTCTTGAACTTACCAGCTAAGATACAGAATAGAACTACATCTAAGTAATCTGTTGTCAGAGAATCAGCACTGGATTAGTGTCGAAGGCTTGCAGCTGGGAGAGACACATTAGAGGGCTGCAGGGAAATGAGTCTTTCATGAGGAAAGATTTTGCTCCTCAACTCAACTGCTAAGTGGAAAATGTTATGCCATAGAAGGGGTGACTATAATTTTCTACATAATATAACCTATGCATGTCTTGTCTAATCCTTTGCTACCTTACTGATTCAGGACTTGAATACTCCTGAAACTTTCTTTGTTTCTTGTAGCAGGCTTTCATTCTTCCTCTTTGGCCTCTGTTAGAATTTAAACAAGGATGTGTTAAATGTGCATTAGTCTCAAATGTTTATGCTCACTGGAGGGGGTTGTGAAGCTTAATATACTCTGCATTGAATGCATCCCATTCTGGAAAGAGAAAGGCAATTTATTGTTAGGTATTTGCAATAACTTGCACGGTGTTCTGGAAGTAGGAGGTGTTTCATTCTATTTTGGTAATTACAAGACAGTCTGGTCTAATTCTAGGTGAATCGGGAGCTGAAGAAATTACTTGTTGCTTCTGTTGGGGATGATCTGCAGTATCACTTTGAACGGATGGCTCGTGAGAAAAATCAGCTAATCCTAGAAAACGAAGTCCTGGGCCGGAATATGTCTCAGTTGTCTGAACAATTGGAGCGCATGTCTATACAATGTGATGTGTGGCGAAGCAAATTCCTAGCAAGCAGGTATTCCCTCTTACAGAGCTGTTATTACAGCACTCTCCTTCAGTCTTTTATTACATACGCCCATTGCAATGCCTGGGAATGTGCCTAAATATGCCAAGGACAGCCACAACAGCTATACTAACACCTACTGTGAGGTTTGAGTGTACAGAAAAGGTACGAAGTAAGCTCCTTGTAAATCTGAATAGTTCTGCTTTTCAAAGGTAATACAGTGGATCCTAAACCTCTTAAAATCTTAACTACAGTTCTTGTCAACATAGCAAGAGAAGTTCTTATTTCTGATAGACTGTGTGCAGCTTAGGGTTCAAAAATGTCTTTCAGGACAGCTGTCTTGACTCATCTTAAAGGTAATTAGCTTGATTTTTGACCCACACCCCCCAAGTAGGATGCAATCATCAATGTGTGAAGAAGTTGATTTGGTTAAGAACTCTGCTTACAGTGATTCAGGGATCTACTGGGGAGGGCAGCTCAGTATGGAAGAAAGAGTAGGTAGGGGCACCTTTTCTTTAAACACCGGTGGTGTTACTGCTCAGAACCCTGCTGTTACTTGTATAACCGTAAAATAATGGGTAGCAAAAGTCAGGAGCAAATCTTAAACTGGTCTGAATGTCAGAATCTCATCTGACAATGGATTAGACTTTTAACTTGCAAAGTGTAGTTGTCTTACCAGATATGTAAATAATGTTCTAGGATTTTTAGTCTTTTACTGTACTTGGATATAACTAGCTAAATTTTAATTACGATGCTTAATGCATGTTATAAAAAGGCCTTACTGCTTGAAGGAACTGCTAATAGAATACCGTGTCCTCCCTTTAATTTGCTGTTCTTTAAGAAGCTTCAGCATATTGAGTGAATGTAAATACTTGTAATAGTTCTAGCTAGGCAAGTGTTACTATCCTAATTTAACTTGTTTCTTTAGCGTTAATAAGAGATCAGGGATGCAAGTCCCTTCTGCGAACGACAGTGTGGTGATGTGCTTAGAGTAACACCCTTCGATATTGTAACATTCTGGTTCATTGAGCTCTCAGGTTTCTAACTTGTTGTTGTTTAAATGTCATTCTGTTTTTTTCATTTGCAGTATCGCAGGCATTTGAAGTACCTGCTTGAGGGGTCTGTGCCAAGTCTCATGGCATAGCAAAACATGACAACAGTTACCTCATTTGTAGCTCTTAAATGCTTGTATCTGGCGCATGTAACGTCTAGTTTTTGCCCCTGAGAAAGACAAAAAGAGGTGAATGAATGCAGTCCGTAGCCGTAGCCGTCGTCTTTAGAGATGAGTATGTAAAGATGTGATTACAGCATACTTGTGAGAACTATGTTAGTAAAACAAAATGTATTTAGCTTTATCTGTCAGGATGCTTGTCCACCATGTTCACATACTCAAGGTGTTTTAAAGTGTCTCTTACTAGATTTGTATTAAGTGACATAAGATTGTTTAAACTCAGCAAGTCAAAACGTAATCTTGCGCTTGTGTTGACTGCAGTTCAACAGAAATTGCTCTTAATACACGTCCTTTGTAGTAAGGTTGATATAGGCCCTGCATGGGGGAGGAGGGTGAGAACAGCTGCTTAATACTTAGTTTGAGCTGACAAATTATGATCTGTAGTAGAATAAAGGTGACTTTCAAACTGCTCACTTACGCTACTGATTGGAGATTTCTTTTGCAGGGTTATGGCTGATGAGCTAACCAATACCAGAGCAATTCTTCAGCGTCAAACCAGGGATGCACAAAGTGCAATCCAGGACTTGATGAATGAACGCGATCAGTTCCGTCAAGAGATGATTGATACACAGAAGTATGATTTTTCTAATCCAGACTACCTCTGTGCAAACTTAACTTCTGTCAGTTTATTCTAGGCCAGAGAAGCATCAAATAACTTTCCCCTGTCCCAATGATACTCAGCAAAAATCAATTATGCTGATGGATAGTACAGTCACTTTTCAGTCTCAGAGCTGAAAAAGCCAATGTAGCATTAATTCTTTCTTCATCGTTCACTGGAGTAGTGAGGTGTTAGGGGTCATATACTGTGGAACGGACATCCCTCATATCCTCAGACTTTCTCTGTTTAGTCATTTACTGCCTTGACTTCAAGTCTCCTCTGTCTCCTTCCAAAACATATAGATTCTTCTACCCACATTGGCTTTTTAATGCTTATTCTGCCACATGTCAAATAAGTTTTACCAGTATTAAAATTCTGTGTCAGTGAGGCCTTGCCTTGGAGAAAAGCCGGTTTGCCTCCTTGTTTTTAGACACTTAAACTTCCTGGTGTGGTCAACATTTGGCTTGTGCAGTAAGTCTTTGGCAGAGACGATTCCTCTGAAGTATGCTGTGTGCTGATAGGACAGAGTATGACAAGCACTAATGGTGCTTTTTTCCTTTCTGCACAGGCTTCTGGAGGAGCTGATGGTTTCTCTTCAATGGGGGAGACAACAGACATACTATCCTAGTGCCCAACCTTACACTACAACAGAGCTAGCAGCTGTGAATTGTAAGCTAGCCAAAGCTGTAAGCTCGCATCTTCTTGGAAATGTTGGCACTAACAGTCCAAAAAAGACTTCAACAACTGTGGAGTTTTGCAATACCCCTGCTGAGAAAATGGCTGAAATGGTAAGAATTCTTCATACATCTCAGTTTGTCAGCACAGAGTCTTCCTTCCAAAAAGAAATGCCTTGCTCTGTGTTAACTACTTAATATCCTGCCTTTTTAATAAACTATATGCAGGGGAAACATGCTGAATAGAGCTGTCTGTTTCCATCATTTAAAAAAAAGGTCACCCCCCCCCCCACACACAACAAAAAACCCTCAAAATACAACCCTGGAAGAATAAGCAGAACAACATAAGTAATATGATGACACATACTGTTTCCTTCTCTGTCCCTAGCACCACAAATGACTGGGTCAAAATTTTAGTGTGTCAGGAGGAAGCCAAATGAAAATACTTAGTTGAGTTTAAAAACTGAGTGGGAGAAGAAATTCAGGTAGGAATAAGTCATAACACTTCAGCAGGGGTTTCTGTTGCCCTAAAAATCAGTTCTGTTGAAAGTGGGTGGAAACACAGAGAGCAGCTCTATGATTATCATCTTTCAAGAACAGACTCCACTGCAGGAAGCTTGATGTTTAAATAGCAAACTAGACTAACAGTTTAGTCTGGAAGCAGCTGAGTAACAGGTGAGCAGCAGGAGGCTCACAGTGCCCAGTGATCTCTGTTGTTCTTGCCTGATTTTGCTTAACTCTGCTAAAAAGATGGGAATTTTTTTAATTCTCAGTAAACTCATACCTTGGATTTCTGATGGACGTTACTAATTTATACACAGTAATTAGTGTCTTTATATTGAGGGTCTGGATAGATGGATACTTAGTTTTCAACACGGAAAAAAAATTGAAAAATCGTTTTTGAACAGAAATCCTACCTAGCTGTTAGAGAAGGATAAAACCCATTAAACTTAATAGATACATTTTCATTCTCCACTTTACCATCTTTAGGTGCTACGTGTACTGGATCCAGCTGCACGTGCAGAAACATCAACAGAAGTTTCTTTTTCTGAGACTTCTCCATCCTCCTTCCTTTCCACAAAGAAGAATATTGGAAGGTTTCACCCATATACAAGATACGAAGATGTAACTTTCAATTGTTGCAATCACTGTCAAGGAGAGCTGATAGCCCTTTAAAGGCACTGCCAATGCAACTGCACACGCACTCTTTCTGAAGAAGTATACTAGTTGATGTTCAGCAGGCTTCCCTTTTTCCTATTTCTTTCCATAATGGGTGGGTTTAACGTTGGAAATTATGTAGTTTCTGCTTCTCTACCTCTTGAAGTTAGGGACTGACAGGATTTCCTTAGCCTCTGGGATACTTCTACTACTTTTCAGTCTGGAAAGCTACTTATTTTCTTCTACAAAGGCAAGACCAAAAATGTTATGCTGGTCCAATTTGTAGAGCATAGAGATGCCCTTGACTGAGGTTTACAGTCTCATTAGCAAATCTCAATGAATTTCTCTTTAGAGGGAGACAAAAGTGTAACTATACCAAAGTAAAGGAACTGCTGATAGGTTATGGTGGTGTGTTTTTTTTTTTTTAAAAAAAAAAGGCAATGGAAAATGGTCAGCTCCATGCTTTTTTTTAATCTTAGCCAAGGTGATGAACTGTCCCCAAGTCTATGATGTTCAGCCTTGTAAATTAAGTAATAAAAAGGAATATGTGCAATGATTCTTCATAGCTGTAAGTTCTGAAAGAGTGAGCATATGCAGTCTTGCAGCCCTTGTGGCAAGAAGGGGAAGGAGCTGAACGAACTCTAGCTATAATATATAAATAGTAACTGTTTCTAAATGGATTCTGGAAAACTGTGTGGGGTGAGATTATTCTTGTGTCTCCATGAAGCTAAAATAATGGCTTTTCCATCTATTTCAGCTTCTA
Source organism: Phoenicopterus ruber ruber (assembly GCA_009819775.1). NCBI lineage: Eukaryota > Metazoa > Chordata > Aves > Phoenicopteriformes > Phoenicopteridae > Phoenicopterus > Phoenicopterus ruber. The sequence goes on along the minus strand of CM020215.1, from coordinate 94,141,903 downwards.
GAGTGAAGCTGTGGCAGAGCTGATCCTCAGCAAAGACAGACAGATATACCTCCTTTAGTACATAGTGTTGAAACCTGACCTAGCATTAGAACTCAGTCCTTGCCCAAGGTCTTCCTGGGTGTTCCAGGAAGCGAAGATAAGCACTAAGTTTGCACAGGTACTGGTAAAAAAATATATTTTTTTACTTGTATGGTTTTATAATCTTGATGTAGGTTCAAAGAGAAATTTTGGCAGATAATCTGCTAAATCCAAAGAAGCCTATTTAAGTTGCAAATGGAGAGAGGAAAGGTAGGAGGATGCAAATATGCATTTTAATTTCTTAGTTTCACTCCCAAATTTGTCATATGTAGCTGTCTAGTTTGGGGAAGGGGTTTCTGAAATGGTTGCTTTTACCCAGCTTTCCTTTGAATCTCGTACCATGATCAGAATATGTAAGTTACGAGTTCTTGCTGTTGCTGGCCATGCTTTGGTTTGCATGAAGAAAACTACAATAAACTTTCTTTGCTTTCTTTCAAGTTGCAATTTTGGATATAATATAGCTGTATTTCTGACCTTGTTTTCTCTGCAGCATAAAAGAAACTATATGACACTGAACTGTAAAACCCTTCACTCTACTGGTCTGAGGTAATGAACCAAGAAACACTTCTTTTGTAGCTTACTACACTTCGGGAGACAGCGTGAACTTTTGCAAACCTTCCCCTTGCATTTGCTTGCTAGATACAAGAAGTGTTTCTTGCCCTTGGTGTCAGGGGAAGGTACGGGAAGGAGGAAGGCAGCTGTTTACTCATGTTTCTCATTAGCATGTGAAATTTTCATTTCACATCCATGCCCGCCCTTTATCTATGCTGGTGAAAGCTGCAACACAGTACCCTCCCGTCAAACACCTACATCTCCAAAATGGCAAAAGAAAAATAGTAACGGAAAATTGGCTTTGCATCTACTATGCTTCCTTCTGTTACAGTACTTCCAGAAAACACTTTGAATGTGGAAAAATGTAAGAACAATGCCAGATCATGAAATCTGTTGGACACATGTTCCCTGTCTTCCATGTGACCTCAGCATGTTCTCTGACAAGAGTTCACAATTTAGCTGGGTAAGGTGATGTAGTTTATTATAATTAATTTAGCAAACATGGACATGTATACAAGGAATCCAGCTTCCTTGATATTGGTAAAGGTCATAATTCACACCACCACCTTTTAATTTCATGGAGTACAAAACTACTGGATATGACTCACAGAAATAAGCTTCAAGAACTATTGCACGTTCACATACCTGTTAGCCTTCAGTGACCACTTTACCTGAACTGAAATAAAATAGTCCTCTGGTCTAGCCAGAATTAACAGCTGGTCAACAGATCAATAGAAAGTGGTACAATAATCAGCATTTTCCAACAACATAATGCCTTGTACAGTCTTCATCACAAGCAGCAGCAAACAGCAATATTAATCCAGCAAAAAAATCCACATTTTACACAATAGCCTGCATCCAGGAATTCATGGTGGAGTTGAGTATAAAGTGCCTGTTAAAGACAGGAACTGTGTATCTACCACCCTCCCATATAGATCTCACACGTTTAGATTTGGTCAAACCAAGAAGATCCCTGAGTTATACATAAAAGCAGGCTTTTCAACAAAATTACAAATAAATACATAGTAAAATCATTGTCAGTGAAGGGAATTGTTAAACTTGTTTGAAAGCTTTAAAAACACCACAAAAAGTCAGCATCTGTAAAGAGCAAAAGCTCAAGACATAGAAATTAAGAGGGTTGCCACCAAGAACTCTGTGGTTACATCAAACTTTCAACTGTAATGGTCTGTGAAGCGAAAGGATTTAGGCTCAGAATTAATGCAGTGGATGTTCTGCATCTGTTTTGCTCTTCGGGCTTCTAATCTAAGCTGCCTTGCTCGCTCTTTAGCAGCTAGTTCTTCTGCTCGTTTTTCTTCTCTCTTTCTTTTTAGCCATCTGTGGAGAGAGAAAGAGGACTAGGGGTACTGACAGTTGCAACGGAAAGTTTTCCTTCATACATTCAAAGGAGACTTGCCCCCATTTAACCAGAGTCACCTTGTCCTGTGAGATAGTGTTAGGTGCCATGGCTGAGCCAGTCTAAAAGCCTGCCACTCCTAAACACGGGAGGCACTACTTCTCCATCCCAATTCTCCTGCTTCCGCACTCACCTCTACCTCCCCCTTTTGTTGAGCTGGTTCAACTTACGGACTCGAGTTGAACCCATTTTATTGGATTAACTTTCTGCTTGTTTAATGAACTGAATCAACCCAAGCCTGCTCCAGAATAGGCAAAAAGGGGTAAGGGGGAAGAATCTCCCTTTTTCAGCAGAAGCAATTCACTATTTCAGCTCAGGTTCTGATGGGTAATTTCACAACAGTGAACAACCAACATCAAGGAATTGATGTCTTTTTGCTAGGGTGTAAGTTTATGAGGGCATATTCATGCAAAAAAAAAACCCAAACCAACCCAATAAGGACTTCAGCAGTAAAGAAAGATGTACCATAAAATAACTACAGTCTTAAGCGGAAAGACTACAAAGTTTTCAAATATGATTCCCTAGGAATGACTCTACTCACTCTTTAAAGGCTCTGTTGCATTCCTCTGTTCTTGGAAAAAAGGCAATCCCCTCAGCTTGGCGTCTCAAAATTTCAATCTGCTTTTCTTTCATGTGTTCTTGGTGCTTTTTCTTAAGCCATAACTTGAAGGCTTCTTCTGGATTCCTGCTCCTCTCCTATTAAAAAAAAAAAAAAAGACATATATACAGCAGATTTATCACTAAGTGATCTTTATATTAATCACATTATAGTAATTGTTTGAACTCTGCTGGCATCTCCCATCCACGAAACCTACTTTATAAGCAAAAACTAGAGCATATGCTAATCTGGCATGGATTATATACACGAGCAAGCATTCAAAGGCGTATGTTTTAAAAAATATTGAATTTAGCTTTTCAAGCCCATTGCTGCAAGGCAGCGGAACTTTAGAACAGAGCATCTGAATCTCCAGGTTTTGGTCAGATCACGTGCATTAACTGCTTGCCAACAAGTTCTGATGGTAAGCCATACACTTCAAACGGTTCTCTGGCTGCTTCTTCACTGCAGGGTTCCATCAAGGCACTCTCCTGATAAAAAGGAGCATCACTGTATCTCCTGTGATTTTATAGCTATTAAGTTCACATATGCAGCTTCTACGACGCAAGCCACCCTGCCAAGCAGAACAATCCTAAACATGCAAGTCAACCTAGCCCTTCACTGAAAACAACGTAACAAAAACATTTCCTATCACTGTAAATTTTCATATGCTTGGCTGAGAACACAGGCTTAGCATTTGGTTTTCCTATTTAACAAGAGCACTATGGATCCCAGTCCTACATTAGGGAGACCTTACTTTGCTGTTCAAGTCTTCTAGCTCCTTTGCACGACGAATTCGCTTTTCTTCTTGCACTTGTTCTTTCTTCTTCTGTAACCAAGCTTTAAAAACCATCTCATTCTCTCTTCTCTTCTGTTCTTCTTGTTCCTTTTTCCTTTCTTCTTCCTTGAACGGAGTGAAGAGTGAAAAAACTTAGTTTTTAAGAGAATCATCTTAGTCTGCAAAGGCCTTCGTTGTCACGATAGACAATAACTAAGACATTTGAGTTATATGAGAGAGACAAAAATACTGATGAAACAGGAATACTCAACGATGGCATCATAGTTGATACTACTTTTAGGAAGAAACGAGTTTGAGCACTTCTGCGGTTCATGCCACATTCAGATACTTTCAGTCTAACCCTGTCTGTGATTACCTCCATGTCCATGATACATCTCAACTCACAGACATTTCAATAGCAACAGGTCAAGGCTTTTAAAATTAAGCCTGCCCAATAGCTCTAATTGGCTTAAAATCAGTTTAAACTGATGCATTTTAAAAATGAGTGAAACTCTCAGGCTTGATGGACCATTAAACCCTAAAGGGTATTTAACTACCTGTGGCCTGCAGGCACTACCTTATAAATAAGGATTTTTTTCTGGACATGAAGTTGTAAAGCTATTAATAGTCCTTAAGTAAATACATAACGCTTTTTTAAAGTCTACAAAATGAACTGATTTTTACAAAATTGAGAAAAGTTTTTTGTAATTATGAATCGTATTTTAGCTAACGACAAGCATCTACAAGGAGGAGAAAGGTTTTCAAACAACGCTTCAGAAAGCTGATGAGGACATTTTACCAGGTTTTGATTCTCTTTGACACAAAAGCTACAATTCCCACTCATTTCAACACTCGGAGAAATCTATTCTTCTTGCGAATAGATGATGTTCCTCGCACCCACATACAACTTTCAGACTATCCTCCAAATTTACAATTTGTAGTTTACCGAAATGAAAGAAACCCCAGCAAAATGAAGCAGATGGATTCCATTAATGTCAAGAAATGTTTCATGCCTGTGAAATCCATCACAGAATGGAAGAACTCCATTCACAAATGAAGAAATAAGGTAATACATTCTTACCTTTTCATAAGTCAGCCAACAGAGGAAGAGATTTAGCACACACTGTTAGGAAAATAACCTTCCTTACCTCCACCACACTACCTTTTTACTTCAAATACAGAGCATATGGCGTCAAGAGATCTAGTCATGCGTGTACAAAGAAAAAACATCGGTAACTCTTCACATTTCATACCCCTCGTTACTGAGCTAAGCCTCAGCAAACTTTTCAAATAAAGCAGACTAGACCTGCTTCCACAGACAGAAAGCAGCCTTTGAAGCTACTTAGCCAGCTTGCTTAGAACGTCACGGCACAGAAAAATGGTAGATGCTTCGCGCTCTTTTTATAGAGCAACATACATAGTAAGTTACCTTTTTGTAATTGTATCATCATAATGCAAAGCAAAGAAAAACACAGACGTTTTAAAATATTTGGTAAAGATTTCTCAAGTTCCTGTTACAGCTGTCAGAGGCTGACTCTCTATTAAATATTATTTTTTTCTGAATAAGGAGCTGAGAAAGAATTAAAAGGTTTTTTTCCCAGTAATACATAAGACACTGATTTTATTTTCTAAAATAGAATTTATTTTTTTTTTTTCTTTTAAATTACTGCCCTTTATAGATGCAAGAAGAATAACCTCAGTACTGGGAATATTTTTTTCTTTTTGTCCTCTCTGTAGCGCCCAGGTAAAATCAAATAAGAAGGAAAAGTAGTATCAATTAACAGAGAAAGGGGGAAAAAACCTACTTTGCAACTAACTCATTCAGAAAACTTACTACAACACTCACCCATGCAAAACCTTTACAGGAAAAAGGTATCCAGTTATATTATCAGTCAACGTGACTTCACCTGCATGCATCTTGCGCAAGCAACAAGGCATGCCACTTTTGAAGTCAGCTGTACCTTCCATACATGTTAAACACACCCCGCTTTGTTCATAGTTCTCACAGTCATTCTCCTGTGTAAATCTTATTTTATGAGTGAACACTTTCCCGGGTGATAATTGCCTATTACGTACTTCATGAGCACCCAAATGTGCACCCGTGTTACTGGGGTTAACGTTAACTTCCTGCATTGCAGTGTAATCTGTGGAGATGCGATACCATGTGCTACGTTCCAGTAAACAGGGGGCCTGTAATGGAACCTAGGTAGAAAGAGAGTCAATAAGCAAAAGCAGTAAGTACAATACAGCGGAAGAAGGCCTGTTTATGAAGGACATATTAAATAAATACTTGCTTTCTCCTGTAAGCAAGGCATGATCCTATGCCACTCTGTGGGGTTTTTTTCTTTTAAAGAAAGGAGTTTTGAGAGATTCTGTACAAACTCCAGAGAATTGTTATTATTATTGCTGTTGCTGCCTCTTTTATCATGGAAAAATGGAGTAAATGCCCTGAACATGCGGTCTCTGTGAAGCAGAGGAACAGGATGGTCACTGTGAACTACGTGTTGCATCTATATCTTTACCTCTTTCCTCAGTTTTTCTTTCCTTTGTTCTAACTGCTTCCGCAATTCTTTTTGTCTGGGAGAAAGACAGTAAGTGGAGCTTCTCACGGGCACATTTGCGGACTGTGCTCTCTGCGGAGTCTTCCGTCTTCCCAGACCTCTTGCAGCATTGAGAGCAGAATTTGGACGACGCTTAGGGTTAGGCGGAGGCTTAGGGAAATACACACCCTCTTCTCCACCAGGAGAAAAAGAATGTGCTCCTGGTCTTACTGGAGGTACTTCCTTCATTCCAGAGACAGTGCCAAAAGGACCGCAGTGTGAAGATTTTGGAGATATATGTTGAGTTTCAATATCAGTAAACGAAACACTTATAGGGGGCAAAAAGCCCTGGCTTTCAATATCACATAAACTTAAGAGTTCAAACTTCCCATCTTTTTCCACTAGGATTTTACTATCCTTCTTTTCCTCATCCTTGCCAGCACGTGGTGAAAGTGATGTGCTTTCCTGTCCCATTTCATTAGAAATATGCAACCGAGATAGCCTATTGGAAACATCATCTCCTCTTGCAAGGTCAGTTTTACAAATTTCAGCATCTTCTAGAGGAGGAACTTCAAGATCCACCAACTTATCCTTAAATTTTAATTTCCGTTCTCTGTTCTGATCCACAGGAGCCTGATTCTCCAGCAGTTTGTTGGCTTCTTCAATCTTTTCCAAGATGTAACGCTTTATTTCTTCATCCTCTTCCTCATCCAGTTCCTGCTGGTTTTCCAGCTTGGATTCCTGGATAGAGCTTTCACTATCAGTATCAGATACACGGTCCCCTTGTTTAATATCAAACCTGGATTCCAAACTCTCTTCATCGGAAGGTCTCACTTTCGCATCTACATCTGCCTCTGAAAGCTGATCTGGATTTTCTTCCATTTCCTCATTGTTTTCCTCAAACTTGTCCGCAACTTTAACAATTTGTGCTTCAACATCCTCTTCATTTTTTTCAGGATTCTACAAAAATTAAAATAAACTAGTCTATTCTCCCAACAAAGAACAGTATCACAGAAAGAGAAAAGAAATAGCAAGAGAGAAGAGCAGTACTAACTATCCTAATTCTAAAACAGGCTGTCGAATAGTGCCTGTCATAACTAATAGCTTTTTTTGGCACTAACAACTCTCTTGCAGTTTCTCCATGTTCACATCTGCACAAAGTTTAACTAACCGTGGCTTACACAGTAAAGCTATCAGTGACAGCATAAAAACAGAACAACGTGTGGTGCACAAACACTTAAAGGAACCCAGAAGTACTTTTGAAACAAACATATTATTTTCAACGAACACTGAATTTTCTGTTTTAAAGCAATTATAACCAAACTAACCGGTTCACTGAATTATTTTTCACTATAATTCCAAATAACCTTCCTTGCCAAAATTCAGCAAATATACCTACGTATTTCAAACCATGTTGTATTTTGTGCTTATGGTTCCAAATATTATGCAACTTTGTTTTCTAAATAACACAACTAGCACTTAATATAACAAATACCTCTCTTTCACCAACGTTTTCTTTTTCTTCTTCATTAATTAGCCATTCAAGGTCTTTTTCAAAGTCATCCTCATATTCTCCACTTTCTGTTAAATCACCCATATCTGCTGGATCTCCTTGGTCTTCCTTTTCACTCATTTTGGTGATGTGTTAGAGCAATACTATAAAAAGGGGAGGAAAAAAATTGTTTTAAAACTCTAGTGACACACAAATACACAACATTGATATCTCTTATGGCACCCACATCAAGCTTGTGAGCAGCATCAATACAACCACGTTAGATAGCGCAACAGCATCTCACAACTAAGGGTCATTAATGCTTTATAAACATGAATGGTTTTGACATTTCCAGCTCTGACTAAGGGAAGATTTGAGTCAAAGCAAACCGAGGTGACTTACTCAATGTCTTGCAATGAGTCTCTGACAGAGCTAAGACTAGAACTCCTGATGTCTTAAGTGTTAGTCCCATCCTTTAACAAAGAGATTGGTAGTTTATGCTTACTAGAAGTACTACCAGCTTTCATTGCTCCCAGGTGTGTTTTACATTGTTGTTTTATATTGCAAGTTACATTGCAAAGATGTGGGATGCACAAGTCCTAGAAGATCCATGCCATGGCTTACAGTAGATCAAATTACCAAAAAGCTTCCCATAATGACATATTAAAACGAGAAGACATTCATTGGACTCTTGACAGGAACCTTCTGCTGGAGTGAACATTTATAAGCAGCTAGCTTCTTTCAAACCATATCACCTCCACCAGTATTAGGGGGTAAAGAAAGTCACACAGACACCAGTTGAGACTGCTGGAAAAAGCATTCAGTTCTGGTTTGAATTTCTGAGGAGGACAACAATGGGAAATACTCCGCAGCCAGTTAATCAGCCTGGATATAGTCATATTCCTGACAAAACTGAAGATGAGCCACTGTAAGGATTGAATCTTTTAAACAATCTTTGGGCTGCATAGCACACAGGTGCCAACAGCTCCTGAAGGACTGCTTAAATGCCAGATTTGTTTAAGAGGAAAGAATGGTAATAAAGCTGGGCACTTTTGTTGCAAACTTCTTTGTACACAAACTTTATAAAAGCTCTTCTTTTTGTTTGATACATATTTTGTTCAAGAAAATCTGGCATTTTTTTGCTCCTAATTCACTTCTTTTTAGCCACCACTTGCCACAAGAATCATTCATTCACACCAGATTTCTCAGTTTAAATTTTCAAAGCTTGTTCAGACTGCTGCCTTGGCTTTCCACACCATATCTATTTCCATCATGGTTTTCCTGCACCTCTTGTCATATGGCACGTAAAACTTCTTGCTGGGAAATGCCCCTTCCTTCACAATTATCCTTGGTTTGGGTGGCAACATGTACTTGGGTTCTTAATGGAGGTTACTTTGCTCTAGTACATATTCAGCACAAAAGAACCATTCCTTCTTAACTTCATAATTACGGTAAGTGGTTGCAAAAGCTACAAGGCTGAACTGTGCCTTTAAGAAAACACACTCCTATCAGTCTGTGCCGCTCAGCACAAATACTAAAATCTGTTCATTTATGATACGTGTAATAAAGGGGAGCAGCATAAAATTAGCCTCTTCTGTTGTAACATAAAGCAGTCATGGCTGAAGAGATAATTTCAGTTTAATGACCTTGTTCCAGAAAATCCTCAATCAGCTCCTATTCTATTCAGGGCCTTAAGAAGTAAAGATTAAAGTGCTACAGCTTTAATAGGGGCCAAAAGTATTCAGAAAATCTCAAGTCTTCATTTTCACCTGCTTCTATTCTAAATTGGCAGGGGGAACGTATGCTGTGACGGAATTGTTCTGCAAAGCTTACTAACACCTCTACGGGGTTATATTGAGGCACAGGCTAGGCACAGTTACAACAACAAGAGTGATACAGTGATGGAGTTTTGTTGTTTTGCCCCTTTGTACCAGAACACACACACATACAGATTCATAAACCCGAACCCAACACTGTTACGGTGGGGAACGTCCGGCTCCGCATCGCAACGAGGGCAGCTCCCGCTTACGGAGACCGGCAAACGACACTCCCCCGGCGCACCGCCTGGGAGCGGCCCTACCTCTGACGGTGCCTCACCGCGATTACTACCCACACCCCGAGCAGGCGAAGCAGCTTCTCACCGGGCCGTAATGAGTAAGGGCTGGCCGTGTGCAGCCCGGCGGGCCGGCGGCAGCCTCCCGCGACGGAGCCGCCCCGGGCCCAGCCGGCAGGTGCGGCCGCCATTCGCCTCACCGGCACTACCAGCTCCCCGCGGGAGCCAGCCCCGCCTGCCTCGGACACCGCGCCCTGCCCGCTCACCGCGGCCCCGCCGGGTCCCGCCGCTGCCCCCCCGGACCGGGGGACGAGGTGCCGCCGAGACCCGCCCCGCCGGTGCGCCCGGCGGCGTTGCCATGGCAACAGCGGAGGCCGCTCACGCCCCCCCCGCTCACCTTCCTGCAGCAACGGTCACCGCCGACGGTGGCCCCCGAGGACCAAACTCCTCCCCGCCCCGCACCTTTTCCCTGCCGCCGGCGCCGAGGCTGCAGCGGGCACGAGCGCGCTCGCCAGGCGGCGCCGCCCCGTTGCCATGGAGACGGGCCTCCGCGCCGCGCCCCCACCCCCAGGCTGTGTCCCCCATTTTCAGGTCTGAGGGCCCGTTAGGCGGAGGCGCTGCCTTCTCCCTTCGCGTTACACAATTTCATTTAACACTCGGAAACTAAAGGGAAGCAGAACACGGGGGGAGGGGTCCGGGGGCACAGCCGTGAGCGCCCAGGAGAGGGGCGGCAGCGCGGCAGGCGGCTTTCCCTGCCCAGAGGGTAGGTTTAGACTAGACGTAAGGAAGACATTTTTTACAATGAGGGTGGTGAAACACGGGAACAGGTTGCCCAGAGAGGTGGTAGAAGCCCCATCCCTGGAAACATTCAAGGTCAGGCTGGACAGGGCTCTGGGCAACCTGAGCTAGTCGAGGATGTCCCTGCTCATTGCAGGGGGGTTGGACTAGATGATCTTTAAAGGTCCCTTCCAACCCAAACCATTCTATGACTCTAAAAGCCTTGCGATGCTGTTAAATTATGCACATGTTTGGGAGCAGCCTGAGCGTCGGCAGTTTTTGCATTGTATTATTCATGCTCGGGCTGGTCATGAGCAATTTGATCAGACCGAAAGCTAGCAGTGTCAAAATTTGAGCTTTCGTTAATAAAGACAGCACCGCATCTCCAAAGAGGTGCTCCTCTGCATTAATCACACGTCACTCCCAGCACTTTGAAATGTGAAAAGAAGGGGGAAAAAAGCCACGAAAACCCACTCTAAATAAATCCACTTCTGGAAAAAGCCACCAAATAGCAAGGGGAAGCACCCCACGCTGCCAGCAGCCCTCCGTGCCGGAGCCAGGCCTGCTCCCCAGGCCACGCAGGGCTGGAGGAAGTGGAGCCGGGATGTGTGGTTTGAACCAAGGCTGGTCCTTCCTCAGGGTTTGGGATTTCATCCCTGATCTTTATGCCATGAAATACAACAGAGGCCATTAGCTTACCTCCGGTGATGCTGGAAAGGTAGAAGGAGCAGCCACGGAGGTGACCAAGGCTTGTGCAGCGCCGCGTGGTGCTTCCCAGCACCACGTTTTGGGGGATGACCCTCCTCAGCCCTCCCGCCGGCACATGGGCCTGGGCCGTGGCAGCACAGCCCCCCTGGAGCAGAGGGAGGGAGTTGTCCTCGCTGGCAGCACTGACATGGCACCCATCACACCATCCCCCACACAGCCGTGGCCCCTGGTTTTGAATATGCTGGCCCAGCAAAGTGAAAGATGACAGTCTGCAAATGCACCAGAAGGCCACACACCTCAGAGGGCAGCACGCCCCCTGCACTAAAGGGTTAATGTTAATGAAAGAAAATACAGGCAGAAAACAGCCGTGAATGAATGTAGCCAGGGCGTTGATAACTCTCAGAGTAATGCGGGTAGAGTTACCCTTCTGCTCAAAGTAACGCGGAGCAGAAAGCTAAACCCCTTCAAGGTGGGGTTCAGGAGGTCTCTGAAGACAGCTGTCATCACAGGCCACACATCACAGGAGGATGTTGGACTCCACGACCTTGGCGTTTCTGCTAATCCCACACCATACAGCCAGAGAGAGAAATGAGGTTTGACATTGGTTTTGGTGGGTTGGAAGGGCTCCCTGATATTTACCTGAGATAACACTCAAGTACCTGCTTGGCAATGGTTCCCACTGTACCTGGAAAAACTTCAACCACTGACCTCACCCGGGGTCATGCAGTTACCCTGTGCTTGAAGACAATATGCTGAACTTCTGATTTTCCACATTTCACAGACAGGTGGCTTTTACAAGTTCTTAGTAGACTAAAACAAAGAACTGGGCACAACATCAAAGCTTTACGCTCTGCTTTTATCATAAGACTATCCTTTACCTTACAAGTCAGTGCTACCCCTTTCATTCACGAGAGGTGTTTTATTCGACTAATTATAAATCTGTGGGATTGTAAAACAAGGATTAGACGCCGTTACTGGAAGATCGAGCTGTGATGCTTGATAATGATAATGTAATGATATCTTAAGGTCAATCTAAATTCATGCATGCATTCATTAACCTATATGTCATTAAAGTTAGGTTTTCAGATGTTCCCATCTGTGAGGGAGCTACAGAACACGGTCATGAAAAAACGCAACGGAAACACTAGCCAAGCAGTGTGGGACTCCAAGGACAGGCCCCAACATGTTGGTTGCTCTTTTCTATGTCACTAATGCATCAGACACTGTGTTTAGGGAACACTGATTTACACAGAGCTAGTATGGTTGAGAGAAAGGCTACGTAACACCTCCAGAGCAATATTAAACAAGCACCTTAGCACCTTTTGTATGTTGTGTAGGAAACAGTTGACACTGCCAAAGAGTTGCTGGGAACAGGGTCCAGAGCTCCCACTTTCCTGCCCCTTCCGTAACCAAAGTCCCTCTTTCCTCCCCAGTACTTGGCTACGGTCACAGCGATAGAGAAGAAAACGTAATCGCTTCCATGCAGAGCCCTTCCCCGAGAGGGCTGCCAGAGCAGCCGGCCGTTTCACACACAGGCAGCCACAGCGTGGTTGAGAGTAACCCTGCCGTGCCTTGGTGGGCTGTCACAGCCAGTGCCAGCCCAGGGGGACAGCAGTGGGGGCTGCTCCTGAAACAGCAGCCTCTGGCAGCTCTGACTATTCGTCACCAGAACAAGCCCAGCACCTGGCCTGTCCAGCATCACAGCAAGCCTAGTGCAGGATACGCAGACTCAGTGGTAACACTCACCTCCAGCAGCCCCCGGGCATCAACTGGAACAAAGAGCGAGCCACAGCCTCCCAGGGAGACGCCCCAGCCGTGCGTAGTATTTATCTCATCTCCATCAAACTGCACCGTGTGCTGCTTCACAAACGCAGGAATTCAGCTCCTTGACAGTAGCTGGGTGTCCCTTTTCAGCGCGCTCAGCCGTACACAGTGTGGCGGGATGCGATGGGAGGAGCAAGGATTGCCACGGTTCACGTGGACCTGCTTCACTCGCAGGCAAAAGCAGCCTCAGGATTCTTGTCACCGCAGCTTTCACCAGCACTGGAGACGTGAAACACCCGAATCCACCTTAAAGGTTAATGCTATACCTGTATGAGCTACTGGTTACCTTCCTGCCCTATGCAAGCAGAGATTTTAAACCCCTGCACTGTCAATCAGCTCATCCCAGCACAGCTGACTCCTGTACTCACCCAGAGAAGGCAGATGAATGACATTCAGAGCAAGCCTGACATGCTGACAGTCCTATTACTCCTGTCTCAGTAATAAAGCTGTCAAGGCAACGCTTGTAAGAACAGCAGTTTTTCCTAGACCTCCCTTTCCCCCCAGACCACCCATTTTCTCTTGTTTTTGGTGTTGTGCAGAGGGCTTGTTGGGCTACTACCCACACCAAACTAGCAGCAGATATTCAGAGAGCACTTTCCCCTCCAGCCCAGCCTGTACTATCAGGTACAAGCCATTTCTTCTAGAAGCACAAGACAGAGCTTTCAAAGGCAGTCAAGTGCAGTTGTGCCAGGTTGGGGACTTCATAGCATTTCTTCCTTAAGGCCTCAATTTTGTAATTAGGTTGATGTAAATAGAAAGGTCCTCCTGCATGGCAAACCTGCACCTGCTTTCCCTTAGTCACCCCCAAGCAAGACTGATGCTTCCTGACCAGGGTTACCCTGCACCAGTGAGTAAGTAATTTTCTCCCCCACTGGACCAGCCTGCGCTGGAACTAGAGGGTGGTAATTTCTGAACTGCTCAGCAATTAAGGTTCCTCAGTGCAAGACCCAAGACACTTGCAGAGTTCTGCAAACGCACACAAAACAGTCAACAACTATCATCTTTAAGACTTGGTTCTTTTTGCATGGTTTGTCCTATATTCCCCCCCCCCCCCCCTTTTTTTGTAACAAAGGTGCTCAGAACAACCTGCATTAGTTGACTGCAGCAGCAGTGCTGTGGATTAGCAAGGTATCAAAATACAAAACAAACACTGGCCACACAGGATATCTTGGAGTATTTTTATTTAACAAAAATAGCTATTCAATTAGAAACCAACAATGTCAACATGTTTACAGAATTTCATAGGCATCAGTAATTCTGCATACAGCTCCAGTCAGGCTCTATAGTCACCTCATCACCACAGCAACAGCACAGCATAGGAACCTGAACAACATCCAGGTGTGGCTTCCATACATTCATAGGCCTGAAGACGTACACAGTGTAGCATGCCTCTCTACTGCAGTTGCCGCAGTTTCATTACTTTGGTAGAAAAATCATTGTTATTGCTGTAATTCATTAGTTAATTTTTGACTTGCTTTTAAATAACTGGGTCACTCCCCATCAAAGACTTGTTCTCTGTACAAAAAGTGTGATTAAAATTGAGGTGCTTCTTTCAGTCACTTGACACGAGTGCTGTATACCTACTCCTCATGCCTTGCTGCAATTGCCATCAGACCAAGGAACCCAAAGGGCAGGATATGCAGGATGTGTACTTACTATCCCCTTCCCAGGACAGCTCGTCAGCTAGCATTTCATGGCTTCAGGTTTTTTTTTCTTAAAAATAAAAACCAGTAAAGAAAGGAATATATACATGGGTGGCTTCAAGTTTCCATTTCAGGATAAGGCAGTTAAGTTTACATGTGTAAATGCCAGTACAGCTGAGCCCCTACGTTTAGGGGGATGTTTTAGGAGGCAGGCTGCAAACACAGAGAAGCTTTGGGGAGTGGGTTCCCCTGAGCAGCCAGCCTGGAAGGGCTCCCCAGGCAGCACATCCCAAACACATGAATCGTTCACCTTGTGTGGTAAAGGCTGAGGCTCACAAAAGTGGTGAGAAAGGCCATACCTGTCCCAGCCAGGGAAGGGAAGCCTTCCCAACCCCGATGCTGTGGGGTCTCTGTGGCACTAAGAGCAAACAATGAACCAGAGCTGCTTCTTCAGGCTCTGACTGGAAGAAGCTCTGACCAGCACACAGAGAGGAGGTATGGAGGGAAGCACGCTGCATTGCGCTTCTCCCTTGCCAGTTCTCCTCACCACAACCCGCACAGCAACGGGGACAGTCTGTAGGCCATTTTCACAGTATACTACGGATATCTGTTGCTGTACCGGTCATGGTGCCTGAGTACCCAGGTGCCCAAGCCCAGGACAACTCTGTGCAACTCCTTCCCAGTGCTGAAGCAATTTGGAAAAAAATAAATTATTTTTAAAAACCAGGTATGAGGCAAATCCCAAATTGCTTAGACTGGACAAAATAAAAGAACTGCCCACTCCAAACATTCATTGTCCTGCTTAGGTGGAAAGAAGAGGTAGAACTAGTGGATGGACACCCACCAGAAGCATAAAGGCATTTTAAAATAAGGGGAAAAAACAACAGACCAGAAATCAGTATCGTTCAAAGCCTCAGGCAGTCATCCTGCTAACTACCATAACGGAAGGTGTCTATTTAGTCACCAGTCGTGATTCTCCAAGGTCACAAAGAATAGCTTAAAATCCTGCAAGTCACATTCCTTCTCAGCGCTATACTAACATCCACCATCCCACTGCTCCCTGGAGTTCAGCCTCCAGGGTTGTGAGGCAGCGACTCCTGTGATCACAGGAGTCTGCAGTCCTAAAGGACAAAGGCAAGGATGTCTGAGGGTCCCTCAGATTAGTATTTTGTCTACTTAAACTACCTCTAAGCTTCCCCTCTAGCTTTGCAGTCCCTTGGGCGCAGGCCTTCATGGCACAAGTAGCGCTGCTGATAGCCAGTTCACCAGCGTCACAAGTTGCCCCAGGACACAGTTAAGTTTTTGGGAAAGCACCATGATCAGCTATGGTAAAACTCTGGCAGCAGCGGTGACAGACAGGAACAGCAGAAACAGTACGAGCAACTCAAGGAAGCATGTGCATACGCAGAAACGTAAGTGTGCTAGTCCTCAAAACGGAGCATCCAGCATCACCGGGCAGGCACAGGAGAGCCACACTGCAGAGCACAGGCCTAAGGCCACCTCCTGTCCCAGGCCTTGGGCTCTCCACAGAGGCGTCTATTAGCGTGCCCTCACTTCTGCCCTGCAGCAGCACCTCAGTGACAGAGTAGCAGTTGACCAGACAATCATGAAGCTGCCTTTTCAATGGCAGTCTCCAGATGCACAGCCTTAGACTAAAACCTCCCAAGGCTTTCATTCTTTAAGAAAACTTACTGTTCTTTGCTGCACATCTCATATATGCAACGGAAGAACAAAAGGCATTTTAGAAAGAAGATATTTGTTCTTACTTACGTAAGAGCTAATACATTTACCTTCTAAAATGTGCTACTAATATAGTATAAATATGGATCAAATACCATTAAGGTGACTGCCTTGGGAAGAAAAGGCAGAGATTAAAAAAACCAGACCTATATCTTCATATGTAGCCACCGAGAGTTTTCACTTGGTGCACTACTGGCTTTCAGGAGATCTGCTTTGCATCCACTCTTGTCTTCTGTAAGCTCTTATAATGCTGTATATGCCACTGCCCAAGAACACCAGTGAGATGGCCGCAAAATAAGAGGCATAAATCATGAACTGCAGAGAAGGGGAAAGAAAATAAAAGTGGTTAAACCAAGCAGTTACCAAATCTGTAAGAAGGTTAATACCTGAGCTCCCCTCCCCTTCTACAGTATCAGGAATCGGTGATTATTTCTCTGTCAGCAAACCTTTGACTCAAACAGGTGGCTGAGAAGCTTTACAGCCTGGTTTACCTTCCTCCCTCCCATCAGTAAAGCTAAGAGAGCCTATCGTACCTGGGTGAAGATGTCCAACCCAAGCCCGCTGGCATCCACAACAATCACAGTGAGCAGAGTCTGAAGTGCTAAGGCAATGAAAGTATTGACCCCAAACACCAGGGCGTACCGCTCCACGCTGAGATTTGTAGCAATCTGGAACCTGGAAAGAAAGGGATGTCCAGAAACATAAGGACAGGGAAAAAGCAGGGAAATGCAAGAATAGAAGGAACATCTCTGGACGAGAAGACTATGCAACCTGAAGAGTTACATAAACTGGTCCAGTACTTTCCACAGCTGAATTACCTCACACTGCCAGTGTACTTCTCTAAATAGGATCGTGACAGACTAGCATAGAGGCTAGAAGAGACCCACAGAGACATCTAAAAGGCTAAAAAAAAAAAAACCACCTTTGGGAGCTCTGTGGGTTTCAGTCTTACTGAAGCAGCGCTCCTGTCCAAGGCAGCTAAAGGGTCTTGCCGTGCAGAGAAGCCACAATGCTCTCTGGTTGCAGAGAGCTGTTGGCAATCTCAAAGCATCAGCCTACTGCAGTGTGGTCCATAGCCTCCTGCATCCTTCTGACCAGAACTCCTTTTGCAGTTACTGGTTTCAGCATCTCCCCTCATATCGTGCTTGAGCTGTATTATAGCAATTATGAATGTGTGGTTCAACAACAGCTGTGTTTTCCTCCCCAAAGTGACAAATAACAAAGAAGTTCTCCTCCTTACAGGTTAGGGAAAGTTGACACTTCAACACAGGCAAAACATTGTCCTCTCATCTGTTAACACTTCACTCCAGCAATGTTTATGAAAAACGTTCCCCTGAGAAGCAGCACTATCTAGTATTTAGTAATAGTCACTTTAGTGTCATAAGGCTTTTGAGCCTGGGCAGGCTGCCAGCCAAATATCTGTCTGTGCCTCAGTTTCCAACCTGAATCACAACACAAACCCTTGCAGCAGATGTCCAAATGCCTGGTAGGCGAGACCCTAGTTACGTGGAAAATATGTCAGCTTTCACACCAGCTGTAACCTTGAGAGCAATTTACATTAAAAAGATACTCACGTTGCTATTGTGATTAGCAGCATGTAGATAATTCTGAAGACAACATACGATGCATAACACACCCAGATGTTACGAACCGTGTCCATGATATACACAGCAGCAGCAATAAGAAAGGAGAACAGGGCAAGTGCCACCTCACCCCACATTGCCCAGGATGTTTTTATGTGACCCACAACAAACACTGCAACAGCTCCTGTGAGGGGAAGGAAAGCATAACTGTTAGTTATTACAACTGGAACAATTTGGAGACTGTGTATTAGAAGCTGTACAGCCCCTAATAGCCAAACATGACTGAAGTGGAGGACACTAATGTACACACCTTAGCAGCTCTCCTTCCTGACCTATCCCTCACCTGGAAACCTGCTGTAAACTCCCATTCACTTTTACAAGAACAGAAAAAAAAAAAAAAAAAAAAAAAAAAGGTCAATGCTGACTGCCTCCGAAGTCTCCTCCCTGGCTTCAGAAGCACACCAGCCCCAGGACTGAGACCACTGCCACTCAGTCCTCTGCACCTGACCCTAGCAGTGTTGTCAGTTGGGCTACAGAGAAATGCAAACCCTGGTTCTCAAAAGCACTCAGCTAATTATTTTGTGGTGCTTTAGGGGGTTAGGAGGGAGGAAGACACTACCCACTTTGATACACAGCTGTTAGAGCTCTCTCCTACGAGGCAGAAAAACCTACATTTACTGTCATCTTCATGCTGGGCTGCAAGAATGAGTAAGAGCAGGGGTCCAAATCCACATCTCCCGGGATGCAACCTAATCACAAACTAAAGTCATGCACTGTTGATTGTGCAAGAACAATCCTTTACAGCCAGAACAGGTTTGTAACTCCTGCTGGATTTTACGAAGGGGGATGGCGAGAGAAAACAGATCACAAGATGGAAAGCGTGTGGTATTTCATGCAAGTCAACAAGCAGACAAGGTGTGTTTCATGCACCATCACAGTCGTAACTACCGAGAAGCCCAAATACCTATTACATTACAAGAAAATTCCCATTTGAATTAGGCCTTGTTCTGCAAACAAGTCAAATAGCAACCAACAGCATAACGACACTGCTGTACGTAGCAAACAAGACAAACAGCTTACTGACAAAGGGAGGTTTACTGGAGATCTCTGAAAAACAGGATTGTATTCAGCATTTGACCACTGTACAGAAGTGCTACAGTGCAGCATCTAAGCTCTTTGTAGCTCTCAACTGGCCTGCTATCTTAAAAATCCTTCAAGCACACGAAGGCTCCTTAGGTACAAGCCTGCTCCTTGTGTACAAGCCTGCAACCCTGTCAGACCTCTCATCAGTCTTGCAGACTAGTGAAGAAGGTAGCTATGCCAAGGGAAAGGATTTTATTTCCCCCCACTAAACTCTTCTTTCCAGTGCCTGCTGTGACACTACCCAACTGACATTTTGCTCTTTGAAAGTCTAGTTCCTCCAGTAGCAAAACCCTGAGATGCAAAAAGAAGCCAAGTCCTGAAACCTTCTTTCTACTGTCTCAGCAATTCTGAGACGTGGGAACAGACATCACTCTCTGGGGATCTCATGGCAACTCATGAAGTTGTATTCCCCCTATGTCTCAAGGTTATAGCAGCCTGACACCTAATTATGACAAGATATACAATCTATGTCCTGCAATTAGACACCTACAGCTGATTCAGTGGTCTCACACCCCAACCTGATAAAGGACTGCCACATTCCCAAGAAGGTGCAGGGATGCAGCTTAATAGTCGGTTGACCTCACTAGAAGGAATACTATTTATCTTGCCTGGGAGAGGAAGCTGACAGCCACGTGAGTCACCACACTCTACTCAAACCCTTCTGCAGGGCAGCACAGGTACACGCAGGGATGTACACCACAGCATCTTACAGGAAGGTTGCCAAACATTGCTCATAACTGAGCACGGAATGACTAAGAGCCATGAAAATGGCGAATCAGATCTGGGATGCACCAGGAAAGGTATTTCTAGTAAAGGGAGAAAAGCAGAGAGTATTAATGTTCTTCTACAAGTCTGAGGCGTCGCTGAATAAAGCTGAGTGCAGCTCTGGTCATCCGTTTTCAAAAAGAATGCAACTCAAACCAGGTTTAGTACAAAGAGGGGCTAGCAAGATGACAAAGTGAACGAAGAGCTTACCTTTTCTTTGCTCTGGGCCAAAGAAGCCAAGCTTTTCTAGTTATTCTTTGTTAAAGTTATCTATAGATAGGCCAGATGAGACAATTTTGTGCTAAAATACAGCCTTGGCATGAAGTCAGAGATAAACAAACTGCTCATTAATAAATTCAAACTGGAAATCAGAAGAAGTTAGAGCATTTGCACTAGTGCCTAGAAAGTCGGGCCACTGGATGCTCATCCTTAACAGGTCCCTTCCAGTCTTGTTACACACCTCAAGCTTTTAGTTGAGTTTATTACTTCACTGAACTTCACTTGTTCTGAGCAATGAACCTGTGTCAACCAGAGGGGTTTTTGTTCAGGGACAGAGGCTGATTTGCTTTCAGAAAACATTACCCAAAATCATTCAACCATTTATAAAAATGATACTAGAGGAAAAAATCAAAATGGGAAACTAAAAATTTCAGGTTTGCACGAGTTTAGTGCCAACCACCTCTTCTTCCAATAGGTCCATTGTTCACAGGCCTTTAAAAAAAAGACCTTGATATCAAAGATGTTCATAAGGTTTGAAGAATACTTCTCTTTTCTTAAATCTGCCCACATTTGGCCACTCTATGGTGGTTCTTTCCCTTGATACTGATTCTTCTCCTTCCTGGGACCAAGGCAAGATGGTAGAGGAAGCCAAATCAAACAAGAAATAAGAGCCACATCATCGTGCTAGAGCGGAGAACTGCATGACTGCATGCTATTAAAGTGCAGGTTTAGCACACCAAAGACAGTTTAATAGCCAAAGCCTTCAGAATCAAGTTGCTGACAGTTTCAAACCCAACTAACAATGGGTAGTAGACCAGCTTTTAGAACTGTAAAACAGCTATGGCTTCCCACTGAACTCCAAGAGAGGGCTGAGTATGCCCAAGAAAGTACTAAGCCTTCCTTGTTTGTGTAGCTTGGTTTCTTTTGCCCCAAGTAGGTGATGTCCGCAGCAGACGGTGGAATGACGACTCCATCAAAGAAAAGGAACATACTGCAGCAACACCTAGGAAGCCTCTGCAAGGGTATGTTAGCTATATTAAAAAGGTATTGTCCTAGTTCTGGTAATGGAACAGTATTAAAACAACTTAATAAAAAAATGTTTGTGTTGACTGACCTACGTGGCCCTTTCAAGTCAAGCAACTTCTTTCATCTTAACAGCTTTTCTGCTTAACAGCACTGAAATGACTAAGCGCTGCTCACCGCATGCTGCACGTGTACAGGAAACCTTCACGTTCCCTACGCTGCCAGAGAAACAAAAAGCAATAAGCCATAGGACCCTTAGCTTGACTTTGAGCGGTTAAAACAAGCATAACCCCATTGCCATAGTGACAGTCAAGAACACGCAATCAGCCACACGTCTTGAGGCTTCTGACAAATATTTCCGAACAAAGATTGACTTGAGAGGCTCCTTTAAACACCTATCCACTGGATTACAAGAAGCAGGGCTGCATGCAGCAACGAACTCAACACCGAGTACCGTACCCGTGCACGTCACTGAAGACTCACCCCGAATGCCAAGGTCGCCTCTCCTGCATGCACAGGGGAATGCAAGACACTTCCAAACCGTGCTCTGGTGACCTCGAGGGACATAAGGCATTTCTCACAGCAGAGCAGGAGCTACACCAGCAGCTTACCTAGCAGCGTCGAGGCCGCCTCCACGGCGCCATTGTAGACCTCTGTGCTGTGAGAAGGCAGCACCATCTCCCACAGGCCCTGAGCGTAGTTGATGACCTGGAAGTAGCCACAGGTGGACAGTGCCCACCAGACGGACCAGCAGAGCATGGTCTGGGAGGAGTAGCATTGCAAGAAGTCCTGCCAGAGATCTTTGAGCACCTTTACAATGTCTACTTTCTGCTCCTGCATAGATTGGAGAAGGAAGGGGAGAGAAATGAGAGAAATGTTAGTCTCTGTTTACAAGTATTCATACTGCTCCACAAAACTGCCCCTTTCAAGGGGTCTGATCGCTCCTGAGTGACAGCACCACTCTTGGACACAAGGCTCCACAGAGTAATGAATAAAAAGCTTCCCCATGCCACAGTTCCAGCAGCTAGTCTCTGCCCTAACCAGCGCTGTCCCCTCAGGTGCAGAGGAAGGGTTCAGTCCCAGGCACCCTCTCAATCTCTGTCTCTCTCAAGCAGAGAGCAATAACTGCTAGATGTTAGAAGTACTACATGAGCAACTGAAGGGTACTAGAGAGAAGAGACACAGGAGAACAGGACACGATATCCACTTTGACGAGATAGGATCAGAAGCCAGTTCTTGAAATCATAAAGGCAAAAGCATCACTGACGCTTTTAAGTCCTGATGCAAATTCAACCAAATTTGGTCCCGCAGGGAACATGAAAGCCACCAGATGAGTATATTTCCCCACAAATAAGTCAATTTTCTTTAGTAGTAGCATTCAGGGATTATAAATATTCAAAGAAGCAATCTCATTACACCACTCTACCCCGTTAATGTTCGCCAAGGCTCCGAGAAGGTGAGAGACGTTGCCTGGGGATCTGAAGAGAAACAGAAGCTACTTCCACCAGACACTGCTATCACAAATGGCAGCTCCTGTATATACAAGCGGTCTGATAAGTGAAATGAGATAAAAATGAAGCTTTCCCCTCCAAATCTTTCTAGAAAGAGCATGAAAGGGGGCAGGCCCATGAAGTGGTTCAAAAAAAATTTGAAGATAGATCAGTTCTAGCAACAGGGAATGACGACAAGCAAAAATTGCTTTTTACATACAAGTTATTACAGCCCTGTTCCTAACCACTTTATGCCAACAGCAGCAGAGGAAACAAGTATGTCTTTACTTTGTAGACAGAGCTGCTGATTACGTTTGCTGCATGCACACACATACAGAGTCTTTGTAGACAGGCGAGACCCTTCTCATGCAAGTCAGAGCAGTGATTACTATATGTGAGACTGGGCAGAGCCCCCGAGGCCCATCCAGCATCTCTAGTCCCCGTGAACTTGGATGCCCTGCGGGGAAACATACAGCACTGTCACAGGACTGAGCTATTGCACGTTGTGCCATCGCGGGTCCAGTTTCAGAGTGGTTTCCAGTCAGCAGCAGCAACTTCTGGGCCCTTGGCGGTATGCCCTTTCCCTGGGGGAATCATGCAGCACGTGCCTGGGAAAGACTAGTCTCCATGAGCAATAAACCTCATTTTAAGGTGTTTCTACTAAAACCCCCAAAGACCATAGCCTAACTCTGTCCTGAACTCCCTTTTGTCCACCCCTCGAAGTGTCTCTGATTTCTGAGCATCTTTAATAAACACCACACAGTCCCGTTGGCGATTTGCCAATGACAAAACGCTTGCTCCACGTGTGGACGCTGTTCCTCCGAAGCCCAACAGAACAACTTGGGAAGAGGTCAGGTTGCAGCAACACGACTTTAGCAACGTAACTCCCACACAGAAGGTTTCACATGAAGCTCAAGTTTAGGCACAGGAAAACCAGGGAAGGGAACTGTCACATACGCTGCAAAAACTGATTTGGCACATTCAACCCAAGCGTGTGCCTGAAACTGGAAAGGCCCATCCGCCCTCCCACCGCCTGGCGATGCTTCTTCAGTACAATTATTCCTATAGCCATTCATTTATGGTCGTGAAATATGGTTGCCGTTACCTTAGTAAGAAGGACTGTCATCACACACCAATGCTTCTCAGCTTTTAGCACCTGATATAACTGAACTCTGGATAGTTAGGCAAGTGCACTTGCTCCTTTTTTAAAATATTCACCATTAGTTTGGAACCACCCTTGCTCTCACAGGATGGGAGCAAGGTAAACAAAAGGGAGGGATAAGTGATATTAATGCTGTAGTCATTATTGTCACAGAATGTGTCTTAAATACCCTTCAGCATGCAAGTATAACATAGTTAAAAATACTTTTGCTCACACAAGACTGCGCTGGATAGGGCAGGATTAGGTCTCTGGAATGTTAATACCTTTAATTCCCAGCTGTAGCTGGAAGAAGCTGAAAGCAGCCCTGGATGCTGCCCCCCCAAACCCAGCTAACCAGGGCTTACTTGCTAAGTGAAATACCCATTAGCTGACTAAACCAACAGCCACACTTACCTTCTGGCTTGTTCTCAGAAGGAGCACAACCTCCTCATGACCGAGGAGCAAGGCTGACATCTCCCCGGGGCCCTGAATCCCCCCGCCGCCGCAGGCTCTCCATACGCATGCATTACCACCGGAGCAGCGCGGCAGAGACCTGCCCAGCAGGCAACTGCACGCACGCATCGGGCCTCAGAACTGGAGGCTGCCTGCTCGCCGCCTCCTGGGACCTAACGCGTCCCGTGACTGAACAAGGGCGCCTGCACGCTTGTTTCCATCCAAGTGATTTTGTTAGAGGTTACGTAGCCCATGAAAGCCACAAGTTGGGGCACTACCTTGGCGCTCTTGTGGGCTGCATTAAGCTGTTACTATGCAAAGGTGTTTTCTGTGATTTATCCATATTCTGTCCATCTATAACTAAGCAACGTCAGCCTGTAAGTGCTCTCAAGGACTACTGCAGTTTCCTTCCAGGATCATCAGATAAAACCCAATTACTACACAGCTTATTACTGCACAACTTGCACAACAGTTGAAGTAACACGTGTTTTCAAAAGGCGAGTGCAGGAAGAATTGCCTCTTCTCTGCAAGTCAGAGGGTGCATCCAGAAGCACACAAAGAATTTGGACATATACACAATTTTCAGTGCCGCAGAGATGTCCCTTGCTTTGTACCGTTGAACGGCAATTTGATACGAGGCTGTGATTAAAATTCTCTGGGTGAGACATGCAGAACAACTTCAGAAAACCCAAGGAGCAGCCTACTGTGCTCAATCAGCAAAAGGAAGCCAGGAATAAATACTCCTGTGCCACAAATAAGGAAGCGGGATAAGTAAAGGGATACTTTTTGCTGTTGGATATTACATCTCCACTGCTGTGTACATATATGCATGCATACTGTACATATATGCATGCATACATATATACACATGTGCACACATGACAAACCACATCAGCATCACATCTTCTACTTATGAAAACCCAGTGCACAACTCACCTGTTTCTCTGCTGAGTGACCCTCCCCGTTTAAGGGAACTTTTGTCTCATCCTCCCAGCCAGGTGCCCTCTGCACATGGGGATGATCTTGGACAGCCGATCCATTTTTACAGTCTATGACCTTCATTTCCCAACCGAGCTGCTGACTTGAGACATGGTGAAAGAAAAGGCTTTTTTGTGGCATTGGCAGGAACCACGCTGTGCCAAAGGCAACGGATATGCTGGTTAAGGAGATAACGTTCAAGCTGAAGAGGGACCATCCTGCCACCGACACAAGGACCTGCCCGGACACCGAGCCCACCGTGTAGCCCACCAGGGTGGCGCTCCGGCAGTAGCTGGTGACCTTCTGGTACAGGTTGATATCGACGACGCTGTAGATGTAGGAGTAGTAGGCGATGTCGGTGGCGGTCCCCATCCCGTAGAAGAACTCGAGGAACTGGAAGGCCCGCAGCCCCTGGGCGTACAGCAGCATGAACCAGGTGACAATGAAGCTCAGGCCCTGCAGCAGGACCACGGGCTTGTACCGCAAGTAGTCTGTGGCCAGGAACACCGGGAACAGCAGCGCCAGGTAGGAGTAAGTCCACACCGGGTAAATCTCGTTGAACACCTGAGAGGGGAAAAAAGACCGCGGTAACCCCCAGCACCCGCGTACCGCAAGGGGAACGCAAAGACCGACACCCAGGCGGGGGTGCGAGGCGCCCCGGGCCGCAGTACCTGGGTCTCGGAGAGGTTTTTGTGCGGCCCCAGCAGGTACGGCGTGAGGAAGGGCTCCGAGGGCCGCACGCTGCAGAAGAAGCCGTAGGCGCACAGCAGCCCCGTGGGCAGCGCCCAGCAGCACCCGCCGCCAGCCCGGTCGGAGCGCCGCGCCGGCCGGCCCCCCCGCGGCCCCGCCATGCCGGGCAGGGGCCGGGCCGGACGCGCTCCCGGGGCCGGCCGGGCCGGTGAGGGCTGGCGACCGCGGGCCCGTCCCGGGTCACCTCCCGCCACCGCCTCCCCAAAGGCACCTCGGGCCGCTCGCCCGCGGAGCTGCTCTTAACGACCATTCGCCGGCGCGCAGGAGGTGGGGCTGCGCTCTGCCCTCTGATTGGGCGCGGCCACCACTCCCGGCAAGGCCGACCAATGGGACGCGGGGGGCGGGAGGACTGCGGCGGGAGAGGAGCACGTGTGCGCGGGGGGAGGGCGGCGCAGGGGCGGGCGCGGCGCTGCCGGCGCGGCATGGGCTGAGGAACGGGGTCGCCCGCCCCTCTCCCACCCGGGTGCCACGGCCTGCGAGGGACGCCTGGGAGTGGGGTCCGCCTTTCAGTATGAGCGCTGCCTTCCTGGCCTGAACGGCCTAAGTGGGAGGCCCCGCAAAGGAAGGGACAGCGTGCTTTATGGGCTGTGACACGCGTTCAAAACGGAGCGCGGAGAGCGAGGCCGGCGCCCCTCCCGTGCGCTCAGCAGTAGGAAAATACACGCAGCGTGGCAGAGCTCCAGTCAGTGCTGAGGTCCGCCCCCCCCCCCCCCCCCCGTAGGCCGCTCTCCCCCCAAAATTCCTCATTTCCCCCTTCCCCCGAGGGGCAGGTAGAAGCCTTTCCTGAAAAGGAAGGCCTCCTGTTGACAAGGAGGCCCTTGACGTGCGGTGCTGTGCCCGTTCTTTCTTTCCCGGCCCAAATGCGTTCAGCTGCTGCTGACCTCTGCCCCTTTCTTCCCTTTAGCCAGGTAAGAGCTGGAGCCGCTTCTGTGGTTTAATAAAAGCTGCACCTTGTTGTCGAGCCGGAAGAAATGTTAGACAAGAGGAGAAAATAAAACTATTACATTCAAAGTGATTATCTAAAGCTTCGCTCAGGACTACTATTCTTAAAGCTTTGCCAATCCTTCTCTAAACTATTCGCTGTTCTGCTACGCAATCTATCCCACACTGTCTTTTTATCTACCTGCTTTGTCTTTCCCTGTGCGCCACTCCCTTGACCTCCACCACTATGCTACCACTGCGAGGGCTCCTACTCTATACCTACAGCTTGTTCTCCAAATTGGCTGATCCCTTAGAAAGTTCTCACCAGGGGTCAGGCCTCCCACCTGTGCAATTGCGTATCCTGCCTCCTAGCTGGGGTCAGTGCTGGAGGAAGCAAAATAAAAGCCCTCAGAAGTCATCTGGCTATGCGCAGTTGGGTGGGCGAGAACAGGTTCCTCTCAGCCACAGAACAGATTCCCCGAACCACAGAATTTTATTACTATCACCTCCATCATCATGGCTTCATAAGCATAGCTACAAAAGGTTTTAGGGCTGTAAGATTACTCAGCTCTCTGTAAAACGCAGCTAAACATTTTGGTCCTGTATCATCTGGCATCAGTGGTTTGCTGCTTTCTGGCTATCTATCTTCTGGGTCTAGCAAAATTCCTTTCAGTTGTTCTCAGGCCGTTGCTCTTCAGCATCTCCATGTTCTCTTTTGTTTGCAGGTTTATTAGAAAAAAAGAAGAAAAAAAGATGACAATTGCCATTTCACCACACTTTAGCTTGAAGCAAAACTCTAAATAGAAAGAATCAGCTCTCATTAATACTGGCGTCCACCTCAGTCATCTGCAAGGAATTGCTGATCTCTTAAAATAGCACAGGTAGAGTGAAATGAGCCGAAACAACAACTGATAAACAAGTTGCCATGGGGAAGTGAACAGAAACGCACAGTTCCCTCTCACTTAGCTCTTAGCAGCCCCTCTGTACTGCTAGGATGTGGCTCAGCAGGAGGTAATAAAAGGATATGGCCTGCTAGAATGAGGCGCAGTGCATCTTCTTACCGATCTGGGTCATCGCTTCAGGCTGAGCAGAGGCGGGAGGAAAGAGCAAAACCTTGGAGTTCCCATGGCGCGCCCTGCCTGGGGGCAGCAGTTCCCACAGGCTGCTCACAGGATCCGATGGGTGGTCTTGGTCCTTTCCCAAACAGCAGTCCCTAGAGTTGTGCCACTGGAGCTCAGCTGCTGTTTCCAGAGGGTTGGTTGGGGTGGAAGGAGTTATCTCAGCTCAACCCGTTTCCTTGACGCGATACACCGTCAGTCAGTCAACCTAGATTTCTCCTCCAAAAACTGCATAAGAAAAAGAACCTGCAACGTTTTGATTTAAGTACTCCAGGTTTTCTCAGGGTTTCTTTTGTTCTCAGAAGAACTCACCTTATTTTGTTTTCACGGAATATTTTCAGCCCTTGGAAACAATATAAAATTTTATTCCCTGAATTTTTACTTCTATCTTTCCTTCCCTAGCCTTCCTCCCCTTTTTCTCTCCCCATCTCGCCACTCTACTAGAAAAAGTAAGGTAAGGTTAAGGGCGTGTGATAGTAAAGAAAACCCTCAAAACTTCCAGTATTTTTTCCAAGATGGAAGGCATAAACTGTGAAAAGTAGGGATTCTCACACTTTATTCCCTTAATCTTACCTGCTCCCTACCTCTCTCAACAAGCACACACCTTTTTCAGTGGAAAAAAGGAGTAATAGGAAGTTTAAAAAGAAATAGGAATAGGGCAAGAATTTCCACCCTTCAACTGTAATTTTTTAAATTCCAAAACCAAAATAACCTTACAATTTATGTTAGCGTTAAACAGTGATTGGTTTCATCCCAAACCTACATGTTTGTTCATTTCTAGCTTCTCAGACAGGTGATGTGAAAAGTGTTTTGAAAATGACTACATTCCACACAGGATGAAACCATTTGCCAGAGAAAATCATTCTCTTACCAGAAAGATTTGACCAATTTGAGTGATTGCTCATATTCTGAACACTTCCACATAAATGATATTACGTGGAAATAATTATAAAATCTTTCAAGACCATAACACCTGCACCACCTGCACATGCGTGACCTGAACCAGATGAGTGATAGATGCAGCACGGACGCACTGTGTGATGGTTGCCCTTTACAGACACAACTCTGTTGAAGTGTCTAGGTCACAGCGGGCTTAACATAGTATTGCTCCCATTAGGAACGGTGTTACAGATGTGCCCAGGAACCCTGCGAATGATCCCATGGCCTGTTTTGGAGAGTGCTGTACAAACATTCAAGAAGATGGAGTCCTTACCTGGAGGAGATTATTGTAATTAAAGCATGATTCAAGTACTGGGTGTAACAAACAAATGGAGAACGGGGCATAGCAATGATAGGAAAGTGTAGGTGGATAAACTGGTTATGATGTACAGCTAGCGTGAATAAACATAACAAAACAAAATACAGGAGCGAGAGCAAACAGAGGAATATTCAGTGCTGATTAAGTGGAATGACTGACCCATACAAATGTCAGTTGGTGACCCCAGGACAGTGTTGCATCTCATTTCTATAGTGCTAAATAGTCATATATTAATAAACAGTCTTCCCTAGCACATTGGTGGCCATGGGCACAGCCTTTACCTCCCTCCTATGGGTATGTGTCCAAAAGATCTTTTCCTGTCATGAAAGATACCTCCTGAGCGTCACTCCTGGTGAGGTTGCAAGCCCTCTTTTTGCCCCTTAGCACAGTCCTAAAATTCTGATCAACCCACCAACGTTCATGGCCCTTTCAGGGGGTGCTGGAGGGCGCTCAAAAGGTTGGATATTTGTCTGGAGTCCTGACCAGATTCCTACTTGATGCTTTTTCCGTAGAGTTCTCCTGGCACTTCACACGGGCATACTTTTGCCATGCATGCTCACTGACGTCTCCAATATGTAAAGCGCCCCAAAGCCCAGATTCACCTTTGCGTCTACTTTGATGCACAGCTCAAGAGGTTTCTGAGAGAGTGAACACAGAAACATGATCTGCATTGACTTTAATCCATGCGTAATATACAGCTTTATGTCTCCGTTATGCTCTGCTATGTCAGTGGTGTGGAGGGAACCACCCAGCTTGCAAACTCCTGGAAACCTTGGTGAAGGAGAGCTGGCTCAGCTTCAGTCCACCTGCCTCTGCAGTACAGGCATTACGGTCAGAACTGCTAGCAGAAAAACTGGCAAAAATGGATGTTACATCTAGTCTATAAGCAAGAGGTGTGCTTACTGATTCCTGTAAGCCTGCCTGCATCAGCTTTAGACTTTTGTTGTGGTTTAACCCCAGATGGTAACCCAGTACCACACAGCCACTCGCTCACTCCCCCCCTCCCTGGTGGGGTGGGGAGGAGAATCAGAGAGAAAGGAAAACTCGTGGGTTGAGATAAAAGCAGTTCACCAGGACAGCAAAGGGAAAAAAAAAAAATATTAATAATGATAATAATAATATATAAAGATAATATAATATATAAAATGAACGATGCACAATTCCTCACCACCTGACGACCGATACAGCCCGTCCCGAGCAGCAGTCAGGGAGCAGGGGTATTCCCCCGCAGCTATCCCAGAACAGCAAGTTCCAGAGAGAGCAGGCGAGGGAACAAACAGCCGAACGAACGAACGAAAAGGCCTGAACAAAGAAAAAAAGGGAAAAAGAAGGGGACTGGCCCACCGGCCGACCCCCACTTACACTCTGCGTGACGTCCATGGTATGGAATACTGTCTTTGGCCAGCTTGGATCAACTATACTGGCTCTACCCCTCCCATGTGTTTGCACCTGCACATTAGCAAAACCTGGGAAACTGCAAGATGTCCTTGATCACTTAGCAGCAACTAATAACATCAGTGTACTATCACCATTCTTCACACGCTAAATCCAAAACACAGTAGCTGCTGGAAAAAAAATTAGCTCTATCCCGGCCGAAACGAGGACAACTTTACAGGGCAGTCTGTACAAACCTGTCTGAATACTGGGCTAATGCGTCAGGGTCTGAAGAAACTACTGTGGTGCTGCTGTCAGTAGCTATGTTAGAGCTGCTCAACTGTCTTTACATGTACTTCCACCTCACTTCCAATCCAGGGGCAGACACAACCAGTTTCACAACTTCTGCATGAAGGAGTACAGCTACCACCTCTGGAAAGCAAAAGGAAAGGCTTAGTGGCACCTAGTGAGAAAAGCGTGGGACTTTGTGCACAGCCATCCCTATAATATTGTCACCTGCAGATGTTCAGCTTTGGGCACCCTGAGGCCTCCTGGAAGCTGGATTGAGCGTTAGAGGGCAGCAACTCCATTATAATGCTGTTTGAGGCTAAAAGCAGTTAACTTTGGACCTTTGGATCAAAAGGCCAGCGAGAAGGCATCCACCCGGATTAGCGAGTGAAGAAATTATTGGCCAGATGGGAATACTCTGAACTCTGGCTCCACGTTTCTCCCTCAGTCCAAAAGAGCTTGTGTTTGCTAACCTTTGTGCTGTGATACGCATCTTTATTCTTTCGTTTGAGAGAACTGCAGGAACTCTCGCTCCCCTTGTGTATTTTGCAAATAACTTCAGCATACACAGGATTTTATCCCATAGCGTGTAAAAGGTGGTGCAAGACTGACTGTTTTAACTACAAATTTCCAAAAGCCTTGGCAGATTCAATCTAAGCTGGTTGCTTCATGAAATCGATAAAAGTTCTTGGTTTTCTAATCATCTACAGGCTCACTAAACACAGCTCACCTTCTGTTTGGCAGATAATGTTTTCACATCTTCTTTGCTGTAAACATGGACCAAGAATTTGACCCCTCATTTGCATTTGGAAATACTTTGTGTACTTGGTCTGGCTGGGATGGAGTTAATTTTCTTCACAGCAGCCTGTATAGTGCCGTGCTTTGGATTTGTGACTAAAACAGTGTTGATAACACACCCATGTTTTAGCTATTGATGAACAGTGTTTGCACAGCGCCAAGGCCTTTTCTTTTTCCCCACTCTGCCCCGCCAGCGAGCAGGCTGGGGGTGCACAAGAGTCCGGGAGAGGACACAGCCGGGACAGCTGACTCCAGCTGACCAAAGGGATATCCCAGACTGTATGACATTGTGCTTAGCGAGAAAAGCTGGGGGAAAGGAGGAGGAAGGGGGGATGTTCACAGTGATGGTGTTTATCTTCCCAAGTAACTCTTAGGTGTGCCGAGGCCCCGCTTGCCAGGAAGTGGCTGAATGTCTGCCTGCTGATGGGAAGTGGTGAATGAATTCCTTACAGAACAGAATCATAGAATGGTTTAGGTTGGAAGAGACCTTTAAGATCATCAAGTCCAACCGTTAACCTAACACTGCCAAGTCCACCACTAAACCATGTCCCTAAGTGCCACATCTACACGTCTTTTAAATACCTCCAGGGATGGTGACTCCACCACTTCCCTGGGCAGCCTGGTCCAGGGCTTGACAACCCTTTCGGTGAAGAAATTTTTCCTATTAAACCTCCCCTGGCACAACTTGAGGCCATTTCCTCTCATCCTGTCGCCTGTTACTTGGGAGAAAAGACCGACCCCCACCTCGCTACAACCTCCTTTCAGGGAGTTGTAGAGAGCAAGAAGGTCTCCCCTCAGCCTCCTTTTCTCCAGGCTAAACAACCCCAGTTCCCTCAGCTGCTCCTCATAGGACTTGTGCTCTAGACCCTTCACCAGCTTCATTGCCCTTCTCTGGACACGCTCCAGCACCTCAAGGTCTTTCTTGTAGTGAGGGGCCCAGAACTGAACACAGGATTCGAGGTGCGGCCTCACCAGGGCCGAGTACAGGGGGACGATCACTTCCCTAGTCCTGCTGGCCACACTGTTTCTGATACAGGCCAGGATGCCGTTGGCCTTCTTGGCCACCTGGGCACACTGCTGGCTCATATTCAGCCGGCTGTCGACCAACCCCCCCAGGTCCTTTTCCACCAGGCAGCTTTCCAGCCACTCCCCCCCAAGCCTGTAGCGTTGCCTGGGGTTGTTGTGACCCAAGTGCAGGGCCCGGCACTTGGCCTTGTTGAACCTCATACAGTTGGCCTCGGCCCATCGATCCAGCCTGTCCAGATCCCTCTGTAGCGCCTGCCTGCCCTCCAGCAGATCAACACTCCCACCCAGCTTGGTGTTGTCTGCAAACTTACTGAGGGAGCACTCGATCCCCTCGTCCAGATCATTAACAAAGATGTTAAAGAGAACTGGCCCCAGTACTGAGCCCTGGGGAACACCACTTGTGACCGGCCACCAACTGGATTTAACTCCATTCACCACAACTCTTTGGGCCCGGCCACTCAGCCAGTTCGTTACCCAGCGCAGAATACGCCCGTCCAAGCCATGAGCAGCCGTTTCTCCAGGAGGATGCTGTGGGAAACGGTGTCAAAGGCTTTACTAAAGTTTAGGCAGACAACATTGCTTTGCTTGCACGTGCAGCTTTGCTTCACTTATTAAACTGCCTTTTTATCAGCCCATGAGTTTTTCTTGCTTTTGCCCTTCCAGTTCTCTCCCCTAGCCTGCTAGGGGGGAGCAAGCAAATAACGGAGCGGGAGGCTTAGCTGCCAGCTGGGGTCAACCCACCACAGTCCTTTTTGGTGTCCAACATGGCACAAGAGGACTTTGAGATAAATCTGATCAGAGGGTGCTAGGTGGAATTTACAGCTGTTAATTGGCAGGGTCCTGTGCGTGCTTGCTTGCCTTTCTGTGTATTAGAGTCTGGTGCTTGTTAGTGGCTGTTTTGGACTTTTGCTGTTTATTGTAGCACTTATAATCTTACTCTGCTGTGCCAGGGAACATTTTGTTAACAGCAATGGCCACATGCCTCGGCTGGCCTAGGGCCCAGGCACTGCTGCTGTTCCTGTACTGGACACACTGGAACACCAGTGTCAGGGAGTTAATTTTCATCGTAGCAGCCCATAGGGTGTTGTATTTTGGATTTGTGACTAAAACAGTGTTGACAATACACCGATGTTTTAGTTCTCACTGAACAGTGTTTGCACAGTGTCAAGGCCTTTTGTTTTTCCCCGCTCTGCCTGGCCCGTGAGTAGGCTGAGGGTGGACGAGAGATTGGGGGGGGGAACCCAGGACAGCTGACCCCAGCTGACCAAAGTCCTATCCATTAGCAAGCAGCAGCAGAATCTCCAGCTCGTAAAACTGATGCAGATGTATTGAGTCATGCTCCTGCAATCAATTTTGCAGTTGTCTAACTTTATTTTATATATATATATTTATGATTCTATATAATTACTAATGTAGAACCTTTAAGATCATGGCCTTCTTAAATATAAATTGTTTAGCACTTACTGCACAAAGTCATGGTTCTGCTGAAGTTAGCAAGCATTTATTTCTAGGGTAAAACCTGACTCCCAAGTTTACATTTTTTCTTTTTTTAGTGAATACGGCTTGTATTGCAATTTCATGGCTGTATCAAATATAAATAAATTAAGCACCATTACAAAATATTAAGAAACTGATCTTTTAAGATGAAGCAATTATTCATAGAGTTTAACCATTTGAAATTAATTCTAATTAGCACTTCGAATTCCCATCAAGCTGAAAATTTTACTTTTGTGATGCAAAATTTCACTAATTATTGTCAAAAAGGTACTACTGTCAAGGCAAACATACAAAATAAAATGTTATTTTTTTCATGCTACAATATTATCTTTATTTTCCAGTGAAAAATGAAAACAGTTTGTGCCATAGTAAAAAAACCAAAAGAAAGTATTTGTTTAGTTTTTACACTTTTTTTACTCCTGTTCTATACCTTCATTTTGAAATGCATGGTCCGTAAGATACAAGAACTGAGAAACTACTGAAATAACTTGGATAACACCATACAAGGTTCAAAGACAAACTACTTTGAAAAATCCACCCTGCTGAACGGTAGCTGATGTGATACGTGGAAGTTCTGCAATTAAACAATTTACAGGATAGAAGCCAAAGACATTACTGAAAGCTTAGCTAAAAGCCGGCTGGAATAACGAGTTCATGGACTGTGTATATATTTTCACTAGATGTAGTCATCCTGGGAAAAATCCATGTATGCTCTATGCACAAGAGTAGTTCCATTAATGAAAACCCTGTCAGGGCTAAATGGTAAAAAAGATGCAGATGTTTCTGTTACCCAGTTTCATCTAACCCTCCTGTGCCACCACCAGGTTGTATTCTCACTGAACAGCTACGGTTCTCAATGCCTTCCTATTCAAGGGAGCTCCCCCTCCCCATGGTCTAAAAGTTTGTATGGGACTGAATGCCAGGAGTTCTGGATTCTCACTTTGGCTCTACTGTTGCTATTCCATGACCTACCATAATCCAGGTTAAATCACTTCCCTCCTCATTTCTGGGAAAGAAAGGTATTGCTGACACCCTCCCCCGCCCTTGCCAGGGCACCAAAGATGAATTGTTATGTGAAATCCACAGAATTTCAGGTGTGCTGGCTATGTTAGAACCAAATCAATAATGCGAACCCACATTCTCTGACAAGGGGTTGCATATGCCTCAATGCTGGGATGCCTTCTACCTTTGTCATAGTGCAGATTAAAGACATGTGGAGGCAAGGCCACCCCACAATCATTTCTTACCAAGGCACTGCTGGAATGCAGCACCACAGCTCCATATCTGCATTGGTTTTCCCTCTCAGCCCTATGTGTGGGGAACATCCACCTGTAGCTTTCTATTCCTCCTCTGTGCCGCAGAAGTGTTGCCAAACAGAGATAATCAGGGCTCAGGATTAAGGCCAGAGTCTCCATCCCCAGGGATTTAGAATTTAAAATTAAGTAAAAAGTAAGACAGAGTACTGGTTAGAATGAAGAAGTGATATACAAATCAGAAGGGACTGCTATTTCTTCCCAGAGAAAATAAGCTGTTTCCTAAAGTGTGTATTTATAGGAATGAAACATCTGCCAGAGAAATCTCTCTCAATTCTTGCTGGCAAAACTTTAAGGTCCTTTGAGGAAGCACACATCTGAACTACTAAGTATGATTGTTTAAAACCCCTTAAAAAAAAATAATTTGTTCTGCATGACGATTGCTGAAAGGTTAAGAACTCCCAGGCTTGTCAGTCCTTTTCACAGCCAGACCCCCACCAAAATCACAGCCATAGAGCTCTACCCGAAGAGCAATACCATGATACCATGTTTTTGGAACAATGCGGATAAACCTGGACAGGATAGGTGGATTAAAGAAATGCTTGACGTGCCCGTTGCTGTTTTCATTACCCAAGAAAACCTGCAAATACACAAACACACAGTTAGTTAAAAGGCAGCACTTCAAAAAACCCTGCTTTTTCTTTTTAAAACAGTTCCAAGCTGTTGCATTAGCCATCCAGGGTAGATGGACTGGCTCATTTCTGATTTTACATAAGATCACATCCAGTCTCTTCCTAAAACTAAAGCTAGTTCAGGCCAGCAATATCTGAGTCTGAATGAATTAGACAGCCCCCGTTTCCACCCACACCATGAAATTTGCCATTCTAATTTGGATGGACTAAAAAAAAAAGCTTCCCTTATTTTACACCTCTGCTAATAGCCTTTGTGGGTTAGGCTGGTGTAAGGCGATATGGGCAACAATATGAAGTACTGTCCCCGCTCTGTGGGTATCTGGAACTCTCCAGCTGTTACAGCAAAACTGCTCGCTAACATTAATTTCACTATAAAATCAAGGCAGAAAAAAGCACTGAAAAGAGGCCCTGGGAAATCCATTGTTCATCCAAATTAAATGTCCTCATGCATTCAAATTAAATGTTCTCCTTTACAGATAGTGTCAGCTCCTTTTATCACAATGTTGACTGCATTCTCTACAGATTTGGAGTTCTTCCCTTTTATTACTGTTAATTACTATGATCAAAATCAGATGGATATTATGACATTATCTGTAGTAACCCCAGCTCCCTAGCATTTTAAAATCCTGTGAGAGTATCTCTTTGGCTGGGTATTCTGCCTGTGGGCCTTGACTGCACTCAGCATCTAAAACCAAGCGATGATACAATTGTCTGAGCTGAGGATGATACCTTTGCCACTGAGCTTGAACCATCTGTATAAGATTTCCACTCTGAGCCTTGGTCGCTGTATAGGATAACATAGGTTTTCACAAAGTTTTCAGAAGATACGGACTTGACCCCCTGGGTAGCAATAGCAGTTATCTTCTTAATTGTGAAGAGATCAATTTGCAGCCACTGTTGGTTGTTGTTCAACTACAATTGATAAAAAGGGTTGTCTATTAGCAAACACGTCTATGTCTTTACTTGCTTAAGTGAAAAATCCCGTTTAAATATAGTTAAAACTGCATCAAAATGCACCAAAACTGTATCAAAGAAGTGCAGAAGAGTAAAGCTGAGGCAAAAGTCACAAGCATTCTTGGTGGTCCATACAATTAACTTCTTCACTGCAGATGGTGTATTCGGTGTCTTAAGATTTCCACATTAATTTCCAATACGTAATGAAAAATAACACAGATTTATCTCCAGTATTAAAATGCAACACATAATACTAATACCAAATGCTTATACAAAACAGTAGCTTCCAGCAGATCTCAAGGTGCTTTGTAAAGAAATGCAGCTCCATTTTGAAGACACAGAAGGTCACATGCCTTGCTGAAGGTCATCCAACCCCATTATCCATTAAGCTGCACTGCCTATAAACCAATCCAGGAAGGGTTTCTTTAACCCCTTGAAGCCAATCTCCTGAAATTAAAAGGGCTATTTCTGCAGGGAAGTGCTGCAGGTTCTGGCCCAGAGGACACCATCCGTCTCTCAAAATACGATTTCATTGATGTTGCCAGAAGTTCAACAAGTTTTCTACTGGAAGAGTGGAATGGGCTTCTTCCCAAAGGATGGCTAAAGAGCTGTGAAGTAATCCTATCACGCTTGGCACTGGACACAGCATGCAGGAAGCACATGAGCAAACAGGCAGCACAAATTTATTAACAGTAGCTGTCTTGCTGTCGTCCCTATTTTTCACTTGTTACCTTGGCTCGCCAGGCATTTATCTTTCCTTGCTGATTGAGACGAGCAAGTGAAGGGTCCCATGTGTTAAACCAGGATGTCTTAACAGACGAGGCTGTTATCTGGGTATTCTTGATCTTTCCATTTTCCATTCCAAGTGGCAAAGAGCAACCTGTAAGAGAAGCACCACGTTATCTCCAGTTGATCCAAGTAGCCATACCCTAAGCAACAATGTTGGAATTGAGAACACTCACAATTTTAGCTTCATTTAATGTATCAGGTAAAAAATTTGCCAGAAAGGAAGCACCAGCGTACGACCCATTCTTACCATCTACTTCACAGCCCAGAAGCTCCATGCGAAGAGTAGGCCTGTTGTAGGCCTCGGTTGGGTAGACTCTAATGTACCTAGCAATAATAGGGGGATCAATGATGTTCTCTTTTACCCCATGGGCATCGGAGTTACCTTCAAAAATCTATTAAAAAAAAGACAAAAATATCCACATATAGTTAATTTAATGCAAACACAAGCTTGGATGCTGAAAGTCTGCTCTGCTACAAAAGTAGTCTTTTAAGCCATTAGCCCCATCCATGGTGATGGAGCACCCTATGCTGCAGGGCAACTTGAAATATTTCATGGTCCCATCTTAGCGTATTTGGAAGCACCTGAAGGCCTCAGTTCAAATGACCCATTTCTATGCACTACATAAGTCTGTAAGAAGACATTAGTAAAGAGGCAAAAGGAGAGGTAAGAGACAACAGGTTTTCAATTTGGAAGTTGTACCATAGGCACCTCAAGGGTAAACTGAAGGGACCTGTAGTAGGTAGGGCTGGAGCGGTTGGGCATAAAATGAACCTCTTTCAGGGTATGACCACACTTATTACTCAGGCCTTCTGCAGGCAATTCAGGCAGTTTTAACATTCAACTGTTGTGACAGCAGGAAGGGAAGGACAAGAAGGAGGACCTAATCCCAAATGAGATAGGGCCTGATTTCTAGTTCGGCTTCCTGCTTGCTTCACAAAGCTGATACGGGTTTACGAAATAAAACTAGGGAGAGATGCTTGTGAGAAAGCCAGACTCTATACAGTCAAGGTCACAGGGTCAATCTAAACCCCAGTCTAGGAGGTTCCTCACCTTACAATTTGTCTTCTGGTCTGAATTTTATTAGATTGGTAAACACCCTTTGGTAAACGCTGTATTATTAAGTCTCTGAAGGCCATAATTTTTTCCACTGTCTCTCAAAATAAAACTGTCACCTCACTGCATCATTCAATGATGCTACCTAGGTTGTCGCAACCCGTATGGCACACACAGACCTTTTGTGCTGGAGAGCTGTCTCCTTTGAAGGTGCTCCACTTCCGTTTGTCTTTGCTGTAAACGATAAAGAACTTCTGGACGTACAAGGACTTTAAAAACTGCTTGGCTCCCTGCGTCTGTATCCCAGTTAACAGAACTTGCCTTTGAAAGTCCACCTAGGAACAGCAAACAGTGTTTATAAAGCCAATAATGCACAGTGAAATCCATCTCATTCCTTGGCATATACACAATAGCTTTGAGCTCTGTATTTTAAACCCCACAACACTAACACTCGCAGGAGGAATACAAGCAGATGCCAGAGTCCAAATTAATACTGTCTCTCTCATTTCAGTTGTGTATTTATTTGTGTGCACATTTAATTTCAGAGGTCATTTTACAGTGTTCAGCATAGCACCACGAAGACACCTCAAAAATATCTGTGTCTCCATGCTAGGCAGAACTCTGCTACCCTCATTTTACAGATAGGCAAAAGGAGTATAGAGAAATTCAAGGCTCACATTTTCATAAGCTGCCTCTAGTTTTGGATACCCAGGCTGAGAAAAGGGATGTGACATTCTGAAGTGCTGAAAAGCCACCATTCCTGCTGATATCAGATCCAAAAACAGCACATAAAATCAAATCAGCAAGATGTTCCTATCAGCAGTGAAACTCATTCTTTGGGATACTGCCTCCACATCTCTCCATCCTTTACTGCAGTAGCCTCAGCTTCTCTCTACCATGCCCCCTATCAAATTCTTTCTCTTCCCAACATTATCTCCAGTTCCACATCAGATATCCCAACCTTCTCCCCCTACTTCACCTCCACTAACTTGCTAGCATGTCAAATGTTAGCAAGGCAAACATAACAGCCACCTGTTGAACTTACACTGCAACACTAGTTTGAGTCTTTCTTTTCTCCCAACTGCCAATTTTAATGATATATGTAACAAATAAACTATCTTCCCTAAATTTGGGTGCAAATTTGCTATCTGGTGCTAAAGTGATTGCAATGGAAGAAAAAGGTGGAAGAAGTGAGGTGACTGAATGATATAGTGCTTGAAGCCATAATTATAAGCTTAATTTCACTATGAAGCCACACTGTGCTGTGTCAAGTTGGACACAGACAAACAAAAAACCATCCGAAGCAATGGTTGAGAGTATTACACACTTCAAATGATCACCCAACAAACATACATGAATATAAATATGTACTGCTAGGTAAACGGAGGAAAAAAAAAAAAAGTAATGGAAAGAATGACTCCATTTGCTTACAAAACAGTTACAGTCTAAATTGTGAGGGTAACTGTCCAGTCAATGGGCCTCGATAGCAGTAGAGATGGGGTTACTCCAGGGGAGGTGGACAGTTTATGGTATCACCAACCAGTTTTCCCCAGCAGTCTTCTGAGCAAGAACAAGAGTAGCTTGACCTTTTAAAACAAGTTGCAGGAAAATCACAACACAGGATTGTATGGCCATACCCAGCCTCGATGATGGTCAAGCACATGTTGTACCAACCATACCTGGATCCAAGGGCGGGGTTCTTTTATCATTGTAGTGCTCCAAGCATTGTATGTTCCAGAATTGTTTAATCGGGCTAACTTAGGTTCCCAATAGTCTAGATAGAAAACATGAATAAAACAAGAATTTAAAGAGAGCTGCTGAAAAAAAAAAAAAAAAAGGAGGCTGTAACTAGCTACTGATGTTGAGTGCTTCAGTTCTTTTCCAATCTGTTTTGGAAAAAAACCCCCAACCAATACACTCTAAAACTATAATCTAGGATAATTTGGACGTGGTCAATAACTGGAAGTCAGCTGTTACCCTGCAAAGTTTTATAGTTGGCAGAATGACTTTAAAAATAACAGCCTTTTATGTAATGTACTGTCTACTGATTTGGAACCAGAGTCTAGATCTTGCTAAACAAGTTTTGGCCTCCAGCAGGATCAGACACAAAATGTGCTCTACATTCATGGCAGAGAGCTTCCCTTTGCATAAGGAAGTTTTCATGTTAACAACTGATATGAAATATATATGACAACACAGCTTTCAGGCCTTCATAACACTGTGTTGGGAAATGAAGACAGAAAATTAAATCCACATAAAAATCAGTTTTCCAAAATAAGTAATTTATTTGTTATTTCAAGGGAAAGGATGTGTGTCCCTGCATGCGTGTGTAACCTGTACACCTTGATTTGCCACTGTCTATGTAAAATTCTATGAATTTCTCTATCAAATGATCCCGCTTTTATACCAGGAGTAAACTTGATAAATTACTCTGTCATTGCTCTGGATGCCAGGTTCCCAAATCTTTCGTAACACATACACTTTGTCCTTTCACATCTCATACCACACACAAATCTCAAAAGCTTTTTGAACACTTGCTGTTCATTTTCAAGCAGGGAACCCAAAGGACAAAAAGATAAAGTTGGATTTGTTCCAGGTTATCCAGCAGGCCATGGACAGAGGACTCCCTAACTCTCAAACTTGTGATACTGACAGTAGTCCTGTGATGCTGTCAAAATACAGTGATGAGGGCTACCTAATAACAGCTCATAGTCTCTGCTTGCAGCACTGGACAGCTTTTTAACCTGGCAGTTGATTCACTGCTGAACTGATCTTGTAAGATATATCATGAGATGCCAAAAGAACATGGAACTGCAATATTTTGCTGGGGATATTCAGGAGCATGCCTGGACCTTTTCAAGTATTAACTCACCTACGTGATGTGAAGCGTTGATTTGCGAATCGAGTATAACTCCACTTGCTAGACCCATTGGAATCCTGCACTCTAAAGAGAGCACAGTAAGTTTGTTGTTAAAGAAAGGGAGGGCTATTCCAATATACATTCTGGTGGAACCTTCTAAGACAACATCACTCAGAACAATTCTTGGTAATACTGTAACATCACCACTTCCTTCCAGAGAAGGCCAAGTTAATCTCTGCAATTTCTCTCCACAGATTAATCCACTGGTCACTGTGAGGAAACCTCAAATTCAAAGCTAGTATGCTAAAGGAATAAAGGCAGCATGCTAAATAATTCAAAGCTAGTATGCTAGAGACTAATCATTTTTTCTTCTAGAAGAAATTTACAGTAACCACTCCACCCCTCCTTCAAAGCACAGAGAATCTGCTTTGTTTTTTTGCAGAACAATCTCCTGAATTTATTTTTAGTGATCCTGAAAGGGTAGAGATGACTTTATAGTTTGACTCCCCCAGCTGAAAACCACGTTAGTTCAGTACCTTTCTCTATAACCAAATAGGATGCCTGCATTCCTGCTTGCTGATATTCCCCCACTTCAGTGTCTAAAAGCCACCAGCCAGGTCTCTGTGGTTTCATTTCAATTGTTCTAAATGAGCCTTGAAAAAATGGAAGAGAAACATTTCAGAAACGTTAGTATTATAAGGTTGATGTTAGCGAGGTTGGATGTTAAACAAAATATCATCTTATGACTTAATCCAGAAAAATTAAATAACCTGCTACACATTGCAGAAAGAGTAATAACTACCACCGTCTCAATCATTTGTTTCTTAGCAAGCAATTTCCAGTGACCGGATCAAAATCTAACCTTTGCTGCTTGTACGTAACAGCAGATATCTGCACATTAAGTACAGTGCTGAGCCATGTAATGAATGTTTTTAAGTTTATTACATAAGGTAGGGATGTTAATTCTGTGGTGCTGATTATAGTTCTTACTCCTGCTGCCCCAGTGTGTTCTTCAAGTAATGTAAAGGATGGATGTAAAGAAGCCAAAAGTAGATGTTAGAGAATCAGATGTACAGGCCCTCCTCTCACTTTCTGCATGCTACAGGAATGCCAATGAGTAAGCAGGAAGAAGATATGATTTAGGCTGTTTGCTGCACTTTCTAAAAAGTACAGTACATGCTTCATTGCTTTTCTTATATTCCCAGTTAACGCAGACATGATAATTCTCGTTCCCATTTAAACAAAAACATATGTAGATGTCATAGTGAAAAACATCACCTTAAAAAGTTTAAATAAGCCACCTAATGTTCACTAAAATAAACTCCTATTATTCCAAGCCAATCCCATTATTTTGATCTCCTCGTTTCCTATTTTTTTTTTTTTTAAACACCTGTACCTGGCAATACAGGCTTCATAACTGCTGTTATTGCACACTTGCACTGCTGACAGTGATGGGCAAAGGAGTACATCCTGTGGCCTAAATGAATGCTTTTAGCCTATTTCCTTTCTACCTGGACATAAGAATTCTCCTAGGGCTCACGTTTGTTCTTTCTCTTCTGTATCACACTCATCTTGACATCACAAAAATAAACCCTCACCATACTGAGCCAGATACCAATAGTCTGTCCCAGCAAACCTCAGAGAGACTTCAGTGGTATTGAAGCCTGGGGACGCACGAACAGGATGGCTGCACTTCTGTACATTTGTCATTTCTTGAGAAATTGGTGGCTGACACTATCCTGCTGATTTCCTTTTTCCAATACTGACCTGTGCCAAGTGCCAAGCCCAGAACTATGACCCATTTTGCAGATGGGAAGAGAGATGTAATAAAGGCGAGAAACCTGCTTATGCTCACATATCTGGTGAGGGGCAAGGAAAGTGCAAAACAGAAGGTAGTGCTGCAGACCATACTGCTATTCATTTTCCATATATATCCCTTCTCATCTGAGAAGATGACATTTGCCCAAGCACTTAAGTTTCGCCTGTAACTTTACTCATATTTCCAGTTTTCAAGGACAGCAATATTATCTTTATCTGCCCCCCCAGTGTTAAGTGAGATGCAGAGCGATGATCTTCCTTCTGACCATCATAGGCAAATGAACTGTTAGTGCTCTCAAACTCTTTCTTACTGTGCCCAAAGCCAACTTCTGTTCACTGTTACATTGGTATGATGATGACAGACTGCAACGATCACCCCTTAGAACTTATTCTGCTCTGATACTTACCTGGAAGGAGTGTGTATGTACCAAGCTGATGCTTTGGCTCTCCTTGTTCTATGAAGGTCTGTCCATGAAAATGAACAACATGAATGTCTTTTGGCCCACCCATATTCAGCAAATGCCATCGGACCAGTTCACCTTCATACATCCTCAAGCCTTGCAAATTGTAGGTAATCCCATTAATGGCTGAAAAAAAAAAATAGTAAGGAAAACTGCTCATAAAACAAGTCTCAAAGTGCTAGAATGTAGTTATTAAATTAACTAAAATATTTAATGAAGTAATGCATTTGAGAAAAACACCACTTTTTCCAGTTCAAAGGGCTACACACTTTATAGTCTATGCGCATCAATTCAGAAAATCCAGGGACCTCACCAGAGGATTTAAGCACAGTTTTCTTGCAACACGTCAGCCAGGAGAACAAGGAGGTGTAAGAGATTAAATGTCAGATGGGAACATCAGGCCCAAAAGAAAGGACAGCTATCCAAAACGTGTTCTGCAGCTTAGATTTCCACAGCCATACCGTCACAACTGACATCTTTGGTTAATAACTGATTTTATAGACCACATTTTCAAAAGGCAGATTCCACTTCTCAACATACCTTTTTCAAACATGATCACTTACAGCACACAAACATCAGATTTATCAGATTTTCAAAGACAGAAGCATAGAGTTTTGTTGCTAACCATTATTTCAAAGAAAAAAAAAAAAGGGTTACCTTTGAACAGTCAGCCACTTAACTCTACATGACTAAAATCTCTGTATCCACAGAGAGTTATATGAAGGGCTGTCCTACAGCTGCTTTGAATTCCTCAGTAGAATTAGTTGATTTGTCAAATTATCATAATATTTTTAAATTTCTTGCAGAAGGCTTTCAAAGTTTCAGTCTAATATGTCCTTCATTTTAATAACAAATTTCTAGTCAATGCTAATATGGGTACAATGGAGAACAACAAAAACACATTCACATAATTAACATGT
This sequence comes from Phoenicopterus ruber ruber, assembly GCA_009819775.1. Classification (NCBI taxonomy): domain Eukaryota; kingdom Metazoa; phylum Chordata; class Aves; order Phoenicopteriformes; family Phoenicopteridae; genus Phoenicopterus; species Phoenicopterus ruber. The sequence continues at coordinate 94,097,083 of CM020215.1, read as the reverse complement.
AGGATTTATGCATGTTCAAAGGCACAGTGAGCTGAGATACCTCCCCCAACACCTTTCCCTCTACTCCAATAAACTGAATGCTTGGCAAAATGAATTAAGTACCATAGAATTTGTGGCATTGCTGCATTTCTCGGGTCTTCTCAGTACAAGGCCTTCTAGAATGTTTGTCAAAGTACCAGCTTTTCTCTTCATCGAAGACCATAAAAAGCAAGAAAAAGTCTCGAGTCGATGTGTTGCTGCTGTTTGATTTACTGAAAGTTCCTTTTTGACAGATCAGTATTGGCCCAATCAAACCAGAGTGAATATCTTTCTCCTAGAAGGTAATAAACTCATATTAGATGTAAAAGTGGATTTCCCAAAAGATATGAAAAAAACATAGCATTCTGTAGAAACGCATCAGGCCCCAAAAATTTATAAGCGGAGGCCAGAATTGCCGTTGACTTGTATCTTCACTTTCCCCTGCTCAATCTACCGAAGAGTTCCCCAATTTGAATTCTTCAACAGTATATATCCTCTTTTAACTGAGTGTAAGAGATTAAATGTCAGATGGGAACATCAGGCCCAAAAGAAAGGACGGCTATCCAAAACGTGTTCTGCAGCTTACATCTCTACAGCCATACAGTAACATCATTTGAAGATATTCAAAACCCAACTAGACATGGTCCTGGACAACCTATCTAGCTGACCTTGCTTGAGTTGGGGGTGGTGGACTAGATGATCTCTAGTGATCCCTTCCAACATAAATGTTTCTGTGATTCTGTGATCAACCCCAGCAACACTACGGCTTCTATTTTGATTTCCTTACCAGATTTAAATCGGAGTAGTAGATCCAGGACCGACAAGCTGCTCCTGACTGCACAGGTCCCGATCGCCTGTTTGCATACCATACGTATATATAGCTGTTATTTGGCTGAACTTCATCATCTTCCTTAAACCAAGGAGTAGATTCATCATCATAAATGCTTCCCTCAGAGGACTTTTCATAGAGGACTCCGTGAGCATGGACGGAATATGGTCTGGATGCCATATTCTTAAAATGAACCTAAAAAAAATAAAAGAAGAAATAGATACTGTTCAGCAAATTCAGGCCTAAACCAAAGTCCCCACACAATATATTCCCATGACCTCAAACCAGGGTCAAGATTTGTATAATGATTACAGGCTACATTGTGCATGGCAAAGCTGGCAGGGATAGCTTTTGACACCTCCGTGCAGAGTCACCCTCTTTGATGCACGTAGTTAATTAAAAAGTAGAAAGCATGAGTCTAACTCCCTGTCTTCCACTGAGTCTAGGTTCCTAGGACTTTTACTGCTGCACCTCACACCTGGCTATGCTTAATTTCAGCAAACAGGGAGATGGGGAGTTTCTACCTCTTATGCTTTGCTGCACAGTTGCACTAAAGAAGGGCACAAAACAGTAACACCAGATCTCTCTATGTATCACTGTCACTGAAATCAGTGCTTCTCACTTGTCCCAGAGAAGCATGAGGATAGGGAGATTACATATTTACCTCTCCTTAGAGAATGACGCTCCCAAGCTAAAATAGCCTCTTTCTTTTCTTACTCATGTTTTTAAATGTAGCTCAATGTGTTCCTGTTGCGCACTACTCCTACTGAAATAAGCAGAAAGCAGTGAGGTCTACTCTCCCCACTTAAGTCCATCCCTGTGTGTTGGAAGACTGGATGAAGGAGGATTAAAGAAGGGAAACTCTACAGCAACATGCTTCCTAATGCAAATATACCACTGGGATACAGTTCCTCTCCATCTTTGTTTGTATTAGAACTAACCAACCCATTTACAGCAAAAGTTTTCAGAGGAAAATACACTTTTTGGACAGATATACATATATATATATATATATATATGTTCATCTTGAATACAAATTGACTAATTTCTTTTAAAAAAATTAAGCTCCCTTTACAGATAAAAAGTAATATTTTCAGTGCAATCTGGGTTTCAAAAACTTACTTCTTTTTTTTTAATGATAAACTTAAATCTAATTTTACATTAGACTGATAAGCCAGTATTTAATGTTGGGAAACATAAGAAAAACAGAAGTGAATTTACTGTGGATAGGAGAGAAAAAGGATGTGTTTCAAAGAAACGCATCACTGTGCTTATATGTCCACACTGCAATTTCTAGCTTTGAAAACTGTTGCGCCATCATGATCTTTTAAAAGTTTGTGGTATTTTTAGACCCATTCTGTGTCACACTAAGATTGCCGTAAGAATCTTATCCTGCACACATATTCAAAACATTGACCTACTAGGATAACATCGTCCACTTCAGCCCGGATAACCGGCCCCAGGATGCCAAGATGTTCTTTATATTCGTCTTCATCCTGAAGGGTCGTAAAGGTACTGTCTGTATAGCTTTGGAAAACCACCTTATATGTGGTGCCATCTTTACAGGTTTTGTCGTTCATCATTGTACTGAAAGGAAATCCCCAATTAAAAACCCACACAGTGAATCAGAAATAATAGCTTTGATGAAATCCGAGAACTTGTACAGCGGGAACATTTTAGAATATAAAGAATAAACACACAAATAAACATCAGATGATTCTGAAAATCATGACTTGCAATGTTTAAGCAATTCTAGTTCTACTGTTGTATATGAGATCCTTCAAAGATTTGGTCAGCTATCACCGAAAAATTCCAACTGGTCTCTGAAAACCCACCTGAGCTCTATTTACCTTTTTTACTATTAGCCTTAATAATCTGAATCAGAGCTTAGCACAGAGTATAGTGAGCCTACCACCCATACCATACTGTCTCACAGATGTACCTTCTCTGGAAAGCTAACAGAAACACATTTTACATTTGATTATATCTGCATTTTGCAACACAGAGCTGGTAAGAAAAAATAAGCTTTTAAGCATTCAAACCATTCTTCAGATCTTAAATAGAAGCACCAAAATGCTATTATTCTGATAAAACACATTGTAATTCCCTATAAACCTTGCCTCATTATCAATTCTGCAAAAAAATAGAAACTTAAGCAACGTCACCTAGTAGGAAGAAAGGCTGGTTTTCAGCTCTTCAACACACTGAGACAGTAGAAGTCATGGCCTCTATTAATTTCGCTGGAATGATGCACCTCACACCAGCTGAGGATGAACCTCACTGGGAAGATCTATATAAAGCTCTGAGCATAAGGATTTCTTTATTTTGCAAGTGCACAAAGAAACTGTCTGTGGTTTCTGCCATTTTTGCAAGTGCCATTTGTACAGACTGAGATAAATATACAGACAGGAGTAAACCTGGAGAATACTGAAAAAGTGGGGAGAAAATATCAATCAAATAAAATGGAATTCAATTTGAGAAATTGAAAGTAACATGTTTGTAGCTGAATTTGGTATAAGGAAAGTTTTCTTGCTCCTGTTTTTGCTGCTTTTGATAAAAACTTGAAGTTGTTGCAGTTTTGGTCTTGTTCAAGGGCCACAAAGTTCAGCTTTTTGATGAAAAGTGACTAGGAATTCTACACATTGTAGGGTGAGCTCTGATCCTAATTTGTATGAATTAAGATAATGAATTTTTAGTACAGAGTTTCTCTCAAGTCAGTATATACTCTTTGCTGTGGCATAGTGACCAATCTTCCCTGTCAAAATGTAAGACGACCCCTCAACATTAGGGTTTGATGATCCAGTCACCTTCTGATTTCTCTAAATGGTAGGAATGACAATGCAATAGTTCATGCAGCTTTATTTTTACTTTAAGGCAGTCACCAGTGCGGTTAATTACTTTGCATCTTTCTTATATTTTTCAGTACTGCAGCCTTGTGAAGTTGGAAAGTGCTATTATCCCATTTTACAATAGAGAACTGAGACACCAGAACCACTTCTTGCTAGTGCTAGACACTGTGAATTCATCCTGTCTATAAGCACATCCTGTCTATATTAGATCAGTCAGTCCATTACATTCCTGGAAAGACTTTGTACAAGGAGGTCTCTATCCTGTCTCTGCTACAGAATCCAAGAACTCAAGGAAGAAGTAAAACAGGTCATTCAAGTATAACCAAACTAACAAGTTTCCCTCTTGACCTCTTACGGTGGGTTTTTCAACTTCTGTTTTAAAGAGTGTTTCCAGTGAGTCTACAAAAGGAGGCTAAGAGGGAAAAAAAAAAAGTTCTTAGTTGTGTTGCTCTTGATCATAGTAATCTCTCTCTATGACATTCTAGAGGGGTCCCAGCTTCCCATGGAAAATTCTTAGGGTTCTGCAACTGAAATGTGCAATGGGATTTCCAACATTACAGATGCTCTTAAACTTATCAGCATGTGAATCAACATTCTGCTAGTATGTACTAGGATGGTGTGCAAAATGAAAGCAAATGATTTAGCCAAACCTTTTTTTATGTCCTGCGTAGTTCCAGCAGACCTCTTCAGCTGCTATATAGTACCTCCTCTCATTCCCTTTGCTACGCAGGTAATGTTCAGCAATGTCATCTGGGTTACGTTGTTCATTGATATTTATTTTTGGGTCCGTCATGTATGGGTCATCAAAGATCACATAATTGTATTCGTATTCACCACCTGATGTTTCCTCGCTGTAAGATCCTTCCGTAACATATTCGTAGTCTCCATTTTCTCGGGGAAGCCCAATCATGATCGATGGCTTAAGCTGTCGTGGGGTGAGCGTGTAATTTAGTGACTCTCCATGACTGGCTCTACTCAGATCCACTGTATGGTTGGCCTCACTGGGTGCCCCTGTGGTGTTTGTGCAACATGGCAGTGTCGTGTGGTTGGTCTCACCCGGAAACAATGTACGACCAAACCCTGCCATAGAATTGGTGATTTTTTGAGGCTTTTTACTCCTTGGGCTCAGCAAGTGAGTGATTTTTCGATATTCCTTTTTTTTCCTTCGAATCTTGATGAAGGTTCCAGATGCACTCAAAGTATCATTCTTGTTCCCCTCCTTTCCTTTCAGAGTTGTGCGCATGTGGCTCCCTTTCTGTTTTTCTGCCATTAGATGTGAGAACCTTCGACGTTTCTTCATATGCTTCTTATTTATGAATGCCGTACCATTTCTGCCATGACGATTTAACTTACCACTAACAGATTTATCTAAATTTGCCTCTAATCCCAGACTCCCCTTTGCAGACACCAAATTCCATTCCTCATTTGTCATTTTAGATGAATATTTCGCAGCCCTGGACAATAGTGCTTCTAGTGAGTTCTTCACTAGTGCAGGGTTGGAATTAGGGCTTACATTGCCTAACGTATGATCTAAAGAAAAAGTGTCTGCTTGTTTATCTTTGGATAGCTTGGGTTCAGAGAGGCTGGATGCATTAGACCCATCTCCCACAATGAGGTCCAAAGCAAGTGTCAAGTTAGCTGCATGCATGGCATTTTCCACCTTGGTTTCCTCCTCTTCCAGTTCATCATCATAATCACTTGGAAGCTGGTCAGTTCCCACCATGTCTATATCAGATGTGTTCTCTGCATGATGCACAGAATGAGGTCCACTTGTCTTGTCAAAAAATGAGACATTTTTATTTCGTACATGATTTAGAAGAGCATTCATCTTTTGGATGGAGTAAAACTTAATGGCCAGTGAGTTTCGCCTATTCCTTTTACTGTTAATGTTATAATTTCTTCTTCCTCTGCTTTTCTCTTGATGCTTTTCTGAAAAAAATTTACTGTCCTTTCCATCAGTTGGAAGCTCTTCTGCAACATTCATTTGGCCTTCTCCATTGCTCAGCAAGTGTTCACCTGCAGACGTGTTACCATGATTTATTTCATAATTGCTTTGGCTTCTATTCTCAAATACCAAGTCAGTCTTTCCATCACTTGTGCTAGTTAAAAATAAGTCCTCTTCTGCTGTGACTGATGTGTGACTTGACTGGAATGTTTCAGCCTCGATTAGGGGAAGAGGAGTGATACGAGTTTCTAAGAACTTATAGGTGTTTGTGGATTCACTACTATTTATAGGTGTCAGACCTGAGCCAGCTGCCAGCTCAGAACTCGTGGCATCAGTGCCTTCATACTGTTCCCAGGCCAGTGCTGTAAGGTTTTGTTTTTCTTCATCGCCTGTTGCCTTCCTTGAGCTTCGGATGGAGTAAACAGCTGCCAGTTGATCCTGATAATCCAAATCCTCCTTATCTCCTTCTTCTTCTTCCACATATTCTTCAACTGAGGTGGAAACAGCCTTTTTATCAGTCTTGGTGTAAGTGAAATCCACAACATGAAACGTGTAATCTTCCTCATAGTCACATTTAGTATCTCTGAATCTCAGCCTCATGCCGTAACTCATCTCTGGGGTACCCCAGGATGCTAAAAGCCAAGTACCTGCAATTGAAATGAAAGTGGTTTTTTATTTAACTATGCAGTAGTTATGAGAGTGGATATTGCCTATCATGTAAGTGGTCAGGGCAAGTTGCTGGGTTTGTTTCTACAGCACCTGCTATAGCAGAGTGCTAATCCTCATCAGGAATTTCCATAAGCTCTCATTGCAATGAAAAATAAATAATAAATGTAAATAAATAATAGCACATATAAATAAATACATCTAAGAGCTGGAGCTCTTCTCCACAGGTTAACCTGTACCTAGGACCTGAGTCCAAACATAACCCACGAAAGAGATGGATATGAGAAATAAAGAAAGAAACAATATAAAGGATCCTATGTTTAGATCTGGATCTAAGACTGGGATCTCTGAGAGAAAGTTTTAATTTTGTCCTGTCCTTAGTGTTGTACACATTGCCACACGGCATGAGCATTCTGAACAGAACAAATACTTTCCAAGGTAATGTTGACAAACATCTCACAAACGTAGTATTTTACAAGCTTTTGAATGCATAAAGGATGATCTTTAAAAGAATAAAGTCATTTGAATTTCCAATCTGGACACAAAACATGAAACTGCCAATCCGAGGCATCTTAGATTAACTTAAAGGTTTTAATAATTCCTCCAAACCCTAGTCAGAAGATAAATTCTCCATTTGAAACTAGGATCTTTAGAGAACAAAATACAATCTGTTTCCCTAAAAAGCATCAAATCAAGTTCTTTGCTTGTTACAGCTTGCTTTTGGAACTAGCAGAAATTACAGAATAGACAGAATAACAGAGCTTGAGAAAACCAGCCTTTTTTATTAAAAAGGCCACATACAATTTTTCTGTATTTATCAGAGTTTTAAGTGACCTGCGTAGCTCTCCTTATTTCTAACAGCAGCAAATTTACAAAAGAAAATATGCCCTAGATGGAAAGTATAGATCACATACCAAAATCAAGCAAAAGTACAACTTCATTACTGGGAAGGTTTTCATAAAGTCTGATGGAGTTTTAATAATTCACTAGTCTTGAACAATAAAAACCACTTAAGATACAACACATTTTTAACTTATAAGGTCTTGATGCTGTGTAATCACTGAAAACAAGCTTTGAGGACAAAGAATTCATTATTTAAATTGATAAAAGATATAAAAAAACCATTGGTATTTTAAATAGGATAAGGATACATAAACCTTGTGGGATTTTAGGATGATCACGAAGCACTCACAGCCTTCAATGAGGAATAATCTCTGTCCTTTTGCAGGTAATTCTGTAAGTGTGGACTACATGAGTTCTAGCATCACCTTTTCAAGATACAGTACTAATCCTAGTTAGGCATTGAGATGTATACCGATGGACCAGTGATCCGATTCAGTCAGGCAAACTTTACTGCTACTAAATGACCACAAGCGTAAGGTGAGGTGTAGCCACTTTGTCCAATAATAACTAGCATAATTTCATAGAATCATAGAATCATTTAGGTTGGAAGAGACCTTTAAGATCATCAAGTCCAACCGTTAACCTAACACTGCCAAGTCCACCACTAAACCATGTCCCTAAGCACCACATCTACACGTCTTTTAAATACCTCCAGGAATGGTGACTCAAACACTTCCCTGGGCAGCCTGTTCCAATGCTTGACAACCCTGTTTCCAAATATCCAATGTAAACCTCCCCTGGCACAACTTGAGGCCATTTCCTCTTGTCCTGTTGTCTGTTACTTGGGAGAAGAGACCGACCCCCACCTCGCTACAACCTCCTTTCAGGGAGTTGTGGAGAGCGATAAGGTCTCCTCTCAGCCTCCTTTTCTCCAGGCTAAACATCCCCAGTTCCCTCAGCTGCTCCTCACAGGACTTGTGCTCTAGACCCTTCACCAGCTTCGTTGCCCTTCTTTGGACACGCTCCGGCTCCTCAATGTCTTTCTTGGAGTGAGGGGCCCAAAACTGAACACAGTACTCGAGGTGTGGCCTCAGCAGGGCCGAGTACAGGGGGATGATCACTTCCCTAGTCCTGCTGGCCACACCATTTCTGATACAGGCCAGGATGCCATTGGCCTTGGCCACCTGGGCACACTGCTGGCTCATATTTAGCCGGCTGTCGACCAACACCCCCAGGTCCTTTTCCACCAGGCAGCTTTCCAGCCACTCCTCCCCAAGCCTCGGCCCATCGGTCCAGCCTGTCCTTATCCCTCTGTAGCGCCTTCCTACCCTCAAGCAGATCACACTCCCTCCCAGCTTGGTGTCGCCTGCAAACTTACTGATGGTGCACTCAGTCCCCTCATCCAGACTGTTGATAAAGGTATTAAAGAGAACTGGCCCCAATACTGAGCCCTGGGGAATAGTCAATTTGACAGTCTTGGCCCATTTTAGCTAACTCAGGATGGACAAGTATGTGGCAGAGTTGGGAATCATACAGTAGAGTTGATACTGGATTGTTTCCAAGGCCAATCTTAGAATTTCTTTAAAATGATCATTGCTAACCCCAATACTAATTGTGAAGTGAAAAAAAAAGCCAACAAAAAACCCCAAAAAGAGCCTCAGTATAGCATACAATTATGCTATGTGCTAAGTCTGTGTAGCCAACAAAACTCCATACACATCAGTTGCACTGGGGAATGATTCAACATTTTCCAGCATGGTGTTTATCTGAGAAGCTTTCTTTCCTACTTAGGTAAATCCTTATACGTTGGAGATTAAAAAATGTCTTAGAAGAGCTGTCAAACACTATAGTTTTACCACTTACCGACATTGTCCATTTCCACTGTGACCGATTCTCCACTCATTGGGAAAAGGTTCAACACATCTTCGTATTTCTCTCGATACTGAAAAGAGTGCCCAGAAAGGCGAACAGAGACAATCTCATCATGAGTGCCAACGCTGGAGAAGTGCCACTGAACCACATTATCTTGGCAAAATCCAAGGATTTCACTGCTGTCAGATACATAGCCATTTATTGCTAAAAGGAAAGCAAAATAAAAGTGGTCTCAATATTTTCAGAGTAAGACTTTTAAAACCTCCTGTTCTTTAATGTCAGTTCACTGAACTGGACTCACATTTGCACCTGGAAAGAGACTGGCACAGGGCTGAAACCATGATAGCCCTGATGGAGATTTCAGCTCTGGAAATAGTATCTCTAAGGCAGCAGGGTGCTGCATCAAAGTTAAATAACCCCTGCCTTTGCTTCAGGGTCCAGAGCCAGCCTGGTCCCTAAAATATTGCATATTTCTGTACAGTGTCATCTGGCATGGTTAGAAGTTCACTGACTCTCTAGAGATTCCCTGATTGCACTACATCTGAGAACAAACAATCACTGAATGCTGAGGTTCACATGAGCTTTCGTAATATTCAGCTTGATGTTCACATGAGCTTTCATAATATTCAGCTTGATATCCCACTCACTGTGCATTATGTTCGAGTTATAGAACTTGGGATCGTCCCTTTTAACGCTGGCAGGGTTGCTGCAGTAGTCCTTGATGTTATCCTCTATGTACCAGCTCTTATTTTCATCAAACACAGCAAACATTGCCTGCTGCTCCTCATCTGCCTTTTTCTGAAAGACAATCAACACAGCAGTTACATTTTATGAGCAGAGACATGTATCAAGGACTCAATCCTACTATCTTTCTTACTTACTATGTAAGCAATATAAACTTCACCAGAGTTGTGGTAAGCGTGATCCAAGGGCTAAGTGAAAGGGAGTAGGGGGTCAAGACTTCAAGGTGACAATCCCACTATTGCAACCAACCTGTGGTGGAGCACTGAGCAAGCCACTAGCACTGCTGATATACAGATGGTATAGGACTGGGCTCTCTCTAAAAGGACCGGCCTCCTGGTTTGACCTGAGCACAAGCTTTTGACATTTTTTTTCTCCCAAGTGACGCTCAAGTCTTTGCCAAGCAAGATTTCAATGGATGGCAAAGAACCACTCTCCCAGAAGTCTCCCATGTTGTTTCGGTTGCTCTGGATTCAATGATGCCCGAGATTGTCAGACCCTGTTGAGTTATATCTGTTACAGAGAGGGATCAGCTCAGATCTGAATGTCTTTAGAGTGTGAAGGTATAATAGTATAATAGCCTATTGGTTTAATTGCTCTCTACACGACAGTTCTTTAAGGGGAGCAAAACAAAATTCACTGGAGACAAATAACATTATTTGAGCAAAATCTATCTCTAAGAGGTTGCCAAACATGTTACCTGCACGCCCTTCTGTGTCAATGCTTCACTTTTACAAATCAGAAGTGGGCCAATCAGTCCAGAGGCTATGTCTCTCTCAATATCTACAGCACTATGATATAGCCTTGTAATACATTGTGCATCCTGTGCAGTGGGTTGGTCCGTTTTAGCAATTTTCCATTCGTAAGTGTATGTCTTCCCTGGTTCAATTCCTCTACTCTGGGTGCCATTGTCTAAGGAAAAATAAAGGAGAACAGTAATGATACCAACTTAGAGCCAGATCTTTATATAACATCAGGCTGCACCTTTTAATGAAATTGGTGCAGTTATGCCATTTCAAGCTACCTCTGAGATAACTGAAGTTCAGCGTGAACTTTTGTTTCTCTCTAAAATCAAAAACAAGAACAGAAAATTAAGACACCAAAAAAAGGGTATTTGTCTATGCTTTGCAGATAATACCTTGGTTTCTCTATAAGGCAACACAACAGGTCAGCAGAGGCAGAGCATAGAACTGAGGTCTCCCAGTCATGCACATTCCTAGCCACTGCACCTCCTTCAAAGCAATGAAACCCTCCACAACAGTTAGTAGTATGCGAAATGTAATTCACAAATTTCTTACTTGTGGGATCCAGCGGATAATCGGCTCCTTCTGCATTCTTTGAAAGTGTCACTCCATGGAAGTAAATGCTGTAGGGTCGACTGGCCTTATTTTTGAATACAATCTATATTGATAGGCAAATGAAAAAAAAAAGTATTTAGTATTCAGCAAATCCTTGTCTGAATACATAACAAAGTTTCAACTACAGTAGAATTTGGCTGGTTTCAGCCCAGGAAGTGCTGGAAAGGCAAAGGGATGCCTTAAATATTGTCTGATAATATAAACCTACAGTCTAAATACTACTGGTACCCTGCTGCTGAGCTCTGTAGAGCCCATTGAGTGAAGTTCAGCTTCTTACATCTGGTCTCCGGAAAAATCTAAAAAGAACACTTGTTCTTCCAGCTACTAGGCACACACTAGCTCAGGGAATATTGAGTTATTGACTAAAGTTCTTAAGAACCTTCAATATGGGAAAAAACAAATTTAAACACATTTAAAAACAAATCTTGTCCCAGATTCCAAGACCCAAAGGGGAGATGAGAGGAAAAGGCAAAATGTCCTGCCTATTCTTGCTGAAACCAGGAAAAAAGAAATGTGCTAAACTCAGAGTCAGAGTCATGGTGGCAATTAAAGGTCATGAAACTTTGTGATGCATCATTAAGTGACAACAGAAAGACAAGTGGATGTGACAGCAGCACAAGCTTGTAATGCAAATGCTTTGTAGTTTCATTTCATAACTCCAGGAAAGAACATTTAATTATGAAAACTGAGTACCATTGTCTAAAACAGCCAGAAAAAATAACAACAGAGGGAATGAGGGGCTCAAAGTTTAGCCTCACGTCCAAATCCCCCCAGAAGTTCACCTTGATATAGTTTTTTTTCCACTTTAGACCAGTGTCAACATATAAATATATTTTACAAAGAATATGAATGAAGTGTGTTTATATTGTAAAATAAAGCACAGTCATGGAAACTATAGAGGGAATGCTGAAACATTTAAGCTAAATACTGTCACTTGCGATCATACCTTTTAATAGGGCCAATATTTATAACATTATATTTTTTTTACAAAAACCCAAATCAAACTAGTTCTTTTGTATTTCTGCCCAACAGAAAATTATGTAGAAATAATCTCTGAATTTATGTTACTTACTTTGACTTTGTCATTGAGTTGAGCTCTGATAATAGGGCCCAAGATTCCAGTTTCCTTGGGACGAAGATTTTCCAGGCGTTTAGTGAAGCTGGCATCTGTATATTGCCTAAAAATAGCCTTTTTATACTTTTTACCTATGAGATTCGAGAAGTTGTCCAAGTGCTGCGCTTTATAGTGTCTTAAAAATAAATGAAAAGACAAATAATCAACAAAACTTGAATAGAGACATCTATTAGAATACAGAATTAGTACTCAAGCAACTAGTAGAAACCCCACATCTTGGGAAAAAAATAAAATCCAAACCATAAACTAACCTAATGCTCTTCACCCCAAATTCTAACCTAAATTAGGTAAGAAGCAGCTTGAAACATTATTTGTGTTTTAGTATCACATATAATCAATTAGTATCAGAATTTACATTTAATTTAATAGGGTATACATGCAAGAAAGAAAGAAATTGAAGCAGCAGCTACATTTTCAAGATAAGATAGCAGAAATCACTGCTTTCCTTTTATAAAGGCATAGTTGAGCATAGAAAAAAATAAACAATTTGCTTACAGTAGCAAAGACTCTAGGATAGACAGGAACAGATAATCTTAATCCCAGTCAAGCACCATACGATAAGTAGTGTTACACTCAGGTTTAAAAACATTAGAATTGTTAATGCTGAGAGCAAAACTAGGATAAATACTGGGAAGCACCACAGAGTAACATGTTTGTCCTGGTCACTTGCGCTTCAGAAAAGGTTACTGAACAGGGATAAACTCTCTAATTTTGAACAAAGGAGGAAAAATCAGAGCACTGGGGTGGTTAAGTGATGCCATGTAACTAGCAGGGAAAGATATAAAAGCTTGCTCCATGCAGTCCAAGAGCAAATAAGAAGGGAAGCAAATCATACCAAAGAAGGAGGAATACTTAAAGAGTTATGTGAACACTATATTCTAAGGGGGTATATGAAACTATAATCCCATACAGGGTAAGGGATTTGTCTTGTTCTGCTTAAATCCTTAAAGGTTCTTATGAACATCAGCTTGTAAAGTCACCAACACTCTAGCAGTGAGGAACTGACAGATTGCAAATTTAACCTTACAGTGCGCTGGTAGCGTTGTGTACTATGACCTCACATATGTTACAGATTTCCTTCTATTTACCTTAAGTCGAACAAAATAGCCTAATATGCTTCCTTACGTATGACTTTTACTACATCTACATTGGTGCCGTGCAAGAGAGACCTCTCTTTCTCCCATTCCCTAAACACTTCATTGTACCAAACTTTTAAAAACTTTTATTCTCCAGAAATATTCCCTCCCTCCCTTTTCGTTCCTCTTAAGGATTGTTCATTTCAGCAGAATTCATGTTGAAAAGTAATTTAGAAAATAGGCTTGTATGCTACTTAGGGCATTTCCTAAGTCATCTTCATATTTTGGGCTCCCCGTTAGAGGCAAAAGAAGGTGTCCACTTTTGGGCTCCTCAGCAAAGAAAGTAATTGACACACTGGTGAGAGTCCAGTGGAGGGCCACCATGGTGGCTAGGGAGTTAGAGCACATGACATAGAAGCAAAATCACGGTTTATTTAGTCATGCAAAGACACAGCTAAGGGAGCATCTTATTTTTATCTTCAACTATCAAATGGGAGATTATAGAGAAAACAGAACCAGACTCTTCTCAGAGTTGCATAGTGAAGAGATGAGATACAACGGACACAAGGTGCAACAGGAGAAAGTCTGATTAGATATAAGGAAAAGCATTTTCCCTGTGAGGTTGCAAAGGTGCCAAGAGAAGTTGAGGAGTCCCCATTCTTGGAGACAATGAAAACTCAACTGGATAAGGCCCTGTGCAACTGGATCCAACTTTGCCGTTGGATCCCCAGAGGTCCTCTCTAACTTGAATTATTCTGTGATTTCATGTTAACATTCCATATAATGTTGTCAAAGTATTATTTTACCTATCAAGGCTGTCTGGAATACTTGGGGCATAATCCCAAGTAACTTCTTCTGCAGCGATGAAATATTCCCAGTTTTTGACCATAAGACGCTCTTTATAGGAAAGACGACTCTTCTTCACCTCTTTGTCCCCACAGTCTCTTATAGTGAGGTAACCGTGCATTCCAGCTAATTGAGAAGAAACAGTACCATAGTGATTTTCCATTTTATGAACCCTTACCACTTCAACTGCATTTCTCATTTCTTTAGCTAAGGCTGCCAGCAAGCATTTGTTCATCTGATTGCCATCTTTTCAGGCTTGAAAAGGATGCATCCATGTAGACTATGTATAAGCTGGGAGCCTTCCAAGGAGCCCATATTAATCAAATGGAATACAGAAGCTCTCTCAAATAGCTCTCTTTGAAAATACCAGCTGAACAAATACGAAGCTATTTTTTTTTTCCTGTTTTTTTTTCCAAAACCTGCCTTCCAGCTCTTGTAAGAGAGACATTTCTCTCATTCTTTATAACAGAATTCTGATCACTGCTGAGAGACACAGACCAGTTTTCAAATCATGAACAGCAAATATTTTCATCAGATCGAGCGAGTCTTAGCTGAAGGTGCTCAGTTTCTCAGGAAACAAGTGGTTCCTTACTCATTTTATAACGGTGCTTATCTGAACAGCTCACAGAGACTTAGACGCTGGAGTACTGATTCACAGTTGCTCTGTGATCTGCACACAGCAGTAAAGCTGCAGATAAGAACGCCTTTTAGCTCATCGTGCACTTCTCATTCCAACAGAATGCCCTGTTCTCCAGTGGTTTCTTAGTGAAATGACAGCCATCTGAAACACAGTAACTGTACCATTGCAAAACAGAAGCAGCCTCTTGGGACATAAAGAGGAGAAGGACAGCTCTACAATTGCCTAATAAATAGACGTTTCCTTGCCTTGGAGGTGCTTTTGGACAAGAGAAGATATCAGCCACCTTCCTTCCTCACTCACTGTCATATTTACTGTGGTTGATGTTCCTCCCACTAGGTTAACAGTAGAAACTCGGTGATGTCTTTGCTCCATGGACTGGCCATTGATATGAATGGAGAAAATTTCCGGCTTGGAACTCATTCCTATCAAATGCCAGCTAATGTTGTCATACGCACAAGCCTCTAAATCTGAAAGAGAAATGAGAGTAGGGTTCAGAATACAGGCAAATCATGCAAGTTCCCTATGCACACTAGGTCTGAAGTGAATCTTCGCTCAGAACATTAAAAATAAAAATATCTGACTCCTGTGATCAGTGTTTGCCATAAGAGGGAGTTTCAGAAGCTTGTAAATGGAACAGATACCAAAATCCTGTATGTCAGTGGAAGATAGGTGTTTAAATTTTACATGCAAGTGACAACCTGACTTACAGTGAGCTGGGGAAGAAGGAAGAAAACCAGTAGCCTCTTCTGGAAAGCTGATCTGTCCTTGTTGAGGTGGGGGGCGGGGAGGGATGGAAGGCAAGGATCCAAACTAAAGAATGAGGTTGTATCTAGTGACAGTAACTACCCTATCCAACATTTGTTTTAAAAAAAAAAACAAACCACACACAAACACCTAAGACAGTCTTTTGTATTTGCTTAATGGACTGGACAGAGATATGAAAGTAGTTCCTTAGGAGAACAAGGGGAAACATTAGCAACAGAATAGCCCCATTACCACCTTCTTAGTCTTCCTACTTAATTGTCTAATTTAATGGTAACTGACTTTCCGATTCCAGGAAGTTCTTCACCTAGTATTTTCTATATGCTGTAAAACCAGCAGTTCACTTAACCACATCACTCTCTCCCCATCAGCTGAGTAAAACAATGAGGGATTTCTTATTTTTTTAAAGTTAGTAATCCTGTTCTTCAAGCAGAACTCTTCTTAGAGGTAATCTTGTTGTTCTTATCAGCAATATGGCATGACTTCCTTCCAGCAGCACAGCTTCTCTTCTAGAATTTAGATGCTCACAGACATGTTCTAAAAAAGGCTGTATCCTATTCCTCAACATTCCTGTTCTCTTGTGTAAAAAGCAAAGGTAATATTCAGTCTTCATCAATGTTAATTTCATTTAACATAAGCATAAACAGTACCTGGTAATGTTCCATCAGTATAGCCATTAATTGTATACTTGAGTGATGCTGATCTTTGCCAACTCTTGTTTTCATCAAACACTCCAAACATCAGTACATACTCCTTGTCGAAAAGTTTCTGTGATCCATCCTCATTTAGGCTTCCTATGAAGAAGGAACAACAGGTCTTAATTTGAAGCAGAAGTAAAGCAGTTTTCGCATCAATGTAGTGGCATTAATGTGTATTTAATGAGCTTGCTTCACCTGTTAGCATGTACTGGCTGAGTCTGACCAAAACAAGACCTTAAGAATGCTCATAAAGTGATTTTGTTTCTGAAAGTACTTTTGGGTTGGGTAACCACAAAATCAAAAGTCTAATATCCCTAAGGAGATTAAACAACATGCAATGAATTGCCTCAGACAATTCTGGCAATGTGTTGTAGAGATTGCCTTAATGAATGGGAGTGCCAAACAGCCTTCTGTCCGCAATCAGATGCTGGCCTCTCTTTTGAGACTGTGAGGCAAGGAGAAGAATGATGACAGAGTCGCCTGCAGTGTGAACACTGCCTTTTCAAGCACTACACTGAGGTCATCAGCTCCTTTAAAAAAGCCCAAAACCTGGTTATAAGAACCCATCTGGTTGAGTTTGTGATACAGGTGTGATTTCTATCAACAAGTAGAATTCATTCTGGACATGCCACACAGAACTGGGGTGCTTTTACTGATTCTTTCTGTAGATTGCTCACATCAAACACTTCCATTTGCTACTTTCAATACATAATCCGGGACTAAAACAAATACCCCTCTGGATTGCAGGAACTAAGAATTTGGGAGCTTGCTGATTATTCTACTTAGGAAGAGACACTGGCAGTGGAAGCAGCTATCTTTAATGTAATCCTTTTAATTTATGAGAGACTACAAAGTCCTGTTTTCCTGCACAAAAGAAGTCTCATATCAACAGAGCAATTTATCTGCTTGTCACGCAAAGAACATTCAGTCAGTGCTTTAACTCAAAAGTCCACTTTTTATAACCTTTCCAGGTTATACCACCTATGCTGCTCTTAATGGGTCAGACTGTGGTGGATTGACTCTAGCCAGAAGCCAAGCACCCATGCAGCCACTTCAATGCTTCTCTGCCCACCGTAGGACAGGGGAGAGAACAGGAAGAAGAAAAGTGAGAAAACTTGTGGGTGGATAAAGATGGTTCAACAGGTGAAGTAAAGAGGGGAAAAAACCCCAAGCAACACAAAGGAAATCACCCATCATTTCCCACAAGCAGACTGATGCCCAGACAGTCTGTCAGGAACAGTCACCTTGGAAGTCAACACTCCTCATTCCCCCCACACTGCTGCTTCTTCCTCTACCTCCAGTTTTTATTGCTGAGAATGATGTTACATGACAGGAAATATCCCTTCAGCCAACTTGGTTCATCTGTCCAGCTGTGTCCCCTCCCAACCTCTCGCCCACCCCCAGCCTACTAGCTGGGGAGGTCTGACAAGGAAAAAGAGAAAGCCTTGACACTGTGCAAGCACTGTTCAGCAACAGCTAAAACATGGGTGTATTATCAACGGTATTTAGCCACAAATCCAAAACACAGCACTGTATGAGCTGCTGTGAAGAAATTAACTCCATACCAGCCAGACCAAATACACAGGCATGTTGCACACCTACCACACGCAGTGCCCAGTCAAAGAAACTCTGTTCAGAAATCTTAAAAATGTAAGTAGTTAGCCATTTGTCTTTACTCTAGCTAGAAACATATGCTCAAATTGTCTTGAAGGTAGTGGTCAAACCAAACCATCTCAAACTCATATCCAACTCAAGCCCACAATATATGCATGAATTTGAGAAGCATGAGAAGGAAAGAAAGCAACTAATTCCAAAGCGTTTGTCCAGATTAACTCCACCAGTATGCCATAAAATGCACATATACACACGAACACAAAGAAAACCCAAGAAAATTTGGAAAATAACAAGTCCTAGATAATACTGAAAGCACTAATTCACAAAAAACTTCAGGAGGAACATAATTAATATTAATGCCACTCCTTTGAGGTGGTATGAGTAGGTGTGTTCTGCAATTAAATGGGTATCTATCAGTGAGAAGAGTGCCCTTGTACGACCCACACTGAACCAGTTATAGGTTTACTTTCAGGAAAGCTTCAAGGTCCAAATCCACGCAGTCTGCAGTCTATACAAAATATTTGACTCAAACTGCAGGGGAAGAAGATCAAGCTAAATAACTCACAGAGCTTTCACTAAAAGAAGGATATATAACTTGGAAAAATTTAGGATTTAAGGGACCAGCAAGTAGTTTAAGTAGTTTACACAGTGGTATGCTGTTTCAAGCTTCCCTCAAATCAGTGGCATGCACCTAGCAGTTATTTATACGTCTGACAAGACACCAGTTCGTATTAGTGGAGATGGAATTCAATGACTCAAACTGATAAAATCCCAAGTCCCTGACTGCATGCAAAGCAATTTTCAAAGACTTATAATCTGTTCAAATTTGGCCATATTTTCAAAAGACTAGCAAAAGACACACTGCTCTGCGATTTCAAACCCATGTTACAGAAGAAAGAGTGCTACAGCCTCTTGATCAGACAGCCTTTAGAAGGCACAGGTAAAACAATTATTTCCCGCCTTATTCTCTGGAATGGCTGAACCATTTTGAACGAAGCTTTAAAAAATATTTATTACAAGAGAGGAAATTTGAGGTCGTATATTTCTCAGTTAAGCAACTGAAAACGCAACCAGTACAGGCAAATATATCTATTAACAGTGCTTTCTGTCCATCCTATAATTATAGGATGGATCTGCATGAAAGCTGGCATTTAAAAACTTTAACATCTAAAAGAAAGATGTTGAAAACCATTTACTTTACACTGCATGTAAAGATGTGAAAAGGCAAATAATGTGTCTTCCCTCATTATCATACAACCTTAATTTTATTAAGAGATGAAACTATATTACCTTATAGTAGTCTTAAAGCATTTTATTACCTTTCTTACAGATAAGCAGTGCTCCAATCAGACCAGAGTTAAAATCCATTGCCATGTTCTCATGAGAATAATATGCATAAGTAAGACAAGGAAGGTCAGCTTCTCTTGGACCAACTTCTTCTGTTATATCCCACACATATGTGTAGACCTGGCCTGGAAGTACAGCATCATCTCGTTTTTCTGCAGATGATGTTCTGTCATCATATAGGGAGCCTGCCAAGAAAAGAGTCAAGAAGGTGGCATGAAGATGAAGAGCAATTAAAGCATCCAGAATGTCCTCCTACAATCAATTCCAAAAGCTTGTTTTGTTTCTTGCCTATATGATACTTCAGCTTCAAAGAGATAACTCATGATTCCACTTACATTGTGGAGAGCAGCATAGGGGAGAGTAGCTATTCCACCATCTGTTTCTTACAGATTAAAGATTTCCTGGTACGGCCATCACTGCCAAAAGGTGGGGCTCTTCATCAGTCTGACCAGGGTTAGGATGGCATGAAGCTTCAGCCCCTGCTCACTGATACTCTGTGGAGTAATACTGCCCACTTTGTCAATGTTCTAATTGTCTCTGTCTCATAAAGCCATTGCACAGGCTAGCATTGCCTTGCTGCCTTAGACCTTTTGTGCACTGCATATCCAGATGGCAGTAATGGCTCGTATCTATGCCTACCGTATTCAACAAATCTCCAATATGACAGAGAGGAGCGAGAGAATCAAAATCCTAGGTGCAAAAGGCGCATTAATAAGACAGTCAAACTGAATTGCCTATCACTTCCAATAACACGTTCTGTGTAACTCCATGAGATGGGGCTGCAAAACTCTTTTTGTACTGACACAACAAAGAAAGCCTTGAATAAATTTGTAAACTGCAGGTCAGAGCTCTGGCTTAGCACCCAAGGCAGGGCAATCCAAGAAGCATGGGCAGTCAAACTCACTCTGTGCTAGTGCAGACATTTAACTGTCAATTTGGTCACAGTTTATGATCTCTTTTTGCTAGCCTCATGAGGGTTCCAGGAACAAAACACCACAAAGCTGAGCATCAGAACATCATGATCAGCACTGTCAACTGCCTTTACCAATAACACCTTGATGTATGCTATTGCAAGGGATTTGGAAAAGTTTTTAAGACCTGTATTTAAGAGTTTACATGTCCTGAAATAGAATATTTTGCATTTACATGGGAGATGGACTAAGTGACCCCCACAGGTGCCTTCCAACATCAATCACTCTGTGATTCTGTGAAACAGTATTAGCACACAGGCAGCTGGTCAGGAGACTGTGCATGTCAGATAACACTCATATTCCTAGTGTTACACTGATGAACAAGAAAGGAGCTAACAATGGGTGTAAAGTTTTAATCCAGGATCAAGATATTTGTGTTACACACATCCCCAAACATTGGTCTGGGCCCCTCTCAATACTTCATGCAGTAGTCTACAAGTAAATGAACAAAACACGGAGTTTTTATAGGATTTACCTTCTGTATTTTTGTTGTAAACTATGCCTTGGGGGTGAATACTGACCGGCTTGTCAGCCATATTCTTAAGGTGAACTACTAAAGTATCTCCCACTTCAGCACGCAGAGTTGGTCCCAGAAGTCCTGTAGTTATTCAGGATAAAGAGAGAAGAAAATGTGAGCGAAACAGTATGTGTAGTGAAACGAAGCAGTTCTCTCCTCCCATTAGGGAACGTGAGCTCTCAAAGTACAAGTTTTAATGGTTGGACCCGATGATCTCGGAGGTCTCTTCCAACCAGAACAATTCTATGATTCTATGATTCTATTCTAAGTTGCAAAATTAATACAGGCAGAGAACGTAGTACCACTGCAATGAAGATGTACCGTAAAAAGGCAAGTGGGTATTTAAAACCTGCAGCTCATAGTCAGAAATGTTATAAGTTGTATATCTGGCAACTAGCACTTAAAAAAAAAAGTCACAGGAAAATGGTAGATTTGAAAAAAAAAAAGTTATTTCCAGACACAGAAAATTTATCAAAAAGTTCATGTTGAGGTTCATTGGGAATTTCAAGGAATCCTTCACATACAATTTAATTAAACAGTTTTAAGGCAGACATTTTATAGTTTAAAAGTTTAGAGAAAGGTGTTCAAGTGCGTTTCTTTGAATAGCGCACTCAATACCAGAAGTCACAGAACAAAAAGATCTTTCAATCCCAAAATGTTATCTAAAGAAATAACCAGTTCCATGTTGCAAATTTCTTGAGGCATAGCCTGCAAAAGGTTGCAAGAGAGGCTCTCTACTCCCCATGTTGCAAAAATAAGCAATGGAAGAAACCTGCTAAGACAGCCTCTGGCTTGTTAGCCTCTTTCCATGTAAACTATTTTGTAAATTTCTTTCTCTGAAAAGAAAGCAGCAGTTTCAGAAAACACAAGAGAACAAACAAAACTGGAAGGAATCAGATCATAGACTAGATCTTCCAGGGCAACTTGTAACAATTTTGTATCACCAACCTCATGCACATTTACTTCTAAACCTAAATCTGAACATCTAGCATCTGAAGTTATTTTATCTATTAATATGAAGTGCAGACAGACTATATAAGTACTCTGCATAAGTATCAGAACACAAGTACCATACTTATCTATGGCATAAGTACGAGAACTTGCCTCCATCCATTTAAAGCGTCTTCAAACAGTAACAGACGCAAAGGCAAGGGGACATCTTTCACACTCAACCTCATAGTTTTTCTTTTTCTTTCCACTGATCTATCAGAAATATATTTAGCCTCAGGCCTTAAGCTCCTTCCATGTGAATTTATAGTGTCACCACTGTGACTGTGCCGTACAAGTCTAAATGCGTATAGGAAGTCTCATCAGATGCTGAAAACAAAGGGAACAACTTTGTACCGTGCAATTAATCTGCAGATAGCGCTGAGCCCCAGCCTCTGAAAATCCAACCTCTCTATGGCCTTTGAAAGCCTAGTGCACTGTAGAGACCTCATGCCCTGTGCGTATTTGGTTTATGTGCAAAACAACGGAGACAAAAATACAAGTTTGCTTAGCTTGTTACTGGCTTTATAACAAGCAACAAACAACACTCAGAACATTTTCTTCCTGTTTACCTGCAAATATATTTGCTGGCTTTTCTTTTTTAAAATCCGCTTCATATTCTCTGTAAGAAATTTTCTTAAACACAGGATCTGAATGTCCCAATCTGAAACCAAGAGAGTTACAAAAAAAAAAATTAAAAGGACAACGGTTCCCAGAAATGCCATTGCTGTTTAACGGATATCTCAGAAAATGAATTCTGGAATTACATTTAATCACTTCCACATTTTGCTGAAGGCAAGGCACACAATCCAACTCTTTGTAGCGTCTTCCCCTCTCCCTCTTACTCTATCGAATCTATGACGTTCCTGAGCTAGGCCATTTCATATTAGACATTCAATTACAGTACCTAGCACAGTTTACCCCTGATTTTGCTGGTGATTTCTATAGGTCCTTTTGATTCTGTGATGAAGATGGCTTTGTTTTGTCCATTTAAGATGCAGAGGAAGATGTCTCGACCATGCTTAACCTAGAAAGCATCTGACAAAACACAGTGAAAGAAACCTGAATTTCTCTTTACTCAGCCCCATGCTTGAACTTTAAGACTCACCACAAGGATTCTACAAGAGCATTAACAGCAAGCTCTTGTGGCAGCAATGACCTTGGAGGCAAGCACAAAACTGTCCCCTGACAACAACTAAGGATCCCGCAGCAATTGCTTTCTGAGAAACACTGCAAGTGTCCTGAGTCTTGTTATGTAAATGTTTCAGGCACCCAGTAGACCACACAAGGTTTTCTTAGAAAATATTTAGGCAGGCAGAAGGAAACCAGCACACAATGCTTCAGGAATGAAAATAATGACAAGAAGAGGGCTGGAGGGATAATAGCCTGTATTTAGTTTCACATTTATTGGTTGATTTCTTATAGTATGTATGATGACTGGATCCAACAGTAATTCCACTTGCCTTTTTTTTAATGCCCCTTCAAGCACATTTGATAATGGGGAGCTGATGTGTTGCTCAAGCATAGAGAGACTGGGCAGAGATAACACAGTGAGCTCGCTTCAGTGACATCCAGGGTCCATAAGGGGGAGACCTGTTTTTATAGAGATCTTTTGTAAATCCCTCTGCGACACACTCTCGCAACAGAAGAGTCAGGCAGCAGCAGTTCATGTTTCAGTTCATTCCCCTCTCTTTGAAGTCACTGATAAAATTTTGTTTCACTCTTTAAGGAGAAGGACCTGATCCATAACTTTCATTGACAAGTGCTGCCCTAATGTGGCAACGTTCAACAGAATATGCACATAAGACTACGGGGTGGAAGAGGAAATTTATCAATGCCAGTTGTATAGCTAGAAGGAACAAAATACGTAGCTTGCTTACACTTCTGAAATCTCAGACTACGCAAGCAGGTCTAGTTACATAACTTTGGGACACGGCAGCAGCAACGTTGCATGCACAGATAATACGCTTTCATTTCGCTCTGAAGTGTCTTATAAATATCCCTTGTACATGGTAACAAATCTCTATGACAATAAGACAACTGACACTCAGAGAAGTTAAGTGTCCTTTTCCAGCCTGTATGATTGGAAAATTAAGGAAATAGTTCAGGAAGAACCCATTTTCTTTTCAGCTTCTCTTCAGTTATTTAGAACCAAAAGCAGCGAAGTATCAGATTCTTACACTGTATTTAGACATTAGGCTTCTACTGAAATCAGAGCAAGTTACATACCCAAATGCCTTTGGGATCCAAGCCATTAACTCCCCCTTAGTGAGTATCTTTGTGTTGTTGTTGTTTTTGTGTGTTTGTTTGTTTTGGGGGGTGGGTGTTGTGGTTGGTGGTGTTTGTTTGTTTTGTGTTTTTTGGTTGTGTGTTTTGGTTTGGGTTTTTTTTTTTTTTAGGTAAATTTCTATAAGCTCTACAAAGTTCACCAGACCCATTCAGGATGTGACTTGCTCTAAATACTTATGTGAGATATCTCAATAGGCACTGTGTATGAAAACCTCCTAGCTAATCACAGAGTATTTCAACTGAGGTTTGAGGCAGTCTTGTGGGTCTCTACTGCATGAAAAGTCTATCTACAGTGTGACATTTAACAAAACAGCAGTTGATGCTTATATTGATGCATCCAGTGCAGATGAGAATGAAGTTCTAATTACTAAATTCACATGCCTGGGTCAATACTTAAATGGCATTTGGCTTCATATTCCTACATTTAAATCCTGTTTTCTTCTGTCTTGCCAGTTTGACATTATGCTTATACCAGTTATATTAAACTTCCAAGGGGAGTTTTAGAAATCATAGAAACTTTGTTTTAGTTAAGTCTTGAAAAAAGAATAGTTAGAAAGTCTAATTCTGAACTGGAAATGTCCTTTCCATAACATCCAGAAATGCAACACATATTTAAAAAAAAAAAATCACCATCTAAATAAAAATAAAGAAAACAAGCCACCCACCAATATAAATAAAATGCAGTAGTATCCAAATACACCCTTCAATGTAGGGGAACAATTTGTACCATTTCATGCCACTTCATGAACAAGTAAAAGCTGTGTATGGTGACTATAGTGAGCACAGCATAAGAATGAAGCCTAATTTAAACAGAATTCTAAATTACGTCCAAGTTTTGTCATCTGTAGCATTGCACTTGCAGTGTTTATAATCCTAAGGATAATAGTGGTAATACAAATAAGATATTTTATATGCTTGATTGGCATATGCATGAAGGCTGGCCATTCTGCAACACTATCTAAAAAAAAAGAAATTAGTTTTTTCACTTAATAAAGTATAGCAACGCTTGATCCTATTACTCGGCAGAACACAGGATGGACATTTCACAAAAACTACTCAACAACTCAGAAACAACATAGCTAGTTCCAAAGTTCATCAGGCTCTGATTTAAGTGAAAGTGATAGTATCCAAATTGGAACATATTTATTCCTGCAGTGAATTCTAAAGTCTGAAAGTTTTCGAAACCTTACCAAACCATGGCTCAACTTAACATTGCTCAAAATCCATATACCTAAAATAATTACATTAAAAAACCAAACAACAAACATCAGCCCACACAGAAGATGATAAAAGCAAAGCCCTGGAATATATTTAACAAAAGTGCTCTGAAAACATAAAACCAATTCTATCCACTAATGAAGTAAATAAATAGGAGCTTTTAATACTTCACTGGCTCCAGCTCAGATCATACTGTTTAAAGTCACACAAGTTCCTCTGAAATCAACAGATCAGGCTCTAAAGTCCTCCTGGGCTCTAAAATTCCACAGGAGACCGGAGACATAAAACACTTTCAGTCACAAGAAAGGACTAGTTTCATCCTTCTTATCCTGTACTTTGTTACCTGGACTTTTCCTCAGATTGCGGTTTGTAGGTCCAGCTAGTGATCTGAGCAGCTATGTAATGCTCCCTGACCTTCACAGCTCCCACCACATGCTTCTCTGAGTCTGGCCACCATGAACCAAGCAGAAGCAAGAGAAAAAGACGCACGCAGTGGAGTGTCATGGTACAGATGCCTGTTGATGCTGCTCTGGAAGACAAGGCAGAAGCCGCTGCTTTTATTGCTGCTGCTGCTTCTAACTTCCCCTCAGAAATGAAATAATTGTGATGCAAGAGGGTAACAGCATTTGCTACGCTCAGGTCATTGCTCTTCACCTCCTCCTCCCCTTACTGACAGGGATCCAATAGAGATAAAAAACTGTTTAAACTACCTTCCTTCCCCTCCTCCACACCATCTTCAGTGAGAGACAAGCACCAAGGAGAGGCAGCTTCAGCCCCACTACAGACTGTGGTTGGGTCATTGCCTACTGAAGCAGCAGGATATCAGAGGCAGAAAACAATTACTTAGATTACTTACAATTACAGGATGTTTGACTTGCATGGTTAGGAAGAAGGGGGGCATATTCTCTGTCTTCCCAGAAAACAGAAACCCAGCACATGGCTGGCACTGATGGAAATTTCCCAGTTAGATGCTACATCTCCTATGAAATCATTCCCAGTTAGAAAGCAAAAAGTGGATGCAGAGCTAAATCTAGCTCATATTTAGTTCAGATCACCATATACTGCATACTCAAAATAGTAAGTCAGTAACCTTTCCAAACATGTTGTCAGCTTCAGTTTGGTTCCCACTACACTCTGAAGTACCTCAGGTAATGGATAACGAACGGGCTTCTCGGTGGCAGCTAACAGGTCAGCCTGAAGACTTGCCTGTAGACAGAATCCTTCTAATCTAGTCTTGATTAGAATTTGTTGACATTTATCTAAAGAGAAACGATTAGGAAAATACCTTTTGATAAGCTAATTACCAATGTCAACTATATTACCAAAAAACGTTTCCCTGCTTTTGCCAGTGTTGAGAAGTTTGTCAAAACAACAAGAAAATTGCTGAGCGTGTTTCCCGTACACTGGGATTACTGGAAAAAGAAAAAAAAAATCTCTTTTTTTTTAATGGATAGAAAATTACAACATTTTCAATAATGTTTTGCTAATGTTTTCATGAAAAAATGACCCAAAATCCCAAATCAAAATAATTCCACTCCAGGTCCAGACAAAAACAAAGATATTTCCTCAGATTACTTCAAAAGAAAATCTGATCAATTCTAGGTTTGATATATTGTTCAACAGCAGAAGGGTCTAACTGGCAGCTTGGTTAATTCTATCCAAACTATAGGGTATCATATGGCCTTAGAAGAGATAGGGAAGATGGCTGGAAAAAAATTGATGAAGACCAATAGCTAAATGCTCCCTACCAAACTTCAGGGTAGTTTGGTGCCTAAACCTGAAAACAATTGTGATCACTTCGACAGCATAAGACTACAGACATCATGGAACAGTTTCAAGGCAGCATACTGAACTTAAAGTTAAATTACCTCCTATTGCATCTGCAAGGAGTTAATCACTTGTTCCCATGAGCCACTTTGACACACACATTATGTATGAAAAGGATTCAAAACCCAGAATCCAGCAACAATTAAGTTGGACCAGAATGCATGCACTGATACTGAAGAGAAAAATCTTCAGTAAACACAGTCCAATAGTATTTAATTACTAATTAATACTGTTTTGATTAAAGAACTGACCATAATCCTTGGTAAACTACTTCAATAATTTTTAATTAAAAAGTTATAATTTGTCTCATTTCTACTCTGGTCCCAATCTCATCTCTGGCTCAGGTCCTATTTCAGTGCTGGTGCTTAAGGGTTTGATAGTTGGTGTGAAAATGCCTATAGTTTAGATTTTATGAAAGAATCTCTGGGCAGATGGACAATTCCTTCCTTCGATCCAGAACTGATGGGAAGCAGCTGGTGCTGAAGTGCCTGGCACATTCTGTTATACCTAAACCATCTTCACTTTTAAGTTAGCTTGTCTCATCTCCAGGTCTTCAACATTCATACAGAAGCACACAGAAAATATAACACATCTTTATCAAAACAGAAACTGATTCATGTTTGAGTCCAATCTCCACCCATTGGGCTTTACAATGCTGTTCCTAAAGCTCCTTCCCATATGAGGATTTGAAGACCGTCTTGTATTATGTGACTGGCTGAGGAGATGAAACTAAAATACACTTTAAACAAGTCCTCCTGTAATTCTGTTTAATAAATTGTTTGAATTTGAATTTTCAATTATAGGTTTCTAATACTTAATTCTTCCCTGTAATAAAAGCTAAAGTATTGCAGGCTAAAAATTAATACCCAGAATACCTGCTTAAAAACCCTTGCTTTGTGACTGTGAGCTGGGAATCATCAAAGCTGACATCAATTAGTTACTTATCTTTTATTCATTTTGATGAATTTGGGGGTTGTATTTTTCAAATTTCTTAGCCAATGAATCGTGCAGTACCAATCAAATGGTAAAGGGAATTAAAAATACATTATATCAGTGAAATTACTTTTACAAGGGTGGCTGATAATATTGATAGTTTTAAAGAAGACTATCAAATTAGACCAGATACATGCTAATCAGCGTAGCTTAATGAAAAGTGTATTACTCTTCTTTAATCCTTTAAGAACAAAAAGTCCAATACTGGCTACTCCCTTATTTTCTCCTCTTCCCACACCTCTTCAAGATCAATGTAAGATTGAGCTGCCTGAAATTATCTGGGTCAGCCTGGTTTGTTTTGGTTTTTTTTTTTTTTTTCTTTTTTCTTTCCTTTAAGCTATTGCATCACATTGTCTCCTCTAGGCTTTGGGAGGTTTCACAGTGTTCTGAAAATCATTATTAATAATCCAAAGACCTTGTTCCCTTTCATCTGACCATTAATTTCTAATATCTGCAATTATATCCTCTGTCTGACATGGCGAAAGTCTAACACATACACGTAATTTTTTCAGTTAGCATTGGTTGCCTGCAAGCTATTACTATTAGTCACATGGCAAGTGACTACAGAATACATTCTTCAGGCTGAAGTCTGCCAAGACGATGCAACTTTATTGTCTATTCATATACATAGCCATGTCTTAGCTCCTTCTACTTCACAACACTGCACATGCAGTAAACTTACTTTATCCTCATTGCTTACCCACATGTTCAAATGTAACCTACATTTGGTCACCAGCAACATCAAAAGATCTTGTGGGCAAAAGCCATGCATGGAGGAGAACAGGTCTAGTCCATACAGGCAAAACAATCCCTGCAGCACAATGAACGATGTTATGCCCAAAACTAAGCAGTACCTTTGGGATGTACTAATAGTGAAATGCCAAATGAAAAGAAAGCATGGCAAGAGAAGCATAAACAATACTTTTTAACACTAAAAGCGGGTCTTTATCTACTAACTGGGTAAGATTACTGTCTGTTCTGACACACAGTAATTAATGGTCCTGATTCTTGTTGTGCTACATGTGAAAACATACTACAAGAGTATACTCACAGTACTGCTCTAAGGCTGACCTTTAAAACTAGCTGGGATTGACAGTTTTTCACCCAGAACAGCCTAGGCTGAGTCTAAGCAATCAAGAACAGATAACTCTTTAAAAAAGAGCTGTAAAGTGGTGATTTGCAACTTTCTGCAAATTATAGATTAGGACCCACCATAAACTTGGTTCCACTTTATCACAAATGCTATCCTAAATGCTAGCAGGCAGCCGTATCTTGATGGCTGCGATCAGTTTTAACAATTGTATTATAGTGACTGAGAGGTAGCTAGCATAGAGAAGAAAAAGTTGTAAAACCGTTATTGAATTGGTTGCTAATAATACCCTGACATAGATCTCTCTCTCATTCAAACACACAAATCGATGCACAACGGTCCAGCAAGCACACTTTGTTCAGTGCGGGGTGAAAGGACTTTCATGGGCAAACAAGGAGTTAATTATTGATCAGCAGTGAACACATGGTTCTGAATGTAGGTAAAAGACAGAGGGGGCACTTACCAGATCTGCCAGGTGCAACTTGGAACAGAAGCTGCCAGATAAATATCTTCACTTCTGCAAGAAGGCACTAAAGCCAAGAAAGGTTAATCTGTGAAATGGCTCATTTTCGAAGTTTAAAGTAGATGTACTATGTCAAAAACCACATGAGCAGGCAAAAAGAAAAGATGGCAGAGAAACTTAGGCTTTCCTTCAGACAACTTACTCAAAAGGAGTACGTGTATGCATTTTGTATTTGATGGCAGCTTGTATAAGAACACATTCTGCATAACTGTTAAAGGAAGGCAGGCCACGTAACTTGTGTGGTCACACACACACTACAAGGCAGACTGCTCTGGTGCTAAAGGCTTCAGAAGACACACGGTCATGTTGATTTAAACCTAAATACATTCACATTTTTTAAACCTGTGTTTTTCCGTAGGAGAAAAGCAAGCGTCCTTGATTAGAATTGGGTATTGCTCCAATCAATATGTTTGCCAAAACCAATTACTTAGCAGGACTCAAAACTATTTGCACAGGAATGCTGAATTCAATAAACAGTTTCAGAGAAAAAGAAATATATGAATTTTCTAAATATTGTAAGAATCTGATTTCAGTGCTTTAACAAATTTGTCTGAGACCACTGGCTTTTGGTCCAAAAAAATTCCTTTTAAGGAACAAAAAGAGGAGGATATACTAGCTTCCCCTCTTCAAAATCTGTATTAATAATGTCTGACTCAAAATTTTGGACTGACCCAAAAGAAACCTTTTTTTCCCCTCTGTGTGTTTAATTTTCACCAGAAAATTTTCAGTTTGGCTCCACAAAGAATTTTGCTCCTACTCTAAACCATGTTTGTGTTTTCTGTGTTCCAGTTCATCATCTTCGCTAAGAGATTTCTTTATTTGCCCAGGCTTACAACTGATAGGCTAAATCAGACCAGCTGCCCTCATGCTAAGTCAGTCTAGCTGCATATTCAACTTGGCTTGCTTTCTGTAGAGAACAAAAGTAGTAAGAATATCAGTGCCCACAACATGATGTTAACCAGGTGGTACAGGATTGCAAGAGTTTGCAACTAGGAAGATTTGCATTTTTTTATCATAAATTCTTGTTGGGACTGAAAGTGGATTATCAAAAAAGAGAGCCTCTTCTCAATTTGTATACATACCTACTTCCAACAATAGGTATGACACTTTGGATGAATTAACTCTTTCTCCTTTCATATGGTTGCATTATCTACATCCAGTTTGGTTTTTTGGTTTTTTTTTAAAAAAGTAGACTTAGAATAATTCTTACAAGTTACTAGCAAAGAAGGTTATTTTCCAATAAGAAAGCAGATAGGTATGTTTCAGGAAGAAACATGAAATCAGTAAGCTTTTGGCGTAAGACATCTGTCCCTACAGACTTTACAACACCCAGACAAATTCAAGGCATTCTAGTTCCCTAGCAATGGATCAGGCTGTTTGTTAGCAAGCTGGTTAAACAAGCTCCACTTTCCCACGCCTAAATATGCAGCCACAGAAGGACAAAGTTGAAATTGTCCTCATTCTTTAACACTATTTCCACCCTTCATTATTTATAATTTAGACTTTGATTAGACTTTCAGAAGACTAAATACAGAAGTGCACTACCCATGTATTGCTTGGAAGTTATTGCTTTGATTTTTTCTTCTATGTTTATTTTTTATTGGAAGCAAGTCTTTTTTGTATTTTAAAAGTATTTCATGTAAATTGAGGACTAGGTATCTTAAGTTTGACAACAGAGCTTGCGATGATAATTATTTTAAATCTCTGTAAGGTTATTCCCTTTGCATCATAACCCATTCCCTAGTGCATAACGTTGGTTCAGATTCAGTGGAATCAAAATTTCACTCCCATCTTCACTGCATGCAGCACCTGTAAACTAGAATGTACTCAAAGTCCAAGATCAAGAGACAGAGATCTAGAAGACAAGTAAAGAGCCACAAGAGCTCTAAGATGTGCAGTAGGAAAGGGACTGCAGTACAGCAGAACTTCTCAGGAGCTGTTTTGATGTAGAGGCAAAATTCAGACAATTAACGACCATATAGGATCTACCAGAAGCTGTAACTGAGGTTACTATGTTTGCATATGTTTATAGCAGTTCATACAGCAGCAATCTTCATTTCTAACAGGAATTTTAAACACTAGTCCTGAACAGAAGAAAAGGATTAACGTACAGTACAACTGCTGCAAGTGTACCCAGGTCAAATTTGCTTGTTAAGGTACAGCCATGTGGATATCCAGCGAAGCAGAGCGCCACGTATTAGTCACCAAGCATCAGGTTTTGTGATACTAGATATTTCTGTGCTACAAATGTCATAAGACAGTAAATATCATGGTGCTGATAGAAGCCATTGGCAAGTTCTCTTCAATTCTGCTGCTCCTCTGTTTTTCTGCTAGGGTCAGAGAAAAAGGCCTTCATCAGTTTATACTTTAAAAAAATCATGCCACTTACTTCCGCCAATAGCCTGATAAAGAAGAATGTGATATTTGTTAACTCAACACACTGGAGACCAGTGAGACTAATTCACCTTCCTAAAGGAGGAGAATAGAGACCTTTTAGGGAGAAGGATGTTGCAAAAGATTCTGACCGAGCAAAGGAAAAAAAAAAAGAAATATATACATCACTGCTGATTATTTTAAGTCATACTCCCTCTTTGCTCCCTTCCAAAACCGCATTTGTTGAGTGGAGGACAGCTACTTCCTTTGTTACCAAAAAGCCCCAAACATCTTTTAGATTAGTCTGACAGGGAAAATCCTATGACATGACTCAGTGGGTGTGGTTAAGTTTTAACAGGTTTCAGCTAGCATTACTCTTCACTTACATCTAGATATTGCTTAAGATATTGTCCAAGAAAGAGGAAGTGAAGATAGATATCAAAAGAGGAAAGCCAATTTAAGCATAGTACACAGAACGGAATTACTGGCTCTCATGTAAGCAAGAGCATGGTACAGAGGACAGCCAAGATAGGGACCAGCTATGCCAGGACAGGGACCAACCTTCCTACCCAACAGTAAATTCAGTCAGTTGCAGACACCCAACTTCAGATTACCTTGCAAGTTGGATGTTTGGGAGACAAAGATGCTGTCCTGAAAGCTAAACAGAGTTTAAATGAAACTAATATAAATATACACACACACACACATATATGACAGTCCTTTCTTCCCATTTTCATTAGTGAAAAACTTAAATTTTACAGGGCAGAAAGTGGCTGCTAAAGCCTGGATGTGTCTGCAATATTTGAATTCATAAACAACTCCCTGTATATTTACCCCCAAAAGGAAACCATGCTATTAGGCTACCAGTTAGTGCAGTTGAGGCAGACAAGTAATCAAGATTGAACCTTGCTCTACCACAGCAATCTTCTCCCTTTACCACCAAGCTGTAATTTTGTCAATAAGACTGTACTTGCCTTTATTACAAAAGATGAACAGACTACATAACTAATATTCATCCTTTGTCTCCCAAAAAATTCCATCTCAAAACATTAGCCTTGCTCAAGTGTAAATCTAAATCACCTTTCAAAGATTGGTTAGTTACAGCTATTTTAGATGTAGTTAAACTTTCCTAACAAGATGATCACTTATTTTCCCTCAGCTTTCAAAATCCTCCTCCAGCTAGAGGAAACATAACCATTCATAACTAGGAAAAAACCGACATAACTCAAATGAATGTAAATGAGAGAGGAAAAAAAATTCACATTTTCAGGAATCAGCAATGAAGCCAAAAGCATTAGGCTTCTACTAGGAAAGCAGATTTTAGCTTCCAATATAGACGAAAATAGGTTTTTGTTGAAAGGAAATTGAAGGAATTATGGAGAAAAAAATCCCACCTCTTAGTGCAGTGTCTGTATTGGAATGAAAGTGATTTATTTATATTACACACAAAGATTTTTATTAAAAAGGCTGGTAATGGAACATTTTATTTTAATGCATCAACTTGGTAAAAGGTTAGTTACAGAAATTGTGTATAATGTTGTATAAGTCACATGGATGGGTTATTTAAAAAAAGATTTGATAATTAGAGGAGGACATCTCTTATTTTAGTTACATCGTAAAGTGCCTCGTGTAGTCATATTCTATCGTTGGAATGACTGCCTGTACAAATTTCAAGAAAATAAGAAGGTACCTGAGTTTCTTGTTAAGGAAAATGTGTAATAGCTAGAAATCCTGTAAAACAAAGCAGAGGTCACATTCTATGGGCTGCTCAACAGTATTTCTTGCTAATAGGAAAATAACACCTAGCAATTATACAGTTAGAGACTGGGAAATTAATACAGCAGAACTCTGGTAATGACACCTGATGCTTGCCCCAACATACAGACCTTCCTGTTTTAAGTTAAAGCAGGGAACGAGGAGTTATTTTCAATAAATCTTGCAAACACCACACAAACATTTACAATCCCATTTACATATTTAATATTTGTTATTAACAAATGCCAAGGTGAATTGCACCTAGCAAAGCTAATCCGTAGCTACTTTCCTGTAGTTGCAGGGAAAGCAGGCTCCTCCACAGTATTTCAGTGGCTCAGAAAGAGAAATAGGTTCCTGTTCTGAACCATCCTTTGAAAGAGCTCCTTCCTGCTGATGAGGGAAAGTAGAGAGATTAGCTTTGCTAAGCTGAGAAGTCTGCCTTTGTAGAGGAGAGCACAAATTGAGCAAGTCTCAACTCATACAGTGAATGAGAATTTTACTGATTCAGGGCCTATAGCTGCTCAGTAATTCCCCCTGGCTTGTCTTACAGCAGCAAAAGAACACTATTTTGAAAGAACGGTTTCAGTAATTTTCATTGCTTTTTTATTAGCTGAGTGTTTTACCAAGATATTGCTCACATGCAGAGTAGAGAATAACGGGACCTCTACACCTTTCAGAAATGAATCTCAGATTCAAATCTAATGCAGAAGCTGCTGTACCAAGAGGAGTGATTACACTCTGGACAGAGTCTATGAACCTCCAGCCTCATCCTCCTACACTGGGATCTCAGTTTCATACGCACAGCTACCTCCTTCACATCCCTACAAACAAGCGCTCAATCCTCTCCCTTCAATCCTACCTACTTTCCCCGTTGTTCCTGCCCCTCCCCCCCAACCGATTAACAGAGTTTGTTTGCACAAAGGATCTCATCCCAGAACTTTAGTAAGTGCTACCACAAGCAGTTGTTTACTGTTTTCACACACAATTGCATTCCAGTTTAGGAACTTTGAGGTAACACTGCAAGAAATCTCTAAGAATACTGTGTAGTAACGAAAAGGATACATGTGAACTCCAAGTTCTCCCCCACCTTCTGCAACAGTCTCGATTATTTTCTTCATGACTTCTGCATGCCTGAAAAACAGATCAGAAACAGTGAAAATATTTTAAGCAAAAAATAACTCCCTCTTCATCTCAGTAGCATTAGGTTTTGTGCAAATTAAATAGTTTTGGACTGTTAGCTTCATAAGCAGCAAGAGGAAACCTTCAGTTTACTAAGGAAAAAAAATCCCAACAGTAACTGAAAGTTACAGTTAATATTAAGTGATGAATGTAACATTATTTGCCAGCTCCTTACATTCACAAGGAAAGCAAAAGTTATTCTATGCTACAATGTAGACTGAGTGCCATGATGCGAGTCAATACATATTGCTTGTCACTAGTGTAAATTTTTAATTGCTAAATGCCAAAGAAGCCACCAGGTAAGTCCCCAGAAGGTAATCCTCACCAGCAGCAAGCCACCAGAAGTTCCCAGATGACCCCTGAAGAAGGAGCCTAGAAACTGCTGCAACTTTTTTAGCTGCCTCCGCTGCACTCTTAAATTTGTAGAATTTAAGAGGTATCAAACACTTAAACAACTCATAGTTTCCTAGGGAAGGCAGACTAAATCAAACCTGCATAAATTCAGAACTGTTTCTCTGGGACTGACTTGGGGTTTGGAAACTTTCTCTGGCAGTAACTTGGGTTCTATGGCAGATCAACAGTTTCCAAGCTAGCTTCTTCGCTCTCGTGACTCTGTCATGGTAAAGCACTACAGGGGAGGACAAACATTTCCTCACGTCACTGTGTTTCGACATTAAGTCATCAGTGATACACCAGACCTACTATGAACCACACAAGCATTTGTGTACAAAGCTGATCCTAGGAATATAAAATGGAATCACAGAATAGCTAAGGTTGGAAGAGACTGGTCATCATCTAGTCCAACCCTCCTTGCTCAATGAGCAGCAAACTAGAACAGATTGCTCAGGACCTTGTCTGGTCTGGTTTTGAATATCTCCAATGATGAAGACTGCAAATCTAATGACCGGTTACAATTCAGAAGTAATGGCCTTGTGTTCAGGATAGTTCTTACACCCCAGGGGATGAAGAACATACCAAATCAGAGGGGAGAACTACAGTATGGTAAATTGATGTTTTATTTATAGATTTTTAACACAAGCTCCTATGTAATATAACTCATCTTACTTTCATCTATACTTCCACTTTGTTTTAAATTCATGATTCTGTAGGCAATCTTTATCAGTGAGGTCGTATAAGGCTATGGACATCCACCTACACAACACTGCAAGCTAGTTAACAGCAGTAATTTAAAATACCCATCCTGAAACAACCTACATGCCTACTGAGAACAAGGAACAGTGGTAAGCAGAGTTTGCATAACTTTCTGACCATGCTTTGATATCATTATGCAAATCTAAACCAGCATTTAGTAGTTACCTCCAAAGCTAATCATGTTGGGAACAGTGGTAAGCAGAGTTTGCATAACTTTCTGACCATGCTTTGATATCATTATGCAAATCTAAACCAGCATTTAGTAGTTACCTCCAAAGCTAATCATGTTGCCTGCGACTGCAAACACAAGGAAGGAAGCTGTTGCAAAGTTACCAAGACACGCTGTAAACAGGAATATGCAAGTCTCAGGAAATACTAAAGGTCAGCATTTGTCATTTGCTGTGCTGTTGGTCTTAGCAAATCAGCTAACCCTCACGGTTGATTCCAATTCTGGATCCTCATGATGCCCCTGCAGAACACATGCCATATCGGGTGCCAAGGCCAGTTGCTTCTATATAGGAAGCTGGCCACTGTCAAAACTTAAGCTTTGACCATGTCCATAATGGTGGACTATTTTTTGTCCTGGCACAGAATACAGGTCACTCTACAGCTATTAGAAATCTTTAGCAGGATACTGGCTCAACTTCATACATCTTAATGACATTTGTTCTTTTCTGAGGTTTCTAAGGACTAGTTAGATATCTGGAATTCCATAATGGCCACAGTAATGGTCATTCTTACTGTCATACAGTTACTCATGAAAAGCTTTGCAGGCGCTTTATAAACTTTCAAAAGTTTGTTTCCTGTTTTCAGTTTCCTTCTATAAGAAAATATGGAGGAATTAATATGAAGTATGTATACTCCCCAATGGAAAGAAATAAGATAACTTTGGAAGAAATTTCATCTAAAATATCCTGCTATCTAGAAATCTCTCTCTCTCTCTTTTTTTTTTTTTTTTTTTTTTTTTTACTTCTGAATAAAACTCCCCCAGAAATAACTCTTAGCTCCAGATGACTAAATACACTATGGGCTCACCAATGCTTGTTCCAGGACCTGTTTGCAGATCACCTGAGCTATCAAATAGAGCAGACATTTAAAACATCTACTAAAATCACCTAATTTACTTTCCGGTGTATCAACCAACTCTTGAGGTGGTTCAAGTAATATAAACGAGTTATTATTCTAAGTCAGAAATACTGCTGTTCCTGTTGAAAATAAATTGAGATATACAGAGTTAAAACCATACATTAAGGGGTTAAAAATAAATCGAAAGAAGCTCATTTCTTAGATTGATTAGATGACCCTTTATGCTCTCAGCATCAATGTTTGCTTTCCATCTGAAGAACCCCTCTCCTGCTTTGCAATTGACCAAAGCTGTCAGTCAAAATATTTGTTATTAACCTCACATTGGAATTCAGCACAGCTGACATACTGACATTGTCTGAATATCAGCTGGAAGGGAAATATATACCATCAGAAAGTAAAAACCAAAAAGCATTCCTGATGTATGGGGAAAAAAAAACCCCAACACCAGAAATGATTCATTCCCACCATCCCTCCTCATCTCCCCCTTGCAGTTCATAGAGATAAAAGGCCTTCCACAGGACTTTCAGTGTAGTGGACAACAACTGTAAGCTTCCATATAAGAAGGTAAAATGCAAGGCTTTTTAGGACATCGTACTTTCAAGGAAAAAATTACCTATGAATTTGATTCAGTGTCTGTAACTGCTCAGACACAATGAGACAGGTGTGGAAAACCCCACAAATGTCATTGGGAGAAACATTCCGAATCCACAATAGCCAGTTAACCTTACGATCTACAATTCGCTGATCCTTGCAGTTGCCTCTAGACACTTCCCTGCAGATACTTAAGAGTACATAAGAAGGAACAAGAGTTCAGAAGCCTATCACCATTTATTCTGAAATAGAGGAAAAATAAGCCCTTGGAATTAGTGCAAGTAATTCAGATCTAATTGTAAGGGTGTTTAGTAGTTAGCTAGTTTGATAGTCACTTCATGACACCCACATTAAAAAGCTGAGAATTGTGATTAAACCAGTTTGCAGAAATTAATGAGGAAGTTGACTATGTTCCTGCCAGTATCATAAAAATGCTGACAAGAAATACAACTTACAGCAGAGCTGCAAGACGAACAGTTTCAACTAACTACTCAAAATAGAAGCAATCTCAAGCAGCTGACAGCAGCACCCGACTGCCATTTCTTTGCTTTCTCTGACGCATGACATAGGGATATACATGACACAAGAAACAGCCACGTAAGTTTAGGATCATCCAAATACCCTACCTTACACAATTATTGTGGCGTGCAGGGAAGCAACAGCAGCAGAGCTAGGTAAACGCTGGTACTTCCCAGCTAAATTAAGAATAAAACATTTTCGGCTATTATTTTTCACCTCAGAAGCCCAGATCTTCTTAGCTGTTAGCTTTACCAATTTAAGAAAACAGAATATCTCACCTTCGAGAGTAAGAGACCATACTTCAAACCTCCATTTTAGATATGCTGTTAGCCTCTTTCTGCACAGTCTCAAGACGACCTTTTCAAACCTTTCCGATTTAAGCAGTTGCCAGTCAACCAGATTGCTTTTTGAGAAGGACTAGACAGTTTCCTCCACATTTAAGACTACCGACAAATCTGTCTCACTGCAATATCAATCATCTCTTTCATGCTTAAAAGACTAATTGGAACAAGCTTCATGATGCAAACCATTTCTTCAAGTGTAGATGTGGATTACATAACAAAGGCACTGGCACTTCACTGGCTTCAGAGGAAGAAGTGCAAACATGCACACAGAGCTCTCATTGGGGGTGCTGGTGGATGAAAGGCTGGACATGAGCCAACAATGTGCGCTGGCAGCCCAGAAGGCCAACCGTATCCTGGGCTGCATCAAAAGAAGCGTGGCCAGCAGGTCGAGAGAGGTGATTCTGCCCCTCTACTCTGCCCTGGTGAGGCCCCACCTGGAGTACTGCGTCCAGCTCTGGGCCCCTCAACATAAGAAGGACGTGGACCTGCTGGAGCGGGTCCAGAGGAGGGCCACAAGGAAGATCAGAGGAATGGAGCACCTCTCCTATGAAGACAGGCTGAGGGAGTTGGGCCTGTTCAGCCTGGAGAAGAGAAGGCTCCGGGGAGACCTTATTGCAGCCTTTCAGTACTTGAAGGGGGCCTATAGGAAAAATGGGGAGAAACTTTTTAGCAGGGCCTATTGTGATAGGACAAGGGGTAATGGTTTTAAACTAAAGGAGGGGAGATATAGGCTGGAAATCAGAAAGAAGTTTTTCACAATGAGGGTTGTGAAGCACTGGAACAGGTTGCCCAGAGAGGTAGTAGAAGCCCCATCCCTGGAAACATTCAAGGTCAGGCTGGACGGGGCTCTGAGCAACCTGATCTAGTTGAGGTTGTCCCTGCTCATTGCAGGGGGGTTGGACTAGATGGCCTTTAAAGGTCCCTTCCAACCCAAACTATTCTATGATTTATGATTCTATGATCCATGAAGACTCTCAATCCAAATTCACAGACTAGCATTAAATTGGTTCTTACTCTGCAAAGGTGTTTGCAAAACTAAGCAGATTACATTGCAGCCACAGCCCAGTATAAAACCCACAGGTCTACCTAGTCAGTGAGGACTGTCATGCCCAAATATCTGGTCATCTTTGTTTCTTCCAAGAGTACCCTCCCAGCCTGCATCCATCAACAGGAGCTTCTTCCCAACAAGTTTATTAGCAGGGCTTCCAGCAGTCACTAGATTAAGCCTTGGGTTCAGGGTTTTTTTCCTCCTTTTCTTCTATTAATCATCTTCCTCATCTGTCTGTTAAGCCTTTCTACATTCATTCCACCTGACGCTCCTTCAAAAACACTAGTTGCACAAAAAGGTGCATCCATTTTGTCCAAAACCCTGCAGACAGCAAACAGTAAGACAGTCAAAGTCACTAACAGGTTGACATATTAAGACTGATATATTCATACAAGGTACAGGAATACCTTATTGGATCAAACCATAGGTCTACCTCGTCCTGCTTATAATCTTATACTATGTGCTCAAGAAAGAGGCCAGAGCAAGCACCTAGTAATGCTTCCCCCAAAGTACTACTAGTTTGCAGCGGTATGCAACCCAAGGACTTTCTAATTCTCAAGCATTCTAATAACTTCACTTTAACAACTCTTCACAAACTTTTCTTCCATTAACATCATATTGCTTAAATAAATATTTAGTTTAATTAGGTGCTGTGTGTAGAGTTTAATCCTTTTTCTGGCTTTGAACGTGCCAGCAGTGAGTAGCATTCAATGCCACCAGTTTTACTACTGGAAAAATAAAAGAACACCTATTACTTCACCTTCTGTGGCATTCATAATGAAGGTCACTGAAATCATAACTCCCTCCTCAGCTGCCTTTTCCAAAGCTGAAGGGTCCCAGGTTATTCAATCATTTCTTATGGGAAAGAGCTTCATAACCTCAGTTATCCCAGACAACCCCTCTATCTTTTTCCAGTTTTAGTCTTCCCTCATCTCACAGACTACAGAACAGATGACCAGAGCTGTACTGCAGTACTCAACATGTGGGTGGTCCCACAGATTAATAAAGGCCTTATGCTGGTTTCTGTTCTACTCTTTGTTCTTTTCCTAACAGTTTTCTAAGTTCTGCTTCCTGTACTACTCTTGAGCACCGAGACTAACATTTTCACAGGTCTATTGTGTT
Source organism: Phoenicopterus ruber ruber (assembly GCA_009819775.1). NCBI lineage: Eukaryota > Metazoa > Chordata > Aves > Phoenicopteriformes > Phoenicopteridae > Phoenicopterus > Phoenicopterus ruber. The sequence continues at coordinate 94,056,260 of CM020215.1, read as the reverse complement.
AATGTAGACTTAAGCCTGAGGATTTAAAGACCAACAATAAACTTTATCACTTTAAAATTTTCCACAGGAGAGCTAAACTGGGGAAAAAGCTACTTCCCAGTTGTATAATGGCTTCTCTGCTCAATATTGTCCAGATATAGGCTGACTGCTTGGTGAAAGCAAAGACTGTTGTAAAGCAGTAGTTAAAGAACTATGAACTGGAAGAAACACAAGATACCGATTTACAAAGCCCATGAATATACATCCTCATAATAAGATCAAAAGTAGCCATAAACTACTTGGTGCAAAGCTCCCTTGCGCGCTCTCTCTCTCTCTCTCTCAAGAACGGTATACCCTTCCCAAGACTAATCTTATAATCAAATAATTCCTAAACCAGAAACAAGAATGTTTTGAGTCTGCAAAAACTACCACAAGCTTCTCAACAACAAGCTGATTATTTGACACCTCAGCTAGTGACATGGATCCCAGAAGTGTCTCCTTAAGTCAAAAGAAATTACAAGACTTAAAGGGGCAATCTGGACTTTTTTTTTTCCCCCCAAACATATGCAAGACTACAAAGGGTGTCTTTTTTTAAAATGAGATAAAAGCCCAAACTCCTATCTCTAAGAACTGCATACTATCAAGAACCTGAGGAGTTACACTGTTTAAGAGATTGGCTCTGTATCACTAAGACACCTAAAAGGATGTTAGGGCCTACATCTAAGATGAAAGGCACCTTTCAAATACCTCAAAAAAATATCTGTGCAGCTAGTCAAACTACAGACTCCCTATGACTTGGGTGAGAAGTGTGGAAAATGCAACAGTAAAAACACAAGTGTGTTTTGCACTTGTGTTCAACAAATATTTCAGTGTGGCAGTTAGGGGACCTCTATTTATCAGTGTAAAATTTCAAGGACTTCTGGGGGAGCAGAAGGTAGTTATTACAAAATAAGAAAGAGTTATTTCATGTTTAAATAGCTTTTTCTAGTCCCAAAGTATACATTATACTTTTACCCTCCCAAAAAAGCAGCAAATGAAAGTATAGGAGAACTTTCTTTTATAGAGTTCTAGTAGTCTGCCATCTTCTGGAGTCCGTAGGAAAGTGGAGGAAAAGCAAGTTAAGCAGAGAGAAGACAGCTCTAACTGCAGAATACACTTGTGGCAGTGAGCACTGGAATGACTTCAGAGCTCTGCTGATATCTTCCTTTCATACTGCCCCAGAAGCTAACAGACCACTATGGCAGCCAACTGTGGAAGTAAGTCCAGAAAACCAGAACCAAATCCTTAGCAAGACCAGTGAAGTGCCTTGTCTCTGCATGCTGAATCAGACCAGAAACAAAGACTTACCTGCATGGATGAACTGAACACATGGGAGGTGGAGGAAGATGAGGATGGTTTTCAATGGTCACTGTTTTCTTGACGTGATCTTGACTAATATCTTCATACATGTGCTCTACTGTTAAAGGCTGCCGTTGCTATATGGGAAAAAGGAACATGAGAACAAAAGCATTATTAACAAAATCTTTTGCTCCTTCTCAGCAGTTCTAACATCATTAACAGATGAAGCACCATAAATTATAAGCATCTAATATACAACAGTTCTGAAGGTACACTGAAAGAACAGCGTGTGTCAAAATCCATCTGGTGTAGAAATAGTACTGCACAAATTTTTGTTTTTAATACACTAGGTGAATGGTAAAGTCAATATATTTGAGAACCATCTAGGTTCCCATCCAAGTATTTGAGTCATAAGCCCTAACCGACTTTAACTCAAGAAACTTAGTCATTAAAGGGAAGAGTGATTTATCTAATCCTCTCCCTCTGAAGATCATGAAAACACATACCTGCTCACTTTGGCTTTACTGGGGTTATTACTAACTCTACAGAGCTAACAGAAACTCAAGTGACAGAGCATGATTTCCTTCCTTCCAAATGGGCTCATTCACCAAGTACAATTTGCAGTGAAATTGTTCCTACTTTCTGCAAGTACTGTAAGTCCTGTCTGCAACCCTGATTGCATAATGGTTTTCTCACTATTTTTTCCTTTAAATTTCTACTGTGAATAAGCAATAAAACAGCCTTGCTATTTGACACGATGAATCTAATTTCACAGAATTGGGAAAAAAAACCGACATAGCTATACCTCATCATATCCAAATAACCAGAGCCTTGGAGTTTGGTAATATTTGTCATAAGTGATGTAGAGGTCATAGGTTCTGGTCTGTAGAATAGCATCTTCCCCTCCAACATCAACTTTAGCTTTGTTAGCTTCTACAATCTGTCTCGTGTCAAGTGTTGCCTGGTTCAAGGTAAAAAAGACAACATTAGTATAGTCTTGTTTGGGTTACCTCCTTTCCCATCCTAAGTAGTTATGTAAAACTGAAATTAACGTTCTTAAGTGAGCATTAAAAAAACATAAGCTTTTGGGTTTTGTTTTTATCTTTAAATCAGGAGTATCAGTTTCTCTACCACCAAGTCGTTTTTGGTTTTATTTTTGGTGGTTTTTTTTTATTTTTTAAAAAAGGTCCCATTTTTTAAGGAAGCATGCAACTACATTGTCACATCCCACTGCCTTCTTTCACCAATAACTTTTGAACCAAACAGACAATTCCAATGAAATTCAGAAGGCAGAGGTCTCAGTTTAAGCAGGTTCATGAAGACCTTAGCAGAGTACCACAAATATGATCTCAAGAACAACTGCATTTTTTACCTCTTGTGAATACAGCACTGTGTGTAAGCAGAGTGAAAAGGATCAGCAAAAAAAGCAAAATTATTGTGATCAAAATCTTTGAGGACCTAAGAGTTAAAGTTACTGCAGCAGGTTGGCAGGAGACAAATCCATAGGAAACCAGGCTCAGCAATCCCACTGCTCATAACAAATGGATGACATAATAAGCTTGTTATCATTATTTTTATTTTGCTTGTGCTCATATTGGTGATAAGCATTGTAACAGACAAGACAGAGAACTGTTCACTCACATCATCTGTCTCCAATAGCCCACTTTCTTCATACTCTGAAAAGAAGACCCATAAAATTCTGTGTTCAGCTTGTAGCTACTCATCATATTTCTCATTCATAAACAACTCCTTTAAAACAATCTACACATATCTAAAGATGTTTTATTTCAGGTAGACTTCCCAATCCCCAAACCAGACTATACCTTTTTTAATACAAATTTGACCAAGACTACAGTAAGTATATGATGAGCAATCCTTAAGTGGTTTTAAGTAGACAGACTGAATTTAAGTGTCGGTATGAAGAAGGAAGGAAGCTGTGCTAAATACATAATTTATACTTGCTTGGATCTGCTCTGCTACTGAAATTAATTTCCCAGTCACTAACATTCACGCAGGTTTTGGCACACAAGTTAGAGTAAACATGCATCAATACGACCATACAAAAGATGATAAAGAGCATATGCCTGTTGAATTTTTCAGCGTACAGTCCATGAAAAGAAAGAGTAGTGTTTTCTTAGTGTGTACTGCTTTAGTTAAAGGCCTGAAATAAAGCACACCCCATCCAATTTAAGGAAATACCTTCCATGTCTGCAGCTTCTCCTTCATCTTCCTCATCATCATCTTCACAAGATGCTGAACGTTCTGGTAGTTTTAGATTATCCTTTAGAAGTTAAATTGAGAACACTGCTTTAAAGACTGCTGCATCTACACAGCCTAACAGCCCCCAGCAAATTTAAGGTATAAGTCCAGTCAATACATACAGCAAACCAGAAAAATAATTTCTGCAATATTAAGGATGATATTGAACTCAAATATTTGCTTATTAACTGATCTTAGTTTCAAAGTCCTATTATGACATTAAAAATCCACTTAAAAAGTTCTTCTTTGACTTTGTCATCTGGAATGATTTAATTTATAAGCAAAGAATAAAAAATGTGCTGTTAAAGAGCCCATAATTTATTTTCAAAAAACTGACCTATCTCATATGAAAGGCAATGACTGAACAGCTATGACTAAACATGTAGGTTAAGATTTTGTATGTCCTAACCCACAGCTGACTGTGCAACAGTTATCATAGAATCACAGAATATCTCAAGTTGGAAGGGAACCATAAGGATGATCGAGTCCAACTCCCTGCTCCTTGCAAGACTACCTGAAACTAAACCATATAATTAAGAGCATCGTCCAGTTCTATAATTGTTTTTACAACACTAGAGAGTCCCAAAAGATATCACATTTTGGTATCATAGTCTGAGGAAGCACAATCCAACAGAAATGAATACAGCACAAGCCCTTAGTCAACTTTTTCTTTTGGGCATTGTGGGCCTAAGCATAGCATTGGAACCTGAGAGACAACTCCAGTGAAATTCAGAAGGGAAAGGTCTTGATTTACACAGGTTTCATGAAGACATTAGGAGAGTACTCCAAATAATGTGTACAATTAGAAGCTGCTCTAATTGTAAGCATCAGGTGGCTGATTTCCTCATTAAAAACAAAACCAAAAAAACCCGCAAAACACAACACCAAAACTGGTAAGAAACTAAGTTGTGAAGTGCTTTAGCAAACAGAACATTAGCAGAAAAAGAGTTGTCCTTCTGGACTGGACCTGTGGTCCAGGAAGTGAAGTACTGTACAACAAGCAAGTTTTTCTACATACAATGTATTAGAAGTGAAATCCAATTCATGACACACAACAGCAGTTATGAATCACAATAACATTCTGCAAGTATTGTGTTTTGCAGAAACAGTGATCACCTTTAGGTATTCCTTAGAGTGTTTCTTCCACCCTTATGTTACTAACTTGCGAAAAAGCAGTATTTTTACTATGTTCAGCACAATCTCACTTGAAATACATGTACTTCACAGTTCATCATATCAATAGCATTTTGAGTTGTTTACAATTGTGCGGTACTATGTGGCAGCCCATTCTCTTTCTCCCTCATTTTTAGAATTCAAAGCTTTGTGCTTGGATGGTTTAATAAACTCTCATAGCACACAGACAGAACTCCACTTTAACAACCAACTCATCTTTAAAAGCATTTTGTGTCTCTGACTTTCTCCACATTTCTTAAACATGTTAGCTAACACATTTCCATTTCAAGTACTTCCAACTGTTCTCAGTTTCCTGAGGACTTAAGTTTCAGATTTGGCTTCTGCTGCAGAGTGACTTTTTGGAAATGTGCAGAAACTGATGACTTTGTAAGACATATACATTTAAACAGTTTTAGTACTTCTAAACTTGAGGGCACAAGCCTGTCAAACAGGACCAAATGTGTTAAAACCCTGCTTGCAGTAGTTAAAGATTCCAAACAAATACTTTACATCCCTACGTTATTTTCCCATATAAAAATTTCTTTACACTGGCTTCTCCAAACATTAGTTTCTTGAGACACAAAGGTGCGGTATCACTGTAAACAGAATTTCATTTTCAGTTTGTAGAAGCCTGGCACAAGAGCACACTGGCTAAAGACATTCCAAAAAGAACACTGCCTCAGTAAACACACAGGAGTAAGGAGATGCACATGCTTAGACTAGTATCATGGGCTCTGAAGGTCAATGTATATCTGCAACACACCTAGTGACAAAGCACATTTTAATCTTTCACGGGCAGTACTAGACTGCTGCAGGTAAGACTTCTATTACCTTTAGGTCCTGTAATAAAGCCAGAGGAAATTTTAGAAACAAGTACCTTACTGTCTAGTGTGATCTCCTTAACTGCTTCTGTTGCACCCACTATACCTGTTAATTGAATGAGAAGTTTGCATTAAAAAAGCTTGTTTCTTTGTTACAGAATAGTATAGAAAGAGGTTGCAAAGATTTCAGAAAGCAGCGTATGATCTTTCCAAGTTACATCTCACAACAATTTGGATATTTGAAGGGCTGTTTATTTGGTATTGGTAGCATGCTTGGTGCTGGACATCCATAAACAAACCAGACAAGTAACACAGAGCACAACAGCACAGCTCGTGCACGTCATACAAGTTTTGTTGATGGAACACTACAAAGTAATTTGGGTTTTTATTTTAAGGAATTTTTGCATAATACTGAGTTCAGGATAGGCATTCGTGTCACAGTAATGGAACTCAACTTCATGAGCAAGGCATGCGCATACAAATATTTCTGAGCATCTTGAAAGCAAGGTGTTCATGACAAAGTATAACATAGCAGAACACTCAGTGCTTTTAGCTGAGAGGAACTGGGGGTAAACAACATTCCAAATCACAGTAGTGTCAACTCTTGAGTTCCTCCCCATTAGCTTTCCAGTTTTACTGCAGCTCTCACCCAGTACTCTTTGGGATACGTAACAAGATTCTGCTTTGACACAGAACATTTATCTAATTAACTCTTCAGCTGAAAATAAGTTACATCATTATGAAGAATGAACCTGGAATCAAGTAACTGCTCATCAGAAATAACTGTTTAAAGAAAAGGAATGTCAGTTGAATGCTGCTTGGAAACAATGCATTTCTAGTGGCAGTGTGATCATTTACATACTTTTTTTTCCTACCAGAAAAAGTGTTGTTATAAAGGACATCTATACAGACGGGTGGAAACAGATTTTTTTTATCTTCTTTGACAGTGTTTGGAGACCTGGCTAGGTCTAGTCAGAGTGTTACAGTTGTGCTACCACAGCATAGTGCCCAAAACAGTCAACCCTAAAAAGAAAAACTTGGCAGAGGAGTCTATCCACAGCAGGGATGGAGAATGCATCCTTAATTCAAGGATATGACAACTCTATGACAATTTCTTCGGTGTGGGGCATTCAATTATGAACTGTGATACATTTAAGAATTGCCAGTGATGAGAAAATGTACATCTACAGAAACAAAAGGCATCTTCTCTCACTCTTTTTCTCCCCAGCCTGGCTGAACTATTTAGAGAACTTCTTCCGCATTACAGCAAAAAATTTACACCAAAGAAAGTAAAAACTGAGTGGAGTACCTTCTAGGTTTGGAAATGATGGAGAAAGTATCATTGAAAGATAGAATTTTATTAACTCATGATAGAACATCAAGAAACAGATTAAAACTAATAAAATGGCCATTTCTTAGAAAAGAACAAAAGTATTTATAAGAGGCTGTGCTAGAAAAGCTAATGAGGTAGATTCATGTAAGCAGTAATTTTTTAGACTTCTTCATAAACACAAGCTCATCTAAGGACTTAGTGTAAAAAAGGATCATCACCCACGCCCATCTCTGTATTTAACAAAATTTTCTTTCCTTTTAGTGCCCCCCCCGCCCCCCCCAGTGACCTCAGATACTTAAATAATAGCTATTTTCTAACGATTCCCCCTTTTAGTTTAATCCAACAATTCAACAGAATGGGAAACATTGAAATAATTAAGTCAGTTGAGGTCATCATTAAGATAAAGATCTCAACGTCCTTCACATGCAATCTTACTAAAAAAGAGAAATGTGTATATTCTTCAAATAATTTAAACCAGCATTCGCTTCACAGGATCCCGTAAGAAATGAGCCACTACACAGCTCGTTTTTTAAAATAATGCCCCAGAACTTTAATAAGAGAATATTGAAATAATTTATTGTCAACACCTCTAAAAAGTAGCCTGTTTCAGGCATATACAGCCATACAGTTAAACACCTGAGCAGTCATGTACCAATCAAGTGGGTAGCTGGCAACGTAACCTATTTCTTCCAGATTAGATACCAGTACACAGCCATCTATATGTAAGAAAGATTTTATTTTCTAAGAGTGGAAACTGAAAACCTTTCAGATTACCAAACACAAAGTCTGAAGCAAGACTTTGAATACCTGCATTGTGAAAAGTGTCTACCCATCCCCCATCACCATCATCTTCTTCTATAATTGCTTCCTGCTCATCTGAGTACTCCATCTGCTTACACCTTTTGTAGCATGGCACTGCAAAAAAATTGCAAAACAAAATGAATGCAGTCATTCCTATACAAAACCAGACTGGAACAAGAAATTTTCCTACAAGGCCTTCTGAAATGTGGTAGTGTCTCATATGTCCTTATTTAAGGAATCCTAAAGCTATGTTTCAAATGCAAAAGCATGAGCTTAAAAAAAATATGTTGATGTGCTGTACCAGATACTTTATTTCATGTACAGTACAACACTTGCAGTGACCTTAAAAGTTCATTCTTCTGTTATCCCTTAGACCACTTTCATCCAAACTCTTAAGGATTAGAAAAGAATTAACTTCTCATGTGCTAACAACTAGAGACATCCTATTTGTTTTCTTCACATTGCTAAACAAATTTTAGTTTAAGTACAACTTTGCCTGGATTAACATCAGTTTACTGAACTGATTTGTCTTTAGAATTCTGCTAAAAGTTTGCATCGGCTATTTATGCGATATAATAGGTATGTTTAATTATAAATTAACATCTAGAAGTGTAGAAGAAGTTAAAATTAATGTGTTATTTAGAATAACTTCAGTCATATGCATTACAGAGCCATTCAAGTACAGATTTATACAAAGTTCTCAGAAAACAGTCAAAGAATGTGGATCTGATTAAGGCAAAACAGACATTTTCCAACATCATAAACAAGGATTATGTAAAAAATGCTACTTTTCTACTAATGTGGAGAAAAAAAACCCTGCTGCACAAAGCGCAGGATTTGTAAATTGCTCTTAGACCTTTCAGAAAGGCAGGAGAGGGGTGTGAAAGTCAGTGACTTCCAAAGTGAGGTCTGTAGGATGGCTCCTAGCCTCAACCATAGCCCACAACTTTTATCATAGAATCATAGAATCACAGAATAGTTTGGGTTGGAAGGGACCTTTAAAGGCCATCTAGTCCAACCCCCCTGCAATAAGCAGGGACATCCTCACTAGATCAGGTTGCTCAGAGCCCCGTCCAGCCTGACCTTGAATGTTTCCAGGGATGGGGCTTCTACTACCTCTCTGGGCAACCTGTTCCAGTGCTTCACAACCCTCATTGTGAAAAACTTCTTTCTGATTTCCAGCCTATATCTCCCCTCCTTTAGTTTAAAACCATTACCCCTTGTCCTATCACAACAGGCCCTGCTAAAAAGGTTCTCCCCATTTTTCCTATAGGCCCCCTTCAAGTACTGAAAGGCTGCAATAAGGTCTCCCCGGAGCCTTCTCTTCTCCAGGCTGAACAGGCCCAACTCCCTCAGCCTGTCTTTGTAGGAGAGGTGCTCCATTCCTCTGATCATCCTGGTGGCCCTCCTCTGGACCTGCTCCAGCAGGTCCACATCCTTCTTATGTTGAGGGGCCCAGAGCTGGACGCAGTACTCCAGGTGGGGCCTCACCAGGGCAGAGTAGAGGGGCAGAATCACCTCTCTCGACCTGCTGGCCACGCTTCTTTTGATGCAGCCCAGGATACGGTTGGCCTTCTGGGCTGCCAGCGCACATTGTTGGCTCATGTCCAGCTTTTCATCCACCAGCAGGTTTTACTCAGGTATTAGGCCAATGTGTCACCATCAGCAGGAAACACATTATTTTGAAATGGGATCTAGAAGGATCAGAGCAATGAGGGACTCTGGAAGCGAGGGGAAAAGAGAAACAAAGTAGATCACTTGGCCATCAGGACCATCTTAGGAAAGTCTGTCCAACGCTACTGTAAGCATTTTCACATGTCAGCACACTGCACGACTCCAAAAGCCAGCAAGTGAAATCCAAGCATAAAATACAATGCATTGCAGGTAAAAATCTCCTCGGGCTGTTCTTAGTACTAAAGGTTCATCTAATGGCATTACCTCTGACACATTTTGATACAAGATCTTTTGAGAAAATTATTTCCCCACGGTTGTGCCAAGATGTTAGCCTTCTTATCCATTAAAAAGGTAGTCATCACAAGTGTTGTATATACATACCCATGAAGCTGATAATTTTATTTAAAATTGTATTTTATATTATTGTTATTGACAGGGATAGTGACATCAATTACGTATCTGAACTAGAAGTATCAGTGTCACCATGAAAGACATTTCGGGAACACTTCAATGGCCTGAGTTTTCCAAAAGAAAGAGGAAAATAAATGTGTTTTCCTTTTAGACACTGAATATAAGTTGAAGGACAGGAGAAAGGAAAGGCAGACAAGGAGGTTTATAATGTCTAAACTTCATTTCTACTTCATCAAGGCAAGCTGTATTACTACTATAAAGCCCAGCTAACAACTGGTCTAAGGAAAAGATTTTAGATGTGCAGGAAAAACTTTCTTAATATTGCAAAGCCAAAGCATCCAAAGTGCAAGATACTTGCTTTCCCTGTCAACACAGACAATCAGTAGAGTTGATAGCACAGTCAACCATGCTATCAATCCTAAGAATACTTATATTTAAACTTTAGCCTTACCATTTTTAGTTACCAAAAACTGTTTGTCTGTTGGCAGATAAGCCTTGACTTTTAGTTCTTCTCCTGAAGCCCTGTAAAATGAAGTGCACCATAAAAGGTTGAGAATTTGATGATCTGCAAACAAAAGAACCCTTCTATTTTCAGTGTATATCAGGAACATTTTATATACTCCTCTTGACGTATTCTCAGAATCTGCTATGACTTTACTCTTCCCTATACAAAGACTTTGATATAGGTATGGGGTCAAAAAGGTTGGCCACCCCTGAACTACGGAGTCTTGGATCAAATCTATTTTCTGCTTCAAAAACTACTTTCACTTTGAGATGGCCAAGCAAAGACAGGTTGACAGACCAATCTAGTCTATATGAAATTTCCTAGGATCAGCAACAGCACAGTTCCAAATGTCTGAAGAAAGCAACTTCAGAAAAAGCAAGAAATAGACCTCTATAAATATAAAACCTGCCCATACTCACTAGAGCTCAAGTAATCTTTGCCAAGTTCACATTACTTAAGCATTTGCTTTCACCTTCAGTGGTTTTTGGTTTGAAATAAGAGTAATATTCTAAACCAGCCTGTTCCAAACTGCTGGCACATAGGCCAGACTCAACATCATGTTTTCTCTGAAGGAGACAGTAAAAGGGCAAGAAACAATGATTCAAGCTTAATAATTCCTCCTTCAGCAATTCATGGCCCAGTACAAAGCCAAGAACCTTGATGATACCAACTGCACAGACAATGCCCATCTAGGCACTAACAGATTAGTTTTATAATGCAAGACATCAGTAAAATACGAGGAAGCACCTTATTTGCACCCTTATTGCACATGAAAGATGGGAGATTTCCAAGGGCAAGCACTGCACAAAGTGATCTGATGTGGGCCAACTTGAACATATTTAATTAACAAATGCTTGTCTAAAATATACCAATTGCAACTACTTCCTAGCAATTCCAGTTGCACATGGCCTTTGCTTTTTCAATCACCAATCACCAAGACAAGCTCAGGGAGACAGGCTGCTACTGCAGTTAAGCACTGAAAGCATTCACAGTACGCACCAGCTTATTTCCCCTAAAACCTTAGGCAAAGAAACAAACAAAAAAATCCCCAAACAAATCCTCATCTCTACTGCTACACAGCACAATAAAAAAGTCCTGCTTGACTTAAAGATAGCTTCATCATAAAAGCAACAGAAGTTCTACTGGAAGAGTCCATGTACTGTTCTGAAACGAGACAACTGTATAGTTGCATCCAATGGAAACATATCAAAGCACAGATAGGGATGCTAGTTTTCTATAATTCTTTTGATTTTACTTACCATTGCCAAGTAGGACAGTGGTGAACTAAGTGATCTCCAGCTGCGACAAACTTAAGACAGGAAAAAAATTAAAGTACTATTAAATATGGCATAAGGAATCAATCTCCAATTTTTCTCAATATTAATATTTCAGTTGCACATTCCTTTGATAGATTAACTATGTAACTAATAACTGTTTATATCAGTTTGATGCTTTAACTCAATTTCTCAGCTAACCATGAAAACCCAAAGACTAAATCAACTTCACCTGAAGGAAATGCATACTAAGCACAATAGCAAATTCAGATAGTTTAAAAAGCTGTGGTATCACCTACCAGTCTTGCAACAAGCAAAAAAATTTCTAGAGCCAGTAACATAGTTTACTTTGTGATGAAGAAACTTTTTTATTTGCCATTCTTCAAAGTTTTACAAAGACAATGAAGAGCTTAATGTAAAAAACCCCCACTATTTAATTCTCTTTTGATGTTCAAAACAATTTTGCAGCAAGAAGAAAAGCGAGACTGACATCAATTCATTGAATCAGTGAGAACTGCAACAGAGGAATAAACAGTATACATTTTAAGTAATGACCATCACTATAATAGTTCACCACTGATGTTAACTAAATATGGATAACCATGTAGTTAGTACATTGAAAAACTTATGTATAACTGTTCTGAAGAAATAGCTTTTAAAAATCTTCACTCGTTCTTAGTATCAGAGATATCACCTTTATAAAATTACATAACTATTTCAAAGCGATATTGGAAAAATCATGCTAGACTTGTGCATGAACTCAAAATTCACCCAGCAAAGTCTAACCCACTGGGCTTATTTTTTGTACACATAAATTGAGGAAGGCAAGCCTGCACTTAAGTGATTTGCATGATCTTTGCACCAGTTACTTTTGAAAATGAGGTGCACACCTATTGCTACAGTTGTTCTCTTGTTTTAAAATACCAGTTTGTAACAACATACTTCCTAGCTGACCAGAAGCTGTTGTAGCATGACACAACAGGCTCGCAGCGTGTCAGCCATTTTCTCACCATGTCCTCCAAAGAGAGGCATATCAGCGTAGTGGAAAACACCACAACATGCACTGCATATGGATTAACAGATTTAATCTCTGCAAAAGTGCTTTCTTTCACCCATTTTCCAACAAAAGTCTCTAGCAAAAGTGAAATCTTCATTTTAAAGAAAACAGCAATCGCTCCCAATAACACATGGAAATTGAAAAACTCATTAGCCTTTATATAATAATAACTGACACATGAAACTCCAGAATTATTTAAAATTCTCTGTTCAAGGAACTGGAACACTGTTCGGAGCACCAATGTTAAAATATATTATTAAAGATGAAAAAAATTTAAAGTGTTCTTTGTCGGTCTAACAGGTGCAAAAACCTAAACCACTTGAAATTTCATTTGCATTTTCTTCAGCTTAGGCAGCAAAATTATCTAGCTGGTTTCACTTTCTATTTCTCAAGCACTAATGCTATCTCATACCCAAATCAAAATTGCAGAAGTGGCAAGAGATCAATTTTAGGACAACATCTTATTTCTACTCCTGGAAAGAATGATTTTTAAGATTTGCCTGTAGTTACATATAAAATTAAAACGGGTCTTATCTTTCTGAGGTATTAACTAGTACGAACTCATGACAGGCAAGAATTTGTGGCAATTAAATCGAGTACACAGATATATGAAAAGATGGAGTAGGTGTTGAGTTTGATTAATGAGTCATCTTTAGCCTTATTGCTAATTGATTCATCTTCAGAGGCAAGCCATAGAAAGCCCACAAAGTCTATAAAACAGTCAGTGTCTCAGACTAAAATATAGTTGAATTGAGATTCATTGCCCAAGAAATCCAAACTCATTTGAAGATAACATCATAGCATCATTATCGATGACTTTCAGTTCTTCTTTAGCAATTGTTACTATATGAAGACCAAAATCATCAGGGAAGAGGAAAGACTGTCAAAGGGACAATCAGCAAATCCATGCTCCGGACTTATCCAAATTTAACAAAAAATTAATCTTGCTGTATAATTGTTTCCCTTGACTACTGCTTTGAAGGATCCAATTTATTCACCCTATCAGCATCTAACTTTATACAGAGAATACATACTATTCGCATTCTTACTGGTGTTTAAATGCTGCAAACTTTAATGTAACATAATGTAGTCCTTGCTACGTTCTATAGAAAGTACCTTTTCTTTCAGTACTACTGCAAAGTTTTCTCCTATAGATCAAGAAGGGATTAAGCATTAGTAGAACATTTGTCTAGACTTTCTGTTACATTTGTTTTACATATAATATAGATTATAAATATATTATGTAAAATATAATACATAAACATTTATATACATACACACACATACGTATGGTTATCAGAACAGCAGAACATCATGTTGCTAAGCCTGTTTTGCTAAGCAATACTCTTCTGGATCATAGAAAGCATGAGTGCTTGCTTGCCATGCAATGAGGCAGAAAAATGCTAGTTACCAACATTAGGAAAAATACTTCTGTCTACATTATCTATCTGCATCAGTCATCATTTGTTCCATCTTTTTCCATCTCATCTTCACATTTGTGTATTCTGTCTCATTTTTCTTTCATTCTACCTAACAGTCTTAACATTGTTTTCTTATACCTCTGTAAAAACAGTGTATTTTCAGAACAGTAGCACTTTAATACAAGAAAAAGCAGAATGGGAAAGTCAAAATAGCACTGCACAATCAGTGTTTTTATTATTCTAGAAAAAATCCTGTTTGTTTCTCTTCACAGCAGACTCCCTAAAAAAGCTACAACTGCTTGGCAGCAATTCAAAATACAACCAGCCTGAAGTAGCCTATAGAGGAGAGGAGGGGAAAAAATAATAATCACTGGATACTTGGTGTGGACAAGCATACGTAATGATTTAACCATAGCCCTGGAAAGAATCTAAAGTGAGGTAAGCAAAGACTATTCCCAAGATACAAGTTCCCTTTGAGTCGTTTATGGGAAAGACTTTTGGAATCAATATATTCCTGTTTCAGTCCTGAACTCCCATAACAAATGGAGCTGTTGATCCAGCACGAGCTTCCTTACAAGCTTTTCAGGACATAATACAGGAAAAAAAGTATCCCACATTCAGACATCAAGTGTCATCTCAAGAGGAATTCTGTTGATCTACTTCACCTGTAGAGTAAAAAGGCCATTTAGAACTTCTACTTTGTGGAAATTGCCAATCCATTATTGCTTCTTGAAACGAAGACATGAACTGTTTGAGATGAACATGGTTATTCTGAGTAAAATTTGTCATTACTTTCAAAATATATTTCAAAGTTTCTAAATACTTACCTCTTCAGGTGTAATTACTCCAGTTTCTTTAAACTTGGACTCCTGCAATAAAGGAAGTTTAGAAACTTTGAGAACTGCTGACAAATCAAAGTACCCCACTTTACTGGTAAGACAAACATTTGCTCTACTTTTGTCTTGGAACTAGCTCTGTCCACAGAGATATGTGCATTAGACTAGAGGCAACCTCTGCCAGGACTGATAGACAGCTTACTTTCATATTCTATAATATAAGGCTCAACAAAATTACTTGTTGCAGAATGTGGGGTATTATGAAAAAAGATCACATACCCAAAATATTTTTTTCCCTACAGCCAATTAGATCAATAATGAAGAAAAGATCCCTGGCACTCAGTATTACATTTGCGAGTAAGAGACAGAAAAACAGTTGGAATCAGTGATTCTCACAGTCAGGACTTTGGGACTGTTCTAGGCACTGAACAGCACTGCAATGCATCAAATATGAGGCATTGCAGTTAAGAAAGGTCATGAAATGAATGACCAAACCGACTTTTCTCCATGGTAGGAAAAGTTATGTAGAAAGACTTAGTTATTAACTTTTTTTTTTAATACCTATTTCTGTGCCTTCATTATGCATCCCATAATTTGGGGTTTTGATTTTCTCATACTGTCATGTTTTTTTATGGATGAAAGAATAGATGGCAAGCAGCAACATGATTTAGTTCTGCATGGAGAAATGAAGTACTTTTGCATTAAAGACAACATTTATGAAGTTTAAGGATACAACATTTTTTAGCATATTCAAATCTAGAGTAAGTATATTTTGTTTCAGACTTCTGTTTGTTTGTTTTTTCCCTTTAGAAAAGTCTCAAGCACCAAGGAAACCTACTGTTCCCCAGCATTAGAGCTATATAAGAATGGCTTTTGAAAAAGAACACAATTTCAACTGTGGCATAGCTCACTTCACAAGTTTTTGCATCATCAATTATTGAATAACTTCTTGCCCTAAAGAACTCATGATTTTTTTCTATCAAGACTAAGAGCAGCAACTGAAAAGTACCTCACTTTTGGCTACAACTTCACCTTATTCAATCATTAGGAAATCATTAAAGAAAACCAGACACTGCTTAACTTGGTTATTCTTGATGCTTCACCCCAGTGCATGCTATCACCTGTGCTATGTAAATGGAAACAAGCACACCTGTTTCATACAATACTGATTACTTCCTTTCTCCCTCATTTCTAAAGAAGATACATTTAAGAACAAGATTAAGATAAGCAAAACAGCAGTTGTACAAACACCATAACATCACTATATGATAGTTAACAGAAATCAAATAAACTCAAACAATTCTAATTTAGCAATTTAGATTGCTATAAAACTCAGAATTCTCGATAACACATTATGCAACACCACAGTGGAGACAACTTACTATTTAACCTCAAAATGAACTATAAGCAGTAGGCAACATGCACAAACTTGTGTTTCTGAAATCACATAAGGAAAATATGTAAAGTATCTATCCTCTGTTCCCTGAGGGTAAATAGTTGAGTTTTTCATCTCTCTACATTCTGTGCTACGTAAGCTAGTGAGAGACACAGGTCTAGTTTCTTTCCAAAGTTACCAAGTTGGAGTATTTATTTCAACCCCTTGCAAAGGGAACATATACACATAACATTATCACCTCCCATTTGTGGGAGGTTCTACTCCTGCCTCCTCCCAATAGCACACGTGGGCACAAGAATTCCTCCACTATCACACCAGCTGTGCAACAGCAACTGTACTATGGTAAACAAGTCTCTTCACCTTTCCACACCACAACTTCACTGGAGCCCACATATGTCACAGTGGTGGGCAACTCTAGAAAGGTCCACTATCCAGGCAAGAGCAGAGAGGGACAAGTTCAATTAATAATTATCACTGTCTTCTGCCCAAAGATCTAAGCTGCAGAGTACAACACATATAGAAGGTCACACCATAAAACCACAGGCAGAGGGGCTGCTGTCATAAACAATTACAGTAGAAGTATTTTTTCAAAAACATGGAAAAATGTGAAAATCAGTAGTGAAAGAACTGCTGACAAGTTAAGCATTCACACACAAAAGTTGAGTTTTACATAAAAAAGTATTTGTACATAGGAGGCAGAAAATGGGACGTCATCTAACAACTGCAGAAAAACACCATTTGTTTCAACCTAAATAAACAATAACAGGAATTATAACAGATGTGCTGCCCACCTTTACAAGCAGACTGTTACAATTCACTCTCAAGGACCAAACAGCTCATTTCTATTTGCAATTACTTTAGCACACACACAGAGGCTTGTATTAATATAGTAATGCTGATACAGAAATAAGCTATGCTACATAACTTTATACCTGCTCACATAATGAAGATGTGACCAGGGTTTTTTTATGTCAGGTGAAGAAGCTGCACTCTTACCCAAAATAACCATTGCAACGCATTCCTGAAACCAGGCTTAAGCCTATCAGTACACAAGCACCTTCGGATTTCCATTCCTGGTCATACAATCAGTTAAAGTTTAGCCACTTTAATAGAAAACATCAAGAAATAAGTTATTCCTCGAGCAGTAGGACCAGCACCACCTGGTCTTCGAAGGCCTGCACCTCCCAGGTGAGTGCTCCCACCCCTAATGGAACGCGACCTCCAACTCAGCTTTCCTCCATCCCGTACGCCCCGGTGCAGGACGAGGGCCGACGGCTTTGCCACCGCAAGGCTGCCCCAGCACAACCTCCCCCTGAGGCGCGAGCGAGCACCGCGCCCTCGGAGACCCTCTGCCGGTTGCGTAAAGCCGCCGCAACGAGAGTTCCTCGGGCCCAGACGACAAGCGAAGCCGCCACAGCCGCCGGGCGGCTTCCGAGAAGATGGAGCGACTCCTGGGGTGGTTGGGTGTCCCCTACACCCCACCGGGGCGGCAGGGAAATGCCCGCGCAGGCGGGGAGCCGCCATAAGGAGCCGCCAGTGGGCGGACAGTGGCCGCAGTGCGGGCGACACCCCGGGGGGGAGGCCGGGCCGCTCCGTCGCCACCCGCGACCCCGGCGGCTCACGGATCCGCGGCCGTCCCACCGCAAGAAGGCGGCCGCGTCCCTCCACCCTTAACGGCTCCAGCGCCTCAGGGAGCGCGCGCCTCCCCTCACTTCACTTCACCCCACCTCCCCGCCAGGCTCCCGCGCGGACCGGCACCTTGAGCACGGGGGTGAGGTACTCGGCCACCTCCAGGGCCTTCCCCTTCACCGTGTTGATGACGTTCTGCATGCTGCCGGCGGGCCCCGCGAGGAGGACAACCACCTCCCCCGCCCCTCAGCCAACGATCTCCGCGGCGGCGGCCGCCCCGGCAGCACCGCCCACCGCC
This sequence comes from Phoenicopterus ruber ruber, assembly GCA_009819775.1. Lineage (NCBI taxonomy): Eukaryota > Metazoa > Chordata > Aves > Phoenicopteriformes > Phoenicopteridae > Phoenicopterus > Phoenicopterus ruber. Next base: position 94,038,055 of record CM020215.1, on the reverse strand, counting down.
GGTCACGTGATCCACTGCCCTTCCCTGAGCTCTCCCCGCCCCTGCCCACCCTATGTCGCACAGACGTGACGACACACCGGCGCTCGACGCCGCGTTGCGCCCGGCCCCGCGGCGATACGCCTGCGCAGGGGCGGGCCTGGGCCAGCGGCAGCCCAACACCGGCCTGCGCCGCAGCTGCCCCGCCCCTCGGCGTATGCGCGCGCAAGGCGGGAAGGTGTGGAGAGGGGCGGGGTGCTGATGCATGCGCATGCGCGCTCCGCTGTCTATGAGAAGAGGCGAAGGCGGTGGCTCACGTGGCTGAAGGGACGAGCGCGGGCGGGAGCTGGGGTGGAGCTCGGTTCCCCGCGGTCACGTGGCTGGAGTGGTCGGGAGGGGCGGGGCCGGTTGTCAAAGAGAATGAGGGTGCGCGCGCCCGCGCAGGGCGGTGGCGCGGGGAGGGCAGCCAGGGGGCGCGCGCTGCCGGGCGGGAGGGCCCCGCCCCGCCCCGCCCCGCCCCGCCAGGTGAGGCCGGTGTGATGTGGTGGGGCGGGCCGGGAGCCGGGCAGCGCCCCCGGTTGCGGCGCGGCGGGGGAGTAGGGAGCTTTGTGCGGGACGCTGAGGTGCTGGGCGTGCTCCCGGGGGCCTGGCAGGGGGCCAGGGAGCCTGGTGATGGGCGCTGGGGGCGTGCAGTGGGGGCGAGGGGGAGCGCGGTGCTGCCGTCTCTCAGGAGCTCGTGTGCCCGGTGTGCTTGGCCGCGGTGTCTGAGCGCCGGCCGCTGTCGCCTCGGAGCCCAGCTCACCCCGCGCGGCCGCCGCCCCGGCCCCGCTCCTGGTTGCAGCCGCGCGTCGACCTGAGGCAGCGACGTGGCAGACGGTGCTCAGCAAAGCCAGGCGAGTGTTCCTTCAGCGCGGGGGAGCGCTCGGCGGCGTTTACCGGCCGCGCTCTCGCCACCGCTGCGAGGTGGGTCTTCGCCCCGTGTCTCCCCGGGGCCCGCGGAGCCCGCACTCGGGGCCTGGTTTGAAGCCGCTCTGCCTGCCGCCCCGGGCCCGTTGACGGTGCCGCGCTCCGGCTGGCTCTGCTGGGGTGGAACAGCGCGAGCCGCGGCGGCCGTTAGCGGTTGTCGTGGCCGTTAACGTATGTCCCGCCCGCAGCCGGCCTGAAGGGGCTCCCCCTCCTCCCCCGGCACCGGGGCCGGTGCTGGCTGTTCTGCTAGCCGGTTTTTCAGACCTGGGGGCCCGTTAACGGGTCGGCCGAGTAACGGCAGCGCTGGAGACGGAGAACACGGGTGCAGCTCGGGCTCTGCCTCCGGCTGTCCGTGTTCCTCCCCTGCCTCCTGGGTACAAGCTGGTGCTGAGTAAGCGCCAGGTCACCTATGCGATGTTGCTCTTGCTCCACAGCTGTAAAACTTTTCCTTGCTAGAATTAGGAACAAGAACACTTAAAAAAATATTAAAGAAAAATAAGCACGTCATTTATTTAATCCTTTTAGCTAATCAGTATTCCATAGATGCACTCTTCTGACAAACTGGCCTCTTTGTGCTGCCTTCTGAGTCACTGTGTATACAGTTTATCCCCTTTTGCTGATCCTCATAGCATATCATTCTCTCTCAATTTTTTTTTTTTAAATAAAAAAGAAGAAGATAACTGTAGAATGAGATCACGGCTTGCGATGTAAGCATCTTTGTGTAAAATAACAATACACACATTTCACCTTGTTTAACCAGTTTCTGGAAGTACTGTTTATAGTGTATTTTCATTTTGTCATCCAAAGGACATTGACGGCAAGACAGCAGAATGAAGACCAAGTGCTGTAGTCGATTTGTGTTTTGCTCCAAGACAACCACCTATACCTTCCTGCTTGGAGGAGTGTTTATTGCATTGGGCTCAAGTCGAATCCTCCTGATGAAGTATTCTGCCAATGAAGGTGCTGTTGGGCAATAAACATAATGTACCTCAAATAAGAAAGAGTTGACATTTGGGGTAAAACGGATACCCAGAAGCCTAGTTCTCCACCTGCAGAGTTCTTAGCATAAACATTCTCTTATATAAATAGTGACAGGTATTTCTGTACTGGAAAATCTCTGTATAGTCACTGGTCTAACATAAAGTGATAACTTGGGTTGCAAGGTGTACGATCCATGTGGAGATTCACCATTAAAGGATGAGGCAGTGAATTATTTTATAGCTGATTTTCAAAGACTAAATTGTTGTGTAAGCACTATCAATGGTACCTGTCTTCACTGAAATATTTGTCTTGCAACAGGCTTAGGAGAAAAGTGGTATCATAGTGGGTGTGCTATAACTGGCTAGTATTACTGGTACTCCTTTTGCCACGTATTAGCAAAATATGCTAACAAAGAAAAGATGTAGTCCTAGAAGAAAGTTGAGCCAGCCTGGAAGCCATTTTTTTGTGAGTCGAAAAAACAGCATGTTGCTGTTTGGAAAACATTGCTGTTTTAAAATTTTTTTAAAACAGTGGTGTTGAGTTCTTCCAAAAAGTTCTGCTGTAAACTGGAACCAAATGAGGAAAGATTTCAAACCAGAAAGGAGACCATTCAGGAAGTTGTATATCATAAAAATTGGAATATTTATAATGAAAGTGCTGACATAGCCTTTAGTGTTTATGGAAAGTGGCTAAAATTCTGACTGGAAGGGTTAAAATATTTTCTTGCTCTAATTACGAACGCAGGAGACAGAATCTGATTGTGTACTCTCTATGATTTGCTGAATCCCACAGATAACAAATATGATTACCTTCCTACAACAGTGAACATATGTTCTGAAGTAGTAAAATTGGTCCTGTGCGTGGTATTGGCGCTATGGGTTAAGAAAAAAGGTAAGTGACCGTGTTTAAAATAACTAAAATATGTTGACTTTCTAAGATTTGCTGTACTTCAAATCCCCTTTTTGTTGTTGTTGGGTTTTTTTTTTTTAAATGAGAGATTCACATGTAGCAGTATAGAGTAGGTCCACTGGAATTGTGTCTTCCGTGCTGAATTGTAACTAAACTTTGATTTTATAACTCTACTTTATGCTGTAAATTCAGGTGTTCTTGAGTTGTATGTATGGTAGCTGAAATGGGGACAGGTAAGTTGAATTAGTGCAATGAAGACATAGTCTAACATTTTCAGAATTTTAACACAGTATCATGCTAGGATAATAGGAGTCACCTCACTGTGAAGTCATGACAGAACAGAAGCTTGTAAATTGCACTAACTCAAGGATTGGCCTTTATGCTCTGTTGTTCTGACTGCTTTTATTTAAAAGCACCACCACCTTCCACTGAAGAGGCTTTGTGTGTGTGTAGTGGTATTTGCGTCAGAAGCAACATATCAATGTTATAATTCAAGGTAGATTTGTTGTGAAGACAAATCTTGGGGCTGCTGTTTAGAAAAGGCAATGTCAGGCTTCACTAGCTACTGGTTTTGCACTGCAGGCTATTTTTCTTTCTTGGCTTTTCTGTCCTGATGTAAAAAGAATGAGAGGTTAACTTCATAGCATTTCAAAATAGTAGAGAACAGGCATTTAAGTTGGAAGAGGGTGTCAGGCACTGGAGACTCATGTTAAATTGAACTGCTGGTTTTGTCCACTTCTCCATGTAATAGTCATGGCTCTGGCAAGCTGATGAAATGTCTACCTCCACCATTTAGTACGGACATACCTAAACCAGTAAATACATTCAGTCAGTGTTTGCCATTGTTGGCTACTGCTGATTACAGATTTTCTGGTTTTCTTTCTTTTTTTTCCTTCCAGATGTCTTGAGTTTTGCTGAACTCAATGTGTCAGTAGTTCAGAAGAGGATTAGATAACATTGTGTAGTCTTAACTCTGTGCTAACAAAGTACTTCTGTCACCAACTCTAGAGTAGTCTAAGGTTTATCGCTGTCTTCCTCCTAAAGTGTGTGTCTTGAATACCTAAGTAAATGTCATTCTTTGTGCCTTGTCCTTTCTTTCTTCCTTCTTCCTGCGTGTTCTCTTTTTACTCATATCATGTGCTGTGTGCTACAGATACTGAGTTCTGTTTCATTTTGTATTTCTGACATTACTGGCTGCCCTTTGGGTGCTGTATGAACAGGTGCACTGTGTCATTGTTTCAGTTCTAGATTTGATTGATAATCATCAGAAAATCATACCCAGTAATGATGTCGCTGTTGTGTGGGGACTTTGGGGTGCTTTTTGGCCCTCAAAGAATGGTTGATAATTGAATTTTTGCTCCTAGTGGACAAATACTCTGATGGTGGTAACAAATTCCTTGATGTTTCCTCTGCTGAAGCAAGGAGGTGAATGCCCATAGATGGAGGATTGCTGCTCTAGCTGTGTGTTCTGCCCTGGATCTGTCCTCTATGTTGCCAGAGGGCTGTGGTACCTTAGTTTTTTCAGTCCAATGGTGTTCCTGAAAACAGAACAGTGGTACCTATTCTGTTATAAAGGAATGGGCTTTCAATAATAAGAAAGATGTCTTTCTTACTGATTTCTTCTCCTTTCAGAGGGCTGTTTGGATCATCCCTTTGAATGTCTTTCCTGGAAGAATTTTTGTAATTCCATGAGATGGGCAATTCCTGCCTTTCTTTACTTTTTGGATAACTTGATTGTCTTCTATGTTCTGTCCTACCTCCAGCCAGTAAGTATACGTATTCTGAATAAAGTATCGTCCAACATCTTAGTTGTAGGTAACATTGCCCTTAGACTATCTACAGTTGTAACACTGGCAAGGCAAGATTTGCAGGTAAAAGAATGATCTGTTACCTGACCAGCCAGACGTTCCCATTCTCTTGCCCGCTGGTCAGTGTTGTACAGCTCTCAGTAGAGGAGAGTGTGTATTTTCTCCATCCAAAGTGATTTAGAAATAGGCTGAATTGCGTAAGTACTAGGCCAGTTTTCAGTGCTTTCCCTCCTTTGGTTTCTTCAGGTCTGTGTTTCAATGCATTTGCTCATCTTGCTAGCGTTTGAGCTGCACTTTTCTGTGCAGCTTCTACCACTTTACGTATGTGACTTCACATAATGACTTGTTTTCTTTCCTCACTGACTCCAAAGAAAAGTGAGTAAGTGTAACAGGAACTGAGGAGGGGAGGAATAAAACTGTTTGACTCTTAATTTTTGCATTTGTTTATTAGTTATTTTTAAGCACAAAATTTAATTGGTACTTTCTTCTAGCTACAGTTCATTCTTCTGGATGAATCTACATGTGCTCAGGAAATAATACAGTTTTTGTGCTTTCTTTTATTTTCGTGCTAGGATACTTTTTGGTTCAGAATCTGTGTTTGAAGTTAGATGGAAACAGATGGTTAGTGCTTACTATAAAATACTGTGGCTGCCCCTGTTTGACATTAAAAATAAATATAAATGTTTCTGTTCCTTCTCTTTCAGAATTTCTCTTTAAAATATTGTCCTTTTTAGGTGTACATTTCTGTCAGGGACACACCAGACTCTAGAATAGGAGCTGGCTAGAAAAATCTAACTAAAATCAAGAGTTGGATATCTTAAAATAACATGCACGGGTGCTTGCTTCGGTGGTTTGTTGCGTGTGGTTTTTTTGGTTTTGTTTTTAACTTTATGAAGGAAATTCAGCTATAATGTTTGTAATAGAAAAACCTGATGTTTAGAAGGTTACAAAAACACTATTCTTTTCTTAAGTAATTTGGTTTGGCTCAGTTAAGGTCACCTTTTGTAATATGCACAGCTTTTATATTTTACGCACCCCTTGTCTCTCTCCCCTCAGAACTTGTGCTCTAAGATTCCTCTTTTTAAGAACTCTTTGTGTCTTACACCTTTTAACTAGATATCTTTTATGAGGGTTAGCTGAAATTGTAACATTATCATGGTAAACAAGTATTAGATAACTAAATACCGGTAAGACAGAATACCTTGACAGTGTACAAGACTGGGAAAGTGAAAAGGTGGAGGCAAGGTGCTTGAAAGAAAGCAGCCATACCTGACTGAACCTGGTTCCATGTGACTTTAAAAACTAAGTAGGTTTGGGACTAAGTGGTAGCTGGGTGAGCAGTTGCTTGAAGTATAGCGTTGCTTTGGTGAGATTTTCTTCCTTGAAGCTTCAGCTATAACTATGGATACTCTTTAGTGGCTAACATTTCCTAGTCATAAGACTTATTTTTTAGAGACTTTGTTTGTGACATGTAAGTTAGTGGCGTGATGGTCTTTGGTAAATTTTTTTCTTATTCCTTCTCATCTAGGACAGAGGTCCCTTGAGGCCCCAGAGAGCAAAGCAACTCAAAATTAATTCCTTGGAACTATCCTGCCATAGATCATATTCTGTTACCAGAGAGGTTGGAAGAGGGGCTTTGACTGTAAAGCAAAACCAGAGTATACAGGGAACGCTTGTACATTTTACGTCAAGCCTCTTTTTTTTTTTTTTTTTCTGGAGTGGTTTCTGCCAGATTCACTTGTTTGTTCAATATTTTTCTCCTTCCAACATGAATACTTATTGAGTTGTAATCTTGCAAAGCAGAAAATTAAGCTGTAGTTTCTTAGGCAGATGTCTCGTGTCAGTCTTCAGCTTACTTGAGACCCTGTGTTGTGCTGTTTCATGAGATTTATTATTCAGCAGATAGTATGTTGGAATAGAGTGGAACTAAGGTAATGGGAAAAGGGCCTGTACTTTTCCTCTGGTCAATGAAAAAGGCTCTGCTATTGCAGAATTGGGAATGTGGAAATGCAGATGAGAAAGTTCAAGATAAAGTCTGTGTTTTGCACTTCTGAATCCATGTATGTTTTTGTGTACGATTGTCTAAAAAAGTGATCTCACTTTAAGGCTGAATTGGAGGAAAGAGTTCAGATGTCTAGATTTTTGTACATGTACTGACTGCACAGGGCAGTCTTGAATAACACACAATTTGGGAGACACCCCAAAAAGAACCTTTTTTCCCCACTGGTGCTGATAGATTCTGGTCTTTAATGGTAACTGCAGTGCCTAAAAGAGCCTCCTCTTGGTATAGTGTCCCAGTATAGAGTGTCTAATACAGAGACCAAAAAGACAATCCTTGCCACAAGGAGTTTGCAGCTTGGGATCATGGCTATGGATTAGGACACTGTCATTATTATACAGCTATTCCCGAATTAGACAGGAGCTTTAGAGTTGTCTTCAGTTGTACTTTGAAATAGATGAATTTTTTAGTACAGTTGCAGTCTTGAAAATTCATGCCGAGCACCTCCTTACCTTTGATAAATGATTCAGCAAGCACACTTGACATACAATAAGTTTATTTTCTGCAAGTGTCTTGTCCAAGTCTGGGATTTCATGAACGCTGCAAGCTGGCACTGCAACCAGAAGCAGCCTCGCCTTCCCTTATTCTTTTCTTATTTTCATTTTGGAGCAACTTCCTCCTTTGTTGACACAGCTGTTTTTGCCGCTGACTGATCAGCCTGACCGGGGAACTGATCTGACAGAAAACTAAACCATTTTCTTTCTTGTTAAGTAAGTTTTCTGCTAGATTGATTTCCTCACATCTTTGCTTCAGTACAGCTTTCCCCACTGCAGTGGAACTTAGGCTCTATGGTTTGCCTGAGATTTTGAAATGGGACTTGAATGTCATTTTAGGGACGTGTTATTCTACCACTTGGGTAAGGAAGAAAGTTCAGTACCAGGATGATGCTTTTCGCTCTGGCACCTTGCAGAAAGGTGAACACTCGAAGTCAGTGGGCTTTTGATGTCCACACTATGTCTGGAGTATAACTTTGTTCCCCTTCTTCTCTTTCTAGGCAATGGCTGTACTCTTCTCAAATTTTGTCATTATAACAACAGCTCTTCTCTTCAGGGTGGTGCTAAAGTAAGTAGTGTTTACTAAACTAAATGACATTTTATATCTTCCTAGCCTTGATGAAGAAGTTAAGCTACATTCTTTCTCTTTGTCTGATGGGAACAGTAATTCTCTTTTCTTGTGGCTATACCAACTTGGAGAGATGGCTTTGTTTTCTACATCTGAAGGTATAGGAAATAATAGCTTATTAGCAGTCCCTACAAAACCTTACACATTTGGTCAACCATAATAGATTTCAACAATTGAAATCATTATTATATAGTTGTTGGATGGTCAGAATTAAGGTTTGGGTACTTTCATTTGTACATTAAATTTCATATTTTATGGTTAGCAGTACTTATTTCCAGTCTGTTGTAATTCTTAATTGAATGTAAATGTAATCTAACAAGAGGGGAAAAGATAGAGGTGTCTTTGGTAATGTTGTGCCAGCCCTGATGTGTTTCTGGTCAACTGCATAGTATGTTCTAAAAAGTAACTATATGTCCCTTCTTCATTATTCACGTGACGAAAGCCAGACTCTCTGTCCTCTGTGTTCCACTTTGCCTGATTTGTGCTTTTTATGGTGTGATTTAGATTGAGAAAAGACTGACAGGGAAATGGATATTAACTTCACATTCTACTCAAAAAGTACCTTGTGTTGAACGTGGAACAAAGATGCCCTTTCTACAGGTGTTAATATACCAAACCAGTGTCTGATAGTCTGACTTGAAGTGCTTTTTCTCAGTTGTTTAGTTTTATGTCTCTTGCGGTGTCACAGTTTACTTAATCTTCCAAATTTCTGATTTTTCCCAAGATAAACAGGCTTTACTTGAGTGAAAAAACAGTATAAATAGTTCTAACCATCTTATAAATTACATTCATAGATTTACTTGATTTACCATCATAAATACTAGAAAAGGGCACAAAATCATGGGGGAAAAGTGAAATGTAGTGAAAGTTTACCAAAGAAAGAAGGTGATTATTTGAATGCCTGTGACTTCTTTTTATCCATCAGACCTATGTTCCCATGGAGACAACAGTTGCTTTTAAGTTGTCAAGCAGTCAGTATCTAGAACTAACATGATCTTGAAAGACTTTCCTTAAATTATCTCTACAGAATACTCCATTCTGTATTTCTGTGATTGCCAGGCTCGGCCCCCCTTGCCATAGAAAAGCATGCTGTGTTTTGGCATTTTACTGTCAATTCTGAAAAGCCAAGATTTTTCTTTGCACCTGTCTCTGTCTCCTTGTCTGTGGCATGATGTCTTTTATGTGTTTTATAGAGCTTGTTCACCTGTCGTTTAATTTGTGCCACTGTGTTTCTAAAATTGGTGACTTCTTTTTTTTGTCTACTCTAGGCGAAAACTCTCTTGGGTACAATGGGCATCTCTGGTGATTTTATTCCTGTCCATCGTTGCCCTGACTCTAGGAACTGGAGGCCATCAGCAAAGCTTGGCTGCACACGGATTCCATCACAATATGTTTTTTAGTCCATCTAACCACTGCCTTCTCTATGCCGGACCTGAGGAAGCATGCCTGGAAAAGGGCAACTGCGTAGCACCAAGTTTCATTCCCAGCTTCCAGTGGAACGTCACCAGTACCATGGCAGGAGCATTGAAACCTCTCCGCCTCAGCCTGGGCCATCTGCTTATTCTAGTGCAGTGTTTCATTTCTGCCCTGGCTAACATCTACAACGAAAAGATCTTGAAAGATGGGGATCAGCTTGCTGAAAGCATCTTCACGCAGAACAGCAAACTTTATGCCTTTGGGGTGCTGTTCAATGGGCTTATGCTGGGGCTACGGGCTAAGGACCGGAGGCAGATAGGGAATTGTGGCTTCTTTTATGGGCACAACATCTTCTCGGTGGCTCTCATATTTGTCACAGCTTTCCTGGGGCTGTCTGTAGCCTTCATCTTGAAGTTCCGAGACAATATGTTCCATGTTATGACTGCTCAGATCACCACTGTCATCATCACCACCGTCTCTTTCATCATCTTTGACTTTAGGCCTTCTCTAGAGTTCTTTTTGGAAGCTCCTGTAGTGCTTCTCTCCATATTCATCTATAATGCCAGCAAGCCAAGAGGCCTGGAATATGCCACTCTGCGGGAAAGGGGCAAACTCGTCAAAGGAGATGCATGGGAGAGGTCAAGTGGGGTAAGGCTTTTCAGTACTTGTCTTCTCTGGTTTCTCTTTTGTTTCACCTTCATTTATGCTATGGAATGTTTGGAAAATTCATTTTGTGTGTGATCGGACTCATCCCTCAACTCAAACACCAAAACTCCTCAGTATTTCTTAAAATCTTTTGAATCGATTTGGTATTGCTTTGCATATTCCACTTTTTCAATTCGTGAAGCCTAGGTAAGCATTGCTTTCCTGCTGTAACTATAGACAGCCCTGTAAGCAACTTTAGCTTTGTACAAATCCTTTCCTGAAACCTTTCTAACCAAAATATTTTACTGGCCCTGGGCATCCAGAAATTGGGATTGATGCCTGGGAAATAATTGTACTTAAGTAGAACTGATAAATCTGTGTAGCTGAGCCCACATCATGAAGTAGTTAATATATTTGATGTTAAGATTCTTTCTACCTAACAGTCAAAGATACCTGAAGACGAAAAGGTAATGTTTAAATACAGAATCTTAACACATTTTTTCTTACGAAATATTTCTGCCAGGCCTGTTAGTGGTTTTTGTTGTAATTTGAAGAGTAATCTAGTTAACTAAACATGGCAGGGAGGGCTTGCTCTTAGATATGACCTTCAATTGAGCTGAGCAGTCAAAGGGAGAAGGGTTACTGCCCGCGTACTTTTAGTCTGCGTGTACAGCTGTGTTCTGTAATACACATTGCAACCAGCAGAGAGTGCTGTCTCCACTTAATTCTAAGAAACATTATACTTGGAAGAGATGTTTTCCAGAAATTCCACATGGTGCCTTTTTAGGTTGTTGTTTAACGAGCAGTAAATAACACAAAGTCATGTATTTTTGGTATACCAGGTGTTACCTATTTTAGCACTTACAATTGAGCGGCTGTTGTAAAAACAAATAGCACTACGCGAGCAGGCTTCCCGATGAAGGAATGGGCTACAAGCTGTTTTAGGGAGTGGGTCACTAAAAGGTGTTATAGATACAGGGGATGTTTTTTATGAGCATGTATATCCTTGAGCAAGATTGTAATACACTGTAAGAGATTTAAATTACAGGGTCTTGATTTTATATAAGTGATGCCTTCAAAATAAACTTTATTCTTTTTTTTTGGGGGGGGGGGGGCGGGTATTAATAACAAGATAACTTTTGCTCATATTGTTGTCTTTTGCTTCTGGTTCCTGTAGGATGGAGAAGAATTTGAGAGACTGAACAAACCAAGCAGTGACATTGATACAGATGAAGATTCCCTCTAGCATGCGGCTGGCTCGGAGGACTGCTATTACTCATACTGAGAGAATGTTAATGTTTTATTAACATAGAGAAGGGTCATTTTTCCCCATTTGCAGAGCAATTGAGACTATGTTGGGGCTGGATGTCAGAGGTGGATGAGGAAAACATTCAAGCCATACATATGGAGAGTTGTATTCCCTTTTCCTATCCATGTAAATCAGGACTTCAAAATCTACTGAAAGAAACAAAATTTGTAACTGATGCAAACAAGAAGAGGATTGGACCCTGGACTCAGTGGTCTGGGTGACACGTGCTACATTGTGAAAGGCAGTCCTGGACTCTAACCATATGTTTTTGACCGCTTTGGTTGACTGTCCTGAGTCACTGCGACTTCCTGCATGAATTCATTGGTTAGCAAAGCAGAGATGAAACTGTTCTCCACCTTGCAGAAGTGATATGAGCATTGCTCAATGTTTTTGTTGCATCTTCCAATGTACAAATGCTCCAGTAAGTTTTCTTTTCAGGACTTAAGATGTTACGAATAACATCATAAATAATGAGGCCTATTGATGGTTTTATTGTATTTTGGCAATTCAGGTTGACATATCCCTAGCTGAGTAAAAAAGTCCCTCTGAACCCACCTCATCAAACTTTCACTTGAGAATGCATAATTAGTCAAATAATTTGGGTTAAGGGTATGTTGATCCGTCAAACAGGCAGATCTTTAGAGTGTGATTTGAGTTTGAATGGTCTTAATTCTGTTTTCATTCCTGTTTTTACATCAGTGTAACTCTGTACTGACTCCTGTGGAGTCCTTTCTTTCTGATTTTCTCTGATGTGACTGAGAGCAGGATAGATTTCACTGACTTCAGCCACTATTTCTCCTCGCATTTTCAGTGTGAGACTGTTGTGTGCCTGTCTCCCAGTGTCTGGGGAAATGGAAATCTGGAAAGCCTTTGTAGCAGATAGTGAATTTTACATGCAATTTATGTGGCCTAACTTTGAAAGAACTTGAATAAAACAAGTGTGTTGTACAGTATGAATGCATCATAGGTTCTTTTTTGTGTTTAGAAAGGCTATGTGTAGAGGCTTAGTTTGCACTGGCCACTATCTGAAAACAAATATGCAGCTACAGTGATGCCCTTTAACATCTGGAGCACTGAGCAAGAGGGTGCAGGTGGTAGTATCATTTGGTGTTGCTCCACCCTGTCAGACTGAAAAGGTCTTGCATTTTTTGTAGAGAGAGAAATCATTCTGCAGAGTGCCAGTAATCTCAGAATCACTGTTGAGGCATCTGCTGGATTGCATTTTGAGTGAGATGAAAAATAGGTTCCAAATAATTCAGAGAATTTTAAAAGGGGGAGGGGAATAGGGATGCAGATAAGGGATTCTTGGTATGTTCCTGAAGCCTCTACTCTCAGAACAGTGGAAAACATCTCGGTTTATAATTTCCTCCCTTCAAAAATGCGTCTTTCATAGTTGAAAGATACTGTCAAAAGAATTCTTAAGAAGATAAGCAATGAGTTCAGTGTCAAAGCCTCATACCACAGTGTATAGTAATCAGTTAGTGATGCATTTCTCTGTGGATTGAAGACAGTCCTGCCTTTGTTCTCCTCTGCCATCCTGTTTCCAGGCTCTGTGTATAACAGCTTACTTACGCATGCTGTATTGATGGCTTATTGCTATATTAGTTAAAATACCTCCTGTCATTGATCCATCAAGAGGGGCAGCCTATTTCCATACGTGGCCAATGACTGTCAAGTTATAAACTACGAATCTAAAATTATTATTCTCATTTCTTACTTTTTTTTCTGGGAGTATTAACTTTTTCTAGCATATATTAAGAATAACTGTACAAAGCAAAATTACTGTTGTGCTTAAAAAATTTTTTACAGATAATCTCATTGTTCTTGTATAGTAGGCCACTTCAACAAAAGGAATCCTAGTTGTTTGCATTTGTACAGAATGAATAAGAAAGCGCATTTCAATGTAAATTCCAGAAACGTGGTTTTCATTGGTTTATGATGTCCTATTTTGGGAAATGAAACTTCAACGCAAAAAAAAAAAATGCTCAAACTATTAAAGACATAGTTGCGATAAGACATTTTCATTTTTTTTCCATTACATACAGCTTTGCAATATATACCTGCCTGAGTTCATTGTCTTTTTCAATCATAGCTACCAACTTTAGCAGGTATTTCCAAGAAGGGTGAAAGTACTGTTAGCTTTAGAGTGCTTGGCATTTACATGAGCAGTAGCTTTTTACATGAACTTTTCCAGAGTGCTTTGCCGTGCGTTAAGTCAGAACATAGAAGTCAGCCTCATACCTCTAATGACAGAGCATCAAACCAAAGATGAATGTCTTAAAAACTATATGTTTGACCTTCCTGCCTGAAATATCTGCATTAAGATAGATAGAGATATGGAAATGACTCATCTGCAGATTTTATAAAGTGCACTTAGCTCTTGCTTTGAGCTCTTGTCCTGCTTAATGATTTTTCCCTCTATAAATTTCACCAATGCTATCACGCTTGACTTTTTTGCTAAAGTCTTAGATTGCACAAAGATACCGGATTTATAACTGTTGATCCAAGCGTTTACTTGCGCTGTAGAGTTGGTCCTGTCTAACATGTAGAAATCTTTCTGTTGTCTTCAGGTTGGAGGTCTCAGAGAGATTCTGTTGGATTTGCCAGGCAGGTTTCTTTTAATAATGGAGGAGAAGTGTATATCCTCTTTGCAGCAACAGGAATGTTAACTGCTATCTAAAAATGGGTAAGGATTTGCATCCTAATGGGTAAGGATTTAGCAATAAAAAAGCGTGTAAAGTAACCGGAAAGTATAACCATGCAATTCTGTGCAGCTGTACTATCCATGGCAATAGTCAAATTTAGTGTGTACAAGTGACTGTAAACGATTGTCAGCTGGAGAGCAGCCCTGGTTAGCAAGCGGGAGCTATTCCATAGAGTTACACGTTTCAAATAGATCATGTGAATCCCACTTGATTAAGTATTCCCACTGTATGGTTGTTGACCTACTCCATATTGGAAAGCTTACTATTTTTCTCTCCCAAATGACAATAGGGAAATCTATGAGGAGACTTTTGGGGAACAGTGTTAGTTTGGCACATAGTCTTTAATGAATACATTGAGCAGAGAGCTCTTTCTAAGCTGTGCTTTAGAGCCCAGATTCACAAACATTTGAACTTAATTGCTGCTGAGGATGTTATGTTCCTCCCTCCAGGTCTGAGGAAGTAGTTCACAAAACCTCCCAGGAAGAGAGATGTGTTCATGTTTCTCTTGTTTATAACAAGCCAAATAAAGCAATATTTATTTTGGTTAATTTCAGCTACTTTGTGAATGTAGCAACTCGAGCCACAGTGCTTGAAAGACAGCCTGTGGATGAGAACAGCCATCTTGGAGCTGAATCAAATCCCATAAATATGTATAAGAAAAAAGTTTTTCTTTATCATGTGGAATCTTCCCACTAAGGGCTGTAGAAATAGGATCTTAATCTCAATAAGTCTGTCCTCAGAGTGATGCTGCAGGGATAGATCCAGTGCTTTGGATTTGATCTGTGTTTTGCAAAATGAAGTCTTAATTTGGAGCATTGTAGCTCCTGAACGTTTATAGTCTTCAAGATAACTATATGTTGTTGTTGAAAGTATTTTTTGGCTTGGTGTTCCTTCAGGCTTTGCTTTTAGTTTTCTATAGGGAGAGGTAGGTTGCAAAATCAGGATTTTAAATCATTGCTGAAAGTTTCTGGTAATTTTGAGCCAGTTTGTAATGAAGGCAGGAATTGGCATCAGAATGTAGAATAATACTGAGTCTTCCTCAAATTCTATGAATATTTGAATGTGTAGTTTTGGCTAAGAGCCTATCCCAGCCTCCCTTATAAGTGGACAACTTGTTTGGAGTTGTCTTTTTAATGCAACTCCCACTGAATGCCTAGGCTGGATTTGGTACTTGCACAACTTAACTTTCGAATTCTGGGGGGAGAAGAGAAAAGAGAGGGGGAAAAAAAAAAAAAGGCAATTTGGATCAGGTGTTGCACTCTTTTGTAAGTTAACTGTCTCCTCCTGCTCAGCACAGGACATTTAGTTTCCATGACTTGTAATGTGAGTTAAAAGGACTTTCATTTAAAGACTTCACATGAAAAACAAGATTACAGAAAAGTTGAAATGAACACCTGAAAGAAAACACCCCAAAGGTGTTTCTCTTTTTTTGTCTAGAGGAAGGAGGTGGCTGTTAGACATCTGGTATACTTTCCTCTGCTTTTGCTTTAGGCAAAGAAAGTTAGGCAGCTGACCTTAGTACACTGATGCAATAAGTGCTTGTTTTCTAAAACTGAGCCATGGGACTTCCCATTTTCTTCTAGAAACCCCTCAGTTCTGTGATTTTTTTTTTTTTTTTTTTATAGCTCCTCTTTGGTTTTTTGAATTTCTCTGTCCGCTGCTTTCAGCTGTGGAAGTGCTGTAGTTAATGAGAGCTTGGAAGCTCTCTGCAGGCAGCAATCCTCTCAAAATGGTTCTGTCAAATGCCTACCTTGCTGCACTTAGCTCCAGTCGCCTGAGAGAGGTAAGATGGGAGCTGTACCCTGTGCTGACTAGACCTTGTGGTACAGAGGGCAGCCTGCCCCAGAGGGTGACCAGGTTTGTAAAGCTAAGGAAGAACTGGCGAGGCCCTGTGACCTCTTCACATCTGTCTGCCTTTCTGACATTCAGAAGGCAAGCAAGGTCTGACCTTTTGTGACTAAGTTTCTAAAGAAAGCATCTGGTTTTGCGTGAACTTGTTGCTTTACCCAGTTGTGTTTATATCTGGGCCAAAAAAACCCCAAAGGATCAGGAAAATACTAAAACTCAAAGTGTGGGGCATGCTCTGGCCAGCTTAGAGCTGTAGCTTCTCCCTATTCCTGTGCTACTGATGTGACGGCAAAACCTAGTAAGAGTGCCCTATACACAGCATGTGCACCCATGTCATGGATTATAAAGAAATGTGAGTGGTCAGGCATGCCTTCAACATTGGAAGTGACCATTGTACCGCTATGAAGGCTTGCATGATACCTTCACTTCAGGATATTCCTCAATCTTTCTGCTGGGTCTTTAATGTTTAGAGATGTAACCCAAATAGTCTTAAAAGCATGGCTATGCATGCAGGTCTGCCACTGATTTCAGTAGGAGTAGGGTGGTGCAACAGATCCAATGCCCAAAGACACCAATGAGAAGGGAGAAGAAAACCATTTCAGAAAGTGTGGCAGAAATAGAGCTGGTTTAGTAGCAGATCACATTATTCCCAAATAGTTTTATAAACATTTAGTCTAGATTTTTTTTTTTCATGGGGGAGGATATGAGAAGAAGAGGTAGAAAGAAATTTGAAATATAGAGCAATAGTTTAATTAAAACATTATTATAGAGAGCTAGTTACAACTCATTTAAAATATACGTGAATGAGAATTTTTTCCTTTTTTTCTGATGAAAATAATGCTTTTCAGTTTTCTGTATTTCAGACAATGCTAACTATGGTTGGTATTTCCACTTAGCTCTCGTTAACTTGGATTTAACTGTCAAGTGGGCAGGATCTAAGAGAACAGGGACCCCAATGAAAAGAATAAATGGCCATACAGCAAGCTTTGTAGTTAAGAACTTTATATTCTATTATATTGGAGCAAATCCTGCCATAGCCATAAACTCTTATTTTCATTGATAAAGTCAACTAATTACAATGTTAATGCACCGTAGAAGGGATGCTGTCTCTTTAGACAAAGTACTTCAAAAGGATTTTATTATTATTAGTGTTGTTACTATTAAAGAGCCTGCCCCATGCTTCTTTCTTACATTTTCCTCTTCTGAAAAAGTCCTGACGTGTGATTCTTTGCTTCTCTTCATGAGCACAATGCAATCTCACTTTCCAATAAATATAGTTATTTTTTTCCCCTTAGAAAAAAATACTAAAAAGAGCATTGCAATATTTGTTGGACAGTTCGTGTCCTGCCCTACAGTAGTGTCCATGGACTGGGGCTATGTTTTTTGTTGTTTGTTTGGTTTTAATACAAACAGCACCTGCTGATGCCCTTTGTTTATAAAGGTTTAAAAATATAAAGGAGTCTTTACTGTTTAAAGCTTCAATACTACTGGTTTGAATTGCTTCACTGTAAAGGCTTCTGTGTTTTTGAGAAGGCAAATGACCGGAGTTCCTTGACTGAACAGTGGAAGAACGAGGCATGGATATCTAGGTGGCCTGGGAAGACTTTCTGCAACTGGCCACCTATTGCTTGGATAGCTATTAGGAGACAGACATAGGACAGTCGAAGGCTAAGTTGCTCTTTTCAGTATGGATATCCATGGTGGTAACTTCCGTGGTGACGGTAGTCATCTTGGTAACCTTCCTGGTATCCTTGGTGATAGCTATGGTAACCATACCCACCATACTCATCATCTGGGCACTGCATGCCAAGCGATTGCTGAATTGTCATTTCCTGTCGCCGGAGCTGCATGGAATCAATCAGATCATACACAATTGCCATAGACCACATTGGAGAAGGATACCAGGATTTGACATTTCCATCTTTCCCAACTAGAAGCATGGAGAAATATTCTGGGCTAATTTGGAAATAGTTTCGAATGTCTTTCACCAAATTAGCTGGGATATCTTCTCGGTCTACAGTAGAGCTTCCTAGAAAGCAATCACATAAAAACAGCATTGATATTTTGTTTAGGCAATGACAATGGTTTGTAGGTAAGCAAGTTAGCAACGTGAGATAGGATACAGCCCAATAGTTAGCAATGTAAGATTCTTGTCATTTACAAGTTCAGGATTTCCTGTTTCCAAAATGAAACCGTTCCACTGCGAACTAAAGATGCATTTTTAACAGTTTTGTTAGGTTTAGTAAACGTGTCTTTATTCTGTAGGCTGAAGCTACTAGAGTGTGGCAAACCTTTTTGTCACTCAACACACATGCACTTCTTTGGCTTCTGTGCAGCTTGGGTCACTGGTTCACATAATGCAGAAGGCATATGTGAAAAACAGTTACAGTGAAAGAAATCACAAGAATTGAAGTGTGGTACTGTGAAGAATTGCAGGATGAATTTGCTGGGTCATTAATGGCAGTGTAGAGCCTCACTCTTGAACTGTCAGGATATGTGAGATATGGGATGTGGTAGATGTCATGTCCACTTTAAAATATATGTTCTAGCGCAAATCTGGTGAACTCCAGGCTTGTAAGTGTGAAGTCTGTGCTGGGTAAATGAGTAGAAACTATAAGACAACTAGGATCAGTGGGCACCTATACATACATACACACACATGCACACACATACACGTAGTTGGCTTGGCAACAGGACTCTTACAAAGTGGCATCCTGCCTTACAAACTTGTTGAGGTTCTCTGAAGGAGGTCAGCAAGCAAGTGGCTAAGGGTGGTCTGGCTGATACAGGCTACATGGATTTCTGGAAGGCTTCAAAAGGAACTTTAATAGCTTGGTTGAAAGGCAGAAACAAGGTGTCAGTGAATGATCAGTTCCTAGAGTGGAGGGAGGTCACCTGTGAAGTTCCACAGTTGTTTGTGCTGGGACTGGTGCTGTTCAATGCATTTGTAAATGATGCACATAAGGTATGAGCAGGGAGGTGAGGAAGCGTACTGAGGGTGCGGAGATACTCAGAGCAGTAAGGGCAAGGTTGATTGTGAAGCATTGCAGAAGACCCTTGTCAGACTGTGTAACTGGTTAATAAAATGATGGAAGAAATTCTATTCAGATTGAAGTAAAACGATGCACATGGTAAAAATTTTGGTAACTCCACATAAGAAATGGTGAAGTCTGACCTTTACCACTTGGCAGTGAGACCTTAGGGCTATGAAAGAGAGTTTCATGAAAGGCTAGTTCAGTGCTCACTAATGGTCAAAAGCCAAAACAGATGTTATAAACCATGAGGAAAATAATAAAAAACAAACCAGAGTAGTAGTATGCCACTATGGAAACCTATTGTTTGCGTGCATCTTGAACACTGCATGAAATTCAGGTTCTCTCACCTCAAAAGAATGTGGTAGAACTGAGGAAAAAAGTCAGAAAGGCAACAAGGTTGCTCATAGGTTTGGAATAAACTCTGTATGAGAAATAACCAAGTGAGTAAAGACTGCAGTCTGTAAAATAAATGGGTTGGGGGGAGGTCTACAGGATTGTGAATGTCACTGCAGGGATGGATAGGGATTAAATGTTTACTTTTTTCCCCACAGAAGAGATAAGGGGTATCAAACGAAGCTATGGGGCCATGTTCAGGACAAATAAAAGGTAACTTGCAGATCTGTAGAGGTTCTCACAGGAGGACACATGCTAGAAGTTAATGTGAATTCAAAGGGAGATTAGACAAGCAAATTGAAGAGAGATCTGTTGATCTTAACAAATAGGAACTATAACCAAGGTCACGAAGTCCTTCAGTGAAAAGTAAGTGGAGGCTGCAAGAGTGTTGATGGAAGAAGTACGACGTCTGCTTCCTCTGTTCTTATCCTTTCTTAGGTATGGACTTAATATGTGGCAGAAGGACTAGGATGCTTTCATGTAGAGCAGTAGGAACGGTGATGGGATAAATAAGCTCCTTCCTGTCTTTGTCCCTCCACTGATAAAGGCAGTTGTTGGTATTAGGTAGCAGAGGAACCTGTAGCATTTGAAACGTACCCTGACAGTGAGATCTCCTAAGAATAGCTACCTGAAGTAGCCTGCTGGGATGGAAGTGGAACACTTAAATGGGGCTTATAAGAAAGATGGAAAAGGCTTTTTACCAGGGCCCATAGAGACAGGACAAGGGGTAATGGTTTTAAACTGAAAGAGGGTAGATTTAGATTAGATACAAGGAAGAGGTTTTTTCAGATGAGGGTGGTGTGACACGGGAACAGGTTGCATAGAGAAGTTGTGGATGCCCCATCACTGGAAGTGTTCAAGGTCAGGTTGGACAGGGCTTTGAGCAACCTGATCAAGTGAAAGATGTCCGGGCCCATGGCAAGGGGGTTGGACTAGTTGATCTTTAAAAGGTCCTTTCTAGCCCCACCCATTCTATGAAGATGAATGAGGAACCCATATAAGAGAATCTGCTGAGTCTGTGTTCTATTAGCCCTGCAAAATCTTGAGCCATGTAAAAGGCACAGACACCCCTTTGTCTTTGACAGCAAGGCAGGCAGAGGAGTGTACTTGGGACTGTATATTTAGGTGGGAGATAAAGATGTGAGATGACTTCCAGATGATATTTGGGCTTTTCTGTCCTGTAGAAGCTATGTAACATTTAGCGAAGGAACACCAAGAAAGCTTTTTCTTTGCTTTTTTTGTTGTCTTGTTTCTTTAAAGAAACAAAACAAAAGAGAAAAACACATTCATACCCATCCCTATAAAGAAATTAACAGCAAAGACACACTCAGCACTATGTAATGCCTTCATGGGTAGTACTGAAGAAACTGGAAACAGTCACTTACCGTTAATTGGATACAACTCTAAGACACCTCCAATATCTTCTCCAAGTCCTAGCAATTTGAGGATAGTTATATGGCGCAGACCTGTGGAGGAAATGAAGGAGGTTTTGGGTCAGACCAGATCTTTCTGCTCATTCTTGGGCAGATTTCAGTTTAATCAGCCAGGTCTGTGCATGCTAAATTAGGGGCCAGTCTCAGCCAGCCCTCTAGGAGGAAGAGTTACTGATTTCTGTGGAGTCTCTGCCAGTCACATCAGCTGTCCCAAACATGAGGATAAGCTAGTGTGTTGAGTGGTATCAGTTACACAAAAGCTGTTGCTAGTGTCCCAAGGACAACAACGTTGGTGTGGTTCTGTAGCATAGGGCTACAAGTGTCAGACACACCAGTAAATTGCAGAGGCCGTTCCCCAAATTCAGAATGTTTCTGCACTGTTTTGTTCACTAGTAAAGCTCTTATTTGTCATACACACAGCAACAAAGTACTTAGAGGCAATATAATCTATCACAGTTAAAATCCAAATGAGTATGGGGAATGGCTTATGACAGGCATTCATTTCTTTCATTTGTTCTGGGCAGAGGCTTGGACTGTTGCCTCTGCTTTGAAGAAAGACCTTAGGGGCTGTAGAAGCTGTTCATGTAACATGAGTCTGTACGATCTGCAAAATCTTTGATGTAACTGTTTTTACAACTTGGAGGTAAGATGCTTGGAAACATATTACTTAGTTAAAACACCCATTGAGGACAAACGCTTTAGGAACTTGTTGGATCTCCTTCAAGCTGTCCCTATCAAAGGGTGGAGAGAATTAACTGTTTTGATTACATTCCATTCTTCAGAAAGCATTTTACAGTGGTCCATGTCACAGTTTACTTTGGTAGTTACCAAATGAAATGATGCTGACACTCTGAATGAAAGCCAGGTGATTATGAATAAACAGTGATATTGTGCAGATGTCCCTTCAGGCATAATTGAAATGTATTGAAGTAGTGGCTTTTGAATGGGACCTATTTTGTTCTGTTGTAGGAGTCAAGTCTAGGCCCTTTGCATTGCTAGGAACCTAAGTTAAGGAGTAAGTCTCTCTGGGCTTCATAATGGAAAGACAGAAGAGCGTTTCTGGGTCTTGCTCTTAATTGCCTCCTGGAGGAGCCCATCTCTCTCCACTGACTATGTAGTTGGATCTTAAGTGCCTAATTAGTGGGCTGGGAGGGTCCTTATTGGATTAAAGTGGCTTCCATTAATATTTTTACAGATTTTGGCAATGAAGCAGGAAGGAAAAGAAAAAAAACCTGATGTCCATGCATCTCCCTGATACCTGGCCCAGTTCTGAGCTGGGTATTAGAGGATCTGCCCTTCCCAAAGCATTGTACTTACGTGGTTAATTTGTGTAGTAAAAAAAAAGAAAATACTGTTGATCTCATGAAGTACAAGCCTGAAGAGAAGCTTCAGAGTGCTAACCTTTTCTGCCTCACACAAATGATTCCAGGGAACACTTTGTTTAGCTGTCTTAGCTGTCAGGGTGTGCTGTACTACCTGCTTAGCACAATCTTTTCCATTTAGATTTGGAATAGCTACAGCAAACTTTTCAGTTGTCAGACTCCTCAGACTGTGTAGGTTGAGACTTGAGCAAAGGAATCCATCACATCACCAGGAAGGATGTGGTTTTGGGGAGCAAGAGTATAATTTCTTTTGACTCACCAAAATTGCAGGCTTGTCCACTGAGAGCAGCAAGCTGCTGGGAATAAGCCCAGTCCTCGTCACTGGGAGCAGAGATCACCACCAGCCGCCTTCTCCATCGGAACCTGGAAAGAGAAGAGAATGCGACAGGGCATGGTCATGACATGTGACTTGAGTCCTCTCAGCATTTTTGTTCTTGGTAGGCTGAGATATCTCATACCTCTCACAACTTCTAAGTAACAGCTGGATGGGAGATCTTCCCAGTTCTATCCATCACTAGGAGAGGATAAAGCCTGTTTTGAATTTTACAATTCCAAAACACTCGAAGAAACATCTGCAGTTTTGCTGCTTCACCAAACAAACACTGCAAAGCTTACGGTCTGTGCTCAAAGCCCCCTTCAGTAGTTATAACAATGCTGAGAAATGTATATTCAAGAGAAAGAAAGATTCCTGTAGAATTCCTCACTAGACATTTAGCTTTTACGTCACTCACCACTGCTGGAACTACACAGTTATTTTGCAGTCCAAGGGCTGTCTGAGAATTAGGGTGTATCTTCATTTCAGACATAACTCATACTTCTGTGTAAATACTCACTGACTTCTTTTTCTTCTATACCACACTTGCTCAAAATACCTTTAACATGGCTTTAAATCTGAGCTTGTTTGTAAGTATGTGGTTGTGTGAGCCTGTGGCTATATAAGGCATGCATGGGGCAATAAGACAAATCTTGGATTTTTTTGTTTACTATGGGATGCCCCATCTAACCAAACTTTTGCACAAGGAACACCTTCCATTGTCCTCTCAAGGAAAGACAATGCTGTAAGGACACTTGAAACCTTTAAAAATTCTAACTATAGGGGGTTTTAATACTCTCCAAATAACCCATTTTTTGAATAAAGGTACTTCTCCACTAAACCTAAATAAATCAGATTTATAGGAATTTGCAAAGCTGCAGGGATATTTTTATAGCAGGAAATGATCTTTTAAATGGATGCAGATGTTACTCTGTTATAATAATAGCCTGCCTTTCTGCAGGACCATGTGAAGATCTCAAAATAAAGGCTAATGCAATGAGTCAATTCTGTTCCCCTTGCAAGGAGCAGAAACTATGGTAGGACTTGCTCAGAGTCCCAGAAGAAGTTGCTGAAAGAGCAGGGGATGCTGATGTCTTTGTCTTGTGTCCTGGTTTAGACAGGGACAGTGCTAGTTTTGTCTTCAGTAGCTACTGTGTTTTGGATTTAGTATATGAAGAATGGTGATAGTACCCTGATGTTATTGGTTGCTGCTAAATGATCGAGGACATTTTGTAGTTTCCCAGGTTTTGCTAATGTGCAGGTGCAAAAAACTTGGGAGGGATAGAGCCAGAATAGTTGATCCAAACTGGCCAAAGAGAGTATTCCATACCATAGACGTCATGTCCAGTATGAGTGAGGGTTGGCCAGTGGGCCATTTCCCTTCTTGTTCCCTTAGAATCATAGAATAGTTTGGGTTGGAAGGGACCTTTAAAGGTCATCTAGTCCAACCCCCCTGCAATGAGCAGGGACATCCTCAACTAGATCAGGTTGCCCAGAGCCCCATCCAGCCTGACCTTGAATGTTTCCAGGGATGGGGCATCTACCACCTCTCTGGGCAACCTGTTCCAGTGCTTCACCACCCTCATTGTAAAAAACATCTTCCTTATATCTAGTCTAAATCTCCCCTCCTTTAGTTATAAACCATTACCCCCTGTCCTATCACAGCAGGCCCTGCTAAAAAGTTTTTCCCCATCTTTCCTATAAGCCCCCTTTAAGTACTGAAAGGCTGCAATAAGGTCTCCCCGGAGCCTTCTCTTCTCCAGGCCGAACAAGCCCAACTTTCTCAGCCTGTCTTCATAGGAGAGGTGCTCCAGCCCTCTGTTCATTTTTGTGGCCCTTCTTTTTCCCTTTTTTCATTCGTTCGGGCCTTTTCGCTCATTCCTTTGGCTGTTCGTTCCATCGCTCACTCTCTCTGGAACTTGGTGTTCTGGGATAGCTGCTGGGGAGTATTCCTGTTCCCTGACTGCTGCTCGGGATGGGCTGTATTGGTCATCAGGTGGTGAGAAATTATGCATTGTTCATTTTATATATTCTATTATCCTTATTTTTTATTAATATTAATATATTTTTATCTTTTTCTTTGCTGTCCTGGTGAACTGTTTTTATCTCAACCCACAAGTTCTCTCTCCCTCTGATTCTCCTCCACACCCCACTGGGGAGGGGGGAGAGTGAGCGAGCAGCTGCGTGGTATTTGGTTACCATCTGTGGTTAAACCACAACACCTTGTTGACTGGCTGATACTGTGTCTATGTTTAGAATTTAAAAAGTAAATCCTTGAAAAGCAAAGCTCCCCAATTTTAATCTTGCCCAGGAAGAACAGCAAAGAGACATGGGTGTGTGTATACAGTTATGTGAACAGGAATGAGAAGCATTAAGAATCACACATGTGATGTGAAGGAAAGGGGGTAAATTTCATGTTGTTATTCTGAAAATGGGGAAAAAATAATCTTTGTGGTATTTTGTATAGCAAAAGCACCTGGCTACCTATAAACAGTGAACAAGAATGTAAACATTGGATCTTATTTTGTCTAGGGCATAAATCAGGATGGAATCTTATCTGTGACCTGATTTAAGATACTCTTAATTCCTTTCTGGTTTTTTTTAGTATCTCCTTTGGAGATGCACAGAGCTGAAAAGGGTTGAAAGCCACTCAAGCTGTTTATCCCCTTGCCCCAGGCAATCCCTGTACTTGGTGTGCTTGTCTGGGGCTACGTCTTATTGAGAAATTAATTCAGTTGGTCCTTCACAGCTGTTAGTTCACCAACGCTAATGTACAGATTTATGGCTTATTTCTGACTTCAGAAGCCACAGGCCAATACTCCTGTCCTGACAAATCTGCCAGACTCTTCCCTGTGTGTATCCTTTCCTCCCCTTCTACCTATTTTGCATCCCATTCTTGTTTGTGAGTCTAGAGAGCAGCACAGCCAGTGTCTTGGTGTTACAGGGTGACTCCCCCCTCCAAACTCA
Source organism: Phoenicopterus ruber ruber (assembly GCA_009819775.1). NCBI lineage: Eukaryota > Metazoa > Chordata > Aves > Phoenicopteriformes > Phoenicopteridae > Phoenicopterus > Phoenicopterus ruber. The sequence continues at coordinate 94,012,788 of CM020215.1, read as the reverse complement.
AGGATCTCCTCCTGATACATGTGGCTTTTAAGCCTTACTCAAGACAGCTCTGGCTCTCATGGTCTTCTTTCACGCCAGCCAGGCTTGTTAAGAACAATATTTGCATTATTATAACTGACCTTCCCAATGAGCAACACCAGAAAGATGATGCCAGGACTCTTTTTCAGCTGGGAGGATAATCTTGGACAAAGCTGGAATGAATCTTGCTGGGAATCTGACCAGCTAACGTGGCTAGTGAAGTCCACCCAATATTTAAAGCTTGATGCTTGTTTCACAGACAACAAATGCATTCTGTGCAGTGGCGGTTCTGTTTATAGATGCAACATTCTGCATTTTTCCTGCCTGTTTTTCTAATGTGTGTTTATTACTAGGGCTGTTTGCAAGCAAAGAAGGATTTGGGGCCTGTCACTTTCCAGCATACAAGCTCTTTCTTGTGTTGGTCAGCTGTTTCCAAATTGTGGTTCTTCTTCGTGGTCTTGAGGATGAATCACTGAGACCTAAACAGGAGGTGGTGAGGTGGGTGGGGTGGATCTTGTTAAAGGTTCTCTTTCTGTTGAAGTGGCCATCGAATTTTAAAATGTTTATGAACCAACAACCTATTCATTTACCTGTTGCTCCTTTCCTCCTCAAGTCATAATCCGTTATGCCGCCTCAGTTATTTTTATAGCCATCTGGCATTAACAGTGTATTCCCGTGGATTCTGATAGTAGGTGAGGAGGATGCAGTAGTAACAGGTAAAGGCCTAGAGTGATGGGGTAGCCCTAATTTAATGTAAATTATCCTGTAACAGAGAGGGCTATAGCTGCACAGCTCTTCTATGGATCTGAATTCATAGAATCATAGAATCATTTAGGTTGGAAAAGACCTTTAAGATCATCGAGTCCAACGGTTAACCTAACACTGCCAAGTCCACCACAATTCCCACAGTCCAGACATGTTTATTGCCTGGAATTTAGGTCTCGCAGGTAGAGCAGTAACATGGCATATAGAGATTGCGTAAACAAAACTGTCTTTCTGCAGAAGGTCTCTCAAACATTTTGCAAGAGACTTCTGCAAGACCTTTAATAATATGCATGACTAATATTGGCAAAGACCAACTGTTACCTCAAGCAGGATAAGAGGGAGGTTACAGAGAATTAATTACTGATTCGAGCTACATGGAAGGGATTAGAATGGGATTAATGAGATTGTGATGGTTAATGATTGAAACACATAAACACTGTGCTTCATACATTCAAAACACTGAGCTAACGTCTGTGAATTAATCCTTATTTGCTCTTCTAATGCAAACCAGTGTTATTATGTCCATGTCATGATGGGGGAACTGAGGTACAGAAAGTTAGTGTCCAAAGAATGTGCAGTCAGTCAGGAAACACAACATGCATCCTAACTTCCAGTGCTCTGTACAAGACTGCATTCAGCTATGACTACATCTCTGTATTTGCTTAACACTGTAAATACTGAGAAATCTGTATTAAAAAATCACAGAAATAGCTGGATGGGTATTTTTCCAATAAGACAATAATTGTTAGAACTAGCAGCAGATAAGAACAGAAGGTAATACCTGGATAAGAAGCTCTCAAGGGATTGCTTCTTATCTTCTTTGCAGACAATGCCCTCTTTTTTCTGTCTTTCCATGTCTTTAATTCGTGACTGGAAGGTGTCGATCAAATCAAACACGGACTTCATTGCTATGGGTACTTCATAGTATTGCTGTTAAGAAAAAAGAACAGATGGATAAAAGGATGCACATATTAGCAGTCTTTCTGCATACATCATAGCACTCCAAGATATATAGAGATTCAACTATTCCTACTTACACACAAGTAACAAGGCCTAAACCAGATTAGAAACCATGGAAAATATTATTGGTTTTGCAATCAGATTGCTCTTTGGAAGTGGCGTATTTTCATTATTTGCCCAATGTGATAAGGCCAGGCCATTGCAGGCAGCAAATTGTCATCATGTTCTTTTGTAAGACCATTCAATGAGAGCATTGTCCACATGCAATGTGCTGTCATCCTGCTGAGTGGCCAAACTGTGTGTTTTAGAATGCCAGGTACTACATTAAAACCCCTGCCAGCGGGGGGTCCTGTTCCTGTGGTGTCAGCTCAGCATCTCAGCAGAAACCCAAATTCCTGAAATCCCCTGACTGCAGAAAATGAAGATAGCTATTTAATTCCTGAAAATTTCTCTTACTGTCCTTTTTCTTGTCCTCAAGCAATGACCAGGTCCTGCGTCAGTCTCTTATGTGCCTCACATGCAAGCCTGTAGTGTAATTTCCTAAAATTTTTCAATTTTTTCATATTTTTCCAATGCCTTTTCTTTCAAAGATTCGAAATCCTCACCTTGACCTTCATGTCAGTGTCCGTCAGCACCATGAAGAAGTCATTGTAGGTCATCCCATACTCTTTTCTCAACTCACTGATGAGCCGCTGGTCCACAAGATCTTCATCCTCTATCACTTTCATGGGCTTTTCATTATCTTAATATGAGACAAAGGATAAATAAAAGTAGTCATGGAATCACAAGGCACTCTGCCTTTAAGTTCACCTTGAAAGAAAGGGGGAAATTCATTTCCCAGAAGCCCTCTTCCTGCTGCATAGGCAAGATATTAAAAAACATCGGTATGGCACTATGGCTTTTAACCGTCCAGTTTTCCATCCCAATATTTTTTTAAAATCAGTCTAGCCTAGGGCACATGCACTTCAGTATTCAACATTTCTACTTGCTTTTGAAAAATCTTGGTTGCCTGCTCTTTCCTGGAAAGATCTTTTAGATTTTTTCAATATGCTTATACATGTATATGCATGTACTAATCATTTCACCAGCTCCTGAAATGCAGCCACTTCTGGAATAGAAAATAAAAACTATTCAACAATTTAGGACAGGAGCTGGAAAGCACCATATTCAAATGAAAAATCACAGAGAATTTGGGTCAGTAAAATATAGCTAGAACAGCTTGAGGTTGGCCAGGACACTAGAGTTAACCTTGCCAGTCTTAAAAAATTACGTGGGAGGTTTAGTGACTACAAGAAACCAGAAACTGTTTAATGTGTCTTGAATACTGCAGTCCTAGCTCTTCAGCTCTCTCTCTATACCCTGCTGTGACACTCCTCCTCCATCCTCTAGCTGATGTTCATTTCCCATTCTAGCACCCTGACAGGAAAAAACTTAATTTTGAGAATGATTGATTTGTACCTACTCACTGCTCTACCCTAAGAAAACATTCAGAAACGCTTGAGGAGAAAAAGACCTCTGAAGACAGAGATGTGAAGCATGTACAAGACAAGCCTGTGGAGGTACTGAGGTTCCTTACTGCCCCTGGAACCAGGGTGTATTAGGGCCAAGTCCTGAAAGCCTCCGTGTCATCAGCTCAGCCTCAGCTGTAGCATCCAGCACAGCGCTATACAACTGTGACAATGCTGGAACAGGCCTCCGTATGCAGCTGTGGGCCTGCAAAGCTACAGGCAGGCTAAATCGCACACCAAGTGAAATGTCACCTGGGCACCAAAGAGCTCTCTGCAAACGTTACTTGATTACGCCCTTTGACACCACTATGAATATAAATATTCATATCCTCACTTACAAATTCCAGCCATGGCTTAAGTGACCTGCCTGAAGTCAGACACGACAGCTGATCAAGAGCTAGAAGCCAGAGGTACAACTTTCCAGACCCCTGCTCCACTGTTGTTCACCAGCAAACAGAGATGAGATGAATTGATCCGAGTTGAGCACACAGCAACAGAAAAGATTTGATTCATTATACGATAAGGCATTTTAAATAATTTTCTGAACATCCATAGCCGTTAAGGAGCATACTGATCTGATTCAAATTTTGCAGTAGGTCTGTGTAATAGACTAAATGAAACTTCTGAATTAAAACTTTGGGAAAATGTCTGAATCAGAACCTGACCTTTAGGTTTCACACCTTGGACCCGCTTCTTACAGAAAAAAACCCCCAAACAAACCAGCAAATGTTAAAATTTGGTTATACTAATCAAGCTATAGATGTAATTTATATGGTTTTACATGGTTATATGTACCTTAGTTTGAAGTTTCATAAAGAATTATAGGCATTGTTACAAATTTCCCATTGGATGGGTTGCTGGATGTGCTAATTGGTTGGTTATTCTAAGTCATGCATCAATGCTTCTTAAGTGAGATTTACGTGTTACTAATGGCAAACATGACCATTAAAACATAGACCAAAAATTCATACTTACGCCTGCAAACAATTCCCTGCAAAAGCAAAGACTATCTCATTGGCCTATATGGAGGTAGAATAATGCAAAAGATGTTAGTGTGAAATGTGATGGAAAACAGCTGTATGGTGCAGTACCTTAGACCAACTGACCCATGGCACTGTTCTGCTTTAAAGACTCTAAATATCAACATGAAGATAGCACTTTAGAGTTTAATTGTTAGGAGATTTTTGTTCGAAGCTTACAATGTAAAGAAGAAAGTTAAATTACAAGAGTGATACAAAAAAATGTTTCAGGGGGAAAAAAAATAATGCCACAGAGGCTGGCCTGCCTTTCCAACTTCGAAGTGATTTCTAGGGAGAAAAAAAAGAAATTAATTTAATCACCTCTTTCCAATTCACTACTTGTCCCTGACGTCCACCTCATAAAGGACATCTGGGATCAGCATGAAGAACAACGGGAGTTGAGACTGTCTGCTGCTACCTGCAAAGTCCTCGCTCTCTTTGCTTTTTCCAGAAGGGTCACGGAAAGAGTGTGGAAACTTTTCTCCATACATCTTTAGCAGCTAGACAGGCTGGGAAGATGAGTTACTCTTTAAAAATAATTCAAATGAGGTTGCAAAGAAGTTCAGCAGTTTGTTGTAGCAGTACAGTGGCCTAATAGATTAGGTATTAGCTTTGATTGTGAGGTAGGTAGCCTGGGGCTGGTGTTTAATTGACTAGAGCCCTGTTCCCATGAGCTGGGGAAAAGAGACCACATGGCTAACTCAGGGTGAAGAGAAGACCTCTGCAGTGACACTCAGCTTTTGTATCATTCCAGTGGGAAACTGGGAATTGCTCTTTGGTTTCAGTATGAGCTGATCTTGGCCAAACAGTGTTAATGAGCTCTCTTTCATTCACTACTTCTAAATGTGTCTGAAATGTCAAGTGAAAAGTCCTTTCTGTGGACTTTTCTGTTGTTGTCATTTGTGTTTCAGTCCCAAGATGCAGCACTACAAGCTGAACTTGTCATGCTGGGTGCTAAGGCTTCTCACTACAGCATAAATACTGTGAACAAAATGTTTCTTAGGAGCTTTTGCTGCCTCTGGTGCTGACAGAGAGAGCCAATAAGAGGCCATGCAAGCAGGAAGGGTAGAGGAGAAGGGGAGGTAGAATAAAAAGATGTTTGTATTATTTAAACTTTTAAAAAAGCTTGGGATATGGTGTTTTGGGCAAAAATGCAAGGTGAACTTCATGTAAGGTTTAATTTACACCCTTCTAAGTCTCCTGCTTTTCTTCAACAAGTTAATTCCTCCTGTAAGAATTCAGCTGTTATATACACTTGTGTGGTTTGGGGAAAGTTTCAGTGTAGATTAAGTTTGGAAAGGCTGAAAGAGTATGGTCTATGTCAGAGTGAATGTCTGTTTATTAGCCAAACTGGAGCTAAATATAATCCTAAACAGTCCACTGACAGGCAGATGGGTCTAGGTACACAAAAAGTGACCTTGAGTAACCTTAGCCTGATGTGGAAAATCCTGTACTGCTCCAGATTTGTCAAGGAGGTGCACAAATGGACAGTCTGGCAGGATTTGCAACTCACTGTCATTCAGGGACACAAGGCTCCTGGTCCCCCGCTAGGTGCTCTCCCTCTGAGAGTAGTAGAGGCACAGCTGGAAGCCAGACATAAATCTGTGATCTTCTGGCCTGTTGTATGCCAGACCTGAAATAGCCTGGAGCTGGTGTGGTCCTGAGCTTTCTGTTTCATCACACATCTCTTCCCAAGGTCTGGTAAAACCAGATGAGCTTCCAGAAAAAAGATGTGGTGGACTTACAAGCAAAACTAGCAGCTTTTACACTATTTCTTTGCCTTCGTCTGGCGAAGCATTCACAGTGGTGTTAACTTTTAGACTTGACAGCAATGAGATTGTTTACATGATTCAAGAGACACCTAAGCTTACGTGCTTTGCTGGACTGGGACCTGAAGTCTTTGTCCAAACCCTACTGTTATGAAAGGAAGGGTTCTCACTGGCTTTGGTGGGTGCTTCCCCAGGACCTGAACACTGACACCAGCTGTATCAAAGCTGCATAAGGGAGACGGATGCCCACTGTCACCTGTCTATATGGGAACTCTGTATGTAAAGAAGGTGGTACTGAATATGGCTGAATGAGCTACTTTGCAAGTCCTGCATCGTCTGATTTATAGTGCCTCCAAAACCTTTGGCTTCAGTGAGGTGAACCTCTTCACAATAGCCAGCAGTAAGCAGTCACACTGGTGGATATCTTGCTTTACGGGTAAAGAGAGGCGATGATAGGACTTCAAATGGTAAACCTTTTAATATCAGGTGTGCTGGTGCAAATTTGTAAGGTTGTCCATACCTAGAGGTTATGGTTGAAATCTTCTAAATTAATATCTGTTTACCGGTACAGAGGGGAAAATGCACCTGGACCTCCCCTTACTGTGGAGGAGAATACTCACTTTGTGAACATATCAAAATCAGCTCTTAAGCCTAGGAAAGCTGATCCTGGGAAGGAAAGGAACTCGCAGCAAGGGGTCTAACTAGCACGCTTCTCTCTGTTGTGGGTTTAGCCAGTGCATGACCCTGAAAAATGAAGCTTTTTCCATGACCTTGTGAGGAGTACAAAGGCATGAGAAAATGTTATATGGCAGAGTGGGGAGATAATGATGTTGAACTTCAAAATAGGGTTAACTTGGGCCAAGTTTTGAATATAATCTCAAGCAGTTCCCTTCAGCATTTCCTGCCCCCAATCTCCTCTCCTTCATTACAACAGCCAGTTTCTTTAAGCCATGTTTAAATCATGCTAGCCAGTATCTAGCCACCCATGGTTGATGTCTTGCAAAAACCAAGAGCAGGGGGGCATTGTATTAGGGCAGCCGTTCAGTTAGACAGTGAGGTTGGTATTCAAGATATTGGTAGAGCTGAGCCTAATTTCCTCTTTCTGTCCCATGCCCTCATCACATTTTTCTGCCTTTTCACTGTTTCACTGTTTTATTGGCTTTAAGAATCCCCAAAAAGAAAGCTGAAGGTGCTCAAGTTACAGCACTGGAAGCATAAACATGGAAAATACCAGAGACACTTACGTAAATACAAAAGGGAGGTAGTTAGCATGGAAGGAGGAGGAATGGGTTCAAAAGTGCAACTGGACCACAACAAATGATATTGCTTAGATTTTGACCCAAGCTGGGGAGATTTCTCCCTCTGCTGTCTGTATTGTGCCCACAAGATGGAAAGAAATTATTAAAAAAAAAGAACCTAGCTGGAAGTGGTCAATTTTCATGCTGCTGTTGTTCATGGTGCCAAAAATTGTAATGACTGAGATCTTCCTTGTTGCCATCTTGCAGAAGCTCTCCAGATATTCGTCTCGCTGCTGTACATACATGGTGTTGTCCGCCTTGGGGGTTGTGATCAGCTGGTTGGTGGCAGAGACAAAAGAGCTTGTTTAGTATAAGGAATGAAGTAGATCAGTATTTTACTGAAGGGGAAATAGTCACTGTCTGCAAACTGGGCTTTCTTTTCGATAGAGCTGTTAACAGCTCTGTAGCCTTATTTTATTTGTTTGTGTTTGGAGTGTACTGTTAGGCCCAGGCCTGACCCAAAGGTGTTCAACCAGCCACAGGAAAACCTTAGCAAGCAGTGCCAGCTGGTGGCACCAGCTCCTCCGCTGCGTCACCAGAGTGCTGGTAGAAGAAATGGCACTGGATTTTACAGAAAACCAGGTACTGTCCTATTATACCTTGCCGAGCCAGTCCTGCCAGGTCTCCCTCACAGCCTTTAGTGGTGCCATGAATCTAGGATTCCCCTTACTCACTCACAGTGGGAGCACTGGGAACATGGCAGCCGCTCTGGCCTCATCCCATGGTCCAGGCAGGGCTCCCGGTGGCTGTTCTGACTGTCAAGGGATGAGTACAACTAGGGCTACGTGAACACTTATGTAACTGATGGCCATATAAGAAGACCTTGAAGACTTGCTAAGGCTGCTGCAACCTCATCTGAAAACTGCTGATTCAGCTTTTGTTTGTTCTAAGCCACTTTGATGTCTTATGGGACTTAAATTTGCTGAGAAGGACCGGCTACAGGGGAAGAGCAGGAGGAGGAACAATTACAACAACAAAAGTATAAAAACGTCTACAGTTTATAGTACTTATTTCAAAGCGTCCTAACAATTGCAAAGATTTAACTTTAAAGAAGTTTAAAGCACACAACTTAGATCCTTCATCAGTGACTGAGATGCAAACATTCCAGGGAAGGTGTGTGTGTAACAACATGCAGTGGTCCTATGCAGCAGTTTCCAGCAGAAGGTGGAGAGGAATGCCGCAGCTTTAGCAATGTAATCATTCTAACTGGCAGCAGTAAACTGCAATCAAGCACCTGCCATCAATCCCCCAAACACAAAGGGAGTTGGAATTTGGATCCAAATTTTATGGTTTAAGGTCATAAATAATCACCAGAATCCTTCAATTGCGAACTTATGCTTTAGTCTGTAATAGGTGCAATCATCTTCTAGCTGCCTTCTTAAGTTTGTAGGGCCTGGAGGCTAATTTTTATGATATACTCCTTATAAATCCAGTTCATCAATGTACTGAAATGTAAGAGGCATTTCTGGGCTTATAAAATCTGACTCTCATTTCTGCAAAGGCCCCCTGGCATGACTAAAGCACTGGGACATGAAGGTGAATGAGAATCAGACACAAAGAGGATTTGATTTCTGGGCCATAACATGTAACATGTTGCTTTTAGATTGCATAGAAATGCTTCAAATGAAAAAAGGATCATGAAAAGGATTTGAGGACTGAGATCAAAACCAGACCATTGGTTTGTATTGTCCTCCTAGTTTCGGAGGCCATAAGCAGGCATGCACAGTCAAGTCTGAATTTGATCTACTTCATCAAACCTTGCAGAACAAAGCAGGGAACATTTAAGAGGCAAAGCAAACTTCAAATCAAAGCTTTGTGCCGGGACTGTTTTAACCCAGGCAGTATATACACTGTATTGATCTGTATTTGCATGCACGTGTGTGTATGTGCATGTGCATATATGCGCATGTGGGTATAAATGGAGTGTTATATATAAACTGTCAGTCAGCATTTCATCGCCACAGAGAAATAAACAAAAAACCCAAATTCACTAAGCCAAGATTTCTCAACATTAGTAAGACTGCAGTGAAAGCCCCACTATAGAGAGGTGGGGCTGCAGAACTCAAAACCCATACATTTTTTCAGTTCCTGCAGCTGGGTCCTATATTTGTCATTAATTGAACTTAACCCAGAATAGCCTTCAAAATTCTCAATGTTTGAAATTCACACTGAAATCTGCAATCTGAAATCCTTAATGATGTGTAGGACTTAAAAACCCCTGTCCCTCTCAAAAGACTTTTGGGAGAGGACTGAAACAATGTCCTTGGGAGCCAGTCTATTAAAGCGACTGAAAGACAAAAGTACAGCAAAGCAATGGGGAATAACTCAGGTAGAGCCACTTCTGCAGCAGTGGGGGCTAATTCTGTAGAGAGGGAGTTTAAAGACTCATGAATGACAGAGTTCATCTAGCTGGAAGGACTGACCCTAAGGGAACTGAACAGTTTGATAGGAAGGGATGCAAACAGGCACATGCAGGGATTCAAAGAAGCTTGAGAAGTTCTTTGTTTTCCACATGTGCCATGCGTGGCAAAGAGATAGTAGAGTTCAGCCACTGCTTTTACTGATGACCAAATCAAACCTATTCTCCCAGAAACTTCAGAGCAAGCAGGCTGAGGATGGTATTAGGTACTGGAAAAGTGAAGTGCAGCGTGGCATAATCATTTGTCTTCAGTGAGTTTTGGCCTGACAACCTGAGATTGTGCAACTCTTTTCTTGGAGATCCAGCTGAGGAGTTGCCTAGTATCAGAAGGTTCAAATTTCAGACCATCGTTTAAGTTGCCAGGACTGTGTTGCTGTAATGAATTAGCAGCCTGACATCTGTGAGCTCTACTTTTGGCTCTTTTTTCAGATTTGTTTTTGTTTGTCCTGATGCTACACATATTCTTGGAAGCCACAACATTGAGATATATGACCAAATTTCAAAGATCCCGAACTTCTGTGCAGTTTCTCTCTCTGAGCTTTTGATTTGGCTAAGTATTAGTTAACAAGTAGCTAACAGGCATTATTTGCAAAATTCAAACAAGTTCAAATTTTTCAAATATAGGGCTTTTCTCCACTTCCAACATGTTGGGGAATGCAAGTCTGCTAGCTCTGCACCACCCCTACAGCTGGAAGAATGGGCAGGGTGAGAAGAAAGTTACCTTCTGCTCAGGCCTGTGAATCATCAGCAGAATGATTAATTAAATTCCAATGGTTGAAATCTAAGCTTGGCATCTTAGCTATTTGTATTGGAATATGGGGCATGAAAGTCAAAGCTATGTTTGTGACACTGACTATCAGACAATAACTGTGAAACAGGCCAGCTTGCAGTGGAATAATTGCAAGAAACCAGCTCCCACAAAAATATTTTTCAAGAACTGTTTTTCAAAGTGTACCTTTCAGGGTATGTGCCATCTGCCAGAAAAAACATTTGTACTACAGCTAAAACTGTTTCCTGTCCCAGGTGAGGTGTTTTTTTAGATAAGTAGTTGGAAAAACATACAACACTATTGAACCCTGGGGCAAGTAACTCCAGACCATGCTGAGTTTCCCAGACTTGAAAACTTACCATAATGTTATAGTTTAATAAAAACAGCAGGAGAAATAACCAAAACAAAATAAAGTTTACACAGGATCTTTGAAGATGTCTAGGAGATTTGAATGCCAAATTCCCATCAGAAAGAACAGCAAATGTAACAATCTGTCCTGGTTCTCGCTGGGATAGAGTTAATTTTCACAAGAAGCTGGGAGGCGACACAGCCGGGACAGCTGACCCAAACTGGCCAAAGGGATATTCCATACCATATGACGTCATGCTCAGTATATAAAGTGGGGCCGGGGCCGGGGGGCTGGATCACAGCTCGGGAGTGGGCTGGGCACCAGGTTCTGAGCAGCGAGCAATCTGTACTGTGAATAACACGTTTAGTATACTCTATCATTGTTATTGTTTTTTTTCCTGTTTTCTCTCCTTTTGCTGTCCCGTTAAACTGTTTTATCCCAGCCCACAAGTTTTGCCTTTCTTTTTCTCAATTCTCCTCCCCATCTCACCGGGGTGAGCGAGCAGCTGCGTGGTACTTAGCTGTCGGCTGGGGCTAAACCACGACACAATCCTCCCTCAGGGCATCTGATCATACGCCTTTGTGCATATCCTCAGTCAGACATGCACTAGTACTGCCAAGCCACCTGGCTTGCTTCCAGTTTTAGGACACCAGCACCAATATAAAACAGGTGTGCCAGCTGGCAGGAGATGCTGAGCATCGAAATGTGGTAACATTGGCAAGTACCCCAAAGCGATGAATGGATGTAATCCACACTGGAACCTCATTTTATTGATCATAACTATACAGATCCTGACACCTACATATCCACTGGAAACAAAATAATCTGATGGCTGTATGGTGGCTCATGGAAGTGACTGGGAAGAGGTTTTAGCCTAATTCCTGGCTGACTGATGTTCATACTGCGTGTAAGATTTCCAGCATGAGACTGCGAAACCTTCCCTGTTGGAAATGATCGTTTGGGTCTAGAAATTTTACCTTTTAAACAAAAGCACCAAAAAAGAATAATACAAAACCACCATAAACTTTCTATTCTGCATATTCCTACAAGGAGAGAGAAAATACTTCATTTAGGTAATAAGATTCAGATGAATGAGTTACTTACAAGCAGCCGCCTTTTGCCTTCAAAATATTCCAGGAGGTCGGTCACCGATTTCCTGGGAGGCTGTAGGAAAGGCTTCTTGTTCGGCTTGGGGAAATCCTCATTCTCAGTCCTGCTCCCCTTCTTGTTCTTCTTGCTACGGTCTTTGTCCTGCTTGCTCTTTTTCTCAGCTTTGTCCTTCTTGGACTGCTTCTCACTCTTCTGCAGCTTGTCAGTTCTGTCCTTCTTCTTCTTCTTCTCAGGTTTATCCATTCGCTCATGCTTCTTTGATTCTTTTCCTTTCTTTGGGGGAATATTTCCTGCTGCAAACTCTTCCTCTAAATGGGAACTAGCAGGCTTGCTTGGGTCATATTTATCTTCATATTCATTGCTCAGTATCTTTTCTTGGGCCTTCTTTTTTGGTGGTTTACTCTTAGTTGGTTTGTGTTGCCCTGGTGTGATATTTAGGTCCCTATGGTTATAGTCCTTTCGGTCTGTTCGGTTATCTTTAAACCTACCCACGTTTGCCTTTGTATAGTGCACTGAGGGAACTGTTGGGACTTCTGTGAAACTGTCATAGCGGGCAGTTTTGCTTTGTTTCCGTGTGGCCACCGGGTGTTTCTCTGAGTGGCCACGCTGCCGCTCCCTGCGATTTGCCTTCCACACAGGAGAGTAGAAATCCTCAGAGGCTGTGACTCGTGGCGTGGTGGCATCTGTGGTGGAACGTGACTTCGTAGTCCAGGTCCTCTGCGTGGTGAGGAGGGGTGTAGTTGTTGTCATAGACCGGCTTGCTGTTGTCACTGCGCGGGTGGTGGCATGGGTAGTTGTGGTGGTGGGAGGGAGGGTAGTGGTCCTTACTGTAGGCAGAGGAGTGGCCACTGTGGTTGTTATTGGCTTCCTCACTGTTTTGGTCCTTGTTGGCTGATTATTGCTCTTCCTTGGCTCTTCCTTCCTTGCTGACACCTGGACATGTCCGCCACCAGGATTAGGCTGGGTGCTGCCCCCATTATTGCCTTCCTCAACCACTTGTCCCTCCACCCCAGCTGCTTTGCAAGTCTGGATGAAGCCTTTCTGCCTCATCTTCTCAATTTTTCTGATGGGGCTCTGATCAATGACTTCATACATGGCCTCTAGCCTGACTGGATAAGGGTACCTTTCCTCCACCTGCAGAGTTTTCTTCAACAGCACCATGCCAAATTTGCCCTTCTCCAGTTTCAGAAAGCTCATGAGCTTAGGGATGAGGGCAGGATCCAGTGGCTGCTCCAGGATTTTTCCTTCATTGGTTATCCTTCTGACTTTTCCCCCTTCTTCCCCTTCTTCATGGAACAACACAATCTGCTGGATGTGCCTCTCAGCCAGTTCGCAGTAAACATCATTTTTGAGCAGGCTCATCATGAGCCGGTAGTAGCCTTCAGAGGCATGAGGGGCAGAAATGACCCATACCCGATTTTTCCCAGCAAAGCTGGCCAGGACGTTGGGGGAACTTGACCCTGAAGGGAAACGTACCACTCGTGACTGTAAGGCAGAGGATATCCCTTCGTCCTTAATCATCTCAGACTTGGAGTATTTGGCTGCAGCTGTGAGTCTCTGTACCCGTCTCATTCTGGTCCCCATCCCCCTGGCCTGGGAACGCCCTTCCCCTTGCAGGAGATTGACAGGTGCCTTTGGAGGTGCTGAAGAATCCCTCTTGGTGACGGGGTGTTGGGGATTTGGGCTCGAGTTCCTCAGGGATGCTCCAGACCTTCTCAGGAGACTACTTGGAGCCCTGTAAGCCAGGGGCCCTTTCCTAACTCCATGGCTCCCTCTCTCCGCTAGCTTCGCCGTCTTCTCAGAGCCGCACACTAGCCACGCTGCCCACAGCAGGGCTAAGCTGAGAGCTGGCCTCCAGTTCATTGTGCAATCTGCTTGAGGGGAGGAGAAGAAAGAGAAGAAGTTAGATGTTAACAGTATGATGATATCTTGTGCAAGTGATAAAAAAAGCAAAGCACAGACTGGCTAGTTTTTATGATTTAACAGTGCTGATATTACACCTCAGTCCTGCCCTGGTGGCTTTGTACAGTTTACAGTTATTTTTGGAAAAGCACAACATGGATCATTTTATGCAAAAATGAGATCATCTATCTGTAACATGACTCTGTCTATCCAAAAGGACACTGTGATCTGCATCCTTCTCTCTCTCTGTGTCTCTCTCTCACGTTCTCACATACACACATGCAAACATGCACAGAGAAAGGGTCTGGTACGTAGAGCAGAAAGCCAAGAATTTGACTTGAGACTTACACTCTCAGGGAAGTTCCCCTTCCAGAGACGAGCTTTCACGTCTTTTTCCTTTAAAAGGAGACCAATGCCATACAGCTTTGCTGCTGCCCAGTGATTTATCTTTACGCAGCCCAATAGGTCCCAGAGCCTGTCCGTCTCCCCGTGTATATTTTAGCTTGCTTTCTTCTTCACCTTCTTGACAAGCAGAATGAGGTTAGCGGAAATTTCCTTTGGGATCTCTGCTTCTCCATTTACCTGCAGGTCTGGCTTTTTGCTGTACCAGTTACCCACACAGGCAGGGATTTCATTTAAGAAAAGGGAACTCCCGGCTGCTCCGAGTCTCTCTCTTTTAAACCTCCCAAGCCTCCTTCTTCCCACTCCTTGCTTCCTCAATCCCGGTTAGCTCCTTTGTTTCCAGAGAGGAAAGCACCAGCATTAATATATTTTCCAGGCTGAAGAAAAACACAGGAATGTGATGCTGAAAAAAAAAGAGGACGCTTCCCTTTCCCTTTCTCCACACTTCGACAAAAGCAAATTGTAAAAGACTCGTGTTTTCTTCTCTTTCCCTTCTTGGCTGGCCGTGGTCCCAGAAATGTCAGGGTAACCCCAGCTCTGCTCTGAACCAGCCTCAGACAACGGTGGCCACTGGAAATGGGGGAAACTTCACTCAGGATTTAACAGCTCAGCAGAACCCGCCTCCTCCCCACTCCGACACAGGGAGGGAGGAGGAGGAGGAAGGCTCTGGGGGCTGAAACACTGCACAGCATCACAGAGCACTTCAGAGAGGGTGACTCCAGCCTTAACTCTTTCCTTCACGCGTCCCAGCTCCCTGGCACTCCCTAACCTCGGCTTTCTCTTTCCTCCCATTAAACGGACACTGTCTGGATGAAAAATAGTCCTGTGAGAAGTGCGTTTCCCCCTCAGTGTCAATAACAGCCCTGGTGTTTACGAGTTACTGGTTTTTAACCCCATTATTTCTGCCTCCTGTTCCCCTTTTCCTTGTTCATTTGCTTTCTGGGAATTCTCCAGTGAAATCGAATTTCTCTTCACTTTCCAACCAATTTCTCTTTCAGGTCCTCATGTATGTTGATATAGTCTTTTCTGCAAACATCATATGGGCATGGCTGTTTGTTAATTTGTAGTTTTTAAAGAGATCAGGATGTTTACTTTATTTTTGTACTAAAATTAGAGTCGTATGTATTTCCCATGAATGTGCACTAGCAGTGAAAAAAAAAAAGAGAAAAGGTGCAAAAATACCTACAGAGACATGGGTAAAGACAGGGTCATGTCCTTTGCTCTCCCTTCATGATGTAAATGACACCATTCTATTGAGCTGACGTAAACTGGCACAGCTACGCTGCCAGCATCTGGTCTTTAGCCGATTCACACTGGTTTCAGTGTGTCGTGCACCTTCAGTGTAAAACACCACTTAATTGTAGTTGATGGATAACACCTAAAAACATCTGAGACCTTAATACTACTTTTACTGTTTTACTTTTACTCCAAGATTTCACTTATTTACAGAGATGCTGTTAACATTTCTGTGATACCATAACATACTGGAATTGACCTCAGTTATTTGGGGGGGTGGGAGGGGAGGTGTACCTTCTACTTCCCTTGAAATTAATGTTTCAAAGGTAAAAAACTTTCTTTTCTTTCTCTATTTTCTTATTTGCTTCAATTTTTCTTTAAGTTGTCCAGTGCACTGATAAACATTAGTCATGGTTTTGCTAGTATGTGTCCACAGTTTGCATTCTGTGGCTAGTGGTTTGCCCTGGAGGTAGGGGAGGATGCTGAATGCCTGTGCTCACATTAACATGAGTGCAAAAATGTTCAGCCTCTCCCAGAATATCATATCCTACATCTGCTGGGAGGTAGGAGGATTGTACCTCTCACAAGGATCACAAAACGAGTTCTGTGGAGCAAGGGTGGGTAACATTTTCCACTTAAATTAGTGGCAGGTCTGCTGGTTTATTAATCTTGACAAGAAAAAAATGTCTCTAGACATTACACTGTTTCATTGTGACACTTTAAAGAAACTATAATTCAAAATGAGGTTTTCATTTCAATGTTTCCTCCAGCTTTATTACAAAGATTTAAAAAAGAAGTGACCCTACAAAGCTGAAGCCAAGTATTTAATTTGGGGTAAATTAATTTAAAAAACCCAAAACTAAATTACCTCAGTTTTCTTGGGTTTGGTGGTAATTTGAAACCACACAGAGGCAAAACATCACTTATCTGCGTAGGTCTAATGAAGCCAAGGAAAACACACTCAGTACGTGACAACAAAGGAAAGAAACAGATTTCTGTATTAGCTCTGCTGTCTATCCTATCCAATTATAGATACGCTAAAGAATTTCTGTGGGGACTTTGCTTTGCTCTCCCAACCTGATTAAAAAAGTAGCATGCTACAGAATCTGTCTTAAATATATCAAAGGGTGGCAGATCAGTGAAGATGATAGATTGTAAGGCAGCTGTAGGGAGGGACTAGCACGTAACAAGACATGGAGCCACAGGGATTATGACTGCGGGAAATATTTGGCATTAGAATTTTGTAGAAAGTAAATAATTTATACAGGCCAACATGGAACTCCTGGTAAAGTGAACATATATTTTAAAGGGCCAATGCAAGGTCATACAGCAAGAAGAAAAAAAATGCACACAACATACATAAGATAAAGAACAATATCCTGGAAGGCAGCTATTCTGTAAGGGCCTTAAAAGTCACAGTATATAAGCCACTGAAAATAAGCTTTTGGTGTGATATTGCAGCAAGGAGAAAGCCTGCTAGAATGCCAATGAGAAGCTGGGGAGTCATATGTAGTCTCAATAAGGTGGTTACTGCCATGCACGTCAAGCTTTTCAAAAGGATTGCAAAGGGTTCAAAAAGTGACCTGATGCCTGGGTATGACCCTATTGAAACGGAGGTGGGGAAATAACTATGTGGAAGGCACAGCCACACCTTGGTCATGATCTTCTCATGCATACACAGGAAAGAGACGTCTGAAAATAAATTGCTTTTTAATCCAGCAGAGGAAGGCAGAAGGATAACGAATGATTAGGAATTAAATCTTGACAAATGCAGACTTGAAGTAATTGCACTTACTTGCAATTTTTAATAATGATCTCAGTTAACTCCTGGGATAATTTCCCCAAGAATTTGGTGGTTTTCTGCTGCTTAGTTTTCAAATCAGGGCTCTAAGAGGCCTTCTTGGCTGGACTGGAAGTCGTGGCAAAAGGATGGAATGAGATCCCTATGGACACGTCTATATGGGAAATTTGAGATCAAAACAGCACCCACCCCTGAAGAGTGCAGCTCTCTGGAGGCTTATGGAAATGAATTCTTTAGCCCACTGAACTGACATGAACAATTTGAGAAAGGTGGAATGCAATGTGCAAACCCTGTAGCCCTCAGAGTGGTTTTAATAAGGAACTGAAAGTTAATGCTATGTCCACAAAGGGAAAATAAATATCTGCTTAAGGATGACAGTACTGTGAGTCTTTCTATATTCTGCTTTAGGTATCAGACCTATATATATCAAATGTGTCAAGGGGTGTGCACACAACTACACTATTTCAGCTGCTAAGGAATTAATGGGAAAGTCAACTACCTCCTGAACTAGGATTCTTTCTCAGTTCTACAAGACCTGGAGAAATAAGGTAGCAGCAAGAAAGAGACAGCCACAGGAGCGAGTGGGAAGAGCTTTCTTTTTCAATAGACTTCCAGGCAACCCTCCAGAGAGTGTGGGAGAAACTGCTTACAAGGAAGGTGAAAGGAGCCAAGGGGCTTGGGAAAACTGGCATCGGCTGCTTTGTACAGGGCTGGGGAGCTCAGAGCCAGATAAGCAGGTGTAGGTTCCCCTGCTGATGCCGGTGGGGGGTTATTAGAGCAGGGAGCACCAGAGCCTGAATCCTGTGAAGCCAGACATTGTTGATGCTCTAAGAAGGGACAGGTTTCTTGAACCCCGCTGGCTCCTTGCTTTCCCGAGAGGGAAGGAGGCTATTATTAGTTATGTGACTGGGGTCATAACCCAGCCAGCAGCTGGGGAAATAACAACTAATAGTGTAAACAGGGGAACTGCGCTGCAGCCCCCTGTATGTAAGCAGGAAAAGGAGTCAGTACAGGGAGGCTTGCAAAAGCAGTGACCCATAATAAAAAGAGCAGTGCCTGGTTAGTCAGATCAAGCTCCTGAAATAGAAAGGCGCTTTTGATAAATAGGTTGGCCTCATTTGAGTCTTCACTTTTTAAATATACATTTTTCTGTGGAGTCCCCAGGAATGTTGCTTAGAAACTGGTGATGCAATGTGACACTTCAGGCTTTAAAAGTAAATATTACAAACTTTAAAATTAATTGTTTTAAACTGAGGCTAAGCCTCCTAGGTACTGACAGGGTCGCAGCCCCAAGGGTTCAGGCTATGTTTGAGATGCAGTGAAATTCTAGTGTCTGGGTGTTATTATTGGCCTGTGCTCGAGCTGACCTTGAGTTTAGCACCTCTCCTTATCCAGTTTACAGAGCTTCCTGGTGAGAGGAAGGCTCTCACATAGACCCATTTCTTGTTCTACATCTGGTTGACATCTGGGATGGAAACGTCAGCCAGGGAGAACAAAACATCTTCTGGCCAGGACTGACACAAGTTCTACCCCAAACTGACTGATGCAACTGGTGTTATGTACACTAAGATGAAAGTGTTATACATGAGAGCAAATGAATACAAAGATTGCCATCTGCCAGCCTTGCAAACAGTGTTACCTAGTCACAAGCTGGTGGGAGTGAAAAAGCCATTGCAGTGTACTGCAAATGGTTTCTCGATGATACAGCTGCTAGAAAACTAGCATTCAGAAAACCACAGAAATAGTCTTGGGATAGTTACAGACAGTCAGTCACAGAAATAGTTCTTGAGGTGATTAGGAAAAGGAAACTTCATTAGCTCCAATCATCAATGGGTGGAGCCAACATCCCTCTCTTACAGCAGTATAACCCCACAGGGAAGCTGTACTACTGGCATCTCATGATGCTGATGTCCAAGACTGTCCCATGAAATGCCATTAGTTACCTCTCCCAAACCACATGCCTGCACAGCTGAATGAATTTGGCCACGGCAATGAACTCACCAGCTGCAAGGGCCTGGATTCTCGTCTCACTTTTGCACCTCTGCACCAGAGGGCTTTATGCTAGCATAGGTCTGATACTGATCCATGCCACCTCCTTTCTCTGGCATGCTTTCTTTGTCCTTCTTCCTTCCTTTGTCTGGGGGACTGCCAGCCGATTGTCAAGCCCTTCTGAACAGAGGGGGAATTCTCTCCTGGCTCTCGTGGCCCCACTTTGTGCTACAAAGCAGATTTAAGCAGGATGGAAGCTGGTGCTTATGCAACTTCTCTCTTTGCACAAATACTAGGACTTGGATTCTTATTGCAGAGCTCCCAGGTCTGATCTCTTTGACAACTGTTTGGTCCAAATGCAATCACTTATGGCGTTGCACACTTGGAAGAAGATCAAGTAGAAATTGTCTTGCAATACAATCAGCTCATTCACTTCCCAGGGGAGACTCAGCTCTCCTCTGCACTGGTAGAGGAACTTCGATGAGATTCTGCCAGAAAACAGAGAAGACAGAGCCCGCTGATTCAGAGGGGGTTGTTCCTTACATATTTGTGGGCCTCATTATCTGTCCTAAAATATTCTGGCTTACAAATCTTTTTCTTGCACCCTGTAATTTAAATAAAAAAAATGTTTAGGTGGTTGTTTTTTTTTTAAAGACTTGTTTTGATTATGAAATTGAAGGGGTAGGAGTGGAGAAGGATCATGTTTAAAAACCAGACTGTGCTATGGTTCAGCAATAGAACAGCCTTCCAAAACAGGGCTGTGCTCAGTGATGATGTGTCAGAATGCTTTGGGGATGAATATAAAAAATTACTAGTTACATGGCTGCACACATTCTTGTCCTAACATTAATTACTAGTCAATGGAGAAGATTCAAATCCTCTGATGGTTCTAAGTCAGAAAAGCACTTAAGCATATACTGAAGTTTCATCTCACTTTGGTGCTCGCATGGCTCTATGGAAGGAAGGCAAGGCAAGGCAAAAGACTGAAGTAGAATGAGAATTTAATGTTTATGTCCCTTTGCTTCAGGTCAGACTGAAGACAGCTCAAGCCTGAAAGTGACAGCTGGAAATATTATCATGTGCAGATAATGTACCACTCTTCTTGTCAGGCTGTTCATGCTCACTTGCAGGCATTCATGGCCCTTGTCTTTATTTATATGCTATATCAGGTGCATTACAGTATTTAATCTTCAATGGATTTGCTCTTTTTCCTTTGTGTGAATAGGCACTCCTGTGTCTCGCTCAGTGGCAGCCTGTGGCTCTCCCTCATTTCCTTTGGGCTGAACTAGATCTTCTCTGCCAGACGCTTTTGGAATCTTTCCTTGGTGGGTGGCAGAGGAGGGGGGCACCCCTTGTGGTGGGTGCTCTGACTGTCAAGTGCTCCACAGGCCAGGGGTCTGTAGGTGGGATCATAAAAATGGGGAAAAGGAGTACAAGTAGTTGGAAGCCCAGGGCTCTTAAGTTCTTCCCTTGAACCAGTTTTCAGCACCAGTGTCTGCTACCCAAACCTTGGAGAAGCACATTAGGAGACAGAGAAGAAATGGGCAAGTATCTGCTTAAACTTGAGTATTTAGAAAATCAAGTCAAAAGCTGTGGAATCATTTAGAGAGGGATGAAGATCCACAGCCTCCCTTAAGGGGTTTCACTTGCTTTGGGAAGGCCCATGCCAGCCTCCTGAATACACTGTTTGGCTGGCGAATACAGTTCTTCCTGTTTCCTTGCAGAATTTTGTTTCCTTTCTGTGGCTGTGTAGGGCCAGAACCTGCTCACCTGGGAGAGGGGGCGAATGGCTAATCTGGCCAGTCTCATTCCACCAGGCTACAGGGACAGGAATCCAATGACCTTCCTGCGCTCCTTCTGCAAGCAGAAGTATGCGCAGAATGATGTAGGCAGTTAGTGCTCAAACCATAATTCATGAGATGATGGTGAGTGTTCAGCAGCTGGCAATAGAACAGTGCTGACTGCTCTGGTGCTTTCAACTAAAAACATACGAAGAGGGTGCAAAATGGTGTGAGAAGTCTCGAGCCATGACATTGGTCCAAAGGGTTTGGGAACTAGGGGTTCTGTTGTTTGTTTTTTTTAAGGTCCGTGACCCAATCTCGGCTCAGGTCGGAACCAAACCCAAACTGGTGCCATGTGGATAGCTTTCCACCAGGCCAAAAACTAACAATGCAGTTGAATCCTAACGGTTTCCCTAACAGAAAAAGCAAAAAATAAAAAAGGATCCTGGTCCCTGATACAGTGTCTCACATTGAGGGGATATACTTATGCATCTCTTTTCTGTTTGGGAATACTGGTACTAATTTTTAATCAAACAATAATAGAAAATCTGGGGGTTTGAGGTTGCTTAGGTAGTCTGCTTCACAGGCAATAAATTCACATACACAAAATTGGTGCAGAAGGGATTAGGATATACAGCAGACGTAGGGAGTGGTCTCTGCCATGCACAATCAGTGTCAGTATTCAGGATAAAAAATACTTTTTAACGGTGGAAGAACCTATGCACATAAATTCCACAGCTCAATTTTGCACTGCAGGGTGAGAGACATTTTTCACAGTTATTGACAAAGGACATTCCAGCAACTAGTGAGATCTGGATTTCATTATATATTTTGGGCTACGGTGCAAAAGTACTATCTGCCAGAAAAAACGTGGTCGAAGCATGTTTTATTAATATATTGCTGCTGTTCTTGGATTATACCCCTGTAGAGGCTCACATCTGAAATGACACATCTGATAGGCTATATATTAGATAGCATTTCAAGGTTTAGTTTTTGGATGTGATTCCCCTACAATATACAGAGACCATGTATATGCCTATTTTTAAGCATTCAGAGACAAACTGTCACTGCCCTTCTCCAATAGATCATTGCTGTGGGCTGTTTATGGAGCACTTTAGTGCTCGTGTACTAGAAGCACTAGTATTACTGTAGTGCAGTAAGTTCTTAGCATTCAGTTTGGTACCTCTGTGCATACTGTATGACTAGAGAATGACTTCCCAGTCCAGGCAGCTTCTGTCTAAATACATGGGATACAGCAGTCCAGTCTTGTCAACACTTCTGTCCAGCAAATGGGCTGAGTCACAGGAGAAACAGTGGCAGGAGGCCTGTACTGGGCAGACCTGGAAGACCAAAAGAAGTGCATTTATTTCCCCGTCACCTCACCTTAGAGAGTTATATTAATGACAAAATCTCCCTGACAATTCATGATCTCCAAAAAGAACAAAAAAGAGAGGGAAATCTGTATAACAGATTTCTTCAGAGAAATACACCGTAAGGACTGATATTTCCATTGCTGGTTTTGCTTTCTTATCTTTGTGTTAAAGGCAGCCTTGTATGTAAACCCACATGTGTTCCTGATATATGAACCCAGCTGCCTTGAAATCAATGGCAAAGTTCCTGTCTTCAGTGAAGACTCCTGGATTTTGCTTATATTTATAGGATACAATTAAGCTGAAAACTTAAGGGAGATCACAGCCTTCCAAAAATTAAAGAGGAGAGAGAAAGAAATGAGAAAGCAAGTATGTTGTGAAAGAGATCCCAGGTGAAATAATTGGTCCAAGTTTTCATGTCTGGATGTTGTTATTTTTTCCATAATTACTATAGCAAGCTCCTGCTTCCACTGAGGGGAGGTGATCTGGGATTTTTCCAGTAGCAATGGAAATTTAACACACAAATGACCAGAACTGTTAAAGCTGCTTTACTTATGTGTGTCAGCACTGGGAGAATCAAGATATAGCAGTCATTGTTTAGTCAATGTCCTCGTTTCGGCTGGGATGGAGCTAATTTTCTTCCCAGTAGCTACTGTGTTTTGGATTTAGTATGGGTTTTGGTATGTGAAGAATGTTGATAATACACTGGTGGTGTTAGTTGTTGCTAAGAGATCAAGGACGTTTTTCAGCTTCACAGGTTTTGCTAATGTGCAGGTGCAAAAAGTTGGGAGGGGTATAGCCAGTACAGTTGACTAAAACTGGTCAAAGGAAGTATTCCATACCATAGATGTCATGCCTAGTGTGTAAGTGGGGGTTGGCTGGTGGGCCGGGTGCCTTTCGTTCGTTCGTTCGTTCGTGCTTTCATTGGTTTGTTCAGCTGTTCGTTCCCTCACTCACTCTCCCTGGAACTTGGGGTTCTGAAATCACTGCTGGGGAAATCACTGTTCCAAGATCGCTGCTCGGGATTGTTCCGAGATTGCTCTTGGTTTCGCTCTGTGATCACTGCTCGGGATGGGCTGTATCGGTCATTGGGTTATCAGGCAGTGAGAAATTGTGCATCATTCGTTTTGTATATTCTATTATCATTACATTTTATTATTATCATTATTAATATGTAATATAATTATTATTATCCTTTTCTTTGCTGTCCTGGTGAACTGTCTTTATCTCAACCTATGAGTTTTCCTTTCTTTCTGATTCTCCTCCTCATCCCACTGGGGAGGGGAAGGAGTGAGTGAGCCGCTGCGTGGTACCTGGTTACCGGCTGGGGTTAAACCACGACAGTCAAATACAAAATTTTGTGAGTGTATTTGTGTGTCCATGCACTCAAAATGGTGAGCAAGGAACTGAAAACCGCTATCTACCATGAAGAGATTGTCTTAAGTACCAGGTAATATACAGTGATGTAAGCATGGGTGAAACATGATTTAGATATCTTATTTCTCGCAGATATCTTAGAAAGTCACATTGTTGGATTAAGGCCGTCTAATTTACACTGATACCACCTTCAGCTGTGAAAGTATCTGGCACAACACATCTACTGCTGCTGGAAATGCCACTGTATTTGGGCCTCTAGTTCTCTTCAGTGTCCTTTCTACAGAGGTGGCTAATATTAAATGCTCACATGACACAGGTGCTTATAAAGTAGCCAGCTCACTTCACCTCCCATAGCGGGTGGCTTTCTAATCTCCAGAAGCATGAGGCCACATATCCACGCTCTCCAAAACCATTTGGGATCTATCACATCTCTGCAGGATACAAAGAATGACCAGATACCTAGTCCATTTCATTCCCTTTCCACAGACTCTATTTTCTGATTTTCGTTTGTGTTACTAGTATTATAGTTGCTACCCCTCCCAGCGGAAAAAAACCCACAACAGAGAAAGCAACCCAATCCTATTATGGACTAACAACATTACAATTTATCAAAAACTACCTGCTGAAATGTACTGGTTTCACACCTCCACTAATGCCCCCCCTCTTGAAATCTGTCTGCAAATATCTATTGCTAATAGTTGTCTGATGCTAAAACTGTGACCAACACTCCGAGACTATTTGTCCTTAATCTCACCCTTGGAAATACACTATTACATCTGATAAAACCTTATTCTTGTTAACTGCTAAGAATTCATTTAAGGAGTAGGGTTTTCTGATTTCATCCATGGTGGCTATTAGTAGCCTGGCTGTGGCCAGGATGCTATTGTACCTGCAATCAAAAATCTGAGACATCACGAAAATCTCTTCTTCAGGGAGATAATAATCTCTGTTGAAGACAATAGGTGGATAGATGGATGGAAGAGCTCAAGGGACAATGAGAGAATGGAGGCAGGAGTGCCAAGCCATTGTGGTAGCCCACCAGTGGCCAAAGTTATGTCAATTAACTTTGTGCCAGTGGTATGGGGGCATCCTAGCAAAGAGGAGGTTTTAGGGACTTTTAAGGAACAATATGAAGGAGAAGAATGAGCATTTTTTTCCCAAATGTGAGTGGCAAAATGTGATTTTATTCATTAACAGCAAGAAGCAAAGGGAACCCAGTACAGAACTAACCTTTCATTACTTAGTTCATTTAAGGCAAGATCTCAAGTTTTTGTGTTAGAGAAATATTTCTTTATTGCTGTACTGGTAGCCAAAAATGTCTGACATCTGTATGACTAACATCTGCATGCCATCATGCACAGCAGACGGTGGGCTATAAAATGTCAAGAGGTTTTAGTAATGGAAAGATCAGCAGCAGACTGGAACACTAACCATAACTATTTATAAAGGGAGAGATTTAATTCTCTGTGAGAAGAACAACACAAGTGATTGAGAGACTGACTTATGAGAAGATAGTGAAAGAAGCAGATACGTTAAGCCTGGGCAAACGACAACCCACCAGGCTGTGATACGAAGAATCACAGAGCAGGAGATTTTTTACTGGGAAGGCTAGGGCGATGGGATCACTGGACAAAGGCCAGTCTAGGGTGAGGCTTTCGAGGCTAAGGAGGAGATGCATTAAAACTTTGCAAGTAACTTCCCAAGGGAGATGGCAAGAGCTCATGGTGCCTGAGTCACTTAAATCTGAGCTGGGCAGGGCGCTAGAGGATATCTTGTTGTCAGGGGAATAAGTCCTAGGCGACTGTATTGGCCTTTTGTATCTGCTCCATCTCATTCTGGCATTCCAGTCCTGGAGAGTATTGGATACACACATGCGTCTCATGCAGAAAGAAGAAGGAAATAGGAAGTGCCCACCCGAGCTTCAGGTGTGACTTGACCCTACGTAAACATGAGCCTGCTGGCCCTGCAGAACAGGTGCAGCTCTCCGTGAGGGAGCTGGGTTCTGCTAGGCTCACACATCGTCAGCAAACTCGTTAGCTAAACTGTAAAGGCACGGCCAAATTGTTCTCCCCTCTTGTATCTGCCAATTCTAATGCCAACAGTGCAGCTGCGCAGCTGTAACTGAAGGCAGATCTGAGAGGCAAGTGGCAGTGCAGTTGTAATTCGGAGATAAACTCAGCTGACAGCCCTGGTCCAGGTGAAGTGGGAGATGGGGTACTGACTTGATTCCCAGAGCTCCCAGCAGTGTGGCAAGCTAACTCCTAGCTTTTATTTTTTAAACTGTTAAGGATTGATGAGCTGATCTTAAATATTAATAGACATAACACCTCCTTGTATCATTTACAGAAAATGAGCTACATCACTGGCTTTAAGGGAAGGCAATGAACAAGTCACCTGCTTGACATTAGAAACGCACCTGACAGATTTTCCAAGTCAGGGCCATATTCAGTATGGAAACAGCCCTAACTTTGCCACTGTGCCTGGTTTCAGTGGATTAGCGTGGTATGAATGTGTCGCTACACTTGCAGGAGCAGCGTGTAGGGGCTGTTGTAGAGAAAGAAAACGGATGATTTCTATGTGTTGATTCTTTCAGTCTATTCACATGTGAGTTAAACAAGCTTAAAAGAGATGGGAGCTGGCGCTCAAGCCTGTTTTAGTGACCACGTAGACATAAACAGATTCTCTGGGGCGTTACAGTATAACACAGCAGCCTATTACACAACCTTCACAGCCTTGTGATTTGCCACTAAACTATACCATAACTGTTTTGCAACGCCATCTAGTGACACATATGGATGCATCAAACGCACTCAAACTCTTGCTTTTGTCTGATTTTATTGCACTGAATTGAATAGCCAATGGTTTTGCAAGGAAAAGAAATCTTTACATTTAACAGCAGTGACAGTTAGATCAACAGATATGAGAGGAGCATTTGATTCATAGGATCTGAGTTGTTAGTTTATTCTAAATGAAAAGTAAAATCATTCACTGAAGCGATAACCTGTTCCCAGGCAGTATCGAAGTTGGGTTGTCACTCACAGTTCTACCCCAGCTTCAGGTCTCGGTGTGAGGCCTCATGATATACAAATGTCCCCCTGCTTTTAATTTCAATAAAAACCCACTTTTATTTATGTTTCATGGGAAAACAACCACCAAATAAACATAGTATGTAAATTATACTGGTGCTCTTCTTTTAGAGCGAATTAAAATATCCTTCCCTTAATCAGAGGCCTATGAAAATGGAAGCCTTGCTGAGAAGTTACTAGTGAGTTCCCCTTTTGATAAGCCTGCTACATAGCTAGCTTCCAAGATATATAAATCTGTGAGGAATGAGAGGATAAGAGAGTGATACAGAGTCACAGAAAAGCCAATAACCTCCTTCTAAAATCTTTAGCTGTCTAGAAAGCCACAAATCATTTTTTCCCCATACTTTTTCAAACTTTAATATTTTGGAAAGTGTTCAATTATTGCTGGATTTTTTTACTTTGGAACTGATACTTTTTTTCTCTACTTAAAAAAAAAAAAGATTAATGAAAACCTTATGTTTGAAAAATGTAGTAATTCTGAGGAATGGTGAAGCCCTTATTATCCTGCAGCAAGCTTGTAACTTAATTCTCACCTTTTCTAATGACCATTCTTACTCTGATTCTCCATTTGCCATCCTTGGACAGGTCATAACAAGACATTACCTTGCATCTACTGTATTTTTCCCATCCCGTCTCTTTTGAAGGGATCTGGCCGTTTCACGGCGCAAACATTTGGTGTTGTGTTTTTTGCATCAAACAGAAAGTTTTGGAACAATCCCTTAATACGAAACAGACATCTCTTCCCTCATCCCCCTCTCTCACTGACTCTACAGCCGGAGGACTGTGCGATTAAGGGATACACTCTTCTCTTGGCAGCATCCAGCATGGGCCAAACTCACTCGTGGGGGGAAAAATGGTAATTAAAAACTTTCCACCCCATGTGTACGTGGGGAAAAAATGAACACATTCAGATCAGGGGTATTCTCCATCACCCGTGCTGAATACCGGGTGCCCTCTAGAAGGCAGCCTGTAGTTTGAACAGAAGCTATGAGCGTGCGATGCAGTGATAACTAGAAGACCTGTTTGTGTGATAAGCCTATTTTAGTCATAAAATCTCTTACCACAGATCCATTTCTGTAGAAGATAAGTTCCCTTTCTGTTGCTCCAGGAAGGAAGTGTAATAACACACTATCTAGCAGGTCAGAAATACATGTGGCTAGGCATTGCTAAGTGTTTTTATTAGAATCAAGTGGGACAATGCAGAACAATGCCATGGTGCCTTCATTTAGTACATTCACTGACCCATCTCAGGCCAGTGTTTGTATGTGGATCTGTACGGACTCATATAAATACAAGCCTCAGTCCCTGTCGCGCCATTCACAAAGGAACTGTTATGGCAATGCTGGTTTTTTTCCTGTTTCACATGTTGTGGCCTGTCTTAGAGGATAATGTTGTCTATATCTATTATTTCCTATTTGAGATCCTAGAACTGAAAGCTGACATTTAGCAATATGCAAGCCTGTGCAAGGCACTTTTGAAATACAGCCTATGGCTCACGACAGGCTTTATGTTAGCCACAGTTTGCAAATACGGAAACAAAGGTGTAGGAAATTTCAGTGGCTTGATCTGTCATTCCTTCTATTGGGAATAACCTTCAACAATGTCAGCTCCCCTTCCCTTTCTGTCTGCACAGGACATGGACTCAGACCTGCTGTTCTTGAAAGAGGGTTTCTCTCTTATCAGCTCTTCTAGTCAATGAAGCAATGGACTATGCAGAAGGGGGGGAAAGTACATGAACAAACATTTGGATTATCCTGCATTGTTGTGTATTACCTTGAAAAGTTTCCTAAGGATATGACACAAGTTCTGTTGTTTTAATTCTAAAATGCATAGCCTATAAATGCCTATAATGTCCTGTTAAAAGCAGCCAGTCTTAGGACACTGCATATTTTGAACCCTGGAATGTATGATTCATTTTTAAAAATGTGTTTTTTCTGTTGCTGCTACTAGTGGGCCTCTCATCACCTCATCTGTGTATTTCTGCCTTTCCTGTCCTTAGCCACAAAAGATAGGATTCCCATTCATGCAGTTTTTCCATCCCATAGAATGCTACAGCGTTAGCTGTGGGTTTGTCTGTTGAAAAACCCAAAAGTGTCCTACTCCCATTTACTGAGCAAGTTGCATGGATAGCAATGACTGATGTCAGGGAAGGTTTTTAGAGTTTAGCAAGCCTGGCAGGCAGCTGTGCCTAGAAAAGGAAAACCAAAAAGAATGAAGATGCAAGATCACACTAGGAAAGCAGCAGGGAGAGCAGAGGGCAGGCTTCAAAGCTAGGCGGCAACTTCTAGGCTCACACAGGCAAAGCGGACTGAGAGAGCATGGCCTTGCCTACCGCAGCATAAACGCACTGGCTGCTGGACTGGCACTTGATGGCAGGATGGAGGCTACAAATTGCAACTCACCACTAAATCTTCCCTTCTCGGCACCTTCCCTTTTACCTTGGCCATGGGTAGGAAGGTTTTCCTCTTCCTCTGATTTTAGAAGTAGCTCTATATGCACTACTGTCCTAACTCTCCACACGTGCCACTGTTTCTGAATGTGTCGGCAGCTCTCCCTTTCTTCCATGGGATATGACCCCTTCTCCCTCTCTCTCTCCCCCTCCCCTGGCTCGGAGACTGGAGTTTAAACTTGCTTATGAATGACTGCATTGCTGCTTCTTGCCCGTTTCAGTTCCACTTCTGCAATGGCCACATCTTAAATTGCCGCCTGCAGCACCCACTGTCAGCATGACATGTCTGAGATGGCAATCACAGTCCCAGATGTGAAAGCCTGACCCTCCAAGGCCAGAGTTTGAGTCCCAGCTGTTAGCAAATTAGAAGTTCTGATGAGGAAGAGGAGAGCTGGCCTAATCAATTGACTTCAGAAAGAGCTCACATTTGTTTGGACTGGGTCTGCAAACTGCAGAAATGCCTTGGTGTGTTTACCTCATTCATTTACTGTACAGGAAACATGTTATCAAAGATGTTTGACTGGTAAAATTGGGAATCTAGTACTTTTTGGAAAGCCAGGCCTCTTGTGATGGCACCTCTAATCAGGTATCCAAAGTTGCTAGTAATTCATGGTATTCTTCCTTATGTAAAACTCAGTCCTGCTTCTTCAGTCAAATGCAGACTCTCAGAAATCATACTGGGGACACAGGATCACATTAGTGGTAAAAGCATCCATACTGAATCACACCTTGGAGTCTGCATTGATGCTTATGGAGATTATACAGGTCAAGAGAAGGATTAGAGTCAGGGGTGAGGGCAAGGACTGTGTATTGCACTATGTGAATACCAGATGTAAGCAGAGACCCTGTGCCCACAGCCTTCCTCTTGAGCTCAAACATCCCAGGCGTCATCCTACAGAGCAGGCATAGCATGCTGCATTGCTGGTGTCCTCTGTACAGCAACGGCTTGTTATATTTTCCTTGGTTTCTGAACATTGCACAGCCAGCTGTGCAGGGGAATCTTTTCCCCAGGGAATGCTGTGATATATGTAGGATGCTGGGATGGGTGCTGGCAATGTCTGTGGAGCTCTGTGATCTCAGATGATTTGAGAGAGGAGAGAATTTTGTTTTGTCCCCAAAACCAGAACAGGAAGAAGGAATTTGTAGGTACGTTATGTTACAATATGCAGCCTTGGTGGCCACAGATAGCTTTTCAGACATAGCGATTCTCTAATTAAAGGCAAGGTGGTTTGAGGAACATGTGATTCCAGCTTATTTGAAAGACTGTGAGAGAACAAAGCTAACCATTAGAAAAAAAAATGCCCCAAAATATCAAGATGAGCAGAACGGTTCAGAGGAGGGAGCAAAAATGTAGTAGCTACTTATGATCAGCCACTGCACAGGTTCAGGCTGAAGGAAGCAGGTATTGAAGAAGGAAATGGAAAACCTGCAAGGGATAGCCCTACACCTCTTGAAACTGGCAGAGTTCAATAGCAGCCTGCAAGCAGTGAGGTAAACTGAGGACCTTCATTGAGTCACCACTGCATCTGTAGCCTAATCCATTACTGCTGGTGGAAAATACAGCTACGTGATTTACCAGGAGCAAAAAAGTGAAACCCCTCTGTGGTGTTTTCACTGGGTTCAGACTGCCTTCATCAGATTATTTGCAGATGCTAGTGAGAACAAATGCCTACAGACATCATCCACCTCCAGTGCTCTTCCTGTGTCAGTTGAACCAGGTGCTAGAGGGATTCCCAAGCATTCGTAAGACTTAGCGTTTATAAAGAGATTGCAAGAGGCAAATGGGAAGGCTACAGAAATGCCAGTAACTAATAATCCAAGAAGATTCTGTGGCTCCTCTTTGGAGGAATATTTTGAGACCTTCTCCTCTTTGGAGGAGCCACTGAAGATAGATATTCCCAGCTCAAATCTCCTAGTTTGGGACTGTATCAATTAGCATCTTGAGTGATACAAGTAAGAATGAGCAAGAAGAGAGCAGCTTCTTATTTGCTTTGTGCACTGTTCAATTGAACTGGCTAGCTGAAATAACTCAGGCATATCTGAGAACCTCTTTCATTTTACTTGTTCTTTTTCAGGACAAGGGTGAGTTGCAGAGGAAATGGAACCATCTGTTGAATCATGATGTCTGATAGAAAATCCAGCCTTTCTTTTGGTTTACTACCTGGGTAAAAAGTTTATTTATATGAGATGCTGGATTGCTTTGTGAACTACTTCAGCAGGCCAAGGCAAGCTGGTCTTCCAGCGCCATGAATTTATGTCCTTGCTGTGGCTTCCTGCCAGCATCCTCTCCATTGAACTGTATTTACATTAGCACTGTAAAACATTACTTCATTCAAGTGTCTGAAGTGAAGCACTCACTCACTCCATGCACTTACTTCTTGATTGTTGCCAGCTGGTGAGAAGTTAGCTGATTGCCTTTCCCAGCTGGGCCCGCCATTCTGAATATAATGAGAATTAAAGCTACTGATTTGTGGGGGTTGCTCAGGTTCCAGAGTTGGTTTTAGTTGTCTGTAGCTGGTATAAATGCAAAATATTGGACAATTAATTTCTTCAACTAAGACTGAAAGATAAATCCTTTGTTTGAAAGGTAAGTGCCTTCAGTAGGCAATGCCCTTGGCATCAGATCTTGGCATCCTTGAGTCTATATACTGGTAAGTGATCTGGGTGATGGTTCACTGTGTTTCAATCTGTTTTTTTCTTCTGTAACTTTCAAAGCTCTTTAGAAAGTGGAAGTATTTTCATTTTATGTAAGGCAGAAATGGAGGGAGAAAGAGGCAGATCATATTGTGTAACCTGATGTAGATCCTCGTGTGAAGCTTCTTTAGTCTGCTGAATCAATGAGATGGTCACAAGGTCTCTCACTGACAGCACTATGATAACTTCTATAGGAATGAAAGACAAATGAGGTTTGACTCTTTTTAATGTGCTCTGGTGTTCAGGCTCTGTTACTTCTGAATAAACACCAGAATGGAGTTAAAGTCATATGTTCTTCTGTATGTTTTAAAAGGGTTGCTGAAGGGCAAGCTTTGCTCTGTTTATTTCAAGAGAAGGTTTGAATAAGGATTTTTCATTCTTAAATTTCACTGAATACATTTAAATTACTGTTATTTCCCTGTGTCACACCGTATTCCCAAAAGGCACAGGGACTTTGCTAGCTCAAAAGAATCAGAAAGCAAAACCAGCTGGTTTTATGACCAAAGATGGATGAATGATAACAGCTCACGAACGGAATATGCTTTAACTTGTATTTAAGAACAAAGTACATCACCCTACCTGGAAGTTAAAAAAACCCAAACCAACCAAACAAAAAAACAACCCACAAGCACTTTATGCTTTTAACACTAAGAAATGTGAGAACTAATTTAAGGAGAATAATTGTTAAATAGTTTGGAAATGAGATTTCTCATAGAAGTGTCCCTGTTTTGGAATGCTTAATTATCTCAGTGTTAACATGCAGACTGGGGTGTGGCAAAACTTTTCCCACAATAATCAATTTCTGGCTGTCCTGGTTTCAGCCAGGACGGAGCTAGTTTTGTCTCCAGCAGCTACTGTGTTTTGGATTTAGTGTGAGAAGAATGGTGATAGTACACTGATGTTGCTGGTTGCTGCTAAACGACCAAGGACATTTTGCAGTTTCCCAGGTTTTGTTAATGTGCAGGTGCAAACACATGTGAGGGGTAGAGCCAGAATAGTTGATCCAAACTGGCCAAAGAGAGTATTCCATACCATAGATGTCATGCCCGGTATAAGTGAGGGTTGGCTGGTGGGTCGCTTCCATTCTTTTTCCCTTTTTTCGTTCATTCAGGCCTTTTTGTTCGTTCAGCTGTTTGTTCCCTCACCTGCTCTCTCTGGAACTTGCTGTTCTGGGGTAGCTGGGGGGTAGTACTCCTGTTCCCTGACTGCTGCTCAGGACGGGCTGTATCAGTCATCGCATGGTGAGAAACTGTGCATATTTTGTTTTATGTATTCTATTATCCTTCTATTTTATTAATATATTTTTATCTTTTTCTTTGCTGTCCTGGTGAACTGCTTTTATCTCAATCCACGAGTTTTCCTTTCTCTCCAATTCTCCTCCCCACCCCACTGGGGAGGTGGGGAGTGAGCAAGTGGCTGTGTGGTATTTGGTTACCATCTGGGGTTAAACCACAACAGTGGTTTAAAACGCAGACCTGGGTGTCAGAAGACTGCATTTCACTTTCTGACTAGTGGTCCCTTGCTTTGAAAAAGGCAATAGCACTTACCATAAAACACCAGGGTGTCAGGGCTGTGTGAAGTGCCTTAAGATGCTTGGATACAAGGTTTGAAGGAGCTAATAAGTCCTGCTATCTCTCAGTATTATGGTTTCAATTTTATTCTTTCCTCATTCTTGATTTGCTCAGATTTTATCTTCCATCTGTGGAAACCAGAAGTGGAGAATAAGGAAATGTTTTCACGGCTTTGTGGGAGGCAAGCAAAGGAGGTGTGTTGGAGGGCTGTAAGGGTGGTCAGCAATGACAACAACTGGCACTGCTTTCTCCCCTAGGGGCAAAAAAAGCCCAAACAAACAAAAAGAAGTTTCTCTATTACTGCTGTGGTACCTACCAGTGGAGCAGTGATATTTATCAGGGCCTCTGTACAATACCTCCAGGGTTTGAAAGAAAAATTAAGATAAATTAATGGAAACTTGTTGTTTTAAATTTGCTATATGGGTGTTTGCATCTTCGTGGGATGAAACCATTTCCACAAACCAAAACCACTGGACAACTGTAGTCTTTCCTGGAGGTGCCTCACCGGAGGTGAAGCTCACCTCTCCCTCCTGGGCATACAGGCAGCTGCTGTGCTCTCTCCTATTCAAACAGCTTCCCAGTGCTGTGAGCCTGATTGAGGGTGACTCTACCTCACTGAAGCAGGTCTCTCTTTCTGAATCTTGAACATATCGGCTCTGATTCTCTCCTACACCCTGGCAGAAAATACATCCTGCCTTCTGTGTTACCTGATGCAGCACTGGAGGGATTCTCTTGGAGAAAAAAATGCAGGTGACACCAGTGGAGATGCATTTAAATTTGCCTGGGAACTTGGCCTTATTTCTAATGAAGAATATATTAAATTCTTTTGTCTATAGGGTCATGGCTGGTCGGCAATGAGGGAACATTAAAGACTCTGGAAGTCCATTTTGGATCTGTTAAAGAATGTGAGCACTTCTATTTATTTATTCTCCCCTCCCTTCTCTTTGGTGTAGATTAGAGGTAAAAGTCTCCAGAGAGTGGATTCCTCATTAAGATTTCTGATACCACCCGGTATGCAGAAGTTGGGATTACCACATGAAGGGCATCCTGCTATTTTTGCCTCTGGTCCAGTCCCTTTGAAGGGACCCTGGAACACTTTACAATCGTGCAGATTTATGAGCAGTGTGCAGCCTGCCAGAACCTTTCTGACATACTCCTGTAAACTAATTATGGGAAACTGCCCCAGGCCTCTGTCATTAAAAATACATTCTTAGCATTTCATGAACAAAGCTTAGTTTCCTCCTTCTGTTCCTATAGGATATGATCTGTTTCCTGACAGATGTTTATCCTAAAACATCAAGTGATTGTTTCTGAGGAAAGTAAGTGAATAAAAGCATAGCGTGTCACCTAGGATGAGTCACAATGTGAATCCTGAACTCCCACTGTGATCTGAACTTCTCTGATGCTACAGGAAATTGCTTTTTAAGTTTTTTAGTTTGTTTAAATTCATCATAATTAGAGACTGGGCACTTTAAGTTCTGTAGTTTTGTCATCAAGCCTTCCTTTTCAACACTGTCTTAGCATGGCTTTTGACCAAAAGCCATTACCCACCCACTGGCTATTTGGGCACCTGAATGAAATGAGTTGATCAATCCATCTGCTTGCGCCTTGCTGGCTCTTAGACACTATAACACGGGGTGCCAGGAAAGGCAGACAGATATAGGATAAACAAGAATGGCTGTTGGCAGGCATGGAGTGCTGGCTCATGTAGGCAGATAAACACAACGTGTTTTGGCTGACTGAATCGCATGTGTGATCCCAGGCCCCTGGAGAGCGGGGCAGGCTGCATGCGCATGGGCTGTGTGTGCCTGAAGCCGACTTAGAGGTTATGAACACAGATGTAGGTGTTCTCGATGTGCGCATCATAAACAATGCCCTTGGAAACACTTGTTTCGTGGCTAGGCAAGGAGCATGGGGACTAGATGGAATAGGGAGACTAAATTCAACTCATAGTCTTGTAATCCATCCCTATGGAGTGAGACTGGGGCACCTTCTGGCTCAGACAGGTGGTGAGGTTATCGCTATTTACCTGATTACCTCAGGCCATCTGAGCTGCCAGAACTGTGTATGCTTCACACTGCCTAACCTGTTAATTACTGTATTGTAGCTCCAACCTCAGCGAAAGGCCTGACGTATGTCAAGTCATTAACCTGATCTGTAACTTAGACTTGCGTTTGGTCAGTGAGCAGGGTGCATGTAGGAACTTCAGCTTGTTGCTGCTGTTGCATGTGGATGGTATCAACTGGGCTCCTAATTTCTCTTAGGAACTGAGCTCCTGTGTGTGTTGTAGATGTAATGTGTACATGCACAGTGCTCACACAGATCTTGATTTTTAAAGGATCTTAAAATCCCAGGGTGATGTTCTTCCCAAGACTTCCAGTTTGTGTGTAGGTCAAACACCAGATGACCTGCTACAGCACAAGGCTTTGAACTGATCCCTGAAATTCTACAGCCATCTTCCTGCTATAAGGTTTTGAGCTGCCAAGTAAAATGCACTGGGAAAAATAATATGCAGAAGAATGTCCATATTTTCCATCTGTAAATGCTCAAGACCAAAGATTCCAGAAGAATAGACGTATCTATTTTGTGATAGTATTATTACTTAAGCTGTGATTTAAATGAATTCCCTTTTTAAAAAAAAAAAAAATAAAAAAATCTCTTACAAGGGATCTAGGTTAGCAATGGAGGCCACAACAGGATGCTTACCATGCAGTCTTCTGCTGCACAGATTTTGGTTTTTTTCCCCTGTAAATGATAGGTCTGAAATTCTCCCACAGAGTGAGATCAAAGCAGGAAGAGAACCTGAAGAACACCCTCTTCCCCCTGCTACACGTGAACAGAAGAAGAAATATTGAGAAGGAGTCTTCTGTGGGGTGAAGATTTGAGGAGGCATAAGGCCTCTTACAAATGCTGCTGGAGATAGCAAGAGCCGCATGGAGGAGTCAGTGAGAAAAAGGGTATTGAGAGATAAGGTGAAGGGACATTCTGGAAATGCTGGTACATATCTAGACAAACTGAGGTAGGTTTAGAGAAGAATTGCGGGGCTCTCTTCCCTGTATCTCATCCCATAAAGCGGTGTGCAGGAGGGGACAGCCCCTTGCTAACACAGATGGTGGTTATCTGATTTCTATTAGCTGAAGCTCTGGCTCTTGACCTGATAGTTTTCTACTCACTCTTGGCATTGGTGTAAATGATTAAAGAAACAGGGGAGCAGAGAATCAGGCTGTGAGCCCCTGGGAGTCCTGGAGAAGCAGCACAGCATAATCCCTAGTTTGAAGTGGGTGAGGCAGTGATTTAGGTGTACAGGGTGGGGAGTGATGTGGCCAAGTAAAGAATTGGTGGAATTAGCTGTTTGTTTGTGCATGTGGCTATTCTGGCTATTTTTCCTTTTCTCAGCAGCATAGTTTGGATCTGAGCCTATTCCAGACAATCGTAACTTTCCCCTTCCTTATTTCCCATAGTAAAGGTTGAATAAAATCAAATGATAAACAAACTGTGGGCTCAAACTTTCCTTTAGGATTTAGAGGAAACACTGTGTCGTCTGTCTGCCCCGCCCCCAATTTTTCATACTTTTCCAGCTTGTTCTGTGAAAGATTCTCAGGCTTTGCTCCTGAAAGCTAATGCTGATAGATGGCCCCAGCAAGGGATCCAGTGAACTCCCACAGCAGAACAGGGCAGAGCTAGTTGCATCCCTGTGATTTTCCTGGAAGGGGAAAATGAGGGAGAGAAGTAGGCTACTTCTGCAGCTGGGGTCCACCACTGTGCAAGACAATGCCAAACAAAAACCTCAGCTCAGAGCCCAGAAAAAAAAAAAAAAAAAAAAAGGAATTTTGATGGGCCACAGGGGCTCCATGCTGCAAGAAACCTTTCTGATTCACCCTACCCTCCAAACCCATCACCTGCAAATAAACATAAACCAAACAAGGCTTATACTAGATGAGGCTGAAG
Source organism: Phoenicopterus ruber ruber (assembly GCA_009819775.1). Classification (NCBI taxonomy): domain Eukaryota; kingdom Metazoa; phylum Chordata; class Aves; order Phoenicopteriformes; family Phoenicopteridae; genus Phoenicopterus; species Phoenicopterus ruber. The sequence continues at coordinate 93,975,198 of CM020215.1, read as the reverse complement.
AGCTGCACAAGGAGCATCCTGTGTGGACCTAAAAGATGTCGTGACAGAGGAAAGCATTTTTTTTGCTGTTGTTTTTCTGATACAAGCTGTGTGATACAACAGTGCTGCCTCCTGTTCCAGAGCCAGCACAGCAAACATCAGCTTGAAGGGCTTCTCCACCATGTTCCTTTGTACAGGATGGACATGCTTTTTTGCTATACCCTTGCTTCACAGGGAGGGGGTGTGTGTCTGTGATCTTATATCATCATGCTGCTGCTTCATCAGCATCAGACAAAAGCATTTTAATGCCACTAAAGCTTATAAGCCACAGGGTCCTTCACTCCAGCTTTCCCACTGATAGGGCACTGACTGCTTTCCAGAGATAGGAGAAGAGTTGTCTTATTAATGACTTCTTTGTGAAAGCATGAGTCAATGAAACAGTCAACGCTGCAGCATCTTCCCTCTACATCCACTCCAGAAGAAACTAAAGATAGAAACAATATATTTGGTCTCACCTAATCAATCTCTGGCAGTATGGAATAACTCCTACTACTCTACTGCTGATATTTAATTTGTTGTATTTCTTACGGTACAAGTGCTCTCCCTTCTTTGTAAGTCTATTCCACACCCTAACAGACCTCTCTTGGATGTACTGCACTGTCAGTAAGATGTAGACGAACATGAAAGAGTCACTATTGGAGCAACAAGAGTGATAAGAGGCTTAGAAAACATGAACTGTGAGTAAAGGCTGACAGAATCAGTTTTGTTTAGTCTAGGAAAGAGAACATGGCAGGAGCAGAGGTGAGAAATATGATAGTCTTCAGACATTTCTAAGAGTGTTACAGATAGGATGATGATCAGTTCTACAGGTCAAGATGGGGTAAGGCAAGAAGAAATTGGCCTGATTTCAGCAAAGACGACTTGTGTTAGATCTTTAAGAAAGGAAGAAAAAGACCCAAAACTCTTTCTAGCTGTAAGGATAGTTGAGCAATGGCTGTCTAAAGACTTGTAGAATTAGTGCTCTTAGGAGGTTCATGAGAAAGCTGGATAGGTGAAAACTGGAGAAATGGGATCCCAAAATTTCACTGTGTTTCCACAGCCACTTTTGTGTGTTGCCACCAATACAAATTCTGTTTAGTCTCGACTAGTTTCAGCTGCTTGCAATCACAGCTGTCTTTTCATCTTCCCCCATTCTCCTCCCCGCCCCCCGCATTTAGGTGTTTTCCTGTGTCATCCTCTTGAGCCATTTCATATTGCCAGATCAAAACACTGGGTGGTTGTAGACCAGAATGTTTCTATAACTGTACTACATCAAATTTGAACGTTTTTTTTGTAGAGGGGCAAAGCTCAGCATTTAGCTCGGGTTTTATATGGCATCTAGCATAGCAAGGTTCTTTTCTGTCACTGGAACCCCAAAGGATGCTACATGAGATATAGTACATATAATAATAATAGTTACTCTCGCTCTTCCACAGATAACTCAGTTCTATCTGTGGCTGCAGTTAAGCGTTAAAGCAAGACTGGGATGTTCAGTGTGTTGTGCTGGATAAAATATTACCTCTAATCTATGGCAGGATAACTGCAATATGGAATGTGTACAGTGTGTTTCAGTTGAAGGGGCTATGGCTGATTATCTAATGCTGCACGAGGAACACATTTGATGTTTTATAAGTATTCATCAGAGACCAGCAGGTCAGCAGTAGGATCTTGTACTTTGGAAGAATACACTGTGGTACATACTAATTTTTGTGTCTTTAAACTAGTCTAACTAGTCTGTTTTGAAAGGAATCGACTGAAGACCTATGATGCAACCAGACCTTATGTGTTGGCTAACCTACACTAGCTGCCCAGTGAGGCAGGACCAGCCCTCTGTAAGACTGTGCAAGCTCAGCGCCTGACCCTGAATGAAACAGATGGGAGGCAAAAGGAGAAGGGAGTGTTATTATCATGTGTTCTGCTTAACTACTCAGTGTCTTTGAGCAAGCCACAATCATCCTGTGCTTGGCTTTCCAGAGGCGTTACTGTCCCTAATGGGGAAGAAAAGGCCGAGTCCCTCCTCTGTCTGTGTAGGAGCACACGCTGCTCCTGCATTAACGTCCAGATTTACAGCCCACACATCATCATGTAGAACAGCAGAAAATGCAGCCAAGTTTTTCTGTGGGGAAGCTGGCAACCCTCAGGAGCCCCCTCGAGCACCTCCTTGCTCCCTGCCTGCAGCCAGGCAGCCAGCCCACGGCCCCCCTGGCAGCCCCTCACTCCTCAGCCTGCGGCTGTGACCCTCCCAGTGTCTTGGGCACTGACTGTCCTGGGGCTGCAGCTCTTGTGGGAGCGCTGTAGCCTGGCAAGCGCTGGGACTATCCCTTCAGGGGAGTGATGTCTGCTTGGGGGGTGTATGTGCTGAGCTCTTGAAACACGTCCATGTCCAAAAGCCAACATCCTCAAGCCGAGGCAATTCAGAAGTTAAGGGTTGTTTCTGAAGGTTGAATTGTAACGTTTTAAAGGGCACTGAGACTCAGCTGGTGCATGCTCTGGTGGTGTGTCCAGCCTGTTACAACCATGTTGTGCCATCCCTGGGAGGCTATGGGCAAACACAGCAGCTCAGCTCTGCTCCTGGCTCTGCTGGCCATCATGCAGCCCTCCCTGCTGTGAGGGGCAAGGGGGAAGGACCTCCAGGCATGACCTGGACTTCATCCCCAGGATAGGATAAAGTTAGTATAAGCCTTCATCTCACTCAACTTCTGTCAGAGCTAGTGGCAGAAGATGCAAAGAAGATGAGGGAAACATCAGGCCCCCTACCTCAATGTATGTAGGCATTGTTTGGAGGTAATGGAGAGTTGGGACCAGTGACCTACACAGAGATTTCCATGGGGAAGTATCTGGCACCTGGTGATGGCTGGTGTACTTGGCTTGAACTGCCTCTGCCTGAGTTGTGTCATTTTGTAAGAACAATGGTCAAGATTTGGCGGAGTGTTTGGTTTTGAGGCTGATGTGTAGAAAATGTTGGGAACGTGCCTTCTGGTAATTAAGCCCTGTTTAAAGCACTTCAACCTGAACGTATGGCCTCTTTGCTCTCTCTGTTTTCCAGAGTCCCCTAGAGGTGTAAGCCCTTCTATGGTGCTTCCTCCTCCACTTGCTGTTTTCCCCCATCACTGAGGTACTTACCAGCTGCCATGCAAGTATGCTGTTTTTCAGGCTTTTCAGTCGGTGAGGCAATAAGAAGAAATTGGGATTTGAATTAGCCCATAGGATGATGATAACATTTTCCCCTACTGTGTTTTAGACCATGCTGGCTCAAGCCATCTTGCATCTATCCAAAGTTATTGCAGACAAGGCAAGCTCTGATCTTTCCAAAAGTGCAGAAGTGTATGTCTGCTGTAATGTGACGTCTCTCCTATTATTGCTGAGCCTGGAACACCATAACATCTTATAGAGGGCTTTGGAGTTCAGACTACAGCCCATTTATTTATTTTGCTGGAGCACTGTCCCATAAGGAAAATCCTAGGCTGGGTTTAAAGAGCCAGACAATGGAGCAGCTGTCACATTTAGATGTTGCTTTTGAAACAATACCCTAATGCTACATCACTTTGCTCTGCTGGGTTCTGCTTCTACTTGTCAATGGCAGAAATCACAAGATCAGAATTAGTGAAAGGGCAGAATTAGTGATGTTTAGCGCAAAGCATGTTGAAAATGAAAACACCGACTCAACTCTGCTGAAAAAGCAGCTCTCTGGTTCCTAGGTTTCTTCTTAACCAGTGGATAGAGGCATTACCTCACACTCAGTATGGAGCTGGGCAATGGATTGTGTGTCTCAGACTTTTGCAAGAAAAAAGTAATGTTACACTTAGAGTAAATATTAATAGTGCCAAATGTATGTCAAAAATTTAGACCATCTATTACCACTGAACAGGCCTTGAGACTCCCAGCATTTATAGAAAAGAAAAAAAGATGTCTAGTCTTACTGTCTGTGAAAATAACCTTAAAACATTTTCAGAGTCTGCAGATAGCCCAAAATAACAGCTTAAAAATGTATGACTTGCTGTATCAGAACCTGATGGATTTTCAATGATAAAATGAAAAAAGAGCAGTATTTTTTACAAATGTATTTTGTTGAAAAAGTTGTTTTTGAAAACCAGTTTTTAGTGAAAAAATGTTGATACTATTTTGCTTGCTCTATTTGCCAAGCTCCTCCCTCCTTCTTCTCCCAGTTTCTAAAAATACAAAAATGATAAATATAAACAGGTAAAAGCAGCTGCATGTTGCAAAGGGGTTTTGGAAGAATAATCTTTTCATTTATTAAAAAAAATATGGAAACCATAGTTGAAATTGGCAAATAAAAAAGCCTGAAAAAACATTGAAAAGCAAACACTTGAAATTTATTCTCTAAAGTGAGCTTTCAATTCTCATTAGCTTGATTAGAGAAATTTAGATAACAGTTTTTTGTTGATGGTTTCCCTATGGTATCATGCACCTCTTATGGATTGCTTAGTATCTTAGACATCTTAAAGGACTTACATGGCACTTAAGCATCTCTTAAACTTTCCAAATCTCACTTGCTCTCTTAAAATCAGTGACTTTTACAATGCAATTACGTGCAAGGATTTTGAAAACTGGAGTTGTGTGTGCATATATCTGTATATATCTATCCAAGATAGATACTGAGATACTAGAGCAAAGGGGATTCTGCATTATTTATTGATTTCCTGATGAATCCATTGACAATGTTAGTACTTTTCGATATTTGTGAACTACTTGAGATCTGTCACATCAGATCGCTGCAAGACCTGGGAATCTTGCCATGAAAATTAGGGCTAGTTCGACATGGATTACATGCGTTTTTGCTAGTAATTACAGGAACGGCACATTTGGTGAGCTGGCATTTGACGTGCATACAAGTATGGCAGGTCAAGCAGGGCAATGGGAAGTACTGGGAGCAGCTCTTCCAGCCAAGTTTGCTTTTTAAAGGACCGAGTCAGCAATAATAGACCAAACTAAAAGTCTAAGTCTAAACCAGAACAGCCAAGACTGCGTGTGATACCCCACCTAATTGCTTAAATCTTTGTTACTGATCACTGCTTTTGGTTTAAGCGCTGTGTTTGTTCTGAGTGTGTATGAAGTTTCTGAGCCCTTGCTCTGAATGTGGACCCACAGCCCTGCTTATGTGCAGCTGCTAAGATCCATTTAAAACTTGCTTTGCACACAGGGATATTCTATTGGATAAACTGAGGAATATCAGGTGATGACAGAACTAAAAACATCACACACATGCTCAGGGACAAAGCAAAGGCTGTGGATCCAACTGGAGGGCTGAAATGACTAACTTCTGAATGATTAACTGTGTGGCCTTTGAAGAGCCCGTACAGCGGGAGCCTCATATCTTCAAGATTTTTGTGAGATACCAAGAGCGTAGGTCTATGTGGTCTTTTTTATAGACTATTTCAAAGCCTGGAAACCTTAGCTTGGGGTAGAGATATAAGAGGCTTAATCTATTCATTTTAGCAAAGAGAAGGTGGCTTGGTCAGAGCCCACAAGACTTTAGTGTGGTAGAAGGTTTCTGGGAACAAAGAACTCTTTTATGCAGCAGAGAGAGGCATAACAAACCCTGTGTCTGGAAGCTGCAACTCGGTTTATACAGATGGGAACTGAGGTGCAAAATCATGGGCTTGAGGCAGGAATCACTGGCAGAAATTCTATGCCTGGTGTTACTCTGCGGATCAGACTAGGTCATCACAACCGGCACTCTTGGCTTTGAAATCTGCGTGCCTATGATTAACGTGATTCCCACATTATATGCACACATCAGCATTACATTTAGTCACTGAAGAAGAGAGAGAATGCATCCAATTAGCTCTGGGCTTTCTGCCTAAAAAGGGAAAATGAAGTGAGATTTTGTTTAAGGACAACCCTGATAACTCCAAAAAACACCATGGGATTATTAATATTTGGGCAGACTGGACAGGATTTCAAGGTCCAGCACAAAAGATCCTGCAGAAAGAACTCTGTTCAGTGAGCTGCACAGAAGGAAGGCCTGTGCCTGCCCTCCTGGGGCTTAGTTACGGTCCTAGAAAGCATAGGAGGTGCTTGGATAAGCAAATCAGAGGTAGGCAGGGCTGCACTAGAAACAGCTGGTACTAGAACCCTTTATTTTGGTAGGATCTTGCATAAATAGAAAGGAGAATATCCTCTTCTCTGAGGCTGGTCTTGTTAAAAGGGGTGGTATGGATGACGGTGGTGGGAAGGAACTGCATCCTCTCCAGAGCAGGCCTGGTTTAAATGTTTCAGTTTGCTGGAAAATCCTTAAGTTCTTGCAAGAACATGGAAAGAGTCAATTTCAAGTGTTCCTGACTCACATTACATGAAAAATTGCATCAAAATGCAATTTTTGAAGCTAAAAAAAAATCAATTTGAAATGCGAAATGACTTTTCTTTGAAAAGGTAAGCAAGATACCATTTTTTTAAAAGTACACTCTCAAGATCTCATTAAAGTACTTAAAGGGTATCAAAATGAAATGTTTTGGTGACTCAGATGATAGAAAATGTTTTAATAATAATTATGGTACATGAATAGTGTTTGGTCCTTCGACAGTTTATTCAGATTGGAAATACTTTGAAGTTGTTCATGGGACAAGAAAATCACTTCCTATACAGTCTTAATTCCTGCTGCCATGGGATGCTAAGCCATCTGTAGTTGTCACCCCTGTGTGTAGGTGAGTCCTTTCAATACAGCTGCTTTGTTTTGCTTTTCCATTCTTTCCAGCAGAGCGCCCAGTTATCCCAGCCCAACACGTGTATTTGTTGAACATTTCCCATCATCTGCCTCCAAGGTCCTCAGTTTAAGCAGAGCGCTAAGGCATCAATAACTGGACTCGCTCATTTAGGAGTTCAGGTGGTTGTCGACTTCTCTTTCTCTTCTCTCTTGCATCCAAACTGAGTGACAAAATGGGCTGTTTCTGACCGTCGTTTTAAAAGATCGCAATTGTCTTTGTCAAGTTGTGTAACTTGGTCTTGGGTTTTTTCATTCTGTTTTCCAGCCACCTTGAGGAGGAAGTATCATGTGGAGTCATGCTTTTGATCTCACCTAGGATGGTGGGTCTGCACTATGCAAATCTGAAATAACTGTTTTAAAGAGCCTTTTCGTTTTCATCTTGTTGCTATTGGCAGGAAAAAAAGTGTTCAAAAGCAAGAGAATTTGTTCCCGGCTGATTTCAAAACTGAATGGCTCCCTGTTTTTTTTGCTTTTAGAAAAGTCCTTTACATGGGGCTGGTTTTTGAGGGCTTGTGATCATGTGTATAGTTTGCTTTCTGTCTAGCCACAGCAGTTTACCTCATTTACAAAAGAGTCTTTCAGCACCTGACCCTATATTCAGGGCAAATTCTGCAACCTTTAATTGTTTAATTAGGTGGTGCTAGCTTAAAAATATTTAACAGTGCTCTTTTAGGTAAATAGGTTATTTCAGGAAGCACCCCCACCAAATATTTTCATTCCAGATTAACTTCCTATTTCTTTGCTACTTTACCCAGCAGAAGCAAGCAATGGCCATGACCTTTGAGGGTGATCAGCTCATCTTCAAATACTTGCAAGTAGCCCTCATCTTCACAACTAATGAAATAAAAGCCTCTACTTGAACCCTCTCATACTGAGGCTGTTTGTGCCTGATGTGCTTTCTGCTGGGGAGGGGTGTGTGTGGTGGTGGCGGTAAAAAGAAAAAAGGCCTTGTATCTTTTCATTGCTTCTTAGTTTGCTTAGTGGTGAGTGGGCAATCCTTTCATCTGCAGCCTTGCGCGTTCTCTTTTTCTCCATAAAACTGTGGAGTGAAATAAAACCCTAACATGGGTATGAAGGTACTCTACATACAGTGACAAACAGCACACAGAATGAAGGCTGCTTGTCCTGACTTCCTCTGTCAAAAAAAAGATGATGAGTAAAAGTGAAAGGCAGCGCTTCTAAAGCTGATTAAAAGGTATCCTTTTAAACGTCAGTTAACTGGGGAAGGTGGCGCTGACAGAATTTGAGGTTTTGTTTTCTGTGTTTGCAGATTTTGATATGATGAGGAGAAAATTGAGCTACAGAGAAGTTTTTCTTCTTTTAGTGACATCTAGCCACTCCTGCTACAGGAAGATGAGTTAGCACTTGTTTGCCTCCTTCATCAGGCTGTCGACTGATCTTTCCTAGTTTATTTCTGGTAGAATTTCCAAAATTTTTAATACCAGAACACTGGCAGCTAAAAAATTAGAATAAACTGCCTCTACCCTTATCTTTTCTGCGAGGGATAAACAAGAGTGAACATCAAGTACCCCAATATCACTTTCACTGAGCCACTTTTTAGATTGTAGCCTACTTTTAAAGGCAGCATTGCACTTGGCTCAAATGATGTGATACTGACGTTAAAGGCTACTCAGGCAGAGCCAGTGTTAATATTTTCAATGCCTTAGAAAAAAGGAAAGAATGTAAACTAATTCTACTTCTATTATGATGAAGTTCCTTCATAACATCTGAGCAAAATCAAAGCTGTTTGAGGACTTAGGCAAAGTATAATTTTTCTGCTGTTTATTTGGGGTGGAGGGGGGAGGGAATGATTTTTAAAATGCTTACTGAGGGTCAACTTCCTTTCCTCATCCCTGTTTGAAAGTTTCCAAAAAAGGAGCATAAAGAAATCAGGTTGACTCCCGTGATCAACAGCAGACAATGCCAATGAATACATGTACTGTTGGTTAGTGAAGTTCATTATCCCTGTGTGCCAAAACTGAGACAATGGAGACAAAAGCCACAGCCTTTCAACTCCAAATATACCACTGGCCTAAACTTGCCTGACATGACTAAGAAAATGATTGATCTAAAGAAATTACTATGCAAGAAAAAACCTTCTCCTTGTCTAGCACCAATCTCTTGTCCCCTCCAGCATCTGGCACTGGCTAGCCAGTCTGTCTACAGGGCACTTAACTATGTGCTACTATTTAGCTACAGAAAAGACATAATTTCTGCAGCAGCTGAGCACTTCTGAACATTAATGCATTAATTCTGGTAACCCCACTGCAAAGTATTGATGTGTTGGTCCTACCCATTTTACAGATGAGGAAAAGGGGCAATTGCTAGTGTGGCACCTTCCCATCAGCGTTAATTTGGTCTGCCTTGAGTCCTACCCACGTATGTACAGCAGACTGACATATTTTAATTCTAGCAGGCTCATCTGCCACATGCCTGCTCTGTAGCCTGAGCTGATCTAACTCCTCCATTCTGTGTTGCTAAAGCAGTACCCTGGGCAGCTCACGCACTAGTTCACAGCGTGGTCTAGCTTCTAGCCATAGCAAGCTGGTGGCTCTCAAACATTAGGGACGTTGTACTTCACCTGAAGAAGGCTCCTCTTGTGAAAATCTGGAAGTGAAGACTGCTGACTGGGAAGTAAGCACCAGACTCTCTGATGACTAGACTATCCAATGAACTTTGTTTTATCAGCCTATTGGGATAAAACAGGATAAACCACTATCGTTCCATCACCACAGCTTATCGTCTAGAGTCCCTCTGTAGCTTATGGTGACTAATTTTACGAAGGACAACTCTTTTCCAAATACTCCACGAAAAAATATTGGCCCCGGTTGGTGATAAATAACATCAGTGAGCTAAAGCATTGCTAGGCAGTTTAATGCTTTGCATTCTATAGAAGGTAATAAATATTTATTGCAGTTCTTTTTACTCTTTGGATGACTTCGGATGACACTGTCTTCCTGGAGGGTGGATAAGAATATCAAGTCTGGGAAGATAAAGTGGTAATCCTTGCTGTCCCTGGTAGGAGAGGAAGAAAGTGAAAAAGATTGTGAACTGGAACCAATGGGATATATACTGATCGCATGCTTCTTGTCAAAGTATGCTGGCTGAACAATTCTGTATCATGACCCAAGGTTTTGTCTGGTGCCAGCTTAGCTGTAATTCAGACACGTCAATCACTGAAGAAAGGTGAACGTAAGGAATTTATCCTAATCAGTTTCCCAGTGCTGGGAAAAAGCTGGTGCTGCTGCAGCTGAGGAAATGGTATAATAAACAGATATGTTAAACAGAGATGGAAACCGAAAGAGAGCTATGTACTTGTGGTGAATAAGTGAGGCATTAAGAAGATATTTCTATTGGAAGAAACATACTGGTAGTTTTCACTATTCCTCTCCCTGGTTAAACAGGACCTCTGTAAGTAAAGAATTTGTACTAAAAAATGCTTTTATCTATGTTCCTGACTCCTTCAACAGAAATTTAACTCGGTCCAAAGATTCACCAAACCTGGCTCTGCAGAGAGACAAAAGCAGTAAAGATGTGAGGAAATAATTTAATTTTAGTAGTTTTTAAGCTGTTGCCTTTCATATTCACTGTAGTCTACTGAATTTCTCTGTTACAGTGGGAAAGGGAGATCTCATTTCCCTGCCCTGGACATCAGTCTAATCTGTTCTTTTTATTTAACTGCTCTCTTAGTTCAACAGCCAATTGCATATTCACCGAATTCTCATTTTAAAATCTTAGTCTCTGGGCATTTTTGCTGCTAATCTCAAGAATCCATCTACTTGGCTTTGCTACGGACTTGTGTCAGCGTAGCCAAGTTGCACTTGGCTAAACTGCAGTGCCCTTGCCCGTGGTAAACAGTGCCTTGCTACACAAACAGGCCTGCTGTCATAAGCAGTGCTGCTCAGCAGTATGCCTATGTCTAAGCAGAGGAGGTAAGAGCTAGCTGCAGTAAAAGCTGTTGTCGTGATATAAAAATCTTTTGTGTGATAAGAATCTCCCCCATCTGGTTGATGAAAACCTGTTCCTTCCTTCCGTTGCTGAGCATGTTGAGCCCTACAGATGAAAACCTGCCCATACATGCTAAACGCATCTGAGTATTTATAGACATTTCTGTGGTACCCTGAGTCAACAGTGTTGTGAAAGAACCTGTCAGGAGGTAGAGAAATTATCTCTGAAAAGCTGGAGATACTTTTTTAATAGCCAGAGGGAATGACAAAACCAAAATTTTGTCAAGGCACAATTTTTTAAAACACTTGGTCCGATGATTTGCTAGTTCCTAGACATATTTCTGGAAATGTCTTCTGTGTATTAGAAATAACTGCACTGTACTTAGGTGGATATTTATAGAAAAGCCAAGCCCTGCTCCTAGAGCTTGTCTCTGCTTTTCTTTTTTTAAAGCTTGGTATTTATAACATCTAACCATAGGATACTTTTGGTTGCAAATCTGTGGCTGACCAAAGTCCTGAGGGCCTGCCACAAGAAAGTGACTTCTCCACTGGTTAAAAACCATCAAAAACAACTTTTCCACTGGATGTACTGGGAAGTATCTTACTGAATAAAGCAACTTGTCTAAAGAGGGGACAGCTTTGTGGCATAATTCTGCTGACTACACTGAACTTCTGCCTTGGAAGGTTTCTGACCCTCACCTCTTGCCTTTACTATTATAAAATCTTCTGCTTTTTAATGGATAATTGAATCTTGACAAGTTTCTTCTGAGTGATTTTACTCAGAGACAAGACTGCAACAGGATTTTCTACATGGCAGCAAATTGCAAAGAATACATCACTAAAGTATTTTTCATACAAGCAAAGAAAAGGAACCAATCATTATACTCTGCTGTTTGAAAGCCTGGTAAGGTTAGTGTAAAAAAGCAGAGACTATATAGCGCCCATTTCAGAACATCAGAAATGTGAGATCCTCAAGCTCTTTTTGACAAGCTCTACCACTTCAGTAGCAAAATTTAGCATCATTTAAGGTAAAAGGCCATTGCCAGTTCATCTGTGTTTTATAAACAGAAATTATCTAAAATTGGTATTTTACCATCTTACCCACCCAGCCACTGAGGTTCAGTTATAAAGGAACACTGGTATGAGGTATCTCATGTCTGAACTAGTGGAACAAAACCAAAACTGGTGAGGTTTTGTGACACCAAACTAAACCTACCTCTCATAGCAGAGATAAGAATAAACTGAAACCTTTTATCTGAGTCCAAAACTGTGGTGGTTTGGATGAATAGGGACCAGAGGCCAGGCTACCCACAGAAGGTGGAATGCAGCCATCCAGGTCAGAGTCTGGGCCCAACACTAGAGGCGATTTCTTGTAGTTTCTGAAAAGAGAACTGGAGTATCTCTCATGACCAGAAGGCTGGCTTTCTGCTTAGAGGAACCCTACGTGTTGACATCATGATACCAAGCTGCAACCATTACACCTGCAGAACAAGCTCTCTCCTTTGCCAGTCACAGCAGGGCACTGTAGCTAGCTGGTTTTGGAAGCAATAGCCTCATCCATAACTAGTGGCTGAGTGGCTACGCATACAAAATACTCTTGTAATATTCTCTCCTTGCATTAATTCTCTTGTGCAGAGACAAGGATAAGTGACCTTCAGGTTTCATTTGGATTTATTCATCTCATGAGCACCTGTGGCCTTAGAATGATGCTTGGCACATTTCACCTGGCCACCTAATGATATCACTGTTTACTCAAGTTGTCCTATGTTTTTCATCTCCATGTTCCAGATGAGTTTGCTTGGCCTCTGTTAATCTTCCATTAAAAATGATGTTTCTCTTCAGGGTTTAGATAACCTTTCCCAGCCCACCATGCTTCAGCTCTCTCTCTGCTAATCCTTCAGCTATCTGGAACATTCTAACATTCTTTGCCCTCTGTTCTCCCCCCCCACCATATAGTTATTTTAAAGCTGAAATGTGAAAATGCTACTGTGAAGAAGGTATATATAAGAAAAACAAGGTTGGTTGGGTCACCCAAGCTGTCATTTAGTTGAGGGTCTCCTAGCCAACTGATCCATCTACTGTATTTGAGGATGTGAACAAGTAGATGACCAAAAGCACGTGTTCTTGCAGAAATGAAACTGTCACGAGATATTCTTAGAATACGTGGTGAGAGAGGACAACTCTTGTTTTGATGTTTGTCAAGATAGCTTGCTACTAGGTGCTCATAAGATTAATGGGCTCTGATCAGATCTTGTTAGTAGCTTATTTTTAAGGCTGGGACAAACAAAGTGGTATCTATATCACAGGATTTAATAAAAAAAACATGCTCAGTCTGGCTTCGTAAAATGATGAAAGTTGCATTTATGGTGTTTATGCAAGATAGAGTTTTTGACTGGCCTTTGTCTAAGGCACCTTGAAAAGCTTTATGTCAGTTGCCTCTCTCTAGCAGTAATGCTCTGTCATTTTCTAATTAAATCTGTGCAACTGTTCACACTGGAATTAAAACTCAGCCAAAGAGATCTGGAAGGTTTCAGGGGGCTGTGTCTTGATTATCTATTTTTTCTCATCTCATGGCTCATGCCGTGTTGCATTCTACTTAAATAAAGCAATATGGTTCTTACTACTGAGAGCACAGGACTGCAAATTGCATGCTAGTCCATGTCTCTGCTGTTGTTTTGTGCAGTACCAGCTGTTTTTTATTGAGAAAACTGTACTACATAGTTGAATAATTTTGGTCTCTACAGGCCTTATTGTTCTGTTTTGGATGGGGTGAGTAAGAAAATACTAAATCCTTTGAAGAGTTTGGAAATGACAGTAACCGGTAGAGTATGTACTCCACAGCTGATGAAGAACCAGATGATCTCTTTTTTTTTTTTTTTTACTGAAAGCACAGATTGATCTATGATGGGTTTACTGAGGAAAAAAACCAAAACAAAACAACAACTTTCTTCTGTTTTCCTTCTTCTAGTTTCAAAACGATTAAACATAATACTGCTCCTCCAGAGAGTGGCCAGCTGCTCAGTACTGTCCCACTATATTGCTGCCTAAATTGCTCACCTTGTTTGCATTATCTCAGCGTCATCAGTTTCCTCCTCTGTAAAATATCTTGATCTCTTAAAAAGACTTTCCCTTCTCTTTGTAAGTTGCTTTGAGATCTGAGGGTGCAAAAATGAAGGTCACACTGTAAGTACTCAACAGACTGATCTCTGGGCTACAGTGATGCTTCAGTTATGATGCCAGTGCTGATAGGTGTCAAATAAGGCATACATTTTCTTTCTCTTGCATACACATTTCTCTGTGCTCTACACTGGGGCCCCTCAATTTTTGCTCTGTTACTTGATGAATTTGACACTGAAAAAAGCTCTTTTGCACATGCTAGTGGAGAGTTTGGTTGGTGCACTCAGTGAAACTTGTTGATATGTTGCTATCTACCCTTAGGTAGAGCATGCAGGTTGCAAATGGTGTCAAGCATATTTCATGACATCTTTTGACAGCAGCCATGAGTTGAATGGACTTTGGGCTGCACCTCCCTACATGGGGAGTCTTTCTGTGAGTCAGGTCAGCAGTAGAGAATCAGCCTGGGAGGTGGCAGAGGTATGAAATGTCTCCTTCTCTGCCAAGTCAGTTTTTTGGGAGCATAGGACAGCTCTCTTGAATATCTCAAAGCAACAAATTGTATGAGATCAGAGTGCAGCTATTGGCTTCGTCACCCAATTTTCTAGCATGATTATGCCAAAGCAGAAAGCTTGGCTTGCTTGAAAGGAACATCCTTGTGGAATGGGGACACTTCTTTAAAATGAATGTGGCTGGATGGGCAATAGTGGGGAGGACTGAGTGCAGAATTTATCATAGAATCATAGAATAGTTTGGGTTGGAAGGCACCTTTAAAGGTCATCTGGTCCAACACCCCTGCAATGAGCAGGGACATCCTCAACTAGATCAGGTTGCTCAGAGCCCCGTCCAGCCTGACCTTGAATGTTTCCAGGGATGGGGCATCTACCACCTCTCTGGGCAACCTGTGCCAGTGTTTCACCACCCTCATTGTGAAAAATTTCTTCCGTATGTCTAGTCTAAATCTCCCCTCCTTTAGATAAAACCATTACCCCTCGTCCTATCACAGCAGGCCCTGCTAAAAAGTTCATCATTTCACATGATGAAATTTCCCTTGCTAAAGCAAACGAAGCCAGAAGAAAAAAAAAAAAAGTAACAGAGAGAACCGAGTTTTTTGTGGTAGAGCTGTGCTTCACGTGCTGTTCTGCATTATGAAATGAATCCAACTGTATCCAGCAGACTTTAGTTAACTTTTTATTAGGAGGAAAAAATTAGCTCTACAATATAGAAGACTATTTAAAAAATGAAGTATCTTGGCTATTTTTAATCCCAAATTTTTTTAATCCCAAATGCACAAAAGAACCAGACTACGATACATTCCCGTGGCTTGAAATATTTCAACTGGAATAAAAAAGTGAAGCTAGTTTTGAGTCATGCAAGAAGACGTCGCCACGTCCTTAGGTTTCATTGCATTTATTTGCACTGAAGTAAATGGAAATAATTTTGTTTTGAAATCATGAAGAAATGACAGCACCAAGGATGAGACCTTCACTGTGAATTTTGGCCTTTAGTGAAATATTTAGAGCTAAATTGCTAACCTCTTTAAAAAATCTTTAGCTGAATGAGACAAGTCTGTGAAGGAGAATGCTGATTTTGGGTTTAATATCAGCAGTACATCTGTCCATGTCAGAAATTACAGAAATACAGCAGGGGGTGTGGACTTGGAGGCCCTCATCATCTTATTCCCTTGCTTAAAAAATGTCTAAGTTACTTGTGTGCTGTGGTTAATCTTCTAACCTGCCCTTGCTCACTTTAATTTCCTCAGACAAATTCTCTCTGGTATAATATTTTCTTAATATGAAGTAAAAGGAGGTTGGTTGTGGTTTGGTTTTTTTTTTTTTTTCAGCTGAGTTAGTAGGCTATCTTTCCTAACCCCGTTTTTCAATTTCACCTAGTAAACTTTTGAACTGGATGGAAATATCAAAGATAATTATTTTCCTACAAGTTTTGTGCAGCTGAGAAGAGAAAAAAGGTCTGAAGTAATGCCTTTACGAAGGAGAGACAGAAAGCAAGCAGTCTCTCTTTGTTTCATCAGCAATGCTCTCTCTTACGCAGGGGTGTTCACAGAAGACCTTTCATAGAGTGGAAATTAGCTTTTCAAAGTCGGGGGAAGCAGGGGAAAAGAGTCTTATGAAGTCATTGTACCAAGTAATTATTTTTTTAAGATTTTTGGGCAAAGTGAATCAAATCATTTTGGAAAAATACTAACACCTTCCTCTGGCCTCAGGAAAAGGTAGAGTATAGCATTTACCTAGTCCTTGTCTTGAGAGTTATGTGCTTCTGTCTCAGAACTGACACACTAAATTTAGTTCAAACTCGACTTTCTTCTAGATGTATGGAAAGAACAAGGAATAAATCAGACAAAAAACATTTGAAGGGATCTTTCAAGGTGTAAATTGGACCCAAATTCTTTCAGCTCTCAAGGAGACATGGCAAATAATTTGACATCCAGGATCCAAAGAACAAAAATATATAAACCAGTGCAAGCATGTCTTCATTCAAATTCAATTATTCCTGAAGCTCAAGTATATTATATGATAGCAAATCTGTCTCTTTGAAGTCTGCTACTCATGTGTGTTGTTTATTAAGAAATAACAGATTCTGAGAGTCATCTTAACTTTTTCTTAATGAAGCCTAGAGGAAGACTGTGGGAAAAATTGCTTAAGAAGCTAAGCATTTGGCCCAATATTCATTATTTGTCACTATATCATAATTTTTAAGGATTATTGTCCAGAATTAATCATAAATTTACGAAGTGCATAACTGAATCCAAAAGCATTTCTATTCTATGGAACAACCATATTGCCAAGGGGCATATTTTAAATCCCTCTCCCTTAGCAACTTCGTTGTTTCTAAAACACAGAATTCAGTCCTTCTTTCCCACCAAAAAAGTAAAAAAATGTTTTGGGTCAGTGTTAGAACACCCATTGCATAAATAAATCACTCTTACATATTCCCTCTTGATCCTCCATGATCTAGTGTAGATAGAAGCATCCAATATTTTTACAGCAAAATGGTACATTAGAATGTAGGGGGAGATTTTAGGCCATAAACATAGAAGAAGGTCCATAACTAAAGGACTATAGCTGAGGTATTAAAAACCCCTCATCTCCTTTTCAGTCTAAAAGGTTAATACTTTAAATTCTGACACTCACCCTTGTTGGGGAGTACATTAATGTTTCATATGGGACAGGAGAGCACACTGCAGAGGAGTGCAGTAATGTTTAGTGGCTGCATGCTTTGGAAGGCCAATTGCATTGGGGGGCATGTGCCCAAAGTAAGACAGCCTCTGCTGTGAAGAGCATGCAGTCTGAGACGAGGATCCCCAGGGCTTCTGGCACGGCCAGCTGACAAAAAGAGCCGTGCACCATTTGCCTGCGGATCGTAACTTCCTCAGTATCGTTGCCTGTGTGTCAACAAAGGCTGGGGGCTGTCGGTATAAGTAGACAAACTGAACTGGGAAAAAGGGAAACTGGAAACTCCTGGCTCCCAGCCCAGCCTTCAAACCACACAGCCATCCTATGTATTTCTCTGTGTATCTGAACTGGGGTTCTGTTTGGGGTCATCTTTAAGATCTGTGTATTCACCCAAGGACCAGTTCTATATATAGCATACTTGCTTATGTTGCCCTGCTGTGCCAGAAGCCTTCTCTCCAGGAGATCTGCATTGTTGACTCATTTCGTCGTTGTTCTTTCCCATCTCTTGCTGGTAAAGGGTTTAGTTGTTTCCAGCTGGTACTCTACTGAATTTGCAATTCATTATATATCAAATAACTTCTAAAACAAACCTCATAGTTTGATTTTTCCAGCTACACACAGTCTCCAGCTTTGTGCTCCTGTTTCATTCTCATTGTAAAATAAAGTTGACCCAAAGAGGAGGGGATTTCTTAAAAGAAAACCTGTGTGTGTAGGGGAACAGGAAGGAAATATCCCAGAAGTAGTTAACTGGGAGATACGTCTGGGACTAAGCCGTTCAGATTTAATATGTTGCTTTATTTCCAGAACTTTCAGCTCTTACAAATCCTATGAGCTATTGATCATGTCAATGTAAAACTCCAGGGTTTCTGGTGACCTCACAGTGGTGGCCCACTGGTCACTGCAGCATCTCCTGCCATACAGAAAGCACAGGTCTGAGCAAATATGGAATATAAGGATAATTCTGGTTTGGGGCAGCTAGACGGATTTCATCCTGTGGTTTACTCTGGTCCTCTAGCTTTCAGACTGTCCTCTTCATCGTCAGAAGTTAAGTCTATATGGATGGACAAAGGCAAGCTGAGGAAGGTGTGTGGCCGCACTGGGGCAGCTCTGGACCTCAGGATGAGGATGACGCAGCATGTGGCAAAATAGTATGATGTTCACAGAGATGTCATCTGGCACTGACATTACCAGGAGCTTTTAGTGAGCAGTTGCAGTGACGATGGCTTTCCATGCTGAGCCTCAAGATAGGGAAGAATTTGTTGATCTGCTTCTCTGCTAGGGCTGCAGTACTACTTACATTTCTGGCACTACTGTATGACTGTTTCTCTCTACCTCCCTAAATCTGCCTTGTTGAGCAGAAAAATTGGAGAGAAGCGGCAGCACAACAGTGGGTAGTTACAGTATTTTGGCAGGGAAGGGAAAATCAGGCTCACCAGTGGCAAACGACTAGTGGCTTCTTTGCCTTCTCTGATTAACCTGTGCCTGTACAGTGCATGAACATACACATGAGCATCTGGGATCTAAGCTGCACTCAAGGGTGTATCCAGGTGCTTGGGTTGGAAGGAGCTCTCAGCAGTCTCACAGGACATTTCACACATAGGAATAAAATAATTGCCAAGTTTCTCTGGTGAGGAGCATCACCTGCAGGTAAAGAAGTTGCTCTAGTGAACAGCCTGCCACAAAGGTCTGCAGAGCAAAGCAGCATCACAGTGTGCATTTGGGCAAGTCATATGTCCTGGGACAGATGGGAAAGCTGGTGAATGGCTAAAGTTGTGAGGTTCAGACCCTGCTAGAAACAAGCTGTTCCCATGCAGGAAGGTCCCTGGTGAAGATGTCAAATCCTGATCTGTTATTCTGAACCAGAAAAATCAGTGTTTGCTCATCCTGGCTCAGCTTCAGCAAAATCATCATAATAACAGTTCCTGTGTGGTCTGAGATGAAAAAATATGAGCTCAAAATGGTTTTCTGTTCAGATTCAGTTCAGCACCCTCTCCAAAATGGACTTAAGCTCTGGAGGAACCACCCATTCTCAAAGTGTACCAGTGTGCGTGGATAGTAAGAGGAAAGGTTTTAATTACTCAGCTGATGTTGACCTCAATTTTGCCTGTGTTTGGTTGCACCTGCCGTTGTGTAAATCACTGTGTCGCTGCTCCCTACTCACTCAGCATCCTCACTGGGATGAGCAGGCGGGCCACAGCTCGATTCCTAGGAGGTAAAGACCCCTCTTTACAAAATCACCACTGTGTTTGTGCCTTTGCAGCAGTAAAGAGGCCAGTGGCTGACTAGGCCATGGAAATGGGCTTCTCGCCCTTAAAAAGGAGCCTGGAGATTAGGGTTGCAACACATCAGCATGTGTTATGTTGGCAGTAGCCACTGCTGTAGCTAATCTTTGAATACGTGGGCGATATCAGGCTCCAGGATCATCAATCATACATTCATTTATTTTAATGAAAGGAAGGAACGAAGGTTCCAGTTTCCCTGGAAAAGGATGAAGAAAAGCTTGACCTAATGCCAGATTTAGAATGATAAAAGGGAGATTGTCCCTTTCCCCAACTCTATAGATGTGTGTGCTGCCAGTTCCTGGGCCCCAATCCCTCCAGTCACTGGAGCAAAAGAGCCGTCTTCTGCGCTTTTCTCTGTGCAACAAATGTAATGTTTAGACCGAGGTCAGGCTGGAGTTAGTGTTTTTGTCCCTGAGGGACAACATCACTGTACGATGCCAGAACCAGCCTGCACTGGGTGAAATTCCTTTACCAGATTATCCCTTCCCATCCTGTCTGCCTCCTCATCCTGTGACCCCCCCCAGCCCATCCTCAGCAGTGTCCTTCAAGGTGCCTGCGTTGCCGGGATCCAGCTGGCAGCTTTACCCACAGTTGCTCTGGTAAAGGTTTTGGTGGGCTATTCTGCTCTCCCTCACTCCCACCCTAAGCCATACGCTTTCTTACTTTGTGTATACACAGCCACGGGCACATACGTACTTGTACAAGAGTGTGCTTTATCAGCCTGGACCTTTTCATACAGAGGAGATTTACACTCACAGCTGCCATGGTTACAGCCTGACTTCACTGGCGAGGAATTAGACTACTGTATGGTCTCCTAAGCTGTGCAGGCATTTGAAAGGCAGCTGCTTTGCAGTGAGCAATTTTGTTTTGTGCAGAAGGAGGCAAAATGATCAAGTCATCAGTTTTATCTTATTTTGGGCCAAATCTCCCCAACTTGAAGCCCTAAAAATCATTGCACACATGTAACAAATGAGAGAATTTGGACCACAGTATTCAGGGATGTTGCTATAGGTAGGGTTACACAGGCTGTCTGGTAATGATGCAATGTACTATATAACAGTTCCTTTCAGCTGCGTTTGGGCGGTAGAAAACTGTTTTATAATAAGGGTTCCCATTTGAACTACAGCTGAATTGGTTCCACTGCTGTCAGTGAACCGTTCCAAAAGAGACTTTATTTTCCCTCATAAAATGCATCCTGCAGTGACTCTTCCTTCTCGTTTTGCTAGTAAAGTCTGTAAAACATTTACTGAGAAGTGTGACAAGATGCAAGTTTCGCTGGATGGGTTTATTTTCCGTTCAGTCAAACCTGTACCACAGGAGAAAGCAACAAGAAGAAAACAATAAAATAATAACTGGTGTAACTGAGCACAGAATTTGACTTATCTGATTTCAGCAATTACCATAATGTCTTAAATTTTAGCTTATTTTAATTCTTGCAAAATAACCTGTGAAATCATAGGCAGTCCACTTGACAAGTGCATTTCTCTCATCACTTGTTATACTTCATTAGGTCTTCCCTAAGCTGTTTTTTATTTCCAGAAATATAAGAATTGCCACATGGGTTTAGTTAAACCTATTCTGGTATTTTGTATCCATATATAACCACTTTTAATTGCTTCAGGAAAGCTGCTATGGTCTCAGTAGTAAATACTAAATAACCACCTATTGATTGAAATTATGTCCTTCCACTTTTCCCTCCATTGGTGACAAACTGGTAATGCCCAGCACAACATACTTCATAGAATTTTCCGTCAATCACACCCTCTGCCCCTGTGTAGTTTTTTTCCACTATGAAATTTCCAATTCCTTCCTGTACGACACTGAATTCCTGCCCTCAGCGACTGCCTCAGTGACTGCTTGGGTTCTTCTTTGCTCCTCTCTCAGATGTGAACTGGACTTTACCGCTTCAGAATACTACTTACCTTTTCAGTTTGATGTTAATCTGGGCCAAATTTCCCCCCACTTTAACATTCCTCAAAATCATTGCACATATGTGACAGCAATAGGATTAGGTCCATGGTGTGCAAAGCTGATGCTACAGATTTACACAGCCTCTGTGGCAGTGATCCAATATTCGGTAATGGTGCAATGTTTTTGGATCATCTCCTGATTTTTCTTAAGCATCTTCATTCTGACCTCAATAACCTCTGTCTCCCTCTATATGGAAACCTTCTGCCCCTAGTTATATCCGTTACTTAACTCTGGAATGTCCTCTGTGGCTCTTTTGGAGGTGAATAAAGTATTACAGGCAAGTGTGTGCCATTGATTCATATAACGCTTCTATAATGTTCAATGCATTATTTCTCATTCTGACGTAATAAGCACTCTTGTTTAAGTCTTAGGAATTGAGCGGGTAATGTAACACTTACTATCTTATAGTCATCCATCACAGAAATCGTCATGCATAAGAGAAGCCCATTTTTTCATTTGCAGTTCATCCATTCTGTTCTTTGGTCCCATCAGGACGTTCAGTGTGTCTGTTATCCAGCCTCAGCGGCTTGCTTTTCTTTTATTTGTTCATTCAGAGCTTCTAGTTTCTGACAGCATGTTATCTTTGTTGTCTGAAGAGACTAACTCCAGAGCAGACTTCTCAGCACTGTTCACTTTGCCAAAGGCCAAGGTGATGAAGGTTTTCTGCAGCAAAATCCCTTAACTATGCTGCATTCGATCACATGGGGTCCATCCAGATCATTTCAGAAACACCACGAAAAATAGGCTACTGGAGCATTTTGTCAAAGGGGAGGAGTGATGAGAGGGATTAGTGCTAACATATGGAGCCTTTCACCTGTAAGTCAGTAGTTGAAATCTGTGATAAACAAAATTTGGTTAGTCCTTAGTCTCTTTGGTTGTTTTGTGCTCCCTCCAGTCCTACCAGGCAGTCGTATAATAACAAGCACTAACAGCTCCAACTACAGCATATTCCGTAGCAAGGCAGACTGTACACCCTACGGACAACTGAACCCTAAAGCTAGTTTTAAAAGTAGTGTTGAGATAGATTTATACTGCTCCTGTACAGCTTTCATCATGGAGAACAAGCATATGGAAAGCTGTCAAACTAGTGCTAAACAAAACTTTAAAGGAATGCATTTATTCATCACTTAGTTATTCAGGTGTGAATTCTTGTCCTCATGTAAACACTGGAAGAACTCCCCCTGAATTCTTCTGGGTTTAGCCACAGGCCCCTGGAAGATTCGTATGCGTAAACATGGGATCTGTTACAGAAGGCCCCTGGCCAAGGTGATAAGGGCTCCTGCCTCACAAAGAGGCTGTTAGATTTTTCAGCTGAAGTTTTGACTTTTGGTATTTATCTAATGTTTTTAAATTGCTTGGGAGGGGAAAGCCAGGAAGAAGTAGATGGTGTTGCACCTTATCTGAATTACAATCTGGACCTGACTGCTGTTGCACAGCTCTGATCAACACCACCAATTTACCATGGCTAACAAGGAGACACTGCAGTGGAGTCTGTAACATGGCCCTGACCTCAGCCACAACCTCTCCCTGGGTATGAGCTCACATATGTCTATATGGTGCCCACTCGGACTATTTGCAGGCTGGAACAGCAGTCTGAACTGCTCTCAAGCCGGAAGGGAGAGCCAAGGTGCATTACATCATACGTTAGTAATTCAACCAAGAGGCAGTTCTACCAGTGCTCATTGAATTTCTCCTTTTCTCCCTCTTCTCCTGGGAAGAAAGCTAATTTCTATTATAACAGGTGCTAATCACATATTATGGCTTTCCTGGGGTGCCCCAATGGCCTGTTGGCCTAAGTGAGTCAGGGAATAAAATATCATTAAACAGGTAAAAATTAATCACAGCACTATAGTCAGAAGGATGATATTTGATCAAATTTTTCCCCAACCCCCTGCACACAAATGCTCCATTAATAGCCATCTCACTGTTATATACAATATTTTTGTGGGAATATCTGGATTTGTGTAGATCTTTGTAGACAGAGAGTCTCCTAGGATTCTGCACAACCAGTGAGTTGCTATATAGGTAAATAGATGTTATGCAGAGAAGAAGCTACGATCATTACTTGTCTTCCATTCTATGTGGCCTAAGATTTCACAATAATCTCTTCTTCAAATCCTTAACTGTCTCAGCTAGCACTTACCTTCAAGAAAATCTTCCTGACTTAAAGTCTTCAAGCAAACCATAACCTAATATACATCCAGTCACTATTCAAAAAGTTGACATCCCTCATATTTATTTTTTGCATATTACGTTTAACCTAAATTTGCCTCAACATTGATTTCTAGTGATGAGATCTCATGAAGCTGTTGGGCTAGGATTAGGCACATGCTGTTTTGGGCAGAAGCACATTGTTACATGCAAGCCATAAATCTTGAATCTTCCTGAGATCTGCCTACAAATTCTTCATGCCGCAGTGCTTAGCTGCTGAAAATGTTGCAAGGAATTCTGAAGGTAGGGGATGGGCCCCACAGTTCTTGGGAGCATGGTGCCAGCGACTACGTCGGGAAGACTGAATAAACTAAGCATCTGTTTTGCCACAGCAGTGCCGTTAGGGAAGGTTCCCTGGAGAGTTAGAGGCAGGACATGTTAACAGAGGAGGTAGACACTCGCTCAAACATCTGGCTGGTATCCAGTCATTTGTTTTGTGCAATGTAAGGTCTGGTCCTTTTTCCTCTTCTAATCAGCGGGTATTATAAGTTAATCCTGCTTTAGTGCTTGAGCTATAGTGTGTTGTAGAATTAGCACATCACCCCCTAGGAGACTAACTCTACTTCTGACTCAGCATATCTTATTTCCATTTGTGCAGGAATATCTTTGAGAACAAGACATTTTAACATTCAGAGATGGGGAAGAAGGGGAGGTAAAGCTAGTATCTGAATACCCCACAGCTTGGAGAAGAAGTAGGGGTGTTTGTAATTAGATCCTATCTCGCTTTCGCATCTATTGTATTGCATTTACACTTCATGCTCGATCAAAGCACTATTAGAGTTGTACGTAGAAGATGAGGTTCAGAATCTGAATCTGGATCCAAACTATGTAAGTCACACTCAACATCAGTGGAGATTTGCTTTTATCGAAGCTGATGGCTTACCCAGGTTGGTATGAGGTACCTTACCTCTCAATTCATGTCCCTACAATGGCTCAAAATCAGTTTCAACATAACAGTCAATCAATTTGGTGAAATTTACCCCTTTCCCAGACCAAGTGGTGTAGTGTGGCTTATAGCCATACTCAAGGCTAACCTGCTCTAGAAAAGGCTGGCAATGTGCACACTGTTTCACCTCCCCTAGACCTCATGTATTTAGCCCGAGATATAGTCAATACTTTAAAATATTTTTTCTTTCCATTCAAAATGCCTGCAACAACAAGGACTGTATTGCAGCTCACAGGGATGATGTTTTCATCAGATGAATTCAGTGGTATAAATCACACACAGTGCCTGTGGCATGAGGGTTTGTCAGAATGCTTGAGGGTGCAAAGCATGCTCAGATCATGCTGTAAAGGTGGACTCGGGTTTGGTGTGGTTTGTACCTACAGTTTATGTCTATACCAGCTGTCTGGAGTGGACCATAGAATGAACTGTCCCGTTAATAGTACCTGGGTCTCTTGCAGGGACCCATTTGGCTGACTCTTGAAAGAACATGAGGGGTAATCAGACCTATATGCAGCACGGATGGACAGGTATTCCCAGATGGGCTGGGAAGGAAGTTACTTGACAGTCAAGGCACACACTGGGGAAACCTGCGTGTCAGTTCCAGCTCAGCTGTAGGCTTCGTGTATGACCTGAAAGAAATTACTTAACCCTTCTTACACCTTGTTTTCCCATCTATAAAACTTCCAACACTTGTCTTATCAATGTAATGTTAGAACCACTAACAAGGACTCTCCTTTCTTTGTGTGGAGAATTTAGCATGGTAAGACAGCTTAGTTGCAGCTTTCAGGCTCTGCTATAGTAGAACTGATAACTGTAGTAAGAAAAGAAGACATTTCACACTTTACTTTTGTACATTATTACCATCTAAAAAGACTTACTGATATGGAGAGTATCCTTTTTTGGTGTGTTTTTGTTTGTTGGTTTTTAATGTTCTGGCCTTTTAGAAATATTTTGAGCTGGTACAGAGGACAATCTCTTAATTCTCTTCTTTCCCAAATGAGCGCATACATGGACCATATGGAAAAAGGAAGCATCTTTTTCACACCCGGGCCTTCATATAAGCATCCTGTGCACTCCATGCATGCCAGGTGAAGGAGTCAGACCCACTGAAGCTGTCTGCAGAGGCAGAGGCTTGCTTTGGTTGGTTGCCCACATAAAATGATTCACATCTTTTCTGAGAGCTTTTGAAATCTCCTGCAGAGCATCAGCTCTGGCAGCTCATCCAGAATTGCTGGGAGATGACAGTAATACCTGAACTGCTGATGTGGAACCGAGTCACTAATGTGTAAACCAAATTAGTGTTATTAACTCATCAAATCCATCTTAAAACAGTTGTTTAGGTTTTTTTGTCATCACTAAAAGTGATTCACTACAACCTACTTCTTTGACTTCTGTATATCACAGCAACAATTCAGAGAACTTGGAATCAATCCCCTCCTCCATGTTTGGGGTACTGTAACTCACCTGGGCACTGTTGTGTGATGTGCCTAAATTGAAGCGAGTGCATTAATCAGTGAGTCCAGCAGTTTTCTTCAAGATATGAATGTACTTAGCACCTTGGTGAATTTATGTCCTTACTTAGACATGCAGGCTCCGTTGTAACTAGTTCTGTAGGGTTTTTCAGAACATGATCAGCACTCCTAAGGATCCAAAGAGGTAGTAGAGAAGTTCTTTTGAGGTGACAGAAAAGGAATGGAAATCCTTCGCAGGGTATGAGATGATTTTACATGTTGAACAGCAGGCTGAATTGCCCATTCTGCGTGATTATGTAATGAAAGACCCTATTGTAACAACGTGATAGACACAGGGGAAAGGGGTTAAAGCTGCTCTGGGAACCTTCAGTCTGAACTTCCTGACCTTTCTGCAATTAACATTTCAGACAGCCTTGCATGTGTGCGTTCTTTTGACACTGCATTCCCCAAGAGGGCGGCTGTTTTGATTTTGGGCAAGAGGCTTGGAAACACTGTTGGATAAATAAATGTAAATCAGCTGCAGATGCCATTGTGTGACTATCACTCCTCCCTAAAACTGCTC
Source organism: Phoenicopterus ruber ruber (assembly GCA_009819775.1). NCBI lineage: Eukaryota > Metazoa > Chordata > Aves > Phoenicopteriformes > Phoenicopteridae > Phoenicopterus > Phoenicopterus ruber. The sequence goes on along the minus strand of CM020215.1, from coordinate 93,948,757 downwards.
AAAATACTAAACCTCTGTGTAATGCAACGAGTGGTTTATGTTAATAAGGTAATTTGAAAGGTGTTAGGGTGAGGTAAGGGAAAACAAAGAGAAGGATCAGTGAAGTGCTTATGAACTTGAGTCTGTTTTTCCTTTCGCTGGCAGTGCAGCCAAGTGCCGCACAAAACATACAATTGTTGCCCTCTTCTTTAACTCATTTTCCTCTACAAATTCCAAGCAGGCCTAACACTTCTGAGTGTTAAGCACAGACCTGTTCTTCAGGCTGTCCAGCAACTGCTTTTCCAGTTACAGCACTCAATCTCCTGTAACTTGTTAATTGTATCCTGTGTATCTGAATATACTGGATGACTGTGTGAACTTTCTATGACTTAGTATTTACAGCGTATTAGCTCCCTCATGCCCCGTCTGAGTTTGGACGGGATAATGCAATATAATTTCTGCCACATAATGTACAAGCATGCCTTAAGGGCAGTATGTTGGAGAGAGGCGTGAGCCAGCTGTAAGTAACCTCAGTTCTGTGTAAGACGGAGACTCATCTCCTCAGCGAGGTCAATTAGCCCAAGTGGATTTCCATGCTAAACTGTTTCTGGACTAGTTTTGGTATCTGGACAGTGCAAACCTAACTCTCTAGAGACAAGGCCTGAACCTGGGCTGCGGATTTCTCTGCCATCCTTCATACACATGCTTGTAAAAACTGCAAGCCTCATCTTTGTTAGCTCTAAGGCACTTTCAAGCTTTTGACAACATAAGAGTGCAGGAATATGAGAGCAGGAGACAGTATAATTTTCTGCCTGAGCAGTGCTAAAGGCTTTAGTGTAAATGGTGATTAAGCTTTTTGATTCTGGATAATACAACACGATCAGTGACACTAAGTCCTTGGAATTCATGGAGGTTTTCTTTTCTTTCCCCCAAAATGAGAACAACCACCCTCCCAGGTCATGGGCTTCTGAAAAGGGAATATTTCCAGATGGAAAATGGACTAAGCTCTGCTCAGAGGGAGGCCTCTCTGGTATGGAAAGAATGAATAAACTATGATACGTTTCCCCCAGTATACTGTAACTTTAGTAAATTCCAAGTGAGCTAAAAGCTTTATTTACAAGCACAAAGCAATGTATTCATTCACTGGGTTCACCTTCACATGTTCTTCTCCGCAATCTCTGTATAAGGATAAGAAGATTTTTAGAAAATGCTCTGGTTGTGAGTCATCCAAGTGTCATAATCAAGGCCTAGTAACACCACACAACATCAGAGTCTCATGCAAGCTATAACTCCCACTGGGATGCTGAGCCATGCAGTGTTTCAGTCATACATTTTCCTGTCTAAATACATTTCTGCAGCCCAGGTCAGGTCTAGACTACCGTAAGTCACAGTCCAGAAAATCTACTTAATATTCCTAATTTGGTGGGGGGGAGAGAAGAAAGAATCAAACCTTACTTGGACATGGTCATTGGCACAAAATAGAGCTGTTGCCTGGCTGAGGAAGATGTGCTCTTGAAGATGGTGCTCTTGAGGTCTGAATTACTCAGAACCTGCCTGTTGTGCTCTTTATAGAGCAAAGCAGGTCTTTGCAAACACCTAGAGCACCAGCGCCTGGCTGAACTGCACAGGTAGAGTAGGTCAGGGAACCGGATTGGCACCAGGATTCCTACATCCTGCTTCCAGCCCTGGTTTGGATTCTCTATGTGGCATCTTAGTTTTCTTACAGAAGGAGAAACCAATCTCTCCCTGGACTTGGGAAATTTAATTAGTATTTTGGGATCCTGTGGGAGAAAGACAAGTAGTGAAGACACAGATAATCTACTGACAGTAACAGAAAGGTAATATGGTGGATAAACCACGGTTTTCTAAAGAAAGATTGCTTCACATCAGATTTCCTATCAGATAAATCCAAGTGATTAGGTAGTTGCAGTGTCAGCAAGGATGTGTCACATCAAGGGGTCAAGCAAGTTGTTTTTTTACTAGCTTTATCTGGAACTGAAATTGTTCCTGTTCAGTTTCAGTTCAGGTCACTAATGGTTTGTTAACCACGTTGGTAACTTGGAACTGACTCACAACGGCCAGTTGCTGGAAAAGCTCCAGTGGAACAGAGCTTCAGGCACAGAAAATATTACCTCCCCTTGCTAATTAACTAAAGTAAATTTTGAGAGGGTCTAGTTCCAGTTTAGGTTCCAAAAGGCTCCAAACCAACACTCCAGTTCTGGTTTAAAAGAGAAATGACATTTCTAAGTGACTTTAGTTGGGTTCATTTCTCTGGTTGGATTGCCAGAAAGCGTGCTCTTCTCTCAGGTGTCTTAGTCACCTGCTGTAAGACGTGATGGATGCTACAAACAGAAGAGCCTTACTAACTCATTTACTCAGTGTCCCTGATGAGATGGGTCTATTTGATTCCCCGCATTTGCGATTCCTTAGTCCAATTTAATTGTATTTGAAACAGTCGATAAAGCTTCTGTTACTTAAGAGATTACTGTTCTGATTAACAGATTTTCCTGTCAGGAAGGTCTCTTAATTTTCTTACTATTTCTTCTAGCATCACTGTAGATAATTCTTCCTCCAAGGAGGCCAAACCAATTAAAATTTGTGGTAGCTGTTTCTCCCTCTGTGTGACTCCATACAGAGGGCCAGATTTGCTCCCCCCCATTGATAACTTACTCACATGAGTAGTCCCACAGAAAGGAACACACTTGTATGACTAATCTGCTCAGCAGCATACAAAGTTCACCGTCTGGACTAGAATTAAATGCCTTTTCTATAGAGTGCTACAGAGGTTGCAGAGGGGGTGGATTAAAACTCAGGAGTCCCTAGTGGGAAATGCCATACTTTGAGAACTAGACTGTTCTTCCTGTCTAGCTAAACTGAGTCTGGAAACAAAATTTTTTTCTCAGATTTTTTTTTCTTTCCCTTAAAAAATAAATAAAATGCAAAGTTTTTAGTGTTTTCCTACACTGTGTATAAATTGGGACTTCTGCAAGAGTCCCCTCCGTTGTGCAGCTCTGTCTTAGTTGGATTAAATGCCTGAAAATGTTGATGGTCTTGTTTCTCCCAGACATTTGCTTACCAGATTTGTTGAGCTAGCAAATATATTGCTGTATGTTGGCACATACATTACCTCAGCTTAAACTAATTTATGGGATGTGGCACCTCTGACACAATTCCCCTGTTCCAAACAACAGTCTTAATCAGTCCCACTCAGAAACATGTATAATGCTGAGGAGCTGTAACTACTAGTAGCTCTTCTCTTTTCTTGATTAGGACTTTGGCACTGGTCCATTATTCAGCCCTCTGTGAACAAATGCGTAAAGCAGCTCCCTGAAGCAGAGATGGCATTGACAGACAGGTCAGTGTTTTTTTTTTTCTGTCAGGAAGAACAAAAATGTGATGAGACAACTGGGGGACAGGGGAAGTCATAGAAGAGAACCAAGCCTATTTCCTTCTTAAACAAAGATGTCTGGAGTGAGCCTGCACCAGCCCATCATAGCATTTATTTGTTGTTTCTTGGGACAGTAGGGAGAATAGAGCTTACTGAGGTCGCAGAATATCTCTACAGTCACATTGGAAGATAGGGATGCTGGGGCTGGCTCTCTGGTGTCCCTCCTAGAAAACTGCAAAGAAGGAACAGCTTGATAGAGGGGAATAAAAACTGGATTTGTGCCACTATGATTCCTCTATCATCAACTTAAGTACCTAAAGTTTATGTGACCCTCAATATAAGGATACCCAAGCGGCTGCTCCAGATTGTAGCAAGGTTACATATCTGTTCAAGGACTACTCTGGAGTTTGGGAGGACTAGCATCTGTACTGTATCTCTCTCCTAGCCGTAATCTGCTTCGTCTTGCCTTGCCCCTCTTATGTATGCTAAGAACTGCATAAGAGAGCTGCTGGTTATGCACCATACTGTTCCTGCATAGGCTGTGGTCACTTTCTCAGCAGAGCCCTGAATTTAGGCTGACATCCCCTTCAGCACCGTTTTAACTGAGGAAAAGGAAGGAGAAGTAGGAACAGAGGGTTAAGAATTTACAGAGAGATGCTAGATACAGTCAAGTATAATCCTTGATCCATCTGTTTCTTCAGCTTGTCTCATACGTCAGGAAAAGAATTAAGGAAATTAGCTAAAGGAATTCACTTTAAAGACCGGTCAACATTTGGAAGTGTTTTCCTTAAAATTTGCCAAAAATATTTTTTCCATTTAACTCGAAATTTCTCACTGCCTTTTCCTTTATTTTCCAACTAAGTCAACTGTTGTTTTAAAAAATACTCGCCTGTCCTTTAAAGGAAAAAAGAGGAAAAAAAGGGGGAAGCTAAAAAAGTGGACAACAATCCCAAACGAAACATTGAAAGTTTTTGCTTTTTCACTAAATAACTTGAAACCGTGAAAACCCAAATCTCCGTAAAGTTTGGTTTGGTCTTTTTTTCATCCTAAAATGTGTGGTTGTACAGTAAGACGGATGCCTCCCGAGGCGGTGAGTTGTATGCACCGGAGGAGGAGGCACCGGGCAAGGGCATAAGTACAGCCCGCAGCCCACCCCGAGAAATTGGCTCACGTTGAAGGGCCCGCTGGTGGATGTGAAGCAAGCTTCTCGCTAAGCCACCGTAACTCACTCTCATGGTTCGCAGTTTTACCCTACTCTGCCCTACAAAGGACACCCTGAAACACCAGGTGTTTCACCCTGATTTTATCCGAGGCAAAAAGCAGTTAAAAAAAAGAAGAAAAACATGACTCTGTCCTTGGTTATTTTTGTCAGTCTGTGTAGGGCGGTGTTGCTAGCAGTATACCAGACACCGGAGCTGGCAGTGCGCTGCACTGAGCCGGGCAGTGAAGAAAACAGAGCTGTTTTCAAGCACTCTCGATTTTCTGTTGCCAAACCACCACTTCACATGCACTGAACCCTGCCTTGACCCTCCTGCCCCACGGAGGAGGTCGTTCTGCCCTACCCCAGGGCTGAAGCATGAGGCTTCAGCCGGTTGCTTAGGATGTGTGGGTTACTCCATGGAGGGCTGCAGGAGGTGCCCGAGCGTTGCAAGCCTGCTGCCAGGAGGCTGCCGCTTGCCCTGCTGGGGCCGGGGCCTGCCCTGGAGGAGAGGTAGGGGAAGGCTGGAAAAGCCCTGGTGGAGAGGTGCTGCGGTGGGGAGGTGAGGGGCTGGCAGTTGGCCATTGGCGGTTGGCCGTTGGCAGTTGGTCGTTGGCAGTTGGACGCTGAACGTTCCGGCACCACAGCTGGGAGGGGAGGGAGGGGCGCCCCCGGGCGGGGCACAGGGAGCAGCTGGGTGAGGGGAGGGCGGGCAAGGGCTTAGGGGGGCTGCTCCTGAGGAGCAGTGAGGGAGACTGGACTCCGCGCAGCCCCTGCTGAGGTAAGAGCTTGTGGCCATGGCTCCCTTGAGCTCCCCTGAAGGTGGGAGAGAGCTTGTGCTCTCTGTCTGGTCTTTTGTTTCAGCTGCTGCTGCGCAGCTCCCTTGCATTAATTTCGATATCGCCCGCAGTGGGGTCCTTCTTCCTCTCTGCCTCCACTCCACCACTCCCCCTTGCTTTTCCTCACAAATTCCTCTAGTGACTCCGCTCCTCTGCCCCCAAGCAAACCAGCAGAGTGGGACCCAAGGGCTGCTACACAAGTCAGGGTCCCGTTTGCTTTTTCCATCTTACACAGTTATGGCAGGTCCAAACTAATGCATGGTGGCCAAGCTGACCTGCAGCCAGACTGTATGGACGCTTCATGTGGGATTTAGGTGAGGCTCAGCATATTTGGGTGAGGAGGGAAGTCCTTTTTAGAATTACATCCCCTTAACAATGTGCAACCACCCTTCCCATCCCTCTGATTTAATGGGTTTAAGGCAAATGTGTTTGTGTACTAAGAGCTCAAGAAAACAAAAGACAAAAATATTGTCAAAAGCCAAAAAGTTTGTCAGAAGCCAAAGCCCAGAAGTTTGTAAGTCAAGCTTTCTCTCAGGTTTTCCTTTGTATGCCTAACTTCTGTGTGTAAAACTACCTAGAACTCTCTTCTCACTGGTAACTCTAAGGAGGACTAAGAGACTCAGGACTTGCACCTCTAGGTTTGTTTCTTTCAGTACATTATGCTCTCTGACTGCCGGCATCCCATGAGAAGCAAATTGCCATGACTAATAAGTTCCATCTCACACTTCACATCAAGAGGTTTGGTGGCTTTTTCCAGAGCCTTAAATTGAATCAGGGATAAGCCAACAAAGAGATTACAGACATATCAAGAGTTTACTTTGCATGATTGCTACATATTTGCTGCCAGATACAGTATCCTGTTTTCCCTCTACACTTCACTTGGAGATCACATCAAATAAATCTCAACTTCTCAGTTATGTAGAAATAAAGCAAGCTGCCTCTGGTTTTGAAATTCTTTTTATTTAGCAAGAAATGGAAAAAAAGGCATTATGCTGAGGGAATTTGCTGTGATTTGAGAAGAGATCACGATGAAAGGTTTTTTCAAGTCTTTTTGGGAGATGACCTGTGGGCCCAAATCATGACAAACAGGATTGTGGGAGGGGGAAGAGAAAAACAACTCACTGGGGGCTTTTTCACTTAAAAATACTTTGGTTATTTACTGAGAGCTTTTCCTCTGAGCCCTGATCTATTTCCACCTGCTGCATGACATTTGATGAAGCAAATTACTCTAATGAATCCATTGTTACAGTTGGGAATAAATTTCCTCACTGGCAGAGGTTAGATTTTAGGATGCTTTTTACAGCGTTAGACCTTACAGTCAGCACATATTTGGGTGGATGCTCGAGTTTCTGGAGTAGCTCCTGGTGCTGCCTCTCCTCTTAGGCCTTTTGATGTGACTGAGTACAAGCGACCTTTCCTCTTTGATCTAGAGACCGGTGCTAGTCTCTGTAGCAAAGTCGCTGCTTGTTACTCAGCAACGGTGAGTTCATAAAAAATGATTCATCTTTTATTGGTCACAATGAATCCCATTGTGTTGAATTGCCAGTATAAAACCAGATTCAGGCTAATTATGCTGCAAGCATTGGTATATTTGGAAAGTTTAGCTGTCCTTAAGTTGCAGTCAGTAAATAGAAGGACTAAAATGATCCTACTGCTGAACGCTCTTGCAATAGCCAAGTGCTGGTGAATGCAATCAGCTCTGGAAAATAGGCATGTCTGAGTCTGTGGGAAAGAAAACAGAGTATCTCCAGTGCCTGTGCAAACCTGACTTGGAGAAAAATTCCTTCCCCTGTCTCCCAGTCAGTTTATCTGTGAGCACATGAGTCACGACTGTACAACTGACATGCCCACCAGACTTACCTGGTCTCATTTGTACTATATATGCACTGCTCTGCTTACAGCTTGGGCCAGGTCAGAACCTGGCTTCACTGGAAGTCAGATAAATCTATTACAAACCTGTCATTCAAACAGCCCGTTGTTAATGAGGTAAATCCTTTCTAGCTGCTGGTGGAAAAAATCAGCTGATCCTATGAAATGCAAATTTAGGCACTCCAAATGATCTTACAAGCTAAGCAGAAGTTGTGAACACTGTGATGTGGAGCATGAAGGGAGGTGCTGAGGAAATTCAGTTTATTGTCTTCGATGGATGTGAAATGTTTGTATGCATTTTGCCATGGATGTTTAGTGCAGGAATTCTGCAGACACTATAACTTCATTCATCCATCTTCTGTGAAAATCACAGTGTACTTAACAGCAGATTCTGAAGGGTTTATTGTCATAGTAAGTAAAATATGTCTGTAGATGTGTAAATATGCTCTGTACTTTATAGAATAAAAGTAAGGCAGATTCTTGCCCCAGGAGCTCATCGATTAGCTCCCAAATGCCCATGTTGAATTCCAGCTTTCAGAATTGCAAGTACCAGGCAGGCTGTCCACATGCCTTGAACTCGGGGGTTTGCTGGAGCCTCAACTCTTGCCACACAGCTCCAACCCTTTCTTTTACTGTCTCTCTGGGTTGGCTTAAGAGGCTGTTGCACTGTGAGCTGTGAGAGAAACAAATGATTCCCCAACCTAGTAATTCCAAGATTTGCAGGGCTCGGAAATAGGTACAGAACTGGGAAGTGAATTTGAAAGTTTATGCCCTGGCACGTTCTCTGTAACCAGTTGAGCCTAATAGGTGTGAGCTGGGCACTCCTGTTGAAACGCAGCAGCCAAGTGCCATCTCTAGAAGAACCAGCAGTGGGTTAGGGCCACCACACACTCAGGCAGAGGGAATGAGACTGGGGCAGCTGTCCTCACTGCCTTTGGTAGCTGCACTGTAGAAATCTCTTCTCTGTCAAGACACTGGGTGCTTTCCTGATGATCCCCAAGGCCTGGCTTTGTTGTTACTCATTAGAAACATATGTGACCTGTGTCTTCACATCCCAGAGTTTAGAGGAAAAGGTTGAAATTCAGTGGTAATCATCTGAATTGTTGGGCTCTGACCCAACCGTAACAGGAATAAAAGCTTTAATGGATATAAGTGAATATCAAACCAGTAGGAGAGGGGCTTGACAGGGTGAGATGGAGATCACTGTGGCACGCTAAGGAAGATTTCACTTGCTCTGACCTGTCATTTTTGAGATGTGCTGCTTTTTCACTAATTGTATAACCAGAGAATTTGACCATTCTCTTCAGTGATTTATTTTCATGTTACTGAAGCTAATTCTGTTCTACATGTCCTGATATCACTGGGAGAGGGAGTCTTGTTACCTGACCTTAAACCCCGTTCAGCTTTGTCTATTCATAGCAACATGGTGCATGGATTGTTACCAGGGATCTGTGGATGGCAGGTAGTGATCTCAGTGAACTACCTAGAGAACAGTTGTTTTAATACTAAAGAAATCACCACAGCAATAAACTCCAGTTACTGTTTGCCAGCAGAGGTTTGTGGAATCAGACAATTGCTGTCTTTTAATACCTTATCCCCTTACTAAGATTTCTTTGCATCAGGCAGGGGCTGATGAAGAGGACATAATGAGACTATATTTTTCCTGATAGGAACTTCATTTTTAGAACTCTCAAGTAAGCATTAAGTTCATAAGAAAAGGATATTGACATTATCTTACATATACTTTTATCTATCTCCAGGCCAGAAAGCTGCTTTTCTGGAGCTTAAACTGTAGCCCTTGAAGCATGTAGACTTTGTGAGCCTGTACTGTGTGGAGTAGAGAACAGGCTTACCAGTGAAAGTTATAGGAATTTGCAGTTTATAAGTACGTGGTGCTTGCAATAACATCATAAATATTTCATTTCACATCACACTTGCAGTTCCCAGCACTGTTAATATAGATGTATTGTCAATCCCCAGCCACTGAGGAAGGTGAGCTTGTCTGGAAACTGGTTCATTCCTTTACTGGAAAGCCCATTCCCTCCAAAAGTCTCTAGTGAGCTGGTTGTAAAGTGTGGGCTCCTGGTTTCCCTTTTAAGCACAAGGAGATTATTTTTGTTATTTCTTTCCTAGCAAAGACTCTGGGGTCTCTCATCTGACTTCCTGACATGTTTGTTTACCCTGGGCTTGAATAAGTCCTCCACCTTTTTAAGCCACAGACAGAAGAACCATGTCTCAGTGTAACATCTCAATTTCCTTAAATTTGTTGCTGGATAGATGGTGGAATAATTTTTGCTGCCAATTAGCTCAGTAATGCAATGTGAGCAGGACTGTAGCAGCAGTAAAACACCACTGAAAATTGTGAATATTTTTCCCTTGCAAGGCAATGTCTATATATACACATTAGAATCCCAGCAAGCTTCCTTAATCCTTTTGTGCTTGTGTATATCTTAACATTTTTAGAAGAGGTTAGCTGTGAAATAATCTGAAAAATAAATTCAAATGTTTATCTGAGAAATGAGCACAATTTTACATCTTAAGTTTGCTTTATGTAACTCTCATAATAACAAATAAAAAATCCACTCTCTGCATTGAATCTGAACAAAGAGTGAATATGAAAAAGAAGCTGACTTTGCTCTTTAAAGGTTTTGATGTGCCAGTGTGATGGTATGTCAGGGATGGATGGCAAGATCCGTGGGAATCCAGGTGCAGACATCAAGGCTCTTTCTGCAAATTTAGAGAGATGTGTGTCCCTGGAACTGCTCCATCACCATCTCCAACAGCTGTCTTGACACTCAAAGCTGAGAGTCCAGCAATGAAGGTTTTACTATGTTAGGTTGTACTCTATGTCAGATATAGTGGCCCAGAAATTTTAACTGTCATGGTCCAGCCCAGCAACAGCCATGACACCATGTCTGGTGGGGCTCAGCTTGAGCTGCGTTTGCATTGGCAAAGCTCCATGGAAATGAAGAACAGAGATGGTGATGATGGGATGAGTTTTTCTTAAGAGCTGAGGACATGGCCTTAGGTTAATATTATACAAGCCCAATAATTACAAAATCTTTGAATAATCTTGAATGCAGGCTTTGGAGCCTGCTGGACCTGCGTTTTCAAGTCTATCATTGAAGGAGCCCATTGGCTTTGCAGCTGTAATCTTGCAGAATTTCCATGTTTCACAGAGCCGCAGCTCTCATTGAGTACCCAAACTCTACCAAGGACTAAGAGCTTTAATGCACCAGTTTTCTGAAACCTGCAAGAGCAAAATTTTCAGTGGAACCCTGCAAAGGGGGTGTCACAACATCCGGGTTTCTGTATGGAACTGAGATGTGTAAGATTTGACTGTCATAAAACTTCACTGTCTCTGAAGAGAGCATCATCCTGTCTAAAGACACAAAATGGTCATCTTGTGTATTTACAAAGTATGCAAACACAGAGACACATTCCCCCAAACACAGTAGGAATCAAGGTGTCTCTTTGTTTCCAGTTCTTAACATTTCAGGACCAGCATGGTGAAAGCTGCCTTTCTAGACTTTTTCTCAAGTTACCAATGCTTCTACTGATACACTGAATTTTGTTTCTTCTTTTTCTTTGCTGTCACTTGCTCACTTGCATATCTCCTTCCTCCCACTCTAATCCATATAAAAGCACGCATTCCCTTGTGATATAAATGAGTACCTAATGAAGCTGTTTTGCTGATGTGCTTGAGGTTTCCGAATTGCCTTTCATTTGCCCGTGCTTTTGGTGGTTAAGGTACCTGCGGTTTGAGTTACTATCGGCTGCTATTTTTTCAGTTATCAGACTTTGATAATTTGTTCTTTAATGACTCAGTTGAGCTTTATGCCAGATTTTAAGAGCTCCATTAATTTCACTCTTTTCCAAATCTGGATACGCAAATTAATGAGGCAAATGCTGATCTTTCTGAAAACCCAGCTGGACTTTTTCTATCCCTTCCCATTCATTACCACTAAGAAATATTCTGTTGAAAGTGAGACAATAGTTATTTTAGCAGTGGCCGTTGCAGGCTATGCCCCGCCTCGTAATGGCAGGGTGATTAGATGTGTAAACTTGCTTACCAGGAAACAGAGCAGTCAACAATCCAGTCACATGTGGAGTGAAAACCATTCTTGCAAAAAGAGCAGGAGAGAGCTGATGTGGCACCTTGGACTCTTCACAGGGGCAAAACCATGACAGTTTACTTTGTTGCTTTTCTACAAATAACCAGATTTTCAGGGACATTTTATTTCCTCTCCCAAAGTTTGTGTATTCGGAGTAGTGTTTCCTAACACAGACTCTGTGCTCACCCTGTGTTCTTTGTTCTTTCATCTCCAGCATTCCAACATTAATATTTTGGTTCTGCGGTTTCCTGACTGTACTGTAGTATTACGCATGGATGCCTCCAGTTTAGCTAACAGCATGAGCTTCAAACTATTATTATTATTAATATTGCTATTATTAGTTCTCTCGGAAATACAGAGCCCCTAGACAGAATCAGAGCCCTAGAGCAACAGGTGTTTTATACACAAATGCACTGTCTCTAGAACACGTCTAGTTTTCTAACTGTTTCAATATATTTCTGATTTACTAGAAAAACAGAAATCTTCAGTATTTCTTTAAGCAGACATTTTGTTCTTTTTCGTTATGAACCAGAACTTTTCACTGTTTATTTGCTTTGTAGGGACTCCTTGTCACTGAGTTTTGCTTTTGCACATTATCATCCTCACCTGCTTAAGTCTCATTGCATTTCTGCAGATATATCTTATCAGTGTTGTCTTTAAACTTGTTTAGGGAGAAGACCAAATGGGAGGGAACAGAAGTATTCTCTGCATAATACCAAGTACAACATTTGTCTCTGAGACTTTCCACTGGCTTTTGTGCACACGGCTGCTGGTCCTTGCAGCCAACAAAGTCCTTACATTGCATTGTCTAACACACAAACAAGCACCAGCTATATAAAATATTGTCATGAAATACAATGTGGTTTTGCCTTGTGTGAATCAAGTTAAGCTTAAAGCAAATCTCCAGTTCCTGTGAACCTAAACACTGGGGAAATTTTGGATCTGGGTGTGAATTCTGTAGCTCAAGCTGACCTGTAGCATTTTAATTACTGGATATTGCTAGGACCTGATTAGTACCTGATGGTTCAAATGCTGACAGTGACTCATTTCCTGCTTACTGCCAAATCAATGAAATGTGCTTCAACATAAGGAAACAGGGAGGAAGAAAGCATAATAATAAATGGCATTGGAGTAAAATCTTTTGTCCTGGGAATCGTTTACAAGAACGCATGATCTGTGAAAACTAAGCTGGAGAATCTCCATGTTGAATCTCTCCGCACCAGAGCAGACTGTGAAGGCCAACAACAAATAAACCACAAAGCCAGTTTTGCACCCCCCCCCCCCCCCCCGCAAAAAAAAAAAGTCCACTCTGAGGCTTGTAATTTAGCACAGAAAATGCAAAATACATTAGATTGACCTTAAAAAAAAGAAAAAAGGCATATTCTAATTGATTGCAGTGAACCATGAATTCTATCACTCCTCTGTTCTTCCAGTGAAGCACGATAGATTTATATGTAGTTTTAGAATGAGCGAAAGGGCAGATTCTCTCTCAAATCAGTTTAGTTCAGAGCACAGTCTGATGTAGCTATATTTCCTATCATCACTGGATGAGACAGCATTTTTTCTTCACACACAAAAATAAGAACTGCTAAAGGGTGTTACTTTCTCTTTTGCTGGTTTCCAATTGCTCTTTATATTTTTCTAGAATTCAGTGTTCTTCCTGGAGGAGCATCCTGAAAGTGCTTGTGCAGATCATAGGCAGCTCTTTATATCTTATGACTGTAATGATAATGAAATATCCTCAGTACATGATAGCTCATTTGCCCCTTGAAGTCAGCCAAAAAGGCTCCAATTTACTGTAGTGATCTTTGGCTCAGACTCTGAACATTGATTTACTAATGTCACATGAACAAACATCGCTTGAGTTTTGTAAAAAACAGCTGAAGGTTGTATATTTATGCTCCTTAACTTACTTTTCTCTTAAAAGAAGACACACACATCCTTAAGTCAAGCCTAGCCTGAATTTACTGCTATCAAAGAAAACGTGACAATAATGTTGTGTTAAAGCAGCTGCATTAAAGGGAGGAATTTTTTAGCTATCACAGTGTTCTCAAACTCAGACCTGCTATTTTAATAGGACCTTGTGCATGCTATTTTGACTAAAGCATACTAAAAAGCTCCATCAATTAGCACTATCCCCTTTGGACTGGCACTGCTCGCTGCTTCCATGCTCTTCTTCATTAGAAGAAATATATCTGACCTACAGTTGTACTTCTAAATATGTTTTCAGGTACTTCCTCTGCACATTACCAGGCAGCCCCCTTAAGATACAGCCACCCATAATTCTTTAGACGAGTCTTAATGAGGGCAACTCAGAGCAGACAGCAATTTTAAAGACCTAATGGGTGAGTGACAATGTGCGTATTGCTGTCATGGGCACTGAGCTGGCTCTTTGGCAGAAAATAACTGGGGTTTGTCAGAGTTTGCCTTCAGGAGCTCCATCTAGCAATTTTGATGATGCTGTCTCTCATGAAAATGGTTCTGTTTCACTGCCTCTACAGGAGCAAATTTAGTCACAAGTTTCAGCAGTGACATAGGAATCGGCTCTTTTCCATCCTAACTTAGAAACAGGACTTTGTATGCTAATCTGCTTAATGAAAATACAGTGATTTTGTCCATGCACAGATGTAAGGAAATGAAAAGCAACTGAAACATATTCAGAAGCCATTCATTTTCAGTTTTATAAAATAACTCCTACAATGGTCTCTTCTAAAACATAAGGAAATATTTACGAAGAGAGACCTATTTCCAATTCAGAAGTGTGCTTGATGCTTGTGATAAAATGTAAGCACATGAAAAACCTCTTAAATTAGGATGTAAACAGAAGATTCTTTGTGTAAATCAGGCTCACAGTTTTAGTGATAAGATTTCCTATTATGACTTTGCTACTTTTAAGAACTAAAGAATATTTACTGTAAATTTAGGGTATTATAATAACTTAGCAATGATTGCCAAAGTTCTTTTCGTAAGCAGTGAACTTGGTTTATATTCTTCTGTATTTTTTATGTAATGAATATTTTTTTTAAAATCACTCTTTTGACCTTTATCTTCCTGTCAATGTGGATTAATGAAACTCTGCTACATCATGGGGATTGTCATGGAGATTCTGTTACAGGTATGAATTGAACAATTTACCTCTGCCTCTAAATGATACCCAGCAAAGAGTTTTACTCATCCTACTTGTATTCCTTCCTCAGGAAGAACTTTCATTGGTGATTGGTGGCTTTAACAGAATGTGTCAGGTAAAGATGAAATACGGGGCTGTCGCCCCCAATGAAATTGAGTTCTACAGCAGTATCAGGCATTTGCGTTTTATTCACTTTGTTAAGCTTAAGTTTCTGTAGAGAGTCTACCTCCTGAATCTGGCAAAACAAAATACTAAAGGGAGAAGCATAGAGGTTTGTGAAGTTTTGGAATGATGTTTCAGCTGCTTTGAGCTGAATGAAGTTCCTAACAGATGAAAAACATTTTTGTTCACTTGAGATAACTGCAAGGGAGCCAAATGATTACATTCAAACTTTCCAAAGCTTGCAAAGATTTGCTTCTGAGTCAAAGCCAAACATCAATAACTGCTGCCCAGAAGGGATATTGTTGTTTGGAAAGAGAGAGACAGCTATAACTGATCGCAATGCTGAGCCTGGAAATTCCATCTCAACCTTATCTTCAGCATCATGCTTTTGCAGCACTCTCATGAGCTCCACCGCTGCTGAAGCAGCAATCCAGGGGCAGCAGACCTACCTTTATAATGCAGTGAGCTGCTCCAACAAAAAATATGTCGAATCCCTACGTCAAGAAAGATGTAGTCTAGTAAGCAGGTAGCCTGGAGAACAGAAAGCAGTCGTCAGTGTTCCTTCCAAAAACCATACATATACTGCATAAAACTCAGCAACTAATCTTTTTTTTGATTTGAAACACCATGTGGCCAAACAAGATGTTCTGCCAGAATTAAATACAGGTTAGCCTTTATCAAATGACTGTGAATAGTTGGCTATTAACAGAGATTTTGGGCCTTCAAATCCTGGCCTACAGCAATTGATTTTTGCGTGTTACGTTGTTAATGAGATTTCATCTGTTCTTTTGAAAGCAGTTGCTCTTGGAGTCAGAACTAAATGTTCCAATGAGCTGTCATAAATTAAAAAGAAACAGGTAGAATCTCTGCAGAAACAAGTCAGCATAGGAAATGCCTTCAGAACAGTTTAGTATTGGACTGAGAGGAGATACTGATTCCAGGATACTTGTGGAGAATCAAAAATTACAAACACGCAATATTCAGTCCTTAACCTTACTTAAAGGCACCAACATGTCTCTATGCAATCTTCCACAGGAAGGCTTTACTGAAGACCATAGTATAATCTT
This sequence comes from Phoenicopterus ruber ruber, assembly GCA_009819775.1. Classification (NCBI taxonomy): domain Eukaryota; kingdom Metazoa; phylum Chordata; class Aves; order Phoenicopteriformes; family Phoenicopteridae; genus Phoenicopterus; species Phoenicopterus ruber. The sequence goes on along the minus strand of CM020215.1, from coordinate 93,933,013 downwards.
CCCTTCTCAAGCATCCTGCCATTTTTAATGGGAGAAGGAATTAATATTAGCAAACAGACTAAAAACCCCACTCTCACCCTGAAAACAGTGCTTTTTCTGTGGTGCTTCTAGTACGTATATGGATTTCACTTACCACCAACCAAAATGTTCCCTTTCTAAAAGGAGGAGGACTGACTCTTGTAAAGGACTAAGAAGATTCTGGGCACCTGGAGTCTCTCCTTGCTTCCAGCTCTTCAGTTAAATACAGTTGCAGGCTCTCCACTGTGCATAGGAGGATAAAAAGCAGATGTCTTTCAAATCCCATGTGAGGTTTCTGTAACTGTCATTTAAAAGAAAACACCTTTGACTTGTGCACCAGGCAAGTCTGAACTGAAACCACAGGGGGAGAGTAAATATGATCCTCCTGGTGTCATTTTTAGAGCCTCTTTTCTGTTCATAACTGCTCTTTAAATGTAAATAAACACTGTTCTCTTAATATGTGACTTTCTGCCCTAAGAACACTATTAGGGATTGCACAAATATTACCTCAGTGTATATTCAGACATTATTAAAACAAATTACTCTATTGCAGTACAGCTAAGGCCCATTCATTCATTCATAATGGTGGAGGACTGTGCAATGTCCCTAAGGTATGCCAGAAACAACCGCTCTGTTGTAAGCTTACACACTGAGTTATTTAAAATTGATTTATTTTGTTAATATCGTATAATGGCTCCCAGGAGGAGACGAAAACAAACAGATCAGAGCTGATTATGCCTCCAGGTTATTCCCTGAGACAAGGCAGTAACTCTTGGGTCTAGAACTCGCAGCTACAGAAAGATACTGCTTTGTGCTTTGTGTGCTTTTTACTCCCTGCATCCTTTTGAACCTCACAGTATTCATGTGCCTCAGGTCTTAAACTACCACAGGCCTGCATTGTACAGCTTGGCCCACGGTCTCCAGATTGCCTGAACAGTACCTGGCAGAAGTCCAAAGGGGTCTTGTACACACAGCTATAGTTAGTTTTAAATCACCCGTACAACTCCCCTGTTCTTGGCTTCCTCTAGTCTTGAGCCACCCATTGGCATGGGATAAAACTGTCCGAAGAAAAAGTCTCCACTGGGGATTCCCAGTGGACAGAGACAATCAGTTTGTTCCCCCTTTTATATTCTGTGTATTGAATACACAAAAGGCGTGACCTAGAACACAAAGGTCTATATTGGCTTTGGCTCAGCCTAGAGATTCATGCCAGCTAGGAAATTTGGAGCCATGTTCCAATTTGTCTTCCAAGAGGAGTCTTAAGATCTAGGTATGTCTCTCTTCCTCTCAAAGCCATTGTTCATGTGTTGCATATTCCTGACCCTCCATTTTTTTCCATTTTCCTGTCAGATGCAGATTTCCGTAGACTTTAATCTGCGGGTCAGTGGTATGACTTTCTCTTGCCACAGGAGAGGTCATTCCTAACCTTGCTGCTGTGAGGCAGGTAGTAAACAGCCCATGAATTATTTTTGCAGGAACACAGCAAAATGTTGGAAACAGGATGGGAACAATGTGCTATGTCCTATGCCCACACACACTCTGAAGTCCTGTGAATGCTCTCAAACCAGATGCTATTAAGCCAGTTGAATATAGCTCACTAGAGACAGTGGCTAAGAAATGCCATTTACTGAGTAAGACTGTTACACTAGCTGCTATCGCTGTTGCCATAGTGCCTTCTGGCTGCAGTCACAGATGAAGAACCTACTATAGTGGGAGCTGCTTTGCTCATATATAAGTGCACCACAAAGTGGTATGTATCATACATACTGTTCCCCATCCCAGCAAAGCTGTAGACAGACTGTCAGATCTTTGCTCTAAACCTAAAATTCACACCTTAGAGGTACTTACCTGCTGATCATAATGCATCCCTGAAAGAGTAAATCCTTGGGATTTTGTTGCCTGGCTGTGTTTCCTCTGCAAGCCATTTTTTAAATAGTCCCTGAGGAGCAGAAGCTGCCTAGCCTGAAGGATGATAGATTGTTGAAAGCAAAGTAACCCCCTGTCTAAAACAGAATCACAAGGTTTTGCTTATATTCCTGGACCCCTGAGGCTTCAGTGGATAACAAGATCTTACTTAAAACCCTTGGTAACAATCATAGAATCACAGTATAGTTTGGGTTGGAAGGGATCTTTAAAAGTCATCTAGTCCAACCCCCCTGCAATGAGCAGGGACATCTTCAACTAGATCAGGTTGCCCAGAGCCCCATCCAGCCTGACCTTGAATGTTTCTGGGGATGGGGCATCTACCACCTCTCTGGGCAACCTGTTCCAGTGCCTCACCACCCTCATTGTAAAAAATTTCTTCCTTATGTCTTCCTTCCCCTCTTTTAGTTTAAAACCATTACCCGTTGTCCTATCACAGCAGGCCCTGCTAAAAAGTTTTTCCCCATCTTTCTTATAGGCCCCCTTTAAGTATTGAAAAGCCGCAATAAGGTCTCCCCGGAGCCTTCTCTTCTCCAGGCTGAACAAGCCCAACTCTCTCAGCCTGTCCTCATAGCAGAGGTGCTCCAGCCCTCTGATTATTTTTGTGGCCCCCCTCTGGACCTGCTCCAACAGGTCCATGTCTTTCCCGTGCTGAGGGCTCCAGAGCTGGACGCAGTACTCCAGGTGGGGTCTCACCAGAGCGGAGCAGAGGGGCAGAATCACCTTCCTTGACCTGCTGGCCACACTTCTTTTGATGCAGCCCAGGATACAGTTGGCCTTCTGGGCTGTGGGTGCACATTGCCGGCTCATGTCCAGCTTTTCTTCCACCAGTACCCCCAAGTCCTTCTCGGCAGGGCTGCTCTCGATCCCATCATCCCTCAGCCCGTATTGATACCGGGGGTTGCTCCGACCCAGGTGCAGGACCTTGCATTTGTCCTTGTTGAACCTCATAAGGTTCGCCCGGGCCCACCGCTTGAGCTTGTCCAGGTCCCTCTGGATGGCGTCTTGTCCCTGAGGCCTGTCCACTGCACCACTCAGCTTGGTGTCATCTGCAAACTTGCTGAGGATGCACCCAATCCCACTGTCTATGTCATTGATGAAGATATTAAAGAGTACTGGTCCCAATATGGACCCCTGAGGGACACCACTTGTCACCGATCTCCATCTGGACTTTGAGCCATTGACCACTACCCTCTGGATGTGATCATCCAACCAATTCCTCATCCACTGAATAGTCCACCCATCAAACCCATCTCTCTCCAATTTAGAGAGAAGGATGTTGTGGGGGACTGTCTCAAAAGCCTTACAGAAGTCCAGATAGATGACATCCATAGCTCTTCCCTTGTCCACTGATGTAGTCACTCCATCCTAGAAGGCCACTAGGTTGGTCAGGCAGGACTTGCCCTTGGTGAAGCCATGCTGGCTGTCTCCAATCACCTCCCTGTCCTCCATGTGCCTCAGCATAGCTTCTAGGAAGATCTGTTCCATGATCTTCCCAGGCACAGAGGTGAGGCTGACAGGTCGGTAGTTCCCAGGGTCCTCCTTCCTACCCTTTTTAAAAATGGGGGGAATGTTTCCCCTTTTCCAGTTCCCAGGGACTTCACCTGACTGCCATGACTTTTCAAATACCATGGAGAGTGGTTTGGCAACTACGTCAGCCAATTCCCTCAGGACTCTGGGATGCATCTCATCCGGTCCCATAGGCTTATGTATGTTCAGGGTCCTCAGGTGGTCACGAACATGATCTTCTCTTACAGTGGAAGGGAATTTGCTTCCCCAGTCCTTGTCGTGCAGATCATCCACTCGAGAGGTGTGGGAAGAGAGGTTGCCAGTGAAGACTGAGGCAAAAAAGTCGTTGAGTACCTCAGCCTTCTCCTCATCCGTTGATACTAGTTTGCCAGTCCTGCTCATCACGGGGGGTACACTTTCTTTGATCTTCCTCTTCTAGGGATCTGTCCAGTAAAACAGTTCTATTACTTCCAAATAAGATGAGGCCAGGACAAGGATACATTTCTGGTTTCTTAATGCCTAGTTTAACTGTTGCTACTTTAATGATATGTTTGGACATCAGATTTAGGCCTGATTCTAATCACTGAGGGCAGAGCTTTCAAGGCATAGTTGTCCATACATTTCTTTGGTAGCTGTATCAAGCTTATGTACGTTAGACTGGGTAAGGCTTTGACCCTGGAATGTACTTACACCTGTGACTGGCATTGGATATTTCTCTGGGAAGCTGGTGAAAAGTGTTTTTTCAACAGTTTTAGTGGCACTGGGGTTCATCATTTTATTGCAGAGGGTAGAAATGAAACATTCTGCAGTGCTGTCTCTTTAGAAAAGGGGCAAGCTCTAGAAGTGTGAGTGTACTGCCTACTGTGTATCTATTTAATCTATTGCCTCCAGTGTAAGATTAATACACCACAATATCACGACAGTTGTTACCAATAGTGATGGTAGTTTGGGGACCTGATCCTGTGCCGTCAGTTTCCAGCTTCCAGTGAACCAAGGATGAATGTCACGGTGTGTCCCTCATTAGACTACAGAATGCCCCAAGCTTCCCATTTTTGTGAGTTTTCATCTACCTTCTGTGATAGTCCCACTTCTCTCCTATGGCCAGACACTAATATCTCCACTTGATTCAGGAGAATCCTCCAGTGAAAGAATCAGGTTCTCAGTGTGTGAACTGATAACTTGTAATGCTGCCTTGTAAAGGGGAGCAAAATATTTTAGATGAAACCAGAACTTATTTCTTCTGCATCCTAATATATTGGTGCTCCAAACTTAAGGTTAGCTCCCTTTGAGCTGATAGAAATGTGTTTCAAATAATTTATTTTAGGTCTACTTCTGCTTTGGAAATGGGAAGCAGTAAACTGTGATAGGAGCCTGACTGTATGAGAGCTGAAGACACTGAGTAGACACTTCTGAATGAGGCTTATTCAGAGAAGGCCCAGACAGCATCTGCATGCTTAAAAGCTGTTGGGAATCTCTGCACAGCCTGAGGTCTGCCCAGCCCTAGTTACAGCTTTACAGTTTGTTTTAATTATGATCTTCCTTGCATGGGTGCAGGGGCCCTGATGCACTAATGCTATTGCAAGCTCCTAATGCAGATGTGTCATGCTGTGCTGACAATGGCTTCATTCTTTGGGCCCTGCTTACTACAAGTTGTGGGTTTTTTACTGATGAGTATAAAACTCACTGTGTCATTTAATTTGCAAGTTCCTTTTGAGATGCACGAAAGGAATGAGGTGAAAAGGATTGAAAGTATACATCTGTCACGAAGACTTTTGAAGTTATTTTCTCCCACACTGTGCCTGTTTTGACTATTCAGATTGTAAACTCTACAAGGAAGAGGCTTTTATCCCTGGTTTTCACTAGGATCTCTAAATTTGCCAGTAATGCTATTAAATACTAGTAATGTTGCATACATACATTTATAAATACGTATAGTAGATATACAGTACAAATCTGTTTTGTAAATATCAACTTAGGATTCTGCTTTTTTTATTCAGAGCTTTGTATCAAGGCAATACTTTGGTAAAATTTAAAAGCACATGAAATTTCCAATAAAAGACAAACCCCAGAAAAATAACAGAGCAGGGATAGGGACAGAAAGGATGAGCAAATAATGAAGTTTATATGTGGAATATGGGTCAGATTTCAAAAGCAAATGGAATAAACTTAAGCAACGCAGCATGTATTCCAAATTGGAATCAGCTACAATATTATGAGAAATCTGTGTGCCTCCTATTGTAAATATTTATACTTTTGAATTTCCTTAGTAAACTGCAAGATATGATTCCCCAAAGAACATTATTTACTTGTTTTAGGTTTTAGCTAATCTGCTCTTCAATTCTCCTGTGACATCAAATTCTCACATTACTGAGACTTGGAGTTTTTTGTATTGTAGATCAAAGAGGAATACAGTTTGTGCATGCATGACAGCATCATCTATTAACACCTACCAGACCATAGTGATTAAAATTTTACTTCACAGAGTATTAAAACCTGAATATGATGCCAGAAAAAGTGCCATAAACCTCCCTGGAACTGAAATCCACTACTGATCCTCACATAAGTAACTTCTGTGCAGTCTTCACTATCCTAAATTGCTGCCTGTACCTCAACACAACTTCAAAGGGAGAACTTCATGCACTTGAGGATCAGGGGATTATTAGTGCAGGAATTATTCTACTCAAATTTACATATAACTTCCTGTTCTGTCTCAATGTATCTGCAATTATTAGATTTCTGACAACATGCAGTCTATTGATCAGTCTTGCTCATGCTGATGGGACAGACCCTGAATTCTGTCCTACCAATCTAATCTTGAGTTATTGTGTATCTGTAGTTAATTCCTGTCCTGTCTTTTGTGCCTTACATTCCATCTGCTGCCTACTTTCTCCACTCCACAGTAGGAATACAGTGAGGCTTACGTACCTTTGACTTAACTGCCTTGATGCCTGCCCAAGAAAAGTCCTTGTAACAACTTAGGTGGTTGTTGTTGCTTTGAGCTTTTAAATGGAAAATCCACCTTTAACTTCAATGGCATAAGATTTACACAGAATCACAGAATCACAGAATGGTAGGGGTTGGAACAGACCTCTGGAGATCATCTAGTCAAACACCCCTGCTAGAGCAGGGTCATCTAGAGCAGGTTGCACAGGACTGCATCCAGGCGGGTTTCAAATATCTCCAGAGAAGGAGACTCCACAACCTCCCTGGGCAGCCTGTGCCAGGGCTCTGTCACCCTCACAGTGAAGAAGTTTTTCCTCATGTTCAGGCAGAACTTCCTGTGTTCCAGTTTGTGCCCGTTGCCCCTTGTCCTGTCGCTGGGCACCACTGAGAAGAGTTTGGTCCCATCCTCTTGACACCCGCCCTTGAGAGATTTATAAGCGTTGATGAGATCCCCTCTCAGTCTTCTCTTCCTCAGGCTGAACAGCCCCAGCTCCCTCAGCCTTTCCCCAGAGGAGAGATGCTCCAGTCCCCTCATCATCTTTGTAGCCCTCCGCTGGACTCTCTCCAGTAGTTCCTTGTCTTTCTTGAACTGGACACAGTACTCCAGAACTGGACACAGGACTCCAGATGGGGCCTCAGTAGGGCCGAGTAGAGGGGGAGGATAACCTCCCTTGACCTGCTGGCCACACTCTTCTTAATGCACCCCAGGATGCCATTGGCCTTCCTGGCCCCAAGGGCACATTGCTGGCTCATGGTGAATTTGTTGTCTACCAGGATTCCCAGGTCCTTCTCCTCAGAGCTGCTTTCCAGGAGGTCATCTCCTAACCTGTACTGGTGCATGGGGTTGTTCCTCCCCAGGTGCAGGACCCTGCACTTGCCCGTGTTGAACCTCATGAGGTTCCTCTCCACCCAATGCTCCAGCCTGTCCAGATCTCGCTGAATGGCAGCGCAGCCTTCTGGTGTATCAGCCAGTCCTCCCAGTTTCGTATCATCGGCAAACTTTCTGAGGGTACACTCTGTCCCTTCATCCAGGTCATTGATGAATAAATTGAACAAGACTGGCCCCAGTGCCAACCCCTGGGGGACATCACCAGCCACAGGCCTCCAACTAGACTCTGCACCGCTGATCACCACCCTCTGGGCTCTGCCATTCAGCCAGTTCTCAACCCACCTCACCGTCCACTCGTCTAGCCCACACTTCCTGAGCTTACCTATGAGGATGTTGTGGGAGACAGTGTCAAACACCTTGCTGAAGTCCAGGTAGACAACATCCACCGCTCTCCCCTCATCCACCCAGCCAGTCATGCCATCGTAGAAGGCTATCAGATTGGTCAAACATGATTTCCCCTTGGTGAATGCATGTGGACTACTCCTGATCACCTTCTTTTCTTCTACATGCTTGAAGATGACTTCCAGAATGAGCTGTTCCATCACATTTCCAGGGGTGGAGGTGAGGCTGACTGGCCTTTAGTTTCCCGGGCCCTCCTTCTTGCCCTTCTTGAAGACTGGAGTGATACTGGCTTTCCTCCAGTCCTCAGGCACCTCTCCCGTTCTCCATGACTTTTCAAAGATGATGGAGAGTGGCTTGTGAATGACCTCTGCCAGCTCCCTCAGCACTCGTGGGTGCATCCCACTGGGGCCCATGGATTTGTGGGTGTCCAATTTGCCTAAATGATCTCTAACCCGATCCTCCTCGACCAAGGGAAGGTCTTCCTTTCTCCAGGCTTCCTCTCTTACCTCCAGGGTCTGGGATTCCTGGGGGCCAGCCTTAGCAGTAAAGACTAAAGCAAAGAAGGCATTCAGTAACTGCCTTCTCTGTATCCTTCGTGACCAGGGCACCCACCTCATTCAGCAGAGGGCCCACGTTTTCCCCAGTCTTCCATTTGCTACTGATGTATTTGAAGAAGCCCTCCTTATTGCCCTTGACATCCCTTGCCAGATTAAATTCCAGGTGGACCTTAGCCTTCCTTGTAGCGTCACTGCATACCCTGACAGTGTTCCTGTATTCCTCCCATGTGGCCTGTCCCTTTTTCCACATTCCATGGACTTCCTTCTTCCATTTGAGTTTTGCCAGCAGTTCCTTGCTCATCCATGCAGGTCTCCTGCCTTCCTTACCCAAATTCTTACTCCTGGGGATGCACCGCTCTTGAGCTTGGAGGAAGTGATGCTTGAATAATGCCCAGCTTTCTTGGAACCCCTACCTTCTAGAGCCCTAACCCACGGGATTCCTCCAAGCAGGTCCTTGAAGAGGGCAAAGTTAGCTCTTCTAAAGTCCAGGGTTGTAATCCTGCTTAGTGTCCTGCTTCCTCCATGCAGGATCCTGAACTCCACCATCTCGTGGTCACTGCAGCCAAGGCTGTCCCCAACCTTCACATCCCCAACCAGACCTTGTTTGTTTGTTAGTATGAGGTCCAGCAGCACCCCTCTCCTTGTTGGCTCCTCCACCACCTGTGTCAGGAAATTGTCATCAATGTTCTGAAGGAACCTCCTGGACTGTGCGTGCCTAGCTGTGTTGTTGCTTCAACAGATATCGGGGTGGTTGAAGTCCCCATGAGAACCAGGGCCTGTGATTGTGAGGCTGCTTTCAGCTGCCTGTAGAAGGCCTCATCGACTTCCTCTTCCTGATCAAGTGGCCTGTAGTACACACCCACAACAGTGTCACCCATGTTAGCCTGTCCCTTAATCCTTACCCATAAGCTCTCGACCCGTTCTTCATCCTCCCCTAGGCCGAGCTCAATACACTCCAGTTGCTCTCTCACATAGAGAGCAACTCCACCACCTCGCCTTGCTGGCCTGTCCTTCCTAAAAAGTGCATACTCATCCATGACAGCATTGCAGTCATGCGAGCTGTCCCACCATGTCTCAGTAATTGCTATGAGACCACAGCCCTGCGACTGCACACAGATCTCTAGTTCTTCCTGTTTATTCCCCATGCTACGTGTGTTGGTGTTCAGGCATTTCAGAGAGGTAGTTGAGTTTGCAGGCTACCCTGGAGGGGTGCAGGAGGATCCATCATAGCCATACACACCCTTAGGGTGGTTGGCCTTCTGGTTCTTATCTTGGGAGTCAGCTAAGGAACATTTGTCACTGCTCAGATTGGCCTGGCTTACTCCCCAGTTGGAAGCGCTGGCATGAGCATCGCCACTTTGGACCCCTCCCCCCGAGTCCTTCAGTTTAAAGCCCACCTCAGCAAGTTGGCCAGCCTGCCACCAAAGATTCCCCTGTCCCTCTTAGACAGGTGGATCCCATCCCTCCCTAATAGGTTATAGTCGCCAAACAATGTCGATTGTCGTAAAAGCCGAAACCCTCACAACGGCACCAGCCATGAAGCCAGGAGTTGATATGTGTTATGCACCTATTTCTGGCAGCCCACCTTCCTCCCACTGGTAAAATGGAGCAGAATATAACTGGGGCACCAATATTTTTCACTTGCTCCCCCAGGGCTTTAAAGTCTTCTTTGATTTTGCCCAGGTTCCAGCTTGCGGTGTTGTTCATTTTAGCATTTGTTTCTACAGGCTGTTGCAATGGAAATGGAAACTGTCAGTGAACAGCACATCAACTCACAGAGTTAGTAATTTAAGATGAGCTTTCTCAATGCATTCATGTATCTCACACCCTTTTTGAAAATCTTAACTTTGATCCAGGGAGGTGGGCATTAAAGCCTTGAACAGGCTGCCACGATTGCACGTGCTTTCCAGCATCGCTGATAACATCCTGGTCTGTCATGTTGGGTGTGTCTGTTTAAATTGTAAGTTCTTTAGGTCAAGGGCTGTCTACAGCTCCCTGTTTGTAGAGCGATTACTAAATCTTTGCCCATCTTGATTAGTCTCTAGATATTACAATAATAAACAAGGGTAATAACAAAGCAGTTAGGAATCTTCAATCACCTCAGATTTGAGCCAGCAGCATAAAGGCAAGGCCTCATTATCCCTTGTGCCATTCATTCAGTCTTCTGAAGTCAAGTTCTTGACCAGCACAAGTCATTTTCTCCCTCCTCCCTCCCAGCAATCCCCACCCCCTTTTTTTTATGTAGTTAAAAAGCAGGTAAGAGAACGATCTCAAAAGCTCTTGGGAAAAAAATTGTCTCCTGAGCCCCTCCATGTCCTGACAACAACATAAAAACAGAAAAGTAGAAGAAACAAAAAAAAGGAGTTGCTAGTTTGGCAAAACAGTTTTGATCAAAACAGCTGCAATTTGCAAGGATTAGATTTGGTCTACTGTCCTGCAGAGGTAAGAATTGGACAGTGGCTCTTTATGATTTCACAGCCCTCTGCACAGGCTGCCAAAGTAAGCATGTTTTGGATGAAAGTCTGAAAAGGGGGAAAAAAAAGAGCTGGCATCAAAAAAAGTTTTGGTGTCCACCTCCAGCCCTAATAGTTTTCTTTTAATCTTTAGCCAGGGCATGGGAAATACAGTCCTCCTACATTAAAAGCAATCAAGTGATCATATGTTAAACTGTATGTGACTTGAGATTTGCCCCCTTTATGGGATGAATAAGGTTCATGGAATCTGGTTATAAGCTAAAAACTCACCATGGAAATTTTTACGAGCTTTCTCTCTTCTTTACCCCCCAAAAGTAACTTGTTCCTTTCTAAAAATGTTGTTCTTTTGACGACATGTAAGGAGTAAAGAAGGAGGACATATATCTACTTGGAATAATATCTAAGAATTCTTTCAAGTTACCCTACTGTATTTTAGTTCCTTAGAGCTCTCTTTCACTGTCATGTGGTCATCTAAGTGATTTTATGTGTCCTGTTCTATGGCTACACATATTAGTTATAAAAAGGAAAAAAACTGTTTACTTTCAGCTGGTGCAATAGAGCTTGAAATGGTAAATGAGAGCAGATGATGGACAACCAAAGTCCCAATGCTATACATTGTTTTTGCAGGTTTTTTCCTAGGTTTTTTTTTTAAATCCACCCTCCCACCCCCGCGTACACGTGGCAGTGTTTGTAGATTTTCAGCCTTGGGAGTGTTAGCAGCTGAGTCTTGTGTAACCCTTTCACTTTAGGGCATGAGCTCATCAGCTTGTACAGCTAAACCACTGCTGGGCACTGGTCAGTGTGAAGTGAGGAGACCATGGGAAAACAAACAAGCAAACAAAACCCAGTGTCCTGTGGAAAGCATTACCTAATAAATAGACAAAAGACAGTGATTCATTTGCTGCTAGGTGATATTTTAGATCAAATACCAAATGACATTAAAATTTTGCCCCTTAAAAACTCAGTATTATTCTCTGTAAGGATGTTACACACACTTCTATGGCATGGTGCAAATATGGGGGATGAAGGACAGCTTGCCCATCTAATCTCAATTTGGCAGTTTCAATTTGATGTTACAATTTTCACTTTCTATTCTGTAACTCTTAAATAAATGTGCAGTTTTCACAGCTTTCTGTGTTCAGGCTCAGAGGTGGCTGCTCTTTGATGATAAAAGTAATACTTAGTTCTTACACAGTATCTATCATAAGTAGAAGACTATGCACTTCACTAAAGCAGGTCAGTATCATTATCCTCTTTTACCTAAGGGAAAAGTGAGGCTCCTAGAGGTGAAGGAATTTACCTATGTTTATTAAAGTATTGCTAGCTTTTTTTAAAGGAAGATTAGAAGGTGCTAATTTTTCTAATGTTTTTTTCTTACTGTTGCAGTTGATCTGTCCTGATTTTTGAATAGGCAAAATGTGGCTCTTGGTGATTGCATGCAAATCACTGAATCCTTCTTTCCCTTCATATTCTTGTCTATTTAAAATATTGATGATATTTTGCTTTTGATTTTAAAATATTGATGATAATTCAGGGTGTATTAATAAGGTTAAATTGGTAAGTAATGGTGAAGTGCTGTAAGATCTTTGGCTACAAAGTGTTTACTGACAAGGCAAAGCAATATTATTATTCTGCTAGAGTATTCTGGACTGCTCTTGAAATACTGATACTAAGCCCAGAGAGACGTGACTACCTACTTACATCAACCTCATTGGATCAATGAGGTACAGAGAGCTATTGTAAAAAACTCACTTTTTTTCACCTCCTGTGCTGCTCTGCTATGGCACTGGCAGCTCTTACATTTGCAGCATCCTCTTGGTTTGGACATCCCCTACATCAGATCCAGCTTGATAACAGATCTGTAATGTGCTGAGTTGCTTTCCTGCCATGGGGGTCCTGGAGCTGGAAAGAGGCAGCTGAACTGCACTGCAGCCAGTGGTAAATACTCCTAAAAAGCATGTTCCTACAGTCATTCATCTATAAGCCACCACCATATAACCTCTCCTAAGATTCCTGCTGCAATCTATGCTGGTCCTATCAGCAACAGCTGGCCCACATGTCCCTGTTCTTTGCTGGGACCTCACACCCACCTACTTCCCTTTCCTGAAACAGCATCCATATGATGGGTTACATAAGTCCGTGCCCAGACATCTGTTTGTTTTGTGTTTGGATAAGCAGCTTTTCGCAACATACAGCCTAGTGTACGTATCTTCACACACTTGCAATGTATCTGTAATGATGTGACTTGATACAGGAGCCTTATTTTGGCAGTTTTCAACATTTTCATCAGCATTTCCGTATTGAGAAGTCTGAGTGCTTGCAGAGAAGTGGAGAGGGAGAAAAAAAGCAGAGATGGGTGGGTTGAACTGAGGATGGGAGATGGTTACTCACCAGAAATTTGAAGGGGATTAAGGTGTGTGACTGTGATGGGATGAAAACTTTTCAAAAGTATTTGGTCCCTGGATCTCACTGTGAGAAAGCCATAAAGGTACAGGTGAAGGGGCAAAGGGTTGGTGAAATAAATGTTCCTGACAGGTATGTATGCTTACGTTTCCCTGTGATCAGAAATTCTTGGCCATGTTTCATAGGGTTTTCTCAAGAAAGAAAGACCCCATGTCGCAGAGTGGTAAAACATAGGTCCTACATTTAAAAGGCAGGGCCAGCATCACCTCTCCTTAGTTTACAAGCCCCTCCCCAGCTTAGTCTTTCATGGAAGCAGAAAGTGTGGCCACTGCATGCTTTCTCCACCATGCTTTCCATCAGGTTTTGATCACTCTTACCCACTGGGCTGGTATGCAGTGGGCTCTCAGCCATTTCCTGTTCCTCTCCCCAAATCAAAAGATGGAGATTAAGCTTGATATCAACTCTCACGTGATGCCAACGGATCCTGTAAAAGGATCCCACCTTGTCAAGAGCTGTGTAATTTTCTGGGTTACAGGTGAGTGGTGTACAAGGGAGAAGAGTAGGGAGAAGAGTAGGAAATTTGGACCAAGCTGACTTCAGATGTTTATTTTGTCTAGAATATAAGGACCAATTTCCCGAATAGAAACCACTGGAGCAGATGGTATTCTGCTCTGCTGCTATCTGTACTGAGGCCAGGGGTCTGTGGAAGTGAGGGGATGGCTTTTACTGAAGGCGTGGGACCTCTCCTAAGGTTTCCACTGCAAATCTGTGGGTTTTGTCCTACCAGCAGCAGAACTAACTAGCCCAGATGTCCCTGTCCTTTGCTGGGTCTCTGCTGAGACCTCACACCCACCTACTTCCCATCTTGAAACAGCAGCACAGGAGGTATGGGAACAGTGGGGGCTGCAGGAGGGAATTAGCTGCTCTGTGGACCCCAGGTAGTAGATACATTTTGATTCCTATAATAAAGAGGAGAAGAATGATCCTTCCCACTGAGAAGGTGGAGTGCTGAAAAAGGAGAACTCCTGTCCCTAACTGCAGTCCTTTGAGTTCTCATTAATCACTCCCTTATCTTCTTCCCAATTTGCCTTTTACTTCCTCAGCCCACAAGAGCCCACTGGCTTTTCCCTATTCTTTTCTCCATATCCTCAGAACCTACTTACCATTGCACATTTGAGTGTTGCGTGTACCGTGGAGATATCTCCAACGATTTCTGAATGAGCTTGTTGGTGCATAGTTTGTTATTTTTGTTGATTTTCCTTAGAATTGCCTTATTGCTTGATCGTGTCATGCACAGGAAAATGCCTTTTTTTGTGAGAACATCCTGTCACAAATGAAGCTCAACACATAAGAAAATGAGTCACTAGAATCCCGAATCTAATAAGAGAGTATGTGGAGAACTAACACTTCTCCTGTGGCAGTGTTTTTCATAGGGTGAGGTGAAACTGTCATCTAGTGGTCATAATAGGTGTTCCTGAATTACCATTTTCATTTGGATATAGCTGGAATGTTTCTTATTCCCAGGATGTATCACCTGAAAATACTAAGCTAAAAAAAAAAAAAAAAAAATATATATATCTATATATATCTATCTCTATATCTGAGAGGCTTTGAGGTGAAGGGAAAAACCCTAGAATCTTTGATCAAGAATAAACAAATTTATAACTTTGTGCAGCAAGGCTGTAAACTCCCTTTTCCCTCTCTCTCCCACAATTTACCACAGTGACATATCGGCTTCTGCCTTACTGAACAGCTGTGGCAGGCTGAAGATCAAGATAACTGAAGCTAAAATAGGGCATCAAAAGAACTTCTCTTGTGAGGTATCCTACTACAATCATTTTACAGGCCAGCCTCAATTTCAAATTTCCCCTTAAAAATAGTAGTAACACTTCACCCTAACTCATCCCAGAAGGTCAAGTTTTGTTACAGCATCAGTGCAATACTAGTGTTTTCAGTTGGACAAGCACAGGTTGTAAGGGAGAATAGCCTTCAGCCTAAAGGTGTAGGTCTTCAGTTGTGCATTGACTCCAGCACGTTGTAGTAAACCTGCAGGAATATATCAGGAAAAAAAAGGCACCATGAGTGGGCACAGCTTCAGGCTTCTAGATCTTTGAGTACAGACCTCTTTATATGAAAGCTAGTCTGCAGCAAGTATATCGATAGAGAGCTGGCCATGTGCATCTCCTCATTATGGGCTTGTTAATGTATTAGTGTTTTACAGCTGGCTGATTGGTACAGCTAATACCAACACCTAGACAGTAATGACTGGAGTTCAGAGAATAAATGTGAAAAACAGCGGGACTGGTACACAGTGTAATAAGAATATGTTCTTACAAAGAGGAAAACTGGCAGAGCAAATTGCGGTGTTATGAGTTTGATGACTCAGGCTAGAATATTGCTGCATAGCATTAGCACCTGCATCTAGTGTCTGTGATACTGTGGGCAGAAGCAGGTGTGATTCTCAGTTTTTTGTATGGAGAGATTCATGTGTACTGATCAGTGAGGAAGCTTTTATGCAAGACCTATCTCCTGGAGCATATTGGCTAATGTAAGTCATATTACTTAGCAAATAAACTTCCCATCTAGCGTAGTTTGCAGATTCTGTGTATTATTTGTGTTTTCACAAGGTGCGGGAGCCCCAGTTTTGGATTACGATCCCTTTATTCAAGGTGCTTGCAAACTCAGAACCTCAGGATAGTATCTGTCTTGTAATGCCTACAGTTTTAAGTATATATTGAGGGGCAGCGCTGACAGAGGCAGATGATGGAGACCATAAGGGAATTCTAAGACAATCTGATCTGTGGAATTAGCAGTAATTCCAGTATGCTTACATCCTAAAAAATGTCATTTTTATTGAACAGGTGTCATTGCAGAAGTTAAGCAAAGACATTGAAGAAAAATAATGAGGTACCTTTCTGGATGTTTATGCAGTTTCCTAAGCGAGGAGTGTCCCATCTGAGGTAAATGACAAAAAGCACAAGATGAATTATTTTTAAACTTAACATGTGGTCAAAGATAGCTGGTGTCTTTAGTCCATCAGAGAGAAATGATTTCTCAATAGTGAATGCAAGCGAGAACAGGTTAGGCTATGGAAGCCTTTCTTACATATTCACAAGTGAAATATATTCAGTAGTGAAAATTCTTTGCTCAGTATTTTCTGTGAATAGGTTTTGGTCTGACTGCATAGCCTCTTTCTGTGCAAATGTATTTTTTGAGCTTTCTTTCTAGTTATGACTAAATGCATTGCACACTTTTCTTTCCCTACTGGTTAAATATGAATCAGTTTTTACTCTGCTTATAAAGATGTTAGAATTTTTAAGATTTCTTTTAATAAATGTTTTTGAAAAACATTTCTTTAGCATTCCTTTGCCAGTACACTAATTCTCTAGATTTATATAAGGAAATACACTCATTCTCTAGATTTGTATGAGGAAGTCCCTGCTACATCTAGAGGTAGGTGGCTATGTCAATGCTCATATGAAAGTCATCCAAGCTCTGACGTGAAAACTTAAATTTCTATTGCCGGTAGGACGAAAATAGAAGATACTGAAGTGATTTTAATTCGTAACTGGAAGCAAGCTGGGCAGAACAGCAGAGCAGTCACACACTGAACCAGAAGGTCTATGATGGACAGCAGGATTACAACTAGACTGTAAATAGTAAACCACAAATATGAGTAGGTGATACTGGCAGGAGAATGTAGTTCTAAGTCCTGAAACCTGTTGGGATGCAGAGACAGGGTAATATCTGAAACACCACTTTTAACGGATTCTGTTGTTAGGAAAGCTGTTTGAAGCAGGTGAGTGATGATATAATGACCCTTCTGCTAAAATTTGCAATTTAACGAAATCTTACATGTTGCTGTAATGGGTGATGAAGGGCTTGACCTTGTTCCCATGAAATAATTTCTGATCAGAGAGGCCCAAGAATTGATGTATGTACAGAAGCTATGTTCAGTCTCAGGAGTTGTAGTGCATCCATTTCGTAGTACTGCCAGTGCCATCTTAAAGAATAGGCCCTTAGTCTGAAGGAGTCCTGCTGCACTTCAGTGAGCAGCTGCTCTGTGGATGCGCAACGGCACAGAACCTGCTGACTTGCTGTGCATGTGAGCTCGGTGCTCAGGACTCTCTATAGTCATAAGTTAACTATGATTATTAACTGCCTGATCAGAGCAGGAATGGCAGTTGTAAACTGTCAAGAGACTGGAACATGTGTGTGAAGATAAAATATAGCAGTAAAGGTGGGAGATAGATACAAATTAAGCAAAATTAAATGTTGCAGCAAGAGATAGCATTGGTAAACGTGGTTACAGCCAAAACCTTTTTTTTATGGGAGGAGCTGAAAAGGTGCTGACTTTCTTCGTGTGAGTCTGCAACATGCTGGGGAGTTTAGAGGGCAGGCTTGCCTGACCACTAAGAGACAGTCAACACAGAACTTTTGCATGGAGGATGACTGCAGTACAATACCAGCACATTGCAAGGAGAAGTAGCAAGTATCCTGATGGAGAAAGAGGAGTGCAGGAAGGGACTTTCTGCTCTAGACCTGTGCTGCTAGGAACAAAGAGAATATTTGTATATGAGTGTATACATAAGAGTCTTAACTCATACTATTTATCACAGTCACAAACTAAAATCCTGGTTTATGCCAACTTACTCCAGAGGATCTGGCTACATCCTTGGCTATGCTAATCAGTTAGGCGCAGAAACAGTGGTCTTCCTGCCTACGTGAAAGGGCAGGATTAATTGCTGTGTTGGCTGCTTTGGCCTTCTAGCCACTTTGCTGCTTTGGGTTTCACGTCAGAAGACATACATGCTACCATTAACAGCCTACATGACTTTTGACTCGAAGTGCCCATAGCAGGTCCAAATGTGGAACAAAGTAGAGGACAAAGGAAATAATCAACGAGTTAGCAACTTAGCAATGTCCAGGTCTGGAACAGACATGATCTAGTCCGGTGTAATAGGCCTGTAAAGGATCATAAAACCCTACAGCTAGACAGCAGGTTAGCAGGTATTATACTTCTGTAAATATAATATATTACATATGAACTCGCAAGAATCTACCTATATCATAGGATGAACCCCACTTTATGGACACTGAATAATATAAATGACTTGCCAGTCCACAGAAAAAAGTCTAAGAAGTGATGACACTGGTTTTGGATGGGAAGAAAGATCATCGCGCAGTATTACACATATTTTAAGTGGGGAATTTCAGAGGATTATGATTGAGTTGACTGGCTCTCTTGCTTGGCAAGTTGCTGGAAACTGAGGTTCCTTTAAAACTTTCTGTTTGTAGCTGATTGATATTCAGCTTTGATCCCTTCCACTCCCAAATGACATACAGAAATGGAAAAAAGCAATACTTGCATGCAGAGATCACGTGGACAAAAGTGGCTGTTTCATAGCTGGTAGAGTGAGAATAAATAACCACTTGTATCAGTTTACATCCGTAATACATTTAGCAACTGCAATCAATTTAGAAGTCTGTTTTCCAAGCACTGGGTCATAGCCCTTGGGAGGCTACTTCAAAAGAAAGATCTAGCAATATGTGGCAAAGACATTTCTATGGTCTAAAAGAAAAATCTAGTTCTTCTGATCCTACCATCAGACCAAGTACCCAGTCAGTCCTTTAAAATACTGAAATAAGAGGCAGTAAAGAGAGGTTTATAAATGGATTTCTTTACTCTTACTGTAAAGGCAGTTCATAGTTTAGCTAGTAAGGCATTAATCCAAAAAAATTTGAGAACTGCTAGTACATAGAGAACAACTTATTTGACTTATTCCCAAAGGATATTTTGGGAAGGTGAGAAATCATCACCTCAACATGAGACACATTAAGATATACAAGCTAATTTACATACAAAAAAAATGAACTTGCAAATATATTTAAAAGAATATCAATAAAACATCTAGACATATGAATGAAAAAAATTTCAGTTGTGTAAAATAAATATGGCTAGAATTAGCAAGCATTTTATCCTTTTTGTACATTATTGCACGGTTATAGACGATATATTTGAACTTGTTTTGTGAAATATTTGACGTTTGTTTTTGTTACAAGTAGCTTACTGGATTTGAATAACATAATTCTTTTACAGTATCCTAATGCCAATAGTCTTAAGAAAGAGAGAAATACCATATCTTCAGAGAATCTTATGGAAAAGTAGTCATAACAATAATCTGAAATACAGAATGAACCCATTTAGTGGAAATACTGAATATGAACCTAACAAGTAAATTCATCATGCTAGTGAAGTCTCTTAGTGGATGACCTTCTAAATTTATCACTCGTTGCCATTTTCAGAATTGAGGGATTAAAGGTCTTCCCTACCAGTATCTTCCACCATTTGAGCTATTTTGTGATGCTCAGTACTCAGCCCACTATGTTAGTAATTTGTGAATTAGAAAAAAGTAGCTGTTGATTGAAGATTGTTTCATTCTAGTTCAGACCTAACAGTCCTCCCATCTCCCAAATGCGTGCAACATAGTGTCAAGTGCATCAAAGTAATGCCTAGAAGTGACTGACAAAACTAGAATCTCCAAGGCAAGAACAGCAAAGGGAAGACTGATCACAACAGCTTTTCCAGGAAAAACTATGGCATGGGGTCAGTCACATTTTCCCAGGGAGTAACAGGAAACCTGCTTCCTTTCCCAAGGAAGAAGGCAAAACAGGGAAAAAAAGAACTATACAGACTCATCGGGAAGCACAGGTGCTTGAACAGACCTAGCGAGCTATGTTGCCCCAAAATCTGAAGAAATCCTCCGAGAAGTTTCTTTCTATAACCAGTCTTTTATAAAGTGTCTCTCCCTTTCCAGTGTTGTTGAATCACTTATGTTGCTGGCGACAGTCCTTGTGGAAGATTCTGCCCCACTGTCAGATCAGACACTGAGTTGTAAATTATGTTTTCCTTCTGCACATAAGTAGTATAAGGTTCCACTTCCATTGTGTCATCCTAGCAAAACAAAACCAAAAACTGTAAATGCAAGGAGTAGTTTAGTTTGGCAAGACTCTGCAAGCCTTTCATCTGGACTGAAGAGTGTAACTGGGAAATAGTGCTCTCATATTTATTCCTCTTGGACTCAACAAAAAAAACTTCTATTGCTTTTTCTATCAAAGAATGTGTATTGCTGTTTCTGTTAAAGATTTGGAGGGTAAAGCTCAGGTACTGTTTCACCCGCTTCCTTTTCCTCCCCTTCTACCCCACTTATTTTGGCCTGAAAAAAATTGTATTAGGGTCTAATTCTCTAGAAAGAGCAAATAACATGCTAGAGTCTTGATCATGATTGATTCCTCCATCAGTCTACAATTTCAGTCTACAGACACACTAATGAAAGTTGCGTGATGTGACAGCAAGAACACTGGTACTTAACCCATTATTTTACATTAACGCAACTGCATCTGCCAGCAACAACTGGGAGGTAGGGCAGCAGAACAGGAGGAATAATAATAACTAGAATTGACTAAGTCTTTTCAGAAATTGAAAGTGAAGCACCTTTTTAAGTTGATGACAGAATTTGAGCCTAGTGTCTACTGTAGGTGCACAGATATTCACAACATAGATGTAACACATCTTACTTGCATAGAACTGCTGTTATTTATATTTGGTATCAGAGAACAGAAACACAGAGCTGATGAGTGAATTGCTCAGCTACACCAGAAGCTTGTAACAGCACAGGGAGTTCACGAATACCTCCCAGCTTGCAGCTCAGCACTCCTTCCATTGTTTTATAAAATGTTTTGTCTTGAGTATGGTTGGTTCTTTGATTGTGGATTGACCATACAAATAAAGAGTGGCCTTCAAAACTTGCACATTATCATTCTGGACATCAAGAAGGATACTTTTTTTTTTCTCCTGTGTCTGTTAATTTTGTTGTTTAATCCTCTTGTTTACTAATAGCTTTCTTAATATTCCCTAACCCATGATATTGCCTCCCTTCCTGAGTGCTGTTTGTACAGCAGTTGTGGTCAGTGTGTCTGATATGAACAGGGAGATGTGGTGGGACTCACTTGCTAAGATAAAGGATGGCGGTTGCTGAGCCTTTGCTGTTGGAACATGTCTCTGATATTTGCTCCAAGTCAAAATTATGGTGGTGATAGGCTTTGTTTTGCCCTGAGATACAGCTAAGAGCAGTGTAAGACACAATAGCACCTGCTGAAAGCAGAGAGTAAAAATCTAATGGTTTCCCTTTACTGACCATGTTTTCAGGGCTACCAGTAGATCCCTGATTTGGTGATGGTCTAATTTGCATCATTCTCCTTACCTGTGAGGAATGTGTAAGAGCAGTCTCAGGAGGTTTGGGTTTGTGGCACGGTCTGTGAAAAAGAAAACAAGTATTAAAGCAAATTCCTTCCTCAGTCCTAGGTTTGGCTGGATCAAGCCTGGTTTCTTTGATCACAAGCTTATGAAACATTTATTTTTCTTGTCATCAAGAGCAAAGCAAAAAAGCCTTCTCATGTCTCTCCCTCCTTGACTTTTGATCCTGAAATTATGGCATCCTGGCTTTCTCTAGAGGTCTTTTCTCATGTTTGTGGGAGCTTAAGCATGAAGTGGAAGCAGAAGATTAAAATCAGAGTCCTCTGGAAGGATGTACAATTTGCAGTTAGTGCAATTGTATTGCACAAATTCTTCATCTCTGAGGGAGAAGGTTTGGGAGGAAACCAATTCTGGAATAGGGGAAGGAGGGAACATAGCTGAGGTTTTCAGTACAGGTGCTAATTCAGCCTTTCTCTGCACAAATGATTTCTGTAGTTTTTCCTTGGAACTGCTTTTTTTCTCCACAGCCAGTCGTAAAGGGGCTAGAGTCCAACTTCACCCAGAGAGCTTTTTCATAAATACAGATACAATCTGCTGTCCCCTCTGTTGGTACGGCAGGATAGCACTGGTCAGTCCTCTGGCACTTGATAGAACTTATTAGGCAGCAAAACCAACACCTTGATCTAAACAAGAGAGACACTGACAGACGATCACAGTATCTGAAAAACAGATTTACTCTCCCAGTTTCCTATTAGAATGAAGAGCTCTCCTTTAGTGTAGCAGGCAATGCAATGAGGATCCTCTGCCAACTTCTGCCCATCTATATTTTACTCAGGTGCCTTATTCAGTGAAGCTGTGTGCAATGCACAGTGTCTGCAGTATAGAAATATTTGATGTAGTTAATTCAGTTATTCATAGCAGCACCAACTGACAGAATCATATGGTTTCAAGACAATCTTTCCTTAGCACCTTATGATACATACCTGTCACTGTGGAGCTTAAAATAGTAAATGACAGCCATGAAGGTGATAATGCTCAGGCAACAAAGAATGATGGAGACCCACGGGATAGAGCTGTTCTCTAAACATAAAGAGTGAGTCTTAGTTCCATCTCCTTACAGTTGCTTTATTCAGTATAAGATTAAAGCTACTTTAACACATACACACATTTTCAGCATGCTTGTAAAACAAATACAATCCCCTTCAGCAGAAAGGAAAGTCAGTAATGAAACTTGTCTGAGAAACACAAATGGAGTCTGTGTCAGAGACAAAAGCAGATCCCACAAATCCCACAGTGGACACTCATGGTATTTTTTCACTGAGCCATACCTGAGCTCCTCTCAAGGACTCAGCATATCTCAGTACTGCAACTCATGTCTAGTTCTCAAAAGCAACAAAAAAAGCAAAAACCAGAAACCAAATGTCATACGGTGTCAGACATTCACAACTGGGAATGAAGTGATTTATTGGTTTCTGCTGACCACACAAGAGTTGGTTCTCTTTCTCTCTCTTACCACGATCTAAGCAAGAGACTTTACATTTGCATCTAAAAAAATTTTGATGATGTTCTGCTTCCAAGTGATTATTTTAACACTAAGATCATGACTGCTTTGTCTCTGTTTCCAACAACACTTCCACTACCAAAAGAATACTACCAGACTTATGTATATCCCTCTTAGGAAAGAAACCATTAGGAAATAGTATCTGGAACACAAAGAAGCTTGTGATGTTTCTGGGCAAAGGCAGTTGGGGATGGTATTCTTGTCTATATAGGACTTGACTGAAGGTGTCTATGGTTTTTATAGATTTTCCTTCCTAGAAGGAACAAGAGTGCGCACAGGAGGCTAATCAGGATTTTGAACACCAAACGCATAAAGGGAAGCTTACCTGAGCGACGACAGGCTATGGACTCGCTCCAGTTCACAGCTGGGTGGGACACAATGCAGGTTGCATTAGTCACGTTGGTGCTGTGTGCTGTGAGCTTGCTGAGAACAGTCACTGTCCCATTGTCATGGCGTTCTTCCTCGGGGGTGGAGTTGCTCTCTAGGACCCACGAGATCTGAGCAGCCGGCTTCCCTGCCGCTGCCTGGCACACGGGCTTCTCGTCCTCATCACAGTACAGGCTCGGCCTGGGGGGCACTGCAAAGCGTCAGGAAGGGGAGATACCTGGAGTTAGGTTGCCGCAGCTGGGATAGGATGTTCTTGTTCTCTACCCAAAATGAACACAGTGAAAAGAGGAGAACAAGGTTGGAGGTGCCCTCCCATTACAGTGACACGGGCCAGAGTCAGAGAGACAAAGATCGTGCCTCTTTTTTGCTTTTGGACAGCTCTCCCCCGTTCAGGTGAGTTACCGCAGCCAGGTACCATTAGAGGAGGTTTCCCTGGACATTGCCGTAGGGAATTATGCCAATCACAGGGCTGAATTAGACTTTTATCCCAAGCAGCCATCACATGCATGGTTCAAAACGTATCTGAATGCCAGCATAAGAGGAAATGGGGCTGTTCTTACTGTCTGGATAAGAGCATCCCATCTTTGATAGACTGTCTCAGCACCTGGAAGCGTTACTCTCACATGCTTTAGTTCTCTTACATTAGTGTATTAGGGATTGATTCTACAGGATAGCTGGAAGCATATGCAGAATCCTCTGTTCATATACTGGATTAGTATATCCCCCGGTGCATGGGGAGAGGAGCTTTGCATATCCAGGCCAAGACACGGTCCTCTGGAGAACTGTAAAACGAGGAAGGAGTCCCTTACCCAGCACGGTCAGGTGGTACATCTGCTCGAAATTCCCTTCTGTTGCTACTAGTTCACAGGTGTAACTTCCCTCGTGGGCTATTCCCACTTGCTGTATGTCAAGGGCAGGATTCCAGTCTGGTCTGAATTTCCAGTTCATGCTGTCACTGCAGTTTGTTCTGTTTGTCTCCTTCGTATCAGCCCTGTATCCCAAGGTGCAGGAGCCCCCGACCTTGGGGCTTATTTTCCATGTTATCATATTTATATTTGATTTGTCAGGGCAGGTCAGCACAGTGCTGTTACCTACTGTCACAGACACTCTCTCGTTCCCTGAAGGAGAGAAAAAAGGAGAAGGACGTGTGAGAAGGTGCCCAGGGATGTCACTCATAGCCTTGGAGTTCTGGTCTGTGCTTCCCAGAGAAATATCTGCACTCTTACATGCTGGATAAGGCCCTGTCTGTGCTCATCTGCAAATTGTCTGTCATCTTCTATGACAGCTGTGCATTATGGAGCCAGTGGCCTATCCCAGCCTTCCCCCTCAATACTCACAACAAATTTCCCACTGGGGCTCATCTTAATGGATAAGACGGATAGCGGAGGAAGACCCTACTCCTGCCCATTGTCTTAAGCAGTTCGGCATCTGAACAGTGTGCTTTTATTGGCAAGTCCTCCAGTGGGTTGTTCACAGGGCTGTTACCACTTACAGGCTGAAATGATAGAAATTCGACTATTGCAGTTGGCCACACGATAAGACTTTTCTCTGGAACTGTTGCTACCGACAAAGTAAACAACTTTTACTTCTGCGTTCATGCAAAATCCAACACTATGGTCAAAGGCCTTGTCTACACCTCTCAGACGTGACCACAGCACAAATAACAATGGTGCAACTTTGTGTAGGAGGAAAGATTTTTGCCTTATGTCTCTGGAGTGTCTCTTCATTTTCCAAATCTTTGGGAACATATACATTCACCCTATGAGTGTACACAATGTGTACCTATGCATCCACACTGCAACTGTACTTTTTTTACTGCAGCAGTCCCCATGGGACATGAATGTAAGTCTTACCCATCTTTGTGCCAGGCACCCAGCTAGGAAGGTGTAAAATATGCCCATATCCCTGTGCCTCTTGCTTGCAAGGCTAAGATTGCAGAGAAACTTTATTCAGTTGATGTATCAACTGTGTTGACTCTCTAATAGTAAGTATGTCTTGTTCTTGAATTCTGTTTTGCATTTTCTTGGAAACGTGTTCTATTTTTTTCTTCTGTCTATGACACTGACTCTCCTTCTGGGTTTTAAAAAATGAGTCTTGCTTGGAGCCAGGCACGATACCGCCTCTCTTTATCTTTTCATGATCCACGAACTATGTACTTGAAGCTGGATGTCTGTATGGAAAAGCTTGGACCTAGTCCTCTCGTCCTTTTTGGAAGTTATCACATTGGCCATCGAAGGGTGGAGAGCTAGAGCACTATTACAGCTCCTCTGTGTGCTGTGTTTGTTCGAGAGGAGTTACACCCTCAGGATTGCCTTCAATTTTTTTTTTTTTTTTTTTTTTTTTTTTTGGCTTATGGGTCCCTGAGTTTCTTCTCAGTCAAGAAACTAATTTGCCCAGGTTTCCTTTTTCCACAAGGTTTCAGGATGATTCTTTTTGCGCACATTCAACATGAGTCATGCTTGCTCTCTTTATATTGACCCGATTTGGGACCCCTCATCTGCCTGTGTCTTCAGCTGACACATGCAAGGGGTCAAGTTTCTAACCCCAAGATTCATTTCACTATTTCCTTGACCATTGAAACCTCTCAACTTGATGCGACCTTTGGGACAGTTGGCTCTTTTGCTTTGTTTCAAGTAGTCACATTGGGACCTTTTCCTTAGTAAAGTATTCTGTGATGGGTTTTGTTTGCAGTAAAGATACATGTGGGCAAGCACTCAGAGATGAAAGAAAGGTTACCTGAAACTGGCTGGATGGCCGGGCCCAAAGAGTTGTGG
The DNA here is from genome assembly GCA_009819775.1 of Phoenicopterus ruber ruber. Lineage (NCBI taxonomy): Eukaryota > Metazoa > Chordata > Aves > Phoenicopteriformes > Phoenicopteridae > Phoenicopterus > Phoenicopterus ruber. The sequence continues at coordinate 93,906,976 of CM020215.1, read as the reverse complement.
TGAATGGAGTTAAATCTAGTTGGCAGCTGGTCACAAGTGGGGTTCCCCAGGGCTCAGTACTGGGGCCAGTTCTCTTTAATGTCTTTATCAATGATTTGGACGAGGGGATTGAGTGCTCCCTCAGTAAACTTGCAGATGACACCAAGTTGGGCGGGAGTGTTGATGTGCTGGAGGGTAGGCAGGTGCTACAGAGGGATCTGGACAGGCTGGATCGATGGACCAAGGCCAATTGTATGAGGTTCAACAAGGCCAAGTGCCGGGTCCTGCACTTGGGTCACAACGACGCCAGGCAACACTACAGGCTTGGGGGGGAGTGGCTGGAAAGCTGCCTGGCGGAAAAGGACCTTGGGGGGTTGATCGACAGCCGGCTGAATATGAGCCAGCAGTGTGCCCAGGTGGTCAAGAAGGCCAACAGCATCCTGGCTTGTATCTGAAACAGTGTGGCCAGCAGGAGTAGGGAGGTGATCGTCCCCCTGTACTCGGCCCTGGTGAGGCTGCACCTTGAATCCTGTGTTCGGTTTTGGGCCCCTCACTACAAGAAAGACATTGAGGTGCTGGAGCGTGTCCAGAGAAGGGCAATGAAGCTGGTGAAGGGTCTAGAGCACAAGTCCTGTGAGGAGCGGCTGAGGAAACTGGGGATGTTTAGCCTGGAGAAAAGGAGGCTGAGGGGAGACCTTATCGCTCTCTACAACTCCCTGAAAGGAGGTTGTAGAGAGATGGGGGTTGGTCTCTTCTCCCAAGTAACAGACGACAGGACAAGAGGAAATGGCCTCAAGTTGCGCCAGGGGAGGTTTAGATTGGATATTCGGAAAAAATTCTTCACCAAAAGGGTTGCCAGGCACTGGAACAGGCTGCCCAGGGAAGTGGTGGAGTCGCCCTCCCTGGAGGTATTTAAAAGACGTGTAGATGTGGTGCTTAGGGACATGGTTTAGTGGTGGACTTGGCAGTGTTAGGTTAACGGTTGGACTTGATGATCTTAAAGGTCTTTTCCAACCTAAACGATTCTATGATTCCATGTTTCCAAGCGCGGCTGAAGAAGAAAAGTGCTATCTGTTCACACCATTTTCTGATACACAAATTACTCACCAGCCCTACAAATGCTTATTTCCTTAATTCAATTGTCAACAGTGTTCTGTGATACTTTGTTACACTGAAAGTGTTTTAGTGTTTTTAAATGACAAGTTTTTTCTGCTTAATGGCATTTCAAGAAACTGGGAGGTGCATGTTTTAAACTCAGATGATTTTACCAGGAGAGGAACTGAAAGAAGCCTTTTGTCTCATGATAGTTTCTGGATGTGAGTTGTATGAATGGCTCTGAACATTGGAGAACAAAGTCTTTCCTCTCCCAGTTTAATGCTGTCAAGAGCCTCAGAGCTAGGAGTCATGTCATCAGTATGGCTGACCTCATCTGAAAATGACTAAGCAAACCTAAGCATTCAAACAGCCTGTGTGTTGGGACTGGGGTTTCTTTGGATAACATTTGCAAATGTTGCACAGGAATGACAATATGTGTATTTAACTGTGTACACTTTCATTTACATATTAAAGCAGTATCATTTTACTTGTCTTTCAACTCTGCATCTCCTAAGCAGCCTATTGCAATATACGAGTTCCCCAACATAACGGCTTGTGTACTTCAAGATTGTAAGGAAAGGGGGAGTGAAAGTGGTGCTTTCTGCTATGCCTTTCTGTCATATTCTCTCCTGAATGAATCAGGTACCGCTCACTTCAAACAATAAGCCACATCAGTCAGCTTAAAATCTGCTGAATCACCTTCAAGTACAATTTTAGGTTTATGATAAATTTGCGGAAGGTTTCTGAATTCCCCTGTATCTTGTTATTAATTTAGAAGGCTTTTAGCAAAGCAGGAGTTTTTCTCCAGATGGTAGATTAATTAGTAAAAAATCTTCTTGTCTATCCTATCCTTACACACACCTTTCTACTATTTTAAAGAGGCTTTACAAACATAATAAAATTAAACTGCTTTCACTTTACTGCCCTCTTTCATTGCTAGAGTGCAGGTAAGTGGAATTATTGTAACTATGAATTGTGTACTTTCTTCCTTGCTTTGCTTCTTTTCTCATGCATGCTGCTAGAAACATGATCTTCAGACTTCTTTTACAGAAGAAGACTGCATATGCCAAAAATCCTGAAAGGTTTGGTTAATTTGTATTTCTGAAATGACTTTGAAGACCTCATCTCAAGGTGGAACAGGGAATATGTTTTTATCTCTGTAGAACAGAGATATACTATTAGGAGGAGGTTTTATCATATATTATGACCCTGTAGCCTGTTAGCATTCTCCTAAGAACTGTCTAAAACTCTGACTGTCTGTCTTTGTGTTGAAGGCAGAGAAATAAAAAAAAAAGGTAAGGAAGCAAGGCACAACTGCAGAGCCTGCACCTGTTTTAATCCTCTTCTGGTTCAATGTGGCATGGAAGCATGTTGTGATGGCAGAGCGCTATGGATACCTACGAGACTGAGTCCCAAAACCAGCATAGCCAGGCTGATAGCTCTGCTGGGCATTTGCTCATTAGCCCTGCTTGTCAGCCATGTGGATGGTTATAGTGCGTCCATTTCTACAGATGCTCACTCACATTATCACGTGGTGCAGAAATCTTCCAGCATGCTTGCTATTCTCCCAAGAAAGCATATGCAAAAAGAGAGCTCTGCTTCATTTTCCCACAGAGCATAGTACCAAGTTCAGATGATTTAAGGTTTTGAACTGTATGAGCTAAAATCTTGTCACTCACAAGCAAAATAGAACTGGGCCTGGGCAATACTTGATGAGAAGCTTCCAAATCATAAAGAATAGTGTCAGCCATTTTCATAACAGTTTCTGATGAAAAGAGGATTTGCCTTTTTTTGCCTTACTTCAATCTAAAATATAGTCTAATGAGATGTCAAGACTTGCTGTTTTTTTACCACAGAGTTAGCTTTATTTAAAAACAGTCCAAAATGTATATTCTCAGGAATTAATCTGTAAATAGCTATGGGATCAACCAGCACAAAGGCAGTTCTGTAAATAGAAATTATCCTCATCCCTATCCTGTCCTTCCTCGTCAGCCAAAGCACTTCTTTCAATTTGGAGATGTTGATAGGACCTCACGTTGGGCTGAAGTTGGATATGCCCTACTTTCTCTTTTTAGTGAGCATACCAAAAGCCATCTAGTCTCTAAAAGTATGTTTTATTAGAACATAAACCAATATGCTAGAATGTGACAGCTTTTTAGGGAACTCAGAATTGCTAGCTATACTCATGAAAGTAAAAGGCCTGAAAATAAATCTTCCCTGCTCTCTGTGCCTTTACAGAACAGGTTCTTTCCCCTAGTCCTCTCTTCTACTCCACCAGCTTTCAGTGACTTGTCAGGCCACACAGATTCCACACGATCTCTTCTGAGCTCCTTTTTCCATCACTTCCATGCCTTCTTGTGGGTCTGCTCCAACCAAGCCCTTTGCCAGGGCCTCCCCATCTGCCTTCTTTGCCCTCCTTATGCTGCCTGCCCCAGCCTGCACTCTTGGGTGTGTACTCAGCAGCTCAGAGGGAAGACACAATCTCCCCTTCCCTCTCGGAATTTCACTAAACCTAAAGGGTGTGTGTCTGCTCTGCAGGAGAACTAAACAAATGAAAGTATTCCACTCTGTTAAAGAGGGAAGGTTCAGTGCTGCAAGTGTTTTAATTCAGACCTGTCACTCCACCATTGTTTTCTGGAATGGTGCTTTCTTACTGTAAAATGGCTAAAAGTCAGTTGCTGAAGTTTCCTCTGTGATAGCTGGTTGGTTTATCACCAATGCGTCAGGGCATATATGCCATACACGTCAGCATTTATACATTCAAACGAAGGCTCAGAAACAAGCCAGTACGTTGCACTGCTACTTCTGTCAAGGTGAAATCCCATGTTATAGCTAAGCTGAACTGACAGCTTGCTGTAGCTGAAAAAGGGGATAACCAGTGCAGCAAAGCCCTCACTCTCTGTGGGTCTGCAGAGAACAAGAGATTTGAAGAGGTGTGAGCTATCAAGCTCATCTCAGTGCAGTGATAACTGAAGGACGATAATTAAATGTCAGTACTGTTAACTATTTCATTGCGCACAAGAGAGATGAAATGAAGCATTCTCATTTTCAGTCTTATTCTTCACAAATGAGTGGACTCTGGAAAATGGCAATCATTTTTTCTGTTAGCCAGAAGGAGCAGACCTCAGGAGCCCAGGAGTACACGCTGTCTGTCACACTGATGTAGAAAATAGGCGAGTTAGGTTCTGGGAGTTCTGTACAGCTGGAAGCTGAACCATCCTATTTTGGTTGCCGACACAAATCCATCATGATCAGGTTTCACTTTGGAGACTCATCTGACAGGTGGGTAGGGTAGGGGGCCTTTAGACTGAGGTCCTCCAATTTGACTCCAGCCTCTGAAGTTCATCTAATTATAATAGCAATAATAATATTATGCCCTCCCTCATTATCTGTCCTTGACTGTTGAAGAAGATTTTAATCCATGTCTGAGGAGGGTCTCAAGCTCTATGCCAGTGCATTGAGTGCACGTTCCAATGCACTGACAGATTCCACTTTTATGTATGAAAATGAACGTATCCTCTCTCAGGAAAAAACACATTCCATTGAGGAGTTTGTGTTTCAAAAATGTGCTGGTTACTGTTGTCATGCTAAGATTACTGTAATTGAAAAAGATTAGGGGAAAGACTTTTCTCTGTTTTTTTTTTTTTAACGTGGTTTATGTAGTGTGTTTGACAGCGCTCATGGATTACTAGTTGCACCAGTTCCTTTGCAGTATCACTTATTTAGTCATTTCTCTTGTTTCTCAGAGTCTTTCTCACAGTACAAGAAGGAAGAAAGATTTTAAAAACAGGAAAATTTTATTGTGAAGCCACTAAAATTTTCAGGGAAGCCACTGCGATATCAGACACAGCTACATAGCTTGAAAGTGCTTTTGATTGCTTTCAAATAGGAAAGATTTCCAGCCTCTGTTATTCTTCATAGCTGTTTTTAACCCACAGTAGCACTTTTTCTTGCCTTCAAAATGACTCAAGTTCCATGACAGCCTCTTCACAAATTTAGCTGTTAAAGAGTTTTTCGCACTGTAAAGAGACTGCTTTACTTCCTCAGGCATAATCCTATTGTGTCGTTATTTCTTACAGTAACAATCTACCACAGCGTTTTGGTGCATCTCTCCCCACCCCAGATTGTGACATGTTAAACTTAGAGCTATAATGAACTGAAACAATGATCATACCACAAGCAAATGACTAACTGTATCTTGGAATGAATATGAGTCATAGTAAGTAGTAATCAAAAAGGCAGTACTGGGCGCTTGGAAGAGGCCAGATACAACAGGCTGAGCTCTGCGTCTGTTTTCCCCTTCTGTTGCCACAGAGTGCCTGTGACACTTGGCAAGGCTTGTCTGGAATGAAGTGAAAGATGAACAAATAGAAGTGCTTTGTACTAGGGTAGGGATTGCTGAAGTACTGACAGAGTTTTATATATGGTAGCTCTGTGACCCTGAAAATGTAAGCACAACAGGACAGGACAGAGTGCAGGCTGAGAACCAGCTCTGTGTGTCAGGTGAGTAGTAAGTAGTCAGACTACTCTAATTTTCATAATAGAAATACATGAACTAGCTGGCCTGAGTTCATATGGCTCTGTTTATTGAAGCTGCAATCACAGCTTTTTCAGCATGGACGTACCTTTGAAAGGACACAATAAGAGACTTATACCTTTATTGTTAGTTTCCCTCTCACACTCTTTTATCCATACTCGTCATTATTCCTTGAAAATATCTCCTATTCCCATTTCATTCTATTTAGGCTTTTTTCCTATCTTCAGAAATTCCTTTCTGTCTCATACTCAAATTCTTCTCTTGTTCTCATTTTAACACATTTCTCTTCTGCCACCATTACTGTGTCACTTGCAGTATGAATCTCTTTCCTGATGTCTCATACAAGCTGAAATAGCAACCTTAAAACACAGCCATAAAAATCCACTTTGTCGTTGTAAACTCTGTTTTTCCAGTATAAAGTGTCTGCAGCATGGCTGGATTTTTTTTTTAGATTGAAAACTTTAATATTAGGAAGTGACTTTATATGTTGCAGAGAGGTGAGCACAGACAGAACTTAATAATGAACACAAGGTTTCAGTCTTCACATTCAAGGTGGAATATACCTTTGCAGTTGCCAGTTCCTAGTTTTTAATTTTTCTATGATCTTTCATTCTCTTTAGCTTTCTTCAGTATCCTTTCAAGCAGTCATTCAAGACAGCTGATTTCGAAGGCAAAGGAAAGATGTTAAAGCTCACCTAGTTAGAGATGTGGTTTGATACAGTGTCCTCTTGAAAGTCATAAATTAAGCTGAAAAATAGAGGGACAACTGGAAGGAAATAGGATGGAAAAAGAACTGGATTAAGGAGAGAAAGCAAAAGGCAGTGTTAAAAGGAGATGTCAGGTTGAAGGTAGCTTGCTAATAATGTTTCTCAGCAGGTAACTGTTTAACGGTTTTACTAAAGGCATTGGCATTTGTATCAGGAGTGTGTGAGGAAATTTGTTGAAAGCAGGAAGAATATAGCATTATTAATACAAAGAATGGAAATTTCACACAAAAAGAACCAGGTGACCTTGATGTGTAGAATGGCAGATGTGTGCTGAAATTCAGCAGCCTAAAATGTAATAACAATAAAAATAGGTAGTACCACAAATTTAGGCTGGAAATTAGAATAGACAATCTTGCCTCAATCAGGATTAAAACCAGCCTTTCAATAAGGTAGGTGCTTTTTTTGGTGCTCAGATTGTTTATGAAAAGTGTTTCATGATACAATGCCTGCAAAAAAGGGCAATTTGATGCAGTGATGTAGGGGTCCTTTCTGAGGTTTTGTTTCTACCCTCACGTAAATGGGCTATGTCTCAATATAAACATGACTTTGTAGAAAAAAGGATGGGTACACTTCTTTAATGAAGGAATTAGTTGGTGTTTAAATGATGTGTTAGAGTCATCCAGCTTGCGGAACAAACACCGTTGGCCAAATCCTCAACTGATAATAAATCATCCCTGAACTTAACAAGCTATCACATATTATATCAGTCTGGCTGCAAACTTTAAACTTAGTATAGCAACTTCTGTGTGCACAGTAAGTAGATCTTCATCCTCGCAGAATGTGAGCTGGAATGGATGAGGGGAAAAGGGATTTACACTGGATGCCAAAGTGGCTTGGGTAGTATTTCTTTCAGAGTAGCACTGTGTCACCATGTGTACCAAAGTGCAACGGCCCCCCACTTCTCAGTATAGAAACAGATACAGAATGTTTTATATTCTGTTCTGCATGCTAAACTTGGCTTTTTACTCTCTTCCTCATGAGAAGAAGAGTAAAGTTGTACTGTTTATTTACACTTAAGTGGCATTTTCCTGCTATTCTGAGCAAAAATAGATCATTGACTGCAAATGGTAGGTTGTATGCCTTCTTTTTCATACTTTGCAGAGAGCAGATAAGGGACTGCTGTGAAAACATGCTTATGACCTCACTTTTATATGGTTAAAATCTCAGTTATACCTTGTTTAGTGCTTAGCTTTAGCGTAGTGCTTTTTTTCCTAGCATTTTCTTACTCAATACGAAGAGTCCCTACACTTTTTTCTTATGAATGATTGTACCTCTAAATACAAAATATATCAACTGTGAGTTTTAAGTAGCATGTACTTCTACAAGTGCATTCCCAATTAAAGAAAATCTGCTTTGTAGTCATGGAGTATGTGGTCAGCTTGCAAAACTGAACTTCCTTGTTTCCATGGTTTTGAAACTACACACATTCAGGCATTGCGTTTGGACCACAGCAAAGTAAAATGTTAATGTCACGAGGACATACTTTGAAGATTGTACTAGGGCAATTTAGATGTCTTCTGAGAAAATTTTTGCTTAATTTAATAGTCCAGAATTCTGTTTTAAGCATTTGGGTAAGAAATACAGGCTGTTTGGATTCAGGTGTTTTTAGGGTAAAAGAAGTCAGAATGATTCCAGCACGTAGACCCAAAGGCGCAGCAAAGAAACAGTGAAATGAAGACAAATGTAAGTTTACCAGAGTAGGTTTTTAGGCTATGATTTTTTGATTCTGGAGCAAGATTCCATGGTAAACTAGAATGGGAGGCAACAGGGACAGGAGCACTGAAATACACTAGGATAGAGAAAGTAAGAAGGCAATAAAACACTAGTACCCGAGTGAAAGAGAATTTACAAGTTATATTAAGGAAAGAAACTAAATGAAAGCAGTAACATTCAAGGAAGTTATGTATGCAGGTAAACTTGAACTCTAGCCAGGTTGCTCTGTAAATCTGCTTCACTTTTATTCGCCTCATACACTCTAATTCTAGCACTGATGCAGTGCCACTGAGTTCATTTTTTTTTACTATTGATAAAACTGAACTAACCATAGAGAATCACGTCTCATTACTGACAACGGATTTCTTGCAGCATCCTCTGAAGATGGTCCTATCTATTGTCACAGGATACTACTGCAGATGCAGGACTTACACAGTCCAACATTGCAAATGTTAATCCAATAAAAAGAGATTTGTTGCATGAACCTCTCACAGAAGATCTTGCCCTTCCTTATCCCCTTTCCTTTGGAGTATGTACACAATCACCTGTGGTGTCCTGTCTGCTTAGTTAAACTAGAGAAGTCTTCAAAGTGTTACCGAAAACATTTTAATTTTGGGTCTTTTCCACTGCTGCTACTATGAGGATTGTTGCAGAAGGACTGTTAGTACAGATCATGCACCCGCAGCTTCAGTAGCATATTATCCAACTCTGCTTGGGAGCAGATCTAGATACGACAATCATGAAGTGACCTCAGCCTTGCTTCTGGGCTGCCCCTTCTGCTGTTGTAAAAACTAACTAAACCACACAAAACAACATGCTAAGGAAATGTTAAGGAAAATGCTAATGCAGATAAAGCCTGGTTACACACAACAGTTTTTGCATAACTCTCAGAGTAGCTTGCTCTAGTCTTCAGAAGGGGGGACATATAGTTCCTTCTGAGCTTCATACAACACTAAAATTCTCTGGATAGAATACACACATTGGATCAGCTTGACACATTTAGCCTGCGATCTCTGAAGAAAAAAACCTTGTCACTACATCTTGCTCAGAACAGCCACCCTAATATTGAAGGAAACAAGTTTAAGAGCAGTGTTAGCTAAAAACTTCCCATCAAATGTGGGCTGCTTTTTATTGGGAGATGGGCGTGGGGGGGTGTAGGAAGGTTCAACAAGTATGAAATTAGATTTTAACTGAACATCTTTTTCTGTGTTCTTTGAAGGGGAGTAGCATTGATTCACCAAGACACCAAGAAGTTAAAATCCAATTACCTTTTGGGTGAAAGAAAACCCCTTTTTGGTATTGGATTTTTTTGATATTTCCAGCAGAGTCCATTTTTAAAAAGAATTTTTGCCAGTAGGATTCCCCTTTGTCTCGCTCATTTCCTTCAGCATTTTGTGACGTGCTCATACTCCTTTACTTTTTGAGCAGCTCTATTAAAAAATGTAGACTGTCTCTGATGCTACCATAATCTGTTGGTATGACCTTGAGCAGGTTCCTCAGTATTCTTCTACGATAGTTCTTTACCTACAAAATAGGGACAGGTCTTTTACCTCCAGTATGCCTGTTGTGAAGTCACCAATGCAAAGTTTAATAATGTTTGTGAAGTATTTCAATTTTTTCCAGTGAGTAGCACTGAGGTAACCATTTTGGATCCCTCATTTGATCAGCCAAACACATTATAGATGGGTATTCCCTCGCTGCCAACAATGACTGCATCCATTTTGCTTTAAAATATCATGAAGGCACCATTTTTATTTTCTGGCCAAGTGGAATGGAATAATTCATGTCCATGCAGTTTAGTTCTACCTGTCCATAATAGGAATGGATACATGCACGTTACATATTATTCAGAGATGTCCCTAGTTTAATTTGGATCTCACAGACCTATCTGCCTTCTCCCTCTGTACATAAACAGTTTAGGTTTCTGGAACTGCTGCTCTAATCCCTAGTTCCATTACCAAGTCCACAGACTGCTGTGTGGTGTCTGGAAAAGCACAAGCTCTAGAAATGCAAATGAACAGTATGTGAGAGACATTAACTGCTGTAGCTAAACTATATTAAAACTAAGTCAACTACAGTAAAAGACGGGGTTAGAAAGGCTTAGGAGTGCCACTGTCTTTGGCACAAAAGCCTTTCCCACTCTTGATACTGACCATGCCCATTAGCCTCAGAATGAAATTCCAGAAACTGCTCCCTACTGTCAGTGCACCAGTGATCTTCCACCACTCCTCAGAAAGACACAAGAGATCCCTGCCCTATTTCAGAGTGTCTGCAGCCTCTCTTTAGCAGAAACCACACGTCCAAAAGCTTCAAGTTCACAAACACTTTCCCAGGCATATTTTTAATATGTCAAATGGATCAGTTTCTCAGATTATGTGGATTTAGAGGTCTGAGTAAAAAGGCTGTCTGTCACAAATGGTACATTCCCAGCTAAGGGTCGCTAAATAATTGCCTACATGAAAGTCACAGGGATAATGCCTGGCAGCCTTGTGACCACTAAGAAAAGAAGAGCGGGAGTGGATATTGGGGAAGTTTTAGTTCTGCTCCATAATTTTTAGCAATTAAAGAAAGTCACAGCGTAACAAATAGCATTTATGGAAAGAAAATATCTGTGCACGTTTCCCTTTCTTCCATCCCAAAGGTTGACTGGTCCCAGTTAGACTCACCTACTGTTCTCGTGACCTTGGTGAAGGTGAGCAGCACAAAAACACACACAGTCTTCCCAGCAATCTTCATGTCGGCTCCTGCTTTCATGGCTCAGGCAGCTCCGTCACTCCATCCATCCCACTGCCAACCTAGCTGTGGTCATGGGGAGTATTTCTCGCCTGGCAGTGCATCCTCAGCAGCAAACGTCAGTGTTTTCTCTCCCCCATTCCCACTCCTCTCCTCTAGCTGTGCATGCTCCTGATCGACTGGCTCCTCAAAGCTGGAGAGGTTCCTCCTTCTGACTTTTCAGAGCGCTAGGCTTCCTGTGCTGAGAGCCTAGGCGAACGCTGAGGAAACAGGTTGAACAAGTGCCTTCCGTTCATTGGCTCTCCTCACGAGGCTGATGAGTGAAGATAAACTCTGCAACAGAGCTCAGAGGGGGTAAAAGCAGAGGAGATTATTCAAGGCTGAGTTTAATACCAAAAAGGAAATCTTAGTCTTGGGAAGCTAGGGAAGCTAGAGAGAAACTCTTCGTATTTGTCACTACTACTACTACTACTACTACTACTGCTACTTCTTTGTCACTGCCTCCAAGAAAATTCCTCCTCATGTCTCCCTCAAAAAAATAGGCAGTCTCAAGTCTTCTCTGTAAGTGACATTTTTAATGATTTCTCCCTTCAGTAGATACTTAGCTACTGGCAGCGTAGTTCTCGTCCTTAACAAGGCTTTCCAGACCGTGGGGGGAGAAACTGAGTTTTGAGGGGAAAGAAAAGCCTATTTTACATACTTTTCAACATAAATGATACAGAAATTGAAGCTGGCCCACATGTTTCACTGAAAAAAATATTTCGTTTTTTTCAGAATACTGTTGTGTAGGTTATTTTAAAATAATAATGTACCTGTTTCCCCACTTCCTCACTGATCTAGTAATTTCAGATTCAGGGTTTCCTTTCCTTTCTTAAGCCACAGCACTTCCCCAGCACAGTTCTGTGGGCCAGCAGTAGAGAAAAGGCCTCAGCTGTTGAAAGCTTCAAGTCAGAATAATTACCACTGAGGACAGAGACATAGAGGTAAAGACAGAAAACAGATGAAAGCTGGCAGGAAACTGAACTGCTCAGGAGCTAGGACTGCACACCACTTTTGAACATCAGCAAGCTGTACTGACGACTCTAGTTTGATGTTCTGGTAATTTTGTTTGATCAGACGTGTTCAAAAATAGTCTGCATTGATGTTCACTGGAACAGAGGGGTGTGAATTAAGGTCCTGTGTAAATAAGTAAAAAAAAGACTGATAATGATCATATAAAGAAAATCAGCTAAGACAGAAATTCAGCTCAATCATCTTGGTCCCACGATCATCTTATTGACTACAGTTTTGTGTGGGAGGGCGTTCTGTATTCCCCACTTGATTTCCCCACTTGATTTTCCCCACTTGATCTGTTTTCCCCACTTGATTTTTTAAATTCAATTTAACATTTTGACACTCCTCCGCACTGTTCTAAGGTTTTCGATATGCTGTTCACAGTAACACTCTGGTTTATTTTCTGAGTATTTACCGCGATCTAGGAATTAGTAATGCTTGTGAACAGATACCATACCTATATTTTAGACAACGGCATGGAGAGGAAGAAGAGGTGTTTATGTAAGTAGAGGTTAAGATAGAAGGCTGGAGAGAGAAGTAGGCAACATGTAAGCAGTATGAGATCTCAAATGTAAAAGAAATAGTGCTCAAATTTGATGCAAAGACAAGATGAAACTAAGGTGGTGTAAATGTGCAGACGTGGCCTATTGGATAGATGATTGCTGCATGAACGTGAAAAAATGAAAAGATGCAATGGGATAGAGATTTTAGAAGAGAGGAAACTGTCTTCTAAATAAGAAAAGTCTTATGAAAGGTCTCTGCCATTCCTATAGGAATTGATTCAGAATCAGAAGTTAGACAGCTGGATTCTTTTGGTAGGCAAATATTTAAGATGTCATTAAGATGCTCTGGGAGCAACTTTCTGATTGAAGCCTGGGTTTCTAGGAACAAGTGAGGGGCTCATATGAGAAGGTGTGGTGGGTTCACCTTGGCTGGCTGCCAGATGCCCACCAAGCCGCACTATCACTCCCCCTCCTCAACTGAACAGAGGGAAAAAAATACAACAAAAGACTCATGGGTCAAGGTAAGGACAGGGAGATCACTGAACAATTACTATCATGGGGAAAACAAGATGGTCTTTCAGGCAGTGGCATGGTTTACAGGGTATGTTTCTAGCCCACTGGTAGTTGCTTCCACCATGGTGAGTATGTAGCACTTGCCTTGGCGTATTTGTGGCAGTGGTCCAATATAGTCAATTTGCCAGGCCTCACCATATTGAAAACCCAGCCACAACCCTCTATTCCAGGGAGACTTTACTCTTGTGGCTCGCTTGATTGCGGCACAGGTTTCACATTCATGAGTGACCTGTGTGATGGACTCTATCGTCGGCTCTAACCCTCAATCATGAGCCCATCTGTATGTTGCATCTCTCCCTAGATGTCCCAATGTTTCGCAGGCCCATCAAGCTACAAATAGCTCACCCTTATGTTCCCAGTCCAGGTCCACTTGAGCTACTTCAATTTTGACAGCCTTGTCTACCTGTTCATTGTTTCAATGCTCTTCAGTGGCATGGCTTTTGGGCATGTGAGCATCTACATGATATACTTTTAGAGCAATGTTTTCTACCTGCACAGTGATGTCTTGCCACAATGCAGCAGCCCAGATGGGTTTACCTCTGCGCTGCCAATTGGTCTTCCACTGCTGTAGCCACCCCCACAGGGCATTAGCCACCATCCATGAGTCAGTATAGAGATAGAGTACTGGCCACTTTTCTCATTCAGCAACCTCTAGGGCTAGTTGGATGGCTTTCACTTCTGCAAACTGACTGACTCAACTTCTCCTTCAGCGGCTTCAACGACTTGCCATGTGGGACTCCACACAGCAGCTTTCCACTTCTGATGGTTTCCTACAACACAACAGGATCCATCAGTAAACAGAGCATAACGCCTTTCGTCTTCTGATAACTCATTATACGGTTGTGCCTCTTGGGCACAAGCCACCTCCTCAGGCAATGATCCAAAATCTCTGCCTTCTGGCCAGTCCATGATCTCTTCCAGGATTCCTGGGCAGTTGGATTTCCCCAGTCGAGCCCCCTGTGTAATCAATGCTACTCACTTACTCCATGTAGCGCTGGTTGCGTGAGGGGGAGATAGCATAGAGGGGAGGTAGCACAGGCAATCATGGTGCCAAGAGAGAATACACTTCTGTACCAATAACTTCTGACGTGGCTTAAACTCCCTTATATGCTGCTAGTAGAATCATAGAATCATAGAATTGTTCTGGTTGGAAGAGACCTCCAAGATCATCGGGTCCAACCATTAACCTATCACTACCAAGTCCCCCACTAAATCATATCCCTTAGGGCCTCATCTAAACGCCTTCTGAATACCCCCAGAGATGGGGACTCCACCACCTCCCTGGGCAGCCTGTTCCAATGCCTGACAACCCTTTCGGTAAAGAAGTTTTTACGAATGTCCAATCGAAACCTCCCCTGGCGCACCTTGAGGCCATTTCCTCTTGTTTTGTTGTCTGTTACTAGGGAGAAGAGACCAACCCCCATCTCTCTACAACCTCCTTTCAGGGAGTTGTAGAGAGCAATAAGGTCTCCCCTCAGCCTCCTTTTCTCCAGGCTAAACATCCCCAGTTCCCTCAGCCGCTCCTCATAGGACTTGTGTTCCAGACCCTTCACCAGCCTCGTTGCCCGTCTCTGGACACGCTCCAGCACCTCAATGTCTTTCTTGTAGTGAGGGGCCCAAAACCGAACACAGTACTCGAGGTGCGGCCTCACCAGGGCCGAGTACAGGGGGACAATCACCTCCCTGCTCCTGCTGGCCACACTATTTCTGATACAGGCCAGGATGCCATTGGCCTTCTTGGCCACCTGGGCACACTGCTGGCTCATATTCAGCCGGCCGTCAACCAACACCCCCAGGTCCTTTTCCGCCGGGCAGCTTTCCAGCCACTCCCCCCCAAGCCTGTAGCGTTGCCTGGGGTTGTTGTGACCCAAGTGCAGGACCCGGCACTTGGCCTTGTTGAACCTCATACAATTGGCCTCGGCCCATCGATCCAGCCTGTCCAGGTCCCGCTGTAGCGCCTGCCTGCCCTCCAGCAGATCAACACTCCCTCCCAGGTTGGTGTCATCTGCAAACTTACTGAGGGTGCACTCGATCCCCTCGTCCAGATCATTGATAAAGATATTGAACAGAACTGGCCCCAGTACTGAGCCCTGGGGAACACCACTTGTGACCGGCCTCCAACCGGATTTAACTCCATTCACCACAACTCTTTGGGCCCGGCCATCCAGCCAGTTTCCTACCCAGCGCAGAGTATGCCCATCCAAGCCATGGGTAGCCAACTTCTCCAGGAGGATGCTGTGGGAGACGGTGTCAAAGGCTTTACTAAAGTCCAAGTACACAACGTCCACAGCCTTTCCCTCATCCACTAAGCGGGTCACCATGTTGTAGAAGGAGATCAGGTTGGTCAGACAGGACCTGCCTTTCATAAACCCATGCTGACTGGGCCCGATCACCTGGTTGTCCCGTATGTGCCGCATGATGGCACTCAAGATGATCTGCTCCATAACCTTCCCGGGCACCGAGGTCAGGCTGACAGGCCTGTAGTTGCCCGGATCCTCCTTCCGGCCCTTCTTGTAGATGGGCGTCACATTTGCCAGCTTCCAGTCAACTGGGACCTCCCCAGTTAGCCAGGACTGCTGGTAAATGATGGAGAGTGGCTTGGTGAGCACTTCTGCCAGCTCTTTCAGCACCCTTGGGTGGATCCCATCCGGCCCCATAGACTTGTGCGTGTCTAGGTGGCGTAGCAGGTCACTGACCATTTCCCCTTAGACTTCGGGGTTTACATTCTGCTCCCCATCCCTGTCTTCCTGCTCAGGGGGCTGGGTGCCCAGAGAGCAACTTCCCTTGCTGTTGAAGACTGAGGCAAAGAAGGTATTTAGCACCTCAGCCTTTTCCTCATCCCTTGACACTAAGTTTCCCTCCGCATCCAATAGAGGAGGGAGATTCTCCTTAGCCCCCTTTTTATTGTTAATGTATTTGTAGAAAGACTTTTTGTTGTCTTTTACGGCAGTAGCCAGACTAAGTTCTAATTGGGCTTTGGCCCTTCTAATTTTCTCCCTGCATGACCTCACAACATCCTTGTAGTCCTCCTGAGTTGCCTGCCCCTTCCTCCAAAGGTGGTAGACTCTCTTTTTTTTCCTAAGTTCCAGCCGGAGCTCTCTGCTCAGCCAGGCCGGTCTTCTTCCCCGCCGGCTCATCTTTCGGCTCACGGGGACGGCCTGCTCCTGCGCCTTTAAGATTTCCCTCTTGAAGAATGTCCAGCCTTCCTGGACGCCTTGGCCCTCCAGGACTGCCTCCCAAGGGACTCTGCCAACCAGACTCCTAAACAGGCCAAAGTCTGCCCTCCGGAAGTCCAAGGTGGCAGTTCTGGTGACCCTCCTCTTTACTTCTCTGAGAATCGAGAATTCTATCATTTCGTGGTCACTGAGCCCAAGACGGCCTCCGACCGTCACATCACCCACAAGACCTTCTCTGTTCACAAACAACAGGTCCAGCGGGGCGCCTTCTCTCGTGGGCTCCCTCACCAGCTGTGTGAGGAAGTTCTCTTCCACACACTCCAGGAACCTCCTGGACTGTTTCCTCTCTGCTGCATTGTATTTCCAGCAGACATCCGGCAAGTTGAAGTCCCCCACGAGAACAAGGGCCAGCGATCGTGAGGCTTCTCCCAGCTGCCTGTAGAATACTTCATCTGCCTCCTCATCCTGATTGGGTGGTCTATAACAGACTCCCACCACAATGTCTGCCTTGGTGGCCTTCCCCCTGATTCTAACCCACAGGCACTCAACCCTCTCGTCACCATCCTCGAGCTCAAGGCAGTCCAGACTCTCCTTAACATAGAGGGCTACCCCACCGCCTCTCCTTCCTTGCCTATCCCTTCTAAAGAGTTTATAGCCGTCCATCGTGGCACTCCAGCTATGTGTGTCATCCCACCATGTTTCCGTGATGGCAACTATATCGTAGTTTTCCCCTTTCACAACAGCCTCAAGCTCCTCCTGTTTGTTGCCCATGCTCCGTGCATTCGTGTAGATGCACCTCAGCTGGGCTAGTGATCCTGTTGCCTTTGTGGTGGGAGAAGCCCTACTCCCTACATGTCCCATCTCAGGTATTTCCGTGGTTCCTAGCTGGTCGATGACCCCTGCGTCCCTGCTGCTGCACGGGTCTCTCTGTCCTACCTCATCTGAGACAGCTGACCGAAGGGCCTCGCTGGCACGCCATCCCTCATTCATCGGCATGCCTCCCCTAGGCTTATCTCTAGCAAGCCTAGTTTTATCCCCTTCCCCCTTCAAATCTAGTTTAAAGCCCTCTCAATGAGCCCTGCTAACTCCTGCGCTAGGATCCTTTTCCCCCTTTGGGACAGGTTTGCCCCGTCTGCCGCCAGCAGGCCTGGTGCCATGTAAACCAACCCATGGTCAAAGAACCCAAAGTCCTGCCGGTGACACCAGGCTCGGAGCCAGTTGTTGATCTGCTGGCTCCTCCAGTTTCTTCCCTCATCCTTCCCCAGAACTGGAGGGATAGAGGAGAACACTACCTGTGCTCCTGATCCCTTAACCAGTCGCCCCAAGGCCCTGAAGTCCCTCTTGATTGCCCCGGGACTTCTTTTTGCCACCTCCTCACTGCCTACCTGGAAGATCAACAGGGGATAGTATCTCTTTTTCAGTCAGGGCGTAGTGGGCTTCTGATCCTCGATAACCCCAGCGCCCAAACACTAGTGGTCAACTTCAGGTTTCTCCTGATGTTTTCTGCCAGAGGCTCTAGGTAAGACCATGCCCCCCTGCTGCGGTGTAGAGTACATTTTGCACAGCTGGTCCTGTCCGGACAGGCTCAAGAGCTACCACATGAGCTATCTCCTGTTTGATCTGCTCAAAGGCTCGTTGTTGATCACAGCCCCACTCGAAATTGTTCTTCTTTTGGATTACTTAATAGAGAGAGCTCATAAACTGACTGTAACCTGGAATATGCATTCCCCAGAATCCCACGAGGCCTAGGAAAGCTCGTGTTTCTTTCTTGTTAGCTGGTGGAGACATAGTTGCTATCGTGTTGGTCACATCCATAGGGACATGATGACATCTAGAAATCTGAGGAGGGCTGAGTCTGGGAAGTACTGCAACAGTTCTTTCTTCTACCTTGTGAAAATTCTGCTACAGGCAACAGAACTTGGGAAGTGAGATATGAGAAGTCTGTGGCTGGACACAGCTGAAATCATAAATTTACCACAAGAAGTGATGAGTACTTTATTTCTTATTCACTGGAGCCTGTCCTCTCAGTTACAGATTGAGAGCCAGGATCCCACGACAGAGGAACTGACCATGAGAAAGGCCAGAGTGGGACAGAGGATGACCTAGATGGAGAAATAATGCATGTAAGGGAGGAAAAGTTGTAGGGGTTTGCTGGCTGCATCAGTCAGAAATGTAGTGTGCATTTGATGGAAAGGAGGAGAAGGAAAGGGATAAACTGATTGTGATAGCTGAAGCTGAAGCGTGAGACGTAGCTGAGGAAGAACACAAGGCCAACAAGGTGCAATTAAAGACACGCTTTCACTAAGTGCACATTTCCACACAGCAGCAGAGAAAACTCAAGCATTGTTTGTTTAAGGTGCTATGCAGAGCCATCACAGTCTTCCTGGAGACTGAACTTTCCCTGTCTTCTGTGTTCTGAGAGCACAGATCTGGGCTCTGCCTGTGGTTTTCAGTGTGGGTTATTGCAGACCCATTTTATGTTAATTCTCATAATGTCATCAGATATTATTTGACAAAGGCACAGTCTGTGATCTGCTCTGTTTGAAGTGGTTTTACTCAGCCTTAAAGTCCTTGCTGACAGCAGATTCCATGCTAATAACTCATTCAACAAGAACTGCAGGAGATGTAAAGCTGGATTTTAATTATCAAGGTGCAGACAGAAATTAAATTCTTTCCAGTTACTTCATTTCCAATGATAACATGAATATCAGAGTACTGGAACCTCAGCTGGTATAAACTTTTAAGCTGGTCTGGTTCTCTTGACTTCTCATGGAGCTACCATGACTTTCTCCATGCGAGAATTCTCCCTTTTCTCTCTCTTTCTGTGTCAGCTGAGGATCCTAAATCTTGGGACCATACAGATAGTTCAACAGGTTGCACATAAATGAGTAAATCCAACTATCTCTGAAGCTAGGAATGGTTCTGGAAAAGCATCATGATTCTCTGTGTAATGACAGATCTGTTTTACTCACTGAGTAAGTCCTGACCCCAGCAATGAAATACAATGGTTTTGTCTGCAATTTGGTAAGGAAGTGAAATTAAGGCCGGATTATATTATGCAACGGCCTTGTCTGATGTATAGGGCATCAAAACCACTTTAATTCTTTCAGAGATAGCAGTGTGTGTCACACTTGTCAGTGAATTTCCTGTCTTTTGATGACCTGTCTTAGCGCCTAGAACTTGTTACATTTATAATGAAGGAGAAATAATTTCATAAGTTTTATTTGCGTACTCTGTAACAAAACACATTAATTTTGCATATGGGGGTATGTGAAAAAGAAAGCAAAAGTACTGGATAGTATCACTTCTTGTGTGGGTAGATGCAAAACTTCTCCTATATCTACCTTGCTGACGCGCTTTACTCTGACTGACTGTTCATCCAACTATTCCATTTCTTAACTCTAACAGAGTTCATCCAGTCTACCTGGAATATGATTGACAGGTCTGCCCAAAATTTGATTGTCTGAATGGTTGCAATTGCAGACTCTGTAATTTCATCTCTTGCTTTCAGCATACCATGAAGGGCAATGTGCAGTGGTCATTTCCCAGCTCATTGGTCCCACTGTGTGGCACGTCCCCTAGTAGAATGGCATAATGTGGTAGGCTGGATATGGAGATAAAATTTATAAATTTTGTGGCAGAAAAGTGGCATAGTACGCTTATAAAGCCGCTTCCTGGTTGTTCTGTGGTTGGGTGTTGTTTATTCCTGGAAACACCCACACACCTGAAAGTCCTGATGAGAATATGGTTTCTTTTACACAACTCCTACTGGAGGGTAGGTAACGCTGAGGTGATGCCCACATTCCCAGAGTCCCTCTCCCTTCAGGGAAGCTTGCATTTAATAGCAAGACTGAAATTGGAGGACCTGACCTTGAATTCAGTGCTGTTGTGCACCCTTTATACACATGTGTAGGTAAATAAAATATTACTCGTGTTTCAAAGTACTTCTGGGGGAGCTGGGTGTAGGGGCTAAATGTACTAAACACCTCCCTGCAGCCTAGTCTGAAATTCTGCTTTCCATCACTCCTTGGATTCCTGTCTCAGTAACTTCTGTGGGCCATGTCCATGCTGCGCAGTTGTTGACAGTGCAGAGCTTCCTGAGCTGGCTTTCAGCTAGCTTCAGAAATAGAAATGGTACAGTCAAGTCAGCACAGCACTGCACCTAGCCAGGGCACAGCAACTTGTTCGTGCAACTAACTGCTTGACCCGGCGGAGATGAATGATTTCACCCAGATTTCACCTTCACAAAGACGTATCGGCTTACTTGGAGCTAGTTCTGAGGTCACTGACATACGCAGAAGGCACACAGTTCCTGCTGGTATGAAATGTTGTGGCTCTCTCGAAATCAGCATTAAGATCACTAAAATGCACAATGTTCACCTGCCTCAAACTCCTGCACAGGCCACAATGCCTAGGAGCTTCACCTTGTGATTACGTTGGGGTTATGTTCTAGCCTACCTCCCAGCCAGGCTTCCCTTGAACCCTGCTCCAGATTGGGCAAAGAAGACTGGGCTTACTTGGAGAAGCAGATGACTGAAAAGTGGGGAGGAAGTGACTCAGAGGACCGGATGAACTGAGACAGATGTCTGGTGAGAGGAAAGCAGCAGGAACCTCCAGATGAATCCTAGCTCCCCTCTGTGCCAGAGGTCCAAAGCATTGGAGTCAGTCCCTCTTTTCTTTGGTCAGGAGGTTGCACAGAAATAAGCAAGTGTTAAGGCTCTGCTTGAACAATAGGAAGAAGATGTTTCACTTCTCTGATTCCTTAAAATGCTGAAAACCTTGGCTTGAAGAATGAACAGGATATCTTCACTTGACAGCCAAGCCTGAGGCTATTTTTTTTTCCAATGGAGATGCTTCCTAGCAATCTCCCAGTCGAGGGTGGGCAAGCTAAGGATATGAAGGAGGAAGTCCTGCATTTGAACAGCCTTTGCAGCACTTCTAATGATGTGGCCTGGAAATCCGCTAGCTCAGCTAGGTTGGGACTAACCTCTGCACTACCCTGCATGTCATGCTGTGTCTATTATCCCCAGTGTGGCTCCACAGAATACTAAGGCTGTATGTGATATGCCCTCTATTATTTCAAGTAGCTGGAGTAAGGAAACATGAGAAGTCTGTGGGAAATTCTCCCCTGACATAGATCAACAGAGGTTAGTGGAAAGAAGCTGGCGTATGGAGACATTTGCAGGGTGTAGAGACATTTATTTCATTTCCTGCAACAGATGCTACACATGTAAGCAGAAGCAGGAGATTCGTCTGCCTGAGTTGGGGTTTGGACAGTTATTTCTGTCTTATTTTGCTTAGTAAACAGCAGTAAGGCTGAGAGAAGATGATTCTGATGGAACGGACATTTCTAGTGAAGAAATTGAAGTCCAGCATCAGATTATTCACAGAAAGGTGCAAGATACTTTCTAATCTTCAGGAGATAGGTATTGGTTTAAATGACAGTACATAAAGCTTAATATCTGTTTCAGTAGTGCGCCTGCATTGTTCCAATTCCTAATGTTTCCACAATTCATGATTAGCTAATGTTTTATGGAGTCTTGCTTGTTTTCTTATTTCAGCAATATCTGGTGATAAGGACATATGCAGCCACTTGATGCACTGAATGAAAAGTTACTTCCTTTTCTTGCCTTGAAGTTGGTATGAAGTGAGGCATCCTGCTGTTCTTGCATTGTGGGGATCAAGGGAAACAGAAACTAATTTCTAGTCATAATAATAATAATAATAATAATAATAATAATTAGCTATCCAAGCTTGAATCCTAACCTTTCTGCCTTTCTTCTAAAACCTCTGGTTTCTCTCCTTTTCTATTCAGACTGCATTTAACAACACCTGAAGAAAAAACGGAAGGAAGTGAAAAGAAGCATATGATTCAAATCTGACGTATCTGATGGTGCGGGATTTCCTAATATATGACTGGGTTTTTAAGGCCACTGTGAAATGATAGACTGCAGTTTAGGAGGGATTCCTGTGCAAAACATTCCTCACTACATTTGGAGAAAGAGATGGAACTGAAGGTGTTGCCAGGTCTGAATGTTTCCTGTAACTTTAAAAAGCTACAGTCTTTCCAAAGTGTGATCAAGGAATGCAGTAATGGGTCTTGTATGTATGTGTGTGTGTATTGCTGCTGTTACTGTCTATAGAAAATTTCAGTCAATCATGGACCATTTATGTGCAGGAAGGTCACAATATTGATTAAAAATACATGCTAGGTTCATTGTCGTTTTCTGCACCTGCATCAAAAGGGCTTCCCAAAGACAGCTATACTTCCACAAAGAATTAGCAAAACCTCAAGTTGGCCATCTAAAATTATTATTTGCCGCAACTTACTTCTGGACACTAGAGAGGAAACCTCTCTCAGTTCCTCTGGTTTATTAGCATAGCCTGTCTTCTCTGTGAAGTTCAGCTTACCACAGAGACATCCACAGGAATCTCACAGCTCAAGATCATTCTTAAACTGTATAAATTACATTGAGATCCACCATGACATTCATCCATCAGGAACACAGCAGTCATGGAGGGTTGAAATTAGTCTTTTTTTCATAAAACAAAAGCCATCAGGAATCAATGCTAAATCAGCATTGTATTAAAACTTTTGGACAGAGGTAAGTGGAACTTCAGGGGACAGGAGATGGAGGCAGGCACCTTTCCTCCAGCTTCACTAACTCTTCCCCATTGTCCAAGTGATCTGATCTCACAGGTGGGGTATGGGGGTTGCAGGACTTCTTCCTAGGGCACTTATCTCCACAGCCAAAGCAAGTAGTGTAGAAGTTGCTGTGACTCTCTCCTCTCTGACTCCCTCTCCTTGCCAAAACCCCACTCCTGCTCCCCTCTACCTCTGTGACCCACTGACATGATAGCTCCATTCTCTTACGTTGCTTGGAAAGTGCCACCAGCTGGGATATAGGAGTCTTCACCTTCCTTTGCAGTGATGGAGCAGAGAAGACATGAGAGAGAGAGAGAGATGGCATCCTATTTCACAGGGCACCGAGACAGTGTTATATGTGCTTTGTGGTACTACATTAATGTTAGCGGCTAATAACTGCAACCGGGACATGGTTGTACTGTGCGCCTGTTTCCCAACAGTATCAAGTACACCTTTGTCTAATATGGTTGAGCAATGGGACTAGAAATGGGAAAGCAAGCTTTTCTTTTTAGGTTCACCACCATCAAATTGGCCAAAAGCATTCAGTGATATATCTTGTCCTGAAAAGGCCAAACTTTTCAAGCTAAATGGGGATAAATTCATTAGTTTCAGTGAAGTTTTGCCTCAGGGTTTGAAGCACCTTCTGTGAAATAAACTGACAGGTTATCTTGATTTGCACACATTCATTTCCTCAAACATATCAAGAAATCCCTTTTGGGAAGCTCTAATCCTTTGGTTAGATAGTTATAATAGTATATAAACAAACAAGTAAATGGAAATATGGGAGATTAAAAATGTGATCTGATCACCACATGCAAATATGTGCACAGGGGAAAAGTGCAGGTGGTAAAGGACTTTTTCATTCAGTGAAAAAGGCGCAACACCCACCAAGCTACAGCCAGTCAAATTCAAACTATAAATCAGCCATGTATTTTTAACAGTGAGCATGACTAAGCGTTGGAACAAACTACTGTAGGAAATGATGATTCCCATGCCTCGTTTCCTTCAGGTAAAGACTAGCTGCCTTCTTAGAAAAAGTGCTCTACTGGAGCCTGGGTTATCTCACCACAGAGAATGAGTACTAGTACTACCTCTACTAAGATGAAGAACAGGACACACAGGAAATTTGAAGCACCCTTTATTCATACCTATTCACTTTTCCCAGGATCGATCTTAAACACCTTAGTGAATTGTGTAGCAGTGATGAACCTACTCTGTAGGTGATTAAGGGAAAGTTACGGGTTGTCAGCTTTAGGCTTTTGCCCTGCACTGCTATTGATTCTTCCAGTGAAAGAAAGATAGCTATACTGGGGAAAGGAGACTAAATTGAAAAATAATACGAAACTAAAAATTTCTTCAAGGCCATGAAAAGTCTGAGTGAGGACATAATCTCTGGATCTTGTACCATGTTTTGCCTTATCTCATTTCTGTGTGTCTCCTTCCAAAGGGTGCTGATAAAAGCTTCAGCAACCCCTAGAATCTGAAATGGAGAACAGGATCCTTTGTCTCCATTCCAGCAGCATGTATCTTATTTTCTGAAGAAAATGTTTTTCCATGAAAGAGGGCTTTCCTAGCATCAGATCAGATTGGGCTGTCACCCGTAAATTTGGAAGGTTTGGAAATATTCCATATTATTCAGATAACTTCTGTGCTGCATTTACCTCTAATATGATCAACTCCCGTGCCACTAACTTTCAGAAAAAAGACACAATTTATATTTAATAAAGGAAAATCCTGATCTAGTTGAAAAAATGTTTAGCATTTGAGGATTTCCCCACAAGGGGATTTTTCCTTACAATTATGTACTGGGTGTATGTGGGAAGGTTTGGTAGTGAGGTAGTTGACACACTGTAGACACAGCTGAGCCCATCAGCAAAGCTGGTGGTGCCTCTGTGAAAACACATTTAAGAAAAGGCAGAAAACACCACATAGGGGAAAAAAAAGAGTGAGAAACAGCAGAGGAAACACTAAGGTCAGAAGAGGAGGAGGAGGAGGGGTGTTGCATGGTGCCAGAGCAGATATTTCACTGCAGCTCATGGAGGACCCACGTGGAGCAGAGGAAAGGTGTGAGGAGGAAGAAGCATCAGAGAGGAACTGCTTTGTACTGGCTGTAACCCTGCATCCCCCCTGTGCCTCTGGGGAGGGCAGAGGAGCTGGGAATGAAGTTTAGCATAGAAAAGGGAAGAGGAAACTGTTTTAATGTTTGTCTTCTTGTTTCCCACTACCCAAATTGCTAATCAAATTCTTATTTTAATTGGCAATAGATTAATTTTCCCCCAAGTCAAGACTGTTTTGCCATGAGGGTAATTGATAAGCAATCTGCTTGTTTTCATCTTGACTGATGATTTTTCTCATTCCTAGTCTTCCTATTTTCTCCTTGTCTACTGCTGAGGGTGTGGGTAGTAAGTGAGCAGCTGGGTAGGCATTTGGTTGTTAGCCAAGTCTAGTCCATCACAGTTGTGTTAGGCATAAAGTAGTTCAGTTATAATTGGTTTAATTAAGATGTGCAGAATCCAAAATAATCTCTTGTATAACTCCAGAAAGGTCAGTTTATTCATCAAGCCTTGATTTTTCCTGATGTCATGGTTTAACCCCAAATGCTAACTGAAATACCACGCAGCTGCTCACTCACTGCCCCCCTCCCCAGTGGGGTAGGGAGGAGAATTGGAGAGAAAGGAAAACTCACGGGTTGAGATAAAAGCAGTTCACCAGGACAGCAAAGGAAAAATATAAAAATATATTAATAATTATGATAATAATAATATATATGGATAATAGAATATATATAAACAAACGATGCACAATTTCTCACCACCCGATGACTGATATAGCCCATCCCGAGCAGCAGTCAGGAGCAGGGGTATTCCCCCCCCAGCTATCCCAGAACAGCAAGTTCCAGAGAGAGCAGGCGAGGGAATGAACAGCTGAACGAACGAACAAAAAGGCCCAAACAAACAGGAAAAAAAAAAAAAAAGGAAAAACAAGGAAACAAAAAGCAACCCAAAGGGAAGCTTAAGGATTAAGGCTCTAAGGGAAGTGGCCCACCGGCTGACCCTCACTTATACTGGGCATGACATCTATGGTATAGAATACTCCCTTTGGCCAGTTTGGATCAACTATTCTGGCTCTACCCCTCCCAAGTTTTTGCCCATGCACATTAGCAAAACCTGGGAAACTGCAAAATGTCCTTGGTCGTTTAGCAGCAACCAGCAACATCAGTGTGCTATCACCATTCTTCTCACACTAAATCCAAGACACAGTAGCTGCTGAAGACAAAACTAGCTCCATCCCAGCCTAAACCAGGACACCTGATAGTCTCTATGTTTTCAATGTGTAGGATGGAATTTCCTGATTTCATGGTGTTGTTCTTGCCACTTTCTGAGGAAGGCAGGAGACTTGATCTGGGGGGTTCAGGATAGGTAAAGATCTCTCTTCCAGTTTTGCTATTGGCTCATTCTGTCACCTTCATTTTTATAAGTGAATTGTAAACACTGCTTCTGCCTTCTGAAGCTCAACTCCCAAGGCTACATATATTATATACATACAATGCTTATGTTATGATGGGGATGCATGTATTGGAAATTGAGAACAAATGGGCTTCTCCCATGTAAGCAGACTTGCTAACCTACACAGTCATTTTTTTCTGATACTAATACATGACTAGGAATCAGCCCTGCTTGCTACACCAGAACAAACGATGCCTGTCTGCACAGGGAAGTACCAGCCTCCATTTAGGCGATGTACGATTAAGAACAGCACGGGGGGTATGGCATCTATATGATCTGGAAAATAGAGCCTTGCTAGTCCTGAAGATTGAAAAATCATTTCTCAACTTGCTGGTCACAAATCATATGACTGCAAGAGAAATGTGTTTGCTTGGGTGGTTTTGCTCTGTAACAACAACGGCTGAAATAAGAGATCTCAGAACCATGTGACTCCAGCTGGAGCAGAAGAACTCTAAATATCACTTAATTTGGGGAACTTGGCAATACTGAGAACACTTCAGGTGAAGAAAAGAACATGATGGTAAAATTCTGGTAGTTACAATAAATTTGGCTTTCTGTGTTTTAATCAGGTCGGAATTTCTAAACTAGATATTGGTGAATACAAGTGATGACATTTGAAATTTGCATCTCTCCAGTGCTCAGCAAGCTTGTCTGGACAGTAATAAGGAAGAGGCAGTGAGTCAGAAGCTCAAAAATCATAATTTGGGGACTAGCAATGATGTATTGCCTCACACTGCTCTGTTCTTTAGAAACTGCTGTAGCTGCTCTTTGGGATGAAAGGAGAACAAAACAGCACTAAAATCCAGGAAATACTGCAACTTGAATTTTGATGAGACAAAAGGGTGGTATTGAGCAGAGCATTCTAAGCTTCCCACTTTGGGATGACTTTCTGAACCTTGTGCCCTTTGATTACGATCACAAATTACAACTTGAGCTCTGTAAAGAGCAACTGTTTACCCTGATAAGCTATAAATACCAACAGCAGCTTACTAATGAGTTTGGCACTGTTGTCAGTGAGTGTGCAGCAGAAGTACAGCAGTTTTTCTTCTCCCAAAATCACTTTGTCAATAGATTGTTGTGATCCAAATAACTGCCTAAACTGAGTACAACTTCAGATTAAATCTTCTGTGATTAAATATTCTGCTTGCTTTCAAGGTAGGTTGGGATACATACATGGTTTATTTCATTATCTAGACCAGCTGAAGTTTCCCAACTTTTCTTTGCCAAGACTTGGTTCAGTAATACCATCTAGAAGATAGCATGACTGCATGTGAAATGGCATATACAGTTATTGCCTTGAAATCACAGAGGCTTTTTGGCACATATTAATGTTTGATTTCTGTGAGAATCAAATGTCTAAATCTAAGTCCAGAAGGATCAGAACAAAGAGAAAAGGCAATGGAGAACACTTTGCAATGTGGAGTTCAGCCCAGGCTCTGCATCCTACAGATAGCCCGAATCTTTTCACAGGTGCTGTCTTGCTGAGTAAAAATAATGATCTGAGAAGTCAAATCCTGTGACCACCTTAAAAATAACTGTCCTTCAGACAGCTGAAGTAAATCAGATTTCTTGCATTGCTCTCCACATTCAGCATGGACTTTCTACCTGATAGAGTTGGCCATCCGTACCATCCGTGAGAAGAATACTTCTGCAAAGTTACCAGCTGCCTTTTCTCCCTGGTTGGGTTTCTCTGCTGATAAATGTGTCATGAGGTCCTGTTTCACCAGAAATACTGAAAGACCAGAAATTACTTTACAAGAAACATCTCATCTATGTCGCATGGTTCTCCCATTGTATCTACTTACATTTCACCCTACTTTTTCAGCTATTCTACCAGTAGGATCTAAGAGATGGGTGTTATATTTCTTCTAGAGGAGAAAACTGTCCCTTTTTCTCCAGTCTATCCCATGGGTTTTGCTAGAATTCACAGCGACTGGAATGGTTTTTAATCTCTTTCCCAGTTGTTTCAAAACATGGTATCTGATAGTCATTATTTTCTCATTGCCCAGTGCATAAAACAAGACAGTGTGATAATGGGCATTTGACTTGTGAATGACTTCAGTAGAAGATTAAAAAAACCCCACTCTAGTTGCTCTTTCATTTCCACCTTGTGTCAAACCAGATGATGCTGCCCTCTTTCAGAAATACATTTTTGGATGGAATGAAATACTTTATTCAACCCAAAGCAAAAGATTTTATCAGTTCGAAGGAGTGGGATGGGGGCGGGGGGGGGGGGGGCGTGTAAAAGTATTTTGAAGGTCTACTTCCTGTGAAACTTTAGGAGAAAGCATGTACCACTGTATGATTTTTACCTAATGTAATTGCTTGAATAGGTATGGCATAGTGATTGGTCATCATTATATGTAATTTATTTTAAAATATTTAAATCAAAAGGTTTATTAATATTTTTATCCATCCTGACATTCACCTGCATTAGACTCCTGTAAAGATTCATCTTGTCTAAGAAAGGTAAGTTCATTCTTCTGTACATTTGAGAATAAGAAAAATGAGACAGAACAATTTAATGAGATTTTTCTCATTAAATCCGAAGATTGAAGAATGTAAGCATCATAAGAATTGCTGTTTGAACCCCATGACATAAAACCTGAAATAAGCAGAACTGAGTTTGCTATGAGGAACATTGCCTCAGATGTACTTGATAGCTGTGATTTAACTCATTGTTTTCAAATACAGGATTGAGTTTGTAGTTGCCTCTCAAACCAGTGTATATGAAAGGGCTTGTTCTACAGGAAAACAGGCACAGTTTTACTGTGACATGGTATATATAGGACGGACTTCCATAATTAAATATTTTTCCTGGTGGAACGGGCTACCCACCTGCAGAAGCTGAGACTCACTGGTTTAGAGTTGTTTAAGCTTGCCCTATTTCACAACAGTGTTGCATTTTGATGACACTATCAGGCAACACATGAAATGAATAAACTCTATTTGATGCAATGTAAGATAACATTCTGATGCACAGATGTTAAGCAAATTACTTAATAGGAAAAAGTTCATATGCAAGAGTGGAAATACCACATGCAGTAAAAACAAACAAGGGCCAACCAGCCTACTGATGGAAAGACAGATAGTTTGACACTTAGTTCTCCTAAGTTTTTCTCCTCCCTAAAGGCTGTTATGCTAATGCCAGCAGGAGGATGGTTAAATTCCAGAGGAGCTGGATCTCTGGCTAGCTCTTTCTGTCATATCATCCAATTATCCTGGAGCACGTTTATCTTTGGAAGAGTGGCTCTGCTTGTGACTGCTACTGATACATTGGGTTAATGCAGCACTTATTCCCTTGTCAATTGGGATAGACATTTGGCCTACATACCATTTCAGGAAGCATTGTGACCCTTCCTCAACTGGCCTCCGCAACTTCTGTTTCCCATACCTCATTCGAGGGGTTCTGACCCAGTCTCTGATGTGATCTCAGTGTCTGGTTAAGACCTGACAAAGTTAGAAAGAAACAGCCTGGGCACAGAGCTCTGGCCCTGGTGAGTAACAGTGCTGTTTTCTAAAGAACGGTCTGACTCACCTATTGCACTGTGGTCATCCTCACACAAAGCACAAGCAGTTTTTGCACTCAATATTCAAGCCTGCTCTTGTCTCTGTCTCAGATGGGTCTTCCATAGAGTCTGGCTTGTGCCAGATTCCTGTTGTGCCAGAACATCTTCAGCAACCAGAGTCACTGCTCTTTTTGCTACTGTGCATGACTCCCCCATTATTCTGGCAGATTGGGTCCTTGAAGCTGGAGAGCTTCCACTCCCTGCCTTTTTGCAGAGCTGGGCTTCCTGTACCTTCTTTGCCTTGCCTCTCCTCACGCGGCTGATCTGTGGCTGATAAACCCCACAGCAGAACTCAAATGGGGTAGGAGTCTCTTCTCGTCTGTGTTTTCATATCAGAGAGAGTTTTCTTATTCTGACTAGGGAAGAAATATATTCTCTGTTAGCACTGGAAAAAGCTAAATTATACAGTCCCTCCCCAACCCTTCCACAATAGTGATAACAGTATACGTCCTTTTACATTTCTGTTGTTGATTGCTTTTTCCAGCGAAGAGGTGCTCAGGCATTAGCAGGAGTGGAGTTCTGAGCCCATGTCCAAAGAAGCCTCCCAGGTACTTTGAGAGAACATGAGGAATGAGGTAGAGATGATGGACACCTGGCACATTTTCTCTCAGGCTTGGGAACTGGTACCAATCCTGTTCCATATGCCTGTTCTAGCGCATACTGTCTATCTCTGGAAAATTCAACATAATCAGAAGCAAAACCACGTAGAGCCTGGGGAGCTCTGAGCATGTATCAGGCCTATTTGTCCATTGGATCCTTGCCTAAGTGAGAGCTATGCTAGAAAGAACCCTGTATTTTTTTAAGTTGCTAC
This sequence comes from Phoenicopterus ruber ruber, assembly GCA_009819775.1. NCBI lineage: Eukaryota > Metazoa > Chordata > Aves > Phoenicopteriformes > Phoenicopteridae > Phoenicopterus > Phoenicopterus ruber. Next base: position 93,876,315 of record CM020215.1, on the reverse strand, counting down.
TGCCCCTTCTGTGACCTGCCAGTTATTCCAGGCCCCACAGGATATCTTATGCCTCTGTCCTTGCTCCCCATCTCTAAAATACTAATGCTTACCTCAGTGGTAGAGGGTGACTTGCTTAGATACCAGATTAAAGATAACTTCTGACCTATAAAGGCCTTGATCAGCAGAAAGTTCTCTCTCTGAGGGCATCCTGCACATTAAGATGATGTGGGTGGGATTCTGTGTAATCCTCTGGGACAAACTGGCAAGTAATAATGAATTAGAGTAGTAATAATGCATTGGAGTATGTAGTCAGATCTTTGCTACTTCCTAGGTAAAACTGTTTGCGTTCACTTCAGTCTTGAAGGTGGTGACTGGACATTTTTGGTAGGGGAAAACTGAAGGCAATTTCTGGACCTCTTGGGAAAAGTCTGCTATTTATTTCTCTTACAGTTTGTCCTAGACAGCATCTAACCAATTTAGAGAAAACTGTAAACAGTGAACAGAACATACACAAAAGATAAAACAAGGTTACTGGTGGAATCAAATACAGCAACTACTCAGAGGATGTTGCTGACATAAAGTATTTCTCTGATAGCATCAGAAATCACGACAAGGCCCACAGTCTCAGTGAGTCAGGACACTGAAGAATGATATCCACAAAATCTACAGTATAGCCTTTGCCCAGAGTATTCTTAGCCAGTAACTTCTCAAAGACACCTAAGTAGATCTTGAAGTATAAACTTCTCTTGTGACCAGGGAATGGCTCCTCTTGTGCCTGGGCAATGCCAGGTGTGTATCCTCTGTATGACTGCACGTGAACTCACAGGTTGTTCTGCTGGAGAGAAAGGAAAAAAAAAAAAAAAGATTTATAATAACCAAGGACCTTTCAGCTGCAGCAGGACCACTTTCACTGTGTGAACTTGATCTTCATGTTAATTTAAAATATATATTTTCAGGCCAGCATGGCTTTCTGCTACCGAATTCTTTGTGGCTTTCAGTCATGCAGTTACAGTACCACAAGAACTAATAGCAACTCCAGTTTAGGCCCTGTGAAGTGCTTTATTGTGCTGCTTCTCAGTACAAGAGGAAAACGTTCTCTTTGCTCTGATGGCTGGTTTACACACCACACTTTGTAGGGTTTAGACTGCTTAGCAACTGTACTGCCTACACAGGCACACACAGATAAACCTGTATGCCTAGGTGGTACCTCTTAGCAGGTTTTGACTTTTCTTCAAAAGAATACTTCATAAAAAATGGATGTGGCTGTGCAGAAGCCTCTTTTAACTAACAGTCAAAATTACTGACTGTATCAGGTGGAAATCTGGCTCATGCCCGTGTTCCTAGCTATACTGCTGACAAGAGAGTGGCTGTGAGGGAAAGAGCATGAGAATGTTGAGGGACAGGGAAATATCAAGACCTTCAAATCAGACCGTAACAGGTTGTCTCAGCCTCTGCCTCTTGCTGTATCTAGTTGTCAACGTGGTCATTCTCCTGCTTATAAGAGAAGAGCTTGGTATGTCTGGGCATGTGATCACACTGGGCAAAAAGAACAAAACAGAGAGGTTTTTATCCAACACAGCCATATTATGGTTTCTGTGGAAATTCCCAACACTGGTTGCGACTTCATGTGTCTCAGTGATACAAGGACAGAATAAAATGGAGAAAATATCCACAGTATCTGCTTGTTCCCAAAGAACAGTTTGATTTATTTATGTCCCAGAAGAAAGAACAACTGTAGAGTTTCTCTGTAGAAAGCATCCTTACAATTTCTCCCTTCTGGAGGGGGTCAATCACTGACAGATTCGAGGCCTCTCAGACACTGAGGGAGATACTAAATGCTTAATAAAATGGAGCCTTTTCTACTTTGAACACAGGCAATTCCAGTACGGAACCTGTGCAGCGCTCTTCCCCATCAATGGCTAGCTCTGTGCTGACAGGCTAGAATACGGGGTTAGCTAGAAGTATTTGCCACTGGTAATGGTGTTGACACAGCTAGAGCCAAAAGCAGAAAGGCTAGTGCATGACTTTCTGCTTCAGTCATTAGCTCTACTGGTTTTGTCCCATTTTCTGAGAAAACTGTCTCTACATGGATTACTTCTGTAAATGGAACCCAAAGATCCTGGTGCCACAGCCACCCAGGACAGCCACTGACCCACACAGGACAGCCAACAGTTAGGCTTTGTTTTCCCGGTGCTTCTTCCTTGTGATCTTTCTGGTACACAGTCTTATCTTTCAGCGTAATGTGACATACAAAGAAACAGACTTTTCAGGCAAGTTTCTAAAGCAAGCTCTTTCTACTACGTGGGGTGGGGGGGGGTCACAGAGACTAAAGTGGGAATACTTGTTTGTCACTCTTCCTCAGTTTTCTTTGCTCTTCAGCAGTATTTGGGATTTGGATTGATGGTCATGGTTATAGGTTTCTTCTTTAGATCACTTCTCTTCTGGACTTTTCCTCTGACCCCTAGAGGCTCATTGTGGTTTTCTGTCATGGCAAACCTAGCAATCCTAAATTCCCCTGACTTAGGAAATGCAACAACTGTTCTTCTCTGTCCAGCTATACAAAGGGCTGTGTCGCTGTCACTCCGTTACCCTTTTCTGAAACAGCGGGCCCAGCCCTTTGTTTTTATTTTGTTCCTACTTATAGGCTTGGAATTGGTTTGAACTCAAATTTATACAGATACCTTCCTGTCTTTAGAAATCCTTCTGTTTCAAAATTATATATGCTCTTGCAAAGACTCTTAGGGTCTGGGTCTACACTCACATTTCTGTGTATAAAGTCTTATAGCAACACTGGACTATACCTGTACTTTCATTCTCTGGAGCTCATGTGTGTTCCTTTGGGAAGAAAGATTCAGTGAATAGTGCAGTGCATATATGAATTGTACATTTACAAAGTTGTGCTGGTTTTGGCTGGGGTAGAGTTAATTTTCTTCATAGTAGCTAGTATGGGGCTATGTTTTGGATTTCTGCTGAAAATAGTGTTGATAATTCAGGGATGTTTTAGTTATTGCTGAGCAGTGCTTACACAGTCAAGGCCTTTTCTGCTTCTCACACCACCCCACCAGTGAGTCAGCTGGGGGTGCACCAGAAGTTAGGAGGGGACACAGCTGGGACAGCTGACCCCATCATGCTCAGCATATACAGCTGGGGGAAGAAAGAGGAAGGGGGGATGTTTGGAGGGATGGTGTTTGTCTTCCCAAGTAACGTACAACGTGAGTGGAGCCTGCTTTCCTGGAGACGGCTGAACACCTGCCTGCCCATGGGAAGTAGTGAATGAATTCCTTGTTTTGCTTTGCTTTCATGTATGGCTTTTACTTTACCTATTAAACTGTCAACCCATGAGTTTTCTCACTTTTACCCTTCTGATGCTCTCCCCCATCCCACTAGCAGTGGAGTGAGCAAGTGGCTGTGTGGTCCTTAGTTGCTGGCTGGGGTTAAACCATGACAGTCCTTTTTGGTGCCCAATGTGGGACTTGAAGGGTTCGAGATAACAACAGATTGATGGGAATGTGCTAGATAAAATTTATAGCTCTTATTGCTGTTCAGCTATCAATTGACAGCCTCCTATGCTTGCCATGAGGCTTGCTTGCCTTCACAGAATCATAGAATCACAGAACGGTAGGGGCTGGAAGGGACCTCTGGAGATCATCTAGTCCAACCCCCCTGCTAGAGCAGGGTCACCTAGAGCAGGCTGCACAGGACTGCGTCCAGGCAGGTTTTGAATATCTCCAGAGAAGGAGGCTCCACAACCTCCCTGGGCAGCCTGTTCCAGGGCTCTGTCACCCTCACAGTGAAGAAGTTTTTCCTCATGTTCAGGCAGAACTTCCTGTGTTCCATTTTGTGCCCGTTGCCCCTTGTCCTGTCACTGCGCACCTTACTGTATATTAGAGTCTAGTGCTCGTTAGTGGCTGTTTTCTGCTTTCACTGCTTGCTGTACTGCTTATCACCTTACTCTGCTGTGCCCGGGAACACTTTGATAAGAGCAATGGCGATGCGCCTGGGCTGGCAGATGGCCAGGGCATCGCTGCTGTTTCTGCGCTGCTCTACTGAACAGGCTGGAACTCCAGTGTGAACTCGAGTCAAAGGGACTGTGACCTGTGGATGAGTCCACGTGGGAGCAGGGCACCCCGAAGCATCTGGGGCTGTGGATAAGCCCGTGCTGCAGCAGGTACTCCTTGAAGCATCAGTGGATGTGCATGAGGTCATGCTGGAACACCTCAAAGTGTGTGGCCATGGATAAGCCCACAACAGAGCACGTACAGCCCTGGAGGGACTGTAGCTGCAGGTAAGGCCATGCTGGAGCAGGTGTATCTTTGAAGGGATTATGGCCCATGGATAAGGCCACACTGGAACAGGTGCACCTCAAAAGCACCTGTGGATGTGGATAAGTCTATGCCACAGCAGGTACACTCCTGGAGAACTGTGGTTCATAGATAAGGCTCCACGTGGAGCAGGTACGCCCCTAAGGGACTGCAGTCTGTGGAAAAGTCCAAGCCAGAGCAGGGACAAGGGGAGGAGTTCATTGCAATGTTAAACCCTATAACCTGGCCCAAAGGGACCAGGCGTGGAGATTGTAATGGATATACCTTTAAATTGTTGTAGCCCATGATTTGAGTTGCAAGTTATAGGAAGTACTATAGCAGGAACCACCTGAACCAATGGAGGATGAGCCTTACAAGAAGCAGTGCAAGTGCAGCAGCGACCCGACCTGAGCTGGCTTTGGTGCCCAGTAAGTCCAAGCAACCCACCAGCTCTCCTGTCCTGAGTGACCACCATAACAGATGGAGCCCAAAGTCATGGACTAAATTAACTCAGTGGACATTTTGTGGACATCTGTGGACATTTTACAGACATTTTACAGGGGTGGTCCATAGACTAAGGGAATGATATCTGTGTATTATCAAAGGATGGGAAGAGGGTGGTGGTTAAATGAGGATGCATTGGATAGTGTGGGACCTGAGCATGACGTAAATGGTATGGAATAGGGGGTGGAGAATGTGCTGGTTTTGGCTGGGGTAGAGATAATTTTCTTCGAGTAGCTAGTATGGGGCTATGTTTTGGACTTGTTCTGAAAACACTGTTGATAGCACAGCGATGTTTTAGTTATTGTTGAGCAGTACTTACACAGAGTCAAGGCCTTTTTTGTGTCTCACCCTGCCCCACCAGCGAGGTGACTGGGGGTGCACCAGAAGCTGAGAGGGGACACAGCTGGGACAGCTGACCTCAACTGACCAAAGGGAAATTCAATATCATGTGTCATGCTCAGCTATAAAGCTGAGAGAAGGAAGGGGGGGATGTTCGGAGGGATGGTGTTTGTCTTCCCAAGCAACCATTACGCGTGATGGAGCCCTGCTTTCCTGGAGACGGCTGAACACCTGCCTGCCCATGGGAGTAAATGAATTCCTTGTTTTTTTTGCTTGCGTGCAGCTTTTGCTTTACCTGTTAAACTGTCTTTATCTCAACCCATGAGTTTTCTCATTTTTACCCTTCCGATGCTCTCCCCCATCCCACCAGGGGGGAGTAAGCAAGCGACTGTGTGGTGCTCAGTTGCTGGCTGGGGTTAAGCCATGACAAAAGTCTTGTCCCTTGATTAATTTTGGCCAGGCCTTTATGGGACTCAGGATAGCATATGACTAACAGAAAGGCAAACGCTGCCAAACATTAACTGCCTGATCTAAGATATGTCATTGCTACTGCTTTTCAAATGAAAGATTTTCTACACTTTCTGGTATGAGTAAAATGTTATTGAATTATTGATCTGAGCTATAAATGTAAAGGAAAAAAAATCAAATATCAGGCTGAGGCAGACATCTACCACAGATAATTCCAGCCCAAACTCATAATATTTGGCAGTTTTATAAATTGTAGAAACCAGACTCTTATAGTGGGAACAGTCACACACTCTTAAGAGCTGACTATCAGTCCCACCTACAAGCACCCACCCATGCTTCTGCACAGTACTTGCATAAAGCCTACTTGTGAAAAAAAAACACAGTATAGTTTGGTCAGAGGAAAAGGCTTTTCCTCCTACTCATGTTTCAGGGGCTTCCTTCCTAGATTAAAGCTTTTTTGCCTCTCTTTTTTATCTAATCCCTCTCCAAAGTGACAAGTTCTACTTAGCAGAAGGCCCTGAAGTCACTCCTATGACTTCCATTAGTCATACTGCATGAAAGGAAAGGGTCTGTGGATTAAGGTGCCACACTGTCTGTAGCATAACCTGAGATCAATCTTGTACCAGATTTCAGACTTCCTGTTTGCTGTTTAGTAGGTAATTGCATGTAGTTTTCTAACTATAATCACATGCCTATTAAAACTGCTATTGTGTGAGTAAACACACTGGAGATGAAGAGGTGCTTACCTAGCAAGGTATTGCTAGTTTGAGATAGGTAGAACGGAGGTCACTGGGGAGCTCACATGCTGAGAAGATGTGGGTGGATTTTTCATAATCCTCTGATGGACAGATACACTGAGTAAAAAATAAAGAACCTGTGGTCACAGATTTGCTGTCTTGCAAGTAAGCATGTGTGGCAGAGGAAGGCTTGAAACTTACTGATCTCGGTTTGTTTTAGTAATGGAAAGTTAGAACTAATGGCTGGTTTTCTCACAAGAAGCTCCACCTACTTCTTGCTCACTTTGTACTATTAGTGTAAACATATTACATCAAGAAGATGATAGGGGAAAAAAAGGCAAAGAAAATCATATGTTAAATGCACATTATTAAAGGCTTGAAAATGAAGCAGTCAGAAGAAGTAAGGAAAGACCCAAACATTGCCCAGCATATGTGCATTATTTTACAGTCTGTAATTCGTCACAATGCGACAGGGTACACAAACCACAAGGAAAGACTATCCAGAAAGAATTAATGAGGGGCTGCACTATTTTGCCCAGCTGTGGCTGGGCATTTGCTGGAATGGCCTGCAGCTGAGGCAAACTGGGTCTGTAGGAGAAAAGAGACTGCAGGGGAAACAGCTTTGCTAGATGCACTGGTGATAGCTTAATAAGGTTGTTTTTTCACTTTCTTGATAGAGATGCTGTGCTGGAACTCAGAGTAGTGTCTTCTGCTGGTCTGGTTCTGCTCTCTTTCCTCCTCTAAGGGAGTTCAAGAACTACTATCTGCAAGTTGTGGAGAAGCTCCAGTTTGCCTGTGATCCTGTGGTGTCCAGAGTGTGATGCTGAACCTTTTGTCCCTGAGAGAATGAAACTTGTGGCTGGGTATGTAGAAATGAGTTGTTAAAAAAGATGCTTGCTCTTTCTTTTCTCTCATGCTCTGGCTGGATACCCACACTGCACAATAAGGTTACTGCTTTGATCTAAGCCTGACAGGCACTAGCGGGGAATGACCAGTGCAACTTTTCTGTGGCACTTGTGAAATTTTAACCCAGCCTAGCGGTGGCACCCAGCTGTAGCATGTTGCTTGGACTCAAAGTTGAAGGAAATGTAAGTATACTTGTTGGTGAGGTGTCTCTTGATAAGTGCATGCAAAGCTCAACTGATTCAAATCAGTTGAGTGCCTTCCATTGTGATAGATTTGCTTTACTGTGGAAACCCACTCACTAGTGTATGCATGTGAGCTGGGTCAGTGTGGTTTGCTGTGCCTAGACTTCTTGTGGCTTTCAGTAATATAGATTGCTTATCATGAAGTAGTAACAGCAACCATAAAAGAGCTATTTGAAATGAAGTCCTTTCTCATGCCTGTGATTTATTTGCATATCATCCCTGCTCTGTAGGATTGAAATGATATGGTGACTCAACTAACTGTGCACAAATGTCCTTGCACAGAAATCCATGCTTGTAGTCAGTCTTAAGTTGTATGAGTTTAACAAGATATTTTCTGGTGGTATATACTGCGAGCATTTGTGGAGACCAATAGATTTATGGGATATAGAACTTTTCTTCCCCTGATGACTGCTTTCAACTCAACCCATCTCAGAGACTGAGCCACTTGTAGACAAACTTTCTGCTGATGTGAATGAGAGAATGTGTTCACCCCAATGGAAGGGTGACTTGTTAGAAAAACTTTGGTCCAGAAATCTTGAAGGTCCATTTATGAATAAAAAGGTGCCTGTCTTCTCTAGTCTTCTAGGGAACAAAAGTTTGCCTCCCACTAACTTTCATCATGGCTGGGCACTAGTTTATTTCCTTAGATCTGTTGAAAAACTCCTGTTTGAAAACTAGTTCTTTTGACAAATAAATAACCTACTGAAGCTGCCCAAGAAGAAACACTAGATGGTAAAGGATCCTGTCTGCTGTGTGAAAGGTATAGTGCCCATTAATGGCTGGGAGGCATAGCCAAACAAATTCAAACAGGAAAGCAGGCACACATTTACTTTTCTCTTTAATTCTACAGTAAAGCTAAAGCTAGTTCTAGTATTAGTGTTTTCCAACAGTCCTGCTGGTGAGAACTGTTCCCACGGAAACTCTGAAGAGGACAGGTTTGGTCTCCGCGGTTGTGAAGGAAAATATCTACTATTCCTACTCCAGGAGGATCTGTGGCAAAATCCATACTTTTCTTTCAGGGCCACAAAAATGATCAGAGGGCTGGAGCACCTCTCCTATGAGGACAGGCTGAGAGAGTAGGGCTTGTTCAGCCTGGAGAAGAGAAGGCTCCGGGGAGACCTTATTGTGGCCTTTCAATACTTAAAGGGGGCCTGTAAGAAAGATGGGGAAAAACTTTTTAGCAGGGCCTGCTGTGATAGGGCAGGGGGTAATGGTTTATAACTAAAGGAGGGGAGATACAGGCTAGACATAAGGAAGAAGTTTTTCACAATGAGGGTGGTGAGGCACTGGAACAGGTTGCCCAGAGAGGTGGTAGGTGCCCCATCCCCGGAAACATTCAAGATCAGCCTGGACGGGGCTCTGGGCAACCTGATCTAGTTGAAGATGTCCCTGCTCATTGCAGGGGGGTCGGACTAGATGACCTTTAAAGGTCCCTTCCAACCCAAACTATGATTCTATAAAAATGTTTCTAAAAGACATGCTAACAAAGAATTGTAGTTAAAATACATTGAACTAGGGGAAATTTACTTGCTTTCTAGAACATGAGCCATTGTTTCTTTTATTTCTGCAAATAAGGGTGAGGTAGACCCTGGGTTCATGTTTGAAAAAGAAACAAAAGCAAAGATCCGATTAAAATAAACTCCCAGATTCTAGAGTTACATGGCAATTTCAGTTGCCTCAAGCCTCAGAGGCTGTACTGTTCTTCAGAGCAGTATTGGGAATGACTGTAAACATAGAGCAGTACTTCGCCCAGGACTGCATTTACCAGCATAATGCCAAATGCTACATCAATCAGTATTTTGCTGCTACGTCATGGGCAGATGTGCAGAATAAGTAAGCATCTAGGTGAATGTGAGGGAAGAACCGCTCTTCTCACCTCCAGCCTTTGCTCTGATTCAAATGTGGACTGAAAATGCTCTCTTTCATGCATTCCCATGGGAATACATTTATTGATGTATAACAAAATATCCTCCGGATATTTTTTTATCTGGTTATTCATATCTTGGTGCATGAGACTACATAGACTTGCTAATGTTCTTTCCGATGTGTTTGTTGTGTGTAAAACCAAAGTAACAGTTCTGAAATATACTATCTGTTCTTTAATCTCCATTTTATGTGTCAAGCAAGTAATAACACTTACCTTTTAGGGCGGAATGAGAGTTTTAACTGAGCCAAAACAGCACTTGATTCATTGCGGGGATTTTCTGTGCCTTTTTTATTGTTGTTAGGCTTCAGGGAAGACTTAAAGGTTTCTAGATGTTGAATCTGAATGTTTAATTCTAAGGCTTTTCTGGCTGAAGCAAATTGAGACATTCAACATCCATAATAAATATGTTCCCAGCTCTGCCTTTGGTACAGGATTCTTGTCTGGTCTCCTCTGCCCTGTGTTTTCAGTTGTAACCCTGAATGGGTTTGAAGTGGGTGAATATCTGCTTTATCTGGTGCCCTAAGTTTTTGTGCAAAGATGAAGCATTGCAACAGACATATAAGCATCACTGTGGAAACCACAGTGCACACAGCTTCTTTTTAGCCAGTCCTCAAAGCACATGAGCAATCCAGCTCCTAAATATGTGAAGTTTGCTGGTGGATTCTTTTGTTTTGTGTTGTGTGGAAATCATGGCAACAAGTAGTGTTTTAAGTGCTTCAAGGAAGATAATGAGATACTTTTCTGGGTCTTTGTGGTTAGCCGCTCCACAGGGTGAAGGGGAATTATGGCAGAAGGCATACATTTAGTTGCTGTGAGAGGCAGTGGCGATTGGCATCTTCAGCTGATCAAAGGTAAAATGCAGCTTGTTTGCAGTGAACCAGAGAAGTGCTATGGAGATGAGCCATAAAGGGCTTTCTTACATGTGTTCCTTTTCCTAAATACTCTGTTCAGTGCTTCCGGGAAGCTATGGAACATGGAATGCTACTGTATCCCATTGCTAGAGACTTGCGTCTAACTGCCCTTTGTGCCACTGATAACTCCACCCTGGGACCGGCTGTTCAGGCAGTTTTAAAGCAATGTCACTGTACACTTAGCTAGCCCATACTTGTTCAGCTTGTCTATAAGAATGTTGTAGGAGATCATGCCAAAAGTCTTGAAGTCGAGGTACGCAATATCCACTGCTCTCCCTGCTGCACAGTGCAGGTCTAGTCACTACCTTGGTTACGTAGTCACTGCTAATGCCTATGTTGTCACTAGCAGATGTGCTGCAGTGACAGCATGAAACACCAAAAAAGCTTGTGGAAATAAACTCAATTAAACTTCTGGAGTGTGCAATTGTCCTCACTTAAAATATGCTCCTTGTCTTCCCCCAAAATGCTTTTGTTCTTCTGGATGATGTCCAACTCTGGTATGCCTTGTTGAAGGCATGTGCCTTGGCCTGTGTCTCAATGGGCAGAGGCCCCAAGCAGCCACTTGGATCTGCAGTCTGCTCCAAAACAATCTCCAGTCCTCAGTCTTACATGTCAGTAAGAAGATCATGTGCTTGATGCACATTCCTCTGAGTAGATTCAGTTGTGAGCTTTTCATAAAAAGATTTTTCCCTAAAATCTTTTGATTTAAAATATTTTTTTTTTCAGGAAAATCTTTTGACGAGTGCCTGAACACACAGAAAAATATCAGTTTACATCAACGCCAAAAAGCCCCACAAAAGCAACTGGTGTATGTTGATACATAGTTGGAAACCTCTAGTTTGGGCTTTGTCATTTTCCTAACAAAAGCTGAACGTTTTCCTAAGCTGCTCCCTGCCACCTCCCTCCCACGCACCTCCTCCCCCCACAACAACTTCACTTCTTCCCTCTCTTTCTGTCCAGCAGTGGACCAGGAAAGGTCATTCTGATGCTTTCTCTGCTGTGAGTTTGCTGTGTGACCTCATGATAAGGAAATCTGGGGAGCAATCACCTGCCTGGTCCTGTTTTTCTGGAAGACTTCCAATTCTTGGGGAACACAGGCTAATGCAATTACATTGTAGCTCCTGTAGTGAATTTTCTTCCTGCGTTTTTCCATCCAGCTGCTGATTAGCACCTTGTTCCTGATGGGAGCATGCTACCTGGCCATGGGTACAACAAAGCTAAGAAGCAATTGGTGTGTGCTGCCCTGACCTCCAGCTTCAACAGCTACTTGCTCCTAAGAGTAGTCTGCCTTGGCTGTTGCTCTAATAGCAAGCAGCATGAAGGCTTGTGCAATCCTTCCAACAAAACTCTTGCCAACATGATTTATTTTTACTACTCAAGTGACTGCCTTGCTCAGCTGAGGAGGAGGACCTTGTCGCTGTGCTTTCAATAGTCAGCATTGCTATTTACTGTGCCAGTTCACCCTGACCTGCCTGTTCCTGAATGATTAGCTTCTTGGAGCTGCAGATCCCTGCCCACAGCACCAAACTTCCTGTACTGTCAGTCTGTGAAAGCATGTGGAAATAGATATAGTGACTATGCCTTCTGTTTTCACTGCTCGCACAGCTGGGTGAAGATAAATTTTACATTGGATGTTAGGGAACTGGAGGAAAAATGTTCTACCTCCAGTACTGACAGGGTGTTAGCACTGTCTGGGCATGACCCCAGCTTTTCCCCCAGAAAACTAATAACCTGTGACCTTTTCTTTAAAGGCCAATGCCTGAACATGTCACAGGACAGAAAAGTAACAACAAGGGCTCTAAACCCATTTTTGCAGAAAGTCGTTGTGCCAGCACGGGGAAACAGTGAATAGCAGGGTTAAGTAGAAATGTCTGTTGTTTCTTCATCTTTAGATACTCATTTTAAGGGCTCCTCTTGTATCTCTGCCTTCCCTTGCAGTCTGCTGCATGGTTTCTCTCCCACCGTAAAGAGATATTGTCTAACTGAAGCACAACTCCACTCTTACACCGGACCGCAATCAGCGCTTAAGAGAGGACTAAGCAGGCACTGCTGTTTAAGCAGATGTCCTCACCTGTCCTGTCCCTGTCCATTCCTTCTCACCCCTGTGGTCCCCCCTTCCTTATGGCAGTCTTGTGGTAAGTCAGACCACAAAGCTGACTCATTCTTGCCTGCTGAGCTCTCTGTTCAGTGAGCAGCCACATAAACTTGTGCCAATGTTAGTGACAGGGACATTGCAGAGGTGGGAATAAGCTTCTAGCAGTGGAGTGGGTAAGGGGGACTTTGAGGCCAGTTTTTTATGGCACAAAATGCCCAAGAAGCAACAGAGTTTCGTTACGTACGAATCCTGCTGATACAACAAACTATATATCAAGGCGGAGGCTGGGATTTCTCCTGCTTTCATCTCTAGCTCTAGCTGATGTAGTACCTTTTTCCTTTTGAACCGCACCCTTCACACAGGTTGGTGTGATAGCTTGTCAGTGGGATGACATGGGTTTTGTATCCTCGTACCAAGCTTCAGAAATACTCTGTGACGTGAGAGCATCTTTCGGTCTCCCAGTGTTCCTGTTCACCATACTCAAACAGCTAGTAGGGATATGAAGAGACGTGTACTAGGGACTTGTAACACTGAAATAGAGGTAATGGGGAAGAGACACAGCTGGTGATGCTGGAGTGGTGTCTCAGATATTCTGCAAGTGAGCAGGATGTGGGAGGGGTTTTACGTAATCCTTCGGGGCAGGCTTACCAAGTGACCAAAAAAATGAGTCTGTGGTCAGACTGCAGGCTCTCAGTTGTGCATGCGTGCTGGGGAAGGACAGAAACTTAGACAAGTTGGTTCTTGTTTAGGGGTGGGATGGGGGAAGAAAAGTTAGTGCAGTCTCTGAATTTGTTAGAACTTTTTTGCACTACTAGGGGTTGGTAATTTTTTTTTTTTTTGAGAAGGAGAATAATAGTTTAAAAGTGGTTTTGGTTTGTGTTTTGTTTGTTTGTTTGTTTTAATATCCCTTAAAAAGGCAAGCAATCTTTTCCTGCTGTAGTGGTTTAACCCCAGCCAGCAACTAAACCCCCCTGCCCCCCAGCTGCTCGTTCACTCCCCCTGATGGGATGGGGGAGAGAATTAGAAGGGTAAAAGTGAGAAAACTCAAGGGTTGAGATAAAGACAGTTTAATAGGTAAAGCAAAAGCTGTGCGCGTGAGCAAAGCAAAACAAGGAATTAATTCACTACTTCCCATGGGCAGGCAGGTGTTCAGTCATCTCCAGGAAAGCAGGGCTCCATCATGTGTAACAGTTACTTGGAAGACAAACACCATCCCTCTGAACGTCCTCCGCTTCCTCCTCCTTCCCCCAGTTTTATATGCTGAGCATGACGCCATATGGTATGGAATATCCCTTTGGTCAGTTGGGGTCAGCTGTCCCAGCTGTGTCCCCTCTCAGCTTCTGGTGCACCCCCAGCCTCCCCACTGGTGGGGCAGGGTGAGACACAAAAAAGGCCTTGACTCTAGGTGAGCATTGCTCAACAATAACTAAAACATCACTGTGTTATCAACACTGTTTTCAGCACAAGTCCAAAACATAGCCCCATACCAGCTACTCTGAAGAAAATTAACTCTACCCCAGCCAAAACCAGCACATTCTCCACCCCATATTCCTACTTTTTATGTCATGCCCAGGTCCCACACTATCCAATACATCCTCATTAACCACTACCCCTCTTCTCCTTTGATATATACACACAGATATCATTCCTTAGTTTGTTGACCACCCCCCTGTAAAATGTCCATAAAATGTCCACTGAGTTAATTTAGTCCATGACTTTGGGCTCCATCTGTTATGATGGTCACTCAGGACAGGAGAGCTGGTGGGTTGCTTGGACTTACTGGGCACCAAAGCCAGCTCAGGTCGGGTCGCTGCTGCACTTGCACTGCTTCTTGTAAGGCTCGTCCTCCATTGGTTCAGGTGGTTCCTGCTATAGTACTTCCTATAACTTGCAACTCAAATCATGGGCTACAACAATTTAAAGGTATATCCATTACAATCTCCACGTCTGGTCCCTTTGGGCCAGGTTATAGGGTTTAACATTGCAATGAACTCCTCCCCTTGTCCCTGCTCTGGCTTGGACTTTTCCACAGACTGCAGTCTCTTAGGGGCGTACCTGCTCCCAGTGGAGCCTTATCTATGAGCCACAGTCTCTCCAGGTGTACCTGCTGTGGCATAGACTTATCCACAGGTGCACCTGCTCCAGTGCAGCCTTATCGTGGGCCACAATGCCTTCAGAGACGTACCTGCTGCAGCACGGCCCTACCGATGGCCACAGTCCCTTCAGGCATGTACCTGCTGTGTTGTGGACTTATCCATGGCCACAGACGCTTCAAGATGTACCTGCTTTGGTGTGGACTTATCCACAGCCCCAGATGCTTCGGGGTGCCCTGCTCCCACGTGGACTCATCCACAGGTCACAGTCCCTTTGACTCGAGTTCACACTGGAGTTCCAGCCTGTTCAGTAGAGCAGCGCAGAAAGCAGCGATGCCCTGGCCATCTGCCAGCCCAGGCGCATCGCCATTGCTCTTATCAAAATGTTCCAGGCACAGCAGAGTAAGGTGATAAGCAGTACTGCAGTACAGCAAGCAGTGAAAGCAAAAAGTAGCTACTAACGAGCACTAGATTTCTAATACACAGTAAGGCAAGCAAGCCCCATGGCAAGCACAGGAGCCTGCCAATTAATAGCTAAAGCTATAGCAGCTATTAATTCAATCTAGCACACTCCAATCAAATCTGTTGTTATCATGTGGTGAACACACAAGTAAGAAGATGGGTGTCCAGTGAGAGAAAGGAAGAAATGTTCTTAGTTGCTCCGGTAGTTGCCCAAGTTTGGGCTGAAACTCGACTGTGGAAAGCTTAGGTTGCTTTGTCCTCCCTCCTGTAGAAGGATTTGTGATGGCTTTGAGAGTAAATACCAAGGAGTAGGGCCAAGGCTGGTTACAGAACCCTGTGGACTCTGGTATGTGAGTCTGATCTCTTTTATCCCTGATGGAGGATAGCGAGACTCTGAGCCATTTGAATGGAAACTGCAACAAAGGATGTGAGACATTTTTCCTTCTGGCTGGAGACCTGACCAATCTGGAGAAAAGGAAAAGAAATGTAGTACGTAGATCTCGACAAGAACATGTCCTGAATACCGCTGACACCAGGGGCTGTTGCTAACCTAGGACATGTCTTTGTTGGTATCTCTGAAATTTTTACTTGGCCTGCAGTTTGTGAAGAGAGGAAAGGAAGATGAGTCTTCTTGGCGTACGCCATTTGTCTGTAATGTACTTAGCAAGAGCCAAGCAGAGCTGCAGCTTTGCAGACAGTCTTAACATAAAATAAGACCGCCGTGGAGCAGCTCTCTGTTTGCATGCAGGTTTGTATGTGTACGTGCTCAACGCTTGCCTAGATGCTGCAGAGATGAGATTTAGCTGAGTACGACTTGCATGCAGCCAGTTGATGTGCACTGTGGAAACTCAGTTACTAGCATATCAACAAGTATCAACTAAAGTCAGTGTGGTTTTCTGCTTGCTGGCCTTCAGATGAAGCAGTTAGGTTACTACAAAGAATTAGCAGTAATTCTGTTAGGCTCCGAATTGTTTATTGATCTAGCTCTTCTCTCTAAGTTCATTCGCATTGTGTGTCACCTCTGCAGGGTTCAGACTCTGTTGTGACCAAACAGCCATAAGTGACAACAGATGGACGAAACGGGGCTACGTCTGTTAATGTGTGTCCTGGTTTTGACTGGGATGGAGCTAATTTTCTTCCCAGTAGCTACTGTGTTTTGGATTTAGTACGGGATTTGGTATGTGAAGAATCTTGATAATACACTCATGTTGTTAGTTGTTCCTAAGAGATCAAGGACTTTTTTCAGCTTCCCAGGTTTTGCCAATGTGCAGGTGCAAAAAGCTGGGAGGGGTATAGCCAGTATAGTTGCAGCTGCATGGTACTTGGTTGCCGGCTGGGGTTAAACCATGACAACGTGAAAGGAGCAGTTTCACAGCACTGCGCCACAGAATCATTGCCTGCATCCTGCAGGTGTCATTCTGCAGAAACCACCCCGGGCAGTGATTTACCCGAGTTTATCAGCTGCACCAGGAAAGGGTGAGGGGCAGCAAGGTAGTGGTAGAAAAGCTGCATAAGGGAGAAAGTGCAGTGACATGGCGTTTCCTTTTCTGTATAAAGCTAGGTAACTATTCTATATGTTAGTGTGCTGAGGTTGAAAAGCTTGATTTTTTTTTTTTTTTTTTTTTTTTTTTTTTTTCCATATTACTGAAGTTCAGGTGAGGTTTTGGCCCTGGCTCCTTCAGTAGCTGGTTCAGATGTGAAATGAGGCTCCCAAAGCTTGAGATGTGGTCAGTCATGGGTAGAAGCAGTGATGAACAACAAAGATCAGGATTGTGTTCTGGCTTTGTGGAAGCCGTGGAGTTCTCTGTTCTCTAGCCTCTCCTCCTCCCTGCACTTGCAATGCCATCTACCTTAGCCTTAGACAGGTATTCTTCTGGCCTGGGGCTCTGGGCAATCACACTATCTTGTCAGCCTTAAACCTGGTCTGTGCTACAACAAAGCTAATAAATCTGGCTGAGATTCATTGATGCCCTCAGAACAGCTGAGTTTTGTGGACACTTGTGCAGGCTTGTCCCCTGCAAAGAGCCCCCAATGCCCAGAGGAGTTTCATACCTTGGCTTCTGTGTTTTACCTTCTCTGTAACATATTAATGCCCCAATTCTATGCCCAGCCTGCTGGCTAAGAGCTAGAGATATGTGTAATTGATACTTAAGAAATTAAATAAATGCTTGAATAGCTGATAGGGAAAAAAAGGCGGGGGGGGGGGTGGGGGGGGGGGGGTTGGGGGGGGGGGGGGGGGGGGGAGGGGGGGGGGAGGGGGTGGGGGGGTGGGGGGGGGGGGGGGGGGGGGGGGAGAAGAAGAGGGGAGAAAAAGAAAAAAGAAAAAGACTGTCTGGGATTGGAAGGGTTGAGAGCGTATAAAGGCCTAACAGCTCCGTAACCGGGCACGTGAAATGCACAAACACAGGGTAGCATGCCTAGCAAAGGTGCTCCTGCAGTACCTTCCCACTTCTGCCCTTATGTAAGCTGACATCTCACAGGAATATCATTAACATCTCATTGCAGAGACTTAGCAATTGAATGACTGTAGCAAGTGAAAAAGTTCTCCAGATGTATTACAGTTTGGAATAGTCTTCTGTGCAGTAACAACAATGAGACGGATTTCTGCTGAGCGTGGAGGAGTCGGGTGGGTCTGAAATACCAGTGGTTCCTTTGAAATTTCAGGTGCATACCAATATTCAGCTCTAGTCATGTCTATTCAGAATAGCAATTAAGAAATGGTGCAGAGGCACAGTTATGTTTACAGTCTTAGTAGTGGCAGCATGTTATCAAATGAAAGATTAAATTCAAGGGCTCCCTTGTGATAGGACCAGTAATATGTGTTTAAAGAAGTTAATATTAGAGAGCTGTGTTTTGTGGGCTGCAGCTCTCTGGATTATGCAAAGAGGTAAATGAGTGAGTGTGAGGTTGGATCTCAGGATTGTAATAATTTCTATGCTCTAGTAGCAATAACTGCTCAAGCTCAAATATTGTCTCTCACTCTCTCTCTCCCCCGCCCCCCCTTTTTTTGTAGCTATTGGTGAAACACTTTAAAATTCTATAGTGAAGATGAGAGTAGCTCAAACTTAGCTTCAGTTCTGTGTGATCATAGAATCATTTATGTTGGAAGAGACCTTTAAGATCATAGAGTCTAACCGTTAACCTAACACTGCCAAGTCCACCACTAAACCATGTTCCTAAGTGCCACATCTACACATCTTTAAATACCTCCAGGGAGGGCGACTCCCCACTTCCCTGGGCAGCCTGTTCCAATGCTTGACAACCCTTACAGTGAAGAAATTTTCCTAATATCCAATCTAAACCTCCCCTGGCACAACTTGAGCCCATTTCCTCTCATACCGCTTGTTACTTGGGAGAAGAGACCTACCCCCACCTCGCTACAACCTCCTTTCAGGGAGTTGTAGAGAGCGAGAAGGTCTCCCCTCAGCCTCCTTTTCTCCAGGCTAAACATCCCCAGTTCCCTCAGCAGCTCCTCACAGGACTTGTGCTCTAGACCCTTCACCAGCTTCATTGCCCATCTCTGGACACGCTCCAGCACCTCAATGTCTTTCTTGTAGTGAGGGGCCCAGAACTGAACACAGGATTCGAGGTGCGGCCTCACCAGGGCCGAGTACAGAGGGACGATCACTTCCTAGTCCTGCTGGCCACACTATTTCTGATATAGGCCAGGATGCCGTTGGCCTCTTGGCCACCTGGGCACACTGCTGGCTCATATTCAGCCGTCGAACCAACACCCCCAGGTCCTTTTCCGCCGGGCAGCTTTCCAGCCACTCCCCCCCAAGCCTGTAGCGTTGCCTGGGGCTGTTGTCCCAAGTGCAGGACCCGGCACTTGGCCTTGTTGAACCTCATACAGTTGGCCTTGGCCCATCGATCCAGCCTGTCCAGATCCCTCTGTAGCGCCTGCCTGCCCTCCAGCAGATCAACACTCCCACCTAGCTTGGTGTTGTCTGCAAACTTACTGAGGGTGATCCTTCTGGGAATGTTGCGGCTTTTAGTATGCAAGACAATTTCTTCTGATTTATTTATCCTGTAAGACATGATGCTTCAATAGTAGGATACAATGTATTTGAAATGGAGTGACCTCATTTTATACAACATGAATTAATTTCCTCTTGCATATTTTAGACTTGATTTTATAAAAAAAAGACTGATATTTGCATGAGTATATGTATGAGTATATGTTATACACAGCATCTATAGCTGCACTAAAGAGATGATGGAAGACAGAGCTGACAAGGGTCAGGTAGGATCTACCCTGCATGCCATGTTTCTGCACAGTTACTCTGGCTGCATTGCAGATGTTTGCTTCTTTCTCCGAACGCTTTGGTACTGGTGAGCGCCCGCTGCAGGTCACGCTGCTGACTGAGGCACACTGGGAGTTTCTTTCATCTCTGCTCAGGTGCTGAGTTAGAAATAGGCCCAGACAGCTCTGCAGATGCAATATGCCTTGGCTTGTACTGGTTGCTCATTGTCCTAGGAAACAAGACACCAATACTGTAAGTGTGAGGACAAGGCTGTTTTGGGAATGTGATTTTGGGCTCTAGGAATGTAAGAACAGAATTCCTCCCCTTTGTTTGGTAGAGAAACAAAAGAACATAATAAGGCTTTATGTCTGTAATCCCACATGAGCATGACCAGAGCTGGCCATGCTCCAGCCAGCACCAAACAGAGAGCTGCCAAGAGCCCCGGCAAAGCATGGAGCTCAAGTGACTTGAACACAGTAGTTAGTTCTGCCTCTGTGGTGCTTGTACTGTGATTCCGGGCAGCAATTGCACCTTGTGACAGAGAGGCTAGCTCAGATAGAGTAATCGGACAAGCTGACGGAACTCCTGAGCAGTGACAACAGCAGACCTGTTCTGCTCTCATGCGATACTTCCTGCATTGGTCCTGCCTTCCCTGGCTTCCTTTGAGTAGGACAAAATGGACCAAAAGTCTGGCTCCAAGCTCAGAAACATATTTTGCTGCCTTTTAATCTTCATAGCCTGGCAATCTTTGCTCAGATCCCGCAATCAGGTAGAAAAAACTAACCATTCCCTTTGTATTTTTGCTTCTGAAAGAAGTATGGCAGCAGGAAGAAGGTCCCTAACACTCATGTATGGACTCCGTCCCCCTCTGCCCCAGCTGTGGTGTTACAGACCTCAGACAAACCTCCATGAACACGTGCTGAACTGGCGTGTTTGTAACAGACTTGAGGTGACTGTGCATGACATGAATTAGTACCAGAAGCCTTTCTAGGCTTCCCCAGGACTGGCCATAGAATCACAAAACAGTTTGGGTTGGAAGGGACCTTTAAAGATCACTCTAGTCCAACCCCCCCTGCAATGAGCAGGGAAATCTTCAACTAGATCAGGTTGCCAGAGCCCCGTCCAGCCTGACCTTGAATGTTTCTGGGGATGGGGCATCTACACCTCTCTGGGCAACCTGTTCCAGTGCCTCACCACCCTCATTGTAAAAAAACTTCTTCCTTATGTCTAGTCTGCATCTCCCCTCCTTTAGTTATAAAACCATTACCCCTGCCCTATCACAGCAGGCCCTGCTAAAAAGTTTTCCCCATCTTCTTTATAGGCCCCCTTTAAGTACTGAAAAGCTGCAATAAGCTCCCCGGAGCCTTCTCTTCTCCAGGCTGAACAAGCCCAACTCCCTCAGCCTGTCTTCATAGGAGAGGTGCTCCAGCCCTCTGATCATTTTTGTGGCCCTCCTCTGGACCCGCTCCAGCAGGTCCATGTCTTCTTGTGAGTCCATGTGTATGTCCCATACATACCTGCTATTCACATAAGGTGCAGAGATGAAGAACAGCAAGCAGGAAGAGGAGGCCCAGGAGACTAGCAAGGCTGATGACACAGCAATGACGCAGCAACACTATTCTCTAAAGAAAAAACAGTTGGTCTTTTAGGTACATCTCACAGACTGTTTGTTTACCCTGTACCTCTGTCAGATGGCATCTTCTAGACAATGCTCTTTGTGCTGTACTGTGGAGGATGACCTAAGTAGCTGGAATACAGCACTGGGCACAGAACTGGGAATAAAAAACGTCGTGTCCCCCCCATGCCCTCGATGGAGAGCCTTGCCTTTTGCTGTATGGGCACTAATTAGATCCTCCTCCCCGCCGCTTCCCATAGTCCAACTGCAGGCCTTGCAGTGCATCCCAGCAAATTTCAGCTCTGATTCTCTTCCAACTGAGTACTTCAGTGAAGTACATATGGTTGCACACAAGTTCCCAGCAATGTCTTCAACTTCACCACCTAAAGCCTTCAGGCCTACCTAGCCAGTCTTTGGAAGCTCTAAGTTGGCTTTCAGTCTTCCTGTACAAACCTATGGTAACCCAACAATTAGCAAGACGTAATGGTACCACTGGATTACAATACATAGATCTGGGGATCATACCATTGACATCTTTCTGTCGCATGAGCTTCTGAAAATCCTGGCCTTCCATTCAGCCCTGTTGGTGGTAGGGAAGACCACTATACCCATATCCTTGCCTAGAATTTCAGAGTTCTGACAGCACTTTTGTTTGTCCTTCCCCTCACGACAAATTTCTCACTAGACACTTCAGCTCAGCAGCATGGTTCCTACTGCAATCCTGCCATTGCCACTGATGTGTGTCTTAGTGCATGACAGAGCGCTAAACGGGGTTTTGAACACTCAAACCATAATATAAAGGGAAGCTTACTGAGCGATGACAGGCTACGGACTCGCTCCAGTTCACAGCTGGGTGGGACACAATGCAGGTTGCATAGTCACGTGTGGTGCTGTGTGCTGTGAGCTTGCTGAGAACAGTCACTGTCCCGTTGTCATGGCGTTCTTTCCTCGGGGGTGGAGTTGCCTCTCTAGGACCCACGAGATCTGAGCCAGCGCCGGCTTCCCTGCAGCTGCCTGGCACACGGGCTTCGCGTCCTCATCACAGTACAGGCTCGGCCTGGGGGGCACTGCAAAGCGTCAGGAATGAGAGATACCTGGAGTTAGGTTGCCACAGCTGGGATAGGATGTTCTTGTTCTCTACCCAAAACGAACACAGTGAAAAGAGAGAATAAGGTTGGAGGTGCCCTCCCATTACAGTGACACGGGCCAGAGTCAGAGAGACAAAGATCGTGCCTCTTTTTTGCTTTTGGACAGCCTCTCCCCGCTTCCAGGTGAGTTACCGCAGCCAGGTACCATTAGAGGGAGGTTTCCCTGGACATTGCAGTAGGGAATTATGGCCAATCACCGGGGCTGAATTAGACTTTTATCCCAAGCAGCCATCACATGCATGGTTTAAAACGTATCTGATGCCAGCATAAGAGGAAATGGGCTGTTCTTACTGTCTGGATAAGAGCATCCTGTCTTTGATAGACTGTCTCAGCACCTGGAAGCGTTACTCTCACATGCTTTAGTTCTCTTACATTAGTGTATTAGGGATTGATTCTACAGGATAGCTGGAAGCATATGCAGAATCCTCTGTTCATATACTGGATTAGTATATCCCCCGGTGCATGGGAGAGGATGCTTTGCCAATCCAGGCCCAGACCGGTCCTCTGGAGAACTGTAAAACGAGGAAGGAGTCCCTTACCCAGCACAGTCAGGTGGTACATCTGCTCGAATTCCTTCTGTTGCTACTAGTTCACAGGTGTAACTTCCCTCGGGGGCTATTCCACACTTGCTGTATGTCAAGGGCAGGATTCCAGTCTGGTCTGAATTTCCAGTTCATGCTGTCACTGCAGTTGTTCGTTTGTCACGTTCGTATCAGCCCCTGTATCCCAAGTGCAGGAAGGCCCCGACCTTGGGCTATTGTCCAAGTGTTATCGTACTTATACTTGATTTGGCAGGGCAGGTCAGCAACAAGCATAAGTTACCTACTGCACAGACACTCTCTCGTTCCTGAAGGAGAGAAGAAAGGAGAAGGACGTGTGAGAAGTGCCCAGGGATGTCGCTCAGAGCCTTGGAGTTCTGGTCTGTGCTTCCCTAGAGAAATGTCTGCACTCTTACATGCTGGGGTTAAGGCCCTGTCTGTGCTCATCTGCAAATTGTCTGTCATACTTGTATGACAGCTGTGCGTTTATGGAGCCAGGGATGGGACTCAACCACTTCCTTGGGCAGCCTGTTCCAATGCTTGACAACCCTTCGGTGAAGAAATTTTTAACAAATATCCCAATGGGCAGGAGTAGGGTCTTCCTCCGCTATCTGGCTTATCCATTAAGAGAGCCCCAGTGGGAAATTGTTGTGATATTGAGGGGGAAGGCTGGGATAGCCACTGGCTCCATAACGCATCCGCTGGACTCTCTCCAGTAGTTTTCCTCGTCTTTCTTGAACTGAGGAGCCCCAGAACTGGACACAGGACTCCAGATGGCGCCTCACTAGGGCAGAGCAGAGGGGAGGGATAACCTCCCTCGACCTGCTGGCCACACTCTTCTTAGACACACCCCAGGATGTCCATTGGCCTTCCTGGCCCCAAGGGCACATTGCTGCTCATGGTGAATTTGTTGTCTACCAGCACTCCCAGGTCCTTCTCCACAGAGCTGCTTTCCAGGAGGTCTCTCCTAACCTGTACCGGTGCATGGACCTCCCCCGGTGCATGGACCTCCCCGGTTCCTCCCCAGGTGCAGGACCCTGCACTTGCCTGTGTTGAACCTCATGAGATCCTCTCCACCCAACGCTCCAGCCGTCCAGGTCTCACTGAACGGCAGCACAGCCTTCTGGTGTATCAGCCGGTCTCCTCCCAGTTTCTTTGGATAACGGTTTGCAATGTTGCACAGGAATGTGTTAGACACTGGGTGAGGCTCTGTCTGTGGCCAGCACAAGAGCTGCATCTCTCTTCTTGGTGGGAATAGATAGCCATGAATTTGGTAATGTTCTCATACACTGGTCCTTCTTTTCACTCCCTCCCTCTGTAAGGTCCTCTCCCTAGGACAGTGGATTAATAATATGACTGGAAGCAGAGTCTGAATGAGCTGCAGAGCCCATCTGTATGAGGAAATCTCTCAGGTTGCTTTTCCTCAGCACCACTGCCCAGTACAGCAGAAAAATGAATGTCTGAAGACATTCACCCCACTTTTGTGCTGGATATAAGCAGCCCTCCGAATCAGGTCAAGCACAGGTGGCAACTTCTGCGCTGCCACTCCAAGCTTATATGAACCAATTTCCTGATTATAGTGGTGATAGATGAAATAGTAGAGGAGTATGACATTTAACTGGAAAGAAAACACATTCCTGTTTGCTATTAGATGCAGAGATCCCTGACAGACTCAAGATCACTGCCTTGTGACCTGCCTCACCTGTCCTAACAAAAACAAACACGAAAAACAAACAAAATTTGCATAATTAACGTAGGGTAGGGAGGAGAACGGTTATAGCTGCATTTTCAGATCCCACATTTTTGGAATTAGCTTTTCTAAGTATTTAACGAAGTTTGGAAAGGGAAGAACCTCCCCATTAGTCTTATTAAAACTTTCATCTGAATCTAGTGTCCTAAATCCCAGTATACTTAATTGTCAGGACGAGTCACTGATACCTAAGAGTAAAGCTTGATAGGGTGCTCAGATTGATCAGAAAACCTCCCATCAAACATGTTTTCAATAAATCTGTTAATTATCAAGAAAAATATCATACTCTAAGAAAATTACCAGTTTTCCACCCTATCATTGAAAGGCCCAAGTTCAAATCTTATGATTGACAACTGAACAGATCTAGTTGCAGCTAGAAATGCTTTGATTTGCAGGTTGTTGTTTTGCATCAAAATTCCCTTCAGCAATTTGTAAAGATCCCTACCCCTAGATTTTTTTCTTTCTCAAAGAAGACGTGAGTAAACATGTCTCTGGCTTTTTTCCTCTCTGCCCTTCACAGAAAGTTGGTACCAAAGTACTGTGAGAAGTACCTGTCAGCTCCTGTGACCGCAGTGATGGTGAGCAGAACAACGGTGTACATGGTCTTCCTGACAACTTTCAAAGTATCTCTTGCGTTTGTCGGTGATGTGGGTTTCTTGCACCATCCAGCTTGCTGTGAGCTCCCCATCATCCCCTGCCAGTGATCCTCAGCAAGCCAGAGTCACTGCTCTCCTGTGCTCCTGAGGGCTCCACAGCGCAGCTACAAAGAGGTGGTGTTCTTCTTCTTAGCACAGAGCTTCCTGTGCTGATAACTGGTGAACATAGAGGAAATAGTATGATATTTGGTTTCTGACCATTGGCCTTTGGTATAGTGTTACTGTGGGAAGAAAAACTCTATAGCAGAACTTGCACAAGTCTAAGCAGTGCCGATTTTTCACGTCTGGTTCTGATCTTGCAGTGAGAATTTTATCATCGGGAATCGGGGGAAGGATATTCTGAACTTACTGCTTAAAGGATGCTCAACACATTCCAAAAAATCTCTTAAAACAAATTCCTCTTCCTCCCTAGTCTATCCTTCCCACACGTACCTAACAGCCTAAGACCATTTCTCTAAAAGGCACTAGCAATCACTTCTCCCCTGCAGGGAGGGAAGGTAGGTAGGTACATTGTACATCTACATTGCAGCTTGTTTCTCAGATAAAAGTACATCTACAGACAGTTAGGCCAAGGTTGCTTTTTTATTTTTTTGCACCACTGTTTTGTTGTTTTTCAGACTCTTCTGGTGCTATATTCCTCCCATACGTGCACAAGTGAACACTGAAGGTCGTTCCAGTGGTGCGCTGTGGGATTTTGTTTAGAGCCAGAAGAGTCCCTTAATTTTTACAAGGTCCTTAAAGACATTTCCCCAAACTACATATTGTCCGTCTTCCAATGCAATTAAGACTGCTGTCTTATACCAGCAAAACCAGCTTCCCTAGACATGAACCTCCCCGGAAATTAATGCACTGAATTTAATTTTATCAGAAAAATGTTAGCCTCCCCCAAACTTTGAAGCCACCAAGCTGAAATGAGTTGGTAACTATTTGCCTGTTCTAAGAACAGAACTCTCCCCCCACAACTACTGTCACAGCAGATTTATGCATTTCCACGGCTGTACTGAAATGTGCCTGGAAGGTCTTCAGTTCTGTGGTAAAACAGATGCAAGACATCCACAAATGGAGGGTATCACTGGCAGGCAGGCAGGCAGGCAACCAGCTGCATCTCCCTCCCCAAACAGCAGGTGCATTTAAGTGAGAAAGAGGCATAGCACCCATTAGTGACTCAAAGGAAAAGCTGGGTAAGTTCAAATGGGAAAGTTAGGCAACCTGTGTTCACAGTTCTTGCATTCAGAAAAGCCAACAGCAGCAATATAATGAAATCTTCATCTCTGCTGGCTGTTGTTGCTGCAGTTATACTTTCTGAAAGTCACTGTGTCAAACAATTTCATACAGCTACCTGCATCTTGGTCAATGCTGCTTCTGCTTCAGGCTGTGTGGTTTGGCGGTTAAGTGCAACAACTATTTCTCATGTTTAGAGGCAGGTCCAAGGTGCAAAGATCCATTCAGATCCCTGCAGTGCAAGACATGCCATAGTTTCAGCCATAGAATCTGTGGGTGACGTAGCTCAGCACTAAATGGCAGAGGCAGCAAGAAATAATGGTCAAGTCATTGAAAACCAGAAGCTTTCAGAGTCCTTATCACTTGGGGTTTAATTGGAGCAATGCACCCAGGCACTTGGAAGGATCTAGGGTCATTTTAGAAGCTAAGACAGGAAAACTCCTGATAAATGGAAAGGAAGAATTCCCCTACCAGCATGTGATGCAACCTAGTCCAGATATCTGTGGGGTGAACCTAATGGGTTTTGGGTTTGGGGTTTTTTTTTTTGCTAAAGATTCTGCTTGCTTCTCTGATAGTGAAAGATGATGTCTGAAATCACGTTGTGTTTCTTTTGTTAGCCTTTTGGGTTTTGAGTCTTTGGATTACAGTCTGGCCACAGCACAGCAACTTACTGCATGACTGTGAAGAGTGGAAAGGTTGTATTATGGTGATTTGGCGGGGGGGGGGGGGGGGGGGGGGGGGTGGGGTGATGGGTAGTTTTTATTTTGTCCTGGTTTCGGCCAGGACAGAGCTAGTTTGTCTCCAGCAGCTACTGTGTTTTGGATTTAGTGTGCTGAAGAATGGTGATAGTATACTGATTTTATTAGTTGCTGCTAAGCAATCAAGGACATTTTCCAGCTTCCCAGGTTTTTGCTAATGTGCAAGTGCAAACACATGGAGGGGTAGAGCCAGAATAGTTGATCCAAACTGGCCAAAGAGAGTAATTTCTATACCATAGACATCACGCCCAGTATAAGTGAGGGTCGGCTGGGGGCCAGCCCTTTCTTTTTCCCCTTTTTTGTCGTTTGGGCCTTCTCGTTTGTTTGGCTGTTTGTTCCCTCGCCTGCTCTCTCTGGAAACTTGCTGTTCTGGATAGCTGCAGGGGAGTATTCTGTTCCCTGACTGCTGCTTGGGACGGGCTGTATCGGTTGTCAGGTGGGAGGAATTGTGCATTGTCATCTTTATATATTCTATTATCTTTATTATATTATTATATTTTTCTATTTTTGTCTTTGCTGTCCTGGTGAACTGTCCTTTATCTCAACCCACAAGTTTTCCGTTCTCTCCAATTCTCCCCACCCCACGGGGGAGGGGTGCAGTGAGTGAGCGTGCTGTGTGAATATTCAGTTACCATCTGGGTTTAAACCGACAACAATTTTTGGAAGCCCAAACTCTCAGCGGACCTAGAGCTGGAGCCAGGCAGCATGGTAATACTGTGGCAAGAGCACCGCTGCCGTGCCCCAGGCCGCTGATCCAAACAACTGAGCTGCTGGACCTGGTTGTTCTCCATCCCCATGCGCACAGCCCTGGAGCTGTTTAAGTGTCCTTCAGCGTTGGATTTGTTCCTCCTCAGCTCAGAGACTTCTGTGTTTTGAGACCCTGTTTTACTTGAAGCTGCAGAGTACCGTGAACGACTGCATGATATCCTGTTTCCTTTGTGTCATTTCTCGCTTGCTACCTTACTTTTCTTAGCCATTCTGCAAGAGCCCTGGTAAAGGGCTCCGTATGTACACCATACCTCTAGCAGAGGGCCTTATGCCCCCCCACCATCCCCCTCACTTACTGATGTACCAAATGGTGGTTTCAGCCACCCTCCTGGGTGTTTTATAGCAAGCTGCTAAGTAGTTGCTCAATGGTTATTGTGGCTCAGCGCCCAGAGAGCAGAGGTTTTGCAGACGTTGGCTTCGTGCCGCTGCTGCCGCCGTGCAGGTCCCTCCGCGAGGGCTTTTGTCAGGGCCCGGCCCCAGCTGCGCTTTCCTCCCCATCTCGTGGCCAAAGCGAGCAACAGCGCTCGCCTTCAGAAGCTCCTCTTTTTGGGTTGGGGTTTTATTAGTGTGGGGTTTTGGGGGTTTTTTTGAATGATCAACTATATCCCGTTCAAACAAAGCACTTCATTTTCCTTTTAGGGATGTTCCTTGTTGCTTTCTAGTATTGATGTGGTAACTTTTGGTTAACTTTTAAGTGGAGTGTTTGTAATTCCTGAACCTAGGGCATTTCCTTTTGCGAGCGGAGAGGAAGGCATTTGCTGAAGCTATTACTGGATTTATAAATGATCAAATGAGCCAGCAGTGTGCCCAGGTGGCCAAGAAGGCCAACGGCATCCTGGCCTGTATCAGAAACAGTGTGGCCAGCAGGAGTAGGGAAGTGATCGTCCCCCTGTACTCGGCCCTGGTGAGGCCGCACCTCGAGTACTGTGTTCAGTTTTGGGCCCCTCACTACAAGAAAGACATTGAGGTGCTGGAGCGTGTCCAGAGATGGGCAATGAAGCTGGTGAAGGGTCTAGAGCACAAGTCCTGTGAGGAGCGGCTGAGGGAACTGGGGTTGTTTAGCCTGGAGAAAAGGAGGCTGAGGGGAGACCTTCTTGCTCTCTACAACTCCCTGAAAGGAGGTTGTAGCGAGGTGGGGGTTGGTCTCTTCTCCTAAGTAACAGGCAATAGGACGAGAGGAAACCGCCTCAAGTTGTGCCAGGGGAGGTTTAGATTGGATATTACGAAAAATTTTTTCACCAAAAGGGTTGCCAGCACTGGAACAGGCTGCCCAGGGAAGTGGTGGAGTCACCATCCCTGGAGGTATTTAAAAGACGTGTAGATGCGGAGCTTAGGGACATGGTTTAGTGGTGGACTTGGTAGTGTTAGGTTACAGTTGGACTTGATCTTAAAGGTCTTTTCCAACCTAAACGATTCTATAATAAATACTTTGCCTGCATCAGAAATGCTTTGGGCCAGATCATTAGAGAATACTGTAATCTAAGCAAATATGTTGTAGATCTGCAAGGGACAGAACGAGACCATCCCCACCAGCTCTTACAACGGAAGACTCAGAACTGTGACCTACATGAGCCATCAGTACCCCTGAATTGTGTCGCGTTGACAGTCTTTGGCTGCTGAGCCAAAAAAACTTCAGCATGCTAAGAAGGGCAATCGCAAACTGATGAGGTAATAAGATTGCATTTACTAGATGATTATAAACAAACAAGGTATGTTGTGGGATCTCAGCCATGTGACACTAGGTTCTTGCATAGCGTCTGGTACTTTGCTTGGAAATTTGTAGCAGGAATTATATTGTTTGAGCCTTTTTTTTTTTTTTTTTTTTTTCCCTTCCCAAGCTGCTGCACTGTTTTAGCACAGGTATGGATTGCGTGAAGGCAGGAGGTTTGCTGATAAACTGTTTAAGGATGTGGAGTACAGAATTGTCCTCACATAGCTTTGTCTGATATTCTGAGTGTCTCCGCAATAAAATCACTGTTGATGTGAGGCACAGCAAGACTGGGGAGGAAAAACATGACACTGTCTTCCTTCTTAACCAGTTCCTTTATTTCAAGCTTTACCTGCTAGCTACCATGGTCCCGTCATGGCAATAGCAACCAGCGCTAAGGAAACAAAAAGCTTATCGCAAATCAGTTCTTGATGTAATGGTTACATGGTTCTCCATCCACCTGCACCCATCATGGGGAGCTTTTCCATTTGTCAGTGCCCTCATCAGTCAGTGTTATTGGCACTACTTCTATTTTTTCAGCCGAGATTCAAGGGGTTTCTAATTTATTTAGCACCTTAAGACACAGAATTTCCTCCTGTTCTGCATGCTCACAATCACTGTTTCCTGTGCTAATGACCAAGGCCAACTCTGAGAAATGGATGAGGTAATTGTGTCTTCGGCTCTTTACCTCTCCTCAGAGGCTGAAATGCAAAACCAACTCTGCAGCAGAGGTCAGACCAGGTACAAATGGAAGAGATTCATCAAATTTGAGATGAATAGCAAAAAAAGAATTTCCGTTCTGTGAAGCCAGAGGAAATGCTCTTCAGTTAGGACTAGCAGTGTTGGCTGCCACATGAACAATAATGCCTCTCTCTTCCATTACTTTACTTGAGAACTTTTAAAAAGTTTCCCACTAATGAGTATTTTTGGGGGTTTTTTTTAGCTTTTTTTTTTTTTTTTTTTGGGGGGGGGTCTCAGAATGTCCAGCCCTTGGAGGTTTGTGGTTTTGAATTCCGTCTTGAGGAAAGAGTACACTTTTTTTTTTTCTTCCTAAATAGAATAGTTTGCATAGAGGAAAATGCAGAGTCTGCTTAGTATTTTATAGAAGTAATTTAGCCTTTAAGACTGTCTATCCTAGTAACTCTAGTTCTTTCCAGGTGGAAAGAACATAGGCTGTATTTTAGGAGAAAGCACAGATTGGGCACAGTCAGTAGTGCTCTTAATGTCACAAAAAGCAGAAAGGTTGGTGCATGTGCTCTTGTCCTTTCTGGCATGCTTCCTGGCGACGATATTGGTCCTCGGTTCCTATTCTTGGCAATGAAGCTTGAAATCCCAGTTGGCTTTGGCTCACGGGACCCGAACACGACTGCCCCAAAGGCACAGGGAGCCCTCGCTGCTCTCCCAGAGCTCCGTCTCCAGCTGATCTCACAGCTACTCTTCTCTGAGAGGTACCTGAAATGAATAATGGTTTGACCCTGTCGCACGATGCTGGGATAGACAAGATCAGACAGACGAGACAACTGGTGTCACTACTTCCTTACAGCTCCATGCTGTAGCCGTTCTTTGGGATTTAGGTCAGCGTCAATGGTTATAGATCCCTCTTTCATACTCCAAAGGAATGACTGTCAGAGTTCTTAGTGTGGACTGAATTATTTCTGTAGTCATTCCCTAATATCTGAACTACATAACCTGCAACTGAAAAGAGACATCTGCTGCCACAGATAGGAGCCATAGGCAATTTTAGTCCAAATGCCTGATGTTTGGCAATAAAATACGGAATAGAAAGTAGAGTCTTTCAGGGAGATACAAAGCAGGCTTATATGCTGATATTTTACCAGCTCTGTCCACAGTAGCCTGCTATTTCCAGTCTCCGTACGGTCTGCCTGCAGAGAACCCACACTGCAGTTTAGTCCAGGAAAAAAACCCACCTTGCACTGAAATGCACAGTTCTGATCTTCAGGTTTTAGATGCGGGTCTGTTGGATACTCCTGTGTGTCCGGCCCTTTGCTAAAATAAGAAGTATTCAGAAGGTCTTATGCCATTTTAATTCGTTCCTATCGCCTATTTAGGCACTGTCCCATTAAAAAGGGGAAACCTAATTAGCGGCTTCAGGCACTAGCCTGTGAGCTGGGCACCTCTGTTCACATCATCACGCCTGCGGATGGTCTGTTAAACGGGACAGTCGGTTTCTCTGGTGCCTTCCCCCGTCTCTGCCCGCTGTTCTGGGGAGTAATGTGCTGCAGAACACGTGCTTGGTAAGGGCAACTAATGCAGGGGGATTTCAAGCAGGCAAGTCCGCTGCCAGCAGCGGCGAGCTGTGTGGGATGCTGAGGCAGCAATACCTGAGAGCACTTCCTCTGTTTCGCGTGTCACAGTTTGGCATAGAAATGTGGAAATCTGCCTACTGCAGTGTTTACGAGCATCATCTCTGGCCAGTGTGGTTTTTCTGTTACTAGATTCACCACAGATTTCAATTAAATCAGGTTGCTGCATTAGCACCAAAAAAAAAAAAAAAAAAGCAGCGTACCTGAAGTAATTCTTGAAAAGTTTATTCTTCTGGTTTTTTGTTTGTTTTTTTCTCTACGTTTGCCTATGGTTATTTGCACCACTGGGGGTGACAGGAGATCTGTAGATTTCAAACTGGTTTGGAACCAAATAAAGGTCACTTATAGATTTATTCGGGAGCACTCTTCTAAGCATGCACCTAGCAGCCAGTGATTGTGGTCTGTCTTGAGCAATGCGCGTTTGAGATCTGTCTTGCTGTGAAACAAAGCAGATTTTAAGAGGACTTAATTTACAAGACCAAGGTAGAACACAGTCCGTGTCGTGTCCCCCCCCCCGCCCAGTTTACACCATTAGCCTCTCACCAGTAACTGCTTTCACTGATCATAAATTTGAAAAGCAGCTTATGCATTTCAGTAGAAGCTTGTCTTATTACAGAAGATTTGAAGGGATCTCTCAGAAACATGCAGGTTGCTGGCTGGCCTTTTCTTAGGGGATAGGAGTTCCCTCCCTATAGCTTCGTAACTGGGCTGAACCCAAGGAAAGTAGGATATAGCCTGTGTTGTCTTCTAGTGGTCCTGCCTGGCCTTAGACCTGTTCACTGTGATGATTAAACCGTCCAGACTTACAGAGCTTTTAAACAGCCGACTGTGACGGCAGAAGAAAAAAGGGGTCTCTGTCGCAAAGCCAAGGCAGCTTTCCCCAGGACCCTCAGGCCTGCCTGGGCGTAAGGTCTGACGTCAGAGTAGCTCTCGGGAACCCGACTGTCGCAGCCGCGAGACTGAGCGTGCCGAAGGGCGTTGTTGCTTTGCCCCGTTTGGTGGCCGAACGGGGCCTCGGCAGCCGGAGCTCAGCGGTGCTCCTGGGTTTGGTTCCAGCCTGCAAAGAGCACGAGATGAGCAAGAACGAAGCGCAAAAAGCCGAGGGCCGGGCAGCCCGGCTGCTCCCTCGGGCTCCGGGGAGGACGGGCGGGCCCCGACACGGGACGGCCCAGGCGCAGCACCGGGCCCTGACGGCCCCCGGCCGCGCGGGGGCAGCCGGGGCCGCCCCGCCCCCCTGCCCGCCGCCTTCCGGGGCCGGGCCTGCGCCGCGCCGCGATGGTGCTGCTGCCGCGGGCGGCTGGGGCGGCGCGGGGATGGGGCGGCGGCGGCGCGGGGGGTCGGTCCCCGCCGCCGCTGGCCGCCCTGTCCCAGGTGCTGCGGCCTGGAGCGGAGCCGCCGCACCGGCGTCGTGTTCCCGCTGCAGAGGCTGGCGCGCTACCTGGCTCCCGGCGTCGACACGGCGCGGTTCCGCCTCTTCCAGCCCGGCCTGGCCGCCCTGCAGCGCGCCGAGGAGCTCTTCAGGTCCCGCCGCGACCACGCCATCGACTACGTGAGCTCCGCCGTCCGCATGGACCATGCCCCGCCGCCCGCACTGCCCGAGGTCAGGGCGAGCCCGGCCCCCGCGCCTCCCCGCCCCTCGCTCGCCCGGCGGCGGGGCCCTCCGTGCCCTGCAGCCGGAGGCCGCGGCCCGGCCGGGACAGCGGGTTCCCGCCCCCGGGCTGGCCTGAGCTGCGGCGGATACACGGGCCGGCAGCGTTTGCGTAGCTCTCGGGGCGGCAGCGCCTCGGCGCTGCGCGACGCGTGGTGCGTTTGTTGTTGCTTTAATCACGTATTTGTTGTTGCTCCCCGCGTTGTACAACTCGGGAAGCTGGTGTGTCCAGGACAGCAATCCGAGGCACGGGACACTGCTGTCCCCAGGCGTTGGCACCAAAGGCTGACAAGTGACCAGGGCAGACTGCGGGGGAGGGGGTACCCCCGCCCAGACACGTTGGATGAGGGGAGGCGGGCGGCTGTGGAAATACTAAATACTCTCGCTGCCTCTCCTGCTGCAGGTGTGCTTCATCGGCCGAAGCAATGTGGGGAAATCGTCTTTAATACGGGCCTTGTTTTCACTGTCTCCAGAAGTGGAGGTCAGAGTGTCAAAACTCCGGTAAGGGATGTTTTTAACTTCCCTCCCTCTTGGTCAGCAGCTGGTGCCAGCCCAGAGGACAGGGCTGAGAAGGGCGGGAGGAAGCACGCTCTTGGGAGACTGGAAGTGGCAGGAAAGTGTGCCAGCCACGGTGGCCACCAGCTCACGGCTGGCGCAGGCCGTGCTCTAGCCAAGGAAAAGGTGGAAAGAGCCCAGCTTAGCTCTTCAGCCAGGGCTGGCACACGTGCGGAGGGAAGAGTCGCACAGGCTGAGCAGGCGTGCCCTAAAGCCCTTGGGAAGAACCGAGCACAGAGACCCGGGAAGGTGTTTTAGTCTGTTTTAAGGATCGAGCCCCATAGGATTGCTACACGGGTAGGAGACTGGGCAGCTTGCAGCAGCTTTTGCAGCCTTCTCTGGGGGGGCAGGGTATGGTACAGAGGTGTTTTGCGGGGCATCTCCTCGTCCGCTGCTTAAAGCAACTTTTTAAAACCACCCCCTCCTCTCCCCAGGGCCACACAAAGAAGATGAATTTCTTCAAAGTAGGGAAGCACTTTATTCTGGTGGATATGCCAGGATACGGCTACCGTGCCCCGCAAGACTTTGTGGAGATGGTGGAGGCCTATCTGCAGGAACGGCGCAAGTAAGGGACTTACCTGTACCTCCACAGAGCAATGAAAGCCAGACACCTACATACAGTGTCATGTGATTAGGTGAAAAAATGCAGGAGGGGTAGCTACTTCCAGTGGTAGTACCGATTAGTTCTGACATCATTTCCCCAGGAACCTCTGTGGTGTCACTCATTCATGCTTAGACATATCAGAACAGCAGAAAAGATTGAGGTGCTGCTCCATACTGACCCTCAGCTTCACGTGTGGCTTTTCTTGGCTCTTCCTATCCCCCGATCCCGTGCTATTGTTTCTTGCTTATGAATTTGGAAGTAGCAGAGCAGGCATGAAATAATGGTGGCGATTACTGTGCTTGTGTTTCTGGCAGCTTGAAGAGGACTTTTCTATTAGTTGATGGTGTAGTAGGACTCCAGAAAACAGATCATATTGCAGTAGAGATGCTGGAAGAGTTTGGGATTCCTTATGTGGTAGGTAACGCTTTGTTCTTGAGCAGGCAGAAGCAGCATAAAAAACTTGTGTTGGTTATGAGCTACAGATAATCTGTAAAAGTGTGTGCCCTCTACCTGAGCTTATGTGAGTTGTCCTACCTACATAGTAATGCACACCCCCTTTATTGTTAATAAAATAGGCCTGAAATGTGTTCGGAGGGCAAGTGGGATTTACGGGCTTTTTGCTTGATTTATTAAATGGACATTTTTTTTCCGTGCTCAGCTTGAGCTTGGAACGCTCCACTCCTTATGTAGGCTATAGGAGTGTTTTGGTGAACTGTATTATACCATTTCCCCCTAGATAAGACCCAGAGCTTTCAGTCTGCCTTGCAAGATGGTCCAGGACTCTTACAGATGTTCCCAGCTAGTGGTAAAATAATCTTCTTTTCCTCTTTCAACCCTCCCTTTCTGGATCCATGCAGATGGTGTTAACAAAAATTGACCGAGCTTCCAAGGGACTGTTGTTAAAGAACGTACTGGAGATCCAGGAGTTCATAAAGGAGAAAACTCAGGGATGCTTTCCTCAGCTGTTCCTGGTCAGGTAAAGCTCTTCTCCATTGCTGCCGGTTCCTTTCGGGTGATGATGTGCAGTGGGGCAAACTACCCGAAACGGGCCTGTCTGCTCTCGAGGTGGCACTTCCCTGCGCCCCAAGGACGGAGGGTGGGCTGCGGATGGCAAACGCCCCTTTCCTTCTTCCCCCTCCTCTGCAGGCGAGTGGAGCTCAGCTTTCAAGGCTGCTCTTCCTTTGGTCTTTCTCCGAGGGGGCAGCCGTCCCTGTGCCGCGCGCTAGCGGGCTTTGCCGTTTTATTTGGAGCTGTGTTAACGGTAGCAAGCTGGAATTGTTGGATTACGTAGCTAAAGTGCTCAATTCACCAAGGTTGTACTGTACTGTGGAAGACGTAATTTAATACAGCCGGTGGCTGAGTTTGTTTGTATTACTCCAAGACGCAGCAGCATCTGGTGCTGAACGCCCACAC
Source organism: Phoenicopterus ruber ruber (assembly GCA_009819775.1). Classification (NCBI taxonomy): domain Eukaryota; kingdom Metazoa; phylum Chordata; class Aves; order Phoenicopteriformes; family Phoenicopteridae; genus Phoenicopterus; species Phoenicopterus ruber. Next base: position 93,840,397 of record CM020215.1, on the reverse strand, counting down.
CTCTGTTTCCACAGTTCTCTGGAGTTCTCGGGGGTTCACTTGCTGAGGTGTTTTGTAGCCCATGTTACTGGAAACCTGCCTGCTGTGGAGGCCAGCTGAAAAGACTGGCTCCCGACCTGCTCGGCTCATCCAGAACAAAAGGTACCGAAACTAGAGGTCTGGATTTTTGTTGTAAATAACCCGAGGTACTAGAATTTATTTTTGGATAAACTCGGATAAATTTTTGGATAAACTAATATTTGTAAGGCTAAGCTTAAGCTTTTTGTTTAATAAATGCACTAGTTCAGGAAGTTTGCACTATGAACGAATCCAGGTTATTATAAAACTGTTTTGTAAAACCTACGTGACTGTGCTAAGGAGAAAAAAGCAAAGAGGACCTCCAAAGAGAAGCTAGGTTTCAATACAGCATTTCCTCTCCCTCCAACTAAGTGTTCAAAAGCTATCACTGCATGCCTAAGCTCTACTATATTTAGGATACTAGAGATAGTCTAGTGATCGCATTAATAAAAAGGCATTTAGTTTAGAAAAAAAAACTATAGCCCTAACGTTAAGCAAACTGTACTTGCCCGGTTGAATTGAATGATACACAGAGGTTTTTCTTCTCTCAACCTGCCTGCTCTAAGGCGATCTAGAGTGGAAATAGCCAGCACTTTGTCTGTGAAGGTGTGTTTAGGACTTCTTGTATATTTACTTCGGTAACCCCTCTGCATCGTGTGTTCAACAGGTGCAGCGTGATAGCGTGCCTCGCTTACGTGCTCCGACTCGTCCCAGTTCCAGGTGGATGAAGGAAAGGACACATCTTTCTTTACTGGGATCTGCTTTTTGGTCACTGTTGGCTTGAAACAGAGTGGAATAAAAGACTGACACGTAGGGGAGCTCTTCTTCTGCACTTTATCATCAATCAGTGCTGCATCTACCCTCTGTTTTAAATCCAGCACGAAGTTCTGCAGCTGCACTCGGATGAATTGCCAGAGATGAGACACGTTGTCCGTGATCTGCATGTTCTACCCCGGCAGGTGAAGCACAGTACTGATGCCTGTGCCCTTTCGGGGCACTGTAGCAGCTGGCAGAAGTGTGTCCCGCAGCAGCTGTGCCTGGCTAGGAGCACCTGAAGCTGTGCGGTTACAAGGAACAGAGTCGGACAAAGGACTGCCACCAACAGCAGCAGTTGTACAGGAGACTTTAGACCAAAGCTATGAAGTGCCTACATCAAACTCTGGCACTCAGTCTTGTCATGTCTTAACATTGCCAAATGTGGGTATGCGGTTGCGAAGTGTTTAAACCTCAACAAAGCGCGGTTCTTTTGCAAACTACTCTGAGGGCAAGAAGGTCGTATTTCTAGTGTTTTCTTTCATTATGGAATTTCCTGTAACTCTCAGACTAGACACGAGGTGAGGTCTGTTTTCAGTGTACATGTAAGAAGAGGGGGGGCGGTGAGGAACGCAGTAGAAAGATGCAGCGCTCTACTTTCTAAACCTTAGCAGAGATCAAACCTGTAATTCTTGAATATTTTACCTCTAATCCCCAAATGCTCCAAAGCAAACAAGCCTGTGGAATGCTTGATCCTAGGGGGAAGTGCAGTAGTATCTAGACAGATAAAACAGGTGCAAGTGAACACTTCAGGAATAATCTTTTCTTAGTATCTTGAAACCAGGATCTTCCAAAAGCATCAGTCTTGTCAAGGCTGTCACTTTCAAGGCCTCAGCCTTGACTGAAGAGCCTCTGAAAATGAGCCTGTCTATGTAAAAGAAAGAGCAGTTATGTTTTTAGTCCCCTTTCAGAAAAAAATGCCTTATAGTGCTAGGAAATCTTTTATTAACCACTTAAATACATTAAATATGTCTGGCAAATCCATTTGTAAAAAGAGCGCTTTGAAGTGGCAGCGGGCTTTGAATTGGACCCCATGATTGTTGTGTGTGTACAGTTGCCTTGAGGTGTCCTTAGTGGGAGCCACGCGGAGCTGCTATGTCATACGTTTTCTTACAGCTGTACTGGAAACAGTAAGTACAGTCTTAACCTGAAGAACCAGCTTTCCCTCTGGAGACATCTCTGCTTTCTGCTGTGTTGGTCAAAAGATCTTCATTCGCAAATGCTTCAAATACTGGAATAACTCTTGCATTTTACTCAGCCGCCTGCAGGAGAGAACACCAGGGTTTGTTACACTCCAGCAGCAGTGCCCCTGTGACAGGTAAGGTAGCAAATAAAGTAAAGTCCTCGCCTTCCCTTAAACATTAAAACTTACATTTAAGTGCCTTTGTGGGAACGTGCTTTGGGTAAACAGGTGTCGACACACTAGCAGGCTTCCTTGCCAAGTTCTTAAGGAACGTGCTGTGTTGCCGAGTGAGGAACTGCCCTTTCTCAGGCCAGGGACGCACAAGCTCTCCCTTTCTTCTTCCCCACTCGTTGATCAGTGGTGGGCCTGGCAGCACATGTAGTAGTAGAGATCATTTCAGTTTTAAATGCTTTTGATGTCTTAAATTGTTCGTAGTGCATACACCGCACTGCAGGCACCCAGCATTACCTTGTAAAGCTTTGCCTCTTCTGCACCTGCCATTTACAGAAATGATGTCGAGTACTGGCTTCTATGGAAAAGGGTTTCACCTTGTGCATCCTCTCTGGTCTTTCAGCCATGCTGTCTCCTTTTTCTTCCTCTGCCGTGTCTGGTCTCTAGTCTCTCACCATAACCCTGGCACTACAAAGCCAGTATTTTTGCAACAGTCCCCTAGAGTCGCTATAGCACAGACTGCATTTCAGTAGGCACCTTGACCAGATACTACGTCAATAATTCTATTTAATATTAATGAAGTAACCTAAACAGGTTGCTCGAGTTATTTTAAAAAGCAGAGTTTGTTTTGGGTTTTTTGTTTTGTTTTAGCAGGTAGACATTTCAGATTTAGCCTCTCCGAGGCATTTACACAGAGAGGCAACATGCACTAAGGCAGAAAGAGCTCTGTTTTACTGTCACTTTGAAGATTGTTTCAGTGTTGCCTCCTTTCACTCTTGTCTGAAGTCTTGCTCCTTGGGCTTGGCATTTTCAGACTCTGCTGTTGCAGTAGGAGCTCTGGTACAGCACGGAACAAATCTTGGATGCCAAACAGAACATGCCAAGTGTTGAACGCAGACAATTCATTGTGCATGGGTGGCTGCCCATGAGAAGCAAGATACTGCTACCTCAACTATCAAAGTTCCTGGCAAGAGAGGAAACAGAATTTTAGCAGCAGCTAATGTTTCCAGTCTGTATCACTAGCTAATCCTACTCAAGGTTGAGATTACTTTTAGTACCTGCTTATCCCAGCTGTAACATGATACTGTATTTTATGGAGAAATTGTAGCTGTTACTGTGCAAGCAGGGACAAACCCAGGGAGCCATACCGCTGCTTGCATCACTCTCCTGCTGAAGTGCTTTGGAAACAGAGCAAGACCAGAACCCATTCACAGAAGAGGCAGAGGAGGGAGGAATAGGTTGTGGTTTTGTCCCATGCCACAAAAAATGGGACACGAGAGGAAAGGAACAGAACTGAGAAAAGGCAAACTGATCTTACATTACATCCCAAAATAAAGATGACCACTTAATAAATTGAGAGGCTATCATGAGTGAATTATTAAGAGAAGTCATTGCCATAGGATTAACCAAAAGGTTTGATTAAATGATGATTAGACAGCGATCAAACACTCTACTACTTACTACACTTCTAATAGTTAAGCTAGCTTGTATACAATATGTGTTAGATGTAATATAAAATGTCATTTACCTCGCCATAGATATCAGATCTTGGGTAAGGGATCTCTTGACCTCAAGAACTAACCTTGAGAGGTGTCAAGGGGAGATCACCACCGCACAGCCCGCTGTTGTGTGAGAGAGCTCAATGGGCTGTGGTGACTGCAGACATTTATAGTGTAAAGCGAATGACTTGTAGTCAAACTCCCCTTTGGTGTACGTGCAGCTGTGCAACCCCAGCAGCTTTAGTTTCGTCTGGTCCCAGCTCCGGTTGGTACTGTTTGTTAGCTCCTGAGAAGACATAACCTAAGTTCCTTAAGTTCCTGAGAAGATACGGCCTAGCACAATTTCTCAAGGTTTGTACAACAGGGCTGACTTCAGCCAGGCCTGCTTGTTGGTGATGCCTAAACCAAAGTACGATTAATTCAGTCAGAGTGGGTGCACCCGTCACAGAGGCGTGACTTACCTCTACAGCCCTCTGTAGAAGCAGCCACCCTCGCCGCAATATGCTATAGCCAGCCCTGTAACTTCCTTGTATTCTCAACTGATGCATTCACAGCCAGTTGGTATCTAAAATGAACACCAATAAAAAGTAAAGTAAGCATCCTTTCCTTACCTGCACGACTGGGTTTGGTAACTGCAATTTGGTCTGCTCCTAAGAACTAGCCACAGCATGAAGCCTGTATGCACAGCTTTATTTTAACACTAATTTAACACTGTTATATACTTGATCTCTAACTACTTCAGCTGTAACTAGTTTACTTATAAGCATCTCTTACATAAGCACAGAAAACTTTTCCTCAATAAGGTAATTATTGAGCAGCTATCAACTACTTAAATATACAGCAGATTTTTTTCAGGTAAGGTAGTTCACGTTTTTGTATTCTAATAATCTACAATGGTATTTGTGCACCTTGTGGCACATTTACAGAGTTTATACAAGACAATAAATCTACCACTTGCACAGACATAGCTACTTAAACCAGTATTTTCTTTGAAAAACATTGAGAATGATGGAAAACATGCCAATAAGTAGTAAGGGGCAGGGGAGGGAGAGGAACAAATCTTAGCTCTATTCTTGCTAATGCTGTTCCCCAAGAAGTGGTTCCCCCACTGGTGCCTGTGTGACGAATACAGCGCCGCTGCACTGCTGCCCTTGCCCCTGGTGCAAGTGCGGAATGCGGCGCCTTGGGGTGGGACCAGCCCCGAGCTCCCTCAGGGAAGGCTGTTCAGCCTCGGACACCGAAAGGCACCCTACTCACTTCTTTTGAATTCATTCCTTGGGATCCTTCAGGGCTTCATCAAGACTCTCTGGCTCTACTCTCCAGTACGTTTTTGTTTCTCCAGTGTCTGCACCTCAGCTGCACCTTTTCCGTCTTCCTCTTCAGCTTCCTAGAGAAAAAACTGTGTTCAAACTTAATGTAGCAAGGCATTTATTACACTAGAAGAGCGAGCCTCCTACTGGAGACATAATGGATTTTTCTTGGTAAGGAAAAATTTCTTTAAGACAAAAATTTTTCTTAAACCAAAACCTGACAAAGGCACAAGAAACTTCTATTTCTCAAGCATCAGCAAACCTAGCTTAACCACTCACAAGAATTTATGAAGGATGTAAGCTATTGTACAATTCAGAAGTATTACTTAACAGGGCAAAATAAAAGCACTCAGACCAAGGCCCGGGTAGATTCAGTAGGACTTCAGAACCACAGCTGCCTTTGTGCTCAAACACGATAAAAACTGCTGCGCTGATATTCAGAGATTCTTTTTCTTCCAAAAAAAATAGGTGTGGGAAACTTGGTACTCAGCCCTCAATTACAAGAGACATTTCAAAAATTCTAGAAACTGATGATGAAAAAATAAAATAAAGAATAACACTGATCCCTTGCAAACCTTGGGGAAGAGCTGGCAGGTAGATCTGTAAATCAGCCAAGCACGATGACAGTTTGCACGCCGTCAGAAGGTATTGCTGACAGCTTTGGCCCATAGCAGCCAGGGCTCAGGCGGCCCCGACAGTGAGGGGCTGCCACAGCAAAGACTTCTAGGTACCACTGCAGACTCCCACACTGCACGCTGTTACAGCATACACAGAAGAAGTTACCACAACCTGCTGGCATTGATTTAAGTCCTGCTTTTGATGAAAGAGTGAACTCCATCCTCTGAATTAAATTTAGTTTCAAATTTGTGGCCATAGGAAGCTGCCATGCTTGTGGGGATTACCTTCAGTTCCGAAGTTGTTTGGTCATAGGCAGCCAATTGTGCTTCAATCTGTGAAGTACTGAGAGCTGGGAAAAGGAGAAACTGAAAAGGCTACACATCCATTCCTGTCTCCTTAATTCCAGAGCTTGTGAAGGACATTCTTTTTGGGTTTCCACCCTCACTGTCAAGAACAGCAAGAGCACCTAATTCCACCTCTTTACAACTGCCAACGGTTTCACTTTCTTTGCCCTTAGCATGCTCCAGCTCTCAGAGCCATCAGTGATTTCACTGGAGCAAAGTCCATTCTCCTTCATGTATATGTTAGTTATTATTGAAAGCAGCATCTCAAGTTTATTGATCTAAAATAATTTACCATGTTAGAAAGCAAATGCTCTTCATTCACAGTGCTCAAATTCAAACCACCTGCCAAGCATGGATGCATGTTCCATGGTCACTTTATAAAGCAGGAAGGAAGAACTTACCCAAAATCATGCTAAAAGCAGGGACAAGAATAAAGCCCAAGTCTTTTGTCTCAGCTATGCCAAATTGGTTTCACATGCAAGCAATGAAACAAGCTGTCCTCTTCTCCCTTTATACCTATACTTTGCCCGTATTTAAAACCTTAGCACGTTGTAAGACCATGTGCCAGTGCCATCAGGAAAGGAAGAAAAAGCACAAGTTTACCTTCACTTATTTTTTTTTAATGGTCTAAGAGCTGATGAAGTCCTAAATATTTAGAATTCATGCAAAGTACAAGGACACGTACTTCCACAGAGCATTCTCCTGACAGGGCAAGGAACTCTGTGCTGTAACTGCACCAGCATCTTGCCTTGTATTGTTAAGTTTCATCTTCAGTTTCTCCTGACGCGACCCGAGCATCAGCATAAGTTTGTGAGTTCTTTACCAAGTCACAGATGATCTGAAAGAAAATTCCAGCCTTCATTTGAGATCCTTTTTCCATAAAACCCTGTCACAAAGCAACCTGCAATCTTTCAACTTCTCAGCACCAGGAAAAAAACCAAAACCCCACTGACTTCCATGTGACACCCTAGCATTATTTCTCCTAAAATGAAGTCAGAAATTGAAATTAGTTTTGAGCTTCAATACAGCACATCCACTGTTTTTCATATCTGCAGAATACACAGATTTATACTCAACATATTACAAGTGCACAGGAACTCAGCTTCAAGTCATAGAATCATTTTGGTTGGAAGAGACCTCCAAGATCATCAAGTCCAACCATTAACCTATCAGTACCAAGTCCACCACTAAATCATGTCCCTTAGCGCCACATCTACACATCTTTTAAATACCTCCAGGGATGGTGACTCCACCACTTCCCTGGGCAGCCTCTTCCAGTGTCTGACAACCCTTTCGGTGAAGAAATTTTTCCTAATATCCAATCTAAACCTCCCCTGGTGCAACTTGAGGCCATTTCCTCTTGTCCTGTCGTCATCACAAACCAATTGCCAACCAAAGGCAAAGAGGAATTTGCTGTCACATTAGCTGTTCCACAATTATCTGTTGCAAGAATAAAAGTGCCTTCTTCACAAGCTTTGGGACAAGAGGAGAGGCCAGTAAGGGTGACAGTGTGGTGCGAGTGTGTCACAGACCACCCAACCACGCTAACAAAGTGGATGGACGCTTCTTCCCTCTTTAAGCAACTCCAGGAAGTCTCTGTATCAGACTCTGGTTCTCATGGGTGACCTGAATCTCCCTGACATCTGCTGGAAGGGCAACACAACAAGATGGAAGTGCCCAGGATTCCCATGGGGTGTCAGGAACAGCTTCATGATACAGGTATTGGATGGGCCAGCCAGGGGTGACACACAGCTGCATCTGCTACTCACTAACAAAGGAAGAACTCGTTGAGGACATGGTAATCAACTTGGCTCTAGCAGTAATGAAATAGTGGACTTGAAGATCCTGAGGGGAGTGATGAAAGAGAGAAGCAGATCCTGGACTTCAGCTTACTCAGGGAACAACTACATGGGATCCCACGGAAGGCAGCTCTGAAGGGCAAAGGAGCTCAGGAAAGCCGGCAGTCTTTAAAGAGAGCATCTTCCAAGTGCAAGAATGGGCCATGCTCAGGAAGACAAGCAGGCATGCTAGGAGATCAGTTGGGATGCGCTGGGAACCCATGACGGAGCTCCAACATATAAAAAGGCAGCATATAAGAGGTGGAAAAAAGGACAGGCTACAAAGGAGGAATTTAGAAACTTTCCCCGGGTGTGTAGAAGTGGTGTGAGGAAAGCCAGAACTCAGCTGCAGCTGAAACTTGTCAAGAACACAAAGAGCAACCAGAACTTCTGCAGTTACACTGGTAGTAAAAAGCTGAACAAGGGAAATACAGGCCTGCTGCCGAGCGGGGTGGGTCATACATCCTAATACCTCTGCTTGTCTTTACCAAAAAGGTCTCCCAGGCCTTTGAAAAATGTAAAAGCGCTCAAGAGGAGAGTGGCCAGCAGTGGATGAGGATCAAGCTAGGGATTATTCAAGAGAGCTGGACCCCTACAAGTCCATGAGACCTGACAGGCTACGTCTGAGTGTGCCGAGAGAGCTGGCGGATGTCCTTGCAAGGCGGAGACCCCTGATGACTGAAAGCAAGCAAATGTTGCACCCATCTTCAAAGAGGCCAAAAGAACAACCCAGGGAACTGCAGGTTCAGCCAGCCTCACCTCTGTCCCTGGGAAAATCATGGGGTGAGTTACCTTGAAGCATATTTCTGGGCATGTGAAGGAGAAGAAAGGATTTGGAGACAGCATGAATTTATCAAGGGTAGATCATGCCTGACCAACCCGACTGCCTTCTATGATACAATGACCAAATTTTTGTATGAGGTGAGAATAGTGGATGCCATATACTCCAAATTTAGCAAGTGTTTTCACATTGTCTGCTGCAATATTCTTGTGTCCAAATTAGCACATTACAGTCTGGACAGGTGCACAACTAGATTGGTAAAAATTGGTTGGGTAACTGGGCTCAGAGGGTAGAAGTTAGTGGGTCATACTCTACCTGCCCGGCAGTTACAAGCAGAACACTGTAAGGGTCTATCCTGGGATGTGTCCAGTTTAACTACAAGTGATCTGGAGGAGCTGCATTCTTACCAAATGTGCATATGGCACGAAACTGGGGGGAGCAGTTGACACACTTGAGGGCAGGGCTACCATTTAGAGGGACTTGGGAAAGCTGGAGGAAAGGGCTGATAGCAGCCTTATGAAATTCAACAACGGCAAGCGCAAGTCTTGCTCAAGGGAAGGAAGAGCCTCTGGCAACCACACAGGTCAGGGACTGACCGTCTGGGAGAAGACCACCTTTCTGACCTCATGGCTGACCATCTTTCAAGCAGAGGAATGGACCAGACACCTCCTGAGCTCCCTTTCAAACCATGTTATCCTGATCTGACCGCCTAATAATGAGCATCATATACAGATTTGGGGAGGGTCACCAAATCTCTCTCAGAATACTCCTTTGTGCCACAGCTTCAATCTGGAATAATTACAACTTTTGGTTTTGTACAACTAAAAAAGAAATTACAAGAAGAAAAGGATGTTCATAGCATCCCTGCTTCCACAGGAACAGGATTTTACCAGCTTAAGCATGCTCATCTTTGGGCAAAGCTATATGCTTTACAGTTAGTTATACAGTCACTAGCGATAGTGACTGATTCAAGGTAAACAATCCATACTCCAGCTTCTCCTTGCAATCCCCAAACTGCCCTTTTCTGGGCCAAGGCAAGTGCCTGTGCAACCCCACCCCAAGGTGCATGGGCTGGGTCAGCTTCCCCACTGGTGTCCCTACACCGACACGGGCTGGGGGGGCAGATGCAGCAGCCCCGCCAGGGAGCAGAGAACTCCCCACGTTTCTCTCTGTTCATCAAACCATCTCTCAGGCAAGGGGAGCGAGGGTTTGCCCACACTGGGAAGTGGTTACACAGCAAGCTGGTTACTGTAGGCACAGAACTGAACCAAACCCCAAGGTCTACACCTACGGAGGAGGATTAGACTTTACAGCTGTTTCCCCTGAAGAAAACGCACTATATTGAAATCCTACTGACATCAAAGCAGCTGAAAAGGGCGCCGGCCTCGCAACAGCTGCAGTCAGCGTTGTGCTCGGAACGCCAGCCGCCCCTCCCGGCCGAGGCTGCAGTACCTTCCCGCCGGCAGGACAGCCGCTTCCACCGAGACACCCGCGCGCCCCGGCACACGCGGCTTCGCGCCGTGGCGACGGGTCTCCAGACGTGAGTGAGCGGTAACGCGGCACGGCAGGGCCTCAACCGTCCTAACCGCCGCCGCTCTGTGCGGGAGCGCCGGGCGGGTAGCGGGCCGTTGAGGCGGGGAGGGCTGCGGGAGCACAACCGCCACCGAGAAGCCGCCGGGGACTGCACTCCCCACGGGCGGGGAGGAGGAGCGGGCCGGGGCCGGGCCGCCCCAGCAGCACCGCCCCAGCAGCACCGCCCCAGTCCCCGCCCTCCACCGTACCACAACATGGCCGCCTCCGTGGGGAGGGCGGGGCTGGGGAAAGGGAAGCGCTTCCGCCCCGCCCGGAAGCGCCCGGTGGGGGTCTGGCGGCCATGGCTGACGAGGAGGAGGATGCGCCGGTGAGTGGCGGCGGCGGGGGGTCGGGAACGCTGGGCGGGACGCTCCGGCCCACGTCCCAGCCACAGCCGGGCACCCTCGTGTGCCGCGGGACGGTGGCTGGTGGCCCAGGCCTCGCCCCGAGCCCGGGCTGGGGCGGGAGGGTAGCGGGAAGGGAAGGGGCTCCCTCGCCGCCCCGGGCGCTGACGGCGGCCTCGCCTTCGCTGTGCCCGTCTAGTTTGAAGAAGACGCGGAAGAAGCCGGCGGGGGCCTGGACGGCGGGCAAGGCAAGAGGAAGAGGCTGTTCTCCAAAGAACGTGAGTCGAGCCGGGACAGAAAGCCCTGCCCAGCGCTGACGGGTCACTCGCCGCAGGGCTCCCTGCGGCCCTTAAGGACGATGTCCTTCCCCCAGACACAGCTGAAACTCTGAGGAGGCAGCTGTGGAGTTCCAAAACTCGGTTTTCCTTAGCAAAGCAGCAGCCTTCATTCTGTGCCCTGGCTGAAAGTACGGACAGCTGTCATAGACAAAAACAATAAATCTTGCTAATGCATCAGCTGAACCTAACTGTGCCAAAAGTCAGTCACACCACAGTATAATATGCTCAGTACTTGGTAGGCTAAACACGTATTTAAAGAGTTTGTCATCAGACGTGCTTCTCTGTACGTACAGCACGAGGCCTTTGCTGGCTTCTGTCTACCTGCTTGTTTCCCATACGTTGGCTCAAGAGCTGTCCTGCCCAACAGACAAGCGTGCTATCCTGGTGCACGAATGTGTAGGCTGGTGAGCTCTAACTAGATGCGTTGCTGACAGCACTGAATAGATGGAAGGAGCCTCACACTCAAAGTGTTTCTTTCTGCAGTAAGATGCATGATGTATGGATTCGGGGATGACCAGAACCCTTACACAGAATCAGTGGACATTCTTGAGGACCTGGTAATAGAGTTTATCACAGAAATGGTAAGTCAGCTCTAGACAGCACGATCAGAATGTCCTCGCTAAGACTCTAGTCTTCTGAAGGTTAATACCTCTGACTCAAACACTGCATTATCCCAGGCCCAAAACTCTGATGCTAGTAGGAAAAAGCTTGCTCTATGTGGGTTTAGAACAACGTCTGAAGTCCTTAGGTAGCAGGTAGATGAGTACTGGGGGGGGGGGGGGGGGGGGGGGGGCGGGATACACAGCTGACTTTGAGGTTCACTGTGGCATCGCTATATGTGCAGCTGACATGAGACAAGGCTCAGCTTTGAAAGTTTACTGACTTTTTTGTGTTCACCTAGTGTCTTTACATGGATGGGAATGTAGCTCTGCACTACAAAAGAAATGCAAGCTTTTGTGGATCCCCTTTCTTTTAAAAGGTTGGCCTTGCCTTCCCTTGTCAAAATGCCCTAAACTGTCCCGTGATATGGGCACTTCACATTGCTTCCATGTTCTGCCTGATGCTGTTCATCTTCAAGCACTCTGCAGGGTGTGTCCTACATGTAATCTGGCTTTAGTTTTGATGTCGTTACTGTTGTCTGTATATAGTGGTATATGCTGGGTGTAAGTCACAGGCAGCTGGGGACAGCAGAGTGACAGTAAGTCCATGGCTTACTGGGAAATTCTCTTGTGACTAGGATGATGGTACCCAGATCCTGAAAATGCTTACTTTTTGATTATAAAATGACAGGAAATAGAGTGGAATTGAGAGCTTAACAAAAATTAAGGGGCAAAGAAACCCTGCTGACTTTCCTCTTTTCCTCTAACAGACACACAAGGCCATGTCAATTGGGCGGCAGGGTCGCGTACAGGTTGAGGACATTGTCTTTCTAATTCGCAAGGACCCCCGGAAGTTTGCCAGAGTTAAAGACCTCCTAACTATGAATGAAGAACTGAAACGAGCCAGAAAAGCCTTTGATGAAGCAAACTACGGGTCTTGATTCCCTGCAAAGGCTGCACTGGGGCATTACTTGGGCACCTGCTGCCCAAAAGGAAGGAGTGTCACGTGTGTTGTCTGGAGGGGTTATTCAGGATGGAGATCACTGCTGGGATGTCTGCCCTTGCTCCCAGCCTTTTCTGAAAAGTATTCAAGCAGCTGAATGTTGTCTGATTGTGTGTGGTATACTTATGTATTTTTATATCATTTTATGAAATGAGAAAAGAGCTGTAGAGACTCTTGTAATGGCAAGAAGTCTGTTTGAAGTAGGACCGTGTTGAATCAGCTATCTAGAGGGCTAACGATGGGTGATTCTCTACAACTATTTCAGTTATCACTGGGTATTCCTGTGACAGGAAACCTAGAAAATGGATCTTGGTTAACTGGACAAAGTCTTCAAGGCCAAACTACTACAGTTCTGCTCTTTGCTCTGTATATGCTCTTTGAATAAAACATTTGAAGTTTGTGCCCACTCTAACTAAACTTACATTGATCAATTCACACAAGGTGCATAATACAGAGTTTTTAGCACTTAATTGGCTAGGAAGGTTATTTTTTCTTCTGTCCCACTTGTGTTTTCTACAAATATTAAGCCTAGGAAATTGAAGTTAACCTATTCCGGATTTACTTGCACTTACAGCCTTTCCTTACACCTGTTAGGCAGGTGCCCCACAATAAAGCAGATTCCTGGTTTTCATTCTGAGACAATTTTTTCTTACTATCGCCTGGTGATCCTGGTCTTGGGACTTAGTTACAAGTAAGAGTCTGGCAGAAAGCACTTACCCCATTGCTTGTTCTAACATTATTTCATTAATACATCTTGGAGTAGCTGCGCCTTACATTGCCAAGCAGGCAGAAATTGCACTTACATTAAAGATTTCAGGACAGTGAGACACATGTTCACCAGTCAGGAATTTACTGTTGCAGGCCACAGCTGTGCTTTCCCCTATTTCTGGAGCAGCTCAGAGGCAGAAGGTTCAGTTAACTCCTCATTTGAGTACAAGGACAACAAATGCTGAACAGCGATAATACTGCAAGTCAAAGCTGTCTTTCTGTACAAACAGCACAGAAGGAAGGGTGTGAAACTATTTCCTTGGAAAAGAAGTGGCAAGTCTTTTGTCCTAAGCAGCAGTACGTGATCAGCTGCAGCCTTCCGCTGTGGATGGCAACTATTTGCACTGTGGATTTGACAGCAGCACTTAACATGGTCCAGCAAAAGGGACACTGAGTACGGGTAACTCAACGTCACTGTTCCTGGACAAGGCTAGGTGAAAGGATGAAGACTATTCAGCTGTTCAGAACACCTCTCTGTAAAAAAGCTGTTTTACAAAAATATAATAAAATAATTGCTATGTTCTTAGCAGAATTCAGGGTGTGAATTACCAAGAGACCATTAGGGTTCTGAGGGTTTTACTTGGGGCAGGGGGAGTTTCCTCCTTGCAGTCCAGGGTCAGACACCCATTGCTGCAAAAATAGAATCAATATCCATGTTCTCAGTAGCTTCTTTCCACGCAGAGCCCGGGCTTCCTTCCAGCAGCAGCTCCTTAGGGGTCCCTGCTGTGCTTAGTTTGGCAGAGGCTGTATCAGCACTGGAGTGTCCTTCCCAACTCAGAGGCACATCCTGGTAAGCTGGGAGGATGAGTGATGCACTGTTCTCACAGACCCCAAAAAGCTCAGGTTTTTGCCGAACAGCCTTCAGTGTTCTCTTCAAGCGAGTGGATGGTTTGATCCTCCTACGACAGAACCGTGCCCTGAGGTACTGCTTTGGCCAGCGTGCATTTTGTGACCCGTATAGCAGGTATTTACGGACAGACGTTTTGACACAGCACAGTTTTTTCTTCAAGCTTAAGGGAAGGAAGGTACAAAAAACCATAACTGTATCAGCTACTAAAGTGTTATTTCATTTGGGGTTTGGAAAGATTTGGTTATTAGACTTCTCTGCCATTCTCCTTGTCATACCAAGGAGATAGAACAGCACCTTGTACAATAGTAGCCAGGGCATTCTTAAGACAGACCACACCCCTTGCATCATATAATCGTTACCATTAAACATGCACATGATTTAAGTTGCATTTTCATCCTCCCTCTTAAGTATTTGTGCATTTGTTAGCCTTTTAAATCCTTTCACAAATGACTGAAGCTGAACAGAATGTTCATGTCAGAGTGTCCAGTGACCTGAACTAGTGATCCCGTTTGAGTTTAAAAAGAATGAGGTAGACCACTGCATTTCTCTACACTAGCAAAATACATAACATTAAAATGTAAAGCATCAGATCCAGAAACCCCACACCAATGCAAAATTACCTGCATCCTTGAGCCTCCACGTGGTGCAGCCGGTTGCTTTTCAACAACTTGTTACGCAGAAAATAAGCTTCTGATTTGAATTTGTTGCCTTTGCACCACAGAATAGCTTTTCTGAGGGCCTCTGACAGTTCCCCAAACGATGTAGCTGTTTGGACCATCTGTACAAGAGATCCAGTATGCTGCGATTTTGCTATACGAGAGGAAAGTGATGCCGACTTTGCTTTAAAAGGTGTCGATGCAATGCTTATACCCTGAAACAAAGAATAACAGAAATAATAGTTAATCTTTTAAAAACATGACACGCCTGATCCTCTCTGCTGGAGAGGAGCAGAGCACCGAGGTCTTTGTGAGAACATTCCTTATTTCCTAAGGAGAAAGTGGAAGAGCAGTCTTGTTTTGTGGAATGCAAAAAGAAGACGCAAATAATTAGAATTTGTATTCCTGTCTACTACTGACTTGCTCTCTGGTCATTTCACTTGACATACCAACAAATGCTCAAATTCGTAAGCAGAAATTAGTAGTGATTTTCAGTGCAAAGCTTCCATGCCAACTTAGGCAGGTTGTTAGACAAGCAAAAATAAGGCAGGGAAAGGAGACATTTTCAATGAGGGATATCATGTTTTGAGTGTTAAAGTCTTCAAAGTTAAAAAAAAGAAACGTATAAAATGGTGCCATACAAACCTCTTGTGTTAGAGGTCTGGATGGTCTAAGTAAGCTCTTCACGTCAAACCCCGGGTGCTTCCCTACAGAGAGAAGAGAGTTCCCATTATGAAGTAAAGACAGTTTTCAGTCTTTGCACAGAGACACCGCAATGCTTTGCCCTGCTGAGCTCTCAGATCTCCTGCCATCTCAGCAGGCTCACACCTGTACTTAACATTTCCAGGCAAACTCAAGGGGGCTACACTCGTTTCGCGTGGCAGCTGGCAAGGGACGAAGAGGATGCAGAGATTTACAGGTGGCTGCAAAGGAGAGCTTAATGGGCAGAAGCTTCATGCAAACGCCTGGATGCCTGCCGTCGCTGGCCATAGCCCTGACTGCAGGGGAAGACTTGGGCACAGCCCAGAACCAGCAAGCACAGGATACCTGCATCCTGTACGTACAACCTTACCTACTCTTGTACGGACTGCAGACAGTGCTCTTCGCTTCCCTGCCTATCCGTGGGCCCCGTCTATGCAGAAGCAGGAAAATACAAATAACTGTTTACATGACCTGTATGCTGCATTCATTACCTGCTTCTCCCCAGGCTGTATTATGTTTAAAAAACAAAACAAAAAAACCCCACAACACTGACATTATCCACAGCTTTATAAAGGCAGGGGTATATGCAGCATTAGCCTCCTCTTCCAAGGACAGGAGAGGGGAGTTTGTACTACTACCCACAGAGTGCGGTTCTAGAAGTGCTTGGCTCTGTTGGACAGAAGCTGCGATCATCCTCTGAGATGTCAGAAACCAGTAGCGCTGTGACATAAAGCTTTACCTCTGCTGGCTCTGGTCACCAGGACTGGCTCTCCGATGTCCGCGGGGCACAGGGCGCTACAGTTTTTCACAGCTCTCGCGCAGGTTGCAGAATTTCTCTTCTTCCCAACCTCTGACACTGCCTCTGGCATTGTTGGGAAGAGCTTCTTCAGCCAGCTAGTAGTTTTTTTTGTTGTAAGCATTCTAGCCTTTTGCTTCTTCACCTCAGAAGAGAAGTTAACTCCAAGGAAGTTACTGATATCAGAAGGGAAGGTAAACCCCTTGATATAAGGCATCTGTTGGGTCTCTGATACCAGCTGAAGTGATGTCGACAACGTGTCATACAAGGAAATGAGGCTCTGCAATACACACCTGTACTGAATCCTGAAGAGAGAAGACAGAAAGGTGTGGAGTCTCCTCTAGCAAAACCTTGTGCTCACTGAACAACTACCTTCAGCTCAAGCAGAAGAGCTGATGGAAGAGATTCCAAGCTGCCCTTTCCCTATTCCCCCTCAATCCAAGCTTATCTTTTTACACCCCATCTCCATGCTTTACTTAACATTAGTCTGGGCTTTAAGGAACTGTTCAAGATCACAATGTAGGAGTGAGTTGACTAGTGAATCCCTGATCAGGAGCCGCTCTGCTTCCCTAGAGCTTTGCAGAGTGCCATACCTGGGACTCATCACGTTCCCAGGTCACATCCAAATCATTTGATGCGAGGTCTCCCCCAAAAGCAACCCGTACCAACTCAGGACAATGGTGCTAGCACCAATGCCGTACAACCACCCGCCCTACGTTTACCGGGGAGACAGATTTCTTGTGCCAAAGAATGTTTTGCTGAGTTCTTCTACACAATGCTGTCATTCCTTCAGCTACAGACAGCAGTTACTTTCTCGTACTGAGAGAGACCAGAACGCTGATTTCCCTGGAAAACTCAGCAGCATTACAGAACAACTTTATCACAGCCTTTCCATTTCAGCACGAGGCAGGACTTACTGCTTGTGGCAAAGAGTACCAGATGTTAGCGTTTGTGGCAGGCTGGCACTAACGCTGTGGTTTCATTAGTGCTACGTAAAGTTTGCTATGAACCAAGAACAAAGCCTTCCATAAGAGCATGTAAGAAGTCTCTCTCCGCTTACACAACTCTTCAGGTGCTAGAATCAAGTCCAAAAGGATGGAGGGACCCCCCCTCCTCCTCCTCCCAACTGAATAAAGCTCACTCAGCAGCAAGGCCTAATTACAAGCCCTTCTCCCTGACAGGCATGTCAAACAGACAGACAACAAACAAGACAGACTTTTGAATACACAAACCATAGCCGGCTCAACAACCCCGAAGCCACAGTGTTCAAAAGTATGAATTCTTCCGAGCAGAGATGTTTAACAGACAAGCTGAAGATTATACCAGTTAAGGATAAAAAAAATAAACAGCATGTAATGAGACTTGCTGAACACACCAACTAGAGGCAATTCATAAGGCAATACCCTGGATAATTTGGGAGATGAGTATCCAAACTTTGGGTTGCTCAAGGCTGGAAGAGCAGCCAGCCAACAGCCTGAGGTTCCTACATAATAATTTGAAAATAAGACGTTTGGCTATCAAAGAAACTCCAAGTTGCATGTATGAATTGCACAGTTGAGTCCATCAGCAATATAGGGCTTACAGCACACCTAGTTTTGGTCGCATGAGGTGCTGCTGGTGAACTGTAAGAATGTTTTCATGGTGAAAAAAGGATACAGAAAAGCTTTACAGCAACAGTCCAGTAGACGTAGTATGAGCTTGCAACCTCCCAATACCTTCAAAGCCACTGTTTCTAGCGTAGGCTGGCTGGGAACTAAGTACTCTGCATGGGCTTGGGATGCATTTTTCCTGTGTTGATACAAGGATGAGGAGATGGTTATGATCTAGCTTCCCCCCCTGCTTTAGCTCTGCAGACTGAGTTAATGGATAGTATAACATACAGGATCATGACACTTACTTGGGAATCAGTCCTGCCAGAGTTTCAATGCAGCCCACCAAGTTCATTTTCCATAGGCGCTTCAAGCATTGCTCTACCTAGAAAAAGAAAACTCCTTTGATTGGTATTTTGAGACATGGGAGTGCCTTGGTCTCAAAGCTGTCACTATATTAAGTGTCACCTTCCCCTTATCAGTTTAACAGCACAAATTGCAGGTCTGCATGATGGAATGTTCTGGTATGTTCCCATATCTGCACTATGATGAAAAAGATTCCTTTATCACACTACTGTGAATATGGAATTAAGTGAAGGGCTGGAGTAGGCCGTTGTTAATTGGTGCTGCATGGTTTCTCCTGCAGTATACAATGTCCTTTGGTATTGGCTTTCAAGAATGAAAATGCATAAACAAATTAAGAAGGTAAGAACAATTCCTGTTCTATTTCAAAACAGTTATTTGAAGATACTGACAATCCCTTTACTGGAAAACTGCCTAACAGAGTAGCCTAGGATTATTCTTCCCCCCTGCCATTATGACAATTAATTGAAAATCAAATCCCTGTATTACTTATATATTCAAAAATATGTAATTGTATCTTAGTGTGAGTATAAGAGACCGAGTATCGGTTCCACAGTGCTGGAAAGCAGAAATTGCACTGGCTGCACAGAGCCAGGAAACCCACTGAACTAAACTATGAGGAGCCTTAAAGATGACAAATATGCACCTGCTCCAAAATACTTTTTGCCCAATGCCCCAGGCATCCAGATGCCCTTTTGGGAGTGGGGCCGGTGTGCAGAGACCAGCAGCCGGGCACCTGCCGACCAGCCGGGGCCATTCCTCACCTGCTGCAGAGCCAGGTAGGACCGGTGCCGGAGCAGCCTGCTGTGGTAGACGTAGAGCACGGCCCGCAGGACGCGTCCCTCGGCGGCCAGGCCTGCCCCCGACAGCCGCTTGCCGGCGATGTCGCACCGTCGCCGCAGCGCCGACAGCCACCTCACTGCGGGCGGGAGACACCGCCTCAGCGCCCGCCGCCGCCGCCCCAACGGCCCCCGGTGCGCCCCAGCCGGGCCACGCGCCCCCCAACGGTCCCGCCTCCCGCGGCCGGCGGGCAGCGACCAACGCCGCAAACGCCAGCGTCCCGCACGGCTCCCGGGAGCGGCTTAAAACGCCCCGCAGCCCTCCCCAGGCCCGCGCCGCGCCGGGGACCTGCAGGGTGTTTGGCCGCCAGGGCCACCGTCGCGCTGCTCGCGGGCCACGGCACGTCCAGCCGGTTCCACGCCGCCTCGGGCGCCGCCATCTTCCCCGGTGTGGGGGCGGTGCCGCGCAGGGCAGGAGGGAGGCCGAACGCGGGCGGGACCATGTTGGCTGGTCGGGGGAGGGGGGACGCGGACCGGACCAAGTCACCCTGGCGGGGGGGCGGGGTGCTCCCCGTGGCAGCGCCTCCAGCCCGCGGGCCCAGCGGAGGCGGGCAGGCGGCGCGGGAGTTGCTCGGCCTGGGCTCGCTGCTGGGGTCCCCAGTGCCTGGGGTGCCTTCACCCTTTCCCCGCATAGCTTACCCCGGCCGCTGCTGGGTGCTCGGCCCCCCAGAGCCGCGGCAGGGAAGGCCCTGAGCTTCCTCAGCCCCCCGTGGCCGCGGGGAGCTCCAGGCCTCCCGCCTGGTGGGGCCAAGCCCGGGAGCACAGACCGGCCCCGCGGCCCGGCAGCCCCCTGCGCTGCAGGCAGGAGTGGGAAAGCCCCTCTCGGGAGCCTGGCCAAGCACCGTGGCCCGGCTGATCCCTGGGGCAGAGTAAAGGCCGCGGGGCGGCCCAGAAAGTACTGCCCAGCCGTGAGTGCCCCCGCCGCGGTGGGGCGTGTTGGCTGTGGGCATCCGCTACACGGTCCGGCGCCGCCAAGGCAACTGGCCGGGACACCTCGCCAAGCCCCGGGGCCTGACTCTGATGTGCCACATTCCCAAAATGTCATAAGTCAGAAGGGAAAGAAATATAAATTATGTTATTCACACTTTTTAAGCCTCTGGAGGCTCTTTAACTCTCAGCATCTGCCTTGGGAGTTTGGGCTGCTCAGAGCCAGCGCAGAAGCAGCTGGGGTGCCCTGCAATGCACTGCAGGCACGCCAGCAGCAGCAGAGTCCTTCGGGGATGACCCCCGGCACAAGCCATGCGACTGTCCCCTCCCATCACACACACACACAGCCCAAGGTGCAAAAAAAGCCGGGTAGCTTACCTAGAATCATAGAATTGTAGAACCGTTTAGGTTGGAAAAGACCTTTAAGATCAAGTCCAACTGTTAACCTAACACTGCCAAGTCCACCGCTAAATCATGTCCCTTAGCGCCACATCTAAACGTCTTTTAATACCACCAGGGATGGTGACTCAACCACTTCCCTGGGCAGCCTGTTCCAGTGCCTGGCAACCCTTTTGGTGAAGAATTTTTTCCGAATATCCAATCTAAACCTCCCCTGGCGCCACTTGAGGCCATTTCCTCTTGTCCTGTCATCTGTTACTTGGGAGAAGAGACCAACCCCCATCTCTCTACAACCTCCTTTCAGGGAGTTGTAGAGAGCAATAAGGTCTCCCCTCAGCCTCCTTTTCTCCAGGCTAAACAACCCCAGTTCCCTCAGCCGCTCCTCATAGGACTTGTGCTCTAGACCCTTCACCAGCTTCGTTGCCCTTCTCTGGACACGCTCCAGCACCTCAATGTCTTTCTTGTAGTGAGGGGCCCAGAACTGAACACAGGATTCGAGGTGCGGCCTCACCAGGGCCGAGTACAGAGGGACGATCACTTCCCTAGTCCTGCTGGCCACACTATTTCTGATACAGGCCAGGATGCCGTTGGCCTTCTTGGCCACCTGGGCACACTGCTGGCTCATATTCAGCCGGCTGTCGACCAACACCCCCAGGTCCTTTTCTGCTGGGCAGCTTTCCAGCCACTCCCCCCCAAGCCTGTAGCGTTGCCTGGGGTTGTTGTGACCCAGGTGCAGGACCCGGCACTTGGCCTTGTTGAACCTCATACAATTGTCCTCAGCCCATCAATCCAGCCTGTCCAGATCCCTCTGTAGCACCTGCCTGCCCTCAAGCAGACCAACACTCCCGCCCAACTTGGTGTTGCCTGCAAACTTGCTGAGGGTGCACTCGATCCCCTCATCCAGATCATTGACAAAGATGTTAAAGAGAACTGGCCCCAATACTGAGCCCTGGGGAACACCACTTGTGACCGGCCGCCAACCGGATTTAACTCCATTCACCACCACTCTTTGGGCCCGGCCATCCAGCCAGTTTCCTACCCAGCGCAGAGTACACCCGTCCAAGCCACGAGCAACCAGTTTCTCCAGGAGGATGCTGTGGGAGACGATGTCAAAGGCTTTACTAAAGTCCAGGTACACAACGTCCACAGTCCTTCCCTCATCCACTAAACGGGTCACCATGTCGTAGAAGGAGATCAGGTTGGTCAGGCAGGACCTGCCTTTCATAAACCCATGCTGACTGGGCCCGATCGCCCGGTTGTCCCGTACGTGCCATGTGATGGCACTCAAGATGATCTGCTCCATAACCTTCCCCGGCACCGCGGTCAGACTGACAGGCCTGTAGTTCCCCGGATCCTCGTTCTGGTCCTTCTTGTAGATGGGCGTCACACCAGTAGCAATTTGTATCAGCATTTTGAACAAGGAAGGGCCTTGCTGCCCTTGCCCTGGGTGCCCGCCCGGCCTGCCTGGTCCCTGCATGTGTTGCTGCCAGCCCCAGCTGGTGGGATTTGCCGTGGCAGGGCCCAAGGGTCAAGGCCAGGCAGGAGTGGGGCCTGTGGTGGATGCAGGTGCCCTGTGGAGCTGATTGCTGTAATGCATTACTGCTCCCAGAATAGTTTCCCATCAAATGGACTGAATTTTTGTGGTCTTCTGTGAGTTCTTCTCCTCTAAGTATAAGACATTATGTCCTGGCTCCTTCCCTCTCTGCCTGAAATTGAATGTACTCTTTTCTTACCTGCCAACATTGGTATTCCAATTAATATATTTGTTAGAAACAATGGAGTCAAATTGAGCATGATTTTTGTACAGTCTTATCTTCTCTTTAGATTCCATTTTGTTGTATACTCTCTGTTTTTCAAGGAGTCTCATACAAATACAGATTAAAGTGGTGTCCCTTTAAAAAGGTAGAGCAAAATTGGCATTAATGATTGCACCTGTAGGGAACAGAGGTGAGAGCAAACCAGGAGGCAGAACTGATAAAAGGCTGCTATGAGCACTTGCCTATCCTGGAAAGGGGGGTGTTAAGCTGCTAGGCTAAGAGTGGAGATGAGAGGTAAAGGTGAGAATGGAGTCTCCACGGTGTGAGCAGAGGATCACAAAGGTCTCTCTAGCCGAGATTCTGAAGTGTTTTGAACATCCTATAAGCGAGGAGCAAGCCTGGGCTGTCTGCTTTCAGTGCTGCCGTAAAATGGAGCAGTTGTCTCAGGGGCTGTGCCCACCACTCCATTCTGTCTTCATAAAGGGTCCTGGAAGCATCTTTATCCATGCTGATGGTACTGCTTCCTTCAAGGTGTACCACAAGTCTGGTAAGAGCATAGGTAGTTGTGGATGCCAAGGACTGTTCCTGTAACAGGCTGAAATGTGGGGACAAATTTTTCCCCCTGCTTTTTTTTTTTTTTCCACCCCTCTCCTTTCTCTGTATGTTGTCATGAGGCTATTCTGCTGCCTATACTTCATTTCAAAGGACTGTAGATGAGTGGTAATACGGATGTATGGCCTGCTAATTTTTCTAATAGTGCTCTAGTGAGTCATTTGGTTCTAGGGAATAGCTGTGGTGAAAGTTGGTTACCACTTATGTTGTTTGAAATAAATTGTCTGAGGCTTTATTATATGTCCTGCTCTGTTCATCTTCCAATGTATGGTTCCTTTGTTAGAGTAACTCTCACGACAGATCTATGATTGACAGTTTCCCTTTTTTGTCACTATGTGTAGCCAGCAAGCGGCAACAAGCTTTGTCTCATGCACCACTTAGCTGCGCTGCTGCAGAGGTCAATGCTAGGCTGACTTTTCAGGGACAAGAGCGGGTAATAAAGAATGGAGACAAAGATCCAGCGCCTTCCTTGTGGTTAGATATCTATTAGCAAACAAAAAAAGTACCCAGCAGCAGTTAGTTTGAGGCTAATGCTCACAATAAGAAGACTATCCTGTGTTGCTTTCCAGCAGTCCCCCAATATAGGCCTACTTTCCCCAGGTGGGATTGACCTTAGTCAGAGGGGTTTGTTTCCTTATTACCAAGAATTCTTCCTGGTTTTCACTCTTAACTGGGATTCTAAAAGCTGTTTACAAGTGCCTATGCAGTTGTCTTTCTCCCCATCCCCTCTTTTTTTTTTCCCTTTCAGATGTTGGCAGCATTCAGCAGTCAGGGGACAAGGTAAGCCTGTGTCTTCACCTTTGTATGTGTGCAGATATAATCCTGCTATGGTAGAAGGCCAGCTCAGGAGAAGCAGATGTCTAGGCGTTGGAAACTATCAAGGTGCTTAAAATTGCTGTGCCCTGTGAGAGTGACTCTGTCCCCTGCAATCTGGAAAATGAAACAAAACGCTAGGACTGAACTCAAGTAAGACAATGGGACTGGGAAACAATGTGCACAGATGCTGCCAACTGTGGAATAGCCCACAGTCTTTTTGTCTTAATAACAGATAACTTAGAGATGCTAGAGAAGGCCATTTAAAAATCTTAAAACGGCTTATTTAGGGAGTATCTCAGGCTACCCAATGAGCATCTAGCTGCCTTCTGGGCCCTTCTCATCCTGAGAGATGTGCTCAGCCCTGAGGGGCTGGGAAGTGAGAGCTGTGAAGTTCTCCACAATGCTTTGTGCTGCACTGCTTCCTTGGTCTCTGTCTGCAGCTGCTGGAGTACTTGGGAGTGGTGATCTATGAAGCCCTGGACTGGGGAATTGACAGCCAAGTGGAGCGAGAACTGAGTGATCCTTTGGAGAAACTGCTGTGCCTCATGCTGAAACTGGATGATGAGGCAATGAGACCAGCAGTCACCCTGCAGGATGTTATCAAGGTTTCCTTCTTCCCACTTAGTAAATATAACAGCTTTAGAGGAGTTGCTGGAACAATGTTGTTAACCAAGGGGCAAGACCGTTTCTGGGAAAAAGCTGGGTAGCTTGTTGGAGGACATAGAGGGAGCACATGGCTTTCCCATCAGAGGGAAAACACAAACGCATCTTCGGTGCGTGCAAGTGCTTATGGAAGAGAATTAAGAAGGAAGACTGAGCATGGCTCTCTCACAGCTGTGTCTACGAAGTCCTTCTGTACGTAGTCTCCAAATTCGATACCTAGGACTATGGATATTGGAAAGAGTCACTTGTCCATAGTATTCAGTTTCTGCAAGAGCTGGGATTTGAATGTCTCAACTCAAACAAATATCCTCCTCTCAACCTAATTTAAAGGTATGAGAAACTTCCCATCCCTCAGACTGATCAGAGCAGGGGAAAAGAACAGGGCAAGTGACTGCACCTGCTGTGTTTTTTGGTGATTTGTCTGCAGTGGAGGCTTCCCCTTCCAGGTACTTATTTCAAAGCACACCTTATGGAAAACAAGATATATAAATTACACAGCTACTTACGTTATGGTATATATAAGATTGGACATCTTGCTTCTTTGTTCCTATGCATCTGCAATAGGAAAAAAAAGATACAAAGGGGCTGTAAGGAAGATGGTTTTCAACCATGGATTGAGAAAACTAAATCTTGCTTTATTCCGTCCTACTATGTTTTTTCATTTCAAGATGTCTTTTAAATAGCTGCACTTCTTTCAGGCCTGTGAGGAGCACTTGTCGAGGCCTTCTGAGGCTACCAGCCATTATGAAATGACCTGCAGAAGTCTGTTTACTGAATATATGGAACTTCAGAAGCTTGTGACCATCATCCAGACCTCCAAAGAGGTACATTTGGGATCATCCCTTAGCTGCTATTCCTTCTACCTTCACACACTCACCTAGTTCTAAAGTAACCTTCCCATTGCACTAGAAATGGAGTACCTAGCTGAAGTAGCTGAAGGTCTATTTTCACGATGTGAAAGGCTACTGTCTCTGCACCATATTAGTAATTTATTGTAGCTTTTGGAAGTTTGAGCGTTTGGAGGTTCTAGGCTTTTCAGATTAACATTAGTAATTCATACTCGATAGATAGGGAGTCACTGAACAATGCAAGGTAGTGACCTCATGTGCTTGCTTCTCAGAGTCTGAGAAAAATGGATGTGGAAGATTTGGTGGAAAATCCCCTTCAGAAGAAGGAAAAACAATGGGTAAGGGATTTAATTCCTTCATTATGGGGGGTTGGGGTTTTTTGTCTACCTTGGCTCTCTGAGGCTTTCCATTGACTCTTCTATGAAAAGTAGAGCTTGAACACAAATGAAACTTCTTAGGTTGTTCAAGAGCTTAAGTAGTTAAAGACTTGTCTGCAAAACAAGCTGGGGAGTGAACTTGAAGTTAAACTATTTCATATGTTAACCTCATGTGGACATTTATTCTACACAAAGATTGTCTTTGTGGTTCAACTTAAGCCACTTCTAATAATGAAGTTGGAGGCAGTCCTTGGATTAAGTGTCCACAAGTAGTTACTCAGGCTGTTTCTTCCTGCAAATGAGCCCCAAACTCTGGCTCTTGGCAGGAACTGACACCTGCCAAAAGCAATCTGCTCCTTTCTTGTAGCTGGACTGAAAACTCCCAGAAAACTGTTCTGTTGGTGGTAGTACTGGAGTGGACTGGTTCATTCTTATTATGTGGGGTCTGTGCTGGTTCAGGGCTGGAGGGGACTGAAGGCCAGTAGCTCTGTCTGTCTTTGTGGTTGCGCAGCTCCAGCAGCTCAAAGGGGTGAAGGAGGGTGAGGTTGGAGGTGTAGCTCCTGCCTTCTGCTCACTGCCTTTCTTGTCTTTCCATTCTGTCCTTCCATAGATCTTGGGCTGTGCGTTTGGGGCAGAGAAAGCAACTTATTCTGTTCTTTTCAAGGCCCTACACAGTCAGGGCTCAATCAGAAACAAATAGCTCTTCTGGCTGGAGCTCTGCCCAGCATAAACAAATGCACTGTAGTCTGGAGTCTGTGGAGACAAACGGCAAGCCCCGAGAGACTTGTGGACTCGCTCCCTTTGTCTAAATAGCACTTGCTTTGAAGCACGCTCAAACTATTCGTATGAAAATGTTTGTGAAATGTGTGTTTGGGCATATTCTCAATTTTGTGATCTATTAAAATAAACTGGCAAGCTATCTCAAACCACAAACTCATCAACTGCTATAGCTCTTTTCTGCAGGGAATACATGAATAAATACATGGGCTTTGCCGTGTGGCCTGAAGGCCAGTGTATTTGGCCTCTGCTCCTTCAGGAGACATGAATTCCAAAAGCAGGATGTCTGTTGCAAATCCTCTGCCTCTAGTTTCCAAGTCCCTAAGCACCAGTGGATTGCATTGCTCTGACAAACTCTTGAGTGTAAAATAACCAGGATGCCAACTTCACTGGGATCCCACAGATTAGAGCTGATGCCTTGAGTGGTGCCAAGCAGCTAATGCTCTCTATGGACCACACTTTTTCATGTTGACTGCTACGAAACAGGCCTTCTGAAACATCGACCACAGCCTGAGAGCATGCAGGGTTGTACAGTTTCAGCAGAGCTTATCTGTACATGTCACAAGACAATCTTCACCTTGAAATAAAGCAGTGAGACCTCTCAGGAGCACAGCTGTCTTACCACTCATCTGTTGAACTGAATGCAATGGGTTTGGACTGTTGTAGCATTTTGTGTTGTATTGCACAGGTGTGAGAAGTTTGTGGAGTTTGACAATATGTGGGATGGCCCAAGTAGAATAATTGCAGTGATCCAGTCAGTAGGGAAAGAAAAGTATGAGTGATAATGATGTCGCCTACATCTGGAAAATGTTTTGGGTGTGCAAGTTGCTCTGAAATGGCTAGCTGAAGGCAATTCTTGTCCCAAAACTAATGTGGCAATATTACAGTACAGAAGTCTCTCTTCAAGTCCGATCTTTTAGTCAAGTTCTGTCACCATGTGAAATATAACTCTAGAAAGTGCAAATGGCTCAGAATAAGCTATTTCAAAGGTCCCTAATACTGATCAGTTTGCCCAGAGACTTTTGTGTGTTCTCCTACACAATAATAAATATAGTCTAGGAGATATGGCTAGTATATGGTCACTCTCTGACAGTTCTAGTTTTCTGGAGTTGAGGTATGACTGTACCAAAGCCAGGCTAAAACAATACAACAACAACAAAAAAAATCTGTCTCCTTGAAGGCAGCCATCAGTCAGAGCTTGCATAAGATTCTTCTGATACTGTACCAAGATATCTGAAGGGATAAGTTGAGAGAAGATGCTTCATACTGTAAGTGGAAAAGGAAGAGGAGTCTAAGTCAGAAGCTTTGTTCTGAGGCAGTTTTCTAAAATGTTTTGTTTCCCTTTCTCTGTTTATAATACAATCACTTGTTCTTACTCAATTTGCCGTTGGAATCCAGATAAGCTATTGACTTAGCACTTCAATTACAATGTTGTCTAAACATGCTATTGAGTTGATTTTTTTTCCTGTATTTAACTTTTGTTGGGTTATACTGCATGCCTGAGCATCCTCAGATATTAATACAGGAACAGGATGAGCAGATCTCAGAGTTATCAGCTTATGTCTCCAGGGTGAAACTGCTAACATACACTGCTGTGAAGGTTAAAGTATGAGATCCCTTTCCCCTTGTCTTCCTCTTTTGTCTGTGGGCTCTTCAACCCTTGGTTTCTGAAAGTTCAGAGGATTTTAATGGTACGATTTGAGATTTCATTCCTAGGGTCCAATAATATGAAAAAACTCTGGCACCCGGAGCACTTGCAGTAAGTAGATATTCAAGAAAATGGGTCTATCTACCTGGCAGCAGAAGCTGTGTTTTGCTGAAGTACGTTCATAAAGTTAATGACAAAATTTGGGAACGAGCCTGGCAAGCCAGCTCCCAGGTCCCTCATTGTAAATTAACTTCTGCAAAGAGAAGGAATTCTCTGTGCTGGTACTGTACCTTCATCTGGAAGT
Organism: Phoenicopterus ruber ruber; assembly: GCA_009819775.1. Classification (NCBI taxonomy): domain Eukaryota; kingdom Metazoa; phylum Chordata; class Aves; order Phoenicopteriformes; family Phoenicopteridae; genus Phoenicopterus; species Phoenicopterus ruber. Next base: position 93,812,236 of record CM020215.1, on the reverse strand, counting down.
GAGTTGAAGGGGGTGTTAAGGACACAGTTCTGTATTTCTGAATGACTTCAGTTGCTAAGTGTGCCCTATTACATGGAGGGAGGGAATGCTTCTCCGTGCGTTCTAGCCAGCTGTTGACTTGGCCCTCGCTGGTTTCTTTGAGGCATCCCTGTGGCCCAACGTCATCCGTGAACTGCAGAATGGTGTGAAGCTGCGCAAGGCCACTGAGCGTCCACAGTGTCACGCACCTCCAAAAGAATGTATCCGCTCTCCCTATGAATTACTTTTGGATGATATTCAGCACAAGAGGTACACCCTTCAGAAGGTGAGTGACTAGAGTCAACAGACAACTTTGAAACCACCTGTTCTACCTCATTTCTAAGCAGTATTTGTTGAGACCTCTTCTCCAAAAGCCTGTCTTTCTCAAAGGTACTTCCAAGTCCAGAAGTGTCTGGATCTCCCTCTCGGCTGCAGCTCAACATTAGATAACCCTGTTTGTCCACTGAAGTGCTTCATTTCCAGTAACTTTTTAATTCAGGGGTAGCCACACTTTCATGAAGCTGGATGGTGAACTTTTTCCCCCTCCAAGGGTCGGCCACTCCCTTCCCTGGAGCAATTATGCTGCCTTGCACACAACAGTTTCATGAAACAGACCCTTGCTTGCTTATACTTTCCACCTTGGACACTTGTGTCCTCTCATGCTCCTTGAGCTGAGCTGTGCCTGGCATCTCTTGTGTCCTTGCCTGCCCAGACGTTGTGGGATGTGTGCAAGTGCAAAAGCACTTTTGAAGGAGTCCTTTGCTTAGCCTCAGGCAGAGGACTGTAGGCAGTGTACACAAGCTACTGCAGGAGTTTAGTCAGGGTAAAAAAAGCTGAGCCCCTTCCAGGGGCAGCTGCTGTGCTGACTCAAGTGGCAAGGGCTTTCAACAGTGTGGATGGTTGGTGAAGATGACCAGATACAAAAATGTCTGGGGTGTCTCTAAAGGCTTGTGATGCTGTTAGCTTGCTGCAGCTTGAGCTGGGAATGATGAACAAATCTAAAACATTGGCATAAGGCTTTGTGGCATTGGCGTGCTTTGCAAACAGACGTCTTGGCAGAAGATGAGACACAACTTTACTTGTAATAAAGAGAGATATTTTAAAAAGTGAAAACTTTGCATACCACACTAGACATTAGCTTTTTCCTCCTTGTTGGTGCTGTTAGAGCACAGGGCGTTTAAAAGCGTCAGCTAAACTGTACACCTCTATAAAACCCCAGCTCTTGCTTGTCTAGACTGTGGCTCCAGCCTTCAGATGGGGCTATGACATTTCTCTGGAGATGATATCTTGATTGATACATAAATGAACAGTAGTGGAAAGGAGACATTACATTGTAACTACTTATGTTCCTTGCAGTGTACTGTGTATCAACACACTGTGCAGTACAGAACTGTAACTCAAGGTGGCAGGATGAACTGGGTCTTGATTTTATTTTTTTCTTTTTCTTAAAAAAAAGTTTTCTGTGATCCATGAGAAGCACAAACGTGTTTGAAGAGTAGTAGTCAGAAATGCTAGAAGAAAGCATAGAGTGCTACTGCTCAGGTCTTTGTGAAGGCTCTTAAACGAGGATTTCCCCATCTGCAAAGCTATTTTAAAGCTTCTCTAGCAAACAGTGGTCTAATTTGCAAATGAATGAAAGCACAGCTAGTGTGGGAAGCTGTAGTATTGTTCTACCTGCACTCCCACGTGTTCTGAAGTTGTACACACAGGGAAAGTAAATGGCATAGCCTCAAAGTAAGAATAAGTGAATAAGGCAGCTAAAGACACGCATGTGCAACTTGACTTTTTTGTCAGTTCTCCCCTATGCAGCGAGCACAGGGCTTGATGAGGGAGACAGTCTGCCTCACATGAATACCTGCCCTGCAATTCTATCTTGCTATTGTTCCTAGTTTATGTAGGGCTGTAAGCCAGTCTCTGGGACTCTAGCTTATGCATACAGCTGCCTGCTGCTACAGTTCTTGTTACAGTCTTGTTAACCCACTCAATTACTTTCCTCCCTGGAGCTGAGTTCTCACTGATGAATGTGATGTGACCATGGTGCTTGGCAGGATCACTCCTGACATTAAAATCCGAGTACAATGTTTTCCAGTGGCTTCTCAGAGCAGTTCATGAGCTGCTGGGGCTAGAAGGCTGTATGCTTCTTGTGCAAGCCTCAAAGGGCTGTGCAGCACTTCTGATTGCCTCTAGTTTGCCACAGGCAAATCTGTCTCTACCAAAAACTCATGTAAGTAAAGCTCATCATTCTACGCTTCCCAACTCAGTTTTGTTATGCCTTCCCCACCTTCCCCATTCCCGGTCCTAAATCCTGACTTGAGTCATTCACTGTGCCGCTGAATGGGAGGGTGTACCAGGAGTAGAGAAAGAACTATTGCTTAAGCATCATTTCTGCTTTTTCAGGTGGTCATCGAGCAAAACCACAGGACTCCCAAAGTTGATGTAGCTGCTCCCAAGCCTCATCTAAAGCCTGTAGGTGACCTGGTGCTGCATCTAATGATAGCAAAACAAGATGATTCTGGAGCTGACAGGACAGTTTCTAGGAATATAGAGCTAATGTCTTGGCTACTGGTTTGGATTTGGGAGGGAGATATATTAACCATACTTAATTTTTAGGCAGACCCTCCTGCCAAAACATAGGGTTAGGAAAATGGGAGATGACATCTTCATAGGAGAAAGATGATCGATCTCCCTACTTCCTCCGCTGCTTCTTTCATTTGGAACATTTTGTGGTCCTGGAAGTACTCCTGGTGTTCTCGGTTTCAAATTTGAGAGTTGCTAAAGTATTCTACTATGCATTATCTAAAGGTTCTCTCATGTGTGTCTCGTGTGCAGGGCCCAGTGCCTTCTTGAGTGAGAGGCACTTGTAAAACAGTGCCATTGCTGAAGGAGTAGTTCTGTCACCACTTGCTCTTTCTGGTGCCATGCTTTGCCTGCAGGTGCTGGAGAGGAAGCTGAAAGAGTGTGTGCCAAGGGAGTCCAGCTGGCATGAACAGCTCATGGCAGAAATAAAACAACCACAGAAGCTTCGGCCATCAGCAGGAAAGGAAAATGGGAGCAGGCCCAAAGGTACCTGCTACAAAGTGACCTATCAAGCATGCAAGTGAAGTCAGCGTTGAGTAAAAATATTGGATGGCCTTTGAAATGAAAGCCCGCTTATCTTTTCCATAGCATGTATAATGCGAGGGAAGTGGGAATGCAAATTTTGTGTGATAGACGTGGTATGGCATAAGAATAGCTCTTTCTTGAAAATCTGTTTGTGGCTTATTAAGACTCAAAAGATGTTTCAACTTACCCATTTTTTTATGGATGTTCAAATGTGTCTGTCCACTAAGTGAGAGAACACCTAAAACTAAAAGATTAAACAACTACCAGGACAAAGTCTAGCCAAATCTCAAATTCTGATGTGTAAGTATCAAATTTGTCATTTTCTTGTCACAGCACAGTATCTTATCTTGTCTGTGTGTATGGGGTTTTTTGTTCCCCCTCTCCCCTGCAGAAATGCTTGTGACACCACATATTGTCTTGAAATCTCCAAGCAATAGTTTCTTAACTCTCCAAGATGCCAGTACTGAGTTTAAAATTGTCAACACTACAACACAGCAGCTGGGACCAGGAGTTCAGGTAAGGCTTTAAATGAAAGGACTCTGGAGAGGCACAAGTACTTCATGCATTATATCTGCACACACGCATAGCCTGGAATGTCAGGTTCAAATCCTAGTGTGGGCAATCCTGTCTCTCAAAAGTGAATGAATGTGGTACTATTAGGTTCACTGAAGTCCTTTCCTCTACAGAAGCTCATACCATATTTAAACACTTCTTTTTGTGGCATGACTGCAGCCTGTAGAACCAAGGTCTGCTCTGGTCTCTTAAAACTAGATCCTGCAGAAGTTTTAATATGCATAGGGGTTTGGCCAATATGGGCCCAAACTATTCCCACTCTTACCTCACAGTGAGGCATTTGATGCTAGATGTATTGATGTATTTGCATTTCACGTGGTATGTGAGCTTGTGGAAGGAAAACTTAATGATTTATTTTCAGGAAGCAACTTCACTGGTGAATTCCCACCCTTCTGCCTGTGGAGCAATTCTGGGAGCACCATTCTTCAATAAACCAAGATACATAGTCTTGTTTTTTTTAACGCCTGGCTTGATCATGAAAAGCTTGACTGCTTGGTTCTGGGATGCAGTCTAAGCATATTCAGAAATTCTGTGGAACAGAACTTAAGCCCTAACACATCATGTCTAGCACAGATGCGCTGGCATACAAACAGGAATCTGTTTTCTGTAAACATTTCTGTCTGAAATGCAGTTGCTTAACTGAAGAAAACGGATATGAATTAATAAAAGCAGAAAATGTTAGCTATATTTGCACAAGTCTCTGCTACTTGTAGGAATGTTCAGCATTTGAGAACCCTGTGGTTGATGTATTACTGCTAAACTAGAAGGACCTTCATATGGAGACTAATATCAAATTTGTTTTCTGCTTTTCTAGAGAAGCTAGAAACAATGCTGTTGAGATACAGCATTGGGTTTGAGTTAGTGGGGCACAGTCTCTTGAACTGTTCTCTAGCGTTGCTACATGTGGGCTGGAGCCAAGAAAATGATTCCAATGTACTCTGAGAATTGTATAGGGTGGATTTTGTGAAGATGGTTCCTGAACAGATGAAACTTTGGGACTAGTATCTATGTTGAACTTGGGTGAGAGAGAGAACAGATGAATTTGAAATTTCACGAGGTCGGCTGGAGCTTCCTGATTACGGGAGGAATTAACTTGCTGTTACCTCCTGGAATATAAAGTTGATAAATGTACCACATTGATTTCTGTCTCCACTCCACTTTTGGCTGAGCCTTGAACATTTCTGGTCAGTCCTGGGTTTTGTTTAGCAGCAGCACTTCTGAGTAAGTGGGCTTGGTGTCTCTTGTATGCAGCTTAAGAACATCCTGTCCTCTGGTCTACAGGAAACCACTCCCAAGCTGCCTTCCAGCACCTGGCTTGCCTCAACCAGGTCATCAGCAGTATCCTGCAACAGCACAGGTCAGTGTACTTCTAGCTGCACATCTAAACCAGGTAACAAAGTGCAGTCAGTGGCCTGCTGGGTTCCCAAAGCCTTAGGGTGGGCTCACTGTACACTTTCTCTCTGATCACCTGAAGACGCTTTACAGGAGAAGCTCCAACGCTAAGTAATGACTCTTGGGATGTGCCCTTAGAAAACCATTCCTCTGTAGTTGACTGAAGCTAGTATAGCTCCTGCAGCTTCAAAACAATGATAGTGTGTCCCCAAAGGCCTAACTGGAATTCACAGTAAATGCTAAATGAGTGTTTTGAATGTTCAAGTAGAAAGTGCATTGCTTGATTTTATTAAACTAAATGGTGCTAATGAAGCCTCATCAATGTCTACTGACAAGCATAATTACTGTAACCTCTGCTTTTTGTCATCTAGGCTGATGGGGGTTGAAGGGGAGAGATGTAAGCCTTGCTACCATCAGAAGGCAGTGTAGCGTTCTTGAGCGTTCAGCTTTTGGGGTGAATACTTAGAAGCTGCCGGTTGGCTTTCTGCACCCTAAAACTCTCTCTTCCTATCCAGGTCTTGCTGCAAATTGCACATGTCCTTCCATGAGTGCACCCGCACTAGGAGACATTAAACCTAATGGTTTCCTGAATGCTGGCCAACAGCAGCTGCCTCCTTACAGAGGAAGGTCCAAATCTTTAGAGAGAGGCCTTCAAAGCAAGGAACTCGTAAGTCCGGCATGTCAGCTAGCAAGCCTGCTCTGATACATCTGGTAATGACCAGAGCTTGCACCTTGATCCTTGTGCAAGCAGTAAGCATGTTCTGCAGTTTTATCTTAGGCGATATTGTATACTGATCTTAAGTTGGGATATTATTCTCTCCTTGGAGACAGCTTAAGAGAAGACTGGATGCTGTAGTGTCCTTGTGGAGGCTTCCCAGTTTGAATGATATGAAATAAAGTTGTTCCTCATACAAGAAGAGAAAAATACCACTGCATTACTTGAAAGTGTCCGTTGAGGCTTCCTCAAGTAGACTGTAGTTGGCAGTGGGACTGTCCTGCTTTCTCCATCTCCCCTCATTCTTTCTAGATTCTGATATGTTCACAAACATCCTTTAAGCTGCAGTAAAGGGAACAAGTGGTTGACAAAATGTAGATAGCACAGCATCAGTGACTTTTAAATGTATGCAGTACTGAAGTCATCAGGCTCTGAATGACTGTTGTGGGAGCAATGCTGGGTTTTGTGCACTTCTGTGCAACCTTCTGAATTCATGGCCTTGCCCTGTTCTGCCCTGACAAGGTGGGCTGTACCCTTGCCTCCTTCTTTTGTTCTGCATCCCTCACTGCCCCACCTGTGCAAGTCTCTAAACTGACCGTAACTCTGTGCGACCTCTTTGTTCAGCAGTGTGGTGGAGGATGCAGGTGGATTGGGCTCTCCACCTGGGGGTAAAAGCACTGTTGTCTCTCCTGGTTGACCACCAGACCATAGCTGCCATTTGTGTGGGGCCAGTGGGTCTTGGGAAAGAGAAGGCAAGAGAGTGTTGTGCTGTGGAAATAGATCCTGTACCTAGCAGGGGCCAGGGTGCCATCTGTGCTGTGGTCTGTACCAAAGGGTAGAATTCCCCAGAGACTGGCTCTGGAGATGGTATTAACTACCATGGTGACTGAGGGACCTGCTTCCCTAATGAGGTGTCAGAAAGCTGCTTGAGAACTATAGCAACCACTAAAACCCCTGTAGTAGTTTCTCTGCTAGTATTGTCAGAGAGTCAACTGATACTCCCTATCACTGGCAAAACTGAGTTTTGGGGACAAATGCTCCTGAGCATTTTGGGACCCAGTTTTGAGGATGACCTCCTCAAATATCGGCTTCCTTCAGCTTTCTCTGATGCTTAACTTCTGTCTTTCGATAGGACTGTGCCTTTCCTACCCAGTGGCCATCACCAACCATTGCTGAGCTGATTGGAACCAGATATGCAATGATGGTGCTGGAAGGGCAAGGCTTCTTCCAAGGAGGTAGTGATGGTGTTTTTCCAAGAGCAAAGGTATGTTTCCTCTCCTTCTGTTTGTGCTGTCCGTGCCTTTTCAAAAGCTGGTTGGCTTCGTGGCCCTCAGTGCTGACCTGCTGAGGTGCGCTCTGCCTCAGCTTACCCTGTTCATACAGCTGATCCGAGTTTGGCCCTAGGCTGTAAAAATCTTTTAATACTTGTGTAGTGATGGCTTCTAATCAAGCTTAAGCTGTGTAAGTTGCCTAGAAAGTAACCCAGACTTTGCTTGATACTTCTTGTCTGTTATTTCCATGCTGGGAGAGCTGACTGCCCTAACTGTTGGCCACCTCTGAAATCACAAAGTAATTAATTGGGATTTGGCACTGCTAAACAGTGAAACAAAGGCTCTTAACTCATACTCCCATACCTGAGTTGTGCTGACTCAAGCCACCTTGCTGGGTGGACGCAAAGGTCGAGGAGATGAAGGGGACAGGGAATGACCTGCAGCACAGAACTGTTGGCTGTCCATTCTGCTTAACTGCTGACTGATGCACCGAATCTCCTTTAGAGGGGCTGTTGCAACCAGCCCCTCTAGAGCTCATGTCGTGAGCACAAGCCATTTGCAACACAGGTGTGAGGAAGTCTGTGCTACTTGGCTTAGGGGTCAGCTGCTTGCTCTCACTTATTTAGCAGTACAGACAGAGCCGAAGGGTTCTGCTAGCAGAGCTATGCTACTTCCACAATCTGTGTGATGCTCCTGAGACTGAATCCTTGTTTTTTTCTCACCTTACTTACCAACACTGCTTTAACTTGCCTGCCTTCTGCCTATTCTAAAATGGCTCTCTTTGTGTTCTTGCCACTGAAGTTTTTTTAGCTTTCTCAAGCTCTACTTCTCAAGATAATATCACTTCTGACTGCCAGCTGTGTATGAATGTGTTCTTTTTTATAAAGTTCAAGTGACTCATCAGCTTCCTTATGACTCATTTTTTGCTTCAGGATTGGATTCAAATTTGCCCTGACTTAATCTCTTTGGGATTGCTGCAGTCTACCTCAAAGAATGTCTCTCTTCTTCCCTCTCTCTCTTAACTAGCTACTGTTACACTCTTGCACAATACAGCTATTGTTTGCTCGAGAGCCTTTTTTTAAACTCCTGTTGTCTGGCAGCTGCCCCAAACCTCTGCATCATAAAAACGCTGGCCTACCAGTAAGACTTTTTTTTGCCTTTTTAGCTTTTAATTCCTGTGTCTTTGCTATCCTTTATTGGACCTCTGTTATTGTATGTGGATCTAAAGCCTTTAGAAGGTTGGTTTATATGCTTGCTCTTTGGCAGGCAGTGGATACTGTTGGTACAAAGATATTTCCTATTGGCATTCACAATAACTTTCCTTTCCACAGATCTGTTTCAGCTGCCATAAGCAGATGTTTCTTAAGTGGCCTTACAGCTGTTACCTCTGCAGCAGGTGAGCTGGTACAAAAGGACTGAATGAGGAGGGAGAAAAGAGTGAAAGAACAGTACTGACAATACTCAGTATTCAAACAGTTGTAGTACTGGATAGGAACAGGTTGCTGAGCCCTTCAGTTTTGCCTTAACTGCACAAGCCAGGATGAAGTGTCTACAGCTGCAGATACTATGGAAAAACTTGCCTCTGAAGTGGTATCTCAATTTTAACTTTTAGTATTAAGCTAGCAATAACTGTGCAATACTGTGCAAGTATTAGATTCAATTTCTCTGAGATCACTCTACATTTTGCTCTAAAGGTTGGATTTAACTTCAGTCAAGGGCTTGAGCAGGTTCTGGGAGAGGCTCTTCACCAGAATCTTCTGTTGAGGAATGGAAAACTCCAAACTCTGACTGGGAAAGGAGTTGAACCTACTTGTATCCACTTATTTGTCAGAGGTTTTCTGTTCATGGGAGAGGAAAAAAGGAACTTCAGGCTCATTAAGTGGTGAAGCACTGAATTGATTACAAGCAACAAGTAAACAACCACTGGGAATTGAGTGACTATCTGGTGTTAGTGCTGGGCGAAAAGTAATGGACATTTGCACATAAAGCCTTCGAGCTATGGATACTGACACATTTCGGATGATTTAAACTAGGATAAATAGGAGGGCTGGCAAACTGAATCGGGGAGTTCTAAGCTTGCTCTCTTTGCTATCAAGTGATTGTGCCACAATCACAAATTAAGACTTGCTTGGGAAAGTCACCCTTAGCTGCAGCATTGGTATTTGCTGAGCTTTACTCCAATGATAATGCTGGGAACTTTTTTTTTCTCTTAGTGTTGTCTGTTGTGACTGCTGCATCAAGGCAAGTCTAATCTTTACAACAGCATATGGGGGTGTTTTTTACATTCTCTGTTTTCCCTGCACTTCACTTAGTCATAGGAAGCTTTCCTTCTCATCCCACTGATACCTCAAATCTATCTTCTAGCTTGTTTCTAAGAAAATAGAAGAGGGAATATTACAAGGTGCAAAAGCAGTCAGGGTGCCACAGACATCTCTTGTCATACTCAGCTGAAACAACTCTGGTTCCTCTTTCTTTCATGTTGTGTAAAGCGGTTGGGATTACTCTGTGCTCTATTTATACAAGGGTTAGGAAGTTCACTGCATTAATGTCTATCTTCTAAGTGCACCAATAAATCAATTGCATGCCATGCAAATTTTCCTGCTATGAAGGAGGATGTGTTTCCCTGAGAACTCAGGTGACTTGTGTTGTGATTCTAGATGTCCATGCCCTTCAGAATGTGTGTACATCTCCCACTTCACTTCTTAAAACTTTTGAGACTCTCCAGAGAGGAGGACTCAGCTACTCAAGAGCGGAAGAGTTCAGAGTTGCTGCATGAAATAGAGCACTGGAAGTGTTTTGGGTAAGCTGGGACAGGGGTGTTCTCTTCTTACCTTGAAAGATGTTACCAGTTACTTGTATATGCAAGTCTACAAACATGCAGACAACAGTATGTAGCATTATGCTGGTCAGCTGAATGTTACACTGAATGACTGGTTTAGCCACTGGTCTAACTAGTCTACAGTTCTCTGGAAGTATTGTGCCTTTTAGATAACCAAAAGGGAGGATGTGTAGGTGCTCTGAAATCAATTTTGCTTTTTAGCTATCAGATTTCCAACACGGATTCAGGAGTGTCCATATTAGCCCAGACTTAGAAGGTTCCTTGCAACAGGTTCATTTGTATGAGAATTTCCAGACCCCATTATATCCTATCCCCTACGGCTGGGGGGGGTCTGTCACTACAACCCAGGAGTAGCCCCTTTATACCTAAAAATAAAATATGCTGATGGTCTCAGGTATAACTGACTGAAGAGTAATGCCTCGAATGGTTTCTCGGTCCCTCCACACACATACAGACACTCTTTCCTTTTTCTCCCCAAAAAGAGAACTATTTCAAAAAGAGCTTTTGACAGTTCTGGGTGGAAGAAACAGACCTTGTGGGTATAAGTGCAATATCTAGGACTGGAAACCTACGTTATCTGTTCTCTTGTTTCCAAATCAGTTACTTGTTCTACTGGGGGAACAAGTATCTTTTCTCTCTGAAACCTTTCTTTAATGTAGCCAAAATAGTCACAGCGGTTTCTGGTTCAAAGGCTTGTACTTCGGTTGCCAAAAATCAGGGGTAGTGTTCAATAGTGAAGTTAACTGTGTTGGGGCAGTGGTTTGGTTTGTCTTATAATGCAGGTGCTGCAGAAGAGGTCTGAGTGACTGCGTTACTGCCATACTTCAGGATGGCAAAAAAACCATCCCAGAGAATATGCTATAAGGATGCAGCCATAACCTTGGATCAGCCACAGGATATCCATTAGCCCTTTAGCTGACATACTGTCAATAGAGAGAAGGTGTCAGTAAATGAAGCTGTTCTGGTGGTTAGTAGCGTTCCTAAGTGGAGCTGACTGCTGTGTAGAACTCATGGATTTAGCTAAACCACTTAGCAGTGTTGGATCGTGCGTGGGGGAAGGGTGGAAGAGCACCATGCCCTCTAACAGAAACCTGGGTCAGCTTTCCTGCTTTTCTTTTTCCCTCTCCCACTCCAGTGTACCCGTTATTTTGGAACCTCATTGCCTAGCGCAGCCTCTGTGCTGTTACACAGGGACCATGGCAGACTGGCTGACTGCAGACATCTGTACGCGATGTGAGCAGTATCTGCTGAACATGGCTTCCAGTCAACAGCAGAACATCCCTCTCAGGAGAATTTCCTGGCCTTGAACCAAATTGGAATGACTCTACCATACGTTTCTCCTGTCACTTGTTCTGTACCTGAAGTAAATGAAACAGCTTTATGCACCTACTGACATAAAGGCCTGAATAAAAGACCTCCCTGCTGGTTAGTCTAAGCAGGAAGCACAGTTAGTATTTATGTATTGTGAAGTATTATACAGCATTGTGGTTTTTAGAACTGTTTTAATTCTTTTTATGTGTCTTTGGGGAAAATAAATGTTGAAGCACTATCACGCCTCTAGCATTTCCTCCTTTGCACCTGCAGTTGTCATTGTTCTGTGGCACTGTTTGCATTCATTGCTGAGCAGACTTCGCCCTACGTAATGAGTACAGGGAAACTTTTAACCTAAAACCTCTATTCCTGAGAGGCTTGGAAAGTGGAGCTCTCTGTTATGTGATCACATCACCATGCATTTCGCAAATACTTACTCCTTCCTGGTAACTCACTAAAAAGCACTTAAACTCACTGCTCTGATTCATGTAACCCTGTAGCGTGATGGCTGTCAGGCAGCCTGCTCAGGAAGCTAGCTCTTGATTTGGTTTTTGTCTGTGCGCCCTCCGTGCTTTGCCACCAGAGCTCTCTGGTGCATGTCACTGAGGTACCGAGTATATCTCAATGCCATCATCACCTGAGGGCAGATGGTTGTTCTTGAGAGGTTCTTGCTCTTTGTATTGGCCTTAAGCTTTGCTCTAAGCTAAACTGGACTATTACAACCTATGACATTCTAGAAAAATAAAGAACATTTTGGTAAATTCTTTGTGTGGTTAAAACCAAAAATGGATATTTGATAGTATGTCTGTTTCTCCCCAGGAATTGCCTGTATGGAAGGGGTGTAGGTGCTCTGATGGAGTTGTCCTTGGTGTGTTTTGCAGGGCCTGGATATACAGTGTTGAAGGATACAATGGACTTGTAGTTGGAATGAGTCATGCTGAAGAAAATAATGGCTGGGAAGGGCTAGTTCTTCTAGATAGAGGAGAAGGGAAGAAAGACATGTTTAAGCTGAGCCCAAAGTCTGCATCCAAACTGCCAGAAGGGTCAATACCTCCAGCTGACTTGCGCTGGCCTAACTCTGCTTCCTCTAAACCGCCTGTCTGCAAGCTGACGCCTACTTGCAGGTTTGGGCAAGCTCTGCAAGTAAACGAATGTGGGGAACCTGGAGCTTCTGCTTCCTCTTGGAGCAAGTTCAAGTGCTCCTCTTCCTTCAGTCAATTAGGAGGGGTGCAGCCTGCCTGCCCAGGTCCTCTCCTGCATGTGCTAATCGCTGGTGCTGCTGGGAGGCACATCCGTATCAGGCAGGTGGGCTCCTTGCAGGCTGCAGGGAATGGCAGCCAAGCCACAGCTGCGCTTGCTGGCAAGATGAGTGCAGTGTGGGGCCAGGGGCATGAGGTGCTCTTGGACACTTGCTGAGTGAGGTAGTTTAGATAGAGCTAGAAATGAGCTGACATCAGCCTGTTTTGATTAATGTGCAAGCCCAAAATGCTTCTCAGAGCCTGGGTGCAGTGGTATGGAGAGAAGGTATCTGTATGGCACTGAGGTAGACTTCAGTTTACCTGGAGAGCAAAGGCAGTTCTAGGTTCTGTCTCCTGCACATCTGCTGTGGTGCCACATGGGCTTTTTTTACTGGCTTCCCCTTTTCCTACCTTGTGACCATGAGCGGGGTGAGGAAATGCCCCCACTGCAGAACAAACAGGCAAAGCCGGCGGGAGGAGGGGGATGCTAACGGACAGCTTGACCTTCGCTGCATATCCCTAATCTAGTGAGCTGTCAGGAAGACCCATGTTCCCATCACTCCTCTCTACTATACTGGTTGCATTGGCCCCTGAGTGGGCTAGTAAAACCTCTCTCCCCTGTACAGGAGTGACATCTAGTCCTCTTTCGACTCTAGCGTGCAACCATTGTTCCTGACCATGGCAAGTCATGACAGCTTGTGGGGGCAGGCTTACTAGAAATGTGCATCTATTTAAACACGGGCAAAGGAGCCTGGTCATCTCCTTTCCCTAGCCAAGGAGAGCCCTTTGGAGAGAGTGGAGACTAGGCCTTACCTGGGAGCCACAGAGTGCAGGGTGGGGCAGGCACAGGCAGCCTGAAGCCAGGGTTCAGTGTGGGAGACTCCCGTGTGGAGCAGATCTGAGACCAAGCCTTAAAGGCACCAAGAGCAGCACTTTTCAGGGGTGTGGAAGTGACTGTGCAAAACCTGTTCTGTTGGGAGCCCCTGAAAGGTGATGGTTTGGAGGAAAGTCTTCCCTCTGCAAGCACACAGCAGGATTTAATCTGTTTTCTAGTCTTTTGCTGATTCCTCTTATCATATGGACCAGAGCCTTCCCTGCTTGGAGTCAACTGATTCTAGTAGTTAGTGTTGTGTTTGGGTGAAACTTGCCTTTGGACGTGGGTACATTTTGGTATTCCAACACTGCAGAAAGCAATCCCTCTTCAGGCTCTGGCGTTGGGTCCCTTCACACAGCCCCTAGTACCTTAAAGCACAGCTGTAGTCTTTAGTCCTATCCCGGTAGTGAATCATGACTGAAAAATGGGAAAAGTAGTCTAATTATTACAACTGGTAATGGCAGGAGCTTGGACTGGGGCACTGGGAGCAGAGGAGGGAGATCTGTCTAGGTGAGCTTACTTTCATCTTGTTTCCTCCTCGGGTCAGCTCTGTGTCCGCTGATGTTTGAAGCCGGCGAGGGGCGGGCAGGACTGAGCTGGGACACCTTTTATTTCAGCATGGGGCCTCTGAGGAGTGACCGGCTGAGCGTGGCGGCGCATCCCAGCTAGGCGCCCGGGTACGGAGGCGACGAAGCTCCGCGCCCGCGAGCAGCACCTGCAGGCAGAGCCCGGCTGCCCCGGGGAGGCAGCCTGAGGTGGGAGCCTCGCCCGCCCGCCCGCCCGGGCTAACGGCTCCCGCCGGTTCCAACGGCTCCCGCGGGCTCCGGGCCCGGCACCCCCGCGGAAGCCAACTGCCGCCTCGCCCCGCCGCCTCGCCGCTCCGGCAGGGGGCAGCCACGGGCCGCGCTGCCGGCCGGGGCCGGGGCCGGGGCCGGGGCCGGGGCCGGGGCCGGGGCCGGGGCCGGGGCCGGGGCCGGGGCCGGGGCCGGGGCCGGGGCCGGGGCCGGGGCCGCCGGGCGGGAGCAGGTGGAGGTGCGCGGTAACCCCCAGCCTGCCTGGCGGTGCCGAGTTACGGGCTTCGTTATTGCCCAGGCCCTGTCTTTAGCCACTTCAGGGAAGAAAAGAGATTTTTACCATCCTCATTTATTTTTATTTTCATTTTTTTGCCTGTCTCGCAGCACTCCCCCAAGCCCCGGTCCCAGGAGGGTCCCAGCAGGCATGTCCCGCTGGCAGCCTGGGCCTGGGCGACCGCAGTGGGGAGGCGAGGGGTGGCTGGGGCGAGGGGGCAAGTGAGGGTGCGTGGGCCAAAGACAGCTGAGACAGAGACACAGCGAAACAAAAAGGAGGTTTTAGGTGGAGGTGAGAAGCAGGAGAGGCCTGACTGCAGTAACGTAGTGTGGCTGTCAAAGTTGTTTGGTGTTTGATGCTTGAAGCCAGCTGGGAAAGCATGCTCCTGTGGAAAGTAGGTACAAACCTACTTGAATAACCTCACCCAGGGCCCCGCTGCCAGCAACTTCTTGTTCAAGTGAAAGGTGGTTTTGAGTGGGGTTTCTCCCTACATCCGATTCAGTTCAGCTTATTTTTTTTTCTTTTGTTATAAAGGATAAACATAAGGACATCATGTTTTACGCCTGAAACAAAACTGTAGATGTGGTGTTGGGCAGGATTAGATTTAAAAACTATGTCGGCAAATTGGGGAAATGGTCTGGAAGAAACAGGAGGCAGTTGAATAAGGGTAAGTGGAGGGTCCTACACTTCAGCAGCAATATGAACTCCCCAAGTACAGGGGAGGGAGTGGTGGGTTAAGTATCAGTTCTTCAGAAAAAGGATCAAAAGCTGAATGCGAGTCAGCTATGTCATGGTGTTGAGGTGATGGAAAATAAGTTGAGGGGAGATGTGGGGTAATTGGATCCAGCCCAGCGGAGAGCAGAGAGAATGAGCGGAAGTCGAGAAACCATTACCTACCAGGGAAGCCTGAAAGAACTGAAATTCTCTAACCCAAAGGAGGAGAGAACTGAAGTCTTTAAGCACATAAAAGGGCATAATCTTTGCTCCTTGACTGTGATGGAGAAGAGGAAAAAAAAGAAAAAAGAAGGCTTAAGTCACAGCAGGAAAGACTCAATTTAGATGTTAGGAAAAACTTTCTAATGACAGGGATAATAAAGAATAGACTGCCTGGGGAGTGGAGAGCTTTAAGATCAAGTTAAGCAACATCTGTCAGGGATGTCCGAGGTTTAGGTGATCCTGCCTTGGGTGAGCAGGATGTACTGGTCTGACCTTTCAAGGTCCCTTTCAGCCCTAATTTTTCAGTGGTTCTGCAGGCCAACATTAATCTTCTTAATGGTATTTAAACAGTCAGCAGCTTCTCTTAAGTAACTGCTAGCAAGTCTCTTCTCTTGCCTGCGGTTTAAAATTAACTTAATTTCCATGCATCACTTTCACCCTCCAGCTCCCAAGTCCTGCATAACCAACCAGCAGCTGAATTCCTTGACTGCTTGTCACTACCTTCCTCGTGGCTCTGTAGCTATCCGCAATGAAAAAGAAGGGATAGAAGCACTGCGTATCGGTGGCTATGTTGCCAGTGCGAGGGTGGCCTCCTTTCCTGCATCTACATGTAGGAGATACGGTCCCCCTTCTTGTGATAGCTGGATCTCATATGTGGTGATTTCATTTTGTGCCCTCCGGGGACCTGCCTTTCCACGCTGCCTGCAGCATTCTGAGGGAGCTTGTCGTGCCCTGCCTCAGGCAAAGGCTGGCCTGTTTCCGAAAGGAGTCATGTCAGACCATGGGTCTTCACTGTCGGTTTGTCACAGGTCAAGGATTCGGTGTCCAAGCCCAGACACTGCCCAATGTGTGTGGCGCTTCTGTGTAACGATGTGTGCAACAACAGGTGTTGTAATTAATACATCGTCCACAAGTGGTGTGGACTCTTCAAATGGTGCAGACTCCAGAAAAAAGGAGTCTGTGGTGTGAAGATGGCCCTCAGTCTGGGAGCATGTCCTTCCACACCTTGAAACTACTAATGGAGTTGAATTAAGATCTTCATCTGCCAGCAACAGAGTAAGAGGGGGAGAAAAAGCCAGGCCATGATGAGCAGTATCTGCAATCCTTGTCTGGTGTCCTCAGAAAACAGGAAAGCTGGTGAGTGTTTCCTGAAGGCAGAGCATCTGCAAACTTCTTAGTTATGTGCTTAAAACAGAAAAAACGGCATGTTCAGCCTGAGGAAGAGAAGACTGAGAGGGGACCTCACCAATGCTTATAAATCTCTCAAGGGCGGGTGTCAAGAGGATGGGGCCAGACTCTTTTCAGTGGTGCCCAGCGACAGGACAAGGGGCAACGGGCACAAACTGGAACACAGGAAGTTCCGCCTGAACATGAGGAAAAACTTCTTCACGGTGAGGGTGACAGAGCCCTGGCACAGGCTTCCCAGGGAGGGTGTGGAGTCTCCTTCTCCGGAGATACTCAAAACCCGCCTGGACGCAGTCCTGTGCAGCCTGCTCTAGGTGACCCTGCTCTGGCAGGGGGGTTGCACTAGATGATCTCCAGAGGTCCCTTCCAACCCCTACCATCCTGTGATTCTGTGATTTCCATAGCTGGGAAAAACTGTCCCTAATGAGAGAGGGAACCACTTCCTGGAAGTCCTCACCTTTGGAAAATAACTCCCTGCCAGGCACTGAGCTGCACCTGTGGATTGTGACTGGGGTGACGCTGCTCAGTGTGACCACGAAAGCTGGGTGGGTATGGCACCAAGAGGATCACTGACCCCGTCTCACAGCTCAGAGATCAGAGATAGAGGAGATATCCATAAACAAAACCAGGTTATCCGAAGTCAGGAAAACATAAGGCTGCCAAACCTTTGTTGCATCCTCCTTAGTTATTTACCTAAAACAGAAAAGGTGACACTTCTATAGCTGGGCGAAATTGTCCCTAATGAGCAGGGGACCCACAAATATCTTACCTGCCCACAGAGAAGCAGTCGCAATTTCTCCCACTAATCTTCT
This sequence comes from Phoenicopterus ruber ruber, assembly GCA_009819775.1. Taxonomy (NCBI): domain Eukaryota; kingdom Metazoa; phylum Chordata; class Aves; order Phoenicopteriformes; family Phoenicopteridae; genus Phoenicopterus; species Phoenicopterus ruber. The sequence continues at coordinate 93,794,902 of CM020215.1, read as the reverse complement.
CCAGTGGTTTTAACCAGCCAAGATAATTGTGGACCAGATACACAGGCCTTCACATTGGCTTTTGTTAACAGAGCAAGATCTACCCTCTCTCTGTGTGACGGGTAAGTATTAAGAACGTCATTTTATACGTGGGAGTAACATATAAAGAAATGAAGCGGCCACCACAGCAGCAGGTTGGAACACAGGGTCTTTCACTCTCAGCCCTGAGCTCCTACTTCCAGACTGTGCTGCCACCTCTGAGACGTGGGGGGGTTGTTATTTATATGCATAATAAAACACCACCTGAATGCAGCTGGAGTCCTACCTTTGAGCAACATTAACACGCTTGTGACTTCATTTACAGCTATTTCATTTTGCCTCTCTTGATGCTGGGAATAAGAGTTTCAGGTGTGCTCCCCTTTAAAAAAACCCACTGTGAAATATGCATATGTTAAAGTTGGTTGTGCTTTTGTGGAGCCTATAGCCAAACTATATAGTAGCCGCTTTGTGCACAAATTGTACAAAGGCACAATTCCACTCTAGTGAAAATGTATTTATCAGAACCATGACAGTATGAATCTGACTTATTAAATAAAACCTCAATTTTTTAAGGGAATGTTAGGAATAATACAAATACAGCAAGCTTATAAGGCCCTTGCAAGGTAAGGGTGAAGCAAGCTTACTTTTTAGTTGCTGCAACTTGGGAGAGGTTTTTTGGAAGTGCTATAAAATTCACAAGCTTTCTTGAGATATTCTGAACACTGCTGAATCCCACAGAATTCGAGGGAAAGATGAGATTAGCCACTCAAATGTAAGTTTATTTGAACAAAGCAATTTATATAAAGTACAGCAGAATATTTCAAGACAAGAGGAAATTGGGACCTTTTTTATTTTTTGCCCAGACAACACCACCTGGGGAACTCAGGTCCAGCTACACTTGAGCACCCTGCGTTTTGGGCATTGCAGACTCAAAGGTTTCCCATCTGAGGGGTGTTGCCAGCTGCAGCGAGCTTGATCTCTGCTTAGCTCCGGAGCTGGAGCCAGACTGCATGCTAACACAGGATGGCTGCAGGCCTTTTTGGTGTTTTTACTCTGCGGAGTTTTTATGAGACCATATCTGTCAAACGTATGTGTGAAGATAAATCAAACAAGCACAGCCACGGCTATTAAATAAATGTGAAATCTGAGTGGCTTCCACCAGCCCCTCGATCCCTCCCCCTCAGCTGCCGTGTGTGCTGAGTGTTTTAGAGAACCAGGACGGTGAAGGACGGCGGGTTATGAGAAAGGGAAAGGAGGGGGGAGGCCGCTCCTAGGGAAGGGGCTGATATCCTTGCAGGGGGAAGCAGAGAGCTACAAGATGGGTTTGGGGCTCACGCTGCTGAAATGTTTGGGTCTGGAAAGAGCCTGTTTTGAATCTTGATGACTTTTGAAGAAGGAGAGACTCAACAAATTCTATCAGGGATGCGGTCTGGCTGCTGTCATGGCATCCAACATGCAGTGAAGATGGGGACTCAGCAGAGGAGGCAAGGAGGTGCTCCATGCAGAAGTGTAATGAGGTAGTCAGGCTCAGACCATGTTTGGGGCTAATGCTGTGTGAGCACCATGAGGTTGCTGCACCATGAATACCAAAGCACGAGAAGGACATCAAGCTTCTACATGCCTCACAGCCTGTCTTCTCCTGGAAAATAAAATAATCTTGACCTGATCACCACTCAAAATTTCCCCGTTCCCTAAACCGTTCTTCCCCCAGGAGAAGGGTGGTCCTTCCAAGGTCAGGGCTGAGGTTATTGACAGGTCAGGGAGGGCAAGGTCAGGCTTGAAGCTGACTGTCTGTACCAAAGCTGTCCCACATAGGGAGAGGGCCTTGCAGTTTCCAAAGCCATCAATCTCCTCCCCACTTTCACCAGCTATTCACCTCTCCCAGTTTTAAGTGGACGAAAATACAACCAACCTCTTCAAGCCCTTGTGTCGTGCCTCTGGGAGCTGCATTCTTGCTCTCGAGTGGTCAGTCACTGAAACAGAACAGCCAATATATCACTCCCAGTGTCCTTATTTGGGGGCTGAAGTTGGATCAATGTATCTGAAGGCTACTGTAACCAGGAAATGGTTCTTCTGATTTCTGACAACGGGACCGCTTCTGCCACCTGGAAAGCATTTGTCACTCCTCCCTGCCTGCACTGGGGTTTGGCTGAACGTGCTTATTTACCCCGGCACGCAGCGAGAGCATCCTCACAGAGGAGATGGGGACCCGACAGGCGTCGCGGCTAACGAATCGCCTGGTAACAAAGCATACGGTGCTGGTGCCAAAGGTGAAGCAGGAGAGGCAGCGCTATGCCATGTGCTCTGGACATGGCCCATAAGGCAGGAGTGTGGGACAAGGATTATTTGACCTGGCTCCTACGTCTGTGAAATCATTGCACCTCCATTGATTTTTAATAGTGATTGACACTAGAAGAGGATTTGACCCATAGGAGTATAGTCCACTGCACACAGGGTGTCATGATGTCTCTCGGTCCTTCTGTGTATATCACCAACGTTCAGCTGAATGAAAATAAATACTTAGCGATGGTTTTTGCCAGTAAAAACAACAAGGAAAAAGAAGGCTAATGTACTAGCAAGTGTATTTCTGCTGAGTTGCTAATGCAATGCAAAATGATTATTAGTAATAATTAGCAATGCACATGAGACTACCATTGAACAAATGATCTGTGAACACCCAAAAGGCTAGGAAAACACTTAGAACCATACTTTCTTTGAAAGTAAGTAATTTAGATTGGATTCTGTGGGCTCATAGGGCCAGGTTGCTTAGTTGATGTGCTAGCACCGTTATTTTCAATGAAATTTAAATCAGCCAATTTACACAAGCTGAAAATCTTATCCTAAGTTTTCTGTTGATCATCGGAGTCATTATTAATGTTAAATATTTAAGGGGCTAGTTTTTATTCGGTGTTGGAGTTGGGTTTTTTTAAGAGTGTGCTGTAGGTCCTGGTATATAGCATATACATGCAGTTCCAAGTGATTCAGTTGCCACTTACCAGCTGAAATGCTGAGCCTATACCATCATGTCAGCGGGGGACAATTTTATTCTGATCCCAAATAACAGAAAACACAATTCAGAGGTCCTGAAGTGCTTGGTTGTCTGGGCAGAGCATAGGGCGCAATTTGAATTTAGAACGGGAACGCAGAGGAAGAGGTGGTCGTGACTGATGGCAGCGATGTGCCTGCAACTTTTCTGTGCATATAAACACGTAACAACCCCCACCTTACATATCATCCAAGGACGGTATGTAGGTTTATAATATGTTTTACTCCTAAAACTGTGCTTCCCTGTAGTGCAATTCCATTCACAAATGCCGTTTTTTGTGGAACAGAAGTAACACAATGGTAACTTTGAATTCTCTGGTCTTCAGTCTATCCTATCTCTCTCTCCTGTGGTCACCAGTCATGTTCTGTTTACACTGCTGCCCTGTAACCAGGGTAAGAACCTTGTTAAGATCAGGCTAGAGGTGCAGATTGGCTTTGACATCTACCATACTGCCTGTTGTGAGAAAACCCCCTCACACTGGGATCTGTAACACGCTCTAAGGCACAGGCAACGTGGGCAGTTGCCTTGGGTGCCAGACTCGCGGTCTTTCTCTTTGTTTAGGCCAAAAGAGACGGGCGCTGGTTGCTGCTGGGGAAGCGTGAAGACAAACCACTGGTTTCTCACCTCCTGCAGGCACATCCCCCCGTTCCTGTCACCACCGGCCGGCGGTGCTGACTGCAGCGAGTTTCCTTTTGCAGCAGCAATAGCCATTTCCCCACCCCATCCCGCCGACGGCACTGGGAGCAGCAAGCCCTACCTCCAGGGTTTCCAGTGCTCTCCCATTTGGCCCTGCATCCTTCCCCTCCCCAGGACGAGGTTAGTCTGGACTGGCCCCTCCTGCTCTTCAGGTGTGCAGCAGCAGCAGCAGCCGGGGAAGTGCAAAAAGATCAGTGACACCTACTGCAGATAAGGGACTACAAGGGGAGTAAGCGGAAACAGGCCCTGTGCAGAAGGAAAATGAAGTTTTGGGGGGCAGACTGAGGAAGGGGGAAGGAGAAATATCCTAGCTCTCCTCCCTGCCTGTCCCACTGAATACTCCTAACAAGGCCCTCCACTTACAATGGACCCTTCCCAGCCCTCCTCCTCAGTCAGCCTCCCCCAGAAGAGGTGCTGCCTACCCCCAAATCTCTGTTCCCCCTCCAGATGCCTGAGGCAGGATACCTCTGTCATTCCTGACAGCTATCCAACCTGTTCTTGAAGCTCTCCACTTAGGGAGGCTTCACGCCTGGACACTTTATGCATCGCTACCATCTAACTGCCCTAATATTTTTGTAACATCAGGTTTGAATCTTTCTTACTGCCGCTTAAGCCTGTTATTATTTCTTAACCTCTCCATTTTGGGCAGGTAGAACTGACCGGTGCCCTTCTTCTCTTGCTGCAATCTTTCATGAACTTATAGACTTGTTGTGCTTATCCTTGGTCTTCTTATCTTAAGGCTAACCTTTACCAAGTCTCTCGGATTTTCCTCCCACATCATGTTCTCTAAACCTCTGATTATTCTTCTTGTTTTCTTCTGGACTGTATCTAATTAGCCCACATCTTTTTTTGGCTTTTCCAAGAGTATGGCACTGATGACAAACAGTTCAGTTTTTAATCTGCGCTAAACCTCAGCTCCAGTAGTTCCATATCCATATTTGTGCAGTCAGTTATTCCTCAGTGTGGAGTCTTGCATGGATTCCTACTGTGTCCTTTCTTTTTTTTCCCTGACTGTTTCTTTAATTTGTCAGGCTGTTGTGTTGGTTTTGTTTTTTTTTTTTAAATTCTAATCCTGTCTTCGATGTACTTGCAGATCCTTCCAACTTTGGGCATCCTGCAAACTTAATCATCTTTCTTCTAGTTCACAGTCCAAGTCACTAAGAGACCGGAGTCGGAGACAGAGAGAAACGCGTACATCTCTGTTCAATAGGTTCCTGTATGTGGAAAGTGAAGTCCTGTTCACGACCTTCTGGGTGCCAGTGCTGTGTCTGCTCTGCAGTAGATAGACCACACATTCCTTGCTGGTTTATGAGAATTTCATGCAAGACAGTGTCAAAGGACTTAAGTCAAGATGCTGACATCTGCTTCTCCTTACTGGCCTGCGAGGTCTGTCTCCTTGTTTTAAAAGGAAATTAGATGTGTTTGTCAAGACTAGACTATGAAGCTAATATTGGTTGTTACTCATCCCATTACATTCCAGTTCCTTACAAATAGCTTTTTTCATTATTCATTCCAGAATTTTTCCTGTAATTGAAATTAAATTCATTAGTCTATAATTCCCCAGCTCCTTTTTTTTCAAAGACTTTCTGATTTAGACTTTCCTTGCTTTTGCTATGCTTGTATACTAATTCTCAGTAATCCAGCCTAGATTTCACTCTCTATACATAACCTCTTTATCCTCAAGGTCAACAGCAGCAGTCTAGTCAAGCTGCTCTTTTCTTGTACTCTTTTTCCTTTCTCTGCACTGGTGTAGAGCTTGCTTGGGCAAACCTCGTCTTGCTGCCTTCCTGTCCCAGCAGCTAGCTGGGTGCAAAAAATCTCTCATTACCACCAAAGCCTGGGCTGTGGCTGAAATCTGTTAGTCGCTTCCTGACTTGATGGTTTGCAGGAAACTCGTCATGATGGTGAGGACTACATCTGGTGACCTGTAGGCCACCCTATGCTGTTGATGCTTGTGTTTTCTCCCTGAGCTATATTGGCTATAGCTAAAGCATTTCACCGGGCAGATGTCCTGGGCCACCTACCTCAGCACTGGTGCCACCTTATTTCTTTTTTTTGGTTTTGTCAGAAATGATTGGCATGAATGAGATGACCACAACTTCAGCAATGCCCGGCAACTATCCATTGCAGCTACTCTGCAGAAGAGGGAAGGGATACTGAGCACCACTGGCAAACTAGAGCCCCCCCCCCCCAATTATTTTTCTTAGCCCTTTGAAGTCAAGGTTAGATCTGCATTACCATACTGGCAGCGAAGTCCTAATTCAAGCCATCTTTGGGTAATGTTTGCTCAGGTGTAGTATCTTGGAAGTGAAATCATCGCTGCTCCTTCCCCAGAAAAAATAGGCATTGTTTGCCACATTTAATTAAGTTTTCCCCTCTGTTCACACAGCCTCCCACATCCAGATCTGAAGTTAGTTTTATAGTTTCCTCTCAGCCTTCTCCTTTGATCCTAAAGTAGCTGTCACCTCAGTACCTACAGCCCTTCCTTTCTCACCTTGGCCAGCATAAAATGTGTTTGTGTGTTAATGGCTTTCTCCTCGGGGGCTGCTGACTCTCTTTACTAGTCAGCTGGATGCTGGATGAAATCATTCTCTCTGCTGGTTCAAGTATGTCACATATATATATTTCCCCGCCTGTGTTTTATGTTCCATCCCGACTTCATTCATAGGAAATGATTCTGTTTTAGTTCATTTTGTTTTGGAAAGTGAATCCGTTGCCAGGGGAATGCGAGAGATTTCCAGAGACTGGGTCCAAGTTTAGTGCAGGAAGGGGCTGCACAGACTTTGCCACACACAGCCTGCTGCTGCTGCTCCTCGCTCCTGCGCTGCAAGAGGCTATTCCCTCCTTCGAGCCTCCTCAGCACCAGCCATACTCAAACCAATGTGTCTTAAGTTGTGTAGAGTCTCTGCTTTGGTCAGCCATGTCTGTGACCTGGTCTCTCCACCTTATCTGACTCCTGTCAGCCAACTTGCCCTATACCCGAACTAGAATTGAGGCTTGGACCCTCAGGTCTGTGCACTGGGGAAAAATCTGCTTCACTAAACAGAGCTATATTACAGCAACCAAAGCAGGGCAGGAGCAAGCCTTCAGGTTACAGTGAAGAAGGCTTAAAATAGCAAAAAAAAAAAGCCACTTGACATAAATAACGAACAAAATAACCCTGTGCTACAATATGTAAGTGCAATTATGAGTAGTACCATTTTTAGACTGTTTGTTGGGATAAAGTTCTGCAACAAAAGTTATTAATAAAATGCTTCACCACAAGTGTTGCTTCAATAGCGTGACTCGGAAACCTCAGTCTAACGACAGCTTGTCTGCTGTAGAGCCTAATTTGGATGCTGCATTCGGCCATGCCGCAGCAGGCTAGATTCAAAATGCCTAATTAGTATGATTAATCCAAAGTATAAAGTAGACTGCACATTTTCTTTGGTACCGGGATGAAACAACAGGATCTGTCTCACAGGCATGGTGTATGAAGAGGGCTAATGGGGGAGAGGGCTGATTTGAGGAGGGTCTGGAAGAACAAACCTAGAAGGGAGGACTGACGGCGTATGGAGTGAAGTGCCAGAGAAGAGATGTGTGCAGACCCCAGTCTGCTTCCCCTCTGCTCCTCAGAGGTAAAATCGTAAGCCGCTGTAATCGGCGACAGATGCCGGCTGCTAAACCAGAGCTCTGCTCCATCTCAAGAGAGGGAAGTGAAGAAGAGGGCACAAAAGATGTGTGTTAGAGTGGTATGTGAGGAACTATAGCAGATTACAGTCTCCGAAATGAACAAATGTGGTTCTCTAGTGTTTGCTATAGATTAACTCTTAATAAAAAAGTACCCACATTTGTAAAGAAAAAGGTCTAGAGAAAAGGTCTGTGATTTTTGCGCTCTCTTTTTTTTTTCTTCTTGGTGTATTACTATGTCAGTGAGCTTATTAAGTCTTACTTCTACAGATCATTTTCAAATTCATGCTTACATTATGACCCAAAGGAATGAAGGAAAAAAATACCTCTATCCAAAAAATGGCTCGCAGAGGATGAACAAAAAGTCTGCTTTGGAAATGAGCACTGTCTCTCCCTCTCTCATACATATGCACACATACCCTTGCTGGGCAGATCACTGCTAATCAAAGTTACCAAGAAGAGTTAAGGCCAAATCTGGAACAAGGGAAAACTCTGTCAGTAGAAACAGCTCAGCAGATGCACATTTATTACATTCACTGCAGCAGCAAAGAAAAAAACAAAATGAAACAAAACAAAAACATTTCTTGGTGCCTGTGTCTGATTTGCCTGCGATGACCTCTCTTTCCTTCAAGCCGAGTCCTTTCTTTCTGCAGATCTCCATGTATGGTTGGCATTCCACAATTAGGGAGGCATCAATAAATCAGTGACAGACAAGCAAGGACTTCAGCCTTCCCTAGAGCTTGCACTGCTAAAAGTTCATCTCCAAGTGCTCCCTCTTCATTCCCAGCAGCAGTCAGGGTGCTTAGGGTTTGCGAACAGAAACAGCATGGGCTCAACGCTGGCCAGGCTCTGAAGCTGGAGTCGGAGGGGGTGGGGATGCAGATAATATTGGGTTGAACTGAACGCTGTTAGATATTGGACTACGCAGCGAGCCAAGAACTTGGGTGGTAGCTATTGTTGTGAATCACGATCGAGAAATGTTGTTATTACATAGTGCTTTACAATGGTTTGAGGCCTGATGCAAACAGTGGGGATCCAGCTTTGCAGAACATAAAGACCAAAGAAAGGCTTATGGGGCAAAGGGACAGAAATGCCTGTATGAAGAGAGTCCAGTGTGGCAGAGAGGATACTGTATGAAGCAGCAGTGGCGGGATTCAGTTGCATAGGTGGCTTCTGTGATATTCACAGTATACCGATCACAGAATACCTCAGGTGGGACAGGACCTTGGCAGGGCTCCAACCTTGGCCCCCACTTGGAGCAAGGCTATTTTCAAAGTTAGATCATGTTGTCCCGGACTCTGCCCATTTGAGTTTTGAAAATCTCCAAGGATGGGGATTTCACAGTCTCTTTGTGAAACCTGTTCCAATGCTGAAACATTCTCCCGGACAAGATTTTTTTCCTTAGCTCCAATGAGCATTTCTCTTGTTGCAACCTGTGCCCATTGTTTCTTGTCCTCTCACTGGCCTCCTCCAGGTGCAGTCTGGCTCTGTCTTCTCTCTAACCTCCTTTAGATAACTGAAGACTGCAAGTAGATTCCCCCTTGGCCTTCTCTGCTCCAGGCTAAACAGGTCCCTTTCTCTCAGCTTCTCCTCTGTACGTCCTCTGTAGCCCCCACATCTCTTAATGGGAAGTAGTTTTCCTCTGCCCCGTCTATTTAAACAGTAAGGTCTTTGGGATGGGTATTGTTATTTAGTACATGCATGGCAATTTGAGACCTCCTGGATCTCTCTGCTGGGGTCTCACAAGTCAACTGCACATAAATAAATAATAGAGCACAAATGAACTTTGGAAACCCACTGAGAATTTGGGGTGTGCAGAGGGGCCTGGGGAGGTGATGAGTTAGAGTGGGGAGGCAAGGGTGATGGATGATCACTTTATGGAAAACTTTCTCCTTGAAATAACCCCATTCCCTTGCCTTGCTGGAAATCAGAGAGGGGTTGTAAGTAAAGCTGCAGGCTCACTTGGAGAGCAGGATGGGGAAGGAGTACACCACTGCATGCTTGGTTATGGTCTCGTAGATGCCCTCATCTTCTGAAGCAAGATTCGTCATACCTGAGCCATCCCCTTCTCTGGCCTCCACTTAAATTGCACCCATGAAGGAGAGTCTGCAGTATCCCTCATCCGTTCCAAAGCCTCCCCATTACTGCTCTGTTGGCCTAAATCTTTGCTGCAAACCAACCTCAGTTCTCCTCATGCTTCTCCTTTGGACGCTGTAGTCTTTAGGACAAGCCCTCATGTATTGAAAGGCTGTTATGTTCCCTCTTAGTTTTCTCCAGACTAAACAAACCCAATTCGTTCAATCTGCCCTCATAGATTATGTTTTCTGAAACTTTTATCGTGCTTGCTCTTGCACCTCAGAGAACTCCCCAGTTTGTTTACCCAGTTTGGAGAGTGCTGTGCCCAGTGTCCCCAGCTGAGGCGTCCCCAGGGCCAACTGCAGCACAGTCATTTTCTCCCATGCCTGGCCTATGAACCTCTCATTAATGGATCCCATCAAGAGACTTGCCTGTTTTGAAACAGCATGACAATGTTGACTAAGTTTTTGTCTGCGATCCCGGGAGCCTTTCCTGCAGCGGTGCTCTTTATCCAATTAGTCCCCATTTTGCATTTGAGTTCCAACACCTCGCTGTGGTATTTTGTGCTCGCTCTTGTGTGATTTCCATCCTGCTGATTTGAGACCAATTCTCCAGTTTATCTAGATTGTTTTGAAATCTGCTGCTGCTTTCCCCTCCACACAGACCCCATGGCTGTAACTCCTCCCAGCTCAGTGGTGCACATGAATGTTATCCTGATTTCTCTGCAATATCCCTGATGTTGTGGTCCCTATTATCTCTACTGCTGTGGTCAGGCAAGCTGTTGAACAGCCTGGTGCCCGGGACAGAACCCTATTTGCAGCAAACGCAGTTGCTAACCTTTTGGGACAGTCTTAAAGTGAGTTGCACACCTGCTTGTAGGATGATTTCACCCACTGCAGGTTCCTGGTTGTTTATGAGGCAGTTGTCCAGCACACCGGAGGGCACCGGGTATTGCTGGGCTGTGGTCTCTCTTGCGGGTCTTCTGGGAGCAGCACTGCTAAGCACTACGCAAAGGATTGGCAAAAAAAGGTACCTTGTGGTCCATGACTGTGAGGAACTGAACTGTGAAAAATATCCAGAGGGAACTTTTAGGCAGAAGGATGCACTGAACGCTCAGGCAGACTTCCCTTTGTATAGCTCCATAAATACCTGAAATACCCTGGCCAGCTGGGGAGGGGGGCGGGTATCCCAGGGTGCATCCTCGGGAGCTGGGGGCTCGCACCAGCCCTCCTTTGGCCCCATGAGCTCCCGGCTGACCCCAGGGCACCTGGGAAGCACCAGCTCATGCCCGGGGCCGGGGGCTTCCCCGGGGGCTGAGCTCGGAGCGGGACCTGCCAGAGCCACGGGGGCTTCCCTGCGCTCCCCTTGGTGCCTGGCTGTCTCCAGGCCCCGGCCGCCAGGCTGGGATGTGGGTTAGCAGATTTTTTCCACGCTGTTTCTCCGGGATCCCTGACAGAGCCCATCAGAGCTGCCTTTTATCAGCACTGCACGCCTTAGTGAGCCTGTCATGACTCACACACAATGTGCTCGGTGCCGGATTAATCCGGCCGGCTTTCATGCTCAGGATGTGGGCGATGGGCAGGGTAGGGGGGCACGGGGACAGATGCAGGGCTAGCAGGGGCCCGGGAGATGGGCAGACACAAGGTACTTGAAGTAGTGAGGAGGAGGACTTCATTTCGGGATGATCTGAGGGGGCAAAGAGAGAACAAGCCCAGGGGCACGAAAAAGAAAGGGGAGGAACAGGTGTGTAAGCCACCTTCCAGCTACGGATACTTGTTGCTCTGACTTTTTAGTCGGAGCCATGCCAGAGAATCTTGCGGAGGTTTTCAGCCCCATCAGTGAGTTTGTTTGCACTGCCGCACCCTCAGCTTCACATCATCCTCCTTCCCGGGAGCTCTAGGGTCTGCGTCTGAAGGAGCTAGAGGCAGGAGGCAGCCCTTCACACATGGTCATCTCCTGCCACCTCTTGAGTCTCTCCAGCTCCTGGCGCGCCCTGTGTTATTTCTGCCACCAAATCATCCACTCAGCCAACAGTAACCTATCCCCAACTCATGGGGTCACACAGTAGTAAGCAAGTTTTGGGAAACCCACCCGTTTCCAATTCATGGCACCTGCAGCAGCCGCACGCTTGTCTAGCAGTACTCTTCAAGGCTTGTTTTACCCATTGCCCATTCAGGCTGAAATATATCTCTGGCCTCCAGGAGCCCCCCTCATAGCTTCAGGGCAAGCGGGTGAGTGTGTGGCCATGCTCCACAGACTGGGTCAGAGTTTCCAGTGGTGAGTTGCTTCTCTTGCCACTGCTGCACCTTAAAAAAAAAAAAAAGAAAATAGAATGCCTTAAATCAAGATTTCCTGCTGCTCTGCTCTTCCAGAGACCCAATGTGTTGTCGGTCCAGCTGGGATCATGCATGTGTGTTGCTGCAGGTACATGAGAGTATAGTTTGGTGTTCACCTCTGTTACGTAGCTCTATCCAACCCCAAGAGAGAGGGAGAGACAGATATTTGCAAATTCAGGTGCAACAGCATTCTTTAGAGCTGCTAATACTTTTGATTTAGGTATGACATTTCTTTGATACATAAATACATCAGTTGAAGCAGATTGCTTGGGGGGCTTGCATGTCTGTGAGACAGGCATGTTTGAAGCCTTGGTCCATGAACTGAGGGAGGGCATTGTTTATAGCTCGTCTTTTATCTTTTCTGAACTGCAATTTCAAAGTAATTGCAGTTCTCAAATATGTATTGATTATGAAATGGATGTCTTCAGAAAGGGCTGCCATGACAGTCCTCCCTGAAACGTGAGGCAAGCTTGAGGAAAGCTGCTTGCTTTCATCCCAGTTACCTGCATGCCATGTAAATTTGGGATCTCTTGCTGCTTATTTGTGGAAATTATTTGCCCCTGAAATAAAGAACTGTGAAGCTGAGCTGAGAGGAAGCGTTAGTTATACTAACAGTAGAAAATACCCAGTAATTGATGTTCCCTGCTTAGGTAATTTCTGTGAGTCCATCATCGTGGGCGTTTAGCGTGTCTCCTAAATCACGTCCAGACCTTGGCGATTCAAGAGGAGTGGAAAGAAGTCATATTTGTGTCTTCCAGACTCTCTTGGGAGCAAGCATCCCCATGACATGAGCTGCAACCTGAATAGTGCCTTTTGGTGACGGTCACAACAGCTCGGCCGGGCACGGAGAAGGGACCTGGACCGGTCTCCTCGGTGCTGATGCACCTTGCAGGGCAGCGTTACGGGCACTGCCGCTGCCTTCACTGCTGGCACCTACCTATCGGGAACACCAAAAGGGGCTGGGCGATTACACCTTGCAGTGCCAAACAGGGCCCTCAGGCTATTTTGGGAGTCCTCCTAAGGCATATCACACGCTTGGGTTTGGGGCTATCAGTCCAGCACCTGGTTGAATTGCCTGGTTACTTTTTATTTTAAAAGGTATAAACTTGCTCAGAGGGCGCAGATCTGCACTGACAGCTTGGTTAATGGTTTAGAAGTATGCAGAATGGACACCAAACATTACCATGCCTTTTTGAACAAAGGTGTATGTTTCACATCCTATTCAATATAAAGAAAAAACAAGAAAACACAGGAAAGTTTATGTATTTCTTGCCGGTTAAAGGTATTCAGTCATCGTTGTAACAGTAAGGTGTGTAATATATCACCACATAGCTCTTTTTCATTGGTTGATTATTCCATCTTCAGCCACCAAGTAACGAGGATTTTCACTCATCTCCATGAAATGCAGAATCATTAATAATTTCCTAAAACGGTTCATTGTTCCAAAAGCCGCTCTTCTGTTCTGCTTTGGCAACTTTTTCCTTTCGCTTTCCTCAGGTGCAAGGCCCTGATTTAGCAAGGCGTTTAAACACCTCTTTAAGCTTAAGCATATGATTAAGTTTATTCCTACCCAGCAGCGCCTCTAAGCATGCTCTTAACCATGCGCTCCAGTCGCAGTGAAGTAAAGCCAGCAATTAAGCAGGTGCTTTGCTGAAGCTGAGCCTAAATGACTACTTAAGTCCTTTGTAAGGAGGAGTATAAATCCTCCTCCTGACAGGGGTGGGAGTGGGGATGGATATGTGTTATTATCATCCCCCTCTCTAAAGCTTGACTTGGTCTTGCAGACTGCCCGGGTCCTTCCTCGTTCTGGTGGCCAGCTGGTAAGCGGCTGTCGCTTCTCCGAGAGCTGTGATGATGTACAAAAAAGCCAGATTTACAGCGATATTGACAAGATCGTCATCCATTTTACAGAAACGTGTGCTGGTGGCAGGGGAAGGGATGTTGGGATCCCCTCAGAGCTGGCTTGTGTTAACCCAGGCAGGGGGAAGACAGTGGGGCTGCCCCAGTTTACACCTGCTGAGGATGTGGGGTGCGGCAAAGGAGGGAAAGGTTCGCCCTGGTTTTGTTTTGCAATATACCGCTGTCTTCCCGCGGGGGCTGCAAAGCCCTTCTGCGGTCACTGCGCTGCTTGGAAAACGAACACCGTCTCTGTTTAATTTTAATGCAGCCCATTAACTAAACTGCCTCAGTGCACTTTGTCCATCTAGGTCACCCCGTGTGCGCCAGAGTTTCCCTTTCATATTATTCCCCGTCGATTCAGGAGGCCCTTTTGACTCACACCCCCCCCCCCGCCTCCCCGCTCTCTGCAGCCCATCGACATTGTGTTGCTTAGCCCCGGAGCACAAGCTGCCCACAGGGAGAGGCACCAACCTGTACAAAGATAAGTTGCACGCACATTCCCCCCTGCAAAAAAGCCCTTGCTGCTATAAGAAAGGGAAGCACGATTGTAACAGTGCATACTTGTTAACTAAAAAAAAAAAAGGGGGGGGGTAGGGAGGAGGAGGAGGAGGAGGAAGAGGATAGATGTAGCAACAGCAGGGGCTTGGGCAGGAAGGGGGCTGGGGGCGAGGGAGGCAGCCAGGCAAGTAGGGTCCCTCCGCTGCAGCCATCAATTCTAGGGCCCAGGGCCTGGTTGTTGTTGTTGTTGGCAGCATGGAGGGTTGGGGGTTTCTTTTTTTCCTTCTTTTTTTTTTTTTTTTTTTTTTGGTGAGGTCTGTGCTGCAGCTTGGCCGAGGAGGGCTGGGGGCGGGGAAGGAGGGGTGAATACAGGATTTTGCCCAATCCACTGATTCTCAATGGAGGCTCCAGGCGACACTTGAGGGGCTGCGAGGCAGCGCCGGCCTGAAGAAAGGGACCCTCAGGGGCTGCGGTGGGGAGGAGAGTGACAACCGGCATCCCTCCTCGCCAGGTGAGCGGGCGTCCAGCCGCTCTCCCTCCCACCCCAGTCCCATTGCCAGGTCAAACATTGGGGATGCTGTGGAGATTTTGGCCCCCGAGCTCGAGCAGGGCGCTTGTGCAGCACTTTAAGGTTGAAATGGGTAAATAAAGAGAGTGTGCAGAGCAGATCTTTGGCTGGGGGGCTGCTGGTCTACGCCAACTGGGGCTGTACGTGTGAAGCTACGCATATACATATATATAAAAAAAACACATTCCTGCACAGAGCGTGGGCTGCAAGGCCGGTGACGGCTGCGACTCTCCAGCCTGGCCCCGCACGGTTCCTGCCCCGAGCCTGTTGTCCCTGGCTAGGTGATATCATCTCTTCCAGGAACACATCTGGTTCTGATTTCAGGCCTGCCAGCAACTGAGCCACCGCTGCCCTTCTAGGTAATATGCCCTACGGATTAATTACTTTCACAGCTGAAAACGTGCACCTTGATTTTCAGTCCGAATTTGTCTGGCCTCAGCTGCTGGCAGCTGGTTCTCATCAATGCCCTTTTCTGCCAGATTAAAGAGCCCTTTGATATTGGGAATCTCCCTCTCCCTTGAAGTGCTTGTAGATCAATTCGTTCCTCGGAAGACCCAGGGAGATCACGCCTTTTCAAATTGCACACCGTAGGGCGGGTTATCCAGACTTCAAACCCCCATCTCACTGAAATCTTTCCACATTAAGCCATGCAGCGTTAAATATCCTGTGGCATCCGCACCTGTTCCTGCATCCCTCAGCTGCACCGCGCAGGGCTGCCTGCCAGCCCAGGATGCTCGACGCCTTCAAGATGGCAGACACAGCCACGCGTGGACCGCCGGAGGAGCAGAGACTTTGGGGGAGACCCAACAGTCGCGTTTGGCCACGGAGGGGCTGCTCCTCAAGTGTAAAAGGACGGATAAAATGAAATTTGCTGCCGGTTTTGCTGCTGAGAAAGTCATGGCGCGCTGAGTGGGTCACGGCAATTGAGGCTGATCGCTAGTGCAAGGGTGGGAGGGAGATTTCAAACTGGCCAGCACATTTTGTACCAGCAGTCCTGGAGAAACAGATTCATCTCTTGGATCAAAGGGTGTTTAGCCACAATAGTTTATATATGGAAAAAAAGGTTTATTTTTAAGAAAAAAAATCTTTTGACTGTTGGTTTGCAACATTTTTTCACATTTTAACTTTTTGTGGTAGTATGGTACAAAAGAAGGAAAGGTTTTTAATGAAGCCTCAAGCTCATGAAGTTTGAAAAATACCTTCCTGCCCAGCTTTGCAAGAAAGAGATGTCTGTGTCAGAGAGGGGACCCTGCAGAAGTTCATCTTGTCTGAAATGGAAAGGAGATCCATGTTTCCCCATGCTATTACATTTTATAGCTTTTGTCTGTTTGTTTGTAAGCTCTGCAGCCCAGTATCGCTGCTGCATTTATTAAACCCAAAACTTATGCAGAATGGCATTTCCACTGTCACATGCATCTCCTCTTGCTTGCTGGAGTACCACAGTCTGTAACATGCATAGTCTAAGAAGCTGAGGCATTGCTACTCTACCATGCTTAAAACTGTCTGGGGTTACAACCAGCTGAGGTTACAGCCAGTTGGGTATAACCAGCCCTGGTTACAACAGCTGGGGAATATGAAGCCCTGTAGGTGGCCAAGTAATTTGCAAAAAGTCACCCAGGGCATCGCTGGCAGGGCAGGACCTGAACCCTGCTCTTTTAACTCTGCCTCCTCAACGCTGAACCATCTCCCAGGTGGAGCCACTCCTCCAGTGCTTCCGATCAGGAAGAGCTGTCTGGGCAGCCTTTCCCACTAAACTGCATTTCTAAAACAAGGGATTTATCTCTCGCGGTTGCGTGTTTTAAGGCAGCGCTACAAGTCTTTTAAGGTGAGGGCAAAGCAGACCTTTACTGCAAAGCAGACCTCCACGCCCCACCTCCTGAGCCCAGGAAGTAAATCCATAGGGTGTCCCAGGAGGGAGCACCACAACAGTCTAGTCCAATGCAGACCGCAAAACCTTTATCAAAAGCTGGATTAAAATTCACCTTCCAGAAAGATTTCATTTCTTTACAGTCTCGGTGCAGTCTCCAGTTCTGCCTCTACCTGATGCAAACTAAAGCAAACTGTAAAAGTATCTTTAACCTGCCCAAGCAGGACAAGCGAGGTACTCCATCCCAGCAGGGTGCCGACTGGTGGGATATTTTCCCTAGGCCTATATCTCCGTCAGCAAAACTAGGGAGTGCAGTTGGCTCTTCGGACATCAAACCTCCTTCTTCCTGTGTGGTGCTCAGTGCTAATGGGAATGGAAAGGAGAAGAAAGATCTTCTTTCTTGCCTCAAATTCTCCTACCCCCCATCCCAGTCCCAGGAGTCCCGTGTGATATGAGACGTGTTTTCCTTTCATCCCTGCCTGAGAAACTCGTGTTTCTGCATTAGCATGCAAGACGGGAGACAGCCAGTAGTTCTGTGGGGCTACCACGGGAGGATTTTATCCCGGAGATCACTTTTACCTTTTCTTGACTGTTTCCCCAACATTGTCTGCAGCCGGAAACCCCCGTCAGTTTGTTGCCCGCTCACTCCTCGAGGTGGTGAGCAGGATCTCTTGACCCTGTCAGTGATGCACTTTTAGACATGGTGACAAGCATCTCTCACCGGAGGCTGTTTTCGACAGCTCAGGTATGAGGTGCTCTATGGGGCGGGTGGTGAAGGAGGCATGGAGAAGGGAGGTGGCTTCTTGTCTCACCCGGTGAAGAGGTGTTAATTAAAGCAGCTATTTTGACTTTTTCACACCTTGACATTCTTTGTCAACTTTTCTACAGCCCAATGAGAACGCACGTGACCCAACTGGCCTCCCAGCAAGCGCCGTGTGAG
The DNA here is from genome assembly GCA_009819775.1 of Phoenicopterus ruber ruber. NCBI lineage: Eukaryota > Metazoa > Chordata > Aves > Phoenicopteriformes > Phoenicopteridae > Phoenicopterus > Phoenicopterus ruber. The sequence continues at coordinate 93,777,289 of CM020215.1, read as the reverse complement.
ATCCACTCTCCTCGTTGGCCACTCTTCACCATCCCCCCTTCGTCATCCTCTCCCGCCCCCCCCCTCCCACCTCGGTACTGCTAATGCATTTCCATTATTTATGAGACGTCCCTTGGCAAGAAAGCATTTCCAGTTCAGCCTCTCTCATTCTCTGTCTTACAGCTTTTTGCTTGGCATGTTGAGGTCCATGGCCCAGAAGTCAATATGGTTCAACACTCAGGTACCAAACACAGATCCCTTGAACTTTTCCTTTCCAGCAAGGTTTGTTTTCAGAGACATTTTAAAAAAGCAATATGTGATCATCGTACATGGTTGTATGAACAAAACAAAAGTGAAAAGTTCTGGATTAATGGCCCCTGGAAACCAGTGACTTCTCAGGTTAGCTGTGAAATGTGTAACGTACCAGCAGCAGCAACATGGAACAGAATCCCATCCAAAAGGGGGAAAAGAGAGTTCATCTTTTCAGGCACAACACTCTCTTCTTCTGACGGTGTACCAATGAGGCAGCCAGCTGGTGCCCATCATGAGAACAGGGTTTTTTCTGCCTTGCTGTGCACAAGGCAATAATACGAGACATGATCAATGCATTTCGCATGTGCCATCATCTGACAGATCCTTGACCGTCACCAATCCCTTGCTCGGGATCCAGAGCATTTTGTTCTTAAGGGATCTCTTTATGTGAGGAACACTTTATGCTGCAGGACAAGTAGGTTTGAACTCATTGCAGTGAGTTCACTCATTGCAGTACTGCTCTGTAGGGAAATGCTGAATATATTATTCCTTTTTACAAGGCCTGCATTTGCTTGCTGAGAGAGGAGGCCCAGAGGAATGCTTCCTCACCAGACATCAGCCAGACCTTAGCTGTATGACCTTACGGCTCGCAGACAGCAGTTTTACTAGCACATCCAAAATAAACCTATCCTTTGTCCAGATGCAGAAACTGCACGGAGGCTGTTTCATTTAGAAGCCATTCCTTGGACAGCTTATTCCTCCAGTGGCCTAGGAAGGCTGTCAGCCTCTCTCGTGAACTACTTACCACCTCTGCCCTTTGTAACACTGAGTCTTTTCGCTGCCTTGCTCACTCCCAAGCACACACGGCGTGAAAATAATAGTGCACACCCAGTTTAAGCCACGCGCAACAACCCCAGCATCCTCTGCCAGCTTTCGCGGATGTCCATGGGTTTTTCCATTCTGAGTGAAGGTTTCTCATTCCCACTGTAACAGCCCAGAGCTTGTTGTCTAAATCTGATTTTGAATTAGGCAGGGGTCCATGGTTCCATGTCGATGCCAAGCTGTGGGTGGGAGCGGAGGGGAGGATTTTTTTTCCTAGGGACTTGAAATCGCTTCTTACACTGTTTCTGAAAGATTTCATCTCTCCAGGAAGCAGAATTCTCTCGAGATGAGCTGTTTGTGCAAGACTCTGCCGTGTGGGCTTGAGCTAGAGACTTCAGATGCAGCCAAACCAAAAGATTGTTCTTTTTCTGGGTTGGGTCCAGCCAGGATCCCAACTTCAGGGGAGGATTTCGGTCCAAGAAATTGAATCTGAGCTGCACTTATCTTCAAGTGTTTCAGATGAAAGGATCGTTTGAGTCCAAGAAGGCATGTGAAATGCAGTCACCCTGACTAGCTTGTGCCTCCAGGCAGGAGACAAAGCAGGGGGCCAGTAAGCAAAGCTGCTCATGGCTCGGGTGGGCACTTGATGAAGTAACTTGACAAGAGACACACAAACAGCCTATAGCAGAGACAAGGAAAAAAAATTATCTAAATACTGTTTTGTTATCCCTCTTTGATCCACAGAGACTAGTTTGGGTGGGCCAAATCCACACTGGCGTAAGAGCCTCTATACTATCCAAATTCCTAGGAAAGATACAAATATAGAGCTGGAGTTAGGAGCGAGTGAGCCCTATTTCTAAATGGCATTTACAACAGGAGCCAAAGCTGGGGTTCGTGTGAAACACATCCCATTTCAGACCACCAAAGCCAATGCCTGCCGTGGATTTTCTTCTATACCCAATATCAGGGCTGAAAGCGTGGGAATGCCTTCTCTAGAAATATATCTTATTTCCACGGTCTGGCTAAAGAGGTCCCTCACTCCCAAACCATTACAGCCTTTGTTTCTTTCCTAAATCTCATAGCACCGACGTTTGCCGTGAAATCACCGGGTCAAGCATCCCCCTCCCCACTTTACTCCCCCCTTTTCTGCGAGCTCGCTGTGTTACACTCCAGGTTGCACACAGAGAGATGAGCTGCAAACGCCCAGGATAAAACGCCGCCGGGTGAAACCCACACTTATTGTGGAGTTGTGTTTTAACCTTGCCCCATCCCTCCCCTTCCAAAAAGCCATCTTGGGTGGGAAAGGCGGGGAGAAATAAGACGTTACGCTTGTCCTGGGGAGCTGAGAGACAGGGGGATTTGTAACCAGAGATCAGGATGGAGGCGGGGGAGAAAGAAACGTGCAGAGATATTGATGACCCCCTATCTCGGCGGGTTGGCTCTCCCCGGTGCCCCTTTCGCAGCACGTTTCGCATCTCTCAGCACCGTGCATCCCTGTACGTGCATATCTCTGCGTGCATGCGCGAGCAGCAGGATGGGGGGGGGGGGAACGCTTAAAAAGCCTTGCTGAGAAAGGTATTTCTTGTGGGGAGAAAGACGTGGGGGGGAAGAAAAGAGGGCAGGCCCCCTCGCTCCCCACTGAGCCCATTTCTCCTGCTTTGCCGGAGCTGTCAGCCTTGAATCCCGGTGGCGTCCCGTAACTAATTGACAGCAATGGGGGCCTTTGGGAGCCGAAGAATACGCGTCCTTGCCGGGCGAGCGCTGGAGCAGGGGCTGCGCAGGCAGCTGTGGGGGGACATAAAGGGCGGCTTTTAAAGCCTTTGTGCCTGCCCGCGAGTGCGTGCGTGCGTGTGTGTGGCGGTTTTGTGGCGGAGGTGAGGGGATGCCGAGCGGGGCGGCGGGGGGAGAGATGGAGGGAGAAGCCGCTGCGGAGAAGTAAGCTTCTCCCAAAGAAAAGAGGGAGGGGGGAAAAAGAAAAAGACGTAAAAGGCGTGAGGAGCGAGGTCCCCGCGCGCTCGGAGGCCGTCGGCACCGCGAGGAGGGAGCGAGGTGGGATATCGGTGTATAACCAGGGCCATCGAGAAACTAGCGCTCTGTTTTTCATCCTGCCCCGGCCCGGATTGTAAAATACGACCTGCTGGCACCGCCGCCGAGCTGCAGCTTCGAGAAACAAAACCCCCGCTGTGTTTTTTCTGGGCTTGGGAAATGGGCAAAGTAAATATCCCCTCCCAGGTGCAACCTGGCAGCTTTGTCCCTGTGGTCACCTTCCTCCTTCCTGAGGATGCTCAGATACTCACTGGAGGAAGGGCTGGATCTTTGTCATTGCCCTGAAGCCAGTTGCACAAACACGTACCAGCATCACAGATAAAATATTGTCTGGGAGACGTTTTTATGCTTTTGGCTTCACTCATGCAAAAATAAAAGTGTTCACACATTTACAGCTGGAAAGAAATAAAAAAAAACTCTTGCATTTCTCCAGGGTCTGTCACTGTGGAATTTAATAACAGAAGCAACCAAACGGGGACAAGTGTAGAAAAAACAACTCCCAAGGCAGCTGGGCAAGGGCGCGACTACCAAACATGCCCAGCACAATGGTACTGGCAACAAGGGACACTGATATTTTAGACCTAATCTGCACCCAGCTTTTGAGAGAGAAAATGAGTGTTTGAAAGATGGGGCATCAGTTCATAGGTTTGAAGGCCAAAAGAGATCATTAGACCAGCTAGCCTGATCTTTTGTGTTATAAAGACCCCGGGATGACACACAATTACCCTTATATTGAGCTAAATGACTTGTATCTGACCAGTAGCCCCTTTTTTTCGTCACAGTCCTTTACCTCTGGATTTCAAGTAGACTCTGCAAAAAAAGGATGAGTTCAGCCAGTCAAGAGCCCCTAGGCATTTGGCAAGATGCATTTTTTATTCTGCATTTGCCTCACTTAAGTAGCTGCTGTATTTTTGCCACCTCCTATGTGTGACGATAAAGCACCGAAGTCCAAATCCTTGCGGGTTTGCTTGCCTATTAGGCTAATAGAGAGAAGTACCTAGTTATCTCCCGGTTCAAGTCCAGACGCCCTTGGGAGTATCCCCCATCCCCAACTCCATCCCCACCTGCGGCGTGAGCAGCGAGTCCTCAGCCTTTCTGTTGCCTGAGAGCTTTAACATAACCGCAAAAGGGGAGCTGGCTTTCCCGGAGGTAATACACGGGGTTTTGCTTGGCAATAGGTCATTGTGGCAATCCAGATGCTGCGCAGCAAGTGTCTGTTAAGGTTTCTCCAGGAAGCCAGGGTGGGCATGTTCAATTTAGAGAGCAGGGCAAGCCCTGGGCGGGCGGTTGGCCCGGCGGGCAAGGCTCAGAGCAGCCGGCCCCTCTGGGACCCATCCGGTAGCTGACTAGTGCCTCTGCTGGTGTGAGTTAATGCTCTTAGAAGGCAGCTGATTAATTTGTGCTGTTAAAAAACGAGAATGCCTTATCTAACAGGTCCTGCCACTTCGAAAACCAGTTCCTCGTGTTTTTTTTTTTAAAAAAGAAGTAGAGAAAGCCATTAAAAAGTATACTTGTTTATCAATATTTTTGAACCATTTTTTTTCTGGTTTGTTTTTTATTACATAGATGGTGGTGTTGCTTTCTCCACGCCCCAAACACCCACGGGCTAAAACAGCTCCATCCAAGCTCTGAAAGATGACACTTGGTCCATCTAGCAGCCGCCGGCTTCGGCCCGAGCTCCCAATGAACTCAGTAAAAAGATTGACTCAGCTTAAAAGGGAACATGACCTTAGTCTGTACCCTGAACAATAGTTCAGAAATGCCTGCCTGGCTGCAGGCTGCAGTGACCTGTTGCCGCTTGCGATAGCTGTGCTGCAAGCTCCGGGCAGCACCGACTGTCTTTAAGCTCTGTGTTTGTAATGCACTCCATGTGGGATCAATATTAATCTTCTGATGGGCGCTTCTACGCATTGCCGCAGCAGATATTTAATAACAGAGCCCATCCGTGTGGGCACAAGAAGGGATGGCCAGTGCCGTGTAATATGTAAAGTAACGTCAGGGAGCTGCACGGGCAGCCGTTTTGTCCGCAGAGGGGTCGCTGGTTTGTGTGGGAAGAAAGACAGGCTGTGATTGCTGGCAGAGGCATCAGCCCAAGCCTCCTGTTTGCTCCCTCTCAGCTGACAGTAAAAATAATTCCGTTTCAGATAATACGGCGCTGTTCTTTCCATGTGGAAAAATCGGAAAGGCATGCGAAACTCTCCCTCTTTTTTCCTGCTAATTGCCTTGATTTCTGCTTCCACACTCCCAGCTGCCTCTCCTCTTCAGGTTGCCCTTTTTGACTCCTTGATTAACTTCTTTGTCCACCCGTTTACCACTCAGGACATGGCGACCTTTGGATGTAAATCTGCACTGATGTCCCTCCCGCTTGCGTGCTTTTGTCGGGGCTGACATCTGCGAGACTCCTTGCGGCAGAGGCAGGAGGGAGCCGGGTGGACCGGGGTACCAGGCAGTGCCCTCCTCTGCCAGGGCTGCTGCCCCCCTCCGCCCTGCACCCCCAGCTCCCCGTCCCAAAGCTCATCATCTCAGCCTGGGATGAAAAATCACAGATTTCAGTTTCCAGCTACCAGGTCACACGTGAGCGTAGACGTAGCCTACACCTTCTGGTGTCTGCAGGCTCATGAGCTCCTGAGCTGCCGATGGGCTGCCGGCTATCACCTCCTCAAGCCATAGACAGTCTTTATTCGTCAGCTTAATTTGGACAGGCATTCTTGGTGAGAGAGCAGAAGCTTGCGTATGGGCCTAGCACACATACAGCGCCCTTCATTGAGTGCTGCAGATGCTGCTCTTTTTGAAATGGGAGGCTTGTTCATCTCAGCAGGAAGGTGGAGGGTTTGGAGGATGCCTCCAGAGCCAGGACAACGCATTTGCTCCTAATGTCGCCCCAGGGTGAAACAGGTCCTCCCTGCACAGCAAGTCTCTGACAAGCCTTGCAGCTGGGTGGGGGCCAGAGGCCATCACAGGGCCCGATTGTACACCTCAGACCAGACCTGACAGATAGGGTGGCTACAGCACCATTTTCCAGGAGCAAGGCCCTGTAGACTTTTGAAGGAGATGATACACACACAACTCTCTCCCAAATGATGTCCCAGGCTACAGCATGAAGGCATTATTTGCTCAGAAGTGGACATTATTCTGCACAGAGTCTGACTCCTGGGATGTGGAGCTCTGCCTCCTGGGTCACCATAGTTTTTGGTAGTTTCATCTCCTGAATCCTGCTCTGAAGCCTTCTGCATACCTCCAGGCGCAACCAGGAGCCTCCACCAGGGATGTGAGCTGCCAGTTAACGTTCAGCTTCCTAGCACCTCGTAGGGCTTTTGGCTTTAATTACGCAGATGGAGCCCCCCTTCCCCCAGCCTTCCACTTATCCCCAGCACAATGAGTTCAGACACCTGCAAAACTGAAGTTTCAGCGAAGCCGTCCCGGTGCAGGACAAAGGCATGAGGCGGGGGCGGACGTGAGGGGCAGGCAAGCAGCTGCGGCAGAGGGAGCACAGCTGGATCCCTGCACAGCACTGCCTCCCTGCCTGCCCTTTCCTCATCCTTTTAAGGCCTGTTAGCAGCAAGCAAAGTAGTTTCTCCTTGAACCCTGCGGCTAGCACCACGTCTGCCAGGCAAAAGTCCCTGGACAAGCTCCTTGCTGAAAGCCCCTCTGAACAGTTGAGGGAAGTGGTCTTGTTTGATGTTTGTTCATTGAGCCCTTTTCCTCTGCTCAGCGTTATCCAAATCGAGCAAGAGAACTTGGCGGAGGCTGAAATAAATGAGCTCTCCCCATTGGACCCGTAGACGCTAGGAATGGGCAAGCTAAAAATCCCTGCCTTGGTTCACTTAGATCACGGCCTTTCTTGCTTCATTGGAAGTGGCACGCAGATGACATTGCCGCCCTGTGTGCAGCTGCTTGAAACATTTGGTTTAAATACTTTCCTTTACTATAGTTTCCCTTAACGTAAAAGGAACCATGAAGATTGCAACTGTGCAAAGTGATATGAAGTTGGACCTACATGCTCAAGAGGTCTGTGAACCATACAGAGCACTGTAGGCAAATGGCTTTTAATGAAATCATATGTGAGTTGAGCTTCATCCAGGTTTTCATTTGCCTCTCCCCACTCAAGTGAAAAGAAATAAGAGGATATACTCTTTTCTTAAAAAAAAAAAAAAAAATTTAAGGGTTTCGAAAGAAGCAGAGAGAAAAACAAGTAGGACTAATAGGTGACCTATGTTCTGCTTGAGATTGTCCCATGGATTAGCTGTAGGGTTTTGTTCAGTTCCCACCACTGGTCTGCTCCTCTGTCTTCCCATATGTAAAATGGGAAGAAAGACAATGAGTAGATAAAGAAAATGGGATCACAGATAGGGATGAGGAGGTGGATAATGAGGGGAAAAAAGATTAAGAGGGACATCAATTCTCATGCTTCAGGATTCAGCTCAATATTTATATATTAAGTGCCAGGAGGAAATCTGGAGAGTTGTATCATTCAACTGCTTCTAGGAAGATGTCTTGTGCTTCCTGTTGACATTGGGCAAGTGGATTTTGCCCATCAATACCTGCTTTTACAAAGCACTTCTCCCTAGGTAAGTGTAAAGCACTGTATGAGTACGATGAGAAAGCACATCTTATTAGACATGATGGGTTGGAAGGGCCAAGTGAAGTCTCCACCCCATAAAGGTCTACAATGGGGCAGTTACAAGGCAGCAAGTTAAGCGTGAGCTTTGGGCAGTGTTGGGTTGAGGACTTCCAGTTTAGGCTCACTCTTCTTTAGGAGGGGTCTGCTCTGCCCTGGGAGGAAGGGTGTCAGGCTTGAGGTCCTCTCGCCGTCACGCTGTGGGAATGTTGCTGAGGGGGTGCTGTGCCTCCCATCATCTCTCCCGAGGTACGACCCACACTGCTGCCGCCTGGGCTGAGAGGTGGTGGCGAGGGGTAGGGATGAAGGTGGGGGGGAAATTGGTGGAGAGGGGAAAGGAAGCAACTTTTTAAATAAAAAAAAAATAAGTGATGAATAGATCGGCTAATCCCGGGAAACCTTGAGAATATAGAGCAGTGTCTGTGGGGCCTCCCTTTTTTCTTTTCTTTTTTTAATTTTCTTTTCTTTAATTTCGCTGCAGCACGTATAATCAATTATGGCTTGAATTGGGGATAAGGGGAGGGAAAGTACTTCAATTCATAAATCAATTTTATACGGTCATCAGTCAGGTTGTGAATGCAAATACCTCTGTCGGTTTAGGTTATTCAGAATTAATTGACTCCCACCGGGCTGGGCTGCAGATGGAGAGAAGCTTTCTCACAAAGTCTGCTCGGGCTCAGCATGGGGGCAGGCAGGCGGGCCGGCTTCCTCCTCCTCCTCTTCCTCCGCTTTCCTCTCCTGGAGCATTATACTATTGGCGTTAGGGAGAGTTTTGTGTGTGTGTGCGTGTGTCCCCGTCTGTGAGAGGGAGAGATGCTTGAAGAAAGAAAGGGATATGCAAAGATTAAAGTCACAAGCCCCCTCTTCAGCCCTGGCCTGCGCAGACACTTTTATGTGATTAGGAATGCTTTGCTTTCAAGGGTTTGCTTTTAAGCCTTGAGCTTCTCTTGAACTTCTCCAATAAGAAAACAAACAGCAGTGTCAAAGCCTCCCCCTGTGCCTGGAATTCGAGCTTGAGTCGTGTCATTAAAAAGCCACTTCGCTACTGGGACTTTGGCATCTGAGTCACTGTTTCAAAGCCAGTCTGGGGCAGGAGAGATCGAAAGTCATTAAACATCTAGTGGTTGTTTTGGTGGCCTATTGAAAAATGAGGTTTGGAGGGTTTCGGGGCCACCAGGAGGACACAGAACAAATGCTACCACCTGAATGCCCCCCCGCCCTGCACCTTCTCTCTACGGGCTGCATGGCCGAAATATCTGGCGAGGGGGGCTTTTCCCTTTCCAAAGAGAAAACCCAAGGGATGGATTTGCTGTGAGGGTGAAGAAGGGTGTAACCTGCAGCCCCTCCTCTCCTCCCCCATTAGCACTGCCCAGCTCAGCGCACGTCCTGGGCTAAACGGCGGGGCAGAGCCAGCACTGGTCCATGGTGGGGGCTCCCTCAGGCCCCTCCACTTCAATCCCCCCGTGGCTGCACCCAGCCTGGAGGCTGTCCCCCCACGTGGCACCCCGGGGCTGTCACCCCACTCCTCTGACCCCATGACCCCTTCCCTCCTCCATGGCCATCTCCCTTTGTCTCACTGATTAGCTGATGCTCTGGTCCCAGCCACGAGTGCCCCCACCTGAGGGACGGTCGTCCTGGCTTTGTGCAGGGTCTCACCAACCAGCCAAGGCTCCACACTGGCTGGTGCGTCCGCCACGCCAACCACCCTGTGCTGGAGGTTTGTGTCTGGTGTTGCCCCTTCCCAGATGTCACACGGGCAGTCTCTATGGAAGGCAGCATGGAATGGGTGGGGGGCACCACTCCATGAAACCCCATGGGAAAGAGGACATACAACCCCCCAGCTTTGCTAAGCCACAGAGGACAGGAATTGGTATTAACACCCAGGTAGACGTCTTTCCCTCTTCATCTTGGCTTGTCACACCTAGGACTTTTCAGATCTGGACATCTCAGCTTCAAACTGCAGGAGGTCATCTAGAGAAGGAGGCCATCAGATATGCATCAGTAGATAGCTGACTACGAGATTAATTGCCAAAAGCAGTCAGAGTACGTAACCCTAATTTATGCCTGGGGAAACTGAGGCATGGATGAAGATGTGGCTCAATTCAAAGCACCATCCTTTAAAAAGTGGCATAGCTGGGAATAAAACCTAGGTCCTGTGATCTCTCTGTTATTGCACCCACCAGGACCCAGAGAGCAGATCACCAGAGAGCTGAACACGTGGGGCACGTCTGTGCCTGCTGCCGTACAATGGGTTGAGCACATCAGATTTTGGCAGGGCTGGAGGAACTGGTCTATCAATGGAGTGCCGGAGCTGACCCGATGGAGCTCATCCCCACGATCCCATGGAAACAATAGGTCAGAAACACCAAAAGCTCGGAAGAGGCTGTGGAGATAGCAGTAACTGGAGAGGAAGCTTGGCTATGCTTAAAGCACCCCAGGAGGAGGAGGAGGCTGCAAAGGACGATGAAAGGAGCTGTCTGTAACTGTTTGCAGTTAAGTGGGGAGGTGGGAAACGGCTTTGCAGTTCTTTGGCAGGAAGAGTGGGGAGCAGGTCTTGGCAAGGGGAAGCGAAAGGGAGAAGCAGAACAAAAGAGCCATGCAACTTCCACTCAATGCTTTCCTCCATTTTGGGCAAATCTGCTATTCGAACGATAACCAAAGAGCCAGGTGCTTTGGACGGCCTTCCACAGGCTCTGCCAACTTCACAGCACTCCTTATCTACAAAATTCTCTGCTAATTTTCACAGATGCAATTTCGTCAAAGCCTCTTTCTGCAGCCCACGTTCTGTCTGCCTCCACCTCAGTCCTGGGCACCCCTACACGCACCATTCTGCCAGATCAACAACACAGCCCCCCCATTTCCCCTCAGTGCTTCCCCTTCATGCTAAGCAGCGGCTGCCTGGCACTATGGACTGTAATTGGTGAGAATACGAATGCCCCAAATTCCTCGTCCCGTATCTTGCAAAATGAACTTGTGCCATAGCCTAGAGAAGGCAAAGGTGGGTTCGTTAGCTCTAGCACCGACTTGGAAACCCCAGGGAATTTACCACCCCTGCCACATGCCAAAGTACAACCCTTTAGGAAGGACAGGCCGGTATTTGCAAGCCTGTCAAGTCTTTCACACTGAAAACGAGAATTATGCAGACGCTTCTTGCTCCCTTCTGCTGGGGTTGTTGTGCCTTGTGGGTTCTCCATGGTCAGCGTGGGGTCTCTGCTGCTCCTGGTCCTTACGGCAGCCCCAGTGGCATGCCCTGCTCCGGGGCCAGCGGCGGCTGGGAGTGTGGGGTGGGAGGCTGTCGTGTGTTTTGTGCGTGGCATGGGAGGCCCATCAGGCTTGTGGCGGTATAGAAAAGCTTTTGCCATATGGTTCTTCACATGGGAGCTGTGTGTTCTCTCTTCCTGTGCCAAGCACCAGGAAATTAATGTGTTAGATAAAAAAGTGTCATTAGGGCCTGTTCTGCTCTTTGTGCACGTCCGAGTCCCATCTACCCACCAGCCTGACAGTAACCAGGTCTGACTCTTGCTGAACACACGACCCTGGGGCCAAAAGCTGGAATCTGTACTGTCTCTGCAGAGCCTTGGTGTAACTCCCTGCTGGATGCCCCTGAGAAGGTCTGCTTGGCGTTCATCAGGTTGGAAACCAGTTAAAAAAAAAAACAAACAAAAAACAAACAAAAAACAAACACCCTTTGGGATCTTCAAGCAAATCTGTAATATGTAAGAATTAACCTATTTTTAATGCACCGCCTGCTTTCCCCACACTCCCTTGCTGGCCCGCGGCTGGTTCATCTTTCAGAGCCTAACAATGCTTCGTGTGTTTCTATTTGCTCAACATTTAGAGGGGAGGCCTCCCTCTCTTCAGCGCTTTCTTAGCAATTTTTAATCATGTTTATAAAGTCAAATACCTAAGTGACCAAAAGAGCTGCAAGAACTGCTTCTCTGCTCTGCAGGGTACTGAAATCTCCCCTTGAAGTCAATGGGGAGAGCCATGCTCTGCTGAAATCCTGATCAGGGCTGGGGCTTTAGCAAAGGGGAGGAGAGAGCCCCTTGTTTTACTACATAGCCCCTTTCACAGAGGCCCGAGGAAGGAGGGGAGAGGTGGGGGGGAATCTTTACACCCATAGTGGGACTTCTGAAGAATTTACAGTCATCTTTCCTAGAGACACTAAAGATTTTATAGCCTTGGTACCAGTGGTTACAATGCCCTATGGAGCGCAGAGCTGAGCGTATGCCAGGGACCCCTTCATCTCACCAGAGGCTGGAAGGCGGCCAGGGGCTTCACACGGGGAAGTTTATTTCAGAGAGAGAAGGGAGTGAGGAAGCGGGAGGGAGAGACAAGGGGAGAGAGGCCGAGCGGAGGGGGAGAGGGAAGGGAAAACAAAGGCATGCGAGATGGGAGAGCGAGGGAAAGAGGCAGGACAGAGAGCAAGGATGGGGGAGTGGAGGGAGGAAGAGAACGGAGAGGATGCCGGCGTGGGAGGAATGAGAGGAGAGACCCGGAGAGGAGGAACAGAAGGAAGAAATGAAAGGGAGGGAGAAAAACATTTTAAAAGTGGCAGAGGGAGGAAACGTGAGAAGAAGAAATAACAGAAAAGGAGCCAGCAAGAGGGAAAGGAAGAAATAACAAATATGAGGAAAGTTATAAAGCAAAATAGGATCTGAGAGCAGGTACGAGAGAGACTCAGAAACAGCTTACAGCCCAGTCCCCCCGACAAAATCTGCACAGAAAATGAGGCTTTTCAGTGACTGTCCCCATTCTACTGCCAAGTCTTTAAACTGCCGGAGGAGCCAGGGAGCACTTCTGCATACCCGATTCTGCACAGACCTGCATACCCAGGCTCTTCTTAGGCAGACACTCACCAAAATGAATATACGTCTAGATACGCATGCATGCTTGTGCACGTGTGTATGCACCCCTACATACATGTGCAAGCGTGTCGTACATCCAACCGTGTGACATCCATGCTTTCCCTCTCTTCACACTTCTGTGCACCTGCTGTGCATATGCAGACTCTCCACGTACCTTCACCTGCCTCCACAGCCACCCACACATCCAGCTCGAGCTCCACTCCCTCTTCGGCTGGCTGCAAAACAAGGCTTACACTTTGTGAAAAATGCTGAGGTTTGGCCATTTGGGTTCATTCCATGCTGGGGAGAAAATGAGCCTTTAAGATGTTTCTTTTTTTCATGGGGAAAAAAAAATCCAACAGAAAAATGAAGCCAGCAAGTGCTCCACTCCAGAAAATGAAACACGGACAGACATGTAAGAAACGGTTTCTATGGCATAGTGGTCTGTGAGTGCAGGGCCCAGATTTAATGACCGCGGTGGTCAATTACAGCCTGGTCATTTATAGCCCTATGAGGCTATGCATAGGGCCACTAGCCTAGGAGTTACAGCACTACGCAAGTACAAGAGACTCAGTTTTACATTCCCGCTCCTAAGTCAGGCAAATTCAATGTGGTGGCGTTTCTCTGGATGTAATGGGGTAATTTCTGAGCACGGCAAACCCGGGGCTCTCAGGCCAGAGCGGATGTACAGAACTACTGCCAACATCCACTGCCCATCACGGTGTTTCTAAAGCACGATATGCCAACTTATTCTCAGGGAGCATCAGCCACAATCATAAAAATTCCTTAAAGTGAACATTACACTCAACACACTTCTCTCTCATTGTAATGGAGAGAAAGTGGCTTGTAGCAGAGGTGTTCTAGACTTTTATAGGGGTTGCCAGAGCCCAGAAAGGGTAGGGAACCAAAGGGTGAGAGACCTGGCAACTGGATATTGGGATGAAGAAGCAACAGTGGTTTAATTTTCTATTAAAATCCCTCCCCACGAGCTGTGCAAACTTTCTCCCGTTAGGCAAACACCGTACAAAGTCTCTGGGTAATACATTGTTAATGGGACTCTCCCGTACCGACGGTAACCACAGCCCCATTCTGGAGGACTGGGCAAGCCACCAGAGGAGCTGGGTTTGTGCACGCCACCACTGCAGGAGCATGTCCTGACATCCGAGTATCGTGGCAGAGGCACGAGGATGCCGGGAGAGCATCCTCTCCGTGTCAGTGTTAATGTCAGACCTCCTGTGGGACAGCTGAATGTTTTCGGATGCCTAGGGGCACGCTGTCCCCTGCCATAATTTGGCACCAGTAAAGTCCCTCTGACTTAAGACGGATAAGATTTAGAGAGCCAGACCCCCAGTTAAACAGCTGTTGGGGAACAGCTCGAGGAATAGATGCCTTTATTTCAAGACCTGCCAGATACACATTTCCTTCATCTTGTAATTCAGCCTTTCACCTGTTTGGGAGTTCTCACCTAATGCCACTGGCTTTTACAGGCTCACTGTGAAACACCGCTGCTTCAGAAATGCCCCTGTCCCCTTTCTCCCCCCATTTTCTTTGAACTTTTTTGCTTCCCTGTAGAATAACCAAGAAATGCATAGGGTATAGTGCATGTGTCAACGGGGAGAAAAACATGAATCAGGAGAACAACAGGAGGGCAAGTTGAGCACACCCTCTGGACCCAGCAGTGGAAGTTAAATTAACTTTGTTTTTACTATTCAGGCCCTGTTCTTGTTTGGTCATCAGAGGTGGCTGTAAAGTCAAGGCTATCCACTTTGGAGACGTGTGGTCATTTCTGCTAGGAGAGAGCACCAGGGAACCTACACGTCAGGGCAGGAATAGAAAGGAACCAGCTCTTGTGCCAAGACTTTCTTGGTAATCCAAGAAATTCACCCACAAAAAATGCTAAATGAGTTCAAACTATAGTCCAGAGGGGCCCTGGCATCCTCAAGCCGTAAACACAGATGAGAAATGGATCTGATAAAAAGCCACATTTCTGGTAGGCTTGGAGGAACGCTCCATGCTTAATACATGGGAGCTGGAATTGGCGTGGCTGGGCACAGGTCTTTACTCTGGGGCTGATGCACTATAGGCTGATTAAATCTTTTACTCCTGCTGGTGAATAATTATCCGCCTGACCCATTCCACCGCAGGCAGCGGGAATACCCTGTTAGTGACTTCTTCCCAAAAAAGAGCAGGGTACTCATTCCTTGTTTGGCCATACCTGGTCTTTGGCAACGATGCTCAGACCAAAGGTTTCAGGGCTGGGGGCTGGGTGCTGGCAGGGATGTCCCCGGGTTCGGGGACCCACGCGGGCGACCTGGCTCTCGCAGGTAGGAGGAGCGCCGTGCTCCCGCTGCCTCGTGAAGGAAAAAGCTCGGCACCTTGGGAGGTGTGGCCCAGGGCCTTCGTTCTGATGTTATTTTGTTCCCTGATTTTGGAAGGAGCAGTGGAAACAATTAGGTCTCTTAATTTCTCCGAGGCAAGATCCAAATACAGAAAAGAATACATCTCCCAGGCAGGGAGAAGCAGGGAATTAACTGCCTTTTTTTGGATGAGATCAGAGAAAGCTGATTTATGAAGCAAAGAGAAAGCAAAGTGCTTTTATGGGTAAAATGTTCCCTGCTTATTTCCTTTCTGTCAGACTACATTCCTCCCACGCTTCTGGCTGCGAGAGAGCTCCTTGGAAGCCTGTTTAAGCATTTCAGCATGTGCTGATTTAACTGGGCACGGATTCTGACAGATCTTTGCAAATAACATCACAGGAGTTGCTGGAGGTGACTGCCTAATGCCGACCTGGGGCACGTTCAGGAGGACAAGGCTGGCGAACAGAAACCCAGCCAGCCTCGTGCTCTTACAGCCTTTCCCAGAGCACCTCAGAACATCAGGCTCTTGGGAGAAACCCCTCGCCATCCGCCGAGATGGGGTGCGTCTTGCAACCTGCTCTTTCTGCTCTTCTCCCTTGAGGAGACAGAGGCGAGGCCAGTCTTCGGGAGAGAGGGCTCGAGAGCCGAAGTCTCATGAAGAGCGGGGGCGTTTGGTTACAGCTCAGGCAGAGCGAGGGAAAGCAGAACAGGAGAGAAATTCAAGAGGGTGGGTGGGGAATGAGAAAGTTTCTGCAATTGAATTTCCACACACGGGGCTTTCAGCTCCTGCCAATGTACATATAGGATGGGATGAACTCAGGGGAACTCAGAGAGGCTTATGTCTACTAAGGGAGACTGTAGCAAGCAACTAATGTTGAATTACGGGGTATCAGAACTACATCTGGGGCATCTTAAATGTTGATGGTCAGGCCATGCTGTCTGCCCTGGTGGCATGGTTCCTAGTAACAAAGATGTCCAACCGTGGTAGGAACACGTCCTGACAGGTCTAGCTGCAAAGATGCATCTGCTGTGCCCATACATCCCAGCCATGCAAGTAGAGCCCAGTTTTTGCTTAGATAGGTGCAGGCATCAATATTGTCTACACTGCCCAGAAGAACCACAAGTGGAGCCACATTGATCATCTATGGAGCACAAATGTCAAACACTTCAACACATGGATGTAGTTTGTTTTGCACACCCACCAGACCATTCTGCAGGGGTACTGAAAGGTTTTGGTATGACTGACTGTCACTCCTGCTCAGGCACCACCCTGTTGATGAGATATCACCCAGAAAAGACTCCAGAGCACCCACGACGACATTGTAAGGTCCAGGGACAGGAACAAAATCATAGAATTGTTTAGATTGGAAAAGACCTTTAAGATCATCAAGTCCAACCATTAACCTAACACTGCCAAGTCCACCACTAAACCATGTCCCTAAGCACCACATCTATACGTCTTTTAATACCTCCAGGGATGGTGACTCAAACACTTCCTTGGGCAGCCTGTTCCAGGGCTTGACAACCCTTTCGGTGAAGAAATGTTCCTAATATGCAACCTAAACCTCCCCTGGTGCAACTTGAGGCCATTTCTTCTTGTCCAATCTCTTGTTACTTGGGAGAAGAGACCGACCCCCACCTCGCTCCAACCTCCTTTCAGGGAGTTGTAGAGAGCAATAAGGTCTCCCCTCAGCCTCCTTTTCTCCAGGCTAAACATCCCCAGTTTCCTCAGCCGCTCCTCATAGGACTCTAGACCCTTCACCAGCTTCATTGCCTGTCTCTGGACACGCTCCAGCACCTCAATGTCTTTCTTGTAGTGAGGGGCCCAAAACTGAACACAGTACTCGAGGTGCGGCCTCACCAGGGCCGAGTACAGGGGGACGATCACTTCCCTACTATTTCTGAGACAAGCCAGGATGCCGTTGGCCTTCTTGGCCACCTGGGCACACTGCTGGCTCATATTCAGCCGGCTGTCGACCAACACCCCCAGGTCCTTTTCCGCCGGGCAGCTTTCCAGCCACTCCTCCCCAAGCCTGTAGCGTTGCCTGGGGTTGTTGTGACCCAAGTGCAGGACCCGGCACTTGGCCTTGTTGAACCTCATACAGTTGGCCTTGGCCCATCGATCCAGCCTGTCCAGATCCCTCTGTAGCACCTGCCTGCCCTCCAGCAGATCAACACTCCCGCCCAACTTGGTGTCATCTGCAAATTTACTGAGGGAGCACTCGATCCCCTCGTCCAGATCATTGATAAAGATATTAAACAGGACTGGCCCCAGTACTGAGCCCTGGGGAACCCCACTTGTGACCGGCCGCCAACTGGATTTAACTCCATTCACCACAACTCTTTGGGCCCGGCCATCCAGCCAGTATTTTACCCAGTGAAGAGTACACCCGTCCAAGCCATGAGCAGCCAGGTTCTCCAGGAGAATGTTGTGGGAGACGGTGTCAAAGGCTTTACTAAAGTCTAGGTAGACAACATCCACAGCCTTCAGTCTAATAGTTGACATACTCTCACAGAATAAAATTAGCAAAGGAGGTGAAATGAAATTAACCCCCTGTGAAGTCAGGCAAAACAGGAAAATATAGTTTAATAATTGATAATATGATGTAGAGCAGCCCCCGCGCTCAGACCCCAAACTGCGGTAGGTTTACAGGGAGGAGGGGAGGGGTGGGAGGTGGGGGTAGGGAAGAGAAAGCTGTACGGATTGACCTCTCTCCCCCCCTGCCCCCTCCTTTTTCTTTAAATCCCCACCTAGTCAGGAGTGCTCATTAAGGATGGCTCTCGTTTCCCTAATTAGGCTGCCCCCTTCTCTTCACAGGGCTCCAGACCTCTGCCATTCAGCAATAACAAGAATAACAAGAAACTCGTTATTTTACAACCTGGGCTGGGGAGGAGGGGTGAGAGGGAGAAGATGGCTTTGTGATGTGCTGCTTGGAGGAAAGCAAGCTCAGAAAAACCTGGGTCGAGGGAGGAGTCTCTCCTGTTAGTGAGACCTTGTCTGCTCTTAAATGCTGTCTTGCACCAGTACGTGCCTGCACTAGAAGTAACGCTATAACGAATGGGGATTTAGGTTTTTTCCCCTTTTCTGTAGGCTCGTTCTTGAAAGTTGCTTTTCTTCGTAGCAATCATATGTATGTGCACATGTTTTCATGTGAAAAGTAACCTTCAGGGACTCTGACAAGAGATGAGCCATCCCAGCTCTGAACTTGGGAGGAGGAGGTGGCGGCGGTGGCAGTGGGACGCGCAATGTGTTCATGTGGTCTATAATATTAGGCATTCACCAGCGCGAGGGAGGCTGCGATGGCTCGCCTCGGGGAGGGCAGCAGCAGTAAGCCTGGTCTCAGCCTGGGTTTCCGGATCCACTTTTCCCCTCGGATGCTGATGCTGTGCACACTCGCCCAGGAGGCGAGCCCGGGAGGTGCCCGCCTCTCGGCTGCGACGCCCTCCCCGATGCGATGGCGGCAGCCCCGACGCAACTTTGCCGTCTCCGTTCTGCATCCTGTGTGGCTCTGGCTGATGATCCCCTCTCTCGCAGCATCCCGGCAAACCTCCTCAGCGGTAGATGTTCGTTTCACAAAGCTGCTGTGAAAATAAAAAAAAGAAAAAAAAAAAATCCTATTCTTATTTTATACCCATCGAGCGAAGGTGGAGAGTGAGTGAAATGAGGGCTCCCTGATGCATCCCTCTGCATCCCTGTTACAGGATCAAGTGATGGTCTTTCCTCTGGCCGGCGTGCTTCCTCTAAATGTCATGTTGTGCAGCATCCCACCCCAGAAACAAGCGTGCCAAGTCAACACGACCAAGCATGTGTTTAAGTGTTGCTCTGGATGAGGGGGAAAAAAAAAAAAAATGCTCACTACCTTGCAAAATCAGACACTCCCTGAGCATTTGGAATGAATTTTGTCAAAACCAGCTTATCATCTCCATAAATTGTCACAGATCCACTCTGTTTTGCACAGCTAAACATTTCAACATTTTATCCACATTACCAATTAAACCATCTTTGCTCAATTTATGCCTCATTTAAATAACTTATTACATCAGATATAGGGGTTTTTTATAGTTTGGTTTTAAGTCTCTTTCTCATACTCTCTTTAAGACTTGTCTAAGTCTTTCAAGATGTTGTTTCAAGCCCTCAGACCAAATTAAAACATCATTCACTGGAGCTTCAGCACTTAGCAGTTTCTCACAGATCTGGCAAATACCCTTTGAAATACCTTGGGAGCAGAACAAATGCCAAATGGTGTCTGCCTCAACTTATACATTCACATTTGGAAACATGAATGTCCAAAGTTATGCCTCAAAAGTAGGTGCAGGCATGTAAGCAAGTAACCCTGATTTTTTTTCTGAGGCGACAAATGTCCCACAACAATGTCCTGAAGGATTTATGATATCAATTATTTGGATTTTGCCTCCAAGCCTTTCTTACAAATGATGGGTCATATTGTTTTCTAAATTTGTGTTCATGCCTTAACTCAGTTACATCTGCTAACGGGTTCAGATTGTCCTGATTGTAAATAGACAAACAAATATGTATCTGCAGGACTGAGATTCACTGTGCCAAACCATCTTTAAACCCTCTTCAAACCCTCTTGTCTTCCTCCCACAAAAAAATCCAAAGCCCAAAACCACCAAAAAACACCCAGACTTACAGCAAGGCAAATCGTTTCAGGTGAAACATAGTTTTCTCATGGTAGTTTTTTTTGTGCCAAACCCCCAAAATTTGGGTCACCTGAAACATTTAGCAAATTCACATCAATTTTGCTGAGTTATTTTAACTGAAAGAAAAGCAGCCTTGTCTGCAGAGATAAGAAACACCCAACCTCTTGCTTACACCTTGACCATTTTTCTGCAAGACGTCCCAGCAGATCCATCAGACTTGGAAAAGATTGTTGTTCGGCCTTTGGTTGTGATCGGCCTTCTCCCACCAAGAAACTCTTAGCGAGGACAAGGGCTGGAAAGACGGCGTGTTACAGCTTCATGGACAGCCTGAGCTGGCGGAGCCTCTTCCAGCCCACAGAAACATTCAGCGTGTTCAGGACTTTGCCTTTTCCTGCTGGTAAAATATGGCTTTGCTTTTCCAGTTACCCTCGCCCTCCTGCCAAGAGGAGAACTTGGATGTTTTGTCTGTGCTGACCCTCTAGCTGGGGCCGGGAGGTGTCGTGGCCACAGCAGGAAGGAAGAGACTGTCCCGGATCACACATCTGGTTTTACATCTCCTCTCACTTCTCCTGTTTCAAGCAGAAACACATGGCAGGTATCTTTACGAGCACAGTATATCTGCGTTACACCAAGTGCATCTGCATTGCACTTGGAGTGGAGCCCAGAAGTTGCTTTCAAAGTCAGACTTGCTGTCTGTACCGAGAGTGGACGTGGGAGTGTGGGAAGGACCTGGTGTGCCCCCATGCTGACCTGGAGGCATCGGTCTCATTGCCCAGGGACTGGTGGATTAAAAGCACAATGTATTTGCATCTACCCCAGGATGCTGCATGGAAGCTGGGCAGCACAGCTAGCGAGACACGTTCCCTCGCGGCCACAGTCGCTCCTGTGCCAGTCACACACTTTTCATTTACTCCTTAGCCCGCTCGTTAATTATGTGTCGCAGTCACGTCTGAGTGGGCCGGTCGGGATCACAGCTGCCGGAGCGATAGGCAGTCCTGGCCCAGCAGAGCTCACACCTCATGGAGGTGGAGGTGGAGGTGGGGTAGGTCTTGGCTTTGGGCAACTGCAGGACTGGGCCAGGGTCACCTGCACCACGATGCTCTCTGTCACACGTGTGAGCACAACGGGGAGCGAGGCGCTCCCAGCTGGGAAAAGGCAATTTGCAGCTATTCTGAGCCGTACTGGTTGGATCCTGCTTGTGAAAACAAACAGAGAGAGACGTCCCTGGTCGCTATTGACTAGCACTGCTGGGACAACGCAGGCGGCTTTATTTGCTGAGAGGGGGGATGGAGAAAAAAGCCCCAAGTTTTCCCCCCGCCCCGTCCGTCCCTGCTGCCCCGGGGTGTATTGTCCCCCTTTGTCCCCGAGAAGCACGCGTGTCCGGTAGCACTGCGGTTATTTTTAGGAGGGCTTGGCCAGCGTCCACGGTGGTGGTGGCTTTGGTGAGCCGGGAGAAGCAGACTTTTCTCTCTCTGCCTTTCAATGTTTGGAAACAGTGAGGCTGCCAAGGCAGCCCGTCTCCTGCTCTGCACTTCCAGCCTCTGGAAAGCGAGAGTGAGCCCTGAAAAGCCTGGCAGGCCGACCGGCAGGGCCTGGCAGGCAGCCGGCAGCGCCCTGCCAACGCCAGCGGCCCCTCGCCGCCACCAGCCAGGGAAAGCCAGGGCCGGGGAGGGGGGGGGATGGAGAAGGGGAAGCAGCGGCGGAGGGAGAGGCTGGAAAATTGCACGGGTCCCCTCGGGGAAAGCCTTTTCATTTCCTGCGCCTGACTCTCTGCATTCGGTACAGATGCGACCGGGGAGGGGGGCAGCGCCCCACGGCTCTGCCAGCGCTGAGGCTGGAGCAGGGAAAGGTGGGGAAGGGGAGGCACGGGCTGCAGCCCAAACGGGACTTCTCGTACTGGGGTTTGAGACCAGATCGATCTTTCTCAGGGGAGGGATATTGCTGTCACCGGCCAGGCTTGGGGACCAGAATGACTTGCCTGGGCCGGGACACCTGTGGGGCTCCCCTGGCCTCCTGACCCCTGGTTTGGCCATCTCTGGTGAGAAGGGACCAAGGCATCCCTCGGTGGGTCAGAAATGAAGAGGCAAAGGACTGCAATACCAAGGGGAGCTGCAGACTGAGAGCAAGGGGCACGGGCTGTGGGGAGCCCAGCACCTGGATAACAGTGGGGGGGTACTTTATCCCTGACAGAGCACAGAGCAAGTCTAACATGGCCAGCAGCCTGCTCAGCCGGTCGACACTGATACTGCTATTTTTGCCCCAGCCACTCGAATCTCACCTCTGAATGAAAGCAATTGTTTTTTAAAAAAGGGAGCAGGAGGCATATCTTTCTACCAAAAGCGTTGCAGATATCCCGTGCCACAGCAGGGAGCACTTGGGCCACCAGCAAGGCAGCAGTGGCAGCTGGGATCAAGGGACTAGTCTTTCCGAATCGTTGGCATCCATTTCACCGCACCGACTCTTGTGGCAAGCCCGCACCGTCGGGCCAGCAGCCTCCCCTCTCCCGGCTGCATGCCAGGATGGTGGGTCCAGGGCAGCAGGTTGGAGCCCCCTTCTTCTTTCAGAGCCCCACCAGCCCTGGCTCTGTGCCGTGCCGCTGCCGAAAAGGCGAAGGGCTCCAGTGTACGAAGGGGAGGGAGGAGGAAAAGAGGAGGTGCAAGCGTGTGTGTGTGTCTGTTGGGGGGAGATGGAGACGTCGGGGAAGAACAGACCAGCTTTCAGAGTTTGGCTAACACCCTCTCCAGCCTCTTACTCAGCATACGCGGGGTCCCATGATCTGAGTAGCAGCCCCTCTCATGCCATTGTGTGCCTGACCTGCTTACATAAACGGTGTTATTTTAAGCAAGGGCAGTCGAGCATTTGCCGAAGGTCCTTCTCTTTCTCACTCCTTTTCTCCCGTCCTCCTTCCCCCCCTTTTCCCGCTGCTTCAGTTTCCCCTCCCATCCCACTTTCCTTTACACAGCGGGATTAATCCATCAAACCGAACGGGGGGGAGGAGGAGGGGCAATGAGCCCGCACTCCAGTGAGCACTGAAGAGGCCCCCATTCATGGGTCAACAAAACCAGGGAGGACTCTTGGACTTAATCAGCCAAGGAGCACTCCAGCCCTGGAGACAATTAACATCAAAGCAATGCAGGAGAAAGAGGAGACGGGACAGCCAGGAAGCCTGGAAACCCACGTACAAATCACGATTAAAAAGGGAGGGAGGTTAGGAAGGAAGCGGTGAGAGGGAGGATGCTCGCTGGCGTGCGAGGGGAGCTGATCCGTGACTGCCGTCGGGAGCGGGAAACTGAGGTGCGAGGAGGAGGAAGGACTTGCTCAAGGCCAACGTGCGGGGCAGCAGCATGGCCTCACGGGGGACAGAGTCCCAGTCTCTCGACTTCTGCCCAAAACGTCTTGCTGGGGCTGCCCTGGGGTCAGGTCCCACACTGTCCCCCGCTGGGGCACGTATCCCTTACACCAGCTGAGGTTTTATGAACGTCAGTGGGACTAGGATTAAGAAGCAGCATGTGGCTAGGTGTTGCTAGCCTCCCACACCTCATTTTGAAGGCTGTTTCCAACAGTCTTGTCATAGTATTGTCACAATCCACATAACTGAAAAAAACTTAATAATACTTTATTATTACATTTGGGCACTGCATCAAAGACTGCGTACACCTAAAGATAATAATCATATTTTGCCTTTGTAACAGATGGTCACTTGACTCCTAATGCAAACTGGCAGCAGTCCCGCTCAGTTTTGGAGGGCAGCAGGGGCTCCGCAACAAGAGCCTGGGGCTCAGGCTGGATTGCCCCTGCGGAGAGGCAGCCAAGCCTGGAAACAGTCCTTGCGCTGGAGCTTGGGGTTTATTTGCAGCTTCCTTTGGAAATAAAAGCAGCAGATGAAGTCATAGGTAAAGAGGGTGCAGCTCCTGCCGCTGTGGTTGTTGGCCCCCACACACATGAGCGATTTGAACCGAAAAGAAGGGGGTGACGCATGGCTAAGGGGAAGGGTAATGGTGAAGGAGGCTGCAGGGCAATTTTGCAAAACTTTTGCTGTACGCTTCCCCCCTTCGTGGGCCTCACTCTGCAGAGATCTTTCCACACCTCGGGAGCACCATGAGGAAATGTTAGGCTGCTAGTGAGCTGTTTCAGTTGCAATTTACCATCTTCTTGAGTTACCGTGGGGGTATTGAATGGAAAATCAGATCCGTGCCACAGCCTGCCAATGTATTCCCTCTTCTCGGCCCCAGACTGTTCAGACGTCTCCTTGCCATAGCTCTGCGACACGTGGTGCTGTCGCCAGCCGGCAGCTACAGCTACTGCTCTGCTGAGATCTTACAGTCCATGTCAAAGCATCATCTACGACGAGGTCTGCGTTACCTCCCCTACCATCACATTAGCATTGATGAAACATCGCAGAGGTGCTGGAGCCCTGCTGGAGGGGAGCGGGGTCTGGGGGCACTGCCCAGTTAATCCCTGGCATCCCACGTGCTCGGCGAGCAGAAGACACAGTTTGCACAGAGACGCCGCCTCTCTTCCCTTTGACTCCTCCATCAGCATTTTCCCTTGTCTGTTTGAACCAGTAAAATCTCCAGGACTGGGACTTTCTCCTGCAATGGGAAAGTACAAATCCTTGGAGCTCAAAAGTTGGCACCATAATCCCACTTGTCTAAAATATATATGGGGGGTGCATCATGGTGGTTAGGCTTAACTCCTGATTTGGGGGAACGGGGGATTCTGGCTTATGGTTTTTGAGAAAACTGTTGAGGGATACAATTCCATTAAAGACTGTGAACAGAAACCAGGGAAAACAAAGTACAAAGACCAGAAAAAGCTGGACAAAAACATTGCCAACATGAGCTGCCTCTTCTAGTTGAGAGATGAGTTTCATATAAAGAAGAAAGGGAAGAAGAAAAGCTTATCGAATTTGGCTAGCTAGCCCAATGAAGCACTATGTTTACATACTGATATTTACCCCAGACTACAACGCCTAATTCAGAGTAACTTTTGGAGCATTTTGAAAAGCTTTTATTATCTTTTTCAATGTGAAAATGGTAGCTCCAGCCTTCTGTACGCTTGAAGCACTGATCACCACAAGCCTCTGTTCAGGGGCAGGCAGCTGACAAGCTTTCTTGATGTTGCTCTCCAAAGCTTTGAACTGGGAGTGGATAAGGGTACAGGGACAGGGCTAAGCACATCCCTTGAAGAGCAGGACCCTGAACGATGGGCTTGGGCCAAGGTCATGGCCACGGGCCAAATCAAGCACAGGACCAAGCAGTGCACCAGATCCTGCAGGAGTAAAGGCTCCTCCCGGAGGGTTTCGGGCCACGGAGGCAGCAGGACAGGTCCGTGCAGCCAGTTATTATCCATAGGAGAAAGGGCGACTTGAAAGCGCTCCCCATTTCACGCCACTAAAACTTCCCATCCTGGGGGTTGCTCTGGCACAGTTTGGCTGCTCTGGCCGGGTTTGGTAGTCGTGCAGCAGCTCTGGGCGGGTGGGTTCATGCCTGGGCAGCTGTGGCCACCGTGGGCACACCGGTGGCGGGCAGGCAGGCGAGGAGGAGGCAAGGGAGTGCTGGCCCAAGGGAGCAGCTCTCCGTGTATCAGTTACATCTTAATTGAGGCTGTCTGGTCGCAAGGAAGAACAGGAAGGGGAGCAGAGGGCCAGCCTTGGCTTTTGTTTCATGTGCTGAACTTTCAGGCTCCTCTTTCCTTTCTTCCACCCACCTCCTTTTGCTCAGATAGAGCCACCCACACGCTCGCACCACGTTTGCTCTCAATTTCTTGTTTTGTCCTGTCATGGCTCTTCTCCAAGGGCTTGGAGAGTTTCTTGAAAGAGGAAAAGGGGGAGCTGAGGTTGCACCGAGGTAAAACCCTGTGCAATGCATTCCTTCACCTTATTCCTCCTCCTCCTCCTCCTCCTTCTCTGCGCTGTCTCCTGAGCATCCCTCCCTTTTCCTCAGCAGGTACCTGCAGAAAGTGACCCTGTCAACAAAACCCCAGCATGATCGGCCTTTGGTCTTGCTCAGGCAGCTGGTTCCCATTAAATGTTCTCAATCATGGAGAATTCTTTCTCTCTCATCTAAAATATTTTATTATTGCTTTTCCTTTCTTTCATTTTCCTAAGGAGAAGGGAGGGAGCTTGTGGGGGTGTGTGCAGTGAACTAAAGAAAGGGAATTTAGAGCTTGATCTTATCATGTCAGTGTGGAAAGCTGTGCGTTAGCCAGCTGCTGTAACATTTATTCCCTCTTACACACCCACTGAATTACTCCTCATCTTTTCATTCCCCCACTGCCTCAGGTAGAGTCCCCAAGGATGAGAAAGGCCACTGTTTCTCTGAGCACGAGCCTCTTCATCTGCTTAGCTGCAACTAAGTGAGCCCAGGATTTGAACTGGGTTGGGTTATCCATGGCAGGAGGCTGAGAGGACTCACAGGAGCAGCTGAGAGCTGTAAGATCACCGTCTGGTGACACACATAAGACAAGTGTCTGGACTCTGCCTAAATCCAGTGAGGACAGGATGGCCCATCTGGATGGGGACTGGTCCCAGTGTACACCCCTCCAGTGAAATGCAGCCAGGGAAGCTGAGTGTGGGTGTCTCGCCAAGGGTTGGGCGCTGTGCATAGCCCCCCCAAGTCACACTAACTTGCCTCGTGGCTCACAAGCCCTGGCAGAGGCTGCACCAGGTCTCTGCGCCAGCTCTCCTGAGGGAGAAGGACTGACTGTCCCTTGTGATAAAGCTGCTTCTAACACCGGGTTTAACACGTGCAAGCCTGGTGATGGCATGGAGACACAACCCTGGGGAAGCCCAGCAGGGTTGAGAGGTGAAGCATCCCATGTGCAAGGGAAGACGTATACCTCGGTCTTTGCCTGGGGCACTCCAGTCTTGTCCCGTCTGCCTGGTGCAGGGATCCTTTTGCCCAGCAAGCTTTCTCCTTCACGTTGAGCACAGATGAGTGATTTCAAGCTTGAGGCGGCTGCTTGCTAGCTGGCTCCTCCCTGCTGCATTGCCTTCAGCTCCCAGGGCTGTCACTTCTTGCTGTGCAGTTCCCTCACCCTAGGGACCTCCCCCGGGTCAGGACAGGGGCTCCTCACTTCATACTTGAGCCCCTGGTCTGGGGTGGACCGGGGGAGATCATCAAAGTTTGCCACAGGCTGCCAGCACTGTTTCCATTGGGAGATGCTGAAACGAGCAGTGGGCACTAGCAAGGAGGCACATATTTTTTGGATGGCTAGTGCCCAGGGTAGGAGTTCTGCTTATGAAGAGAAGGGGGTATATAACTGCATCAAAAAACCCATTTTGCTCAGACTGGCTCCTGCCCTGAATGGCTTAGGTGATCCTAGGGCTGGTTGCAGAGCTGCCATGGCCCAAAATGACAGAAAGGGTTATGTAAATTTTCCCCGGTAATTGTTCAACCTCTATTGCCTTCAAAAAGACAAAGAAGACATGAAGCCCCCTGCTCTCTAACGAGCAAATGTATGCACTTGGTTTTCTCCGCTGGAATTTCAGCTCTTTGCCTCCGCTATTTGTTTCTGCCCTGCTGCCTGGCTGTGGCCTGGTGCGATGCCTGCAATATTCCTCCTGGGACAAGAGACACGTTTCTCCTCACAGCTCATTAGTAGGAACCGTCATATCATCTTCAGCCATCTGAGAAAGTATCGTCCTCATCTCCTTGCTTGCAACTGGCTTGTGAACAGCTTCCCCGCAGGGCTGGATGGCAAAGGATCCTGCAACTTTCCTGCCTTAACATGGACACATGGGAAAGAAATCAATCCCGAGTGCTTCGCAGTAGGGATGTAGCGCTGGAAGGGATCTCCTATTTTACCACATCTCGTCCCTTGCTATTGTCAGCAATCACATCATGCAATCTTTCGCACAAATGTGAAGCTCCAAACAATCCTAACAAGTTTTAAGATTCTCCCACTACCCCAATTAGTAGGCTCTTCCAGAACTTGACAGCTCTGAGGCTTAAGCCATTCTTCTTATTTCCAGTCTCAATTTATTCCTGGCTGAAGCGTGCCCACTTGTTCTTGCGCCAACATTGTTCCAAAGCTTAAATAGCTCTGCTCCCTCCCTGGTGCTTATCCCTCTGATGTGTTTACCAAGAGCAATCATATCCATTCTCAGCCTGCGTTTCGCTGGGCGAAATAAATCAACAGTCTTCTGCCCCGCGATAGGCATTCTCTTCCCCTGACCATCCTGCTAGCGTCTGTCTGCATCCCCTCTCTTCTCAGTTCTTCTCTTTCCAGTGGTGAGAACCAGCGACCGTTCTCCATCACCTGTGCCCCGAGCAGGGTCCCGAGCAGCGCTCGGGTTTTTGCTGGTGCCCCAGTGGCCAGAGAAGGTCTGAGTGCGAGGGTTTTTATAGGCACAAACTGCTTTTCCCAGTGGATTCTGTTTTCGATCCTTGAGTGTTGTGTGGAGTTCAGCCCTGTCTTAGAGTGGTTTCTCGATGCTGCTAAGGAGCCAGCGGCTCCGCTCTGCTCTGAAGCTATTGTTGCTCGGCTGCTGGTAAAGCATGCAAGACTTGCTTGCAGAACCGTAGGTATAAAGTTACTCTTGAGGTTTTGACTCATTTGGTGGCACTAGCTGTTAAAGTTGGCTCTCCGATTTCCCAGCGTAGCGAGGCACCCTGAGCTGTATCACTGGATAGCTTTAGCAGAAGGTTTTGTTTATCTGGTGGTTTTCTTACAGAGCAAGAGGTCCACATAGATTTTTCCTGTGATGCTTTCCTGGACACTCTGAATTCCTGTCAACAGGATATTGAGAGGCCCAAATAAAATTATATAAGTGTGGGTGTGCTTTTTACATAATTTAGTATGTATCATCTGACCCTCTACCTCATCTACAACACTTCATTTTTCTCTTATGAAAGGTGTGCAGATTGCAGATGACAGATTTTAGGCTAGGATATGCTGCAGCAGAAAGAAATAAATAGGTCTACTTTTCAGTTAAGCCAAACCTGGGCTTCAGGAGAAAACAAGCCAGTTTTGGCTCCTCAAAGTGTAGGAACTCAGCCATGCTCCTAATTTTTTTTAACTCTGTGACTCAACCCTTCTACATGGGATACTCTATTAGTACCATGCCCTTTAGATTTGGGAAAGGCAAGCAGCCACGGAAGCACAGTGCAATATTACTTTAGGAACTGGCATTAGAAGAAGTGACGAGCCGAAATGGAGAGACGCATGGGCTGCAGTCCTTGGGGGCAGAGTCTTCCTCTGGATGCCTCACAGCAGCCCTTACTTGCAGTCTTGCATTATTCTTCCCACATTTACAAGGGTGATATAAATAAATCCTTTTTTTCCCCCCTCTCGATATATCTTGTTTTGGCCTACAAATGGATCTTTCTGGGTAGATGTCCCCAGGACTGCAAACTTATGCAGATGTATCACCATGCTGTTGGAGGTTTGGAAATAATGGGTTATGATAGCAGGAGAGAGGTGTTTAAGGCATACTTCTTTCTGCACCCTTTCTGCCACCTGAGAAGCTATGGGTTACAGAAATTTTTCCTTACTGATAGCTGTCCATCACATTCATTTGCTTCTGTTTTGTACATCTGTAACACCACTGCTTGTGTCTTGGTCAAAATCCTATGTTCTGACTTTCCTGGGTTCCAAGATCTCAGCAAACACCATGCTGTAGAGTAGCAGCACAGCACAGAGATCTACCTCTCTACTTCTTCATGGATTCACTCCATGCTTGAGAAAATGAGACTCTCTGACAGAGCACCTCTGGCCCAAACTGATTTGGGTCCTTCCCGGTGCCAGGCAAGTGCTGCTGTTGTACCACAGCATGCTTTCTGGCTGCACAGGGGGGCTGCGGTATAACAGGAAACAATACTCAAAAACCTAAATGGCTTCTTTTTCCCCCCCTGAAGTCTTTTGTTCCTGAAACCAAAGCACAGTAAATCAAGGGGTTCTGCCTTAAATGAACTTGAAGTGCTCTTTATTAGGAAAAAAAAAAAACCCCAACAACCCCCAAAACAACCAAATCCCCAAGTCCCCGAAAGGAAGAGGAGGAGGAAAAGATGGGACCTCAGAGAGGATTCATAAATCACATTGCAATGGACCTGGTACAGATGTTCCTGCATTCAGCCCACCAGGCAAAGCGCAGCACCATAATGGGACTGACGGGCCATGTGTGAAAGCAGACAGAACGCAGCTGACGTGGAAGAGACGTGCTCTCTCTGGCACATATAACACATGCTCGGTCCCTGCCCTGGCCTCCCTCGGTCCCTCCTGCCAAAAAATAAACAAGCCAGATCAAACCTGTCATGGTCTGGAAGTCTTCAGCTATCCCTTTATTTTAACATGGTGCGCATGGTCTGGTTTCCCAGCACTTAACGCTTTGGCATAGCGCTGAAAAACTGTTAATTCTCCAGTTCTTGGACTGTGGCTTCCCACCTGGCTGTCCAGGGAGCGCCCTGGCCCCAGGCAGCAAAAAACTGGAAGGAGGGGAAGGAAAGGGCCAGGTATTTCTCCACAGCCAGAGCTTTCCCAGATTTTTTTTGAGGGGACTCCTTACTGATTTGCCCAAGAAGCCCCAGCACTGCAGCATCCTAAGTCCGGAAGACCACTGCAGAGGGCTCCCATGCCCGGGAAGCAAGCGGCCAAGGGTCTGAGGCAAGCATTTGGGTCCACAGGACAGAGTCAGCCAGGCGGGGCTGGTGGCTGTGGGGCTAGGGGCCGGGCAGACCCAGCCCCGCATGGGTCCAGAGGCATGTCAGGCTGTGTGCCCATCTCCTGGGGCAGGGGCTGCCTGGTGCTGCTGCCGCTCTGCCTGCACACCGACCGCAGGCGCAAGAGCACGGTCAGTCCCCAAATCCTCAAGGCCAAAGCGTCCTCATTCACGTCCAAAGGTTTCGCAGCTCCTTCCCTAGTTCTCCAAGCAACCAGAAGGTCACAGATGATAGAAGAAAACAGCTCACGTGTCACCCAGCGGCCATGCCCTCCATCTGGGAACAAGGGAAGTAGGTGGCAGATGAAGTTTAAAGCCAGGTTCTTCTGTAGTTTGCCTCAGAAAATTACTTGTCCTGTTGCACTGCAGAAGCCTGAAATGCTACTGTTGTCAGAAATAGCCTCAGGATGTTCACTAGGGTTTCTCTTAAGTGTCCTCTGGTGGGTACCCACAGCAACAAGATTGGAAGAAAGCTAAATCTAGGTCTTAACTGTGCTGCAACGAGCTGCAGAGCAATTATGCTTTTGTTTCCTGTGCACCCGGGTGCCCATCTGCCAGTGTCCCAGGGCCTGGTGAGGGCAGAGACAGTCAGCCACCTCGCCTTTGGCCCCCGAGAGGCACAGAAGCAGGCAAGTGTCATGTGATTTGGGCATGCCAGCGCGGGATATGTTATTTTTCTCTTCTTTTTTTTTTTTTTTCCTTTGATTTGTCCTTGTTTCAGAAAGAAGGAATCACTCTCATTGGGACCGTTTTGTCCTTTGTGTAAGGGGAGGAAAAGACATGTCAGGAATTCCAACGGGCTTTGGGGCGGCCAACACCTGGGTGGTGCATTGTGTTTAAAATGGTCTCCAAAAATAACCAGGACCGCAAAAGGGGAAAAATTAATAAGGATAATTAACTGGTTTCCATCTCCAAGTGCTTTGGAGACATGAGCTAATCAGTCTGTAGGCACATACAAGCACATACAATGTCTGTAATTAGTTTGCTCTTCTACTTCCTTACCTCTTCCCCCAGCAGATTGCCCACTGAGATCCCTATCAGGCAGAACAGGTCTCTTTCTGTCCCTTCTGCAGAGGCCTGACAGTCTTGCCTCCGCTCAAAGTGCACTGTCTCTCTATCAGTCTGTCTGTCTGCCTACTTCCCTCCCCTGCTGGCCACGATCAGATTTCACTAAATGAATCACAGTCTAGTGGAAACTCCCTCCGATCTTTGCCAAGAATTGCAAAGTTGATGAAAATGGGACTCGCAGCCAAAGGGAGTTTAGCACAGTGCCTTACTGGTTCCAACCAACTGGGTTCCCATTGCAGTCGGTTGCTTCTGGTTGCCCTGTTTCCGCTTTCAGCCTGGCACCTCTCCTCCACCTGGAGCATCTTTCCCAGGATTATCATGTTGATTACTAGATGCCGCACCACACCTCCAGGGCCCTTCTGGCAGTCGCAGGTTGGTTGATTGTTTCCTTCCACTGAGGTGTTCCCTGCTTGCAACAAAGAGGACTTGTTGAGACCAAGTGCCCATCTATCCAAATCACCAGTGTGCATTTAAACATCTTCTTTGTTCCCAGTTATCTGGTGCGGTTCTGCCCTTGAACCTTACTTCCCTCTGACCACTTCACAGCTGGTCAAGCAGAGCAGGTACCCTCTGACTGATAACCACAAGTCCTCTCCCAGATGGGGCCTAGATCCTTTGTGGAACCCTAGGCAATGATACTTTGCTTCTCTGACCCTCATTTTCTCCACCAGTAAAATGAGTGTAATAAACTCCCTTTTGTAAATGCTTTGGGGAGGACACTGGATGTAGTGCTGGAGGCGTATCTCATGATGAACAGGAACCACTGTGTGGTCTCCTGGGGCACCCCAGCACACAGAAAGGAGGTTGCTTCCTGCCGCCCTCAAGCCTACCCCCAAGCACTTAGTAACAATCTTTTCCTCGGCCCCAGGCTGAGATGCTGAAGGAGAGGTCCTGGGGGATGTAGCACTGCAGGTCTTCAGATTCTCAGTCCAGACCAAGCTGGCATGGCAGATTATTTTGAAGAGTTACTAAGAGAGAAAAGCCCTGGTGCTGTCAGCCTTAGCATTTCCTCTCCGTGGTCAGCAGGAACGTGCTATGGAGTGTCACCATGGCCCTGCAGGAGAGGCCCAATTGGACTCCTGGCTGCTTGTGCTCAAGTCTCTTTGTGTTGGTGTTGTCCACACGTCCAGAAACAGACTTGCACCTCAGGCAGTTCCTGGGAAGCCATTGAAGAGGAGCCCCTAGAGGTTTGCATGTTGATAGGAAGCTCTTCATCCCTGTGGCTCTGCAGTGGGGTCCCAGGGCTCCCAGGCAGGACAGCATGTATGGTCCCCGTGGGGCTCCCGGAGCGCGGGGGTGTGGGGAGGCTGCAGCCCCGTCTGGCTGCTGGCACAGCCTCCCCAGGCAGCACTGTGGCTGTTGCAGGCTGCACAGGAGCAAGAGCGACGTACCGTACCCCATCTCCTTATTCTCCAGCCTTCACCTCTCCTCCTTGCCTTTCCCCTTCTGCCCCTTGCTTTTTCCCATTGCAGTACCTCCTATTCTCTCTCTTTCCTCTCCAAGCCTCTTTCTTTTCTTACCCGCCTGCTCTCACCTCCCCATCCCCCTTCCCTCTTATTTTCTTTCTTCTCCTCTCCATCTCCAATCCACATCCAATCACCCCAGCTGGCTCCTCTTCTCCTGGAGGCCACCAGGGATGTGTGACATATGCCCTGGATCAACGGTGAGCAGAACCTCAGGCTCGGGCCCTGGCTCCCAGCTCTCCTCTCCCAGCTCTGCATCAGGAAAGCTCAAGCCCCGGCTGGTCCAGGAGCTGGTAAAGCCAAGTTGTGCCGCAGCTCTGCCTTGCTGCCCCCCTGCACGAGCCTCCCCCCAGGAGCAGGGAGCAGCCCCCAAGGCAGGCGTGGGGTCTCCACCAGGAGAAGACAACGTGCCTCTGTCGCCTGCCATCCCACACACGACCACCTCGCCCTGAGGGACAACCGCAAGCCCTTATCAGGATTCGGCCCCTTGCTGTGAGGAGGAGGGATCGTTTTCCTTTCTGGGTCTCCCTGCGCTCCCTCTAACCCTCTGCTCTCTCCTTCCCTCTCATCCATTTCCTTTGACACTGGTCCCAGGCCCACTGCCAAGTCTCAGATCCATTAGCGAGGTGCCTTGCTGACTGAAGCACAAATCAGGACGGATCCGGGTGCAATTAGCAGCTTCTAGCACCTCATCTGGAAGGCATTAGCTTGGCTTTTGGGGGAGGGGGTTATGGGTTGGGAGGAGAAGAGAGAAATAAGAGGGAATGGATATAGATGCCTAACAGAATAAATAAGCTATTTCTACCACTCTTAGGAACCACCATCCAGCATCTGACAGCAACATGCAAACAGATATGCAATATCCATCTGCTGGGAACATAGTTACTGTACCAAGTTGGTGTGCCCCATAGACCTTCCCTCTCGAGAGGATGCAGTTATCAGGTCCAAGAAGATACCAAGGTGGCATGAAGGCGTGCAGTTAGCCACAGCTTGCCAGTGATGCCCCTCCTGGTTTTCCCTCACAAACCAAGGCTTGTGGTTAGGGTGTCTGTAAGTGCACTTTGGTCTGCCTTGCCCTCCTCTTCCATCTGGCTCCCAGTGCACTAAAATCCCTAATAACACAATGATGTGTTGTCTGTCTTACACTTGAAGAGCCAGGATAGACTAGCATATATTAATTATGATGGCCTGTATGTGTCTTGCAGACACAAGCCCCAGATAATACAGTTCTCAGCCCCAGATAATACAGTTCTCATCAAGCCAGGACTCCGTACAAAATATATTGGACTTAGTTTTCTTTGCCCAGCCTTGCAGATAGATACCTTTGAGGAAAACCTTGGTATTGCTCTCAGCAGAGCCACAAGCCATCCCCTGCTCCCTTGCCAGCTTGCTTCAGGCTGCAGTCAGGGTGTGTGGCTGCACAGGAGGCTGTGGGTCTTGGGCAACGTCAGCCTGTGCATTCCCTCTGCTTTACCTTTCTTCCGGATTTCAGCTTTGAGGAGAAGGCAGGGTGGGAGTGGGGGAGCCGGGGGCTGTCCTGGGCCCCTCTGCGGTGACGGAGCAGTCTGCTGGGAAGCAGGACCCCGAGGGCTACAGGGGGCCACCAGCAGCAGGTGGCTGGCATGCCTCTGAAATGGCGCGTGTCGAGCTCGGAGTGTTCAGGGGAAAAACTAAACACCGATCACAGTCTCCTCGTGCGGGAGAGCCCACTAGCCGGCAAAGCAAGGGGGGGCTGGCTTTTATTTATTCATCTGGGCACGATCCCAGTACCCGGACGCCAGATCCCTCTCGCCATAGCACACACAGGCCGTTCCACTTCCCAGGGCCACCTGCTGATGGCCAGGGGCTGGGGAAGCCAAGGCTTCCTCTGAGCCAGTGATCTCATATTATTCCTGTGCAGGCAGCAGCTGGAAGTAGCTGGAAACATCTCTAAGAGTAATTTTTCCTACACCGGCTGTTGCCAGACGATGGTCTGTGAAGCCCTGCTGGTTAGTGAGCTCATGGAAAGTGACCTGCACCTGGGCTCAGGGGCCAGCCACCTTCTGAAGATTTCCAGCCCTGAAATCATGGTGACATAGGTGTGGGGGTGCCTGGGAGAAATGTTGAGGGCTGATAATATTTGTTGGTTCAAAGAGTTTGGGATATGTTGTTATATTCTGTGTTCTCTGTTGTTTTCCTCCTGGTAGATACATGTACATCAAGGCAAAGGTGGTGATGGTTTATCCTGCCAAGAGAAACAGGACTGGCAATGGATGATGTTAGGATAGCTTAGTAGGACAGTGAGGTGGCTGGAGGGACCCTGGGCAACTGCCCTCTCTGCTTTTGGTACGAGGAGGCAGAAGTGCAAGGCAAGAGAAAAAGCCTGCACCTCCTCCTGCCCCCGTCCATGCCTCTCGCTAGCAAGCTGTGGCAGGAGACGTTGTAAATTCCCCAAAGCCAGGGGCACTGAAACACTTTCTGTGAGGGCAGAAACTGTGACAAGCATCCTTTCAGCATCCTTGTTCATCCACTCAATGTGACAAGGAGGTGCCCCTGCGGTACTCCATGTTTCCAAACACGTGAGCGGTTGGACCCGCAACGTCTGGAGAAGGGTGTAAAACAGCATCCAGGAGCCTCCTCTGCGTGGGTAACACCAAGTAGACGGGAGAGGGGCAGAAAGGGGGGAGCGGGTGTGCAACGAAGGGCACCAGCGCCGCGGTGGTGGGAAGTGCACCCCATGCTGGGTGCTGCTGTGCAGGAGCAGGGGCGAGGGAGGCTGTGTGCCCCGGGGGGCTGCGGGAGCGAGCGTCTGCCCTCCCTCTGGTTGCGAGTGGCTGTGCCTTGCCTACACACTCGCAGGCAGAGGAGGACACCCATGCACGCCTTGCCGGCGGCTGCCTGCACGTAGTCCCTTGTTTTCCCGGCTGGGGTTGAGGGAGGAAGGCCTGGTTTCGGTTAAGCCCTCGGTCACACGAAGATGCCTTTCCTATTACTCTTTTGTTTTTCCTTCTAAGCAACGTCCCCATTTAACTCTTCCAACTCTCTCCCGTAGTGTAGCCTGCCCTGCCTGAGGGCTGGCCCAGGTCAGAGGCAATTCAGGAACAAGGGGGAGTTGTTGGACTCCGGGGCTGGAAACCCCACAGCCCCGCAGAGGGACTTTGGGAACCTCGGTGCATGGCAAGGATGACACCATTGAGAAGAGCTAGGACACCAGGATGAAGATACTCCAGTGGTGTAGTGCTCAGAATGGTAGAAATACCTAAAGAGTCAGTCATGGCATTATCATGACTGAATTTGGCTCCAAACTTCAAATCTGCAAAGGGGGAGTGGGGGAGGCGGAAAAGAAAACATGCAAAGGCCTTTTCAAAACCCAAGACCACAAGAAAAAACTTCCTATAAACAAATCAAATGGAAATATTTTTTTAGTTCTATAAACATTCTCCCTTGAAGCGTTCAACCCAAATATTGCATCACTGTGCTAAGACATAAACAAATCTTGCAGTGAAAGAGATGCACACCAACAATAGACTAGTCTGTTTGCCTTGTCCGGGCTGCGAGAAGTGCAAAAAATAAACAAACAGGGCAAAGAGTGACAAGCATAAGAGAGATGTCTGAGGAGGACTTGTTTGAATATTTGAGGGAGGGAGGACCACCCTCCCAAATCCCACTGAGGTTCAATAAGGAAATTCAGCCCCTTCAGGGTCCTTGAAAATCACAGCTCTGGCAGGTCATAGGACACCAGCCAGATTTGTCTTTCAGAAAGCAAGGTAGCTTCTGTTTTTTCCCCCAAATATATTATTAAAAAAACATCTTTGACACGAATGTCTCTTGGGTAGAGATGTATTTATTTTTGTGGTGATTGTAATGGTGGTAGGAAGAACAAAACTGTCCAAGCTGTGCTGTGTTTTATACTGATGTCGTGCTTCCCCTCTGGGGAGCCCAGCCACTCACCCACAGGAAGGTTGTTGTCCTCTGAGCAGCAGTGAGCAGGCTTTCAGCAGGAGGCAGGGGTCTGGGGCCTGGATCATGGTTGGTAAAAATCTTTAGAGGCACTCTAGGAGGAAGAATTTGGCACCAAGTTAGAAAACGTGAAGTAGCCCACAAGAAACATCCACCCGAGAAACAGCTGCATAAGGTGATGCTGGGGGCCTCAGGGCTGCCATTTGCTCTACACTTCTGGGGTATAGGTACCCCTAATCTGGCTCTACCCCCCATTTCTCACATTTCTGGGATGTACTATGACCCTGCAGATGGAGTACCTCAGTGATGGCACACAAAGAGACCCGCCTCCAGTCCCTCCTCTTGCTCCCGCGCAGAGAGAACACTGTCCCTGCGTGGGAAAGGAGAGTGGACATGGACATGCTGAGATGAAGGCAGCTGCAGAGGAAGGTGAGGGACGGGGTGGTGTGCACCATAGCACAACCGCACTCGGCAATTTTGATACCGCTCGGTATCATGTGTTTAGAGTCACAGTACCATGCTGGGACCAACATTTGGCTCATCCCTCATACAGACACTGTAAGAGCTGCCAGGGATCTCCCAGCTTTGTCTCTCAAACCCGGAGAGACAGACGAGTTGCTGCACAAGTCACTCTGGTGGGAGGGGAATTCGCTGTTGTTCCAGCTCACGTGAGAGACACTGTAGAAAGGGCCACCAAAAAAAAGCTGCTTAGCAGTTCAGTCTCACGGGAAAGTTTCACTACCAGAAAGCTAGTATAACTTGAAACCTCGTGGGCAGACAAACTGGCTCTATATTCTGCTGAGATGAAACAGAAATATGATTACGCTTGATCCCTCAGCTGGGGCCACACTGCTCAGTTAGTGCAACAAGCAGAAGCAACTACGATTTCTCTGGTGGCTTCATGTCCTCCTTCCGTGAGTCCTCCTGGTGCCGAGCTGTGTCATGCATAGTCCTTCGGCTCAGTGACCCTGGCCGAGCTGCCTGCAGTGCTGCAGGGAACAGCAAACCTTCTGAGACCATTTGATCTCCCTAGACTCTCGACAAAACTTCTCCATGCATGCTTTGGTCTTGAGAAAATGACTTCAGGTGCTGCTGCGGGAGCTGATTTACGAGGGGCGGCTGAAAGAATAAAGGGCCTCACACACTTCTCATGTTACACTGCATCCACGCTGGTGTGAATTCAGGGGCGTTTATGCCCAGCTAACTGAGGGAGAATTGGGCCCAGACCCAGTATATCTGTCTGACCAACAGAGAGGATCAAAGACCTGTAAATGCTAAGCAGGGGTGGTCCAAAAATATTAGAATTAGAAGTAATGGAATGAACTATATCAGAGTAAAATTCAAGTTGTAGAGAAAAGAATGCAGCTGACATCCATCCCCTAAGCTGTTGTTCTGCCTTCCCCAAGAAGCTTCTAGGTATGGCTTACATCAGTCAGGAAAGGGGATTAAATGGGTTTAGCATGGTCTGGCACGCAGCAGGCAGACTAGATCATGAGTATTTTGAACACTGATGGCTTGCAAGACTTCAGAAGGTGGTCTGCAAGTGGATTACAGCATCCCTCTCCAAATTCCCACTCATACACTCACGCCTCACGCAATATCTAACACATGCAGTCAAATGAAATGGTGACAAATAAAAGCAGCTGGCAGAAATGAAAAATGCAGAATTTCAAAGCTTAGCCTGATTTTTATTTGGCTATAACTACAGGCTGCTGCACGGTATCACTCCACGAAAGAATCTGTGGATTTCTTTTTTCGTCCCTGAAAGGTTAGTTTGTTCTTTGGATTAAAAAAGGATCAGAAACACTAAGCTATATAACCTTTTAAAGTTCATCTAACCCTTGATCTCAGAGACTGTAAATTCCTGAGCACCATGGCCTTGGTATCAGCTGTGATTGTTTTTTTCTAAAAGAAGACCTGGTTCCTAGAGTTTCAAAGAAATGACTGGCAGGTGCTTTGCTATCCTGCTCTTTAAAATGCAATAGAAGTGTACGTGTGCACAGCCTAATGAGAAGACAAAACAGGGCATATGCGTACAGAGGCACACAGCTGTAAGAGCAGCTCTTTCTGCCTTTTACACAGTCTCCAGATTGCAGTAGGGTGACGGTATTCAGTGGAGACACCATATAAAGTAGAGAAGAGAGTATTAAAAGGATACTGCAGATAGGCAATGCATAGCCAGACTGACCCAAAGGAGAGGGACTTAAAACGGTTCAGAAGTCAGTGTCTGCAAGGGTTAACACCGGAGAACTGGAGATATCACTGAGGATGATATAAAAGGGTCATACTAGGAATAATGAACAAAAAAAGGTAAACTGCAGGTTGGTAACACGATGTTTTGGGAGATGTGTGTGTCTAACTCCGAGTTAGA
Organism: Phoenicopterus ruber ruber; assembly: GCA_009819775.1. Classification (NCBI taxonomy): domain Eukaryota; kingdom Metazoa; phylum Chordata; class Aves; order Phoenicopteriformes; family Phoenicopteridae; genus Phoenicopterus; species Phoenicopterus ruber. The sequence goes on along the minus strand of CM020215.1, from coordinate 93,738,205 downwards.
CAAGAGCGCAGCAAGGAGCAGCCCTGTCTTAGGGCAGTGTCTCTTGCAGGCTCCCCCATTTGGGCTAGCCACAGGGGCATAGCTGGAAAAGGTAGATTTAGGGAAGGTGACGCCTCTGACATTGCTTGGGAGGTCAGGAACATCCTCTGGCCAGCTGGCCCCTCTGAGGAGAGGGGTGGTATCCCAGGGTGCATCCTCGGGAGCTGGGGGCTCGCACCAGCCCTCCTTTGGCCCCATGAGCTCCCGGCTGACCCCAGGGCACCTGGGAAGCACCAGCTCATGCCCGGGGCCGGGGGCTTCCCCGGGGGCTGAGCTCGGAGCGGGACCTGCCAGAGCCACGGGGGCTTCCCTGCGCTCCCCTTGGTGCCTGGCTGTCTCCAGGCCCCGGCCGCCAGGCTGGGATGTGGGTTAGCAGATTTTTTCCACGCTGTTTCTCCGGGATCCCTGACAGAGCCCATCAGAGCTGCCTTTTATCAGCACTGCACGCCTTAGTGAGCCTGTCATGACTCACACACAATGTGCTCGGTGCCGGATTAATCCGGCCGGCTTTCATGCTCAGGATGTGGGCGATGGGCAGGGTAGGGGGGCACGGGGACAGATGCAGGGCTAGCGGGGGCCCAGGAGACCAGGGATCCCCAACCTTTTCACTTGCTGAAGTTAAGGACTTGTTTGAGGTCTGTTGCAGGGGACGAGGGAAGAATAAGCCATAAGCAATGAAAAAGAAAGAAGGAAAGGCAACAGGTGTGTGGGAAAGTGGTGAAGGAGGAGAGATTATAGGTAAATAATAGGTGAATAAATGGACTACAACAAAGAGAGAATGTGATGTAAAGGGAGATCTGCATGCCTTAATATGTAAGCTCCCTTGTTGATAGACATGACAGGTAGCTATTTCACATAGGTGTAATTACTCAGGGACTGCACCCCAGCTAAAGGGATCTTTTCAGCCTTCAGCATTAACCTGGAACACCTTTAAGATACCTCCCTATCTTGACTGTTGAGGTCTGTAAACCCTCAATAACTTACTTCAGATTAATGGAAGCAGGAAAAAGTGTGAAATCCTAAACCCAGTGAAGTCTGTACTGATGGGAATAAGACTCCCATTGACTACTGTAGCACCAGGTTTCCATGCAGAGTCTCCACAGAGAAAAGAAGTGGTTCATCTAACATGAGAAGAAACTGACTGCTTTTTCCAACAAACCTCTGCAAGCCTGGAAACAGATAGCAGACGAAATGGATTGCTAAAAGTCATCTAACCCAATACTGCACAAAATCTCGCACTCCCTGCTATGATTCCTAGCTGAAGGTGTGCACACAGCAAAAAAAACCCCTGATTTTCCACGAGCTGGGGATGTTGCAGATGTGCGTGCATAAACATAATGTGAATGCATCTGCTAACACATTATCTATACTGCATATGTACATATACATATCTTCTCCAATTTGAGATTTACAATGTTAATTTGAAATTATCCATTCTACCTATTGCATTTTACCCATGAAAGCCCTATTTCCAGCACCTACTGCCTAAGTTCCCGTCTCCACTTGGAAGGGTGAGCTGCTTTATAATATCCTATCCTCTCTATCCACTGCACATGCATCCTAAAGTTTCCATATAATTTTCCATTCAAGGACCTGAATAAGCTTGCCTGCTGCTGAAATGTCACCTTCTCTGGAGCAAAACACACCACCTATTTAATAGCACATTGCAACATTGTCACAGCAGAAGATCACATGCATGGTCTTGTTTTTAAGTCCTATCCATCAGGGGAGCATTTCTTATCATTATTTTGAGATGGATTTTAGTGATGAACCCAAAGGCAGGAGGGCATTTACTACCAGCACTACCTCTTTCTGTACACAGCAGGTTCATGGTGCTCTTGTATCCAGTCTCAGGACTTCCCACATCCAGCACCGACAGGGAGGTGTGTGGTCATGATCACAAACGTGGTTGCATTGGCTTTCACTGCATGAGAAGTTTTAAACTGTAGAAGAGTTGTTGCTGAGTTCTGAGGAAGAAAGCAGGATCCTAGGGGAAGAAAAGGCTATTTATTTAGGGCATTTGTCTGAGCTCCTTACTCAAGCAAAAGGTTTTACCCATTGCATTTGATAATGTCCAATGAACAAAACCTTTTCTTAAAGACACAGTCCTCTGCCCAAAATGTTGACTGACATTGTAAAACACTCCCCAAACACAAGAGAATCTCTCTGACTACCGATCCCCGAACATTTTAAGACAAGAAAACAAATGCGCCCAAACTGGGTCATTTCATAGACCCAGGAGCCCACTGGTTGTCCAAATAATTCATATTAATGAACCCATTACAAACAGAATGGTAGTTCTTTACAACATCCCCTATAGATACATAGTACAGAGCATAGGCACAGCTGTACCCATAGACAACACATTTTACACCAATATACCTATCACTGTGCAAAAGGAGAATGATACCTTTGCCGGGATATGTTTCTTTTATATTGTTTTTACCATGTCTGAAATAGGAATTGTACCAGCAAAACCATCCTGTTGCCAACCCTTCTCCAACAGAAGGCAGAGCTAGCACCAGTTCACTGAGATTTATTTTATTTCGGAATATATATGTTACCCCTCATGTGCACACACACGTATATATTCTGAAATAAATCTCAATGAACGTACATTTCTGTCTGACATCAGGGTGAGTTCGTCACAACTAAGTCTATGTCCCTGACTTGGACCCTAGTGGTAAAACTAAACTGACATCGAGTTGGTTTAGTTTATACCAGCACAGATTTCCTAATATAGACAGGCCCTATCTCTTGTCCTCCCGTTCCACCCCCCTCTTCAATTTGGCAGCCTGAGTTTTGATGACTGAATCACTTCCCCCTTTTGTTTCTCTGATTTTCTTCCTAATCTTCTGCTCCCGAAAGATGCTTAGTTCCTGAATCCCTGTACAAATACACTTTTCTTTCTAAGCTTCTCACCAGCCAAACAAGGTTTTATTTGTTTATTTAATTTGACATGCCGAGAGAGAAATGATCCCATTTCCTATGGATTATCAAAGTAACAAATAGCTTTACAAGAGGGTAAACAAAGTAAAACTCATGCTGAAACTCCTTTGAACCAGGGGTGTCCCATTCACATCCCTTCCTAATGTGAGTCTTTCCCCTCTCCTCCCCATGGCACGTGGGATGACTTTCTCGTCACTTTGGACTGTGGCCGCTGCCCTCAGACCAGCCCACTGCTGGGGCTGAGCTAGTCATGGCCTCCTCATTCTTCCCTTCAGCAAACTCACTATGAATTACCCAAAATACGGCCAGACAGCTTTGAACTCACTCTGTGAAGGAGCGTTTTCTCCATCTTGTCTTGGGCTCCATAGCCCAATTCCCCCCCCGACCAATTTGCCATTTTTGCAAACATTCAGAGCTAGAAAAACCTGGGGGTGAGCCCGGGAGCCTCCATGGAGGTAGGGATGCCGCATTGATTTTTGTTGGGAGTTTTGCCTAACTCAGGCACCAGGCACGGACACCTGAAAGCATCGCTGCACACACACCTCCTGCAATGTCCATTTCTGGAGAAAAAGAAACAAACCAACAAAAACCAGGCCTGAATCTGGGCTACAATTCAGAAGGACTGGGAGCCAGGGGTGCTGATGAGCTCCCCCGAGGATGACAGACCCCAGCAGTGTGCAGCTCACATTTTTTCGGGGCACTTAGGTTTGATGGCTGGGGCCTGGCTGGCTCCCCCCCCCCCCCCCCGCCCCCAACATCCCTTTCTGTTTATTACTCCTGCCGTAATTGGGAGGCATGTGTGGATGAATTAAGCATAGCAGGACGGATGAGAAAACTCTCCCTCTTAGCTGGCTGAATGAGCAAATTTAACTGAGCCTGTTACCCACTGAGTATCGTGCCGACATGCCAGGGTCCGGTTTCCTTTGAGCTCGCCCTTTCATGCGGAGTCCCTCTGTGCCCCCCGCCTTGCTCCGCACAATATCAAACAGCTGGAGTTTCTGCGGCCCCGAGGAGGAGCCTTTGCATCTGATGGCAGCAGCAGTGGGAATTTTGCCCGGGATTGGAGAGGGATGGGGCCGATCCAGGCAAGCCGGTAGCTGAGGATCGGGAGACCCTGGCACCTCTCGAGGGGGATGGGTCCCCTCTGCAGCCACAGCTTGTGCCTGGTCAATGCCCACAGAAAAAGTTTCCTGATGCCCGAGGGAATGAGGCTAAAGGAGGGGGTTTCGGCTTTCACACTACTTTGAGCTTCAGCCAGGCCAGTGGCACCCAGAAATCAGTTCTGGTGGGTAGTTTGAAATAAATGGGTGCCAGCCTGGAGCCGGCGTCCCTGGCACAGTAACAGAGCAACTGCCCGCAAGCAGGACTGCCGCTGGCTTGTCTGGGGATGCTGGGGGGACACGGCCACACGAATCACCATCCTGCTTCGTCCCCAAGGCATTTCCTGCGGCATTAACAACAGAGGCAGGTGGGAAGAGCAGCATACGAAGGGCGCTGCTGCGCCCCTTTCCTCCTCCCTGGGGATAAACAGGGAATGTAATCCTGCAGGGCTGCAATCTTTTTTCCCCAGCATTAAACAAGCCCTGGGGCACTTCTTTGCACAAGGTAGCACTCACTCTGCTCCCTCGCCTCTTTCTTCCCACCTCTGTAAGCCTAAAACTAGTCAGGGCTCATTCAATTCCTGGTTTAATTTAGGACAGTTTACGACTGCTCTAAATTAGGAAACCACTGTTTTTCAGACGAGGCAGGTGCTAGAGGTCTCAGCACTTGCAAAAATTAAGCCACTTAGTGAGGTGTCTACATATGGATTTAGCACCTGAGGACTGCGTTACTGAGCAGCGTAAAGAAAAACTGGGAATCTGGGAAACAGTTCTTTAAAAGATAATTAGACAGCAAAGTTAACATTGCGGAGGAAGGAAGTTTGTGTTCAACCTGATAAGTCTACCCACTCAAATGCAAGTTGAAGAGCCATCAATACATATTCCCTTGGAACTCAAGAAACCCTGCAGAAAAATCAGTTTTGACATTTTCAGTACCCCTGTCGTAAAACAAGGAAATAAGAAACCCAAATCCAAATATAAAAAGCCTCCAATCCTTCAAATCATCCTTATTCATGAGAAATGGGTAATCCAGGAGCACAGGCCTCTCCTACAGTGCCGCTAAGCAGGAATAACTCTGAAACCTACTGATGACATGAGGATAAACTTTAACTGTTTCACCTTCTTCTCTGACTGAAGGACTTCAGATTTAGAAACTACAGATCACGTTTATCATCTATGATCTGTGCATGGCAAAGAGGTGAGACCTTTCAGTGACAGCAGATTTTTTTCAGCTAGTCTTTCTTGAAGGGCTTTGAAAGATGGAGGATTTCCCTGCACCTCTGGGTAAATTTATGGTTTGGGGCATGTATTCATCCTTTGGGGTGGGGAAGGCAGTCAGCAGGTAATTCTAGGTAGTGGTGTCATTGCTTTTTCTGAAAATTTGTGCTTGAGACACTCCCTGAGAGCAAGCACCCGCCAGGAGGGATGGTTGGAAGAAAAGGTCTTTTCCTTCTTGTCTCAGTTTACTCCACGTCACCTCCAGAGAAGCTGCACTTCTTATGGGCTAAAAGGAGGAGTCAGTCACCTTCCTTGAAAACAGCTGGCTAAAATCATACATACTTAGACTATTTGACCTCCACAGGAAGGGACTGTCTTAATTTAGCAAAATTTTAGACCCCACGCTTTGGAGGAAAACTGCAACCTGAAATAAACATTTGGGCGCATCTTATTTAACCTGGATGCATGCAAAGTTTTGCCTTTTGCATAGTCAGTTCTCTTCTTCCTTCTCTCCATCTCTGCCTTCGTTTTTGTTTCAGGCGTCTTGATATCCTGATCCAGATGGTCTGTCCTGGGTCCCGCAATAGCCCAAAGGGGACGGGAACCCTCTCCTGGAGGGAATGAGCCTGTGGGCGATGCCAGGCAGGGAAAGCACCTCAGGTCCCCTCACAAACATTGGTTATGTCCGTGAGGCAGTGAAGCAGATGCTTCAACTTCAGCCGCACAACTGGGGAAACTGAGGCACGCAAGCGATGGCAGGACTTGCCTAATCCCACCCAGCAGCGTGCCACCACCGGAGCCTGGAGGAGGGCAGACGCCTGGGCTGGGCAGACCCGTGGCAGTGCTCACATACGGCTGCTCCTATGTCGTTCCAGCAGGTGCCTGGCGGTGTAGGGACAGATGTACAGAAAAGGTGTCGTTCCCCCGTGTAGCTCAACAGATGGTTGGAGCAATTTCTGCACAACTCCCTGGGCTTGGTCCCTCCTGGGGAGAGGGGAAGGTCTCCCAGGAGGTCTGCCACAAAGCCTCTAGCGATATTTAGCAGCAGCCCATTTCGTTACAACTCATGACCCCCCCAAGGCCCCGTCACGGTCGCCGGTGCCGTCCGGTTTCGCAGCCAGGGTGAGGCGGGATGGCTGCCGGTGCGGGGGCACCCGGGGGGGCTCTGCGAGCCGCCGGGCCCAGCTGGGGCAGCAGCTTCAGTCAGCGAGGCGTGGCGGCTGCCGCCCCAACACTGCTCCGCCGTCCCCCCCGGGCCTGGGGAGCCACGGCCCCGCCGCCCCCGTACCCCACAGCCGGCGGGGCGGCCTCCCTCCGCCCGGGCCAAACTTTTCGGCCCAACTTTCCCGCTTCCGCCTGCCGGGGGGAGCGTGGCGGGCGGCGGGGAGCGGCCCTGCGGGTGCCGGCGGCCTCCTTTGGGGGTAGGCACCGGCCAGATGATGCCGCTTAGCGTTATTGGGGCGGGGGGGAGGACACACACGACAACGACAGGGGACGGCCGCTGCCTGGCTTTTGGGGAAGGGAGTTTATTTTGCATTTTCTCTCTCCTCTGGCTCCTCCTCTTCTTCCCTCCTCCTCAGGGGGAGGGGAGGAGGGAGGCTCTGGGGCAGGAGTAGCCAGAGCAGGGAATTGTTTGGGAGTTCAGTCATCCAAAAGCCGTCTCCCGTATGGAGGGTCTGGCTTCCCGCATCCCGGCGCCTCTTCCCTCCTCCTCCTCCTCCTCCTCCCGCCGCGCCTGAGCTCTGCGCGGCCCCCCATCCCCAGCGGCAACCCGCAGAAAAAACACAACCACCACCCCCAAACCAAGGGCCCCCCACCTTCCCCTTCCCCCCCAAAACAGGCTTTCCCTCTCTCTTTCTCTCTCTCTTTTTTTTTTTTTTTCTCTGTGTGTGTGTGTGCTGAATTCCCCGCAGATCCGGCCTGGAAGTTCCCAGCTCCTGGAGTTAAGCCTCTTTGTTGCTTCCCTTCGTTTGGGGCATCTTTGTGTTTCCCCCGCCTGCTCCACCGGAGACTGCGGTGAGTGAAGCGAAGGGGGCCCGGGCCCGGCGGCGCTGGCGAGGGGCCGGGAGGACGGCTGTGGCGGGCGGCGGGGCGCAGGGCTCTCCCCTCTTCTTCAGCCGGCAGCGGCGGCCAATCTTTGTGTCAGAGTTTGGGAAGTTGGTGTGGGGATGCAGGGAAGGGGGTCTGCGTAGGGATGCGGGAGGCGTGACAAGGGAGGAGTGGAGACCTGTTGGAGCCCACCAGCATGGGGCTTGTTTTCGCTCGGGCAGGTGAGATGTGGGGGGCTCGGTCATCTCCTTCCAGCTCTTCCTCCTCGGTCGGTTGGCGTTAATGGAGGGCCCAGTGCACGCACACACACCGTGGTTCTCTGGTGCTTGCCTGGAACTTCCCCAAAAGCTTGGTCCACAACGTCGCCCTGTCCTCACCACAGGCTAGTCGAGGAGGGGCGGTGCATGGTGGAGAGAGGGAGAGGGAAAAGCTGTGCAAAATAAACCCCAGGTTCATCCTCCGTTGCTCCAACTCTTGTCAAAAGCTGATGGGAGTCTGCAGGCAAGACCTGGCTCCTGCAGATGTGAAGGCATTTTGGTTTGTGCCCTGTGAAGGGGCTGCTGCTGCTGCTGCTGCTGCAAAGAAAAGTGAGGGTGGGTAAAATTTTTGTCCTCTTCTTGTGCAACCATAGAGTTGTTAACCCTGCTGCAAGGATGAGGAGCGATTTGGGTCAGGGGAAGTAATTTTCTGCTCGGTGGTGGGATGCTGTAGGATTTGTGCACGCGTGCCTCGCTGCTTGGACTGCAACTTTGGCAGGTCCTCTGGATGGTGACTGTAAATAGAAAATGTGTTGGGGAGAAAGTGGAATGCTGAATTTGTAGCCATGTCCGAATGTGACTTTTTAAAGTGTTCTGAAGATAGTAATACTTACTTTGAAAAATAATAATAGACTTTAACCAATACCCCTGGCTGGCAAAAGGTATTTAATACAAATCTTGTATCTTTGGGCACTTCCCCAACTCATTCTGGTACCCCAAGTGTTATTTCACTGGCATTGTGGGAAAGGCAGTTCAGGTCTATTAAAGGGGGGTTTTTGTCCTTGTTTGTTTTAAAGAAACTCTCTTGACCTCTCTGCAGCATTATGCGAGTGGGATAACAGGAATACACACACACACTGTGCGCCCGCGCGTAATTCCCGGCGTGTCTTAAATTGCTTGTTTTTCTTGGTGCCCAATTCTCTTAATTTCTACATTGCTATCGTGGTGTCTTTTTGATACGTTCATTTGCAATCTGCCATTAAAGTTTCTTTTCCCATGGGCTAAAAAACTACCGTGGAAAATATTAGAAGAATGTGGGCATTTTGTAAGTAGGATTTTATCATAGTTTTCTTTTCTTTTGAAACTAACTGCCTCAGTGTGCATACGTTTAGAGGAGGGTTCTTGCATATTTATGCATATATACATACACGCAGACACTTTTATTTAATGGCTTGGATATTGAGGTTTATGGCTCAGGGAAGGATTTCAGCAGAAACACGTCATGGCTTTGCAGTGAAGATTTGTTCTGTTTATTTAAGTGACCTAAAGAAATGAAGGTGAAATAACTTCCCATGCTAATAGGAGTCATCTTGGGATCATCTGAAGTAAATAGGACAATTAGGGAGAGCTGTGAGCTCCCTGCTGGGTGCATGATATTCTCTGACAAGAAATAAATGGAGTTTTGTTCCATGTACTTTTCTTAACCCTCCCCTCTAGATACAATTACAGGGACTCATCCTGCATGTACAACGCAGATGAGGTCCCAGGAGGTGTTTGCGGCGAGGGTTGAAGTCGGATACAGTGCAGTCCTCCCTGCTGGTGTAGTTCCCGTTGGGGAAAATGAGGCAGGTTCATCTGAAGGGTGCACAAGGATCCTGTGCAGATTTGAAAGGCAAGTTCAGTTTTCTCCCTCTCTCACACACACACACCCCCACAGGACCTTTCTTTGAGAGATATCCCAGTACAAGTAGCTGAGTCCACACACATCTCGTCTCTGCTTGGCACAAAGAAGTATTACAGGTGAATGTATGTGCTACAAACTGTCACATAAGTCTTACAGGTGCTCTATATCCCTACAGGCAGGAAAATACAGCTTTTCTGTATCTTGTACTGACATGATACAGAAGCACAGTGCGAGAGGTTCTTAAAGACTGTAAAGTGAAACCCAGAGACTGGTGTTTGCAGAGGTCTTTCCAGCCCTTTGGGTGTGAGACTCCCAGCTTGGAGTTTTGCTCTGTTGAAGGACAGATGAATCATTGCCGAGTCCCCCTCACTCTCTGAAATTCTGCTCTGTCCTCAAAACTAACAGCAGACAGATCCCTCCAAGCCTTCAGTACCAAACTGGCAGCCCCGCAGTGCTTTCAGGATGCTGGTACAGCTCCCTCCACCTGACTAGGGCTGGCAGAGTTGGCCCTTTGGGAGCCAGCCGGAGCCTTGTGCAGACCAAGGAGCGTTGCAGGTGGGGCCATGAAGTGAGCAGCCTGCTTTGTCCCCATCCTCCCCAGTGATGCAGAGGGGGAAACTTCCTTTCCTGAGTTAAGAAAACTAATCCACTTAGGGCAAACACAAATTTTTGTAGTTCCTTGTCGTTGTTACTGAGTGACCATACTTGACTGAAACACCACCAAATCTACCTGCCAGTGCTTCCCGGCCTCTTCCTGAATCACATGTCCTCAGGAGCACAGAAACCTCACAGTCTGATACCATGCACAGCAAAAAAAATTTAAAAAACCTATTACTTCTTCTGCCCAGGCTGTGGGAGAGAAGATGGGTGACAGGGCAGGAAAGACACTCTTCAGGTGGAAGCACAGGTTTGGATGTCGAGCTGTTTGGGCTGTGTCCTCAGCCAATGCACATGCCCTGTGTGAGCTTAAAGAATTTTCTCCACAGCCTTGGTTTTCCCATGCGGAAAACAGAGCTAAACCCAGTGCCAGCAGGGTGAGCACTGTGGCGGGGCAGGTATTGCCATCCATGTTGACTCTTGCCAGCCGACCAGCACCCACCCTCATGTCTCAGAGCAGAGCTCAGGTGCACCCACTCTGCCGTGCTGAGCCTCCCTGGGGCTGCCACAGGGCTGGAGAGGCACCTCTACGCCTCCAAAATCACTCCCTTTTCCCAGGCAAAGACAGGCTGTCTCCCAAAGACCCCCTTTGCGTGTCTTACAAAGAGGGGAGCAGTGGCAGGGAAGAGTGCACTGGGGACCACGTTGGTTGTTTTAGCCCAGGTTGGCCCACAGGTGAGTTTTCAGAGACCTCAGGCTCGGTTAGTCTCAGTTTAGTCACTCAGCCTGGAAGAAGTTTCATCAGCAGTAGGCCCATGTAGCTCCAGGTTAACAAACGTTTCTTTGGCAGTAAATAATGGTGGATTGATCATTTTAATGCCTGATGCCGAGTGCCCCGGAGGTATGAGGCACAATTTCCTTGGACTTCTTTAATATGCAAAGATGACTTGATGTATTACTGCTGTCATGTTGCAGACCAGGGCTTGCAAATCTTTTGGTTTAAACCACTACCTCCCGGGCTGAAAACTTTGCAGTGCGAAGTCTATGATTGGGATGGGATATCCCGCAAGGAAAAAGCTCTTTTGCAAAATCTTCGGAGACTTCCTGTTTCTGGTTAGACTGAAAACATCCTGAGGGAAAAACCTGCTACTGTGTATTTTGGTGCTCCTGTGGTCAGTCTTGGTTTAAGAGGTTGTTACATATTCCGGTTCCTAGGCCACGAGAACAATTTAAGGAGAATAATGACTAAATGAATTGCAGATCCTTAGGTAGAACAGGGATGAATATCATCTTCTAGTTTTCTAAATGTACTTTGGGTAATTGTTCAACAAAAGGTATCGCAAGCATCTTTTCTTACTTCCTGGTATTTGGTTTAGTTCCTCTCGGCCCTGAATCATACGACATCATTGTTTCTGGTGCTTCATTGGCTGAACATAGTGCTTGAATCCGGTTTTCTGGAGGGAATGCTTGCAAGATGGGAAGCTTTCAAAATTTGCTTCGTATGCATATTTGCACATAAGAGTTTTTTAAAATCTACTCTCCACAGCAGAGTGTGCTCCAGCAACACAGCTGTATGAGCGTCCATGGAAAGTTAAGCAAAAAGGAGCGTGGATGCAGTGGGAGCAAGTCCTTCTGAGCTGAAGGGCTCAGAAAGATATTTGTTGCAGGGAAAAAAACACTCGATGCTTGCACAATCCCAAAGCTGCCACAGGCAGTGCAGGGCTTTCTACATGAACAGGGAACAACAGATCCCTGCCCTGAGGATCTTGCATGCTCCTTTTATTAAAATGGCCTCTCTTCTTCCCTGCAAAAGGACAAATGGGATGGGAGGCTCAGCTGTGCCTGACGGGGTTGTTAGCACAGCACCTGGCACAATGCAGACAGGGTGCCTCAAGAGGGGCTCTCAAGGCTGCCATTGTGTGTTGTAGGAGCTCTTGAGTAAGAGGCAGTGCCAATTTATTTTGGCTCTGGTGGGATCGATGGAGGGAAATGTGCTTCAGGGAGCGTGTGGGACGTGCTCGAGCTTCTTCGCCCTCCTCGCAGGCAGCGTGCCAGCACAGAGGTGAGAGCCAAACTTTACCCTTGCTTTCTGCTCAGCTGCTCTGTGGAGGCTGCTGCCCTGTGGCCGAAACCCTTCCCTGAGCTCCCTTTAGACGTGAGGATGGCGACTGCACCTTGTGCCCGTGCAGCGGGTCGGAGGCTTGCTGGGCAAAGTCCAAACCACGCCACAGCGTGTTGCCCCTATGAAAACCCACTGTTGTCGGGTTCACAGAGGTTTTGGGCTGTGGTGTCTCTATATGCATCTGTGAAAGCCAGATGGTGTTTTGGAAACTAGTCATTTTTCATTAACTTCTGTGCCTGGTGTAGGCAGTAAGTCTTTCACCCTGAGCCCCGTGGCAGCAATGCCGTTTTGGCTCGACAAGGTCCACTCTGGCAAAGAGATTAGCCAGCAGGTCGTACTCTTATGCAGAGCCACAGACCTGGGACCCTGCCAAATGCAAGGATGTGTTCACTGATTGCAATGTCAGCGAGTCTGAACAAGCTTGTGCATCTAAAGACTGTGCATCAGGCCCTTCTGCTGTTCTTTAAGTCATAAGAGTGGAGAGGAAAAGGGTGGAAAGATCCCTGCCAGAACTGTGTTGTCTGCTTTCAAATACCAAAATGAGGTTGCTTTTTAATTTTTCTTTTAACTAACAGAAGGACATGTTAGACAGTCCTGTGAATCAATGTGTTGAGCTTAGTGTGGTTAAGAAATCTTGTGGTGATATAAACCTACTGAGGTGATCTTTGAGAAATAAACCTCAAATGTGGGTATGCTGGCCTAGAATACAGGGTTTATATGCAAAATGCAGCTTCCTCTGATAATGTCACTGTAATTTATCCTGGTACTTTTAGGCTGAGCAGCCACCTTGCTTAGTGATGCCAGTGTTTTAGGGCGCAAGCTTGGGATGTGAGGACAGCTGGGTTTGGTTCTCCTCTACACTGCAGATTTCCCCCCAGGTTGGGGCAGGTTGCTCTTTGCCTCAGCTCTCCACCTGCAAAACCTGTAAGTGGCACTTCCCTGCCTCCTTGTGGTGTTGAGGATAGGTCTGCTGGAGACTGAGAGAGACCATAGGTTTGCTGGCTCTCAGAAAAACCTCTCGGATAAGGACCATGGTTGGTTTCAGCAGAGAGCTTCCTGCGGCATTGGCAGCCCGATGGGAGCCTTCTGCGGTTGCCTCTGGGGACGTCCACCCCTGTGTGCTGGGTGGATGTGGGCTCTGTAAGGGCTGCGTGATGCTTTTGGTTTGGAGGGTAGGCTGGGTGTGCGGCTGCAGAGAAGCCGCTCTCTGAGCGTGACCCTTGGGGAGTCTAGCGTAGGTAGTAGCACTGCAGCTGCAGCAAATTTATGGCTCCAGCCAGTGGTGGTACAGAGAGGCCATTGTAATCCTATGTACTGTACAGTGTACATCGCAACAGGCAAAGTGGCTCCTGGGTTGGGTTCCCCCCCCCCCCCCCCCCATCCCTTCACGTCTAGCTTTATGAAGTTCCTCCCCTTAAATTGCAAATTTGGCCTTATCTTCAAAGAAGCCCTTTGGTGCCAAGCTTTTAAAGGTAGGGAGGAGGCGAGAGCAAAAACATCAAATCCATTAACAGCCCAGTTGCCAGAGAAAATGTTTTTTAAAACAAAATCTGAAACCTTAGTGTTTAAGATCCAAAGCCGAGATTGAATACAAGTATGGGCCTTGTCCCTGGAGGGTCACAGCGCTGGGAATATGCTGGCAGAGACCATGGAGCGAGGATTCTTGTGCATGCACGCACACAAATAGACAATTATTTGGAAGCCAATAGTATTCTGGATGCTGAATAATAATTTACTTCATGGAGTGCCTTCTGTCCCAAGTTGCTCCCTGAGCCGTAGCTGACGTGGAGAGTGTTCTCGTCGCTCCAGCCCTCGGCTGGATGGCAGTCTCCTCTGGGGCAGAAAGGTGGTGCTTGCTTACACGTTCCTCGGCCGTGGGTGGTAAAAAGGACTAGCTGGCCCCGCTTCTTTAGAGCTTGCCGCTGTCAGTGAGAGATTCCTTTGGGCCCCCTGAATGGTGATGGGAATGTGATTTTTATTTTTTTTTCCCCCAGAAGAAAGCTGCTTGTTTAACAAACCCAAGCACTGTCAGATTGAAGGGGTGGTTTTGAGTCCCAGCATCAAGAGATGTTTTCAAAAACATGCTGGGTGGGATTTTTCAAAAACACCTGGGGTGACATTAATGATGTGGTGGAGAGTCAATGAGACTTGTGCGCTGAGAGACCAGACAGCTCTCCCCTCACTTTTAAGTACAAGGTCACGCTTGGTGGGTTTGTGGGACGTTCCCACTGTCACCAGTGTAGCAGCTGCCCACATTAGTCCTGACCACCTACTCCTGCATGGAAGAGGACTCTTTATTTCAAAAGTGGCCATCATCAGGCACATCTTGGCTTTCAAGCAGTTGAAGTGCAGCTTCTAAGCCAGAGCCATTTGGGCAGAAGGAGAGCATGATGACCCAATTATCCAGCTGTAATGGGGTCTGAATCCAGTGAGGAGCACCCCATCCTTGTGGCACGGCCAGCCAGACCACAGCAGAGCTGTGGGACCCTGGCAGGAGAACGGCTTGATATCTACTAGCTTTTGAGTCCCTGTGGGGACTTCCCTACCCTTTAGCTGGCTAAGCAGGGTATCTGGCTTGTAGCTGTCAGCCACCTCTGGAGCTGGAGGCTTGTAGGGTGAGACAGGGCTGTGAGAGGCTGGAGCATGGAGGGCTCCTCAGAGAGGCATGCCAGCTGCTCTGGATGTATCAGTCATCACTGTTTCATCGCTCTGATATTGCTCTTTGGGTGTCTGCGGCTGGCCTGAAGGGAAAAGATCTTTGCTTCCTAGCAGATGAGGAGCCCAGCTCCTGGTTGCATGCCACCTTGTGCCTGAACGCTTCCATAATGGTGTAGAGAAAGAGTCCAAGGCAGCACAAGGGCTAGTTGCTTTTGAGGACCTTGCTGCTCTGGCCGCCTGAGCTGCAGTGAATGTTGCAAGAGTCATTTAGCACATTGGCACCCCAGCTCCAGGCCCTGCCAGAGATCACTACCCAGCCAGCAGAGAGGGAGAAGGTCTTGGGATCATGGTCAGCTATGCTTGGTGATCATGTAGCTCATTAGCTTGATGACAGATGCTGAGGAAGGGGTGTTAGTACCAACGTATGGAGCTAGAGCTGCTGGAGCCCAGGTATGTGTTTGCTGACCCTGCTTCCCTCTTGGCAGGGAGACAAGTAGCCAGTCTGCAGAAGCGTTAGGGAAGAGCAGTGTGGTTTACATGGCTACAGCAAGACAAGCCAGCCCTGTATCTCATAGGACAGGCACCAGTCTACTAGTGAGAGCTACCTGTACTTGCCTGGTACGCAAATAGATAGTACAAGCTGTGGGATCCTGCTGATTGCATCCTGAAGCCTGTTGTCTTTTGTGGGAGCAAGGGTCAACTATTTACATCATGTAGCAAGTTAGGCAGGAATATACTTGCTAAATGTACGGTTGTCAGGTTTTCCTCACGATTGCCTGGATGGTAGATTTGGGGAGGAGGGAAAAGGAGCACCAAGAGAACGACATGAAGAGCAAAGTGGCAAGCTGTGTTTATCATTGATGCCTGACCTGCACTCTACCCTATAATCTGTCTCCCCTGGGATAGCTTCGGACATCCCTAACCTCCGAGCCACTTCAAAGAACCACCTTTAAAAAAATTTCCCAAACTAGTGACCAAGCAAACAAGCAAAAACTTCAGCAGCCACAAAAATGTGAGCATAACCCAGTTTTTGCATAGCTCCAGCATTGAAGATAAGTAGAGGTTTCTTAACATTGACTCTCTGGATGAAGGCCTGAGAACGGCCTTCCACGCCATCTTCCCCCATCACCATATTCTAAAACCTAAATTATTATTTATATTACAGTTGTGTCTACAAGTTTTAACCAAGGCTGGGACCCGGCTACGTTAGATACCATGCTAACTTGTAATGAGAGATGGTTCCTACATTCCCATTCAAAACAGCAAGACAAATGCAGAACAGGAGGTAAAAACAGAGCATGAAAAAGGAAACGTGCCTTGGGGTGACTCAGCAGGTCAGGACTGGAGCTTAGTACAGACCCTGTGTTGCCTGATACCCAGTCCCGTGCTCCATCCTCCGCTTTGTCCTGCTCTGCAGAAGAGGAGGTCAAAGTCGAGCATCACTAGGGCTTGACTGAGAGTTGTCTGCCTTGAAGCTGAGAGTTGTCCATAGCAGAGTCTCGTCTTCCTTAGCCCTCAGCTCACATCAGTCAATAAAGAGTGATGTGGCTTTGTGTGCTCCAGTAAGTGGTTGCCTGAATGGGGCACTTGGCACTGCAGGTGTTGTCGGTCGCATCTTGCTGCTGTGGCACGCCTTGCGTTGGGGCAGGCAGCCGGTCTCGTGGAGCTGAAACTCCTGCCTGCCTTCAGAAGGCAAATGAGCAGGAGATCTGCCAGGGTGCTGGGGGGGGCAGCGGCAGGTGGAAAGCAGGAGTGCGTGGCTGAAGGGGAAGGAAAGGAGCCAGTTATGACTTTAATTCTCTCCTGTCAGCTAGTTTTCAGTTGCAGCATCGTGCTTTGAAAGATAGCTGGGAGAGCAAAGAGCCAGTGTAAAAATAAGTGTTTTGCTTGCAGCATGCAATCTCAAGTAAAACAATCTCATTACGTAAATATTGTGTGCCTTCTTTCTCGAGGGGTCTGGGACTGTGCTGCTTCTGCTCTGGAGGCACTGGCTTTCAGTGCGTAAGCCAAGGATAAACTCTAGCAGATGCTGCTAAGGCCAAGTCCATGGCTCGCACTGTGGCCCAGGTGCAAGCAGAGATGTTGCTCACCTCTTCACAGTCAGCACAGAGGTACCTTATGCTGTAGGGAGGTGCAGGAGGAGCAATGAGGAGCGGCAGGGGTACAAAGAGCTGCTCTTCCTGAGAGCTGCAGGCCGTGTTGAGCATGTGGCTGGGGACACACAGGGATACCCAAATGCTAACCTGAACCCTGGGGGCACAGGTAGCCCAGGATAGAGCAGCTGTGCGGACACTAATAGCAGGACATGAGCAAAACCTGGCTTGGTGGGGTAACTGGTAACTGTATCTCAAGGGGGGTGGGATTGCTTCAGTGAAACCTGGGCAGGTTCCTTCACCCCTCCTTTCTTGTCTGACTTACAGCACTGTTTTGGGGAGCAGGTGGAGATGCATAGGCATCTTCTTCTGGCACCTGTTTGTTTGCAAAGAGCTGTGGGCAAACTCTCTTGGGGGACTGCTCATGGCCATGCCCTGCTGCTGTGTGAATAACAGCCTGAACTGCAGTCGGAGGCTTGTTGCATAGAGGGATGCTTTGAAACATACTGTTTTTAATGGCACTGTGTTGCCAAGGGCTCTTTGTGGCTGGATGAAGAGATGACTCCTTCCCCTGCTCTGCAGGGAGAGGAGCCTCTCTGAAGCAGGACTCCTCCGTTTTGTGAGTGGGTTTGATCTGACCTCTGCAAGCCAAATAATTTAATTACAGAAGAGATCTTAGATGAGGTGTTTGGGCTCTTACAGTTTCTCCCTGGCTCAGTCAGTGCCTTGGGAGTGGTGGGAGATGCCAGACAGCTGCACAGTTATGGCTTTTTCTTCTCTGTTGGTCCCAGGTCACTCCTTGTGCATGAAGGACTGTAAGGAGGCACCAATGTAGCAGCTGCCCTTATTTCTGTCCAGTTGAATTAGGCAGGGCGTGCGATGGAGAATGCCTCAAAAAAATGGTTTGTGCCGCCCATCCCTCCTCGTGCTTAGGGAAAATAATCTGTGCCTCTCTCCCGGCATGTGCATCCCTCTCAGTTTTGCTGGGGAGGCTTTTTTCCCCTCAGACCCTGCAGTGGGGAGGAAGAACGTGACTGCAGCTGAGCCTGCTAGCGTGCCCCTGTTCCCCGCGTGCGTGCTGCCTCCCAAAGGATGCAGCGGCTGCCGCCAGGCCCTCGCACCCCCCCTTCCTCCCCATTTTCTGGCTTTAATTTCCTCTCTTCTGCCTGAGGTCCCTGCATGCCAACAACAGTTGCTGGGGCTGAGAAAGGCTTGTTGGGCCGTATCCCGGACGTCCCTGTCCTTACTTGTTTTGGGGAAGGCTGATAAGGAACAACTGGGGGTGTCTCCCCAGGCGCCAGCCCGCTGCTGGAGAAGTGCTCCCAGCCCTCATTGACCTGGGGCAAGCACGGGGCGCTGGCGTGTTGGAGCGGGTTCGAGGAGCCCTTGCCTGGGCAGGGTGGCTGCCTGCAGTTGCAGGCAGGGCTGCTGCCTCCCCAGAGGTTATTCTGGAGAGATACCGTCCTTGAAAGGAGAGCCACATCTCTCCTGCCCTTCTTTCCCCCAAGCTGGTGGATTGGGGCTCGGGGGTTCAAAGGCAACATTTTCAAGTTTCCACCAATGTTTCCAATCTCACAACGTTTTGCAAACTGGGAGGGTTTTGTGTTGACCTGTCTCCTTGCAGGCAGCCAGAGAAGCAGCTCAGTGGGGCCGGCGAACATGGCATGCACTGAGGTGCCAGCATCTGCAAGGGGTGTGTAGGCACTGGGCCAAAAAGCGTCAGCGAGCTGTTAATGAGTCACAGATTGACAGCTTTATTTGGGAGCCTGCTGCCTTGGGCTTCTAGAGCTTTCTGCAGAAGAAATATATGAGTAAAAGCTGATGGTAGATAAGGATTGGGGAGGAAGACCCTAAAATAAAGATCCTTAGGAAGTCGTATCTGGGGTGGACCTCAAGAGATCGCCTCTGCCAGAAGCTCATAATGTGTTTTTTTCTGAAGGTCTCCTTAACTACTTGGGGGCTGCAAAAACAGACTCATTTTCCATGTAACGTTTTGTAGTCGATAGCTAAGACCAGCAGAGGTTTCTCCATGGCTTTTACAGTAGAGGCTCTCCAGAGGCTTTGCTGAGGTACACAGAGCCCTGGAGGCTGCAATGGATGTGTTCCTCTCTTGCATGGGGAAGGATGCTCCTGACAGATGTTTGTTATTGGCAAAGCAAAGCGGGGCAACAGACAAACTTCAGCTGGCGAGAAAAGCAGAGGGTAATTATTGTTATATCCCTGTTGGGCTTGCAGAGGGAATTCTGGAAGTTGCTTTTTGTCCCATTGTTACAGTTTATGTTTATATAGCTTATCTCTTTCATGAGGGGCTATGAAATCCTGCAGCGTGTTGTGGATGTGACTGTATGAGAACAGTTTGCTTTACCCATCCGAGGGCAGAGTGTGCCAGCTGCACAACTGAATTTAAAATCATGGAGCAGCATTCCTCAAAACTGAGGAGTGCTTTTCATCGTAAAAGAGTTTGTTATTTTCCAAATTAAGAAATGATCAATAATTTCCCTATTGGTAATTCTGAGATTATATTTCCCTTATATAGCTGAGTTTTCCCAGTTGCTCCAGGGAGGGGGGAAGTCCTTATTCCTTTCCACTTCTAATATTGCATGTGTGGTCTGCGCCAAGTGACGCTATTTAACATAATTTGGAGCATAGGTACTGACTGAGCTGGTCTACAGATGACTTTGCACTGAATAGTGAAAGTTTTTTCTAGGGGTATTTGGTGCTATGGGACAGTCACAGACTTCCCTTCTCAAAGAAAGTGTTGACAGTCTCTGTAAGCAATTAGAGATAAATGTCTTTGAGGCAAAGGATGTCTTTTTATCGTAGTTTTGTAGAGTACCTAATACTGAGGTCTTAGAGGAGTGTCTGTAAAATAAGAGAATCGAATAATCATTATGTTCCTTTACTGGACAGTAATGTAAGGATCTTCGGAAGATCCAAAGAGTTTTAAATATTTTTTTTTTTTCCTGGTAGGCAAGTGAGCAAATGTTAGAGGTTTTGCTATGTTCTCCCAGACCACTGCTGGGTGAATCTTTGGAGAGGATAATCCGATCTTTTCTGTGGAACACCTACTAATGCCTCTCAAGCAAAGGTGATTTTTGCGTTTAAAAGGCTTTCTAAATTGATAAAGCAATTAACAGCACAAAAATATCTTAGTCCTTTGCAACAGAGAAAGAAGTAGACTTCTTGGCTTAGGCCGTTGTCGGGGCTTTTAAGAATTTCTTGGGCTGAACAGTATACATTAATAGATGGAGAGTAGATTTGCTTCTGTTCTGCTTCTCCTGTTGTCACCCCCTGAGGCCCAGGGGCTGGTGTCGCTGTTTCTTCCTGGTCTCCTTACTGCGTGCAGTTTTCTCCCAAAATGACTAAACATGTAAAACAAGGATTGGGTTTGGGGGTTGGTTTTTTTTAGGTTTTGTGGTTTTTTGGTTGTTCCCCCCCCCCCCCCCCCCCCCATTCTAGGACAGACACTGACCACAGTCATGTATTTGATTTTCTCCCTTACTTCCAAATGCAGTCACATAACAATAGCCTGGAAAAAAAATACTGGAAGCTATTTGGTCATGAATTTGTTTCCTTTTTTGGGCTACAAGGAGCAAGTTAGCATTTGGGTGAGGAGGCTGGGAGCTCCAAGCCATCTCTTCCAAGGCTGAAGGGAGTTTAAATGAGCACCATCCTAGTAAAATGAGAAGTACTATAGAAAGGCAGCCTTTTGGGGGCAAGCATTTCCATTGCTCCATGTGCAGGGCCTCACGCCTGGGGCCTCTTTTCTCAGCTGGACCCAAGACGTTATTTGCTATTTACGTAATAGTAAAGTCTTGTACTGCTGCTGCTAAACAGGCTTTGTCTGCCACTGGAAGACAGGGATGGGCTAGAAGAGAAATGCTGCCTCCCCTATCAGGCTTCTTCAGAAGTGGGTGACTGTTTGCTTTCCTTAACAGATTGCTAATAGAAGGTGGTGGGTGGTGTTGTCTTACTTACTTATTTTATGTAGGATGTCATGACAGATGGTGATTTTGAATGTTGTCCACAGCTGTAGCAACTGGTTGCTTTCTAAACCAAGTTGACTAGGATGGAGGCATGGGAGCTGATGAAACGCGGGATGATCTGCAAAAGAGGAAAACCGATCAGAGTACCAATTGGCTGTGTTCTGTCGTCTCTCTCCTGAGGAGCAGGAAAAGAAGTATTTTGCAGACAGGGTTGGGAGATAAGTTTTCAGTGTCTGGATCTTTGGGTCTTGGGAGGTGGTATCACTGTTTACAAGGAAAATGGAAGGTCATCAGATGGGACAAAAATGAATGTGTGATGGCTGCACTGGTCAGGAGGGTGGTTGTTAAAATCTCAAACAGTACAGGCAGTGAAATCTTGAAATTTTATCAATGGTTCAATGGATTTGGTCCTTATAGGAGAGAAAGCGAAAGCAAGTGGAGCTTATACATACTGGAGAGAGAATACCATCCGATAAAGGCTAGACCAGTAGGTAAAGTTTTCAAATCGCAGGAAATTTCCTTAAAGTATTTATTTATTTATAGCTTTGCCGAAAATTTTTCAACCAGCTGTGTTTAAAAATATAACAGTAATGAGATACTTAAAAAAGGAGTTAATCTCTCCCACTCTTTGACATGCTGCGGAGCGCCAGCTGTAGCACATGTGAGCCCTAGGGAATCAAAGCGGCATAGCCCTTGCAGCCTGTGAGCCAAAGTCACACCTTGGGAAGCCAAGCTCCGGAGGGAAGCACCAGCCTGCAGCAGGTCGCAGGGATGCTGGAGGGGTGACCCTTTGGCCGTCCTCCAGGGGCAGCAGGTTCAGCCTGTCCAGCTTTTCAGGACTCCCCTGTTCCCATAGCCCCCCAGCCACTTGTCCTCAGGGCAACAAGACCCAATTTTGTCTGCGCTGCTGGGAGGCCTTGAACTGTCTCTGACACCCCCGATGGGGAAATGCTGGAATGAGGAGGAGGGGAAACCAAGGGCTTTTGTACTGAGGGAACAAAAAACATCCTCTGTGTGTCCCTGGGTTCAGCTATTACAGACTCTCCAAATTGGACTGGTCTTTTGTTTTGCTTTTAAATGCTTCTTTAGCCAATGTGATTTTTTTAATTTTTTTTTTTTTTTTTTTTTTGGCTGGGGGATGCCTCTTTGGGAGACAGAGCCAGTCTGGGGCTCTTCGTTTGGCCCAACAAGCTTATCCTCAGAGCGTGCACAAACCGTCTCCTCCGGGCTGCATTTCCTCTAGGATTCCCTATGGCTTTGCAATGGCCAAGCCTTTGTGTTTGGTAGCGAAGGCAGAAAGGCCAGCAAGGGCAGGCCAGCTGTGCTGTGTCCTCCAGCCCTCTGCCAATGGGGGCTCAGTGCGGGGTGGGGGAATGCTGGAAGGGCTACAGCTATGAGAGTGGTGAAAAATGTATGTGGTGATTGGCAGGAAACTGTTTTGAGGAAGAAGATGCCTCATCTGACGATGGTAGGGTGGCACATGGTGGACTGGAAAGGTAAAGCAAGTTTGGTTTGGTCCTAGGTGGAGGATTGTGTGGAGAAGTCAAGTCTCCTTTGAGCCTACTGGTTTCAGCTTCAAGATGACATATCACGAGAGAAAAATCTCTCCCCACTGTTTCTTTTTTCCACCACTGGTAGCTAATCAAGATTCAATTTTAATGACTTCCCTCTACTCTCTCTACTTCCTCTCCCCCTGCCCCACACATGCCTTTTTTTATAATTTTTTTAATGCATTTCTTTTTGGCAGGAGTTGAAACGCAAAAAGCGTTTGGACCAAGATAAAACCAGTGGAGGAGCATGTTGGGCAGTGCAGTGCTTTGTTCTGAGTTCAGGAGAAGAGGGGGAAGCGAGGGGGGACGGGATGTCATTTCCCAGATGGGGACCCTGCCAAAGATGTTCTTGCTTCAGAAAGCAAAGAGCAATTTTTGAGGTTGTACCAGGTTTAACCCTTTGTTGTCCCACTTCTGCCGTGCAGGGAAACACCAAAGTCCTGGACCTAAAATGGGGCTGTGTAGTGTTATGTGGCCCAGGTGACCTGAATGGTTGCAAGCCAAAGTCTGCTGTTGTAACTACACGCTAATGACAGCCCAAGGTTCTTGTTGGAAACTGTAATGGGCGGATGAGAAATCTGCGCTTCTTTATCAGTGAGGGTCCAGAACTAGTGTGGTTGCCATTTGAAAAACAAAATCAGCGTGTTCCTTACAGGGGGTCAGGACTGCTGTGCTGTTTCCTGCCCTGCCAGAAGCACCTGGTGGGATTTGGGATGCTGCTGAACTCTGCTTCAGCTGTTCCCGTCAGGGGGCAGGGAGTACTTTTGCCTTGTGATGTGCAAGATGCTTGGGAAACACCTTGTCCTTTGACCAAAGGAGCCCTGCGCTGCTGGGACCGGGGCAGCAGCAAGCCCCAGCCCCTGCTAGTTTGTGGTTGTGCTGAGGACCGCTGGGAGGTCACAGTGCTGTTTCCTCCTCTCTGTTTTGAGCCATTCTCTTGTGCGAGAAAATTGTGTTGTTGGAGGGTATGGGGGTGGAAAACCTCCATAGGCATGTACTGCTATATTTGTGACTGCCGTGGGCCATAAATATTGCATGGTGTGTAGGCTTCTGATTTAATTGCCCCAGGGCTGTTGCACAGTAGTAAACTGAGGGTGGGGATACAGGAGGGGAGCAGAAAAGGGAAAGTTAAAGCAAATCTGTCTCTTCATTAAGATCTTTTCCAGGTTGTAAATACTTGGAGCACTTATGTCAGGACTCCAGGGGAGGTGATGTACCTCCTGATTAAAGAATCCCAATGGTTTTGGTCTATGGTGCTGGGCTGTTTGTTGGTATGGAGATCCAGCCTCTTTAATCTCGATGAGGTTCCCCTGGGAAGACCACCTTCCTCCCTCAGAGCTGGGGGGGACCAATGCTGTATGCATAAAATGCGTAAAGTCCCTTTGTACAAACCCAGGCAGAGTCACTATTCACCACAACTAAACCTGCAAACCCCTTCTTCCTGAGGACCAGCAGTCTCTCTGGCCCTCTCGCAGTTCCTTTTGTCCAACTAGGGAGATAACAGCTTTCATAATTCCCCCATGAACCTCCTGAACATGAACACAATCTTCAGCTCCAAACAAGGTGTCAGTAACTTTGGGCTGGAGACCACGAACTTCCTCTTCCCAGCAGCTTTGGCTGCAGCATCTGAATTTTTGGTTGCTTGCACAGAGTGCAGCTGGCCCCAGACGTGACAAGGGGTGATTTTAGCAGCACCGCTGTGGGTACATCAGTGGCCAGTGACTAATAGAGAAGGGATGCATCCGATGCTGGCCTTGAAACATGCCTTGTGTCTTGTACACGTCTTTCTAGACAACCAAGAGAGGTCTGATCTGTAGGAAATTAATATAACACCACTCTGGTGTGACCCGTCGGGATCAGGTGGGGGAGAATAGGGGCATGAGGACAGAAGATGTGTGTGCATGATCACCTGTGATGGGTTTCAGCTTTATTTTTTGACATGTGCAATCTTGAATACTTTCCCACGGAGGTGAGTAGACCTGGTTGGAAATTTCATGTGCACAACTTACTGCACAGTATGTCTGAACTTGCATATTTTTCATCCCTTTTCTTGGATCCCTTAAGTCATCCACATACCCCTTTCTAGCAGTCTTGCAAACCATGGGTGGGAAGCACTGACCGATGGATAGGCACTTGGGTGGGAAGCAGAAGACCAATGTTTCCCTCCCTTGCTCCACTGCTGACTCTGTGTGACTAAAAGAAATTTCCTTTGCCTCTTGGAGGTCCTCTTTCCTCCTGCCAGTTGGCTTTAGCCAACTTAAATAAAAAGCATGGAGAGTGGCTGTGGCCTTTGTGCAGCCTTGCTCAGTGCCACCGAGCATCCTTGGTTTCAGGGCTGAGATCAGCCGGCCTGCCCTTAGATCTGTGGTGTGTTTGGCGTGGGTCTCTGGCTCCCCCTAAGCATGGTAACTACTACCACAGGCTTCTAGGTACAGCGCGACTGAAAATACATGTATGATACCAATAGCTGTTGGGTATCATTTGTTATCTTGGAGGACTCCCTTCAGCCTGGAGTTTGGCTTCGTTTCTCTTGCCCAGGTTGTTGCACGTGTACGCGTGTGCTGCAGAAAAGTGTCCATTGAACCCACACAGACTGCTGTACCCACACCTGCCCAGGTCTGCAAATCCTGGGCTGGATGAAAATATACTGAAGGTGTGAATTGCTCCTTGTTCACCTAACCTGGTGGTGGGTCTTCCTGTAGTAGCTCAACCCCTTGGCCTTCACTAGTGCCCGCTGATGGGCTCGGTTGGCCTGTAACAGCTGATCATGGGGCATTTGCAAATGGTGCCGCATTGACTCTACTGCTTCTCCTTCTCTGTTTACTTAGTTCTTGGCAGCTGCATGTTTGAATGTTTGCTTGACAAACACTTTCCCTGGAGTTTGTGATTATAGAAAGTTTAGTCTGACAAATCTTGCTGAATTATCCTGTTCTCTGTTAT
Source organism: Phoenicopterus ruber ruber (assembly GCA_009819775.1). NCBI lineage: Eukaryota > Metazoa > Chordata > Aves > Phoenicopteriformes > Phoenicopteridae > Phoenicopterus > Phoenicopterus ruber. Next base: position 93,713,023 of record CM020215.1, on the reverse strand, counting down.
CAGTAATCTCTTGGTTGCTGTCTCCCTTAACCACAATATTTTGTGTGTGGTGCAAATTCATTTTTTTCACCCTCGTTGTAATCAGCCTGCCCCTCCCTGCTTGGTTCAGTTACTGAGGCTGTATCCCCAGGATGCTGACATTTGTATTTTACTAATCCAGAAATCCTGGGGCTACCAGGAAGCAGTACGGATAATAAGACTGCATACCTGTCTAGCACCTTTCATCTGAGAATCTGAAATTGTCTGACTCGTGTTCATCTGGTTACTGCTTGTACCAGCTGGGGTTTGCCTTTCCTGTTTTTGCAACCTGGGAAGCTGAGACACAAGGTAGGGGTATGTTTTGTCCAATAGATGAAGAAGCGATTCCAGAAATGTGGTGTCATAACCTCCATGACTGTGAGTTTCTATCCCTCTTTGTCTTGCAATACCTAATTTGCCCCCAAAAGGAAAGAGATCAGAGTGGGCTGGTTGGTTCTTAGCAACGCTTTATTTGCAGTGATCCATGGCTTTTTTTGGCACCCCAGTAAATTCCACCCGAGAACCAGAAGGCAATTGCAAGATTTCTCCAAGGTAGTTACCTTCCTTGGCTACAATCAGGGGTCCATAATGTAGTTCACAGGAAAAGAGATATCCAAAAATTGTCTCTTGTTGTCAGTTTGGTGGTTTGGAGCGATGCTGAGGGACAAGTGCTCACGGTGGGCCCGGAGAGGGGAAAGATCTTGCTGTGTTTCAGGGGTGGTAATGAGACTGGTGAAAACATGTCTGCAGGTGGTTGGGTGGTCAGCCTGGACTGTTAATCTGTCCAGCTGCTGGCCTGTTTTGGATGATGTCCAAGACCAGGTAGGACACTGCTGCTGTTCTTACTGCCTCCAAACACAGCTGAGGACCTTCCAAGCAAACCTGGGGTGGTTTATGGTTTTGGGTGGAAACCACAAGCAAACCACGTCAAATCGCTGGATTCTACCCCAAACCAGGCACAGTGTATGGGCTTCTGTTTCATTTTGCTTGGAGGTGACTGGGAGAGGAGGAAGATGGAGGAAAACCTGCGTGGATCTAGTGTTGATGTAAGGCTGTAGGTGATCCGTTCCTAAAGCATGCGCGTACCATTCCCACGGCTAGACCAGACTGGTGAAGGCAGAGTAAAACCCAAGCTGACGTCCCCTGGGAGCTTGGGTTTAACAGGAGGGATATTTTGTCTGAAACCCTTCCAGAAAGGGACAGTGAGGGGAGGGAGGGGAGAAATAAATAATATAAAAAAGATGAGGAGGAGGAGGATTAGTGTGAATGCGTGCCCTCAACATATGTAGCCTCAGCTGAGGTGATGGGGAAGTTGGGTCAGTGTTTCCTGCGCTGTGGGGCCCTGGAGCACAGTGTGCATGGGGGATAAGAAACCCTCAGGAAGAGGGGGAGAACTGCAAACCCCAGGAGGTAAAAGTGTGTTTATTTTTCACATGTTGCATCAGAACACACTAATTTTGCCTGGGAGGGAGGGCAAGCGCGTGCAAAAACAGCCCAGCTCGCTAGGAAAGGGGTGGGGGAGTGGGATGCCAGATAGCTTGGAAAATGCTGCTGCAGGCCTGTCTCTCCCCTCCACATCCACGCAGGGCACAAGATCAGCACCCGTATGTACAGACCCTCCTGTGGGCGTGCGCCAGGGCTTTGTAAAGGAGCCACGCTCTCCCCTTGAGGCCGGGGCACCCCCGGCTCCCTGCCCTACCCCCCTTTTCCCCTTCCCCCTTCTCCCATGTGCTTTTATTCCTTTTGCAAACAGCGTATGCCAAATCCGACTTCACAGCTGGCTCTGCTCCACGTGTTTGTTTTCTATGCCTGCGCGGCGCTCGCCAGCTCTGCTTGCGCCGCGGCTCAGAGGTGGAGGCGGCGGGGGGAGAGCAGGGGTGGTGGGGAGGGAAACAGGAGCAGGCTGCTGCTTTCCAAGCCCTTATTTGTTTAAAGCTTAAGCCTGTTTGAGAGAGCCTTTTTGGAGTGAGGGGTAAGTGGCAGGGGCGGGATGCGGGGGAATGGAGAAAGTAAACTGTGCGTCAAGGAAAGCAAACTTTGCAGCTGGAATTGCTGCTGGTGCTTATTGTGTGAAGGGCCTGGGGAGGTGCCTCCGGCTCCACGCTCACGCTCGCTTTCTCAATGCGGGCGCAAGTGTAAACGGGCAAGGGCGGAAGAGCGGGGACCCGGCGATGGGTCTGTGCCGTGCCCCATCGGCACGGTCACTGCTGCCTGGCAGGCACTGGCCACGACTCTCGCCAGCGTGTCCTAACAGCGGGCCAGGGAGCAGGCAAGTGAGCCTCCTTTTCCAGGCTCTGGGGCAGCAGCGTGGTGCCACTGCAGCACGTTTGCCATCCTTTTGTCCTGGAGCATCCCCTTGCCGAGAGGGAGAAACCAGGTGCCAGCCCTGCCCGTCTCTGCAGGGTGATGCAAGGTCTTGCTCCATTTGCCTGTGTTTAGGTCTCTGTCCTCAACTGGGCCATCATTTTTGGAGAGGTGTATTTATTGCTGGGATGATAAATGCGGCAAATGACATGCAGGCACAATGTTTAAAAAAACCCCAAGAGATGCGTCAGTCTCCTCTTCATCTCTGGGCAGGGGAAATCTGTCACTCGTCCCAAGACCCTGCTGCGAGTGTGTCCCCCATAATTTTTCACCTCCAGGTGTACCCCGTGGGATTTTGGAGCAGCATGGTGGCTGCTGGTCACAGCACGAATGAGGGCCGTGGCTCAGCCCATCTGGGTGCTGGCACTCGGCGCTGAGCCCCTGCACCCCACCTAGGTGTTTGGCACCAGCCAGAGCACTTTCTACAGGCAGTCATTTCTGTCCCTTTGTTTTGCTGGCCTCGAGCTTCCTCTTGTGTTTTTTGGAGTAGCGACATGTCTTCCAGGGGAAATTTGTCCCAGCAGAAAGTCCTAGAGGCTTTTGACCTGTTCCCATAACCAAAATGATTATTGTTAGTGAAAAGCGTTCAAGTGACAGCTTTGGAGAGTAAAAACTCCCATTTATTCCCAGATTTATAAAAGAGAAAAAGTAAACCCAACTTTTAAATACCATCTTCAAAGGACAAGAAAAATGGGCTTGTGCTCTTTTGCATCCCAGCAACAAGTCATTGCTGAAAGGAGTGCAAACTAGAAGGCAGTTTCTCTTTATGGTGGTGATGGGGATGTCTCTAAAGCCAGCCATCTGGGGATTAAACTTTGTATTGACGTTACTGGCGAGTACTTTGTCCTGTCTCTTTTGTATGCTCTTCTGGATTTTGATGTCAACTGTGTTAAACTAGCCTCGTGCTTGTTAATGCAGTTTCTGGGCCTGCTCCCATTGAAGTCATGGCAAAGATCAGGCTGATTTTGGAGGCGGCAGAATCAAGTCCTCTGTTACGATCTTCTGGATGCGTTGTTTTAGCAGGTATTTCTGCTGTGACTTATATTAAATATAAGCTTGGTCACATTTTTACCGCAACTGCTGTAGGTGCCACTGCTCCTCAAATACACACTGGAAGAAGGCTCAAAAGTTAGGAAAGCTACCCAAGTCTTTGCTCTGCTCCAACAGGAAAATTTCCCCATTGCAGCTTCCCCCAAGGAAGACTTAACAGTGTCACTGGCAGTTTCTGTGAGCTTTTCTGGTTTGGGTTTTTTTTGTTTGTGTGTTTGTTTCGCTCTATTATTGCTCCTAATTGGACATGGACAAGACTTTTCTATTGTTCCTAGACAAAGATGATTTTTTTTTTAATTTGGTACTTAAAGGTAGGTTCATATTTAAGCACGTAAAGAAGTGGGCTGCTCTCAAAAAGCATCCGTAGCTGCTGTGTTTCTGGCTTGTGATCCACTCTGAGAGTGAGAACTTCTGAGACCCAGTTCGGAGGTGGCTGTAGCTGACGGACACACCAAAATGCTCCCTGCTCCCCAGGCACTCCCGCAGCACTTCATGTGGCGCTGACTGGTGGTGTTTGTCTGGTATACCGATCCTCTGTGCTTTGGTTTATATTATACGAATTCTGCTTTCAGAGAGAGAAGTGTTTCATCTGGTGCTTACCAGCATGAATGGACACTGTGATATTTGTTGTCTGTCCTGTTGCAAGCCTGACCCCAACATGTGACAGAGACGACAAAACAAGAGATGGGTCTCTTCAGGGCAGCTCCGTGTCACACCTTTGCGATGATTTGTGGTCCTCCTTCCCTGGGGCCCATTCGTGATCACTGGTCCAGCTGCAGAGAGGCCGTAGGGTGATATTAGGTAGCATAGGATGTGGGATTTATAGCATTGCTGCCACATCAATGGCGAAATGCTTGTTTTGGTCAACGTGGCAGTGTCCTGCGGTTGCAGGGTGAGGGCTGGCTGGGTGTATGTGCTCCCCGAGAGCTGCTGGGGGAAGCAGCACAGAGCTGAGCGAAAACAGTTTTGGAGGAGAGCATCCTGCTTTCCCCGTGGAAAAATGCTGTTTCACTGGGACCAGAGCACACTATAGAAGTGCATCTGTTGATTAAACTTCCCTCCCAACTCCCCCATTTCTCCTTCTTTCTTGACCCCCTCATCTCAGTTTAACTTTCCTGCCTTTTCCTTTCTGCCACCTTTATTCCCCACTTTCCTTTGGTATCTCACAGAGCTTTTGCCTGGCGTCACTTTCCCTGAGTCTGCTGGGCCTGCCTTCTCTCTGACCTCTCCTTAACCCAAGAGGCAATTAGTGCCTCAACCTCAGACTTCAAGTTTTGGGTTTATTTTTTTTTGTTTGGAAAGGATGAGAAGGGAAAAACAAAAGCAGTGCCCTGACTCATGTAAACTAGTCACAGGCACGTCTGTGTCTGCGCGATGACGGCTCCTGGTGGGAACTGCCCATCCCTCCCGGCGCTCTCCTCCGCTGCAGTTGCTGACAGGGAGGGGAACAACCTGACGCCCGGCTTGTGTTGGTGTGGGATTCAGCGCGGTGGAGCCTAGACCAGAGCCTGCAGCATCGCCCGGTGCTCGCCGCCCCTCCTGCGGGTCCCACAGCATCAGCCCCCAGTGGAGCCATCCCCGGGGCTTTCCTCGCCCAGGTGCATGCTCTCCCTCACTCCCGGCTCCTTGCTGCACGCTTTGCCCCTCTGTGCAAATAGGAAAAGGGGTAGATAGGTAAATTTTGTTATCGCTTGTATCAAACAGCCTAAAGTGAGTAACTCTTTTAGCCAGTGGTGTGAAGCCTCTAGGATATGGGATATTTTCTACTCTGTGTTTAGTATGGCATCTGACTGCAGCTCTGACTGCGTTGATGCTGATCTCTGGCTTTAGTTGTGATGTGAATGATAAAAGTGGGTCTTGTCTTCATATGGCAAGAGACAGGATGCTTGAGGTGACGGGCAAGTAATACAGTGCAGTAAATCCCCTGCTTCTAAGACTGAAGGTGTGTTTTCACATCACACTTTTGTCAATGGGTGACCCCTTTCCAGCTGCCTCCTCTGCAGTGTTTCTCACCACGAAAATGCAATGTTGTCCCATTGCAAAGCCCCAGATAAGTCGGACTTTCTTGCTGCACCGTGAGCTGAGTTTGTAGCAGGTGTGGGGCAAACTGAAAACGCTCCAGAGTAGGTAACTGACCTCCGTAAGTGTGTGACTGCATTGATGTGGTTTTCCAAGGGCATCCTGACCCGTTCTCACGACACCAGCTTTGGCATAAGAGTAGGTTGAGCCGCAACCCTGCGTACACTTGGTCGGGGTCTCGCAGGACCTTGATACCAGCAATTCAGCTGATTCCCTGACATTTGACACTCAACCCCCCGGATGCATGACCTGCACCCCTCTGTAAGCGCTGGAGATGTGCACTCCCTTTGAGAGGCCTCAGCTCTTTCAATTAGGATGTTAGCTGGGAGGCTGGAGAGTCTACAGGTGGATCAAGGATGGGAAGGATGGAGAGTGTGGAGGAAAAGTTGGTCTAAAGCTATGGCAGCTCTCCCAGGTTGGGACTGATGTTGGACTGAAAGGTTTTGACCGGAGAGGCGTCCTGTCCCGGCTGCAGGGGCAGCCCCGGCGACTACTGCGGGGCCGCTTTCCCCCCTCGCGCGCTTGGGAGAAGGAGCCATAGAGCAGCCAGCAGCTCCGGGCTTGTTGCAGCAACAACATCTGTTTCCTAGGTGCACTTTGTTTCTGAAGAGGCTGCGCAGCACGCTCCATCTGCGCCCTTCTCTTTTTTTTTTTTTTTTGTCGCTTGTGCCGCGTTCAGCAGACAAGGACGGAGGCACTTAGGGGAGGCGAGCGCTTCCCCGGGAGGACCCTGCGCCAGCCTCCGTGCCAGCGCTGGCTGCCGGGCTCTTTGCACCCGAAGCAGCATTGTCAGCATCTTGACAGCTGGCCGGCTGCATGCTTATTAGTTGCTACTTTCCTCTTGCCCTCCACCTCTCCTTCGCCTCCCTAACCACCTCCATCCTCTCCCTTCCCCCTTCCCCGCTTCTACCCCGCCGGCCGGCCGGCCCTTCGGGGAGCCCCCAGCCTCTCCAGATTAGAGCTCTCCAGGGACTTGGTCCTTTTGAAAGGAAGAAAGGAGGAGGGGAGGGGGAGAAAAAAAAAAAAAAAAAAAGGAGGGGGGAGAAGGAGGGGAGGAAAAAAATTTATTAAAAAAAAAAAAAAGAGAGAGAGAGAAAAGAAAGAGGGGGAACAGAAGAATGAAAACAGACCCAAGGGGCAATAGTCCCTCGAGCCATTTCACTGCATTACAATGAATATGGACTCTATTAAGCTCCGTTCTGCCTGTTAGTGTTTCCCAGGGCAACACAGCTCCCATATGGCAAGCATGCAGCAGATTAGGGTAGGCCTCCGGGCTTCATTGAGGGCCCGAGGCTTGACTGGCAGTTGAACCCCATCCTTTCCCCCCCCCCCCCTTCCTCACACTTGACACTGCCTGTGTTTATCTAAAGCAAAAAGGGCCGGGGTGGGAGAAGGGGGCATTTGGGGGGTTATTGTCCCCGGCAATGGGAGAGGGCAGGGAGAGAGATGGGGGGGGGGTGATGAGGGAGGGAGGTGGGATGGAGGAGAAAGGGGAGGGGGGGCACAGCCCCTCATACATATTCAGGAGGGGTCTTGAATGGGCAGAGGAGAAATAAAGCAGATGGAATTCATGTTAAAGAACAGCCACAATCGCCCTCCAAAAACAAGGAGAGAAAAGCGGGCAGCCTTAAAGGAGCGTAGGGAGCAGCGTTTATCCAATTAGCAGGGTTGTCAAATTGAATTTACTCAGAATGGAGGGGGAAGCCGGGGGGGAAGGAGGGAAATTAAGTGTCTAGGGCATGGGGGGAGCACGATATTGAAGAAAGGACACGGGTTTTCTTTCTTTCTTTCTTACGCTTTAGCCTTGTCTTTTCAAGGGCTGGAGCTGTTTTTGGGGCACGCCAAGGGGCAGCGAAAGCCGGCATGCATACTCTGTTTTAGCACGGGGCTCCTATCCTGGTAGCTGTGGAAAAAGGGAGGTGTATCCCAGGGGGCGGCCACGGGGCAAGGCCATCCTCGCATCCCTGGCCCGCCTGCAGCCACCCTGGGACCACCGTGCTGCAGGCGTCACCCGAGGCGAGCCACGCTCGCTGCGGTGCCACCACCACGGTGACACTGGGGAGCCTGTGGCTGCCATGAGCGTGGCATTTCGTTCTTCAGGCAGCCCCCCGCTCGCTGGTTGACGAAATGCCAACGTGAAGGGGTTCGCTGGGGCTCAGCAGAGTCGGCCTGATCAATGCCTGCTGGAAAGGGGCGCTCGTTTCAGAGGAACCATCGGATGGAGAGGTGCCAGAAAATGCAGGCGTTGGGTCTTCACGGGTGCAAGCAAAAGTCAAATGGGCGATAGGAGGGCTTGCATCCTGTTGCTAATTCAAAGTCTGCATGCACAGTCCCCTCCCTGGTGATACCACAGGCTGTTGTGGAAAGGAATTGCCCTGGGCAGTAGTTTCATCTTGAGGAAGATAAAAAAGTCACAAAGACCGTTGCATGTTTTGTTTGATTCGTTGCTGGTTTGGTTTGCATGAGCAGTTCTGTTCAAGAAAAAAGAGCTGGTTTATCTGCCAGTTTATTTTGGATTTTAGAGGGGTCTATGGCCACTTAGTTGCTCAGGACCCTCCTGGAGAAAATCTGTGGCTCCTTTTTTGGGTCTCCCAGTGCCCAAGCACAATTTGTAGTTTGCAGGTGAACTTGCTTGTCTGCATGGTGGTGGTGCCATGCCAGGTTTTGCTCTGGATATTTTCCTTCTCCCAGCTCTGAGCGTGAATTTATCCCGGGCTTTCTCTGTTGTGGCTTCCCAATGGACTCACTGAGCTCACAAGTAGCCAGTAAGAGGGCCTTTTTTGCCTAATCACATTAAAAAAGATGGAGAGGGGGACTCCTCACACCAGTTAATCAAGGGCTATGTTAACAGAGCTAATGCACTCTGAAGTCAGGAGCTTTCAGTGCTACAGAGGGAAGCAGGCAAGCTTTTATCCCTGTTTGCATGTACACTGTGCTACCTCCTTGACTTTAAATGTGCCAGTGTAACGTTGGATGCTGCCTGTCTCTGCCCCCTCCTGGCACCACCCGCTTCCCATCCGGGATTCTGCCTCTCCCTACAGCATCTGCGTCCCTGTCCCTGTCGGATGCCCATACTGTCACATGAGAAAGGGAGCATCTCTCCTCCTGCAAACCTCTCCTTTTCCAAGCCCTTTCAGAGAGAGAGAACATAACTTAATGGTGTGAAATTAATACTTGGAGTAGGGATGGGGGTTGGTAGAGGTTAATTTTGCCCTCTGGGATGTTACTGTTTGATGGGTTTGGAGAAGCAGTCTGCTTCGAGGGTGCCCAGATTCCCATCTGGGCCCAGGAATCACGCGGGGACTCTGCAGCTGACCTGCTCAGGTGTGTCACTTTGACAGCATTTTTCAGGTAGAGGGTTATACAGATGTGTGGCGGATTTTTCAGATGAGATGTCAAGGATTTAGGACCCAAGAACAACTTGATGGTATGGAGGTCCCAGTCAGAGAAATTTTGGTTTCCAGCCCTGCCACTGCTTTATTGTGTAACCTTGGGCCAGATTGGCTTCCTCTTCTAGCCCTGAGGTTCCCTCATTTGTAAAGCAAAAAGGGGTGCTGTGGCTCTTTTCTCTTTTACATTTTCTTTCTCGGTGCTTTAAGCTCTATGGAACAGCAACAAAAAAATACTGTGTTGTATTAAACCCTAATGATTACAAATAAAATTGGCACGCTGTACTGTGTAAGACATTGCTTTTTCTGAAGAGCTTGAGTCTCAATGTATAAAACAGGGAACTGGGAGTATCATTGTCCCTACTTGACCTGTTGGAAATGGACACCAGCTGCAGTGAATTCTCCAGAGTCAACCAGGGTGTCCCCAGCTGGTAGCTGGACCCGAGTTGCTGCAGCCTTTGCCTTAGTGCAAAGCAGCCCCTTCCCCTTCCTGCCATTCCTCCCCCGCACGAAGAGGGGCTCAGGGTCTGGCTGACTGACACAACACCAAACTGCCCTCATATGCATCAACAAGTTTTCCCTGTCTCCCAGTCGGCCTCTGCATTTCCCCCACTGCCTGCCCACGGAGCTGGGGTGTGTGGTGTGGGGATGCTGCCCCGGAGCTGGGGTAGAGGCTGGTTCCTATTTGGGAGCCTTGTAAATCACAGACAGCGTGGCAGTAACAAGGGCTGCTTGGCCAGCCCTTGTTAAGCAGGAGGGGGCTTGGGGCTGTGAGCAGCATTTCCTCAGTAAAACCTTCAGTTTCTAATCAGCAAACACCTCTCCTGCTGCCTGTGCTTAATTCAGATGCCTTTTTCCTTTCCAGCTTTATCACCCCCCGGCACACGCGCACGCCTTTCTTCTCTTTTATATCTTCACCTCTGTTTTTTCTTTCTTGCTCCTCTGCCTTTGCAGTGCCCTCCATCGCCGTGGCACAGCTGGGGCTGCGTGCGGGGGCCTCGGTGGGCTTAGGTGTGTGGCGGGAAGCCCAGCCGACAGATTTTACACCCCCACCACCCCTCCGTATCTGATGAAGCTCTCGTTAATTTTGTTCTCCTAATGGCCCCTCCTTTGATTTACTGGGCTGTCTGAAAGGGACTTAGAGTCTTAGCTCCAAGGACAGGAAATTGTTATTTTAACCTGGCAGGAAAGAATTAAAAATAAATAAACAAATAATTTTTGTTTTCCCTCCCCCCTTGAAGCTCTTTAAGTGACTTTAACTCTTTCTTTTCCCAAATAGCAATTAAGCAGATGCTGTTGAGGCTGGTAGCGTCGGTGGCTGCAGAAGTGTTGGTAGCCAGGGGTATCTCGTAGCGTACCTGCCTTGGGGAGAGGAGGCAGCAGAGCAGGACACCATCATGCAGCAGCTCTGTGTCTCCCGGCGCAGCCCCCTGCCCGGGTCTGCTGCCTCTGGGAAGGCAACCGGAGCGCTTTGGGACCTCCTCCGCTCCCCACCTCTGCCGCCTCTCCTGCTGCAGCCCGCTCTGGCGGTGCTTGCAGGGATGCCGGGCAGATCGAAAGCTGCCTGATTATTAAAGTTCCTTGCTTTGCCCTACTGCGGGCTGCTTAAGGGCAGCATTTTCAAAAGAGGTCAGCTCCCATTTAGGCATCGAAATAAGTTGGTTGCCTATTCAGGAGAGCTCAGCATGTCAAGAACTGAATGCTTTGGAAAATCTGGCTTCAATTGTGGAAGCTGAGAATTTCGAAATCTGGCCCTGGATCCTAATAGTTCTTTTGGAATTGATGTTTTCATTCATTTTCCTCATTATTTTTATGCCGGCCATTTACTTTTTGTACTTCACTCAGCTGTGAAAGAAATGGCCACATGTCCCTATTTAGAGCTCATATTCTGCCTGGAGGTTTGGGGAGGTACCATACACTTGTTGCAACACACCTTCTCTCCTCAGTCTCTGCTCAGTACTGTTCAATCTGCCCGGTGCCGTGGCCAAATTTTTTGATCTCCCGTTTTTTTTTCTTCCCACCTATTGCCCTTCATCTTTTTACAGACCTGGGGGCAGCCAGTTTAGTCGTCATGTCGATGTGCCTGGGTGGTCTTAGCTCACGAAGGGTCCGTTTGCCCTTCTGGCCAGAGGCTCCGCACGACACAGAGCTGCAGGGAGGTCTGGTTGGGAACGTCTTTGCCTACCCCCTCCTCCAGCATGGGCTCCAAGGAACAACTCTTTTCCGTCCAACATTTTTCCATCCTGCTGCCAAACCCATCCAGATAGTGGGAATGAGTCAGCTTTGCTCTGTAGGCTTCCAGCACTGAGAAGCAAGACGTTAAGTCCTACCCCAAAATGTTTCTTCTACACTGGTGGAAGGCTTTCTATCCCCAGCAACTCTGATGGTGTGATGTACAAACTAAAGTTGGTTTTTAAGCTTAAATGGACTCAAAGTCTTTTCCAGATGAGTGTAATTAGTGGCGCATCAGTGGTGTCAACAGCACACGTTCTGGTGCGGACAGGCCTTGGGCACTTTTACGGCTGTGGTCAGTGATGGTTTGCCCAAGATGGCTGTGGCATAACGAAAGATGCTTTGGTGGCTGTCTTACATGGAGAAATGAACTTGAGTAACTCAGGTGGTCTCCAAGTCAATAACTAAAGGATCTCCTACAACAGTATGTGCTGGTTGATGGGGGAAACTCTTCAATGACAAATTGTTGAGACTCTCTTCCCTCTTTGGGGGATGAGAGTGATACCGGGAAGGATGAGGCGCCTGGGAGGCAAGTTGCTGTCTTGTCGCTTTGGCACTGGAGGTTACCCACAAAGGACTTCCACATGTGACAGGGCTGTGGGCTGCAGTAGCTAGAATATGAGTCTAGCTGATCTTTCAGGGTGCCTTCAGGGTATGCCGTCTGACACCTGATGGCCAAGCTCTGCCTGTGCTCCTGGCCGCCCAGAAGCCACGTAAGGCTGTGCCAAGCTTGACCTAATTTACCCTACCTGTCAGCAAGGCTTGTTACCTTGGGCTCACGGGCACACTAGCTGTGGCTGTGTAACTCCTGGGAAGCAGCTGCCTTGCCTTGAGCCCGTGGGGCAGGCTGGCCAAGCGAGCTCATGGTGGCCTGCAAAGTGCCACGTAAGGATGCTCTTTGTGGCTCCAGCTGCAGGTCACTTTACTTGGCATTGCTTCCTTTTGAAATTGCCAGCTCAGAAGTGGCTTTTCTTTTTCCTATATCCTGTCAACTTTATACAAATGTCTTCTGCGTGACTTCTCCCCCAGGCAGCACTCTGGGGCATGGGGGGGAAGGGGACAGCTTGTGAGGCTGTCAGAGGAACAGCCCGATTTGCGGAGATGTGTGCAAGCTAGCTAGCCGGATTCCTGCTGTCGCGATGTGGACCTCCGCATAGCCAGCCGTGGACATTGACCCCGCGCTGTGCTCTTGCACCTTTGCTGTCACCAGAGGCCAAGCATAGTCATCTGAGCGTAGCTTGGTGAGATTTCTCCACATGCTGTGGTTCCTTGCTAGCAGTAATCAGTCTTGCCTTGAACAGCTTACGGAGTGTCTCGTGGGGAGTCTGTGGTAGCCCTTACTTCAGGAGTTAGGAGGTTTAATTTTGGAGGTTATACTTGAAGGGGTTTGTCCCCGCTTTTTGACTGAGTTGGGTTTGGAAAGGGCATGTTCAAACAAGCGATGGCTTGAGCAGTGACCGTGGTGGAAGTAGGAAATGCTGCTCTGCAGAGTCCAGGTGCTCTTGAGGATGGTGGTTGCAGTTAATTGTGTATCTGCAGGGGGAGCAGGCACTATAACTGCTGTTTGGGCTGGCTGCTGCGCTTGGTTTGGTCTTGGGCTTCTCCCCTGCCAATGTGGACATGCCACAGGAGCAATTATGAAATGCCTTTGAGACTTGCAGGTCATCTTTTTAGTGCTGCAGCTGGAGGGAGCTCAAAATCCTGTTAACTGCATTACGATGTCCATAGATGGAAATCTCTCCTTGACTTCAGCCCTTTGCCCTTGCTTGAAGCTGAATTCAGTCTGACATCCGAGGTGTCTCTTGGTGCAGCCACTTAGATTTTTAATCCCCCTGACCTGGCTTGTTTGCTTTAGCATTCGTTCCTGACAGTCTCTCCAAAACAGCTGCCGCAGTGTGCAGCTCTTCACAGCAACCTGGGTTGTGATGGGTGGCCTTGGGCTTCAAGTTTTTTGGAGATTGTTGATGCTTTCGAATATGAACCTGGTGGTTTGTCCCGACAGGGTAGTTTAACTCAAAACAGGCAGTGTGTTTCAGGCAGGACAGTTCATCTGAAATCTTTCCATAGATTTGGTCTTTTAGTTTAGAATAAAGGTATATTATGCCAAATTAGTGTAATCTGCCCTCAGCTCACTGCACTGAATTTAAACCAATTTAGAACTGGGCATTTCTTTTCTCCTCAAAAAGTGTCCCCTCCACTTCAGAATAATGCCTTGCAGAAATGCCCTGAAAAACTTTTACATCTCCTAAGGAGTCCTATCTGGATTGAAACACAGGTATGCCCAGTAGCAACATGGCCAGTGTCTCAGGGAAGAGACTGTGAAACTGCGGGATCAACTCTGTTTTCATGTAGCTTGGGACTTGTACTACTCATTTACTTTTGTGTTCAAGCTAGAATATATACCAGACATAGCCAAGAAGTGGCAGCAACACTTAGCAAATATCTCCAGTGACACTTTGTTGGAAATGTTTGTATTTTGCTCCTGAAATTTGCCTGGTGTGCGTTGCTGGCACAGTACAGGCATTTGCTGCGCCGAATCTGAAATGGGGAAGGAGAGTCAGTATGTGTCTGTGTGCATGCATGTAGATTTGTACCGAGGCCTGAGGGTGGGATGTCTTGGGAGACTCACGACCGTGCTTGGGGGGAGAGGCTGGAGAAGAGAAGTGCTTGCACCGGTGTCTGTAGCCTCCTCAGGCCACCGGCTCAGTGAATCCCTGGGAGTTTAGGGATGTTGGTAGAGAAGCCAGGCAGGGCTGGAAAGCAGAGGGATTTCTGAGGGTTTCATCCATCGTGTCTCTTGTCATCCACAGGAATCTGCTGCCGCACCTCCGCTGCATCCCCTGAGGCAGCTTATGGGACCCTTCCCTGGGCATCTCTGCCCCAGGACACACCGCATGGGATGGCAATGACACGTGGAAAGAAGAGACCCATGTCTGCCATCCCTTGCCTCATCCTCGCAGCCGCTAGCTGCTTTGCCAAACTGAGTGAGTTTCTGTTCTTCCCATTTGTTCCATTTTGTTTATTTTGCCTTGATGCTGGTTATCATAGCCATGCCTCAAGCACAACGTGGTTTTCTCTCTCCACTGCTTCCTCAATAGCCTTGACCAAAGGTCTGGGTTCAAACACTCCTCGAGAGGAGAAGGGGATACAGTCGGAGTTGGACATCTCTGTCTGGTGGTGCCAAGAAGAAATGGGGCTGGTGTGCATCTCCAAGCACTAGGGTGGATGTGTGGGAGCTAAGGGGAAGGTGCAGCACAAGCAGAAGTGATGGGGAGTGCAAAATGTACCAGCATTGCAGTTTTTTCCTCTGTCCTTTCTTTTGTTGAGTCTCACAGAGCTTTCTTATTCCCATTTTTTTCTCTATGCAGGTGAATCTCTGCAGGTCACAGTGCAACCTGCCTCCATTGTCCAAAAGCTTGGGGGCCCAGTCAGCCTGGGGTGTGTGGTGGACCCCCCCAGAGTGAACCTCACCTGGAGACTCAATGGGAAGGAACTGGCTGGATCGGACGAGGTGCTGGGTATCCACATCGAGCGAGGGAAACTCGTCGTCACGGCTCTCAACAACCACACCGTGGGGCGATACCAGTGCATTGCTCGTGTGCCCGAAGGAGTCGTTGCCAGTGTCCCTGCAGTGGTCACGTTAGCTAGTGAGTAGCTTTAGTCTTCCGCCATCCCCTGCATTGCTTGGGCCATCACTCACGCATCTTGAGAGGCTCATTCATGCACACTTGTTCATGCTGGCATCAAGGGAGGGCTTCTTTGGCTTAGGCCATTTTGTAGCATTTTTGATCGTGGACTGGCTGTCGTGTTGTGGCCCAGCCGTGACCCAAGCAGTCCTCCTGCGTGGCAGGGCCCAGACCTGTCCTGCAGTGACAGTTTTTGCAAGACCGCGAAGAGCAGGAAATACCTGAGCGATGGGATTTGTGTGCATGGTTGGTTTCCTGACTGTCATGCTACCTCATCTGGTTGCTGACTTCTCGATTGGGGTTACCAAAAAGTACCTCCTGGTGCTGATGGCCAGACTGCTGCCTGGGCTGCTGCGAGACTGTTGCCAGCACTGGGTCAGTGCGTGCTAAGTTTTACTGCCTTCCTGACCCACAGAAAGTTAAGTCCCTTGCCCTGCTTGTGCTGTGATGGGACCTGCACTTTTTTGTGTTGCCCCTGGGTTCATTGTAGCCAAATTACCAGCCCCCACACTCACGGTAAGGAAAGGTTAGTCTGGTTGTGGTGAGGAGGCGCTCCTGAACACCTCATTAAGTGGCTGGTGGTCCTCTGTATGCCGTTGGGAAGATCCCTTGCTGAAATGCAAGGTGAGGGAGGGAGTGGTGGGAGAACGGTTGCATGGCAGTGTTGAGGGCAGAGGCTGCGCTGTCCTCATTTGGTAAGGCAAGTGCAGAAGTCGGCAGCAGGTGGATTCAGGAGAGCAGAGTGTCTAAAAATGCTCCTAACAAGGTTTTTGTCTTTAAGGGGCAGGAGGCTGTATTCATTACCACTGCTGTTGGTCCCGGGAGGGCGTGCTCCCCCTTTCCAGGGCTTTGTCCTCTTCCTACGAGGTTGCAGTGGTATGGCGGCAAAGAGCCACCTCGTTTCTGAGTCGCAGCTCTGAGCGAGGGACTTTGCTCCTACCTCTGAGCTTACGTGGTCCTCACTGCTGCCCTCTGGCATTGGCAACAGACCAAGGAGTGTGTGCGCGTGGGAGGGGGTGTCTTAGAGTGGGGAACTTCTCTTACGGGCACCTCATTTTGGCCAGATGTTAGGTGCAAATGTGAGGAAGTTCTGTATTTGGATGCATCTGAGAAAGGGCAGCCCACGCCTGATTCGAAATGGGGGGGCTCTGTGTGGACCACCCTTGTTTAGGCAATGGAGAATCTGATCTTCTCAGAGACCCATGCAGTTTTTGGTGGAGCAAGTGCGTGCAGAGGAGACTGCCGTCCCCTGGCAGTGACAGCCCCCAGGCATGGAAAGGGCTTCGTCTTCCCAGCAAGGGGGAGTTTGGGGCTAAGTCTTAAGAAAGTGAAGAAGTGAAGATGTTTGTGCAAAGTGGGGGCTGGCTTTGCTTTAAAGCCAAGAGCTATTGGCTTGTCCCTGATACATTAATCAGGAGTGAAATGTTTAGGCCAAGCTGGGTGGGAGGAGGAGGCGAGGGAAAGCGAGGGGAGGGTTGCTGCGCTCTGAAGCGGGGTGGGAGGGGGTTGTCACGGGGTTGAATCTGTCGGGGGATTTGGCCTGAGCCCCATGCCGAGATTAAGTTTCGGAGAACGCATTCCAGAGCAGAAAGGGGGCTGTGTGCACTGGTGGCCTGATAGAGGGAAGGAGAGGAGGGGAGAGGTGGATGGGATTACCAAGGGCATGGTTTGCATTTAGGAGAGCAGGGTATGCACAGCTCCTCAGCCTGATCGGTTCCTTCTTAGGCTGATCTCCTTTTCTTTTTTTCCCCTCACCCCAACCCACCACCACCAGCTCTGTCTCCTGGGGCAAAGCATGGCTGTTTGACCAATCTGTCTGCTTTGGTCTAGCATCAGTGGTGGACAGGAGACAGGTCCTAGAGCACAAGAAGGTCCCACCATGTTCCTCAGGACAAATCAAAGCCATAACTGAGTAGTTCCTCGGTCTTCTCCAGGAGCCAGATCACCTTCAGCTACTGGATTGCAACTGGGATGGGGGTGCAAAAGAGGGGAACTTGCCCATTGCTGCAGTCCCTGCCGTGGCAAAGGCACTACTGCCGAGGGGAGGCCAGGAGCACTGTTCAGTGGAGCTCACAAAACTGGAGCCAGAGGTTGGCTGAACAGACAACTAGACCATCATGGAGCACCCCTGTGCTGTACTGCATGGGTCCCCTGTCCTCCAGGGGAGCTGGGGATGGCAGAGGCCATGTCCCATGCACCCGGACAGCCTCAGGCGATAGACAGCCCCCAGGTGGGGAAGACTTGGCCGTCAATGAGTGAAGAGAGACAGAGGGCAGCCCAGGAAAGACATGAGGCTGAAGGTGTAGGACAGAAACCTTCTGGAGGGGTTCAAACAACAAGTTTCAGGTTCGTAAGCTGGAGGCTGCTTGCCACAGTGGCTTTGCAGTGGTCTGAAATAACTGGGGGCACCAATTTATGGTGGGACTGAACTTGAAGGTTATAGTAGCAGATGCGCCACGGGCTCTCACTTCTGCTCCAGACCTCCTCTACAGTGCCTTGCTCTGAGCTGGTTCAGTGGGGACCATGGTCTCGGAGGTGGAGAGAGAAGCCCCTGGCAGGTTGACATTGCAGTTGATACATCTCTTTCAGATCACCTGCTGGGCTGAAAGAAAACCCTCTGAAAGTCTTAGCTCCATCCAAAGATTATTTTGAGGGCACAGGGGAGAGTGAAACTAGAACGTGAATGAAAGCAGCGGGGGGAGGAGGAGGGGGTGGAAATATTTTCAAGGTTTAGGTTTGTTTTGGAAGAGGACCTGGAGTCATTGGAAAAAGTGTCTTGCTAGGTTTCGAGGGGTGTGGGTAACATCATCTGGCCAGCTTCTAGGTTATTTCCACTCCTTTCTCTCTTCCTCCTTTGGAGGAAACACCCTGGAGTGCCCCAGGCTGTGTGTACCTGGTCCCTCAGGGCCTCCTTCTGCCTTGCTGACAGTCAGCAAATAGATAACCATCGCTGCCGTGCTGGCAGCCACGGTGTAGCCTTGGGACCGATACCACCTCCTCCTGTCTGTGGCACAGTGACGCCGAGTCTGTCTCCGCTCTCGCTGGCTCGGAGGGCTGGTTGAAACTAGCATTTAATTCCTCCAGCAGAGATAAAATAGCTATTGTAAAGCTGAGGGTGGAGGGAAGAGGAATTTGCAGAAAGGGGAACATTTCTTAAAGCAACAAAAGGTGCAGCACTTCAGGCATTACTTGGGCACTTTTGAGTCCAGTTAGAGCCGACCTGGCGCCCCACGATCCCACACTCAGCCTTGGCAGCCCGTGGCACATCGGTGCAGACAGATATCTGCCGATTGCTGCTGGCCTGGCCGTGCTGCGCAGGGTCAGCCCTGCATGGCCCTGAGGCAGCCCTTCTGCCCGCCAGTGACGGGCTGGAGTCCGGGACAGCTTGAATGGATGGGGCAGGGGTGTCCCTGGTTTTCCAAGCCAGGCCCTAAGCCTTCATATGGCTGAGAGCCGCAAGGAAGAGAAAGGTATTTTCTATGTCCACTTGCAGGTGGCAAATTTGCCATCATGCCAGCAGCCCTGCTCCAGCCCCACTCCTGGGTGGAGGTGCTATATGAAAAAGGTATGGCTGCAGTGGGCTCGGGTGGGGCCAGGTGAATCCACCAGGGACACGAACACGGCACTGTGGGCTGATCCTGCAACAGCAAAAGACTCAGAAGGTCAAGAGCCCTTGGTGGAGCTCACGGGGCAGCTGAAGTGCAGGGCTGGAGCAAAGCTGGCGGGCAGAGTTGGTGAAAGCCGTGCGACTCCCAGCGTTCGGCTGTGTGCGTGGAAAATCAGTGCGGTGAGCACCGCAGCAAGCCTGACCTGGATAGATGTGACATTTAAAAACAAAACAAAAAAATAGATGAGGGGTGCAGCAGAGGGACTCCACCTGCTCCAGTGTATCCCCCGTGGCCAGGCACGAGAGGAGTGCAAGGCGCCTGCGTCCTAGGGATGCTGTGGGAGGCAGGAGGCTCATTGCCCCATGGCCCTCCATCGGTGCCGAGGGCAGCTCTTGGCTTTGCGGCAGCACGTGGGGGAAGCCGGGCCTCAGCGTGCCGCGCTCATGGGCAGTGACCCTGCGCCGGGTCGGGCTGGGCATCCCCCAGGAATTTGCAGCTGCTTTCTGAAGACAGCCCCATTCATTTTCCTCTGCCTGGGCCTCTCTGACGGCTCCCCGGAGGCGATGGCGGGAGGGAGGGAAGGAAGGGGGCAACTGCGTGTTGGAAAAGCGTTTGCTGAGCAGGCACGGGGGGCTCTGGCCCTGGGGGCAGAGGTGGCGTGAGGAGGGGAGAGAAGGAAAACACAGGTGGTGTTTCTTGAGCCGGCAGAGCTGTGGCACGAGGGCTGTGAGACGGGCCTGGGGCGACGTGGGGGAGTGGAGCATGGTGGGGGGGATGCGCCTGGGGGGGTGTGAGCAGGTGGGAGGCCGGGGGGGTTGCGCTTGTCCCTGCGGGGCGGGAGGGGGCTGGTGGTGAGAGCACTGGTGCCCGGGCTCCTGCAGCACTGATGGGACGGGGAGCGAGAGCCGTAACCCCAGGCTGCTCTGACAGCCAAGGGGGGATGAGTGAAAGGTGCCTGCCCCCAGGCTGGGGGGACTCTCGTCCCTGCCCATTCCCCTTCTGGGGGTCCCTCCCTTTCCTCCCTCACCCTTCCCTACAGCAGGGGAGGACTTGCACCTTGAGGGCTGGCATTTTATTTACTACTGCTTCTTCTCCAAAGTTATTTATGGTCTCCCATTCATTTAATCTGGTCTGTCTCGTCTGCTTCGTTGCTTGGCCCCCAGCCCTGGGATTCAGCTGGTTTCCCTCCCCGATGACGGCGGTGCAGCTATCCGCAGGGCTGACCCTCCCCGCACCCCAGCTCGCCCTATCGCGCCTTGAAGCGGGGCGCAGATGGACACAAGCAATGGTTTTTGGTTGCGCTCCCTTCTAAACAAAACAAAACAAAACAAAAAAAAGCACAGCTGGGATTGGCAGTGCTCTGTCTGTCTGTCCGCAGCACCTCCTGGCCGGTGGCTGGTGGGTGAGGACTTGCTGCTTCCCTGTGATCAAGCGTGTCTTTTAAGGACAAGGACATGGGCTGGCACGCCGGGCGCCGCCATGTGAAAAGGAAAACCCAGCCAGCGGAGGGGGGATGTGGTTTCTCCCAGCTGCAGCGGGAGTTAGACCCGGGGCGCAAATTGCATGTTAGACATGGGGCACGGCTGCTGCCAACTGGGCAGCCGAAGGGGTGAGCGCTGCATCCCCCCCAGACCTGCCCCTCTCCTCCACCCCTCCCTGCCCTGCCTGGTGCGGGGAGGCGTGTGTGGCTCCCCACATCTCAGGGGGAGCTCATTTGAAGCCCCCAGGGCGAAGCTGCCTCCATTTTGCCAAGTGCAACAGGATGTGTGAGGGGGGACTTGTGCCCCTGGCCACCCCTCGCCAGCTCTGGCCGACCCATCGGCGTTAATGGATGGCTGTATGCACCCCTACCAGCGGGGAGCAGGGTGGTTGAGACTGCCTGTGGCCAAAACCCACTGGCAAATAAAACAGTCTTGTTCGCCGTGGGGGAGCAGGAATTTAGGGGAGTAGTTTGGCAGGAAGCTCGTGCACTTGCATATTGGAAAATAGTTTGTCCTGGTGCCCACCTGATGTTTTTCCCCTCTCCCCTGCCTGAATCAGTCTGCCTCTCCGGCGGTGCCCAGCTCTTGCTCCCACAGCCGCCCCAGGACCCCTTTCCTCTGTCCTTTCCCCCTCCGCCTGCAGCTTCACCCGTTATCCCCCGCAGCCGGGCTGGGAGGAGAAGGCAGGAGGAGACGGGGGTGCCATTCCCTTCCAGGGGGCTGCAGCACTCACAGCTGTGAGAGCGCTGGGCTGAGCTGCTGGCTGGGGGGCTGCACACAAGGAACCTCCACGTCCGCCCACCCCGGGGTCATCCCAGGGGTCCCCCGGCACGGGGATTTCATTTTCCATCTCTGAGAGCGTTGTGCTCTCTGGTGGGCTCCACTGCGCCGGGGCCGTGGGTCTGCTCTTCCTACGGGCGCCTGAGCCCCTTCTCTTCGAGCTCTGTGTGTGCGTGCACACGCACGTGTGTGTGCGCACAGATCCCTGCCAGCATTGCTGGAGCCTATGCCTTGGCTCCGAAATCTTAATTTGGCTGCGATGAATCCAGACCACCAAGGCGCACATTAATTTTCCTGATGCTCGTTTATATTTTGTTGATCGGAGAAATATGCGTGATGTGGGCAGGCAGACACTGGGCTCTCGCCTCTTCTCCACCTCTTTCCATTTCTGTGGCTCTTACTATTTTATTCTTTGATCAAATATAAAAAGCAAAGAGGAGAAAATATCCCGCACCCTTCCCCTCCCCAGCAGTAACTTTCGTTGTCGGAGGACCGTGAGCCGCTGCCAGCTTTTCACAAGTTAAGAGTTAACCTTCATCTGGCTTTAATACCCAGTGGAAACATGGCTCCCCTCCTCGGCTTGTCTTAAAGGATTAATCACATTTCTGAAGTTCACCCGTATTCCTTCTTTTTATTATTATTTTTTTTAATTGACGATGCCAAGAAATTCCAGAAGTATTAAGCATGTTCGCTGCAAATCATTTTTATGACATTACAAAACCTCCCCTTTTCTTTTCAACCTCCTCCCCTTCCCTCAGATCTGGGCCCGGGAATGCTGGCTCCCCCAGCAGCCGCCCGGCAGCCCCTCCGCACCACGCTCGGGGAGGCTTTCTCGCCGCCTTGCCAAGAGAGCTGGTTTTTATTTAAACTCCATAAAGGATCTTGCTTTAATCAGAAAGTCTGCTTGAGAAATTTCATGTCACTTTTCCATGACTGTGGGTGGGAGAAGCTTGGAGCCAGAGTTGTCTTTTGCTCTTGGAGCGCTGCTGCATTTCCCAGAGAACAAAAACACATTTTTCTGCCGGCCGGGGCTGCCAAGGGAGGCTGCCTGCCGTCCGCCCGCCGCCAGCCCTCCCGCTTCCCCACAGCTCTCCAAACTGCCCGAGGTCGCGGGTGCCACGTCCCGGGATGGGTTTCGAGGGGCGAGGGAGCTGCTGACAGCGCGTGGCCGTGCCGTGCGGTGGCGACGGATGCGACACGCTGCCTTAGCGTGGGGCTTTGAAAAGGAAGTGCGGTCTCGTCCGGATTTAGCGGCGTGCCACTCGGGACACGTGTTAGCGCCGGGTCCCGGGGACAACAGGCCGACTTGAGCCTTGATGCAACAACGTGTCTTGCGACCGACTGCAGGATGTGCAGTTGTCACTAGTGGTCGCCTGGGCTGGTGCACAGCACTGTAAAAATGCGTGTGCAGGACTTTTTTCCTGGCACAAAACCTTCTCCCTCCCAGCACAGGCTGACCGAGACAAACTTTGGGCTTGCAGTGCCCCGGAAAGATTTGCCATCGTGCCCTGGAAGAGCAGGGACCAGTTTCATCTCCGGGAAGCTCAGCGGGGCCAGGCTGGCGTGCTCCCTGCCTTGCCAGATCCGTGGGGTTTCACCGCAGTCCTCTGCTCCTGCTTTGAAAAACAGGGAAAAGAAAACAAAAAGTCAAGCGCCCCTTCCCCCTCGCCCCTGTGCTTCCAATCCTGCTGCCCGCATCGGCCCTGCCGGGGGAGCGACCCCCATCACAGCCTCGCAGGGGCACACATGCTGGGACACGGTGTTTTTACGGATGCTTTAGGGCCGGGGCAGCTGTGCCGTGCAGAGGAGGAGCTGCTTTTCCTTCCAAGTCCCTGTTCTTTGAACTGGGGCATGGGCACTGCTTGGGCAGCCTTCAGCTGTGGGATATTTGATGGGAACGAGAGTGCCCAGAGCAGAGATGCTGGTTGCTCAGGTGCTGGAGGAGCTCAGGGCAGCTCTGGGAGCATCCAGCATTCACACCCCTTCTCCCAGTGTGTTACTCGGCGTCTGTACACCCTTGAAGCAGGCTGGGCTCCCTGAGTTATGACTACAAACTCAGCTTCGCAGTAGCAGGACAGCAGCCGTGTTTGAAATAGCAGGCGTCAGAAGGACCATTTTTGGCCGCCCTTCAATGCTGCAGTAAGTTGGCTCATTTTTTACTCTCAGGACAGGATTTTTCGCACCCAGTTTCTCAGCCGTGGAGCAGGCGGTTTCTCCAGAAGCTGTGTTTTAAGTTATCCATTTTGTAGGAAGGAGGAGGAGAAAAATAATAAAGTTCTGAAATTAGGCCAGTTTCCTTAGCTGCTGGGGACGGAGCAGTCCTCTGCCAGCACCGCAATGAAACAGCCCCGAGTCCTCAGGGAGAGGATGAGCTGACACCGAGATGCTGAGCCAGCCACTGAGATGCCCTGTCGTTCGCTCTCTCTGCAGATCTTAAAGATTTCAAGTTTGACGGCCAGCACGTGATCGAGGTCGACGAAGGGAACACGGCCGTGATTGCCTGTGACCTGCCCGAAAGTCACCCCAAGGCTCAGGTCCGCTACAGTGTGAAGCAGGAGTGGCTAGAGGCCTCGCGAGGTGAGTGCCACAGGGGTCTGTCCCGCTGGGTCCTCTCCCAGGACCCTCAGTTTTATCCTTCCCGACCAGCAGTAGCTTTCTCTGCCTGCTGCCTCCTCGTTGTCCCTTTGCCGCCAGTTTGAGCACAGGTTAGTGTGGAGTCTCTGCCAGGTCTCCCTGTTGTCCCCGCTGCCTGGGACTGGGGAGCCACATGTAACGCCAGCTTGCGGTAAGGCAAAAGGAAGCAGAATTAGGTGATGCACATCACTCTTCACTGGCCATCTCCATGTGTCCATGAAGCATTCTTCTAGCCCAGCCTGGATAAAGGCAACTTTGAATTTGGGGAAATTTTAAAAACTTGGATCTGAATTTTGCAGCTTCACTCCATCTGCTGCATGTACCTGTGAGAAGCTAGCTTCACCCGAGGCTCTGTTCCTTCCATCATTGCATCATTGCTCACCCCGATATTTGCACCAAAAGGGGTCATTTCAGTGCTGTCGGTGTTATCGTGTTGGTTTTTCCCTTCCCACTTGTCCGCCTTTTCTTCAGGGCACTGCATGTCTTCCAAGAGGTTGGGCGGGAGCGTACCTTGTGACTACATGCCTCTTCCTCTTCTCTCTTTACAGACAATTACCTTATCATGCCTTCTGGGAACCTTCAGATTGTCAACGCCAGCCAAGAGGATGAGGGGACTTACAAATGTGCTGCCTACAACCCCGTGACGCAGGAGGTGAAAACCTCGGTCTCCAGTGAGAGGCTCCGTGTGAGACGTAAGCTGCTTTCCCTTCACTGCACGTCTTCTCCATAGAGCTTCTAGCCCTGGGAGCATGTACCAGTGCTATTGCAGCTGGTTTGCTGTGTGAACCGACGTTGTCAGTTGCTGGGAAAACTCCTTTCCAGCAGCAGAACGCCCCGAGGTCTGCTCCTGGGGTACGTGTGTGCGACCCTGGGATTGCCGTACCTCCTCAGGATTTGTTCTTGGTGATGGGCGAGCAAAGGCCCGCAGCCCCTCGGCACACATCCCTTAAGGAATGTCCGCCTTGGCCTGCGTTGCCGTTTATCCGTCCCAGCGCAGGGGAGCAGCGCGCTAGCCCTAGCATTACCCCTACCTGCACTCTGCACAGGGTGCTTTGCCACCGGTCACCTTCCTTCCCACCCACCTCCTTCCTCCTCCTCGCCTCACCAGGCTCCACAGCAGAGGCAGCCCGGATAATCTACCCCCCCGAAGCTCAGACCATCATTGTCACCAAGGGCCAAAGCCTCATCCTGGAGTGTGTGGCCAGTGGGATCCCCCCGCCGCGGGTCACCTGGGCCAAAGACGGCTCCAGCGTCTCTGCGTACAACAAGACGCGCTTCCTGCTCAGCAACCTCCTGATTGACCCCACAAGTGAGGAGGACTCGGGCACCTACAGCTGCACGGCTGACAATGGGGTTGGGGAAGCCGGAGCCGCATTCATCTTCTACAATGTGCAGGTGTTCGGTGAGTGCTGCCGTAGACCTTGTTTCAGGAAGGTCTTGCACTTTCTCCACTGCTCTCAGGGGAAAATACTAGTGCTGCTGTACTCTTCCTCTCCCTGGACAAACCACAATGTAATGCAAACCCCTGCTTGTGGTTCCAGTTTCTAGGAGATGGGACAAATTCTTCCTTGAGGGTGGTAGTTCCTCCTTCCTGGCTCCCACCATGGGCTGGAGATGATGGATCCTCCCTTCCTCTGCAGAAGCTCTTCTCTTGTCATTTGTGGCACTGGGTTTGCTCTAACGCTTTCTGGCGGAGGACTGGCTGCTTCTTAGACATATTTGACATTGGCGTAGGAAAGCCATCAGAGTGACTTGCTTTTTGCTCTGTTGTCTCTATGGGGTGGGAAATGTAAGGGATACTACACCTTAGATATTTCTATCACACATCCTTCCCCTTCTCACAAGCATTAGGGAGGCTAAGCCTATGTTTTATTGGATTGCATTTCATCCAAGTGCTGATGGCACAAGCGCAATCTTTGCAGAGTACCATTTCAGCTCAGAAAAATGGGACTTGTAGGTGGCTGCTATCATCTGAGAGGGGCAGGTGGCCTTGGGCCACCTCTCCTTGCGGTTGATGTGGATGCTGAAGGGGAGGTGCAATGAAGCTGACCCCTGCAGGCATCCACAAAGGGAGTGGGACTTGGGGGTGGGGTGGCGTAAGGATCCATCACTCTGCCCTCATCCCTGCCAGAGAAGAAAGTACAAAGCCGTGACTGTGCTGTGCTCCCTGCCAAGCGGCACTCAGGAGCCGTGTTTTTTCCCCACGCAGAGCCCCCGGAGGTCACCATGGAGCTGTCCCAGCAGATCATTCCCTGGGGCCAGAGCGCCAAGTTCACCTGCGAGGTGCGAGGGAACCCCCAGCCCTCCGTCATGTGGCTGCGCAACGCTGTCCCCCTCTCCGCCAGCCACCGGCTCCGGCTCTCCCGCAGGGCACTGCGGCTGGTCAGTGTGGGGCCCGAGGATGACGGCATATACCAGTGCATGGCAGAGAACGAGGTCGGCAGTGCGCAAGCCATGGTGCAACTGAGGACAGCCCGGCCGGGTAAGTCTCTCTCTCCAAGCTTGTGACCATTCGATCCCAGAGCCTAATGCACAGGGAAAGAGCAGGGGGAGTAGGAGAAGAAAGTAAGTGCGTAACCCTCCTGCTTGTGTTGGAGCTGCCATGCTCTTCCTTCCCTTTCACCTTACACTCCGGGTGCTTTTTTGGCTGGGATCTCTGTATCTCCCTGTAGGAGCAGATGGCAGCAGTTTTGCCTCTAAGTGCAGTGCCACACGTGCATACTTGAGTTAGCCCTACGCCAGAGGCAAAGGACGTCTGGGCGTAGTGCCTTACCCCATGGCTTACTCGGCTCTCTGCCTCTGAGCTTGCACTGAGTGAGAGCGTAAACACTGGTGTGGGTGGATTCACCTGGGGTAAGAGAGGTGCCACCTGCTTCCTTGGACCCTGCTGAACCTATCCAGGGTAAGAGGGGCTTCAGAGAGAGAGGAAGCCCCAAGGCCTCAGTGAGGCATGTTAGGTTTATATCAGGAGAAGAAAAGCTTGTTTCCAACACCTTTGTGAGTGGCACAGGAGGCAGCACCTCCTGGGATCTAATACCTCTAAGATACCTGTGCTGCAGTGGATGTGTAGCTTTGGTCTTCTGAGAGGATTCAAGAGGCTCCTTGTAGCTCTGCCTTCACTGCAGACTGAAACGGGCGTTTACCTTGCCTGCACCACTCATTTACTCTTGACATCTTGTCTTTCAGGAGCTACGCTCAACCCTGGGCGAGATGCCCGGCTGGGCTCAGCACAACCTCCAACACCACCTTCCAGGGACGGTGCCCTAAAGCTGCCCCTGGATAAAGCAGGACTGCCAAAGCCCGGGACAACTCCGCTGGCAGCATCTCCACAGTGCACAGCCAACAGGGAGCTGGTGTCTCCAGCCGAGGCCCCCATCATCCTCAGTTCTCCCCGGACATCCAAGACAGACAGCTACGATCTGGTGTGGAGACCCCGACCTGACAGCAGAGCCCCCATCCTCTATTATGTGGTGAAGCATCGCAAGGTATTGCTGTTTTGCCCTGCTCCCATCTTTCCTCTGTGCCGTTCCACAGGTGGGCTGGTGGCCTTGCTGCACGTTTGCGCACCTCGTGGGCAGGTGCATCGGGCAGGGGCACCCATCGCTCTCTGCTGTTGCTGCTCGGTGGGGCCTCAGCTGCAGGCTCAGCCCGTTGAGGTGTGATGAGTGCAGGCTGCAGGAGGAGGTCTGCCGAGCTGTCCAAGAAGAGCCTGTAGTGGTGTGCGTGACTGCCTAAGTATGCAGAGGCCGTATGCACACACACGTCTTTCCAGTCTGAAGAGCTTCCAGTTCCCAGTTGTGTGCTTGCACAAGTCCTGAGGGCAGATTGCGCAGTGACTTGCTCTGTAATGCTTTTGTCTTGGCACAAGCCACGGGGACACCTCTGCCTTGAAAGGCTTGGGCTGCGGGACGCAGAGCAGCAGTCTCTCTCTGCTGCACGTACCTGCGCCGCTCAGCAGCACTGAAGCACCCACGCTCAGCGACTGTGAGGAGCTGGCAGAGAGCTGTCATGGCCACGCTAAATCCTTTGGGAAGGTCCTCAACCACCGGATTTATTCTGGAAGCTGAAAGGCAGTGCACTGTTGAGCATGTCTCTTGGCTGGCAGCACAGCGTGAGCACACGGTGCACTGCCGAGGCCTGCTTGAGCCCAAGGGCTCCTGCCCTCTGCGATGCTTCTCAGCACCGCGGGCAGAGTGCAGGCAGAGCTGCAGTCCAGCACTTTCTCTAAATAGCGAAGCGTTGTTGAGGTAAAAATTCTGCTTTTGAGGTGTAGAGCATCTCTTGCCATTTTGCTGGGGATAAGTGGGAAGAAAGGGGCTTGAATTTATCTGTTTGCTGCTTGTATTTCCTTTGGGTAGGCAGGGAGTTGCGGTAGAGAGGCAGGTTTTGCTTTGGGATTTGAGTTCATTCCAAATCTGGCGTGTTTTGGATTCCCAGCCACTGCAAGGCACCGTTTTCAATTATATGTGAATATATGTATCTATTTTCTTGGAATTGTTTGATTTTGTGAAAATATGGTATAATAGGAGGCTGTTATAACTCCCACACATCCTTGATTTCCTTCTAAACAAAACTGAGGGTTTCAGCTAACCATCCCTTTAAAGAGCCCTTTAAAACAAAGGCAGAAGATGCCAACACAAGAACACAGCAGGGCAGGCTTAAATAAAAAACAAAAGATGCCAAAAGCCTCACCAGACTATTGGGTCTGGTTGTCTGCCAAGAAGAGATTTGTCCCCCGATGGTGTATCATGTAACTACCAATTCTGCGTGCGATCTTAACTTGCAGGCTGGAGTTTGTCCATATTTTATTTGTTTTTCAGCGCTTCACCTGGAAGGGGCTGTAGGGCAGTGGAGGTCACCATGGGTCACTGCAGTTTGCAGTAATATGTTTTCAGTGCAGTCCAAATTCTCAGCTGGAGGCTCTTTCTTGGGATGCTTAAGGATTGTGTGGAAAGGAATTAGTCCCAATAA
Source organism: Phoenicopterus ruber ruber (assembly GCA_009819775.1). Classification (NCBI taxonomy): domain Eukaryota; kingdom Metazoa; phylum Chordata; class Aves; order Phoenicopteriformes; family Phoenicopteridae; genus Phoenicopterus; species Phoenicopterus ruber. The sequence continues at coordinate 93,684,731 of CM020215.1, read as the reverse complement.
CCCTTAAACTTGTTTAGAAAGAGTCTCTTTCTATCAGAGATCCGTAGGATCAAGTTATATAATGATCTGGTTTTGACATCTCTGACTGGAAAAGCATGTGTGCGGAGAGGGAAGGAATCAATTCAGCAACAAAAGAAAAGGCTCTTTGTGTGAAAGATGGCTATAAGGAAAGTAAACCTATTGAGAGGAGGCCTACATTTGTACTGGGCAAGGGTCTGCTTCTCCTCTGGAAAATATCTGCGGATGTCTCTTTTCCCTGCTTTTATGCTGCCCCTAAAATCTCAGCAGCCTGCAAGCAGTCAGATGCCACGCAGCCGTTATCTTTGTTTCTTAAGAATTTCTCCTCTTCTTTCCTGGATATTAGCAGTCTTTAGGGCTCCCCTCCCCGGCCTCACAACTCCGTGCGCTCAGGAATAAAAATAAAACGAGGCAGGCCTTAATCAGTCAGTGTCAAACGCTTGGAGAAGATGAATGATACAGCAGAGTCTTGGCATTTCCGTTTTGTTGCGTTGCCTGCATTGCTAATGCTCCTTTCGGCACCGGGTCACTTCAGTGTCCTGCCTATTTGCCTGCAAAAATATTATCCTTGCAGCTGGAGAAAAGGAGGAAGGTCCCACCTTCCCTCCCCCTCCGCATGGGGCATCGGGGCATTACCGAAAAATGAACTGTGTTTCCAGGCCTTTCTGGGGGCCGCAGCTCTACACGGTCTCTTCCCTGCAGAAAGCTGTGCTCAAATGTTACGGTTCCTCATTTCAGCCAGAAAGTGCCAGCGGTGAGGCTGGATAAAACTGGATAAAAAGCTGTTAGTCAAATGATTTAGGTCCAGATGACCAAAGTGGTGGCCAGGTAGGTACCTCATCCCATGGAAACGGCCAGTGTCTAAATGAGCAGCTCAGCAGCTGGGCTGCAGGAGAGATTTGGCTCCTAAAGCAGCTCAAGCCTCTGGCTAATGCTGCCCTTTGTGGGCATGCCTCCTCCAGAGCTTTAGGCGCGTTGGGGAGCAGTGGGTATCGGAGCGGAGCAGCAGACAGAACGGGGCTGAGTGAACCTCTGGGGTCAAGAAAACACCTTGGTGCTTGGTGACTTGTCCTGGTCATACCTGAATTCCTCAGCTTTCCAAAATCAGGCTGGAAATGTCTCCCTCCTTTGCAGGCAGGGAGCTGGCCCCTGGGCAGGGAAGGTAGCCCTGGTTGATACAGAACCTGTCAGGGAAGTTTGTGAGCTTGGTGCAGGCAAGAAGCCCAGCCACCCTCCAGCTTTGCAACGCCTGCGTTGGTCTCTCAGCAGGTCACCAACGCCTCGGACAGCTGGGCAGTGAGGGACGTCCCAGCCTCGCAGCACCGCCTGACCCTCACCAGGCTGGACCCTGGGAGCCTCTACGAGGTGGAGATGGCCGCTCACAACTGTGCCGGCGAGGGACAGACGGCCATGGTGACCTTCCGGACTGGTAAAGGTCAAACCTTTCCCTGGGTGTTTTGCTCTGAGTCAGGGGAGGGACGCCCCGAGACGTCCTGCCCCAGCCCTGAGGCACAGGCACCAGCCTTAGGACAAAGGGGCTGTTTCTGCTCTGGAAACCCATCCGCCCTCAGCTTAGAGTGACTCTGTCAGAAGGGAAAGTGTAGTGTGGGATTGAAATGGGATGGGGAAAATCAGGTCTTCCCCTCAGCCTGGGTTGGAGTAAGCCCCTTCCTCCCTCAGCGTCTCAGCTGGACACCTGCAGAACCGTAGAAAATAGGTCTGGCGGGATGTCAAGAGGTCGTTTAATCCATCCTCTGCCTGGAGGCAGGATCAGCCTGTGGGGGTTGTTCCCGACAGGCGTTTGTCTAATCTGTCCTTAAAAGCTTGTCCTGCACTAAAGGAAACTCCAAGCCTTCCCACGCAGCCTGCTTGGTGCCGAGCTGTCTTTGCCCCTAAAAGGATGTTCCAAATGCCCGTGCTAAGTCCCCTTGTCCCCTGGCTGCTTTTCACTTCTGCAGCAGGTGTGGGGAATGGCATTCCCTTTGTAGCAACCTTCCCCATGGTGGTGGGCTTGCTCATACCTCCCCTCAGGCCCCCGTCTTGTGCTAATTACTACCTTCTCAGGCAGAAGTCTAGCAACATTTCAAGAAAACCAATTAAAAGTTTTAGAAAATTAAATATGAGGGGGACCTATTAACAGTTTAATAAACCTGCCCCTTTAGCTTTAGCTCCTGCCTGCAGGTTGAGTGGTTTGAACCCCTAGGGCTGTTTGAGTCCAGAGAGTACTTACCTCGGCATCGTGGCTGGGAATATTTTCTTTGCTCATCATGGGAAAAATTAACTCTGAGCCGCACCTCCGTGTCACTGATGCCACCTCTCCCTTCTACACAGGCCGGCGCCCAAAACCAGAGATTGTTGCCAGCAAAGAGCAGCAAATCCAGAGGGATGACCCAGGCACGAGCACTCAGAGCAGTAACCAGTCTGACAACAGCCGTCTGTCCCGTAAGGCCCTCCCTGAACTGGGCGAGGGGTGCTGGATCTCTTGTGGGTGGCAGTGGCCAGGCCGTGCTGGGGTTGAAGGCTCCGCTGGGTAAAGCAAGACTACGCGAAGTTGGATGGGTGGTCTCCAGCTCCCGACGAGGAGAGGTCCTCAGACACCCCTGCTACTGCACTTGGTGGGCAGTCTGTCTCAGGAGAGCAGGCTGATCCCACTGCCTGTCCCCGCCGTTAAGGCGAGGGCTTGTCAGAAACTCTCCGCCTCTTGCTGAGTTTCACGTGGAGGGTTCAGAAAGCCCTGCTGTGGAGTCTGCAAACGTGCAGCGCCCAGGACCAACAAGCTGCCGTGCACCAGTGGGTGCTGGGGAAATCCGAGGGAGAAAGGGGAACCAAGTCTCTGCAGGTCCTGGCATCTTCCTCTCTCAGCCAAGCCCTGACAAGGGGCAGTTAGTGCCCATCCTAGGGGTGGAGGGTGCTCCATTTGGGTATTTTGCTGCACTGGAGAAATACCCGTTCCTGCCTGGTTAATCCAATTCATTGTTTCCCACCTTGTGTCTGCCATTATTATTCTTCCCCAGTGCCATTATCCTTTCTGTGAAATTCTCTCCTTCAATCCTTATCCTTTCTGTGAAGTCCCCTCCTTCCACCCCCACACTCATTCACGTGTTGCCTTTTCTTTCATCTCCACAGCTCAGTTAATCTCTTTCCCTCCCATCTTTTGATTGTTTTCTTATCAAAATACATTTCTACAGTTCAGAACTTTTCTCGTTTTCCTCCTCAGCTGGTTCTTCTCAGTCTCTGCTGTTTTCACCTCCTACACTCCTCTGCGCCGTGTCAGTTTCCCTCTGCTTGCCACTTCCACATCAGCCAGCCAGCCTTGTGCTCTGTCTCCAGCCCTGCATCCATACCTCTCGCTGCTCTCCTTCCCGTGATGGGTGTGCACTGCTCAAACCTTGTCTCACCCTACCTGAGTTGGGAGTGGAAGAGGAGCAAGATGCAAGCAGGAGTAAAAGATGTTTGCAGGGCACAGACTGAAAGGAGTGAGGATTTGGGGGTGCCAGCTCTAATGAAAAGACAGAAAGAAGAGAGCGTTCAGGACTTAAAGAGCATGTGGGTGGGTGCAATGCAGGTAGTCCTTTACCCACATACCTCTGACAGGTACCCACAGGATCCTCCAGACAGGGCGAGAGGAACGTGTTTCACGACCTGATGTCCTTCTGTGCCCCTTGCAGCTCCAGAAGCACCGGACCGTCCAACCATCTCCATGGCATCAGAGACATCTGTGTACGTGACCTGGATCCCCCGTGGGAACGGCGGGTTCCCCATCCAGTCTTTCCGTGTGGAATATAAGAAATTGAAGAAGTTGGGAGACTGGGTCCTGGCCACCAGTGACATTCCTCCCTCTCGCCTCTCTGTTGAAATCCCAGGCCTGGAGAAAGGTAGGCAGGTGTTCTCCTCCCCGCTTCCTGGAGGTCTGTAGGAAAGCTGTGCGGTCCCTGTAGGACGGTTAGCCATCTGTCACGTCATGCTTAGCCCCGGCATGTGCGAGCAAAACAAAGCCTCCCCAGCTCCAGCCTTAAGATGCGTGGGGAAAAGCTGCAGATGCTTCTCCAATTTCTCCAGCTGCAAAGACCAGCATAGATTTGACCTCCCTCAGGGAGGCTTGTGCGTGCTTTCCTGTATTACAGGATATAGTTACTAAAGGCATTTGGTTTTGCCATTTACTAGACAGGACAGAACTTTCCTTAGCCACAGGCAAGACAGATGGGCAGACAATTCCCATTGCACTTCACATGAGAAAAGATGGCATTGCTGAGCTGGACAGCTTAAAAGGGCAATATATCTACCCAAACTTAAAAACCAGAAAAACGATGTTTGGGTAAAAATTATTTAGGCTTTGAGCTTTTGACTGACATTTATGTACCTAATTTCCATGTAGTAGAGGAAGGACACCTTCCCATACCTACTTTCGGGTCAGGACATCCTTTCAGGCATCTCTGAATCCATCCACACACCTTCCAGAACTGCTACCAGACCTCTAGACCATCCAGACAGGAATTGGGGAATGCGAATAAAAGCAGGCTCCATCCAGCACATGGCTGAAATCTGGCCATTCAGTGTTTGTATTTTGATCAAAACCTCTCTGTAGGCTCTCTGCCTTCTGGAGAAGACATTGCCCACCTCCACAGTCAGGCCTGTGCTCACAGTAGAAGTCTTGGAAGACTTCACTCCTGTCTGGGTGCAACTCTTTTATTTCCCATTTTCCCCCTAGGCACTTCCTATAAATTCCGTGTCCGGGCACTGAACATCCTGGGAGAGAGCGAGCCCAGCGCGGCGTCTCGGCCGTATGTGGTGTCTGGGTACAGCAACCGAGTCTACGAGCGCCCTGTGGCCGGGCCATACATCACCTTCACAGATGCCATCAATGAGACCACCATCATGCTGAAGTGGATGGTAAGGTTTGTAGGGGCGGAGATCTCTGAATGTGCAGGAAGCAGGTGTGTGGGTGCTACTTGCCCGGCTTCCACATCTTCCATGTTACCACACTGGAGCCTGTGACCAGCACAAATGTATCTGGGATCCAATAGCTGTCTCCAGCAAACGAGGGCTGGGCTTGGGTCACATAGAAGTGGGGGAAGTCAGAGAGCCTAGGAAACCCTTCTCGTCTGAATCCAACGTTGTACACAGGAGGCATTTCAGCCGATAACCTCGGGGCCTTGACCCTTTTGTTCAACAAGCACAGTTCAGCAACACACAGGGTGGCTGCTTGCTCTCCTGGCCAAATTCCTGGAATCCATTAGCACCTCTGTCTGTCCCAGTAGTTTCGAGCAGATATGTCCTTCACTCTCACTTGCTGAGTAGCAGTCGTAAGTGCTCATAACCATTCACAGCAGTCCACTCCAGAGGATTTTTAGAAGTAGGCTGGATCTTTTGGATCACAAGCCCAGATCCAAGTGTTTCCAACAGCTTAGAGCTTATTCAGAGGGATGCATTGCCCTCTTCTCTCCCAGCTTTCTAGCCAGAAATTGCTATAGGGCAGGATGGGCACTGCAGTTCATTTAAACACAAACAGTAGCTGATAAAATACTGGGTGAAAGACAGGAAGAACACGTGGAGGTGGGACAGTACTGCCCTGGGTGGGGGAGGAACAGAGCTGTCTTCAGAGGCTCCTACAGTCCCCGGTTCATGGCAAAAATGGTGTCAAGGTGAAGGTGCGCTTGTCCTTGCTCAGCTGAGTCACTGTTGCTGAGGAATTTTTTCTCTGCAGCACTGGCTGGGGCTGCTGGGAGGGAGCACAGTACAGGAGGCTTCCCTTGACAGGACCAGATTCATGGCTTGTCTGTTACCTGAGAGAAGCAAGGTGTGAGAGTATAAAACAGCACCGAGCTTTTGGAAGGAAGCCCTTACTGTGCAAACCAGTGGCAATGCAAGGAAGAGCCCCCTGCTGGGTCTTCCTCCTGTCCCATCCCATTTATCCCCACTGTTCCTCACCTAGTACAGTATGGAGCACACGCATCTCTGCTAATTTCTGCTCTCCCTCCCATTCTCTGCAGTATATCCCAGCCAGCAACAACAACACTCCCATCCATGGCTTTTACATTTACTACCGCCCCACTGACAGCGACAACGACAGCGACTACAAGAAGGACGTTGTGGAAGGTAGGAGATATTGAGAGACTGGTCCCAGCTGCTGGTTCCTCCGGGATGTGTACATGGCCAGAAGGAGCCCTGTGCACAGAAGGCGGCTGCTGCTGCTGTCCAGGCCTGCTTTACCTAGCACTGCTGCAGAGCTGGGCTGGCTGCATGTTCCCCAAGGAAGCTAATGGCACCGTATGCGTGTTCCCTCCTCAGGAGATCGGTACTGGCACTCCATCAGCCACCTGCAGCCAGAGACCTCCTATGACATTAAGATGCAATGCTTCAACGAAGGTGGTGAAAGCGAGTTCAGCAATGTGATGATCTGTGAAACCAAAGGTAACCAGCTTCACAGGGCACCTCTGGGAGCGCAGCCTGCTGCCTTCCCTGCCTGCAGCTGTCAGAGCGCAGCAAGGCAGGTACCATCCCTGCCTGACGGGGCGTCATCCAAGCTCAGGCAAGGCGATGGAGGCAGCACTGGGAAGAACAGGCGTAGGTTTGTTGATGCTGTTGCTCAGGATGTGTATATACCCATACCCAGTAATCACAGACTCCTTGTGCAGAGCCCATCGCCATTTCCCTCAAGTAGTAGCTACCTTTTGTTTTCCTAAGTGTCACATAGATGGTGACTGGAACCAGAAGGGCTAACTTGCCCTTGCTGTTCCCAGCTCCGGTTATAAGCAGGTCCCATGTTGTCTTCCAAGCAGCTGCACTCTCATGATAGGAACAGCATTAAGTCCAAGTGGGTGTTTTAGAGGAGCCTTTCTCCTTTTTCCTTTAGCAGCCCGACAGCCTGGCAGACCTGTAAGCCAAACGCACAGGTTTTGTCTGTACTGCAATGTGCATCAACATAGGAAATCTTCTGTTGTCCAGGAGCCCTTCTTTAAAGCCACTGTAGAAGTCTGTCTAGTCCACAGCAGCACAGACATCCCTGGAGTAGGCTGCTCTTCCACCTGCCATGCCTGTGTCTAACGTGCGCTCTCTTCCCTTCGCAGCTCGGAAGTCTCTTGGCCTGCCAGGTCGTCTTCCACCCTCCACAGTGCCTCCCCAGCAGCATCCCCCACTCAGTGGTGGGCACAGTGGCCTGGGGACAGGAGCCATGGTGGCCCGTTCCAGCGACTTGCCATACTTGATTGTAGGCGTCGTGCTGGGCTCTATTGTACTGCTCATCGTGGCCTTCATCCCCTTTTGCCTTTGGAGAGCCTGGTCCAAGCAGAGTAAGGGTTCTTTCTTGAGGGCTGACTAACAAGATGTGCTCTGCCCTGTGGGTTAGACCTGACCCTGGGTGTAGTTGGGTCAAACACCCAAAATGTGAGGGCTGCGTATTCTGGGAAGCAGGGAGAGGGTGGGCAGAGGGCAAGTCCCAAGTGTCCTGCAGAACCCCATAAAGATAGAGGCCACCATTTGTCCCTTGTCCTGCTTACCTTGTTGAGAAGGAACCCTGGGACTAGAACAGGGGGGAAGGGGCACTCCCTTTGCCTTCGTGCAGGGCCCCTTTCCACCATTTGGCTCCAAGGGTGCTTTGGGTGCTGAAATAGCTGCCTAATAGGACAGCCTAATGCTATCGCTGCTGGCAGCTCACTTCAAGCAGCTCAGCTTTGCCTCTGCTTTTGGCCTCAGACTTCCTTTTTCTTCCATCTGCAGAGCAAACCATCGACATGGGCTTCCCAGGAGCTGGGCTGCTGGTATCGTCCTGCCAGTATACCATGGTGCCGCTGAGGGGCCTCTCTGCTCCTCGTGCCAATGGACATCCCTATGTTAACGGGCAGCCCTACGCCAACGGTGCACATCTGAATGGCATCTGCCCCTCTGCGGGAGTGGGCTATGCAAGCACCAAGCCCCGAGATTACAGTCCAGATGAAGTGCCGCAGGTATGTCCACACCTGCGGTTAACAGTTGGTTTGACATGCGCTGGAGGCCGTGGTTGCAGTGAGAGGACTTCTCCAGACATGCCTGGCACCACCCTTTGCAGCACATAGAAGCGTCAAGACTGGGTCCTTCTTAAAAGGGATTTCCCCTTTGCAGTGGAGTCTGAGACATGGGAGGAACAGGAAGGTCTCCAAAACACTGGCGAAGAGGAGGTTTCTTGGGGCAGTGGCTCTAAGTATGGAGGAGGCAGTGAGCAAAGGCTACTCTTATGGGAATGGTTCCTCTTTCTCCTGAGTGAAGCTCACAGGGACTGGCAATGTTGAGGGCTCCATGTGTAAATAGTAACACATGTGTAAATAGTAGCACAGGCCAAGGCAGTGCCACAGCTGGGACTATAAATTGGTTATCATCCCCTATTGATTCAGCAGTAAGCGTGAAGTGAGTTTTTCAGTGCTCAGTTCCATTCTGTCCTCTGTAGCAAAATAAACAGTTTCAGCTTTCTCTGCCTTCTGTCATAAGAGCTTCACCAGTCTGCCCCACGGCTCTGGCTCCCAGATCAGCACCTGCCTCTTAATGCTGCTTTGTGGTGTTGCTCTGCTGAGAATCCTTCTCTCTCCTTCCAGTCACACGAGGAGACCAACGCCTTGCTGCAGGCGAGAGTGCTGCAAAACGGGAATGCCCAGCAAGACTACCAGCCCTCCAGGTTAGTCCTGGCTTATGGAGGGGAGGGTGGAACAGTCCAGTGGGGCCCGCAAGACTACACGCTCACAAAAGCTCACCCTCAGCATGCTCCCATCTGTCCCAATTCACTTGGGAAACAAATCCATGCTCCAGCACTATGCCGCCTTGGTCTAAATTCTCTTTATACAGCTAATTCCTCTTGTGGTTTGAGGGAGGGATAATTTAATTGTAGAGATGGCCAAGGACTACTTCACCCTGCCCCCTTTTCCTCCCCCTGCTCCTAAGTGGGAGACTGAAAAGTAGGCTGAGAGAAGCTAACATCTATGACTGGATGCTGATAAACAGCTGCCCCAGAATCTAGCCAGGCTCCAACTGCAGGTGCTGTGTGTCTTGCCGTTCAGACTTCAAGTTGCTATTCCCATGCTCCCTGGGAGGCACTACTCCTCCCAGCTCCCATGGCACACACTAGATTGCAAATCATGGATACCAGGTCCCATCACCTCATTCCATCCCACAAGTACATCCCAGTTCTGCTCTTCCTCTCATTTAGGAATGCTTTGTGTCATTACATTGCTGCAGCTGGCTGAGATGTTACATAGGTCCTATCTTTCAAGGAGGAAAGGTCTGTGAATAGTGCTAAACCTCTTTGTCTGCCTCCCTAGATTGCCCAGCTCAAGAACAGAAGACAGCTCTTTCCTCTACAGTCTCCCAGATGACTCCACTCACCAGCTTCTTCAGCCACAAGATGACTGTCCTCACCTTCAAGAGCACTTTGTTGGCCTCCATCATCCAGTGATGGGCAGCAAAGTGGGAGGCCCTAGCCTGGATGCTCGACGGGATCCCCTGTTCCACCAAGGTCAGTGGTCTGGAAAACTCTGTGCTTGCTTCATCTCATCCTTTTAGGCTGATCTTGAAGGGAAATCTCACTGTAGAGCCCTTCTGACAGCTCTGTTGATGCTTGCTTCTGTGGCGCAAGGACAGTTTTAATACTGCATGGAGAGGCGATATTAGAAATTGGGGACTGTAAATTGCCTCAGTCCGTTTTAGAGGACAGATTTCTCATTTCTCCAGAAGCTTGATCTGTATGCTGCTGGAAGGGCATGTACCCACCTCCAGTTGCAGAGACGCTGTCCTTTAGTCCTTCTTAACTTTGCATCTTCCAGACTGCCAGTAAAACAACAAGGTCCCTGAAAAAATATGCAAATCCATCTCCCTAGGACCGGATCCATTGATCCACTCCTCCTGCAGCATGGATCAAACTCATTGTGTGCAAGCATAGGATCAAACTGCCGTGTAGCCAGGACTTTTAGAATGCAGTTCTTCCTCTTTGGTCAGAGTAGCTGTCCTCATAAAGCGAACTGTTGACTAGAAAGCTGCTACAGCATCTCTCATTTCTGTATGCATTGTAATTGTTTCTTGCTCCTCTCCCTTTCAGGAAGCCCTTGCTGCCTAGGCCTAGTGCCAGTTGAAGAGGTAGAAAGACTAGATTGCTGCCAGTCCAGAGGAGATCTCCATCCCCAGAATCCAGTGATCACAACTTTGGGTCAGGACCTACCAAGACATCTGAACAGCAGCCCACCACCACTGAGGCCCTTAGAGACTCATTCTCCCACCAGCTAGGGACCAAGCTGCCTTTTGCAAAAGACTTATTCTAAAGAGAAAAAGAGAATGGGTATTTATTTTTGTATAACAAACACCCCTATTTATATATTTATGCACTTGTATATAGATGTATATGTGCCTTTTATAATGCTATGGAGACAGAAGGCATCCTCAGCAAGGTCCCAGGAGGGCCCAAGAAACAAGGCAGCAGCTCTCTGTGGCACCGGGCTGTTCATCAGAGCACAAGATGGAAACAGCAGCACAAGAGACGTTGGAGGACGCGGGTCCAAAGAGAGCTGCCACCCCCAAGGTCTAGCACCCTCTTGCAGTGAGGGCTTCACGAAAGAGAACGCTGTCAAAAAGGTCTTTTCCTCTTCCCCCCCCCCCCCCCCCCCCCCCCCCCAGGAAGGCATGTCCCAGGAGCGCACTCCTGTGAACGGACTGGAGTTATGCACTCTGCCTAATCAACTTAAACAACCCTTTGCATACACGCCATCTGCAGCTGCGTATCTGTAAAGACAAACCCACGCTTTAACATCTAAAATAAAGGCTTTAGTCTTTTCTGTGGCTGGCTGTATGCTAAATCCACCCACAGAAGGAACCTACTCTTTTTTCCTTTGCAGACGCACAGCAAGCAGGACACCTGGGGAAAGGTGATGTTTTCCTGCAGTTATAGTTTTTCATATAGCCACTCATGAATGTTCTAAATGCTGAGCTCAGGAGGAGAAGAGGGACAGCCACAACCTCTGCCAGTTAAGTGACACAAAACTTCTACTGAGGAGCACAGCTAGAGGAAATTTTCATTTGTCTCCAAGGACAGCTGCATGAGTTTGGTGATGGCAGGGGGAGGCAGACAGACACCCAAATCTCTACAAATTTTGTTTCCTTATCTCCCACCCCCTATCCTGTGATTTTTCCAGCTTCAAAAGCTTTCAGCATCCAGGCCTGTGGATAAGGGTGGTTTATTTTCCCAAAGGAAACAGAGGATGCTCAGCACCTGCACAGGGACCTGCTGAAAAGGCAGGCAGCACAAGCACCATTCACTCGGTTGTGCTGGGGCCAGCAGGGGCAGTTCTTGTGCCTGGCTGGGATCTGGGTGGGTCCTGGATGAACGTGCACCAGACAGAGGGGCAAAGACCAGTGGCAAAAGGCAGGGAGGGGGGAGGAAGAGCAAGAGCAGCTGCAGGTTGTTCCATCTATTCAATTAAAAATTAGCAACCAACCCCAAGCCTCCCTGTGCACCCTCAGAAACTTTGCACTGGAAGAACAGTGCAACACAACCCCTCCACTTTGGGGTTGAAGGAAGTTTTCACAGTAAGACAGGGTAAGTAAGTGCCATACATGTCACACACTGCTACCGTACTGAATGCCAGAGGCAAAAAAGAATGAAACCTGAAAACGTACAGTACCTGGCTTGCTCTCACTCTGATCAGGCAGGTGCAAGCCGGTGGAATTACAGGCTGACTTTGCATTTGCTGTACCCTCCTCGTGCCAGGTATATACCACATCCTGCACTGCAGCGCAGTTTTCCCACTTCTACAGAGCAGAGGCAAATGGGAAGGTCTTTGACTGGCTCCATACCCATGTGAGCACTGTAGGCCCTGAGGAGAAAAGTCCCTTTGCTTTCTCCAAACACATAGCACTTCCCCTCTCTTTTTACCATGAATCTAACTAGCTCAGTTAGCAGAGAACTGCCACTGCTGCTAGGATGTTCAAAAAAATAACAAAACACACCCTTAAGGCAGACCTCTTACCATTTTTGAGTAGTGGCTAGACTTGCCCATGTGAAACTGTGATATCCAGCCTTCAAAAGCCACTCATTTGAAGAACAGACATACACATACACACGCACACACAGAGCATCTGCCCAGTGCAAATCTCTGCAATGGACTGGTAACAGCATTTACTGGTTGTATTTGCACTTTTTTATTCCATATCTGTCACTACAATCATATTTTGATAGGGGAAACGAATATAACACTTTACAACTAAACCCCTGTATAGCCAAAACAATTCATTTCACGCTTGCAGGTATTACTACTGCCACAGTTAACCGTGTCCATTTTTAAGGGACACTTGGACTGTTAGTTACCATTTCCGGTGTAAGAATAGGGAATGATTCAGTTGGTGTCTCAGAGTCCTGTGGTGATGAAGGCTGTAGAAAGAGGGACCCACCTTTTCTACTAAGAAGAGCGAGTTCTTCTCCTAAACACCTATCTTTTCTGCTTAGAAGGTTGATTTCTTCTCTTAGGAGGGCTGTGTCACGAGCCATGTGCTTGAGCTGCAACTCCAGTCTGGCCTTCTCTTTGATATCGGTTGTTCGGGTGCCCTGAAATTCTACTCCCTGTAAGGATGGGAAAAAATAGCTCCTATAAAATATGGGAGAGTGAACGGTGGTAATTTATTTCAAGTGGGAAAGTGAGGCTTTCCAAGAAGCAGGACAGCTTCATGACTTCTCCACTCCTCAGTCAGAACTACTCAGAAGTCGGAGTGAGGGACCATTAACTTAGATTCAGACTGTCACAGGTGGCTGCCTTATTCCCTAATACAGAGCAAAGAAAACACTTTAATTCATTTGGCTGTTCCCATGTAACAAAGGAATAATTTTGACCTGCTGCAAGACGTTTTCTAATTCGAAATGAGTTTGTGTCAGTATTAGAAAGCAGTTAAGCAAGAGATCAGCAGAGAAACTAAGCTATGGCCTACTTCAGGATCAGCTCATCCATCTCCCTTTCTACAAGACCTGGAGCAGCCATTCAGCCCATGCCACGAGGCAATACTTGCCTGAACTGCTGACTGCAGAGCAGGATGGGAGACCAGAGAGCTGGTGAGGAGGGCCAGATCAACCCTCACCCGTTTCCGAACAGTCCCGACCCTGCATGCAGTACAGTGGTTTAAGGCTTACCAGATCATTCTTTAGTGAATCCAGCTTAGTTTCAAGTTGCTGCTTTTCAAGGCAGAAGCGGTCCAGCTGCTGCAGCTTGCTGGTGTTTTCCTTTGTCAGCTTCATTAGCTGCTGCCGCAGGCCTAAGATTCTTTCCTAGAAAGATATAAAAGGTTGAGCCGAGATGAGAGAGGACAAAAAGTGTGAAGTGGGGAAGAAGTGCTAGGCACAACGTAAGTGTCACAGAAGAGAGGTAAACAACAGACTGACCCTGCACACACTACCTGATCCCACAGTACCTTTACTGCAATGTCTTTTTATTATTATTTTTTAATATTGCAAATGCCTAAGTATTTAGGTAAAGCATTTAGGCAAAAGCATGGGAAAGAGAAACGACTAGGTACATGGTACTTCTGTATATGTGCTACATATTAAGCTGGTTCCTACACCTGCCACAAGCCAGCATAGAAGAGGAACAGAAGGCTAGAGCTGTGAGTTTCCACTTTGAGATTTGGCTCTCGTATCCAAATCTAGAGGGAGGAGAGGGGTTCTTTGCCTAGCTACAAACACGGGACAACCAGGAGATCAAGGAACTCCAAATCTGCTTGAACACTCTACTTTCCTGGAAATGGCGTCATGCTGCACAAATATGCAAGGAGCGGCCAGGACAGTTCATTACAAACCTACTGGTGTCCTCGCTGACGTCAGTTAGAAAAGTCTTGAGCCAGATCTAGGTGTGTGCTGTGTTGAAGGATACCAGACTCACTTCCCTAAGCAGTAGTGAATACCCACCGGCAAGGCTAAGCCCAGACCGTGTTGCCAACTGACATGAACAGGAAAAAGTAGAAATCACAAAACGTATTAGATATGTGTATAAAGGTGCTGATGTTTTACTGCTCAGGGGGAAAGAAAAAAAAAAATCTTAAGTCAGTTTAAAACAAGAGGCATGATACTTGCTGAAAGAGAGATTTATCCTCTGGCTGTTTTCTAATTTTTCTCTCTCCATATTTTTAAAAGGACAGACAATGACAGCGTTCTGTAAGGGCAGCATAAGAGCGTTGCCTGCTTCACCTGCCTTAGGCCCCCCTCAGATAGAGACATGCTCCTTTCAGACTGCACAGACTAGCTTCCTCGGCATGAGCCAGGGCTGCCCTGTACTCAAATAGCTCATCACCAAATGTGGTGGGAGGAGGCAGTAGGTGCCGAATGCCAGCTGAAAACCAAAGAAAGCGTTCTGGAAGAACTTCACATAGGGACTGTAGCAGAAGGATGCATTTGAGGAAAGTAAAACAAAAAGGTTGTCAACTACCTCCATGAGAAATAGGATGTGCAGCAGCAAGAGGAGCAGAGGTAGGAACAATGATGGGAAATGGGAGTTGGACATTATGGTTTATTAATGACAGGTGAAAAAAAACCAAATGTGAACATATTCACAGAAGATTTTAGCATAGCTATTCAGCCCCAGGCAAATGAAGCCTTAACAGATCATCATAACACATATACCCTCCTTCTTTTCCAGCTCCTTACCTCCAACTGTTTGAGTTCCTGGAAGTGCACATATTCTTTCTCCATTAGTTGCACTTCCAACTCTTCCACACGTATGTTAACAGAGTGTGCTTGAACTGCTTCCAAATCAACCAACCGGCCAAACTTCTTCATCATTAGATGGTGGCACTTCTCTTCCAGCTCTAACAGAAAGGGCACGGCACAAATGGCAGAACTGTCTTTCACTGGTTACTAAGAATTTCTGCCTTACACCCAGCTTTTTGTCTGAGCTCCCTGGTATTTGCTCTGTAATAAATAATTCACACAAAACCACACAGAGCTCACAACTGAATGTTGCCGTTTGTCTTTGCCCATGACCATGCCTGTGTTGTCACTAAGTCACACTCTAAGCCAGACCTAGTAAGGCACTCCCACACCAAAGGCTAGATAGGGCCTCCACAGCTTTGGTGGTGCTAGACGCATCTTTGGTTTTGGTCCTTGGGAAAGTGTCTCAAATAGGGCTTGTTCCATTCTTCTTATGTTACACAGAGAAGGAAATTGCCAAAAAATCTTATGTGGCTTTGGGGAAAGTACTTTTTTCCTAGCAGTTCTGGTTTACAGCCAGAAATAGCAATCGTGTGTCCTGACTTCCAGTGTCTCATCTCAGTCAACTCTCCTTATACCAAGTTCCCAAATTATTTCACACAGCCTAATGACTGTGCAGTGCTGGAGAGCTACCAGGACTTCATCAAACCAGTCCACTTGATCTGCTCTTTCTGTTTTATTTTCTGCAGTAACCAGCTGTGACATCTGAGTGAGTGTAAAGACAGACATCTGGTGAGTTACCCACACCCAGTGAGGGGCACAGAATAAGCACTAGTATGCTGTGTTGTTCAGAGTCTGTTACTCACGTCGAATCTTTATCTCCATCTCCTTTTTGTCCTGGACAAGCTGCTTATGTTGCTCCTGGGCCTTCTTATAAATCTCTCTTTGCATTATCTTTTCATTATGCAGGTCCACAATTCTCTTCTGCAGATACTCTAAGGACTGGTTGGTAAATACCAAAGCCTGAGAGAAGTCACTGGGCATCTGCCCATTAACCAAGTACTCCACCTGCGAGAAACAGCCATAAGCAAGGCTGACTTGACTTATTAAGGGTGCTGGTGATCTCTCTGGATAACAAAAATGTGAGCATTAGAGAACTAATGAGTGAGGTAATAGTAAGCATGGGCACGACTCTCACATTTTGGGCCAGGGAATCACTACCACTCAGCAAAGCTCAAAAACTACTTAAAAGCTGTGATGACTCTGCATACGAAGCTGTCTACCCTTCTGTAGCACCTGGAACAAAGGGGGAGTGAGGGACTCCCTATCAACTGTCTGTGCTTTTGAATGATCTGGGAGCTGCAGGATTGCATAGTCAGGCCGTAGACTCCTCTGTCTTTATTAGCAACCTTTTAACAAAGGGGGATAGAACAAATGGAGAGAGTTGAGCATGCCTCAGAGGTATATAAGCCAGAACAGGGAGAGACTTATCTTCTCTCTCTGAGGACAAGATTCAGCCCAGAGGAAATAACAGTATTGTCTTGAGTTTTCCTCTTCATTTTCTACTTATCATCCCTGTGCTAACAAACAGCTGTGTAGATGAATGCATTGCATCCAAGCCAGCACTCTTGAATTGGGCATTAGTTTCAATAGTTTGGGGGCTTTTTTGGGTTTTTTTTTTGGAGTGTTTTTTTTTCTGAGAGAATATCAGATCTGGACCTGAAGGAAAATCCCATGCCAAATCTATAAAACACTTGAAGACCATGCAAATTTCAGCAATGGACCAACCTGCCTGTCCTTACCTCTTTTCTGTCAGTATAAGAGTAGAGAAGGAAGAAAAAAAAATCTAGAGGAAATAGCAGCATGAAGTTCAATTAATGGCACTTCACTCCCAGGAGACTATGGTGAATCAAGAACTAAGGGCCCCAAAGAACAGTAACACCATTGTTTAGCTGTACATAGGCCATTCTGCACCTGCAGATGCACAACATCTTGAATTACCTGATGGAGTTTCAAAGGCACAACTACGTATAGATCATTCAGTCTCTGCTGCTTTTCCCACTGAAAGGTCTCCAGTTCCCTCTCTGCAGTGTCCTGACTGGCTTCCACTACTTTTACCTGCAGAAAGACAAATTGTGGACAAACAAAAATCCTGCAGTACTCAAATACATAAGACAGCAAGGTTCTATGTTAGAGTTCCTGATCCAAAGGGAAAGTAGTATAGAAAAAAAAAGCCTTTTTTTTTAACATACTACGATAGATGAGTTTCATAGGCAAACATGAGGGTCACCTACATATTCAAGCAAGATTCTACCCTGAATACCTCTGTACACATGTACATCATAAATGCCTCCTTAGTAGAGAAACCCTGTATGAATCAAGAGACAGCTGCTTTGTTTAGTTTCTAAAACAATTCTAGATCTACAGAGCCTGCAAGATATTTTTTATTGTGTTATGCCTGGAAATGCTTATTGATTCTGCATGAGAAAGAAACAATTCAGACTCAAATGTCAGACCCGAGGGTGAATATGTGGCGGCTGGCACTTAGGAAAGCCTTTAAAAACTAAACAAAAAACATTGTAAGTTAACCATATTTGATGGAACATTTTTGAGCCACAATAAAAGCAAGACTTGCATAATATTATTTGGCAGAACTCTCTCTCTGTCCCGGATAACCCTTCAAAAATTAAGATACTTTTGAATTAATATAAATCAAATGTCTTGATGAATGCAGGAGCTCAAAAAAGCTAAAAGGAAAACTTGCACCAAGTGAGTTTATTCAATGATTACTATGATAAAGAGCAAAAGAAAATAACTAAAACAAAAATAAATAGATGGAAGAATAGCATTTTTATGCATTTATTTTAACCTGCCTTTGTGTTAGGATAAGGATTCTTTATTCTCTCCATCCTCATACACATGCACAGAGGATGGGCCAGGCTACACCAGGTGTTTCATCTGAACCAGAGAATCTAGTTTCTGCTGCTGCGTGGTGGTTAGACAGCTGGGAAAGAACTGGACCTAAAACCTGGATCCAGCCCCATAGCAGCTAGGGTCAGACCATCTTGATTTACCTTTTTCAGGAGGACAGGTGACCCATGTTGAGCTGCCTCCTTCCTTTGTGCTACCACAGATATCTCTACCCAAACTGAGGCCTCTCAAAGTGTTAGGATTTTGTTTTTAAATCTTAGTCAAAAATCACTAGCACAACAGTTCCATTTACTCCATTGTAATGGAGCCAGACGATGCTTGCTGAGAAGAAAACACTACCATACCTTTTTGGCCAAGGCATTATATTTCTTTCTGAGGTTAGCAGCAGCTTTCTTCTCCTCTGTTAAAGCTTTCTCAATGTCTAACCGCTTCTGCCGGAGCTGGATGGTGTTTTGGAAGAGTGCCTCATTGCAGTCTGAGAAGGAAGGAGCCAAAGAATCGCTTAGTTCCACTATGACTGTGCTACAGTTACAGGCTTTAGCTAGTAGCTTCTCCTACTGTGCACATTGCCCAGCGTTCCCCATAATAACACCATGCGCTTGGTTCCCTAGAGCTTTCTCAAACATAAACCACATGGGCCACGTTCCTCCATGAGGGGGTGAGTGTCTTGGATGGATCTTTTTTTCTTTACATTCAGTCAAGACAGTTTGTTTCCAGAAGACTAAATGCATCAAAGCCAGTATTAAAGCCAAGTGCTCCAAAGTTAGCTTTTGTAAGCAATGTAGTCTCAGTAATTAATACGTTACCATATAATCTGCAATTACATGAACATGTAGTTGTTTACCCATAGCACCCTTCATTATAAATGATGAACTTGCTGTAGGGATCATTTATAGCTCTATTTGTAAACAGAGCTATGGTTCATAGGACCTGTTTCATTTGTTTCATGGTAAGGAAGATCTGTGAATTTCTAATGCAGTGATTTAAGTCATATTAATCAAGGCAGCATTATTAACCTAAATCAGTGAGCATAATAAAAAAAGAGTCCAATAAAGGCAGAGCAAATTACACATAAAGAGACAAATATGAAGAGGCTAATGCAACATGTAATTTCCTCATTAAATTAGTAATTTGGACTTTTTTCAATAAAAAGTAAAAATCTCTTCATTTCTTCCCAGTATTTCATTGAAAAAGAAGATGAATGAGGAATTAATCAAAAATTCAATTTGTGAAAATGATGTTAAAATCCAATTTAAGAAAATATGATAAGATAATTTGTTGGTAAGTTCTAACTGGAAATAAAGCAGTGTTGTTACATGGTCATTGGCATATCACTCAAAGATTTTTAAAAAACCAACACCCTAACCTAGTTAAACTGAAACAAAAGAAAGCGGGGAGGTGGGGGAGTGGGGGAGTTGCTTGCCTTTGTTGAATGAATGAAGAGGATTTTGCAAAGTAAAGCTCCTAACTTTTCAGATACCCATGAGAGAGCAGCCTAGCAACAGGCAATTCCTGCATAAATCCACGAGGTGGTAACAAAGAGCTTAATTTAACACCATGGTAGGGTCCCTGCAGAACTTCCCTGAACAGGGATCCAGCTAGGCCAGGCAGCAGGTTTCCAGAGAGCAGCTACAGCCTCGCTGCAGCTCCACTCCCGAGAGGAGCCTTTTCTCTCCAGAAAACAACCGTGAAATGGTGAATGGTTCTTTACACAAAATAATTAATTCTTAGTGCTTAGCTGAGTTTTATTTTTCCGAACTTTTTAATTAGGGTACACTACACTACCAGCGGTTTCATTATCTTCACTGAGATTTCCTGGGGAGAAATGCTGCACTCAGGAGGGGTACACACATTCTGGCCCTTAACGGCATTAATATGCAGTGAATAATGAAAAATCCTGTGTTTGCTTTTTAAACACACAATATTGCCCCATAAGCTAAACAAGTAGTCAACCCAAGGAAATTATGGTTTAGGTACTCTTTGGGCAAACAGAGTCATCAAAGACTTCATCTTCAGATCCAGAATTTTCTTCATCAATCCCCAAGCTGGACTCTTCATCATTCTCCTCTTCATTCTCATCTTCTTCACCTGGAAGAAAAGGACACTACTGCTGGCTTGCAGAATACCCCCAGACCCACTAGCTGTGCATTATGCCAATGTGCTGGTGAGCACAATCCCAATAATCCATGAAAGATCACCCTCGTAATATGTAGATCCAGAGACCTTGTGCCTATTGCATTGATTTGATAAATTCACAGAACGAAAAAAACAAAACGAAATAAAAACTGAAGGGGAGAGATCAGCTAGTAGTGCCAAATGCACAGACACAGGCACATTTTTGGGACTTCCTTCAACAATGTTTCCTCTCTGTAAGTGCTAGGAATTTAAACTTTGTAGGTTTACCATTCTACTACAGAGATTGATCAACCAAGCAAAATACACAGAGGCACAAAACTGTCACAAAAGCATCACTGTTGTCTGCACTTTTTGCTAATCGTGTCCCATTTGAAATCACGAGCCAAGTCAGAGAGAGAGCACAAGTATTTTAGCTCGGTAAGACTGCCTAGCCTTAACAGTTTAAAACCCAGTCACTAAGATAAATGAAATCCTTTCATAGTATGTTTAGTCCTGTGACTAATAGGTGATTGCAGATTAGGTCTATGATCTCTCATTAGTCAATGGATAGATTAAAGGAGAGTGTCATGAATGTGGCAGACTAATCACTTATCCATAGCTCCCATTGGTATAGCATAGGAAGTAGCTATTTAAAGCTTTGCCCCTTCTTCATACCAATTATGAGTCTTCAGTATTGACTTACAGGAAGTAAATTGCAGGAGCTGTCATCAGACCCAATGTAGTCATGTTAGAAACTGAATTACACCATTGTTATCATTCAAAATGGCTGCCACAGAACATGGGTCAGTATATAAACAAATCTGGGTAAGACTGATCTATGGTTTTTTGAACCAAGTTCAGTGCTGCATGTACCCAGGGCTCCCGATAGACTGAGAGACATATACTTGACCACACGGAAGTATGTGTAACAAATCTGTAAAACAAAAAGAACACTATCTCCAACCTGCTTCTCTTCCAACTTCTTTTTTTTCCACGCACTTGACTTTCTTCTTCAGAACCTTGGTCAGAAAATGGGCAAACCCATTGTTTTCTCCAAGGGATGCCTGGAAGTTGGCATAAAGAGCTTTCTCACATTCCTGGAGCTTTACAATCTCACACTTTCTATCCTCCATCTGTGCAAGGTAGCTGTTCAATTTTGACTAAACAAACAGAAAACCTACTTCAGTTAAAAGGTACAACCCACATGTGTGTGTATATAGGATATATCTGTGAAGATCTGGAAATGCAATATTTTACTTTCTCTCTTTAAAATCTGTGCTCCAATCAAGCAAAATCTAGAAGTATGTTCTTAAATTTAAGTACATGATTTGTCACTGATTCCACATCATTAAGTGCCTATTAAAATACAGCTGTTAAGACTATGAAAAGAGTAACTATTGGAAGTTAAAAGCAACTATCCTAGGTTGATCATCAAGAGTTTCTTTTTTCCCCAAGTTTAGCACTAGGTGCTGGATTAGTGCTAAAATGAAGCAAAGAGATGCCACCATTTACTTTATGGCTTGCTTTTGTTTCAAGCCATGCATTAGTGGTACTGTTAAATCCAGAGACACACAGCTTACTTACTTGCATAGCCTCCTGCTCACTGCTGAGGGTGTTAACACGCCCCTGGAGAAGGTTCTCATGTTTCTCAAGGTTCTTCAGGATAAGCAGCTCTTCATACAATGTGATGTAGCGCAGGTCAGCAATTTTCATCTGCACATCCAGCTTCAGTTTCTTGTGCCTGAGAAAGCGAAGTTCAGCATCAAAGTTGATCACCAGTGCGTTGATCTGGAGCATATAAGAGAGGCAAATGAGGAACAGAGAAAGTATTAGGAGTGGAGCTAAACATGTAAAGCTAGAGAAAGGAGCAGAAGGGAAAAATTCTCTCTGCCGAATCAACAACTTGCCCATGCTATTTACTATGGATTACTGGAGCGCTTAGAAAGACAAAGTTAACCCCAAATGTGTCTTCGTTCTCAGCACAATAGTAAAAGAATCACCAGGGCTTCACAGGAATGTTTCACTGCATCCCACTCCACTCCAGAAGTATTTTACTCTTCAGAGAATGTTTTACAGTAGCCTGAAGTAGTTTATATAACAATCCCAGATGTAGCAATAAATACATGTCTTCTGCCTTGACAGACTTCTTTCAGAATACTTGCCAGCTTTTCTATTAGACATTTATAGTTAAATCAGTACTAGCAGCTGTCAACATTAACTTATACATATGTGATGGTCACAGCAGCATTTGATTATTCTCTCAAAACCTTCACACACATGAACACAAGGGTGTCTGTGTTGGGATAGAGCAAAGAGTCAATGGCCAATAGCAAAGTTAGAGAAAAAATGATAAGAGATGGAGCAAACAAGTGAACAAGTGGTACACCCCTGGCACGCTCCTCTCTGTAGCCTCCTAAACTCTAACTTAGGGACATCCTGAGCTTGACGTGGTATAGAATCATAGAATTGTTCTGGTTGGAAGAGACCTCCAAGATCATTGGGTCCAACTATTAACCTATCACTACCAAGTCCACCACTAAATCATATCCCTTAGGGCCTCATCTAAACGTCTTTTGAATACCTCCAGGGATGGTGACTCCGCCACCTCCCTGGGCAGCCTGTACCAATGCCCGACAACCCTTTCAGTGAAGAAGTTTTTACGAATGTCCAATCTAAACCTCCCCTGGCGCAACTTGAGGCCGTTTCCTCTTGTTCTGTTGTCTGTTACTAGGGAGAAGAGACCGACCCCCATCTCTCTACAACCTCCTTTCAGGGAGTCGTAGAGAGCAATAAGGTCTCCCCTCAGCCTCCTTTCCTCCAGAGTAAACATTCCCAGTTCCCTCAGCCGCTCCTCATAGGACTTGTGTTCTAGACCCTTCACCAGCTTCGTTGCCCTTCTGTGGACACGCTTCAGCACCTCAATGTCTTTCTTGTAGTGAGGGGCCCAAAACTGAACACAGGACTCGAGGTGCGGCCTCACCAGGGCCGAGTACAGGGGCCTGTAGGTCACCGACGTGACATACGGTATGTTTGTGTTCAACTGCTTTGAATGGATTTTTCTTCCAGACTTTATAAAATTGTAGCTTCCCCCACATCATAACACTGAGTTCCAAAGCTTAGTTATTGTTGAATAGAAAAACTATTTCCATTTCCATGTTTCAAGCTTTCTACATGAAAGCATGTTTCAAGCTTGTTCTACATTTTATCACCTCTGCTAAAACCCTTTCAGTTGCTCCTTTTCCAGATGCTTTATCCATTAGATGTGCCTTTTAAAGAAGCTTTTCCATGACTAAGAGTTTTGGTTACTCTCTTTTGTACCTTTTCTAATTCTACAAAATCATTTTTGAGACCAAAGGGTCAGGACTACTGTTATTTAAGAGCTGAGAACATCATGAATCTACAAAGTTGTAGTGATGCTTCTTTTTTTCCCCTTTGTCACTTTTCAAGTAATTTCTAACACTTTACTTGTCTTTTTTGGCCACTAAGCTCATGGTTTCATAGAGCAATCAATAAGAAGCCTAAGATCTGTTTTTCAAGTGATAGTCAGCAATCAGGTCACAGTTAGGGATTTATACTGATTTACACTGTAAATTTGCACCAGATAGCATTTTCCTGAGCTTCGGAAAGGCAAGAGTAGTTGCAATCCTGAGACAGAAGGAAGGGGTTTTGGTTTTATTTCTGAGGCAGTGGGATTGTTCAATCAGAAAAAAATAACTTTTTATTTCCTACCTTTTTTATCAAGGTCTCCTGCAAGTATAGGTTTTTTATCTTCTCCCTCTTTAAAATTTCCAATTCCATTTCCGTTGGCTCTGCCTTCTCAATCTCAAAAACTTTTTGTTGCTCTATGACCACAGATGATGTCGTTTTCATCAGGTGTGCACCTGCAGCCTGTGCCATGGGGTCAATCTCTTTAATGGAAGGAGCTCGAAGAAACCCATGCCTAAATGCATGAGATGAGGGAGACCCATCCACTTGTTCCTGGATCTTTGCCTTGGCCTCCTGCTCCTCTTTGAACTTCAGGAGGATGTCACTGTCATACTCAAATTTTTTTTCTGGAACCTCCTCTGGGTGTAATTGAGGGATCAGGGGAAGAGGGAGACGTTCCGATAAATCCAAGGCTGCCTGTATAGATTTCAATTCTTGCACTAAACACTTGATTTCATCAATAATAGAAACCTTGAGATCCCGCAAAGACATAATCTCTTGGTTCATATTCGCTTTGCTCTTATGGATCTGCAAAGGAAAAAACAATCTTAGTAGGATTCCCCCGGAACACTTACATAGTATGTAGTCTTCCCCAACACAAGTAACGGTTAAGAGGCTTGTCATACTGACTTTCCTTCTTTCATACTAGCTTTCTTTTCCGTACCATCTCCACACATTAGCATTTTTAAACATCTGTCTTTCAGTCTGTGATTTTAAAATCTTTGGAACCACCTTTCTTCATCTCCTTCACAGCAAATAGCAAAGGTGTAAGAAGGGAAATGAGGATTCCCCATTCTCTCAGTTCCCGACTTGATTGTGAGTTTCTTGACATGAGACATTGAAGTGGTGCAGAAAGGAGAAAGAGGCTGTGAAAATAAACTGTGGGTTTTAGAGGATTCGACATTTGGGCTGTTTCTCATTAAATACAGAGAGTATCTCAGCTTTGTTATGTGGCCCTCTTTTCAGGCATATAGTACAAATAATACACTAACAAAAAGAAAATCAGATCTCTCTCAGTATTTTGTAAAGCAAGCCAGACAAAAGAAATATACCTGAGAGGACCTTTAATGTACACACTACCAAATGCACAGGTGTACAGAAATCTAGACTTTTTCGACATAGTCATTGAAACAAAGCCATTATCTCATATAACCTCAAAGATACTGGAGCAGTCCTCCCCAAATGTAGGTTCTGGAAGGCATATGAGATTCTTGTCTTTTACATGTGATAGTGAAGCTGAAATCACAACTACTACAGGTGGTTAGAAATGGAATGAGGTTCTGAATTTTCGAAGTATAGCAGATAGCGATATTAAAAGCAAGAAGGTAGCATTTTGTCACATGCTTTTGGATTTCACTAAAGCCACTAGATGTCCAAAACAAATACTCTCCGGGCCTTCCAGCAATCCAGAGTCCCAAAGTCAACTCAGAAAACTTTGGCATCAACTGAGTATTTTTTCTCCAACTCGAGATGAACATCCACTAATCCGAAAAGTGACACTATTTGTAACAACAAAACTTATTTGTAACAAGTTGTTTGCATCTTGCTTGGCCTGTAGGCAGGCCTCAGTAATAATTCTATATTCAGTGTTCAGTAATAATAATTCTGTTCAACATCATTAATTATCTGGATGATGGGGCAAAGTGTACCTTCAGCGAGCGTGCTGATAATGAAAAACTGGGAGGAGTGGCTGATACACTGGAGGGTTGTGCTGCTGTCCAGAAGGGCAGGCTGAAGAGATGGGCTGACAGCAACCTCATGAAGTTCAACAAGTGGAAGTGCAAAGTCCTGCATCTGAGGAGGAACAACCCCATGCACCAGTACATGCTGGGGGCTGACCAGCTGGAAAGCAGTTTTGCAGAGAAGAACCTGGGGGCCACCAAACGGCCCATGACCCAGCAATGTGCCCTTGTGGCGAAGAGGGCTAACAGTATCCTGGGCTGCATTAGGGAGTGTTGCCACAGGTCAAAGGAGTTGATCCTTCCTCAGCGCTGGCGAGGTCACACCTGGAGTGCTGTGTCCAGTTCTGGGCTCCCCAGCACGAGAGAGAGATGGCACTACTGGAGACAGTCCAGTGAAGAGCCACTAAGATGATTAGGGGCCTGAAGCATCTCTCATATAAGGAAAGGCTGAGAGAGCTGGGACTGTTCAGCCTGGAGAAGAGAAGGCTCAGAGGGGGAATCTCATCTTCTTCACCTGAAGAGAGGGTGCAAAAAAGATGGAGCCAGGCTCTTTTCAGTGGTGCCCAGTTACTGGCAAGAGGAGATGGGCACAAACTGAAACACAGGAGGTATCCTCTGAACATCAGGAAATCACTTTTACTGTGAGGGTGACCGAGCACTGGCACAGATTGCCCAGTGAGGTTGTGGGGTCTCCATCCTTGGAGATATTAAAAACCCATCTGGACACGTTCCTGGGCAACCTGCTCTAGATGGCCCTGCTTGAGGAGAGAGTTTGGACTAGATTACCATCAGAAGTGTCTTCCAACTTCAATCATTCTGTGATAAGGAGACGTTGTATTAATCTACTCTTTTCACATGAAATAATAATCAAATGTGATCTAACATTAATATATTTGGCAGGAACTTCTCTGAACTTTATAAACAAAACCAACCCTATACACCAGCCACCTGAAGTAACTAGAATTCCTCATCTGTATAAACCCGGAATTTACAACAAGAACTATTCTGTTTGTTTGTATTGGCTTGTCCTACTGAGTTAGGTTAATCACTGGGTATCCAGTAACATCAGCACCACAATGAAGTACTGGAGCCCAAGCATGAGATTAAAATGATCCAATAAATCCCCTGAGACTGTAGCATTGCTTCTGTAATGCTTAGACCTTGCTATCAAGGCGACCCAGCCTAGAGGGTGCCTGATAATAGGCAACAAGTTCATGAGGATAAGACTGGAGAAGATTCAGGGCCACTGAGAGTATAACTTACACTTTGCCAAAGATAAACCATGCAGTGAAGAGGCTCCTCTGTCAATAAGTAGGGCAAGAAATAAGCCTTCCTACCAAAAAGCAACTAGACAGTTCCAAGTTTAATAGATATATTTCTTCATTATTCTTTTAGCTAAAAAAATCAGTCACTTTTGCACTCCAGCCCAATAAAATGAAAAACAGTTCCTATGAGAAGAAGGATGGGGGAAAGAAGTCACAAGGAAAGCAACAAAGATGCCACACAACATTTGAGCTTCTTGTGTCTTTGTGGTTAAAAGATGTGTGGTAGCTGTAGCAGTCCTATCACAGAAAGGTGGCTCCAAAAGACCTGGTTTCTCAGGAAGATTCCAATGCTTAGTATCCAGCAGCAGTGACTGCCAAAGTGCAAATATGGAGAGGCCACACTAGAAACACCTGTCCTTGCTCACATGCCTGGGTTTGTAAAGATATTTCACAGCAGGGGTTATTTAGCTCAGTGTTTTAAGGAAAGCACACCAGTTACTAGATGGTAAGACTTTTTGAAGAATTCAAGAAGATACATATTCCTGCTGAAGTACTAGAAAAGGTAAATTCTCTTTCTCATTTAAAAAAAAGCCAGCTGAGAGTTATCCTGGATTGATTCAGGTTTGAGTTTGGTGAAGCACTAACAGTTCACAAGAGAAAGGCTGATTTGTAACTAAAGCTGACTCAAAACAGTCTGTCCTTCAAGGCCTCTTCCCACATCCACTTTGATTTCCTTTCAAAAAACTTCTTCAGTGACTAATACACTAACCTCCCTCCCAAAAAGGAAGAAATATACCCATCAATGAATCAGTTTACATACCAACACTTCCAGGGCTGTAAGCTGCGTCACCTTCTTCTCAGGGTTCATACGCTTATGTTCAGGGATTCTGTAGTTAGTGACAGTCTTCAGCTTATAACATCCCATATTCTCCTGTGCTTCTCTGATGTCCTCAACATCCTTGGGATTCTCGTAGTCATCACTAGGTTTGCTCTTGTATCTGGGAGGTACAAAATAAAGCTGAACTTTAAGACAGAAAGCATACAGATGAACAAACAGTCATTTCATACCTTCTGATTTCTGCAGCAAGGCTTGGGACGTGAACCAGGGATCAAGAATCACACACCTCTTTCAGAAACCAATGGCTACTTTGAGAAGAATATCCTTGCACATTTGAACGAAAACGTCAGGTGTTTTGTTTTTTTTTTTTTCCAAAAAACCTCTTATAACATAGCTCTGCCATGGAACAGATTAAACCTCTATACTTGGACTGAGTTCTGGGTTTAGTGAGTACATGCTGCTCTCAGTCTCAGGGAGCCATGTGTCAACACTCCACCAGCCTGCAGCACCGAATACCTGATCCTACTCTATATTGTTAAACACTTAATAACCTTAAAAAGCCCTATAGCCCGACTCTGCATTGGTCCCATTCCCTGATGTTCATCTCCTAATGAAGAATTTCTGTACTTCCGTGAGCATTCAAAGATGTCTTGTCCCCCTTTCTTGCCTCTCAAGATAAAGACCAGCACGGAGCGTGAAGGCATACCACAAACACTCACATAATGGCCATGATGTTAGCACAACTGACCTAACCTAGCAGTTACAGCATCTGCTCTATGCGGTGCTGGTAGGTATAACTGAGAGTTGACTGTAATGGTCTAGGTGTCCTTCAGTCATGATCAATTTAGGCACGTGTTTACTCCCTATCTGAACATGCAGCTACCTAGCTGAGTTAGAGTTTTTTAATATTTTAGAACCACAGAAACTAACTGAAAGATTTTAATGCTCTCTTGAGACTCAGAGATACAGGAAAACTCATCTATTTTAATTACAACCATTGGGAACGTAAAAAAACTAGGCAGAGAGATTATAGTGCCATATGACAGCTAAATAGCATTACTTGACCTCAGACAAGAAGCAGAACTAAAAGGGCACAGAGTCCAATTCAAGACTCACAATTCATCCCACTCTGCCTTCCTCTTCATGATCTTAGCTTTCACCTTGTCAGATTTCTCAACAATTCTTCTGATTCGCTCACGTTTGCTTTCTATATAACGTGTGACTGGCTTTCGGACCTCTGATGTCTTCAGTTTTTCAGCCTCGCCCTCGAAAATTCTGGCATCTGGACCAAAAAATAACCATGTGAAGATGTAAATACCATGCAGCACAGTGCAGTCCCAACTACTGGAAGCCCCCGGGACGATTCCTGTAGAGCTAGTGTCAATCAGCATAGTTCCACTGCAGTGAATGTTCTGAACATGTTCGGGTTCTTTGACTTGACTCTTAGTCACATTCTACCCACGGGTTGACAGACAATTGCTGACATTGACCTAAACATGGAAAACTATGTATGTGTGTTACTATGTACATAGGTACTAAAAAAACCATACCACAGTTATATTTCTTTATCTGTACCTAAAGAAATTATAATTTCTTTATCTTGGACTCAGGAAAACAAACTGAGATGAAAGACAGAAACCATATTACTGATAAGATTTAAATGGTCACCATTAGCCCTATGCATACGCCTTATCTCTCTGACGATCTCCTGTTTTTCTTCTTGTTTCCATGCCTGTTTAAGTACTGTCCCCTCCCATGATGGATGTTTCTTATCTTGGTAGTATTTCTCAGACATTGCTAGAAGTCTGTAGGTGGAAATCTGATGATTGCTTTGAATAGCATGAACAACAACAGTGTCAAATTCCAGTGAGTCCCGAAACCTGAAAAGCCAAAATAGACAAAACTGTCTGATGTCAGTAGGTGCAACCTACCATGTTTCCTTGACCAAAAGGACATAATTATGTAGTTTAGTTATTGCACATACAGTCATTACATGTAAATTCAGAAGTCAGTAAGTAATAGCATGATGACATCTATCTATTGACTTTTCTCCAATCTAGGAATGGAGATGTTCAAGAACAAACATATTAACACCTCTCCCAATAATGACACTTACACCAGGTTCTTCATGAGAACGTCTTTCATCTTCCATTAAGGACTAATTAAAAACATGTTAATTCAAGTCTTTTTCCCAGTCACACACTCTGTGTGCCTAAGGTGTTTTTGTTATTGTGTATTATTTCTATTGTGTATTGATTTTTAGGAATTCATCTTTTGCTATATACTTAGATTTAAGAAAACCAACCCAAAATGCACCTCGCGCTTAAACTTGTGTTCTTGAGAAAGTTAATTTCATAACTTTAAACTGTATAAGGAACATTGCATTAGCCATGACACTCAAATATCTGACAGACATGCAACATGCCTCAAAAACAGGGGTTCATTTCATAAGTTGTTTTTCAAAGTTTCAATAAGAGTTCTTGGTTCTTACTGAACTTACTGGCAAAACCCCAGGCAAACTTAGTCTCAAAAAAACCCCCAGTTTTCTTCATATAGAAGTTAATCAGAAGGAAGATACTTCCTTGATGAGCATATCTGTATTTTTATCAAAGACTCAAAAGGAGTAACTACACCCAAATATCAATATATGCTCTTGTGTACATTCCAAGTGAAATAAGAACAGAATCATAACAGAACATAAGAAATATTGGAGGAAATATGAGGAAATAAAATTTTCCTTGTGGCAGGTACAACTTCGTAAATGATAAGCCCCATGCAAGGTCAGATGGAGAAGTAGAAGAAAAGTGGTACTTACTGATTTTTTAGTTTCTGCAGTCCAATCAAATGTTTCTCATGCTCCCAAGCCAGCTCTTTTTGCACTAACTGGATTCTCTGTGCTGTCTGCCTATCCAGCTCCTCAAAGATCCTATGGTCCATTTCATACTGCTGCAGAAAGACAGAAAACCCAGCATCACATTATTGTGGCTACTAGGTTTTGGTAATAAATATTTTTGCCCAGGTGCCAGAGTTCCATGCACATCAACACAATCCTTTATTTCAGGAGCTACTCAGATCTCCACAGAGAACCACATTTTCCCCATATGCTTCTTAAATGGCACAGATCATCAGCTGTGATTCAGAACTCCCAACAAATTATATATTCATAGAACTATCTTAATCCAAAGGGTTGGACATCTTTGGACCCAAAACATCAGGTAGCAACATTTTAGAAGAAGATGCCTCTAAAGGTAAATGACCCTTATAAAAAACAGATGTACCTCTCTGTGCAGCTGCATGTGCTTGGGCAACTCCTGATTCTTTTGAAGAAGGAAAAGAAACTCATGCCTCAGTGCAATTAACTCCTCTCTTTTCTTGTTTTTTTTTTCTTCAGCTTCCTTCATTATCCGTTCATGCTCCTTTTTCTGCTTGACTTCCTCAATGCTGAAAATACACGAAAAAGGAAATGGTGTTATCTCAATGGAAGAGAGGAAAGATTACAGGTTACGTAACCTTTCAGATTTCCTTGACAGCCTTAAACTCTCAGTGAACTCAATGGCTCTGAAAGTAATTTAGAAAGCAATCATCTTCCTGCATATTTGTACAGTCCTAACATCATGGGTCTTTGACCTTGATCTTGTGTTGTCTCTGTAGTCTCAACTTAAGTTAGTCTCAGAGTACCATATTTAAATTACTACCACAGAGAAGTAGATGAAACGGAGAGAAAGGCTGAAAAAACTATTTGTGTAACAAGGAAATGACCCAAATTTAGGGTGATCAACTTCTCCTTCCTCTTAGGAGGCAAAAAGAAATACATGGTCTGAAGAAAGAGCTAACAACACTTGAAAATCTCTTTCATCATTATTCAAACATCTCTTACTTGTAGGCATTGGGATCCTCAATGTCTTCAGTAGCCTTCTCCTTCTCAAGGCCACTCTGGAATAAAAATGTTGTCTTGCCTTTAAACACGCAATAATAGTTTCAACAGACAATAAAGCTTTTACAAATATTAAGACAGAGCTCCCACTGCCTCTCAGAAAACCAAAAGAAACCTTCATGATCAATATTGCTATACAGGCCTTAAATATCAGATTTTAATGTTTCAAGAACAAAAAGAAATTAAGTTGGTTTACATGTAAAAGAACTAATGGAGCATAGTTCTTAGGGACAGAGAACACAAATCCTATATCCTCCTCTTCAACATTAATCATTATATCATTGCTCGTCCTAACTTCACTCTGGCCCATAACATCTTTGGTTCTCTATCCCCCAAACCCAATTCTCTTATCTCCCCTCACTGCCAGGTTGACAAGAGACAACATATCCTGGGCTAATTCCAAGTTACATGTGTAATTCATCTGGTTTGCTTCTGCTGACTGCATAATGGGTTCACAATTATTAGCTGTGAAGAATGACAGATGGATGGACACTGAAGTCTCACAAGCCTCATTTCCCTAGGCAATCATGCTCTAAAAAAAGAGGGGGGCCTATCACCCTATAGTGAATACAGTCATACTAAATTGATCTGTAATTTAACTCAATTAGTTTCAGAGGATTTGTATTTGATTCTTTAAGAATCTCATTAAGTTTAATGAAGATGGAATTTTTAAAATCTTCCACATGACTTAAAACTAGAATAGATACTTAATGAAGATATACTTTGATAAGGGAAAAACTCTATTAGGATGGTCATTAAGCAATGTTGCTAGCCTGAACAA
Source organism: Phoenicopterus ruber ruber (assembly GCA_009819775.1). Classification (NCBI taxonomy): domain Eukaryota; kingdom Metazoa; phylum Chordata; class Aves; order Phoenicopteriformes; family Phoenicopteridae; genus Phoenicopterus; species Phoenicopterus ruber. The sequence continues at coordinate 93,652,824 of CM020215.1, read as the reverse complement.
TACAAATTGACCATAAAGATCTTTATATAGAGCTACTTACATACTCAAAGTAATAAAACTGTACATATGCTTTATAATTGTATATTAACCACTACTTGTAATACTGGAGCTAGCAAGGCTCTGATATCACAGGTTCCAATCATTCACTTAGTTTAAGAAAATAATTTTGAGTCTATTTGCAGTGCTATATATTCTTGTGATACTGGTAAAGAATTCCAACTAGTCATGAACAATTTAACTAAATGACCAAAATCACAATTTCCTCTCTGTCTCCCTTGTCAAGCATCTTTCAAAATGTAGTTACCAACTAATATTAAAAATATTTAAAAGTTGAATTTGTTTTATGTTGACACTTTCAAGATTTTTAAACTGTACTGAATGTATATCTACTTGAAAATTCATTGTGCATGATAGCACTTCTTTACTCAACAGGTCTCGCTGCTTCTTTCAAGTTATATTTGTTTAATTCAGGCACTCAGATTTTTTTAAAAATTCAATAAAGTCTGAACATTTTCAGTGGGGGAGTTGACACTTATCTATTCTTTGGTATTATCAGTAGAACTGTTATTGAGTTCTACTGTCATCTGTTCAAACATGATAGAGGTGATGAGCTCTACAGTGATTACAGGACACTTGTAAAATGATTACTGCTAATGATGTCCAAGAGCAAAAGAGCAACAGGATCAGCATCATGCTGTGCTATTTTGCAAATTTAAAAAATCCAATTTGTGAATTGTATATGAATGGTACTAGATGCACTGAGAAACTATACATTTGGTATTCTCCAACGTTATTTCTAGAATCCCCATCCAGAGCAGAATCATACTTTACTGGAATTAAATCCAAGACAGGTATTAAGTATGACAAATCCTTGTGGCTCTTTCATGCTAGGAATGTGCATGATTACACATTTGAGTGGGAAAACACTAGTAGAATATTACACGTGAACAACACATACTATGCTTATTTGGAGAAAAACACAAAACATCGAGTAGGAACAATGCAGTCACAGTGCCTGTTTATTAGGGAATGTTTTGCAAGAGCTCTTCTTCCAAATTGTTCAGGAAACCTCAGCTTTTGCTTTGAAAGATCTATGATGCCAAATAAGTGAACTGCATTTTGCCCATCTGCGGTAGTTTCATAGTAAATAGGCCTAATTCAGTGAAAGAGGGTAGCAACTTACCCTAGGAGAGGGGATTTTGGCTTTTAGCTCTTTGTGAACATCCTCTGGAGACAAGATGTTGAAAGTAAAGATGTTTCCATCTCCACCACAGGTAATCAGAAATCTATCATCATAACTAGAACAGATACCCTGGATCTGGCCGTAGTCATTGTCATGTACATTGAAAGACCAGTATTCCTTTAGGGCATTCACTGAGAGGTCTTTATTCTGGAGAGGATAAACACGCAGTGCGCCATTCTGCATCCCACAGAACATCAGTAGTCTGCTGGTACTGTCAAATAATCAACGAGAAACAGTAGTAGCAGGTAACTTGTAACAAGTAAGGCCACAGCTCAAAACATGACACTTGAAAAGAGCTAATCTAGCTTAATAAATGTAGCTTTCCCAACTTTGTAAACTGGGAGCAAAGTATTTGGACCATTTAAAGTACGTGTGATACTACTACAAACTTTTTTCCAGCTAACTGGCTGCTCAGAAATGTTCCAGTACTTGCTGGGTATTGTGGAACTGGTCTCAACCCCGAGTTGGGCAGTGTAATAGTCACCAAGTTCAGAGATAGAAATACATTTTTCCTTCCCTGCTGTCCATCTAGTACAGATGGCGGTGAATGCAGCCAGCTTTAGATTAAAGCCTGAACTAAACCTGCCTCCTTAGATGCAGAACGTGCCTAGCCTTACAGGGAACCCAATACTGCAAGTCTGAAAATAGTTCACCCTTTTCATTCATCCAGTTCACAGAATGTCTTGAGAAGCCTGTATTCTTTGCACAAGAGGGGTGGACTGATCCCACCACATTCTCCTCGAGGGCTAACTGTGTCCTCTGTTTGCTAACTATAAAAAAGAACTGCTGTTCTGGTGATCACAATTTGAAGAGACTTCTAATGGTTCTTCTGGAGTTCTACAAGCTAGGATGTTTGAGTCCTAATCAGTACTTAATTAGAAATCAGACATTTTCATCTTTGAAGGGCTTTTAAAATTATTCTGTCAGACACAGTGCCCAACTGTGCCCATTAGGAATTTTAAGTGAAACTCAGTGCCAGGAAAACCAGAGAGAGTTCCTGCATACTAGAGTTGAGCTACAATTAAAAAGGGACAAAGCAGTGTACCCTTCTCCCTTCCAAGTTCAATTTCATCAAGCTTTATCACAAAGCTATCTGTTACACTACAATGTTTACCAGAAGGAGATTTGGTGGATGGGATTGTTGTCGGTGTCCTCAATAGGAATCACTTCAAAGGGTTCATCTTTCCTGTTTTCAGGGTTGTCTTCATGATCATTTGAGAATTCACAATGATAGAGGAATCCTGAGTCATACCCACCCTGAAGAAGAGAATGACCATAAAGAAATGGTGACAAAAGAACACTGAAGCAGCTCGCCAGGTAAATGCAATTTTCAGAATAATTCTTCCTTTCTTAAGGATCTAGTATAGGTTAGAAAATGTTACTTCCAAACATCTAGAGATCCTATTTACCCACAGAGTAAAATCTGTCATGATCACTGGCATTACAAGCCATCCTACCAATGTTAGGATTGTACCTTTTCTGCTTGTGAGGGAACAGCTTAGTCTTTGTGCCCATTCAGGCATCCCCAAGAAGCGCACCTATTGGAAGTTTACTGAACAATCTGAATTGGAGTGACACTACTAGTTTACTTCACAAAGACCACTGAAACTATCAAGTATGAAGGGAATTCCATGTCCTAGAGATGGCAGGTTTCAGATAATCGGTTTTCTAAGGCACCCAGATATGAAGGAAAGGTTGTCACATCTTGCAATCCCATCAACATGAAATAAAAATTGATTTACCAAGGAAAGCCAAAATTTTCCTGGTGCTGAATAAAACCCACAGAGGATGGGACTGGGCTCCTCTGGTATGTAGAGAGGTGGCAATGGCTCTTCTTCAGGTTCTTCTTCAGGTTCTTCTTCTATCTCCATTCCCATCTCCTGTTGCTGTTTTATCCATTCAAGCTTTGCTTTCTCCTTCTCCTGCTTTTTTTTCTCTCTCAGTGCAATCTCCTCTTCCAACTATTACAACAAGCAGAGAAACACAGAGACATAAAACCAATGCACTCCATGCATTACTGACTGAAGGAGTCTTATAAAGGAAATCTACGGTGGTCCTGGCATTACATATACAGAATATCTAGAGAAATCTCTTTTCCGTCAACTAAGCAGAGATCAACCAGACTTCATGGGAGTCTCCAGTGGAATGGCCCCGTTTCCTTCTTCCGAAGCATTTTAACTCATGGACCTCTGACACAGAAACCATTCTGTGTGAGAAGCAGCCTTCAGCATTTCCTCAGAGAAATTATTCCCAATATTAACCACTATTAGCATACCACTTCTGCAGAGCTCCTAAGCCCTGTCCTCTGCGTGCCCAGGAGAAAGAAAAGCACTGGAAAGCTGAACTCAAATTCCTGAGTTCTAGTGCATCATTTACATAGAGTAAAAGAGAGAAGCTGTAATGGACTTTACTTCTTCTGAACAATGAAGGGAAGACATTTGCAGATTTATAAAACGTTTAAAACTCCTTTTCCATTCAAGCCTACTTTAGCATAAGCAAATATCAAACATTCTCTAAAACAGGATCTTCCTAGGAAGATATTAGATAGCAAATCATAGAGAAAGGTCTGGAAAGGATCTCAAAAGAGCATTCTTTTGCCCAAAAGCAGAATGAGCTAAACCTTAAATATTATTGGGTGATGTTTGTCTGACCTACGCTTTAAAAATTTCCTGTTATGGGGACTCTACAGCCTATGCAAACTATTTCAGTGCTTCACTACCCTTACTGTTAGAAATCTTTCCTTACATCTTATCTAAAACATCCTCATTCATTAATTATTGATTTATTCCCAGAGGAAAAAGAGAGCAATTAATATTCTTTCTCTCTATAGAAACCTTTTGTAATTTCAAAGATTTATAGTGTATCCCAATGATACTCTTTTCTTTTGACTGAAAAAAAAAAAAACCAACAAAACTCCATACACATTCTTTCTATCTTTCTTTACATATGCATACTAGCTTTGTGATCATTCTTGTGTTCTTCCTGTGAGAAAACCACCAAGAAATCTTTCTCCTGAATGCTGACTTCCTCCTAGTTATAACAAGAAATGAGGCTTTGCCTGACACTCAGTAATGCGCCACTCAGAAGACAGAAGCAGTTAATAGAGAAAGCAGAGAAATCACAGGTTAATAATAGAACCAGAGAGATTGTTGGATTGTGGTGGATTGAACATGGGACTGAGAGCCTGCTCACTGGAGCTCTGCTCCTGAGCCTAACACCAGCTTGCTTTTTAATTTCACAAAATTAACTATAGCTGAGAGCTAGCGTAACTCTCTTCCTTTGGCCTTGCCTATCTTCTAAAATGGTAGTTCTCACTCAGAAATAAACCCCACACCTTTAAAGTTATTATGACATTAAAAAAAAAATCAGAAGTATATAACTGCTGAAAAAAAAAATGTTTCATGTTTGCCTCAAAGTGACCACATGGGTGTTTTATGACTGTTCAAAGGAATTTCCTACAGGGCTAACATCAACCACAACAAAAATACTTTTTCTGAGAATTACCAAAATGAAAATATTTTGAGAACTAATGCACTACACTACCTTTCCCTTTTACTAATGCTGTCTTCTAATTCTAATCAAATTGCAAATCATGCTTTCAATGTGATGTATCTTCTATTTGAATAAACAAACAACAACTTGTAATTTCAAATGTTCAAACTCAGCCACAAATGGATTCTACCTGGCCTTCCCCTTCAAGAAGCTTAGCAAAAGTCCTACGATGCAATACAGGGACTAGAAATCTTTTTGCGTAGTTTTGTCCTCTGGCACATGAAGACCATTAAATTCCTCCACAGGAGAGTTCTTTACCTTGATTCGCGATTTAATACTATAAAAATGGAAGTACTGCATCGGCAGGTTTTTTATTTGATAGGTGGACACTGTATCCTGTTCCTCAGGGACAGGGGCAGGAACCTGGAGAACAAAGCCATTCTCACAAAGGATGAGCAGCATGCTCGTCACCTGTACAAAAACACACAAAAAATACAAGTATAGGGCAGATGTATACATGGAATTGGGAGAAATGGGATAAAGTTAGTCAGAAGATGCAGAGGCACAAAGCCAAGCTCCAGTCAGGAGGCATTAACTCTTAACTGTGCTATTATTTAAAAGTACACTTTTAAATGGACATCAGAAATCAGCAAGCTTCTTTTATACTATGTATCCTAGGCAAAGCTAAGGAATTGAAGAAATCCTTGCCACAAACAAACCAGCTCTCATTCTGACACCGGCTAGCTTGGAAGCAGCATGATGATATTTTGGGAGTTTGGTTAAATTAAAGGATGGATCTGGCCCAAAAGTTAGGAGCTAAGGTTTTGGTTTGATAATTGTTTGAAAGTTCGTATGTTTCCATATTAATAAATCCCTTATATCTTCAAGACTGGGCTCAGAATCTTGCCAAATGCAATTTAGCTTTGCATTTTTTTGTTCTTTGCTGGTACCTGCCAGGTCCTTTAAAATGCAAATTTAGGAAGAACAGGCGAGGTGAGGGTAATAATTATTTAGTATTTTGAGATTTTAAAAGGCAAGTCTGTATTTAGTTTCAATTTTCATAAGCTATCTGGAGAATAGAGAGAGGCTTATTTTATCTGACCCATCACTAAAAACGTGCAAAGGGGGGACATTAGAGTTGCAATGGAAACCTTAACTAGGAACGATAGATACATGGTTCCTGTATCTATAAAATCCCAGCCTTACAAATGCATTCATTAAATGTATAGTATTTAATCACCAAGATGCTTTTTTTAAAGAGAAAAAAAGTAGTATAACACTCAGATGCCTGTACTATGTTTAGTAAGTGTTCACATCTAGCAGTGGAGACCTGATACCGGTAGACAAAATTACTCAGGCGGAATCTAACATATCAAAGACATGATGGGTGCTTTTTTAGTAAGTAGGAGTACCTTGTCCTCAAAATGCAACTGATCAAGATCTGTCATTTCCGCCATAAGACAGAGTTCATACCAGTTCATATCACGGTTTTTACCAGTTCCCATGAACAAGCAATAATAGCTGCACTTCGCCACTGTGCACCAGTATAACGTATCTTGCTGGCCACTTCGTCAGCATCTAAATATAATGAACAATCTCCCTTCTAAATAAGAATACTAGATCAACCAAAATTTCAGATGTTACTCTAACTTTATAAAACTTTAAAAATATTAGCAAGATTCTACTTGAATATGTCACTGACACACTTCAAACACAGAGTGTGAATTCCAAAAAGCACCCAAAAGCTTTCTTAATGTGGTTCGAAAGCTTTGCAAAAGCCTGTTTTAATATGGGCAAGAGGCACAGACAATAACACTCAAATAACTCTTCTAACAAAGAAGACTAAGACCTTCCAAAAGCTAAGGTGCAGGCTTGTTTCTTCAAGGCAGGAACTCAAAAAACTGAGCAAAATTTTGTGGTTTGCATGTTTCTGCTCTTTATTATCCAAAGTCCAAAACACATCCGAAGCGACTGAACCAGAGATACCGCTACACAGACCCTGTCATTCTGAATCAGCATGAAGAACAAAGTACCCAAACATCTTTTGCATTATCTATAGAGAACATGGCTAGGGTCATGGATCTTCATATATTTTCATTGGAAGTTCTTTTCAAAATGACATTTTAACACTGTAGGGAAGGAAAGAAAACAAACATGCATTACTCACATGAGAAGGTGGAGACCACTGTAATGCCTGCACAGGCCCAGGGACACAGATGAATCCAATTGGCTCATATTCATCTTCAACAGCAAAAAAGAAAACAGTTTTGTCTTTACTCTGAGAAAAAAAAAAAAACAAAGATGATGACTGAATCAAAGCTGACCAAAAATTCGAAAGACTGTAAGTACTTTATGACATAAACACGTACTTCAAACGTTTTGTGGCTCAACAGGGGGACTTACAAGTGCCTTGGAACTTAGAATTGGATTTCCATGATGATTACAGGGAGGAAATAAAAATCCTGCCCACCTTGCTCCAGGGCCCTGAGTGCGCCCATAGCCCTTAATTGCCCTGATGGGCCTCACCTAGCATCCCCAGCCATGTGCTTTCTGCCCAGTGCCCCAGGAGCTCCTTTAAAGCTCAGGCTAAAGCCTGATTTCTCAGATAAGACAGCACAGGCTGATTTGCCCAGATAACAAGAAAATCCAGAACAGTTGTGCAACATGACGCATGGCAGCTTAAATCCTGCATTAAGTGAAATGCATGGCAATTCAGCTCAAGGAACATGGAACCGCAAATGCACTGATCATGGTTGAAGGCTAGCTTTTAAAAAGAGAGACCACATTGACTGGAAATCATCTCAAAGACTACCAGGCACACTGACAGAGCAACTGGTCGATCCTGTTGTAAGGCCAAGCAGTGCTGGGTAGCAGCTGGAGTACTGCCAAGGTGGTGTACGAACGGACTTGCTTTTACTAATTCCAAGATGCTACTAAACTAATTCCAAAATGAACCAAATCCATTTTCAAAGGGGATTACAGATTTCACACTAAACAGTCCAGTAATTCACAAAATGAATTGTATGAATTGCACAGTTGCATTCCTTCAGAAAACAAATGTGAGTGCAAACAGATCCTTCTCTTCCCCCAGCACTGCAGAGAACTACAAGACGCGATGAACAGCAGTAACAGAAGTATAACTGTGTTGTCAGTAAAGAAACTTTACCTTGTCTCTTTAAATAATCTCTACATTTGTGACTTAATAAATATAACCAGAAGAAGTGATACATACCCCTGTGGCAAGCACGTCTCCATTTCGTTCATATGCCAAGGCTGTAACTGCAGCAGCATGAGGTTTGAAAGCTTGTTTCAGATTTATCTCTGCATTCTCTGTATTGGCCTGTCCTGCAAAAATGGGCAGTCCTTTGGGATCATAAACTTCAATTATGCGGACAACGCCATCTTCAAACCCTGCAGCAATTAGACCTCCTTTAGGATTTACCTTTGAGTGGAAGAATGAAGAAGAAAAATCACAATGTACATCTGAAGCTTAGAATAAGAATCTGTATGGCACATGCTCTGGTGTTAACCTGTAACTCATCTCACATGGAAGAGTTGCTAAAGCACAAAGAATGTTTCATACATGGAAAATGTTTATTCTATCTAATATGCTACTGTAAAGGGAGTGGGAGGGCTGGGGGGTATTTTTTTGTTTGGGCTGTTGGGGTTTTTTTGACTGATAACATGCCATTAGGACTGCAAATGTTAATAAGGATGTGGTTGTAACGTCTGAGGAAGAGGTAATTCATACTGATATACAAATATATCAGTAGCTTCTTTTTAAGGAGAACAGTTGGAACTCAAAAAAGGAATTATTATATTACCCTGAATATAATACTGGGCATGAATGTGGGTATGATTTTTGAAGAGGTGAGGGCACAGACTTGGGTTTATTGTTCAGAAGGGAGCTGGGGGTAACTGTCTTCCCATTATCTGGGGAGATCAGCCCATGATGTCTTATCTCAAAAAGCCCCTCTGTAATAAGCAGATGTACGATAGCATTGCTCAGTAAATGATCAAGGGAAGTCACTCATGGACCTCAAATTTATGGCTCTGCATTTGACTCCCTCCATTAAGTCCATGTCTGTCTTCTAGTAGGGAGCCAGAACTCCAGATGTGGCCTCCCCAGTGCTGAGTAAAGAGGAAGGATCACCTCCATCAACCAGATGGTAACGCCCTTCCTAATGCACCCCAGGATGCTGTTGGACTTCTTCAGGTGCATTGCTGGTTCATGGTCAGCTTGGTGTCTGCCAGGATCCCAAGATACTTCTCTGCAGAACTGCTTTCCAGCTGGTGGGTCCCCAGGCAGTACTGGTGCCTGGGGTTATTCCTACCCAGATGCAGGACTTTGCATTTTCCCTTGTTGAATTTCATGAGATTCTCCTCAGCCCAATTTTCCAGCCTGTTCAGATCCCCCTGAATGGCAGCACAACCCTGTAGAGTACCAGCCACTCCTCTCAGTTTTGTATCATCTGCGAATTCGCTGAGGGTACACTCTGTCCCAGTGTCAAGGCCATTAATGAAGAATATTGGCTCCTGTAATGACCCCTAGGGTACACCACTACAGACTTGCCTCTAACTGGACTTTGTGCTGCTGATCACTATTCCCAGGGGCCCAGCCATTTAGGCAGTTTTAAACCCATGTCACTGTTCACTTATCTAACCTGTACGTTGCTAGCTTGCCTATGAGGATATTATGGTATACAGATGCTTCAAAGTACGTTGGATGAAATTTTCTTAGATTAATAGCACCTATTTTATATTTTCAAATACATTTGAGCACCTTAAGCTATGTGTAAGTGTCTAATGGGATTTTAAATGCAGGTAGGTAGACTAAATAGCCTTGATTTTTCAGATTGTGTTTAGTACCAGCTTTTGTAAAACTGAAATGAGTCAGTTTTGTAATGCTGTACACTTTATTGTGGCTATTAGCTTACCACTTGAATATATAGATCATCACCTAACAGAGGCCCTGAAAGTCTGCATGGCCAGAATTATAGCTGTAAGAGCACTGTCCCAGTGTTACCCTTGCCTTGGAAATTCAAGTAAGCACTTTTCACCATAAATTTGCTTATAATTAACCCACCAGGCTTGCTGTGTTTCCTCAAGAACATAACTAGACACTATTTTAATTGAAATTAGCAAATATGTCTAAAAGTGATAGACTCCACACTCCACAAATGATCAGTTCTGGCAACAGTTTTTTATGATTTATCTCCAAATGTTTGTGGATTGTCTGGGCTGTCATTTCAAAATGTGTTAACTAACTCATGTTAATTGACAATTACTCTGCGTGGGTTAAATAGAAGCTGTTAAGTCTATAAACTAAGACTACTTCCTGGGACTGCACACTGAGATCTGATTTTAAAATCTCAGGAAGACACAAAGTAGGATACCTGATAATCCACAATAAAGTCAAACTGTACACATACTATACACATACATAATACTCCACAAACTTATACGTACATACTATTACAGTAAATTCCACCATGGCCTGACAGTGACTGCTTTAAGATCTTGTATTGTGAGCAACTTTCTTGACGCTAGCAAGCTCATAGGCCCCTTATGAATTTTTGTTAACACACTAGCAAAAACTCACAACACGAGGTGCCCACATCAGTGCTGTTCCTCCTTGTTTAAACTTAATTTCACTCAGTTGACTGTTGCTGATGAAATCATAGATACGCACTGACCCTGTGTGGAAAGGAGACAGTAAGAATTTATTTCTTGCAACATCACTTACATTTTAAGATTTTTGGAGAGATGTCTATTTATTTATAGCTGGATAGAAAGTTACTAATTTTTCCTCTTCAAGTGTCAAACGCCCTTCTGGAAAGACATGACTGATGGTTACAGAGTGCCACAGCTAGCATGGTACTCATGAACAAAACATAAGCTTTCTTCACTCTTTAACTTACAGGCTCCCAAGAGTTGTCAGGGCTGAGGGTTGTAATAAGAAGTTGCATGCTGACCACCATGTGTAATTTTCAAGTAATCACAGAACTGTGGCATACTGTAAGGAAAATCTGTACTGACAACATAGGAAAAGATGATTCGCTACTACTTGGAATTGCCTAGGGAGGAAAATATTTAAATGGATGAAAATGGGAGATTGTCCAAAGAAAAGCCAGTTTCACCAGAGGTGAAATTAACAGATTCATAGACACACATATTGGTCTGCATAAAATTCCATTCCAGCTGGCATATATCCCGTCATTTGCTCAACTGGTAGGAGTTTGTCTTCAGGCTAGAAGAGCGTGTACATTGTATAACACAGACAAATGACAAGATACTGCTGACAAGAATTGAGTTAAAGACCTTGTAGCATTTTCTGAGAATTGCAAATGACATTGTTAATGTTCTGGCCAGTGGTTCTTTCAAAGCATGATAAAGCTAACTGTGAGAGGCCTAAATTGCAATATTTGTATAAGTTAAATAAATATGTCTGTAATTACATGTTAGCTGTTGTTGAGAGCATGGTAACTATTGCATTTTCTAAGAAAGCCACAAATATTAATATTCACAGTGACTTACACAATGCTACAGATGTATGTAATTCCTTACAAAACAAAAATTCCAACACTTATCAATCCAGAGCCTTGAATACAAGTGCTGTTATTCAAACCAAATGTCTCCTCTTTTCAGCCATTCCTTCAGAATGAAAAAATTTACAAAGCTTCCCATTAAAAACTTCTCTCGTTAAAATCCCAGGCTTTAAAGATGAAGCAGCCTTAATGCATTATTTCAAAACATTAATGATTTGTCTTAACTATTAAAGAACTGATCCCAGGAATAACAATTGTCTATAAAGTGACTTTTGACTTTTCAAGAGCAAATACACAACTTCAGTTCAAAACAGAATAGTTCCAAACCAAGCATCATGGCTCTTCAAAAACAATAATCACAGTGGCATGAGAGGAAAGGAATAGTGTACTTACGGTCAAGAGCAGTGGTGGCCAGAAGGTATGTAATGGGAGAGACACTCATGGCTTCGATTCTTCCAGAGTGAAAGGTATACAGGCACTCTGGATCACGGGTCTGCAGTGCAAGACAGAAGAACAGAAATTCTGCTACATTCTGGAGCTGCACTTACAAGGCATTACCAGCCATACCTACAGTGAACCTGAAAAATCTAGACAGGTGCTGTTTGTGTGAACAAAATATGGCATGCGTGAGGTGCCTATATGCAATTTTCCCCTCTTTTTTTTTTTTATTTAAATGTTTGTAAGAAGATCATGAGCAAAATTAGTGTAGGAACATTAAGTTCATTTAAAATTACATCATTTTCTATGTGAAAATAAAGGGGAATGCCTTTCATTAAGTGGTTTCAGGCTTGGAATTAATATTTTTAACAAAGAGCTGTTGGTCTGAAGGCAAAGAAAATGCTCTCAAGCCTAGGGCTTATGCTGCCTGGGAAATTATTTCATCATCCAAGGAATTATAGGTTTTGCTATGCATTTTTTACATTAGTTTTTATAGTAAGCTTTACACATCTTCTATTTACCATAAAATTCTTGGAACATAATTTTACTTGTTGCACAGAACTTTATTCCACTCAAAGGGATTGTTCCCATTTACTTTAATATGTGTGGGAGCAAAAATTAAATGCCCCATTTTAACTGTGTCATCCGTGTCAACTCCATCAGAAACATCTCCAGCAGTAACACTAGTAACCAGTAGGATAAAACATGTGAAGTGCATTTCATCTTCTCCTTGTTTTTCCTAGTTCTTTATGTCATTTAGAGACAACAGTAAGGATTATTTCAAACACCTATCTAGATAGGATATATCCATACTCCTTGAACTCATTTCCTGCATCCATGCAACTTTTATTACCAGTTTATGAGAATAAAACTCCTTTGAGGTAACTTGAATTTGGCAGCCAAAATTCCAGAAATCAAAAATCAAACTACTTTTGATAATCCTGCACAATCATTATAATCAATAACATTATGAAAATAAATTTTAAGAAAAAAAAAACCTGTTTCAATGCTAAAATTTTCAACTGTGCAGCTTCATAAAACACAAACTTCATTGCAGATGCATTCAGTACAGTTAAAGGAAGTTGTTGCAAAGGTATTGAAGAAATTAGAAGAAGAGCAAACTTACCATATTTGAAAAAGTCAAATCCAGCTTCCAGATTGCTCCATTGGTATCCTGAAGAAGAAAAAAACAAAACATGTAACTCGAATATTTTCAAACTCAATTTGGAAATAAAACTGCCCATGGTGACTCCTTAAAAAATTCCTTAATGATTATCATTGTGAAACTGAAATGACTCAATGTGGTGACGTTGGTCCTATCAGATCTATCCATCAGTCCAGGATAACAGAACTTGGACAATACCTTTTGACATTCTCCTGTTCTTATGCAGTTCTGGCTTTGAAAGCCAGAGGTCTCACATGTTACCATACACTAAAAATTAGAACAGAACAGAACAGAACAGAACAGTTGGAAGGGACCTAAAACGATCATCTAGTCAAACCGCCTGACCACATCAGGGCTGACCAAAAGTTAAAGCATGGTATTAAGGGTATTGTCCAAATGCCTCTGAAACACTGACAGGTCTGGGGCACCAACCACCTCTCTAGGAAGCCTGTTCCAGTGTTTGAAAGAAGAAGATTATATATAAGATAAGAAGATTTTATTTTTATATATATATATACACACACACACTGTATAGAAGAAGATTGAATTCTACCAAAAAGAAATGTACTGATTTGTAATGGACTCCTGCTGTTGCTTAACATCACCTCCCTCCTTCTGTGTTTCTCCACAGAGATGTATGTACTTGAGTGCATCTTACCTGAGCATACCAAACAGGCCGTCCACAGTCATGAACTTTTGACATGAAACTCAGACTGGCATTCTTGCCAACATGAAGTTCATTCATAGGCTCCACCTCCAGTAACTCTGCGTCATCCACAGCAGTATCTATTGTCTCAAAGTTCCACACCTTCATGGCGTTGGAACCATAAAAAAAAAAAATGGGGTTTTATAAGGCCAGGTCATGTTTTCAAACACAATTAATATGGAAATTCAAAATTATAAGAAACCAGGGGAGTGTAGATTCTACAGGTAGAGTATGAAACCTGTCACATCTGCCTCGCTGTTTTGAATGTAACCTACAACAGTGGCAATCAGCAACTACTATCTGATACATTTGGGTACAATGCAAAGGATATGTAAAAGTTCTCTGTCCAAATCTGAAACAACAGTAGCTTAAATTCAGCCCTGGCACTGGCAGAGCTATACATGGCAGCCTCAGAACTACAGAGAGTAAATATTTGCCTGCTCTCAGCATTGCTCATGCTGAGGCAGCACAGAAGAAAGAATGGGAAATCTAACACATCCATGTTGTGCTCTGTGGGATAAGGATAAGACACCAGTTGGTACCCTTATAGCCAAGCAAATTTTCCTAATGGGATAATATCAATTTATAAAACACAACAACAAAACAAACAAACAAAAAAAACCACAGAGTGCTTGAAACCCTCCACTATCTGTTTATTATGTGGGTCTTTCACACACCAGCAGAAGATACGTCTTGTCTTCCCTTAAAGAGCAGGCAAACAAGATTACAAAATCATTGATAACTGACATGTAAGATCAGAAACTAATGGTATGGATAAGGAAGCCATTTTGTCCTTAGTTTATAGAATTATATGTTAACTTCAGGATGCCCAATGTCTTTTCTTTTAATTGTTTCTCTATTTCAGCACATGTATCTCTAAGATACTAGTTAATTTCTATGTCATTTTAACATTAATAATCTGAGCATTCAAATAATCAGAAAATTAATTTCAAGTATTGCCATAGTTTATCCTTTGAAATAACACTGAATGTATTAATAGGCCTGAAAATTATAAAGATTAACTAAAACTACACATGGAAAAAATTTTGTTAGAATGCAGGCAAGAACAAAGCTTTTAGAGAATCACTGAAAATTATTTTGATTTATTGGAGTAAAAGGTGATTTATTTACTGCTATTAAATGGAGAACATGTGTGAACACTACCCGATTCAAGCATATACACTGTGGAGATGTGCTCTTATTCTGTTTATTCTAAAAATGCATTCTCAGAAAGCAACTGCACTATAAATTGCCTCCATAAATAAGCTCTGATAAAGAAAACGTAACATTTACCTGCTGACCCCAAATTTGCACACCTAAAGGCAGAGCAAAAGAAAAACTCACCCGAATGAAGCCATCTTTTCCAACAGTGACAAGTTCTCCTTCATCCAGAATTACCTGGCTGACAGGGCCACTGTGACAGGGCTTGTGTCCAGCTCGACAGAGCTCTACTTTAATGAGGCCCCCTTCCCAAAGCAGCAAGTTGCCCCACTCAGTCCCTGAGATAACCTTCAATGCAAATGAAAAGAAGCACATAAGCACCTGTACTTAACCATGCAGAAATATTGGCAAGAATCTGGTTAACATTTGTGGCTTCCTTCCACGAAAGCATTAAATCAATAGCAATGTACAGATATTTGCAAGAGAAGGGTGAGAAGATTCAACTTTTTAGCAATGTGACATAATTTACATGCACTGAAATGGTTAAAATTAGGGCTAACAGTCTTTGTATTTCTTTACCCTAACATTTTCACTACCCCATGAGAGGAGCCTCAGCTCTAAGCCAACAGAGATCTTTTTTCTGGGAATTACAATACTAACCATACTTTTCAATTATTACAAAGCAAGCCAGGTTTTTTGCAAATTAATGTCAATATTAGCTTATCAGAGCAGTGCATTGAGGGTCTAATTCAAATAATTTTGAAGGAAATAGTAACTCTCCAACTTACTCAGTAGACTTTATATCAAAACCTGAGAGGGAACATAAAATCAATTAAACTTTTTCTTACTTACCTTCCCATCAGGCAGCTCCACATAACCTATAATGTCAGTCACTGCTGTTTTTCCAAACCTGCCCAAAGCTCCTTGTAACTTGAGACCAGTGAATGTGAGAGCCATCTTCCAGAACCTGAGTACAGAAAAAACATTGCTCTCTGATACAAGATTTCCTAAACACACTCCTCAGTCCCTCTCAGACATTGTAATAATCTTACACCAGGGATGCCTCTGAGGAAAGGGCTGTTCATTTATTATTCTTTTTCACAGGATACCTTGGGTTTTTCTTTTTAAAATCGGATAAAACTTTGTAATTTCACAAACATTTCCCTATACTACCCCTATGAAAAATCTGGGAAAAGTATTTGGAATGGGCAGAATGAAGATTAAACTACTATTTAAAATCAGTAAGTGTAAAATGCATAGCTACATCTTTCCAGCTACAACCAATACACGTAGTTAGGGATATCTATTTTACTCTTGCTGTCTCCAGTGTATGATGCTCAACTTTGTAAATCCAAGGGACTAAGGTTTTCACTGAATTTCATCCAAGTACACCCATAGACCTGAGCTTCACTATAAAATCTCACTGAGCCAAAGGTTTTATCCTAGAACTTCATAGCTATTTCTATTTGAATATTATATTTTTAGCAGTATAAAACATAACTTTAAATTACTGCATTACAGAAAAATTAACATCTACTGCAATTAGGGATGGTTCACTGTGTGTGCAGGAGACATTACATTTAAGACAGGTTTTGGAAATTGGAATTTGAGACCACATTTGGGTGAAAGGTCATGTTTATGTTATAAAAGCCACGTCAGACTTTATTCATAGTATTTTAGCTCAAAAGAAAGTTTATAAGAGATTTTGTTTTGTCAGATTTCCATAAATAATGTATTCTAAACCACATTTGTTCTGGGTCTAAATAAGCCATCTGCTATTTCAGACCCACCTTGCAACCACACTATAGAGCAAATCTCAGATTTTGATCTGATTCCTCTGTTAAAATTCAAAGAAACTTTAGAAGTGTTATAATTTTAAAGGTATCATTTCTACTACATTAGCGTCCAGGTCATATCTCAAGTGTCTGCTGTATTAACATTGAACACTGGATAAATACAGAACACAAAGCTAATCCCTGTCCCAAAGAGTTTAAAGTTGTGGTTTATTTTTTATGACAAAAGGACCCATGAACTTACCAGAGAAGGGAGTGTATGTCAGCATATCTTTTGTAAGGCTTCCTTGCAGGCTTTCAGTGGTATCAGAGGGTTTCTGATCCATGACTTGGCAACCAGTTCTAATGGCTGCCCAAACAGCAGATGAGTTCAAGAAATCACATATAGAAAGCCCAGAAGGCGCAGGAGGCATATATGCTATGTTACCAGCTAGAAGACATGTATATATAAATATTTGTTATTAATTCTCCCCGATGCTTGTTGAAATTACAAGAATGGAGCCAGTGGTACCAACATTCAACATCAAGCATCATCCTTTTTGCACAGCAAAGGTGTTAAAAGACTTGGCTGACTGGCTGAAGGACTTGAACTTTCTCATTTTTGTAATTGTAATGGCCAGGTAAAATAGCATTCCTCATTGGTCCATGTTTGCTAATGATACAGTCCTGTTTGTCATCTTCTACATGTTATGAATTTAGAGGTGATATGTATTAATCCTCAGCAGTAAACCTACCTGATGTGTCCCGCTCCAGATGTAGTTAGTTGCTCTTCATTATCAGCAGAAAATGTGACCTTGTAAACATCCTGTGAAAAAGCTTTTGACCTCAACACAACCTTTTCTTGTTTCCAGTCCCAGATAGTCAGCATGTAGTCAGGGCTGCTCCCAACACTGGCCAGCAAAGTGCCAGCATCGTTGAAATCACCAAAAACATAGGCTTTCTCTGTTCCACCTGAAGAAACATACAAGCCCCAATACACACACATACAGAAAAGAGGAAGAAACAATCAGAAAATCTACTTAGAAGGAGCTCAACTTTCACTGCAATTATTGTTTTCACTAGGTAATAGCTCTCAGTTGGCTATTTCTACTAAATAAAAGTTTCCTCCCATATAATAATGAAAAAGCTTGAAGCCACTGTTTTCTATTTTGCTGTGAAGGACCAAAAGGTTGTATTTTCTTCTAAACTTCTAAAGTGACCCACTACTCCATCTGCTGGGATCTATAAACACTGGCCCATTTGTGTAAAATGAAAATAGAACTTTTCACACTACCTCGCAGTATTCTGTAGGTCCTCAGTGAAGGATAATCGTAGATGATGAGGTTTGGCTTCTTTCCTTTTTCTCCTACTGCAAAGTACTGCTTAGTAGGGTGTGCCTTGAAAAAGCAAAAGTCCCGTTGCATGCTGTAATGACACCTTTGTCTCTATCCTGCTAGTTATTGAGTTACTGTATTTACTCACTCATTAGTCAAAAGATATTGCCATAAATACCAGGTTGCATTTTTCTGTGTGTTTATTCTGAACAACTGCCAATCTATTGCTCAATATCAGAATGAAGCTACTATGCACACAAAACGGTAAAACCATTATGCACACAAAATAGTATATTGCACGTATAATGCAGAACCATGACAAACTGTGAAATAATTTGCTTTATCATGTGTTCTTTTACTATTCCTACCTCACTCAACCCACTAGCTGATCCTTCCATGAGCAACATTTGTGTCAGGAGCCATCTACCTTAGCAGACACCTGCAGAAAAGCCATCCTGAATGACATTGTTCTGAAGACATAAGGATGTACCACAATTCCCCAGAAAAGGCTGCTTACAATGGAGCAGAACAGTCCGAGGCTGGTGTTCTGAAAGCCTTGATCATGTGGAACACAACTGAGAGATGGCAGAGCCCTTCACAGGGTAAGGTGCTTGAAATCTAGAGGAAGCATTTGAGAATCCAAGCTCTTGGTAGGAGCTTACTAGAGTGAAACCAGATACTCTTTCTCTTCATTTATCTAGGAATTTGATTTTCTAAATTTTAACTGCAGGCAAAACACTATACTAATATCAGCTGTGACTAGGAGAGATGAGTGTTCAAAAAAAAAGAAAAAGGTGATATGAGCCAAAATATTTAAATAAGAATGTAATAGTTCTAAAAATTAATCCCAGCTGGCACCTGTCAGTCCTTTAAGGTACCTGAGCCTGGGACTTGGGTATGCAGATATTTGTCCTCTGCCAATTATGTTGACAGGCTGAATAGCCCAGGCTGCATGGTCCACACATCCCCCTAATCAATACCATACTTTCTTACATATATCCATGTGCAGCTGTAGAAATCTCCCATCAGACAACCAAGTGAACATTTCGCTTCTAGAAAGGGACTAACATCCTAAAACACGAAACAAAAGCCATACCGTAATAAACCCAATTCCACCACCACTGCTGCTCCGGAGATAACTTTGAGATTTAGTTTTCAGGTCCAGGAGCACCACTTGGTTGCCTGCTATATACAGCAGTGTTTGGCTATCCATCAGCAGCAGGTTTACACTTCTGGTGCAGTCATATCCAAAAGAATGTCTGGGAACAGTTCAATAAGGAAAAGATTTGACACTGGCTTTCTAGAAAAGTTTACTAAGTGGATAGAAACACTTAAACAAAAACTGAAATGGGAATACTGAATCTGGTGACTGATGGTAGGAGATAGTTTTGGTCAGTATACAGTGAAGGTAAAATATATCAAGCCTCTATAACTGAGTGGAAAGCACAAGTGAAGATGTTCTAAAGTTCATATTCCATCCTTTCATCTCCACTACAGGGCACACCTCTTGCTTCCACTGGATCCTTTGGGGCTGCAAGGAATTCATATTCTATTGGTGTTCTCTTTTCAAACAAAATGAAAGAGATGTGCATCAGATTAGTAGGAACTGTTCTACAGACAAGAGATCAAACCAAGGAAGTTCTCAAGCTCACTTCTTAAGTGTTTACAGGCAGATGTAGAGAAGGGAAAATCCAGTCTTCACTAGCAATTTGGCTATATCTGCAGAGAAAAACACCAGCCCTTGTGAAAGTCACCTATCATATCCTACTTGACCATACCTAGCAAAGTCGAGCAATTTGTAGCTCTTAATTGATGGGCATCACTTCATTCTACCAGTTTAGGTCTTCTGAGCACCAGGTGTGGTGGGTTGATCTTGGCTGGACACCAGGTGCCCACCAAGTTGGTCTGTCACTCCCCTCCTCAGCTGAACAGGGGAGAGAAAATATAATGAAAGGCTCATGGGTCAATATAAGGACAGGCAGAGATCATTCACCAATTACCATCACGGGCAAAACAGACTTGACTTGGGGAAATTAATTTAATGTATTGCCAATTAGAAATCAGAGTAGGGTAATGAGAAATAAAAACCAAATCTTAAAACACCTTCCCTGCACTCTCACTTCTTCCCAGGCTCAACATCATTCCCCATTTTCTCTACCTCCTCCCCCCCGACTGGTGCAGGGGGACGGGGAATGGGGGTTGCGGTCAGTTCATCACACGTTGTCTCTGCCACCCCTTCCTCCTCAGGGAGAGGACTCCTCACACTCTTCCCCTGCTCCAGCATGGGTCTCTTCCATGGGGTGCAGTCCTTCAGGAACAGACTGCTCCAGTATTGGGTCTCCCGCAGGGTCACAAGTCCTGCCAGCAAACCTGCTCCAGTGTGGGCTCCTCTCTCCAAGGGGCCACAGGTCCTCCCAGGAGCTTGCTCCAGTGCAGGCTCCCACGGGGTCACAGCCTCCTTCAGGCATCCACCTGCTCTGGCATGGGGTCCTCCACGGGCTGCAGGTGGATATTTGCTCCATCATGGACCTCCATGGGCTGCAGGGGGA
Source organism: Phoenicopterus ruber ruber (assembly GCA_009819775.1). Taxonomy (NCBI): domain Eukaryota; kingdom Metazoa; phylum Chordata; class Aves; order Phoenicopteriformes; family Phoenicopteridae; genus Phoenicopterus; species Phoenicopterus ruber. The sequence goes on along the minus strand of CM020215.1, from coordinate 93,632,416 downwards.
CAGCCTGCCTCACCATGGTCTTCATCACGGGCTGCAGGGGAATCTCTGCTCTGGCACCTGGAGCACCTCCTCCCCCTCCTTCTTCACTGACCTTGGTGTCTGCAGAGTTGTTGCTCTCACATATTCTCACTCATCTCTCTGCTGCAATTTTTTTTCCCCTCTTCTTAAATATGTTATCACAGAGGCACAACCACCATCACATCAGATTGGCTCAGCCTTGGCCAGTGGCGGGCCTGTCTTGGAGCCGGCTGGCATTGGCTGTATCGGACATGGGGGAAGCTTCTAGCAGCTTCTCACAGAAGCCACCCCTGTAGCCCCCCCGCTACCAAAACCTTGCCACGTAAACCCAATACACCAGGCTACAAATCTACCTCATTTCTTCCCCACTTCTCCCTTAGCAGTTTTGTGAGGAAGTATGAGGTACACAGCTGCTTTTCTCCTGCCCTCTCCTCAGCTTCTAGGGGAACACCAGTGTGTCTACACAGAAAGGGAGAGCTTTGCAGGGGATATACTTACACTAGTCTTCCGCCTGGTCACATTAACTTGGCCGTGATCTAGTTCTGCAAGGGTACTTATGACAGTAAGTGTTATGCCCAGTAAGAAATATTTATGAGGTCAAAACAACATTTAAGATTAAATTCACCCAGAGCCATAACTGGTCAGGATTCTTATCTGTGTCTCAACCAAAGGTATCCCACTAATGCCACATAGGCCACTCCAAATTAGACAAGTAGAATTTTAAGAACATATATTAAATATCCTTAGCTTTAAATTTGCACAGCCTCAACAGAAAGGATACTTAAAAGTAAGAAGGTTAATTGGTATCCCAGAGTCTTCAGTGACAAATGGCCGTGAATATATTTCTTCATAGTTATAGAAGAAAGTTTCAGAGATTTTCTTTTCTACCTTCTCAGGCCTTTTTTGTGTCTCCAAGGGTACTTCACTGTTATCTTGCTCTTTCAAATCACCTTCTGCATCTCAGAAGTAGGAACATAAAGGAAATTTATATTCACCATAAATTTTAGGCTCCTTGCTGATATTTGCACCTAACTGCAAAAGGGAAGGATTCACACATTCCTCGCCTCCCTCAACAGAGTAATAGGCACTCCATAGCTCAAAACAGGGTACCATGTCTTAGTAACAACTTGTCCTGGAACAGTCTGTAACAAGTGCTCCCTCAGGCTTTTAAAAACTCTACTGTGAATACACAAAATTGAAGAATTTAAAGAAGAAAAATTTTGAGACTGTTTTAAACACATTGATTTTAAAGCTCAAGACCTACCAAAGTAGTTTAGTTCAGCTTTGCTTGGTGTTTAGGTCTCAGCTTTAGAAACCAAAAAATTTGAAGTGTCTCTTTCCAGTAGCTATTGGACACACATCATCATTACACAAAACAATTAGTAAAAACTCCTACAACAGGTCACCAGAAGACACCATTGTCCTCAAAAAGGCATACTGCTAATGTAGTTCTTCGCTGGACTGCAATGCAGAATACTGTCAACTTGACTTCCAACTAGTCATAAGCACTTGTTACAAGTACTTTTCAGTTTGATACCTCAGAACAAATCCCCATTACCTATTTTGTAAGCTGTTAACCCTGTCTTGATTTTTTTCTCTCCTAGGTGTTCTATGAAAAACAACCAACAAAGAGGTCGGAGACCAGCTATGGGAAAGAGCAAAGTAAAGTACACAAGATAAGCCTTGTAAAGTACACAAGGGAGCAGAGAAACTCAATCACTGTAACTTGATGGCACTGGTCTGAGATGCTGTTCATAACAGTAACAGCGAAAAAATGAAAACTAGAAAGTAGTGGGCTTTTTAAGTTCAGGCCAACATCTCCTCAGTGGAAAGCAGTACTCACCAACACTCTCAGTGCCTGATTCCACTTGCTCCACTTCTTCCTCCTGCTCCTCTGCAGTTGCTGTTTCCTTTGGAAGACTAGTTTTGCTTTCTTCTGCAAAGGACAATTGGGGTTACTCTCTTAGGTATGAATTCTTTTGACTAATTTGCTCATACATGTCATCTTAAACAAACATATAGTTCTGTAGTAGTAAAAAAAAAATCCCTTCTGTCCAACAGTGGACTTTCTGCTGTTTATCATTAAGTGTAGGGAGAAGTTTGTTTTCAAAAAAACCCATATTTTAAGACTTAGGGGAAGGAAAGAAACACATCCTATAACAGGAAAAAGGTATAATAGGAAGGTCAAACAAACGCCAGAAGTAATGCACGAATATAAGAATCAAAAATCCTTCCAAAGTTCCATAGGAGACTCACTAGTGGGTTTTGTTATCCATGCTACCTAGATCCAGTGTGTTAGATGACATGCAGAACATCTGAAATAGACACTGGACAGGCATTTAAAGATGAAAAAGGTGTTAAAAAGAGAAATACAGGTCTCTGACTGAAAGAAACTGGCAGAGTTAACAAATTGATTGCAGTACTAGCTACAGAGACAGGTCTAAGCAGCAAAAATTTTCAGGGGAGAGACTTTGTGGGCTGAGGGACAGTGGGAACTGCAGACACAGTGGTCAGCCCAGAACTTCACTGGAAGGGGTCATCGTTGACCAGAGTCAAAATGAAATTTGGCTACACTAAGTGCTGCAACTGAAGATGAACACTTACTAGTAACGAAGGGGTGAGTGGTGGAAGAAGCCAGAAGCTACTGTAGGTTCAGTATTGAAATCACTATACAACAGTGGGAAATACTCACGGACATCACTGTGATTTGCCTGTGCATCTTCTGCTGGCTTCTCATCGTCTCCCTCCTGTTCGTTTGGAAAAGATGGCATATCCTCTTTACCTGGTGGTGGTGTAGAGGAACTTTTAGTATTTTTGCCTTCATCTGCCATTTAGACCATTTTCATTTCCTCCCAAATGCTTTGAGATTCCCAAAGATAACATTTGTGTTCTGCCTGTACACTACAAATATGGATAATGCAAAGATATGTCCTAATTTGTAGGGTGAATTCATTGGTTCAGGTTTTAGGACTCCAGGCTCTGTGTACATTGCTATAGAAAGACTAAATATTGCGTAACAGGGGAAGCTGAAGACAGATTTACATGTTTGGGGCTTCTCTTTAATATACTGGGGGGAAATTTGTTTTTGAGACAACAAAGCTACTTCTCCACCTTTCTGGTGGACTTCACAAAAATATCAGGAGATAGACATTCTGAGATCATCTAATATCTTGAATGGAGAAGCAGGAGAGATGAATCTTTAAGAAAAAGGACTTTCTTCAAAACATTCTATATTCATGGAAAGTGAATTAATAAAATTGACACAATTAAAAACACTTTAAATAGCTTAACTAACACTCCCCAGCAATGTTTCAGCTTTCAGACTATCATTTTCAGAGTGCTACAATTTCACTAGTTACCATTGTCCTCTGGAGTGGGAAAGATCCAATTTTTTTCATATAAAAAACAAACACATTGACCATTTATATAAATGTCTCTGAAAGAAGAAAAAAAGCACAAGCATTGTTCTTATTCTAAATTTGTTCTGCCTTTTGATTTCAAACACGGTCTCCATTTCCAAATAAAGCACCTGAAAATGAACATTGGAGCAATTTCGTACAAATACTGCAGCTATAAAATACTATCAGAAATCAGAAAATTCATAAGTTGAATGTAAAGAAACCTAAACATTCAGAATAACAAATACAGGCAGGATGCAAATTAATCTCTTTTTATGGGTAAGCATGACTTTGATACCAAGAAGTCGTCCCTAAAAATGCATTTCCTGTTCCTGGCTTTGGGTCAGAATCCATTTGGGAAAAGATCTTTTGAGACATTTCAGACTTTTCAGGCATTTCAGGAAAGGCAAAGTGTCCAAACATAATGTCGTCCACCAGAAGGGCAGTGAGGGCAAAGAAACATTGTAGACATATCACTCATGTCGTTATATAGTTAACCTGCCCTACTTAGTCTTCATCCAAAGGTTCTGAGTCTCTGCCAGAGTCTGACTTTTCTGCATAATTTCATTTAAGAATTAAAATGAGCCTTTACCCCTCAGGAGTGCTGAGAAAAACTTGAAAATAGACATGCAGAAAGTTTTAAATTCAGAAAACAAATCAAAAGAAAACAATTGCAATATATCTCAATATATTTAAATGAAATTCATGAGTTTTTAATGGGGTAACAGAACTGATATCACTGAAGTTGAAGAAATAGTTACAGACTAGTTGCATAAATATACAGTTGAGTGTTCAGAGACCTGAATTCTAATTCCAGACCTAGTAATGACGTGTACAATTTGTATCAGCCATTTCACCTCTGGCTGTCTCAGTTATCTCTTGTGAAAAATGAGATAATAATACTTACCCATCTTAGCCAAGTGTTTTGATATCCATAGAGAAAAGTGCTATAAAATTTCAAATTATTGTAACTAATTAGTAATCATTTATCTTCCAAAAATTAAGACTATCATAGTTTTCATTATAAATTAATTCATATCTGGAAAATGCTTTAGGCTGAAAGAGGGTATGAACATTTCCGCCTGCGCTGACATCTGGGTTCTAGTTAAAGAAAGCTATTACAATGTTCACTGTGCATATTACTGTGATGGCATTCAAGCACTGGACCAAAACAAATTTTGAATTTAAAGACTCGGAGGAGACTCAAGGAGGGGAACACGTCTACGTTGGTTGCAGATTCTGGATTTCATGGGTTGACTGATCCAGAAAACATTTGTGTAGGTTCACTGTGACAAGGGTACGCACCCCTACCCATGGCAGGGGGGTTGGAAATAGGTGATCTTTAAGGTCCCTTCCAACCCAAATCATTCTATGATTCTATGATCTCTCTGAATGCTGATTTTCTTCTCATGTATATTTTTTCTGACTGTTTTCCTAAATAAGCTAGAATTAAGGCTTTTGATACTGAAAACTGAGATAGCGGCAAGTAGAACTGGTGTGAAGTGAGGAAAAAACCCAAAAAACCCAAACAAGTTGTCAACCAGACATTTTTCCAAACCTTAATTATACATCATGCCTGACCACGACAGTATTATTTTTTTTCCCCTAGTCCTAGTAATTCAAGATACTGATTTGAAACACTATACAGATCCACATCAGTTCCACCATTTAGCTTTCTACGAACTCACTCAGGAGTTTTCTTTGTTTCAGTGGCCAGTACTATAAGCTGTGAATTTCAGCAAAGCTCCAGTTTCTTTCAAATTGCCTTTCTCTTAGCTATGTTCTCAAAAGCCACAGCTCACCTAAGAATGGCGAAATGTGTTCATTTGAGATTTCTCATCTCAGACAATTGTCTCATTTATTCAAAATACAGGATAATTAAATCAAATAGGTGTTTATTTGGTAACACATAAACAAATTCAGAGATGACACCACTTTCTTTGTATTTTGTCATCCTACATTTTCCTCTTTCCAGAAAAAAAAGGTGTTCAAATGTGTAAGCTTCATAAATGCAGTGCTTGCCTTCATAAATCCCATGACTGACATTTCAACTGCATAAAATGCATCAAATTAATGACCAAAATGCAGCCTACAGTTTTACTTCAGAAACTGAACACATCTAGTAGTTATTATTTTAATCTGTCTCTGCCCCACCATTAACTGTGTGACTGTGCTTAAAAGACATCACCTATCTCACCTCAGCTTTTACATCTACAGAAGAGCGATAATCAGTTTTGTCCACTAATTCAGGACATGTAGAAACAGGGAACTATTGCTGCAGAACATAACTGCAGTGCTATTAGTACCAGTAATAAGCAAGAGATTAAAAATTCATCTCTACACTGTGCTACTTCTGCAGGATTTCTTTTTCTGATTCACTCAAAAACATGCAATTTTTTGTAGAAAAGCTTTGGCCACCAGCGGGCTTCGAAAAAAAGTCACTTGTTCTTTCCTTCAGGAGAGATTGTCTTGTGTGTTATTCCTTTACTTGTCTTTATTCCACGTGAAGGAGCTCAGTTCATCCCAGGACTACATTTTGCTTTATTGCTTCCCATCCTGACTCCTCTTAGCACCATACTATGAGCCTTATGGGCTACACTCTGCTGTCTTTCTGGCCTGGGGGTAACACATGCAAGCAGCAGAGTTTTGCAAAACTTACTTTCATTCAAAAAAATTTGAAGTCTTTTAGTGCTTATATACACAAAGGAAAATACCCAAGTAAGTCAGGCATAGCTATCGAGTGTTGTCTGTGTATCATTATCAGTCAGGATTACTACAAAATTAGTAATAAAACTCAGTTTTAGGCAATCAACCCAAAATCCCAAGGAAACAATTTTTCCTAATAGAGAATATTGTTGTCTCTGTTACAACAGCTAGAAGACTTCAGAGCAAGGACAATAACAGAAAATATAAATTCTTACAGCAGTTAAGGTTAAGTATAGAAAATATTACTAGTCAGAGACTGAGACAGCAAGGATAAAGCTACAAAGCAGGATCTAGAAACATCATAAATATCATAGCCCCATTGTCTCTTTCTTTCCCCCCACTGGAGAGAGAAAAGAAGTGGACAGGAGAGCCCTGCTTAGAACCTCACTATTGCTATGTTGCACATATTCAAAATATTTTCCTATAAAATTAGGAGAAATAAAACCTAACTCTAATTTCCAACCCTACAACTAAAGCAGCCCTCTGTATGAATCAGATGCCCTAACTCTGACTCATGCAAGCAAAAGTTTCAAGTGTCTTAAAATCTGCCTTGTCAATAAAGGTTAGTTACCAGGTTTTTATGAAGCAGAAACAGAGAACAGGTGACATCACCACAGTTACTTATTAACTTACAGGATAAAGGAAAATCATAAAAAGGAACACGAGAACAGTGCCACAAATGCAACAAGTAATAAAATTAACTGCCTCACACATGGTAAAGCAAAACCAACAAGTCCCACATTTCAAAATGAAGTACAGGATGGTCCATCTCAGCTGCAGAACATTCATTCCTGTTTCACTTTTCCTAAGATAAGCATCTACATGAGAACAAAGGCTTTTCTTTTCCAAAAGCCTTCGTGTAGGAAGCCTGGTCCCACACAGACTTCAGTGCACAAGGGCGATGGCACCGGCCTTCCACAGAGGTGCAGGCCCAGCACTGCCTCGGCCTGACGCTCTTCCAAGGCCGCCTTCCACCCGGACCCCAGGAAAAGGGCATGGCGAGGCAGAAGCGCCCCGTGACGGACTGTTTTGCGGAGGACAACAAAGGGGCAGGCAGGGGACAACTGGAGCTCCTCAGGGAGAGCAGGGGAGGGAGCCTCTGAGGGGCCATGGGGAGAGTGCCGTAGAGGGGACCCAGGGGGACTCAGCGAGGAGATATACTCCCGCAGTGGGCAGCCGCAGGTGCATGAGGAGCGGGGTGGCTACCGGGGGCAGGTCCATGGGACGCAGGGACACACGGGGGCCTGCGGACCCCCTCGAGGGACGATGCGGGCCCGCGTGGGTCCGGAACGGGCCCTGACCCTCCCCACCACCCCGTACCTGGGGCCGCCTCCATCGCGGCGTTACCGGTTTCCAGGCAACCGCCCCCGCAGCGCGCAGAGCGCTCAGGGAGCTGTAGTTCCAAGGGGGCGGCGCGCGCACGCGCCGACTCGGGGGGCGGGGGGGGGGGGGGGAGTCCGTCCGGTAGCGGCGGGCAGCCGGCACCGGCCGTTACCAGGTATAACGGCCGGGGCGGAGGGGGGTACACCACAGCTCCGGTTCCGCCACAAATTAGAGGGGCTGATGGGTGGGTTTTTCGAAAAGTGACGTCTCTTTTGACCACCGTTGCGATCTTTTCGAAACTCAGCGGGAAAATGAAATTAATTTCCTAAACTTTCTGAGGCTTTCCGCGGTATTTTCAAGCGTTTGTGAAGTACCGGGAAGAAAAGGGTGGGCCCCACCGGTGGTCCCCACCCGCGACATGCTGACTGTTAAAATGAGCCGAGCTGCCCGGCTCCCAGTCGGCCTCCCGCCGCTCCCGGCCTGTGCGGTGCCCCCCAAGGCGCACCAAGTGCTCCCGTGCGCCGGTCAGTTACGGCGCGTTCCCCCAGACGGCAGAGCTGGGGCCAAAACGCGTGTTTGTATCTGTGTCCGTATCTTCCTATACACCTGTCTGCACATTTTTCATACGTAAATATATTTATTTTTGAGCAGTTTCTGAAGCTGTCGGCTGGTATTTTGTCTGGCTCTGCGGCGGAGGGTGCAGGTGCGGAGGAGGGAGGGAAGGAGGCGTACCTGCCGCCGGGAGGGCGGGCGCTGAGGGGTCGCGGAGGGAGGGGACTGCAGCCGGCGGCAGCGCCCGGCCCTGGGACAGGTGCCACGGGAAGGGGAGGGCCTGTGGGCGCGGCGGGTTGGCCCGGCGCGACGTCCTCAGGCGGGCGGAGGAGGCAGCGCCATGACCCCGCGCGGGCGCTGCCGGTGGGCGCTGCTGCTGGCCTGGCTGCCGGCCGGTGAGTGGGGCCGCGCCGGGGCGGCGGCGGGGTCCTGGCCCCCTCCCGGGGCCTCTCCCCGCCCCGGCACACCTGTGCGGCACAGGGGTCCAGGGTCCGGGAAGCGCCCTCGGGTTTCGCCCGGGGTTAACGTGGTGCGGCGTGGGGGGAGCGGCGGCGGCCCCGCGGCGAAGGGAAGGGGCGGCCTGGCTCGGACGAGCGTCGTTCCCCCCTTGGTGTCCTTCCCCGCCGGGCGGAAGAGCGGGGCTCTCCCGAGCTCGGCACGAAAGCCATGCGGAGAGGAGTTTCGTTACCCCAAAGGTGCGGCTAGCTGCTCTCCTAGGAGGAAGTGACCGCCTGCTTCCTGGCAGCCTCCAGTATCGCTCGTGTGCGGCCCGCTTGGTTTGGACCTGAGCGTAGGGTACAAACACGGAGGGGTTCCCCTTTGGCTTGTCGCAAGCGCCCACCCCGCCTTTGCTGCTAGCTCAGCAGCCTCAGCCTCTTTGGGGATCTGGTGTAGCTGGAGTGCTTCCATACCTGCTAGATACATGCTTGTATCAAGTAGGAACTCACCTCCGTGTCCACAGGTGGCCTTCAGCAAGCAGAGTCCTTTCTGCCAAGCTTTGCCTGGTGCCTGACAGCTTCTGATCTCCTGTAGGAAATATAACGATCATTTTGCTTCTTGGATGCCTGGGTCTGTGCTGATGATTTAGCTTTAAATACCAAAGTTCAGTTTTTCACAAGGAACCAGTAAAAGATGCAAAAAAATATGGAGGTATGCTTCTTGATTGTCTTGCTTGACAGCTGTGTTCCTGCATGATGTTCTAGCTAAAACTTGGCTTCACTGACTCTGAAGGTTAGCACCTTCAATGCGAAGCTGTAGGCCTGAGGTGGCCATAACTGACTAGGTTGGTAGTGTCCAGATTAGTTCTTTCTAACCCGGATAAGAAGGATAGCAGCATGCAGTGGAGTAATGCAGTCCAAGTTTAGGAACCGGCCTTAATTTCGTAACTTTTCAGTTTTCTTGGAGGAGGTTGGTATGAACCGTCAGACGTGCAGAGACATCCAACTGTCCTCCGGTGGGAACAGTAGGTTTTAAACCTCTTTAGAAGATAAGGAACTTATCTTCCAACTCTGACTCTTTCGCAGAACAGAGGTAATGAAAAAGGATCCCTTTCATAAAGAGCTTTGGTTTCTGTAAGTGCAAAACATGTAGTGATTTTGAGTATTTTATTCTTGATGGAGAGATGCTGCTGTAGGAAACCCATGGAAAATCTGTTCTGTTTCCATGAGCCTCGACAGGTCAGAATTCGTATGGGAATTCATTTGATTGACAATGAGATCAAGGTTTTGCCAATCTTGAGAGTTTGGATTTGGGGTTGCTTTCTTGTGATTTCCTCCAGTATAATCCTGTGGGTCAGCTATTGTACAATGAAAGCTGAAACAAGATGTGTTGAAGTACAATGCTCTTAAATAAGAGCAACTGTAACTACCTGTCACCAGTCTGGACCTTGCTTTGCTACAGCATTGTAAAAACTAGAGATCCTTGGTTTTGCTAGAGGTTTGCACAGCTGCTGGTATTTCTGCGTTTAAGTGCATGTGTGTATATTTTATTTTTCAGAAAAGCCTTGGACTCAGAGTTTACCCTGGTCCTCTCTGTGTTTGTGTGGTATTTTTAAGGCAAATGAGTTTGCTCTGCCTGTGCTTTGAGTTGGCTGAGCAGGAGTCCATTTCAAACCAGAAACTGAGCAAGTACTGCATTGACAGTATCCTACTGCAGAATTACTTGTTGAGGCAGCATTGCACCTCTGCAGCGTGTTTTGCATCGTGTGGAAACTGGGTGAGCTTGTATTTGCCTGGAACGTACTGTGGAGGTGCAGCCTAAGAGGACACTGAAAGAACGACGCTTGCGGTTGTGGTCCAGATGCTACTACATAGTTCCTTGTTCCCTTGCTCTCAACCTGAAAACACGGAGTAGAGGGAAAGTCTTTGAATATGCAATAAAAATCCAGTGGTGGTTCATGGTGACCCTTTGAGCTGGTACCTTCCAAACCTCCCCCTTTCCTTCTCTCCTTTCCTGCTGTTGTGCTCCCTGGTTAAGAAGCAACTAGCATAGCGCTGCAACCCCTGCCCTGTTCTCCGAGGTGTATTCCAGCAGGGCATCCCGCGCTCGCTCTGCACTGTTTGTATTGCCTTATCGAAGGCAACTGGTGATAACTTTGCTATTGTTAATGACAAGCACAACTTACTGCATTATCAAAGTTTAAATAAGATAGAGATGTCTCTGGAGTGTGGCTAAAATAAAGCGCAGCTCATGAGAAACTTTGTAAAACCTTCCTCAGTGAGTGCGGCTGCTTGGGTAGAAAATGCTGTGGAGGTTGTTGTGGATGAGTTCTAAACATACATAACAATACCTTCATTAGAAAGGTATAAAAGGGTAATCGATGTGTGGTGTTCTGAAGTGGTGATAAAGAGCTCAAGTTTAACTATGATGCTACAGCCCAGAAGTTGTATTGTCTTAATCCTGGTCACCACTAGGCAATATTCTGATGACTGTCTTAGTGAGACTTTGATAAAATTCATCTGGTGTTTATATGAATGGATGGTGCCGCAGAACTTTTCTGGTTAGGGTGGCAAGGCAAGGCAATCCCATCCTGTGTACTTCTGGGCCCAACAAATTATCTCCCCCAGCTCGGAGGGACAGTTTTCCCCACGCAGAAAGAGAGCACCGAGTGATGTGCGACATAATGGCTACTAATAGTTGCTTTGGAGAAAAGAATTCAGTCCCTAAGGCAGGCCAATGCAGCTGGCTCAAGCTGCCTTCTGTCAAGTAAAGATGGGACTCGTGTTCTAACCAGGGTTTGTAACTCTGGATGGCTTCACCAGAGGGGCTGGTGAGGTCCGTAGGTGCAGGTCCTGGACGAGGCCAAGGGAGATGTACTTTGGTGGGCGGTCTGGTGCAGAGTGAAAGTTGTCACGTGAGGTCTGTTCCTGCTGGTTGACTGCCTTCTGTGTTCTCGTTTGCAGGTTGCCTCTCCCTGCTGGTGACAGTGCAGGATGCTGAGCGTTATACCACCTTATTTGCCAGTGTCATCCTCAGGTGTGACTACAGCACCTCAGCACAGCTGCAGGACGTGGTGGTGACCTGGCGCTTCAAATCCTTCTGCAAGGACCCCATTTTTGACTACTACTCAGTCTGTGAGTGTCAGGCTTGTCCTCCAAGGGATCCTTCTTCAAATGGAAAGGAAGGGGAAGGCAGACTTACTGGGGAATACAGGCTTTGGACCTCTTCCTGCCCACAAACCAGGTCGGGTGGTGGTGTTTCCCTGTGCTCCAAGAAAAAATAGGTCATGTCTGTGATTTCCTTTGCAATGTCAAGGCTTTATGATATGATGTTGTAGAAATCCCAGCCAAAGCAGCTCATTTGTCCTCTTTGTCATCAACTCAGAAGGCAGAGAGGCTCAGCCATGTTTGACACGTCAATCTTGGCAGCCCCATCTTATGCTTCAGCATGTTTGAAAGCAAGGGCCCTGCAACAAGTGGACTTTATGATTCCATGGGGGACCCCATGGTTGGAGCTAGATACCTGTGACCAGGTGTTATTGATTTTAGGAAGTAGAAGAAACGTACACTTTGGAGAGCAGAAAGACTTATAAGTAATAACATCTAGTACTGGTGGCAGCACTTCATGTGCAGACATTCTGGCAGCCTTAATTCAGGAGTGTTTAAGATGGTTCTTAAAATGGTATGCAAACTGCATCCTGGGGTGCATCAAACACAGTATAACCAGCTGGTCAAAAGAGGTGATGATCCCACTATATTTAGCGTTGGTGCAGCTGCACCTTGAGTATTGTGTGCAGCTCTGGGCCCCACAATTTAAGAAGGATGTGAAGGTCCTTGGATGCATCCAGAGGAGGGCAATAAAGCTGGGGAAAGGGCTGGAAAGTATGTCCCATGAGGAGCGGCTAGGGACTTTCAGCTTGTCCGGTCTGGAGAAAAGGAGGCTGAGGGGCGACTTCATGGCTCTCTGCAGCTTCCTGGGGAGGGGAAGGGGAGAGGGAGGTGCTGAGCTCTTCTCCCTGGGATCCAGCAATAGGATGCATGGCAATGGTTCAAAGCTGTGCCAGGGGAGGTTCAGACTTGACATTAGGAAATATTTCTTTACAGAGAGGGTGGTCAGACACTGGAACGGGCTTCCTGGAGAGGTGGTTGATGCCCCAGGCCTGTCAGTGTTTCAGAGGCATTTGGACAATGCCCTTAATACCATGCTTTAACTTTTGGTCAGCCCTGAAGTGGTCAGGCAGTTGGACTAGATGATTGTTTTTGGTCCCTTCCAACTGAACTCAACTCTTCTCTGCTCTGCTCTATAAACCCTGCAGTATGTTTAAGCTGGCCAACCTCAGCTTAACTGCACACTTAAGACTGAGCTCAGAATGGGGAGCCTGGACTTGTTTGGTGTCTTGGTGCCCAAACTCTCCTTTATGCAGTCTAGATGGGTTGAGTACGCATGTTACCAAGTGCTCTACAGCCTAGTCCACAAACAGGTGGGTCCCTGGCTTTGCTGATCCCAGCATAATGTGAGTACTTTGAGCCCGGGCTCAAGCTAACAGCCCCCAACAGGGACAGAAAGCATGAAGGTCACGGTGTTTGCTCAGTTGGGTCTGCTCTTCATGATCCATTGTAGATACAGCAATGGAAGAGCCTTTGACAAGCTTTGTCCTCTTCTCTCTTCATTGCAAGCCCTTTACAGACAATGCTGACTGTTATCAGTTGTCTCCCCAAATCACAGCTCCCAAATACCTGGCAATTAAATGTTAGTTTATATTGTCAGTCTGTCATAAGAGTATTGCACAGAAATTGCCTCTAGTCCTCCATTAATTCTGTTAGGTGTCTCTACACGTAATCCTCAGCTGGAATCAGATGATGGATTCTTTTGTGTCTTTATGAGCTCCACAACATCTAATGGGATACAGGAGGGAAAGGGAGACAATCCCTACAGTGGTTCATGTGTGTCTGGAGATTTTGTATGGTAAATAAACACACTTTTGTTTTAGTTTCAGTACTCCTGGGAGCTTTATGACTTTTTTTCCTTGCAGTTTATCTTCATACTGGGAGCTGCCCTCCAGCCTACCACCATTAGCTTCTTTCTACTGTTGTTCTTTCGGGTGTGAGTACAGGAGGCATCTCCTCTGCAGCTCCTGCATTCTCAAAATCTCTGCCATTCCTGTGGCTCTACCTCTGTTTGCTTTTGAGTAGTCCGAAGCAACTTGTCCTTGCTGGTTTGAAGCCATGCTTTGTGTTACTAAACCAAAGCAAATGCACACATGCCTTCAAGAGTTTCTCTGCTGCTCACAAGGGGATAGAAATTGGTCCTTTGAAATAACTTTTGGCATCTTATTTGATGATGTGTGTTTGTAGCATACCAGGCTGGTTTAGCTCTTGGCCAGGACCCATCTGACGACTGCAATGACAGCCAGCGAAAGGTGCGCATTGTCATCCAGAAATATGGGCAGAAGGAGCCTGTGCTGGGTATCGACTACCAGCAACGAAAGATCACCATTCAGAACCGTAAGTGACTTGACCTCCCAGGCAGGCAGTGAACTCAGTAACTATCCAATATCTGGGCCTGCCAAGTGAAGAGAAGCATAAACATGGCTAATGTCATCTGTAGCTTACATATTCTGTGAGGTGGCAATGGAATAAGAGCTGTGAAGGGCCCTGTCCCCAGCTGGCCTGAGGGTGTTGGAGGCACTACAAGCTAAGGTGGAGCTGAGGATGCCTGAGCATTTTGCTGAAGAGCACAAAAGTAAGCTGAGGAGCCCAGAGGCTAGAAAACAGTTCGTTCTTCTAAGAAGTACTGCATAATTGTCCAGGTGCATTATATCCTCCCTGCTATCCCTGGAGCAATAGCTGTTGCTCCTGCCAGAAGAGTTACTGGGATGACTGGCCTAACAAGGACAGTGACCTGTGTTCCAAAACCAGTAGGGTTGGCAGTTGGCAGCAGCCGGTGTCTGTTAACATCCATCACCCAGCAGCATGCTGGTTATTTAACTCCACACAGAATAGTCCTGCTTCTAAATAGCGTTGCCTTCCGGCAACACAAAGAAAAAAGGGACTGGCAGTTAATGCTGTTTACAGGAGTTCTCAATGGACTCAAATGGGATTGTTTGAAGGTGATGGCTACACTTGGGAAGAGGGGAGATGCAGTACTGCATGTCACCTGCAGGCTGAGGGCCCTTTTAGAGTGGGGCCTGAAAATAGTGTCTGTCAGTCCCAAATAGCCCACTGACCTCTCAGTCCTTCTCCCACAGGGGCAGACCTCGTCATCAGTGAGGTCATGTGGTGGGATCATGGCGTGTACTACTGCACTGTGGAAGCACCCGGAGATACCTCAGGTGATGCGGACAAAGAAGTTAAACTGATTGTGCTCCGTAAGTGCCTGTGGTTTGTTGCCTGGGTGGCAGATATCTCCTCCTGTTCTTTTCCTCCCTCCCCACCCCAAGCTGTCTCCAGCAGTGGAGAGGTGCTCAATAACTTACTATGCCTAGGTACATCAGAATCCTCTTTCTCTCTGTTTTTCCCCTAGACTGGCTCACAGTACTCCTCATCATTCTCGGTGGCCTCCTCCTCCTTCTGCTGATTGGAGTGTGCTGGTGCCAGTGCTGCCCCCAGTATTGCTGCTGCCACATCCCATGTGTCTGCTGCCCAACCCGGTGCTGCTGTAATGAGGAAGGTGAGGTTCAAGCAAATGTGTGTCCATTCATGGCTTCTGTCAAGCCCAAGCTTGACTGGGAGCTTGCTGAGTTCCACTTTCTCCCTCGAGTTCAGCGTCCATATAGACTGAGACATTTCTTTGGCCAGTGTGACCTCTGTGACCAGCTTATCTGAGTTGAAAGGAGGGAAGCTAGGATACATGGAGCCCATCTTGCTCCTCTGTGTCCTACTTTCAGAAGTTCCTCCTCACTCACACCTTGCTACCAACTTCTCTCAGGGCATGCAAGGCACGATCAGCTCCCTTGTATGAGCGGCTCAGGACTTTTCTTCCCTGTCTTGTGGTTCATATGCCTGTGCATGTGAGGAAGGCAAGCAAATGCCTTGGTACTACTCTCCAAACTGGCCTAACCTTCAAGTGTGTTGCTCTGAGAGGTAATTATGTAAAAATTGGAATTTTCTATCTTCATGTTATTTTCAGAGCTGCTCCTTCCACAAGAAAAAGGTTTTGTTTGTTTTTCCTTGGGGAGGGAAGTGAGGAGAAAGAAAGGAGAAAGATGGTCTCTCTTGGTGTCAACCATGCAAATGCGTTCTGAGGTTTTGAGGGTCAAGAGAAACTTTGTTGTGTGTCCGTTTTAGCAGTAATAAAGATTCTGCAGCCAGACCATGTTCTCTTAATGAGGCCACCATTTGAATTTTAGCTACTAAAATCATATAACCTCTGTGTTCCTGTATATGAAACTTAGTAGCAACACAAGGTGAACTAGGCCCCCTGCCGCTTACACAATCTGACAGGAACAAAATGCAACAAACACATTTATTTGTCACTGAAATCACCAGATTCTTCCCCAGATGCTACACAGAGAGGATTTATGCACCAGGAGCTGTGTTTCTGTTTTTCCCTTTACCTGCAAAAGAGCTATTTGGTATACCTTGGGTGTTAGTAAGATGTGAGAGTTTTAGATTTAAGCTTAATTTGCTTAGCCCTTGCAAGGAGCGAACAGAGCATCCCTCTTATTGCTAAAAACAAACCAAAACACTTTCTGGGGGCTTTACAAGCTGTCGAGTAAAATGCGTGGTGTTGAAGAGGCTATGGAAATTTGGCAGGAAAATTAGTTTCCATTAGGGGAGAGAGAGGTGATGGAGATGAAAGACTCACACCTCCAGACTTCCTAGTTCTCATCAAAAAGGGATTCAGAGTATGTGTGAGATCCTTTTTGGTTTTCTGTGCTGTAGGAGATGATAGGACACTCCAGACTGCTGCTGTTGTCTTTCCTGCCTCCTGTTGAGGATAGGTAGGAGGGATTCTTGCGGGGTTCCCAAAACCCCTCCCTGCTCATGAGAGAAGGTGCAGACAAGTCCAGCCTCCTTGACTGGCTGCTGGATTCTGTGGCTGTAATTTCCATCCCAGCTGCCTGCCCTCTTGATCCACTTTGCAAGGGATCTTTGCGCCAGCTCCCCTCCTCTAGCACACCTTCTCTTCACTTCATCCTGCCTCTGACTTACTTTTTGCACTACAAGAAATGAACTGGAGGCCTTAAAACCACAAGAAGACAGATACAGCGGGCATCTTAAAAAACAGTCCTGAGGAATAACAGTTCCAGACAGCTGAAGAGAAGGCAGAAATCCTTGACTTAGTCTTACAATTTACAGTGCAAGCCGAGTACGGGTGATTTTTTTCCCAATTACTGGCCGCTAGAGGGTAGCCTAGATCTGCTGAACAGCCGTAGATGCCATTGAGGCAAGGTAATTCTGGGTGTTTTAAGTCAAGTCATTAAATAACATGATTTTGAACATAGTAATAAAAGAAGTGCATTGTTTGAGTAATTCCGAATTGGTGTACAGAAATATTAAACATGCCCCAGGAGCAAGCCAATTACATTCCCCATGGAAAGCTCTGAGAAAAGCCCACCAAGGTAAATATACGTATGACCTCCTTCTGTTCCTATTAGCTCCTTTTCGACTGTGGACTTCTTCCACTAATGAATTGGTGCAAAATAGGATATACTTGCACCTGGGTCTGACTAGGTTGGAAAATATTTTTTTTTTAATAATTGGATAATTGGCCCAGCAGCTGTAAAGTCTGTCAAAGGTGAAGAACAACCTTTCTTACCAGAGAGAAAGTGGAGGGAACAACATGACATTCTGCCAAAGTTTTATCGCAGGTATGAGTTTTGGAATTAGGGTGAATCTGACCTTCCTCAGATAAATATGTTCACTTTAAAAACAGATCTGTAACTTTACTTCCATTTTGCAGGTGGGGAAACAGAGTATATATTGGGTTCAAACTGGAAGGCAAAGTACCTGGGAAAGGAAGACAGGATGAAGGTAGTGAAGGAAGTCCACGGGTAATTCTGCATTTGTTCAGCTGTAGGGAGAGATCAGAGAATTACAGGGACAGGGTGACTTTGCTCCTAGTGACTGCCTTCATACGCTACCTACCCCAAGTAGGTATGCCCACAGCTGCTGGGCCTTTCACTCCTCAGGCAAAGACTGTGGTCAAAACCCAGGGATGTGCACTCAGCAGGTTCTAGGACATTCTCAAGGTGATAACTGGAGGAACAGGGGAGGAAGAGGTAAGGCCTTTCCCTTCTTTTTATTCTTTTTCATTTTCCTCTTTCTCTCTTCCTCTAAGTTTGAAACCTAAACAGGAGGAAAATCCCCTGGGAAAAAAAACCAAAACAAAACAAAAAATGCTTAAAAGCTGCTACCTCAGGCCACACAGCTTTGAAGAAAAATCAGAGTATTAGGATTAAAAACCCTGCAGTTTCCAGCTTTGCAGTTGACTCTGGTTGGAGCCAGGCTGTGGAGGGGGAGGGAGTGGAAAACGAAGTGGAGCTGCATGAACTGTGGGGAAAGGGAAGGATGTGTTGAGAAGCATGGTCAGTCTCTGTTTTGCTGCAAGTGGTGCTCTGTATAAATTCAGGCAAACAGCTAAAGGAGGACATCTTTAATAACTGGAGTGCTACCTGAAATGGAGAGCTCAGTCCCAAAGAAGGTGCAGTCCAAATGCTGCCTGCTGCAGATGAACCCGGGGGACAGAATTAATTGGAGCTTAGCTGTAGCCTAGTTTCTTAAAGAAGCAGGGCTTATGCAGTCAACCTGTCTGTCTATCCCCTATCTCTTTCCCTCCAATAGCTTTTAATTTCATCAGCCAACTTCAGCCAGATTTATCAGAGGGGTAAAAGTCTCAACGGCAATTACGTTCCTATCTGTCTCCTGAACTGTATAGCCAGCAATATTCTGTTCATGCCTGACCAGACAAGAGGCTGCATTAAAAGCCTGCCACTTCTGAAACTCCAGAGAAGCCATATAAGAGAAATTTTGCAAAGGCCCTGTTGCAGAAAAGCTTCACCCAGTAATGACAGACAAACCATGCAGAGCCAAGCTTTGTAAGGTCTGGGGCTGGCAGAATTTACTTGCTCGTAAACTTAAGTTTTGATTGTCTGTGGTAGAAGGAGTAAATTTCTGTAAGGTGTTTTTAGGTATTCCCAAAAAAGAAGCAGCAATGAGTGATTGTTTTGAAGACAGGGATGGTGAGGTTGTCTGTGTAGAGGAGGCGAGATGGAAGCACTGAAAAAAGTGAAGTGGAATTGGAGCCTGACCCCACAAGTAGGGGTCTGGAGTTAGCAGTGGTAGAGAAACAGTGAGGGAGAGAAATCTCCACTGAGTTTGCTCTTTTGGCACACTGGACATTGCTGTTGAGAACAGGAAATCTAGTTTGTTCATCAGTTTGACCACACTGTCCGAAGGGATTTAATTTTAGCAGTCATGCTGAGGTAAATTACAGAGAGAGACAACAAGAGTGGTTGAAAGACTAGAAAGGGAGAAGCTGGACAGAGCATCTCTGAGTGCTCTATTTGTGGAACAGAGAGGAAATGATGCAGTATGGTGTGGAAAATATGATCTGGACAGAGCCTACATGAAGGTGGCAAAAAAAGGTTTTGTTTAGCTGTAAATCAAAGCCAAAAGGGGAAGGACCAATGATGAGCTGAAAGAGTTTTAAGAGAGAGAAGACAGTGTGATATGTCTTGCTGTATGAAACATTATTTCCTACCTTTCCACAACTGTACTCGTAATGACAGGGCAGGCAGAAGTCTTGCATTTAGTTATGTGCTGTGTACTTAATCATAGTGCCATTTGTCCCAGTTGCTCTAACTGCACCCTGAACGTCAGGCAGTAATGCTTTTCTTCTGTTTTAGGTATATTTTTGAAGCTGTACAACTTCATATTGGAATTTCCTGTGCTCTGTTTTACCTTTGTCATAGGATGAAGAGAGCTTTTCATTCTGTGTATTTCCTATATCTAATCACATACAAAGGCTACAGTCTATCAAGCAAAATGGTATGTGGTCTGCAAGCTGTGCTCTCCGGATAGCTGCTGTAAGCTTTCTTCTTCTTTTACAGTACTGGAACGGCATCGGTTCATGAAACAGGCTCAGCGACTTGCACCTTGGATGCCACCCAACATGTTCTACGGAGGTGGCGACAGGAACTCGCAACTTTCCTCTTACCAGCTGAACCCTCTACTGCAACAAGGTGAGACCATGGGCATCACTTCAGAGGGAAATCGGGTTGAGAAACAGGTAACGTCTCAGGGAGGTTCAGCAGCGAGGCTTGAGCCTCTCTACTGCAAAAGAGAGAAAGATGTTCCTAGCCTGACTGCATGTCCTAGCATGACAGCTCTGCTACCTCTGCAGTGTCCTATAGACTTGCCTGTGTGGATAAATACAGCCTATCCATCTTAAGTGTCTTGCTAGGCTCAGTGCTGGGTGAAGAAGTTTAATGCTAACTAAGGTATATCTGTGCTACACCCCAGCGACGGCAGGGTAAATATACCCAGCTTATCTCGCTTCATGTGGTAGAGGAGGGTACTGTCTCTTTGTTCTGCTCTGCTGGTCACGGTCAACTCCTTATAGCCAAAATTGACATGACAAGTGAGGTGCAATTTGTTTGAGTTCTTATCAAATGTCTAGTCTTCAAATGATTAAGGGCAAACTGCCTTCTGTGCAATAGATCTAGCCTGCATGCAGCAAAAAATGAAGAACTCTTTAATGAACCAGGAAGAATTTTCCAGTTGTTCTGCCCCAAAATCACTTGTATTAGTGGTATTTATTTGTAATTTTAATGGGGGAGGGAAGATGGAGTCTCTGAAGTCCTAGAGAAATATATAATAAAACAACTTATTACCAGTAATATTATTTAATTACCCAAGGAAAATAGAGGAATTCAACATAATGACTTCTCAAATAAATACAACATATTTTTCATCTGAAATTAGCTTTTCATCACTATACAGCAGTCACAGATTTACTCTGTGTCTGATGAGTCTTAACTGTTGTTCGAAGAAATAGTTTTCAAACATCTTAAATGCTAGATTGAAGATGTTTGACTATATACTTTTTTAGCCCACTAGTTAATTCTACAGTTACCATCTTTCCTAGCCAGGGTACTAGTCTTCCTTAGGAAGATCTGGTGACTGAGCCACCATGATTTAAGACAGAATACACAGAGCCTTCTCAAGGAAATCCATGTGCATGCTGGCAGAAAATGGGCAAGTAAGTTCCTCAGGCAGTTTCTTAGCCTGTGTTTTCACAGTCCTTGAATCTCCTGTGCTTAAATTTCCCTTAAATTTGTTTCAGGTCAGCTTTTCAGAGATGTTGGGTAGAAGGGACCTATAAGGTCATCTAGTCCTACCTCTTGCTTAAAGTAGGACTGTTACCAACCTCAGTCACATTAGCTGTGGCTTTGTCCAGCCAAGTCTTGGAAACCTGCAAGGATGGAGATTCCATGATTTTTTTGGGTAACTGTTCCAGAGCTGGACAGTCTCCTAGCGAAGAAACTTCTCCATTTGCTATTACACTATTCCCCATCTATACATACGTGTGAGTGTGTATGTGTGCACATACATAAAAATTTATTTTTCTTTTGCAGTATTGGTTCATATTTCTTCCAGTTCAATGAGATATAAGAGGAAACACTATGAACTTTCTTGGATTTTTTTTAAATAAAATTTGATATCAATGCTGTAGGAAAAAAATGTTCCTCTCTCTAAACACATAAACTATATTTCCAGGTGTGGTAGATGACTTTGATTTCTGACCTCTGTGCTGCCCAAACACAGATCATGCTGCAACTTGCTAGTTACTACTCTTTGCACCTTACCTTGTGTGGTCTGGATATGCTGGTTGTGGTGCTTGAGACCCGTGCAGCTCTTGCAGTGAGGAAGAGTAGGAGAAGAGAGGCTCAAAAGGGACTCAGCCAGGATCATTAGCGCAGAAGGGCTCTCAATATTGTTTCTCCTTGACTTGCTGCATTCTCCTGTGCTTTTATGCTTAGATGTGTCTCTGCAGAACAGTCTTCCACTGGTGCAGCCACAAGCTCAGCTTTCCCATAACAAGGGTGTTTTGGACTATCTGGAGTCTGAAATCCAAAACCTTAATACGTCACAGCTCCGGCCACCCTCCCACCAGCGGCAGGCTGTGCAGCCCAGCTTGCTGTCCTCCCTGGGCTCCGAGATCATGCCACCTCCTCTTACTGATCACGTCTCCTCCATCCATGAGAGCACCAACTCCTCGCGGCCACAGAGAGCTGCCCGCACCCCCAGATCCTGGGACTCTGCAGCAGAGGACAGGAGGGAAAACCGGAGGTGGCCCTTGCCTTCCAGTGGGGATTCTCATTCCAGCTACAGTCGGGAGGCCTGGGACAGGCAGCGAGAGGACCATCCTCAGAGGCAGAGGACAGGCGGCTACAATGGCAGGCCCCAGCACTACAGACGGGATGTGTCACCCCCACGCCAGGCTGAGAGGGGCAAGAGCAGCAGCAGCAGCTGCAGTTTCTATCCAGAGGAGGCCACGGAACGCTCCAGCCACCATCGAGGCTTGAGACAGGAGCCCACACGGAGGCGAGACTACCAGCACCACACCAGGAGGAGCAATAACTCAGGTCAGCGGCGGCACAGCTACTCTCCCCCTTCTCGACGGGGATCGTGGAGCTCCTCAGAAGAGCAAGTCCGTCTCCCAGCGACAAACCGCAGGCGGCGGCACCAGTCTCGGGAATGGCCAGAAGATAAACCCCCCAGTTATCGCTCATTAGAAGTCATCCCAGGTCAGGACAAGAAGCCCAAAGGCAGCGCAGGGCCACGCTCGGTGAGTCAGCTGCCTTTCTGCTTTCCCATCTAAGGGAAGAAGTGGGTTTTGGGGAGTGAGAGTGAATGTTTGTTACTTTCTGCAGCCTGTGCAAGGAGCACTGGGTACCCTGCGCAGCTTGTTTATGAAGAGGCTGCTGAGTGCCCTGCCTTCAGACATGTGTTGCGTGGCTATAGTGTGTTCAGGGGTAAAGTGAGCAGCCAAATCAAGTAGGTCCCCTATCACATCCCACACTGGGTGACGTGTTACAGCCTCTCACTCCTGTCCCTATCTAGAGCCATTTGGGGCTCTATCTATGTGTTGGTGTTAGAATAGCTGTTCTCCTGGCACTGCCTGGGGAGAAAGCACTTCCAGAGTAGGCAGCAGTACTGAGTATCCCTCTGCAACCCTCTCTGGTGTTGGTTTACTTCTGATATCTTTTAACGTGTGCATGACTCTCCTATTATCGATCTCCAACATTTAATTTTTATAGTATCTTGGTGATATTTTTAAGGTGGTTCATATGGGAAAGCATCCAGGTAAGATGCCTAAAGCTACATGAAATAGGCTTAAAGATCATGGGTGGCTATAGTGGTGAGAAATGTGTGATCCTCCAGGCCAGGTGGAAGAGGATGGCTCGCTTGTTGGGACTCCTGAGAACTGAACATGCATTATATGGGCAGTGAACAGCTATTGTTCACAGCTCATCTTGTCAGTTTACACTGGGACTAGATTTCAGGTAGCAACCTAAGTGTGAAAGGCTTCATATCCAATTGCTAGTCTCCAAGTTAGACAGTGTATTCCCCCTTAAAAAATGAAGGTTTTTTAAAATAAAAAAAAAAATGTTAAGTCTCCCTTATCATATAGATGCAGAATTTTACCAGGTGGGAGACTTCTCAAAGGGCTGTATTTTGCACATTACCATTTTCCTTTCCGAGTTTTGGAAGGAAGTGCAGTTCTAGTTCCAGCTGGGATGTGTGTATGTATGAATGGTTTTGTTATGGTGCTCAGAGCAGGTAGGAAGACATATGATTTCCATTCATCCTTCCTTGTTCCTGAATCTTTTATTTTCTCTTGCAGGACAGAGGAAGTTCCCACAGTGGAAGAAGCATAGTCATCTAGTGCCAGTACTGAAAGAACTAAGATTCCCACTGGACTCCTCTTAGCTTTTCCACTATGTAGGTTGGGATGACTGCTTTTGATTGAACTGACAAGCAGCAAAAAAACAGATGAAGCAGCTTCCCCTTAGACTTGTAACTCTGAAGAATCTATGTCTAGTGGCCATGAAAGCAATATATAACCCCTTTTTATTCTTATGGTCCATTGAAGACATTCTATTGGAAACAGCAGATTTTTTTAGTAAATGGTGTATTCCCAGTCTTAAAAGAGAGATATCAGTTGTCTCTCTTAGGTACCCTGGCACTGCGAGGAGCCCGGTCTGTAGAATGCTGGTCCTTTGCACACCAGTTACTGGAAAACGGCTCCGATGATCACAGAGTTGTAAAATCACAGGACAGTAGAATAATTTAGGTTGGAAGAGGCCTCTGGAGGTCATCTGATCTGGTCCCCTGGGGGTTTGGCATAGGGAGGCACAGCATCTCCTTTCTAAGGCCCTCTGTTGTGCTTCACAACGTGTAATGGTTGCTGCTTGTGCCTGGCTGCTCAGCATAGTTGGGGCAGTTGCTTCCTTTTGTCCCCGGTAAGCCCCTCTCCCAAACAGGAGGATCACAGTGTTGAAAGGATGTTTGACTGCCTTAATAAGGGCTCACTAGCACGTCTGCAAATTGCCAGCTTATCTGCCCTATACTGACTGAAACAACCTGCCCTACTTTAAGCTTAGACCTTAGTGCCTTAAGAGACACTTGTTCTAGTCTTTAACCCAGACTTGAATTTATTTGTAAACTTAAAGGGCTTAATTTACCAAGGTTTGACCGTCCCTACAGAGACTGAGCAAGGTATGACTACTGTCCCTCACACCGTGGACCAGAATTTCTTTCAACTCTAGGAAGCATGACTTTGGTGGATATATCTTTCCTAAGCCAGGTACTCTTTTCCATGCATTTTATATTCTCCTTCTTCTCTCTGTGCCATGTATCATAATACATGGCGTGGGATAAAGGGCTCTGAAGAAGTCTTACAGTCACCATTTTTACTATTGTTCTTGATCTTTACCCTGACATTTATACCAACTCTGCATATGTGGTGCATCTGATCTGTAGCTAGATTGCAGGGTTTTCTCATCCCTTACCTCGCAACTAGAACACAGAATTTCTGTACGCTCCAAGACTGGTTGCAAAGGAGAACAACTTGCCATTTCTCCTTGATGTGATTCATCCACTGTTTTCATTTAAAATGTGCTGGGAAAAGAGGTTCTCTGGATGCTGGCTGCTTCCACAGGAAACTGGCTTGCCAAAGGCACTTCTTCGTTCAAGAGACTCAACTGTTGGCAAGGAGTTTTTGGAGCATCTTGTGAACTATTTTGTAACCCAGAGGCACTAGAGATTGGCCAGTATCAATGACTGTATTGCCTAGCTTATTTCCCAACCAGTGCCGCATGGGACACTTGCTACTATTTGCTGTTTAATGTCCTAATTACTGATGTGCTTATGCTTTCCCTCGGAAGACTGACTTGGAGAGGCTTTCACTTTGCCCACTTCCTTTTCTTCTTTTCTTTGGACAATGACGGGAAACGTCATACTTGGAGCAAATACTCCTAGCTGGGTATCCAATGCAGTTGCTGGTCAACCAAAGGCTGCTACAGAGAGTGCTCATTTTCCTACAGTTTCTTGGCTGACAGTGCTTATTTCTAATTTCTGTGTATGGAGATAAAGCAGGACGACCCACTAGCTTCTCTGGTTGACTTTGTTTCAGAACCAGAGGCCTACTTTTTGAAGACAGAGGGTCTGTTCGCCAGCAGTTGACGGCTAGCACAAAACGGAGCTAAAAGAGCTAAAAGACGAACTCCAAAGTTTGAATTCAAGAAAGGAAGGCTGTATTAAGCATAGTCCTTGTCTGCATTAGACCCAAACTGTGAATAATGTGGACTGACCCATGAGTTACATCTGAAATACAGGGAATTAAGTGTGTTTTCAGAACATGCAAAGCCAGTATCACTCTTGAGTCTGGTTCTGTCACTGGCTGTAAATCATCTTTGTTCTTATTTAATGACATGCTGAGGGCTTTATGCATCCCCTCTTCTATGACGGGCAAGTACTTTTTTTAGTTAAGAGGAGTTTATGGTGACTGCAATGATGGAAAATAATATGGGGCTCCTTCTTCCAAAACTAGCACCTTGTTTTGGCTTTAGCATTGCCCTCTGGTGACTAGTAGCAGATACCCAGGGCTCTGCAGATTCTCCCCTTGGAAGCTGAATTAGTGCTTGGAATTTGACTCTCTCCTTATGCTTCCAATAGGTCCATACGTCATGTAGGACAACTTCTTCTTCCTGTCATCTCAACCCAGCCCAAACGTCCGGGTTTCAGGGAAGGGCTGCCCCTTTTCTCCATCAAGAGTAGAGGCTATTGAGACAGCACTTGAGATCCCAAGATGGTAGCATGGGAAAGAGTTCACTGTCCTTCACATTCAAGTGTCTGTAAGCCAACATGTGTCCAGCAAGTTTTCCCAAGAGCAAGAACCCCCTCACACAGCAAGAAAACCTAGATGACTTTGTGTAACAGTAGCAGCTGTTGAAGTTTGCTGCTGTAATATGAGCACACTAACTGCAGAGGTTGTGCTTTTTCATCTAAATCCTGTGAAGGAGCCCTCCATCTTTATTTGTTCCTCTAGTCCCCATAATTGAGCTAGAGTGACTAATTGTAGATTGTGTGAATTTGCACAATTTGTGCTGTGTGAAGTCTGAAGAGTTTTATCTGTATCATACTTGAGCTCCTCTTCGGTCACTTTGTTCATATTTATAGAAACATTAAACAAAACTCTTCAGGGAAAATTGATTGTATCTCAGTCTTAATTCTGTAACTTGTTAAATTGTGATAGAAGTAGATTAGGTTATCCAGCAGGGAAGCAGAAATGGTACCAGGTTTACTAGTCCACAGACCACTGCGGTTCATAAAACACCAGTTGGTGGGCTGTGAAATAATTACAAAGGAAATCTATATATGCATGCTTTACAACTGCAAGCAGACAGAAAAGTGGGAAGGAAATAGGCTCTGCTTTGAATGCTTATTTCTATTTTTAATTGGCTATAAATGAAAGCCGTTGTGACAGCACTGTACAATTCTATGTGAACTCTTTTTTCCAGTAAGATTACAGAGTCTTTGACTTTTTAAAAGAGAGAGAGAATTGAGCAGCTCAAATACTGCACACTGAAAGAAATAACAGTAGGAAATAGCCTAGCCTCGTTCTTTCTAGGTTGTAATTTATTCATGCTTAATTTTTCAGCCATTCCAAAGAGCTGATGTTCATATGTCAGCCCATTTGTGATGAAAAAAGTTGAATATGTTTCACATGTGAGAGTTATTGCCATTCTAGACTTCTGTTCTTCCTGTCATGCAGTTGAAGGAATATACCTTACCCCCAAGAAAGAATTTTCTGTCTCAGATAAAGTGCCTTGATAGCCTCTGGAGTTATCCTAATTTAAAATAATAACGTAGTGAGTAAGTAACCATGCCACATGGGGCAGACAAGGACCCCCATGCTGCTCCTGTCAGCTGCTTTGCACCTCAGACCAGAGATTCATAAGAGAGATAAAAAATCATGTAATTTTTCTTTGATTAAGAAAGGACTTGCAATATCTGGCTTTCTTGCTTATTTGCAGAGCGCCCTGCCGTTCCAGAATGCCGTTCCAGGAATGAAGGGCAAGGGCTGATTCTTGTGCAATCATTGATCTGGTCTTGGCAAGCGCCTGTTTGGCAGTAGAAAGTGCTGAAATGCCCAGTTGCTATCTCTGGGATTGTATTCATGATAGCACTAGTTAAAGTTAGGTTAACTTCGTCGAGGGGGAAGTTACCTTGTGTGATAACAACCACAATGCAAAGCTCTTCAGCGGTATGTATTACTACACAGGGTAGCTAAGTCCCCTCTGTGTTACTACCTCCAGCAGCAGCACATCAGTTTAAAACACCCACTTAATATGGTTAGAGGCTTCCATTTGTCAACCCAACGTAGGAGAGGGATGACACTTGAGGTTATATTAAATTAACCCCAAGTAATGACTGCTCATTGCTGTTTCTGCTAAGTTTAATGCCTATAATGTGCCTTGTATTGGTCTTCTGAATATTATTCCAGCTGTAAAAGCAGATGGTAAATGTGTAGATTCTCTTCAATGACTGTCAAATGTATAATTAAAATATAAGAGAACTTTCAACCAGTTGTTCTTGTGTGTTCTTCCTAGATCATAAATTGCTTTTTAGTGTTTGCACCAGAAGTGGAACTGAAAATTCTCTGTTCTTACTTCTGGAATTAACCTTGTCATACATTAGTAAGAATTTCTTCTTATTTTTTGGACAAAAATGCAAAATGGTTTGCTTGTATGGGGGTCTTCTTTTGTTCTTCATATTTCCGGAGACTTTCTATGAAAGAAGATAATTCAAATAAATATTCACCAAAAGAGTGGAAAAATGTCTGGGAAATCATTGGCAGCCCTCTTTAATAATATGACCCACTACAGCAATCACTGACTTGGCTGCCATGTCAGTAAAACGAGAATGCTTACTGTTTGGTTCTAAAGTACTTTGAGCTCCATGAGAAGAAAAGTCTTCTATAAAATTTTGTTTGGTTTATAAATGAAGATACTGGTTGAGCTTTTCACACTTTCCACATGTGACAGTCACCTAATAAATACGTGACTGACATAAGAATGGAGGTCTGTTGGGTCTCACACAGTAGGCTTAATTTATGCCTCACGTCCTCCCCATTTCCCTTAGCTAATGCCCTTTGTAGCTCAGTGTTGCAGCCTTTCTGTCTCTTCCTCCTACTCCTCAGTGGTTGCACATGCCAAATACAGATCGTTGGCCTGACTGAAGACCCAATGGGCACTTGGAAGTTGAGCTATGGGAAAACATGCCCTACAGTGGCAATGCAGTCACTTTCTGACTGGGACCAGGTCCCCAGGGAGCCTGGGGAGAAGTTATCATAAAATGGTTTGGGTTGGAAGGGACCTTTAAAGATCATCTTATCTACCCTGCCTTGGGCAGGGACATCTTTCACTAGATCAGGTTGCTCAAAGCCCCATCCAACCTGACCTTGAACACTTCCAATGATAGGGTGTTCTCTGCGCAACCTGTGCCAGTGTCTCACCACCCTCATCATAAAGAATTTCTTCCTCATAGCCAATCTAAATCAACCTTCTTTCAATTTAAAACTGTTTCCCCTTGTCCTGTCGCTACAGGCCTTGGTAAAAAGTCTTTGTCTCTTTGTTTATAAGCCCCCTTTAAGTACTGAAAGGCTGCAATAAGGTCTCCCCGAAGCCTTCTCTTCTCTAGGCTGAAGAACCCCAACTCTTTCAGCCTTTCTTCATAGGAGAGGTGCTCCAGCCCTCTGATCATTTTCATGGCCCTCCTCTGGACCCGCTCTAACAGGTCCATGTCTTTCTTGTGCTGGCAGCCCCAGAGCTGGATACTTCCCCTGGGCAAGTTTTGACAGCTGGCTCAGATGTATGCCCATCTTGTCAGCCAGTGCAAAAAGGCTTGGACGTGGGGAAAGAAACGTGAGAGGGGTGCATGCTTACCCCTGTGCACCATTTGGTTAATGCGTTTGTTGGAAACGGACAGTAAAATACAAATGGGTGTGTTAGCCACAAATAAATTCCAACTGTTGGAGCACTGAGGTTATGGCACAGGCCTTCCCACAGGAACAGTGGGAACAAAATTCAGCCTGGCTTTAGCTATTATTAGTGTGGAATTTGGTCAGCTTATGAAAGGGGCCTCTATGACATGGTTGCCTGCAAAAATAGGGGACTCAGTGACCCAGGAGCTGCCTTCCACGTCTCTTAGGCTCAGGTCAGACTGACCCTCCATTACCAAATCTCAGTAACAGGTCCAGAGTCCTCCACAGCTTCTTGCCTGTCCCACTGAGCTGGATCGGCTTGCAAAAGAGCAAATGGGAAAACAAAGCAGGCCCTTTGACCCCTTGCTATCGCTATATTAGCTCTGCATAAATGCCGGTGTCTCAGATGAGCATCTACCTCGGCTTCGGCCTGAGAGAGAGAAAGCAGGACAGGTAAGAGCTGAACTCTCTGTTCTGGGTGGTATGGACTTTGTGACTGATGTATCTAGGACATACAGAAGTGAGTGGAGGTGGTCTTCTATTTTGCCCCATTTCTTATTGCAAGCAAAAGTGTGAGCCCTTTTCACACTCCATAGCCAGGAATACTGCTGAAATGGAGGAGGATGGGAGTGCTAGAGGTGACCTAGATGGAAGCTGCGTGATGGATGCTCTATAAGACACTCATAGGAGGGTCAAGCGCATGGTAGGGATTGCAGAGTTTCAGTGTTGGAAGATACATAACCTTTTCTCAACTGCCTTTATCACAGGGACTACAGGCTCTAAAGTGGGTAAAAGATCCCCTCTTTATGCTCTTGGGAAGCAAATTTATACCTTTTGTCTACAGAAGGAGAAACTGGCTCTAGGATTAAAAATCAAGGAAGGGTGGTAACAGAGCAACTGCTGCTGGTCAGCAAATGTCTAGTGAAGATGGAGTGGTAGCTTTTGGAGGTAATCCGTGCACATAAAGAAATAAAAATGGATGGAAATTTCCCTACTGTGGGATAAGAAGGAGCATTGACTTGTAGCTACCTGGCACAGGATTTAGCAAAGCATTGACATGTAATAGACTTGCAGCCTTTTTTGCCATTACAGTTCCTAACACTGCAATGTTTTCTTCATGTTGCTCTGAGTGATGCAGCCCTCTAATTCAGAGCATAAATCAATTTTAACTTCTAAACACCTTTTTAAGTGTAGCATGTTTGAAAAGCTTGTTTAGATGTAATGTCATCTTTTCAATGTACCAAGTACCAAATTTTGATTCAAAGGTTCCTCCAATTCTGACTTTTTTAACAGACAAAATAAAGGAGGTTGGATGAGGCTAAAGTTTGCACTTACTTACTCCCTTTTGAGAACTTGTTCTGCCTGAGCTACTAGAGAACCTAGTTGGGTAGTTGGGTCTTTCCTCAACTAGAGCAAGACAAAATACTCAGATCACCGGGTCACTAAGATGATCATTATATGTGATGCACTCACTAGTACAATGTTCTTCAGAGCAATTTACCAAAAAAAAAAATCAAACAAAAAAAATCCCACATTATGAATTTTTCAGTTGTACTTATGTGTGGAGGAAACATATTCTAACCTCTGCCAGTTTTAGTGGTTTGCTCATGTGCTGAAACAAGGAATTTTAGCTCTCGTATAAAAGAAGTAGGTCTAACTGTCACATATTTCTTGGAGCTCTGAAAGCTATCATTCATTGTGAATATTTGTGACTATACAAATAAAAGGACACTTTCATTTTTATACTATCTTTTCCTCACTTCTTTAGAGGAAATGCACTGTGATCTTTCCTATTCTCTTCTTCATTTATTGGTTAGGTTTGTTGCAAAAATCTGGTGTGTAACTGACATGTTTTATTTCTCTGAAAACAAACAAAACATTGTATGCTGATTCCAGCAGGCCTCTGGGTGTAGAGAGTGGAACTGGTACTGCAAACCATGCTGCAATCCAGGGCATTGGTGATAGCTCTGATTCTGCTCCTTAGCACCACTCTCCCCGGTAAGTCTGAAAAGCTTTTCTGTCTGCCTGAGACAGGGCTCAGCTCTACAGGTTCTCATTTGCCTTGGAGAAGTCTAACCCATCCATAAAGTAGGACTGAAGCCCAATAACACAGTTCAAGACCATGAATATATAGTGTTTGGCAGCGTGAAAGAAGCCAGTAGGGGCCTGGCATGAAAAGTGTCCATACCTGATGCAAATACTCTGCCATGTAAGGCCTATGACCTAGGTGCCCAAAAATAAGTGATGAGGTGCTGCTGGATGCTGCTAGAGAGAATTCTGGAGGAGGTTTTGAATCTCAGAATCTCAAGGTGCTTCCCACTGCACCTGGGGGACAGTATCAGAGACACAAGTGACTGGAGAAGCCTCATGGTTTTTTGCCTTCTCTTTCTCAGAAGTGCACTCAAAGTCCGTCTTCGAGAAAGACCGCCGTGACTGGCTCGTCATCCCCGACGCAATTGCAGCTTACATCTATGAAACTGTGAACAAGATGTCCCCTAAAGTCGGTCAGTTCCTGGTGGATGCTGCCCAGACTCCAGTAGTTGTTGTGACCAGGTATGGAAAGATCTTCTGCACTAGCGCTGCAATAGCCACAGGTGGAAAGGGAGAGGGAGGAGTGCACGAAAGAACAGATTAATCAAGTATCTATACGGGGAGACCCAAGGGCAAATGAATCAGCAACCAAAGACTGATGTGGCTACAATGGGAGTGGGGCGCTAGAAAGGTGGGGTGGGATGATACGGTTTCACGTGAAAGTGCAAGCTCTTCCCAGGGATGCCCATTGAAAATGACAATGCTCATGGGGATAGCAGGTACTGCTTTTTATACATGGGTAGTGAGGGAGGGGGCCACTGGCTGGTGGGGGATCAGCCCCCCGGGAAAGGTGCTATGGTGCTGTCTGTGAGGGGCTAAGTACTGAAGGGGCCAGGAAACACTGCTGTCACTCAATGCAAATCACAGAATTGGCTCTAGCTGTAAATACCTATTCCTCAAAGGAGGGGAAAGGGTTTCCTCCCAAGAGGAAAAGCATGATGAACCAAGAGATACAGTTTTACGTAACTCATGGCAAATACATACTGCCTATTCTTGTCTTCTGAGGAGAGCCCCTCTAGGACTACTGAGGAGCTTTGCACTCTCAGTGACAGGCAGTGTGATAACTACAGCAGACGGAGATTACCCTCACATATTTGTGTATCTTACCACACACACTGTCATCTCCTGCAGGAACTTCCTCATCAGAGAAACAACTAAACTCAGTATACTGGCTGAACAGCTGATGGAAAAAATAAAGAACCTGTGGTACACAAGAGTCTTAGGCTACTAGCCGGATGAAGATGAGTCAGTGTTTCCTGATGGGAGTTGGTGGCACCCTGCAGTGTCCTCTTTCCCCCTGCCCCTACTACTGACCAAGATCAGTCAATAAGACAGAATCGATGCTCCTCTTAATGCCACTAGAGGGAACCCAGCTTCAAAAACCAAAGGATGAAAGGCATCTGCTGAAGTCTCCCCTGAAAAAAACCCCGCTGCTGGGCATGGGGAAGGCAATGAGATTGTAGAGCTCTTCTATAGCCAAATCCTGAAAATTAATTCCTCCTGAATGGCTTGGCCATTGCCCCCCAAATAAAAAATGTTGGTTGTTACACTTCCTTAAGTTTCCTGTTTGTATTGACTGTTACAATACCACATCCACCTCAGCATCCCATTCTGTTGAAAATGTAGCTCTGCAAGAGCTACAACAAGAAGAAGTTGTTGCAGGCAATGCTAACAAACCCTGACCGTTCAGGCACATTTAACTAAGCTCAGGTTCTTCTGGAGGGGAGGGAGCAGAGGGGAGGCAGACAGACAGATGGACGACACGACTACCTGAGCATCTTTTGGGGTAGCCACAACATGGCAAACATAACTTCACTTCAGGAAAGACCATGAAATGTTGAGTCCTACTGATTGTGGTCCTTGGTTAGGTAAGAAGCAAGTAGGTGCACCCATATCAAGTGTCTGAAGGTTTCAGATCGTTTGGGAAAACAAGTGCCAGTAAACTGAACTGTCCATCAATCTGAGCAGGACTTTGAAAGCGTGTTTCATCAGCCAACCAGTGAGGCTACTGAACAGCCTTTCCAAAGGAGAAATGAGGGGAAAATTTCTCACTGTCTTCATCATGGAGGGCAATAAGTTTATGAGAGGGGCACCTATGCCCAGGACTGTCTATGAAGACCTGGCAGGTCCTTGTCAGCCCTGTGTAACTGCCTCATCTCAGATGACCACACTGGATAAAGAAGACCATCTACCTTATCATTAAGCAAGCAGAAACAAGTAGGCAATTTGTCTGAAACCACAATGGGAGACTGCGGCAGAGGCTAAAACAAAACCCTGATAGCCTGAGGTCAGATCTAGGAGTCACGTGCACATGGGCAGAGCTACTGCTTAGGAGGGAGAGCATCGCTACAACTGGCAAAAGGAGATTTGCCTAATAACTGCAAAGCAACGCTACTGTTATTTAAGATGCATCTCCATTTATTTTCCCCTCATTGGGGTCTTAAACCTAAAACTTTGTTCTGCTTCAGCATTACCCTTAGCTATCTGTCAGGGCTCGAGAGCACCAGTAATGGCCCTCACCTGGGACCCTCATCCACACACCCTGCCTATGGACCCAGGAGCCACATCTAAGCTCAGGCTCTGGGCACCCAGACCTGTGGCTGCTCCCTGCTGTCTTGGCTTACTGGTGGGTTTTCTTGCATGAATGCTGGACCTACATTGTAGGTAGCCTCATTCTATCCTTGGTCATGCTTCCTGGATGGACCTTGGACCTATGCTGCAGCCTTGCCTCCAGCTCCACCTCCTGCTGTCCTGAGTGGGCTGCCTGGTACGGCCGAAGGACCCTGTCACAGTTACTACCTCACCTCTGCTTGGGTACAGTGGGACTGTGCCCCGGCTGGGAGTGTCACTACCTGTGCTGTGGTCTCTGCTGGCTCCTGGCTTGTCCTCCCTCTTGGAACATCCCAGCTCTTGCTGCTCCCTGGCACTATTTCTAGATTATCAGGTAATCAGCAATTGAGTAGGGGAAGCAGGAAAAGCAGAGAAGCCCAAGGAGGAATTGTGAGATGTCAGTGTTTGGCCCTTCCCATGGAAGTGTGCAAGAGAGCAAAGAGAGAGATGGGGGGTGACAGGGAGAAGCAATAGAGATTGAAGGAAGTAAAAGAATCAGCAGCATTTGCTCTAAAAGCTGAATATATTTCCTCAAGGTTATGCCTTCCCCCCCCCGCCCCTGGTTTGACTATGGAAATTAACTCAAATAGCTGACAAAAGGTTAATTAACAGATGAAGGCTGTATTCCATCTGATATTTCTGTGCCAACCACCACTAGCATTGGTGGGACAACTGCCCTGACCCCACGTACGCAGTTCCAGGTCTTTATTTTGACCTGTTCTCCACATTTTACAATAGTATTTGACCATCTCAGGAGAGCAGGCTTTACCATTGTTGAGCCTCAATACTCCTATTGCTTGGGCAGCATTGGGAGTGGGGGAAGAATGCCCTAAGCTGACAGTAAGGCTCTTTCTCCAACTTGAAGTGCTGGATACTGAAAACGTGTGTGTCCACTTTCTTTCTCAATGATCAGAAAGACTTACTGCCAGCAGTACTTGATTCTCCAAAGCTTCCTGTTACCCCAGTCTGAATTTCATCTCCCCAGATCTTTGCTACTGAGAAGAGCTTGCTTCAGCACAAACCTGAACATAGTGTAGCTGTTGTCCTGGTGAAGCAATTTGGTAGGCTGTCGATAATACAGGAGAAATGAGTCCCTTATGTTTTGAGGTTGGTTAATTTTTTAGTTTGGTTTGGTTTTGTAATTATCAGCCGGATCAGCTATCAATATAAACTTGCACTTAACCATTTGTCTGGAATAAAAAATCTCATTTCGCATTTTCCGTGTCTCAGCAGCTGCTTGGTACCACGCGCAATCAATCAGAATGAAATCAATGTCCCCATGCAGAGCAGCAAGTTCTTCCATCTCCGGCTGCTTCATCACTTCTGCAGAGCTCTTCTGCAGATTTCTTTATTGCTGCCTGTTTTGCTTAGACTGTCTACGCTTCCTTGGTCACACATGAATGTGCATATGCATATGTATTATGTAAATGCACCAGTATTCAGAAGGTTTAGAAAAGCGCAGTTTGGGCAGATAAGAGCGTTTACCACAAGAAAAAGCTAGAAACTTCATCTCTTTCTGCTACAGAGGTGATTTCCTACCTGCTTGTTTTATATGCGTCTGCTCAGTCTTTCTTTTTTCCCAAATATAAACATTGTAGGAAAAGCCCTGCAGCTTAAATCCCCTCTCACGCCGGGGAAGAATTCAGCATTCCAAGTTTTCTCAGAATAGAGATTGTTCTTTTGGCACTTCAAAAGTATTTCTTTCTGAAAGAGTGAAAGTCATGAGTCATTTGAAAGAGCCTGAATGTGCCCTTAAGAGTTTGGTGTCCTGGAAATGGTTTCTTCAGCCTTTTCAATCTATTTCTATGCACTGCCAAGAAGGGTAGGAAAAAGTTTGGAAAGTATAGGGGGCTCATGTTGCATTTCGAGCCTGTTGTGTGACTTCATCAATGCAACCCAGTGGCATTTCTGTATTGCATCACTGCACAGCTGGAGCAGAGCAGTACCTGGTATGAATTCCATGCTAAAACTTAACAAAATGTTGATATTTTTTTAAATGCACTTAATCATAACCCTTTCGTTCTTCTGCAATGTAACCTCCAGAAAATCCAAGCCAGCCATATGCTGATTAGCTGTTTGGTATCTGACCAATTTTAGTATACAGGCAAAACTGAATCAGCCCAAAGATCTCTGTATGTGTTTGTACTGAATCTCCTGATCATGTAGTTATCTATGCATTTGTATGCTTTAAAAGAAGTAAACAGAAAACCTTCCAGATGGTTGATCTGCTGTACAATCTACAATGTAGGGCAACCTACAAAGACCAAAGTAGACAACCTCCCGCTGCCACTTCTGACCCTGACGTTACTGGCATCACCCTTTGGTGAGTTCCTTAAAGGCAGAAACTAGCAGCTGAGACAGTATTCAGGCTGGGATCGGGGGGGGGGGGGGGGGGGAGCATTTTATCCCCAAAGGGATCCTGGGGCAAATTCATGGGACAGGTAATGAGAGGGCTATACGTTTTACTCTCAAAGTTAAAATATTTCACATCTACTCCCACTTTTCAATAGGAATAGACAGCTTAATCTGTAATTTCTTTGTAAAATATGGATGGAAATCACTTTCCAAGTGATGTCTGTGAAAGTTCACCGAGTGCTTCAAGATTCTTGGAAAGGCTTCATAAGTGAAGCATTCATTTCAGTGAGACTGATATCACAGAAACTTTCTTTGTGAGTAATCATCATTCACTTAGCAGCTTTGGAAAAGCTTGTGGTGTAACTGGTTCAACTGAGTCCATTGAAATGCAATCTTAAGAAATGTCAGTTTTCTGTTGTTTCCGAGATGGATGAATAACACCTCATATGTTCCTGATTTCTGCAAAAACACTTTCTCAAAAAGTATTTATTATGGTGAATACTTTACACCATTTTCAGTGGCTCAGAGTGTTGATGGCACAGAACTGTTTGGCTTTTACACTTCCTAGTTCCCCTCACCTCTTACTTTAACACTCAGAAAAATCGCGAATTAGTGCTAACGAACGAATGCCTCAGGCTTTGCACCGCTGCCAGCAACGGCAGCTGTCCTTGTCGACAGTGACAAACTGCCCAAGTCCTTCAGCAGCAGAAACCTGAACGTGAGGTGTATTCTCCTTCCAAGGAGAGATAGAATCACAGAATCACAGAATCGTTTAGGTTGGAAGAGGCCTTTAAGATCATCGAGTCCAACCGTTAACCTAACGCTGCCAAGTCCACCACTAAACCATGTCCCTAAGCTCCACATCTACGTTTTCTAAATACCTCCAGGGATGGTGACTCAACCGCCTCCCTGGGCAGCCTGTTCCAGTGCCTGACAACCCTTTCAGTGAAGAAATGTTTCCGAATAGCCAATCTAAACCTCCCCTGGTGCAACTCGAGGCCATTTCTTCTTGTCCTATCACCTGTTACTCGGGAGAAGAGACCGACCCCCATCTCTCTACAACCTCCTTTCAGGTAGTTGTAGAGAGCAATAAGGTCTCCCCGCAGCCTCCTTTTCTCCAGGCTAAACAACCCCAGTTCCCTGGAAAAAAAAAGTCACGTAAAATATTTGAAATTGATGGCTGGTAGTCACACTTGAAGACGCACCGTGGTGATCTCCCCTCCACACACACACACTCACACACTCTTCCATCTAAAGGTATTGTATTTTTTGTCCTCTGGTGATGGCTGTGCAGGCGGGGACGGAGAGGTGTGGCTGCCGCCACCGCTGCGAGGGCGCGGACAAAGATGGTGGACGGCTGGCGAGGTGTGGAGCTGACACAGGCTCCTTTCAGACGGTTCCGCGCTTTCCACAGACTTTTGGCAAAGCAGCTTTTTCGAATTTTAAAAGTAAACACCCAAATCACAAACGAGGCGTGGGGGCGTGCGTATGTGATGTCAGTAACGAAAAGTGGCACCCAGGAAACGCAGGTGGCTCCAGGGGAGGCCCGCGGAGGACCGAAGGAGGAAGGCGGCGGTCACCCGCAGCCAGCCCCGCTCCCGAGTGCCGGGACGGTGCCGCGGGCGGCAGCTGCCGGTGTGCAGCAAGTGCAGGAGGGAGGGGGCTACCGGCCACCGCCCGCGGGGGTGCCCGGCGGTGGCAGGAGAAGTTCCTCAGGCGGGGCCCTTGGGAGGCTCCGGGGCGAGGGGACTAAACGGGGTCGGCCGGAGGGCAGCGCCATGCCGGCGAGGCGCGGGCGGGTGACAGAAAGCCTTGCGTGCCAGGCGGCCCGCAGGCGGGCGGCAGAGATCAGTCAGCGTCTGTCTCCCTTTCGCTCACAGCCCGCGGTCTCCCGCCGCCGCGGCGAGCACTGACTCAGAGCGGCACCGCCGCCGCGCCCCGCTTCGCACGCGATGCCGCCGGCCTCCCCACCACCACCCCCGCCTCGCTCCCGGCCCCGCTCACGGCCGCGCCGCCGCACTCCCGCTCCGCTCGGGGCCGGGGCGGCGGCACGGGCGGGAGCGGCCCCGGGGCGCAGGTAGGCTCGGGCAGCGGGAGCGCCGGGGCGCGGGGAGAGGCGTGCTGCCGCCACGGCGCCTCCTCCCCTGCGCGGACACACACGCTCACGTATCTACTTCAGTATTCGGGGGAGAGGGGGCTGTGAATTTGGGGGGAAGCTGCGGTACCCCAAGGCCCCTTCTCCCCGCCAGACCCGCACCGGGGGTGCTCGGGCAGCCGCCGCGGGGCTGGGCTGGCCCCGGGGCCCTGCTGCAGGCCGCGGGCAGCCGGCCGGGGAGTCTCTCGGCAGGCAGGGGCCGCAAGCCCCACCTGGGAAGGCCAAGGGGGTCCCCAGCCCCCGGCTGGGGCTGCTCGGGAAGGCGGGAGTCGGACAGAGGTGCCTGGGGGAAGGGAGGAGCAGTTTTATAGCAATAAAACCACTTTTTGGTGCGGCTGGGATGGGTAAATGGCTCCTTCCTGGCCGGCGAGGCCCCAGCGGTGGAGGCCGTAGAAGGGTGTTTTGGCATGGGCCGGGTTGGGGTTGAGAGGCTGCAGCTGGGAAGGGTGTTGGGTGGGGAGGGCTTGAGTGTTGTTTCCGTAATATGTGGAAAGACGGTTTTTCGAATACGTTTGCCCGCTTACCTGCGTGCTTACCAGTGAGGTGGGAGTTCCTGTCGCTTGGGTGTACAATGACTATGGTGTGCTTTGCAGACCCTAATTTTTTGTGGGGGGAGTGAGGGTGTGCCAAACCAAATGATCCCATATTACAGAATTCCTCTTTATGCTTGGATTTGGGGGGGGATATGGGACTAGGTCACTTCTCAAAAAATGCTTGTAAGAAACATTTCTGGTTGTGCTATTCAGAAACCTAGAAAATTGCAGCACAAGTGGAAGCTAACGGTCTTGACGGTAGCTGTGATAAAACTGCTTTATTAAAGTTTCCCAGTGCCATAAACACGGCGGCATTTGAATGTGCGCCACAGCATCGGGTAGTGTCCATGTCTTGTGGGAGATGGACTAACGTGCTCACTGCCACGCTGGGAGCGTATCTGGAAATGTTTTATAAGCAAAGTTGCTATCAACCCCGAGTTGCACTGATTACTGAAGATCTTAACAGCAGAATAAATATTTACAAGTACAGCTGTGATATATGTCAGTGAAGCGCAGGTCTTTTATTTTCACAGCTTCCTATCTCCAGGTTTACAGTAGCACCCTTGTTAAATGGGTTCGGATACTGGGTTTGAGGCTGCTTTATTCACAGAGTCCACTTAAGAGGCGAAAGCTGCAGGGTGCAAGA
Organism: Phoenicopterus ruber ruber; assembly: GCA_009819775.1. Taxonomy (NCBI): domain Eukaryota; kingdom Metazoa; phylum Chordata; class Aves; order Phoenicopteriformes; family Phoenicopteridae; genus Phoenicopterus; species Phoenicopterus ruber. The sequence goes on along the minus strand of CM020215.1, from coordinate 93,593,095 downwards.
GAAAATGCGTTACTCAGTGTTTGAACACAAGTGGATTAAGTTCACTGCTTAGAACAACCACTTCAAGATGATTATTTTTTTTCCTAATTGTAACATTTTCTCTTTTCTCCAAAGGCTCCTTTGTCTCTTGCCTTTCTCTGGGGTGATGATGTTAAAAGTCCTGCCAGTGGAGGATTGCTCCCTTTGGAGTGGAGTACGGACGCTCCCAGGTAACCTTCCCCGCAGAGATGTCTTCAAAATGGCGTGCTCAGGTCGGCTTTGCCGTTTGGAGAGCGCAGAGCTGTAAAACAGCCATCGCGGCTACATGATCTGCAGGACTAATCTGTTTTCAGTTGTGGTCAGTAAAACACACACTTTTTTTTAAAAAAAAAAAAAGAAAAAACCCCGCAAAAATCAAACCTTGTTAATAGTTACAGGCTGTTGTATCCTAAGTTTAATGCTGTGTTTCGTCAGTTAAACTGCCACTGTAGCTGTTAGCTAATTCAGCGTTTTAGGTTTCCCATGCTTCTGAGCTGCTTTGCTTGGCGTGAAAGTGGGAAGTCTAGTATTTCTCCTTTTTGAGTGTCAAAAATTGTTGGGGTTACATACCTATACAGTTATTTTAGCAGTTTAAGTAACTCACTAAGTCTTTTTTGGCAGGTAAAAGCTTGCGGTGATTTTTAGATTTAAAAGGAGCTTTTAGTATTCTAATAATAAGGTTGACTCAATAGAAGTCATATTTTGTAAAAGTAACTCTGGTAGATATTGCTAGAGGGAGAGAATGCTAATTTTATTTGGAGTTATTAGTTTTCCTAAATAGTACTTTGATAGCTCAGAAAAATAAAGATCTGCTATATACAATCAATACGCACATACATGACATATACTACTTTAATATTTATTAAGAAGCAATGCTTCATCCAAAATAGTCATTTGTCTGATTAACTTCTGTGTTTGTAAAAACGTCCTTTGTCCATATAAACTCTGTCCTTCTTCTGATGACTTCTTATTAGCGATTAGGTTTAAAAATTTTCCACTTCAATCGTAAGCATCTTTTGCTCCGTCATATGTTATTGTGGAGGGTGCACTGGGTGGCTGAATGAGGGAGGAAAAGAGATATTTCTGTATTGAATTGACTCAATGTAGGTCAGTAATTTTTGCCTGCTCATGTGCAGTCTTAGAAATACGCTGCAGGCAATTGTCATCTGTCAACCTGGAGAAAAATGCTTGTGGCAAAAGACAAAAGATAGGAATACTGGGCACTGTTACAAGTCTTTTGGGCAACTCGTTGGCAGCTAGCCACCATAGAGGGCTGGCAGGTAATGCAGACATTGCTAACTCATGTTAGGTCATAACACATAAAATCAAAATACGGAGCATGAATGCGGAAAGTTCTTCAGTACTCCACAAGCACTTGCTCCCACAGGGCACCATGGTTTATGATTGACTCCCTTGACTAAGTAAATCACACACCTGACTTAAATAACTAAGTAAATTGAAAACCTATTTTTGAAGCATCTAAAGTGGTATGTGGGAGTGTGTCTGTTCCCTGAGTGAACTGACAATTTGGTGATGCTAAGAGGTGATTATATCCTCGAAGCCCATCACCTTTCTTTTTAAATGAAGGTTTGTTTCCCCTCCTATTTGCAAAGCAAGCATGTAGTTAAAGGGTAAACCTATGAGTTCAAAAGCAATTAAAAGGATCCTCTCAATATATTTGCATGGCATCTCATGGTTTTCAGTGAATTTTGTGAATTCTGAGGATAAATGATGGCCTACCCTTATGTTTTTTGACAGATATATGTCAAGGATAATCTATGTGTATTTGCTCTTAGTGAACTAGGTGATTGCCTGAGATCTCCTGCAGCTGTGCTGCACTGGTAATGCCACTTGTGTTAAAGTATGAGTCAGAATACAAGTTTGCTTTCTTAAAATAAAAAGGAAGAAGGTTGCATGTCACTGTTTGTCCTTTCTGTGAACATGAGACACTCTATGTCAAAAACCAGTAGTATTCTACAGCTGTTAGCAGACACCTTAGCCTTTGTGTTTTTACACTACAATTTATCACCTTCACTCTATTTGTGTTTCACACACTAATTGAATCATGTCCATTGTGTGGCAGGACCCCCTGATTTGTTTTTCTGTATGATAAAAATGTGGACACTTCCACGCAAAGACTCAATTCAGCATAAGATGAACTGACAATTGGTTTTTGTTGTTGTTTTAGTTTAATTTTACGACTGAAAATGTATACTTTGGTCCTTGTTCACTCTGTGCAGCGTTTTGGAAATCCTGTTTTTATTGTAATCTTCCTTTTTCACTTCCTCTGGACCTTTTCACAAGACTTGATTTAGGGCACATGCTTTCCTATCTGGTCTTAGGGCAAATACAGATTTTTTTGATTTTTTTTTTTTTTTTTTTTTTTTTAAACTCACTTTGTGTCACTCTCCACCTCTGACTTTCAGGTATGGCTGAAGTGGGCATTGTCTGGGTACGTGGCCTAGGGGGGCATCCAGGGGTAGAGCGGCACATCAGCTGTAGCCCTGCTGGCTGTTTTGCCTGTGCCAGAGGCGTGGAGAGCCAGGCTGGTGGCTGACTGCTGCAGGAGGGCTGCGTGTGCAGGGATGGAGATGCTGCTGGGGAAGGACGGCCTTCCGGCAAGCGGAGTGGGAAGCTTGCCTTCGTGGGGCTCATTCCCTTCAGTACCCTCCTGGCTGGGCCCCTTTCCATGGCAGAAACCTTGTCCCATCCTGAATCCCATGCTTGAGGGTGGCAGGCTTGGTTTTGCCTGATCTTTAGGGGACATTCCCCGGTGATGCTTTGAGGCCAGCTGCTGGGTGCTGGAGGAAGGCGCTAGCTTTGCCTGTTACAGAACGGAGAGGGAACTCAGCCTTCAAACCCACGAACCACTGGTGTTTCACTGTGTAATGCACTGGCCTACAGGGCAGCCAGAGCTACGGTAGCCACGTGGGTTAGGATACTTGAGCTACTTTCATTTGACTAGTTCACAGGTTTGGTATAGATGAAGAAATGCCAGCACGCACTTCAATGTCAGCTTGCGACCCAAACATACAGTCCCCATCCCCTGAGGCTCGTGCATCCATATTGATATTCCCATCACTGCATCTTTGCTGCCCTTGCCTGTGGTCGCTGCGTTTGGGTGAGCAGGTTCACAGCTTCCAGTGTTGCAGTTGCCAGTTCAAGCTGTGGTACAAATGAAGTCTTACAACCACATAAGAAGAGCATGCATGCCTTAGCAGAGAACACAGGTGCCTAAATTGGCATGATCTTGCCCTACACGTTATCCAAGTTGCTTAAAGGCAATTTAGGTACAGCTAATAGTATCAGGAAGCCTAGCCCAGCAGCACAGCTGGGAGCCTATTATAGGAGTTTCATGGGTCTTCAGATGTTTTGGAGATGAACCATTAGCATGAACTCTGAAAGAGGGCACGTTAATCCAGCTGGGTTCACTACTGGGTAGGTAGTCTGTGGGTTAGGCTTTCAGTCTTCTCATTCAGCCAAACCCCAACTCTCTTGAAGTTAATTGTCTAAAACTCCAGTTGATTTCAACGAAAACAGCAGTTTCCCCACTGACTTTATTTGGTATTTATTTGGGTGACAGTGGAAGTAAGGACCTATAAACATTAGTCTAGTTGTACAAGTTCTTAAAAATCAGAATAGTAGGAGGGTTACATCTCCTTTCATGAATCAGCAGGGATTTCAGACATTTTTAATAGCCTCAGGATGGTTGTAGCCTCTAAAGTGGCTATGCAAATGTAAGTGTGCCACAGCATCATTGATTCATGCTGCCAAAACGTTAGCCCTAGAAGCTATTGGATTATAAGGGTTGTTCAAGGTTTATTCTCTCCCTTTCTCTAGCTAGATCTAGTCCTTTTTCTGTGCAGCAGCTCTGCTCTGAAATGTTCTCTCTTCTCAGGTGCTAGTTTAGTTTCTCATAGCTACCTTGTTTTAGTGCATTTCATATCCACCATATGATCTTTGTTCTACTCTTGCGGAAAAAAAAAAAAGGTTCTCTCCAGGTCTCTCCTCGCCTTTATTCTCTTGATCGCTCCCCCCCCCCCCCTCCCCTTTTTCTCTCTGCTGGTGAGATACCCACAAGGGTTTTTCAATTACTTGAGTGTTCCTAAGTGGCCTGAAGTACCTTGTTCTTTGACTAGAAATCAGAGTATCTGGCACCTTATCTACAGCTGAGCTGCTGTGAGATCTTGGGCATGCCATTGCGCTTTTCAGTGCATTTGTCTGCACTTTCTTTGCTTCTTAGCACTCCTCCATCCATAATGTCCTGTTCAGTTATGAGGAGAGCGGAAGTTTATATACAGATACGTGTTTCTTGAAAGCTATCAAGCTTCTACTCTTACCTGCAACATTTCCTTAGGTGGCGTGATTGCACCCGTGCGCGGGTAACTCCCACACGTTCAAAGCTATGCAAAACCAAATATGCACCCCTCTCTCTCTCTCTCTTTTTTTTTTTTAAATCTTTGTGTAATGGTTTGAATGTTTTGCTGTGTGTGAGGCGTGGGTAGATGTTTCTGTGGTTCCCAGAGGAGGGAGGGTGAGGAGTGGGTGACAGGGGAAATGGGTGGTGTGGTCATGCAGGTGTTTAGGCAGTGCATAGAGGGAGGCCAAGTGAGTGGTCAGGTCAGGTGCATGGTACTCTATAGGGCGAATAGTTGCTGTGTATTTATTTATACATGGTGTTCCTCAGTGGAAAAACTGCTCTTTGCATTTTAAGTCTGACTTTCTGGTTGTTTGCGTACTGGTTTTAAAGCTTGAAAATTAGGATTGATTTAAAAACCACTGACCAAGTTTCATTCTCTGACTGAGCAGAGTGCCACACAGTTTCGCAGTCTGGTTTTCTTTGCCTCAAATAGAGGGTAAAAGAAAGGGCATCCTTTGAATAACAGCTGTTCTTTTATATTAACTAGTTTTATCAGTTTAGAAAGAAAGAGGGCATCAGATTCTGGGATCTCCCTTGCACAGTAAAAGACAGAGGTGGGTTTTTTTCCAGAATTGATTGGTGACTTTTGGATGCATCCAGTTATTTCCTGATACTATCAAATTCATTTATTTTTGAAGGACCTGCTGTTTGCAAAGTGAGTACTCAGCCCTTTCTGGAAATCAGTGCTTTGCAAAGGATCTGAAGCTAGACATTTACAAATGAAAGCCTCTGAATTTAGTAATCACTTTGTGGGAAGCATTTTCTTTGAACACAGATTCTTACCTTACCTCCCCTGTGCCCTACTCTAGTCCCCAAAGCGGCAAAATGCAGTCCAAATTTCAAGAGCTCTGTTGTTCGGATGCCTCTTGTAAAATCTCATGTGCTCTAGAAAATGTGAAAAGTACACAGTAGAGGAAGTATTGTCACTAACTGGACTTAGTGGGAGCTTCTGACTAAGAATACACTCTCTTACTAATAAGGAAACTGTTTTGAAGTTTGAAAATACGTGTTTTGGTCACAATGCATTATTTAGATGATTGATACTGATAATGTTGCGTGCTCTTAAACCATAACATGTGGCCTCTATTTCCAAAGCTGCTGCAATCTGTTACAAGAGCATAGGAGAGTTGAATTGGGAAAATAAAACCTACAATTTGATTCATATTTAAAAATAAGTATCAACCCAAGCAGCTTGGCCTTTGCCAGAGCTTTTTTACTGAGTCACATGTGGAAGGCTGCCTTTCTTCTTGAGAGCTGTTGGTTTCCAATCCACTTCACTTTCTCACCTCCAATGTTTTGCATTCTTTTACTTTATTATGAACTCCTGTCTTAGTTGCCTAGGTGTTTGGGGCCAAAGTCCCTCTGGCTTTTACCAAGAGTGATGTAGTCCAAAACCTCCTGTCACTTGCAACAAAAGTCCAGCAGGATACTGAATGCCCACATCTGCAAACTGAGCAGGTGCTTGGGTTTTTATTGAAACCTAGAGTGCACCAATTGCAGGCTTTGTGGTATAGTATTAAAATGCTACATGAGATAATACGGGCTTTTTCTGTTTTCCTAGGGCTACCCAGCCACCTCTGTGTGTGACATTCAGTAGCATCGTAATTACTTCTGAGTCCTTTTAATGCACTGTCAGTGCATGTTTCCATCCATTATGAATTTAGGTAGCTCTTTCTTTGTTCGTATTCATGAACTGACCTCCCTTTCTCTGATGACATGCAGAACACTGATATATTTGGTAAATAGCCTGAGTGGATGGATTTCCCATTGCAGGATTGTTTTTAGGCCATTTGTGGTCACTGCTTCCTGTTCTTCCCTTGCCATGAAATGTGCTCCTTAACTAGGTGAAGCCTTGTAATCAAGAGAAGAACTGGAACTGTTTTTCAGTTAAAAATTTTGGGACATGTGATGATTTGTGCTCACAGCTTGCAAATCTACTCACAAGTCCCTGTTGACCTCATGAATGTAAGTGATCATACAGGGATAACAAATTAGTATTCCAGTAGTGTGTAACTGCTAAAAGTGCACCTAAGTGTTTGCACCCATGAAGTGACATCTCTTTGTACTGTATGCCTTACAAGCACCTGAAAAAACCCCATCTTTTGTCAACCGCCTTAGTGTTCCTGTGCAGCAGTCAACAAATGTATCGTTGCAACATATTTGCGAAGTCAGGAAATGGTGGTCTTGTAATTCAGCCTATTTGAAACCTGAGGCACAGACACGCTGTGAGGGGCTTTTCATCCCACCAGTGTGACGGAGCCAGGACAAGAAGCTGCATATGAAATCTTGATGCTCCTTAGTCAGTGAAAGTGTTCCTCTTAGCTTCCAAGAGCCAACCTATACTGCAGTATTCGTGAAGGGTCAGTCGAGTGCAGTGACTACACCACTTGTCTTACTTGTTTGAGACCAGTAAGTTGGGCCCTGCTCATTTTGGATCTGAAGCTATTCTTCTCAGTCCTCTGCAACTCGAAGTACCATTTAGCAGCGGTGCAGTTGTCAGTGTTAGCGTATCTGGCGCTGAAATGAAGGTTGTAAAAATTCTTTGCCCATTTAAGCAAGCATCAGATTTGGGTACAGTTTTTCTTTGTGTTGAGATGAAATACTTTGTTTCTGAAAAATGTCGATTCATTGAAGCCAAAGTGGAGACCAAGAGATGCATCTGACCAGGTCCTGGTTTATATCAAGAAGCAGAGGCATTTCAGCTTCGATTGAGCACATCTCAGGAAAATGCACGAACCTCTAGATTGTTGGGGGTGGTGCTGGTGGTGTAGCTGTTTTCATGAAAAACCTCAAAAGGTATTGCTTTCGTTCCAAGGCAGTACAAAAGCATCTCTAAAATCATGAAAAGGTTTGTGGGATGGGCAGATGAATGTTCCCATCCAGATCTGCTGACAGATTTTTCTAGTAATGCTTTGCTACCTTTTCGTGACAGTGAAAGGAGAAGTTAGATTACAAAAAACCTAAACCATATTGCTTAGCTACGATCGTATTGGATTTATTTTAAAATAATAAAAGTGGGGGAAAAAAACCCCAGTCCAAATTACTTACCAAGATCTTTGACAGGTGTCATATCAGAATTGCACCATTTCCGTTTCACATGCAAACCATTTTACAGTCATTAAGTTCTTTAACATGGATAAAATGGGCATCCTGCTATGTTACTCAAGTCTACCAGGTTAAATACTTAAAATCGCAATGGTTTTGGTATCATCCTGAGCTATATTAGTGCTAACAAATGAATAATGAATATTAACATGGAATAGTCAAAATAGAAGTAAGTTTGTTCAAGAGTTTTCTTTGAAAGAAATAATTGAAAATAATATTTACACTGTTGTGAAAATGTCAGATAGATCTGCAGTTTACAAGAGTAAAATAAGCACCTTCATAGGGTACAGTCTTTTGGATGAAAGCCTGAAAGAATCCAGAGAGTTTTGCTTTGTTGAATTAGTTGCCTCGTGTATTTTTTTCGCTCATGTGGAGCATTTGCTGTGGCATTTATATGTGATTCTCTTCAAGCCTGGCAATATTTAGCAAGTTTGGTTTTTTCCAGATGCCAGTACTAGAGTTTTAGGCAATGGAAGAGGATCTTGGTAGATTTCCTTGGTCATTGTTCCAATTCGATATGGTATTTTGAAGTATTAAAAAAAAAAAAAGAAAGAAAAGAAAGCGGTAGCCCTAACTTAAAATTGTTTAAAGTCTTGTAGATGTTGTCTGCTGGAACAGCAGCATGGTGAGCTGTAGGCAATCCAGGAGACTCCTGGAGTGCATGGAAGATGACTTCTTAAGCCAGGTAATAGACAGCCCTACCAGAGGGGATGTGATACTGGACCTGATGGTCGCCAACGCGAGTGAGCTAATCGGTGACATCAGGATTGGAGGCAGCCTGGGCTGCAGTGATCATGCACTGGTGGAGTTCACAGTCCTGAAGGATATGGGCCAGGTGAAGAGTAAGGTCAGAACCCTGAATTTTAGGAAAGCTAACTTCCAGCTCTTCGAGGCGTTAGTCAATAGGACCTCCTGGGAAACTGCCCTGAGGGACAAGGGAGCAGAACAGAGCTGGCAGATCTTTAAGGAGGCTTTCCATAGAGCGCAAGAGCTCCCAATCCCCAGGTGCAAGAAATTGGGAAAAGAAGGCAAGAGACCGGCATGGCTGTCGAGAACTGATGGTCAAATTAAGGGGCAAGAAGGAAATGCACAGGCAGTGGAAGAAGGTACAGTTATCCTGGGAAGAATATAGGGATGCTGGCCGGTTGTGTAGGGGTGAGGTCAGGAAGGCCAAGGCGCAGCCAGAGCTGAACTTGGCAAGGGATGCAAAGAATAACAAGAAGGGCTTCTACAGGTATGTCAGCCAGAAAAGGAAGATCAAAGAAAGTGTACACCCCCTGAAGAGCAGGAGTTGCAAACTTGTGTCAATGGATGAGGAGAAGGCTGCGGTATCCAACGACTTTTTTGCCTCAGTCTTCACTGGCAACCTCTCTTCCCACACTTTTTGAGTGGATGGACCACAAGACAGGGACTGGAGGCGCAAAGTCCCTCCCACTGTAAGAGAAGATCAGGTTCGTGACCACCTGAGGAACCTGAATGTACATAAGTCTATGGGACCAGATGAGATGCATCCCAGAGTCCTGAGGGAATTGGCTGACATAGTTGCCAAGCCACTCTCCATGATATTTGAAAAGTCATGGCAGTCAGGTGAAGTCCCTGGGGACTGGAAAAGTAGAAACATTGCACCCATTTTTAAAAAGGGTAGGAAGGAGGACCCTGGGAACTACCGACCTGTCAGCCTCACCTCTGTGCCTGGGAAGATCATGGAACAGATCCTCCTAGAAGCTATGCTGAGGCCCATGGAGGACAGGGAGGTGATTGGAGACAGCCAGCATGGCTTCACCAAGGGCAAGTCCTGCCTGACCAACCTAGTGGCCTTCTAGGATGGAGTGACTACATCAGTGGACAAGGGAAGAGCTACTGATGTCATCTATCATCTGGACTTCTGTAAGGGCTTTGACATGGTCCCCCACAACATCCTTCTCTCTAAATTGGAGAGAGAGGGATTTGATGGGTGGACTGTTCGGTGGATGAGGAATTGGTTGGATGGACGCATCCAGAGGGTAGTGGTCAATGGCTCAATGTCCAGATGGAGATTGGTGACAAGTGGTGTCCCTCAGGGGTCCATATTGGGACCAGTACTGTTTAATATCTTCATCAATGATGTAGACAGTGGGATTGGGTGCATCCTCATCAAGTTTGCAGACGACACCAAGCTGAGTGGTGCGGTGGACACACCTGAAGGGACAGGATGCCATCCAGAGGGACCTGGACAAACTTGAGAGGTGGGCACAGGCGAACCTCATGAGGTTCAACAAGGACAAATGCAAGGTCCTGCACCAGGGTCGGAGCAACCCCCGGTATCAATACAGGCTGGGGGATGATGGAATCGAGAGCAGCCCTGCCGAGAAGGACTTGTTGGTACTGGTGGATGAAAGGCTGGACATGAGCCAGCAATGTGCGCTCGCAGCCCAGAAAGCCAACCGTATCCTGGGCTGCATCAAAAGAAGCGTGGCCAGCGGGTCGAGGGAGGTGATTCTGCCCCTCTGCTCCGCTCTGGTGAGACCCCACCTGGAGTCCTGCATCCAGCTCTGGAGCCCCCAGCACAGGAAAGACATGGACCTGCTGGAGCGGGTCCAGAGGGGGACCACAAAAATGATCAGAGGGCTGGAGCGCCTCTCCTATGAAGAAAGGCTGAAAGAGTTGGGGTTCTTCAGCCTGGAGAAGAGAAGGCTCCGGGGAGACCTTATTGCAGCCTTTCAATACTTAAAGGGGGCTTATAAACAAAGAGACAAAGACTTTTTACCAAGGCCTGTAGTGACAGGACAAGGGGAAACAGTTTTAAACGGAAAGAAGGTTGATTCTTTATGATGAGGGTGGTGAGATACTGGCACAGGTTGCCCAGAGAGGTGGTAGATGCCCCATCCGTGGAAACATTCAAGGTCAGGCTGGATGGGGCTCTGAGCAACCTGATCTAGTTGAAGATGTCCCTGCTTATTGCAGGGGGGATTGGACCAGATGACCTTTAAAGGTCCCTTCTAACCCAAACTATTCTATGATTCTATGATTGATTATATTCCAAAAATACTGTTCTGCTTTGGGTGGGGATTGAGGAAATAATGGATGAGTCTGACTTACTAAGAAAACCCTCTTTAAAATAAGATGCGAATTTTTTCTGTAATAAAAATCATAGGTTAGTTGAAATGCAAGTCTCAGGCTTCTTTTTGTAATTAAAAAAAATAAGTCTGTTATGTACTAGTAAAGGTGGAGGGAGGATAAGAGGTTGAGAAGGGACTATTGAGACAGTAGTTTTTGAGGATCACTGCAAATAAGATTAAAATTTGAAATGACACTGTTCTAATTTTCAAACACTGGAAGGTCTGAAAACGCAGTTGATGCTCTTCATGCATTTGTAAGCCTGAAAAAGGAGTTTGGCCGTTACGTGTGGGGAGAAAAGTCTCACATAGAGGAAGAAAAACAAAATATTTTAGAAGAGGTAGTGGGGAAGAAAAAAAATGCATGCAGTGAAGGGAGAGCAAAAAGCTAGTGCGTGTCTCTGTGATGTCCCCCTTGTAGCCCAGGCACATATCCCTGTACCTTACTGTGTGCCAGAGAGCACACAGTGTCACCAGCAATTGCTGAAAGACACTTTTGCTTCTGCTGACCCTGTAGTGCCAGCTCTCCACCTGCTCAAATGAGGGCTTGCTCTGTTAACCTGTGGGTACAGTAGGGAGCTGGCTGGGGAGTTGGGCAAGACATCCGTGCCTTTGTTTCTAGGTTTGCACTGCCCTTGGGTGAGGTGTGTTTTCGTTTCTCTACCTACATTAAACAGCACGACCGCAAGGTTCAATAAAAAATGCAAATAGCGGGATTTATTTGTAACACCCAAAATAGTCATCCGCATTTACCGATATTTAGAAAATACAGAGGTGCGAAAAGAAAAGCTATAGTGAATGTACTCGTGCTGCACTTACATCAGAGGGATACCTCTTCTGTCGTTTAGTTTACAGAGTTTTTCCCCTGCTGTACAGACAGTAGTCAGGTATTCAGGCTTTGCCCATTTCTCTCCGTTTCTCATGAATTATGTTAGCTGGTATAGCTGTCTTCCCTTTGAAGCCTTTTAGCAGGTCTGCATGGGTGTAACCATTCACCCTAAAACTCACTCTGTTCTCTTCTTAAGTAGGAGGCAGTCACTCTTTTTAGCTAGACCACTCTGTAATTAGAATAAAAGTAACTTTCCACAGATTTGTAAAATGCCTCATTGTTATTCTAGGAGTAATCTCCTGCATCTGATTGCCTAGAAAACAATTCTTAGCTTCAATGATATGTAGAAGTCTCGTCTCGTCTCTTCTCTGGTGATCAAAGTGCTCCAGGGACTATTGCTGCAAATCCTTATGAGAGACCTGTCTCCGAGTCCCTGTGGTCAGTTACAGTATGGATTTGTGTGCCTGCTTATTCTTTCCCTGGCAAAGTTGGGAGAAGAGAGAACCAAACTCTTAAAACTTCACTTGGAACACTGCTGCCCGGTAAAATCATACGGGGTTTGCTGTATAGCAAATTGCATGCATGCAAATTGTTACCAGCTTATTTTACTTCTTAAAAAGTAGACCCAAAGGTGTATATTTGCTGACTCTTTCTTTCGTTGGCAGAATTGAATTTGCTTTATCTTACAGGGCTGTAAGTACCATTAAAAATATTTTACTTATTACAATTCAAGATTTGTTTCCATGTATTTTGTTTTATCACTTAGTGATAAGATGACTTCTGCCTCTAGTCAACTTTGCGGGTTTCGTGAAAGCTAGTTCAAAAGCTTCAAAGGCTAAATGCAAAAGAGAGGAGAGATAAAAATCTTTAAAAATCAGAAAATATAAAAGGAACATTTCTAACAGTCTTTTGACTTAGTCACATTACACATCCTGGATGCTTTACGATAGTGATTTATTATATTTATGACAAGCAGTATTATATTAAGCTAAACATTTAACAAGAGAGACAACAGAATACGAGATATTGCAACACAGCCAAGGTATCCCAGTGCTGTTGGAAGTTTAATTCTCATTTTAACTGCACTTCAAAGCATTGTACCCTGGTTTCTTCGTTTTAAGCAAACATTTCTGTCAACCATTGGCATTTAGAACGATATGAAAGATTTAATAAAATAGGTGTAGTCAGCTTTATAAAAAGTCCAGTACCAGTTTTTTTGATTAGCTGCTTAACTCTTTGCTCCACATTTGTTCAGCTTGTAAATCTGGGAGGTACTACGGCTGTTAAAAATACGGAGCTTTCTCTGTTTCCTCACCCCATTTGCTGTCAGACTTGACACCAGTTGGGCAAGTGATATCTTCCCCACAGCACATTAAATGCAAGATCTCTGCATTTCCCAAAGATTGCTGGATAGGAATGAGCCAACTTTATAGAGCTGTTTTATTTACAGACTTTCACTCTGTAAATTAACTAAAACATTGGTCCTTTTGAATTCCTTTTTTGTAAGCATCCCTGCATGCAAGGTTTCTCAGCATTCTCCCTGATGGAGAATCACTCAAATGTTTGTGAAACTCTGGCTGACTTTGCTTTTCAGGCACATTTGCATTTGACTGTGACTGCAGTGGGAGAAAGTAGCCCTACTGCATGTGTCTTTACATAAACTGGTGTCAGCTAAACAAAGCAGACCTGGACTTTGAATGGCATACAATGTCGTACCATTATACGACAACTGAAGCCGTCAGAAATTGTCAGATCCTCCAAGAAGTCTTAAAAAGCATGAGTGGATTTTGTGTTTTTTTTTCCTTTAGGAAAAAGGTTAAATGCAGGATTTCTTTTGATTGTTTTCAGGTTTCTCTGCCTTCAAGTTATCTTTTTTGTAAAATCACAAGGGCTAGAAACTTAATTATTGCGATTAAAACTAAGATTTAATGCCATAACAAAAAGCTGAGACTTCAAGAAAAATGCACAAGACTCAAGTTACGAGAACTGGTAACACACAAATTCATTAAAACATTGGATTTCTAAAACCTCCAAAAAACCAGAATTGATCAGGTTGGTTTGAGGACACTGTGACATGTTTGTGGCTAAGCTAGAAACCAAAGAGAAGACGACTTCTGTTGTGCTGTTTTTCTTGCTCTGCACGGAATAAAAACCTATATACATTTAAGTTCAAAGCTTGCCTCGGAGCAGCTTTGACTGAACCACGTGATTCTTTTCTGTAGTTTGTAGCACTTCTACTGGGGTTCCAGTGTAAGCTTTTGTGGATATTTCTCGGTATGGTGGTTTCGGATTTACACCGTGCAGTGACACAGCGATCATTGTGAACCGTAATTCCGTGGTTAAGGTTTCCCATTCCTTTATCTGCATTTAAAGGGAAGCAGCGTTCCTCCTGCCTGAAGTGCCGGCTGCATTACACTTGCACGTCTGTCTCTGTCGCTCGTTTCTTTTTCTCAGCTTCTCTCTCTTTATTCTTTTCCTGCCATATTTGGAGAGAGAAGTTTCTTCCTCTGCAGTCCTGGCTCCCAGTCAGAGGGACACAGACCGCTTCCTCTTCCTAGTGGCATACTCCCCTGCAACAAAATTGGATAAGGAGTGGCTCAGGCGAGTGTCCAGAGTATCAGAGTTGCTGCTGCTGCTGCTGATTTTCACCCATGGGCACAGGCACTGGAGCATGGCTCTGCGGATGTAGTTGTCAAAGCAATAGTAAATGATCGGGTTGGCACAGCTATTGGCAAAAGCAAAAGGGCTGCTCACCTTCATGCCCAGCTGGGCAACCATGTCGGGAAAACAGTCAGGCTGCTTCAGGAGTCCCAAAAGGATGGCCATAAGCTTGAAAAGATTGAAGGGAACCCAGGAAATAACAAAAGCCGCCACTACAATGAAAACGATCTTGATGGATTTTCTCAGTTTCTTATCATGTTTCCCAGCACTCTGATAATGCACGCAGAGTCTCCTAGTGATGGAGCAGTAAAAGGTTAAGATACTCAACAGCGGGAGGAAGAAGACCAGGATTAAAAGCATCAGCGACATGATCTGTTTGGCTTCTGTCACCGCTTTGTCTGTGCAGTAAGTCTTTCCATATTGCTTCTTCAGTTCTCTGGACAAAAGGGTTGGCATCCCTAAGCAGCAGGATAATAACCAGACACAGATGCAGAGTCTACTGGAATAGGATCTTGTTCTAACTCGTCTAGCGATAGAGGGATGCATGATAGCAAGGTACCGGTCAGCACTCATACAAGTGAGGAGGAGGATGCTGCAGTACATGTTGACTGAGATGACATAGGAACTAGCTTTACAGAGGAAAGATCCTACCCTCCAGCTCCCATCCGACGCCTCCTTGTCCACCCAGAGTGGCAGCGTGATGAGGAAGATGAAGTCAGACGCAGCGAGGTTGATGATAAAGACGTCGATCAGCCTCTGGACCCGTCGCTTTACAACCAAGGCTACTATCAGGATCGAGTTGCCGATGATGCCCACCAGGAACACAGCAGTGTAGAGGATAGGGAGGAAAGTAGACATATGTTGCAGATGCTGATACTGGCAGTTGTCATCGTAGTAGTAATCATAGTTGAAAGTGACTGTAGTCACGGGCGAAAGCTGGGTGAGTTCCATTTCTGGCCAAGCTGTCCTCATCCCCGCTCTGAGGAAGGCTCTGAGCTCCCCCTACCCTTCCCCTCAAGGTCTTTAAAAACATGTTAGCGACTGAGGGGGGAGGAGTGAGGGGAGGGAGGAGGAGAAAAGTGGTTTTGGGGGGGGTAATCTATATACTTTTAGCCAATTGCAAAGGCAACGAACAAGTGACGAGAGTCTCTGATTAGTCAAAACCTTGTCTTCAGAGCAAACACTTGCTGCTTTTTTTAAAATCAGGTTTAGTTTTACTGATTTTATCTTCATTTTGCATTTGCCTGTATAAGCGAACCAGGTTTGCGTTTTGCTTTTATTTGGGGGGGGAGGGAAGGTAGTTTTCAAGATTCTGAACTTTTTTAGGACAGGATATTGCTAGTTTGCAGAAGTCTGAGATTGTACCAGCTCAGAAGTCAGAGAACAGTGAATTCAGATGCCACATTCTTTACTTAAAAAGTTTTGCATAAATTGCTTGTCAGGGCAAGTTCAGCTTTTCTGAGGCTTGGAGGATTTTACTTTCTTTGTCCATTTATGATTGTTGTTTTCTGTTGAGAGTAATTCTCTCATATGAAAATATTTAGGGAAAAACATTTAAAACTACCATCTCCATTCTGCCCTGTAGTTAGCTGTTCTATATCAGTCCCAGGCTCTCCACTGCTCTGCCAGTACCCCCCTCCTGCCCTGCAGCCCCTTCAGTTCCCCTAGCTTTGGGCTCCCCACACTCAGCTTTATAAATGTATTTGAAGCTTAGAGGACAGTTTTCCAGTGTGTCATATATTCTTTTGCAATTTGAAACTTGACTTGGTGTTTCCATCCCCGCACAGGCTTCCGTATTAGCCACAGTCCTGGTCTCCAGGGCAGTGGTTTGTTCCTTCTCCTTCTGACCGCGTAGCCCACATGGCTCTTGAGCTGTTGTTATGTACAGTGCTCGCTTCTCTTAAAGAGCTCTGATTTCCTTCATCTTTCATTTGCAGTATCAATATCACTCCAGCTGTGGCTTAGCTTACAGACGTCCCTTTCAGCATTGCATAAATCAAATGAAAATTCACACTTTTTAAACTACTGAATTCATTACAGCTTTGTCAGTGCATACCGATTTGAAACTTCTACTACTGATCTTCATCATCCTTCCTCTATTCTGCAGATAAATTCATCTTCTCCTTCCCCTCCCTTCCACTGGCGTGTTCACAGACCAGGCGCGTCTTCAGGATTCTCAAAGCTTTGAGCAAATTGCTTACCGGAGCGTGCTCAAGCCCCGGGCAGATAGATTGCATCTATGCGTGTCTCCACAGGCAAAGAGCAACGCCAAGTCACACGGACAGCAGATTTGGCCCATCCAGTGCAGTCTGGATGCCCTCAGATTCACTCTGCCAGTGCTTAGGTTATGTGCTCCTGTGCAGCAGGGACCTGGTAGACTTCCAGGCACCTGGAAAAGCATCCAGCAGCTATTAAATGAGTGGCTGCTGGATCAAGGGATATTTAGGTGGGCACTCTCTCTTGTGTAGATAAGCTGATGTCTAATGAGGAGCTAGTTATATACAACTGCCTTCTTATCAGTAGGGCACTAGTGGACTCTAGCTGTCTATTTTGCATGGAATGTGTAAGAATTTAATTATCTCGATGTAATTCAGCCATCACAAATTCTGAAAAATTATCAAGGTGTATAAAACCACCCTGTCTTATATTACTGATTTGCGTGCCACAGACATAAGCGTGAACCTGTAAAGCAGCAGAGGCTAAAAACCATGTTCTTGCCATCTGAAGATTACAAAAGATATACGTACTTTTCAGCTAAGAGTTGTGTAAAAATACCCAAGTATCTTACAGTTTACAGAAATTATTTTTGATGGATTCGGTGCAGGGGTGAGTTTGGTGTCATCTTTGCTTATTTCTGCTTCAAGGACTGTGTTTCAATTTTTTTCTTCCAAGAAGCACTGGGAAATAGAGGCATTCTCTTTCCATCACTAGCTGAACTCTGTGGTATAATAGTTCTGCCTCTCTTGCAAAGATGGACCTACATGTTATTTTACTCTGCGCTTGGATCTGAACAGCTTACGTGCAGTTGCAAGCTTTAGAAATCAGGCATAAACTTCTCTCCCTCCATCTCACACCTCTACGTACTCTTTCTTGAAATTCACTTCCTCCCTCTCCCCATCCAAGAACAGACAAAAAAGTAAATAACTTTTAAAAAGCTTAATGGAACCATAAAGATAGGCATATGTCCATGTATTCTTGTCTTTGTGATTCCTCACTTTCTTGTCTCCCTGCAGTTTAATAGCCTTTCTTACTAAAATAAAAAAATAGATAGTAAACCTTTTCCAACAGGGATCAACTCTGTTCTTTCACGTATGCTCTGTATTTCTTGAATGCTCTAAATAGAATCATACTATAGAATCATAGAATGGTTTGGGTTGGAAGGGACCTTAAAGACCATCTAGTTCCAACCCCCCTGCCATGGGCAGGGACACCTTCCGCTAGACCAGGTTGCTCAAAGACCTGTGAATGTTGCTGTGTGTTGCCATATTACAGATGTGACACTTCTTTATCGGGACAGAAGATCTGCAAAGATAGTATGAAGCATTGTCATGAATAATGAAGCGATCTGTAATCATCCGTGTGAAGCAGCAGCAGACATATTTGTAGGTAGTCTGTAAGTCTTGTGGGTTTTTTATGTGGTATTGATTCATTTGAGGCATCGTGTAGGGTCTAACTCCTCCCAGATCTCATTTCCCTGAGGTAGAGCCAAACTCTCAAAAATACTTAGTAAATGGAAATTCCTCTCATAACACTTCTGCATAGATATTCCAGAAAGCTCAGCACGTGATATGCTGAGATCCAAGAGGTGTAGTGAGATGTTTTATCATCAGGACAGCCTCTACCCTCTCCTCACCCCCTTCCTAGATTTCCCCAGCACTTGCCTCCTCCCAGACCTCGCCAGATACGTGTAAACCCTTTTCCCAAACAAAATTTTCTGCTGAAGCAACAGCTACAGGCTTGGCTTGGGTATACGTTCTTCCAGGGTGCTGAGTAGTTTTGAACCTGAGAGTGAACCTAAAGCTTTTGTAACCACGCACCCACAACTGTATTCATGGCTGTGAATTTGGCCAGTTCTGCTTTACAGCGTGTGTTTCTCTGATGGTGCTGTCTTTCTAAAATGCACTTGTTAAGTTTGTCATGCCAGCGTTTGTACCATTCCTTAAATCTTCCTCATAGGAAATACTGAGGCATTTCCAACAGTAGCAAGGGAAAAGATTTCATGTCTTTGTTCGCAGTTCTGTAATGCTTGTGATACATGTATTATGGTAGCCTTCTAGTTTTATGGCAAAATCAGTAAAAGAGGTGTGCGACAGAGCAATCTGCACAGGAAGTACGCAGGGTTGTTGATTTAGTTTGTTACACACACACAGTTTAAACATGGGTTTATTCCAACTTGTACACGTGCTTTTATATAAGCACAGGAATCTAGGTAAAATAAGCTACGTATCTGCAAATTATTAATGATAAATTCTGAGAAGGAACAGAGGTTCATTTGGCTGTGAAAGAAAGTGTAGCAGTTTCTAAATTATTGTACTTCAAAAACCTTCTTGTAGCGAATAGAGATTTGCAGACCTAATTTAAAAAACAACCAAAAGATCCCACCAAATTGGCTGAAACTGCCCTGCTATGCTATAACCTAGGTGAAGGCAGGCTCAGAGGTAACCAGATGAATGCTAACCAACAGAAGTTTCACCCCTGAACAAAGAGAGGAGAGGGTTGAACTGATTCAGGTAAAATTGTGGGCACTGAGACAGTGCATCGGGATAGGTTGAAGTAGTTTCATACCGAGAGCAGTGGTCTCCAAAGTGGGGTGTGGGAAGAAAATATTTATTGTACACTTAATAAAATAAATATTTTTAAAAGTGTTTATATCCTCTTTATTGCATCCTTTTTTTTGATTTATATTTTTGGGTATGTTTTATAATGTACATAATACAGTAGTACATGTATATAATTAAAAAATATGTATACATATAATAGGGGTGCACGTTCAAAAAGTTTTTACTGATGGGGTGCATGATAAAAAGATTTGGAGACCACTGACTTAGAGGACAAGTGGGTATAATTAAAATGAACCTGTGCTATTCACTGTATTTGGAAGAAGCACATCTAGAAGGTCTTTCCCTCGGTGAAAATTATAGTTATGGTAGGGTTTTCTTAGCCTACCATGTTCTGTGCCACAGATAGCAAAATACAGAAGGCAGAAATAAAACCAGGGAGACTGTCTAAAGAGGACTGAGGGAAATCCATGGGATTTTCTGCTCATTCTGACTGTGTGAAATGCTCGTAGATGGTGCCTAAAACACAAAAACTAAAACTGCTCTTTTTATTATTACAAAGAGAATATTTGTTGGGAGAGGCAGTATCTTGTAGTAAATTAGCTAGTAGTATTGGAAGAAACGGGCAGACTTTTAAAAAACACCGTTTTCAGGTCTGAATCAATAACTCCTGAAGTGAATGTGATATATGAAGAAGTTTTTTTCATTTCTCATCTCATTTCTCATCCTGTATCAACTTCATTTAATGACACAAATTTTGTACGACGCAAATATTTTGCAACATACTAGGGTTTTGTTTGTTTGTTTGTTTTGTTTGTAGCACTCTGATGTTAAACTCTCTGTCAGTGCCTGAGAATTTCTCTTAGAGGTACTAACTAATGCACCTGATCCAGGTCTGCTATCGAAGAAACTTCTCTTTTGCGAAAAATGGGAACAGCGTTTAAGCTATAGCCATCACCGTTACTCGCTTCGTGCTTTCATGTGCAAGCTGCCACAGTGTCTGCACGGTAAAGAAAACTTTTACTTTGAAAACCTTCCCCAATGATTCTGTTCTGTAGCTAAACTGATCAACCAGCAGTTCTGCTGAGGCACACTGAGGAGGTGTGAAAACAAGAGAAAACAAAAAGAGAAGGCTGTTAGCAATGAATGACTGTGCGTTCGTTTGTAATGTTTTTATTGGGTTACTCTTATTACATGGAGCGGTATTTTTCCAGAAAGAAAAAAAAAAATCCAGGTGAAATCTGTAGAGAGTATTTGAAATTAAATAAATAAAATGAAAACACATCTCTTCCCTCTGGCTGTTTTTGAGCAGCTGAACATATCATATTGATCAGGGCAGATTATGAGGAAGAAGAGGCCACTGTAGTCTAATTCAGTAATGGAAGTAGCAATGGCTGCAAAATTTTCCAGAATTGATTCTCATTTTTACAAGATCAGATCTTTTAGGAGAGAAATCTATAGACTTGCCAGTGTTAGATAATTCACTAGGATTTACAGTGAATGGTTCCAATTCTCCTTATCCCATGACTTAGCATACAGAGGGTTGTTGGTTTTTTTTTTTCTTTTAACGTTTTTTAGCTTCAACTTCTGATAGTTTTGCCAGGTATACTGAAAAAAATATTACTGATTTTTTTGTTCCCTGTTGCCATTACATGTATTTTATGGTCTTGCAACTCCTTAGCTCTCTCTTCAATAAATTAAATTGACTGACCTTCTATGATGTATTTCACTGAGAGAGGTTTTCTAATTGCTCAGTGATTTTCATGTCCCTTTTCAGGTTTCTCTCTACTTTGTCAACATGTCAAAACTAGACATGCTATTTCAGCAGCCAGCAGCAACTCTAGATGTGATGCAACTTCTTTCCTCCTTGTGATGTCTGTTTATACATCTGAGTTTGCAGGAAAGTTGGTTTTTTGGCCACAGCACCATCTTGGCAGTTGGTAATCCACCGTGCCCTGTTTGTCCTTTTTATTTTGTGCTTCCCAGGATAAAGTTTTACGTCAGGTAAGTATAGTCTCCACTCTTTGCTCTTAAATGAATGAGCTCATTAATGACCTTATGGAAATGCATGTTTGCTTGCCCCGGGCTGCCAAGTGATCAGGTCACCCTGTACCAGTGCCCTCTTCATTTCATTATTTACCCTTCCCTCAGGCCTCGTGTCATCTGTGAAGTTTATCAACGATACTCTGCTTTCTTCCAGGCCATCGATAAAGATGTTAAATATTTTAGAGTCTAGCATAAATCCCAGTCAGACCCCAAAATATGTCCTTGCAGGCAGTTACATTATGAGGTGTTGGTGAGACGGTTCCATGACCTGGAAAGGTGGGGCATATAGGCAGAGGTTTCTTAATTATAAATAATTTCTGATTATTTTTTAAAATAAAAAATTGTATTTTGTTGCACCAAGTTAGAGAGGTTTTTTGTATCAGTGCTTTCACCTTTGCCATCCTAGCTTGTCACCTCATTGCAAAAATACTTCCTGGCTGCTCTGAAAGAGGAGTGGGACAGGATCGTTCCCCAGAAGTCCTCAGAGGTGTGAAAACCTCGGATGTGATTCTTTTTTTTTGGTGTTGTTATTTGCTAGTTTGGAGGTTGATAAAATCAAAACTGGGTGTGGTGGTCTCTCAGCAGGGAAGTTGTTAACCACTTCTAAGAATCCTCTTGTAATTTGCGCGGGTATGCGTACCAGGGATGGGGGGAAATGTCCAGTTTGGGGCGTGGGAAATGTCCACTTTGGGCCATGGAGCTAGTGTCTTTTTTTTTTCCCTTATTTGGAGTTTTCTCAAGTCATTCAGTCAAGATGTCATCGTGACACCATTTTTACAAGGAGTCAAGCAAAAAAGAAAGAAATGTGAGCCTTATGGCCGCAGGGGGAGACCAAATAATTGAAATTGCTGAAATGAGAGTTTGCAAATTGTTTTTTTCTGTTTCTGTAAAAACTCGTGGCTGTTAGAGCAGGTACAGGAGGTTGGGACCGTGACTCCAGATCCATCCCAGGCACCGGTGTCTTGCAGGTGTGCCATTTCAGCAGTAATCAGCCCTTTCCCCCTACGCCAGACGAGGGCAGCGCGAGGCGCGGTGCCAAGGCATGGAGGTGCGGGGCTGGGCTGCCGCAGTTTGAGCTGGGCCGGGCCTGTGTCGGTGACGGGGCCCTGCTTTGGGGCCTCAGAGTGTCGGTGGGGTGCCAGGCAGCAGGCGCCCTGCGGACACACGGCCGGCCGAGGGGAGGAGGCGAGGTGCGTTGCCCGGCGGCGGGCGCTGGGGAAGCCAGTGGGCGTCGAAAGGTGAGGGTTGGCCGCCACGGTGGCGGCGGGAGACTACAACTCCCAGCGGGCATCGCGGCGGTGGCTCAGGGGCGGGGCGACCTGGAGAACTACAACTGCCGTGGTGCTGTTCGGCCGCCGCGTCGTAATGGTCCGGAGGCGTGCGGGAGAACTACATCCCCCAGGGCGCCCCGCGCGGCGGAGAGGGGCGGGGCGCGGCGCTGCTCTGGCCCTGGGCACGGCGGGGCGGAAGCGGCGCGGCCGGGCCGGGCCGGGGGTGCGAGGCGGTGATGGGCGGTGGGTGCGGCGCCGCGCCGCGGCGGTTGTAACCGTTGAAGGGGGCAGTTGCTGAGTGTGGGAGGGGGCAGAAGGGCGGGGGGTTGAGGCGCTGTCCTTGGGTTTGCTGCCTGCTGACGGCCCCGCCGGGCGGTTGATCCTCCTCGCAGGGCTGTCGCCTGAAAGGCCGGAGCGGAGTCGGGGGGGAGGGCGGTCGGCCTGGCCCGTGCCTCGTCGTGGCGGCGGGGGTGAAGCGTGTCGGTACCGCTTGGGCGGCTGCTGCCGGTGCCAGAGCGCGGCCCGGCTAACCGCCCGGCTGTGGGGCTCCGCGTTTGCGCGGGGCGAGAGCCGTTCGTATGGTCACCCCGCCGCTGCATGTCTGCCCCTGTGCTGGGTTGATCCCGGTGGGGCATGGTGCTGTTGGCCTGAGGGCTTTTGAAGTAATTTTTTTTTTTCCCCTTACTTTTTAATGTTTTTTTCTTAATGAGTAACACTGGGAGATTTCTGTGAAGTAATTTCAAAGTGAAATGATGATCTCCAACTATTTGGTTTGCATTCTATTTCTAGATCACTTTTTGTGAGCTGGTGGTGTTGAAGAAACTGAATGAATGGAACAGTTACGGCAGATAGGAAGTTTGCATTTCATGCTCTCCGCTTGCCACGAGACACAAACAACGCTGTGTCTCTGAAGTGACCTGGAATCATTGGAGCTGTGTGTCCTGAGGGACCCTGAGGACCTCTGAAGGTAAAAAAGTGTTTGGTAGTGTTCTTTCCTAACCCTCTGTTGCCCTGAGTACTAAAAGGAGGATCCTGTTCGGTAGTGTTGCCAGTCCTCTCCTCACGTTTACTCCTTCTTTTAGGCCTTCTGCCTATTCTGCTTCCCAAAGAGCAGTCAGATTGCAAGCATGTTTTCTGAGAAAATGCCAGCAAACGCAGTCTTACTCTTTTGTGATGACAGGTAAAAGGGGTTTCTTAAATGTGGCAGCCCGCTGTTGGCTGAAGGAAGTGATCATTGTAACAAGATAAAAAATACGCATATTTTTGTATTCCTTTCTGCCATGGTACAGTAACTTTTTAAAATGCTTATCCATTCTCCAGTCTTACAGTTGATTTTTTGCCAGAGTACTTGCTTTTCTGCTGTTCTGTGTTTTTCCTTTTTCAGCTCTACTGACTTGCCCTTTTTCCCTCTTCTGTGAAGTGCATGCATGCATCTAGTCATTCCTTTGAGTGTTGCTGCTAGTTTGGCCTTTGCCTTCTCTTTTATGAGCTGGTGCTTTGAAATTTTTACGTGTCTCACTTCTTTCAAAAATGAGTATGATATCCTGTGAAGCACTTCTGCTTGAGTACCTGTTTACTGCTCCCTTATGTTGTCTTATATTCATTGCATGGCTTAGTTTCAGTCATAACTTGTTTGAAATAGCTTCTACTGTTAGAATAAAATGTGCTGGCAGTGCCATATGAACAAACCTTTTGTAAAAACAATGAAGGTTCTTGTGGCAGCCTATAAAAGCAAAATATTTCCATTTATTATCAATCTTTATGTCTTTATAATTAATGTCATTTTTGGTAGTAGTAATGTTATTTTTTTGGTAAGTAAGCTTATTCTAAGGCACATCCTACATACTGTTCTGCATAGAACCTTTTGCAAAGTGTGGCATAATCTCGTAAACGTGCAGTGTCTTTCATCATGGTCTTCTCTGGTAACTATTTCTTACTGACTATGCTTACTACTCCCATGGAGCTCTGCCTGGTGCTGGAAGAATGGTTCTCTCTTCAACAGAGCAAAGGACACATCATTTAAGTGGGGGTGTGTCTACTGTAAATGAAGATGCATTCGATATACACAGTGAATGGGCAGGGTAGTCAAGTCTACTACACTTTGGCAGGATGAACTTCTAGTTCAAAATTTGCCTAAAGTGTTGTAGAGTTCTTCATCTCTTCTGTAAGTAGTTGAAGTGTGAGGCGGAAGCATTGAGGGGACCTTTACTATAAGGAATTGGGGGTGTGCTTTTGCCCTGGCACTGTATTGTCCATACTGAAAATCCATGTGTGTTTTTTCTGGGACAAATGCCACACAAAGCCACCCACTAGATTCTGGGGACTGTAGCCATCTCAACTGCTTTCTACCTATCCCTGGACCTGTGCATTACAAGGAGTGAACATCAGTAGGTAGCCATGTCCCTTTTACCAAGTGGGTAATGAACACTGGACAGTGCTTTAATTTACTGTTTGATTTTTAACCCTTCATTTTGCTTGTGAACTGCTCTTGGTTGCGAGCTGACATCAACTCTGCCAAGCCCACTGTATGCCAACGCACAGAAGGCTGGTCAGAATGTGTGGTTGTGTTTTTATGATGCTCTGATAGGGATATTTCCGGCACCACTGTTCTGCAACCTGGCAGCAGGGATGTTGTATCTGAAAGTAAGATTTTTTTTTTTTTTTTTTTTGAGCCAGTTGTTTTGTTTCTGTACGTTAGGTACAAAGTTGATAGGAGTTTGTTATTGTAAGCATTTATATTAAAAGGCAATGGCAGCAAACCAGTGGCCCAATAATGTCCTGCTTACGTTCTTTTTCACCAGACGCTACTCTGAGGATGGAGGTTGTAGGTTCTTGCGATTCCTCCTTCCAGAGAGAGCCCTTTCTAAGCGAGGAGTCTGTTGCAGAGGGTTCCTCTTGCAGTGAATGTGACTGCAGTATAGTGGAAAATCCAGACCAGCCTGCTCGCCAGCCTGTTCTGCTGCTTGCCCTGAGAGTCATTTCCCAGAGTATCTGCTTAGCTCTGAGCTCAGCTGGGCGGGAGCCGGACAACACGACTTTGGTCCTGGAGATGCCGCTTGCCCCATTCACTTTGTGAAAAGTTTGTGAAGGGGAGGGGATCCCTCAGTGAACTCAGTGGGATTGAATAGTGAGGTCAGCTCTATACAGCAACTTGCTGTCTCCCTATTCTGCTCATCCAGTGTCCTGTGTACCTTGAGCTAGATGCTAGGATATCGAAGGAGAATGGAAGTACCTAACTAAGAATTAAACACTGCACAGAGCATTTGCTTTCAAGTCTGGACTTGATTCTATGTCTTCTGGATAAATAAGTCCAGGCACAATGTTTTCTCCCCCTCAATATTTGTCCTAGTTTATAAAAGTTCACAGCTTGTGGATTATTATTTAAGTACAGTTGTCGTATGCAAACTTTGCAGCATTTTAAATGGGTGCTGCTTGTCAGTTCACCAAAAATCAATTCTATTCTTACTTGTTGCTAAGGATGCAATTAAATGAGGCATACTCTTAAGCATAGGGGATGATATGGGTACACATCATTTCTCCTCCCCAGCCCTGTTAGCCAGTTTCAACCAAGTACAGGAACAGATGGGAGTGAAAAGAAATAAGAATGGCATTGTTAGCAGCAAACATAGGTGACTTTGAAACTTCCTGCTTTAATTTGCACCTTGTTTCATAGTTCAGAATTTCTTATTGGCAGGTCTGACTCATGTTTTTCTTTGTGAATGTTGTGTTTTAAGGCATTTGCTGTTTCCAGTTGCGGTTCATTCAGTTGCAAAGAAGCTAGACCAAAATATTTTGATCAAAGTATGTGGGAGAAGGGAGGTAGAACAAGCAATAGACAAGAGCTGATTAGATAGTAGCTCATGTAACCAGACTAGCTGCTGAGTTAACTTCAAGGGATTTTTTTTTTTTTTTGGCAAGTGCATCAAGCCTGATTCATCATAATCCATAAATTTAATCAAGCACAGAAAATGCATGGGCACAAAAGGCATCTGAGTCCTCTGACATATTGCACTATCTGCTAAACATTCTGTGTATTCGCAATCAATTACTCATTAAAGTTACAGTATTGTCATGAGTGTAAGCATGTGTGGTGTCTGTATTTTCCCATGCCTCCTTTGACCCTGAATTTACACCGTTTGTGAGCATGACCCTGCAAAAGAGGGCATAAATGAACCTTAATACAGGGAGTCAGAGCAAGGTCCTCATGCCAGTGCGTGAAGGCCTTTCAGTTTTGGGAGCTCTTGTCATCTTGTTCCCATGGAACAGGGCACCACTCCTGCATTGTTTTAGTTCTTCAGAAATACCACTGTATGTATTGTGGCATTATTGCAGCATTTATCGTAATTTCCAAATTTGTCTTTCAGTGCTTCCTTCGTGTTTTGTCTCTAGTGCCTAGATACATATCTCTGCTTCCCTAAAGGCATTTCGGCATCTTGGCATGGCTACCCTTTGTGAACAGTCTAGAAGAGCTTTTTTGGCTTGCTTGTGGTTCTTATCTTTGCTGTAAACACAATCTGTGAAAGCCGTATGGGATGGCAGACTAAAAATAACTTCTACCCTTGGTAATCTCTTAAGGAAAGATAAGTCTTCTGCCTGGGCGCTGCGAATGGATTCTCTGCGGTTCCCCGCAATCAGGATCACAAATGGCAGTGAGCTCTGCCATCTGCTTTGGGGACAGAGTTGCTGTTGCTCTGTCAGCCACTGTCTCAGAGAGAGATCAGCTAGAGCAGCGTGGCTGGGAGAAGGGCGATATCCATGCCTTGAACTTGCAGACCCAGCAGGTGCTGACTAGTACTGTAGACTTGCTCAGTCGTTCCTTTGATTCCAGCATGTTGGAAGACATGCGTATCCTGAGGGGACATAGCGTAAGAGGAGTGATGTCCCGAGTTTGACACTGCTAGGATAACTTTGCATTTACTGTTAGAGGAGTTACTCACTGGGTCCTCTCTTTCCTTACAGCAGCAAGGGTGCAATGATGGATAACCGTTTTGCTACAGCGTTAGTAATTGCCTGTGTTCTCAGCCTCATCTCCACCATCTATATGGCAGCTTCCATTGGCACTGACTTTTGGTACGAATACCACACCCTGTCCCCAGCTGAGAATGTTAGTGAAGCTGGTAGAAGCATCTTGGAGGAATTTGTCAGCGAAGAGGCAGATGAGAAGACCTACACAGATGCGCTCTTCCGGTGCAACGGCACGGTTGGATTGTGGCGGAGGTGTATCACTGTACCCAAAACCTCTCACTGGTACAACTCACCAGGTATCTCCAGAGCAATTAACATTTCCCTAGCTTGCCTGGGGTGGTATGTGCTAACTTCCTCACAACATACTCATGCTGCTTTGTTCCTCCAGAAGGCTTATTTCTAGCGTATGTGGAGGGTTTTTTTTGATAAAGGCAGTCTAAATTTTTAAAGAAGCAAAAGGCAAAATGGTCTGTGGCTGTCAGTGCCACAGACTCTGGATATGACACATCATACTTGATCTAAATTTAGTCTGGTATAACTTGATTTTCTTTTGCATCTGCTGTCCAACTGGGGATACAGTTATAGTTGCTCTGCCAGTCACTGTCTTTTTAGGAGAGGTCCTGGGATCCAGCGGTGGAATAAAGATACTACTTTATCAAGGGGGCAATTGCTCCTTTTAGGTAGTCATTCATTTTGCTCACATGTCACAAATTGCACTGTTGCATCCCATTTTTGGATGAAGTGTTTAGTACGATACTACATCCTGCACATGGAGATAAGCACAGCTCAGTTAAGCAACTCTGAGTACAAGAGTATGTAACAACATAGTTGAGCATCATATGCCACATTTCTTTCCCAGTCTGTCAAGCATGGCACAGTTGTCTGTGGATAACCCAGGTAAGCTTGAAGATTCTGCATGTTTGAACACTGTTCCTCATTTTAGTAACTACACTATGCTAACTACATTATGATAACGCATCCTACAGATCTGTTTGGAGAGGTGATTTTTTTCTCTAAAATGTTTTTTCTCTAAATTTTTTTCTCTGAGGAGCTTCCCAGCTTAAATGGTTGGGAAAGGAGGAATTGAAGGTGGGGACTGGAGGGAGACAGCTAATGGTAATTTTTTTTCTTTTTTTCCCGCCCAGAAACTGATATGACTACAAACTGCATCAGTTTTTCCCTCTCTGATCAGTTTATGGAAAAGTACATAGAGCCTGGAAATCACAATAGTGGCACGGATTTGCATCGAACTTGTAAGTGTCTTTCTCTTCTGGCGGGTGAGCAAGTAGGATGGAAAAAAAGATGTTTTTCAAATACAGTCACTAGTGAGGGAAGCATCTGTATCTTGCTCTGCTTTTTTTTTTTCCCCCTTCACTGCAGCACAGGCAGTAGGTCAAAGTTTAAAAGGGAAACTTAAGTGCTTTAGCAAAGGTTTTGCCCAGCAATGCAGTACAGCCGTTTGGGAGTTAACTAATGAAGTTCTTCCTACTTTCGTGCGGCCTTTGGTCCTTTTTAGCTGTGAATGTGGAGTGTCTGATGAAACAGAAGCAGTGTGGGTAGAAGGGAATATAAGACAGAGGGAGATCAGTTTCTAGCACATTTTCAACAAACTTGTTTTGTACGTTTTTCACATGCAGATCTCTGGCGATTGCAGTTTCTCCTGCCCTTTGTCAGCCTTGGCCTCATGTGCTTTGGGGCTCTGATTGGGCTCTGTGCTTGTGCCTGTCGCAGCCTTTACCCTGCCATTGCCACCGGAGTCCTCCATTTCCTAGCAGGTAGGTCTCCTGCCGTCCACCACTTACCCTCCCTCCTCCAGAAGCTCATCGTGACAGTCAGAGCATTTCAACGATGAGCTCATTGTGCTTTGCTGCTTCCTTCCCCAGGGCTTTGTACGCTGGGCCTGGTTGGCTGCTATGTAGCTGGGATCGAGCTGCTCCATAAGAAGCTGCCCCTGCCTGATGATGTGAGGGGTGAATTTGGCTGGTCCTTCTGCCTAGCCTGTGTCTCGGCGCCTTTGCAGTTTATGGCAGCCGCTCTTTTCATCTGGGCGGCTCGCACCAACAGAAAGGAATTTACTCTCTTGAAAGCATACCGTGTGGCATAAGTGCTGCTACCGAAGTATCGAGTTGCTACATTACAGCCTCTTCTCCCCCCCAACCCTTACTACTTTTTTCTTTTAGTCAGAATTTTACCTTGCACTGCATGCTTCTTGCCAGTTGAGACAATTTAGCCTGCAGGCCCTGAAGACAAAGACCTCTGGGCTAAATGACCAAACTCTGCCAGAAGTCTGCAGAACTTGAATGGGTTTTTAAATTGCTGTGGTTTTTTTAAGAATTATTATTTTTTAAACTTCAGTTGGTTGTTGGAATATCCCCTTAGTTAGGTGTACCTGCCCCGTCCTAATTTTATTACCCTGTCAGCCTGGAGGAAATAGGAGTGGTGTTGTGGGGTGGAAGAGAGATAGGAAAAGAAAAGATGCAGGTAGGCAAGAATAGGAACCTCAATGCACAAATAATAAATAATCAGGAGCTGTCTGCTGTGTGACCCAAGCAGGCAGTACCTACAGAGAGCACCCAAGAGACCTGAGGGAACTCAGAAACCTCTGTTATGGAAATACTGTAGCTAAATCAGTCCTGTAGCTTTGCTTTGGGTCTCTTATTCTCACTAGTTTGCTACCTTTTGTGGCTTCTGCCAAAACTGATGCAGGCAGAGCAGCCGGCTACGGGAGTGCCTGCACAGCGCACCGTCCCGAAGTAGGCTCCGTGCTTGCGTTTGCCAGGGAGCGGGATAAGTTGGCCCATGTGGAGCTTTGTGCTGCTCCAGCTACACTGCTTCCCAGCCCCAGGCTAGTTTGGTATCTGCACTACATGTGATTGTGCACTCTAATCTTAACTTGTGGTGCTTTTGCTTGCTGTGAAGTAAGGCTTTCCTCTCTCTTATGTTGAAAACAACCCTTCACAAGTTTTTTGTTTTTAATTTGGTTTAGTGTATGTGTGTATATGTACATATATAAACTTAACTTTTTTTAAAACTCAACTATTTATCCTATATAGCACACAACAGGGTTTTTTTAAAAGGTGCTGCTCTCTTCCCATCTTGCCCTAAACCTATTGTTTAAATGAAATAATAAAGAAAAGCTCAGAAATTTTCAACGTTGCATGAATCTGATGGGAGGGTAAGGGAATGGTCTGAAGTGAATTTTACTTGGGGAAAGAAAAGCCAATGTCTACATTGTTCTCTGTTTTCAGGGAAATGTCACCAGAAACAAAGATGTTTGGTTAGATTTTTTTTAATTATTATTAAATTCTTGGGCTCCTGCTAACTTTAAATTTTTTCCTGCTTATCATTGGGGGGCACAACATCTCATAATTTCTAATTAGTTCACAAGTTTTGCACATATTTCTTCTAAATCACTGCAACTCTAGCCAGACTAGGTGCCATGTCTTATCTAGAAAACAAGGTTCCAAGACTAAATTGTTTCATTCTGAGGTCTTAACTCCCCTCGTTTGCTTACTCCCTACTTAATAGAAGAAATATGTCTTAGAAGAAAGAAATCCTGACAAAATGGATAAGTCTGTGATGGCAAGGATTCTGTGAGATACTGTTGATGAGAATGACACAGAAATACGCATTTTTATCTGACAGCTATTTTTTTTATTTTGTTTTGTGCTTTTTGGTTGTTGTGGGTTTTTTTTTTTTCAGTAGGCGCTTCTACCCAGGCTGTGTTTGCTGGGTCAGCAAATAGCCCTAGTCACTAGTTCCCTAAAGATCAGGGATATCTACTAGTATCATTTCTTTCTTTTTTTTTTATCATGTGTGTGATAGGGATCAACCTACTTCTCCTTTTATTATCATCATTAGAATCTTTACAAACTGAAACAAATATGATGATGAAAACCAGGATTACTGAAAAAGCTGTGGTGGGCTGTTCAAGATAAACCTCTTTCTCCTGCTGTTGAGTAATTTTTCACCTTTCCTCCTAAACCAGCTTCTTTCCCTCTCAACAGTGTCTCGGCCAATTCTGACCTCGTGAGAGGGGATGTGGTACTTTTGTGCAGTATCTGAAAGTAAATGAAAATCCGTGCTGCTGCTATGTACTGATACGGTGCTTTTTCAGGGTCATTAGTTATCTCTGACTTAGGTAGATAGGGCCCAACTGCTCAGCTTGTCTTCCACATTTGTCAAAAATACTAGGGCATGCAAGCCTCAGCTCGGGTCAAAAGGACTGGGAGGTGCTATTCTGCACTTTGAGAGGAAACACTGCTGGTTATTTTATCTAGTACAGTTTGGGTTTTTTTCTTTTTTCAGGAGCTGGCAGAATAATCATATCCTGTGATTTTAATCTGAGCAATGGGAATCCTGTGCGCTTGCTCTCTCCTCTTGTATCAGACACCTATTTTTCTGAAATGTAAATGTCAGTTTTCAAATGTTAACATTCTTGCTTCCAAAAGGAGGATTGTTACGGGGAGAGAAAAGAGAATGTTAGAGGTGTTGTCAGGCCTTTCTTGATCATTTTGAGTATCAGCAAAACCAAGATTGCCTGCTTTTGTCTGTGTCTCAGATAAATGCTGCTGGCTTTCTCTGCCCTGAAATAAGGAAAACAGGCTTTAATGGATGCTTTATTTGGACCACTTTTAACTAAAATGAGAGTCACCTTTCAGCATTGTTTTTCTTCTTCACTCTTGTGTAAAGTTTTCTTCATCAGAATGGATTTCGGTGAGAAGCAGATTTCATACAGAAGGAGGACTATCCCTCTCCATTGTCTGGGGTGATGGATCTGCATACAGCTATCTTGCTTTGTAACTGTGTGCTTTGCTCAAGGTGTAAAGGGAGCAAGAAGAGTTCTTGGACTGCTGGCTTGGGTCCAGTAAATGGCGTTGGAGGAGGATGGAAAAACAGAGTAGACGCTGAGGATGGAGTAATTCTATAAAAGAGAGGTGATTAAGCGCACTAACAGATAATGAGACAGATCTTGACCCAGAGTGTGTGGTACAGGCCCTTCACACTGGCAGATCCTTACGCCGCATTCAGAGGTTGGTGGCATTCAAGAGAAGCTCGAGGCCTGTATGTATGTTTGTGGTCACGTACATATATGCAAATGCAGACACCCTTGCTCAAAAGTGAAGCGTGCTCCAACTCTGGAAGAAAGTGGTGAGATCGAAGGCTGATTTGTGTTCCTCAGTGTTGTGTGGTCTGACCGTGGGAGATGTTTACTGATACTGGTTCAGTGTTGGAGATAGGGATGCGGCAGATACACACAGTGAGATCAAAATAGATGAAAAAAAGGGATGTCCTTGTGTGTCTGTCTGCACAGGGGAAATGGCAGACATCTCTTACGCTGTTGTATGGACCACTGAAAGTGAAGAGAAGGCCTATCAAAGGAAAAGGAGAAACAAAAGAGGAGAAGGAGGAGGAGGAATCCCATCAAACTGAGCACGAGAACCAAGGGCTCTTGACGCTGCATGGGAGCAAGCTCCCAGGGCTCCCGCGTGAACTCCCGGTGTGGTACTGTGTAGCCAGCACCGCAAAGGCCAGCCGCTGTTCCTCCACCCCCGCTACCTTCCTGCCCACCCACAGTGCCGTCACAGTGGCAGCGTAAGCATAAGTGGGTGAACTTTCTTCTTCTGCTTAGGAGAAGACCGTAAAGGTTCTGTCCCCCAAATCCGAGGTGGGCAAGCTGCATTTGTCTTTCAAACATGCCCCTATATGACAGTGTTTCCTCTTCACAGGCTTGGGCTTGTTTTTCTGCCAATGCTGCAAAACCTCTAGGAAGGCAAGACTAGCAGAAAGCTGCACAGAGCAGCATGGTGTTTACTATAGGTAGCAGCCTCTTCTTATTCTTCCCTTGAAGCAACATTTTCCCTGTCCTCTCCCCCCCCCCCAGCTCAAACAGCTCTGAGAAGCGACTGGTCAATGAGGCTGTGAAGAGGGGTGAAGACGGCTCCCACTGGTATTGGAGGAGAGATTGCTGAAAACAGGAGAATAGTCAATCCCATTTCCTTACTTTAATAAAAAAGCAGTATAGAGCAGACAAAAAATTGCCTTCTTGTGTCAAGGGGACAGTTTGCCACTTAGGAAAGGAATAATATGTTGTGGGTACAAGTGATAACAGAGTCATGGATGACCCAAGAGGCCCTTCTAACCTGTGGTCATGCCAGAAACTGTGTGTGGTGGTCTAGTTTTCCTTCCAGATTGTGTGCTGGCCAGGTGGTCCTTTCCTCATGGAAGGTCTGTTGCAGTCTTTTTGCTAGAGTGATAATGAATGCCTCCTCTCCACTCATCTAAAATGCTTTGAAGTGTGTTTTGAGAAAGGTGTTTGGGTGTGTTTGTTTATTTTTTTTTAATTTTTTCTGTTCTTTGTCAGTTATGGTTGGCACCAAGTTAGGTACCAGCTTGCGGTCTCTCTTGCAGTGCTGTCTTAGTCCTGTGAGTCAAGGCAATGGCTTCTTAAAAGGTCTTTCCTGCTCACTAGCATCGTGTGTACTCAGCCAGCACCTGCTATTCAAAGAGAAAATCTGAAATGTCAGCAGCTCGTCATCATTGTATCTCGGGCTGATTGTCCACCTCTATCTGTGCGTATTTCCTGCTTGAGTAGATCGTGTATCTCGACAGAGAGAGGATAACATCTTGAAGCTGCGCCTTTTTTTTTTTTCCATTTCCTCAGGAGTAGCTAGAGTTTTGTGCTATCGAGTTTCTTCATAACCTGGTTTCTAATAGGAAAAGATCAAAAGTTTGCCTGTTTACTACTAGCTCTTCTGTTGCTGTGGAATATTATTCTTGCCCTATATTTTTAAACTACAGCTTTCAAAACTACAGGGTGTAAAGCGAAGCCTTTGTTCAAGTTACGGTTCAGGTACATGACAGTTGAAGAACGGATACTCTGTAACTGGAAGACTGTATGGGTGTCTGGATATGGTAATAACGGCCAAATGCAAAATTACACTTAACAAGCACCTCTCTGCCTATTGATACATGCCAAACCTTTACACAAACCAATGACCACTGAAAAAAATCTGACAGCAATACTGTATTCCACTCCTCTCTCTCCTCTTCCCTTCTAAAATTACTACTTTTCAAAATAACCATAGGGACAGTGTTTTATTTATTGATCAGGTTAGAGCAATGAGTGTCAGATGCCTCTGTGCTTCCTGCTTTCTGTGTACAGACAAGGGTGAAGGAGATGATAGCTGATTTTTGCAGAGAATCCAAGCATCTCTGTAGCTTTGGGTTTTCTGAGGTGAAGATTGAAGATTTTCAAGAGAACTAGAACCTTTTGTTTAATCAAAATTAATTATTGCTTCATCAAAACTGTCCTAAAAAAAAAGGTTAGTGGGTTTTTTAATAGCCGCCTTTCTTTTTCCAGCTTTCTCAAGTCTTTCATCTGCATCTTTTGAAGTGTTTCTTACATTAAATGGTTTTAGAATATTATCTTTTTTAGCTTGATGTTTGCAAAGAAGATGATCTCCTGGTGTATTTTGTATCACTGTCTGAGAAGAGGAAACCCTTACATACGTAACTTTTTAATGGACCTACCCATTACATCTGTAATTTGGGCTAGTTTTCAATATCAGACACAGATATTTTAAAAAATCCGGAGTATCGATTAAGAATAAGATCGATCCAAACATGCTTAATAGCCTTTCAAAAAGTAGTTAATGAGGGAGTGTTTCCAGAGGACTTTGTTAGCAAGGACTCCTTCTGTCCCTTGTTATGACCTACCGTGTGCCTGGGCCTTTACAACCAGTGCTTTTTCCATTCAGCTTCCACAGCTGAATGCATGTGAGTATATTTTGCCGCACATTAACTTGATTGAGCCGTGGTTGAATCATAGAATTGTTCGGGTTGGAAGAGACCTCCAAGATCATGGGTCCAACCATGGTTGAGGACCGTTCTGGGTTGTAACTTCACCTTTTATCATCCTGATGATCAAAGGGTTACGCTACAGTGCCTCTGTTGTTAGAAAGATGGAAGATCCCCGTGAAGAAGCAGGACGTGGCCTCTTCGTGGAAGAACCATCCTCTGTTTGGCGCTCTGCCTGGAGGAGCCAAGGCAGACCCTTCCTGGAGGAGGGAGCGTAGCACTTGGCCAGTGCCCCATCGTGTTTCCGTACCCATAAGCTCAGTGGTGGAGACTCCTGTCAGCTTCAAGTGTCAGCAGCGGGTGTCCTTCGCGCCGTGTCAGGGGAGTGTGATTAGAGCCTTTCCCAGCAGCATCCAGCCGTGACGGGCCATGAGTACACTCGTGGGCTAAGCTACGAAATTGGTGCTGCGCTGCATGATGGGGTTTTTCCTTCCTCTGAGGCCAAGTACAGCTTGTACCTTTAGCTAATTTGATTCTTTGGGAGTTTTCTCTGCGGAGCCTGGTAGCTGACACTGTTGGCTAAGTGACCATGGCAATACCTTTTTACATTAATTGGTTTCTATGTAAGTTCACCGAGAACCCCCCCCCTTATTATCAGAGGATTTGGCCTGTGACAAATACACGTATAGTGCGTCAAAGCTGACCATACGGTATGGTTACACTGATGTTGATTTAATCGTTGATTGAATCCACCAGTTAATCATCCGACTGATGTGTATTTTGGAGTGCTGGCTGGATGAGACCAGGAGTGTGCTGGAGCGACAGTGCAGAGCAGGTCCTAATTTTCTGTGATGCCTCAGCTCTGCCAGAGCCTTCCTGCCTATGGGCGATATTGATAGCAGATGCTGGAGAACCGGCTCCACAGCCTCTCCAAATCCTTCCTGGGTCTCAGCCCTGTGCTGTACCGCGCTCCCTTACTTACCACTGCTGATTCCCTAATGTAAACAAACGACTTGTGCAGGTGATTTTTGCGATCCTTGTGACTTTACCCAAGTCATTTCTCCAACCCTCATTAAATTGCTTTGGTTGAGAAAGGGGTGGGGTTTGTCTTTGCCAGAAACAAGCTCTGCTTCCCGAGTGCTTTCTGGGGCTGTTGGAAGAGTTTTGCAAACAAATCCCTTTTGCCTCGCATTCAAGCGACCCGTTTAGCTGGGTTTGATTTGCATGTTTACTTCCACACAGAACAACGGCAGCGGTAATATAAAACCACAGCATCTGCCCAGCGCTAGAACTGCTTGGGTTCTCTAGAGGTCTTCAAGTTCTGGAAAGTGATTAACCGTCCACAAGTGATGAGGACATGACGAATGGTGTCGGTAGCGGGATACTGCTGGAGGAGTGGCCGCTGCCTCCCAGTGCTGAACTGGGAGGTGAGGCAGGAGGAGCTGGTGAGTGGGGGCACGGGCTGCAGTGGGAAATGAGCAGTCCCTGAGAGCGGGTTGCAGGTTCTGGAGCAGCTTCACTGTTCTGCTTGAGCCTCTGCAGACCTGTCCAGGAACAGCGCTCAGACAACTCTATCAACTGCGTGAGGGACAGCATGGACAATACTCATCCCCTGCGGGCCTGGGGTTGAAGGAGGACAGCCAGGGCTGTCCTCTATGGGGAGCACAAGGAAGCGTGTAGCGTTATGGGGAGAGGAAGCCAAACCTGTTATGGAGCAGACAGGTGTGTTTTACCTCCAGCCACCTTTGTGAGCTGACAGGAGTGTCATCATCCAGGCGATAGGTTATTCCCCTTCTGTGTCTCCTTGCTCCCTTCTCCCAGCTCCTGCGCTGATCCTCCCCTCTCCGTTCTCTCTCTTTCATAGCCTCTTTTACCAGAATAAATAAAGTAGCTACGCACTTCAGAGGCATATTGGGCCATACTCAGGAGGCCCATAAGGAAGACCTTAAGTCCGTCCGCATCCCTGTTACATACGCAGTTGGGTGCGTGTGGAAGCCTAAAGCCAGCTAATTGGAAATGCCGGGCACAGGAATATTTGTTAGGGCATGTAGCTATGGCCCTGAATGCCTTTAAAGCACCGGCACCCTTTTTCAGGTGGCCTGGATGCTGTTGGCTCTGCTCTGTCAGGCGCTCAGCTTATGTTTTAAATTCTTTGCATCCAGTGTTTACAGAATGAGAAATAAGACTTCAGTTTACAGTAAGAGATTTACGTAGTACAGTCTGGGCTAAAGGAGCTCTTGGTCCTGCCAGCTATCTGCTTCTGTTACGCTCCCTACCCTGGGTCATCTTCACCCCGGGAGATGCCGGTAGGGAGCTGACAGCTTCTTGATATTTGGGCATTGTTTGTGTTCAACAAGCTGGCAAGGAAACAGGGATCAACTGATGGAGCAGTAAAGAAAAACCCTGTGGTGCCATCATGCACAATGCAAAGGTTCTGGTCTATAGGTAAAGATAGTTTGTGGGGAATTTTCCCCCCTATTTTTAGGGGCTGTATGATGTATTCAGCTCAGGTTTTTCCCTTATTGCCAGTAATTTTTAGATTAACTCCTAGAGTTTCTAAAAATTATGGGAGTCACCTTTGTCTTCTCACTGAAAAGGAAGATTTTCAACAAAGATGTCACTAATTTCAAGCTCCCTGACCCAAGGAAAAATCCTGAAAGTTACTTGAAGCAGTGAGAACATAAGTGGGACAAAGAAAGTCACCGATAATGAAGATTCAGGAAGATGAATTTCAGGCAAAGGTAATGTTTTCTGTAGGTTTCCTATTCTGGGATGTAGTAACTTGGGAGATGCATAAAAGATAGAGGATATAATTGTTGTTCTTCACTTGACCGTGTTCAGCCTTAGCTGATGATGCGTGGTGAAGTTGTAGGCAGTTGGGGGTATCCTGACAGGAGCAAACAGCACCTCTAGAAGGTTTGGAAACCATAACCTACAAGACAGGGAGCAATGGACCCATTATGTAGAAGGAAGGACTCTTTGGGTGGGGCAAGTAATGTTTTTTACCAAAGGAATTGATACAGACAATGGCTAGTAGTCCTCCACATCCACTGGTGACAGCACAACAGGTAACCAGCTTAGTTTGTAGTAAAGGAGAACTAAGGTGATGGACAGAAAAAAATTTCAGTCTAGGCATGCTTGATCTTGAGCTGGATAATTATTTGTCCCTTCCAGCCCTACGCTGTTACATTCCTTGTTCAAACCATAGGAAAAATTCCACCTACGCAAGGGCTGATCTGCTGAGTGATATCAAGAGATATCATCTCTGAGGGACTTTCTTAGCTTATTCTGTCACAGAATTTATGAGATACAAATGCCGGAACGGTAACTGAGCATGGAGCCTCAAATGAGCGTTGTGAAATTCAGCAAAGATACAACTACTTGTTTTACCTGAGACACTGGCTCAAGCTGTGTTCCAAAAAGCCACTTATGTAGGCTTTCCTAAAATTTTCATTTATTGTATTTGTTTGAGATGTATTTAGTTTGGGGCTTATTTAATCTAGTTTCTAAGCAAGACAAGCCTGAGGAAACAATGATGTCTATGTATTTATGATTATCGTCCTTCCTTCGCCTTTAGAATCTATTGGCCAGTTCAAGCCAGAGTTGCTGAAATACTGTTTCTTACAAGTTTCCTGTAAAGAGGCCTCATAGAGGACAGGGGTCTGTTAGTGCCTCCACTGAAGAAAGTATCGCCATCTGAGTGCTTACTAAACAGAACAGTCCTTTGTCTAGATTACAGTTCATGGTCATCTTTTTTTTTTTTTTTTTAAATATGGATGTCACTGTTATACAATGAATGAGAGGTATTACGTATCAGGACTTCTTTAGGTGATGCTGCAAGGGATGAATGAAATGCGTTGGGACTTGCTCCTCCTGGTTTTAGAACAAAGAAAAGACTAGTCTTAAAATCCTGCAGACACTTGAGTGATGCCATGCAGATCTGGTCTGTAAAATTCAGTGTCACACACACGCACACACACATATATATATATCAAAATAACTGTTTTGAACCTTGGTGCAGCATTTTAAGGCAGTCACTTAGTGTAACGAAGAATCACCTACTGATTCACTCTTCACAATATATCTCACATTAGATTCCTGTCCCATTTACGGCATTTGCTGTAGGGGCGAAATGAGACTACATGTACCTATTGTTTGTAGCCCAGAATTGCTCTCTTTTAGGCATTGATAAATTAGTTCATATGGAGTGACGTTAAAAAATTGTCATAAGTAAGAGAATAAGAGCAGATGTTTGACATGCAATGAGACTTCTTTTTCGTTAGGCTGAAATGCAAGTGATCAAAGGAAAGCATCAGAAGTAAGAGATGACAGAGAACTTGACAAAAGCAAGGTTTGGAAAATAAGTCTGAACTGCAGATAATAAAGCTGATATTCCTTCTGGCCTTGCAGGAAAGAAGATAGCTTCGTGTTAGCGATATATTAATATCTGTTCTGAGATAGTATTCTTCTTGAGCTTGTTCACACAGAAGTACTTGTCAGCTGGTTCCCCAAAAACTTCTTTGAAATTTGCCTCTGAAAATGAGGTTAGTTAAGATTTTCTTCATTGTTACTGATTTCTAAGACAGAATTAATTATCTTTCAAATAGGAAATAACTTGTTTCTCGTCATACTCTTCTTCTCACAATAGATTCTGCGCTATCTGAATTCATTGTGTCTTATCAGAGGTGCTCCAATCTTGAGCTCCCATTTGTTCTCTACGTCTTTATTTTTTAAGTAAGGTTCTTTCCAACCTATGAACGGCTTCTCCCAGATGAGTTCTTTGAACTCTTTCCAGCTCATGTTATTGAACACTGCAGGAATCTTCTCATAGTGACAAAATTTAACGAACAAGAAGAGAAAGAGTAATGAAGAGGTAAGTACACTAACATCATGAGCAGTTAAGCCCAGAGAGAAGAGCTGGGTCCAACTAGAAATAATCAAATTTGAAGGGAGTTGCTAGCATCTCAATGCTACGGTGATGGGCGCTTTATGTGCTCTGTGGGTACATGAAGCTGAGGTGTGTGAAGCTGATGCAGTAGCTCTCATATTCAGAAGTTACAAGGAAATGCTGTGAGTTCAACCCTGGTATGACCAGATCACACATTTAAGGGCTTTAAATACAAACTTAAGGTTTTAGTGTTAGATGTTGATTTTGTTTCAAAATCTTGCCCTAAGTCTTACAGAAAAATAAGGAAAAACTTTGTGGCTTTGTTGCTTACCTAGAGTCAGCGGTATACGGAATTTGTTTTGAAACTGTGTTGTAGTTTTTCAGCTTATGGGGTTTGTTGTGGTTTGAGTTTTTGTTTGGTTTTGAGGCAAAGAAAATCTTACTGCCTGGTTCTAAGCAGCAGAAATGTCTCCCCAGAGGTGACTGCACCAACACATTTAATCTCTAGGATTACATTGCTTTGTACGTTGTCATAGTGCACTGAGGTTGACAACCTACCTTGTCTGAGGCTTTATCCTGTGAAGACTTATGAAAATACTGGTGAAGGGAAAGTGTCAGCCAGATGAACATTTCCAATCCTTACTTTTTCATGATGCACCCTGCCATTAGCCTGTTAATATCAGGCTTCCAGTTACAGCTCTATATGATGGTACAGAGATACTTCAGCAAATAGCACAAGGGAGCCCTGAGTATACAAGGAAAAATAAATGCACATGTACAGAACTACAGCGATCAGCAAAAACTCAGACTTGATGCAATCTCTCCAATCCCACATGTAGGAATTGAGAAATGCAAATTCAGAAATGTTCTTTTACTAGGCAAGTCCAGTAATTGTAGCCAAAAAAGGTACGCAGAGAAAGAAAATGAAAGAAAAACTTTTTTTTTTGAAGCAAGTAAGCAGTGACTCAGAAAACAAGACTTTGGTCATATCTGGCATTAACATAGTGCAGATAAGCAAAAATTAATTCAGTAGCAGTCTCAAAAGAAACGTTCCCTGTACAAACAGGAAACAAGACACAAAACATGCAATTTGGCAGTGGTTGAAAGTGTGAAGACATGCTCAGCGCTGTGCAAGGGAGGATAGCAAACTTGCCAAGCCAAATTTAAACTAGACAGTGGCCTAACCATCACTCCACCAGGGAAAGCCAAACTGCAATACCAAGGAAAATTATAAAGGTAAAATATCAGGAAATACAGAGATTACTGAGAAGTATGTTTTGATTGATGGATGTATTTATTTACAGTTAAGCTTACTAAACCATGGACAAATTATGCCCTCAGTAGATCTACAAACAAAACAAGTGCTACTGGAAGTGCACGCATGCGATTTTGGCTTTTCTGTAGCAAAGTTGCAAAAAAATTTAATGTTTTTTGGAAAGAAACAAGTAGCGTCTTCTGGATAAGTTACTCCAAGAAGTAGACTGCTTGTGTCACTCAATCCAGCAGAAGCTTATGGAGTACTTATTGAAGGGGAAAAAAAAAAAAAATCTGTATTTCTAAAGTAATGGAAGAAATTAAGCAATAGACAGAATCCTTGTCCTGAAGTACATAAGCCAGGTGACCAGCTCTGATAGCCCTAGGAAACTCAGCCAAGATGCATATGTTGCCTAGGCCCAACAATTTAAAACAAAACTCCCTGAAGAGTTGATTGTTGGATGCGTGCAACGAAAGGAATATGATCTGATTCGGGGAAAAGCCACATTATTCTTACAATTTGGTACCAAAAATTAGTATCAGCAATTTGGATAGAGTGGTCCCTTTCCATATTAAGAACACTAGTAACAGGACAGAGGGGTTGAGAATGCCCTGGGGACCTGATTGAGGGAATATATTAACCCTCACAGCACAGTAACTGTTATATTAGAATGTCATGTACCATGAAAATATATAGACTGTGAGGCAACTGGTTGAATGATTCTTGTGTCTCCTAGAAGGAGCCAACAACGCCAACTAAAATGTTTGAGGAATAAGTGCAACATCATACGTGGCAGACCTGCTCATCACCAGGGTCTATGACACAAGTCTGGAAAAGTCACCACAAAAAGCCCACGTCTGTAGCTCTTGTCATATTGTAATGTGCTACCTGCCCCAACAGGAGAGTTTGAGAACCAAACACAACCTATGTCCTCTGCCCAATAGAAGTAGGAGTAATATCAGTCGAGCCACCTGTGAGCCAATTTCCACGCAGAAGCCAGGAAGAAACTGTGAGTGGGCAAAGAAGCGGCACGAGCTTTACCAAGTGTTCGCACTTGTTCTTCTGACTGAGAAAAGCGGAGCCTCATCTTCTTCTCGTGCATCCCAAAACATCGCTATG
The DNA here is from genome assembly GCA_009819775.1 of Phoenicopterus ruber ruber. NCBI lineage: Eukaryota > Metazoa > Chordata > Aves > Phoenicopteriformes > Phoenicopteridae > Phoenicopterus > Phoenicopterus ruber. Next base: position 93,550,845 of record CM020215.1, on the reverse strand, counting down.
GATTGAGTGTCCAATATAGCATCGCTTACGAAGATACTGAAACCTTCAGTAAATCTTAGGTTAGAGAGTTCAGGAGCTCATTGCAATGTGTACTGGAACTGTTTGGAACAAGAAGAACATCTCCAAGCAGAGACGGATGCTGCTTACTGTGCAAATATGACCGTGATAGAGATCAGGGACTTGATGTCCAGTGGGATATACGCACGTGGGCAAGATGCAAAAAGAGACAATGAAAATACACAATGGAGCAAAGTGGGAAGGATGAGTGGCTTAACTGTGGGAAAATGCACTGAAGTTGAATTGTATCCATTTTAACTAGGCTATACGGAGCTGACCTGCTCTTGCTGCCCAGCCTAGAAGGCCAAACACTCTGCGTGAATTTACCCACTTCTTTATCCATTGCAGATCTTTTTCCTGCTAACTATAAAAGCATTCTTATTGTAGGCAGTTTCTTGGTGTGCTGGGAACTGGGTGAACTCCTGAACTCCCAAGCCGTGCCGTTCTTATCCAAGAAGCCGATAAGGCATTTCAGCAGGCACAGCCTGCTATTTCATTCCACCCCGTCACAACCAACAACGTAGTAATGATAAATTAGCACTTAAAATTATAATTATGCTACTATGTCCTTCAGTGTGGTCTTAAGTTTACTGTAATACCAGGACTGGTATGAGAAAGCAAGCCAGGACAGCCACGTAAAGGTTGAAATTTTCCTATACTTTAAGCAAAGACTACGTGAAATCATAACCAAACGCCTTGTCGGATTATTTGCTCAGCTAAAGGAGGCAGTTTTACTGGGAATCAAGGAGATTCTGTGGGGTGGGAGCTTGCCCTGTTGTCAGTTCCTCGCTGTGGCTTGAGGGCTGTTGGTCACGCGAGGCACTAAGCTATTGAGCATTCAGAGCACAGCAGCATCCAGCCCTCACCTAACCTGGTCCTGGGGTGCAAAGGCACAGGCTTTGATCAGATAAATCCTTGGCGTGTAAGGGAGGAAAAGGACTGCAGCTGTGGTGCGGTTACCCACTACAAGCACAAAGCCCGAAGACGAGATGTGATACATGCAGCACGCTCTCAGCTGGGGGCTGGTCAGACAGGAAAGAAACACACCTACTAGCTGACCACAACGACGAGCGCAGAGCATCGCCTTCCCAGCAGAGCAACACTGCAGAGCCGTCTCTTCTCTCCCTCCTGAAAAGGTGGAGTCTTTTCAACTGTTCTGATGTTTTTCCTTTCTTTTTTTCCCAAACTTTTTAAAATACCAAGTATGAAACACCGAAAATGACAACTTCCACAGCAGTAAAGAGATGATGAGTCATGAAACAAAAACAAGTATTGGTGGCAAATATGATTGTTTGCCACAGGGATGCTGTATAGAAAGAGAGACGTTTTGAAGGGCCCGTGAAACGATATTAACTGTGTAAGTTACAGTATTTGAACTTGAGCTTGATAATTCAGATTGTGCTTGGGGGGAAATAGTAAAGAAGGGTTTCCCATCAGAGTACTTAATAAATGTAAGCTCAATCGTATGTCTCTGGGGGGTGGGTAACAAAGCCTGGCCTGACTAAAGCAGAGGGATTCCAGGAACGCTTAAAAACTTGCCATATGCGGTGCCGGTTGATGTCAAGAAAGAAAGCAGCTAAACCCTTGTTCTCCAGGGCTTCTCCTAATAAATCTACAGCAGTAACCTTGAGCTCGTGGCCAGCCTTCAGAAGGGCTACAGGAAAGCAGGTCATGAATCTCATAGTAGCCTTCAGGGAATGCTTGATTTCACGTTTCCTGTAGGAGTAGCAACACCACCTAAAATTTAGGCCGTTATTGGCTTTCTCTTTATATACTCGGATATGAAACATAAAGACACTAGTCTGTACACTGGATGCATCCTAATAAGCAATCAGGATAATGGAGTGGAAGTAGTGTAAAATATATCCTCTTTTCTTCAGGAAGTCTCTAATTGCTCGTCCTCTTAAAAGTGGAAGATTCAGAGCTCCCAAGTGCTCTATGATCTAAACAGGACTGACTGCTGTTATGAATGGAGGCCTTCAATAAAAAAGCACTTTTCTGTCACTGTTAGTACCTGAAGCTTGAGACAGTACCAGCGTGAGTCTTCAAGCTATTTATGATGTTGTAGGTGAAAGTGGTAGGCTGGGACGAAAGGTGGAAGGAGAGAGGTGTGAGATGACAAGTGCAGAAGCAGGAAAACTTTAGCAAATGAAAAAAAAAAGAAAATGAAACCTGAACAATGGGGAAATGAGACGCTAAAGCAGACAGCATTTGGAGGAGATGACAGTGCACAGCAGACTACATAGACAGGCAGCACTGGAATATGCTGGCAGAGCTGCGTGAGGATGGGTCTAGAGTTGTCAGGGTTGACATGTACTTGCAAAGGTGGAATAAGAATTTTATGTGCTCCTGATCTGTACTACGCCTTCCCCACCCAGGCCATCCCTTCCTCTCTCCCCGGAGGAGCTATGAACACACCTCTGTTTACATTGACTTTACAACCAGAAAAGAAAAATGTAATTTTGCTCTGTTGAGGACTGCCCATGAATTTAAACAACAGACTTCAAAACACTGACACGTCAAAACAAATATTTTAATGGGTTTCAGAGTCTGGATGAGTGTCATGAATCTTGGTGTCATTGGTATGAACTGGTATCATGGGTCTTCCAGCTTTGTCTCCGACAGGGGTTCCTGTTAAATGGATACAGACATTTATGTTAGCCATTCCTTTTCAGGGAACTCAGAAGCAGTTCAGGAACTTGTCTTGGATATCGGAGAGTACGTTCATCTCTGTGTGTGTGTTCCCTGGGCCTCATGTCGGATGAAGCAGCCCAACCCCTTGGTGCATCTCATAAACTAAGCAGCCTGAGGTGGTGTCAGTATTTGAATAAACACCTTTTTTCAGCCTGTTCCAGTTTTAGGTGTACTTTAATTCTGGTAATATATCCTCTCTTTTAAGTGGGAAATGTCACCAGGGCTCTAAAAGGAGAACCAACTGTCTAAGGGTGCTCAGCGGGTAACGTATGTCTGTTTTCACCCATCCCTTTGCATCGCTACAGGCAGTGCTCAACACGGCTCCGAAGAGATGCTCTTCTCCCCGCTTTGTACCCTGGGCAATGCCCCCGGGTGGTGACGGCACCACGACACGTTGCCAGGGCACGCTGCGTTTCTGATGTCCTGGCTACCTGTGGCCAAGGGGCATTACAGTCCCCAAAACCTTTTTGGAGTCGTGGCCCATTGCACTGACAGATGCGCTAGGTTATGTGATGTCCACCGAAGCCCGACGGTTTCTGGAGGGCACGAGAGCCTCTCCGTTCCCGAGTGAGCCTGTCCTGCAGGCGGCAGAACGACTGCTGGCTCCACAGCAAAAGGGGAGTTACGGGCACACCAGAATAGGAAATAGGTACCTCTGAAGAGCCTAATAGATAGTGTCACTCACACTTGGGATAAGAAGACTGTTCAAGTCAGAAAAGCCTTGACATTTCCAGTGACGAGAGAATGAGGCAGACGGGCCAGTCCCTTCTTGCAGTGACTGCGCTCCCTCACAACCTCTCTCCACCTAATGAGAGAGCAGGAGGACAACGAGGGGACATCTGCACCCCATCTCCCTTCCACAGGTTGTGTCTCCTCTCCCCATGCCTTGGGAAGGGATATGTGAAGGGATGCGGCTCTGGATTTCAGTGTTATGAATGGAGCTTGAGGGGTAACAAATCCTCACGAGGGCTGGAGGCAGCCGTGAGGAGGGAAAGGAGCCTGCCAGGGTGGTGTAGCTCTTCCCTAGCACGTGGCCTGCAATATGTTTGCCCCACATCCATCAATGCTAATAAGGAAGAGCTACTGCTCCCTCAGCATCTCACATCACCCCCCTGCTTCAACTTTCCATCATTTCCTTTATCCCAAGCATAGGACCCATGTCAGCTCTGCCTGCCTGCCTTCCAGCAGCTTATACGTGTAGACCATGAGGTCCGCTCCTTCATGGGAGGAGTGCAAGAGTGTGCAGAAGGGGCACATTTCATGTAAAAACGACTTCTGAGGGGAAGGTCCCCCACAGTCAGCTCAGGAGACACCACCTTCTGAGACCGTGCTGGGAGAAAACTGCCACAGCAAAAGCCTGAGAGAGGTGGCCTTACTTCTTCATCACCTGAGGTATAGATACGTGTGTGTGTGACTGACTATAGACAAAAGCAGGCACTGACTTTGAGAGGGTGCTGCAGGCTGGAGCCATCCAGCTTCACTATTTAGAAATGCCACCATCCAGATGAGACCCGAGGCACAGCAGCAGTGAAGCTCAAGGAGATACATACTGGGCACCCTCAAACCAGGAGCCACTTTTAAAACTTTCCTTTTGGGGCTGAGTTATAAACTGGAAATAATAATAATGTTCTCTTTCCTCACCAAAATTTGACTAGGCTGTATCATCACTAAGGCATGGACAGACCTTCCATGCAGGACAATATTAAATAAGACTGTTTACTTAATATGTTATTATATTAACTTTATTGCTTACGCAACTGGTTGTCACCACAAATCATGTGGCAGTCTTAGATATGGGGTTTTTTTTTCCTCTGAACAGGTAATGTGGAGTTTGTTTCCCTTTAAAACTGATTTTCTCTTTTAACTCCCACTACCCAAACTGTCATTCTGTATTCTTGAGTCTCTTTAGTCATCCTCCAATAAACCAGTCTTTAGAGGGGGCAGTTCCTTTAGGGAATCTCTAATGCCCTTTCTATTGCAGGAAAGTTTCCTCTGCCCCTCGTGGGAAAAGCCCTTGGCCTGGGCAGCAAAAGCAGCATTGAACCTGCTGGTGCTGACCAGAGACCTCTTCTTGCGGTTGGTGGTGACATCCACCGAGATGACTGGGTATTTCATTTGAGGAAGAACAGCTTCTCTGGGATGAAGGACAGCCCAGCTTCTACAAGAACATCTGACATCTTGAACCTCGTTGGGTAAACGTCGTTAAAAACTGTGGAGTCCTTATAAATTCTTCTCCCCTTCAGCAGAAAACTTCTCCCTAATGGTGTCTTTCAACAATAAGGAGCCCAAGAGCATGAGGTAGTACCATCCCTGAGAGCCAGCTGCTTTGGTGGTGCAAACCAAGGGAACTCTGTTCTCAACAGAGCTAGTTCGTCTGAGAAATAGCCCTCAAACAGTACGGATTGATTGCCCCAAGCGAATGACCTGAGGCTCAAGGTAAGTTTATTCCCTGTGCAGTTTCAGCCAGCCAGTAGTCTGCATAGCTGAGTTTGCTGAGAGATATCCAGCACCCTGTGGGCTGCCCCTTGCTGTTAGTGAGAAGTGGAGCTCAAGAAGGTAACGTGCAAAATGCACGTGAAGGAGTGAGATCGGGGAATTCATTTTGTTTCCCTAAACAGTAATAAAATGCCCTCATGATCCCAGTGCACTTGCCATAACATAGTAAGACCACGATTAGCACTTAATACTATTTAATAAATATGTTCATTAACATAGGCAACAGCAATCGGTAATTGCACACATAAATAACAAACTTGACCAGTCAGCAGTGTGAAACCATCACAAGGAAACAATACATTAATTCTGCCTTCCATTTTAAGTTTGAATTTGGGCATCCCTCCCTAATACCCTGCAGAAGTCTTCTTCCAACATTGCGGGTACATTTGGCTATCAAAGGAGTCTGTATTTCTTCATTTTGTATTTATTGCTGAGGGGGGACAGAAACCTCATCTATTATTTGGGGGGCATGGGGCTGTGAGAAAGGGAAGAATAGAATTAAACTGCGGCCTGAAAATTTGTAATGCCTTTTTTGATCAGGTTTGTAACTCAGGGAGGCTTTGAAAGAACAAGATTAAATGTAGGTTTTCAAACCCAAATGACTGATAAATCCAAGTCATAGAGTAGACACTTTGGGCACTCGAAGGCAGTTCGTGGGCTCGGGGACCCTGGGAATCCCGTAAAGCATCTGCAGAAGTTCCTCACACCTCCCCTTGGTCCCCACTTAAGACCGGGGCCCACCAGGTCTCTCTCGGGGATGGAGCTTGCTCTAACAGGTGTCTTGTTCAGCCGGGCCCCACACGGTTCTGTAAAGCCTGCCGCCTTCTTTGCACTTCCCATTTTGAGGACCTGCATCCACAGAGCCCTCAAATACAGCACACGCCCTCCAGCATCCTCCTTCCGCAAACTTGTATTCTTAACGTTAAATATTAGCCAGCAACAACTCACACGCACGGGATTGGGCATTATTACTTGAGTAAATGTCTAATTACTGAAGGGAGTTTGCGAGGGAGGAGGTGTAAGCTGCGCAGCTCCTCCTGGGCCCCCCAGATGTTGCAGAGGAGCCGGGGCGCGGGGCGGCTGTGTGAGCGGCGTGCTCGCCTCGCCCTCCTCCCTCGCCTGCTGCCAGCACTCGGCCCGTCACGGCGGCGGCGACGGGCAGGGGCATCGGTTGTCACGAGATTTACCCAATTCTGCCGTCTCGTTTGCCCTGTCTCATTAAAGGCACCCGATATATACTGTATCTCTCGGCGAAGAGCGCCAGTTGCTGCGGCGGGGCTGGTCTCAGCAGAAGGCAGCCCCGTAAATGACTTGCTGCTGACCTTTGCTTCGAGTACCAATATTTAGCGAGCAAATGTTTAAAACCACGCCGTTAAGAAGGGAGGCACAGCTTAACCGTGGGGAACTCGGGCAACGGGTGCTGCTGAGAAGAGTCCGGGCTGTGCGGGAGAAGGGGCAAGCAGCCTTCATCCCCTCCTCTCCCTCTCCCAGCAGAGCAGCCAGCCCTGCCTGCCGTGCTCACAGCGGGGAAGGGGCAGATGCTTAGACCCCAACAAGGCGGATGGCTGCTGTACCAAGCGAGGCAGGAGTTGTAAAGCCCTGGAGGGCTGGGTGAAGCGGGGGTCCCTCCCGCTCACATTGCCCGCTGCCCCAGATGAGCGGAGGCTGGGTGACGGGGAGGCCACCTTGCCCGTCCGGCTGCCCAGTGTGACCAGAGCACGGCTGGCCCCGGGGGACTGTCCCCAACCGCCGGTCTGTTGCCGTGGCTGGGATCCACATACTGACGAGTCTTCAAGGAATTAATTGGTCTCGGTCAGGTGCAGCAACAAGGCCTAGAGGGTATTTTTCCCTCGGGAGTGGTGCAGAATTAGCTCTGTTGTCGGTTTATAATTAGATATTTGCACCTAACAGTATTCTTTCTGTTGGATTTTTATAGTTTTGTCTCTTTTTTAAACGTGACAAATAATCAGTCTTAAAATAAAATCATTAAAAAAAAAAAAAATTACCCTGGAAAGAGTGATCTATAAAAAGAGAAAATCCTTGCCAGGGGGACGCCACAGCAGCGAGCCCAAGCCACAGAAAGCCCGGTTGCAGGCTTCCCTTTTCCGCAGCTACTCAGAGGTTAACCAGGGTCTGTCAGCAAACAGCTAAAGAAGGAGCCCGGCTTAGTGCCTGGTATCTGGGGCTGTCCCAGGACCGCCAGCCTAACGCCCTGCCAGCAGCCCCTCCCTCCCAAAGGTGATGCTACGCAAACAGAGCCAGCCCTCGCCCTCTCCCCGGGCAGCAAGGAGCCCGCTGTGGGGATGGACCGGACCCGGGCTGGGGCTCAGGGAGGTCGCAAGAAGAGGGTGTTTCACTTCAGACGGGCGCAGAGCCACGTATATATAAACCCTGGAGCAGCGGCCCGGGAGGGTTGTTAAGCACACCCACACCTCGGCTCGCTTGGCAGCGCGGCGAGGTGCTGCCGGGAGTCCCGGCGGCCGAACCCCGGCGTACAGGAGCACGGGAGCGACCTGCCCATGGGCTCCCGCCTGCTGCTGGTGCTGATGCTGCTTCAGGCAGGTGAGTACCACCTCTCGGTCCCTCTCCCTCCCCATGCCTCCCCCCGTCCCGGGACAGCCTCTCCCCTTGCCGTCAGCTTTGCCTGCTTCACAGCGGGCACCTCAGTGTGGCTTGGCCAAGGGAGAAAAAAAAAAGCGCTACTTGCCTCTTTTCAACTTCATAGCGAGGGGCTGTGTAAGTGAGCCGCCTGCCCGCTTCGCTTCCCTGGCGGTTTACATAGCTGGGGCTGTATAAACGTGGGGTCATTTTCTTTTTGGATAGTTTTTTGCTACGAAGTTGTTGGCGCCCGTGTTTCTCCATATAAGTACCCTCTTTTTATACCAGTGACCATGGAGTAAGCAGTTTTCAATTCATCTGAATTTAAAATAATTTAAAAAAAAACTGTTAAAAAAACCCATAAATGTCTGCTAACATAAAGCCCCTACACACAGAGGCAACACGACACTAAACTGGCAGGTCTGAGGTTATACCTGCAGTACAGTCTTAAAATAAAAACAAAACCTTGCCTTAACCTGCAGCAAAGACTGCCCGTTTAAGCAGGAAATAGAAAGTGTAAGTTGTCAGATCCGCCTCCACTCACCTCCCTGCAGGTATGTTCTCTGCTAAGTTGTCCCATTAGTAGCATAACTAATGATAGGACATGCCCCCAATGGGAGATGTGGCTAAATGCAGGCTGCTGTGGAGACTCAGACTTTTTCAAGGCTTTCCCAGCTGTGCTGGCTTGGCTGCCCAGCATAGAAAAAGCAATTTCGGTTCTTGGTCAAGTTATTAGCTGTGCACCTGAATATTGCAACGTACTTGCTGGGGCTGACCTCTCTGCTGCAGCAACCCGCCGCCGGCTCAAAACCCAGCCAGCTTTCAAAGAACAAAACGGGAACATCAGAGGCCGCCTGGATGCCCACGTTATTTCAAGCTCTCGCAGGAGCGCGCAGCCCTAAGCACCATCTTTTGGACTCAATTCCCTTTGGGTCTTTCTCTCCGCTTTCATGAGCAGCTCTGAGCTGTAATTACAGTTCCTTGATCCTCAGAGATATCCCCAAAAGAAGAATGGCCTTTCTTCTTCTGGGTGAGGTGCAGTTACTTACACCAGCCTCGGCTGTTTTCAGCCAGCAGCCAACAGACCAAGTCCAGTGGACCTGGTTTAAGAGGTCAGCGAAAGACAGCTAAAAGAAATGCAAGCTGCTTGTCAGGAGGCCTGAATGCCTACAAAGAAGTTTTTGTCTCCATTGGAACATTTTCAGGGTCTGCAAACTGCAGCAGGTTGAAAAAGCGTGATTTTTAACCCAAAATCCAGAGCAGCTCACTGCTTGTGATTTCCCCTGGGGTGCCTGAGAGCTGAGCCCGCTTCTAACTCCGGAGCCCCCGCTGTTTAGACAAGGGAAATAGGTCGTCTCTTTAGTCTCGTGTAACACCCATCTAACGTGTTTTTAGCACGAAATCGGAACACTCAAGCAGTGTTTAGGTGAGCAGTGCGGTTAGTTTTTCAGGAATGTGCATTTAATCCCCAAGGAATGCCCTGGGAAGCATAAGGAGGCTGTGCAAAACCCCACGCTGGGAATGCCCGAGGCCCCGATTGCTGGGGCAAAAATAGCGGAGGGAAGCGCTTGTTCCTGCTGGGCTCGGGCTGCAGAGAGGGAGCAAAGCCCGACAAGGGTCCTTCATGGGGAGAGACCCTCCTTGTCCTCACCAGGGCTTGCATCAGGTCGGGAGGGCGAGCCAGCCCGGAGATGCGGGGAGAGGCCCAAGCAAGGGGATTAGAAGAGAGGTTTTAAAAGGAAAGCAACTGTTTTAATAATAGTATTGAGTCCTCGAGTGGTTTAGGGGATTAATTAGTCTGTGTTTGCACAACACTTTGAAGAGGTCAAGTGCGCTGCAGTAGCCCGGGGCAGGTGGCAAAGCAACTCCGGTGGCGGGTTCCCCGCTCCCAGGCGTCACGTCCCTCTCCATCCAAGCCTGCCGCAAAGTCCCCCTGTTCCGGGAAGCTTCTCTTGTCAGAGCGGCTGCGCACGGGTGGGATGAGTGGACGGGTTAGGCCGTCGGCCTGAGGGGGTTGATGCTACCGGTGAGCAGCTTTACCACGCACGATCGAGCAGTGCAAAGCGCACTCGGTCCTTCACAGCAAGCCCAGGCAATAAATACTCCTACCTGTTGCTATCGTTAACATGATAAGCATCAACGTTTGCAGCTGAGGATCACAGTAGTTTGAGCATTAGGGGCTGGGTACTCTTGGTTTCCGTAACAGTTACTGCAAGGTAGAGTCTGTGGTTTCTAAAAAAGTTGCAAATTAGCATGTGAAATCACAACACTGTTTGAAAGATCTGTAACTCAAAAAAACTCCAGAGCGGTTTCAGTGGCCGTCCACACACTTCGGCTGACAGAGAGCTCCTTCTATTTTTTTTTCCAAATTAATGCAGCCAACCTGATGTTACGACTTAAATGGAATGTAGTAAGAGAAGTGGGGGGGTGTGTTGCCAGCGCTTTCAAACACTCAAAGAAAGCCGATATACATACATCTTGGCTAACGTAGGCGCTCTATCCTTGACAAAGTATACCTTACGGGCTCGGGGACTTGTAGCTATCCCTGTACGCAAACTAATAGCACTATCAGCTCTTTGCCATCTGGGGAATGGGTTAAAATATCCTACATAGGAGGGGAAATTCAGGTAGTATAAGACATCTCGGGCAACACAGAAATCTCATTTTTTCTGTAGAGCGCAGGTTAGGTCTGGCTGTGTGCTTGTTTTCTGCTGCTCCCTGTCCCACTTGGGACCACAGCGTAGCTAGTAAGCTTTCCCGGGTTTGGGAGCTCTGGGGTGCAGTGAAGCCCAGCTGGGCTGGACTTCCCTGCATGGTGCTGGCACAGGCCCTGCAGAGCTTAACAGCTTGGGCTCTGTGACGTGCAAAACTGGGCACCCTGCTCCCAGATGCAATATAGCTGCAACCACATACTGGTGTACCAGAGCTAGTGAGTCTTCCTTGAATTGTCTTTCCCTGAGCATCCACCTCCTGGATAGCCCAGCCCTCAGGTAAGGCCCCTGCAGAGTTCCCTTTGCAGGGTGAATGTAAAGGCTAATTAGATTATTAAGGGTGCACCCTACCTACCAGTCAAGACAAAAAATTTCCCCCTTTACGGACTTTAAGAAAATCAGCATCAGGCGTGTTTAATCCCTGTGTGAAGCCATGTCCTGTCTTTGCAGTTTGGAAAGATGCTCTGGGAAAATCCCATTCACTGCACACCCGAGGAATCGTCGAATTGGCAGGAGCTATATCATGTGGCACGGGACGGTCTCCCTTGGCATATGTTGGCTACGGATGCTACTGTGGACTGGGAGGACAAGGCTGGCCTAAAGATAAAACAGACTGGTAAGAAGAACCTCAACTATGTGTCCAGAAGCAGGGCAGATCTCCCCAGTCTTGCCTGTTCGTACTCCTGTGACTCCACGGGCTCGTTACTGCCTCGTGGAGGGGGGAACTTAGTATGTATGAACAGCACCGGGGAATCGTGAGCGAGGACCCCCGTATCACCTGGGGTTTGAACGAGGGTTTAACCACCTTCTGGATAGGAGCAGAGCTCTTGGGACCTTGTACTATGTGGGGTGGAGGGCAAAGGAGGAACCAGGATACGATTTCCTGAAATAGGTGCATGTTTATTCATAGAGAGCAAGCCTTGCCTGAAACAAGGGGTGACGGAGGTATTTGGAGGGTTATTTCACTCAGGTCCTGAAAACGGCAGTGATGGGAATATCCCTGTTTATCCTTCGGAAGAAGTGCAGATCACTGCAAGGAGTAATCAAACCTGTTGCCTTCGTTGCCTGTTAGTTCACACTGAATCAAGGAAGAAAAACAACAGGGGAGAGCACGGTATTATTTCTCTCTTTGTTGGTGAGGAAGATGCTGTGCTTGTTATTCCCAAGGCTAAACACAATGGAGGTCTAGGAGGTGTTGCGATGAAAGGTTTCTTTCTTGTGCTTTGCGATTAGCATACATGTAAATCTTGAGCACGGCGGACTCTTGTGTGCTCTGAGCCCATTATTTGCAATCTTGTCTGGTTTTAAACCTCAAAGACAGAGCACACAAGTCTCTCTGTTTATCTACAGCCAACACGCCAGGTGTTACCGATAAGCAAGCGCTGCTTTTAGCAGGGGTGAAGGCAGCGTGCGGCTCACTGGGAAGGAAACCAAGCTTTCCAGAATACCCAGCTGTGGGAGACATTTTGTGTTGCTACAAAACCAAACTTTGCTGAATTGGCAGGACAGCAAAAGGAAAAAAAAAAAAAAAAAAAGGAAGAAATAAAAGAGCAAGTGCCCCTAAAACTAGTGGAGCTGTCTTCAGTAACATAGCGAGAAGTGTCACTCCCACAGCCCTCTCTTCACGTCCCTGGTTTGTATGCGCATTTCATCTATGAAACAGTCAATACGGGACTTACAAATAACGAGTAACTGCCTACAAAGTGTCATAGCTTTCAGGTGTAGAGATTTCTTTTAATTTTCAGTGATATCTCTTGATCTGCTTGTCACCATCTACAACCATGTCTGTAAACGTGTTTATTATTTTTGTTAGCCCTTTACCAACTCTCATAATCAGGCCTCTAAACTAAAAGATGATTTCACTGATTTGGAGTACTTCTTTTACCGAAAGGACTGAGTGGAGTCACCTAGAAGCTGTTTTCTATAGGGGTTGAGTGACCCCCAAGTTTAGGTGACTCTGGGAGATGCAAGTAATCAGCACTCCTGAAAAACAGGCAGAGTAAAATACGGCCATGAGTTCATCAGCCAGTGTTTCTGCTGCCGTTTGATTTCCATGGGATGTGGATTTTATCCTAATGGCAGAAAAGGAGGACTCTGCAACTGTAAACACCTCAAAATACCAGATAGTTTGTTAAAAGGAAGCTTTATCTGTTAAGTGCATTCATTATTATTCCTTAGCTGCAATGCTTGGCTGAAAAAAAAAAACCAAAAAACAAACCAGAAAGTTTTTTAGTTAGGTTCTTAGCTAGGAAGAATCAGCAATGCCCTACCAGATTTAGCCCTAAAAATTTCCATTTTATGTTTCCTAAAGGAACCTTCTGAGATCTGTGACTGAGCACTGCTGCTAGAATCAGTGTGGTTGAGTACCCCATGCCCATCAAAGTGACCACATTTTCCATATTTGCCATTCTAAAAAGAAAGAAGTGGAGTGGCACAACTACTGGCCGTGAGTGACAAACACTGTTTGAAATGACTCACCCCCCTGACACTTCTAGGTTTGTTACCCTAGGGTTGGACCCTTACAAAAGGAGTAATTTCCTTGTGAGTAATTCGGTCAATCCGTCTAGACAGAGGTAGAGTGCTTCTAAGCACCTCTCTTTCATGGAAAAGAAAAAAAAGCCTCGAGTGGGTAATCCTTTTATAAGGTTTATTTCACACACTGACTTTGATGTGGCGTTGTCAGCAATTACCTTTTCCCTTTTGTTCCACTCTCACAGCCCCATCACTTCAAGACATAATGGCATCTCTTCCGCATCAAGTCAACAGATTTGTTTCTCCTTCCCCTTTCTGTTCCCCCGGATTGCTGCAGCACCCGTTTTGTACAGCAGGACCTGAAGGCGCTCAGCATCTCCCTGAAAACACCGAACGCCGTGAAAGGCAGGGTGGCATATATGGCTCATCTAAGTCCTCGCAGACTCCTAGGGAAGAGTAAAATTTCCCCTCAGTTGCTGAGTTAAAGCAAAACAAAAGGACACACAGCGGTGGCTGTGCTGTTAACGTGACAAACGCAACGTGACAAATTCTTACCTTAATGGCATTTGCTCGACGGCAGGGGTCTGGCCAGCTGGTCCCTGTGGGCCAGCTGGAGCTGTCTGTAGCCATTAGGGCTGTCTCGTAGCCCAGACGCGATGAATAGGTTGCTTACTAACTGGATGACGCGGTTGTATTTGTTTTCCATACCTGTTGACCAGTGCCCTGCCATAGTGTTGGCTGACTCAGCGTTGGTCTAACCAAGCATTAGCAGGTTGTTTAAAGCTTAACACCACCTCTGACCCAGGTGCGACAGGGCATTTCCAGACAGGACGGGACCATCGAAGGTGGCAAAGGACGATCGGTTTCCTCACTCTTCATTCCCTGGCAATTCTTTCAGAGCACCTGAGAGAGATGTTTGTAATGTATGAGCCAACGTCTTCTTGCTTTTGTTGGTGTGAGCTGCATGTCGCCCCGCTGCAGTTATGGGTATCATCAGGAGGAACTGGTGTAAAGGGAAGCAGAATTGTGCCCCAAATCCTGCGGTCCTGCAGAATTTATGCAATCCCCCTGATTTCACCAAGCCAGCTAAGGAGCAGTCTCAGAGCTAGCTAGCACACCTCTCCAGTGCTCATTTGCTTGTCCCTGCCTGATCCACAGACCATCTTTTGCTCCCTCCAGGATTTCCAGATTCACATCTAGGACTTGAGAACTTCTCTAAAAGCTGTCCACTCTTCATCTACCCTAAGATCAGCCTGCCTCGATGCTTCCCAGTCAGTAAAGCAGTTTCTCTGTAGAGTCCCAGTGATCTTGCGGGGATAGCTTCTGGAAATGGGAGATCACTCCTCTCTGGCTCCAGCCTCTGACCTCGCATCCTCGCTGAAACAACCTTTGTTATTCAGCAGAGGACCCCTCTAAGCGCGAATCTTTTCCCGGCGTATTTTGAGTCCCTAAACTACCAGAATAAAATTCAAGTGGGGTCAAGTTTTCTATAAATTCTGAAGTAGCTGACAGCGGGAATTATCTCAGTGACTAGTCTGTAGGACAGGTGTCATCAGCTAAGCAGTCACCCTCAGCCCCCTCTATGGCCAATGAAAAGCAATTGCACTGTCAAATGCAATGTTTTTCACCTATGTTAGATCTCTGTAGTATGATAATATGAACTGTGCCCCAGCCATGCATAAAGGGAGTTTAGATCAATACCTTAGATGTAGAGGTTTACATTTAGGGATCTGAATTTAACTGGTATGAATTCCACCATTGAGGCTGATGAGCTTGTAGCTAGCCCTCAAAAGCTGGATGGGCCAAAGAGCACGTGGCAGGTCCAGGTGAACTGAAGAGATGATGCTGCTTGGTGATGCTGAAGAAGGCAAAAAGCATCCCGACTCCAAATTCTGGGATGGGTCTAAGCCTAAGCTGGTGAGCCATAATCACGCACCTCATAGGAACTCTTCAGCTCCCTTTCAGAGAGATCACCGTGTATCAACCACTGCTTTTCTGAGGGCAAAAGCTCGGAGGAAGAAGCACAGTGGTCATGGGAGCAAATATAGCATTAATGAGCTCCTGAGCCACGTGGACTTTCACAGAGATGCCAGGAGGCTTGGTTCATCAACAGATGATTTACTGACAGGCTGGGGCAAGCATTGCTGTCGTGAGCGGTGTGCGAGTGGAGCACTCCTGGTGTACGTGCAAACACCCCTGAGCAAAACAGGCAGGATTCAGGAGGACGCCCAAACTCTGCCTTTTATTCTCCCGCAGGTGCTGCCACAGGCACGACTGCTGCTACGACAAGGCAGAGAAGGAAGGCTGCAGCCCCAAGGCGCAGCGCTACCAGTGGGCGTGTGAGCAGAACGCCGTGCAGTGCGGTAAGGAAATGCTCCCTCGCGTCGGGTTTGTTTCGCTCCCTCCTCTGCAGGCACTAGGCTGACCAAAGAGCTTTGTGGGCCTCCGAGGTAGGTCTCTGTACGCTGAGCTGGTTTCAAAGCCGCTTTAGGCAACGTCCGTTCTCCTCCAAGCTCTCTGCCCATCCCTTCTCCGGATCACTAGGCTTGCTGAGAGTCCCCAGCTGGAGCTGGGAGGAAGGCTGGGGCCCCAGCACCACCCGTTCCAGGTAACCTGAGTCCTCCCCAGGCTGAAGACCAGGAGTGGTCTTCATGGCCCTATGGAGCCCATAAGCCATCTCAGTTTGGCAGGGATGCAGACACGTCTCTGGAGGTTCTCCACAATCTCGCGTGAAGCATGCCTGCTCCTCACCGACCTCTTCCCACAGCTGTGCAGTGGTCTGCAGGGGTGGTCTTCCCGTGGCAGTTTTGGCCCTCCGTCCAGCAGGACTGTTCACTTTTTTACTTACCATTATGTACTGCTAGAGAAGAGCCATGCTATTATGCATGGCTGCAAGACAGGTTAAATAGGGTGCCAGCCTGCATCTCTGCCTTGTGGGGCTCCAGCGGGGATTGTGAAGCTTGCAGAATCTCGAGCGCCGCAGGCATGCAGCGAGTGTAGGCTGTGCTCGGCTCTACAGCTGGTACCCAGTCAAGAAGGTCTTGAATTGCACAGTCACAGCCTGTCAGTGGCTCGCACCAGTTTGTTTTGACATACACCAGATGACTTGAGTCTTAGAATTTGTCACTTCTATTTCTAAGTCTCCAAAAAGTCCCTGATGGTAAAATCCATTGTAGAACACTTCAAAAGTTTGAAAAGAAACATGTCAGAGTAAAACTTGTCCCCGTACCATCAAAAATACTTGCTTGAACATTAGAAGACTATTTCTACCTTATCAGAAGACCACATTCTACTGATGCAATCCTCAGCCTCTCCAGCAGCTGAAAATCTGCCAGTAGATACGGGATGGGGCACAGCACATCTGCAGTTGCTCTTTTCCAAGTGCCAGAACAACCTATTAAATACAAAGTGCTGGCTAAGGAATGTGCTTCAATGTATAACTGTTCTCCCTCCCACTTACCCATATTTCCATAGCTGACTGGTATTTTCTGCTAGCTATTTTTGTATGAAAAAAAAAAAAAATCTGTTCTTTTTGCTGTGAAGGAACACTCCTAGCTGCAGATGTGAGAGGTATCATCGAGTTCATGAGACATGTGCAAAGTATGTCCCGTAAGAGTGCACTGGGCTGCAGTTGATCCAACCTGGCTAACAAGCATTAGTTAAACAAATGCCACTAATTCCTTACCTGATGTCCAGGCGAGGCCTGAGAAGCATCCATCAACTGTTCTCCACAAGCTCAGCAAGCTTCACTTCCCCTGACACCCCCATGGGGAGGAACAATAGACATGTGCTCTGAAGGCAAATTTCCTACCCCAGTCTGCAGCACAGCAGGTTTTACTGAGGTGTGAAGGTGTGATGTCTGATCCCATTCAAGCAAAAGGGATGAAGAATTAAATTTCCAGGCATGCTTGCTGGGCCCAGGGTCAGGATGTCCAGAAACAGAAGCAGAACTGCTTGCACTGTCCTTTCTGTGCAAGAGGAAACAAATGCCTGTTGCCTGGCACTGTATCATAAACACAGATATTCTCAGGGAAATTACATTTTACTCATTTTACTTGGGACTTATCCTCTTTTTGCTACTGTTAGGCAGTTTTGTTTGTGGAATGAAAAAAATTGGCAAACCCATATTTTTCAGTCCAGGTATGCCATCCGTGCAGGCAAATTCCATGCAATAAATACCCAGAATACAGAAAAGGCTGTAAGTTGCGAGAGCTGGTCAAAAAAGTGATTCTGCTCTAACAGAAACGACTGCCAAGCCAGACTCTTGTACTAACATTAGTTGGACAGTGTTTGGCATGGCGTAGGAAGAACTCAAGAGGAGAGGGCAAGGAGAAAATCAGGCAGGACTGGTAGTTAAGAAAAAAATGGACTTAGTGCCGAGTCCTCATCAGTGGGACCCTTGAAACACTTTTTACCGGTAAATATGTGCTTCTTCAGACAAGCTTAAGAAATATGAGCTCTTCTTATTTATCAGATACGGAGTTGACCCAGCAAAGTCCAGTAAAATCTGGAATGATTCCTATACTCATGGCAGTTGATTTTGGAGCAAAGCCCATGTGCACTGGCATGAAGCTACACTTTAAACTTTGCGTAGTGCAGGGTTTGGGGGTGTTAGATAATCTATAGTAGCAGCCTCAAATAAACAAGGCACTGTGCTTTTAAATAATACTAGCCCAATGGCTGCATTATAACCACCTATAGGTGGGATGGGATTCATTAACCCAAAATCAGTCACTTGCAATGTGAGCTAGTTGCTTTGATGTACCTTATGGTCCTTACCTAGTCATGTAGTCATATAATTGCATTATAAATAGTTCCATACGTATATTTTGATCAGCTTCGTTAGCTGCTGACTCATAAAAATCAGGTACCTGGCCCTGGTGCAGAGTTCCTCGGCTCCTCTGCTGTGATCAGAGGGAAATGTAAGAGCAACTCATGGAGCACGAGTGAAGGGTGCCTGGTGGGTGCTTCTGTGCCCCTGGGTTTCTGAATGTCCCTCCAGGAGACTCTTCCTCTCAAAGCAGCATTTTTTTCTTTTGAAATTGAGCTGATTTGCAGAGGGAGGAGATAGAAGGGAAATGATGACTGACTGAGGGAAAAGGGAATATTTTTAGCTCAGGCTAAGCTAAAATAATTTTCTTTTTTAGCTTCGGCTGTTGAACTGAACCCCGATTGTTCACACAGCTCTAGAAGCGGGGAGCGCTCTGTGCTGGGCAGATTTTTATAAGCATTGCCAATTTACATTTAGCGGTACTTTCTGATGCTCTTGGTCACAGTTAAGGCCAGACCTGTTGACACAGACAGCACAGGGGAAGGTCAGATTCACACAAGATAACTTGTTTGTCCTTCTCTCTTCCTCCTACAGCCTCTGTTCCCTAAGAATTGCTTCATTAGGGAATTGTTCCTCTTAAAATTGTTGCTCGCCTTTGTCCGATTCAGAATCTCTCACTCTCTGCTCACATTTTCTTTTGCAGATAACCTGACGGACCGATGTGAAAAAATGGTGTGCCTGTGTGACCAAGAAGCAGCCAAGTGTTGGGGAGCAGCGCCGTACAACCCACACTTCATCCTCTGGCCAGACTTCTTATGTGGACAGACTCATCCCACCTGCCATTTCAGATATGGGGGGGCAGAATAGTCTTTTTAGGACCTTTCTTCTAACCCTTTGAATCTGAACGTGCTGGAATAAATTTTTACCTCTATTACCAGAGCTAATAATGGTGTGAGAGAATTTCTATCAGGCCAGGGTTTATGGGGAGGAGAGACAGGGTGAAATATATTCTGAAGTAAGGATAAGATCCTGCTCTGATCGCTGCCTTTGCAGAGATGGAGGGTTCGGTGTGCAGTGCAGGGAGAACACATTACCCGCCACCAAATGGCTTTTTTGTCCTTTCATATTGCCTGACCTTCAGCTCCCACACATTTGCACATGATCTGGAAAATATGTAGAGACTTCTGCTGGACTGGTTTGTGGAAAAAAAAAAAAAAAATACCCATCTCTGTGAAAAGATACACTGGCCTTCGAAGACCAGAGGCATGCCAGTCTGGAAGTAGGTGACCCATTTTATTTTCCTGGACCCGCAGGAGGAGTGGGGACATCAAAGAGGGAGATGCCTCCTTATTCCTTATTTGTGCTTGGCGGAGTTCCGCTTCTTACCAAAAGGAAAAGCGGAGTCTGGCCCAGGGGAGGGCTCCATCCTTTCCTGTGGGGGTGTGTTTCTTAGCTTATATAGCCAGCTGTCTTATCCCTCATGTTCCTGCCTCGCAGCACTGGGGACACTTCTGAGGCGCATTCAAAGGTAAGCAGAGTTACACCGGGCTATTGCCCTCGCAAGGCCATCAAGGGTTTCACTTTCACTAGTTGGCACACCCATACTTTGCAAAAGAACACACTGTTTACCTGCCACACACACTTCAGAGCTGATATGCTGCTCTCCTATACGGGTATTGGCATATCCCCGGTCACTGACCACCTGGGAATCAGTTACTGGCATGTCAGGAAAGTGGGGCTGTGGATAACATTACTCATGTAAGCAAATCTTTCATCTCTCCTGGTTTTTTAAGGGTATTAGAGGCTTTATTGAAACACTACATTTCCTTCTGGCAAGAGTAAACCAAAATCCCATTCTTTCAGCCAGGGGTAGCTATGGTCAAGTGGGCTTTCTTTGCCTTTTCGTTACAAGACTGTAGGCTGGAGCAAGCCAACAGGACAAGAGCCTCTATACTGAGAGGCGCAGACAGACGGGAGCCACGGTTGCCCCCCACAAGCAACGCATTTGATTTCCTCGGGTGGGTGTCAGCAGCTGGGGGGCCTGGGTAGGTCAGGCTCCGTCTGTCTCTTCTGAAGCACAGCTGACAAACTTTGAGTACCACCTTTAAAATAAGAAGTAACGGCAGGGAAAGACCCAAGGTACCTCATCAGAGTCTAGATTCAGAGATATGTGGCCCAACTAAGTGGGGTTTTGGCAGGTGATAATACAAATTCCTTTACAAACAGCTGTTTTGCTCCTCGCTGCAGGAGGATGCTGAATATGCCACTGTGGCTGTCAAAGCTGCAGGAAAAAAAACAGACTAACAAAAAATAAAAATGACAAAGACAACATGTACTGAGGCAAAAGCTTTTATTCCATCTAGAGCTCCATTTTTGGCTTACAGAGCACCAGAAGTTGTTCCACCTGTAGGCTTTGCATCTTCCAGCGTCTCCTGTAATGCTGCACCTCAAGCTACGCTGAGCAAGAAGGAAAGGAGGAGGAGGCGAGTGAGCGATACAGGGTTAGTACAACACGATAAACTCTTCCAAGGCTTTCTGGCAAGGAAAGAAGTTGTAAACTCTGTTCATGCAGAGGTTTGCAAAGGGATGATGCTGTGTGGGCAGCATCAGCCTAGGGGTGCGGATGTGCTGAGAAGCAAGGGCTGGAAGACCCTTCCCGGCAAGCAGGGACAGAGCTCCTGGCCGTGTCCCTGTCCCGCCGCGCTGGCCATCAGGTGGCGGCAGCGCTCCGGTGAATGGCAAGAGCCGCTCTTCCTTCACCCCTTCAGGGACGCGATTTTTTTCAGCAGGTGGAGCAAGACTTTTGAGAGCTGGGAGAAGAGGTGCAAATCACACGGCTCCCCACTGAAAGCAAAAAGTCAGCTGCGCTCGGTCTGAAACGCAGACCGCATCTTGGGTTGCACAAAATGGGAACTAAGCTTGTTTCAAAATCCAGCCTTCAGTGTCAGTCTACTCTAATGAGACCAGCTGACAGAGCTGGAAAAAACAGGTGGGCTTTCGGGTACATCTGCCTCTTCTCTGGTCATTTCTTTGGCTCATGTGTGATGAAAACATCTAGTTTTCCCAACCTGATCAGCGATCTAATAAAAGATATTACTGGGCTTTACAAACCACACCTCAAACATACACTTAGGCCATCATAGGCTTTCTGTACCCGAGCATTACAAGAACATGGTTGTAAGCGTGTAGTTGGTGGGAGGAAGAACCATCCTTCAGCATAAACCTAAAAGAGCCAAAGGAGACCCAGGACTTCGTTAAGAGAAGAAGCATCATCTCATTGAACAACACTTTGCCGAAAGTAGCAATTAAAGAAGATCCTATTGTTTGTTTATAGGTAACTCATTAGGCCCATGCATGAAGCTCTACCCAACATAAACAAAGAACTATTTGAAAAAGAGATGGAATATAGAGCCAGCCTGTTAGACTTTCATCCACACTGCTCATTTCCTGAACCAGATGCCTTGTCTGACCAGAGGTAAGTAAATGGCTAATTCCTCCTTAAGTTTAAAAAAGGGTACCTTTGGAAATAGGTGATTGGGTTCATCTTTCTAGCAAGGGATTCCAGACTTTGGTTTGGTCCTTACCTTGGTGAGAGCCTTGTCTCATGCAGAGGATGCACCTCCTCAGCTGTGGGGTTAAAACAATGATCAGAACCACTACGCCTCCGATACCAGCCGCCACAACCCCAATGATGGTTCCAATGGATTCTTCTATAAACAAGCCTGGGGGAGAAGGGAAGGTAGAGAGAACAACATAAGATGTCATCCAGGCAAGTAATCGCAATGCAGCCGGCATGTTTTCTGCAGCGGCTGCAGAGGAAGCTACTTACTATGACATCAATTATGCCAAATGTCTTGTCTGACACGAAAGCATGGGCTTCTACATGGGAGACAGTGTATTGCACTATGGAGTTATGATTTTTTTTCATTCCTTTGTAGGAAGCTGCTACGCTTTCTGGGGATTTAGGAACAGGAGAACCCCATCTCCCTAGCAATCTCCCTTAACAGCTGATGTATTGGGATGACAAAAGATGCTGCTGCCTGAATTAATGGGACTCAGGCCTGTATGCTTTATTGTCAAATGGAAAAAAATACTTTGACAATTTTGAGAAAGTCATCAGTCTCCCTGTCTACCCCCAATGAGACAGCACCAGAGGGGCGAGCAGAGCTCCACTGAAGTCCCTTCTATTATTTGATGCTCTTTGGGACTGTTGCATGGCAAGAGAGATGGATATCCCATTTCTTTGAGATAAGAGCATTCAGCATTCTGGCTTTTTAATTGGTCAGGACTGAAGGATGGTTCAGGAGAGCCTGGGGTCAGGTGAGCACAGTAGGGATGGACTGTTACAAGGGATGCAGCATGAGAGCATCTGTCCTGTAGCCCAAGGCTGCCAGAGTAGGAGTGTCTCTCAGAGAGAGGGAACTGGCTGGCAATGGTGCAAGACTGATCTGATCAGATTTTAAGCGCCTGCCTTGTGCTCATAGTAGTCATTTTGCCATGTGACTCCACCCAGGAAAGGTAGAAAAGATGGTTTAGAAAAGCCTTCCAGTTTTATCTACAATTACAGTATGATCAGGGCATTCATTACATATCTCTGTGTGGGTTGTATTTAAGCTCTCTAGAAAATTGGACAGTTTTGCTATCTTATTCATACACAGATTCCAAACGTCAGGCCACCCGTTCACAGGAGTAGCTGCTACTCTGTGCTACCTAGCCAAATGGATGGACATCCAGCCGCTCACCTATAAACCAGCTGTAGGTTATCAGTAAAAAAAACCACCCCACCTCCTCCCACATACAGGGAGGTATCCTGTAGCTTAAATCCATTTGTGGGGCTGTCATTTCATGAGGAAGAGTGAGAGCAATGAAGGTGCTGTAGAACCATTACTTACCTTAGCTCAAAATATACATCATTTGCTTCCTGAAATGGACAAGTGAACAGAGTCAGCTAATCTCTCGCTTTTAAGTTTAAGATAAATTGCTTGAACAGTCTGGGATTATGTGGCATCTTAACATGTTCGTTATATTTCTCATATTATATTTCTCATAGTCTGCTTGTCCCTTTAATTCATGGCATATTGCAGAAATGATATGTTTAATCTTCTTGGGAACACAGAGAGGCAATTACACTGGCCAGGGTGCAGACACGGCAAGAGTAACCTGGTGTTACTGAGGACTATGAGGAACAAGGCCAACAGGAGACCTCATCAGACACACGACCAAGCCCGTGCAGGGGGGGCACGGTTTTCTTGCCTTGTTAGTGCTATGGTTAAATTGAGTAGTTCTATAAAAATTAGTAGAGGGAAGAACTCAGGCTCAAAAGGGCAAAGGCTTACTGAATCTCGGTGAGCTAGAAGCTTCGGTAATGAATAAGAGGGAAAGTGGTACTTGCATAATTTACTCTTGACGACAGAAGGTGCGATTTTTTTGTTAATTAGATAATAAACCTCTGATGTGTTGATTTTGTCGGGACTGGGATGTGTTTAGCCTACATAAAAGGAAAGCTGCTTTGACATTTCCCGCTGATAAAGTAAAGGAAGTTATCTCCTTACTTAATATACCTAGCGTCTATTTGTGAGGCTAAGAAAACATAGCATGGCGCCTTTAATGCTACTTTAATTTAATGTGAATGAGTTTAAGCAGAAATTATATAATGTGATCCTCATGCTTATTGTGGGATTACTTATGTCATCCAGAGTTAAGGAATGAATATGCAAGTTGGTAGGTTGGAGAGAAATTATGTCAAAAAAGGAGTTGGAGCTGTTCCCCGAGACAGTATCTTGACATCTGTCACTCATGAGGCTTCTGCCAACAGAGCTATGAGTACAGAGAACTTGTCTGACTGTTTCATTCTTGGCACTGACTTTGATTTTAGTGATAAAATTATTCATTCTATTTTTTGGTTGTAAATGCCTCTCCTTATAATAATACATGTGTGACTGTTCTAGAGGCAAGCCAATCAAAATTAGCTGGCCTAATGAAAACAATGAGAAATGCTATAGAGCAATTACACTATATGACACCAGGCCCTACCTGCTAGAGGCCAAACAGGTCACTTCCCTCTTTCTGCAAGCATGTAGAGCAGCTTTGAGGAGAAAGAGTGAGAAAAGAAGTAAATAACATCAAATATTACCTAGAGCCCTCCTGATCCTGAGCTTTGTGCCATCTCCTGTCACCACCTTCCCGTTCGGAAGTGCAACCTCACAGAAATAAATACCGTGGTCACTGGTTGTCACATTGAGGATCACCAAGGAGGCATCCCCTTGGGACAAGTCTCCACTCATGAAAACCCTGGAGTTATTTGGCAAGACGGTCACATTGCTTTCTAGCAGGTCCATCTGCCCCTTTTTCATCTTCTTTGTACCACTTCACCATCACGTCAGTCAGGGAGGGACATTGTGGACTGTTAAAGTGGCAACTTAGACCACGGTTTCACCCTCTTTGGCTTTTTCCTTGGCTGGTGTTTGAGTCACCAAGAGGTGCCATGGCTCAGGTGTTGTTGACAACGAAGGCTGTGCTGTTATATGAGTTACAGCTGCATTCTCCTTGCTTGCACTTCCACCACTAACACCAACATCTGTACCAGGAAAGAGAAAGAGGAGGAGGGTTGAGGGTGATAGGATGATAAACCTTACAGCTGCTCCTGACCTCTAACCAGCACAAAGAATGGCTCCTGGAATTAGGACTTGAGGGTAGTCACTATTATGACGATAGGGATTTTTTTCCTAGTTCCTGCTTAGATTACGTTCACATGTACAGATAGGTCTTTTCCCGATCCTCGGTTCCTTTCTGCTGCCATACTAGAGGAAGATTAATGCCATTGTCCACTGGCTTTGGGTGAAATTTAGAGTTCATTCAGCCACATTTCCACCTGCAACACTAACTCTTTCTTCCCACCTCAAAAAGTCTCAGGGCCTGATGTTCCTGCCTCAACTGCTTCTGAGGCAAAGCAAAAAATGCATGTACACTTACATACAGGCAGCTCTGTTCTGGCAAGTACAGTCAATATGTGTGCATCCTAATACAACTGCCTGCATCCCAAAACACAATGTGAGCTTCTTAAAAGTTTTGGCATGCACTTCCAGTTTCAGGATAGGGAATCTTGAAATTGTGGGAAGAATCTCCATTGCCAGAGACTGAATCCTCAGCAGATGCTATCAGCGACCTGGGGGATGGCACCTTAGCATTCTGTGGGTATTGATACTGAGGTTGACATCTATTCTCTGTGAAGGGACCACATTGTCCTGCTACCCTTTGTTAGAAAAATACAGACAACACACCTATAGTAGAGATTTAAACCTGCCTTCTCTCACTCAGCTGCTATCATACATCAAACAGCCTTGAGCTAAGAGTAGTGTGAGTGGATCTCATTTCTGGAAACAAGTCTGGGGCTCAGAAGATGAGAGGAATAGTTGCTGTCTCAAAAAGAAGGAAAAACAAACTCTTAAAAATAAGCCAACAGCTGTCACCAAGAAAGAGTTCAGACCCATTTTTGGAAAAGTTTCTTCTGTTCTTTTATTTTCTTCAAGTGAAATAGTCTCCCTTAATACTAGCTGGTGCCCTCTCAAGGACTGCAGACCATTCCATAGTGAAGGTCTTGATTTTCCATTGTCTTGAGTCTTTCATTGCCATCCAAAGCGTGTGAAAGGCTATTGTCTGGGCCTGGTAAAGCTTCACAATGACAATAGCCTCTCTATGCTCGGGGACAAATGTCCCAAGGCAATGGAAAAACCAAACCCCTTGATGATCGGTTTGAGAGTTACTTGAATGGCTCCTCTAGGCACGCTTGTACACAAAATCACAGTTGTATTCATAGTTGTTATTATTTATGACTCGTATGGGAGTAGCACTGACAATTCTGTCAGACAGCAGGGCCCTGTTGTTCTAGGTGCCTTGTAAAAGGATGCGGTACATAGCTTACAGTTTAAATATCAGATGAGAGATAACTCATGGATGCAAAAATATAGAAAATATAAGCTGGCTATGAAACTAGGGCAACAACAAAGCATGTGAAAAACCTTCAGAGCTGTTTGGTGCTCCATGCTTTTACCTCAAAGTGAAAATTTTGGCCTTGTAACTGGAACATCGATCCGTGGGAACTGGATGCCTGAGAATCAGGGACCCAAATATTATTGTAGCTCTGGATCCAGTCCCTTAAAACGAGTCCTTATTAACGATACATAATCATACATAATCTTACCGATGAGCCTACTGGAGCTACTTGGGGGAATCTGAGGGCCAGATCTTCCCTTTCCAGTTAGATAACAGTGTATCGATGCAGCAGTCATAGAAGTTGAAGTATCTTGACA
Source organism: Phoenicopterus ruber ruber (assembly GCA_009819775.1). Classification (NCBI taxonomy): domain Eukaryota; kingdom Metazoa; phylum Chordata; class Aves; order Phoenicopteriformes; family Phoenicopteridae; genus Phoenicopterus; species Phoenicopterus ruber. The sequence goes on along the minus strand of CM020215.1, from coordinate 93,524,737 downwards.
AGGTACTTTGACGAAGTATAAAAGTATATAGTATATATCAAAGTATAGTTGAAATACTTGACAAAGCTGATGGGAGCTTGACATATTACAGTCTTTGTGCATCAAATATTCTGATGTGATATATTTGGTTATTTGTTAGACTGAATTTGAGCGGTTTTGTCATGAGTACTCTTTTAAAATCTCTGTTCAGTAACCATTATCTCCACTGGATACTGCTGCTTTAGCTAGAGCAGTATGTGCTACTGCTATCTTGTTTTCAAGGAACGGCCACAGAATTTCTTCTCCACTGTAACTATTCCAGCCCTACCGTACACCCCCCCTGCAACACAATTATAGCTTTTATTCCTTTTAGTGATGTAAAAGGTACCATTTTTACAGTCACTTAGTGGCACGGAGAACAAAACTGAGCAGGAACAATGTGCTTTCATGTTGCCTCTGTTCAAAATGAGTTTTATTTGCACCTCCTATCATGAAATGACCTGCCTTGTCATCTGTGTTATCCCACATCTCTGATTCAATACGTATCATGTAACTTACAGCTAATGAGAAAAATCAAAACGCAAGAGGAGTAGGCTGTATTGTTTACCCCAGCTCTGTTCGGGGGGGGGGGGGGGGGGGGCTTCACTGAGAAGGTCGCAGCACAGCCTCTATTTTTTGTTCTTCCTTTCTTTCTTTCTTTTTCTTTTGTAAGGTTGCAAAACTGGAACATACTAGTTCACTGGTATTCAAATACACAATGCCCTTATCATATTGGCATCTGGGAGCATACCATGCCAAATGCCTTGTTGACTCTGCTTCCAAGCTCTTTTTATGTCAATCGCTTCATTAGCAGAGTGATGTGTAGGTCCCCTGTCATGCGGGTTCAATCGCTGATGGAGAGGAATGCAAGGCTTTTTGGTGAAAGCACTTGAGCTAGACAGAGTACAGAGAAATACAGCATGGATGATCTTGTCTTGACCTGGAGAAGTGATTAGATGATCTAATAGGTCATTGTCATATGAAGTCGGTAGTTCACGGCCAGTTTTCAACCATGAGGGGAGAAAGCTCTCTGGGACTCCCTGTAACGTGACAATGTGCTCCATATTTGGCAGTACTAACAGGGCACCTACTAAGCCATCAGCCTCCCCTTTACGTAATCTGCAGGTTGATACTTTCCCATGTAAGGCCATATCATTGGCTGTGAATGAGAAATAGACAAGGCAGGCTACAGGAGGTGGGGTGACAAAAGGAAAGAATATACCATACTTGTGCTATCTTCCAGTCCTGAAGCCTCTAACTTACTCTTTGGTGCCTGGAGTAAACCTGAGCAGCCGTGCAGGCTTCTTCTGCTAGCTGCCAACAGTATTGGGGAACCAAAATGGTGGGTGGAGGTCAGTGCAAAATTTGACCTTTCTAGGTAAGGCTCCTCTCCTTTTCTCACACTAAATAGATGGAGAAGAGGTTGAAGGCAAATAGGGCTCGATTTCCAACCCACATAAAAATCCTCTCATGCTGGAATGACGGTCTTTTAGACGGCTTTGTTGGCTTTAGAGCTCAGCTTCCCACTCAGCTGGTGCCATGAGGGTGCTATACAAGTTGTATCCAGCTCCCAGTCGTCTATGATTAAGTGATCAATGGCTGCACATTGCTCATCTTAATTTATATGACTTTTGCCCTGGGCTGAGGTTGGCTTTCGCAAATGGATATGAATAACTACCTTGTGACGATAACCGGTTGCTAATACATCAGAGAACCAAAATAGAAATAAAGCTTCTAGCAACGATGATACACAGCCTTTCTTCTTGAAAAAGACAGGCAAACATACTCTTTCTGAACATTTCTATTAGCTAGACAGGAATGTATCTATAAAGAAAAGTATGTTTTAACTCAGTGCACAACACTAGATATAGTTTTCCTGCATCCTGAGGAAGCCCTCAGTGGAAAGTTGCTTTTTTTAAAAAAGGAAGAGAACCTCTCAACCCAAACTCTAGGAATAAGCTATATTTCTTCTAATTAAGGAAGGTGGTTTAGTACTCACCCACCAGCAAGAAGAAGAGGAATGAAGACACTGCAGAACTGTAGAGCTTCCCAATGTACTGGCTCATAGTTGCTGAAGTATATGGCCTCACCGTCTCTCCCTCCTGTAGTACGGGCAAAAAAATACATGTGTGTTATTGCAACAGGACCTCACATTCTGCCCAGTGAATGTCACACTTACTAAAGTTACCACAGCTTCGAGCTCACAGTGCTCTGCCTGCTGCCTGGATGACAGCCCATTTGAAGTGACAACAATGACTTCCCGGGGGCTGTCCTGATCTCTCCCAGAGAAGATGCCGAAAATGCTTTGAGAGCAGAGCGAAGATAATCTATTGTTTTTTGCTTAGGCCTTGTACAATCCAGAATTTTGGGTTGAGTACGGAATATCCAGACATTCAAAAGGAGATCTCTCTTCTGCTGAGCACGTCTCTAGTGGAGGTGAGAACAGAAATAGCATTGGCTTGATTTTCTGAGCAGCCGGACTTCTATCATCCTAATGCACCATGAAAGGAAGTTACAGGAATTCAGTATCTTTGTGGCTATATGCACATGGTGTTTATAGGTAGAAAGTATTCCCCAAAGTATTTTTTCCAGTGCAGAACAAATCCTTTTTCACCAAAAGTTGATTACTTAAACTCCATTTAAGTGAAGTTCATCTATGCCACCAGGCAGGAGGGGAAAAACTGCTAAAGCGGGTGGCCTACCACCAAAACTAGCAGGTGCGCTCTGGAATGAAAAGACTGGGTTTACACAAAGGTAGATACACAGCACTGCTTGTGGGAAGAGCTCCAGCAGCCCCAAACTCTCACCTGTAGCATCCAGCCCAGACAGCTGTGCTACCGCTGTACCGAGCACGTGCCACTCTCCCTAGCTGGCTGACTGGGATTAGGGATTATGGCACACCTTTCCAGAAGCCTGCTGGCTTTATCTAATGATTTTGCTTATCTTTAGGGCTCTTAGATAATGGACTTGTATCCAGTACAAGAGTATCCAGTAAAGACTCAATTCCACATCTGTTAAAACACAAAGCACAATTCAGCTGAGGCATGAGTATTTCTGCTTTTCTTCATATTTGAAAGCAAAAATGACTCCCAAAAAGCCCTCGTCACACCACGAGGAAATCTGTCATCATGCTACTGTCATATGACTTTCTTGAATACGCTTTTAATAAATCCTGTGATCTGCATCTTTGTGTGTGGATGCTCCCCAATAACCGTTTCAAGAAATTCCACATCTGACTTGCAAAACTCTGCTGACCAAACAATGTCAAGAGGAACAACCCATTCCCTGAGCGACCACTTGTTGCTCTAGCTTTGATATGGTGACACCTGCATCAGCGAAAGCAGTATATAGGCTAGAGGGAGTACAGCTAAGGAACCTAAAAGGCAAATATTTCTTCTCTGAAATGGGTTAGGAGAGCGGGAAGACCTGGTATGACCAGGCAGGAATCACTCTGAAGTAAACTATATATTAAGAAGGGAACTGGGACCAAGTACAGAGCAACATAACACTTCAGTAGAAAGCTGGAAGGTAGATTGTGAAGGTCTTCTGAAGGAAGTACTGCCAAAGTGTTAGTGAGCAAAACCAAAAAAAATCTATGAAAGGAAGAAGTTAGAGGAGTCAAAAACAATCGAGAGTTTGAGGAGGGAATAACCAGTAAAGTCAAAGGCACCTGGCAGATCAGGAGGAACCGAGACCAAGTTACTGGCTTAGAGTACTGGCTGTGACTGCGTATTGGAGAAGTCAGCGTGGGAAGGTGGAGCTGGACCAAAGGCATTCTAACCAGTGTCTGATTTAAACCCAAGTATTTGGTGTGTTTCTAAAAAAAACTTAAAGTGTGTTGTGATGGACATACTACCGTTGTTCCTGCAAATGCTGTTTATGTTCATTTTATCCTGTAATAGAAATTCTCTTGTGAATCCTCCATTAAATAAGACATGCCTGAGCAAAACTGCAGGTCAGCCAGCTTTTAACCGAGGGAATACAAAGGGGTTTTAATGTTGCTGGCAGCCATCAGTTGAGTGTGAAGCTTCTCCCACTTGGATAACCCAATACGATTCAGAGAGAATCTCAACTTTTGAACAAAAAGAAAAGTAAACTGGTCCCCTGAGTATTGTTGAGAAAAGCCTGAAAAATTTGAGTTTCAGAGGTGTACTGGGTTTGCGTGGTAGCAGGTTTTGGTAGCAGGCGGGCTACAGGGGTGGCTTCTGTGAGAAGCTGCTAGAAGTTTCCCCCATGTCCGATACAGCCAATGCCAGCCGGCTCCAAGACAGGCCCGCCACTGGCCAAGGCTGAGCCAGTCAGCCACGGTGGTAGCACCTCTGGGATAACATAGTTAAGAAGGGGGAAAAAAACTGCTGCGGAAACAGCAGCAGAGAGAGGAGTGAGATGTGAGAAAACAACTCTGCAGACATCAAGGTCAGTGAAGAAGGAGGGGGAGGAGGTGCTCCAGGTGCTGGAGCAGAGATTCCCCTGCAGCCCGTGGGGAAGACCATGGTGAGGCAGGCTGTCCCCCTGCAGCCCATGGAGGTCCGCGGTGGAGCAGAAATCCACCTGCAGCCCATGGAGGACGCCACGCTGGGGCAGGTGGATGCCTGAAGGAGGCTGTGACCCCATGGGAGCCCACGCTGGAGCAGGCTCCTGGGAGGACCTGTGGCCCCTTGGAGAGAGGAGCCCACACTGGAGCAGGTTTGCTGGCAGGACTTGTGACCCCGTGGGGGACCCAACACTGGAGCAGTCTGTTCCTGAAGGACTGCACCCCATGGAAGAGACCCATGCTGGAGCAGGGGAAGAGTGTGAGGAGTCCTCCCCCTGAGGAGGAAGGAGTGGCAGAGATGATGTGTGATGAACTGACTGCAGCCACCATTCCCCGTCCCCCTGTGCTGCTCGGGGGGAAAGAGGTAGAGAAAATCAAGAGTGAAGCTGAGCCCAGGAGGGGTGGGGCAAAGGTGTTTTTAAGATTTGGTTTTATTTCTCATTATCCTACTCTTGTTTGATTGATTATAAATTAAACTAATTTCCCCGAGTTGAGTCTGTTCTGCCCGTGATGGTAATTGGTGAGTGATCTCTCCCTGTCCTTATCTCGACCCACGAGTTTTTTGTTATATTTTCTCTCCCCTGTTCAGCTGAGGAGGGGAGTGACAGAGCAGCTTGGTAGGCACCTGGCATGCAGCCAGGGTCAACCCACCACAAGAGGTCCAAACCAAGAAAGCAAGCAACAAAACTGAAATAAAACATGCATTCTTTTTTACACTTTCTTGTACATTTTGGAGATTCATAGTCGGTGGCGTTAAAGCTGTCCCATCTGGGCTGATGGCTGGGAGGGGACATTGCCCACAGGGACTCCTGGCACCTTTCCTAACATATCAGCAGGCAGATGTCACAGGGCCCAGAGACGTCCTTTCAGGGAGAGCCTCAACTCACTTTCTGGGGAAATGGTGAGGAAAAAGGGACAGCAGGAAGAAACAGCACTGCTGCACCAGGCTGCTCTGTTCCTTGGTCTGCTCCTCCTTCCCTTGGCCATCCAGCCATCCCTTTTCATCATCTACCAGCCAGCCACCTAGCAAGGTGGAGGTTTCTTTTCACGTGACAGGGTTCTTTTTTTTCCTGTGAGGTGTCTTGAGGGCACAAATCTGCAAGCCATCATCGCTCCGGCTGGATCCCCTGATTTGAGGGGCACCGTTTGGTGCTGTCTAACTTGGAGCCCAGCTTTTCAAACCCCTGGGTGCTCACAGCGTGGGCAGAAACCACTTGGCGCTGCCCAGTAGCTTTAAAAACGAGAGCCTGGGTCTCCTGAGATGAATGTCCCACCACTTCTTTTATTTCCCCCTATCCCCTGCTCGGCCTGCGGCCAGCCCGCACCGCAGCCGGGCAGAGGCAGGCCGCCGCCTGCTCCCCTGGAAACGCCCGCAGGGCTGGGCGGCACAGCCCTCTCCATGCACGCCGGCGGCGGGGTTGGGGACGCGGGGTCTGGCCCCTGGCCGGCCCCTCAGACCGCGACTTCTTCGGGCAGGGCGCCGCGGCGGCAGCGCTTGCGAGCGGCGGGGGCCGGGGCGGCTGAGGAGCGCGCAGCTGAGGGCGGGCTTCCCTTCCCCTCGCTCCCCCTAGGTGTCCCCCTGGAGCGGCCTCTCGGCGGTATTTTCCGCTGAACCCCAAACCCCCCCTCGTCAGATTTAGGAACCGCTTTCACGGCCCGGGCGCTGTTTAATCGACTGCCGGGGCTGTGCGCAAGGGGAGGGCGGTGGGGCGCGGGGCTTTCCCTCAGGAGGGAGGCAGCTAACGCCGCCCCTGCCCCCCCGACTCCCCGCAGGCAGGAGTTTTTCCTGCTACAGTCCTCAAACTTTCCACAGGCTCTGAGGCTTCGTAATTAACCCTTCAGGAAGCAGCTGAGGGGGTTCCTGAGCTGGCAGAGGAGGGGATCAGAGGCGCCGCGGCCCCCTCCACCCCCCCCTGACGGCTTCCCCTCCTCAGGAGCTGCGCCGCTCGCCCTTGGCAACCGCCTCCCGCCGCGGGTCCGCGGCCCGGCCGGCGCCTGCCCCTTTAAATGGCGGCCGCGGCCCCGCCGTGCGCCCCGCTGAGGCAGTTAGCGGGCGCCGCGCCGGCCTTGCCCCCCTCTATGGTAAGCGCCGCGGTCGCGGTCTGCGCGCTCCCCGCCAGCCCTCGCCCGCCCCTCTGGCCCCGCTGGTGGGCTCCATGCCCCCGGCCGTTGTCCTGCCGCGGCCCGTCGCCGCGCCGACCCCCGGGCGAGCCGGGCGGCGGCGGGCTGCGCAGGTAGGTGCGGGGGGGGGGCGGCGGGAGCTCCGCTCCTTCCCCCGAGGGACGGGACGGGCGGGCCGAGGCCGTGGGGCTGCCCCGGGGGCCCGGCGGCGGGATGGCCTCCGCGGGCAACGCTGGGAAGCACCGCCCGGGGGTGCGGGGCCGCCGCGGTCCGCTCCGCCACCACCCCCATCCCCGAAAGTTTTCTGGGGCGAGGCGGGCACGGCCGAGGGTGGCGGCCCTCCGGGCCCGCGAAGCGCCGGCGCTGCGCGCCCCCGGTGAGGAGCGGCGCCCTGCGTCCCGCGGGGTTGCTGCGGCCCCCGGAGGGAGGGTCTGGGCTCTCGGGTGCCGCGGGCCGCCTGGGGAGAGACCCAGCGGCGCTGCGGGGAGGCGGCTTTGGAGTTGCTGTGGCAGCCGCTTAACTCCGGCGATATGGTGGGTCGGGAGCGTCACTCCCGTGGCATTAACGGGTCTGTCCGCTGTGGGAAGCCGGGGTGGTGAGCAGCAGCTGGTGGAAGTTGCAGCGAGTCCTTGTGTTTGCGTGGAAAACCTCCGGAGAGCAGCCCTTCTCTCACGCCACGTAGCCTGGGGTGTCTCCTCGGGGCGGCGAGAGCGTCTCCGCTTTCCGCCTCACCCGGTTGTCTCCTCTCGCCCCCAGCCTGCGCCGCGGGCTTGGCTGGAGCCTCGGAGGAGCGCTGGCCTGCTGGCGGGGTGTCCGCACCCCTGTCTAGCCGCGGGCATGCCTGTGTGCCAACCTCGGTGCGGTTTGAGTCCTTCTGGACTCAAAACCCATTTTTTTTCTCTTACTGATGGATCCTGTAGTACAGCTGGTGTTAGTTACTGGTTAGGGCCCTGGACTGGTTTTGTCCCAGTTTTTTAGGTGGCTTGGGATAAGTGTCTTTCTCTTTCTGTGGCTCAGTTTCCCTTCATGAAGTAAAACTGACGTCCCAAGTGAAGAATATTAATATCAAGGGAGAGTGCTACAGAAGAGTGTTTATAATAAGTGATATGGGTAGAGCTATTTGCCTCTGAAGTGTTGCGCTTGTATTTATATATGACAAAATATACAACTTATAGTGTAGCTAATATTAAGTATAAATATTTTATGTATTTGTATTATATACATAATATGTCAGTCCTCTGGTAAATGCTACACCTGCGTGACCTTTCTCAAGTTATGAGCGGTCCCACAGATTCTAGAGACATGCTGCATGTTATGCACTGATGTCTCGTGTTGATGTTATTCCAGTTCTAAATGTCTGTGCAGCTTCAATGTGCAAGTTGTGGGGCTGCTGTGGAAATAAAATACTCTGATAAAAATGTAAGTAATAATTAAATATAGTATACTCTGGAAAAAATGTAAAATCGATGAAAAGGCTGTCAGTGGGATGTGTTTCCATGCCACTCATCTTGGTGAAACTAGCATGTCAAGTTTCATTTAATATATAGTTGTTAAATGGATTAACCATCTTATTTCACCTTTCTCCTCTGTTGTTGAATTACATACCTTGCATCTTTGTTCACAGGAAGTTCATGAAGTGGATCATGGTCTTATTAGCCAGCTTGCTGATTCAGAGGAGACTCTTGGTTCAAGCACAGAGAAAATGCAGGGTCCTGCTCAATATAGTTGGAGTGCTGACTGGAGCTTTTGGGTAACATGTTTTATCTTTCTTCTAACTTGTGTTTTATTTATAAATATGTGTATATTTTAATTTATATCTGTGCGTATATGTACTAGCTTTATATCCACAGTTCTCAAGTTGCTTGTAGTCATGAATTAGTAAAGTGTTCTCCACCCATGTAGTGAGGCAGGTAATTTTATCATTATCAGCTTACTAAAGTGTAAGCTGAGACGAGGCGGGGGGGAAAGGATGAAGTTGTTTACCTGATGTCACGTATCAAGTTAGTGACAGGACTTCTGGCTTCGGTGCTCAGTCCTGTCTCCCAGTTCCTTGCATGGTTCATTAACCTATCCAATGTCTCTTTATGCCTTTAGAAAAATGTTATTGATGCTTTTTAACAGTAAGGGCTGAATTTTGATTCTCAGTGTTGGGTAGTTCTGATGTGCTTTCCTAGTGTCTGGTTTTTGTTAAGTGAACTCATTTGTTTTCCACAAGAGTAAGTAAGCTTCCTGTGTTCTGTGTAAAGAATGGGATTTGTGAGTAAGAAGGGCAGAAAGGAGGGATTTAATTTTACTCTTCTCCAGGGAGATGCTTCACTGAAAGTGGAGGGTGTGATAATAAATGCTGTCTTTAATACACTTGTCATGCTTTTGATGGATTTCTCTTCCTCCCCCTTCCCCCCCCAATGCAATGAGAGAAGGTAAACTTAGGGGTGTAGACTTAGAGTGTATGTTTTGCTGTTAGTTTGGTGGATGGGTTGCTGCTGTTAGATAGGAAAGGGGAGCACTTACGCATGCAGTCACAGGCAGGGTAACACCTGATCTCGTGAGAGACTTAGATTCCCTGAGAGTCTGACTCAGGTTCTGCATCAGGTGGCCTCTGTAAATTGGTGTGCTTCAGCTTGTGCATAGGAACATCATCTGGACTACCCTGTCCTTGTCCTGATGAGGTCATCAGAGTGTTCATTGTACTCAGCAGGTGAAAGATTAAGTAACTGGCAAAGGCCGTAGGGAATCTGTGGCAGAGCTGCGAGCAGAACTGGAGGATCAGATTTCCCAACTCGTTATTTATAAGTCTAGCTTGTATGTCTTTTCATCCCTCCTGTTCAAACTAAGTGGATGTCCCAATGGTCAGAGCATTGATTTTGCATCTCAGGCCCTCGCATAAACTTCCCCCAAAATGCACATGTACTTTTAAACTGAGCAAGAGTAGTCTGGAGCCAATGGAAATGGGACAGGCCAAATAAATCCCAGTAGGTTGTAGAATGTATTGCTAGAGGGTGAGTGCTTGGACCGTTCAGTATGTTCTCCACTGTTCCTACAGCACCAAAGATGATACAGGGCCGTTCTGCTCGTGCCCAGCTGTATCTCTGTACTTGATAGCAAATCGTGCTGCGCAGACATTGTAACTGCCAGCTATGCTCTCATTAGATGGCAAATTACATTGTGTAAACTAACTCGGGATAGTTTGTATACAACTGTTAATGCAGTTGGTAGTTTATGTGAGGAAGAAACCTGTTTAGGTCTTGGGGTCAGTTTGTTGGACTTGCAGTTATCAACTAAGTCTCTCCTTGATAAGCTTGGCAGTCTAAAATAAAGTCAGTAAAGTATAATATATGAAGAATACAACTGTGCTATTGGCTTTGCATTTTTAAGTTTGAGACACATGCTGAAGGTTAAAAGTTTCTTTGAACAGAGCTTTAGGCATACACGATGCAGGGTATTGTGTGTCCTCACAGTGCCATTTTCTGCTTCCTGTAGTAACAAGTGCCTGTAACTTCAGGGGAATGAGATTCTTCAGTGCAGTGGTGGCTGCTAAGAGTGTGCAAGGTGTTCTCTGGTATGATTAAATGGTTGCCTTCTGTCTATGATTTATACTTCAAGACCTCAGTATTTGTTTGAAGTTGGCGTTTATCTGGTTCTGCAAATATGACCTTGCAGTTAAAACAAAGGAATTGTGTAAATACTTTCCTCTTGTAAAATAGCGCTGTGGCTTGTAAAGTTCTAGCTGTACCATTTATGTCACCGATTAATTTTAAAAACCTCTATCAGTCTGGTTATAGGAGGCTGTTGTACTCATTTTCTCAGCCTTAAGAGGACTGAACTTAGAAGTAGCAAGAGGTAGAAAGTCACAAATTCAAGGCAAGAATTAAGATCTAATTAAAATGTTATGTCATTGGCCTCTTTCCCTGCTCTTCTAGACAGAAGATGTGTTTTAATAACTTGCATGGTTGATCATCAGCTGCTGAGTATATAAACAAATCATTAAAACTCCCTAAATACTGAGTCATATGTGTAGGTGATAACACGGAAGGCAGCTTATTGCAGTGTGCAAAGCACGTGTCACCAACATTTGGCAAAGGATGATCTTGGTGTCCTATGGCAGGTGTGGATTTGTTATGCTCATTCCTACTCTTAAGTCAGTAGAACTAAGGAATTGCTACAACCGCAAGACTAGCCTGCGGTAGCATCCAGGGATCAGCTTTGGTTGCCTGGGTTATTTGCTTTGAGAGGCTGTACATTTCTGGCAACTTTGGTTTGCTCCAAGGATTTGTTTCTTCTCAGTATGTACTCTTGCTTCTTTGATGATGGAAAACAAATGTGGATGTTAGAGCCTGACTGGTTTGACTTCAATTTTTCATGGATTTGAGTGGGAGTAGGCAGTTGTGCCATGCCTCTGGAAGTCAGGCCAGGTATCATGAATGCTCAATAGGTGCTGTGAGCACATGTAATTAGCAGAAAGCTTGGGTTGGGAGCCTCTGGGTTATAATCTCTTTCCTGACTATGGTGAGTGGGGAGAAGGAAGGGTAGCAGAAAAATTAGCAGGGAAGGAAGAAAAGAATAGAATCCTACTATGCATAATTTTTCCACATCTCTAAAAAAAAAAAAATACTTTGGATAGATTTATTGAAAAACTTTGAGAAAGAATTAATTTTCTGTACTACTGTAAGCTGGTACTGTTTTTAAACTGGTAGTGTTATTAACTATTGTTTTTAAGGTGGGTGTTTTTTTGTGTCGAAGTTTTTACTTTTTTTTTTTTAAGACTGTTTTCTGGAGGGGGACAAAGCTAGACTTTTATAACCTCACTGGAAGAAGAGAAAAGCTTGCTTGCAAGCTTAATCTCAGGGGTTTTCCTTTTTACTGGAACCTGTAAAGCTTGCATCTACTTTTGATTAAATGGTTCTAGTTTTGGCAACTGCAAATAGAAATGATGAAAGTCAAAGATGCTTTGGAAATTAAGTTGCATCTGGAAGCCCTATCTCAAGATTCTGAATTCACTTTTTATCCTTTTTACACTCTTCATACTGAAATATAATTAAATTTAATATCCTTGGAAGAAGAAACCTGTGAATATCTTAAGTGTTCTCCTACTGTAATGAAGAAGGTAAAGGTGAATGAGGAAGCTAACAAAAAGGATTCTTGCGTCAAAAGTGAGGGTGTTCTGTCTGGGGACTCTAGTTTCTCTTAATAAACAGCCAAAGAAAGTTCACATATGTCTACAATAAGAAGAATGCCTGTGGAAAGAAAGAACAAAAAAGTAAGTCCTTCCCTTGCAATGAAAAGGTAGGTGGAAAGAGTTGAAATCAAATGAGCATCTTGGAAAATTGCTTTTATCTGGGAGGCTTGTTTAAGAATTTGGAAACGTGAGGTGCCAAGAAGGCGTTGGAAGGAAAATAATAAAAGAGGCTTTAAAAAAAGCCAATTTGATTGCAATGTAACGGCAGTTTAAAGGGTTGGTCAGTGTGAAGGAGTACAACAATAGAAGCAAACAAATGATACCGTGAAAAGTGAAAGTAAGCCTTCTATTTTTCGTAGTACAAGAACAAGTGAGGTTGCACAAGATTTGGAAAAGGATTTTGAATTTCGACAAACATGGGTTTGGTTTCTATGAGAAAGAGCTAGTCTGTGGGAGCGTGTGAGAATACATATGCCAAGAATACGATAAACATATGTGACTCAAACCTGCACAGGAGGGATACAGATATGCATTACAATTTGGAAGATAACTTACTGCAGCACAAATACAAGTTGACATACTTTAGGGCCCAAGACTAGTAAGGGCTGGATGAAATATTTCTTGCATCTCTAGTTGTTTGAATGCTCCTTCCATCTTTCTCTGAAGACTAATGTTCACTCTGGGAGTGGTCTACTGGGCTTGTTAAATCCGTAAGTATGTTTTGGCAGACTGGTATTTAAGGCACTCTGACAGTTTCTTCATCCCCTGTGTTGTATACTTGATATGTTACTTCTGAAGAAAGCTTTTCTTTTAATCTGTCCCTCCAAATGCTTGGGTTGTGAAGGAGAGACATCATGGCTTGTGACACTGGAAGAGGAATTTTAGCCTCCTTTTTATTTGCTAGTTATGAAGCAGTCTGCTAAGGAGGATGAGAATTGGATAAATGCTGTAGGTCTCTGAAGAGAATAAAAATCTTAAGCGTGCTTCTGCTGTTTTTTTTCTGAAATGTCATAACTTTAGTATAAATAGCGCTTTCTGTACTTGTAGCGCTGGTATGGTGTTTGCTTACCTATCTGGAATCTCTAGAATAGGTGCTTTTTTAAGCCCTGTGATAGCACTGATTGTACAGAAGCAGTGTTTTAAAACGGTAAGAAAAGGTAAACTGTAGTTCTGACTAGCCTTTGAACATGGCTGATTAGGCTAAAGTGTTTTTCTCGCTTATTTTCACCCTTGGAATCTGTTTATTGCTGCTGATGCAGCTCCAAACTGAGCGCTAGGGTAGCTCTGACTGCCATCGAGTTTCAGCCTGTTCTGAACAGAGGCTGGCAGTTGGTGCCCTAAGTTAGCTTTCCCCAGCTGCAGCAATGGGAAGTTCTGTATAATATGAATTATTATTATGTGCACCTAAAGAATTCGTCTAGCATCTGAAAGTTACGTTCAATAGATGAGGAAGAAAATACTTCAGATTTGTGTGATTTACTTATTTTGCAAGTCACTGGGAGCAACACCATCAGAAATGCAATATAGTTCAGAAAATCAGCATGGAGTTTGTTGAATGATGATATCCATTTAATGAGAGGGGAGTTTGTAGCTTATGGAATGAAAGCGTTAAAAGACAAATCTAGGAGGTGGAAGTTAAGCTCTTTTTTGGTCTTTGGTTTGGTTACAGCTTTGTTCAGTATTTTTGCAAAGAAGCAGTGGTGTAACGCTGTCTTTTTCAAGTCTGCTACAGGTGAGCTACTTGCATCCCTTTGGAGGGAAAGAAGATGAGTAAACAAAACTGTACAGGATGTGATTGTTTAGTGGTACATTTAATTAAGTCACTAGCAGCAACTAGGAGCAGAAAATTCTCCAGAAGATGTTTAAGAAAAAAAAAAAAATCAAAATCTGAAATCTTTTGTTGAGGTTTAGATGATTTGGGTCACGTACTTATCTATCCAAAAACATAAGAGCATTCTAGACAAGAGTATATGGCTTTTCTGGTGATGACTACTTTGGAAGTTATATTTTGTCTCATCCTATGCAGCAGATAGTTATGCACTAATTGAGCTATGTCAAGATTCATTGGTGATATCGGCAGCGTTTTAGAAATTGCATGGAGTAAGTGGGGGTTTTTAGGTAGTGCTTTTTTTGTTGAAGTTGCTTGCAGAGTCAGTAAAGCCTACGCTTGGGATATTTGTGCACAAGCTTTAACTTTGGTAACGCGTTTGGATTGTGTATTTGTTACGGCAACCTCCTAAAGCCCGTAGGGAAATCACGGATAAAGTCATTCAGGACTTCAGCTTGCTCATACAACTCAGCTTCTCCTTCTGTTTTCTGGTATGCCTACCCACCAGGATTCAAGATATCGCCCCTTGTTCAGAATGAGTGGAGGTACGAGATCACGAACCATGGTGTGTATGTAGCTCTGATCAGCTTGTACTGATATGCATCTCTCCCAATAGCTGACCCTTTGCATTCTGTTTTTGTATAAAGTTGAAGAAAAATTATGTATGGTCTGTCTTTGAGAATGGTTTAATCAAATCTGGTAGTGTCTTTTAATACAGAAATGACTAACAGTAAAACCTGCATTTGGTTTCTAAGGCAGAAGAGGAAGAGATCGAATTAGATAGTTCATAAGAAAAATAGTTTTAGGGCAACTGCTTGGTGAGTGCTATTTTCTGTGTAATTACAAATACAGTTGGGCTACTCACAGGCTTAGTGAGATGACCAGTGTAATTTATACCAATACAGTTCTTGTAGTTGGCTACAGTCACTACTTCATTAACTGTGTAACTACTGTTGTAGTTTGTCTAATAGTCTCCTACAGGTTTTCACCATAGTCCTGATGCAAAATATTTATGTATCCTTCTATCACTTCCTGAAAAGTAAATGGCACACATCAGTTAGGAAATCTGAAGTGCTAAGTGAAAGTGGACTAAATCTTTTGAGAAGTTGTATTTTTTCAGAATGTGTCTTGTATCACTCTTACTACCAAGAAGATTGTTTGTTTCCTTCATGACCTTTTTTTCTGACCAATATTTGGGGACTGTTACTAAACTTAAATTCAGATTGGAGATGCCAGAGACCACTTCTGGGAGAGCAAGGAGGGAAGAGTGCAACTGAGGTATGCCATCTTTTTGCTTCTGTGTTTAGCTACTTTTGTATTAAGTAATGTGGGTGGGACTTCCTTGTAGGTAAGGAAGATGAGAGCTCAGAAGTAATGTGTTATAGTTACTTTATTGTATGAGGTTTCCCCCCCGCCCCCGCCCAAGTGTGGATTTTTTTCCCCTAATTTCCTTTAAAGGGATCAAGTAAGTCTAAAGACAAGCAGTTTGAATTTTTTTCATTGCTTAGGCAGCCTGCAGTGAAAAATCAGATGAAGGAACAGATATTCTTAACAAATAACGTTGGCTAATTGTTTTGCACACATGCTGTAGGAAGAAATATGAGTCAGATGAAACTGCTGTTCAGAAAGGAATGTATTTTTTTTTATCCAAAAGGAAATCATCTTGACTGAGCTTTTAATTGCCATTGCATCATATCAGTTAGTACACTTATGGCTGTTGAAACCTGGGCAATGTAGTTATAGGACTTGAAATTAAACTGGGGAGCAGACAAATTATCTGAGCTAAAGGATAACTTGGTGTTGGGAGGGTGACAAACTTATTTCAATTACACAATGTTAAAATAGTAA
The DNA here is from genome assembly GCA_009819775.1 of Phoenicopterus ruber ruber. Classification (NCBI taxonomy): domain Eukaryota; kingdom Metazoa; phylum Chordata; class Aves; order Phoenicopteriformes; family Phoenicopteridae; genus Phoenicopterus; species Phoenicopterus ruber. The sequence continues at coordinate 93,509,212 of CM020215.1, read as the reverse complement.
CTGCAGAGTTCATACAAACACAGTTGGTTTATTTGTGGTGTTTGTTTTAGAACTTGATGTATTGCAGGATTTTGGGGGGGGTGTTTGTTTTTTAATCCTTTAAATCCTTAAAAAAAAAGTTGTGTGGTTTTTTTTTTAAATCCTTTTAGTAATTTTATCACCAATCCTTGTGATAAAATTACTAAAAAAAAAAAAAAAAAAGATTGCTTGAATGGTGCATCTTTGAAGTCAGGAAAGTAGGTACAGATCCAGTTTTTCCCTAAAATGAAGAGGAGCTAGGTGCTTAAGACTCTAATGAATTTGGCTTGTACTAGTGTCTTGGGGAGGCAGTATGAAACAAGGTCTCTGGTGGAGGCATTATAGGCATAATTTTACTACCAGGTCCAAAGAAGTTATTGCCAGCTACAGATGGTATTGATGAGGATGCTGAGTAAATCTGAGATTTGAGCATCTTGCCTCCTGGAAGAGCTAAAAGCACCTTAGTTTCTGGATCAGAGTTGGGGAAGATGTTTTGCTGTGTAAGTGTCCAAATCTCTTGAACTTCTTGCTTTACCTTCTTAAAATTTAAATGTTTGTTTCATCCAAACTCAGAGGTACTTGGTAGCAGTTATATAAATAATTGTATTTGAAACTGAAATTATCAGCCTTATTGCTAATTGCAAACTTCCAGACTCAGGTGTTTAATCAGCTGATGGCGGTGTTATCTTACAAACAGGAAATGCACTTGAATCACTTTATGCTCATGCTACTTCTGAGGTCTGAGTCACACTGGTACCCAGGCTTTGGCAGGGCCTTTCTGAGGTCGCTTGGAGTCTTCTCACTGTCTTTCTGATGGAAAGAACCCGCCAATTAATTTTTCTTTATAGATTTGCCTGCCAAAATCTTGCTGCTCTTTCAGGGCACAGAGATTCCCTGTGACGTATCCTAGCTTTGCTTTGGGAAGGCAGAAGAGTTGCCTGTTTTTCAGGTGAAACTGGTTCCTGCTGTTTATGTATGTAGCTGATCTTGACAGCACAACTGCAGGCCATCTAAAGCGTCACCACCTAGCTAGGTGCACGAATACAACTGCTTAATCCTGGCAAGCAGCTGTGGCTGGCAAAATGACTGTAATTGAACACAATGGGGCCATATTTATCTTCTCCTTTCAGGCATTCAGATTTAAATCTGATTATACGAGTGATTAAAATGCCTTGAAATGCATTTTTCTGTTCTTTCAGCTTGCTTAGTAGGGCTGCGCTAGGAGAGAGATCTCTCTTCTCTGCTGTTGAGTCATTAGCTCTATCTTCAGCCAAGTGCCCAAGGGGATCCGACGTGTAGGAGGCTGGGCCTTCAGTGAGCGAAGTGAATGCAGAATAGAGACACCTGCCTCTTCTTCTGTAGCTCTGAAACCGTATGTGTGTTGTGATAGCTTCTAGGGACCCAGCCTTGCAGCTGGGGATGGGTGGGTGGTGCTACGCAGCAAAGAGGGGCTCCACAGCCCCTTACTGCTGCAGTGGCTCACGATCTGTGTGAGGTAAAGTTCCTATGCAGCCTTCTGTTTCCTATGTAGTCCTCCTTGCTTCCAGAATCGTCCCCTACACAAACTGCAGTCGGAGCCTGACTTCATTTAGCTACTCACAGAAATGCAGCAGACGGGTCCTAGGTAAGACAGATGGAAGGGGACAGACAGCACAAAGAAAGCAGAGTAGACCTGTGCCTGCTGTTTTCAGAGCAGGCAGAGAGGTCTGACGGGCATGCAAAGCCCTATATCCCTTGCCTCAAAGTGTCTGCTCTGTGCCTACGAAGAACTGAGCTCAGGGCAGCTGGTGAAGGGGTGGATGGTAGCGTACTCATTTTGGGAGCTTGGGTGTGCATGAAGAATGCCCTGATCTCCTCCCATCCCTACTCTGGAGCTCAGACTGAGGAGGTCCCTTACTAAGGGCTTGACTTACAAAGCAGACAATGGCCAAGGCTTGTGTGAGAGTAGATTTGGGTCCACACCAAGTTAGCACATGTAGATGTACTCTATCTTTAAGACTGGTGCACAGTCGGTTCATGGGCTGTAGCCTTCAGTGACGCAGAGGAGGAGTGCTGGGCGTTGAGTGCTCCTTTCCAAGCCGATGTTTCCCTGGTGATGGTACTTTCCTCTGCTGTCCCTTTTGGGACTTGTGTGAACTTGAAGTGACCTATGCTACTGCAGTCTACCTTCCAAAATCTGTTTAGATGATAGTGATTTTTAGATTGGAGCTGGGCAGCTCTACCCACCCCCCCACCCCCCCCCCCCTTAAGTTTTCTTTGACCACTTGCTGCAGCATTTGTGTGCGTGTTCTGCAAGGCTGGTGTGTTTCAGCCTGGTTTCCAAGCTGGCATGCCAGCAGAGGCTGGCAGAACGCTAGCTAGCTCTGCTGGATGGTGTCCAGCACCAGCTGTGAGCAAGTGGGTGAGAGAGGGGGGAGCCGCAGAGACTGCCTGAGTGTTGGCCATGGATTTGCACGGGTTGGAACAGGCTGCAGGCAGCTAGAGAAGGAGGTATGTGTAGGGGGGTGTGTGTGTCTTCTGACTTTACATTAGCTTCATGCCTCAGTCAAGTTTTATTTCTGAAATGGAGCATATGCTTTGCTCCTCACTGTATGTGTCAAACTTGAGGTTTTTTATCCAAATCAGAGTTGTTATGAAAGTACATGGGCTTCACCATTTAAAAATGCTTTAGAACACTTATTTGCAGAAAGGAAGTACTGAATACTACAAAGCAATTGCTTCAGGATAAGCAGGGGATATTCTCAATCCAAACTATTTTTTTTTTTCAGGGAAAAGTCTAAAATACTACTAATGACAAGAGGCTTTCTTATCATTGATAAGAAGGCCTTCTCAGCTGTAACACGTTCCCAGCGGGCTTAGTTTTTTGTATGCTTGAAGTGTATTTCCTCCTGTATTTGCAAGATGCATATTCAGTAGGTGCTGTTCCCTCTTGATAGAGGGTACTTAACAAAAACTATATCCTGAGCTGTCATCTGATAATGCGTATGGTTAAATTGCACCTCCATTGAGTGGAGAATAGAGCCCTGTGAGGTTAAATATAGACCTTGTTGGAATAGCTTCAGCTGAACCCTATTTCAATGTAATGTAATGGCTTGTGAAATTGAGCTAATTCCGGTGGGATCTTGAAGGATAAACTTGGGAGACATCCTCACATGTTCTAAACTGAAATACTTTGTTACAAAATTCTTCCAGATCTTTTCTACTGTTTTTCTAAAGAACATTAAAAAAAAAAAAAATCTTTAACTGGTTGTGCAACTGAAAGATATTTCTTTGGAGAACTTTACATCTTTCATCTTTTTAAACGTTAAGTCTTTGAGGTTTTTTCTGCTTGGGAAGGAAGTCAAATTTAAAAATTCTTCACAGAAAATGATACTTTTGTCCTATTTCTAATTATATAACCTGGTGCTAGCAGCATAGTTCCCAGAATTTCATATGATGCTAAATTTTCTTGTCTGTCAAAATCATAATTGTGGCAACTTTGGTTGTGGATTTTGTAGGCTGTTTTCCAAGCCATGCTCCAACATGATTTGATATTTGTACTTGTACAGGCAAAGCTCAAGTATGAGACCTTCTTTCCTGCTCTCGGAAGGACAAGGTAACTGGTGAGGTGCATGAGATGACCAGGCCTTTTGTGAGCAGGATTCCAGTCCAGCCGAGTTCATGTGTCGCTGTGAGGTTAAACAGTTGTGATACGGGCCTCCCTGGTCAGTAGTCAACCAGAACTGCCTTTCAGAAAAGCAGGGTCTTACCACGTGTCAGGTCAATGATGGCTTGATGAGGCTGATATCCACAGTGGAGCTGGTGAGGGCTGGACTACTGCCGAGGTGCTGTCTGTGGGACAAAAGTGGAGGAACAGATAAGGCAGGGGAGTGTGTGACACTACTTTTGATGTACTAGACCCAGTCTTTAAAATAAATAGGAGAAGTCTCCCTTTTAGAAGTACCTAATTCAGTCAGTTTCACGGCACTGGGTGTCAAATACTTTGTAACTGGGCATCCAGTATTTCAGAAGCTCTCCATAATGAAATAGTTATGAGGAGTTTCTTCCTACATGGATTTTTGGAAGCTACCGGTATTAGTGGTAAAAAGTCTGTCTAACATTTTTTAGTGTGCCTGCCCATGCATCTGTGAGAACTAGTTAATGGTAACATTCATTTTGAGGGGACAAGGTACTCTGTATTTAGCCTTGTTTATGGGATCTCATAGGATTTAAAAAAAAAAAACAAACACAACCCCCCCCAAACAAACAAAACACTAGAAAATACAGTAGCTTGAGTATTTGCTCATGCCTTGTATTTTAATATCCCTTCCTTAAAATTTTACATGCTGTATTTCCAACAGAAGAAAGATATAGTTGCACCAAAATTCTTGCTAGTTGCCGCTCTGTCTGTACAGAGACGCTGCTGAAGGAGAACTGCCATTGGTTTGTTTTCTGCTCGGTCACTAAGAAATGTTAAAATCTGCTTCTCCTTCAGCCTCTGCAAATAAGAGGGGGGCTGGGCCACAGAAGGGGACGTAATGACCATAATGCACAGCACTGTGCCTGCCAGTGGCCCACTGGAAGAGTGCCCTGTGCTTATGAGACTCCCCTCTCCAGAGAAGTTAAGGGTGAATGAAGAAGAGCATATAATGAATGTAAGTAAAAGAGTCCTGGCTCCTTAAACTCTTCCCCCTCCCACTGTGGCTATGAGCTTGTTTCTATTTCCTTGAGAGCCTGGGAACTTTTGGAGAGCAAGCTCCTAGGGAATACAATGGCTGAGCCAACCCTGGCAACAGTTGCTTGTTTTTCTTTCTTTCTTTTTATTTTTTTTTGGTTGATATGCCTTGTATTTCATTCATAGGTTATACAACTATGTGGATGATCAAGTGTGATCAAATAGCTCCTTATTTAAAAAAACAAAAGTGGACACTCTGTACACATCCAGTCCCAAAGTGCAGTGTACTGTACACAGCACAGTAAGTCACCCTAAGTAAGGTGGTGTTTATCTTCAGGTCCTGTGAGTGGTTCTTTCCCTGTGCAAGTTTATGTTTTTGTGCTTCAAGAGAAAGAAAAGAACAGCAAATTACTGCTAGTAAAGCTTATGAGTACTCAATAATTGAAAGTTATTTCTAACACAGAGTTTTTCTGTGGTTCTGTCAAGGAATGGTTAGTGAAAATCGATCACTGTAACAGAGTGGATCCGGACTGTTTGCTTGTGACAGGGTAAACAGAGAACAAGTCTGACACTTTCAAAATACATCCTTGTGCTTGTTTTCAGAAGAAATGGAAAACTGCGCCCTAGAACTGTGAAAAGATAAGGGAGACTGATAGTCATGTGTACATGAGCTTCCACTGTGTTTTTGTACCTAAAAGCAAATGTGAGTCGGATTTATGTGTGTTTGCAGTGACTCCTGCAATGCTATGTCTAACTCTCAAGAAGCACATTGAAAGTAGGAGGGAATTTGGAAGAGCCATGAGAGTAAGCCTGAAAAAAATCTTTTTGCTAATAGACTGTTGTTCTTCTGGAGGCTGTTTTCTTTTTCTTTCTCCTGATGCTAAGCAGGATTTTAGATGAATTTGAAGAGGGCGTGTCATGGCTTAACCCCAGCTGGTACCCAAATACCACACAGCTGCTTGCTCCTCTCCCCAGTGGGGTGGGGAGGAGAATCGGAAAGAAAGGAAAACTTGTGGGTTGAGATAAAGACAGTTCACCAGGACAGCAAAGAAAAGGATAATAATTATAATAATGTTATTATTATTAATAATAATAAAAAAAATGTAACTATAATAGAACATACAAAATGAACGACGCACCATTTCTCACCACCTGATGGCTGCTACAGCCTGTCCTGAGCAGCAATCATGGAGCGAAACCGAGAGTGATCTCAGAATGATCCTGAGCAGCGATCTCAGAACAGCAATTTCCCAAACGGTGACCTTGGAATTGCAAGTTCCAGAGAGAGCAAGCAAGGGAATGAATGAAAGCATGAATGAACGAAAGGCACCCAAGCCCACCAGCCAACCCTTACTTATATACTGGGCATGATGTGTATGGTATGGAATACTCTCTTTGGCCAGTTTTAGTCAACTGTACTGGCTATGCCCCTCCCAGCTTTTTGCACCTGCACATTGGCAAAACCTGGGAAGCTGAAAAACATCCTTGATCTCTTAGCAACAACTAATAACATCAGTGTATTATCAAGATTCTTCACATATCAAATCCCATACTAAATCCAAAACACGGTAGCTACTGGGAAGAAAATTAGCTCCATCCTGGCCGAAACTAGGATGGGGGGAAAACAATACATTCTTCAGTAGAAATGCAACAATTTTTGCCAGGATATTTAATGTTTGTTTTAATGTGCTAGTGTAGGATTAAAATGTACTTTCATCCTAACCTTACTAATATCTCCAAATTTGTTTTTGACCATGTCTAGAAACTTTATAGGAAAGTACAGGTCAAGCTCTTCTGTCTTTGGGGAATAGCACATCAGGTGGTCTTTAAGTGGGATGTAGAGATAGTGGCATGGATTTGCTTGCTTGTAGACAGAGGAGCGAAGCCACAAGTCTCACTGGCCGTATTTTGATGGTTAAGTGAGGCTTATGAACATAAAAGGGGAGCAGCTTGCTTATAGGCTTGTTTGATTCTGGGACCCCACACACTTGGCAGTAACTGATACCAAGACTGAAGCTCAGTGAGAGCCACGTGTGCATCTCTCAAAATGAGGTGACATCAGAGAATCACTTGGTTTGTGTCTTGAAGTAGTATCTGATTTTTGCATAACTGTCTTCTGTAAAACTTTCTGGATGAGGCTGAAGAGGTTTTTCTGCTTAAGCTATTTTACAGGTTTCTGGTATATTTTGTGGATTCAGATAAAGAATGCTAATATGTTGTTGGCTGGACTTAATAATTTTCATAGTGATTAAATATAGCGTACCCATAAATGCATAAGATCAGGCAAACACTTTGCCTGAGGATAATGACTTAATTAAACTTAGAAATGTGCATGTGTTAAAAATGAGTTGCTGTTTTCATCTCTTAAATGTCATACTACAGCCTAATTTATGCCTTTCTTCTTTTAACATTTGATGATAAGTTTTGTAACCCAGAGGTGGCAACCTGCCTCAAATACTACCACATGTTGGATATTATAATGGTGATTGAGAGATGCTGTGTTCATTGAAATGGAAATGTCTTATTTTCCTCACGTTAAATTGATAGTGCCAATAGTGTTAATATTGTCCCTGTTTTTTCCCAAGTTCATTGAGTGATAGTCACCAAGCCACATACTGAGTGTGTAATAATTAGAGATCTAAGTGAGCTAGTTTTCATACAAAGTAAGGAAAAGATAAGGTTAAAAAGCTTCAACGTGCTCACCTTTTCTTTCTGCTGATTAGATAAAGATTCAGAGCTAGCTCTCCATAAGTGTCGTAAGAGCTCAGTAGAAATCTACAATTAATAAGAGGATTTCTCGTAGCTTATTTGTCACTTGTGACAAAGAACACTTTTAAATGCCAGCAAGGGTTTCTTAGACAAGCTATAGCAGGTTTTATGCTCTAGAGGAATTCCATTTCTAAGTAAAACTCAAGATATCTTGAGTTTGGATTCTTGGAGCTGTTGAACTGGCTGATTCAGGCACTGAAATAAATGTGTCTGTGATACTGTAATGTTCCTATTCTCCTCTTCCTGATTCCTTTTGTCTTATAACCAAAAAATGCTTAAATTCAGTGTAGCTCTTACCCCTTATTTGTATACAGCGTGTTTGAGAAAGTGCTTCCCTCCTTAAAAGCATGGCTTCTTAAATCATGGCTTTGTAAATCAGGCTTGAAGATAGTGAACTTCCTTTCGCTCTCGTGGCAGACCAGTTCTTTTTTCCCCTTGTATGTTAGCACTGGCCTCACAAGCTCAGACTCCGGTCAGTTGAGGTATGACTGTGTAAACTGTAAGGTCTCTGGAACTACAAGCGGCAACTTTACAGATCCAAGTTAGCTTTTCATTCTTCTCCATGTCTCTTTCCAGAGTAATTGCAAAGAACTCAATTTCTTGAAAGTAGTGCAGTCATTGAATGCCTGTTTCAGATGATCAGTTAAAAGCATGCGTTTCAAGGCACGATGGGGCAAGGCCAAGAAACCAAGGCCTGTCTACTTTGGTAGATGACATGCTCTCCAAGAATGTTACTTTCATAATCTCAGAAATAACTGAAATATAACTGGTAGCACACAGCTTAGAGGACATGTCTAACATGTTGCCTGTTAGTTGCACCTAAAGCTTTCATGCCTGCTTTTCTCAGAAGGGTAGGGATGGGCATATTTTCTGTCTCCCTCCCTCACTGCCTTTTTACGTTGCAATGCTCAGAACATTAGTAGACAGCAAATATGTACTCACCAGTGGTCAGACATAAAGACTTTCTTTTATTGATGGTAATAGAAGGTAACATTAACATGTTTTTTTAAAGCTGAGCTGGGTCAGGATGACTTTGCCTGCTCCTGTGTTATATGCGCTTAAACACCTAACCTTGATGTAGCACTTACGTATTCTTGTGGCCAAAGACCTTGATTCTCAAGTATAGGTGGACCATCAGGGGGTGTGTGGTGTGTGTGTAGGGTGGTGTTCGGGGAACTTTTGAACTGCAGGAAGCAGGAATCTCATCTGTGGAAAATAGCAAAATGTGACAATCTTGATAAGGTGGGGGCACTATTGGCACTAGTTTATTAAAAGACCTTCAAGCTGAAGATGAGTCTGTCTTTGTTCTGGGATTGTTTTGACAACAAGCATAGACATAATGAAAGGGTAATGACCAACTAACAAACTGCAGGAGTGTGCTAAAACTGGGTGTTTTTTTTAGTAAACATGCTGCAAGGTAATACAGTCAAAAGTGGTTCTTTGCCTTCTTTCTTCCCCCACCCTAAATGTAAATAAGCCACTGGTTTTATGGTAGAGATGGGTTTAATGGTGAATGTCAAGTTTTGGAGTAATACAGGTGCTCAAGGAGAGAATAGCAGCCACCTGCTTAAGATCTTTAGAAAGGTTTTAAAAAAAGGCCCTTATAGTATATTTATACCTAGTTTTGGTAATGCTTGAAAGCGACTTCTTGTCTTGGTTATCGTCCAGCTGAGTCATTGCCTTATACAGCATTTGGTTAGGACAGCCCCTAAAATAAGTGGCCAACATCTGTTAAGAAAAAAATATGGCCTTGTTATTACTACAAAATGAAAAATGAGGATTTTACAGCAAAATCATTTCTGGAGAACATACTGAAGTTCCTTATTTGAATGGAGCAGGGGCATTCGTTTATAAGAATAAGGAGTTAAAGTCCATCAAGATTAATCTTTGAGTTTACCACCGGATTTGAATCTTAAATGAACCATAGACAATGATCTTTTTAAATATGGAGTGAAATGTAGAACAGATCAGGAAATCAAGAGGTGATGGTGGTGCTGCTATTTGTGTTTACTGGAGGAAACTTTGACCTTTATTCCTACAGGTCTAATTATAGCAACTGGCAAAAAATCCACTGCATTGTAGTATTCCTGAAATGGTACTCCAATTAGAAATTGGTGTTCTAGGTTGTGTCTTTGTGTCCAGCTAGTGGCCTGCATGAGCACTTGATCTGCTCTGTCACCTCCTGTGTTGTGGCCTTGCTGCCTTTTCATTTAGTCTGTGCTAGAAGACTTAGCCCTGGAAGGGGCTCTCATGTCCTTATGAGTCGAGCAGGTTGCCATCATACAACTGTAATGCCTTGTAATTGGCATCTTGCCTGATACAGGGAACAGCTTGGCCCATCCTATCCTAAATAAGCAAGCATAAAGTTACAGAGATGATCACATTTAGATACCACCTATTCTCCATTGCTCTTTTGATGTTCATTTGTTCCTCAAGATAAAATTACACATCCAGTATGAAGACAGTTGATGGCTGAAAATAAATATGTTTGCTTAACCTTTTACCATTCTTTGTTGCAGCTCTCAAGTTCCACTTACAAATATAGAAGCGAGGAATTCAAGAGACAGTTTTCTCATCTGCCAGACTCGGAGAGACTCATAGTAGGTAAGACGTCATCACACCAAAAGTGCTTGTCTTCTGACTAATAACTCCAGATTGTGGCAGTGCCAAGGTGTTTTTTTAACGGCAGATTCTAACTACAGCTGATACCTTCCTATTCTCCTGTCTCTGAACTAGCATCAAATACCTTCAGGGAAAATCAGGTCCATACTCCTCTCCTGTACTGCCTGCTTTGTGAAAAAAAAATTCCTTTTGGGGGTTGAGAAGTGAAGGAGAGGATACAGAATCCTCCAGTTCATCTAGATATGGGATGGGAGCCTCTTAATATCTTTTCCTGCTGCTACTTTTTAGTGAGTTTTTAGACAAAACCCTTCCTGATGGCAGTGGAGATGTGACGGACATCTCTTAGCTGACAAGCTGGAAAGAAAGATCACTATGCAGGGTCAGGGTGAGCACTGAGCATATAAGCTCAACATATGTGCATTGATGGGCTTGTGCAATGCAAGTGTGAGAAGAACAGAGGTAGAGTTAAATCCTGAGACTATTGAATTTGTTTTATGTTCTTTCCACCATGGACAACCAGCTTGGCACCTCTTGCAGTGTCATAACCATTTATTTTCTGTCCTGTGAGTGTCTGAGTCCTCTCTTTTAAAGAGGCAATTAGTTATGGCTGAGGCAGTTGCTGTAGATGTTGGGGGAGGAGGGAATGATTCCGTAGTTGTAATTGTTTGGTACTTGGATACAAAGGTAAGGGATGTTGCTTCAGTGACCCTGTAGGTAGATCATCCTTAGCAGAAGCTTTTCCCTTGCTCCCTGGAACTAAGCCTAGACCCTTGCCCTAGGCTCCTTGATTAATGTGACTTCTGGGATTGAGTGACACAGTGAGTGCTTGTAATTTAAAAGACTCTATTCAGAGACAAATGCCAGCTATGTGGTATGAGGACATAAAATGCAGTATTTAAGTGTGTAATTCCCATCAGCCATCGTACGAGATCATTGGAAAACACAAACCAATCTTCATTTTATCCTGAATGCTATGCATTTGGATGGATTTGTTAGCATGGTATATTGAGGGCATATAAAAATGTTTTATGCCCCACACTGGTCTGTGCAGTTGTAGTACTGCCCAGGCTAGTGCTGAGCATGAAGTATGTTATCTGGTGCTGTGCTGTGCAAATCTATTAGTTCTGGGTTGGCTCATGGCTCGAGTAGAGGTTTTTCACAGCCCAGTATACCAGGTGAGCTTATCCATAGGTTGATGATATGGGTGCAGGCATAGAATTACAGCTCAGCTGGAAGAGCAGAGTTGATGAGAAGTGCAGAAGTGCATAGGGTGGGAGGGGAGAGAAGCAAGTGGCAGAGAATACCAAACTATGGTGCATAACTTCTTGGCACTGAAATGTTCCTTTTGACCTCTGACTCCTTGTTTTGCTCCATTGCAAAAGCCAAAGAAAGCAAGGGTATAACTCTACCTCCTTTGCATGCAGTGATGCAACTTATTTCCTCTTTTATCACTTGTCTTCCAGGTAAGCCTGCCTGCCCTGTCCGAGCATTGTGTAACAAATACACTGTCCAAGAATTGGGTGTTGTTTTTATACAAAATTGGCATTATGACTGTTTAAAGTTCATGTCTTGTCTCATGCAACCTTTAAGGAAGTGAATATTGAGAGGCTGTCAGTATATGCTTGCATCATGCTGAGTTCCTTCCAGCTTAATGGAAGAGAAATTTGAGCTTTCACTTGCACAGAAACAGTTAAATCCCTGCTCCCTTTTCCAGCCTCAGAAGGAGGCATTTATCCTCTGAAATGTCTTCTGCATTTTTAAAATACTTGAATTCAGTACAGAAGTAAAACAGAAGAAAAGGATATTACTTCAAAGCGTTGTTTTGATGTTTCTGCTTACACAGGATTGATGTAGAAAGCCATGGAGCAAACTCTGAAGCACAGTTTCAATGAACAGACTGCCAAGGACTTGAAGAAAGATTTAGTAATGGGTTAATCTCAACAATGTAGCACCTGCTTCATCAGAAGCAAAGCCATTCCTTTATATACATTTTTTTACCCCATAAAAAGCAGTATTCCTTTGGAAGGACTTTATGCATCCTCTAAGCAAAGAGCTCTTCGTTTGCTTGATGCAGAGAAACTTATTGCAGGCTTTACAGTGCTCAAAAAAGCAATTACTTGCTGCTGTTCAAAAGAACTTGAGCTGCTCCTGTTCTTAACTTAGCTCTTAAAAAAAAAAGTGACTATTCCACTGTAATGAGCACTGTATATAAAGATTATATGAAATATAATTCTTTGCTTATAACGAAAGGGAAATTACTTACTTTTGAAATGGAAGTTTAAAGGAGGGCGGCTAACTTTAATTTGTCTGAAAATGTTGCTTACAAGCAGTGTCTTAAGTTACTGGATCTGAAAACTTAGAAGGAGAAATGCTAATCTCTCCCTTTTGTTTTGATATTTTCTTTTGTGTAGGTAGGTCATGGTGTTGCCCATCACTTGCCCAGTGCTCCAATATTTGTAGGTCTGAATCCCTCTCCCTCCCTTAAACATAGAAGTTGGATGCAAACTTCTTGGTAATGGTTTCCTCAAGTCCTTAACCTCAAAATCCTGCTGCCTTCCCTCTCCCTGCTCTCCCAGCATTTTGGTATCCAACTTCTCTTTACACATGCACTTACAATGTATTGGTTTGGATTTCTTTAAGTTTATGTAATTCTGTTTGCAATTATGTCTCCAAGGGCTTGTATACATGCCTCATGCTTGTTACAAGAAACTTTATTTCCATTTGATTATTTGAGGGAAAGACACAAGAGAATTTTAAAAATCATAATAAAAACTTCTGTTGATGCAGATTTACCTTGAAGTTAGGATGGTGAGGGACTCCTGAACCTCTTGGTAATTGAACAAGAACTGTATTATTCATCTTGTTGTACACAAAATCAAAATTCTGTCTCAGACAATACCAGATACAATGCTTTTCAAAATAACAAAACTCTTATGAATAGGTGCATTCTGGGTATGTTCTGTATGTAAGGTAACCTTTAGGTTGAAGCTTCCAAAAGGGGTCTGTCTGTCTTAACTTTCTAGCAGTAGTACTTCTGAAAGTTCCTTTTGTTTGAATCCTCAGGCTCTGAAATTATGAAAGCTCTCTCAAAGAGGTTTTTTAAAAGTGCAACCAAATCCTCTGCTCTTGTTCTTAATTAGCAGGTGTCTGATGATGGATAATTGCATTCTAGATGAAATCTGTTTCTCAGTAGGCATGTTTCAGCCAGAGGCAGTATCATAATAAAAATGACAGTCAGCTTCTGAAAATATCCCCTGCCTGAAGAACTAGATAGCTTCAAGCTGCCTTTTAGTGCCTCACTCTGCAGATAGTTTTAGCTAGTGATAGGATCTGTTTAGTGGGAAATTATTATCTTACTGCAACATATGAACTACTGTTATGTAGGAGTTGACAGTATAATCTGTTATACTATAAAATGTTTGTGTATTCTGTGTATTCTGTTGTTTAGGTGCTTTGAAGTTTGACTTAGGAATACTTCTTCCATGTACTCCTGATCTTGCCTGGTATCTCTTCTCTGAAAATATAGGATAATGCATAGGGAGTTGATACATAGAGTGCTGTCCTCACACAGATACTTCCATCAACTCTAGCATTGGGGTGTTCCCAGAGCAATGGTCTGGATGCAACCCAGTACAAGTCTGCCTTCACAAACTTTTGAAGAGTGAAAGAAATAGGTTTTTTTATTTGTATTGTAATACCCTTATCTCATTTTAAGTTAACAGGTTTGGGTCAACTGAGCTGCAATAAGTGAGTAAACTTGCTCTTGCTCTCTATACATAGATTACGCCTGTGCACTCCAGAAGGATATCCTGCTGCAAGGACGCTTGTATCTCTCTGAAAACTGGCTCTGTTTCCACAGCAACATTTTCCGATGGGAGACCACAGTAAGATCTCTTAGCTCATTTGAATCCCACCTCGTCTTTGACCTATACTATCAGGATATAAGAGTCCCTCAAACAAATCTTATCCTGTCAATCTCATGCTAGTGACTTTGCGCTGAAAAGAAAGAGCCTGCATCCCTGAGTGGAAATGCAGGTCTGTTGCTCTGTAAAATGAAAGTAGCATTGAAGACATCTGAATGCTGAAGTAAGCCTGCTCAGTCAGTCATTCAGTATAGGAAAGAGTTTAGGAGTTATGCTAAAGTTGATCCTTTACATTTCTGGATGACTATTTGCCTCTCCTAACCAAGGAGAGTCGCTCTATAAAGGGATGTGACACATAATGTTCTCCTGTAAGACCAGGAGCATGATACAGCATGTGGTGTTGCCCTGTTCAAAACTCTCCAGCATTGAACCTTAACTTGGTTTAGTCTCACATGTAAATATCAGCATCTAAGAATAGTTGAAGAGAATCTATAAACAACCTCTGCAAGTTCTCATATTGTGGTCTGTACCTTTTGAACAGTATGAGCAGAAGTAGATATTAATGACGTGTTGGCCCCTCTATTTCTGTCAAATTAGATTAATGAGTTAAAATTTTTCATCCAAGCAGTTTTTGCTTCTGCTGTAGAAATAGCATGAGGCAGTGAATGAGAAAGGGAAGGTAACCTAGTTAATAGGTGATGGAGATGTGTCAAAATGTTCTGCAACTGTGAGACTGCTCATACCTTAAGCTAATATCTTAAAATTCTACTGTGTGTGCTCCAAAGTACACAGGACAGGCAACAAATAGCTTGTGTACTTAAGACGAGGAGGTGTAGAAATACGTAATGGAAAACTAAGCTTAATTTCATCAGATGGATTTGATGATTGAATGTTTCTTACTGTAGACTTGAGATTAAAAAAAAAAAAATTCCCTTTGAAATGACACCCTTGAATATATAAACTATTCAAAGACTGATTTTCAGCCAAAACAGCATACATCCTGGTAACTTGTTCCTGCTTGCATAGCAGAGTGATATCTTAAGCGATATCTTAAAGGAATCTGAGCTCATCAGCTACAATGGTAGAGCCAAGTTTTGGGATCCCCTTAGCAGGCTGTGTTGATGCAGACAGAGAATGTGGAGGACCTTCTGGACACACAGGAAAAAGCAAGATCCAACTGTATGTTCTTCCTTTCTCCAAGCTGAACAGCAGCACAGTCTTAGCTTCAAGGGAAGGGGGTAGGTTGAGTGGAAATGGCTTGTTGCAACCAGTCAGACCATGCTCTTCTAAACAGAAACATTTCAAGTACTAATATGCAAGGCAAACACACCCAAGCAGGAAGATTTCCTTGCAGTGTCTGGACTGCAAATAAATGTCTGAAAATGGATGAGACTGCAAACTTCTGTGAGATGATGTAGACAAGATAGTCCGTTATCTGATTTATGTCCTGCCTTACGTATAGCTACCAACTGGGATTGGCTTTCAGGTCTGTAGTTTGTATATGGCTGGGATTGTACCCTTAATCCTCAAGTGTTGCTGGAGGAGTGGAAGGACAGAAGAAAGAACTATTTGCTTCCCTAGTCCTAGTATGAAAGAAGAGGAAATTACTTTTAAGTCATCTTAACTTGCTTCTACTTTGGAATGCTTGCTGTTAAGGTTAGCAAGTGAAGACAGTAGTTGCCTTTGTGATCTCAACTGAATTGCATCCCAGGGTTTGGGGTTAGTTTGAGTTCCTCTTGCATGTTCTGTGACTTTGTAAATTTTTAGTCTTTAACAGTTATTTTTAATATGTCTTGTTAAATCTGTTTTTGCTTAGATTTCTATTGCCTTGAAGGATATCACTTTCATGACAAAGGAGAAGACTGCTCGGCTCATTCCAAATGCCATACAAATAGCAACAAAAGGAGAGAAGGTGAAAATCTGTATTTAAATATGGGGGGTTTGTTGCTGTTTTGTTTTATTTTTGTGGGGTGTTTTTGTTGTTGTTTTTTGTGTGGTTTTTTTTTTTTTAAAGTATAATGTCCAGGGCAGAGCACTTGTTGTAGTTCTAAATTTGCATAAGTAACTTCCCTGTCAAATCTTTAAATGTGATTAGGATTAGAAGACAGACTTGGTGGTTTGGTCCCTGTGCATATTGGCTTGATAATTCAACTTCAGTTTGATTGCAGAATCCCCTACTAGTGTTGATGCAGTAATCAAAGTAAGGGAGTTTTTGTCCCACTGATTCTCAAAGGAAAGCCATTTGAAAACTGAAACTTCAGGGCATGAATTCAGAATGTGCATCCTTGAGTTTGATATTTTTGTGATCTCACTGGATTTAAAGTGCCTCTGAAAGAAAATTGCTGAAAACAAAAGGACTGTGATATCATGGGTTTCAAGTCACGCAGAAATCTACCCATAGAACATGCAGTTTTATGTGCTGGGAAATGTAGTTTTTTGGTGTATATTTGGGAAAAACTGAAAAGCATGGTGTAGAACGTTCTTATGTGCAACACACTTCAAGATGCTTCTGTAGTGCCGTGAAAATAATAATTCTTGGCTGGATACAGAGAATAGCTTTCCAGGGTGAATCTGGAGCTGTTCTTTGTGAAAGGACTCTGATTCCTCATATTTGGCTGCTCCCTCTCAATTTATTAAACGTTAACCTTCCTCATCAACGAAGAGAAACCTCTTTCTCTGCTAAACAAACTTTCAAATGGGAAAGATTTTACTACTGCAAATGATGCATCTAATTTGATCTCCTATTTTAATTATTTTAATTTCACATCTCATGTGAAAAGATTAGTAAAAGGAGTATGTGGCAGAAGGATGGAAAGGGCTGTGGCCTGTAAGAAATAGGCATACCCATCTCTGATTTGTTCCACCTTTTATTTGGAAGTGAAAAAGATTTAACTGTGTATTTAGTTGAGGAGGAGCTCTTCCTTTATGCCAAAGGTACAAATGATTGCAATTGCATGCCCAGAAGAGCAAGTGTCTTTATATACTATGTGGATATTGGGGAACTAACTCTTGCTTATTGAAAGAGATTAAAAACTGGAGTGTGAGGAATATGAGCTCAGGTTTGTTGAGTGTGAGAGGAGCATGCATTGCTGAAAACCTTAGGAGTAGTCAGCATGGATTCACCGAGGGGAAATGATGCTTGACCAATCTGATAGCCTTCTACGATGGCATGACTGGCTGGGTGGATGAGGGGAGAGCGGTGGATGTTGTCTACCTGGACTTCAGCAAGGCGTTTGACACTGTCTCCCACAATATCCTCATAGCTAAGCTCAGGAAGTGTGGGCTAGACGCGTGGACGGTGAGGTGGGTTGAGAACTGGCTGAATGGCAGAGCTCAGAGGGTGGTGATCAGCGGCACGGAGTCTAGTTGGAGGCCTGTGACTAGTGGTGTCCCCCAGGGGTTAGTACTGGGGCCAGTCTTGTTCAATTTATTCATCAATGACCTGGATGAAGGGTCAGAGTGTACCCTCAGCAAGTTTGCCGACGACACGATACTGGGAGGACTGGCTGATACACCGGAAGGCTGCGCTGCCATTCAGCGAGACCTGGACAGGCTGGAGCATTGGGTGGAGAGGAATCTCATGAGGTTCAACATGGGCAAGTGCAGGGTCCTGCACCTGGGGAGGAACAACCCCATGTACCAGTACAGGTTAGGGCTTGACCTCCTGGAAAGCAGCTCTGCGGAGAAGGACCTGGGAGTCCTGGTAGACAACAAATTCACCATGAGCCAGCAATGTGCCCTTGCGGCCAGGAAGGCCAATGGCATCCTGGGGTGCATTAAGAAGAGTGTGGCCAGCAGGTCGAGGGAGGTTATCCTCTACTTTGCCCTAGTGAGGCCCCATCTGGAGTACTGCGTCCAGTTCTGGGCTCCCCAGTTCAAGAAAGATGAGGAACTACTGCAGAGAGTCCAGCAGAGGGCTACAAAGATGATGAGGGGACTGGAGCATCTCTCCTACGGGGAAAGGCTGAGGGAGCTGGGGCTGTTCAGCCTGAGGAAGAGAAGACTGAGAGGGGACCTCACCAATGCTTATAAATATCTCAAGGGTGGGTGTCAAGAGGATGGGGCCAGACTCTTTTCAGCGGTGCCCAGCGACAGGACAAGGGGCAACGGGCATAAACCGGAACATAGGAAGTTCTGCCTGAACATGAGGAAAAACGTCTTCACTGTGAGGGTGACAGAGCCCTGGCACAGGCTGCCCAGGGAGGGTGTGGAGTCTCCTTCTCTGGAGATATTCAAAAACTGCCTGGATGCAGTCCTGTGCAGCCTGCTCTAGGTGACCCTGCTCTGGCAGGGGGCTTGGACTAGATGATCTCCAGAGGTCCCTTCCAACTCCTACCCTTCTGTGATTCTGTGATACTCAAGATACAAGAAAGCATTCTGGTTTTCTTGAAAATACCTACAAGTGAGCTTTTTCTACCTTGTTTTCCCTGCAGTTTTTCTTCACATCATTCAGTGCAAGAGACAGAAGCTACCTCAGTATCTTCCGCTTATGGCAGAATGTGTTGCTGGATAAGGTAAGCTTGTAAGTGCTGGTACCTGTGGTTAAGTAACAAAATAACATTTTCTAAGGTAAGCAGATGCATCTCTGCAGGATAAGAGACTTTCCTTAAGAAGTTAACTTTTCCTTTCTGATACAGAATTCTAATCTGATGTTCTCCTTTGGCTCCTTGTACTTTAGATCCCAGGTAAACTTCTCATCCTTTCCTTCTCATACTGCTGTCTGCAACTTTGCTGTTGATGGAGCATTTTGTCTTTGAAGATAGGTTGCATCCTTCTCTTTGCTACCAGCTCAAGCAGATGTTACTAAATTGGCGTGCATTTGCTTCACATTTTCTGTGGCTAATTTGTGATCAAAAAGGCAAGAGTCTCTTTCAGTGAAAGCTTTTTTCTTTTTAAGGAAAAAGCCAGAAGTCACCTTCTCAGATAAGTTAGCTGAACCTTTGCCAACCAACTCATTACAACTCCCCTGACCTTGAATAAATGCAACAAAGGCAGGCTGTATTATATGGAAGTGTATTTTGGCAACTTCTGCTAGTTAGCTTGATTTATATTGCAATTTGTGGACACTTAAGCTAATCTGCTTTCTAAAAATGTACTGACACTTTTGCAGAACATCACTGTAAGTAATGCAATTTTTGTAAACCAATTCCTTCCTGTTTATGGCTCTTGTTTAAATATTTCAACACAGTTGCAATTGAACACTGAAATATCCGTGTATAACTCTGCGTTACAATGGCGCCCAAAGGCTTAAAGCTGTTGCACTACTTGTGTGGGTGCTACATATAAGTTTTTTGTTAGATGAATTTTAGGGCAGACTAGAGGCATTTCTTGTCAAACAAAAGCTGAAAATAAAAGAAAGTGCCGTTTAAGGCAAAACTAATGTTTCCTGCAAATATCTTATCCCTCATATCAAATACTGTTTGACCATAACATCATAACCATCTTGTCTTGAATCCAGCAGTAGCACTGCAAAAACCACGATGTGCTATATGTCATCTTTTGACTGGAATGTGCAACTGGAACTAATGTTGGGGGTTTTTTGTTAGGCAAAGTTTGTCAGTTGTTTAGTTTGTGGTGCTGGAGAGTGAATGTATGGGCATTCAGGCATACAAACCTATCCAAGGGGCTGGAATGGAGGCAACAAGCTTTTGCTGTTCAGTATTAGTTTTTCCCATGCGTTTCTACTCTTTGCCACTGAAATGAATGTCACATTAGGAACAATTTTTCACTTCAGAGCAGTAACTAAAGGTTAGATATGAACGTAGAAGGCATGGACTGCATGCGAGATGAGATGAATTAAGCCAGCAGGTTTTAGGGACCAGTACACCTGAGTAGCTTGGGAACTCTCTGTATTATTTCTATCTAATCTTATTATTAGCTTTCTTGCATCCTCACTGAAGTATGTTGAAAGATAGAAGTCCATTACATGAATTTCTGCTTGGAGTTATAAAATGGAGCATTGTCATGAGGTGTATGTAGGGCTTTTTATTGTGGTATGTTTGGAGCTACTTCTTGAAACAGGTTAAGCTCCTGCTTCTGCAATGCAGTAGTGGCTTCTGATTCTCTGCTAGAATGAGTTTGAATCACCTCTCAGCCTAATTTATGATTCTTTACTGCTTAACCAAACTAGATCAAGCTATAGAAGGGCACTGAGAAGGTGAAAGTAGAAACTGACATTGCTAGAGCTGGACCCACTGACTCTGCTACAACGACAGCTGTCCACTGACCTGTTGCTAAAAGAAAGCCCTTGGTGCATCCAAGCAGTTTTAACTACTTTCTCCCCAATTCCCTATGGCAGGGACAGCATACCTTCGAAAGATCTCATACATTTGAGGCTCTGGCGTGGTGTGCAATGCCCTCAGTATGTGAAGCCTGGTATTTCTGGGCTCCACTAGTCAAAGGGGTCCCATCAGAATTTATAAGGCTTGTGACAAAAAAATCCAAATCTCACTCTGGAACCAGTTCCAAAAGGAGCTGGTTTTAATGTTTCCTCTGCAAATAGTTAAGTATTTTAAAGCCTATGGATAATTTAGTTATCTGGAGTAAATCTGCTAGACCTGGAGATGACATCCAACTGTTAAATTATGAAATAAAGTCCTTCTGGTGTTGTCAGAAGTGTAACTGTGAAAGCAGCTCTCTTGGTGCTGGTTTGCACTGCCTGATGGTAGATAATCCCAAATTTGCAGGATTTGGATCCGGAGGATTGGAATTGCAATTGCTTCAAATCACATTTGTGCAGAGGTCGTTTTCAGTCACTGGCTCTGCCCTCCTCAATGCTTCCTTGGCATGGATTTCATGTTAAGAGGTCTCACCTCTGAAGAGTGACCTATCTGCTTTACCTGATATACCTTAAGCTTTCACCCCCTGCAGAACTTCTCGGTAGGGTCAGCATGCCCTTTCCCAGATCTCCATCTTGTGGCCATTCTTCCCTGTACTTAAGTATCACATGTCCTAGACAGTTGAACAAGTAGTCTTCTGTAAAGTCTGCCTTTCTATTAGACATGACTTGCATTGTGTAAGAAAAACAGTAAATGGTTACATGCTATTCCATGCCTAAGCTTACTTTGGCCATCAAGATGCTCTCCCCCAGCTTTGTATCACTGTTCTGATAGGACTCCTGGTCCCCGTAGCTGAGTTGTGATTCTCTAGCTCATAGCTGCTTCTTCAGATCTTGCTCAGAGTACAATACTGTGCATTTAGTGCCCTTCAACTTTGGTTCCTCTGGGAATCAGCGGGTACCTTCCTCTTAAGATGATCCTTTCTTAGGCTATTTTTTTTTTTAAATGTCCATGTAAAGACTTTTTTCTTTCAAGGAAAAATCCACTTTTTTTTTTCCATTCCTATTGTAAAGTGTGCTCAGAGTGAGTCATAGAATCATTTAGGTTGGAAAAGACTTTCAAGATCAAGTCCAACCATTAATCTCTTAGGCTTTCACCGTGCCATTGTTTTTTAAATCCTCCTGGTCAAAGGGGAAGCATCATGGAAAATAAGGAGTCATTAATGTAGGTCTGGAAGAGACATGACACCGGTCTTGATAAAACAGATAGCTGCTTCCACATCCACCGAGGCTTTCAATAATACATCAGTTTATAAAATCAGCCAAAATTCCTGTTTTGCAACAGGCTTTCTAAATTGGCAGAACAAGTTTACTAATGGCTGCTCTTGACAGTAAGAGCAATGCCATTTATACTTTCGCTTTATTTTCCTAAAGCTTACGGGTGTCAAATATCCTTCCAGTTTAAGGGAGAGGGAACAAATTAAAATCTAATTAGGCAGGTCATTCAAATCCCGAACAAACACAGTGCTCCTTATTTCTAATGGAACAAGATCTTAACTTAATCAGTCTCAATTCCCATGAGTCCTCTTCCTTAGAGCTGGATTTATTTTCCTATTGTTGTTCTTATGCTTTGCTGAGTAGAGATTTGCACCTGTCTCCAGAGACATTGTAGCAGGTAAGTCTAGAGGTGTGAGAAGTGACCAGAATTTCTGATGAGCTGGGCTTCTTGAGGCAAACTTCTATCAGGACACCAGTTCTGCTTTCCCTGGCAGTTTGTTAGGGGAGGTTGTGAAAGAGAGGTGTTTATTTGCACCTTTGTGTGCAATGGGGGTTGTTTTAGAGATCAAAGAGGGCCTGAGTTGATTCTGACCTTCACGACTGGGCAGTTAGAGGGGGAGTTCACTGTTTTCCCTTGCAAACAAGGGATCAGACAGAATTCCTCATCAGAGTTGCCTGGTGGGTGTGTGGTGGGGGGGGTGTCTCTGGAGTAAACCTGTACAGAGTGTCTTGTTCTTATTTCTGCGTCTGTCCTTAAGGGGTAAAAATCAGCTGCTTTGCTTATGTCAGCGGTATTCTGTAGTATTGCTTGTGCCATGCCACCGCTTTGTCTAGCATGAAACAAAGTATTGATGTTTTATGCTCTGGATTGAAAAGACAAAAACGTATCCCGGCTGCTTCTTGTAGCCTTTGTTTTTGTATACAATGAGAACTGAGGAAAAACCCAGCAGAGACCATCACCTTGAGTGGGCAAAGTAATTCATGTTTAGATCCAGCCTTTCAAGCTTCAGAGCTTCTCAAACCATCCTCTCAGAAGCAGAAGTCTGACCCAGAAAATTTGTGCCCTTCTTTGCCTTCAGAACTACTCCTTTCTGACACTATAAAGCAAGTCTGGTTTGATCTTGGGCTGTGACCATTAACAACTTATTATATCTAGCTGAGCTAGGAATAATTGAGCAGAGTGCAAGGATCCTGTTTTAGAAGCAGAAGTTGGTAACATTGACTGCACAAAACCACAGGAAACAGCTTTATAGATTCCTAAAATGCATAGCTTAGTTTCTCTGCTTTCCTCAAGCCATTGAGCTCTCTGTACAAGGGCAGCCTGATTTGCCCACAGACTGGTGCAGAACGTGCTGGTGAATTTAATTAGCGACATAAGAAAATAACTGGGAAATAGCTAATGACTGGAAATAAAGGCACTGGCAATATTGGGCAACAGAAGTGAAAGTGGCTTTGTTTCTGTCTGTTAATTTCTGGTTGAAAGGTGTGCTATCTAAAGATACACCTCAGTCCATATTTTGAAACCATGTAATGCCTACTCTTGTTTTTAGCCTTTTAATGAAAACAGCTGTAGGTAGTTGTTTGTGGTTATGAGTTTACTGCTCCCAAGTACCGCACGCCTGGGGAAAATAAGGCAGCTGTATGTTGGTGCGTGTGTTTTTAGCACTACATTGCTGTGTAGAACAACCCCCATGGCAGAGGGAGGCTGGCATTAGCTGTTATGACCCTTGCTTTATACGTGCGTGTGTGTTTTGTGTTTTAATGTTTACTTTGTCCTCGGTAGGATTAAATACCTTGTAACTGATCTCTACCAATGGGATGCCTGTGCCAGCTGCTTTCTGAAAAGCCCGAAACCTTGTTGTGTTGGAAAATACCCGAGGGAAAAACCCCTCTTCGAGTGGTTGAGACAGCAGCGTCCCCGACCGCGCTGGGTTTGCCCGGACCCTCGCACTCTTTCCCCCTCTGCCTGGGGGGGAGCGACTCCCTTGCGATGCAGTGCGGGGGTCCCGTATCGAGGGCGAGGGGGCAGAGGGACGCCCCTGGGTGTCCCGGCGACGGGGACGGGCGCTGTGGCGATGCCGGCGAGTGCCCGGCTCCCTCCCGGGGCCGGCGGCGCCCCCGGCGGGCGGAGCGCGGCGGCTGCCGGGGAAGGCGCTGCCCCGGCCCCGTTCGCGGGAGCCGCCGCCGCCGGGCGGGCGGGGGGACGGCCCCGGCCGGGCCCCGCCGCCCAGCAGGAAGTGGGAGCGCGGCGGCGGCGGCCCGGGCGGCGGCACCCGGTGGAGCCGGGGGTGTCCCGGGAGCGGCGCCGCTCGGCGGGAAGCGCCAGGTTTGTCGCGGTGCGGGGCGACAGGCGCCCTCCGGGCGGGACGGGGAGCGGGCGGGTGGGTGCCGGTAGCACCGGGAGCAAAGCGCACACGGTGCACAGGGGCGCGCATTTACATTCCTGCTTGTGGGCCAGCTCTCTTATGGCTGTCTAAAATTGCGGGTAGTGTAACACTCTACAGGTGGAGCAAGGAGGTGGAGAGGATCGTTTAAAAGCCCTCTAAATAATGCATGGGTATTTAATGTGATCATTTCATGCAAATAGTAAGCAGTACTTGTGTTACTGCCTCATTAGCACGGTTCTGTTCCCTTGATCAATATGGATTGTGGCTGAGGCTCATTTTCCAGTGTGGTGTCTCTTTTTTAAGATTACTGGTATTGCTCTCTGAGCTCCCAGAACCTTATTTCCTTTCTCTCTCTCTCTCGTTTTTGGCTTTTTTTTTTTTGAGCCCTTTACAGCTGAAGTGGACTTTGAAACTAGTTGCTTACATTGGCGATATGATTTTGTCACACTGCTTTCACTTCCTGACTTTCCTGATGATCTGAGAGAACTTAAATATATTCCAGTAGCTGTGAGAATTCACGAAGCAGGGCAGAGGGATTAGAGAGAAAGAGAAGAGGGAGCTAGTGATGAGTCAAGGTAACACTGTTACTGAGCAAAAGCATCTATTTATGTAAGGAGGGTCCTGGTCCAAAGCGAGGACCTTCTGTCCCACCTTGGCAAAGTGGGCAGTTGGCTGACCTAGACACCGCTGTCTGTAGTGACTGAAACACAAATGGTGAGAGGCTAGCAAAGTGCTCTGAGCATCCTGAGGAAACAGGCATTTATGTATTAAGCAGTTTGTCCAAGATCAAAGAGGGAGTCCCTGGCTGCCTACTAGTTACTGGTCTTGTGCCGTCTTGAGTGAAATTCAAGAGGGAGCTACCTTGAAGATATCTGTGAAAACACTGATGACACATGAAGAAGCAAGCAGTAGCTACAAGCGTGTGTTTTCTTGAAATAACAATTTGTCTCATGTCTGGTGTTATTGGTTGAACAGCGGGTTGGGAACATGGAGTAGACGGGAGTACAGTTCCCCAAAATGCTGAAATCCAATCTTGAAATGTGATACCTAAATGCTTTCAGTCCTTGTTAGAATTGAGGTTAAAGGCTGAGGCGTAATTCAAACTTGTTACTGTTTTACCTCCTGTGCTTTACCGTCCCATACTGTAGTTCTTGACTAGCTTGCTTTCTTTCAGAGGCTGACCAAGCAGGAATTCTGGCAGCTGGTGCACCAGAGCTATGGCTCTGAGCTGGGCCTGAACAGCGAGGAGATGGAGAGCTTCCACTCATCGTCTGAGGACAACGGGCAGTCTCGGTAAGGAGAGGCTATAAAGCTTGAAATACTCAGGGAGAAGCAGTGTCCTCTTTCTTAGAGATTCTTTTTCTGAAGTGCTGCTGTAGCCTTACCAGAAGGGTTAAGCCTGTAGTAAAAGGATGCAAAGAACTGAACTGCATAAACTGAGCGTGCATAAAAACTTAATTGTGATCATTGTCTAAAACAGTAGCAGCACAGCTGAGGCCCCTTAGAGGAGGGAGATAGGAAGACCACCTTCTCCCTGGATCTGCTTGGGGATATCAACAGGACAGCTTAAATAGCAACCTTTTCTTGTGGTGGTATCTAGTCAGGATCTGTATGCCCTTCAACAATATGGAAGGGCTGAATGGAATGAAGCTATATATGATGTTCAGACACTTTTCCTCTCCTCTGTGGAGACTGAAACACTCGCTTTGCTTTGTTCTCCTGATATGTGAGGTCTTAGCTTATTTTTGTATTGTGCTCAGCTTGAATTAGGAAGCGGGAATAATCTAACTGTATGTGGATTTTTTTTTTAAACACTTGCCTTGATTTCTTGGAATAAATGCGAACTAACTTATGAACTGCCAATGTCAATCTAATAATGGGACTTTAATTTTTATATCTGTATGTAAATGAGTATGTTTAGTTTTGCAGAGCCAATGTGATTTATGTATCTTTTCAATTCTGTGTTACCTGAGTAGGTTTGTTAGGAGAGGGAAAAAAAAAAAAAAGTTCACTGCAAGCTTCAAAAGACGTCCTGTTAAATATTTCCTGGGGTTTTTTTCCGCTGTAAAAAATGTACTACTTTGCAGCTCTGGAATAAGGGATGCAGGAAAAAATTCTTATCTCAAGCTTTCTTAAAACATTTTCTTTCCAAATTTGTTCTAACCTACCTCTGTTTCCTCTTTTCCCACACCACTCACTTTCTCTCTGATTCCCCAGTACTTGGTTTTACTAACCTTATGGTCAGAAGCTGAACCTTCTGAAAGGTGGCTTGAGAGATTAATGAGCTGGATGTGGGAAGAATGAGTTGGTAGTTTTTAATATTAGCTGAACAGCCATGGTTTGACTGCAAAAATCACACGTGAGAAGCTTTCTCAGATTTTTCAGCACTTACATCTCCAAAGATATCTTCTTTTTTGCTTTGGACAGATCCAGCATTTGTGATGATTCTGGAGAAAGGGATGAAAACTACCCAAAATGATTGGTTTAGTTCGGGAACCTACGCTTTCAAACAGAAGGAGAGTCACTCAGTAGACACGCCTTGCCAGGAGTAAGTGGTGACACAGCCTTTCTTGCTGTTGTAACTGATAAGCATATATGCTTAACCTGTAGATCTGTGAGCATAGGATGCATGGGGATTGTAACTTCTGTTACACAAAGAAACCTGTGAGAATTCGTAACAGTCTAGGAGGTTTTCACATCAGAAATTTAATATGAATATCTTCAGGTTTCAAGAATATTTCTTGAATTTGGAAATGAACAGACTTCTGTATAAGAGAATATTGTTGGTGTGGGTTTCAGCAGTGTCCTATCACGAATTCGCTGCATAACCTGACTAGAATACTGAGGCTTATGTCCTGGTCTTTTTTGTTTGTTTGTTTTAAAACCAAAATTAACTGTGTTTTATCCACCTTCCTAGGGACCATGTGCATTTTTATGCAAGTGCTTTATGAAAGTAATGCCTTTGTTCACTTGCAATGCTTTTTTGCTTGCGCTATTTGTCATTTAAAAAATACCTCCTCGTATACTTCTGTCTCTCCTATACATGAGGTTTATTAGAGGGTAGTTATGCTGTGTTATCCTTGCCTTCAAAGGTCAGTTAGTCTGCTGTTGTGAATATATGAAAACTTTTTTTATTTAAGTTTGTGGAAATGTTTCAGAAGGAAGGAGGAAAGAAACACCCTTGATACAATAAAGATGAGTTTTCCCTTAATGCCTTGGGTTAATACAACTGAACAAGCCTGGGTACTTCACTCATGATGATGTATGAATTTGTGGATGTATTTGGCTGTTTGGGAGGGCAGATGCGTTAGTAGGGGTATCTGAGGTGTGCAGAGTGTCTCTCTCAGTTGCTGGGACTCCTGTGTGTAGTGTCCTAAAAGGCTACAGACATTTTCTCTTGGTTAATAGATACCCCAAGGAAAAGACCTTGGAAAAGTAAATAAAGCACTGAAGCATTTCTTACAACTTCACTAGGGTTGGGTACCTAATTGCTATTTCTGCTTTGGAGAATTTGGGGAGGGAAGAAAGGAGGTGCTTGTAATAGCCAGAAGATTTATATGGTAGTAAAACTTTTGTCACTTGCTAAAACTGATCTGAAGGTTAAGCAGGCTTTAAATTGTTTTGCCAAAATCAAAGTTAATGGCTAGAGATTCATACCCAGCAAACAATACTGGTATTTGTTGTCAGATGTTAAAAGCTTAGTTGATTGGATAATGAGTATTCCTCGTGGAAATCCTACCAGTATAAAACAAGTTTTTTGGAGAGCTGTAAGGGAGGCCTGTGGATGCTGCTGGAAATTGGGGTCTTTAGGATAACTAAAAATCTACCCAGGTAGCCTTGGTTTGGACTTGTAAGTCTTATTTGCACAAGAACAAGCCATTTAAAAATAATTGCTCTGCCTGGAAAGAAGTGTTTTGTTTACCTATTGGGTGCCACACCCAGAGATATCTCTTGGAGGTGCTAAATCTAATTGGGCATATTGGTAAGCAGTAATGCCTGGGGATTTGGTCTGTACGCAAGGAAAAACTCTAGGATTCTCCCTTGAGTAAACTGCTTTTAAAAAGTCCTTGAATTATAGTGTGAAAGCACAGTCTTGATAAATGTGTAACTAAACTGTTTAGCTTACTGGTTCAGTGTAACCAAAATACATAATGATTGTGTTCAGCTAATGTGTCACTTGGCACTTCTCAAGAATGTCGACACACTCTCCACAACCGCAGGATTACGGCATATGTTGTAGAAGCACAGGGGCAATAAGAGGAGACAGTAGTGCTTATAATTGTTTATCAAAAACCATGGCACTGATGACACAAAACACATTTAATTGCTTCCAAAGACTGGAGAGAAACAGACTTAACCCCTTTTTTCCTGCTCTGGTAGGCAAAGTCAGTCCCCAAGCTCTCTTCAGAGGGAGATCTGAAATGGTGGAGTTGTTGGCTATAGTACTTGGCCTGTCTTGGAAAAATCTTGTCGATAGCTGTCCGTAGCTGATTAAAGAAAGTCTGCATGTAACACCAGTCATGGCACGTGTTCATAATGGGGGAACCACCTTACTGCCTGTCTGAATCAACCATCTTCTTCCCTCCACCCTTTGTAGGGAGGCCTCCAGTCCCCGGAGCCTGCTGTTCGCAGGTTAAAATACCTGAAAAACCCTTGGCACAGGGCTTAGCAGTACTGGACTAGCTCAGGAGATAAATGTACATAAGGAAGAACTTGGACGTCTTTAATTCCAGCTGACATATCTTAAAATCATTATTCTCTAGGAAAAAAAATAATTAAAAAAAAAATAGGAACAAGAAAACTGTGTTTGAGTTGATCAGTTATTCCAAAGCTTCAGCATGAATTTCTTCTTCCTTGACACGCGAAAGGCTTTTTTGTAAGAGCTGTTACTCTAGTCTTCTGACTTGAGCCTGACTTTCCTGCTCTGAGCATGGCGTAGTAGGGCTGCTCTTATGCTGCTGGTGGGAGCTGCACCTGTTCACTAGATCCTGATCTTCATCAGAAGGCTATGAGAGTTCCTTGGATTTGTGCTGGATCTGTGTCAATTTTTAGACTGTTTTAACCCAGCTAGCTCCTTTCTGTTTCCATCTGTATTGGTAGAATACTTTGACGTGGACATGTTGATTCTGTCCCAGTTCCTGTTGTGTCACTGAGTATAACTTTAGGCACCATAGCTCCTTTCAATAGAAGCATTTGTTAATTGATCTGCTTTTCTGATGCAGTCTTCCTGGTTTTTGACCTTGAGGAAGTATTCTTGCCTGCTTATACTGCATTCAAATTGATACCTGTCTGTGTTCCAGCCAACCACCTTCTACTAACGGCCTCAGTTGCACAAAAAACTAGATGGTCTTTGTTTTGAAAAAAGCCTAGTAGTACAGGAAGTACATGATGACTGTTCAAGTAGTGGATGCTCTTGCTTTGAGTCAGTGCTGAATAATCTTTAGGATGATGGTATTGCAGATGAATCAGAACTACTTTGTTGAGGAGGCCTGATCTTATTTATTGCGGTCCATGTACTACTGCATATAGGGGGGCTGTACTACTATTGATCCCAGCTGTTCCACTGCAGGCAATGGGAGCTTGAGGAGAGAATTTAGAATGAAAACTATGATTCGTAGCTAGTAGCCAAGCTTTTTGGGTGGCATTTTGATATGTACAAACCTTGGGCATACGGTTCACTAGAAATTGCTTCTTGAAGTGTGCAATGGCATGTAAGCTTAGCCACCAGTTATTATAGTTTAGCCTTAAGAGCTGCATCATTGATTCAGTGACCGATGTTTTGGGGGATGTCCCTGCTTATGTGTTGGAGATGGCAAATGATACTCCATTGCGTTGTTTCCTGAGAAGTAACATTTATAGGTAGGATGGCTCTGGACAGTGTTTTAAACTTTTTTGTCAAAGGGTAATGGAGCCCTACAAAATACGAACACCTTTCAAACATGTAATTGGGATGATCTAATATTGCTGAAAAAGGGGGGCCCTGCCTATTTCATTGTACTTCCCCTCAGGAGTGTTAAACGGGTGGGAAAAACCTAAACTGATCAATAAAAAGTAAATAATCTGTGTTAGGTTAATGAATTCATAAATGCTAGCACTGATGCAGGGAAGGGGACCAGACCATGCAGGTGGGTGCAAGGGGCCTGGATGGGGAGTAAACTGTCAGTTTTAAGGCAGCTCTAGGTATGACAGTACAGATGAGTAAATCTGTCCCTTGTTACCAGGGTAAAGTGGAAGTTTGAAATAAAGAGGAAGGGAGGTTGGCTGGGGTGGGGGAACAAGGGAGAAATTAGTGCTTTACTGTGTGGTAATTGAGCAGATAGAACTTGTGGCTTCCTTTATATGGCTTTCTTCTTTGAAAGTAACTTTCTTCTTTTTTTTTTTTTTTTTTTTTTTAAATGGCTGTTATTACTGATGCATTTTTTTTCTCGATTGTTTCAGGTGGAGGAGTCCTCAAGTGAGAAACAAACAAAGAAGAGCCCTCTTCCATCTTCAGAAAGAAAACCTGTTAAGCTAGTCAGGAGCAGGTCTTTAGAAAAGTCCTTGGACCTGAATGAGAATGAAAATCTTCCAGAGAAGAGCAGTGCCTCAGACAGTGAAGAAGGTAAATCTTTTAACAGTTGGGATCTGTAAGACAACCTGACTCTGGTGTTCCATCTTGCTTGTGGAGCAAGTTAGAGAACTTTCTGATCTTATGAAACTTGTTTGCTCATTTGTTTCACAGAACTGCAGCAAAACATCTTTGTATCTTTCTTAGTTTCTGGGGACGAAAAAAGAGTTGTTGTTGGGGGTGTTTAGAACGAAAACAAATTGTGGTTTTGCTTTTTCTCCTTTGGTGGGTAAAGAGTTGCTAACAGCTTAAATGAAAAAAAAAAAAAAGTAAGTTTCTTGACAATGTGGTGGTGTTTGTTCACTTTCCATGCTCTCACAGGTATTTCAAATATTTTTTGTTTCCTTTGTTCTCATTTCTTGGGAACTGAGGGAAACATTTCAGACTGTTCTCCAGTTTCTGAAAGATTCCCCCACCCTCCCCACCCACCCTTCTTTGCACTTCTACTTTCTTAAGGCATATGGGTTTTCAATGTTTTATTTATGGAGTAAAGTGAGGAACTCACTGAAAGTCCAGGCAAGACAACTTCACAGCTTTCAAGAATGTATTGTGCATACTCTGAATCTGGTCTGAAGATGAAAACCTTACATGTGTCTTGGAGCAGCTTATACTTTGTGTGCCAACAGAGTTGGTATCTTAATGGATCCTAATATACCATCCTCATAACTCAGACCTCATTACCCAGTACACGATGAGAAGAAACTTGGATACCACAGTAGTGTAGAGACTGTAACTTGGCTGTTACACGCTTCCTTTCCCCTTCTCTCCGTAGGAGAGAAAAGCATAGCTGTATGTCTCATAGGGGGCTTGGTATGAGTGTTTTTGCTATGTCCTTGGGAGAGAGGAAGGCCAGAGCGTGCCTTCCCCCCAGGCTGGATGACAGCAAGACTTACGCTGAGGTCTGTGGATGCTTGTTCTGTGGTCCCACAGTAGCCCCTGAGAAGTTCTCGCTCTCCAAGGTGAGCTTTTCACTTACTGTGGGGAACTTTCCTGTGCCAAAGGGCTGTAGTTGTTCAAACAACTCACTGAAGTTGTGATGGATGTTCTGTTAAATATCCCAATCTTGGACTTTCTAAATGCCTTTAAAACAAGGTGTGCACAACCTGGATTGGTTCCAAAGTTGTATGGTGGTGTGCAGATGAAGGACAGAAAAGCTCAACAGTAGCAGTGTGCTCAGTAGCAGATGAATATTTCTTTCATATGTAAAGAGAACTTACTTTCATCACCTATTGGCGGGAATAGAACAATTCAGTAATCGAGGACAGTTCTTAATCTGGCTGAGAAACTTTGCATCTCATCCTTTCAAACAGAGTTGGCAACTGAAGTTACTTGCAGGTGTCATTACATTGGATCACTGAGGTATCCAGGAAAGCTTACAAAGTCCCGCATTGAACCCTCCATCTGCAAGTTGTGATTGTTGCCTGAGGATATACTTTGTATTCAACTAACTTTCCTTTTGCTCACCCACACTGCTTCAGTGTTTGCTTGAGTTCAGATTCAACTCGATGCATGTCAGGTTGTATCCCTTTTGTGAATATACCTACTTGAACAGGCTGCTGTTCATGCCATAGTCCTACATACTTAACGAGCTTCACAAATCAATTGTTTACTCCATCACAGGTGTATCTTTTAGAGCAGCAGAAAGTTTTGGCCTTGGATGTTTTAGATATCCTGCAGTTTTCCTGTCCTCTTTGTACCACATCTCTTCTGTCTCTGGATTTTATTTTTTATGTCAAAGGTCTCCACTGAAACTGATTGAAAATAGTCCTGTTGTCTTTCATGCTGCAGTTTGCCTAAATGATAGCAGTAAATACTCTCTGTCATCGCTGCGTTTGGTGATGTTGAGTAAATAGAGCATATTAAACTGGAGATGTCTCTTTAAAAGAGAACTGACTTCATGCTGCTTTTCTTATTTCTCCTCCCTCCCCCCAAGACTAGTGCTTTTTTTTTTTCCAGAGCAGGATTTTCTAGTCCCACAACATTAATCTTTTCTCTGATTCCCTTCTTCATGCTTAGAATTTTTTTTCTTCTGTTTCTCTGTCTGTTTTCTATTGCAGTTGCCCCATACTCTTACAAGGTGAATTCCTTCATGCAAATGAAACTAGCTTTCCCACATGGCAAAGGTTTACCCATGCGATTAATCTCTCTTGTGTCCTCTGGCTCATACTCAGGCTGCCCATGGAGGTGTCCTGGCAAATAAGGTGAGGGGCAAGCTCAAGACTGTTGTTCTCCAACTCTGGGTCCACCTGACGCCCGAAGCTGGAATGCCAGAGCCTTGGCAACAATAGTTGCCTTGCCCTAAGCAATTCTCACATTGCTTACTGGGGGATGGGGGGGTGTGCGTCTCACTGTGCACCACTGGCCTATTGACCGCATCTTGGTGCTTTTTTTTCTGTTTCATAAATTGGAGTATAATCTCGAGCCATGAACAACTTTTGGCTAAGCTAAAAATTAGTATCTGCGGTCCTGAGTGTAAATTCAGAAAGCAAATTTTAGTTCAAGCACAGATATATATTTCCAAAATAGAGCCAGGAGATTCTGAATTTCCTCAATGACTCTTGTCTGTAGGGTTTCATATGCAACAACAATGTTCAGCAGCATAAAATACTTCAAAGAAAGAAGGGGGAAGCAGAAAATTGGAAAACAGTCTTTTCTGTTAGAAAGCTTTACTGTATGTGGGGACATCATAAGTTCCTGATCTCCTTGCATAACTTGACAGACTTACTGCATTGTTTATATTTGTACTAATAACCACCTTAAATGTGTGGTCTGCAGGAGAGCATAACTGCTTGCACTGTAGTGCTGTGAGATGGGTACAGTGGTGGCTTGACTTTTCTTGCAGATGGGGATATATGGGGCAGAAAACGTTTGAAATACAGGGTGGCTGAAATTAGTTCAGCCCTGTTTGGTTGTGTTTGGTGTGTTGTTCCCCCCCCCCCCCCCCCCCCCCCCCCCCCAAGAAATTTTGAATATACAATGTGTGTAAGGAAGAGTAGCCCTGTTATCTTGTTGGCATTTTAATCAAAATACCAAAAGCACGTATTTTGTTGAATATATAACTACCTATTATTTGTTGCTTTGGGGTTTGGAGGATATATGCTCGAGTTATCTAAAGGCAAAAGGCGTAAGGTTTTTTATCTTGTGAATGGGAAAAACCTAGCATTGTCACAGTACTTACTCAGTACCTTCCCCCAGTTAATTTTGTACTTAATCTTTTCAGGTATAGGAGAGCTCTTTGATAATGGTTAATATTGCTGATGCAATCTTTAAATAGATGGTATGTGGAACATGTTCACTTTAGGAATTAGTTTTATTGACTTGATTTCAGGTGTATCTGGTTAAAGGCTCTTACTTGCATATTTTTCATGCAGTGTGCAATTTTTGCCCATCCGCAGTGGCATAGAAGTCCTCAACAGTGCCAAGATTTGCATATATACATTTTTTTTCTCCTGATCCTCTCCTAACTCCAAGGAGTGGAAAAGTCAGCTGTCTTACTAATTTGATAGCCTCTGCTCTTATCAGTTCAGCTTTAATTTGCTTGTAGTGTGTGTTTAGCTTCCAGCTGTTGGTTGTTAACGGGAATTTTAAGAACAATTTTTTCCTGCCCTTCCCCCCTCCAGTTTTGTGTCTGTCTTTTCGTGCACTGTAGATGTTTTCAAACCTCTGAAATCACTGCTGCATAATGGTATTATATTCAAACATTATTTCACAGCTTGCCTTGCAGTGATGAAAATGACCTTATGAAGTGCAAGGCAATAGTGGGGGAGGAACAGACTTGCTTTCTTCATGCTGAACCAGGACGCTTGGGTAATGTGTTTGCTTCTGGATTTTGGGTCCCTAGGGATCTTAACCTAAAATCAGAATAACCCCATGTTCTTTTATCAAACAGTACCTCCGATTCATCTATAAAATGTATTCGGGCTAGAGAGGTTAGTCGTTGATAATTGCGTACTGGTGACGGGGTTAGAACAGCATTAAAAGTTGAGGAGTTAGATTGATATCTAGATACCTGCACAAAACATTTGTCATAACAGTATTTCTAAGCCAGAGTCTAGGTAAAATGCTTGATGTTGCCTAGTATTGAGATAAATAAAAGCCAGGTAGGTTTACCTGTGTGAGTTAAAACAAACAACAGTAGACAAACGCACATATTCATTGTAGCAGAGATGCGTGGTTAAAGCTGTCTATTCTGTTCAAGTTGCAAGTGTGTATACTGTACACTATTCTTTGCTATGCTACTGTTTCTGCTCACTGCATCATCTAGGATTTCTACAGATAAACTCGAGAACCCAGTTGGAAGGACTTGAAGCTTGTCGAGCTCTTGCTGTATGCAGTGACTTGTTCCACAGATGGGGAGCTCACAGCAGCATTCATACATGCACCTTCCACACCTAATGTCTGAAGATTTCCAGCTTTCTGGAAAACAGCTGTTTGAATCCTAGCATCTAAAGTGGCTGATGGCCTGATAGATCAACCCAGTTTCAGCTTGGATTTTCTGAAAATCCTGCTTTATTTGCTAACACCATTTTTTAAATTGATTGCTTGTTCCAAGAGCTGAGACGGATTGTAAGTAAAGCGTATTTCTCAATACTCTCATGTGTTTGGGACTTCATTGACTATTCCTTATTAGAGACATGACTAGATAGAAAATAGTGTAGGTAAATCAACTAACAGGAAATTTGTATAGACCCAGGATTGTCTTGCTTAAGACTCAGTACAAGGAGGACAGAACTCGTGCTTGCAGACCTTGCTACTGAGGTACTTCACTCTTCACCTTAAGGTAATAATGCATGGCTTTGTGCGTATCATAAGTTGCTGTGGCTTACCAAATTACCTCACGTCAGCAGAAACAGAGTAGCTGTCTCACCTGTTTCAGGGGAACATGAAGGTGTGCGTTTACCTTTGCCCCAGTGAGGCTTAGCTAACTTGTATTATCTTGTATTTTGCTGAGCTTTGACAGCTATTTGTATATGTCTTATCTAATGCATGGTGACTTGATCTATGTCTGGGCCTTTTTTTTTTTTTTAAATGGTAGCAGGTTCCTTGGGCATGTCAAGGTCAGCTGAGTAAGACTCGAGCAGAGTAACTAGGTTTGAATTACCTGGTGTCTGACTCATGCACATTAGCTGATGAACAGTAGGCAAAGGGGATGTCAAATCAGTATCTGAAGCTTCCGGTCTCTAACGGAAAGAGAGGAAGTGGGGAGTGCACTCTGAAAGGAGGAGGTCTGTAATCTTGAGGTCTCATTAGCTGAGGTCAAACTTACAGTTCACTCAGGCTGGAATTTTGCTGGAATTACGTTCAGCTCTGAGAACAAATACAGTGAATATAAGCTGAAAACCCAGGCTGAATTTTTGGGCTTTCCCACAGAATGTTTCAGCACAGTGGAGCCTGTATTCTAGCACGTAATGACTGCATATGGCTGGTTAAATAGGCCTCTTAAAATGTGTGCTTGCTTCTCTCTCACCTCACAATTGTATAGACTTACAGCAGAACATGATGTAGGAAGGAAGTCCATCTCTGGTGCATCACAAAAATATGGCCTCGTACTTCACTTTTGAGGTCCTACATGAAGCCTGATTAGGTCAAAGAGAACTTTTTTGGAGGCATATGTATAACATGGACTTTCAGCCAGGCTAGAAACAGCTCTAGAGTGGAAGTGTGCTCAGTCAGAATTGGATTTCGTTGGGGATTGTTGTGGTGTTTAGTTGCTGCATTGCATTTATCAATATTGACTGCTACCAAGCAGTAATGTTTTAAGTGCTGTAAACCTTAGCCTATAGGCAGCTTGTGAACTATAGCTTGATATTCAAGCTACCTTTGCAATTGGTGGCTGGCACTGACCTTTGCTAGCTTTGAGCATTCATTTGTATCAGTCGAAAGGTTAGGCATCCTGACTTCTATCTTGCTTCCACAAGATTTGCTTTCAGGCTTTTTTGTTCATTTCAGTGATGCGGGGGTTTTTGTTGGGTTTGGTAATTGTAGCTTAGGATGGACTTGTTTCTAAAGCATAGCAGATTGAGTTGAGGTTGGCATAGGAAACTGCTTGCCCTACAGGATGATAATTCTAGCCCTTATCTCTTGCAAGGTGGCTGAGACAAACCACAAAGCTGAGTCATGCAGCAGCAACCATAAGAAGCAGAAATAGCAAAGATCAGTGCTGCAGCACAGAATGCCACTGGGTCACTTGTTGGTGGTTTTGAAATAGGGGACGGCGATTAAGCATTTGGTGTGCTTTTCAGGACTGCAAAATGGAGTAGGGTACCTCTGCATTCTCTTATTAGTAGGTATGGAGGGTAGGAACAGTTTGAGGAACTGTTTGGGAGTCTGTACCTGTCTCTTGACTGTGGACCCTACCAGCATTACAGATGTTAAAAGCAGAAACTCTGAAACTAGCCACAAGTAAGAGGAAGCTAGTATGATTTCACTGTCCTGCTTGCAATGCATGTGTCCTTTATCAATAGACACCATATTAACGATGATTATGCTAACTTTTTGTCTTCCTTATGTGTTTCCTGTAGGATTAGTAGAATACTGAAGGAAACTAAAGGATGGGACCTTGTGATGTTGATTTAGCCATTGTTTGCACAAGGAAATGGGGGTGGGGGTGGGGAGAGGGGCCTAGAAAATCAACACTGGACTTTATTCCTGAAGACCACCTACCTACCAAATCAGTGTGCTACTATCGTTACTGGGTTTCTGAGAGTAAGAAACCAATGGTGATGCAAGCCTGGGAAGGATTTGAGCTGTAATAAAGCTTACAATGTTATAAAGTTTCTTCATAATACTGCTCTTTTCCTAACTGGTCTCTCTGCCTTCCTTAGCAGTGAAGGAGACTGTCTCTGAGAATGATCTCTATGGGAGACTTTTTATAAACAGAGTTTTCCACATCACTGCAGACAAGATGTTTGAAATCCTTTTCACCAATTCTCACTTCATGCAGAGGTTTCTTAATTCCAGGAGTATAGTAGGTAATACACTCTTTCTGTCTTCTGTCTGTGTTGCAAACTATCCTGAAAACTTCAACCTCTGAAAATGTTAATAGGGCTAAGTTGAATTTTAAGTTTCTCCTTGCTTTAAAAGAATTTTGAAGCTTTAAGCTCCACTATGAGAGAGGATATTTAAAGCTACCCTGTTGTTTCTGTAGAATCAGTCACATTTGGAGTAAAAACCTCATTCAGTGAACCACAAAAGTGCACCTTAATGCCTGAATTTTGGTTAGGCTATTAAGTTGATGCATTCTGTAGGGTATTTCTGATTACACTGTGTCCAGAAACAGTGAAATGTGTACGACTGGTACACAGGCAAAATCATTGAATCCTCTAAGTGATACTCACAGGCTTTAATTTTCTGGATGAGTAAATCTTATTCACTGGATCATAAGAACAGAAAATTAAGTCAAAAAGGTAATATTATTCAGTGGTTGGCTTGGAAGGCAAATTGGCAAAAGGCTTTGATAATGCCTAAGTGATCTATTCAACTTTAAGCAGATGGGAAATGACATATTTTCATTTAATTGCTTACTCTTTTCCCCACCCTCAAGTCTCTTTCAGTAGACTCAGGTTCAGCTACTTAGTGCCTCACCTTTGTTCATCAGTGAACTACAATTTTCCCTTTTCCTGCAAAAACCACAACCCTTTGGAATCAGTTTTCTGTCACGCTCCCCACCGCTGTTTTTAAACTGTTAAGATATGAAAGGGCAGAGATAATGCCTTTTAGGTAATCTGCATGTGAGATTTTGCATAACTTCTCATCTAGATGCTGTATCAACCCCTTGGAATAGAGATTCCAGTGGCAATCAGTTGAGGACTTTGACGTACACTGTAACCATTAACAATCCACTTTGTGGGAAGTTCACAACTGCAACTGAAAAGCAGGTACTGTGTGCTGTGTGTGTCTGGCACCCTTTAAAGCAAGGGAAAGGTCAACTCTATGGTCTGTCAGAGATCTGACCATAAATTAGAGTTCAGTGAGCTGTATGTGGATCTGCAGTTTAAACGTAGCATCTCTAAGGGTAGCATTAGTGAGCAAATGCTGATGAAATCGGAGAGGCTTTCTACCCTTACAGATGGCTGTAAACTTCTCCACAAAGTCTGTGGGAAGTGTTAACATCTCTTATGAATTTGGGGGGGGGGGGGGGGGGGGGGGGGGGGGGGGGGGGGGGGGGGGGGGGGGGGGGGGGGGGGGGGGGTGTGTGTGAAAAGATGCAATGAAATGTTTTCAGTGTCCACTTCTGGGCTCCCCAGTACGAGAGAGAGATGGAAAGAGTCTAGAGAAGGGCCACTAAGATGATTAAGGGACTGGAGCATCTCATATGAGAACACTGAGAGCTGTGACTGTTCAGCCTAGAGAAGAAGGCTCAGGGTGCTCTTATACTGTATGTAAGTATTGAAGGGAGGGTGCAAAGAAGACCATGCCAGGCCTTCACCACCAAAGGCCACACCTTTCAGTGGTGCCTCGTGACAGGACCAGAGGTGATGGGTACAAACTGAAACACAGGTGGTTCCCTCTGAACATCAGGAAACACTTTTTTTATTGTGAAGATGGTGGAGCACTAGAACAGGTTGTCCATAGAGGCTGTGGCATCTCCTTCCTTGGAGATATTGGAAAGCCATCTGGAGGTGGTCCTGGGCAACCAGCTCTAGATGGCCCTCCTTGAGCAAGGTTCTTGGACAACATGACCACCAGAGGTGTCTTCCAGTCTCAACCATTCTGTAATCCTGCTTTGGGAAAGGCCTCACAGGTCAGTTTCAAAGAAGATGTGGTCATGAGTCAGTGGCCACCTTGCATCTAGTACTTGAGGTGGCAGTGGGGAAGTACTGCTGCTGCCTATGTTGACTCTAGTGGGAGGCATCTTCTCTTTCCCTATCCTGTCCATACTTGCTATTCTTAATTGGTTTTTATTGTGGTTGTTCAGGCTTTCTCCCTACTCTAGTTCACTTGGAGTTAGTTGATCTAGCTTAAGGAATTCAGGCAAAAAAGAAAAAGGGGGGGTTTACCATGAATATACCTTCTTATTTTTATTTTCTTTTATGGTAGATCCTGCATAAGCAGAGCCAGAAAGGTCAGTCTTATCAGGTGGATGCTGAGGTACTGACCCACGATGTCCCCTACCATGATTATTTCTACACTGTGAACAGATACTGCATCAGCCGCACATCCAGTCACAAGTGTCGATTACGGTGAGCCTGAGGGGTGCACAGTGGGAGGGGAGAAG
The DNA here is from genome assembly GCA_009819775.1 of Phoenicopterus ruber ruber. Taxonomy (NCBI): domain Eukaryota; kingdom Metazoa; phylum Chordata; class Aves; order Phoenicopteriformes; family Phoenicopteridae; genus Phoenicopterus; species Phoenicopterus ruber. The sequence continues at coordinate 93,469,520 of CM020215.1, read as the reverse complement.
CCAAGGCATGTATGTTATGGGTTGATGAAGTGCGCTTACCAAAAGATCTGCCAGCAGCATAGAGAAGGTCAGCCTCTCTTGAAGCTGAGGATCTCTTCTGAAAAACAATCTTGGTTTATCTCTTGTCATGTGTATGCTGTATTTGGATCTCATTAATTCGGTGAGAAATGAACTCTTATGTTGACTCTATGAGGTACAGAACTCAATTCCAAGACTGAACTGGATTCTGACCAGCCTTGTGTTTTCAAGTGCAGCTGTGTGAGTAGGATAAACTGGAACTACCTGAGATGTTTGATCATAAAGTTTCCCAGATATCCTTGCTAAGGGCCTGCAGAGGAGGATGGTTTCACAGAAGGGTGCAGGGAAAATGGAACGTACCTACCTTTGCAGGGAGGGTACTCAAGCAAATCAGGCTTCATTATTAAACTCTACCTAGATAGAGGAGTCTCAAAAGGCACTTCCCTTTCCTCTCGCATTTGTTGAAAACACCTGAAGTGATCAAGTTCCATGTTCAGTGCATTTGTGTGACTTTCTGACTGTGTAATCCTTAGTAGTTTTTGTGCTGTCTTTAGTAAGACCTTTTATCTCAAACTTCGTCAGTATCCAGGAAAGGTAAGCAAGCCTGGATTTTATTCTGGCTTATCTCAGGCTATAAAAGTGCAAGACTCCTTCTCTACTGGGAGGAGATGGGAAGAAAGGTCCTTGAACAGCTGTTGTGGGTAATTTTTTGAGGGAGTCATTCTTCCTCTTTGAGGACTATATTTGTTTTATCTGAGACACATGGCAACCCTAGGGTAAGAGCAAAAACCTAGGTTTCAATGTGGTGCACAGAGGATGCATGTATAGAACAGAAGGTGCATGGTGATGTTACAGCTGGCTTTATTATAATGCGTTCAAAATGGCTCAAAAACTCTGAAAAATGCTGTTTAGTTAAACTAGAAACACAGTGGGCTTACATTGATTTGGATGATTATTTGAAAACATTGAAAAAAGTGTATTCTAGGACAGTCAGTGTTCTTTACTTAAACAAATGAAAATCACAGGCTATCCTTTGTCCATTATGAAGAGCTTTGGGATTCATCAGTTGTTAGAAGCAGCCCTCCGAAGGATTCTACTCCAATTCATTTCTATTCTGGAAGCATTATGATTAGCTTGACCTGGGGAATGCAAGGCAGGAATGCTGCTTCTCTTCTGTCATGCTCACAGAAAGACAGATTTAATTTCTGTCTACTCAGGGTAGGATCTGAGCGCTTGGTGCATGAGTGGTGATAATGAATTTCACCTGCTGCCGTTGCAGTGCCCATGTAATACATCATGTGTACACATACAGAGTAAAAAGCAGGACTTTATGATCAGGAAGCCTGAAGCCTATCTTAAATGTATGTTAAATGAGAAACACTTCAGAGGAGAGAAATTCTCTGCTAGTCTGAGTCTGAAGGAAACAAGCTTAAAAAATGTTTCCCGTAATTTGGACATTTGAATCTCCTGAATCTTTAGCTAGATATGTTGTCTTTGGTACTGTCTGTCTCTTGCCTTGCTTCAGTGTAAGTGCTGCCAGGTGGAAAGCCAAGGTGGTTCCAGTTAATATCTCAGATTATGAACGTAAGCTAGAGGCCTGCTTCTGATAAGATTTCTGCTATCACTGTGGTACCTAGAGAGCACTCTTTCACTATTGCATTCTGTTTATTAGGGTTTCTGCAGAAGTGAAGTATAAAAAACAGCCCTGGGGACTTGTCAAGTCTGTAATTGAGAAGAATACCTGGGGAGAGAATACAGGAAAACTTCAACCAACTTGGTGAGGCATTTTCTTCTTGGTAAAGTAAGGAGGCTACCTTTCCTATGTATGTTTTCATGTCTGTCGAATTGATTTCTTAGAGAATGGTTTGAAAAGAAGGCAAACACCAAGGAATCTCCAAGTCAGAAGTTCCTGTCTTCAATATATCTGCCAATTCCAGGGTGTAAAACAACCCTGGCAGCATAATGCTAACAAGGAGCTCTTGTATACCTTGTCAGTAATTTGGTTTCTGAAGGAACATGAGGAGCAGCAGGAAAGCCGTAATTTCACTGCATGTGCCTATCTTTAAGTATTTCCTTGATTGTGGGTATGAGAAGAGAAGCAGTGGCACTTGGCAGGCTCCTTGGGCTATGTCTGTTAACAGCCTGGCTGGCCACGGCTGCAGGCTCACAGTCTAACACAATTCCTGGTCTCAGTCTAACAGTGTCTTGAAGTGCTCCCTCCAACTGCTGTCTAACATATCATTAAACAATCCTGCACAGGCTGAATGCACATCGTATCTGAAAAGTGTACTAAGTGCCATCTAGGAAATGGACCGATAGTACAGGTCAAGGTGTAGTTTATGTCAATTACCTGCTTTAAGTTCATTTACTAGAGGATACAATTCCTCATACTGCCACCCTCCATATCTCACAATTTAAGTCTTCAGTGCTAGGCTTTTCAGCTTTCCTTTTGAAAGTTCAGTAACCTTATTTTTCCACTGCAGAATCGATCTCCTAATGGAGGAATATGCAATTAATCAGTCCATAGAAGACTCTGGAAAATTAGTTGCCCTGAGACGAAGACGACGCACTTTACACCGGAGTCTGGCAGAATCGCTTCCCAAACGCTCTTCCCAGCACTCCTCGGTGACATGGGAGGAGACTCTCAGGGCAGCATAATAGGTAGGAATTTTTATAATCAAATGTTTTCCGAAAGGTATGTTCAAGAAAGCTTAACTCTTAAAATAGTGAAAGAGTAACACTTTTGTGTGTGTTACTCTCATTGTCTTCCTCTAATTGGTGCGATAGCAAATGCTTTAGTGTGTTTAAGCTTGCATAAATTAGATTTGGAGTATGCATAGTCACTTTCATGCTGAGTATTTCATGAAATCAAACCTTAATCTCACCTTCTGTTTTTAAAACAAACAAACAATACCCAAAACCTAAAATGCTGCACTGTACCTCCATAGGATTGAAAATTAGATGGGATTAGAAAGAAACTTAACCTGACTTGTGTAAAGTTGCTGAAAATTTTGCTTTATTTCTTCTGCACACCCAAGTCGTGAGTTGATTAAACTTTGGCGCTCACTCTTGTCCCTGTCATCTTGGTTTGGGTTTTTTTTAATGTTAAGGAGTCCATTTCCTGTCTGCTTCTGAAACTTCTGAGTCACCGAAGCATTTCTTGCAGTTCCACTACCCCTAGGCACGACAGACTTGGCCACTAGCGTGTACGATATTAGCTACACCTACAGAGGTGAGGAACACTTGTGCACTAATGTGTACCAGAGAATGGTGGATTTCATGACACAAGCTGACTTGTAAACACTAAAGCAGGAGCAAGTGCCCTTTCCTAAAGGGGGGAGACAACAATGAGTAAGCATTGAGAGAGCGTTTGGATCAACAGCGTGTGTAATGGACTCTTACCTAACTGAGATTACTTCTTGATTACTTAATTTTGCTAGTGCTGCTCCACCTTTTCAGGTGAGTGTGTCTGTCTCGGTATACATGACAGCTTTTGTGTATGCTCCCTGTCCAGGGCAGAAAATATGAATGTAAGAAACTGTTTTAGGAGATCAGGGAAATTAGATTTAAAGATCAGCCTGACCACAGTGGTAGGTGGTTGCTGCTCGGTTGGGAGAGGACGTGCACACCTGCTCTCCCCTCACTAGTGCCCAGCCCCTGTTGTCTGATGACTAGCGGGATGCTCTTTCAAAAGGCTGTCATCAGGCCAATATATAAGCCAAGCTGGTAAGGATGGGACAAGTTAACGGAGAACTTGGTTTGACACTGGTTGTCAGAAAGACTAATGTGGCCAGGAGAGCAAGCAGAAGAGAGCCACTTTGCAGCCTGTCTCTGCTCGTGTGTGACTAGCAGCCTATGTGCTGAATGACTATTAGTAATGGATAGACTGTAGCCTTCTCAGGCAATCTGCATTTAATGTGAGCGTGCACCAGGGCTGTGTTCTCTGCAGCATACTGGGATGGGGGGAGTCCTGCTCCTGATAGAAGAGCCTGACTGTCCAGCTGACTTGTCTGAGATGACTGCAGAAATGCCTTGGTGAATGTTGGAGATGATCTGTTATTTTTTCCATCAGAAGCTGTTGAGCTATTCTGTGTGAAATGCTGGGCACTGGCATGTATCTGCAGGCATCCTTTAGGAATGTTCTTCAGTACTTTTTAACCTCCTTCTCTTCCATGCCCTATAGGAAGGAAAAGAGATGCTGTAAGTGGGACCACCACCATCATTGTAGTATGAGTGTCTTGTAAGTACTCACTTGCATTAAAATGGGCTTGACTCATCTTTATCTGTATTTGCCTGTACCTCACTTGCATGTTAACATTGCATGTAGCATGATAGATCCTAACCGAATTTGAATGTATATATAGGAGGGGAATGGATTGACTTAGGAAGTGACACATGGAATGAAAATGCTAACTGCCGAACTAGTCTGCCTTGCAGGTTTACATATGTCTGATCCTATAAAAACATGTCTAGAATTTACTCATTCCTAGTTTATAAGTTCTAAGAGGAGACAGTGTTGTCATTCCTATAGGTTGCTATTACACAGCTTAAAGCTAACTGCTAAGAATTGTTTGGACAGATCTTTATTTTCAGTATAGCACTGCCCCACACTCTTTTTCTCCCAGGAGGATTCTCTTAGTTGTTTTTAGCCCAGATTTTTGTTTCTGTAGCATTGCAACCGAAATGGTTATAGGATTTGATTTTTGTTCTCTTTTCTCTACAGCTTGCTGCTCTTGTCTTGCTGAATATAACACTGTTTCTCAAACTGTCAAAGATAGAGCATGCAGCTCAATCCCTCTATCACGTCCAGCTTCAGGAAGAAAGCTCTTTGAAGTAAGTTGAATTCATGATCTTTGCTTGCTTTCTTCCTCAGCTTATGTGAGAATCTGATCTAAAGAAGTAGATTTTGAACAATGAAACTTGGTGGTAAGTTTTCAAAAGCTGCTGGGGCTTGCTGTTCTTCTGTGGTCTGTGCTGATATCCAGTGACATGTCTGACTGCATCTTGCAGTAATGAATTTCTCCTTTGACAAGCTGTTTTTTTGGGGGAGTGTTAACCTTAGCTTGCATTTATCACCCTGCTGTGACTCATCTTCTGTGAATATCATAGTGCTGATCACAGAACTGAAGTGTTCACTTCATCCTGTGTGAACCAGCATGATCTCAAATGTAATGTTGAAGATTATGTAGCTTTTAGCTTCCTTCTGTGAGTCTCCTGCTAAATCTCCTCTCCCCCTCAAACTTCCATGTTAGGTGCCTTTTGTATTCAGACACATGGAAGAGGCTCAGATGTTGCTTCCTCTCTTGAATATGGTATCAGCAAATAAGTTAAAAACCATAACCTGATCTTGAGTACGGAAGCGGTGTGGTGACCTCCCATATAGTGATGATCTCGGAACTGATTAGAGGAACTTTCTTCTAAGAAAGATTTTGCCCTCTGAAGTGGAAGAACTTACATTGTAGACATAATGCGAGCACATTTGTTCTTGGTAGCTGTTATCTACGAAGGTCCGAGCTAGTATCTTCAAGGCAACAGGGATTGAAGTTCACTGCAGGCACCTTTTTATGTGCCTTTTGGAAAAGGATGCTTTTAGCAGTGACAGAGCACAGTTGCTTTCAGAAAGGTGTGAAGGTGCTTGTTTCATGTTTCTGATGTAATCTCCATCTCTTTCAGCATATCCCCAGAAATGGTATCAAAAGAGGAGATCCCTCAATATGATAAGGAACAGGTTAAACATGTGAAGGGAGTTTTAAGAGACTCAATTGAAATGCTTGAGCAGGTAGGTCTGCCAGTCTTTCCTGGTGATACTCTTTGTTTCTCAATTCAAGTTTTTTCCCTTCTGCCATCATAGCTTTTGTTTGATTTCTTCTGGTGCTAACTAAAGTTTTCTTGACTCCTTTACTTGTTTTGTCCTAGGCTTGAATTTGGTATAACGGCAATGCTCATGTTTCTGATGTTTTGGTTTTGTTTATTTTTTTTCTTTGGACTAAGATTAAATTTTCATGTCAATTTTCTTAAACCTGTCAAGTACCTTTATTGATGAGATGTGTTGATGCAGTTCTGAATCATGACAAAGCAAACACTAGAGTAATTGAAAACAGATTCCCTTTTCTAAGAAGACTCAAAACATAATGTTAAGTATTTGCCCACCTCATTATAGGGTTTCTTCATTCAGGTTTATCCTGGCTTTTGCTCCCCACTGCTCTTCTAGATATTGGTAAGAGCTTCATTTAGCCTTGGTATCAATGGGCCACCAAATCTCCAGTGAAAAAATAAACAAACTCTACAGACCACCTGTTTCTGAGAGGCTCCATAGCTATGGAGTTCATCTTCCTTCTTCCAGTAACTTAAACTTCCAGGCTCTTACATACTACAACACTATACAAAAAATGAGGTTGTTGAATGCTGTGTCTCTCTCTGATCCTGAAGTCCAGGACTGGTAAAACCCTAGGCTGAATTTCAACTCAGTAAGTGAAGGACGTAAATTCATACTTTGTTTTTGCGTATAACCTATGAATGTGCTGATTTTAAGTTCTTTTATTAAATCTTAAAATGTGACAGAAGAATTATTAGATTAGGAAAGCTGTGGGGGAGTTCACATGTACCTCTATCCATCACCAGTTGCTCTGTGTTCTCCCACGCACTAAAGGAGGGTACAAAGAAGCCATTTTTGGTACTCCTCGTTCAGAGGTGTCTCTGCACACAAAATTGCTATTAATCTATTACCATTTTGATCACAGCTTGAAAAAGCTTGAGTGCTGGAAATTTCACTGTAGAAAAGAATTTCCCGGTTCCATGCCCTTTTCAGTTTCTCTGCTTACTACTGAAAAATTCCTAATTCTGAAGTGTTAAGCTGCCTTTTGAACAAACAGAGTGTAAAAAACAAAAAAAGGTGATAATTTAACCACCTTTTTCATCCCAAATAACACTTTTTTGTCTGGAAGTCATGACACATCTTAGTGCCTGTTACCTTGTGTCTTCTGAGGGTTGTCAATAACCTAAACACATTTGTGCACCAAAATGCACTGAGAAGGCCAGGTATTAAAAAAAAAATTCATGCTTTGCTGTCATGTTCCTTAGAGTATTTGCTATGAATGTAACTGTGACTAAAAACGAGTGGGGAAGCTTATCTCCTCACTATTGTCTGGCGAGGCGTTAAAACTTTAGCATACTGGACTGATAGTAATTATAAACTGTATAGAGTATAGCTGTTAGCAGAGCACAGTAAGGCAACTGTTTATAGAAACAGGGAGGAGGAAATTGCATGAAATCTTTGAAAGAAAGGGAGGGGGGAGACGGTATTTTCCTGATACCACTCAACCATGCAGGAGACTAAGTAATTGGGGGGTATGATGGTTGTATCTTCACAGCTAAAAAGCTCCCTTTCCATGCTCCAAAGAAGCTTTGACACTTGAACAGGACACAGAGCGGCAAGACCGAGAGTTAATACCCACATCAGCTTCCGTCAAGACGTCGGAAGAAAAGATGTGTGTGTGTGAGGACTTGTGGGGTAGGGATTGTAACTGTCACCTTTGGACTCTTTACTATTTGGCTCAAAAGCTGCACAGAATAAAGGTTTCTGGAAGAAGTAAGTTGGGTTCTGCATTCCCGTAGCCTGGCGATCTGCCTCTCCTGCCAGCCCCGTATCCTGGGGAGTCTCGCTTACGAACAGCGCAGAGCTCTCAAATCCCGTGGTGAGTGAGCGAGGGCAGTTGTGCTGCCGGTTAACGGATCTGCAAATTTCAGAGGAGGAGAGAACACCCCTCAGCAGAGAGCTGGGCTTGTCTTTAATGAAATCGCAGCTTTTTATGTCAACTTAAAAAATGACCATCAGCGAAGAGTGTTTTGGAGAAAAAGAACAGGTGGTGGTTTCACAGGCACGGGATCTTTATACACTTTTTTTAGCCACGGGGACCTTGTAAAGCAAGTCACCATCTTTAAGGATGAGTATTTTTAAGATTAATTAACTAAATGGGAAAATGCTGATACCTCTTTGCTGAATCTCTTGCATACGGCGAGCTTTGGCAGACTGCCTTCTGCCATATGTTTCTGGCTCTCCCAGAGAAATTTCAGCCCTCAGTATTTTCCCTCCATCAAGGGCTGCTCTTCAGTTGTTTAGCACCGTGTGCCCACTGATGATGAAACACCTTTTCTTCTGGCTTCGAGCTTTTTCTAAGCAGGTTGAGAGAAAGAAGATGAAAATAAAAATTGAAAGCGAGGGAAACGGCAACATCCCTGTGGGCTCAGACCGTGGTTGTAGGGTGGTGCTGGCTGGCGTGGTGCTCCCGCTGTCTTGCAGGGGTGCAAGTCTGCAGCCCAGGGTAGGTTAGGGGGTGCGTGTGGGGGGCAGAGTCCCGAAATGCAGCTTCCTGGGGCGAAACCCTCCACGGGGCAGGTTTAAACACCCACGGTGGCTGTTGTGCTGGGTGGGAAACTTTCCCCAGCCACACATGTCCAGCCCCGAGGCGCAGCAACGCTGATCACAGCCTTGTTTCGCCCGTCTGAGGAGGGGGCGGCGGGGCCCCCCGGTCCTGCGGCTGCCACCTGTTGCGCTGGCCCTTTAAGCCAGGTGCCAGCGCGTCACGGGCAGCCCCGCCCCTCCCGGGCAGGCATTGGGCCATTCCGCCGTCAGGTGGATGTGCCCGGGCTGGGGGGGGTCCCTCGCCCCCCCCTTTCCCCGCACACCTCCGCGTTCGGGAGACGCTCGGGGCGCGGGCGGCCAATGGCGGCCGGGCTCTGCCGAAGGGGGCGGGGCCGCTGTGGAGGAGGCGGTGGCGGGCGCGAGGCACCTGCGGCTGGGAGGGGGCGGGGCGGGGCGGCTGCCGCGGCGGCGCTGCCGTGCGAGCCGCGTCCCTGGCCCGGCGGCGGCGGCTGCTGAGGGAGGGTCGCGGGGAAGGGTGCGGCGGGGCGGGGCGGGCGGCGATGGAGGAGCCCCTCTGCTGCTGCGAGTACGTGGACCGGAGGGGCGAGAGGAACCACCTGGCGGCGTGCTGCTGCGACTGCGAGGACCTGGACGAGGGCTGCGAGAGGTAACGGCTCCGCGACCCCCGCCCCACCGGGCCCCCGCCTCCCTGGGCGCTGCCCGGCCAGCGGTCCGGCTGCGGGACCCCCTCCCGGCGGCGGCGGCGGCCCACAGGGGCTGTGGGTGTCCGCTCGCCTCGCGGGAAGCCCCGTGGGCAGCCGGTACCCCCCGCAGGGCTGCCGCCCTGAGGGAGGGGAGCTGCGCGCCGCTTCTCGGGAAACTCGACGGGAGAGAGGGAAAGGGGGAGGCCGGCGGGGGCCGCCCGGGGTCGGCGGCCGGGCTGGGTGCCTGGGCAGGCTGCAGGAGCGGGACGAGGCAGGGGAAGGGCCTTGGGTGCGCGGCCGCCCTTGTGCTAGCCGGAGTCCGTGCTGCTTTCCCCCGTAACAGGTGGCTGACGTGCAAATCCCTGCCCCGGGAGCTCTGGAAAGAATCGCCGACACCGTCGCGGACCGGCTGCGGGTGCCTTGGTTCGCAGGGGCCGTGAAGATCAACGTCAGCCTTGTGCCGCCTCTCGTCCTGCTGCCTGTCCTCCTCCACGTTGCCGCTCTGCACTTCCTGCTGGGGCTCGTCATCTTGACATCTCTGCCCGTGGTGGTGCTGTGGTATTACTACCTCACCCACAGGAGGAAGGAACGGACGCTCTTCTTCTTGAGCCTGGGGCTCTTCTCCTTGGGCTACATGTACTATGTGTTTCTCCAGGAGGTGGTTCCCCGAGGCCACGTGGGGTATTCCCAGGTGGTCGCTCTCACGTGTGGGTTAATTCTTATGCTTGCGGCCCTGTCTCAAGCCAAGAAAGACCCTGGCTACCTTCCCATCCCAGCAAGCAGCGAGAAGGCATCGCACCAGGATTTGCCCAACAAGAGTGTTAGAGGGAGCTCCAACGGGCTCCATGGCGTCACCACGTCGGGAGCTGCCGTTGGCCGTGCTGTGAATGGGGAGGCCAAAGGCTATCCCAGGATGTCAGCGGAGGAGCCAGAAGGTGCGAAAAAGGACTGGTGCGCTAAATGCCAGCTGGTCAGACCAGCCCGAGCGGGGCACTGCCGGCTTTGTGGCAGGTGTGTAAGGAGACTGGACCATCACTGTGTCTGGTAGGTTTTGCACTGCTGAGGCTACATATGTTCTGTCTCTCTCTTTCTTTTCTCCTTCTCTTTTTTGTTTTTCTTTCTTTTAACTTAGCTTCTCCTTTTACAATCCCTGTCAAACAGGGTTGGTTTTGTTACGTGCAAGACTTGGTGACGTTCTTTAAAATAGTAAATTTATATTCACTGTTTTAAAGAACAGTATCCCGCCTTACAACAAACAAAAGGGTTTATTGTAAGTGGGATAACACCTGATAGCTGATAACTTCTGTGGAGCACTTCAGAATTGCTTCTGGTTCTCTACTGTTTTTCATCTGGGTTTTTGTTGTTGCTAGTGTGGTGGTTTGGGTTGGGGGTTTTTTTTTTTTGGACTTGGTCTGTGGAGCACTCTCAGTCCTGCAGTTAACTTGCATTAGTGCTCTCCTGGGGCAAGGGGAACCCAAAGCTGCCTGTGTGCATGCAGTACTGAAACCAGGGAGCAGTAGGATATAGATGAGTCTCAGCGAAGGATACTACACTTGCTGAAGGTTTCTGAGGCAAACAGTCCATCACTGTTACCCTACTGTTCTATTGACTTGTGCCTATAAGCTTTTTATAATAAGCTATAAAGCTTTGAATGTGTTTCAAAGTTCTTAGCCTGTGTTGTATAGACACACCTTGGAAATTAGGTTCTCTCACAGCTGGGGGAGGGAGGAGGAAAGAGAAGCCAGTTTCTTTTCTTTTTAAGCAAAGTAATCTCTTCTTTCCTTTTGGAGGATTAACAGCTGTGTAGGGGAGCAGAACCACCAAGCATTCATCCTTGCACTCTCCTCCTTCATGCTCACCTCTGTGTATGGGATTACATTGACCCTGCACACCGTCTGTAGGGGCCGAACTCCGTTCGTGGCATTGTTCTACTGCCCCGGGGCCTATTCTGACTACAGGTGAGACATCTGTCTGGGAGAGAGCCGGGGTGGGAACTCGGTCCTGACCAGGCAGCTTAGCTCCTTACTGTTCCTCGTTCCGTGCTGCAGGCCAGTGGTGTTGGCTGACAAGCCTGACCAAAAAGTGCACTCTCAAAAGCTCTGGAAAGCAGGGATGCATCACCGCTTTTGCCAAGGCGGGGAGCCTGAGACTTGGAGAGAGCTCATCATTTATTTGGAAAAGGTTGTTAGAGGAGCTGGGATTTGAAGTCTTTATTTACTGTGTCCTATATAGATACACCCTTAAACATCTTTGCCCCCAGTTGCCGGTCTGACAGTCTGGAGTCTGTGTGCTGTCTCTCCCTCTCATCCCTCACTGTTTATCTGGTGATTGTCCCTCCGAGTTACCTGCTTAGAACAGACAGCGTTAATATGCCTTGTCTGGCGGGGAGGGTGGTGAGAAGCGTTGGACACGAGTTCAGAGACTGGCGCTACCGCGGATGGGCAGAGTACGCTAGCACAAGTGACTCTACCTTCTTCTGTACTCCATTTCGTGATCTATCGAGTGTGAGCATCATTGTGTCCTTAAATAAGGACCGAGTACCTTTACAACAGTAAAAGTAAAGAGCTAGGTAGTGCGATAGCAACGTGCAAGAGTAGCTCTGGTAGTGCTAAAAGCTCTCATTCAGTAAGCCCTGAAGCTTTAATTTTGAGAAAGCCTTTAAGGATTATCTGATGAAAGCAGCAAAGTGAGATCACTGTGGCAGATGTAGACAGGGATTTGAAAGGATAGTGATTACCAGGGAAAGTCACTCTAAAGCAGCTGCTCCAAAACTAAATGGCTTCCTTCCCATCTTTTTCCCTGCTGCCAGCTCTGCTCTGTCGTTCACCTGTGTGTGGTACTGTGCCATTGTAACAGCTGGCATGGGATACATCCTCCTTATCCAGCTGTTGAACATCAGCTACAACGTGACCGAGAGGGAAGCTCGGCTGGCTCTGCGGGACAACACTGGGCGCAGGCTCCTGGGTGGGTTAGTGATAGACACTGGTCAGTATAACAGGGGGTTCCTATGCAACTGGGGCCATTTCTTGAGCCTGGGGTCTTCTCCTCCACAGCGCTCTGCTGAAGACATCGTGTGACACCCCTCTTTCCGCAGATGACGTTGAATGACTTTCTTTAGCAGGGGAACGGTCCCTTCCACCTAGGACTCCCTCCTCCCACACCCTTCCTTCGCGGTCGGTGTATGGGCTGCCTATCCCGTCACTGACAACATCAGAGGCTTTCCCAGGCAGAATGGTTCTTCACGTGCTGTCAGCCAGCAATAGGATGCAGAAAGCCATATGCACAAACCTGGAGAGAAGGAGCCTGCTGCCTTTTTCCACTGTGGGAAACGTTGTGCAGCTCAGCTCAGCAGGAAGAGCACAAGGTTTTGAAAACTTGAGTTTTTGTTACGCGTGAACCCTGGCATCAAGAGGAACCTGCTGCTGGACTTCAGAGCGTGCACTGGTTCCTGCAAAGGTTAAGGAATCCCTGGCTCGTACCTACGTGGGACTTTTCAGAGATGTCAGGAGGGTGAACTTTTGATACAGGTAACAGATGGACCACTGCAGAAGCCAGGCTCTTTGGCTAAAAGATACTGTCCAAGCAGTCACTGAGCAGCTCCCTCCTCTCTGGTGCATTTGTTTTATTTTTTTTTTCTATCTTCTCTTCCATCCAGCTGTATACATGCTTGTATTAAGTGCCTTTGTGAGCAACATTCCTGTAGGGCTTTGTATATTCCATCCCCACCTGTCCGACTGGGTGAGAGGACACTGTCGTCTTCGATCTCGTCGTTCTTTCTGCAAGCTGGGTCTGTGTTGGTTTGAAGCCTTGGCTCATCTCCCTCAAAGTGTTTCTGCTCTGATTATGGATTGTGACATGAGACAGCAGGTAAATATACCAAGTAAGAAGGAGATGTTTTGAATAACACATAACAGTGGACTTGGGAGGGGAGGGGGGGAAACAAGAGTGGTGTCCGATGTTACTGTAGCTTTGTGGAAACCACCTTTCTCCCTCCCTCTGTGGGAGCAGGGAGTCTGTGGGAGAGGAGACAATTTCTGCTAACAGCATTCTTGGTAGGTAGCATCTTGGTTGGTTGTGTTGCTAATAACGTAGTGATCCTGTCTCCTCTCAACCCAGTCACTGTGGAGCTGCCTGACTAGATGTGTTTTCTTAAGCCAGGAAGCCAAGGAACAGTTCGTTTTCTGCGTGTGCAGGGAGAGGATGTGTTGGAGCTGCCTGTCTTTGGGGTAGATGACCTGCACTGGCAGGTGAATGAATGTGTTAAATGTGCTCTGCAAGATTGCCACGTGTTCCTCATCAGCTTGCAACTGTGTGTTATTGCCTGGACTTGAGCTTCAGCTGAAATCACAAGGTTTTGGTGGCAGTGGTCTCTGGTTTTTGTGGATGGGGGTTTTTTGTTGCTTTTTTGTTTTAAACCCTTTATGTATGTTGTTGGCCCTGCAGTAATACGAAGAGTCTGGCTGGAAAAGGCTGGGATCGTGGCACGAGTTACGGGTTGGGCCTAAGACGCAGAAGCAGAGGGAGGAGCCTTGTCCTGGTGTACGCCCTGTACTGGTGTTTTTGGATGCGTGTGCGGCATGCACAGATCATACCTACCCCGACTCCACTTGCGTGGCAGGCAGCTGGGGCACGTTGGCTGACTGATGCAAATTCACTGTGCGTGGCTGTGCATTCTCTCTGAAGAACGGATGGACAGTGCGTGGTGCCAAAATGTGGCGGGGTTGGGGTTGTCCCTTGAGATCCCCCCCATATTTGGGGTGTGTGCTCTTGATTACATGTCCTGGTTTAAGGTGAAACCATGTCCCTCTTTGCACTGTTTGGTTTCCTCAAGAGGCACTTTCTATAACCAGCAGGTAATTCAGGAGCAGCTGCACTTGGAATGCAGCTGTGCAGAAAGAGTTACTGACTTACTGAGTGTCCCTTATTTCCTCTTACCCCTTTTCAGCCAGTGAGCAATCATTTATAAGGAGGTAAAGGGGACACTCTCTTGCTTCCTGCCTCCAACCAAACACACTAAGAGGTTTCTGACCACTTCCCTGGCCCTAATATGAAGAAAAAGGCACCTAGCTGGGCTGTGCCAACCGTTCCTCTATGACCTTCTGACTGGAGCTTGGAGCCTGACCCTAGGAGTTTAAATTCGCACAGAGGCCTTGCTTCCACATGAGTTGTCTGTAAATGTTGCCATGGCACATATGTGTTTTGTGGCGCCTGCTGAGATGAACTGGAGCTTGGCAACTCTCGAGACAAGGATGCTGTGGGCAAGCAGGGTTGTGATCTTCTCGGATCTCATCCTGCTGGCGCTTGGGAAGATTAAGGCAGAATAACCTCCCGGGCTAAACGGACCCCTGCAGTGGAGGCGGGCAGCCTCTCTGTCCCTGTGAGTTACATGCGCAGAAATCAATCATGTGCCCATGAGCTGAACGAGCTCTGGGAGCATTTATGGGTTTGAGATAAGTGGTTTCTCAGAGTCCTGCTACTCCTGGCTGGGAGAAAGCAGAGCAGAGCAGATCGCAGATCATTTCCCTGGCAGCGCCTGACCCCGTTGTGCTCCCTTTCTCCCACAGGCAGAGACCGGTTACTACTTTGCAGCCTGTCTGTCAGCGTAGCCTTGTCCCTTGTCTCTTAGTCAGCTCTGGCGTGGGAGAGTTCATTTGAACTGGTTACACTGAGGCGCTCTCAGTGGTGTTCTCCCAGGCAGCGTGGACTTTGGAGCGCAGATTAGGAACAAAGGACCTTGGACTAATGTAACCATTCCATACCTTGGTCAAGCCCACTCCAATATAGTGGGCGTAAAGTGCTAAAGTAAATTTTATTTTTGCACTCACTCCAGAGGGAACTGGAACAATTCAGGACACTAAAAGGGTTGCAAGACGGGGGGGGGGGGGGGGGGGGGGGGTTTAGGAGAAGAATGCACTGCTGATTCCCCAGTGAATAGGAAGTTCTCTTGGCTGTAATCTGCATAGCAACAGTGACTTTAAGGACATGGCTTTTGTTTACCATCCTGGCTTCTTCCTGAGAGGATTTACCTTGTGAATGCCTTGGGAGATGGAAGCATAAAGTAACAGGATATCTAAAAGGTATCTAAAAGGGCGGAAGAGTTGCGAGCTTCAGATGCATACTTTGGAGCTCTCCTTTTAATAGCCCTGAGAGCTGGCGAGAAGCCCTTGAAGGGTAATGCTCCCTTTTGCACTTATAGCAAGGGCAGACTGTGATCTCTTGTACGCTGAAGGACAGTTTCTTTTCTGAGTATTTTCTTGCTGAGCTTGTTATTGGCCATGCTGGCAGAAAAATGTTAAAACCTAGGCATAAAGAGTCAGTCCTCAGGCTCACTGTGTTCATAGCTGCCTGGGTGTTGGAGCACCGGGAGCAGTCTGCGTTTGACAGGTGACTTGTGGGTCGTGTGTGTGGCCCCGAGGCAAGGACCAGTGTCTCACCTGTAAAACTGTATGCACATCCCGGGCAGTGCAGAAAACAGTACCCTGCTGGCCCTTGAAAAGTTTTCCCTGTGTAAGAAGAGAGGACTCGGAGCTGGTCAGAAGCAGGGAAGGATTATGGTAATAGCTAGCCTTGATGTTCCTCCACCCAGACTTGGAAATTAGTTTATCCTGCTTTAACCGTGACCTTTTAAGAGGCATTTGTTGTTTCACAAATAGTGTGGACTTCTGCAGACCAGGGCAACTCTTAAGGGGCCAGGGTTCTGATGCTGCTGATGTTGTAGTGTTAAACCCTCCATGTCCAAATGCCAGCACCCTCCTGTTTGGTGACCATACTAAGAACTGTGCACCGTTAGATACCCCCTGTAAATGGTGGCTTGGCGCTCGTTAACTGTGTCGTCTTACATCGTGCTTTTTTGTAGGCAAGTCACAGGTCCCCACATTGACTATTTCTCCATTTAACTTGTCCTCAAATGACGAAAGTCACTGGTGAGCCTGAGCTGGCGCTGCTTGTGACTCCTAATCACATTTCAGCCTTCATGCTATGATGGTGCTTTTTTTTTTTCTTCAAAGTGGGTTGCTTTCAAGTGTCTTTAATGAAACCATTGGCTGTAAAATTTCTTCTGAAGATAAAATGGATACTGCCTCACTGCCTAATGTCTTAATAATGTGCTTGGTTTTTTCCTCCTATATGAATGTATATTACCTCATTAGGGCAGGAAGCGTGTGTGATTATGGATGTGTTCTCCTGTATTGCTTTCAGTGAAGACCTCTACAGTTCCCTAGGATTTTCTTCCACTATCAGGATGTTTGTACAGTGAAAAATCTTTTCTGCGGACAGCTGAGGCTCTTTCTGAAATGCGGGAATTCAGCCTCCCAACCATCTTGTCTTTATGGAACTCCTCTAATGATAATGTGAAGAATGATGGGCTCTGGAAGAACTGTCTACCTTGGAGAGTGGAGTGTTTGGGGTTTTTCTGGTGTGGTTGTGTGGTGTTTTTTTTCCCACCTTAAGCTTTAGGAAGAAACTTTGTGAAACATATTTGCGAGCTTTGTTGAAAGGACTGGGGGGTGTGTGTGTGTGTGTGTGTGTGTGTGTGTTTGTGTCCCTTTTGCATCATATTCAGTGTTTCCAAATGGATGCAATTATGAATCAAAATAAATGACTAGAAATGATCTGTGGAGTGGCCTGTTGATTTATGCCAACACACTCAGCCAGGTCAAATGACCGAAAGCTGCCATCATCTCATGGCTATTTAGCTGTGAGCTGGACTTGGGAATAAGAGAGCAACCGGCTAAGGAGAAGCTAGGAAACAAGTGTTCTTCCAGGTCTGCAAGAGTTGACCTTTGGGTTTGTTGGTGTTGGGGTGAAACAGAAACCTGCTGGCAGTTCTCACCACCCTGGAAACTAGGGATATTCCCCTGCAGTGGGCATTTGAACCAGGATCTTGCATCCCATGAGCAACCCCTCATCAGATACTGAGTGTATCTGATCAGGTTCCTAGCCTTTTTGTCCAGTGTCTTGCTTCCCCTCCTACACCTGTCCACACAATGCATCCAGAACTCCAAAAAGGAATAATCTCTTCCTTTAAACCCTCTTCTAAGCCATGCTTGGAAATGATGTGGATATTCTCTGTGCAGATAGTGGGAAGAGATGTAGCCTTTGATCCTGTTGGTATCTTGGGACATCTGCTGAAAGGCAAGATGGCTTCTAATGAGTAGAATCACAGGTGCCTTTGATTGTTCCCAAAGCTCTGCTTTGATTTGCCTGGGTGGCACTTCTGTTGGCTGTTCTGCTATTTCTCTTTGAAGATTACTTTGCACTTGCTGCCAACAAGGACCTTGCACTAGCAGTGAACCAGGTCTGTAGTCAGGTGAGAGTGGTGTGTGCAGAAGGGTGTCAGACTTTGACACCCCAGCCCCCACCAGCTTCATTAACTCCACTGCCGATGATGGGGACACATGAGACTGTCTCTCCCCAGCTGTTATTTTTTTTTCCCCCTTGTGGCTTGCCATGTTGGCCCTGCACAGCAGGAGCATGTCTGGAGGGGCAGCTCGTGTGCTGGGGAAGGCCAAGGTGTGCTACTGCAGCTGGCATCCGGAACGCCTAGCGGGTCTGCAATGATGTGAGCTGTGGGTCAGACTGCAGTGGTTCATAGACCCTTCCCAGGCTAACTGCTGTCCCACGCTACAGCCTTGTTTGCCTGAGGGGAGCGGAGGAAACTGTTTAATACTTCAGGCGCCGTTTCAAATCCAGTTTGAGCTGGGCTTGGGAGATGTTGAAGAGACTGGTGTACAGATTTACTGAGAAGATATTTCGGTGGTCAAGGGTTTTGGGAAAACATGTAAGAACTCTGAAGGGCAGGTGTCAGCTGGGGCTGGGGTTGGGGAGAAGGGGAGTTTGAAATCACTTCAGGGTTCTGCATTTGCTGTTGTACCAAAATGAAAATCCCCCCCGCCGCACAGGAGAAAGTCTGGCTGTGCAGCCACCCCCCTCTCTTGCTAAGAAAAGCAAGGAGCTGACAGGCAGGAGTGTGCCTGAGCTGCGAGAGTGTGGGCTGATGACCAGCACTAAGGCATTGACATCTGCATTTAGCAAAGTGCTGGAGCAGGAGGGATACTCCGGCACAGCTGCAGGCTGAAGCTGTTTCCTCAGTCTGACAAGCTCTCTTGTGTGCCACCCTCCTGCTGGGAACTGTTTGCTGGAGCTTTAATTTGCAAAACACTAACATCATGCCAGGGATTTTAGAGGTGTCCTGTGCAGTCTCTTAACAGCATCATCAGGCACAGCCTTGTGTCCGCCAAGGAGCTATGAGTTGTTTCAGCCAGGTGTGGATTGAATGGGGAAGTCGAGGGGCTTCTCCATCTCCCCTTTTATTCTGACCAGGTTCAGTATGAATGCACCCGATTCCTGAACATCATCCCTTTCCCTCAGCTGGATCCAGCTGAGGCTTCAGCTCTGTGCTAGCATGGAATTAGCACTAGGCAAAGGCAAAGGGGTGTCAAAGTACAGCTCCTTCTGAATCATCTTTTGGCTTCTTACTGCTTGAACTGTCCAGCAGAAGAGCATCTTAAGAGGAGACTCTCTGTCAAAGCTGCTAAGAATAGAAGAAAACTCCTGAAGGTAAGAGTATTGGAGCCAAAGGCTAGTTTTCAAAAGTAAGTGTTGACTACTTCAAATTCTGGGTGGGGAAAGCTGTGCTCCGTATAAGCAGCATTATTTTCATGGATGGTGAGTGGGAGCTGTGGGCCTTGAGGACAAAATGTGCAAGTGTGGCACTGCTGGGGGAAGAATCTGCACTTGAGTAAACTGGATGCGCCCCTGAGTAGCCAGTGCTTTGGGGCACCTTTCAGTGTGTAAGACACGTGGATTCAACCCCTGTTCAGCCTGTTGCTAGGGTCAAGACCAGGCTGCACGTGGGCTCATCCACTCTACTGCTCCATGCTCCTGCTACTCCCCTTACAGCTGTGGTGTGGCCCATCTCCAGCTGCCTGTAATGCTACCTTCTCTCTAGCTGAGAGCGCCCTTGTGTCCTCGCCTTTCATCCTCTGGCTCACTATCCTTCTTATGCCGTGAATCCAGATGGAGGGTGGGCTGGAGACTTCCCCTGCCGCATTCATTGCCAAACCCTGCTAAGGAAGAAGTCAGCCTAGGAAAAGGCCACCAGTAACCTGGGAGTGCAAGGGCTGGTTCGGAGGTGTTCCAGGAGCTCGTTAGGCATGACCTGAGAGAAGTCATGACCTGGCTGCTATTCGCACCAAGCGGGGCTGCTGGCTGCATGGGGCATTAGTTTGGTAGCTCAGCCCCCAGCTCTGCTCCTCCCTGCCTGTTTGGCTCAGTCCTCTGCAAAAGACACTACCCTTATGCTGTGCCTGTTCTTCCCCACAAGACGAGTTACTCAGCCCTCTCTCAGCTTGTCGCTTCCTCTCACAATCTGCCTTTTAATGCAGCCAGATGGTCTGCACTCGCCCACACTCCACGCAGGCACCTTCAGCTCCCTGCGCTTGGATAATGTGCTCATCTGACCTGCTGGTGGTCAGGTCTGTAATCAGCCTTTGGGAGATGGTAAACGTTCACGTGCTGTAGAGGATGGCTGTGGGAGGCAACCCGGGAGTGACAGTCATCTTCAGACCTGCACCGAGAGTCTGCTCGACAGCCTGGCTTGCGTGGGCAGGGAGGCTCTCTGACCACATCCCTGTGAGCTCTCCGCGTGGACAAAGGCCTGATGCTAAAGCTCTGGAGCCTGCTGCTGCGCCTGGGCACCTGCCCTGTCCTGTTCCACTTCATCTGCGGTGCTTAGCACTGGTCTGGGCCACAGATCCTGGACTTCCGTCTAGTGCCATGCAGTTGGCTTCTGACATGTTGGCACCAACAACTCAGCTGTGCTCGTTTCAGATTTGGGTTTATTGGAAACTTTTGATGCATATACAGGATTTAAAAATTATCCAATCTAATGGATAACAGTACACCGTCTTCTTCCTGGCATTACCCAAGTGCTCCCTGTACTGCCAAATGCTTTTGGAGAGAACTTTGCCTATCTTGTTGTGAGGGGGAAGTGATTCCAGATTCCTGCCTTATGCTATTGCTAAGTAAGACAAGACATACTGTACCTTAACGACATTACCCTATCTGCACTATGCTGCAGGTTAAACAGTGATAAGAAACTTTCATTTTAATCATGTCAGCTTTAGCTTATGTAAAAATACAGTCTGCCTTTTTCTTGGATTTTTGTTTTTTTCCAAGTGCTGGATCAAGTGAAAAGGCCCAGATAGACTTGCACGGTACATCCTTAAATACTACAGTTAAACAGCTTGGAAAATGTTTAAATGAGAAGAAGATATAGAGGCTCATAAACTTGGAATCACTGCTTGCCACCAAAATCAAAGCACTGTGCTTGTGAGCTGACCAGTGCTGCGATCTAGGCAGTCCCTTGAAAAAGAATCCAGGTTTTAGATTGTCCATATGTGACGCTGTGATCTGGACTGTTAGAAAATACGATTTGCATAAATAGCTCTTCCCTCTCCTCCTCCCATCCAAACTTTCCTGGCACAGTTAGCTAGAAACTGTTCTCCGGGTGGCCAGGTTCGCAGTAGTGGTGAGGGGTCAGCTGACAGTCAGGTCTGTTCGCTGTCTAATCAAGCTGTCACCCTACAGAGTACTGGCAACAGAAAAGCACCAGGTTACTTCTTAAGGAAAAATAGGTGCAGTTCAGTTCTGTGCTTCCTGCGATGGAGGAGGATTCGTGTCAGTGCCACAGCTCTGCATGTAGAAATGGTCTTGGCCTGAAACACGCCCTGTGCAGGGCTTTGGTTGCCTAGGCCTCGCTGCCACCAGCCAAGGCACCCCTGTGGAGACTTCACAGGAGGAGGACCTTGTGGGGAATAACCCCCTGAAGTGCAAAGTGAAACCGTCAGGCAAGTTTCCATATACGCTTAGTTTACAAGAGCAGAGGCCCCAGGGAGCTTCCTTTGGCTGTAAGACCCTTTGCACCGGACAGGACTTTCCCTTGGATTTGTTTCAGTCAGTAGGAAGATAGCACTGAACAGAATTAGTCTTTTTGTCCCCTTTCCTAGTCTCCTTTGACTCTCTTCTGTCATGTCTGGAAGTCAGGGAGAATTTCAGCTACTTTCCTGCGTAGCTGGTTTCTCCTTTCCTCTCTCTCTCTTTCCTTTTTCATCAGTAACGGGTACTGCCTCCATGCCTTGAATGCATTCAGCACGAGTCTCCTTAAAGAAATTGGGGACACAAAGAACAAAGTAACAACATGCAGATGTGCACATAACATAACAGATAATTAAAAGGTGACTTCTAGGGGCAAACTCCCCTAAAATACCTGTGGGGTTTTTCCTCTCTGATGCTAGTCAGGGTTGTGACATGTTAAACACCTGTATGCAGACCACTCCATTAATATGTCAATCATCCCAGGGAAAAATAACACATTGCCCTTTTCTATTTCTCTCCCCCAAGAATTTTGCTCATCCCTCTGACAGGTTTCATTAGCTGGTGTTTGCTTAGCACTCTGAAGATGAAACACGTTTCTTGAAGAATAAACGGGGTCTCTGAAAGCAGTTTCTTCAGGAAAAATGCAGGCTTGTTTGGTCCAGAACAACCACATGGGAGCGCAGGTAGCTGAGCTCCAGTTCTTACCTCATTTTAGTCACCCCCCCAAAGGTGCCTTGCCCTCGGTTCCCATATGGGCAATAGGGAGCAACAGTCCTGTCTAAAGAATAGTTTGCTATGTCAAGGTCTGAACTGCCTTTTGCCAGTCAGTGGGGGAAGAGGTAATGAAGAACAACAGGTGATTATGCTCCTAATACGAGGTCATACATAGAATGAATCCAGTCTCTTCCTGGGTCTGAATTTCCCCTGGTTCCTCCAGTTTGCTGGCTTGTTGGGTTAAATTGTGCACTGTTCTGGTCTTATTGACATGGCAAGCTACAACAGGTTTGCTCTACTGCATAAGAGGTGAATTTAATTTAAGGTGCTGCAGATCCTGTTTGGGCGATGCACAGGTGCAGCCTACTCATGACTGCATGCAGCTGACATTCTTTCATGGTGAGGTAGGTAAACATGCTTCTGTTTTCTGCTGAACTTTGACAATAGTTTTTTCCTCCTGTTAAAATGCACAGCTAATGTAGTTATGTGACAATGAGTGCACTGGGTGTGTCCAGCTCCAGTCATGATTGGCAGAACTGTCTGCTGTAGTTCTCACTGCCAAGTCAGGCTGACGGTGGCATAAAGTGAAAGACTCCTTAAGTAGGGTTTCTAGTTGATCAACTTTGGATTTGTGAACTAAATTAGCTACTGTGGACAAAACAATACAGTGTAATTCCTGCACAATCATTTGGCTTGCTATAATTGTACTTAAAGATTTTCCTAAGGCAGGTTTTAGCAGAAGCTGCACGGTCAGATCTGCTAATCAGCTTAGAAAGTTTCAGCTACTTATCCGCTTTCACTGCATTCTCTTTCAGCACACTTAGAAATCGTGTGAAGGGTACCACTAAATTCCCTTTTCCAGAATGCATGGAAAATTCTTACCATAAACCTCTACTGATGCTGTCTGTGCATAGCAGCAGTAAAGAACCCGTTTCACATGTTCTTGGGGAGCAGATAATTGACCTGTCAAAAGTAGTCTCTAAAATAATCTACAGGGTATATTAAACCTAAGTAAAAAGAACTGCTGGCAAGGGAGCGTACTTACTTGTTACTGTGTTCAGCAGCAATCTTCAGCTTCTCCCATAAGGTACTTTTTTCCTCCATGGTCAGATCAAACCAAGCCCAGAAGTAGTTCCTTATGAGGCAGGCTGCATGGAGGGTACTCACTCTCTCCTCCAGACTGGAGAGATAATCCTTGTACTAGGGAAGGAGGACAGAGAAAGAGGCGAGAATGACTTCCTTCTCCCAACCCCTAGCCCAATAAGCAGAAACGGAGCAGTGCTCAGACTGTGGCAGTGAAGGGTAATGGGGGCAGGAGAGGAGGAAAATCGGAAGGGAGAAGGGTGAGACAGTGCAAAGGTGGAGGAGCAGTACGTAGGAGAGTGTCCTGGGTGGAGAATGACAGAGTGGAGAGCTGAAAGAAGGTCTCTGAATAAGGGAATGATGTTGCTGGAATGGGGACAGTGTAGCTCAGCGAAGGTTGGGGGGCAGGTGTGTGAAGTGGCACTGTGGTGAGGGGAAAGCACGGCAGCAGCTAGATTGCTTGGTATCATTTCTCCACTGTGGTGTAGGCAAACCTTTAGCCAGTTCCTGAAGCCCCGTCTCAGCAACGTACGGGAATAGAAGCCCTCAGCCCGAGACACCTTCTCCGTGAGGCTCCCCTGGGTGTCCTGGAGCCAAGTCATCAGGCATTTCCTCTGCAGGCCCAAGCAGTGGTGCCTTTGTGCCACCTGAGTAAAGACAGTAGAGACGGCAGCTAGTTACTCGGACTAGTGACTATATAAACATAAAGCTACAGAAAACTGGTACACTAGAAAATCACCTCAGCTTTTTGGGAACCTCAAAATGCAGGTGTCTGACAGCTGGAATAACTTACAGGACAGGTTCCCACAAAGAGGGGTCAGCATAAAGAACAAGACCAGTCTCTCCATCAGGCCACTCCTGCGTCACTTCTAGAGAATATCCTTTTGAATTAGAACGCTCAGTTTAACCTATCGTGAATGGAGCAGAGGCATGGCCTGTAACAGTTTAGTCCAACCCCATCCATAACACTGACCAGCAGGGTGGATTTACGGAGCAGCTGCTATCCCTCTACTTCTTCCCAGCCAGAGGCCTATGCGCATTTGGTCGAGTACTGTAAGTAGCTGCAGTTCCAGTGACTTAAATGGAAGCTTGCCAACTTAGCCCTGGGCTCTGGCTAAATCTTCAGGATATGGTTGAGCGTTACTAGTCCACCCCTGATAAGACATGCCAATTCAGTCATGTACGGAAATGTTTCATTAGCAATATTTATGTGTCAAGGTCTCAGCAGCTACCACTTGCTATTCTGCACTGAAGAGATGGCCAGGCTAGAACAGATCGCTGGATTATCACCAGTGGTGTCCTACCTCTAGCAGTGGCCAACACTGCACCAGCAGCAACTCCAGAGAGAGGGAAAGCCCTAGTGATAGGCTGGGGTTAACTACTATAACTACAGTGGCTTGGCGGTGTCTAACTGATTAGCTTTGCTGTGGAGCAAGAGAACTCACAGGCTCGTATGATAGAAATTCAATTTTTTTTTTTGGCTGTATCATACTAAACTAACTCCCACTGTGTTATTGGTGTCAAATCATGTGGCAGTTAGTACCAAAGACAAGTGGAGGCTAACAAAAGATGACTTCTCATTAGATTGAAATTCGTTCCTTTCTCTGTCCTTTTGGTTCCTGTTTAATCAGCTATTAATGAGGATGTCACCCTTGTGGGTTTTCGATGACCTTTCATGATTATTCTCAGAGGGGCTGATTTAAAGAACTAATACAGGGCAGGGTGTGCAGGGAGAATTTTTGCTTTTTTCATCTCTACCTGGTTTAAGAGCCTATTAAGGTTTCTGCTAAGTGCTGCATCCATTCTTTCTCCCTTCCTCCCATGGCACCAGTCCTTTCCTTTATCCTCAGCACTTACCACCTGGTTTTCCTTGGCTTGCTCCCTCAGCCTTTTCCATGGCACTATTCCCAGCTTTCTGAGCAGGACCTTCTCATAGTGATCTCTGGCCTTTTTCTGCAGCTGCTGCTCTTTCTCCAGCCTCCTCTGCTTCTCCAGCTCTTTCTACAATACAAAGAGCAGTAGTTTTAGTTCACTCTAGATGAAGAGGATGTTAAGCAATGACAATAGATTGTCATATTGGAGCCGGAGGTCCTGACTTGACAGGAAACAGGGATCTCCATCATCTTTAGCAATGCAGACCAGACGTGACCCCATGTACTAGCAGAAAGCAGAGCAAACTGTCTTGAAAATTGTCATGGAAGATGATGGTATTTCTGAACATTTCCTTGGGCCGTGTATCAGCACGTGGCCTTCCCTCAGCACTGCAGTTTGGTGTTACTGTAGCAGACATACAACCTGTGGCTACCAGCAGTGCTGACATAGCAGGAACTTCCTTTTGATGGGCCTTCATCAATGTGGGGAGGGGTGCTTTGGTGAGCTCGAGGAGGGCAGCTTTCTATGTTTCTAAAACTAGACTGAAAACATGTCCAAAAATGATTCTGACTTTACGCATGGACCCTACCACTTAATCTAGCCTAAATAGTAGGGGAGGGATGGGGGCATTATATAACTGTACAATATTAATTTTGACTGAGACTCAGGAATGAAGGTCAAACGCCCTAAAACGCTCGATCCAAGTAGAACAGTAGTTGTAGGTCAAATTCCTGTAGGATTTCAAATGTGCTATTTGGGTTATTAGGACAGCTCGTTTCCAAGTAACAGCAATGAAGTGGGGCTATTCCTAGGCTAGCTCCAAAGAGAGGATGCTTCTATTCTTCAGGTGAAAAGTTGCCCTTGATATATATATCCTGTCACGCTTGTTTACTTTTAAATCGTGTGTTTGTGACTGGTATCATTGTGTATGCTGGAGGGGGGGATACAAGTGAAGGAGCTGTCTGAAAGTAGGCTGAACACGCTGCCACTGTGGGGGCTTATGTGGCTATACCTCAGCAGTGAACATCCACCAGCTGGGACCTCTAGTCCTGCTGGTGAGACAGAGACAGTATATACTTCATAGAGCGTTTGGTCCACAGCCCTTCCCCTAACGCTGCCAAAAAGGGGGAGGGTGGTGAGTCTGTATAGCAGGTGCTGTGCAATTCTGCTTGACTAATGAAGACCTTCAGTTCACATTACGCTGGCTACTGATTGAGTACTAGTGGTTAATGGCTCTTCTTCCCTATCCCTGCTAACGCGGGGGGGAAACAGGTGAGGTGTTTGGTCACCAGCTTCTGCTGCCTTCTCTCTTCCCGCTGAGCTTCCTTTTCCTCAGCCTCCTTCCTCTGTCGTGCTTCCTCTTCAGCCTTCAGCTGGGCCTTGAAATGGAGAAAATGGAGGAAGGTAAAATTTAATTTGGCACATGTGACCTTTTCAGAGAACACAGACCTCTAAGCTTTCCCAGTATTCCTCTAGTACTGACCAGCACCTGAAACTTCAGAAGGAAGCAGACTTTGTCACACACGAGACATGATCTGTGCTGGACAATGAGCTGTGGAAGGGAGAGGAGGGAGGGACTGTTCTTTCTACTGCCTATATATATCTTTCTAGTACCTATGTGTATCTTTCTACTATCTATATATATCTTTCTTTGCCCTAAGGCATAATATTTGCCCACTCTTCCCCTAAAAAATTTAAACCATACACTAAGTTATTTATTGATAATCTGATTGCTGAAATCAGTTCTGAATCCCTGAGCTCTGCGCTGAAGTTTTACTTCCACATGCAAAGCAGCCTTACAGGTACCCAAACATTTCTTTCCCCAAACACTGAAGATCAAAGAAGTCATTTTGCTTCAGTACTGGTCATACTTGGCACAATATCTTTCTCTGAATGTTTATCTGCACCCCTTGCAAACCCTACTCCACTTTCATTTCACAAAGCTTTTGCTCTTGGTGTATGCATCAAAGGCCTAAAAACCACACCAACCATAACGCATGATTATTATGACTGTGCTTCCCGATCGCTAAGATCGTGGCAACTGCAGCTGAGGAAACCTAACCTGATGCTTGTCTGTCCACTCCGTGGTTAAAGTGTTCTCTAAGGCTCATTTCAGCCTCCCGCGTATGTGAGTGCCTCTCTCTTGCTTGGAGAAGGAAGAAACACTGGTTGTTTTAAGACCCCAGTTCTGAGCTTTCTAATCCTAATGCAACTTACTGTCAATGTTCTCAGTTAACAGCTTAATGCCCTGAAGCTAAGAAGGCTCCTTTGTTGGATGCGTATCACAGAATTTGTATATTAACTATGCAAATATTGTCAGTATCTTCTCTCTTCAGCAGAGATTTGCTAGAAAGATGCAGGATTTTTACTAGGTCAGACTGCACGTCCTTAACCTGCACGTGACCAGACAGGAAAGGCAGGGGAGGGGAAACCCACCGTTACCAGGTCCAATCAAATGGATCTCTGCATGCACTTCCACCCTTCCCATCCTTGGCAAGGACAGTTACAGTCATGAGGTAGGTGTGAAAGGAGGTGGTGGGGCGGTAGTAAGGGAAGCTGCTTCTAGAATTCCAACTGCATCAACGTGAAGCATCTGCCTGTGATATGGCAGGGCTAGGGGCGTCACTGTATGCAAATGCAGCAGTAACTTCTTTTTTTGATGTGTGCTGGACATCCCATCCGCGCTCTCACAAGCTGTAAAACTCTTCTTTTGGAAGAAAGGCCTTTTCTTGGTCCATGGCTTGGGGGTTAAAACAGCATTTCTTATAACTGGAATGGTATGAGAGAGACTTCGTTTCATTTTCCACTTTCCTTACCAGTTTCTCCTCTTCTCTTTTTTGTTTGGCTTCTTCTAGTTTCCTCCACCGTTCTGCCCGCTGAGTTGCTCTCTCCTCCATAGCTACAGAAACAGAAACAAGAGGATATAAGGCTTAGTGGAAATGAGCTACAGGATAATGGCAGAAGTTTGGTGAACAAGGATGACCACTTCTCTCTACTGCCAGGCCCCTGTTGACCTGGCAATGCTAGCACAAAGGGACTTGCTTTCTGCTGCCTCTTACGGCTGGCAGCGTCATGAACAAGCAACCCATAAACATTTATAAGATGACTCAGGACTACCCCAATTAGATTCACTCCATCCTCCTTGGTTGACAGTCACAGCCATGAGGCCCAGTTAAGAAAGGAGTTGTGTCCAGAGGTTTTTATCCCTGGCTTTCCTGGTTGAGTGCTGAGGCTCAGGGCACCTGATTTAGCAGCAATTGCTACGAGGTCTCCAGTAAGCTCCAATTGCTTATTTAAAGAGTGACTTCATGATGGAAAGCATTTCTGCCACAGTGACACACAGATACTCGGTCCCACTAGAGAGAAACTACTCCTTAATGCTTCTTTGGGGAGATAAATTGCGATCTGGTGCTCTTGCTGGCTACCAGCGAAGGCATTACAGTGCTGACGTGACCACGCAGAACATGCATTGGAGTTGAGAATCTGTGTTCACTTCTCCAGAAGTTGCAAAGGAAGCACAGGCTGGAGCAATCAATAACTGGGGGGTATTTAAGTGTTTTGACCACAATAGGCTTCCTCAGGTTCTTTTCTCCTCTCAGCTGTCCCAGGGTTCTCTGCCAAGGGAAAATCATCCAGTGATAACTTATTCACTGAATTTTTCGGGGATCTTCAAACAAAAGCACTTAAGTGCTCTGAAAACACGCTTACTGTCCCTAGGCTGTACAGAGTTCAGGCAAATCAGAGTGAGGGATGGCTTGGATTAGGTAGCATTGGAGCTGAACACAGTCAGTTAATCAAAGGCAACTATTAATGCCCAGCTGTTATGGCCAAAAAGCTCTGGTGATCCCAAAACTGTTAAAACATCACAATGATCATATTCCAGACCACCTTTCATGCAGAGTGTGACCACCTCCCAGTTGATATGGAAGAACATGACCTAGGGATATAACAGAACCTAATCTCAGTTTACTGCATGAAAAGGCTGTGCTGTATGTTTAATAAGTATATGCTGTTCCAGCATGGCCAGAGAAGGGGTCATATCTTACAGAAGGCAGAGATCCGGAGCTCCCTCCCCAGCCTAGCTACTGTTGTCTCACAAAACCTTGGGTAGGCACTTAATTCCCTTTGAAATCTCAATTCCTCTGTCAAAGTTAGACGAAAATGACTGGTCAGTTTGTTACTTGGATGCGCAATGTAGGGAATAAGACTGATAATCGCAAAAAACCCTGTAGAGATTCTCTCTGAGTCTTGTCACACCAGAAACAATCACAAGTGTTAGGAGTAACCGCTACCACAGTGTATGAAGCATGGCCTTAAGGGGCTTGCAGTGGCCCAGGTTTTACAGATGCCTGACCTGGGCATGAAAACAGCTCACCTTCTTACAGCGCTGGTCAGGCTGGGAAAGGGAGTGCTGAGTTTTACTTGCATACTGTCATCAACCAGCAAGGCTGAGGCAAAGAAAGAAGTTTCCAGACAAGCTGTTGAG
The DNA here is from genome assembly GCA_009819775.1 of Phoenicopterus ruber ruber. Taxonomy (NCBI): domain Eukaryota; kingdom Metazoa; phylum Chordata; class Aves; order Phoenicopteriformes; family Phoenicopteridae; genus Phoenicopterus; species Phoenicopterus ruber. The sequence continues at coordinate 93,440,404 of CM020215.1, read as the reverse complement.
AAAAGTGGTCTGGAATAGTCTTTGCTATCTGGAACAATACCTTTCAGTATGGGATGAGCTGAGGTCAGCTGGCTGGAGGGCCTCCTGCCTTGCATCACTGCCCTTGTGTTTTCTGGCCCATGAGAAACAGGTGGACTATGAAAGGGAAGAGTAAAGAAATTCGTCAATGAATGTGGTCAAATGATGTCTCACACCTATGGTTGAGAAACAGGCCTTGTAGTTTCTCTTCTCCATTGTGCTGCATTTTCATTCTGAATCCCTCATACGCCTTTCTTGTGCTTGAAATGGGATTAATGATACATCCTTGCAAAGGAGCCGAGTACCCAGGGCTGCTGCATGTTCTAAAATACTGAAGATGACACTCTCTTTTTTCCTAACTAAATAAATCCCTGCTGCTACTATGCGCGACGCTCTAGTGTTGCTGTTTCTAAGTGGATCCTGTATGGATCACACGGTGTCGAGCCATTGTAAAAAGGGAGAAGGACGGAGAACTGTGGCCAGGCTGATACTACCCTTGAGTCTAAGTCACAGGTGAGAGGAAGAGCAAATAGTGCTAGCATGGCTGAAGCATGCCTGGCAAATTCTGGCTCAACTTGAGTAGGAATGAGACACGCTGACTAACTGAGCCTGCTTTATCGAGGGCATATACCTCAAATGGGTTGTATTCTTGCATCTGGATTGTTTTTCCCTCTTCGGTTTTTCCTCCCTGGTTTGTGAGGCAGAGTTGTTAAGCCGCTGGGTTACAGCTGTGGCTTGCACTGCCTCTTCTTTAGCTCTGCTCAGCCTCTGATTTTCCTGCAGTTCAAGGATCAGCTCTTGCTGTTTCTGAAGCTGCTGCCTCTGCTTCTCAATCAGACGTTGCTGGAAGGCATTACGGTGCTCAAAACGGCTACCATAAGCAGGAGCTGTCTTTGGACCAGGTGCCTGAAACTGCTGAGGGAGAGTGGCTATTTGTTTCCTGTACACAACCTGGTCCTGGGCACTCGGGGCTGCATGTTTTAGGGTATCCTCCCAGGCAAATTTGGGGTTTCTGTAGGAATGAGATGTGTGAGCAGCATCCCAACAAGAGTGGTCTCTGGTCTGGCCAGGTTCTTTCTGTACGAGGCAAGTTTCAGTTGGCTAGGGGAGGAGAAAAAAAAAAAAGAAATGAGGAAAATTTGGCATTGATTAAAACCAAGCACTCTTCTGCCCTTGCTACATAGTGTTTCTTTAATGCAAATCTAGTGAGATGCCTGAGAAGTAGGGTAATCTCAGCTATGCAATCTTCAGATGGAAGAGAAGTCTACAAGGTGCTGCTTCCTCATGCCTCTTCTCCACCTTTGATAAATATTACCATGAAACTGGTGCACAGTGGGGAATGAGGCTGCACCTTTTCTGACACATGGTCTTTCTCTGAAGAGGCATCAGATGTAAGGTCTGCTTTCTGATTCCTAGGTCAAACTCCAAATCCAGTCCCATCCTTCCAGCACAAATTTTACCAGTGCATCAGAAGAAAAATACAGGCCTACTAGGATGATATAAGCACTGTAGGAAATCAGCTTTTGCTGACACTTAAGCAAACAAAAAAGCTTGACCTGTAATATGTGTGCATGAGCTCTCATGCTGGGATCGGGACACCGCTGTGCTACAGGTTTTATAGACAGAAAGGAAGGGCAGGCTCTGACCTGACAAATGACAATTTAAGGAAGCAGCCTCCGATTATCCTCTCCTACTTCCTTGTGATGCACATTATCCTGAAACATCTAGTGACAAGTTTTTTCCCCCCACACTTAAAAGCCAGAGAGCTGCACTGGCATGACAAAATCTCTTGTAATGTAGTCAAGTGTTACCCTATCTCAGTCTAAGCAGGCATCAAAGATGTAACTAATCTCTCAGAAAAAGTGATCAGGGCATGCGACACTCATTGTGACTCACAGTACACGAAGGGTTGTTCTCTGGCAGCATTAGAGATTATTTATTTTCAAAACTCATCCATTGTCCTTCATGTTTGCCTCTGATTTTTAAAGACTTCCCTCCTGAACAGTTGCAGGCAGCTATTTGGGGGTCACCCTGCGAAAGAAGCTTGCCTCTGAGACAGTGTACTCTTTATTTCAGATTGCACAAAAGAAGTACTTTGTAAGAGTACTGAGATGACAATAGACAAAACTACATGGGAAGGATTTACCTTGTCCCGCTGCAAATCTTGACGATGGTTTACTTCTGCTGTTCCAGGCTTGTTAACCTCCAGTGGCCTGTCCAGAACACCCTTCCCCAGTGACACTGTCTCCAGCAGCTGTGCCATCTTTCTCTTCATCTCCTCCCTCTTAATCTGCAGCTCTTGCTTTTCTGTCTCTGCTTGGCTCCAGCGCTGCCATGCCAGAAAGCAGCAGCGCAAAAGCCGTCGCTGGTTATGCTCTGCAGACAGTTGGTTTTTCCTGAATGAGAAAGTACTTATATTATGACAAGAGCAAGGCTTCTGCCCAGACCTGCCTGAAACAGTTGCATCAAGTACAGCAGTCCAGGCCATGGCACGAGGCCCCATAACTTCCCGAGTCTTTTTGTTGCTTAACTCTGAAGGCCCTCCAAAGCTGTACAGAGTTTCTCCAAGGAGGAATGGGAGGGCAAAAAGGATGCCCGTTATTTTGAAGTAAGTTTCCCTAGTTTACATTTTGTAATTTCTTCTGTCATCCTTGGGCTGTAGGATAGGTGCAAAAGAGGTATCCTGTTGCCTTGCCAGATGCATAGGGGGAAGCAGCAGTGCCTCACTACACAGCCTGCCAGACACCTGCAAGAGCTAAATTTTCTCTGGCTGATAGGGAATGCATCCAACAGCTGCCTTAATGAAAGGCACTGGCCAAAACGTTCTCCGCTATACTACTACTGAAATAGCAAATAACTGTATTAATCAGGAATAAATATGGCACCTCATATTCTCTGGGGTCCAGAGCAAGCCAGGGTGAGGCTTCCAGGGAAGATACCTACAGAGAGAGTGAGAGGCAGGCTCGTTGGAAAGTGCTAAAGCTCTTGTTTATCTGTGTCCTTCTTTTCCTCTGTACCACAACGCTGCAGACTGCAGGCAATGTAGCGATTTTCTCAAAGAGCTACTCTTTTCCTCCTGCTGGCTAACTGGCAAGCCCCTTTTGCAGCCCCCGCCCCATCACTGCACTGGCCCAGTACTGCTGCAGTAGAAGGAATTCCCCAGTGTAGGGTCACTACCTGTTTTGATCTTGGAGATGAACTTCCAATTGCTGTGTCTCCTGCTCTACTTTCTGCGCCCAAGTATAGTTTCTCCAGGCTCGCAGGGCCTTCAGTTGGCATTTCCAGTCAGCAAGGGCTCTCGCTTTTCCCATTTTAATTCTGTGCTCCAGAATGACTTTGAGCCAAGCAGAGAAATGTTGTTGCATGCACTGCATGGGAGAGTTTCAGAAAACCAGTGAGTGAGATATAGCCCATCACACAAGTGCTGATCCTCTCCACCCTTCCCCTTACCTGACTTTCCTTTTTGAGATTCTTTTTAGAATCCCCACTTTCCACAATTCCCTTAATGGTAAAAAAAATAACACAGAAAGGGACTAGAAAGATAACATCATGGGGCTTTATGCTTTTGAGTGAAACACACTCAGTTCACCAAGTGTAAAGGAATAAAATGGGTGAGGAACATAGAATTTCTAGAGACAGGAAACACATTTCCAAATCTAGAAAATGTCTAAGATGCTACAGGTAAGAACACTTCTGTGGAGAACAGTTCACAAATATCTCCACGGACCACTTGGTTTTTTTTAACTTAGACAAAAATCAAGTCACTTCCTAGCATGAATTTATGACATGACCTAAGCTCGCTCTTGTTCCAGTAGGAAGCCAAACCTTTCCCCTATTGTGTAATTACACTCGCTGCCTCTGAGAGTGATTTACACTGTACAGAACAGCAATTTGCTATCTAATCTACCCCATAATTCCAGCCCTGTCACTGCAGACACTGTTCATTTTGATACTCCAAGTGGGTCAACTCACAGGACTCACCTGTTCCCCTTTTGTCATAATGCTTTGTTTTAATTGCATTCCTCTCAGTCACTGAAATCTCCAAACGGAGACTTACAAAAAGGACAAAATGTCAATGCATTTAGCTATTTCTTTCCGCTTTAGGAAAATAATCAAAGCGTCACTATTGCTTAGCTCAGCTAACCTGTGGCTTCTCACATTATGCCAGCCCTAAATTGTTCTGTGGTTTCATTCAGGCTTATCTTCATAGCTTAGATGATTGTGCTGGAGAGAGGTTGTGTACTGCTAAACAGTAGCCAAGCTCAAATCCAACAGACGGGCAGATGAAGTGAGCCATGGGGTGAATCACCATAAAAGCTACGGGATTCTTCTATAAAAAAAAAATCTAGATGTAGATAAGTAGACATTAATGATGATGACTGCTCTATTAATTGAAAACATTACATGATGGATGGCATTCATACCTGCACTCAGGAAATTTATTCCCTTTGCTGAGACTGCCCGTATAAAATTACTCAGTACAAAAAGATGGCTCTTTAATTGCAAGTATTTGATACAACTAGGTGTTTAACCCAGAGCTGGCCATGGTATCACAATAATGAGGGTAAAAGAAATAGGTTCCTTCTAGGAATTATTAAAGTCTGCATGTTTGCCTCAAAAGAGCTGTTGCAGTATCACAGAATATCCCACTGCACCCAGTGGGAGAGGATCCTTGAGGAACCCGTTACTGTGGATGTGCTGGCATACTTCAGCTCTTGGAGACCCAGCTCAAAATTCATCCCAGGCCTCAGCACTTCTCTCCTCTTTCCTCTCCCTGGTGCTGCACCAGGGTCTGCAAGGCAATCTTTAAAATATCTTCCCATACACAAAATAAGGGCTTCTCAGGCCCTTTTGTGCCACTTCCTCCCTTAAGAGAAAACCAATCTTGCTCTGCGGCCTCCTCTGTACATCTGCCTATTTCTCAATTGCAGAAGCCGTTATGTTTGCAACTGTCCCAAGAATGACATTTTTTCCACAGTTCTAAGTGAAACCTTCCACTGAGTACGCTTGAGGCACACACACACCGGGGATGGAGGCTCAGGATTTCTTGCTCCTAGTCTTACAAGATACTTTTTGCCCTGCTCTTCTACTTTCCTGGTATCAGGAGGAGGGCTTGGAAGTTAAAAATTCTGATAACCAGGACTTTTTACTTCAGTTTTGCAAACGGTAGCTGAGGGCAGGTAGTTCAGAGTCTCAGATAAAGAAGGGCGATGCTCACTCTCTGCTTATTAGTGTGAATCCTGCGCAGCAGCTCCTGAGCTTTTCTCTGTTTCTCCTCTCCTTGCTCTTCTTTCTTCAGGACCAGGGGTGGTGATGCAGTCATAGATATCTCCTGCACGGACAGCTTCTGACTTTTTTCTTGTCTCTTCCCTTCCCTGGAAAGTGAACAAACATACAGATCTAATACAACGAGGAAAGTACTGTAGCACAGATTTCACTCTCTTTTTGGCCAATCCTAAGAGAATCACCTCTACAGCTTAGAAAGTTGCTGATTATTTAACTCAGCCTTCTTAGAAAACAGCCTCTGTCATGGTTTGGGGTCCCAGAGATTAAACAGTCTGGAGCATTTCCAAAATATAGCAGGCAGAAGAAAATAGTAAGATTTCAGTAAAGCACTTGCATGAGAAGATTTAGGATCTCAGGGCTGCCTAAGTAAGTAAATGGCATCCCTACAAGTCACATCTCTGTGACAATCCAAGCTCAGCAGAAGCAAGAATTATGTCTCTGCAGAATTCTCAGCCAAGAATGCTCTTTATTCTCTCATAGCAGAGGAAGTATCATAAGTGCTAGACTTTCAACATAGACTATTCTAGGCAGGCTAGCAATTTTTTTTTTTTTTTTTTTTTTTTTGTACTGGCTTTCATGCTGCATTAGACGCTAACAAGGCTGGATGTGGCCACAGAGTTGATCAAGGGAATGCATGGTGGTGCAAACATACTCCTACTTTGTGATTCAGCATACTAAACTCTGCCACTGAGGTCGGTAACAAAGGAATAAAAAGTTTTGGGAGAGTTCAGAAACAGAGGAATAGCAGATGTTCCTTTGGGACCACTACTCCTCTTACATTTAGCAAAAGGAGCTGATAAGTGTTCTTCATATGGTTCTTTCCATGCCCTCCTCTCCCTCTTACATTCTCCATGCTTCTGCCATGGTGTGCCTCTTCTCAGCCATTTCCTTTCGCAGCTTCACCATTTCCCTCTGGATCTCTTCCTCCTCCTTCTTGGCCTTCAGGGCCTTCCTTCTGTCCTCCTCCTGTACTTGGAGCCTGGCCTCAGACAGAACTGATTTTTTCAGGGACTTCTCTTGTCTCTGAAGTTCTAATGCCTTCTGACGCCTCATTCGGTTTTCTTTCACCTGGGAAGGAGGAAATCAGCAAAAGTCAAAGCAGGTGCCAAAGGCTGAAGAATTTGAGGTTCATTGTACACTGACAGGGTAGGTCACAATCCACCTTCCACATAAAGCAAGCAACCCTATCCGTAGCTGGCACTGACTGGACTGGTTCTGCTCTCAGACCAGCAAAAAACTCCATTCAAGAGAGTGGGGTTAAACCAGTATTACTTGGTGGGAGCAGACTCAGAACTGACTGCCATGGTGGCTTTTCCTGTCAGTCGTCGGAAAGGGGGAAAACCTGAACAGATGTAGTGAAACTTGGCTGTGCAAGCTACTGTGAATGGCTAACATACACACGGAAACACAGTCACATTTCAGCTGAACTGTGGAAGAGTATCCTCAGGTATTTGCCTCCAAGTCAGAGATTATTGCAGGCTGGGAGAGAATACTGGGGAAGTATCACTGAGCATTTACTCTAATCCTATAATCCTCCATCTTATTCCTTTTTACTGTGCTGCCTTGCCTGCTCACCTGCTTGTGTCTGAGCTCCATGATTATTCGTGGATCTGCAAGTTTTTGTTCTTCCTTGATGTCGTCAAGTCTAAGGTCTTCCACTGTCCCACAGTTCACAACTTCACTCTGCAAAACATGCTGTAGGTATTCTTGGACAGAAGAACTTTCCAATTCATGTTCCAGATAGCTGCACAAGTCTGAAATGAGGAATTCAGATTATCTCAGGCTAGTCTGAAATGAATAAACCTCTCTGTCTCAGATCACAAAGCCTAATGTAATTAAAGGGATCACTTTCCCAGACCGTAAATGCATTTCTGATGAAAGCGGACACACTGACTGCGCTCCATTTATCCCCAAAGAGTCCTAATCAGTATCCCATTGAACACGCTACAGCAGTAACAACATTTCATCCATTTTTTACTGCCTTGCCTCTGAGCATCTCAAACAGCTGTATAAATTTGACAGGCCTCAGAAATACCCATACACAAAAGAAATAAAGTTTCTCTTTTGCAAAGGGAGACATCGAATGTTTATGGGGTGCATTTGTGCAGCCCTACAGCAAGCTGCTGTGAGAGCTGGGGGAGAAAAATCATCATCTCTAATCTTGTTTTTACTGAGCCCACTATCCTGGCCTCAAAGCAACTTTTACCTCTCAGTCTGACAAGCCATAAGGCCTGGCTCCCTTCCCCAGCACATCCTCAGAAAGGAAGCCAGGAACTGCTTTGTTGTGCTCTCACCATCAAACCGCTCATACTTCAGAGGGGCTGCAGAAGGCTCTTCTGGGAGGACAGAGTCAACTTTCTCTTCTCCATCGTTCATCAGCTCCAGTTGCAGTTTGGACTTCATCCAGTTACTGAGCAGCTCTTGGGCTATCATGAGGAAAGAGACTGATGACTTCACTTGCTTAAAAAACATACGGGTAAGTGTAAACTAGCAAGACTCTGTCTCTGGGATAGTTATATCACCTGCTGGGAAGGCTTTCTAAAATGACTGAAAGCTGATCTGCAACAGAAAATGGAATAAGGGTAATAGTTCTGTTCTCATCTTCTTCATCTGTAAAAGAACAGGAAGAGAAGGTGGCAAACTTTTTCCCTGCCACATGTGTCACAAATGAATTCTTCTCCACCTCATTTATCCTACAAGATTCTGTGGACGTTTAGATCACTCGTGTGATTATTACAACATTTATCAAGGAGATGGAATTCACATGAGGTAGTTCATAACTCCAATAGCTTCCATATGTTTTACCACTGCACTTGCAGACACTTAGATATTTTCCACATGTACAGCCAAGGTTGTCGTATTTTAAATACAAAAAGAACCACTGCTTGGACAAATGTTTGCTTCACGTGTGCAGGTTAACCTTTGCAAGTACCACAGCTCCAGGAACAACTGGTGAGTCTAGATTACAAATCTGTCAGGTGGCAAGCTTTACCAGGGACTACCTGTACTCAGAATGAAGATTGCAACTACAGGAACGCACCCATGATGGATTTGGTACTCCTCAGTGAGCTCAAATGCCTAATGAACAACTGGGTATGAAGTCCTTCTGTGGAATTTATTTGCATCTCCACTCTTCTGTGGAAAAACGCAAAAATTCCTTTTTCAGAGCTCCTACTCAAAAGCAAGGACAGCTAAGGTGGCTGCTGCCTCAACAAACCACCTGGCCTTGCTGCATGGGTGGCCAAAGCTGTTCCTGAAGCAGAACACAGGGTTGTAAACTGCAAGGCATCAGGAGCAGCCCCACGAGAAGCTGAGCTATCCTGAGCCATCTGTGCAGCGAGGATGGGCAAAGAGCAGGGATCTCAGCAGCCACTGTAGTGCAAGTCATCCCCTGTAAAGGCACACAGTCAACAGACAGGAGGAACCAGCTGCTCCAAATCTCTACTTCTAACACAAAATGAAGATGCTCCCATTGAGTCCTGGTATTTCTAAGGCAATAAAACCTTTTTAAAACTTCCTTAAAAAGGAGTGGGTTTTTTGCAGAAAACACAAATCTAATTTTTATTGTTCTTCAAGTCACTTTTGTTCTCTTTCATAATCTCTCAGGCCAGCTCAGGAACAAGGAAATATATCTGATAACAGAAAGAAGAGGGAAAAACAGCTTATCACTTGAAGAAGGGTCACTTTTTTGACTGGGAAATGTGAGCTCCTTGTAATTGGAGTAGAAGAGTTCTGGCACTTCTCTTATCGATACCTTTCTTTGCAAAGTGGACTATGTGTAGTTAATACCATTAAGTATTCTAATAATGGATTCCAGATAAAAGGCTTTCAGTTGAGCTAGGAACAATGCTGAGGGATTGGTAGCTATAAAAAGGAAAACCCTAGCAGAGAAGGGCAAACAAAAATAATAAGGAAACATGAGGAAAGCAAGCAACTTTTCCAATTGCAAAGACAGCTCCTTTTGAGCCATTGTGCTCTATAATGCACTCAGACAGTGCACTGTAAGCAGATAGGTGTAGTCCGTGCTATTAGTTGAACCCTTGATGATTACAAGTGAAAAAGCTGACTTCCTGTATCAAAGTGGATGCTCTTGAGACGTGTCTTCATTCCATTCTGTAAGGCTCACTTTTGAGTCTTAAAAGAATGGTCAACTCAGTTTTTAAAATCCTGTCTCCTATCAGCTTTTTACACTGCAGATGTACTTCTAGCACTGACAGAGGGAGATAATTTCCCTCTTTTTTTTTTTGAATGGACCACAGTTTTATTTATTTTCAAATTTCAATAAGCACTTGTGGCTGCAGGCATTACAAAGGGAATATTTAGTTAGCTCATTAGTGAGGAAAATTTTGCATGGGAAACAAAGCAAAACCACACAATTATTTGTGGCTGTGAAAGTTACACAGAGCAACTCCATTTTCACATCTGGCCTGCTATCAAAAATATGTCAGGTAATTTCATCCAGTTTTCTATAGCCCATTAACTTGTATTTGACCATACAGTGTGTCTTCAAGAGCAGTATTCATCCTCGTCTTGACCTGAAATCTCCAGGAGATAGAGAGTTTATCCTTCTCTTAGGTATGCTAATTAAGGTCTACCTTGAACTCCAGCGATTGATTCTTCTTATGCCTTTCTCCTTTAGAAAAAAGACACCTTACAATGAACTGTTTCTTATGGTCTCAAGCTTTGCAGGAGTCTGTTCAGACCAGAACCACAATGCTGGATCAAGAACAGTTCATTTTAGGCAGCTTGTGGCAAGCAGTACTTCAGCTCACCTTCCTCACAGGCCTCATCGTGATCTTGCAGCTGTTCCACGGTTTCCAAACTTGTCACAGGATCGCAAGGCCCCTGTGGATACCTTGACCTTGAAAAAGCTTCAGAGACAGCATACTCAGAGGCTTGGTCCACTCTCTTTAAATTAAAGAAAGGAAAACATTTCTAAGGATTGCTGGATATTAATTTTTAAACTTCCTATATCCAAGTTTCTCCTCCAGAGAGAGCAAACATCAGTGGGAATGTAACACAAGACAGCATGGCTGTTACAAGAAATAGATTTCTTTTGAAACATGTTTCTCTGACTGCTCAATTGACTGGAGAAATTGGACTTAGAAATCATTAAGTAATAGGCATTCACCTGGCAATTAGTGCCAATCACAGTGATTGGAGAACACACAGGGAGAACGCAAACACCCAGCCCCTGGGGGCTGGATAGAGACTTGCTGAGCTAGTCCCCAGCAACCACCAACTATGAAATTTGGTATCAGCATTTTGTCGTAACCAGGCTAGCCACTATGTAAATAGCCTGAGTGATTTTCTGTCCCATATTCATCTCTTTGAGGTGTCACTGTTTTCACATGTAGCACCTGTATCCCAGACAGCCCACATTTCTGCAGAACTTCTTCCCTTTGTGCTATGGCAACCAGAGCAAGCTGCTGCCAGAGGCCTAGGAGGCTGCATGAGGAGGCAGATGCACACTCCTACCTGCCATAAGAAGCAGTCTGAGGGTGGGAGCATGGGGGTACCCAAGGAAGCAAAACAAAGGGAAGTTCACCTTAGAATTCATTTTCCTTGATCTCAGGTGGTTGTAGATGCAGGAGATGATAGCACTTTGGGGTAAATCTCTTGTATTACTTGCCCATACATACAACCCGCAGTACTGCTCAACAGCAAGTTTTGTGTGTGACCCATGAGTTTTATGTGTAGCAACAAGGGACCTTACTCTTGAGTGAGTTACTGTGCAAGTTACTTCACCTTGATCCAGTGTTCCAAGTTATCAGAGTCAAACCTTGGCTGGAAAGAAGATAAAAAAACAGCGTTGCAACCACCTGCCTCTTTTCTTGAACCAGAGGTTAACGCTGCCAAGTTTAGCGCCATTCACTCGAGCGCAGCACAGACTTCCCACCCGCTGGCAAATCAAACGGCCGTCGCTGCAGCCCTCCCACAGGCCCGGGAAACCTTTTCTGAACCTGACCTTGCTCTTAAAAGCGGTCGGGACCCCACAGGGCCGTCCCGCGTGTGCGCAGCCCCGCAGCACTCCCACCCAGACCCAGCCGTCCCTCCCCGCCGCCATTTAAGCCGTTGGGGGCGTGGCGGCCGCGCGCGCGGTCCCTCAGCCGAGAGGGAGCGCCCTGATTGGACAGCGCCCTGATTGGACAGCGCCCCCTAGCGCTCTCCGCTCCGTCCGTCCCCCCCCCCCCCCCCCCCCCCCGCGGCCCGTCAGGCCCCGTTACCTTCGGTCCGGCCCCGGGGGTGAGGCGCCGCCAGCGGTACAGCTGGGGCCTGTGCCCCGGGAAGGCCACGGACACGCCGGGCACCCCCGCGAGCCGCCCGCCCCTCTCAACGGGGCACGCGGCGCACCGCGCCGGGAGCGGCTTCGCCATGGCAACACCGCCTCCCCTCGGCGGGGGGCGGAAGGGCGGTGCCTCCCCGCCGGCGCGCGCTGATGATGCCGCGTGAGGTGATTGGGGCGGGTACGGGAAGCGGGGAGGCTCGCGCCCCCCTCTCGCCTCCCCCACCCAGTCCACGCGGGTAACGGCGCTCCGGGGCCGACAATGAAGGTGAAGCTGTGCGGAGCGGGCGGCGGGCGGCTGGGGACGCTGGCGGGCCTGGGCAGGAGCGGGGCCGCCGCCCTGGCGCTGCCGGGCTGCCTGCTCTACACGCGGACCGGCTCGGCGCCGCACCTCACGCGCGACACCCTGCAGGCGGTCGGCGGCGTCCCCGCCGTGGCCCAGCTCACCCTGCCCACCCTGTGAGTACCGCGGCCGGGGGCGGGGGGCGCTCTGCGGGGCGCAGCGAGCTGGGGGCAGGCGGGCTTCTCGCTTCCCCGAGCGCAAGGCAAAATGTCGAAGTCGGTTGCCCCGTGGTTGCTTCCCCGTCGGCGGGAGGTGCAGTGACTTAGTAGGAAGCAGGTGGAGGTAAGGGACCTAGAGGGCTGCATAATCTTCGAGGGTGTTTTGGCCAAACCCCTCTTAGCGACTTCACAGTCATCTTCCCAGAAGAATGACCAGCTTTAGAAGCAACCAGCTCTCAGAAGTAGTTAGTTAAGTGGCAACTGAAAGGAAAGATTAACATCGTAAAGCTTGTTAGAAGCTCTCCCCTCCCTAGCTTGTGCGGTTGTTGAGTGATGCACGTTAGTAATGCTACCCAGAAAGTCACAGTGTGACTTCATGCTCTCCATCAAGTCAGTGGTCACTGGCCAGTGTGAGTAAAAGCTCTGGCTTTTTGCTACAGAATTATGAGTGCCCCCGTTCGTAAGCTGTGATTCTTGAGCTCTGTGTCTCTGTCATTTAGTTCTGTCTGTCCCTGCTTTGCTGCCTGGTGGCTAGATGGCAACTATCAGTGCCTAAATCAATCCAAGTTCACACAACACATAAGTATGGAAACAGGAGCCTTAATTATGGAACCACTGATCTTTCTTAAGTTGTTTGCTTAGTTAATGTGTTTCTGTATCTGGATGCAGGGCAGAACTTCATGAGGTCCTGGAAGAATATAAAGAAGGAGCTGCAAAATTTATAGGTAAAGTGTGTGTGTTTGCTTGTATGTCTGGAGAGATAACGCAGATGGATCCCACTGGTGCATTTTTAGGCAGTACAGTAGTCAGAAAGATGTAGGCATAGGCTTTCCACATTTAGGCATTTTCTCACTCGAAGTGGCACTAAGGAGGACTTGAAATAGTATGTTCACAGTAATATGGCCAGAAATCCTTGAAACGGGCTACAAAAATATGTGGTTTTGCTTTATTTCTCTTTTTCTGCACCCAGCCTTCTCCTTGGGGGCTTCAGCACTGGCTGGGATGGGCTTAACCCAAAAGTTGAGACTAGAACTGGAAGAGATTTTACTGTAGCCCCTAGTCACTGCTGCAAATGGACCTTGCCAAATGCAATTTCTGTCATCTTTTAATGAGGAGAATTAGGAATTTTCATTAAAATGGCCTTCCCCATACAGCTGTCCAAATACATTTCCTGACAGTATCTTTCTGCTCAAGCTGGCTTTTTTGATTCTCATAAAGCAGTTGGTTTCATCTGAAGATTTCCAACAGGAAATCTTCATCCAATATGAAGAATAAACAGGTAAAGCACCCCACATCAAGTCAAGCTCAGATGGTGGACGCTTCTGCCTCTGAGCTGTTCCTGTTGTGAGAGGATGTTAGGAGAAGGACCCATGTTGGATTTGTGGGAGTTTTGAGGAGCTAAAGCAGCAGGTGGAGAAGCTCATTTTTTCCCTGTTCTTTATTCCTGTCAGATTAGCAGTCAGACTGTACTTGCTCCCTGTATTCTCCTTCTATTTTTCCATGTTAAATCATCAGTTTTAGGAATACACTCAACTTACAGATAGTCAAATGCAAAACAGTCAATGTTGCCATAGCCCTCAGCTACTGCATCAAGCTTTTGTGATCTTCATCAGTCCCTGTACTCCATTCTTGGAGCAGTTTATGAATGAAATCTTTATCTTAGCACCTTAGTGATAAGAATGAGTAAAGTTCCCATGTTTGTGACTGTCCTGAGTTTTTCCTCTGCTTGTTGTAACAGATCAGTAGAGGCCTGACCGCATGCAGTATGCAACCAGGATCGCTGTTGTTGGGCATATGTGGCGAAGGAACCTGAGTGTGCAGTGAATGCAGAGTTAGCATCTTGTGTGAATATCTGTTATCGTAGCCTGTATTTGTATCTGGGGAGGTAGCTCACGGAACTGGAGAGCTGTCAGCCAAGTCAACAAGCTGCTTCTGTGAGTCACTTTGTCTGCATATTTCAGGCTACACTGAGTATAGGGTAAATCCTGTTGAAGTGATGGTGTGTCTGTTTAATTTCTGTAATGTACAGACAGTTCTTTATATATGGAATCTAGCGAACTTTGCAAGAAAAAAACCTTTTGAACTGGTAATACTTTTATCAAAACTGAGGTATTTTTATGAATATTTTGTATCTGACAGTTGCACATATATTATTCATGTATACGATAATGTAAATTATTATAATTTTAAAAAACGTTTTTGCATTTTTGTCCTATATACTGAGACCGAGCTCTTTTTTAAAAAGCACATCAAGATTTTGGACATGCATTTAATTACATAAGCAAAGTTATGGCTTGAATTTCCAAAGGAAGTTTGCACCCAACTTTCAATAAACTTCAGCTGCCTTGGGACAACTTATTCCTTCAAGAAAAATTGAAAATCCCTTTTATCTGAAACTTCTTGAAGGCTTCACCAATTTCACTGACTAGCTGTGAAGAGAAAACTGTATGTCATTGAGACACGCTATCTAGCTTTCTGTGTGACATTTTAAACCTCCAATCTGACAGGGTTGATAAATTTCTCATTTTCTGTAGCTGATCTGATCTCTCACTATACATTGTCCTTCCTTAAAAATTCTAGGCTTGAGTCTGTTACTCAGTTTAGATTGTGTCAAATGGCAGATGGCTCCAGTGTATCAGTTGAGTGGTCAAGTGAGTCAGCTGTTGGGTCTGGCAAATTTTAGTAGCAGGAGTATTAATCAAAAAGAAACATAAATAAATCTCAAAGGAGCTGTGTAGGTTGCAGAACCAAAGGGTATTATTTGATGGTTTGTCCCGATGCTGCGCTCTCCTCCTTGCAGCTAGTAAAGCTGGGGAAAAAGTCTGTTGCCTTTGGTGCTGAGAGATCAAATGAACAACGTTTGTGGGTTTTTTTTGTCAGAACGGATGTAGTCGTGTGTGGGAGAATACCCTGTTCCCTTTTGCATATTTACAAACCACTTATTTGCATAGGCTTTGTTTTGGTTCATGAAACTCTACTCTGTGTCTGTCGCTCTGTTCCCAGGTATGCCAGATGCGGTGCTGTACTGCTCCCTTCATGACCCAGTCACTCCCTGTCCATCTGGCTACAACACCAACAAGGTACAGTAACTGCAAAGACTTGCAAGAATCCACTTAAAGTTCCCAAAAGAAAGCTGCCAGTCCTCCCCTCATCTGTGTGGGTGTGCTTAGACAGCCACAAGATGTTTTTTATGCTTTATAGAAAAATAAATCTTTGCACAGAGAGGAATGTCATTTACATGCTCATACCTCCAACCAAATAAAGCTGGACATTTTCTTACTTGGCAGTGCATTCCCTGAACAGTTCCTGAACAGTTAAGTGGCAATTCAAATAGGAAGGAGAGCTCTGGACTCTCATGCTGTTGTGGTTAATATGGTCATGAAAGAAAATAGATGTGTTTTAGCTTATATGCTGTACAAGCTCATGGTGATGCCACTGATAAGCAATAAACTGGAAACCCTATGTGTGTGTTTACAGTCTGCTACAGGCCCTCAAAGGGGAAGAAATTAGTATTTCCACAGGAAGGTGGCTCAGCGATCCAGGAGTGCATAGTCTTGCAGATGCTGGCCCGTTCCATCCCACAGGCACGCCCGTTCCCCGTGCAATCCGCACGCTACCTGCTGCCTGCCACAGCTTTGGCCTGGAGGGGCCACTCCTGGCACCTGCTCAGATATGGTCAGTCCCAAGGCCTGTTTGGGTACGATCACATTTGGTGAAAGGTCACTGAAGGACAGAGTGCCAGAGTGCTTTTCTGTAGTGTATATTCTTTGCTGTGGGAACCAGGCTGAGTCCTGTCTTTCTGCAGGGAAGGAATTAGCTGAAACTTGTCTCACTGTTGTGCAGCTATGAGGCGATAGCAGCGATCTAAGCCTGAGTGTGGCAGGCTTGATTTGGCTTTTTTTTTTTTAATTTTTTTGAAGCTGGTGAAGATTTTTGTCACCTTGTTGCAAAGCCTTCTGCAGCTGGATCTGTGCTGACAAATACTTGTGAAAGCTTTGAAAGCAATGGGACAGAAAGCTCTGTATTCTGTGCCAGAAAGCCTGGCACAGGCTGGATTTACATAATCGTGGTGTGATGCTCAGTTCTCTAAGCCATATTGCTATATTATTTATTAAAGCAGCTTTTTTCCTCTGGACAGCAGAATGAAGGTAACTAGACTTGATTACACTCCGTGCCCTTTGGCTCAAACAGTTCTGACTTTCCTCCGCCTGCCTTCACCAGCTGTTCCTTGACGCTCTCACATAAGAGGCAGCAGGTACTAACTGGCCAACATGCTGCTGCAGAACAACATGTAGCTGCTGCGTTCCAGTTATTCTGCAGGTACTAATTTGGGATCTCCCTCCTTTGGAGTTGCGCTTTTTTTTTTTTTTTTAAAATGGGAAATTTAGAAAAATGTTATTACTTTGGAGACTTCTGTCTGTTTCTCTGTTACTCAAATGTAGTGAAATTGGCTGGTGAAGCCAAAAGTAATCAGGAGAAATGGATGGACAACAGACATTACACAACAATTGTGTATTTGTGCAATCCTTTTGGTTTTTTTTGTGGAGACCAGGCAAAGGAAAAAAAATTGTTCTGCTCATTTTTTTGCACCAGCTGATCACATTCAATTTGTGAATTAGTATGCATGAGAACTGCACTGCTTAATCTGTCTGTCTGGCATAAGCTAGGAGAATGTGTTTAAACCCTCAAGTCCCAAAAAGTCCCCATAACACTTCAAGCTATTTCTGATAGGTGAAAACCGTTCCTCATTTAAAAAAGCACTAATGGAGATGCAGATGAAAAGAACTAACTTCTAAAGGGCTCGAGCCCAATACTTAACCTACTTGAATACCCCTTTAAAATTTTGGAGCGGCAGTGTCACAAGTCTAACAATAATACAATGAAAGCAACTGCCAAGCTGCACTCACAGGTTAATTACAGACTCTGCAGAATAGGATGAAATGTCATAGCATGCATAGTTGCAGTGGCTGCAGTAACATTTTGTAAATCTGAATGTTTAGTGAATTGAATGGGGACATCTGCTAGCCCAGAGGTGTTCAGGTAACGTAACATCTCTGTGCACGTGCTTTTGTCTTGCTTTAAAATCTTTTTAAATCTGCACACACAGAATGGAAAGCGTGTGAAGAGACTGAGGAAACTGTACAATCCTGATGAGTACCTGCCATTTCTTACGTTGCTCAGTTTGAAAGCTGTGTATTCCTTTTGCACTTTGTATTTTAGTCCCTTCTTAAGTGGCTGGATTTGGGACCTAAAATAACATTGGATTCTAAGATTAAATTGCCTAACAACCTTTTGTCTTCTTCCCAGTATGTCTGTGTGCTTGATACATATATTCACATGGGTGGTATGAATTCACTGCTTGGAAGAGAAAATAGTTTCTCGGTTTTGTGTTGTGTACAGAAAATTAGTAGCTGTATTTCCCATTGCAGCCTTTACTGCTTTTCATGAGATGACAACATAAGTTTGATGGGAATTAAATCTTTTCTTCTTATTATTTGTTTTTTCCCAAATCTGCCACTAATTTGTGTGATGATAGGCCAGCTGCTCTCTCTCAGAGACTTCCAAACCTGTGGAGAAGTCACTGTGTTGAGCGTGTGTGATGGTTTCATCAAAGAGTATCCCAGAAATCCCAACTCGGTCATTTATCTCCTTTCACTCGTTGTGCCAAGGGCAGCTGATTATCTGAGCCATGCTCCTGGAGAGCTTATCTGTGAAGTGTCATTCCAGTATCTGGTGTTTCACCAGACCAATTCCTTCTCTCCTTTGACCCTTAAGATCTGTTAACCTTTGCAACTAAAGTTCATCCCTATTCTTCCTTGACAGACAGTGTCCCTGTGGGGAAACTCAGGGCGCATGGAAATGACAGCTTCCAAGTTTATGGACATACAGCGAGCCATCCAGCCAGACTGGTTCCAGTGCATTTCTGATGGAGACACCATTTCTGGGGAAGTTGGTAGAAAAAGGGCCAAGAAGTCTGTGGATAGGTCACTTTCCTTCCTGGATGTATGCCTTCAGCTGCTAGAGAAGTCACCGGTAAGCTCCCAGAAATATCAGGGCAATAGCACTGCAGCTGCTTGTTGGTCTGTGCTGGGCCAGTCCCAGGATACGATTTAGTAAGAAATAGTGTCATGCATATCTATCGGAGAATGCCCACGTGACACTGTGGCTCTGGCAAGTTCTTGGGAATGCGGGACTTAAGTAGCAGGCATTCGGAGTCTGGGCTGTGAGATGTCTTGCGTGTCTTTGGCAGAGCATGCTCTAACACTTGTAGCTTTCTCCTGGGCCAGGAACTACAAGGAAGTGTAATGTTTGGGGCAATTGAAGGTGGAGATGTCTTGGAAGAGAGGCTCAGATCAGCCAGGGAGACTGCCAAGCGACCTGTGGGTGGCTTTCTGCTAGATGGCTTCCAGGGATGTGCCATGGCCAAGGAGACCAAGTTGAAACTGATAGCTTCTGTCACAGCAGAACTGCCAGAGGATAAACCAAGGTAAGTTGTGTGGGCAACATCCCAAGAAGTCCATCTGTCCTATTATGAGGACCGTCTACAGGCTGCTGTGCAGTATCACTGTAGGAAATAATCGCTGTATTGCACAGCTCTGTGTGTGTGCCAGGCTGCATAAATTCTGCCACTGTCAAGCTGCAGTCTTCAACCCTTGTTTCAATTTTTAGCTGCAACTGGCACCAAGCTGTGCTCACATCGTGGGTTTGAATATTCCCCACATTTGAAGAATAATCAAGATTTTAGTTCAAGTCGTCTTTAATTTTTTAGGAAGAATTACAGGTAGGATATGTCTGGGCTGCTTGCATTTGGCCTCTGAGGCCGTGGTTTACTTCCAGTTCAGCTCGAACAAGAACGTCATTATCAACCTACTTTACAGAGACCTCTTCTCGGAAAAACTGTCGTGTTTCCATTTCTCTCTGGTCTGAACTGGAAGAGAGCAGAGAGGGGTGCTGACAGAACCAGCCGGTGCTTACACGACCTTATGGCAGCCAGCTCTGACCTAATACCTGAGGCACCGAGCCTGTAAACTACCAGAGGTGGTACAGCCTGGCCCAAAACAATTGTATTCTTTGGACTGGCATAGTGTGGTGTTCGTTGTGTATTCTGAGTTGTTGATTATGCCCATCAGATCCACGCCAGAGACTGGACAGGAGTGGCAGCATTCTTCACTCTTATAAGTGACTAACAGTAACTAAAGACTTCCAGAAAATGTGCTCTTATTTGCTAGTGGTTCACAACTGGAGGGGTTTCTTAGCATTGGGTTAGTTTGCTGGCTTTTGCATGGGTTGCTCTTACTACTTCTGTTGCTGCTGCTATTGCATGGGTACTTTTTTCATCATTTCCTGAAGAGAGTGACTCAGGCCCCATTGTCTTTCTGTAGTTGTGCTGCCCTCTGCTAGCTGAGCATTGCTCTGACCTAATGGTGTTCGAAAGGAAATTAAATGCGAAAGCATGTGTCCGGTGTTGCAGTTTGTTCATGCTTAGCGGTGCCTGGGGTGTGAATTTCCTGACAATTAGAAGGCTTGCTGTGTCGTTGCCATCCTGTCTGGTTGAACTACTTAAAAAGATCCCCTGGGAGCATTAGAGTCCAATCTGCTCAGCTAACCTTAGTGGCTACCAGTGCATCTGCCTCATCTATCAAATAGTTTGCTTGTCTGGTTAAGGCAAGTGTTTCTGACCTCTGTAGGAAGAAAGCTGGTTAGCCCTAGGGGGTCTTGTAAGTACCTCAAGTGAATTTCAGACAGTCCTGCTCTCCTGAATCACCCTTGCCTTTCTGGCTGGAGAAGATGTTTTGCAGGTGTGTTCTACTCCAGTATGAAATTCTCTAGAAGACAAACACTTTCTGTGCTTCACCTGAGAAGCAACTGCTTTTTGTGTGATGGTGAAATAATCTTACGAATATACTCTAAAGAGTCCTTTCGTGTACCTAAAGATGCTGAAGTCTCTTGGTAAAACTTGTTTTCCTTTTCAGTAGTGCCAGAACCCTTGCAAGAACAAATGTTTGTCGTTACCTGTGCAAAGATAAGTTTTAGCAAGGGTTTTGATCATATGTGCAGAGCTACTGTTTTAACTATTGAGTGTCATTTTCTCCCTGCCATGAGAGCCTGAAACATGACACTCATGGTGTAAACTTCTCCCATCCTTATTCTGTGCTCATCAATTTAATTGGAGTACTTAGAAAAGTGACTAAAAATGGCACCTTGTGACTTCATTTATCAGCCCCTGTGTATTTTCCTAATTATCTGTTTAGATCATTGCCCTACATTAGCTTCTACTGCTGTCAGCCCAGCCATGCACCTGCAGGAGAGCAGGCACTGCTCTGTTCTCTTCTGCTTCACCCCCCCTCAGGGAGGCTGGCAGATAAATTTGGCTACCAGCAGGGTCTCTATTACCATTGATGGCAATCCAGCTGGGCTCTTCTTGGCTCTTAATGCCATGTCCCAGGAGATGTTACAGCCCAGGTTTTGGGGTAAATCGTTTGAGCAGGTAGAGTGTAGAGAGGAGGGGAGAATAAAGCAAGGAACTTTTTCTCTTTCCAATGATATTTCTCATTAGTGCATTCTCCTCCAGGCAGTTCTCCAAGTGCTATATGATGTGTCTGTCACCTGAAGGACTTGTATCTTTGACCAGCCATCTGCTGCTGTCTCTGCTGCTCTTGATCAAGTCTTTTTAGACTGTGTCCTAAACAAGTTACCAAGCAAAGGGGTCCATGTGTCTGGGAACTGGTAGTTCCCTGGGACACCAACACAACTAAGGAAAATATCTGTTCTACGGCATAGATATTAGCTGAATTTTGAATTTAAGTGTATTTATGTGTGTGTGAAAGAAACCAAATCACTTCACGCATAATGAACAGAATTAGGTTTTCCCACAGTGAATGAGGGATTATTGCTGTCTTCCAAATGGCAGATAAAGAAAAGCCTGTCATGTACTGGATAGGTTGGAGGTGGGGAAATGGAAGCACGCAGGATTCTGAGTGATGACTGTTGTACCCACTTGCCTTCTGGTTAGCCATTGCAGGGATAAGCTACATGTGCTGCACATATGTCCTTTCCTTCAGGTACCTGCTTGCTTCTACTCAGAATATTCTAGATTTGTCTTCTTGTGTGTCTCTTACAGAATCATCCATGGTATAGGCAAACCAGATGAGGTGCTTGAGTGCATTGAAAGGGGAGTGGACATTTTTGAGAGCTTCTTTCCCTTCCAAGTGACAGAGCGAGGCTGTGCTTTGGTTTTCAGTTATGACTGCCATCCAGATCCTGAAGCAGCAGGTAGGCTTCTTGATGGTCATTATAATTTTTACTGTATCAGCTAGTATTGTGGCAAGTATAGTTCATGCTTTGGAGGAGTCTGTATTTGAGTTTTTTGTTCCTGAAATCAGTGCAGTAACCGCTGGAAAAACTGGAATTCCAGTGTCGAGTGTTGCTTTTGAAGGTGGGGTATTTTGGTGTGAAACCTGTTGAGGGGAACTTGAGGCCTCAACCTAGGATCTGAATGTCTGATTAGCCAAAATATGCTCAAGTATTTCTTAAGGACTGAATAGGGGGGTTTTTGTTCGTCACCATTGGCAAATTTTCTGTTACTGTTAGCAATGAAGGCTAGACCTATTAAGCGGAGATCTAAGATACTTGATCTCTAGAATTAACTGAATATGTGTCTGTTTTAATAATATATTTTTGAAGTCCCTTCTTCCTTGTAGCTGACAAAAGTTAGGGATCCCGTTTTTTTGGGCAGCTTTCCTCTCTGTCCTTGCATTTATCAGTACATATCAAAACAAAAGTTCATAACTCATTACGCTGCAAGATGGGAGCATGTGTATTGCCCATTAAAGCATCTATCAAATGTGTTTCAAGCAGCCACTTTGTTTTGGCCTATTAAATGTTTTTAATACAGAAAAACATTTTTATATTTTTCCTCCTGGGTAGAACCTAGCAGCTTTTCATGCCTAGATAATTCAAAACCAGCTGAATAGAACAGAACATCTTGTTTGTATGTGCTTGCTGCTGTTTTTTTAACCCTTCTCTTTGTTTGTTGTTCTTTACCTTGTCTCACCTTATTCTTAAATCATAAGATTCTGGATAAGGGCAATCTCTTTGTTCTGGGTCTGTTTAACACTCAGTAGACATGGATTGTGCAAACAGTTTCCAGATACATCTCCTGCTTAAGAACAAACCTAAAAATGCAAACCTACAAAATTAATGGGGTGATTTTTTATTCTTAAGATAGACTGCTGAAAAGGCAGATGTGAAATCTACGTCTTCTGCATCAGTGCCACCAGATTAAAAAAAAAAAAGGCATCTAAATCTCTGAGCCTGATGACAGCATGGAAAGTAGAATGATTGAATGCAGATGAGTTGCCTGTCTACTCTAACAAAATCTCAATAAAATCAATTTGTTCAGGTGACTGCATTCTGTTCAGCATGCAGTTCAGACTGCAAGTATTTTTGACATTTTATTAAGAATTCAGCTCAGTAGAGCAGCAAAAAGTTATACTGTTGTTTCACCTCCTAACTCTTCATTAGGTTTAGTAGATTAGTTTTCACTTGTCTCTTGCTGTTTTAATAATCTAAAATTGTATTTGTGTTAACTAACCTATGACAATTAAAGAAAATAAGTTCCTTACTAGAGGAAAGAGGTGGAAACTTGTGGCAGGTGTTTTCGTCTGGCAAGAGGGTGGCAGGAATACCTACTGTAAGGTTGCTACCCTTCCTCTGCCCTTGCTGTCTGTTCATAACAGGCTATTGTCTTTTTATTTAAAACAGTTTTAAAACAAAATGGGGTGCAGGACCTGGAGAAGAATGGTGCTGAAGAAGACCAGGATGAAATCTCCAAAGCTGATCCAGAAATGACACCATTTGAGATATTTCTGAAGGACAGAAGGTACATGAGTTTGTGAGGAGGGTACCTGCAGCTGTATCAGTAAATATGATGCTTTTGTCCTCTGTATTTGATTGCATGTGGTCAGTAGCTGGATGGGAGACTTCACAAAACATGAAGGTGTTGAAGAAAGTATTTCTGGACATTGAATGGAGAGCGTTAGATGAGCGTCCTAGCTTGTTATCAGGCAACAGTGTATGGCTGAAAGCACTGTCTTTTGCCTGACCTAAAGCCAGGGATTGCTTGATCATTTATCCAGCAGATATATTGCGGTCATAACTATGTTCCAGCTGAAAGACAGCAGCTTGACAAAGGTCTGGGGATCATTTTGGTCTTCCACATCTAACTTGGGTCATCTCGAGATGCTAGATTTTATTTAAACTATGGAGAGCCTCCACTTTCTGACTCAGTTTGGGCAGCTGCAGAACAATTCTGCAAATTCTCTGACCACCTGTCCTTCCTTCTCTTTTACGCAGATACCACTAGACTGTCTGAGTAGGTAACTGTTGCTTTGCTCCATCCTCTCTCCACTTTGTGAGACTGGTGCATCTCGCAGTAGAGGGGAATACTGTTCTGTGAATAGTGGAATCAGTAAATCTTTGTTTCTCATAGTTTCCTCCTTCATAGACTGTGTGATAGCTAGTGAGGCATGAGTGCTGCAGCTTTTCTGTCCAGGAAGGCACAGATAAGGCCTCTCTCTGCTGTTAGCTTTGATGTAGTTGAAGTTATCCTCTGACTTACTTGTGTGGCCTTTTGGCTCTGTAGTGAGTTGTGGCATGATACTTGAAGTCCTTCGTGCCAGTGGTGCTGGTCGTAGATGTCAACACATCTTATAGCAGCTGGATTCAGGCCCTCAGGACTTCAGAGCTCAGGTCCCTGCAAGAGGCCAGGTAGTAACTGGATACTCTTCATTGCTTGAATGGGTTTTCTTACTTTTGATGTTATCCAACATTGCTTCCTCCTCAGATACCAAGATGATTTTGGTCCTTTGCTGAAAGGATGCACCTGTTACTGTTGTCAGAGGCATACTCGCGCCTACGTCCATCACCTCCTCGTGACCAATGAGCTGTTGGCCGGTGTCCTGCTCATGATGCACAACTTCCAGCACTACTTCAGTTTCTTCAGTGCCATACGGGATGCCTTAAGAGACAATAAACTGGATCATCTGAAAAAGCTTGTCTTCAGGCAGGCGCTTCAAGGCCCAGCAAATGCAAAGCCAGGCCAGTGAGTTCAGAGAGGACAGAGGAGGTTGCAGGCTACGTCCTTGTCCAGTGGGACTGTGTAAGACGGACTGCCAGCAGGGTCACCTGGACCTGTTAGTAGTAAAATGCCGTCCTTCCTGGAGGGAATTGAAGGGGACATTTGAAGAAGATCTCACTTCCTGGTGGGGAAGGAAGATCTTATTCAAACATCCCTTTCGGCCAATTGGCTTGATGCATTCTTGGGGCATGGAGGAGCCTGAACAGCTCACAAGACCAGTATGGATAGCTTTGTTTTCAGTTACTCGCTGTTGGTTTTCCATGTGGAAGGACAGAATTATTGAACTTGTGGTTGAAGAAGAAACAGGGCATATATTTAAAATTAATCCAGCTGCTGACAGGACTGCTCTCATTCCATACCCAACGGATATTACAGGTAATTGTTTTTCTAGAAAATCCCAGTGGTGTGGTTGTCCCATCATGTAGCTCCTTGATGAGAGATCGCACCTCAGTCTCACACACTGTTCCTTGTGGCCACTGCCAGCATCTGTGTTCCTGAAAAGGACTGACTGGAAGTGCTGCTGCATTCAGTGGCAGAAGGCACTGTATGAGTACTTCTCTCTCAGGCTGCCTGCAGTGCAGAACGTTCTCTGGGCCAGGAGGAGGCCCTCCATTTCATCCTGGCCTTGAAAACCCCTGCCTCAGGAGTCCTACTTTGTGATATTAGAGCCAGAAAGAAGAGAAAGTGTTTAATCCATGTCCTGCTATAGAGGGTTTTTTGACCCCGTACGCTTTCGCCTGTATGGACTAAGATTTCACTCTTGGCACTAGCATGTGGATGATACTGAATGTACCATTTTTTCCAGCTGTCCTAGCACTGGGCAAATAGCAGGCTACACAAACATCAGCATGAGATGGAGCTGTGGAAGAGACATATCGCAGGAAAAGGTGTTGAGAAAAGGTTCTTGTGGCTCCTTGTTTAAAAATATGACTTAGTTATGTCACATTCCTCTTTTTCAGTGTTTTTTATGCCTCTTACTTTGGAATCCTGCATTTATTCATTTTATGTTACAAAGCAACAATAAAAATAAATTATTATGCATTATACAGGCTCCTCAATGTGTGACAAGGTGATGTATCAGAGAGCTTGAGTGCAGGGCTCAAGAAGATGTCTCCTTGACTTAGCAGCCTGATGGAGGACAGCGACTCATCTAGAAGTAGGATCCTGTCATGGAGCAGGGGTCCAAATAATTTGCTTCAAAAGAAGCTGTAATAGACCTGGAAGTGTTAAAGACACCTGCCTGTCCCTTTCCCCATAAGAACTCTACTACCTGAATTAAGCTTAAAAAAATACTACAGTTGAAGTTGCTGGCCTTAAAGCAATTAAGGATTAATCTGCAGTTTGCTCTTCTTCACCATTTCTTTAATGTTTTAAGATTTTAATATGTCGCATCAGAACGACTGTGCCATAGAGTATAAGGAGTTTTTAGCTTCCCTGTCAGCATTGCCTGTGCATCCCTGTTTCCTTGGGCAGATACACAATGGTGTCGGAGTCCTTTCTACCGTTCCAGCCTTATCCACTGCGTTGCATTAACTGCATGTCTTTTCCACAGGATCCTAGAGAAATGGTGCAAAGACTGCTTTACTGTTGTCTTTAAGTGGAGATTACAGGGAATAATTCGGCCACAGAAACTACATAAAATACAGGACTAATGTCCTCACTCCAAGAAGTATGTCATGATTGTTGATGCAGCACTGGGCAACTTGGAGGTGGTCTCCTGGGTATACAGCATGAGGTAGAAAGTCTGACATGTTCAGGATCCACCTATCTTAAAGGGCAGGGAATTCTAATGAAACAAAAATGTGTTGTGCTTCTTTGAAGAGGAATGCAGGATATGATTGTACCGTTGGGACCTTGCAATGCTTGTTTCTGCAGTGTCTGTTTCTACATTGTTGTAAGTGCCAGTGCAAAACCTTATGGGGGGGGACACTGACTACTTTAAAACTTCTCCTTCGCTCGCACTTTGAATCCACGTGCTTACAACAACCAAAATGCATGAGTCTGCCCCGCATTCAGGCACCAAGACACTTGTGTCCAGGAGGTCTGTCAGGGATGCTCTGTGAAAACATGGAGGATAAGGGATGCAAGCAATTGTGTCCTCCTCGCGTTGCCTGCATTCTTCTTAGGTTGGTAGCCTTATTGCTAGTTTTGGAAGTGCCTTTTTTTTACCCTTTGGGAGCTAGCTGTGATCAGTCTCCCCATCCTGCCCCACCTCTGTGAATTGTTAGGATTTATTCATTTTTCTTTGACTCCCAGCCTGGCTGTCCTGAGAAGCTTCGTGTGGCTGTACTGGGATCTTAGTGACCTGCTAAGCTAAGTGCCAATAACGTGCCATTCTCAATAACCCTTCTGCTCTTCCTTCTGGCCTTCCAGTCTTTCCATATGGCTGTGTTCCTGTTCATTCTCCAGTCATACCGATCAGGTTTTCCTGTTACGGTTCCGTGCTTAGCTTGTGCGTGTGTGCACGCGTCTACCAGAGTTGCACGAAGTGAACAATTTCCTATTGCGCAAAATTTGATCAGCTACATCTACACATTATCTAACACACACAGTAACAAACTGCACTAACCCTGAAACAACCTTAACGTGTTACATTTATAGAAGTTTTCAATCTATCTGTCAGTCCTCCTAGTTCACATTGTAAAAATTAAGCAACATTTTTCATGCTAACTTAGGAAGTTTTTTATTTTATTTCAAAGCAGAGATCTAATTTCTTTCAAAAACAGAATTCTTGACCTAATATGGGGAAGAAAACTACATGAAGAAAACTAAACTTTTCATGGAGAAGTGAAAATTGAAATTACTAAGGGGTGGAAAAATTTCTGTGCTAAATTAACTTTACTTAGCACAGGAGACTGCAAAAACATCCTTGACTACTGTCTATCCCCAAATGGCAGAATACAAAAGAGCAGAGCAGAATATAAAAGAGATGGTGTGTTACAAAAACATTAGACCCTTGAACATCTTTCCCTTAGCAACTTCTAGTGTAAACTTCCCCTTCATAAAGAAAAATCTTCCATGCTCTTCTGTTTCTGATGGAATAACTGTCAGGAGCACATGTTAAATGCTAAGCCCTGTGCCTTTCTGACCACTTCATCAGTATTCTGCTCAGTAACTTACTCCTTTCGGAGCTATGTTAATATTGCAGACTCTTTAGCTGTTTCAAAGGTATGCTTTAAAATGTGCTAAGGAAAAAAATTCAAATCTATCATAAAAATGTTTTCTCCTTTGCTTCAGGTATGTCATTTCTTCCCCCATGCATTCACCCACCCCATCCATCCTCTGAATTGCTAGGACACGGTGTCCGTGACAGGTTGTATCAAGCCTGACAGTTTCTAGGTCTGCTGTCTGTGGCTCTGCGGGATTGCAGGAGCTGCCCAAGATTGAAGTGTTCCAGCAGGGTGTTCAATTTATTTCTACACCTCTTAGGTCCAGAGGACTTTCAGATCATGGGGCTTTTATGCATAAAAAAAAAATCGGTTCCAGGTATGTTTGAGTGCTTTTAAGCATTGGGTAGCTATTTTTTTTCCTTGCTGAACCCTGTTGATTTTGATTCATAACCTGAGTTGTCAGACAAAGGGCTATTTAAAAAAAAAAAAAATAGCCCCAATAAAATGTTTAAAGCTTCCTCTCAGTAGTTTCAGAGAGACTTCCTCTGTGATATGGAAGGCATACACAAAATAGATGATGGTGCAGGCCAGTTTAATGCTCTTCTTTGTGGTACTCTGGGGTGATCTACACAATTCACTAGGAACTTCATCTCTTTTCTGGTAATGCAGCACTCACTTCTCCAGACTATTAAGGATGTTCAAGCACTTGTTACCATCCTTCCTTAAGCACATTCTGTAGGCATGATAGGACTTTTCAAGGAAAAATAGAACGAAGTTAAATCCTTTGAGCAGTCGGATCTAGATTAGCAAAGTTGGTGCTAGCGCAAAAGTGGTTAACATCTTCCTGCAGCAAAATGTTCTTTTTGTTTCCCTGTTGGTGGTGCCAGTGTGGGTGGTGTCTGTGAGAGCACAAGGTCTCCTCCCCCCCGGCATATTGGCTGGGAAAGGCAATACCTTCCCTGCCTCACAGTGAGGTGATGATGAACTGCCTGGTTACTTCTACATCTGTCGTCTGTACGATTTGATTAAACTGGTCAGGTGAAGGTGCAACACAGTGGGATGCTTTGTCACGCTTCTGATGTAGCTTATTCGGCTCCTGGCCTTGCTCACTCCCCATCATTTCAAGAACTTCGGAAAGCCTGCTCTGCTCAGCAGCTGTTTGTGTGTCTGAACATCTTGCAGAGCTCTTTGGGGAGCAGGTTTGGATGAGAAGGGGTTATCTGCTTAACCAGGGTTATTTCAAACTTCAGCCTGAAAATTTAAGAAGCTATGTAGTGGGCACAGGGCCATATGTAAAGAAATGAGAACTGGAGGCATCTGGATCCGCTAGATAGCTCAGGATGAGGCTGCTTCCTGTCTTCCCTATCCCCCCGCTACTGTGTAAAGCATTTTCTGGTCAAGGGGATGGCCAGTGCGCTGGGAAAGGCAATGGCTATGGTTCATGCCTGCGGCTCTACGGGACAAGGGCAATCTCACCCATCCATACTTGCAGAGCAGGTTGATTTCCAGATTGTCGGTCAAGAAAAGATCTAAAATCTATAGTCCTTAGATGCAATGGTCCAACACGGATTTTTCGCAAAAGAAAGGAGTGGTTTCAAGGTCCTTGGCCTGAGTTCCTAGGCCTATTCCAGTGGGGTGTGTGTGATATCTTCCACTCTTGAGTTGACTGCTTTTCTGAGGTATCGGACATGGATTGCAAAGCATGACATGAATGTGGCTTTGTAGCAATGCTTTGCGCTCGTTGCCCCTCCTTCTGCAGGAGCACGGCTGGTTTGCCTTTTGACAAGGTGATCAGGGGGAGGTATTGAAGTGGTGTAGCCAACATCTTTCAGGAAGTCAGCAGAGCTGAGGCTACAAATCTGTCCTAAGCTTTTTTTGCTACCCTTCCCAGACTGGAATGGAACTGTCTACAATGTAATGTCAAATTTAATGCTGCTGTGTGCCAAAAAACAGCTGAGGAAACCAGCCCTTGGGAAAGCCAGATGCTGGGTGAAGCTGAGTGAACTGGGATGGGAGAGAACACAGGAGACTGGCAGGCAGCCGAAACCTTCAGAGAGATGCAGCATCTTCGAGGAAGGGAGCAGGAGATGGAGCATCTGGGAGGAAGGAGCAGAGGCAAACAAGATGATTAGGATTTGGCAAGGCCAGCAAAGAAAGGAGTGGGAGCTGTGCAGAATGTCCGCATATAGCATTGCCAACACTGAGCTGCAGAAGACACTGGCATGTGTCTTTTTACATCCTTTGTTTCGTGCATGTCTTGAGGAGGAAGAAGCATTCCGTTGTTGTTCAGGAAGTTTAGCAAGGGCTGCTATACTCCTGCTCACGAAGGCTAAAAGGTAATGGTAAAAGCTAATGCTGGTGGCCTTCAGACCTGAGGCTGAGGGGGGATTGAGCGCTGGACTCACCCCTGATACTTGACTCCCCTGCTGCCCACATCCAGTGCCATCACAAACATTCAAGGGAGTCCTACAACATTAACGATCCGCCCCTCTCCCTCTGCTTGTCCCTCACTGACAGACAGAAATGCTGCTGCCTCTCTGCTGAGGCATCGCAAGGTGAGCAGTCCACCTGCATCACAACCCTTCAGCCGTGGCACAGGGCGGCAGAAAGAGACGTAAGGTCCCATGGAAAGTGTGCTTCTGCCCAGTGAAAAGTGGCCTTTATTTGTGCTGTTCAATTCGCCATGCTCACAGCTGTGGGGTAAAACTTATTAAAACTGACAAGAGTCCCTAGGGCAGGGAACCAGAAAGGTCTTCCCCACATCGCCAAACATACAGCAGCCTGGTGCTTGTCTCGCTGAGATGCTTAAATCATTATACTGAAATTAATTTTTAATTATGTTCGTT
Organism: Phoenicopterus ruber ruber; assembly: GCA_009819775.1. Classification (NCBI taxonomy): domain Eukaryota; kingdom Metazoa; phylum Chordata; class Aves; order Phoenicopteriformes; family Phoenicopteridae; genus Phoenicopterus; species Phoenicopterus ruber. The sequence goes on along the minus strand of CM020215.1, from coordinate 93,410,218 downwards.
TTCTTCTTTGGCTCTAGGGGCTTTCTTTTTCTTTCCCTCACATTTCCAGAGGCATTCAGGGAAGAGATGAGACCAGTGTCTGGCTGGAAGAGATTCACTGATGTGTGGCCAGAATCATGAAGGAGGCTCAGGAGAATTCCTTGCCTGGGCCTGGGAGAAAGAGCATCCCTGTTGCAGAAAGGTGTGGTTGGCATCACAGCTGATGGGCTCCCGTTCTGGCGCTTGAGGCAGTATGAAACCAAGGAAGGGCAGCATGAGTGATGCCAGGAAAGCAGATCAAGAAAGGTCACCACTCTGTCTTGAGTTGAGATTGACTATTTGGAGAGTAACAGAGCACAGCTGGATCAGTGGCATTTGAGACTGAAAGTCAGGATTGGTCTGGGATATATCTTTTACCTCCTGTTCAATATCATTCAGCAAGATGTATGTAGCAGCTGATGCTGACTTTGAAGAAGTACTGTTTCAAACCCCTCACACCTTGAATTGCCTGCAGCCTTCTGAGCCTTCCTTTGCTCCTAAGGCAGCAGGTCAGGTGGTAGGATACCACCAGGAGATGACAACTATGTCAATTCATTATTACCATTAGATAAGGAAAAGTTCAATTCAATCGTTCACTCAAAGGCTAATTCAGATTTGGGCTAGTCGCATTGGTCTGAGACAGAACTGATGTGCCCGTTCTCTCTGGGAGACGAGACACCTCACAGCCAGGACCGTTTGCAGGCTGAAGCCTGCCAGAGCCTGTCATCACTTTGTGAGCAAACCATCACACACTTGGCTGAAACTAATCAGATTGGTACCAGCGTCCTCTGGGTGTCCACAATCCCTATTTGTAGTTTTCTGAGCATCACCATATCAGCAGCCTACAGCCTGATGATCCTTCCTCGAAATGCTGGCATTGATTAGATGTTCTTCAAAAACCATCATGTCACTAACAGTGACTGAGACAGGGCTTTGCTTTGCAATAAGCTTAAACCAAGCTCCGTCTTGTGTAAGGCTGGCCACTCCAGAGGAACCGCTAGCCTGAGCGGGTTGCGCTGACCCCAGTTCTGGACAGAGGACCAGCCTGGGGAAGCAGGTCCCCAGGTCACCCCGGTCCTCCTCAGAGAGGCTGCAATACGGCAGGTGCACTTCCCCCAAGGGGGGGCTGCTTGTGCTTAGCCCCAAAGCAGGCTCCAGCTGAGCAGCTGGCCTGCCCATCCCCTAAGGAGTCTAGGGAGGATGACCTGGGGAAGCAAGACTTTGTTTTGTCCTTGTTGTAGTCTGACAAATGTGGGTTTTTAATGTCTGGCTGCAGCTGGGATTGTTAAGACAAACGCGTCCCACAGCTGCTGCAAGGTGTGCTGGAGCACATTAGCTGAGCAGTCTCACCTGCAGAGCAGCAGAGCCATGCCAGCAGGTGAAACCCGCCTCCTCCATCATTTCCTTACCTTCCCAGCAGGCAGCTTTTCCTCGTGGAAGGTTGTTTTACCTTCTTCCCTGTGGGCCTTTGTGTTCTCCTGCTTAAAGACTCCTGTGTGACCTGGTGCCTGTCATTCCTGCTGCTGCCTCTGATGGGGGAGAGTGTTTTATGATTTCTTCTCTGTTTATGTTTTACAATGTAAAACTCAACATAAGAACTGCTGATTTTAGCTCTGAATGGCCTCAGTTTGGTGCCAGGTACCATTTAAGGTTTTTAGTAACTTGGGTAACCTGTGGTTCCGCTGCTAGAGAACACAACTGAGAGCCATGGGGCACATGTGGGCCTCTGATCTGTGATGGACATCTCCTGTTGGACCTGCACCCAAGTAAGCCACAGAAGTACTTACAATAAGCACCATACAGCAGCCTAAATAGAAATTTTTGGTGATCTGTGAAGGGGTGGCAGTGAGCTATGGAGATGCTCTCTGCTCGCTTTTGCCTGCCATGCTTGTAGGAGTGAGTGACTGAGAGCTGCTTGGGGTGGGTTGTCTTGTCTTGCCTTGTTTTCAGAGGATTGGTACCCACCTTAAATACCCTCTACCATCATGGCTGCTGCACAGCAGCCTGAGGAGAGGTTGCACATTGAGAGGCACCATGGAGAGTAGGTTGCTGCCTGGCCGGCTCTCCTTTAAAGCCAGTCCAGAGGTGGGTGGGGGAGCGGGAGGTGCGCATCTCTGACCATTTATTCTGAAAAACCTCTTATTCTGAACAACGGAGCCGTAATCCATTTGATTTGTGTTTTATGCTCCAGAAAAATAAAGCGCTTCAGAGCTGCAGCCATCATCAGGGTCCCCCGTGTCCCTCCAGGGAGGGCACTGGGAGGTGCACACACACGCCTGGGTGGGCTGTGCTGTTTAGGAGCCCCCGCAGAGCAGCATTACATGTGGGAGCAGCAAACCTGATGCATGTGACGTGTGGCACGCCTACCACGGACATACCCCATGGATGTGGCGGGCCCGGGGAGCCCCAGGTATGCGTGGAGGAGATCAGGGCCTCCGTGGCTTTGTCTGAGTCGGTGTGCAGTGCGGCAACAGAGCCGCATGTGCCTGCTAACCTGAGCGAGCGTAACTCGCTGCGAGCCTGCTGAGCAAGCCGTGGGGGTACGCCGGCCCAGCGGCTTGTTCGTCTGGGCTCCTGCAGCTCAGGCGGAGCTACAGCTCTGGGAGCTGGGACACATGTCTGCCTGGAGAAACAGTGGAGGCAGGAGATAAACGGTGTTTTTCAGTCCATTTCTCAGGCGTGCTGTAATTGCGTCTAGACAGGCAGTACTTGCATGGCTGCCTTGTACCTTGCGGGGGGGGCTGCTGTTCCCAGTGGGTTTTGCCAGCTCTCCTTCGTCTCCAAAGGGTCTTAACTCTCCTCAGCTACAGTAGAGATGCTTCTTGGCTATTCGGTCTGCTGGCTTGTTTACAAATGATATGTAGCACAGGGAACCACCGGTATCCCATTCCTGCTGTCTGGTGGAGCAGAGTGAGGGGGATCACAGACTGCAGGACCCTTTGCTGTGCCTGCACGTCCAGCCGCCCAGCCGCGCTGTCAGAGCAGGTCCCCTGACACTGGGAATTATTTACAGCCTGCGGCGGTCTCTGAGCTCCCTCTTTCTCTCTGCGGGAGAGGAGCTTTCTGCATTCTCCAAAGGCTCGTCTAATGTGAATATCAGCATGTAAATGAAACCCTGTACAACGCCTGTGGTTCTTCAGCAGAGCACAGAGTCATGGCTCACCTCTCCTCTTCCAGCCAGTCGTGGAGCCGGGGAAAAAAAACAGCAAAGATGAAAACGTTGTAGAAAATGAAGGTTAGGAGGAGGCATTTCAGTTAAAAAATGAGGGAGTGCGGATTATTCTACTGCAAATAATGAGCGGGGGGTTAAGAAGCACAGGTCCTGGGGGGCTCCTCAGCTGTCCCTCTGGCTTTCTGGGGAGGGCAAGGGGACATCAACTGGTTGCACCTTTGATTGCTTCTGTTCCTTGGCCTTTCCTGTGAGGCCACCTGTGTTCATATTGCCACAGTAAAACTGGGCACGGAGCTCAAGCAGTACTTGAGGGACGGGGAGAGAGAGATTGTTTTCTTTTGGAGTTGAGTTTTTGTAATTGTGGGTGGGTTTTGTGGTGCCTTTTTTTTTTTTTGTCTATAGCAGGTTATAGTTCAAGAGGCTGCTGTCAGTTCTGTGATCTGATAGTTCAGATCTTAATTATTAAATAAAAAGGACCATATTTTTAGATATAGAACTTTCCCTATCCCTCATAGCTGTGTGGGTACCAAAACACTGCTTGGTCTTCTGCCACACCTCCTGTTCCTCACCTCTATCCTGAATCGCCTTGGGGATCACTGCTTGAAGAACAGGTTCGAATTCAAGTAAGATCAGACTGAACATGACACCTGAGAGATGCTAGGCCAGGGCTTGAAAGGGACCTAGTCACCCTGTAAAAGGTCTTTTTCCTTGTTTCCACCTTTCTGGCAACTGTGTATATAAAGCAACTGAAACTGGTCTCTGGTGATCTGTGTTATGAAGCATTTAATGAGAATTACTTGAGCAGCAATCTGTCCACAGGTTGATTCACTCGATTGATACCCCCAATATCCTGTGGGACGAGTACCTCCCGTGCCGTCCAGCACCTTTGAGCAGATGGAGTAGCACTACCGCATGCCTGCCTGGCATAGCTGGGAAACTAATTGACCATATTTTCAGAATTCATCTGCTGGAAGTGCTTACAGCAGCTGTTGGTTTCTTTCCCAGTTGCAAGTAAAATGCAAGTAATAATAAAGACCTCTTGTGGGTGTCCAGGCAGATGATCATTTTGTACAGGGAAAGTGTTGAGAGGGCTACAGGTGAGAAAAGGCTTATGGAAGGGCTATGTTCACCACAAAGGTACCAAAACTTCCAATTACATCCATGTTTTATTGGATTAATGCAGTTACAGCGCAGTATGGAGGGCACCTCCCCAGGCAAATAACGCATGCTGTCCACGAGCATCTCCTCCACAAACCCAGGCAAACAAAAGAAGAAGCTAGAGCTCTGCTATGTGCTCCAGAGGCAAAGGACGGTGGTTGTGGCTTTATATTAGGAAAGAGAGGAAGCCCTTCCCGGCCGGAGGAGCTGTGGCACGGACACCGGCAGAGACAGCACACACAGTTACGCCCAAAGCTGTCAGACGAGCGCGGCTAACAGCACAGCTAAGCCTAGTCTTGGGAGTGAGAGCTGGAGCCTCTGGTCCAGCACAGCGAGGGGGGGAAATGAGAGAAACGCGTTGAGGCTGTCCCAGGTCAGGTTTGTCTATACAAGGAGAAGAGCATTAGAGCGCTCTGACATGAGACCGGCTTACGTGGTACGGCAGGGCTTGTCTGGTGTTTTCCTCCAGGAACTACTGGGAGATGGCTTTGTAAAATACTGCTGGGAAAGGAGACCGTGGCAGGGCTGTATTTGGCCAGCTCCTGGAAGCTGGGATGGACGGACGCCCTGTGTGCTGACAGGTGTATCGGCAAGGGGAGCCAGGGAGAGTCCCGGGTCTGGTCCTGAGGCACACGTCCTTTCTTACTGGGAGGGATGTCACAGAAACAGCTCTCCCCCAGGTGCGGGCTGTGACAGGAGTTATCGCAGCAGTCAGACAGGACAAACCCTTAATCTAGCAGTGCTCCTGGCCAGGAGAGGAGCACAAATGGAGATTGGTTCCAAAGAGACCACGAACAAGTTTTGAGACAGGGTGCATGCAACCCGCCCCAGCTGAAAAAACAGGATTGAATCTATTGCAGGCATGACCGGAGCTACCCTAGGCCTTGTTCATTATTTAGTGGCCCCAGTAGATGACTGGGTGTGTGGTAGTTAAGTAGTGGCCAATCTATCGCTGGTCCTTGGGTTAGGAAGAGAGGGGACACTGTGATAGTGTTGCACTTCTCATGCGATCTGACCTGCCAGAGGGATGGTAGCCACCTCTCTACCTTGCAAGGAGCAATAAAACACAAGCTGTCAGCACAAGGAAAGGTTTCATTTGCAACTGGGGCAATTTTCTCAAGCACTGAGACTGACTCAGTTGTATGGGCAAACCTTTTGATGGAGACAATAGGGATGTTGCCATTTCTCCATCAGTGCTCCGTTTCTAAGTTTCCTTGCCAAATTTTTGCTCTTGGCTCCTGATCGAAGGGATCAGGATGCTTATCAAAGAGGTCATGTTCTGCCCTCTGGAGGACTGCTGCGCGTGAGCTGGGTGCCTTCTGCGGGCTGAGGCTCCAGCAGCGGGAGGGCAAATGCGTTCCCAGCGCGTCGGTGGGGGAGATGAGAGATGCTGTCCTCTTGGGTCCCGTGTGCTCTGCCCCCCTGGCAGCTCCCAGGAGCGGCACGCTGCCATGGCTGATCTTCCACTGCGCGCCCAGGTCTGCCTCTCAGCGCCGCGGTGCCCAACGCTGAGGGACTCACTGGTTTGCCTCTCTGTCTTCTTCCCCTCCCTCCCCAGCAGTGGGAAGCACTCGTACTCTCTTAAGCAGGAGCGTTGAGGCTCGGTGTGGGAAGCCAGCCGTGCAGGTGGGGCGCGTTCCTGCTCTTCGCTCTGGTGCAGAGGGTGCCTGGCTGTCGGCAATGGCCACATCACGCCGACCACCACCGCTCACAGCCAAGGGGAGCACATCGCTCCCCACAGCGTGGAAAGCAGCGGGAGGGAAGGGCCCCGCACCTTGTCCCTGGCCCAGGAGTCTGCTGCAAACCGCAGCCCATGCAGCCCCGCGGTCAGCAGCAGAGGATCTTGAGGAAGGCTTTGCGGAAGTCGGTGTTGAAGGTTGTGTAGATGATGGGGTTGAGGGCGCTGTTGACGTAGCCAAGCCAAGTGCTGGCACTGTAAAGCCCCGGGGGCACGTGGCAGGACGGGCAGTGGGCGTTGAGGATGTGAATCAAGAAGAAGGGCAGCCAGCAGACTATGAATGCCCCTGGGTTTAGAGAGAGGGAGAAAACAATCCATGACTTCAGAGAAACAACTACTTGGAAAGAGGCCTGCACCTGTGCCCTCTCCCTCCATCCTCTGTTTCCATGCACGTGTTTACATTTGATAAATGCTGAAGGTGGTATTTATTCCTGATACAGAGGGACTTGGCAAGAGCTCAGGCTCCTTGGGACCAGTTAGGTCCAGTATGGGGCTTCAGAAGTGGCCTGGTGACAGACAAAAGCAAATGGCCACAACTTAGAGGGAAAGACTGCTGCCTTAGTGGCTTTAATCCGTTACGATGAGGGCTGCGTTATTTCCCTGCTGGTGCTGAGTTAATGAGGGGAAGCGGTGTGTCTGGTGACCATGGCAGGTGACTGGGGCTGCAGTCTCCTGGCTTCTCTATCCAGCTCTGTAAGCTGGTTCCTCTGCTGCTCCTTGCTCAGTTTCCCCTTCTGTAATTGGACCTAAGAGCTGCTGCATGTGTGGAAATTTAGGATTGTTCCAGCTTTATTAGAATCATAGAATTGTTCTGGTTGGAAGAAACCTCTAAGATCATCGGGTCCAGCCACTAACCTAGCATTACCAAGTCCCCCACTAAATCATATCCCTTAGGGCCTCATCCAAACGTCTTTTGAATACCTGCAGGGATGGGGACTCCACCACCTCCCTGGGCAGCCTGTTCCAATGCCCGACAACCCTTTCAGTGAAGAAATTTTTACAAATATCCAATCTAAACCTTCCTTGGTGCAACTTGAGGCCACTTCTTGTTCTGTCATCTGTTACTAGGGAGAAGAGTCTGACCCCCACCTCTCTACAACCTCCTTTCAGGTAGTTGTGGAGAGCGATAAGGTCTCCCCTCAGCCTCTTTTTCTCCAGACTAAACATTCCCAGTTCCCTCAGCCGCTCCTCATAGGACTTGTGCTCTAGACCCTTCACCAGCTTCGTTGCCCTTCTCTGGACACGCTCCAGCACTTCAATGTCTTTCTTGTAGTGAGGGGCCCAAAACTGAACACAGGATTCGAGGTGCGGCCTCACCAGGGCCGAGTACAGAGGGACGATCACTTCCCTAGTCCTGCTGGCCACACTATTTCTGATACAGGCCAGGATGCCGTTGGCCTTCTTGGCCACCTGGGCACACTGCTGGCTCATATTCAGCCGGCTGTCGACCAACACCCCCAGGTCCTTTTCCGCCGGGCAGCTTTCCAGCCACTCCCCCCCAAACCTGTAGCGTTGCCTGGGGTTGTTGTGACCCCAGTGCAGGACCCGGCACTTGGCCTTGTTGAACCTCATACGATTGGCCTCGGCCCATCGATCCAGCCTGTCCAGGTCCCGCTGTAGCGCCTGCCTGCCCTCCAGCAGATCAACACTCCCTCCCAATTTGGTATCATCTGCAAACTTACTGAGGGAGCACTCGATCCCCTCGTACAGATCATTGATAAAGATATTGAACAGGCCTGGCCCCAGTACTGAGCCCTGGGGAACCCCACTTGTGACCGGGCTATATTATATTATATTATAATAATAAAATGAAGGAAAAGGGAAAGCAAAGGTGTTGGCTGTTGCTCCCTCTGGCAGGGCTTGTTGGCCACTGATTTAAAACAAAAGGGTAACAAAACATAGCAAATAAAACACTAACATACTTGGCTCTCAACATTTGACAGCATTACCCTAGACCCCTAAATGTCCCACCATGTCTCTTCTGAGTCTGTGGAGCAGTGACAGCTGAAGTCTGGGCCTGGCTTGCATTTTTTTAATCTCAATACTGGATTAGGAGATTCCTTGCTCTTGCGAGTCCCAAACCACCACCCCTTGCACCCCACTAGGCAGAGTGGCTCTCACTCACCCAGGACAATAGCTAGCATCTGCGTAGCCTTTCTCTCCCGAAGCTGGATCAGCCGGGGCTGCTGGTGCGCTAGCTTCAAAGAGCTGATGGTTTTGCCATCGCTGAGCCTCCGTACCTCCAGTCCTGGCTTCGTACTCTTTCTCCTCTCTTCCAGCCTGTTGTGCTGCGTAGTCCCCGGTGTCCTGGTGAGGGACGCCTCGTGGCAGAAGCTGCAGTACCGCTCCAGGCTGAAGACAGTCAGCAGCTTCCTTTTGGCAGACATCTCCTGGCCTGAGCATTTGAGTGGGAGACAGGGGGAGAAGGTGCCTTGGCAGCTGTTTGGCAAAGCTGTTCTCTCCATGTGTTCCTGCAAAAGAGGAGGCCACAGAGGAACTGGGAACCATCCAAACGGTTCATTGGGTCAAAGAACGATGAGGAAAGTTGTAGGAGTCATCCTTAGCCCCACTCGCTTCTTAGGTTTGCACCATATCCTCTGGGCTGACCTTGGCTTATCAGAGGGGTGAACCAGCACCGGACAACTCTCTGCTTCCATCCCATCGAGGAGAAGCATGAGAACAAGAAGAGCTGAAACATCTGCTCTGCTAACCTTTCATTTGTGGTTTTGTGTTGGCCCTGCTCCCTTCAACGTCCCCACCCTTTTTTAATGTAGCTTCACTGTGAGAAAACAGGCAAAACAAGCAGATATGCGTGACCAGGCGATCCCTTTCAAACCATTGTGCTGGTTCCCATGGTTGCACATATTTCATCTAGAAAGGTCAGTGGAACAAATGCTCCATGCACCATGAGCATTTTGACCTCTTAAGTCTGTCAGATGAAGAGGGTTTTTTTTAAAATAATCTAGGTTAAAGCCTGTGAGGCCCTGCGAATGAAACTTCATAGAGCAAAAATCAATAAATGAAGACATGAAAATCAATAAATGAAGAAATTAGCCAGACTTCTGCATGGCTGAGAAAGCCCTGCTCTGAAGAAATATTGAAGTAGGCTGTGCTCTTTTCTAGTTGCCTGGTTCTAGAGGGCAGAGATACACAGGGGGCATCTTCTTTCTAGAGGGCTGAAAAAGGATTTAACTGGAGCTTCTGCATCTCAGATGTCATAGTGTATGAGCAAAGAATGGGATGAAAACATGCCATGTTCCTTCTTTATGCGTTCTGTTCTGTTCTTTGACCCTTTGAGGAGAGGAGATGATGCATGCCCTGTCCCTTTTGACAGCTCCTACTGCATTCATGTGGCTCTTACTTTGTGTGCATAACACGGTTTGGTGCTGGCGCTGTGGCTGCCCTGCCGGGTGAGGGTTCGCTTCTTTTGCCTTTGTCTTAGCACGAGGTAAATCCGCACATAGAGCAGCAGGGTCACCATGAAGGGGAGGTAGAAGGACACCACAGAGGAGTAGATGATGAAAATAGGGTTGGATATGGAACAGACACTGGGATCCCCTGGGGAGGAGAAGAGAGAGAGAGAGGAGCGGCTGAGCTGCTTTGGTTTAGTACGAGGAGGCTCTGGTGCATTGGCAAAGCAAGTCAAAAGGTGGCATGGGGCCAGGCAGTCTAAGGAGTGCGAGTATCTCCTATCTCTGTTGTTGTGAATTATACTGTGGCCTATCCACTCACCTAACTGATGCTTAAAATGGACTCTACCGAGTCATCTAGCATGACCCAACATGCACGTGCCAGCTCTTCTGGCCAACAGCTCTGCCCTCTTCTCTCATGTGTATTCCCATCCTTTCTCAACAAATCCTTTCTCCTTTCGCCCTTTCTCCTATTCCTCTGACAGCTTCTGAGCGGTCTCGACGCAGAGGTGTGTCTTCACTCCCATCTGTCTGGACTAGGCAGTGGGGGACAGCAGCACTTCCCTCCCACCCCCTGTCCCCTTCTCCCCTCAAGCACTGCATAGAGGATGGATGGGGAGCAGGGGACTCCTGCCTGTGTCTTGGGGTGGGGGGAAGGCTCCCCTGCCCCTCTGCCTCCGGGGAGAATGGGCTGCTGTAGGTGAGGGGAAGGAGAAAGACCAACCTGCTTCCAAGGAGAAGGCTAAATAGTTTGCTCCCCTCAGGGATTAGGTGAGGAAGCAGACAGCCAGTTGGATGGGAAGGAGGTTTCTCCCATGCAGTGCCGATATGCAATCCTTGCTGTTTAGAAATGTGTCTGGTATCAGATTTAAAACTGTGTGTCTGGACCTGTTGATATCGGCAAGAGGCAGTAAGTCTGAAGTGGGTGCTGGAAGTGCTGCACAACTGGAGATTTGCTCTGTGTGTGCAGAGTGGTTGTTTGGGGGGATTTGTACACCTGGATGCTTTGACGGGCATTGATTTGGCAGTAAAGCAGGCAGGTCTGTCCTCAGAGCAACAGTCAGTGTCTGCCTGAGCAAATGGCAAGTGTAGGGACAAGAGCACATCTGCTCTCCAGCAGTGGAGACTTTTCTCACCCTTCATAGTGTGCTTTCAAGTTCCCTAAAATTTCCTGTATCACAGAATCACAGAAGGGTGGGGGTTGGAAGGGACCTCTGGAGATCATCTAGTCCAACCCCCCTGCCAGAGCAGGGTCACCTAGAGCAGGCTGCACAGGACTGTGTCCAGGCGGGTTTTGAATATCTCCAGAGAAGGAGACTCCACACCCTCCCTGGGCAGCCTGTTCCAGTGCTCTGTCACCCTCACAGTGAAGAAGGTTTTCCTCATGTTCAGGCAGAACTTTCTGTGTTCCAGTTTGTGCCCGTTGCCCCTTGTCCTGTTGTTGGGCACCACTGAAAAGAGTCTGGCCCCATCCTCTTGACACCCGCCCTTGAGATATTTATAAGCGTTGATGAGGTCCCCTCTCAGTCTTCTCTTCCTCAGGCTGAACAGCCCCAGCTCCCTCAGCCTTTCCCCAGAGGAGAGATGCTCCAGTCCCCTCATCATCTTTGTAGCCTCCGCTGGACTCTCTCCAGCAGTTCCTCGTCTTTCTCAAACTGGGGAGCCCAGAACTGGACACAGGACTCCAGATGGGGCCTCACATCCTGTAACTTGGAAAGTCTGCAGGACCCATGTTAAATGACCTGGCCATACACAGGGCAGCTCCATTTCCAACCCCTCCCTGCGCGCTATTGTTCGGGACATCACCTACCTGTGGTATTGAAGCCGAAGAGGAGAGGGCACGACACTGCGAATGCCAGCATCCAGACTATCACGATCATGAGAGACACCCTCCTGCAGGAGCTCTGCCCAGTGCTGTACTGGTACTGAACTGGCTTCACCACTGCGGTGTATCTGTGAACCAAACCAGCTCCAGAAAGAGGTGAGGTAAGAATGGAGGGCGGAAAAGGAAAAGGACCAGGTTTTAAAAGGAGAAATGAAAGCCACGTAGGGAACATGATGGTGAACGTGGTGAAGGAATGGAAGAGGAAAAGACAGAAGATCAAATGATGGGATCAGCAATTTGTAGAAATGGTAAATGGGGTGTTGGGGAGAGGAACAGAGGAAATCAGAGTTAATTGGCAGCACTGCGGAGAAATGCTCTGCAGAACCGCCAGCATTGTGAAGCTACAAAATTTGGGATACCAGATGGATCTAGAAACCCCAGGAAACCCCCATTCCTCAAGCCCCTAAGGTTCTATGTGCACTGCTGGGAAAGTGCAGTCTCTGGAGCAATCACAGCCTGCTACGCTCTGTGCCTCAGCTGCCCGCCCTGGTGTTGGCCTTGCTGACAGCCAGAGGATTGCCCACGGGTGGGTGTCCAGGGCCTTCGGCTGCCGGGGTGCCCCAGAGGATGCAGCTCAGCAAGGGTAGGACTTGGAAGGCACAGGAGTCTCATCTTCAGGATAGCCTGGGGGCTGCTCCTTGCAGACAGAGCCAAAATGAAATGAGGATAAAGATTCCCATGGAGGAACACCTGACCAACCCAGCGTTGAGAGCTGCTTCGTACAATTACCCTTGAACCACATATTACAAAGGTACAGTATGCAGTGTTTTCCCCTTCCCCCACTCCTCGGTCCTGACAGCACCATGTGTGCCGAGGTCTTGGCTCCCAGCCCTCAGCGTTGCTTAGAATATGCTCACTTTTAAGATGCAGAAAACCAGGGCAAGGCTGAAGATTACACAGCAATAATCTTCACCCCTCCGTGTATATGGCAGGATTTTGTTTATTAAAACTTCATGAGTGAGGTCTCCAGAAGGAGAAAACCTCTTTGAGACTCAGTGAGGATTAGATGACCAATTCTGGTTCCTGCTTTCAAAAAGCATGAGCCCTTTTCTTAAGCGCATGGTGGGCAGAGCCATATTAATAGCAGTCGTGGTAGTGACAGACTTGCAGGGGGGTTTTATGTTCCTGAAGACACCAGTGCTGCCTGTGCAAATCCCGCTTCCTTGTCCCTGCCACGCTTGGGTACGGGGCTGACCCCCATCTCCAGACTACCCCCCTGGATGCTGTTGGCTCTCACCTGTCAATGCTGATAGCGCAGAGGTTTAAAATGCTGGCTGTGCACATCATTACGTCCATGGTGACGAAGATATCGCAACAGATGCGGCTGAAAGTCCAGACTCCTCCCGTCACCTGCACCAGCAATCACAAAACTGTCAGCCCTGTTCTGCACCGCGTCCTGCTAAGTTACGTATAAGGAGGTGGTCTCCTCCAAGTATCTCAACTAGATGAGTTCACGTCCGCTGTGATGTGCAGAGGGAAACAGAGGCACCTATGTTGTGTGCAGGATAACACAGTGGTAGGTCACGGTGAAGGGGCCACACTTTGATTTCAGTCCTTCAGTTACTCTTACAAAGGGAGGCAGGGTGAAGAAATAGATAGCGGCTATCCCTTTCCTTAAGGTCTAGCATGATAAATTGAATTAAATTTGGTAGCACTGTGTATATCCTTTGATTAAGGATTATCTGAGAAAATCTAAGGGCTGAAAGTGTTTCTCAGTTTAGCTGCTGGAGTTCTCTTGCAGGCAGTGAGCTGGAAAAGTGCTGCAAATTTTATGCATTTATGTGTGAAACAGAGATCTGAGACATGAGGCTTCTCCAAAACCTTATTTGGATTCTTATCTCAGTTACAGATTTTGATTATTAGATCTGAGTGAGAACTGACAAGCTATTGGGATAAAGAGTTTTGGTTTGCTACTATGTCGAGCTTTTGTTCTGGTCGTTTCGAATTTTTAATCTGAAGTGTGTAATCGTGAAAGCTTAGCTGTGGCCAATCTTTGTGATGGAGAAATGCATTTTTTGGCCCAGCCGTCAAGTTCTTGACAATGACCTTTTCGGTCGACAACAATATGCTCCAAGCACCACGTGGCACTGCTCTCCTCTGGGCTGGGATGACAGCCTGACTCCGAGCGAGGTGGTCTGCCTCAGCACCTGCTCCTTGTAGGGGGACACGAACAAGCAGGCGGCCTGCCCTCCAACAGATAAGCCCGTTGGATTGAGTACAGCAAACTAATCTAATGCTGTGCCGGTTGGAGAAGGGGGCAGAAAGAGGGAGGAAAGTCCTTGCTTGGAGAGAGCCTGGATTTTAGCCTCCAACACTGCAGATTCTGCTAGTTCAGCTGGACCCTGGGAAGCTATTGGGAACTGGCACTAGTTCCTGGTCTCTCTGCTTACATTTAGACCCCATCTGGAGTTCTGCATCTGGTCTTGGGGCCTCAGCACCGTGAAAACATTGACAAACTGGAGCGAGTCAAGCAGAGGGCCACCAAGACAGTCCCTGAGGGCTGGAGCACTTGTCCTATGAGGAGCAGCTAAGGGAACAGGGCTTGTTCAGCCTGGAGAAGAGGTGGCTTTGCCGGGGGAGGGGGGCTAACAGCAGTCCCCCACTGCCAAGTGGGAGGTTATTGAGAAGGTTGGAGCCAGGTTAGTAAGGAGATGGAGCCAGGTTTTTCACAGCAGTGCGTGGTGTGAGGACAACAGGCATAAGTTGAAAGAAGAAAGGTTCAAATTGGTTATGAAGGTAAACTTTCTGGCCATGAGGACAGCGAGGCAGTGGAGCCGGTTGCTTGGTGAGTCTGTGCAGGCTCCATCCTCGGAGGTGTTCAAGACCTACTCAAAAATACCCATCGCAGATCAGGCTGGAGAGGGTGCCACAAGTAAGCTTGGCTTCTAAGGCCAACCCTGCAGCATGTGTCGATGCCTAGGAAGGACGCGGCTCCCTGCGGAGAGAAGCACTTGTATAGATACAGAATTCACTCTGTGCGGGTTGTTTTCAGGGTTGTTCAAGAAATAATCCTGAGAAATTCAAATGGTTTTGATCATGCCAGCATTCCCGCACATGGGCACAGAAACTTGCTGAGGTGAGCTGTGTCTTTAGGATGTTCTCTGCCGGACCCAGCTGCTACGTGTCAGAAGTCGGGTACTGAATGAGGCAGTCTTCCATCAGACCCCCTGACACTGACTGAATGCAGGGGAGAGAAATGGGAACTGGCTTGCAAAATGCAGTAGGGAACTGTGCTTCCATCTTCAGTTCTCTGATACTTTTCTTTTAAAAAAAGCAAGCGAAGGAAAAAAAGAAAAAAAAAAAACCTTAGAGTTTTTCTGCACAATAAGGTGGGCTACCAGATGCGCACACTGAAGGCTGCCCCTCTGAAATAAGGGACCTTAATAGCCAGGTTCAGTTTTCAAAGAAATCCCACACCATTTTTGCTGTAGTTGCAGATTCTGAGACCTGCTTGACCACCTCAAAATATAAAAAAGATTTCTAAATACTGGAAGCCTTTGCAGTGGGACCCAGTCAGGGGTGTTTCTGTAGTCTGAGGCAAAATGCAATGCAGCGTCTGTGTGATCTGTGGCGTCTGAAGAATATTTCACCAGGAGCTGGTGCCAGGTGCTCACATGAAAGCCAACTGCCGCTCGCCCAGCAGATGTGCAAGCACTTAACTGAGGGGGTTTCCAAGGTCCTGAGCGCATTCAAATGCCAGGCCTGAAGAGAAGCACTGGGGATGTGAACAATTAGAAGTGAAGAAGGTGGTGGTGGGAGTGGCTCTGAAGTGAACCCTCTCAGGATGATGCATTCGGATCACACCACACGCATCACTAAGCTGTAGCTTGTATTAAGAGGATGCTTGGCAGATCAGAACGTTGGGCTAAAAACCCATCCTCACTTCCACCGGTCACAACTTGTAAAATGAGGAGTAACTCTGCTGAAGTCAGTGAAGTAGTTAATATTTACCTGTGGGGTATGCAAACCTAGAATTTATTCCAGAATTCAGCAATGAAGAAGAGCAATTTTATTATAGGCCTTGTTAATAATTTTTTTTCATTCTATTTCTGCCCTTCCTTTTCTTGCTCTGTTCTGCTTGTCTTTGTTCCAGCAGATAGAACTTGCCAGTGTGCATTTCTGGTTTTCATGTGCTGGCGCGGTACCTATGCTTTATCCCCCTGGTGCCTTTTGTCCAGGGATCTCAAAGCACATCACAGGTATTAATTGAATGAACCCTCACAACTGCCTGGGTGAGGTGGATGGTCATATATTTTTCTCTTACAGCTGATGAGGGCAAACCACAGAGAGATGAGCTGATACAATCTCTCATTACCACTCAGTGCGTGTGCGGCAGAAGTGGGAATAGAGTCCAGGATGAAATCCTGGCTCAGTCAAAGACAATGCTAAAGCTCCCTATAGACTATTCAGGTCAGGTTCTCACCTCATCTTTTTTGATGACCGGTCTGCTTTATCCACAAAATTGCAATATTATTATTTTTAACTTTCCAACACTATAGGAAGTCTTCCAGTTAAAAAAAAAAAAAAAAAAAAAAATCATTGTGCATTCATAAACTTATTCAAATCCATCACTCTTCTGAATCCTTAAAAATAAATAAAAGAATCTCCGTAAATCAGATTTGTATAATGATGCCGTACTGAGGAGTACATGGATAGGAAAGAATAAAGTATGAACACGAAGCTGCATCGGGTGATGACAGGTATGTAAGCAGCGGTGCATCTAAGCATGCTCACTTAAGTGTTTTGTGTTTAAGAGAGCGTTTTTCTTGGGGGTGCTGTTAGCTCCCTGCAGCTGCGAAATGGCTGCTTATGTTTTTGCACGGCAGGAGTAACTAAGAGCATGCATGCGGTCAGGCCTGCTGACAAGTGGCAAACTGCTGAGCTGCAGTAACTCAGTTGTCTGTCCTCCCTTTGACGGTAGCCTGGTGAGCTCCTTGAGCTCAAAGAACAGTTGTAGGTCTCGCTGCTCCGGTGCGAGAGCCGCCAAAGAGGAGACAGCGTTACTCTCACACGCTCTGAACAGAGCCGCAGACTGGACATCAATGACAATCATCTTCTGAAGCTTTTTTTCCCTTTGGAGGTAGGACGGGATGTTGTGAGAAGACTGAGGAGGATGTTCCAGGCCATGCTGCTACGTGTCCTCCTCCATTTATATACTGACTATAAGGCATTGATGGTATTTAATGCCATCAAACTCCAGTGGGCAGGATACCCTAATGCCACTGTCTTAAAAACCTTGTTGAGCTTCAGTAGTCGCACCAGCCATGGCATCAGAGGTCAGTAAAGAATTGGGGTAGCAGTACTGGTATATTAGACGTACCCGCTGACCCCAGAAGATTGCTAGACCCAGTGCTGAATAGCATTTTTGTGCCAGAAATTTCATTAGCTGGAGGTGAGGATTTTGAGGTTATAGAATGTTCCTATTGTTGCTCTGTCACAGCCTTCCCAAAAGACTTCTCAGAATGAGACAGTTCTAGTTTGCATGATTGATAAAATGACAAATTTCATGGACAAGGTCCAGGCCACAGATGGCTCTAAAAATTGAGCGTAAAGCACAAAGTTCACAAGTGACATTAAAATCTGAGGTATTCATCCACCTTTAGCTTCTGCATAAATAATGGCCAGGTTTCAGATGTCTGGTCCGGCAAACATTCAGTAGATGAATAGGTATTGTACATGGTCTTGGGGACTGAATGATTTCTTGACAATTTCCAGGCCCACAGTGTACTGAAGCATGATGCCATTTGCACTTCATTGGTAGCATCATTGATCCATAAACAGCAGCAAATATCTAAATGACTTTGGGGCTTTTTGGACTGTTTTTTTTTAATCTTAGTCTTGCTGGAGTCCTACAGCCTAGTTCTCTACGAGATACTGTGCAATGCTGGGAGTGGTAGGTTGGGTTTGGGATGCGTGCGGGTTCTTGTCCCTGTTGTTTGGGTGACTCTTGGATGAGCTACTTTGATTCTCCGAGCTCCAGAGATGGAAATGAATCTTAAATGGGTCTACAAACACAACTAGGGAACTGACCTACTGTCGTGCTTACAAGTTGTGATCACAGGACTGCATGGGCGCGGAGGCTGCTTCACAGATGTGCCTCCGTTCCACCTTCTCCACAGCGAGAGCGAGTGGCACATCTTCTCTAATGCAAAGCATATGCTATTTCATTAGCGATTGGAACACGCTTGAGGTAACGGACTATTCCGGTCTGAAATAAAATTTGACTTTTAATAATATTTTTTGGTTGCAATCAAATTGCAGAGTCTAATTCTGTCTTGCTGGGATGGCTTCCACACACATACACACTTACTCCTTGCTTTGTAATCATTCGATGTAACACAACTGAGCTGTACGCATCCTTGCGGGCCGGCTCCAGGACCGCTCCACACAGATTACTCTAAATGTTGCTACTGACTTCATTAGGAACATGATCACACATGCAGTATCATGGCGCTCTCTTTGTTCTTTCACTCCACAGCGATGCTATACATACATAAATAATTAACCATCAATGCCTTTATTAATAATGCTTATACACAGAGCAAACCCTTAATTTCTCTTAATTGTAGCCTCGCTGAGACTGCAGTGGGCACAGTTTGGGAGAGCGGCTTGGATGAACACCAGGGAAATGCCTAGGCTCGGTGCCAAAGCTCAGAGCTGTGTTGCTATTCAACATACTCCGGTGGCCGAGGAGGGCTGTAGGCCACTGCCAGTCCCCTGCTACTTGATCAAATCTCCTCGTACCCGCACAGTAGGTCTGGCATTTGCTGGTGGTGTCCTGCCTTGTCCTACTTTCTGTTCACGCACTGCGCAGTCCATATGCATAAGTCAAGTCCCTCTCTGCTTCTGCTTTGTTCTGCGGGAAAGAGGTCAGCCAAAGGTGGGCAGCTGCCAACAGAACATTTACCCTGCCCTTCAGCCTGATCCCGGCTTGCCCCTTGCAGAAAGAGCATGAGGCTTCAGCGAGATCATGGCTCAGAGGCTTATTCTGTCTCTGTTAGCATGAGAACAGGGTACCAGGGCTCAGCTGAAAGCTTATGGCTGATAGACGTTCACTCTAATTCTTCTAGACCTACCCATTTTGGGGAATTAGTGTAAAAATGCTGACGAGAACAGATAAAAATGTCAGCTGCAGCATACCTTCATGTGTTTACTTTAGTACAAAGCACTTGCCCCAGGAGTGACTTCAGTAATTCAGGATTTTGCCGCAGTGTGGGGGAATTTGGTTTCCATCTTTGCTGCCCTATATCTGATGGTGTTGTCCATACTGTGCACGGTCACGCCAGTACATTTTTACACCGGCCCAATGTGCAAAGATGAGGGAAATGGAGAATAAGACCCTGAGGGCTTGATGAGTCCTTTGAAGTTACTGTGAAAATGCTCACATGACTTAAAGAGCTTTTGGAGCATGTTCTTCAGCTTCATCTCTTTGTCAGCCTGCTTGGGGAATGTTGTTTGGAGCTGATCTAACATCATGGACATTAAGGCTCTTAAACTCCACAGGAGATGAGGATTTGACTGCCCTCACTTGTTTTCTGGCCAGCAGGAGCAGGGATTGATCTGGGCTCTAAGATGAGTTCCTATAAGGTATTTCCACCCTATTGCCTACCCCGCCATTCCTGAATCATCACGGTGCTCACTGGCAACTCTTCTGGCTTCAAGGATGCTCAGATGAAAGTGGTATTAGCACATCAGAACCCGCGATCGACATTACTGGCTGCAGCCCAGCTGCCATTCAAGCTCAGAGAGGCTGTGCTGTGCCAGGAAGAGCCAGGCTCAAGGCATCTGCTGACGGGTGGGACTGCGGTGTCCAGCACGTGTCCAGCCTATGAGGGCCACCTGTGTGACACTGTGGGCTGCCACACACCCCACAAGTGCCCCAAAGCTAGCTGGGGGGTTAAAATATGAATGGACTTTATCTGTACCAGAGCTGGCCTAGGCTGAGAGCATGCGCTAATGCCAGGGAGCTCGCACTGCGGTTCAATTCTGCTAATCTTTCCTGAGACGGACTCACCTCCAGGTACACCACCCACGGCATCACCAAAGTAGCCACCAGCAAGTCCGCCACCGCCAGGCTCACCACAAGGTAGTTTGTCGTGGTTTGCAAGGTGCGTTCCCTCAGCACGGCTAAGCAGACCAGCACGTTCCCAAAGATGATGGCCAAAATCAGGATGCAGTAGCAGAGGGCGTAGTAGGCGTGTGAGCGTGGCAGGTCAGGCTCTGTAGCGTTGTCTGCCCCACAGGGAACAGGGTCGGTGCTGTTAGGATGACTGCTGGTTCTTGTGAAGAGCGCCATGGGCACGCCGCTGCAAAGAGAAAGAGATGACTGAAAAGCACAGTAATTCTGGAGAACAGTACCTTTTGTGCATGGTGTACGACTTTCATACTTCCTTCGTGAATGCTACTTCAAGCCAATTATAGAGGTCTTTTTTTCTGCTCATATATAGGTAGAGCTTTGTCTAAAGTCTTGCTTGGCCTGTTTTGTTTTTCATTGAATCTAAGCCAAGAGAAGAATGCAAGATTTCACCTCCTGTGTGCATCTGAAAGGTGCATCTTACCAACCAGCGCAGCTGTATGGAAAGTGGCAATGGTTTTAAGATGCGTCAAAGTCGTACCACAGTACAAGTCAGACAGGCAAGAGCGCAGCCTGAAAGACGACAATTTGTAGTGCTGAGGAAGACCCAATGCAGTTACCCAAACTAGGGCTTGGCCAGAAGCTTGGACCTAGTACCTTTTCTTCTGGGAAGTACCCTCCCCCTTCCCTCATCAAAAAAATCTCTTCAATAACTTCAAGCGCTCGAGTACTCGGCAGCCTGGCAGAGAGGCTGCACCTGCAATGCTCAAGTAGTCTCTTGAAGCCTGGCTGCGTGGCAGTAAGCACCACCTACCGAATTACTCTTTTTCCTGCAACGTGTTTCTGTCCCAGGCCTTCTGTTCAAATAACGCTCCGCTTCAGCCCTGCCTGCCTTGCCAAAGCTTGACCGTCAGTGCTGCCCCCATTTCATCCATACAGTGCTGCCCCCATTTCATCCATACTGTGCTCTGTGTTTTCCATGCCTGGCCAGAAGATCCGCTTCTTGTGCCGAAGAGCAGATCAGCTTGTCATTTGGGATGAAATAATGGAAGGATGCTTGCAGGGTACTCTGCATTTCTTTTTCTTACAATGCATTCATGATGGTGCTCAGGAACCTACCCTTTCTTGATGTAGGAGGAGGATGATTTTTTTCCAGGTATAAGAAGGCTGCTGTCCCAGGGTTGTTCTGTGACATTTAATCGCTTGTATCCGCTTTTTTTTTTTTTTCCCTTGCTAGTGCTCCCATCGCTGAACTCATCATCAATGTGACAGGTACGAAAGGCAAGGACAAAACGTTGCAATGCCCATGGTATAAATATTACTCCTTGTTCCGCCTCACCCCTTGAACAGCAGCATCTGTGATACAGACACTTCTGGAAGAGCAGTTGTGCAATAGGTATAAATTGCTCCAGCCCCCTGGCACCTATTCATCCTTAAAACTGGTGTCACTTGCTCCTACTGGTTTGTAGTTGGGAGAGGACAAGGGCTGAATGACATGGAAACTGAACTTCCCTCTGTCCCGTGAACGTGGATCCCTGAGGACAGGGGTGAAACACTCTGATGGCATGTGTCCTGTTTGAAAGTGCCTGTGCTTGTCCCTCCTTCTCTCTCGTTCTTCTGCCTGCCCCTGACAAAGAAGTTAAGCCTTCCGCTGGACCTGAAGGATTTCCCATAGAGTGAGCGCTGCTGCCGAGTCCAGGACTTTTTGTTCGTAAAACAGTTCGGCTGCAGCCACCCAAAGACAGGACTCATTTTGCAGCGTCCCTTGCACCCACACAGCTCCCGCTCTGGGAAACCTGTATTGTCTGGGGCCATGAAAGGCTAGTTCTGTAGTGTTGGGAAAAAACTACATTAAGCAGCTGCCTCGCTGATAAGCAAAGCCACGACAGGGAATGAACAAAACAGCACGCACGATATAACCAAAAGGCTTAAGGCACCGCATTACACAGTTTGCCTGCAGGTTTGCTGCCCCTTACATCCTAAAGCACTATTTTCCACTCTCACCCGGAGGCCAGTCTTCCCTACCAGGATACTTCCCAGCTCCCCACCCCCAGCCCTGCCGAACCCCCAGCCCTGGACTGCCCCACACCCCCCCGGCCCTGCTCGCTCTGCCCGCGGCCAGGGCGCTGCCAAACCAGGCGAGTACCAGGGAACCGGGATACTGATGTGCCAGGGTACCGGGATACCCGCCTGCGGGGGTGGCGGGACACAGGGGTACAGGCACACCGGGGCACCCGGGCAGCGAGCTGCGGCACGGACAGGGGTCGCAGCCGTGGGGACGAGCAGACGGAGGGGAAAGGGAGGGATGCTCCTCCCGTAGGTCTCAGCCTCGGGGGGGTCCGGGTGCAGGTCCCGGTCCGGATGGAGGCTCCAGGCGCGGGTTCAGGCGTGGGGTACAGGGTGCAGGGGAGGGGTCCGAGGTCCGAGCGCAGGGTCCAGGCGTGGCCGCGGCTTTGGGTCCGGTTCCGGGTGCTGCTCCGCGCTCGCCGCTCCCGCACCCGCGGGGCAGCGGCAGCTCCGCGGCTCCCGCCGAGCGCCCAGCCCGGGGCTGCCGAGTGCCCCGGCGATGCCGCGGGGGGCGAGGGAGGCTGGGGAAACCCGGGGCGGGGGCTGCGGGGCAGGGGACCGCCGGCACCGTTTGGAAGAGGAGCGGGGGGACAGCAATCAAGACTTACCCCCGGCCCACCGGGCCGTGGCGCCGCCGCCGCCGCCGAGCAGGGCTCGGTCCCGGTCCCGGTCCCGGACCCACCGCCTCCCGGCCCGACCCGCTCCCTCCTGCCGCCCTCCCGGCGCGGAACCGCGGGGCGGGGCCGGGCTGGCCGACTCCTCCCCGCCCGCCCCCCGTCCCTGCCCCGGCGGCGGGCCGGGATCCCGCCGTGCCCGGGGATGGGGCAGCCGGGGCCGGGGGTTGCGCTCCCCCTCTCGCCCTCAAGTGCCCGAGAGGTTGCCTCTCGCCCAAAGGGACCTGGCAGAGGTGTCTTGGCTAATTTTGGAGCTAGGGGATGCAGCAAGGGTGTGCTTTGCTGAGGGACTGACCTGCTTCTGCCTGGGAGGAGAAGCAGAGAGCCGGGAACCCAAAATCCGGACCGTGCGCTTTGGCCCCGGAGCGCCCGTGTTGCGGCGGAGCAGGGGAGCAGGGGGAGATGCCTCGGCCGGAGCCGCCCGCGCTGCGGTGGGAGGCCAACAGGCAAAGCCCTTCAGGAGAGTCTGGGAGCGTGAGGCTTGGGAGAGAAAGTTTGCACTTAAAAATTGTTAGTTTAAAAAATGATCAAAGTAGAGATGATTTTAAAAGGGAGAGAATTAAAGAGGTCTTTAAATAAGCGACCTTAAACCTGAGGTGAAAGAGCGCTGGGTAACCGGGGAGAAAGCTGGGAAAGAGGGTGATGCTGGGGAAGGGTCCTCCTGTAGGCACAGCACGCTGCATCTGCCATGGCTAGAGCATGACTACAACCCCTGTCTCTGAGGTGTGGCTTCCCTTGGGGTCTGAGACCAGGCCTCTGAGGCCCAGTTCCCCTTCGGACTGTGGTCCCTGGGAGTGCTCAGTGGGGTACGAATGATCCCGGTGGGCCTTCTCTCTCCCCGGGCTGGGCTGTGCCCACCATCCACTCTGGCACAGCAAGTGGGGGCTCACTGCGGGTTGTCACGAGGGTGCAGGAAGCTCAGCTGCAGGGCTGAGGTTTCCCTTCCCAGGCGTGCAAGAACGCAGGAGCGGCACCGCGGCCCCAGCAGGGAGGAGGGAAGGTGCTCTTCCCCTTTATGCACCCGCTGGTCAGGGTGGCCACGGGCTAACTTGTAGGTGGGCAAGAAGGCGAGGAGATACTGCGGAAAGGAGAATTTATTTTTAAGAAATTAGTTACCTTGACAAGCGTGCCTTGGGACTCTGGCTGCCTGGATTGTCTCTGCTGATTGCAGCTATCCGAGATAATCTCTTTGTGGGTAAGGGTGGTAAGAGCGAGAGGTGCTGTAGAGAGCACTTGTACCCGTGAGGTGTGAGGGGCGTGAGTACCAGCTTTAGCCTGGCTGGGGATGGTGGAAGTGCCCCTACAGGACTTGATGCCATGAGAAGGTACTAATCAGCGCCAATGCCTTTAACCTCAAATCCAGCCAAGGCCCTGACTACCCTGAGGCAGGTCGGTGGATGGTCCTGGATGAGTGTGATGAGTGACTGCCGAGTCCCTACAAGTGACACATTCTCAGGTGTCCTTGGTGGAGGATTTAGCTGCCAAGCTATAGGCCAAATGACCCATGAAGGGCTCTACAGCCCCCTTATCCCCTTGGGAGCTCCAAAACAGTGTGACACGGACTATATTTACCGTGCTTATATTATATGTATACAGTTGAACTTCTGCTGTCGTCTGTCCTGTACTGCTCACCTTCAGGGAAATGCATTTGCTAACGGTGCCTGGAGCAGGCAAGGCAGGGCGGAAGCCCTCCCACCCATTCCCAGCAGAGGCTTTTCAGCTGTGAGCTTGGAAAGAATCCAACACACCCACACTCATGTGATTAAAACTGGAGGGAAAAGCACACACCGTGATGCTTGTTCTGTCTAGCGAGGGCTGTGGGAGTCGCGGGCTGGGTGCGAATGGCCGGTGAGCACGGCTCCTCGCAGTGGGGTTAGAGAGCTGCAAAGAGCTGGAGGCATTTTAGCTTCATTTCAGCATTTTTTAAAATGCAGTTTGTTTGTAGGCGATTCCTGAAGGATTGTGGCCAGCAAGGTGTTCACACCGGCTCCAGGATGCTGGGACCACAAGGCGCTACTGCAATACGCTTTACTGATGTCATCTGTTCAACGTAGCGGCTAACCAAGGATCGACAAAGAGACGTTACCTTGCACCCGCCCTCTCCTCTGAGATGGGGGGATTGAGCAGGGGGAATCCAGTGCTTTACCCACAAAAGCGCCATTGTTCTGATTCACATCTTTACCTTCCAGCGTTGAAACCTTCCCTGTCGCTTTGCCTTGTGTGTCGGTGGAGCCCCTGGCGCTGCCTCTCCCAGGAGCCTCCTCACCCCTTAATCTGTGTTGCCCCCCTGCCCCAGAGGCGCCTGTTGCGAATGCCCCAGCCCTTTACCTTCCTCTGGTCCTGCCCCTACCGAGAGCTCTGCAGCAGCCTGTCCTCATCAACCTGCTCAGACTAATGAGACAGAAGGACAGTAGGAGCTTGCGAAACTTATTTCTTGCTTTAATTATTTTTGTCTCTTTTCTTAATATTACTCTGACTTGAGAAAGAGCCCCATCTAGTTTTAAATGTTGCTGCTCTACTTAAACTCGTGCTCACTGGTGCTCCCTCCCCAACTCCTTCCTGGGGTGGGTCCCTTCACGCCCCCTCGGCTGGTTTTCCTGAGACTGGAAGCTCTTTGGCGTAGAGACTTAATGACTTTCTTGTGTTTGCTCTGCAGCAGAGGTCTTGTGGAGCAAGATAATAATCTGTGTGATCGTTTAATTTAGATTAGATTGTACCACATGCAGAGGCAAGGCTGAATTAAAATTGCATAGGCAATCTCGATGATTGTGATATTTGCAGTGATTTTTTTTTTTTAACATTACAACTTCTTTAATATAGTGCTTAGTGCAATGCCTCTCTCATAAACTCTTCTCCTTCTTCCCACCCCAAAATCAACTACGTGGTGTATATTGGCCCCATTTAAACGTTGGACAGGTTGCAGCCCTTGGCTATGACAACGTGGTATCACTGGAGCACGGCAGAGAACCAGGTCAGTAGTGAGTTCTGGGAACCTGAAAAGGAGAAGCTGTGCCAGCAAGTTTCACAGATGTATCCTAACAGCAAAGACTGGTCAAGCTCCTGGATCTCCAGCTCCATGACAGGCTTTCTGCCACCGTGTGCAGAAAGTTGAGAGAGGCCATTGCTCCCAAACCTGGTCCATTCCCTCTGGATCCCTTCCAGCCTGTTTCTCTGCCCCCACCTCCACCACCAACTCCCCTAATTCTTCTTTTCAGTCCTACATGTCTCCAAAGCTCTTTGATAAAGATTTCAAATAACTTGGATAAGTCTCAGTGTTTCCCCTTAACTTTCCCCCATCTTCTTGCCCATCAATCCCAATGTTCCTCTGTGCTAAGTTTGTCCAGTGAGTGTTTGTGCACTCCTCTTAGCTTGTGTGTCTTTCTCTCCAGCCCACACTTGGTTTCTTCCTTTGGTTTCTAGCCACAGTCTCAGCATCCTAGCCAGTTCCCAGACCTCCGGCAGCTTCACCCAGCCTTTTTGTCCTTCCTCACTACCGCTCCTTCCCAAGCTCCTCACTCTCTGCCTGGCCATCTCTGGCAGGTTTGCTAGTCCGCTGCGCTCCTGCAGCTTAAAGAATTGTTTGCAAATGGTATTTGTTGTGCTTTGACACCACAGTTGCTGTCACTACAGCCAGTGGTTTAGGTGCAGTGTCTAATAAGTGCCTCTCAGGTGGAATAAACCTTCCATCACTCATTCTGCAAGCCAGGATGCCCCCATGACAATGAGTATCGTTAAAATACTCTGCATCCATGGAGGTTTTCAAGACCTGACTGGATAAAGCCCTAACCTGACCTCATGGTTGACCCTGTTTGGAGCAGGAGGTTGGCCTAGACACCTCCAGGGCACACTTCCCAACCTGAATTATGCTATTCTGCCATGAAAATAACCTTGCCTGCTGGATGTAAAGTAAAGAGAGCTTTCCTGGCTGGCACAACCCGCAAACTTCTGATGAAACTTAAGTTCATACCCATACCATCTAAGCAGGATATGCCTATTCAGCCTCGGTTGCTTTAAATTTTTTACAAAACTCACTTGTTTTCACAGCTGCAACCAAAAAGAAACTCAAGCAGCTTCAGGATAATGTATGCACAGCAGCCTGCAGAACCAGCACAGACTCCTTGGAGAAATGGGAGGAAGCTACCACAGCTCACGTCAAATAAGATTCACAGGAGATTCAAATCTTGCTGATATTGATTCCCTTCTGCTCAGCCTCTACCTTCCCTGTTCCCTCTTCCAGCAGTCTGGAGAGAGGTGGCGCATCCCAAACCTGCACAGCACAGAGCGATGTGAGCTTAGCGCACAGGGAATGTTTGTCTGGTAAATCACATCTGCAGCAGATTTTATAGAGCAAAATAATATTACTACAAGGGTAGGTGGTAGCATAATAACTCTCTTTCTCATCCAGTGGTTAGGTATTAGGCTGGGAGTTTCAGGTCCAAGGCCTTCTTCTGCTTCATCTAAGGTGTAATCTGGGGTAGAGGAGCTCTCTGTGTTAGGCAGAGCTGGGACTTCAGGCTCTGCATCCCATAAAGCAGGCTGATCGGATAAAGCTAGCATCCCACCAAACCCCTCTCTAAAATTACTGGTTTGATCCTATTTTCCTTTTATTAAATTTTGGTTGTGTTAGAACATGTGTTTTGCAGCGTGTCTGCGAAAGGACAGATCCTGCTGCGGTTAGTTTTCTTCTGCATCTAGTCTCGGGCAATTGGTGCTGCCGATGGGGAGAGGAGACGGGGCTTTTAAAAACGAGGAGGGTGACTTCTGCAGTGACACCTGACAGAGGAAGGGCTGTGCAGGCGGCCAGGGGACCACGTTGCCGTACCTCACCTCACGGTGCCTCCCCACGGGCTCCATGCTGCACTGTGCGCAGGGAGCCCAGCGCGCTTCCATGGGTGGAGCGGTCCCAGGAGACACTGGAGGAAAAACGCTGGAGGCCCAATGGATATGCAAGAAAGAGGGCATCAGTGTTCAAAAGTACCCTTCTGTTCTTCAGGGAAACCCGTCCATATTTTCATGCAAAGAAGCTGTGGAGCTGCAGGGCTGTCGTTACCTCTGTCCCTCCTTCCCGCCTCGGAAAATGAACCTGTCTGGTCTGTGACGGACTATGCTGCTGGGGTTCTCGCCATGCCCTCTCGCGAGGCACAGCCTTTCAGTAGCTGGGGCTGCCAAGTCATTTATCGAAGCGGCCCTAAATCTCAGAAAGGCTGGTTATGGCTAAGCACCTGTCGCAGCCGCATCTCGGGGCAGGGAGGGGCGTGTGGGTTTTCTGTGGGTAGCGTGACTGCCCCTTCCGCATGGGACAGCTCTCCGTCGCTGGAAGGGAGCAAAGCCCCGCTGGAGGCGGGACTGGTTACAGGAATGTTGCTCAGTTTGAACTGGAGGAGAGGTCCTATGAGCCAAACCCAAACACTAAAGCTACATTTGCTCCTGAAGCCAGTGTCCTTCCTTCTCCCATTCCTCCCCTCCGCCTCAGCTCGAGGATCCCCGGCAAACAGGATCCCTCCTCGGGGATCTGCTGCAGCATTAGCTCTTTCTGCGGTGCCTGTGCTCCTCTTCCTCCCTCGCACCTCTTCTGTCCTAAAGAGCTTTCAGGGTCTTGGCATTCACAGTAACGGTACTGATGGTTTCCATCATACACCTGGAATTCCTGTTCAATCCTGGCCGTCTGGCACCCACGTCTCTGGGGTTTTTGTGGTGGTTTTCTGACCTCTCAGTTTCGCTCACCACTGGTCACAGCAATACACTCGTCTGAGAGCTAGTGGGAATTTTTAATCCTCTTTTCCTGTTTGAGATCAGCATCTGTGTGCACACGCACGTGCATGCATGCAGGCGAGCTGAAAGCGGCGTTTGTGGCTCTCTCCTGTCACCGACTGGTCTCTGGCCCCAGTGTCCATCTAGAGTTACCTGCTGCCACCCCACGGGGTGTTTTCACGGGGCAGCGGCTCTGGCCACCTCTCCTTTCCAGACTGCAATGTGACTGACAGGTGGACGTCTGTGTGCCTGGGGAGGATGCGGGGAGATACCATGCCTCCTACATGGACTTGGAGTGTCCTAACCACCTCTGACCGAGATGCCCATGTATCCCACAACACACCCCGAATGCTTAAGCCTCACGCAGGAGCGTTGCCTCTGCCAAATTTTAACTTTCTAGCCCTGAGCCAGGGTGACCCATGAGTAGAGCAAGAATGCTGCAGGAGATTTAGTTTCTATTTTAAGAAAGACAACAGAAGATCCCATTCCCTCTTCTTTCAGAAATGAGTTGTTCCAGGAGCAGTGGGAGGAGTGGAGTCTGTCCTCCCATTGGTTTGAGACCTCTGCCTTCCTCCCACCACCGTAACCCCGGCTGCTCCTCTTACTCCCTGGCTGGGTGGGAGAGCTGGCCCAAGCAAGCCCAGCACCACACTGGGGAGAGCAGGCAGCAGCAGAGCCTGGGCTGCTGCCTTTCTCCTCCCCGTGCTGCTGGTTTGCACAGGGCTCGGAGTAATGTCACCCTCTTTAGGTTTGCTGCTACTCCCTCTGCCAGGCTTGGGTCACTGGGCTCAAAATCTTTGCTAAGGGCCAGAGAGATGGTATGGTTGCACGAACCATGTTTCCTTAAAAGAGCAATGAAGCTAAAAACATCTGAACCATTTTTACTTAAAAGCACCGAGAACATTGAGCTGAGGCAAGACTGACAAAATTATAGCCTGAACAGTGAGCCAAGAAATTAGACTGCATTCTGGTATTCTTCATTATAGCTTTCAGAGGTACTTCAGCTGCTATATACAGTCACATCATGAAATGACCTCAAGTGAAAAATGCCTAGGGGGCTGTAGCGTTTACGCATTTCCCTGGCTGTGAACTGAAATCCCCCTCTGCTTCCCATCTCCCCTGAAGTTAAACCTCCTTGCAGACCTCCCCTTTCTCTCCTGCACCTGCCCCGAGTCCTACTCATCTACCTGCCTCAGTGAAATCTGCTTTACCTATGCTTTCTTGCAAACTTTTCAATGTAAACCTCTATTCTGGGCTGTCTGCCGGGACAGAAAATGGTGAGACTTGCTGCTGCCTCCCTGGTTTTCTACTCTGTATCCCTGAAGTGCATGAAAGACAAGGAGCGGTTTAAGGTGTCGTTCCAAACTGCATCTTCCTATCTCGCTGCCATTGGCATGCTGCTCAGGTTTTAAAACCTTGCGCTAAGTGTTTTTTCCTGAAGGAGCAAATAGCAGCTTCATCAGAGTCATCTGCAGGGCACTTGCAGTTGCACAGTCATTATAGAGATACGGGCTAATTTATTTATTTCTATTAAACCGAGCCTCTGAGAGCCAGAAATCAGGGGTTTCAGTGTGTGCACTTGTGTTCGACTCTGGGGCCGTTTTCTGCCGGGACTGGGTTGCAGAGCGAGCGCCGCGGGCCCAGGGCTGTGGGTGTGGTGGGAGCAAGGCCACCGCAGCTCCGTGAAGCCACAGAGTGGGTGCCCTCAAAATCATTGTGACTGGTGGCTGGTGACCAGGAGCAAAGTGGGGTTTTGGGAGGAAATGTCTCATCATGGAAAATGCCTGCCGAGCTTCCCATGTGTTGAAGCAAGCCCTGGAGCAGGGGCTGTGGGGATCTAATGCCATGGGAGCTGGCAGCGGGAGGTTGACCTCAGCTTCAGCTCTCCAGACTCCAGCTCAAGGGCTGTTGTGTATTTGGCACAGACATAGCTCTGCTGGGACGAAGAGGTCCCACATCACTCAGCCGATGATTGAGTGGTGTCAAACACGCTGCTTCAGTCCTGCATGCACCACAGAAAGGGAGGAGCACGTACCTTGTCTTCTTGAGCGAACTCTCTTCTTGGAAGGACTCTGTCCTGAGCACAGGACGGGGCGGTTACATTGGGGGGGGTTTGCTGGGAGGCTGGATGACAAGTGGGTTGGCAGATGATTTGTTACAGACGGGTGAGAGGCACTTGTGAGCCTTTGGAAGTCACTGCGCATCTTCTGAGGGCCCGGCTCTGCATTTAAAAACCTGTGCAGCTCAGCGTTCGGCGCACTGGGGTGTTCTGCAGCCAGGAGCGCAGCATTTGGCTTGCTCGATCTGATGAATAGCAGACAGGGTGTTTAACATCTGAAAGCCTGTAATACTTTCACTGTGCTCATGCAGCAATGCTTACTGATCACTTGCCCAACACTACCTGCTATACGGCCGCCGCCTTCACTTCTTTTAACTACGCTAGATGTGAACAACTTTCCATGCCAGTGGCCTGATTCACGCTGAATATTTTCAAAAGTGTTAAGCTCGAACTAGAACACAGGGGGAGAAAAACGCTGTTTTGCCTTTGTTGAGCCCCTACCTCTTAAATTTGAAATCTCCTATGGTTTAGAGCTCTGACTCAAAATTTGACAAGGAATTGCCGCAGGGCTATGGAGGGGCCCTCTCCTGCTCATGTAGAGGTTTGTCTGATGTACCCCAACCCAGAGCTGAGGCCGCACATACAGGTAACGTCTCATGAACAGGTTTGGGGCCTGAACGCTCTGACCAGCGTCTCTGCTCTGAGTGTGCGCAGGCCCTGCTGAGCTCCCGTGCAGTAGCAGGACTGATTACTTTTATTACTGCAGCATCTAGGAGATCCAGCTGAGATGAAGACCATCCTGAGCTGGGCGCTGGGCACACCTGCAGTAAGAGGAAACTGTTTTCTTGTACACGGGCAAGACCCGCAGCGCAGGACAGTTGCAACTGGAGCCGCGGAGGCTTGACTACCGCTGGTGGAAGGGCTGTCGGGGGAGGTGGGGGGCACAGGCGGCTGCCACAGGGCACACGGGGGTGGCAGTGGCAGAGCAGTGATGTGCCTGGGAGCGGTGCTGGCAGCCCACGGGCCTGTCTGTGGGGCACCAGGGGACAAGGTGGTGCTGCCCGGAGGAAGAAAGGATGCACAGCAACTCTGGAAATGTGTTTAAAAAGCGACTTTTCAGGTAGTAGGTGCTCTGTGGTGTTTGATACATCCCCCCGTCTCCATCCTTCCTGCTGGTGAGGGAGGCTGGACGCGTCCCACAGCAGCCGGTGGCACTGGGGCACCGCGCCCCCTTCCCTCCTCCCCCCGGAGCGGCACCGCTGCCCGCTCCCGCTGGGACACCCGGTGGCCATGAGCGAAACTGCAGCCCGTGGCTGCAAGCCGGGACCCCGCGGGGGACCGAGCACCCCCGGCCCCAGCGAGCGCGGCCCCACGCCCCCACGGACGGGGCCGGCCCCACGCGGGTGCTGCGCTCCCGGGAGCAGCCTCTGCTGAAGGCACCCAAGCACCCTGGCAGGAGCCCTTAGCCAAAACCCAGCCCTGTGGGTGGGAACACGGCGAGCGCCCTGCGCAGGGTCGCGCTGGTGGCTCAGCTAGCGGGGGGCAAACACGCAGCCCCACGTTCGTGGACGCCAGCACCCCGCCAGAGCCGAACACCGAGGTGTACAGGGGGACCTGCAGCCACCCACGGCCGATTGCGGTCGTGCCACAGCGTGCTGATGCTCTAAGGAAAGAGGGTTCCCTGCCTTTGTTTCCCTGCCTAACACAGCTGCTTGCAGTCTCCTGACTCATATAAACACCACGTTTTTTTAAAAAAAAGTCTAACTAACCTCTTGGTAGCAATGATACGGTGTGGCAGTGAGTCACACAGGATAATTATGGTGTTTAAAAAACAATTCTTTGTCAGTGCCGAGTGTTTTCTCTTTTAATTTCACCACCTATCTTCTTATGAGGGAAGATTAATGACACCTAATATCCCTGAACAGAGGCTTTCTCAGGAATGGGCTCTGTATGCACATCTCTTAAGAGATCGTCGCTGGACTACAGAACGAGGGGTCTGTCTTCACTGCCACAATGCATAGTCCCACATTGGTTTGGCTACTTACAAACTTCCACGGTGCTTCGGCCCTGCTATACATTACTTTAGCTTTTTTGGTGCCGGCAGAACCAGCCCACGCTGTAACATGAGGTGCCTGAAGAGCACTACAAGTGCTTATCACCCCGCAGGCTTGTCCTCCCCACCTTCCCAGCAGTCTGCCCATCAGCCAGCCCTCCCTGACCATGAGCTTTTGGAAGGGAACCTCCAAGCTGCCCTTCAGCTTTTAGCTTGACTCAGTCAGTTCACCTGAATCCTGCACGCTGCATTGGAGAGAGACTGTCCCCTCAGTCGCACATCCCACGCGAGAAGGTGGCTGCTGCTGCCCCCTCCACAGAGCCACTGGGGCACGTTCTGGTCCACGTGGCAGGGAGCGGTGGGAGCAGAGGACCTGTCCTTGTGCCAGCATCTTCCCTGAGGGGCCTCCAGGGAGCTCGCAGCTGGGGGAAGGTGCTCTGAGAGGCTGCTCCAGAGGCAACCCCGTGTCCAATGTCAGTTCCTCCTCTCCAGTGGGGTGATTAGGGACTCGCTCCAAAAGGCAGCAATAAGGAAATAAAAATGCTAGTTCGGTGTGTTTTCACCTTCAGCATAGGAGAAACACAAAGGGACATTAAAAGTCAAGTGCTGTTTGTTAAACTAATCGGTAAAAAGCCAGCCGTTGACTAGCAGCTCTGACCGGCATAAGAGAGCAGCAGTGAAATTATTCATACTTTTCTCACCGGTCCTGATTATTCTGTTATTGGGTCATAAGATGGTGCTGCCCAAAGCAAAAACCTGCTGTTGTGAGCCCCATCTCCCATCCTCATCCAGAAAGATTCAAACATGACCACCCAAGGGAGATAGCTAATCTTCTCTCTCAGGTCCTAGAAAGAAGTCCACAAATAAAATCCGTTTTGCTAGCTGTTATGACGTCCATTGTTGCTGGTTCACTTTAAACTACTGAAACTTTAGCCTTGAGTTCCCCCCATGAAAGCTTGTGGTTGTAGAGAGATGCCCAGGAGAACAGGCAAGGTCTCTGCACCGTAGCTCTGGGCAATCTCCAGTCTGGACGCAGACTCCTCCCGGGCCAGCACCCCCGAGCCGCAGCGCACCCCCCTCCATGGACTTGCCAGCTCTCTGCAAGGCAGCGCAGGCTGTCGCCTTGCAGGCAGCGTGGTCCCGGGGGATCCTCTTTCGCCAGGGGCTAACTCGGATCAGCTGAGCCAGCTGTCTCGGGGTTTCCTCTGCCAATGCAAGAAGTGGGGTGTTTTTTGCTCTGGAAAGGTAATCTTCACATTAATGGCAATCACTCTCTAACTGTAGGAAAATTTGAGACCCCATTCTTTGTCCGGTTTAATATGTGGATGTAACAGTGCTGGTATCAAAAGACAGAAAACAATCATGTTGCTGCTATTAATGTTTCCAAGGCAAACTCTGGGCCACCAGCAAATCACCGCATTCCTCCTGCTGCTCCCGTGGGATCGGTGCCTAGTGCGTATGTTACCGTTCCAAGGAAGATGTGCCTAGCTATGACATATTTGCATCGGGAACTTCACATTTACAGGATGACCGTGTGTCTCAAAGGAAGGAAACTTTCAGGTATGCACAAATAAGCTTTTGCGTTGGTCGATTATAAATATCTCCCCAAAAGTAAGACAGGGCACCAAATGCAGTGAGAGAAGAGAATTAGTTGTTATTTTTAACCTTTTCTCTTTCAATGCAGAACATTAATCTTTTCAGTCGCTCATTAGAGATGCCCGCGTGAGTTTGTTCCAATGTACTCTCTGGGAAGGGGTCAGCGCTACTTCACGGCGTGTCGTGCGTGCTGGCACGCGGCTGTGCTATCAAGGCCGGAGGCCTGGGCGTAGCTGGACTGCGAGGCTACCGTCCTGCAGCCCAGGCTGGCGTTGTCTCACCAGAGCTGAAGCAAGGGTCTCTACATTGCTTTATTTCTTCGGTGGTGGTTTTTTCTTTTCATTTCTGCCTCTGAATATGAGGCAGAATATGAATATTCTGAATATTCTGAAATATTCAGCCGGCGGAGGTATTCAAAAGACGTTTGGATGAGGCCCTAAGGGATATGATTTAGTGGGGGACTTGGCAGTGATAGGTTAATGGTTGGACCCGATGATCTTGGAGGTCTCTTCCAACCAGAACAATTCTATGATTCTATGATTCCCCCCCCTTTTTTTTCCCCCCCCAAAGGAAACTGCACGTGAGCAGTTCCTTCAGTAAAACGAAAAGCTACGAAACTTGTAAGTGCCCAGAGTTTATGGCAGCGGTGTGCAAGGCTTGCCCTCACTCTGGGAGGGAATGGAGAGAACCAAGCCGCTGTTACTCGCCTTGCTCGCCGGCTGCTGTTGCTCAATGGTCGGTGCTCATCAGCGTGGGCCAACCTTAGCACAGAATTTGGGTAATCAATTCCTCGCCTCAGCCCTCCTCGGGGTACTAAACGTTTCCATGAAAGTTCTTGCTGTCTGTATGCTTCCCTCTGGATTCTGAAAGTATTTCAGCATATTAGAGGGGAAGTTAAATTATTTCAGGCACTTGCAACAATAAGGACATCCGTGATTAAGGAGATCCGTGCTTTGGTGCGTAGGCCTGAAGGATGGTCTCAAGTCATTCGCTGACATGGATCTGTAATGACAGGAACCGGGAGACATCATTACTTTGGAGATTTCACCATGAACTTTTAGAAACCACGGGAGTTGTATTTGATAAAGATATCAAATATAAGAATGGTAGGTACTAATCTATTCTTATCCATTGATAAGAAGGCAGGTACTAATCCATTTTAATTATTTTCTTCTCTTTTGAAAAACCAGTACCAGGTAAGGCGTGCTAACAGTTTGTTCTT
This sequence comes from Phoenicopterus ruber ruber, assembly GCA_009819775.1. NCBI lineage: Eukaryota > Metazoa > Chordata > Aves > Phoenicopteriformes > Phoenicopteridae > Phoenicopterus > Phoenicopterus ruber. The sequence goes on along the minus strand of CM020215.1, from coordinate 93,375,341 downwards.
TCTAGTTAAGGCTTATGGATTTGTATTTTCTTTTCAGTTAAGAGCTTCAAAACTGTGAAGTATTTGAGTAGTTTGTAGAAAAAGCATTTTAATATCTCTCAACATTACACAAACTACCGGTACTAAATTAGGGAACATAAATGACAAAAACCCCCTTTCATTTGAGTCTTTAAGTAGAAACTTCTCTTTGCCTGTAGATATTTGATTAGTTTAAACAGTGTATTTCTGATCTGTATGATTTTAATTGTAGCAAACAAGCAAATAGTAATCAAGCTTTGAGTTCTAGGGGCCTAGTAGCAAATTCAAAGGCTAGTAAGAATGTAGGAAAAAACACAACAAAACTCAGTGTGGGATCTTATGGAAAGGGAAGACGATTTTTAAACCAAATCTTTAGCAGGCTGATGTTACACGCTCACACGCACATACCAACAAGCACCAAGATGTATGGGTTCAGGTGATGTGGCCAGGACCACTTGTGTGCAGCATGGAGGAGAAGCGACAGTGGCTATCAGGGCAGTGGCTATCAAGTCCTCACCATGCCTCTTGGGTTTCTCTTGACTGTCAATAACAAAACAAATTTTGGTCGGATGCTGAGGGAGGGCTCCCTTAGCAGCCAGCCGCTGCTAGGGGCTGGTCCTGCACCCGCAGATCTGGCTGGCTGCAGCTTCCCCAGCCCGTGGGGTTTGTTTGGACCATATATTTGGATTATAAGACCAGACCCTATTTTTCTGTCAGGCCAACAGGAAAAGGAACAGTATACGCGGTACGTTGCAGCCTTGTTACCATCATCATCCTGGTTTTTGGATGTTGGGTCTTCTGCTGATGAGTTGTGTGTGTTGCAGTCGTAGCGGCCTTTTGGCCATGATGTGACCAACACACTCCTCAGTGTGAGTGTAGGGAACAGTGTCCTTCATTACCAGTTCAGGCCCTTCTTGTAACCCTCCTTCTGGTGCTTACAGACATTTCCATTCACGCTGCGTTTGTACCAAATTTCGGTTGCAGTGCTGACTCTCCTGTTGTTATGTAGGAGGTGAGACAGAAAAGGCTTGTCTGGAGTCCTTCCCCAGGCTTCGATGGTGTCACCAGATGAGGGGAGGTTACCTCATGCCGGCTGCCTTTCCTTGCCAAGATTTCCATCTCCTGTGAACTGTGAGGTCAGCGTGATGCTGGTTTCAGTCACAAGCTACTAATGCACTTGAGCAAAAATTTAAGAGTGCCAGTGACTCCTTTGGGATCACTCACACACTCAAAGTCAAATGGGTGCACAGATGTTTTTCTGGAATGGGACCCTGCTTACTTGCTCCTTCAGCATGAGCAGCCATGGGCTTTGGCCATGATCTGCTGAGACCCATGTGGATCTTCCCGCTTGCACAAACACAGCTGGGATTTTGAAATCCCCTCGCTGTTGTACTCCTTTTCTGAAATGAAGGCAGGGTGAAGGGAATGATGAGGGTCTAGAGGAGGTGAAGGATGGGAAAGCAGAGAGGGAGGATAAATGAAAAAATGTGGTTTGGATGGTGGGGCAAGAGGAGGAGGTGAAGGATGTAGGTTGTGAGCTTGCCTCTTTAAAGGCATCATTCAAGCATGACAAGTGGAAAAGGAGCAAACAGGCAGGTAGATGAAGCTGTCATGGGAGAAGCATCCTGAGGTGATGCTCCTCAGGGGGACCAGCGTGGCCCAGAGGGGCATAGCAAAGGCTGGGGGCTCATGGCCAGAGGAGGAAACTGAGGAGGACTGTGAGGAGACAGAGGGCCTTCAGCAGGGAAAAGAAGACAAAAATGCACAGGGGTAGAGAGGGCTTGAGTGTTGAAAGGAGGAGAAAAGAAGAGAGGAGATGGCACAAGAGGCAAGTGTGAGAGGGAAGGGGCTGTGGAAATGTCCACCTGACCTGTCCGTCAAATTGCATATTCAAAGGTGGGTCATACCCACTTTTGCTGGAAGCGCTTAGAGCTGGGACACCTGATACACCTGGTATGGCAAAACACAGTCACCAAACCTTCTCCTAAAACACACCAGGCTAGCTGGACTGTGCCAGGGCCTGGCTGCAGGGAGGGAAGGGGGGACATCTGTACGCTAGGTTCAGGAGAGGCTCCTCCAAAGAGGGAAGGTGGGATTTAGCTGCCATGCAGCAGCTGCTGAGCTGTTCCTGTTGCAGTCAGGAAGAGGTGCCGGTGCTTTGCTCCCATCTTGGATGGGTTTGGATGGGGGGGCTGGACTTTGCCATGCCAGTCGGCTCAAGGTGGAGGTTGCCCCTTGGGCTGGAGCTCGTGGTGCTTTGCTGCTGCCCTGTTGGTTTTTTGCTGGAAGAGAAACCTGCTGGCTCTCACCAGACCTCCAACCAGCACATACATCACGTGGGCAACGGGGGAATTAAAGCTCTGGGTTCAATGTGCACGTCAAACAAATATCACTGATAAAGTTTGGCCATATAGGTCTATAGCTGTTTTGGCTAGAGGACACTTCAAGTGTAGACACAAAAGGAGAGGTGTTTCCTGGCGGCCTTTCCCAAAAAGCCCGCTCAAGAGCATGTTCAGATAGTCATGTTTTTTGGACAAATGCTTTCAGGATCAGGCCCTACAGGGTCCATGGCTTATGAACCATGTGTGTAGGGGACATATGTGTGCTTGCTGACCTCGGGTCCCTGCAGACTTCCTAACTCCCATACACTCAAGAATGAGAAGGTGCAGAGGGCACCGGGGAGCACAGCTGCTCTGCAGTGCCAGCATTGCTGCTGGGAACTTAGAAGGATGCCAGCACCTAAATTTCTTTGGCATTTTTTCAGACGTCTCCCGAGGCTGGTGCAGGATGGTCTGGTAACATTCTTCTGTCTCACATATAATTGCAGGCTAGTGGCCTTGTTAAAATACTTGGTTTTATGATCTGGTTTTCTCCTAAGCAGCTGTTTATACACTTTATTAAAGGTGACTAATTAAGTCCTTTGGATAAAGTCCTTTGGAGGCTGTCCAAAGACATAAACCCAAATAAGCCTGGGCACTGCGATGAAACACAGTCACGAAAATATCTTTCCAAAAGCCATGTAAGCAGATTGCAAATGGACCAAAGAAGGATCTGATGAAAAGAGGTGGATGGGAAGATACATAGATTCAGGTAGGCGTCATCTAAAACCTAGGGGAAGAGAGGGAAGGAAAGAGGATTAAAATGCCTTGAAGTTCCTTTTGTGCATGAGATCTTAAACTCAGCAGCTTGTATTTATGGTCAGCTCAGGTCGCTAATGCAGTTCTGAGCCGAGGGGCAATTAGGAGACCTGCAGCCCTGAGCCATTGCACTGCTGCGCTCGCAAAGGCCACAAAGCATCCGGAAAGCCACGAGCAGCTGTGAAGTCAAGCTATTGACCTCATTGTGCTGGACAGTAAATCCCCTTGGAAGCAGCCTGCTCGGCTTTAAAAGGCATTTGTGCAGGCAAGAGAAAAAAAAAATAAGAGCAGGTGAAGTTGTGGCACACTGTTAAGCTGGAAGAAGGAGGCGGTGAGCGACGTGAGCCCCACGGGCTACGTGTGCTGCAGGGCCACAGGACCCCTCCCTGTCACGGCTGTGCCCGGGTGTCCCAAACCGACCCACGCTTTGCCCTGCCTGTCCTGCGGCTTGTAGGGCAGGATGGGGGGGGGGGTGTGCGAATGCATCAGAGGAGACACAGGTTGAGAGGTGGAGTGAGAAAGGAATACAATTTGAGCAATGTTGGAGAGCTGGCAGCTGGCAAACCCTTCCTGCAAGGCACCGGTCGCTTTCTGAAAGTTTGGGCAAAGCTGCCTTTGAGCAGCGGTGGGTGCAGGCTAAGCAAGCAGAGGCGAGTCCAGGCTGGACTCAAAAGACAGATCTCGGGTACATGCTGCCAAAAGTTTTCAGAGGTCAGCTGTACAACTGAATTAGCAGAGAAGTGGTAGCAGCTTTTCTTCTGGAAGGCTTTGAGGGAGTTTCAAGACCCAAGAAAGCACACGTTGCGGCTGCAAACTCTGGAGGCGCCTTGCCAGCTTCCTCTGTAGCTCAAGGCCGGGACTTGGGCAAAGGCAAAGCAACTGCTGCCCAAATACCTGGGGCAGACTTGGCGCCCGCGGGCACAGGCGAGCTGGTGGAGCGGCCGGGTGCAGCCCCGCGCTCTGCTGGAGGCCGGAGTGGGCACAGAGGTGCGGCACCGCACAGCCCAGTGCTTCATGGCATGGGGTACCCAGGTCTCAAATTTCAGAGGATGGGGATGTATTGGGCTGAGAAACTTTCCTTCTCATGAGATCTCCCATTGCTAATGACATAAGCTTGCAGATGCTTCTTCCCTCTTCCCTCTTCCCCGAAACAGCGGAGCGGTCTCCTTATGGCTTATTTCCACTGTGCAGGATGTGAGAGGAGCTGTGTCCCACCCTGCAGCTGCTACGCTGGGAACTAGAAATGCATTTGCAGACACACGCAGCTGACTGCAGGTCAACGGCATGGTCATTTATGCTTCTGTCAGGGTATAGGTGAGATGGCTGCTGCTTCCAATTAGCCTTTAAAATAAACCCTTCAATTCTCTCCATAAAACCCATGCCCGCTGCAGTGGGAGCTGCGAGTGCTGTCACTTGTTAGCAAACCTTGTGTTTCCTTCTGGGCACGGTGGGAGACCTTGTGTGCTGGTGACAATACAGGGTGGACAGTCACGCAAGCCTGTAGCTGAGGGCCCAGGAGCACAGGCTCGGGTTGAGAGCAAAGACCTTCCAAATAAAGGCACAGAGGCCTCAGGGCTACAAATGACATGTGGCTGATTATTTGGCACCTAAGGGATGCAGCCTTGTGAGGAACCAGTTTTGGGCTGCAACAAAGCAATGGCCCTGTGCCAGGGAGATATTCATGGCTTAATTGTGCTAACGAACCCCTTTGTTATGCTATTAGAAAGTTATATCCCAACAATATAACAGAAATCTTTTGTTGAAGGAAACTATATATCTTAAAAGAAAAGCAGAGACCTTCTGTGGGGAAGCCAACCGGCCATGGGGGAGGGTGGGGGGGTCACGTACCTTGACCATGTGCAGGCTTGGGCAGCGATCTGTGGATGCTGCCCGTGGTCGACAGCCCAGGCAGCACTGTGTTTACACCGCATATAGAAACCTGCAATAACCCCAGCTGTTCACACAGGCACTTTGCTGCAGAATTGATCATCTTGGTCTCATATATTGCTATTCGTGTAAGCATCATTTCCGTATTACTAAAGGGAGCAAACCGCCAATGCCTGTGTGTGGTCTAGCAGCCTGCCCCTGTGGTTTGGCTGCAATTTGGATGCAAGAGCCTGGCAGGCCAAAGGATTCAGCAGGATGATACTCAGTGTTGCTTTCACTTTCCTGTTGGCTCATCCTGCCCATTTCAGCCACAGTCCCAAAGCTGGCTTGCTTACGTATGAGCCGCTGGCTTTGCTCTCTTATCAATCACATTCACGTCTTTTACATACTTACTTATATATAGGTAGGGAACCCAGCAGCGGTTAACACTGGTGGGCAGTCAGGGCTATAGAGAGGTTTGGATACCCAGGTTGCTGGAAAGGTGTTTCTCTGCTGCTTTCCACAGCCTCTGTGTTTGGGTTATGTCATGACTCTCCTCCCTAACTCTTCTCCTTCTTCTTTTCCCCTCCCACCCTTTAAGCTTTCTACAAAGCCACCTTTCTGCTGCCATGCCTGTTTCCCAAGCAAGCGGCCCGAGGGTTTCACGGCTTGGTGCCAGCATGGTCTGGCTGCTCCTGCCAAGGGGGCTGCGCTGCTGTGTAACCAGCATCCCCATGTTCTCAGGTCCAGGTGCGGCCCTAGGAGTGTGCTGGGATATGATGCCTTTCCTGGGGTTCAGGCAGGGCATGAGAGATCTTGGGGTTTGTCTGAAATGCTGCCATTCATCTGCAGTGGGGGCAAGTGGCTTTTATCACTCAGTGCTTCCCTCCATGCTGCAGGCCTCCAAAATGATGCTAGGAAAAAAAAAAAGGAAGGTTGCATTGTTATCTGGGGAAGTTGGGCTTCTGTTGTTTGCTTGCTTGTTTGTTTGTTTTCTTTCCTTTGATTGCTTTGTTTTTAGTCTCTTCCAGACAGCTGGCTCTGTCTCATTCATCAGGCTAATTGATGATGGGCAGCGTGGCTTTATGGAAAATAGTACTTGTCTGAATAGCTGGATTCTTCTTCGCTTGCTGTCGCGGACGGAGTGACGCACTTCACTCGTGAGAGAGAAGCAACAATACACTTTATTAACATAAAACAGTGAGTTAACAAGGTTCAGTGGTAAATGTGACAGTGTTTAAGAAGTTCCGAAGGCAAGGTACACCGGATTATCTCCTGCATAGAGGACAGGGTCAGCCAAAACTATCAGGGAGACCCTCCTGTCGAGTCATGAGGTTCAGAAAGGACCCCCTTGCTTTCTAAACTCCTTCTCAGAGAGGAGTCTAGGGGCGGCTGGATCCAGTCCTAGTCCCAGACTTGGTCAACGGTTTATGTCTAAAGGAGTATATATGCACACAATCAATCCTTTATATCGCTTAGCTAAGATGTCAAAGTTTAGCATGCTCTTAGTCACTAAAGGATCTGTTGCGGCAAGGAATCTCTCAGACTGGAGGAGTAACCTTGAGAGGCGTCCCTGCTCAAGGGGAGCTCCTGGCGTGCAGCCCACTGCCGTGCAGGAGAGCTCAACCAGCCCTGGGCTGCCCACTAGTTATAGCGTAAGGTGACTGACCTATAGTCATACTTGCACACCAGCAAGAGGTCTGGGTCTCTGCCCCAGGCAGGCCTTATCTACTCCGCTGCCATCCATCCCCCGGTATTCAGCACAAGCTGGCTACAGCCATCGCAACCCCCGCTGGTGTTTATGGCTTAAGCAGGAGGGCAGCGGGGGGGGCAGCAGGGGGGCGAGGGTCCGGGGGGGGAGCACACAGCCACACTTGCTTATTTTAATGAGATGAGATGAGATGAGATAGATGGGACTGTGGTCAGTAAAAGTGTGGGTGCTGTTATCATGCACTTCTTCTGGCTTGGGCCAACATACTATGCCAGCGTGGCATGAAAACCCCATGGCACACAGCCTGCAAATTTAAAACTGGGTAAAGGCTCGGCCGCAGTGTCAGTGTGAGGTTTGCCAGTGCTGTGCCGCAAGGATGGCCCCTGTGCCGCAAGGATGGCCCCTGTGCCACTAAGTGTGAAAGTGCGAAATCGTTGCTGCCTACAATTTGCTGGTGGCACAAGGGCTACCAGCAGGGACTCACCCAGGGGGGCACAACGAGCTGAGTACTTTTCTCCACCCAGGTTTGAGTTTGAAGCCCATCAGTTGGACTAATGTGGGCAAGGAGACCATTGTCTGCTGGCTCGTAGGCACAGACAGCTTGGTCGGCACAGCTGGATTTCCACAGCCACTTTTAATTCCTTGGATCGATGATATTTATGCCTTCCCTCCCTCCTAATACAATGATTTGGTCTGCAAGATGTATTGCACAGTGCCTGTACGAGTGCCGCAGAGTTGGCATCGATGATGATGATTACTAAAGGAAGCCCCTGTGCCAAGGCCTTGAAGCACCTCAACCTCACTCTGCACCCCTCTGGGACATGGTGGTGTATTCAGCAGCATTTCAGATGCTGTCTCTTGCTAAGTGAGCGTGGGAGCTCGGGGGCTAAATGTCGTGTCTGGTCCTGCTTTGAGATCTTTGCAACTGCGAAGCCAGAAATGAAAAAGCAAGTGAGAGCACATGGCAGGTGTGATTTCCAGCAAAAACACCAGGCTGCCAGTTTGGGCCAGTGAACTTCAGCGCAGGGACAGGATGAGTTGCAGAAGCAGGTCAGGCACCTGGTGGCAGTCGGCCCCATTTCACCAGGGCCATGGGGAGCATCTCTGATACTCAAAAAGATGTGCAATGGGGGCAATGATGGCAGTATTCATCTGATCCGTCTCCATACAGCTGTGTAAGGGCATCCTCCTGTGTCTCCTGAAGGAAATCACATCTTTTGTTCCTTAGGTGAAATGATATTTCAGTCTCCTATTGTGCTTCAGACTTGGGTTTCAGTGCACAGACCCACAGTGAATGGGTCAGCCAAGGAAAACTGCAGGAAAGCAGGCTCTTGACAAGCGAGGCAACGTTTCGAAAGCAGCTACATCCCGCTTTCAAAAGGGACCGGGGCTCAGCTCTGAGGAGCTGTGTAGATGCTTTGCCTCCTTTGAAACAGAGCCACGTTAGAGACACAGAATTGCCCCCATGGACCTGGCCTTAAAGCGTTTCGTGAATCTATCCAGGCCTCTGAAATCACTGAGATACTGTTCACAACTGCCCTACATCCCATGGGTATCCATTGGGAACATTAGGACTGCAGCCTTTCTGAAAAAAGCAAGCTATTTTTAATGAAATTTGACTGCAATTTAATTTTTTATCAGGATGTAGCAAAAGTCACAGTTTTAATGAAAATTACTTGAACTTTGCACATTTTCCTTGGAAATGGGGATTATTCATTTTGGTTTTGGCAGAAGGAGGTGTTTCTTGTTCTAGAAGAAAGCAGCCTGAAAAAACTCTGAGGTTCCTGTTTTTTTAAAAAGAAATTGCGTTCCATTTTCCATACTCTAAAATATGTAAATGTTAAAGCTTTAAATATGCATTTCTAAAAATCCTGATTTGGGAGTTGCACTGTAACCTGAGCATGGGGTCACAAATCTCCAGCCATGGATCTTGCATTTCTTTGCTAGTGTTGTGAACACTCGTGCATTAATATGTGGTTTGTGCTTTTTTTTTTTTCTTGTGGGGGCAGTTTAGCCATTAACTCTTGCAGTGAAGGGTCTTTAAAAAAAAAAAAAAATGAAGGCTGACCTTGGCAGGGCTGCAGCCGTACCTGCCAGCCAGCAATGAAGCTTCACCTCCCTGCTGGTGGGCTAGGAAGGGCTGTTGGCTGTTCGTGGCAACTCCGGAGGGGGTTGCTTGCTGTTGTGGCTCCTGCCTTATCATATGGTTTGATGTACACTGCTTGCATAATCAGTATGCTCAGCCATATATCCGTCTTGTTGTGTGTCTGGGCATACAGGCCTGGATGGAGATGCCCGCAGGTGGCTTGTGTGGTCAAGCAATGTCTGGCTCCAGGCAGAGGAGGGGCTGGAGGTGTTCAGGACGGAGGCTACCAGGTGTCTGAGCTGGTGATGGGCTGCAAACAACGTGCACTGCCCAGTTGCACGGCTGTAAGGAGCTTGAGGGCTCGGGGAGAGGCCTGCAAGGAGCACTGTTAGACCACGTTTAGCTCAGGAACCCGACGCTTCACTCTCTTGGCCAGTCCTGCAGTCTGGAGAGGGGGAAGGAAACGCACCGCTGGTAGATTTAGGCTGCTGCTTCATTCCAGCAGTTAAGGGAGAGCCCTGGCCATGGCCCAGCCCATCTGCAGCTGTTACAAGCACAAACTAACCCAACGAGGCAGGGCTCACTAATATTTGCCACCTGTCCCTGACTAGGTCTGGACCCATGAATGAGGGGGCGAGGGGACCGTGCAGCCACATGCTCTTACCATACTGGGGGTCACTTGTGTGCAGCCAGCACCCCGTGTTGGGCCAAGGAACCAGCCCAGACCCTGGCTGAACGCACCTGAGTCCTGGCTGCTGTCCCTGGGGTGGCACCTTGCCAGCCCAGCTCTTGGCAGGCAGCTGGAGGATCTGCCTGACCAGGAGAGTTTCGGTTGAGCGTTTCAAACCAAAACAAATGTCTCCTGACCAAAAGTTTCTGGCCTTAGCAGATCTGAAGGAGAATCTTGAACCCACCCTCATTTTGTGCTTTTGTATTTACCTGCATTTTCTGATCCTTTTTGGGGCCTGAGGTCCAGCTCCCCAGGAGGACTGAGCTGGGGCCATGAGTTCAGGGCCCCCCTGGGGCTCAGGGTGATGAAATCTTTCTGAGCTGTGTGATGGTAGGAATGAACATCTGCGTGTGCGTGCCCATGTGTGTACGCGTGAGATGTCCCCGTGTCCTTCCAGGTGCTTACTGAGGACGTACTGTGGCTTCCCAGAAGCCTATTTCTAGGCAATTGCCCCATTTTCCCACTCCCACCTACTACAGGTGCAATTCTGATGAGAAGTTCATGTCAGGATCCTCATTTTATCCTTATCTTGTGCATCTAAGTGTGCCAGCATATCTTACAGCTGCACCCCCACCCCGTAGAGAGGCCACAGGGGACTCTCCTCTCCCTCACAGACCAAAGGCAAGGGCACAGCCCAGGAGGCTTTATTTCTTCCTTGACTGGGGACAGGGTTCCTGTAGGAGCTTCTCCTCCCTCATCGGCTGTGTGTGTGATGCTTCTAAGGAGCGGTCCAGCCTGTGGGGTTGGTACAGGGACACATCCCAAATGACCTCTATTCCCCATCTCCTCCTTACTCCTCCACTGAGGTCCCACCCCAAATCTCCTCATGAGACAGTATGAGCCTTGGTTGGGTCATACCAACGCATCGCCCAAACTCACTGTAACCCTGGTACCAGTCCTGCCTGCAGCCTGGGGAAACTTGGTGGTTTCAGTGGTCCTGGGGGTGTGTGGGTGTGTATGTGGGTGTCTTCTCTGGTGTGGAACAATTTGGTTTAGAAGGAATCTAAAACAACTTGGTTTGCCTTGCAGAAAAAAATAATCATGATCCACATGCTGCCATATATACCACGGAGGGACGCCGGGGACCAGGCACCGCGGCAGAGGAAGGGGCAATGTCAGCCTGGAGCACCAGTGCGCGCTGAACCCGAGCATTTCAATGTCTTATGCTACAAAAGCCGCGTCAGTAGCATGAGCATTGCAATAAAAATGGTCTGACTTGGTGAAGAGGGAGCAGGGGGAGGCTGAGAGGGGAGAACGTGTGGACGTGAGGTCAACACTGTTGTTCCTGACATCTGTTCTGTCTTGGGCTCCCCCACTCCTCCCAGGTCTGTAAAAGTGGGTCCAGAGGTTGGGAGAGCGTTGTGGGTGCGTGAAAAGGAGTTGTTTGGTGGAACTGAGTGAAACTATTGTGGGGCTGGCTGAAAGGTAAACCGGTGGAGGCCCCCACTGGAGGGCTAGCCCCTCCTTGCAGGGAGGGTGAGAAGCTCAGTAACTACCATGCATCATGGGTGACGGTAGCAGTGAGGCCTCTCAACTAAGAGGTCAGGTAGGGCCAAGCCTGGGTTCTCGCTGTCTCAGCCCACCTCAAGGTGGCCACTGCCAGGGACACACAGGGGTCATGTCTGAGAAGATTGTGGCTTGGGCCACCCATGGCCCAGCGAACCTCAGTGTCCAGACCTGATCCCTGGATGTTTGTCCTCCTGACTCTGAGGGAAGTGTGAGGTGTTAGACATGAGACGATTGGCATTTTTGCTGACGGTGGCTGAGAAACAGGATTTGAGTTCCATGCTAAAACGTTCCTTGGAGCTGTTCATGGAGTGGGTCATCCAACCTGGTTTCTCCCAGGTGGGAGAAGCCCTTCCTTTCTACCACTCATGGGTCAGAGGACTGTGGGGACAATTGTCCTTCATCCCATTGTGGAAAATGAAGATAATTGTTTTGCACACAGTGCATGCAGCTGAAAACAAAAGGACAAAATGGTCCTAGTTTTCACAAGGAGAAAGTTAAGATAGGGTACCTTGGTCTCACCTTGGGGCTCTCAGTCTGCTCCAAGCAGAAAGCTGGTTGTGCTGAAGTACACGCAGCTGTTTGTAATATGTGACCTGGAAACAAAATTAGGGGCTTTTCTAGATCCAACATGGTTTTGGTTAAGTGGGAGCAGTGCTTGGGCAGTGAGCAGGAGCTCAGTTTAGGTCTGTGTGTCCCATTCTGGTTTGTACAATAATTCTAATTCTCAGCCTTAGCAGCCCGAGCTTGGCAACCTCTGCGCCCTGGTTTTCACATCACTTCTGCTGTAACTTGCAGGGACCTCTCCTGTATTTTTTATGGCATTGGTTCAAGCGTGACCTGGGAGTGAGTTTGGTGGGGCTCGACTACTTAATATTTTTAATGAAAGTCATCAAACTTAGGATATTGCAACTCACTGGTGAGCATGTACTGGAGGGAAAAGTGTAGTGAAGGTATGGGAAGTTGAGAATGACATCCACTATGAAAATGGCAGGGCTGAAAGGACAAAGCTGAAGGGTAGGACTGCTTACATCTTCAGTAACTTTTAAAATATCACCGTTAACAAAATTTGCTCCACTTTAAAAGTTTGCTTTTAAAAGTTGCTTAAGCGTAGCGCTGCGCCTGTTTCATTCAGCAATGTCTCTGTTGCACGCAGCGCCTGGGGGATTTTGACCATTTCACCTTTGGATCTGCAGGAAAAATGATTAGTGAAGAGCATGAACCCGCATGAACCATCAGCTGGTGTTCTTTCTTTGCCACTGTTCAACACATTAATTAGTGGCTTCTGGGGGCTGTCTTTTTAACATGCTTGCTGCAATGACTGAGGAAAAAATTTCTTACTGAAACTAGAGGGCTGAGGACTAGTCCTTGTCGAGAAGGGGAAATCCGTGGGGAATGAGGCCCTTCAGAGTGAGGGCAGGTCCCAGGGAGCGCTTCGCCCTGTCAGAGTCTGAACCAACAGGCAGAATCCGTTTCTGGTATTTGGAGAGGGCTGGCAAGGGCTGAGCACGTGAAACGTCTTGCTTTTACAGACTTAGCGCAGAGCTGCTTAAAATTGGAAGAAGGGGAAGTCATTCATTTTGTCTCGGAGCGAAATCTCAGACGCCAGTACCCCCGACTTCCAGGCATGTGGCCCCAACACCACATACTGCTGGTGTTCAGGCTTGACAACGACCCGCACCCCATGAACTTTTCGGCTGAGCTTGCAGACAGCTGCCAGCAGGGCTGACGCCACGCCGCATCAGAGCGGAGAGGGGTCCGCAGGACGCTCGCCATCCTCCTTCCGTGTCCTCCAGAGAAAAAGAAACGCACAAAGACACCTGCCACGTTCTTTTTGTCTTTTTTTTTTTTTTTTAATTATTCCTTCATATTCAAACTTCACAAACAGTGTGAACTTGTACAATACCTCAGAAAGTGAAACTTACAAAAAAAGTGCTGGTAACATTAAAAAAAAAAAACAAAAAACAAACATCATTCTTAGCAACATCAATTACTCTTCCACACAAAACAGAAACCTTGTAAAATTTATTTCCGTATTTTTTTAAGGCGTAATACTTCCGTATAAAGTATATGCAAGAGATAAAACTTCACAGTATTCCAAAATGTCACAATAATAATAATAATAATATAGTATAATGAAGCGCTACAGTTAATTTTCTTTTTTTTATTTTTTTTTTTCTGTTTTAAATAACAAATACAAGTCACAGGTAAATATACGTGAGAAAAATACGAGGCTAATATTAAATGGCAGGTAAGGATACTCTCACTGTAAGAAAAAACTGGCAGGATGTGTGTATTTATTCTATATTTTAAAGCACTTGATAGAAAAGGCGTATGCAAGGTATTTTTTTTTTTTTTTTAACAATTTTCTATTTGCTTGTTTTTGATAACTGACATACCATTTACAGAGTATAATGAGAGAAAAAAAAGGAACTTAACCCCTCAAAACTTTTGACCTGCTCTTCACATCGTCACAAACCATGTTTCTGGAGAGATGCCTGTACAGCGGTGGGGGGGTGGGTGTGTGTGTGGGGGGGGTGTGTGCGCGGGCGGCAGCGCGCGCGTGCGGGTGTGCGGGCGGGCGCGTAGCGACACGTAGGACCACGGCAACGCGCATCGGTACCGGCAGAGACCCGTCTCCTGCGGGGGATCTCTGCCGCTCCGGGGCCCAATCCTGACGTCTCTACGCTGGCCAGGCGTCCCCCGAGGTCGTCGTTGGCCGTTGCCTGCGTAAAGACCCCAGGATTTAGGCCCGGGTGCAGCTTCCCATTCGCTCAGCCTCGAATGACTGTTGGGAATTTCTTTGTCCCCAAGAAGAAAATGTCCCATTTTCCTTTTTTTTTTTGACATGGGCACACACGAGCGCGTGCTCTCCCCTCCGCCGCTCGGCTCCCCCCCCCCACCTCCACGCAGCAGAGCAAAGACCGACCAAGAAACTTCCCTCCGGGTTCAGGCCAGTGCCGCGAGGAATGGGAACGTGGATGGTCGCTCCCCCCCCCGCCGCGGGGCCGCGCGCTCGGGTGTGCGTGTGTAGCGGTTTGCGGAGCGGCCGGCGCACACGCGCGCGTGGAGCGCAGCGGCAGCGCGCGCCCGGCCGCGCCCTCGCCCCCCCCCCCCCCCGCGCGCTCGCGTGCACGTGCACGTGCTAACAGCCAGCCGCTCGGCCCACGGGTAACAAAAAGACAGCAGATAGCATTAACACATCAGTAAGGTGCTCAAAGAAAAAAAGGCGGCTCCCACTCCTGGAATGGGAAGACCACGTAAGGTGCTTCAAAAAGGTTTTTTTTTTTTTCGTTTTTTTTTTTTTTTTTTGTTTTTTTCAGTTTCAGACATTTTAAAAAAAGGACTGATTGAGCATGTGGTACGTGAGAGCAAGGCCGAGAGTTTTGAGACTTCTGACATCCTCCATAAACAAGAGCTTCCTCAGGGCAGGATGCATTTTTGTTTGTTTGCTTCTTTTTTTCTGTTGTTGCTGTGGTGGATCAGTTTAGATGCAATTTTTTTTCATATAAACCAAAAAAAAAAGTAACAAACCAACCCAATGTGAGAATTAGCGTAAAAGTCAAACTGCGTTATTGGGCTGAGTTTTTGTTTTTATCTGTTTTTTTTTTTCCCCCCGTTCATTCAGTTAGCACTGTTCCTTTTTATTCTGGTTACAACCCAATTCCTTCTGTAATTATTGAACATACAGAAAGGACCAAGTCGTTCTTTTTATTTTTTGTGATCTGTTTCAAGAGCCCAACCGTAATTCCTCTGCTGCTGCTGTGTTTGTGTAGCATCTGGTTTCATAAGCTTAAGGAGAAAGGTTAGTCTGCTGATATTTAAGGTTGACGTGTGTGTTTGTATGCATACACATTGTTCTATACATACACACTGCATGGAGTACATTTTTTTAACTGGAGATAAAGTGAACTGGGTTCAAACACATATGCACTGTCTTCCCCTATGTATATGAAACAGTCTGGAGCTTTGATTTGATTTTTTTTTTTTTTTTAAAGTGCATTTAAAGCAAAATAACTGGCATTCACATACCCCATGGAAAACACGATAGCAGTGGAAAGCTTGACTATGCTAAACTCCTTGGACTTGACAACGCCAAAAGCAAATGGGGCAGTGACAGGCCTCGGTGTAGGCAGCTATTCTTGGGCAGCACCATTGGCAAGGAGGGAAGGCAGGAGGTGGTGGAAGGGAAATTGCTTTAGAGGTTGAACATTTGAACTGACGTAGCTGTGTCATTCCCAATACAGCTTCCTTTACGATGATTAATGACTTGTCTTACGGATGTATACGTCTGACTCTCCCTAGTTCTGTCTTTCATCGATACTTTGTCTGTGTGTCCCAAGTGCCAGCATCTATTAGGAATAAGGCACTGTTGAAATTACAGTTTTACAAAAGATGCAAAATAATCCAACCCTAACAATCCTGGCTGCCCGCACCGCTCTTCTCCCCCTCCCTCCCTTTTTGGGGGGAAATATTGCATGTGATAAGAGTTTATTCTTATGTTCTCTAAGTAAGTGTGCCAAAAGTAGGCCTTGGACAAACGTCTTAAGTCCATCAAGCACCAAAGGGGGGTAGGAATACACCCTTTCTCTGTATATACATGCACACACATGCAGACTGGGAGGGGGGAGTAACTACACCGTTCCCCTGCTGCTCCTCCCTGGCTCTAGAGCTCAGCCTAAAGAATAAATTTCCAGTCCCCTGCCCACAACATTTTCATTTACTGGATCATTTATGGAAGTGATCAAGGGGTTTTTCATTCCCGTTACCCAGGTGTGTACGGGTGGATTTCTGAAAGGGTAAACTCCTGGAAAGCCTGCGTGGAGCTCCCTGCTGTGCAGAGGAACAGCACGGGTGGGTGCCCACCCTCGCACCTGCCTGCCAGACAGACACTTCTCGGGGGCTGCTTTGCGCTCATTCTTAAAATCAGAAAAGCCTCTACAGCACAGCCGGCTCCTCCATGGAGTCAGGGACGCCGACCGTGCAGCGGGCAAGTCCACCGGGAAGCCGGGCGGCAGTTGGGTCCCAGTCTTTTTAACGGGACCCCCTTTGCCTGCGAGCAGCCGTGGACTGCAAGCCGCTTTGCCATGATGCCAACCCGCTGTTTTCTCTCCATGGTTTTGACCTGGGAGTAAGCCACGTTCCAGTAACTGGGTGGGGTTTATTGGCCCTAAAAATATTGTAGTCAGCCCATCATAATATGCATTTGCTGTGGCAGCTAGTATATCCTTCTCCTGCTAAAACACTGAAAACGATCCATCAACTACCTTTCCTGAGCCAGGATCCCACTAGCTCCTCTCACCTTTCACCAAAGGCTACAGCTGCCTCGTAAAGCAGAGAATATAGTAGAAAGTAAGAAAAGCAAGCAGACAGTAGGGGTTATAGCAAAGAAAGCACGAGACCAGATGGCCTAGCATTTAAGCCCTAGGCTGGTCAGTTTAGCCACCATCGTTAAAATGGACTGAGATTAAAAGAGTCTAAACTGCTACGGACTGGGTTTTTAGAAGTGACACAAACCTCGGGCGGGAATTGAGTTGCCTTTTTTTCTTCTAGTGGTTTAAAAGTCATCTTGATAAGGCCACAAACTGCATTTGTCTTGTCAATGTAACTGCTTGCAAACGGCATGAATGGAAATCGAGTGAGTGCTTTGCTCAGCCAGGATAGGAACGGGAGAGAAGAGCCACCCCATGCCCACTACGACTGCTCCGTAGGAGAGAGGAGCGTCTGAGGAGGTGGTGGTGGAGGGTGTCTCCTTGGGAAGACCTGCTACGTGTGGAAAGGGAAAGGAGCTAATAGCATCTCTCCGCTCCCCTTCCCCTCACCACCACCTTACTCTTTTGCTGGACACCTATAGACAAGTAGCACTTCTGAAGAGCCTCCTCCTGCGTCTCTCACACGTGTAAGTTGTGGAAGGGGAGGAGGTTGGTATAATTACAAAAGGGGAAAAAGAAGGCACATGATTTTACTCAGTCCTGACTGAACCCACATTTTGAAAGCAAGGGCAGTTTAGGTGGAGGGCAAAAAAGTGCTCAGTGGAGCGGGATGCTCACTGAGAAGAAATCTCAGGGCAAAGGAAGAGGGAGAATAAAAAGGAAAGGCAGGAGAAATGAAGGCCACATTCAGCTTTCTGTCTGCTTGACAGTCTCAAGATTTGGCTGCATTATTGTCCAGGAAGGAAAAGAGTCTGGTTGGTCTCAAATGTAGCCCAGTTACATATCTCCAGTTTTTGTTATGGCTGTTGGTGTCTTCCTCCTTCCCTTTTCTCCGGTCCCATGAGTGCCTGGAGCACTGCTTTAGTCTTTTTAAGCCTGTTCTTCAAAAATCCAGAACATGGCACACCTCTTTGGTCGCCCTCAGCCTCTACTTCTCCTCAAATCCAGAACCAGTAATCAAACTGAGTAGCGCTCCCCACTGGTCACTCCCACTCTTGGGGTGCCAAAAAGGCTTGATTAGCAACTGAAAATGCAAACCATCCTCACGGTTTCAGTTGGGTTGGGGAGTTGGTCACAAAAGCCACTGGCTGGATGACAGGCAAACAAGGGGAGCTGTCGACTGAGAAACTGGGATGTCATTTACAGAGGTCATTATGAGCATTGCGGCTCTCAGTCACTTAGCCCCTTGCGCATTGCCACGTCTAGGTACCACGAGTTTTCTTTCTCCGCCAGTGACTGTAAGCCTTTCTCATTCCTGCGGTAGACAGGAGAAGTAGAGCTGACGGCCTGGCTTGGGATTCCAAAACACTGGTTTGCATTTTTTCCCCCGAGTCTCTGCCTCAAACATGCATTTAGTTTCTCCCCCCCCCCCCCCCCCCCCCCCCAAGTTTGCTCAGGAAATCATAAGGCAGAGTAATGAGAAGTAGGATCACCAACAGCTCTATGAAGACACAGGGTGGTAAAATGCTTCCACACAAACTCACAGTCCAGTGTTTGTGACATTTCATAAATAACTTTTTTTTTTTAAAAAAAAAAAAAAGAATAACACAAGAACAATCCCTTTACTTACTCATCTGAAACAAAATAAACAGCAGTGGCTACAAACTTCTTCTTGTAACAATTACAAAAAAACTCCCAACAATGCAATCCCCCAACTTTTAACACGCGCCTTGAATGTTTTTTTTTTTTTATTTTTATTTTAAACCTCAAAACTGCAGCATATCCTTAAGGGCAAACTTTTCAATTAGTTTTTTCTTTCTTTTCTTTTTTTTTTAAATAATGTGTTCACCAAAAAGAAAAAAAATTCCACAAAACAGTCTTGTACCAAGAAAATGCATTCAAAAATAGAAAATACTACACAACAAAAATATGTACCCTTCCTTTCCAAAAGAGTCTTCACAAAAATGTAGAAAAATGCCAACTATTTTTTTCCTTTCCTGAACACTTAACTTTCAACCTAGGGCACAATTATTTATTGACTTATAATGTCTGTTTTTGCATAAAATATGGAAGATACAAACCAACTATCAGGACTGTGAAGTTACAAACAACAACTCATTATTCTCCCCACCCCACATTCCCTCCTTAGAAAACAAAACAGAGAAAGCCAATGTTTCAACAACTGATTGAAAGCTGTCAGGCTAGGAAAAACCATCAGCTGATACGGGGATTCAAAGATGCTGGCATAACAGGAAAATCATCTGCCTTTTAAAATGTACGCTCTTTGCATTTATCTCAACACGAGTCTCTGTCCCGCCGTACTCAAATGACCAGGCACTATGGAGACAGGACACTGCCGGGCAGAGAAAGATCTGGGAAGAATTTGGGGCGGTGAGCCCAGGGACTACACGTGGGTGCATGCACGCGTGTGTGCACGCGGTGGTTTACTTGCGAAAGAACTGTTGCCATTTTGAAAGACAGAGAGGATGTTTCCATATGCCTTAAAAGTGCAAGGGCCATTTCTGGATCATAGTAGTTAAATACGCAAAAGTTTTACTATGCTTAATAGTCAAGTCCATTTTTCTGGCAAAGGCAGGCTCTTCAACCAGAGTTAGATCATATCAGTTCACGGCTGGGAGTGGGTAACAGCTGAAAGCTGGCAGGCAAAAAGCGCCACACCAAGGTGCATCCAGAACTGATTTATTCAGTGGGAAAGTGTTTTGCCTACCTTGAACAACGTTCAAGGGGTATTATGCGATTGACACAGCCAAAAGACCAGCCGTTTCGACAGCAATAAAATCTAGCAGTGGGGACTTAGGTACTACGGGGAAGGCAGCTGTATCTTGCACGCATGCGGCCAAATCCATCCTTTGTGTACCTCCTTTGACTTCATTGCAATTACATCTGCTTGCACCAGGGATGGATTTGCCCCATGTGGTTCTGGATTTTATGACTGTTGGCCATTTAGGAGCCCGACCCTGCAAAACACTGTGCTAAAATACTCCAGACT
Source organism: Phoenicopterus ruber ruber (assembly GCA_009819775.1). NCBI lineage: Eukaryota > Metazoa > Chordata > Aves > Phoenicopteriformes > Phoenicopteridae > Phoenicopterus > Phoenicopterus ruber. Next base: position 93,355,905 of record CM020215.1, on the reverse strand, counting down.
GCAGAGCTAGGATCAAAGAGGCTTCTCTCTTCTTTTGTTTGAGATTGTTTGTTTGTTTGTTTTTTCTAGCATATCTTTTAGAGGATGCTTCCATAATAAGGAAGAAGAGGGGAGCTTTTTCTTAGCCTTTTCCACAGTGTGGCTGTGTTTTCCTTTTTTTCAAATGGCAAAATGTGTTTGTGTTTACTTCCAGTGCATTTTTTTTCTCAAAAATTCAAAACAAAAAGGAAACATTACTTTTCCCATCCTTCAAAAGGAAAACAAAAACAAAACAGACTGATAAAGTACAATACAATAAAAATCAGGCATTATAAAAGACAACATGATGTGCAACAGCAATACCAAAGAAACAAAAATAAAAAATATATATATTAGGATACAAGTACGAATGAGCCAAGAAAGCTATCTAACCCCACTACCGGATGATTGGTAAGCATTGGTTAAGAAATAGGTAAGGCTATTCTGAGATTTCTAACTTAACACAGTTAACCACTGCTTCTCTTACACCTTTGCTTCCTAAATTTTTCACCTTTCACTCACTGGTCTTTTATGTCCTGAAACTGATTTTTTTTTCCTTTTCTTATTTTTGGTCTACAGTAGAATTACATGTTAATAACAACAGCAAAACACAACTCAAGCTTGTTGTGAGAGTAAGTTGGTGCCACATCCATGATGCAGAAGAGACAGACAACAGAACAACCGCCTTCAGTTTTTCACACACAAAGCATATTCGAGGGCAATAGCATAGTTGATCAAAACGAACTTGGAGGGGCAAGCAGCAGAAGCTGTAGGTTTATAACTACACCAGCAACCAGAGCCTGGTCTCTCGCTTTTGCTGGTGTCCTTGAGGACACCAGTAGCTCAGTTGCCATGTGGCTTTGCCATTCTTGTCATCTGGAGCAACAGCTGACCCGCCATCTACTCACCACTAATTGCACTCCTGGTTCAATGGAAAACCCAAAGGAAAAGGAAAGGTAAAAGGCTCCTAGCTGGGGCCAAGGCTACCTCTTGGTCACCCTGGCTGATGTGCCAAACCACCAGCCAGTGTGATACTAGGATCGATGAGGGAGGGCACCTGGCTGGCAGGCCATTTGGGAGCAGTCTTGAAGCAAACTCAGACTGTCTAAGGTGATGTGACAGATTGTTCAGCCTCCTCCATCAGGGAAAAAGTGATGAACACTGACAAGTTACTCTGGGATCGTTCCGTTAGCATAAATTCTCTTAGTTCAGCAGGGATGAGAAAGCATACACTTTCTATTGCTTTCGAATTGCCTTTGTAAATGTCAGCATCACCAGCCACCAGAAATGCGTTCCCTACAAACTTGGCTACAGCACTGTGACTGAAGCTCCGTTGTTATTCCTGGCATTTTCTTTTTTCCGTGGAACTTCTGAAACAGAACATTTTCCTCAAGGGTAAGCTCTAGAATTGCCATAATGTTGAAAATATCACTAGCATTTTATTGAACCATAACTACGCCACATAGTCCCAGCAAAAACTCAAGCTGATCCTCAGTAGTGCTCGTCAATGTCAAGGAAAGGAACGTACAGAAACAAGATGATCAAACAGTACAGGGAAGTTCTGTTTTGGATCTAGCCCACTGGCCAAAGTGATTTTCATTCAAGAGAAAAGGTGCAACAATGAAGCAGGATGACAAATGGAGGAGAATTATGGAAGTTAGTGTTTCTCCATCTGGAGAAAAAAATAGGGCATTAAGTTATGCGGCATCTCTAGTCAGCAACATATGTTTTGGCTTCTTAAAATAAACCTCAAGTTATCCTTGGTTTCTCAGTCAAGCACTGTCTACACGGGGCTTTAGTACCATGCTGAAAAAAATTGAGTTTGTGCTATATTTAAATGCAGCTCCAGTTAAACTAGTTTCAAACTGACCATGTAAAAAGGAACAACTTATTTAAAAGCCATTAGAACTATACAATCACACTTACGCCCAGGAACTGATCTGGTCGAGCACTGTAACTAAGTGGGAACATAGGCTGGAATGTGGCTTTTAAAAATGATTTGGTTCCTGTTTACATGGACTAGACTGGTTTTGTTGAATCTGAGTCAGCTGGAATCAGGCTTAAACAGGCTGAAATCAAACCCGGGTTTGGAGCATGGCTCAAAGCCCACTTCTTCAGGTTGCAGTACTTTTTAAAAACTAGTGCAAATGGCATCTTATCACAGCATTGCAAGCATGCAGTGTTCCTCTCCTTGTCCAAATATGGTTGCCATCAGGTCACACCACAAGGGAGGAATATGCAGCAATCAGTCAGCCAGAACAGCTCAAACTTCAGAAGTTCTTTATTTTACCACAGCAGGAAAGGCACTCCGGACACAGCAGGCTCAGTAAACCCTCAGCTTCACTTTTTCTGGAGCAGTCCACTACTCCTCTTTGACAATGCAAATCCACTCTGACAGTAGCAATATATGCAGCTGCCTTAAACAAGAAAACAAAACAAAAACTCACCTAAACAAAAAGGGGAGTATTGGCTCATAACCTGAATTAACTTCAGTAGACAGACTTCATTTCCTCCCATATCATGACTCTGTAGCTGTCACTACTCTTACAGAAGCAAATGCCACTTTACAAATTAAAGGTGCTCTCCTGCCACTGTATTATGCTGGCTCTCAAATGAACTGTGCTTTTGTTGGGCATCCACTGCCTCATTACTGGAAGATGACCTTCCAGTGGTTTCCATCTTATAGGATTCCTGCAGATGGCTCAGAAAGAGACTGCACGTTCTACTGTCCTGTCTGCTTTCAAGGGAAGAGTCATTCAGTACTTCATCTAACACTACATCAGAGGATATCTCCAGTTCTTCTCTTCCAGTCCTTTCAAGCCAGGATGGATGAAATCTAAGCGTGGAAATCTCAGAGCTTGCTAGAAAAACACATCCTTAACTCCAAAGTCTCTCCTGGTTCAGACAGACTTGCTCCTTCCCACCCAGGACCTGCCTCCTGTATATTATTCCCCCTCTAGTTCTTGACACTTTTCTCAAATAAGGCAGCCCAACAGACTGAGCAGCAGCAATCAGCTTTGCATTCTGCAGCTCTGTGTAAGGTCTGAACTACGCATTCCTCAGCACTAATGAAGCCAAAATGTCTTAGCTTCAGGTCTAAGGAGAAATTCAGGGCATGAATAGATTTCTGACCACCCAATTACTCTAGACTTTCCTTACCACGTGGATGCCTACCTCCCCTTCTTTGTCCATGAAACCTCTGTATACACTAGACAGGCGGTCCCTACACTGCAGGACCAAAGCCGATGCATTCACATTTTATGTTCTTCTCCCAGTTACTATACGCAGCATTTTTCATGATTCTGTTTTACCTTCTGGATGAAGTTGTAATTACAGTCTTACTGAAGAGATTCAACACAAACTTTTGAGAGTTTATAGACCACAAAGAGCCGCAGCAGAGATGGATCTTGCCGCACATTACTACTGTTTTCTTTTTTTCTTATAACATGCTTGTTACAAAGTTAATGACCAAGGCATAGGCCAACATGCATCTTGACTGTAAAAATACTTTCCAACTTAGGATTCCATTTGGTTCCAGTCAAAAGCCTTCATAATGCTTGACTATCTGTTTGAGGAGAGAAATCAGACTGAAGATCTTAAAATTCTAGAGAGCATCTTGGCCTAAGCAGGAACATTCCTTATTGTACTGAATTCCTGTCACCCTTTCTTGACCACAAGTCCCTCCTGCTCCCTCTGCCCCAAAAGCTTGACTGGAACACCTTTAATTGAGTGTTCAGGATGACTGTTTATTGCACTGTTCCCATAACAGCCTCAGAAAGAAGTGCTTTTTTTCAGTGACCTTCCGCTTTGGTAAGCCTGCTTTGTGGCTTCACTTCTTGAGCTGAGAGATCATCCTTATACTGACGGGATGCTAATCGCAGCTGAACCTCTCTGAAGAGATCCTATCTGACAATGCAAGTTTTGACTTCTGAACTAGGAATTGGTATCTTTGTGTTGAAGCCTTACGTTGGTTTTCAGGCTGAGCAGTTCTCTTAACTTTCTCACAGCCCCAAAGAACACTCTCTAGGAAAAGCGGGGAAAAAATCTGTAGCACCCTGAAACCTGTGATGCCTCTTCAGTTTCGATTATAGTGCTTTTTGTTACTTTTTTATTTTTTTTACACAAGCTATCCAATACAGCTATCTCAGTGTCTGACTAGTTGCTTGAAGTAAAGGTAATCCCAGTTCTCTTTCAACCTGGTCAGGTTTATGGTACATCCTGTTTTCTGTGCCTATCTCCTTCTCTTCTCCCTTCCTGCTTAATTGGCCCTTTCCAATCCCACCACATGTAAATACATTTCAGTAGTGCAATGCAGTGCAGTGCAGTCATACTTAGTGCAAAAATAAAAAGCCTTATCCAGACCAAAAAAGCACAAACTCCCTCCCCACCCCACCCAGCCCCCAAGAAATCAGCTCTCAGTAAAAGTATACGAATGCCCCAAAACAAAGGGGGATTTGCAGTCTCCCAGCCACACTTTCACATGCCTCATTTTCTCTCCTCCCACTCAATGTAGAGATCTCATTAGCAGATAGGACATTTATCGAAAACATGTTAAGTCAAATGACAGAAACTGGAAAGGAGACAAGCCATCGTTTGGGGGCTGCAGAAAGAAGAGAGAACTAAATGGATACAGCAAAAAGGTCAGTAGTGGTTTTACACAAAGTTGTCAGATGCAAACTTAGCAAGGGCACACCTTGCAAAGGGCATGTGTAAGTGTGGATAAAAAACCTAAAAAGCTTCCCGGTTCCCAATATACAGTCCTTATTTTAACAGTGCCCAAGCTAAGGTTCTGTAGTGCAATCAACTCTTCAAAGTGGCAGCTCTCTCTGGCCACCCTAAAACAAATGGACAGATCAACACTAACTTCTGTTTTCTCCTTCTCACGCAGACACGCACGTGCATGGACTCCCTCCCCCATCCTGCAAATACACGAGTATATATATATAAAGGATTTTTTTCACAGCCCTTCTAGGGCTATGGTGGGAAAAGCAGGAATTTTAATGACAGGCATATAAGCTCTTAAGTACCTCGAAATGAAAACACGTAAGAAAAACAAAATAAAGCTCCCTAATAACAAAGGCAAGCAGGTTACTGAATCCCAATCAGCCCATACCTCCCCTAGCCTATCTATCTGTTTTAACAAAATAAAACATCTGCCAGGGCTTGCCACTCATTAAGATATCACTTGGGAAAACACAACAAAGACTTCGGGGTATTCACTGGTTTGGAGATTAATTTCAGTTTGGACAGCCACAGAAGCCTCCATCTAACCCTCATAACGACTAGAAAGGAGTGTGGGGAACCACTAAAATAGTGTAAGAGGCCACAACAGGGAAGGAGGAGCAAGAAAGGGAAATGTACGGAAAAAGGAACACATTAGGGCAATACTGCTGCTGCTATACTAATCTCACTGTAATTGCTCAGTATATAGAGGAATATAGCGTGCTGCTTCACTTGGGCTCAGGCACATGCTTCCACATGGCTTCTGCCTCTTCTCCCACTCCCAGTCCCTTGTTGAAGATGGCAGCTCACCCCAGGATGTACACAAAAGCAAATACCAACAAATAAACCAAACGATAACTGAGAAGCAGGTTCTTCCTTTTTCTTTCTCTTGCAAAGATAGAAGCGTGCCCTCGCCTCCAGGCACACAGATAGATACACTCTGTTTCATCCTAGGGCAGAAAAGATTAACAGGGTTTCACATGCACAGAAATAAGGAAAGAACCTAAGAGAAATAATCTAAATAAGGGTGCAGAGATCCGAATATCCACCTCAAAATAGAAAAATGCCAGGCCATAGGACTTTCGCTGTTTTTATTTACCAATGAGTCTATCATGAAAAATAAAGAGAGCGCAATGGAATCACTAGCCATGGCAAGGGGCCAGCACCCAAACCCAGTCTCTCTGGGTGCAGAGCTACGGTGGTGTGTCCCATGCCAAAGCATACATGAGACACAAACCAGATAATGCTTGCTAGCTCTTCTGTAAAGTCTATAAACATCAATTTAGCCACTATAATCAGCAGCAATGAATTTTCTTGCTGTTCAGCTGTGTATACTTTGAGGGTGTCCTACCTGTTTGCTGAAATGCTAAGTTCACACTAAACTACATGGGTTCCCATCCATTCTCCTACATACCCAATGCAGTAGCACTTTTAAAAAAAAGCAGCCCACAGAAAAGCTTGATGTACAGTCTGAATTTGGGGTCATATAATCAGGTATTACAAAGAAACAACTTTACTTCACCCACACGAATATGTGATCACCATTACAGAAAAGGTATGGCCAGAGTGCTTCTGGGTAAAGCAGTCAGAAACGTAGAATCAAGTAACTCCAAATACGCAAATACCCAAATGCTTTTACATTGTTCTGGCAACAGAAAAGTGACACAGCAAGGGTGTAAATTAGGGAAAAGCGATTGCTGTGTATCATGTATCCACACTAGCTGTTGTTGCTCACAATTTAATTATTTAAGATGAACATGCCATCACCAATCAAACCCAAAGAGGCTACATACTTGTGGAATGAAGGACTCAAGGCTATTTATGACTCTCTGGTCAAAAAAAGTCCCACGCCTTGTTCAAGGGAAGCAGCTGTCCTGCCCTGTGTAGTTCTTCTGAATGAAGCCTCCCAGCAAGAAGGAGAGACTACTAAATCATAGAGTCCTTAACACAGGCAAAATCTGCCCGCTAGAGTGAAATCAAATCTTGAGTCAGTTTTATGAAGAATAGAAACTTTGGGCAGAAACATGCTAAATTATGAGGAACAGTCCTGTGACATCTTAAAGGGTGTATATGAAACTAGTTTTTAGGACTATAGCTTTCTGTAGGACTACATATGCTTTCTCCATCAGAGAAAATGCACTGAAGTCTACAAAAGAGCACGTGGGTCCCGCTTGCAGAATTTGGCCCACAGAGTATTGGTCCAATCAATTTTCAGGATTAAGTATAGACCTCACCGATGCAGACAAGAAAGGTCATGCAGTACATCCTGCCTGAACTGAGAAGCCTATTTATCTTATGTTTGACAACAAAAGCTCATTATGGGTGGAATTTATGGGAAACCACCAATTTTCTGCTTCATTTCATTGCAAGAATTTCTTTGAATCTGAACTTTGGAGCAAGGATCTAGGGGACTGAATACTCAGCACATATGAAACCGGGAATAAATTCCAGATTTAAAGGATCCCTATGAGTTTCACAGCAGTCCAAGCTACATCCTGGCATTAGGACAAAGGAAACAAAGCACCCAAAAAGACAATGAAACTTGTTGAAGATACTTGTGAACAAGTAGTTCTGACTCCAATAAATGAAAGAGTGGCACCTCTTCCTCCAATAAATAGGAACTATAGATTTTTTAAAAGATACTCATACATTAAAAGAAGAGCAGCAGCAGCAGCAGATACTGGAGATTCAGTCTTTTCCTCTAAGTGGCACGGGTGAAGAGCAAGTCCCTTGGATGGAGTTCAAGCATTCCTCTCTCCTGGGAGGCCCCCCAGTCTTTGGTGCAAGCACCCCCAAGGCGGGGGACTCTCCTCTTATTCAACCTTGCAGTGAAGAGCTTTAAAATCCCTTTCTGTCCCTGCACCGTAGCACAGAGCAACATTCTCTTAGTACAAGGTTCTCCCTCTCGTGGTGACAGTGTTACCTACTTCAACTGTTGTGTTCCTCAAAAGCTGTATAACACAGAAAAGAAGTGCAAAAAGGAGCTGAATATAAATGCTGTCGACCACAGAAATGTGAGACCATGGCTTGTATTAGCCCTGGAGGTCTACTTAGTCAACAAGGAGATGGAAAACAAAAGTAATAATGAAAACCCTATACTAGAATAAAGCTAATATTTGGACAGAGTCTTCCCTTGATGTTTATATCATTCAAGGAAAGTCTCCAATACACGAATCTATAAAACTGTAAAGTCAGTTTTATAGATTCATCACCTTCTGTTTTCTCTCTCCTTAGAAAAGCAGAAAATATGCACATATGAAACGAGTTTCTTAGAACATCACAATTCTCAAGATTAGTATTTCTTCAGAGAATGAAAAAGAAAGGATATCTGTTCAAAAAAAAAGCAAGATTTCTGGATTCACAAATGACTGACTGTCTTTTATGTAAAAAATATGTTAAAATAGTGTTCACCAGCTGATTATTTTGTTAGTTTCACTTTCCCTTAGGCAATTGTATCTGTACACACTGCGTTCTAAAAGTACAATCTCTAGTGTGGATAATCTACCTGTTTGGTACCATCCTGTTTGTAAAACCACTTCTTAGCCTAAAAATATAAACTGTAAACTGTATAAGATGCAAAATGAACTGAGGTGTTTAAAAAAGCATTAGGAAAAATAAAAGGCAACAAAGAAGTTAAATCAAGAAACACATTAAACTAGTAATTATCCTAAATGAATTACTGAACCTTACAAAGGATTAGCAGGGGAAGCGTGGAATGGGTATGCAGCCATTTAAATGATCAGGCATTCTCAGTGAAGCGAGAACACTCTCTATGAAAATATGTACGATTCAGCATTCAGTCAAAGGAAAAGGCAAAGACCATGGTCAGAAATTGTGGACCACTGAATCAGCACTGTTGCAGCAGCTAACTGGAATTAATTTGGGAAATGGCACCTGTTTGGCTTAAAGCCCATCCTTTATGTAAAAGGGTAATCTAGTTTTGTTACCTGCGTAATTAATATTGAGAGTATAGTCTCTTCCTTCCCTTACAAATGGGTATACGCAGAATAAAGAAAAGCCAGACTTAGAAATCACTGCTGGAAGACCGTAACTTTTAAACTGCAAGTAGAAAGAAAACGGATGTGGTAGTGGCCTCCACGTAAGTGCAAATGGCAGATGACAGGAGTCTGTAAGGAATGCCAGCACTTGGTGATTCCCATGCTTGAAGTTCTCATTTTATTATCCCAAGATATGGCATAGGTAACTTTTTCCCTCTCTTCCCACTCCAAAATCACTGTTCAGTTTATTGATTTGCAGTGACACAGATTTTCTCATTCTCAGTGAAAGCACAGTTTGTAATTGATGTGACCATCTCTCATTTCTTCCAGTCTTTACAGTTAGGAGCAATGAGATATAATGAATACCTCCTCCACAACCCTCATCCACTTGATTTTGCACATTTTCATTTAGGAGTGATATGTTATTGACCAAAGGAATGAAGGTCAGCTGAGATGTACCTGAATTAGAAAAGCAAACATAAATTCCCATGCTCTCATAAGTTTGCACTCTCATGAAGTTTGGATCTAGACTTGCTGCCTGGGCCATCTGTTGCAAGATGAGAATACAGAAAGGACAGCCCAAGCCATAAGGCTTGGGTGTCAGTCAGCTTCCTCTGGGCTATTTGGATCTAGATGTTGACATATCCCCAGTGACATTTTTTTCAGCAGCTCTGTGGTGACAATTAAAATCTAGTGGGACTGACCCAAAATTCAGAACCAACAGCAACGTGGTGTGAAGATGATAAAGGCAACACTCACCGTGGAAAACTTTTGAACTGAAACTCAAACTTGCAGAGGCTGTTTTCATTTGAAAAAGGGGAGATCAAGTGGATAAGTAAAGATGCAATTGAAATATATTAATAGTGGTGGATGGAGGTATTTTTTTATCCAATTCCTGGCAAAATCCACTGGCCACATTTAGCATAACTGTACAGAGAATAATATTTCTTCTACCCCATGTTAGTGTGGAGGATAATTTTAGGAAATCTTAAAACTTTAAAGAAACAGAACTTAGAAAGAGTGAAAGACCACTTGCGGCATCTTTCTCCAAGGCTAGTAATGGAAGAGGAAAGTCTGACGTACACTTTTACAAATGAAATAACAGGACACCTTCGAAGACAGCTAATAGATAACCTTAATTGTCTTGATTAATTGTTCTTCTGATATGAAAGGGTAGCAGGGAACAATCTCTAACTTTTTGTAGAGCCTAATACTGTTTTACCTTTTCTTAAAAAAATTACTTTCCTACATCTTGCTACATAGAGATTCAAAAGAGCCTGAAAAAAATACTTGTAAAGACAATAAAGAAGCCAATAATATGAAAAAGCACACTAGAGCTGTAATAATGATTGTTAAATGCTTCAAATAGCTGCAGCAGTTGATTGGGTTGTGAATGATACATGTGAAAAATAATTTTTCTATGATCATAGGCAGATGCAAAAGTTAAATGATTATACTATGTATATATATTGATATAGAATTGCTATATATATTGTGTACTGTATGTTCTAGCTTTCAGAAATACTGTATTGTAGTGTACTGTACTTAACTAAGCAGATCTAAATAGCAACTTGTCATTTTCCACAAAGTCACTAGTACTGTTAACAAAACCCAAAGTCTATTTTCTCCAGTAAAAGAAATACATACTGTTACAGTCACAGACATTTTGACTATAGAGAGACAATGTACATTTAACCAAAGAAAAACCCCAAACCAAAATAAAAACCTCACCCCAAAATCAGCCAGCCAAAATTGTTGCATTTATCATCTTATTCAAAAGGGGAAGGGAAATGCCACCAATCTAAGAAGAGGAATAACATTTACTCAACTTTGTATGAGTGAAAAGGAAAGGAAAAAAAATCCCCTCTAAATCTCCAATTACCCCTTCTGGGACAAGGAGAATCCCCCAATCGGGCAAAAGAGTTAAAAGAATAAAATGCTACTTTTAGGGCCAACATGATACCAAAATAGGCAGCTGTAGCTAAACGTACTTATTAATCCCACTAACTAAATGGGCACAAAATGAGTTCTAGAAATCCTGCAGTTCTCATGGATTACATAATGAATACTCTCACTGACCAATTTCTTCTCTTGACAATCTATTGGTCTTCTAGACACACTAACCATGTTCCTGAAAAGATTTCGGCAAAGACCAAGGGAGAGAAAGTTAATTGTTAATTGTTAGTGACTGCACATTTGGAATGGATTATTCAGATTACTTGTAAAGATATTCATAGTCAACATGTTTCAGAGTACATGAGGTGGGGAAAAGAGCTGTTTGATGTAGCGCTTTGGATACTAGAGACTCCAGACCTGGAGTATTTTAGAGACTATCAATACACTGTGTTGCTAACTGTTTAAAGACTTGATAATTTTTTACTGTTCTTTTTAAGGGAAGCAAACAGGCAAGTGAGATTATTTTGCTGGGATTTTATTCCTTTGTCAGGTGAACATGTTGAAATTCAATGGAAATGAGTGACTGAACTCAACAGTATCGTTTCAGAGCTGTCACCCCCCATGGACGCCCATCTCTGCTAGCGAAGCCTGCTGAGCTGGACTGTTTTATGTATTTTATGGCTGAAAGACCACACGAGGCTCTGAGAGGCACACTTCAGCCTTCCCTTCAGAATGGGTACTCACAAAAATACACTGGACCAAATCTGCATGTCACGTTTTGAATGAGGGCAAACATCTTATTTGGGCAAGCATCCAGTTAAGAGCATTTGGCTGACAGAATGTGTTTTATGAATATATGTGTGCATATATACTGTATAAGTAGTGTACTTGTTTTTCATTAGATTCATATAGATTCATGCCAATGCTCCACAGTTAATGTTGTAACTGTTGTTTCATCTAAACCCTTTCCTGAACCATGCATGTCCACACACTCAATTAGCAATCTGTCTGTAAAGCCAGAAGGAGATAGCTAGCTATCTACCTATGCACGCACACATATACATGCATACTCACACATACATTGGCATGCACACACACACAGAGGCCATATAATTTGGTTTAAGCAAAGTAAAGGACTTTGTGGAAAAAGTGAGAGGAAGAAAGTTGTGGTATAATTCAGGGCAATTGGGTGAATGTAATCCTGCTTCCAGAATGTGATGGTCCTCTCTAGTCAAACAGTATATATTCAACATGGGGGTTGAACTTTTAGGGGATTTTATAAAGTTCAACAAAGAACGTGGCAATATCCAAGTGGCAAAAAGAAAAGGAGCAAAGTTAAATAGAAAAGGTGCCTAATTAAATGTATAGATCCCAGAAAGACACCTGTCTGTTTTATAGGAACAGGACACTGCAGAATCAGACAGTTGAGCACAACAATAAGTATCTAACCAAGCTCTGCACTTTCCTCAAGCATCATAGGAACTGTGAACTTGGCAAAAAAACACCAAGAAGCCAACTGTATGAAGTGTGCACGCTGTAGAAGGCTGCAGTTCTGCCTGGAAAATACCTCAAGCAAGAAATGCTTTGCTACACTAGTACCAGATTTTCCAGCAGGATAAGTCCCAGTGGGGACCTTATAAAAGCGTACGGGCTACTGTAATACCTAAGCCCAACCTGACGCAGAGCATTTACGAGGGATGCTTGGGGTGTGGCTGCATGACTGTGCATGAAATTTCACAGCACAAAGAGGGTTCAAGTGCTAATAAAAGTTTGCATGAGGAGTGGAAACAAGAATGTCCCTGTGGGCTGAACTGGATAGAAGTTCTCACACATGATGGGATATTGGCGGTTCTTTTGTTTGTGGAATAATATTGCTGCAGCAAAAGGATATTGTTAGAATGTGTTTTTCTTAAAAGAAATCACAGCTAAACCAATCAAAGGGCCTACATTTATCTCCAGTGACATGCATGCAATCCCAAAAGTGCCAATACAGGTTGCACTGATAGAAATTAAGAACAGAATTTGTCACTGGGAAGTAGCTCTTCACTGGATTTCTCTCTCATAAATTCCACTGGCATCGGCAAGGCTGGAGTCAGCAGTCAAATCACACAGCCTTACCCCCATATTATTCATTTGGTTTAGGAAGAGGATTTACCCTCCAGTGTTTTACAGGGAGCTGATGCCAACCAACCCAATCAAAAGGAGGAGATCACTTTGGAAGAGGAACAAACCTGGAGCTGTAACTGAAGGTAAGAAACAGCTGAGAAGCACCATCCAATATGAGGAGACCACTATGCCTCACTAATACTTCTTTACCTCTTCCCTACCCTCTCAAACAGGAAAACACAATGTAACACATTCTGTATGAAGGGAATGTTTTAGATGAAACTTTGCTACAGATACGAAACATAAGTACACTCCATACTGCTCAGACGCGTTTCTGTTGTAAGGCAGCAACTGTATATGAGGCTGTAGTGTATTCGAGGCTGTAGTGTATTCGAGGCTGTAGTGTATTCGAGGCTGTAGTGTGTTCGCTTCCCAAAGAAGTATCTTACTGCTCTTTGCTTTTTGAAAAATAGTTGAGGACCAATGTGTAAATTGGTGGGTTAAAATCCAAGTTAACAGAGTGTTTGGAAGACCTTCTTGGTCTGCTTACCTCACTCTTACACTCCTTTTTTTACTCCCTATTTCAATTTACTTGCTGAATGTATTGCAGAGTCCTGTTCAAGACAAAGGGCTACAGAGGTCACAGGAGCTATTGATGGTCAAGCATTTGTTATGCTAAATATTCCTAGGTGAACATTAAGAGTTTTCCTTGGGACTATGTGGTTGTGCACAAAAATCTCAGTTCACTGACTGTGAGGAAAGGAAGTCAGTTAGTGGAATACACTTAGTTCTGGTGGCGGAAACTGTGATCACGTATAACATGAAGAATCATGTTATGGTAGCAGATGTCACATAGTCACATCTTCTCCTGATGAGACTTTGCTAGAATTATGTTTAGAATGCGTTTCACTCCTTGTACTTTAAAACAAACCCAGAAATCCTTTAGTTGAGTTACCAATTGCAACGTGAATAGTGATTTAAAGTATATTATGGGTCCAATTTACTTTTTTATGTTATTCACAGTAGATCGGTCAACTCTGCTTCTCCTACACTTGGGCTCTCTCATAATGCCTGGGGATCAAGCACTACTGCAGAGGCTAAAATGCAAAAGTAAGCCAGCACCATTGCTAAATATATCATGAAAAAAATACCTATTCATGTTTAACTTTGGGGTTTTTTTCACTAAAAACATAAATTTAAAACCAAAATTATCCTACAGTATCCTAGTAATTATAACCATTAATTCAGAGTGGACATTTGTCCAGATACTGGCAGACATACACAGGGAAACAATTCTTTTGCTCACCAAATTTTTGCATTCGTATAACTCCACTGTTTTCATCTTAGTTACTTCTGATCTATAGGGTAGAGGGATCAGAAATAGAAACTCTGAATGCATAACATTTTCTCTGTTCCTAGAGGCACTAATCTAGTTGATTAGTTATCAGCACTGGGAATAATTAGATGGATATACACTATTACCTAACACATCTTGTTTCTCATTTACATATTTTCTTAGAAAAACAAAACAAAGATTCCCCCTTGTGCTTTACAACAATAGGTCTAAGAGCGTAAAGCATTCTTATTTTTCAGACAGGTTGTTTCTCTGTCAGTGTCTCCCTTGTGGACCAAATCTCTCTGTTCTATGCTAAAGAAAACATAATCTGCCTTTTTTGTTTTGTCTGAATCAGTTTGAAGAATATGCACATACCTAAAATTCTCTCCAAATTTCCCACCTTAGTCATCTGTCAAAATCTGAGGACTCCTTTGCTCCTACTGAAATGAACAGGATCACTGAGTAGCTTTAAAGGAAGTTAGCCAAGACCTTATTACTTCTAGCGGGACAAATAAGAAGGTTAACAGCAGCAAGAACACTGAGTTGGCATGGCCAGCACAAGCCCCGGATTGACATGAATCTAGCATTAGACCACCTTCATACACTTGGCTGTCTTACTGGACATGCTGCAGAAAGTTGGTACTTCCAGTATCTGCCCCTCTACATGGCCTTCCCACTTAATTCTGGTTTCTGTCAGCGGGACACTCAAGTGCTGGGAAGGGTTTTCATCGCATTTACAAACTCAAGACTACAGACTTAACGTATTAGCTGTAGTTTCTCTCATAAGCCTTTCTTCAGCTGAGCTGTGATCACTTAGGGGCCAGATCCAACCGAGTGATGAGCCTCCTGGGAGCAGAGGAGGCTCAGAACCTCTCAGGACCAAGTCCTCATCATGTTATACCTCCTTCACAAATTTTCACAGCCAGCATAAAAACAAATCAGGGAATGTGAAAAGCAGCTATTTTGCTTTAGGCTGATCAGATGCTGCTTCAGTTAGGCTACCTGCTGATTCATTTCTATCAAGTTTATTTCAATAGCTCAAAGGAGCTGGATGCTGAATTGAAAGGGCTGGATTACCAAGGTCTAGTTTTCCTTGACAGAACAGCCACCAGGTGCTAAATTGATACTGTATTTCTTTTAGAGTGGCAAGTCACCTTCAGCAGTGAGAGCTGGAGGATTTCCTTAGCATAAGACTGTCAGAAAGGTCACAGATCAGTGACAGTCCTAGACATACTGGAGGCCTGGTTATGTTTGAAATGGTTTGGGTGCTTCTGATTTTGGATTGGACTCAACACGCCTGCAAATAGTATGTTTTGTGCCTTCTCCCTATGGGTATTTGTTTTCATTACTAAGAGAGGCAGGACATGCTAGCGTAATACTCACTAAAGGCAAGAGATTTGTTCCTCCATTGTGTGAATGATGCGGCATTAATCAAGTAGCTCAAGGTTGACCGAAATCAATCAGTTTGGGGTTGGTAAGAAGTGAGGGGGCTGATGGTATGTGGGTTATTACTCAACTCTCCTTTGGATGAAAAAGAAATCAAAAGAAGAAAAATGGGTACCACTTGGCCTCTTTGATTTTAGAGCAAAGGCAAATCTCATTCTCTTAGAAAGTCAATTAAATCACACTCTTCCCTGTTACCTTACTGTGAATTTGAGCTGGTTTTGAAAATAACTAACAGCATGGGCCAGAAGTGGGCCTAGTGGAAGCATGACAGTTGCTGAGAAAGTGTCCTCAGAGCAGCTCCTGCAAAAATATCTATACCTATTTCCCTTATGAGAGACTATTAATAGAGGTTTTGTGAGAGGAGGGGCCGGATTGAAATACCATATTACAGTTTCGAGACTGGTGTACTCTATTGGTATGTTCCCATTATCTACAAGTTGTACTTGCTATTCCTCTGCAAGAGATCACTGTAGGAGAACCTCAGCAATGCACACACCCCAGACACGCACATGCAGACACTCGGTAGCTGTTCTCTCCTTACTGACCAGCAAGCACTGCCCTTGTGGTCCTGCATTCCTTGTGGATTCAGATTTCCCAGAGGGAGACAGACTTCAGCAGATCGGGCAAGAGAACTTAAATTTTGGTCCTCTGATTTATGCTTTCACGTAATACAAGAAGAAGGGAGTTTCAATGAACAGCAACAAAATTAACCTGGAAAGGAATCATTTCAACAACAAGTAATTAACCCGAGGAACTCACTTCCACAGGATAGCATTGGGGCCACCTAGCAATTAATAAGCTAGATCTTTAAAGGATACTGAGAATTATCTGCCACAATAAATAATTATTATATGAGATAAAAAGTTAAGGCCATAAATTATTATGTCTTTATGTTATAAGCAGATACATAACTAATGGGGATGATAATAAATCTTCTTTCTTAGGCTTCCTACTTCGTAATTATCCAACATGGGTCTTTCATCTTCATCAAAATCATCTGTAACTGGCCACATGTCAGAGAGAGAATACTGGGCAAGGCAGACCACAGGGCAGATCTGCTTTGGCCAGTCCTACATTTTCAATTGACTTCATCAGCCTCAGCAGCAGTAAGAGAAGGCACTTACCTCTCATTTACTCTAAGGCTTCCTTTATTGCACTTTTGCCTTAAAGAGAGGCCTTGATTTGTATGCTTGAATTTATGTCCTATTTAATGCCCTTTTCCATTGCCAAAGCAATATAAAGAGAGCTTTCGGGAAAATGAGAATCGGGCTCAAGGAATGCAGGATATTGCATGCTCCATCAGAGGGATGTGTGCTACAGTCTGCTCTTTCTCATCTGTATCATTTTATCAGGTGTTTCGAAGGAAGCCTTTCAAACATACTGAGATGGATGCGCTCAAACACTGTCAACAGCAGTTTGTAGATCATTGTGACTGCTAATGTACCACAGGTATTCTTTCTGCTAGGGAATATAGTAGCAATACATGGAGCTTGAAGATACCTGTAACATTCAGACACTGTAGTTGTTTCCAAGTAGTAAATAAATATTTCAACAGATGGGAGGAAGCATTATTAAAAAGAATTTAACATTTTAAAAGATAAAGGGGTCTATGTTTGAGCTCCTAAGTTCACAGAAGGGCACTTATTTAAGTGACTTGATGAGCACTTTCAGCTACATTTGCAGTCATGCTGCAAGTTGGTCCGTGTTTTACAAAATCAAGTCACTAGTTTTTGAGCCTGGAAGTTCAACAAAGGAAGTTTATATTTCAGGCAGCCATTTGTGAAGACCTTGGCCTAAACTCTTGGACAAGTGATTTAGAATTCAATCTAGCATGCCTTAGCTTTACTTTAATAAGTTTATTTTTTCGTTTGCACCCTTCATTCATTCACAATTGATCTTTAATTCACTTAAAATTTATTATGCCCCGTAATAAATTTGTGTTTCAAAGACAATGCTTTTTTGCTTTAGGGAAGGTTGAAAATTGAGGAATTAAAATCTAGATAGGATTTTTCTCTCTAAACACCATAGTACTCAGATTTTGGGGGATGTAAACCCTGATTCTTATTTCCTGTGTACTGGCATATCTCTTCTGGTATCAGAACCATATTCCAGAATACACTACATCTTGACTATAGTTCACCAGATTCAACAATGGCAAATTAAACAGCTTTTCCCCAGACCTCAGATGACAAATGAGCAGCTACAGATTTTTAAGCTGAGTAAGATTCTTCATTAATTCCTCATATGGGAGAACACCAAACACTTTGATACTAAAGATCTCAGAAAAAAACTCCTTTCCTGAGAGAAAGACCTTCAAATCCTTTTGTATAGGTTCACCTTTCCCATTCTCTTCCCCATCCTTGTCTAGAACCTTTATTATCTGAACAGATTTAGTGTGTCTTTACAGGGCAGATGTTAGTTCTCCCTCTCTGTGTTTCAGGCGTTGTCTTTTCACTTGTCAGTTTACGTGCCAATATTGCTTTTACCAGCATGGTTACGAGAACAATATTTGTTAACTAACTTGTGCTCCTGCTCCAGTCCCCTTGAACTACCCAAACAAACTGATAACAAAAAAAGACGTTACCATATAAGAGGCTCATTTTCTCTGGCGCTCGCCTCAAAGTCTCTTTACGCTGCCTAGTGCAGCTGAGAATCAGGGCTTCAATGTTTAGCATCTGGTGAACAATATCTTGCAGGGTACAGAAAGATTCTGAGACTGAACCACCTGTCAGTTTTTCTTCCCCAAAATAAAACAGTAATGGAACAGGCGCAGAACATAGCAATGAGGTTACCTGTGCTGAATCACAGACATCCGATATAGAAGCCGCAGGTGTAAAGAACACGCAAAATTGTATGTGGAGATCTATCAAGTCAATAGTTAGAAAGTTGTCCAGCATAAAAGAATGTCTCATGTGAAATGCTCAGTGTTCACAAGCAAAATTTTGTAAACTTAAGAAAGCTTAATTTAAATATAGACACAAGTAAAAGCTAAACTAGCAATTTTTCTTTTTTTTTCTTTTTGCATATTTTTGTTAGGTGCTTCTTCTCTGCCTAAAATATAAAGTCCAGAGTGCAGCTGGTGCAAATCCTAGCTATGGATTTCAAGCAAGACAAAGATAGTGTCAGACACTGATCCAACTGAACTAAGGACCCATGTACTTTGGGAGTTGGCTTTGGGGGAAAAATTCTCACACAGATAGGTACACAGAAGACGACTAGGGAGAACACCAGCCCAAACACAATAAAACAAAATACAAAACACCAACATATATATGCAGATCAGGAATCAATCTTTCACACTGATCCTACATTCCTTGCATAGCTTTGCATATGCAGAGAATGAGGGATGTGGCCCTTCAGTTAGACGTTTTTGCAAATGAAGAAGGGAAGATTATTTGCAATGGTAACATTTGAAGCTATTTTGGCATCAGCACAAATTACCAGGGGCAGGATCAGATTCCCACACAAATATGGAAGCTCTCTAGCGAGCAAGGCAGGGATGAGAGAACAATACAGCAGATTAATTCTTGTCCAGTGACCAAAAAGAAGGGAAATCCTAGTTATTACACACTTCCAAAACTTTCATTACTTTTTTCAAATAAGAAGAAAGAAAAGACTACAGACTCTATTCCCCCAAACCAAGAGAACATTGCTAGAAAAATCTCTTTCTCAAAAGCAACCGCCCTTTAGCAGAAATAAATTCTGAGATGGAACCAAAAAAAGAAATAACAGAACCTTGGTAAGAGCCAAAAAGAGAACCACATAATTCAAAAACAAAGTAGCAGTTCAAACGATACTGCAGGATGCACAAACTCTAGTAGATAATCTCACAGATGACTTCACAGAGCCCCTCATCGACCCAGGTAATTCTTGATTCCATTAGAAAAGAGAGAGAGAGATAATAATACTAGAAAAGAAAATTAAGAAACATCCTTCCTCTTTTTTAAAATAAAAATCAAGATCATCTCCCCTCCCCCCCTCTATCTGGAAGCAGGTTAGCTAACCTTAACAGTCTCAATTTAAAATAAAATATATATTTATATATATATTCATATATATAATAAAAGAGAAGATATTAGTGGCAGTGTACGCAAAACAAAAAAGAAAACAAAGAAAAATTACTTTTAACAATCTCACTTTTTTTGTTTTTTTACACAAATACTGTTGTAAATATATTAAAAAAATCAGCATTCTATCTGGTAAACGTCACTTTTGCCCCTCTATAAAATTTTGAATTAAAAAACTCCCAAGAACTCTTTTTTTTTTTTTAATTATTATTCCCCTCCCCACCCGCCCTCTATTCCTCTTTCTTCCACAAGAATAAATCCTGATGCAACTTTTTTTTTTTTTTGCAAAGATTGTGGGAACTAACCCTTCTCTTGTACCTAGATCCATAGGTTGCAACCTCTGATATCTTTGATTTTCCTCTGTGTTTCTCTTTGCCTTCTGTGAAAGTCCCTCTTGATTGTGCTGAGGCCCTGGGCTCAGCGAAGACACTGAATAAATTACAAAAAAGCCACCGTTGCTCGTTGTCTGAATCTTCTTGGTTTCTGCTGTAAGGTGGTGGTGGTGGTATGGGAAAAGCAGCGGGGAGGGTGCGCCAGAGAGCGTGGGATGGAGCGGAATCCAGGTGAGGAACCTCTGATTCTTTTTCCTCACCCTGCAGGGACTCCACACTATCCAAGCCACACTGCCTTGCACTCCCCTCAGCCCTTTCGTGTGTTTGTGGATGCGTGTGTGTGTGAGAAAGCAGACACGTGGTGGAAACCAGCAGGGCCTTGTTTCCTCTGGTTGCTGCTCAACCAGAAGCAAAATATTCCACAGTTCTAACTGGATACTGTGAAGTCCAAAAGCGGTCAGCATTGTGAATTATGTCCATTGAAACACTGCGAGCGGTGTACTTATAACGACAGTAGGCCTTGTAGATTTGTAATATATTTTGTTTTGTTTCTTGTTTTTTTGTAGTGCTCTTCACAAGTGAGAAAAAAGATTTTTTTTGTTGTTTTTTATTTTTTCTGTCTGTTTTTTGATTTTTTTTTGTGGGTTTTTTTTGTTTGTTTTTTGTAGTAAAGAAGGGTTGTATTTAGAGGCCAGTAGCTAGAGATCCAACCAGTGGAGCTCATGAAGCACTACCTGGCCTTAAGGCCACCATCCGAGGGAGGCTGGGAAAATTATTATTCACCCAGCCTCCGGAAATGTAATGTACCAGCAGGCAAAAAACAGTTCTTCATGTAGTACAAAAACAACAAAACGAAACGAACCGAAAAAAAAGGAGGAAAATAAAGGTAAAAATGAAACAAAAATCATTTCTTAAATTCTAGTGCCATAGCTTTTTTGTTGTTTCTATTTTTTTTTGTTCATAACAAAGAGAGAGAGAGAGATTCTACTTATCCGTCTGACACATGCATCCTCATGTGGTCGTTGAAATGCTCGATTTGGTCAAACTTAGCTGGACAGACAGAGCAGACGTACGTGGTCCCCTCCGTGCAGGCCACCACGCCGGCAGGGACAGCCCTCGCACCGGCGGCGGTGGCTCCAGGCGTGCCGTTGGTGGCGCTGTGCAGAGCCACGTGCCTCTCCAGCAGGGTCTTGTGGGAGAACTTCTTCTTGCAGATGTAGCACTCGTAGGACTTCTCCCCGCGGTGAAGGCGCATGTGCACATTAAGGGAGCTCTTCTGGGTGAAGCGCTTGTTGCAGATACTGCACTGGTACGCCCTCACGCCAGTGTGCGTCACCATATGTTTGATTAGGTAATCCTTTAAAGAGAAGGAGCGCCAACAGATGCTGCATTGGTGGGGTTTCTCACCTGCCCATTACCAACGAGAGACAGAGAGAAAGAAAGAAAAACAGACAAAAAAAAGATAATAAAATTAAACCAGCTCTGTACGACTATTTGCAATAAACTAATGGCAAGTCTCACAGAGGTCTTTGGAGAGGTCCTCTGGCTAAGAAAGAGTAGTTCTGTTAAAAGCATGTTTTGATACACAAAATCTTTTGCAACCAGAGGTTTCAAAATGCTTTACAAAGGGGGCTGTAGGTATTCCCAATCCACACACAGCAAAAAGGAGCTCAGGTGATTTATTCAAGTTTACACAGTAAGCACAGACAAAGACAGGACTAGAGTTAAAAGGTCCTGGTGTCTACCCCTGGCTCCAACGGCATAGCCTCTCCTGCCCATGCTCCCGCCTTGCCCTCTCATGCTCATTTCTGGACAGGTCTTAGTCAAGTTATTGTACCTTTCAGTGCCTCCATCCCCCTACCTGTACGCAATGAAAGCATGGACAAAACTAGTGATTACCAGATAGCTGACCCGTAACACACTTGTTTTTGTCAAATTGCTTTCAGTTTCTCAGAAGAGAAACGCAAAAGATGATTGCCAAAGGAATCCAACTCTACAAAAGGTTTACATCTGTTGCCCCTTTTTCTGGTTAAATCTCATAGCTGAAGCATGGAAAAGAGTAACTGAAAAGGAAACGTCAGTACATCGAACTGCCTAGGCCAGCCAGCACCATCCAAAGGGCAACCTAACAGATAAACTGCCAGTGTAACAGACATGAAATCTAAATGATTTGACTGCCAATTAAGTAAAATATCTTATCAGGTAAATCAGAGATATAAAATACTTATGTCATCTACCACTTTGCCTTGTGTGCCCAGGGCTGTTGTAAAACTGATTCTGGCAACTCATATAAGTGAACTCTGATCATATCCAGACAAACCAGCGACTAGAAGGATGAACTGAAAAAAATATTTAGCTGAGCGCAGACGATTGGTTTGTCCAGACTACTCTTAAGTCCTCCTCATGCTCAGAGTTCTTCTGGGAGACAATGCCACGGCCTCATGTTTCATGGTATCAGGCAACATTTTCATGATATGTTGCTGTATTGATAATGTAGACAATACCCAACACCCTGAATGCCCCATCAAAAGCTGCTTTTTAATTTGTTTTCTGAATCACTTGTGGTACATTTCAGGTGTGGTAATTCATCATCCCCAAAGCTGTCAGGGAGACAGATAGTACCATAGCTCTGTAAAAATCAAAATGATCCTCTGTTTCACTGACTGAAAAATGATTTTCCTTTGGTCATTCTGCAATTTCCCCTCTAGCGGAGATCCTTTTTTTTTTTTTTTCCCTCCCCACAGACATCCTGCTTCCTCCTTTTTATAATCTGTCTGGCACTGTTTTAAATCCTGAAGAGTCAATCTTCAGGGACCATCGCATGCCTGTGGTAATATATCATTTACTCTTTGTATAGTGAGATTACAATACGCTACTTATATTCAATTTTAAGAGGAGATAATTAATATGGATTGGATGGGAAGGACCTACTTTTTTATCTCCCCTGAGTCTCTGTTTCTTTTTATTTCACAGTTACCACATATGATGGTGACATCTGTGAACGAAATCCACATGCTGCTCTTCCTTGCACCAATGATGAGTTTGTCCCTACTTAGTGAAAGACACTTGGTCAAAATACATTAAGTCCTCACTTTCCTGCTGGCTTTGCTGAACATAGTAGTGTGTTGAGTGTATATAGGCCAATACGCTTGACACGTGTTATGTGGAAAATGATAGTGTGTCAGTTATAATAAAGTCTGATTAACTTACAAGAGACTGATTATATTTACAGTGCTCATTTTTGCCTCAGGCAATATATGTCCCAGAGTTTGTAATAAGTCGGTCTACTCTGCTCTAGACCCTGTTAAGACCATGCTATAAAAACACCCTAATTTTTTCCTGCACATGTTTCTAAGATACGCTGGGTTCTGGCTTTCTAATCTTAGGTTCAAAACCTTCCTGGGATTTCTTCTCTCCTAAGAATCTCAAAACTTTTTAGGTTTTCTTTTTTGTATGCAAATGTATGTGCTTCCTAAGTGAGCACTGTAGATTCTTTATTCCCACGATTCTTCATCTTGAAGTCAGAGAAAACATTGCTCAGTGAATTAAATGTGCATGTTCCTCCTTTTGGTTCTTTATTTCATATTTGGCTGGTTTTAGACAGCAATGTGGGACAGTTATCGAATATTAATCACAGCATGATATGTAGGAGAAGGCAATGATGGCTTATAACGTGCACGGACACTGCATGCATTCTAGCGCTGTATTTCCACAACATTGCACGTCTTGGAGAACAACATTGTGGGATACACTAAATCAGTCTGCAGGGAACACAGAAAAATATCCATCTCTAGTATGTTTGTGTCCATGTGAAAGAAGAAAGGGAGGTAGGTTTGAGCCTACACTGCAGTGCTTTCATTGCATGGAAAGCTACATCAGAGTGTAGTTTTTGGAAGCATAAAAACATACAGGGACCAGGAGGCCTTTAGGTTGTTGAATTCTCATTTATAATTAGACTCCTCTATGGCTTCTCTTGTGAGCCCTCCAAACAACAAGACTAATTCAAACATTTGCATCTCCCAAATCTTTCCCTTTTTCTGTGGATCTTTTCCAGAGCCACCTTGCCTGGCTTCTTCTAACAGTGTTGAGGAAAGTCACCCTGACAGTGGCAACAGCTGTCTCCTCTCAGTTTTCACAATGATCCTGCCCAGCACTAGACAAGGTAGTCATACTTTCTCTGAGGCTGTACATATAAAGGTTATTTTCAGAAGGATTTTCTGAAGCCCTGACCTCTGTTGGTTAAGGTGCAATTATTCTCCCAGACACTCCGGGAGCCAGTTAGTTCCTAAATGAACTTGGAAATCGTTTATCTACCCAATTCCTTCCTGGCCACTGAAGTTCATTATTTTGGGCATTCTCAGACCCACAGAAATAAAATACTAATTTATGATTGGAGATGCCTATCAACTACCTTGGTTGACTTTATGTGTAGTAGCTAGGAATATTTTAGGTCAGGTCTTCCAATATTATTTTTTACCTGACTCCAAATACCAAATGCAGTGCACAGTTAGGGGTGGGGGAAATAAAGCACCTAATCTCAGTGAAGTCATTTGTGAAAAAGCCTTTCTAGCTTTTAGAACAAGGATGCAGGCAGATAAATTTCACCGTGTTCAGAAGGGGATATTTTTCTAAATAACACAACACTATCTACATAGTATTTTAGCTACTCATCCACAACAGAAGGATGGAGAACATAAACAGACACAATGGGTAATCTTGGGATTCAGGATCCCCGATCCTTGCAATCATACATTTTATACCAGTTCTGAGAATTTGACCTTTTTGTATATGTACATGTACATGTCTGCCTTAGATGTCTAGAGGATTTTTTCATTTAAGTGATAATTACAGATAAATAAAAGTTAAAAGTTTACATACACACATGGAAGTGAAATCTATTGGATACAATGGGGAGGCATGACTTACATTCCTTCCATACCTTGGGCAATTTCTCCAGGTTCTACTCCATGTACCACAAACCCAGCATTTATTTTAAGATCTGACGTTAACAAAACCACTGCTTGTTGAGAGAAATATTTACTCTTTCTCTAAACTAGAATTTCTCTCCAACGTCAGAATGAGCTGAGGGCTAAAGCAAGCAAAATTTAGTCCTGCATCCAGAATAGCTTCTCCACGTAAGATACATATATCTCCTTGCTTGGAAGTCTCGTAACTTGACAAAGCTAGTAAAGGCAGTTTTGGCTCAGTAGTAAATATGGTTACCTATATCATCTCAAAAGACCACATACTAAAGCAGTTGCATTTTTAAACAAAAAGGGTGCTGATGTTGTGTTCTACATATTTTAATTTTTTTCTCATTGAGCCCTATGTTTCTGTACTCACAGCTAGTGAAACATCTGACTTACCAAGAGACAGGGGCTTATAGCCACCAGCTTCAGTGAAGTACAGAAAAACTTCCTGAAAAAGCTCCAAATTTACTTTCTTATAGGAGTATGTGAGATTTGGAAAATATGTGGCAGTGTCTGTAACGCCCTGGCCTGGACCTACTGCTGTAACTCCACCAGGAATGAACTTGCCCTGAACTCATGACAGTCATCAGCAGTTGAGCTTAAACCCCCATAGTTGTAAAACTTACAAGGAGATGCCCTTTCTTAGTAGATACAGTTTTCCTTTACTGACTTACTAGTTTCTTCATGCCACTTCTACTTAATGTTGCCCTGTCAGCTTGCAGGGGACAACAAATGCTTACCATTTCCTTGGATGGCTGCAGGACACATTTTACTCCAAGTAAAACGAGCTTGTTTCTGCACCATGCACTGTTAGGCCCCTATAGGGGACCTATATGTGTCTGCAGGGGCTCAACTTCAATGCAGTAAGCTCAGGAAGTGTTCAATGATACCAGCTGCCTGGATAACCTGTCCCTCCTGTTTGTGCTGGGGGTTGGCAGGTTGGGAAACAGAATCTAAGTCCATGTTTGTCAAGGACTTTCTCTGGCTTCGTGTGTAAGCCAAAGGGACGTACTCTTACCTGTATGTACAAACATGTGCTTGACGTAGTTCTGTTTGGCGGTGAAAGTCTTGTTACAGAGAGTGCACTCGTAAGGCTTTTTTTCACCTTGCCCACCTGCTGTGCTGTGGCCCGCAGATGGGGCCAAGGGCTGTGGGGCAGGCAGCTGGGCAGTAAAGGTTGACAGGCCAGGCTGGGACACTGTCACAAACTGTGTCTGTTGGCCAGCTAAAGGCTGGGGCAGGCTGAAGAGAAAAGGCTTAGGGCCACTGCCAGCAGACTGTGTGGTGAAAAGGGCAGGCAGGTAGGTGTTGCCAGCTGTGCCAATGACCTGAGTGTTGCTGGTCAGAGTTAGTGGCATCCTCAGATTGCTGGTGAGGGTTTCTGTCTGGCGTAAGTAGATCTGTGTGGTTGGCAATGGTTGGGCAACAGTTGTGTTGACAGAAGGCTGCAAAGCCCCCTTTTCGGTGCTGTTATTGACTGTGAGCACTTTGCTGTCCATTTCAACGTCATTGCTTCTCTCTGGCGAGGAAGAGTTGGCATCTACATGCTGTTGCTGCTGCTGCGGCTGAGTGCCATCAGCGGGGACGTCATTTTGATCTGCTTGAGAAGGTTCTTGCTGCCCATCTCGGCCCAGACCAGCCATAAACTGCTGCTCCATGGAATCGGGCTCAGTGCCAATGGAGGAACTGACTCCCGAGTCAAAACTCTCCCCTTTGGGCTCGCTCTCAGTGCCTTCTGCTTGGTCAGTGTCCTCAGTGCATTCCTCAGATTCATTGCGCTCAAGGATCTGCACCCTCTGTTGGCCATAGTAGTCATAGTCATCCTCCATCTCCTGCTTAATATGGATGTTGCCCATCAGGGTTTGAATTCGGACAGGGCGTGGTTGCTTGCGGCAGTGTGTGGTCTCTGGAGTGGTGGAGAGGTACCGCTCCATCTGTTGCGACCGTTCATGGATCCGGGTAATCCAGCTGGGGTCTTCCATGTGATGGTCCCTGGGGAGCCCCAGGGCTGTTTCGTGGTGGCTGACCACAGCCCCACTGTAAAAGGAGCGCTCCCCACTGCCATTTTGCATGGAACAGGCATAGAGGGCCGAGTAGATCCTGTCCACACTGTGCTGCGAATGGCTCTGCAGGTAGCCAGACTCTGTGTCGGTGCTCTGCCCCGAGGTGCCTGATTCGGGTGTTCCCCTGGGTGTCTCCTGGCCAGAATCCTGAATCACCGGATAGACCTCTCCCACATTTTGCGAGACAATCCTTGTGCATTCATCAATCACAGTCTTGATCTGCAGAATGCTGGCAGCTGTGAGGATTTGGAGGGCCTCCGACTGTGAGACCCGCAGCACCCCGCTGTACATGAAGTCAATGAGCTTTTGCACAGACTGGACTGACACCACTGAGGGGATCTCGATGTCGCTGTAGCCCAGCAGCAGCTTGTCCTGGAAGAAGGGGCTGCCAGCCGCCAGCACACAACGGTGGGCGCGTAGCATGCTCCCGTGGATGCGGACCGTCACGTCACAGAAGTGGCCACGGTTGCGCTGCTCGTTGAGGGTCTCGAGCACAGAATTGCTGAAGTTGTGAAGGTTGATGCTATGAATGCGCTCTGTCATCCCCTTGCAACTGATGTTACCTGTAGCAAAGCAGGTGACAAAAAAAAAAAAAACAAGAACAGATTGAATCTTGTCCTCTGCAGAGCCACAATCGGGGCACTGACAAAGGTGACTGCCCACTGGGTAAACAAAACAGATTGTACTGTAAAAATCACATACAAAGGCATCAATAAGAAGATATCATCTCTGTAAGGTTAGAAGTAAACTTCACTGCTCATTTGCAGAAGCCCAAGTCCTGAATTTTTGGACAAAAGCAGACAAAGACAGGTGTAGTTGGGCCTAAATTCCAACCACATTCCTCGGCCTTGGACTTCCTATCATTTTATCTGGCGTTAAAAAGCCTAGAGCAAGCCAATTGTAAACACTGAGCACATGGATTAAAGCTGGGTTTTAGGCTGTTTGGATGTGGACCCATGCCAGAAAAGATCAGATTCGTACTTTAATGACCCTTTACACCAAGTTGTTAAGGCAGAGTCTATATGAAAATGTGATTTCTATCTAGATTGGTATTTTAAGGAATTTGGATCTTGTGTTGTACGGTACAGTTACTTGTATCAAAAAACTGGCAGTCACTTTGTAAAATCCATATCTGGTTCAAGATTTGGGCTGTAAATGTTCCTAAAATCCCACGCACAGTTTTGTCTGGGGTTGTGGTTTAGAACATTTGCTACCTAATAGTGACAAACAGTCCTCTGTAAGAACCCAAAGCAGAAAGTTAACATGAGCTGTTCCCTTCATTTTTAGCATATCCCAAGTTCTGACTGGCACCAGAATGCCATCATATAAAAACAAATGTTCTCCTGCTGTTATTTACTTGACAGAAACTGGAAAATTACAGACATTTACTCTAAGGAAGACTTTGTCTTAGTTTGGCTGAATAATCTAAATAGAGAACAGTTTAGAAAAGCACCTAACCAATTTGGGTACAGAGCCAATATATCCTTCACAATTAACTTTTACAAGTGACTAAAAAGTAACTTCTTAATCTCTCGATCCACTTTTCCCTATCTCCATCTTGCTTGCTTTGGTTTTAACGCTTTTTCGTTTCCTTTCCTGTTCTTTACTCATTTTTCATCCGTTTAGATTTTGATGGGCAGAAACTACAGTTTCACCTTTTAACTGTGAAGAACCAACTGCCCTTTGAGTAGTAAACAAATAAAACATTATTAATAATTTCTTTCTCTTAGCATTTGTAGTACATGCATCACATTGGTTCCCAGAAAAGTACACAGAGAAAAGCAATGCAAAATCACCACTAGTATTACAGGCATTTTTTCTTGAATATTCCTACCAAAGCTACAACCCCTCTTGCCACAATTACTTGTTAATGTGTGAGAATCCGAAAGTGAAATTTGGTAGAGAAGCATGAATAAATTAAACCAGCTTATTGTCACTGTCTATTTGAACAGAAATATACAGAGCAAATAAATGGCATTGAAAGCGGTTTCATATACATTCCTTTTAGCCCAACAATGTCCCTCTGCTCCAGCCTAAAGGGTGCTTTACATCTCATACACAGGCATTAGACACTACTCACTGCAATTTGCAGGAAAATGTGGTGTCCTCCCTGCCCTGGCTTTTCCTTCTTGTTTATCCACTCCTGACATCTCAAGCACCCTCTGTTCTGGTAGCTCAAAGAGAAACCACCTTGGACACAGGTGGTTATTTTAATTCTCTGAAGTAGCTGAATGATAAAAGGGAAGCATAAAGGTCAGGAACTGGAAATCTGGATGAAGCCAAGCTGTCTGAAGAAGTCTGATGCGAACAGATGTAAACCAGCCAGTATCAGAAGGGTACTAATTTCCATGTGAGATTAGAGCAGTGGGGGGGTGCTCACATAGCAGAAACAAGGAGGAAACCACTAACAGTATCATAGAGGTTGTGAATTACATCTGTCTTGTTCATAAGTTCTGCTGGGAAACTTGAGTTTCCTCTTCTGATGAGACTGATCATAGGACTGGAAAAACATCTTAGAAACTTGGAGACTTTCCTTCAAGGGCACTTGCAACTATTATTGCACAAAAATAATGTATAGAGGAGATGTATTCCCTCCTCCTTCCAGATAGAGTCATTCTCCAGAGGCCTCCAGGGCAGTTCCAGATGCTTCCCTTTCCAACATGTCAGATCACACAAGGATTCAAAATGTATTTAAATAAAAATTTGGAATCCTTGATCTGAAAAGAAGAGAACTTGGTAAAAGCTTTGTACTGGTGGGGAAACAGAAGGGTGGAAAATTAATGATAAATTGTTGACACCTCTTTTCAAGAACTACTGTAGGCCATGGCAAGTGATTGCATAGCTACCCATTTACCTGCATCTCCCTTTGAGTGGTGGCCTATCAGTATGCTAGAAATCCTTCCATCAGTAAGTATTGATCACTACTTGGTTTGACCTTAGGGCTCCCGTTTCATGCAAACATGTCTTTAAGATGTGCTCCTGGAAAAGGGAATGACCTCTAGTTTATGTTCTGGTGTATCAAATGAGGTATATGATAATAAGAAGAAATATGCAGCAGTCTAACTCAATAAACCAAAAATCCTGCCTTGCTCATGCACAAGGTGGAATATTCCACACATACCAGAGATGTTATGGACAGGTCTCTTCACTTGAGCAGGTACAAAGAAACCTATTTTGTTCCTATGCACCTTGGCAGATAAAATGAATTTTTTGAGTGGAACTCTGAAAAATGCATTCTCAGGACCAACTCATTTTCAGAAAGCTGTGATGTGTACCACGAGACCGGATGACATGCCTGGGAAAGTGAGATCTGCCACTTATCCACAGATCATGTACAGAAAGGTGAAAGGGCAAGGTTCATCTGTAAGTTTCAGCAGCCCTTCTCAGGTCCTGGCTGTGGGAAGCAAGAGTTGTGTAGCAACAATGTATTTGGTCAATACTTAACTTCATGAAAACAGCCATATGAGGTTAACCAAGGCTAAAGAAAAGAGGTTTGTACACATATACGAGAGTGATGTGAATAGCTCTCCTATAGGAACTAATCTAGGATGCACCTTGAGGTGTAGGAACTGGTCTGAAAGTCAATTGAGTCACTTCATAAAAGGCATGGAGTACGTTTTGGTTGCTATCCTGTCCTCATTTCTTTACTTCTTTAAGTGAAATTGGAACATCTACCACTTCTTCCAACTGAGAAACAACTGAAAATTTACTCCGTAAGGATAAAACAAGAGGGGTGGGTGGAAGAGACACATACCAAATGGTTAAAAATGCTAATACGGATTTTGAGGATGTTTCTTCTAGGCCACCTTCCTTGACATTCAACACCGAAAACCATACCTATCCAAAGCACAGGAAAGCAAATCATTTGCAATAGTGTCAGAGACGCTACTACACAAACCACAGCAGTAAAAAAGAGCAACTTTAACAAATTCCAGAGATTAATCTGTAGCAAAACCCGCTGTCCCATGCAGCTCCTCTCCCTCTCTGCAGGAAACTGTGTCCAGATCCAAGTTTTGTGGTTGTCCCTTACTGTATGCTGTTCTAAGCTGCAAGTCCAAAGGCGATGCTCCCCATAAAAGGTGGACTTGCCAATGCAGGTTTGATTCTAAAGTAAATGCCACATTCTGACAAAGACTACTAGAGCCTTGGACAAGCCAGAAAGTGCGTCAGCTCTTCACAAGACCCAGCTACACACGCGCACACTCACCTACTCGCCACTGCACAGAATGCCTGGCTCAGGAAAAAGACTGCTGTCTCAGGCTCTTCTCAGGCCTGCCACTCTTTTAAACTCCAGACAGTGGGAACCTTTCTGTGAAATTCAAGTGGTCTTTGTTAAGTGCCCCCCCCTTCCCTTTTTTTGTCCAGTAAACATGATGTAGAGATCCCAACGGACTTATTCTGAGAAACTCCTGTAAAATGGTTTTGTCCCCTTTCTGTGAAGCAAGTTCTGATTGGAGGGGTATTCACAAACCATATAGGAAAGAATGGGTGTGAAAATGCAAAGGCCATTCTTACCCAGATGGGCAATGAATAGGCGTTTGCCAGTTCAAAAAAAAAAAAAAAAAAAGAGAAGAAGAAAAAAGCAGGAAAAAAGAAAAGAAAAAAAGCCCAGACAACTGCACAGATTATGCACATTTGCAATCCTCCTGGGATGCAATTTGAAGCTGGCATGGCATAAAGGTGAAACATATTACTGTGCAACTTTGAAAAAAGCTCCGTTTGCCCATATGCAAATGTACCGATTAAACTGTCAGGCTATTCACAGAAACATGCATGGAATTCATCCTCAACTAGTAAGAAGGAGCACAACGTGGATGGGAAAGGAAAAAACTTTTGTTGTGCAATACATGACTGAGTGCTTAGATTAGTGTTTCCTTGAATCTTATCCACCCCTCCCGCTGACTTTTATGCTATGGGCATTCAAAAGAAAGCAGATTTTACCATGACAATAACAATGACAACCTCTCCAAGTACAGTACCAAAGGGGAAGGCAACGGCAGAAGGAAACAGCAGGCAGTGGACTCCTGGAAGATGCTATAGAAAATGTGGAAGCGCAGCAGTAAGGTACATCAAGCACGGCTTGAAGGCAGTTTTCTATTTGCCAAAGCTACCATACATAGACCTACATAAAGCTAGAAAGGTATGGCTTGCAAAGGTGATTTTTTTGTTTGCCAAAAACATAAAAAATGATCCCAGCAAACACATGATGTAGTAGAGCTACAAAAATGTATGGAATACTGAAGACTGCAGGCCACACACAAATGGCTAAGTTGTACATTAAAAAAATTATTTACTAAGGGTTTTTTTGTACAGCCACTAGATGTCCCTTTCTGCAAAGCCAAGGCTTACAGCTTGAATGCTCATAACTGAAAGATATCACAGAATTTGATTTTCTCTAGTGTCCTTTAAAATCACAGTATCTCAAAGCTCATTGCACAGTAATGACTGACCATTTGTAGAAACATAGTGCTGATGAAACCACCACAGCTACTGTAACTCAGCAGTAGCTCAGTGCATAGCCTTCACCTGAAGCAAACAACCTAGGATGCTGGAATCCAAGCTCTTTTTGGAAACTTACTGTGTGGTCTTTCACAGGAATAACTAGCAGAGTGAACCCCAAAGGCTCTGTCTTGCTTTCATACTTACGGGGCAAAGAGAATAATTGTCTTATATCCTTGAGAATTGGTAGGCTTGCTGAGACAGAGGTAGATTGAATTTTTGCCTCAATTTTCCGCAGTAGCATTTAGAAAATTGTTTGGCAACACATCTCACTGATACTTAGACAAGATTAACTAGAACTAGGTTGATATTGCTGCCTAGTTTGTCTTTCCGACAAGCTTCTCAGGCCTCACATTGAGAAGAATACACATTCTGAGAGACAGTAGAAAAGTTGGAGGCATTATATCTCGTATAGAATATGGTATCTTTACATTCTTATCAAAATGACAAGTCCCTCCCTAGGTCGGAGAACATCCTGGGCTAAGACAAAGATGTGAAACTTAGGATTGATAGGCTTGCTTTCTGCTTCTGGAGCTGCTTCTCTGTGCACCTGTAATCCAGCCACTAGTTCCTGGGAGTGCCACAAGCCTAAGTAACCTGCTGCTGCTGGAGACAAGCATTATCATCTACTCCTTACTCTCTTCCTCTAACATGCGTAGTTTTGGAAATCTCTAATCCTTGGTCTCCACACCAAGTGCTGGATGACCACAGCCTTCTGGCTGTATCAAAAGGATGCATTCGGTTCTTCAGTCAGCTAGTCTACTCCTCTTCCGTGTGGTGGGAACAATTTACCTACACTACCTCTTCAGAAATTTGTCTAACGTTTGCAAAAAACTGTGGAGAATTCCACGCCCTCCCCAGACAGACTGTCTACTATCTTTATAGCAAGCAAGTTTTCCTAGTATTTAACTTTGAAACCAGTTATTCATCCTTTCCTCTAGCAGACACAGAGAACTACTGACCACTTTCCTCTTTATAGCACTTTCTCATATATTGGAAGGTGCCTCAGTTTTCTTCTTTGAACCTATCTCTTCTAGAAAATACAAACTCAGGTCTCCCAATCACCCTCACTGGTTATATGTATTCTCCTCATTCTTATCTTCTTCCACCTTCTATCTAGTTTGTCCTTCTGTCACTTAAAATGCAGTGCCCTAAAGTGGATAAAGTACTCCACCTGAGTGAGGTGAATGAAACAGTTGCCCGATGTACTTCATATACGATATTCTTTAAAGACCTTACAGAATAAATAAAACGAAGCAAAGCCCTGTTATCAAAACAAAACTCTACAGATTTTCCTTAAGAAAGGCATATCTCAGTAAAGAATTCTTAATTTGAAATGAAAATCTCAACTCTTGTATAAACCATGATAGTTCAGTGGAAATACAGCATTTCCATCACAACATATGAAAGCTACTATAGCCCCACAATTTCTATAGGAAGTTTTCTCATTTCCATACATTAGTGTCTCTTATTCCAAACTTAGCACCATAACCATGGGTGCTTTCTTCAGCTCCAGTGACCTGATTTATCCCTAGTGATGAAGTTTTATTTTCTGTTGCTCTCAAATTAGTTACTCTAAAATAAAACTGGATTAACAGAGCAAAAATTCATGTCTAGTGTTTCCATACACAAAATTAGTCCTGCATCAGGTTCCAACTCTCTGGGACCAAATTTAGTGGAGCAACATTTTTTCCACTCAAGGAAGTGACTTGAATTCAAATCCTGAAAACCTGGTAGTGGCTGACTTCTACTTCTCATTATATCTCAACGACGCTAAAGAGGCCGATTTAGCCAATCCTGCTCAGATTGATTCTCTGGAATATTTGGCCTCATTCTGAACAGAGGCCTGCAAGAGGAAAAGCTTGTATGGAGTTTCAGGAACAGAGAAGAACATTTGTATCCTCAGCAGGAGACCTGACCAGGAGCAGCCCTTGCTTTCTGTTGCTTTAAAGGTTTGCTGGAGTTTTCACCCAATCATCTGCTTGAACATCTTGAAAATCAGTGTCTCCTTCTATAATATCTATCCAAAACAAACACCAGATGACACTACACGAATTGCCCTAACCCTACCAGATTGTTGTTAGAATCAAAATATGTAGCAGTCTACATTTAACAGGAAGTACTGTATTTTTACCAGCACAACATCTATTAATGTGTCAGTAATATACTCTATGGAAGAAAGAATCACTGCGTTCTGAAAGCTGTCAAACTTCTCTAAATTTCATAGTCTAATAACTACGTTTATTTGAAAGACAGAAATGCATGCACACACAAACACAACCTTATTCTCCAAGGAGCAAACATATCGGGTAGACGGCTAATAAGAAAGAGTGTGCTTAAACTTTGTTCAGGAGACAGGCTTTTTCTGCAGACTAGAGAACGTTCAGCAAATTTCCTATGGACGATTTATTCAGTTAATTGCCCTGTCCTTTTTAGCATTTACCTAATGATGAGATATCCATTTTACATAAAACTGAAGACTAAACCATAGGTGTTCTGTACATAAAATTTCTTCTATATCCAGTCGGCATAAATCCCCAATGTCAAGCATAAAAGCCTCTATGTCAGCCTACAGGCTTGGGAAGCAGGCACTGAATCACCTTCCTATGCTTCACTTGAAAGACTGCGGGAGGAGTCCGTCAGCACTCATCCTGTTTGCTCTACAATCTCCAGGAGACAATATCTGTGCCTGTGTTTGCTTCACATGTGGAACAAGGACAGCATCACACACCCAATTCTGCAGAAGGGCTGCCTGCCTTAATTAATCTTAACAAATTTTTCTGCATTCCTTGGATAAAGAGCACTCCAGAAAGATCAAGAATTAACTCTATAGGTCTCTTCAGATTTTGTTCTCCAGGCTTACAAAAATGAAGCTTTCCTCTCACACTACTCTAGTGCCTTGATTCCTTTCTACCTCTTTATGGTGAGCATCCTACTTACAACTGTAAAACACCAGGTAAAAACTAGCTCCAATTCATAGCAGTCTGGTGACCAAGGGCTTTGAAGTGTTACAGCACATTCAGTTATTTTTAAGTTAAAGAAATATTCCATATTTAGAAAGGGTATTTACTTTTCCTACTTTCACTTCAGTTTGTATTCTTGATATTTTAGGAACTCCAAAGATACTTTGGAGTAAAGAGGGTATACTCAAAAGCCATTTTTATTCCCAGGCACATATTTGGGGTCCAGTCCAATATATGTCCACTGTAAACACCGGCACACATATACACACACTCTGTTTCTCTCAGTTCCTCTCTCAGCCCTTGTCTGCAGACCCTCTCTGACCCTCCATGGCGTAGACATGGACCACGTTAATGGGGGATGCTTCTCCCATAGGTCACTCAACACCTCCAAGCAACATATACTACATTAACAGAAGAATCACTGAAGCTGTCGTCAGAGCTGCATTAATGGGGATTTCAACAGGCTGGCCGTATCATTACCAGGGTGTTGACTCCTGTGCCCCAGCCAGCTGTAACCCATTTACAACAGCAAAAGATAGGAGCGCCAAACAGCATTTTAATGCTGTTTTTTAAAACGTAAAGGGAGAAAACTGTTTGTACAACTGCTCTCTTGTAATTGGAAACAGAGAAAACAACGTGGCCACATGATGGCACCATTTCCTAGGAAGAGAAAGGAGGCTGTGCTCATCCGTTCCTCAGTAAGGAACATTTTCATGTTCTACATGAAAACCGTTTCAACCACGCTCGCTTGTTCCCAGAGAGCTCACGCACGATCCTGCCAAGCCCCAGCATGGCCCAACTGTTTTAATTGGCTATAAGTTTAAGGCAGTTTGGCTCTTTTTGAAAATCTAGGTGCATCTATTGCTAGTTTTCCTTCACAGTGCCAGGTGCCGTTCCTCAGAGGGCATGCTGCACTAGTGGACCTGCAGCAAGAGGGCCACTGAACAGGGAAGAGGTGAGATGGGCCAGCAATGCCTGCGAAGTTATGGTGTGAACACTCCCCACCCAAACAAAGAATAGAGGGATGCTTCTTGGAAAAAAGAATAAACGTTTTGCAAAATGTAGGCAAACAAGGTGATTTATTTTGCTATTCTATGGTCCTGATTAAAAGCGTACTGTAGTCATTAAGAATACTTTCACCTGCCTTAAGGGCTTTTGTTTAAATCCTAATACTGTATTTCAGACTGAATACCTGTAAGGAAAGTGAACTGGGATTGCTTTTGGTCATCTTGCTGTGGTGGACTGTACAAACTTACATCCTCTCTCAGAAGCATTGTTTAGGGAGGAGAAGGGGCTGAGGTGGGAGGTGGGAGCTGAGTGTGGAGGAGGAATGAATTAGAAGGATAATAGGCGCAAATATATTAAAACGTGTCTCCAAAAGAGACAATTGCTATTCCATGAGCTCTTTCACGTTTGCCCTGAATTGTTAGGTTTTTTCCCCCAGGCAGAAAGACAAGAAGGAAAAGCATATCAGTTTGAGTGTGGTTAAATACAGTAAGCCTGAAAGCCTGTGGGCTTTGGTTAAAAGGAAAATATAGATTAAAACCTCTTAAGATAATTACCTGTTTAGAAGGTTTCAAGCTAGAATCCTCTACAGGGAGTGTTTGTAGCAGTCTGTTAGGAAAAGGGTGCAGTCAGAAATGGTTGACTTTGGTGGGAGAGCTGCTGCCTGTGGAAGAGCATTGCTTACACCCTTCATGTTTCCAGAGAAAGGCTGTTCAATGTAGGAGATTTTGCTCTGGTCACAGAACTACTGGTTGATGGGAGAAACAAGGAATGGACGAAAAATTGTAAATGCCAGTCCTCAGGGCTGGGAAAAGGATTCTTTTATCTCTTCCAGTGGCTGTGTCTCAGCCCTGAGTAGACGAAAGCTATCACATGAAAATGCTAGATTTTATTTGGTTATTTTTTCCATTTATCTTTTTTATCTATTAGTGAAAGGGTAATTGTTAACTAGTACAACTGGGTGCTTTGGTGAATATTTCAACTTAGAAATATCGTGAGACAGATATTCATACTCTTTTAGACTATGGCTTCTTTATTTTAAGTTTATGGGACGAGTGTTCAGGCCTGCTTATAATTCAGATTTAAATATCAGTGGGAAACAGCATACGCTCACATCAACAACACTGAAGGCCACAGGGAAAATTTCTGTCCTCAGTGAAACCTCTGCAATCCCTGGGAGCAGACTTATTTCCAAAATCACCTACTTAGTTTTGACAGGAAGAGAAATGTACAGCAGAACACTTTAAACTAATAAATGAAGGCAGTAAACAAGAACACAGCATTCATGGGTGGCTTGATATCATTGGATGGATCTGTAGCATTAAATGTACATGGTCAGTTCCAATGCTTCCCGCCCCCAGGAAAAAGCCCAGGAATTACATGTATACACAAGCATACAGACACCAACAGGTGATACTAATACAGTACATGAGAGTTATTTCTCAGGTCTGCCTTCAGGCACATTCTACCCTCTACTCAGCCAAAAACATTAGAGATGGCATCTGTGAGTTTTACTTTTGAATGCCCTGAATACAGGGAATACGCTCTGTTTTGAAACGCTGCATAGGATCAAAGCACAAGGTATTTTTGTGAAAGTTGACACGGTTGCACACACAGGCATGAAGCTGTGGGGAGAAGTCCCTTGCTCTGTTTTTATTTCCTCTATCATACCCCTTTTCACACAAAAATTGCTACTTTGTGGTTTTTTCTCTATCTGTGTAACATCAATAAATTACACGTTATCACTCCTATCATCTAGTTATAAAGAGCCTTTCAAGATTTTTAATAGATGCACAATATTGCTACACTTACATTTTCACTGGTTAAGAACTCAAAAATAGCTGTTGTGAGATTACTCTTAATTTATACTACTTCTCTCTTGTGGGCTTTCAAGAAGAAGCATTTCACCACATGTCACAGATTGATACAGAGTATATATTGCGCATCCCAGCCGGGCAGAGATCCTCTCAGTGTTTAACACAACAAAGCTGGGATGAGTAGGGGTTCTAGGATTTGTTTATCCTTTTTTTCATAGGCACAGTTAATTCCTCAAGGAGCTATTTGTGCTGACAGATTAACCAGAGATCTTGAATTCTCTTTGTATTCCAGTTCCTGAGTGCTAGATACGTAAGACTAGATCTCATGTTATTTTAGCCTTGTAAATGACTCCATGGACAATGAAAACAGGCACAGAACACATAAATGAAAAGATGGCACAATGGCATTTCCTCTAGAAACAATAATAATTGGCGTCCTCAGGAACCCAAACGCACAGTGCCAGCCAGAACA
The DNA here is from genome assembly GCA_009819775.1 of Phoenicopterus ruber ruber. NCBI lineage: Eukaryota > Metazoa > Chordata > Aves > Phoenicopteriformes > Phoenicopteridae > Phoenicopterus > Phoenicopterus ruber. Next base: position 93,317,195 of record CM020215.1, on the reverse strand, counting down.
CGCTGCTGTGGTCTGCCGAGCACCAGGCTGCGAGGCAAATACCTTGATGCAAATGAAAGAGTTCAGTGGCACTCTGATGGCTTACAACTGACTTTCACCTATGGAGTAGATCAAACACCACATTTCTTGTGGAAAGACAATGTTTTTCCCCCACAACATCCCCTAGCACACTTTATAAGCATTAGTAGGTGGCATTAAACAGTATCTTGATTTTATGTTTCAGGTTCTCTTCTGTCCTGGTTTTGACTGGGATGGAGCTAATTTTCTTCCCAGTAGCTACTGTGTTTTGGATTTAGTATGGGATTTGGTATGTGAAGAATGTTGATAATACACTGATGCTATTAGTTGTTGCTAAGAGATCAAGGATGTTTTATAGCTTCCCAGGTTTTGCCAATGTGCAGGTGCAAAAAGTTGGGAGGGATATAGCCAGTATAGTTGGCCTAAACTGGCCAAAGAAAGTATTCCATACCATAGATGTCATGCCCAGCATATAAAGCTGGGGGAAGAAGAAGGAAGGGGGGGACATTCGGAGTGATGGCATTTGTCTTCCCAAGTAACCGTTACGTGTGATGGAGCTCTGCTTTCCTGGAGATGGCTGAACACCTGCCTGCCCATGGGAAGTAGTGAATGAATTCCTTGTTTTGCTTTGATGTGCATGCAGCTTTTGCTTTCCCTATTAAACTGTCTTTATCTCAACCCACGAGTTTTCTCACTTTTACTCTTCTGATTCTCTCCTCCATCCCACTGAGGGGGGAGTGAGCGAGCGGCTGCATGGTACGTAGCTGCTGGCTGGGGTTAAACCTTGACATCTCCTAGTACCACATTAAGGCTTCACCTCAAAAATGTTTTGAATGAAAGAGCTCTCTTTGTTCAGCTGAGAACAATACAAGAATTGTTTTGGTTTTCTCTCATTTGAATACTGCTCTGGCCCTACCTTGTTCTAAAGTTATTGAGTGCAAAGAGATTACATGTCTACTCTACCATAGGTAAACAAGAGAAAAGAGGAGAAAGTGACTATGGAAGCTTAGATGAAAAGAGCAAAAAGCTCCAGCGCTAGACAGATCACAGTGGTGAAAAGGAAGAGAAGGTGACCAAATCTATTTTTACATCTGTAACTTTGGAGTTGTGTAGTTGCAACAAACCAGGCAACCAGTGCACCACTCAATGTTTCTCAAAGCATGGAAGGTGTCTTTCTATAGCACGCAAAGGACTAACCAAGAGAGATGTAAGCATTGAGTTACACAGAGTTGTAACAACACATAGTAGGACAAAAGGAGATGTAGATGTAGCTGCTTTAGTTTCCTTCAAGTAAGAGTCACTTGTCAAACACTGGCAAATCTTTTATGTTTGACTCTGCTACATGAAGTGTCCCTCTGTAGACCGTATTAGGGAAACGGTACATTTGGTTTAGTCCTCTCACCCGATTAGGACAGGGGAGATGACAGCAGTAGCATGCGTGGTTAAGACATAAAATAACAATGATTGGCATGATTATGTTTGACATGCTTCAAGCAGATCATATAAAGTGGCAGTTTTGGTATGTGCAACTTCAGGAGGAACAACTATTAAAAAGAAAAAAAGAGGAGGAAGTTAGTCAGAAAGGGTCTGAAAGGAAAAGATAAGGAATTGAAATCCATAAGATCAGCAGGGAGGTGGCCTTAATACTTTATTAGAGTCCATATGCATATCCAAGGACAACAACAAAAAAATAAGGAAGTAGAAAATGGTACAATGGTTAAATAACAAGGTATAAGAGTTCATTAAAGCTCAAAATGTATCCTTCCAAACATGGAAATCATGCCCAAGTGACACTAATAGATCTGAGCATAAACTGTAGCAGGCTAGATGTAAAACAAAGATTAGATAGGGTGAAGAGGAAATTTAAAGAAAAAAACCACTAAAGGCATAAAGACAAATACTGTAATAAAACGTTATTTAAACATATCAGACAGAGAAAGCTTACAGGGCAATGACCGGTACCTAAGAAGTGGATTGATAGATTAAGTAGGCAAGTAGCAGACTCATTGGGTTAGCTAGACTACCGATCTATGAAAGCAGTAAAGGCAATCAAAGAGGTTACAGAAATTCTGCAGTGGAATTGACATTATTGCTTTAATTTTCAGAATGGAGGATGATGGAAGAAGGTAAGCTAGCTCCAGGGGGAGAAGAGGAAAGCACTGTTCTGGAAACTGTTACTACCCCCCACCTCCCACCCCCCATACAAAAACAAACAAACAAAAAAATCCCAAACAACAAAAGAGTACTAGAATGTCTTAATACATTGAACAGTGATAGATAGTTGTATAGTATTCATCAGTCACTCATTTCATGAGTGAAGCAGTTGAAACACTTATCCAATATATAAAGGAAGTATTTACTAGAAAACTCACAACTTAAAGAGTGGTAATAAAAATCTATGGGGGGCAGACTCTGAAGACAGGAACAGGTAAGCTCAGAAACAGACTGCAGATATCTTACTGGACAGTTACAGTATGTCTTAGTGGCCGCAGCATGACTTACAAACAGAAATATCACAGTATTATCAACTCAGTCACCTCAAAATCTTAAGAATGGAAGCTATGGAATTGTAAAGAGCAATAAGACTTCTTATCCTTTTCCTTGGTACTTAGAAAGAATAGATACACTGGGGACTTATCTTCAAGTTCTCCCCTGAAATCATGAAAGCTAGAAACTTGCACGGCTGTTTAAAACCAAAGCTGAAATTATGCACATTATTACTGAGAGTTCTCTAAATGGAGAGCAGTAAGAAAAGCACTGAATACCACAAGAATTGACAACCTAGCATCAAGCCAGTATTACAGGGTCATCAAATAAGAGAATCAACATTTAGGATAATTAGACAAATTTTCAAAAGCATCTATGTGAGTTATAAATGTAAGTGATTTATGCATCAGTGAAACTTAGGCTCCGAAGTCACACAGTTGCTTCTGAAAACATACTCACTGACTTCGTAACTGAAGTACCATATGCTATTAGTCATTTCTCATGAGAAGAAAAGCCCGAGAGACCAACCTGACAAAACTTACTTAGTGTACTGATTAGGAATAGAGAGACCAGTTCCTATCAGTAGTACCACATTTTACACCGCCAATTCTTCGGTATATTGTGATGGCTTTTTCAACAGAGGCAGGGTGAGCTCAGCTTATAGTTTTACATACCTGTACTTGTACTTACTTCTGTCTCTACACAATTCAAGCAACATATATCTGCTTCTATGAAAACACAAGTCATTCCTGGCTGATATTTCTTTGATAATCTTACAAACAGAAATATAAACCTACAGGACATAGAAACCACTTATGACTGTTAAACAAAGAAGCATTTACCAAACAAAATTTCAAATATTCTGCAAGACACAAGTATAATTAAGTGTCGTGACATCAGTATTTGAGAACTATGGATGTCCTTGCTTTCAGTTTAGCTTGCTACAGAAAAGGCCTGTGTCATTATTATTATATCATCTAAAATAGATATCTAAACATACATCATTTCTTAGGTCACCAAAAACAACCTAAAAATATTCAGCATTAGCTAACACATACCATATGAAGACTAGCAAAAATACAGATGAAATTACTATTGACATACTGCCTGCCTCTGAAAACAAGGAAGCTGGTAGAATCAGGACCCGCCTCCTCCCCTCTGAGAGTGGAGATCATCTGAAGGCTCCAGAGCAGTTCCTAGGGAATCATAGCCACAAATTTCCAGAGGCAGAGGGAAGACCATAAGGGCATATAACTGTTCTCTTCCTGCCACAGAACCTCAAAGAGAAACACGGGAAACCTAAAACATAAAGATGAGGCCAAACCACCTTCAGATCCATCTGGCCTCTATATTAGCCCCAGGAAAATCAAACTTGTTGATTCATGGGAAGGGAATGGTGGGTCCCTCCAGCTGCTCAAGAAAATGAAAACCCACAGTTTCCACATCCACTCTCAATGTTCTGTGGAGTTCAGGAACCTTCGGAGGTTCCCTCTCTGCTTTTCCGCGTTATGCTAGAAGGCTATCAAGCTACGAAAATCAGAATTTAGAAGGAGAAAAAGAAAACAGACTGCCTCAAAGTTCCCATCCTGTGAAAGCTAAAAAATATTGGAATTGGACGAAGTCAGCCATGTCATTGAGCATGTATGGACAAAGGGTTCAGATGTGGTCCATCATCGGCAGTGTTTATAAAGTGCATTCTATTTAATGCATAAAAACTCCCTGGTCCCTTGCTGAAACATAACTTTAGAAAGTCCTCCCCTATCTCAAAGTCTTGCCAATGATTGTTTCATGGATTTTTCAAAAATTATCCATGCCTCACTTTCCTTCTCAACTTCCATTCCCTATCAGAATCTCAGGTCTCTGCAAGAATTCTGTGTTCTCTAATATCATAAAAAATTGCTTCAGCAGTTTTTCCAATGATTGTCCAACCTGCCTCTCAGTCCCATGGAAACTCTTTGCAAAGATGTTGCTTTTCCCTTGTCTGGAACAAATTCCATCACAGATGGACCATCCAATGTCTAAGAATAACTCCTTTAACTATCAATAGAGACAAAGAGATTCAGTTGCACTGTTCCCGTGGGATTCCTTTGAGTTTGGACACATCTGTTAAGATGCATACATCAGAGCTTGAATGAAGTTTTTGTCTGATTGTATCTCTGAGAACTCGTGAAAGTTTCTGCCAAAATGATCTTATCTCTTGGCGCTTGCAAAACATGTATAGTTATAGATGCTTTCTGAAGGGCTCCTGAAGTAAGTGGCCTATACAGAACAAATCAGTTTAAATACAGCCAAGTTCTGATGACTTCCTTCCCTCTCAGCAAAATCTTTAGAAGCTTTACCTGAGGCAGTTTAGCCTTCGAACTAGGACCCTACCAACCTTATGCATTCTCTATCCATAAGCAAGAAAGTATGTGGAAAACTGCAAATAGCACCAATCTCATATGCTTTCCTTTGCTTTTTTGTAATCTTTCCAGAACCTGTGCCTCCATGCTTGTCCTTGTAGCTTTTTGCACAAGCACCTTTCTTCTGGGTAAGCAGCTACATCTGTTTGTGACAGCTGAGTAGCTAGAGGTATAACTCATTTGGAGCTCTAACAGCTCACTCTATGACTTAATTCCAAATTAATTCAAAGTGGTGCTTTTTATCTGCCAAGCCCTACATGAAAACAGTTACCTCAGGAAGCACCTCTTCCTCTAACTTGTTTCTCCAATTGCATTGCGTGATCTAGCATTTCCCAAGACTGAAAGAGATGGGAACTGGACAGAAAATATCCTTGGTTCTGGATTTTGCGTCAAGGATTCATCTGCGCTGGAAATATATCATAATGTTCAAATCCAAAAATCTAGGACCCAGTCCTACCAGGGTCAGAAATAAAGCAATTTCATTGGGAATAGTGGCACCAGAAACAGCACGTAGAATGTACTACACTATAGAATTAAGCCCTAAATTAAGTTGTGCGTCACATATGACTTTACCCAGCTTTTTTTTGCTAAGTTCTTGCTTCAGTAAGACTGGCATTCAGACTATTGCTTAGGCTTTCTTCACCTCTGCCTTTTACAGCAGAGGAGCAGATGGCTATCATACAGTTTTTATTTCCTATGCTTGGAAAAAGTATTTTGATTTGAATCATTCCAAAAGCACCCTGATTTTTTAAAGTATATTGGCTTCTGAATATTTCTCATAATAAATATGTGGTGTTGTTTTCTGCCAAGCACTAGTGACTGTGCATGCAAAATGGTCAGTGAAGATTTCAAACTGATTTGAATAGGTGGCCCATAAAATCCAAATCTTTTTTCCAGATACATGAATGAGGGCTTATGGAACCATCTGTACATCAGTACATTTTTCCAAGAATTGATATACCCTACCATGCTGACTCTTTCTGGGTATTTCTGGTATTTTCAATGAAAATTCCTCTCAAACTTCCTGTCTAATCCTAGTTTTTAAGTATTTTTAAATTATTTACCATCCGCTAGAAAACTCCCCACCCCAATGAAGAATGTCCCTTAAAAATGAAATATAATCTGCCCAGTTATGGGGGTAGAGGCAGTATGGTGGTCTGGGCAAGGGAAGAGAAGCAATGTTGTAGTGTCTAGAAGGTAGAGAGAAGGACAGGAAGTGCTGCTAGCCCAAGGAAGGAAAGCATCACCACAGGTCCAAAAGTTGAGAGGAAAAAAGACGTGGCAATGTAGCTCTGAGAGAAGGGGAAGAGAAGGACAAAGGGAGGGATTCTAGGGCGAGGGGAAAGAATCAGTCCAAAAGGCAGGGGAGGCAAGAGGTAAGGAGAAGGAGTTTGTAATGACAGAGAAGCCCCTTTTTAAATGTCAGGAGCCACAAATATTAATCTCTTGGGTCAATGAATGTATTCAAGCACTAAGGATTGAGGCAATATTAAAAAAAAAACCAAACACGTAACACAGGAGATAGCTATAGTAAATATGCAGCAAATATTCATCATGCCTTGTTTTTAGTTCATGTGAGAAATTGGCATTGCTATTTTGTATGCCAAACACTAATTATATGCATACCGCCCCAAACAAATACAGCCTGATAAAGGTTATAACCCATCATAAATAATGGGAGTTTTTCCATTGTTTTCAAAGCACATGGAATCAGCTAACAGAGATCAACACCACAAGACATCTTACCATTTCTTGAATTTCTGCAGGACTTAACTGTATTTTGGGAACTACATTTCAACAATTCCTGAGATAGGACAATATTAATGCTGAAAATACCATTAAACTTCTTTTCTGAAAAAAAACAACTGCAGTGTGAAAGGAGCATCTAACTTGGGTTTGCAGTTTATTCATATTGGTATTGTAAATTTAGTAGGAATGGAAGGTGATTTGGGGACATTAAAAACTTTGGGGTCTAAAAGACTCTGTTTGTCCACAGAACAGGTAGAGCATGAAGAGCTGCAGGCTCCACCTCCCCCTACTGCCCTCTGAAAATATTCCTCAGCCCTGAACTTGGCCACCTCAGAAAGCAAAAGCAGGAGTTCATTCTCCAAGTTCCCTACAATCCCTGCTGGCCTCTGTCCTAAGGTTGCTTTCATGGGTTTCCATTTGTACTGTCAAAAAACACCAGTGTGAGGTTTCAAATCCCATTTACTAATGAACTCTTTCATCTTTGTGAATGGGATAAAGAGATTCTTTGTTTGAAAATAAGGATTATTTTTTCTTGTTGTTCTGCTCATTTTTTGCATCTTTTCACAAGCTTTTTGTTTTCAGAAAACATTACAAGACAAAACTGTACCCCAGTTTTAACAAAGAGCCTGACATCTCCAATTTGAAGAGAATTCTTGTATATACTAAATTGCATGCTGCCTGCTGTTCAATTGTTTCACATCTCTTTCTTCTCCCCAAATCACCAGGTGAGATTTAGGAAAGTCTCCCCAATGTTTTTACCAGCTCTATTAAAATCAAGAACTCTAGAAGAAGCTCATAACGAATAAAGTCAGAAGCCAACAGGAATGAATTGCAGCTAAAGTGATTTTGATAGTGATGATCCCTATAACCCGGCTGCTTCCATGCTTGGCCCTGAGGCAGGATTTTTAAATTAAAAAAAGAGAAAGATATACATACTTTTTAATCTGATTTTTTTTATTGTCATGCCCTGATTTTTTTTTTTTTTATATGGCTTTGCAAAGTCTGGTTGGCTTCTGAGCTCTTGAAATCTGGTGTCATCATCTTTCTTTCTCCTTTTTTCCCCCTTGCAAATTTTACAACATGCTAAAACCATCGCAGAAGAGGTAAACTATATATTCTAAAACTAGTGAATGATGAGGTTCACATCACCCTGCACATTCTTGCCCAAGAGACATCCAGGCAGGGACCACTGTGAAATGACAACGTTTTAAAGAGCTGACAGGCTAAGTTCTGACTTTCCAAAATCCAGTTTTAATCATTCCCTCCCTTATGTTTGTATTTTTTGGCAAAATGGAAAAGAACATTTTTAAAAGGCCAATTAACCCATGCTGAGTAATCTGAAAGTGAATGCACTCAAAACAAGGGCCTTAAACTGGTACAACCACACAGGTCTACAAAGATTTTCCAGGCTCTCACAGACTGACCCTCTCCACAAAACACTGCCCCCTTTCTTGGTGGAAACCCTTTACAATCCTGGGTGTCAGAGCCAGACACTTGTTTTCTCCTGTTGCAATACAGCACAGGCTGAAAATCTCCATCAGCAGATATGCTTGGGTAACGAGAAGCACGTGACTACATGGAGAGGAATAACTACAGCTCTAGTTGGAAAGAGACATGCTTGAGAGGTCTTTCCTTTTTAATTCGTAAGAAGCAGCAACTTGACCCAACAACATGCTCTCAGCTTCCTCTGGCTGATTGCATTATCACGACCTTAACTCAAAATGCTCTGTTTCAGTGGTAATTCCCAAAGAAGGGAAAAGGTAAGCCCTGAGGAAGTCCTGCTTGTGCCATTATGGAAAGAGCATCCAACTGGAAAACCTGGTCCGCAGTAAGGAGCATGTTTTCAAGAACCCCGGCGCAACACAGCAGCGTGTTGGTGTACTCACAATCAGATGACCCTGTGTGTGCGTGCAGGTTTGTTGGTGAATGTGGTGAGTGGATGAGGGCCGGGCTCAGAGACGGAACAGCTTCAAGGTTCAGGCAGGGAAGGCCCGGCTTGGCGCTGCATGCACCCGTCTGAGTAATCTCATTCTCCTCAGACGCCTTCTGGTTTTCAGCTGTCTTGGGTTTCTTCCTGAAAATAAACAAAGAGACCTTTGAAGGGACTGACTGCATATTTGGGAAAAGGCATTTTTAGAATCTGTTAAAGATAACTTTCTTCCCCCCCGACACCCCCCTCTCTCCTCTCTTTTCCCTTACAGGGAGGGAGGCAGAGAAGACTTTCCTCCATGCTTCTTGTTTGGAAACAAGCTGCTCCTTGTTTTGACTCTGATGCAATGGCCCTGAGACTGTGTTACAGCAAATAGGCCAAGCACGAAGCTCCTCATTCTGCCCCTACTGATGACATATAAAATGAAACTCGTCCCAGTGGTTTAGACAGTCGGAGCTCCATTTGACAAATATTAACCAAGGCTGTAGCATTCTGAATAGAGAGAGTTATACAGAAATGTAATAGATTCGTCTGAAAAGCAAACAAATATGCAAGTTTCCAGTTCAAAATGAAACAGCGCAGAGACTCATTTTGTAGGGAAAAGCACTGAAGTAATTTTGAGATGCAGAGGTTGTTTAAGTAAAGCATGAAGATTTGGAGCCTGAAACAACAGGCTACGAGCACAGTGTGTCCGAGCTTTCAACACCTCCCTCCATCCAGGACCACCGAGCATTTTGCAAACACAAGGAATTAAGCCTCAGAGGAACATTAAACAGGTAGTTAATCACCACCTTTGTTTCACAGAGAAACTGAGGCACAAAGAGAAGTGGCAGGCTTCGAATTGCGCAGCAAGCCCTCTGTACCGGGAGGCAAGCACCCACATCTCACTGTTTCCCCTCCATTTTACAGGTGAAGGAGCTCCCTCTTCTGCTCCCCGAAGCAGGTAGCTGCCCAGCCAGCTCGGGCTGCAGCCTCCAGCCGGGGACATGGCTGCCCTGACCCAGCATGCAGCCATGGCGCCCGGGTAAACATCCGGCAGCTCCTGCCGCGCGCCGAGGGGGCCGCGGCCACACTTGTGAGAGAACAGCGGGAGCCGGGGAGGCCGAAGCCGTCCAAATAAAACACCGTTATCTCCTGCCGGCACCTGAGGCGCGAGCAGCGGCGAGGCGCGCTGGGAGCAGGCCCTTCTTGAGGCGGCACCTCGCGCCGCTGGGCAACCATGGTTTTGGGGCATCATCTGGCCTGAACGAGGGCCGTCCCAGAGCACTGGGGTGCCGCTGGAGCCAAGGCAGCACTGCCCTGCGTTCACCCAGACCCTACGTGCGTGGCCCCAGCTCCCCTTCCGCCATCAAAGCCCCTCTGAACAGGGATGGACTCTGCTCCTGAAGGGCCAGGGCAGGAGCCCCCAGAGGCATGGGAAAGCCCCTTCTCCCCACACGCCCTGGTCTCTCGCATCGCACCTAGGACCGTGTGCAGCTGACATGCCAAAACATGATTTTTGAAGACTGGCCTGGCCTGGCCTGGCCTCTCAATTTTTAAACAACACGATCTTACAGCAAGAAAAGCCCCATTCCCGAGGGATGTGGGGGACAAGGAGGAGCAGAGCGGAGCGTCCCCCTCGCCGGGGAGAGGAGCGCCCCCGGCCTCGGCCGGTTACATAAAAGCATTATATAAGGGCGGCGCGCCCGGCCGGGGGCAGGGCCGGGACCTGACGCCATTTCCCGGCGGCCGCCGTCGGGGGGCAGCAGCCGCCAGGGCCCGGCCCGGCCCGGCCCGGCCCGGCCGCCCACCCACCCACCCACCCCGGGCAGCGGCCCTGCCTGCCTGCCCGCCGCGCCCCGGCGAGGTGCTTCCTCGTCCTGAACATGAAAGCCCCGTGAGAGGAGGGAAGAAAAATTAATTATAATAAAAAAATAAGTTAAACGGGCCAAAAAGAAATAAAACAAGTCCTCCACCCCCCGCCAAGGCCCCCCAGGAGGTGCGGGGCCCTGTCGGCTGCCAGCACCGGCCTTGGGCTGCCCGATGCTGAAGGGGTGCCCTGGGCCAGCCAAAACATAGGAAAAGGTGCTCGGTGCCAGACAGATGGGACTTCGGGATGCTGCAGGGGAGCTGAGCTCCGTGGGTGAACCACTGCTGACTGAGGGTCACGCTGATAACCCCGCGGCTGCTGCCAGCTCTGATGCGTTTTGGATTACTGGGGCTAAAAATCCCCACGCCACGGGATGGGCAGAGCGTACCGCCACTGTATCCTCCACATACATAATCAATAGGCTCAAAATATACCAGGCTGACGTCTAATCTGATCTAAATCAATAGGAGATGACTAAATGGACCTTACTTAAAGTTGTAGAGGTACAGCAAAGGGCTGAACTGATTAACTCCTTTTTAAACGGCAGGAAAATCAAGCCATTTAAAAGCATATTTTCTTTATTGAAGAGTAAACAGAGCATCTCCTCACTCCAAGCTTGGGCATCCTTCCGTCTGTTCCCCGTGCTGTCACCAGGATCCATCTCTTGCTACGCAGATGAAGATGCACGAGACGCAGAGCTTGTACATGGGCACACACATTTTAAAGTACATGGACTATGTTTTGTTCGTAACAGCCTGTGTTGATCCTTGGTGTATGAACTCTGGCACACCTTCACATGCCTCATTTCCAGAACCCATGACTTTCCCATGTGCAGCCAGCACGCACTGGGGGCTGCAGGGAATCTGTGTACAAAGCAGTGGTTTTTTACAGCATTGCTACCCAGGAAGCTTTCGGATAGCATGGCTTTTTGTCCAGGGAGCAAAGGATATATGTAGGCTCAGACTCTGGATGTGCGGGGTAGTGAAGTCCCTCGCGCCTGGAAGCTCAACTGGTGGATTTAAGGTCTGTTTCCAGCCCAGAGTTAACTCAAGTTATACACTCGGAGTACTGCCTCTGGCTCCAGCTCTATCCACACACAAAGCTGCCTCTTCTGGGTAGGACGCTGTTGTTATTTGCAGGGTAGGGGCTCAGTCTGAGTAAACACGACTTGTCAGCTGCTAGCACAGCCATAGTTGTTTTGTTAGACCAAGCACTGAGTGATGCTTCATTGTGTGGCTGATCCCATGTGTGCTTCCCAGGCCTTCAAAACTCATTAGAGGGACAGGTTAAAAAATACTTTAGCAACAGGTAGTGACACCAGTGAGGCTGTGCACAGCACCCCCTGCTTCTTCCTTTCCAAACCCGTTTATTTTTTACTTCGCTGTTAAGGCTGACAGTATGTTATCAAGATGCTCTTTCGTCATCACTTTTCCACATCAGAGTCCTGCAGCTTGGTGACTTGTGCTCACTAGGATGGGAAGAGAAACAATGGTGCTGACTGGCACTAGAGGCAATACCTCTCCACAGCAGTTCTCCGTTTCTCTTACAGTGTTTAGACATGCCCTGCATCTCAGTACCACCTGAAAGGAGTGCAGGCTTCCACATGAGGAAGGCTGAGTAAGGGAAGCAGCCAAGTCAGCTAAGGATCTAAAGAAAACTTTTCAGAAAAGTAAAATCCTGGGGACACTGTGATCAAAACTACCTATGAAAAAACCCAAACAAGGTTCTTCTCCAGTCTGCAACGCCAGACTGCTGTTGCCAGCAAAGGACAATGGGCAAAGCCAGAAAAATCCTCCCATTGCTGTAAGTATATTGCTATCCTTTTGTTCTACCTTATCACCCATATAAAAAGCTCCTATTGCTGTGATCTTCACCTATATATCCTAATTAAATATTTTTACATTCATTTACATAGTCTACTTCTATTGCTATCTTATTGCTATAGCCTTCACAGGGAGAGTTGTTAAGCGCTGGATCAGGCTGACAAGTCGGGTTGTGGCATCTCCATCCTTGGAGATTTTCAAAACTTAATTGAACAAGGCCCTGAGTAACCTAATCCAACTTGGAAGTCAGCCCTCCTCTGAGCAGGGAATTGGACTAGAGACCTCCAGAGCACCCTCCCAACCTATTTTTTTTTCTGATTGCACACTTCTTCTATGAACACTTCCATCAGCAAGCTCTCTAATATATGTTCCAGAAGGTAAAATAGCACACTAACTGTGGAAGAGTATGACTTGTCTTAGCTATGTCAAAAACCCTGAAAGCCCAGGGGTAGGAGCGAGAATGAAACAAGTAATAAGTATTGTTTGTGAACCTTTCCAAATTACACCTATTTATGTACTATCCCTGGACTTCATGGATTGACAGTCCTGTGTCATTATTTCAATTGTGAGGGTCAGTCTACCTTGCTACTTTAGTTCATGTGATTACTGTTCTCTACAGACTAATCCTGGAAACGAGCAGTTTGCTATTTACTTGTTGCTAAGGGCAGTAAAAGTTGCAACTTATTTGCAATAGACTTGGGAATGTGCCCTTGGAGCAAGGGGCTCCAGTCTCATCTCCAGTTATCTCTAAGCTCCTTCTCCACATACACCTGTGGTGTATTACAAGTCCTTCCAATATCGCACTCATTCTTAAAATTATCAGAGGGCCATCATCATCTTTGCTTCTTGTAAAGGACAGCAGAAGGCCAAGATAGCAAAGACATGGCACTTCTGTATATGGACCTGATGCACAGACTCCCAGAAGCTGGGGACAGAAAAGATGCTGACCTTTCTAAGCTAATCTAAGTCTTGAGGATCACTGCAGAACTCATATTTACTACTGATTTATACGAGATTTATCCAGTCTGTTTCTAAACATCCTACCTACTACATCTTTTAAATTTTCTGTCCTATGTCCAGGTACTTTTCTTTTGTATGTATTCACTTTCAGCATTCCCTTATATTTATTGTGTTACTTCTCATTATGTTCATTTCCACCACTTAAAAGATACTCTTTCCTTTCTTGATTGTATGCTCTCCGGTACCTAATATCAGGCTAACTGCATCCACTGTCATCCCTGAACTGAACTGTGCGTATCAGCACTTTCCAGCTCATGTGTAAAACAAGTTCTACAATCACTGCTATCTTTTTATTTCTGTTTTCTGAAACTCCTCTGTCACTGTCTTCATTGCAGCGAGGCATTCCCTCCTTTCCACGTACCTTAACGCTACACTATCATACAAAAAGGTCTCAGACGGTGGTCACCTCAGAATGCTGCAGCTACTGCAATGATCTGGGCACTGGCTGTAAAACATAATAGGCTCCTTTCTGTTGAATTTGAAGGCAGAACGGATAATATTTTGGATGTCCTAACCTCAGAGCTATCTAGAAACTAATTACTATTAAAACCCCTGCTACACTTTGCCCTTCTTGCTGCCACTCATGCTTACATCCTTCTCTCCCCCAACCCTCCGCCTGCTCTCCACACCATTTACTTGCATGTATCTCCCTTGCAACCATTACTTGAGTTTGGAATGAATTTCCCCTCAATGAATTAACATGTTCTTACAGCTGGGCCACCAAATCAAGTCTCTGTCAAAAATAGGCAATGTATGTTGTTGTACTTCTCACACAGCAGCTATAACTAATGTTTGAACCTTTCCTTACACAGGGAACAGCTCTCCGTCCTGTGGAGACACCAGGTTAGCGATGAACAAATTAGCTCAGGTACAGGAACCAGCGTAGCTGCGCAGAACCCACAGTAGCATCCTACTCTCAGGGGAAGCTATGATAATGTGACTGTATGAGAATAATACTACATAATGAACAATAATGAGGCAGTTTTCAGCCTCTGAATACAGGGAGGGCTGGGTCACCAACCAGACCTTTGTTCATCGCATACTAAACAGCACGGAGGGAACACGCCACAGGGTTGCTGATGTTGTTACAAGTGCTGCTGCTGGCTGAGTCTGCCCACCCATGTTCCAGGCATTATTTCTCCTCCTCACAGATATGGCATCACCTTCTAGTAAGTGCCCTCAGGTCAGAGATGCCTGTAGTGCCCAAGCACTGCACTTAACTCACTGGTGTACAGTTCGTCTGTAACCTTAGTAATTCACAAAGACTGTATATAATTAAAAAAAGCCCTGGCTTTTCAGATCCTAAAAATATAAGAGTGTGAAAATAGTTCACGTTTGATTTTAAGCGATATTTTTCCTGAGTGTTCTGCTGCACATTATTCCTCTGCCTGTGTGCGACTAACACAGCTCCTGATATCAGTGCTTATCACTGCCAGTGTTGTGTCTCTTCCAGACATGACATTGACAATACATATTTAGAAACTGACAAAGTGAAGGAGAGAGAGAGATGAGTACAATCATTGAATATATAAAAAGAAGCCCAAAAGAACAGTGAAAAGCACTGAAATCTGCCCAGAGACCTCACCTCAAAATTCAGGGCAGACTGAATGCCAGAGCTGAAGGTGAAGACAAGCTCGCTTTAAACCACCTGAGCCATCCCAGTTTTCCTGCCAGAAGTGTTGCTTCAGTAGTTAAAAGTCCTGCACAGGCTGACTGCCTGAATATTCACACAGCTTCTCTGATGATTTTGCAGCCACATTGATCTTCATGCTGTTACAGCTACATGACTGGCAGTTTGTTTAAAATCTCTGATTGCAAGTTTGTGTCATACAATGGAAAACACAAACTCCTGAGAACATCGCCATAAAATGTAATACGAAAGAGAAATCCCAGCAGAATACTGCAGAGCAAGAATGGGAGGCACAGAGAACTGACAAGAGAGGCCCAATGTTCTAGTGCAATAAAAGCCTGGAAAATTTAATCAACACAGAAAAGTAAAATAACGTCCAAAATCCCTTACAGGAGACTGATTAACATAATTAAGTTAAACTCAGAGATTAAGCTAAACTAAGATTGAAATTTGCTGTGTCTGTTTCAGACCTGAAGTGGGGCTTATATGCCCCCAAATTTGTCCTTTTTTCCATCTAAACCACAAGTCTCAGGAAAGTTAGGCCCTGGCTACAAAACTTGCCTGACTTACAACCTCAGCAACACTGTGACAATACTGGCAAGCACTGAGAATTGATCAAAACACATCAAAACTATGAGCTCTACAGGGGGAAAAATGCAAATAACACACCTGATAATTTCAGAGCATAATAAAACCACAACACAAAGTCAAAATTCTCTCAGGCAACTTTACCTATGTAATCCAGCCAAATCTACCAAATTGTAATGGCCTTAAATCATAAATGACTCAAGGCCCAGAAAGAACCACATAAACCTTTAAGGAGTTGAAGTAAATTCAATCTGTATTGCATGAAACACCAATGAGAGGAAAGGTGTCTCATTAAAAAGTAGTTAGAATAAAAAAGGAGATACACACTCTGAAGACAAACATGGATGAACCAACTAGAACAGCATGAACTAGAGCAGTAAGCAGGGAGAACCTGCCAAACGAAAAGATACAAGCAGATCAAACCAGACATTGCTGAACTATGCTGTGAGGCTACGACTTAAATATTTAACAGTTTTTTATTGACATATTTTTTGCCCATGTATTTCCTTGCAAATTTCAAAAGCAAAACTTAGCTTACCCTCCTCAGTAACGCTCACAGGTGCTGCAGTTTGTTTTTGTTTTTTAAAGATATCTTTTTTTTCTGAAACAAGAAGTCTTTTATAAGAGATAAAATATACTTACAGTGGTTTCCAAATGGTATCACTCTTCAGGTAAATTACTCCAAGCCTTGGACCTAGTGCAGACGTTCATTGGGGCAGGGAACAGAGAGAGGCTGTGTCTGTACCAGAAAGAACCAAAAGGAAAGGTCAGGGGGAAATAATATTATTTACTGAGAGCAAGAAAACTTGCTGCAACGCTAACTGGCATTCTCCGCTGTCAGTACAGCTGGCTGCAGCCTGGTAGGGCCGAATTCTTCCCACTTCAATCCCTCCAGCCCTGGCTGCAAACGACCACGGAGTCAGTCCCCGGTTACCCCAGTCTGCCCATGCAACCTATTCTGGTGAAGTGAGGAGGAGAGGGAGGATTAGCCAGCAAAACGCTATCAGTAGGATTCATTCTGAGAAGCTGCTCACTCTAATGGCATGAGCACGGAGCAGTGATGGAGAGCTAGCACAAACTTGGCACTCAAGCGCATCTCATCAGAACAACAAGGCTAGTCCTGTTCAGAGCAGCAACAAACACTTCCTCAGGACTGAAAGGCAGGAAAAGGAAGGCAAAATCCTCCTTCACTTCTTTTTCTGTCTTTATATCACAAAAATGATGGCTCATATCAAAGCAGAAACCCCACTTATCTCCCATCAGCCACCAGGTCTACTGCGGTGAGACCAGTGAAATAACTTATTGTCAGCCTTTCAGGAAAGATTCAGCTTGGCGGCAGTTTTATGTCTGAAATCTCCTGAGCTAAAGAGGGAGTTGGACTCAATGGACTAATACAGAAAGGGATCCAAAGAAAAACCTCAGCTCCAGTATTTATTAGAGGGTGATTTCACCACCTAGACCTAAGTTTTTGGGAGTATTTACATTTTTGGGGGACTTGAATCCCTCTCTAGACTAACAGAACTCCTCCTTTGCTAACTTCTTATGATCTTTGGGTGGCTCGTTGTGGATGTTGGAAGTATGTCTGAAGTTAACATCCAGGGACAGAATTAAATCCTGCTCACTTCACTTATGCAAAGAACTCCTGGGACATCAGCATATTCAGTCCTACCCACAGTGAAGCCAATGGTGCTATTTCCATGAATAAATGATTTTGCCTACCCTGATCAGACAAGAAAAGCAAATATTTGCTTTATCAAAGAAATCAAGAAGGTGAACAAAAAATGATAAGAGATGTAATTGTTATTTCACAGGTAGTTAATGTCACTGTGCAAGTTGGAATTTATGTCTGTAACTGCAACACAATAAAAAAACCCCACTGTTCGTGCAGCAGGAACACTGGAATGAATGCCAGCAGATGCAATGAAGGATTTTAGATGACAGTGTAATAATGTACTTCACAAAATATACATTCGGTTTTATGTTCAATTTATACATTTTGTAATGATGACATTTATTGGTGACTGGGATATGCTACATATTGATTTCTACAGGCTACATGAAATCTGGCAGCTACACTTCACAGGGGCTCAAGCAAACATTTTCTTTGATTCCAGTTTTTGTGGGTTCTCCCCTCTTGAAGTCTGCTTTGAATTGCAGATTGAGTAAACTTAAATACGAAAAAATAATCCTCAACTCAGCCTGAACCTCCGAGTTTCACCAGGGCTTGGAAGAAGAACCATATGTCAGCATCAGGCTAGCTCAAAAGAATTACATAGAACAGTGACACCTTTGACCACTACCAAGGGTTGAATTTCAAAGGTGCAACAATGCCCAAGGATTCGGTAGATTTAAGTCCTTGCTAACACTCAGCATGGCTTACTTTCAAGCTCTCCTTCCCACTTCCATATACACCCCAGCTGTTCTGTTAATGCTGACCTTGCTTCTTATATCCACTTCACACACATCAACCTGTCTTTTATCTGGCTATTGCTCACCTTTTTAAGGCATAAATCCCATGTGCCTTAAAGAGTGCCCAGTACTTCAGTTAACATGCATTTTTAACTTGTACTAGAAGCAGAAAAATCACAGGATCAGGTCTTTAGTCTTTACTTCGGCAGAACTCCTGCTCACTTCACTCCTAATTTCACACAAGAGAAGCCTAAGAACTGAATGTACTAATCCTGCATATTTTGTCACCTCTCTTTTTGTGTCGTTACTGCTCTTCCAATCTCTGGGATCCCAATCCAAGTGGCTCTCTAATGTAGCACTGCCTAGCACTCAATCTGGCTTCACATCAAGGGTCAGGCAGACAAGTTGTTAGAGATGGGCTGTTCAAAGTCTTCTACAAAATCTGGGTACTAAAATCTCCGTGAAAGGCAACACTTAAAATATCTTCATTTTTCTCCATCATTTTTGCTATGGCCTGGGAAGATACATCTCTTTTCCTCCAGTGTGATGAGCATAAAGCACTGAGATCATCAGCAGTTGATAGGCACATTTAAGTACATAAAATCAACAAAGCTGATGGTGCTTCAGAAGACATGGGGAGCACAACAGAGAAGGAAACACCCCCAAATTTTTATAAAAGTCTTAATCTAGCTAGGGAAAAATTAGAGGAAAAAGATTTTTGACCATGAGAAGATCGGGCAAAAAGAGAGACAAGCAGGACAACAGGGGAATGGAATGTGTGACATTGGGTTAAGTCACTTCTCCTCTCTCTACCTGGGCTCCTCTATCCAGAAAAGGAAAGCATTAACATTTCTGCTCCATGAGGTAGTGTGCTTAATTAAGATTTTGGAGGATAAGTTTTCTGCATGAATGCATTCCAGAAATGCAGACTCTTATTACTTAAATATTTCCACTAATGATAGTAACTTGGGCATTTTATATATGCTCACTTTTATTCCACCTTGCTCTTCCCAAGCTTTATCTGGTAATTTAGAGGGTGTAAGAAACATTAATCGTATTACTGTTTTTATTAAAGAAGGTCCGTTTTATGATAGCAGTGATGTACTACAGATTGTGATTTAAGATGTACACTTTAGGTCAATTCTATACTGGCTTCAGTGGAGTGGCAGTGGGCATAAAGTCAGGAGAAAATGTGGTACTTTACATAATAATGCTGATGATTAATGGGCTCCTGGACCATAACTCC
Source organism: Phoenicopterus ruber ruber (assembly GCA_009819775.1). Classification (NCBI taxonomy): domain Eukaryota; kingdom Metazoa; phylum Chordata; class Aves; order Phoenicopteriformes; family Phoenicopteridae; genus Phoenicopterus; species Phoenicopterus ruber. The sequence continues at coordinate 93,298,044 of CM020215.1, read as the reverse complement.
ATATTCTGAGGCACTGATCCTCCTTCTCCTCCCTCCTGAAATTTGTGTCTTGACCCTTTCATCTCTTGTTAGCTACCTTTCCAGAGCTGTTCATTAATCAGCACCATTGATCTGATGTGGTCTGTCATATCTTATTACTTAAAACACACATAAGCAAGCATTGGCCTGACTCTGCTCTTTACACAACACACCATCACAGTATTTCCTTTACAGATGACTTAAATATTATAAACATCAATTTCCAGCTGGTGCTTGGTCCTGAAATTTGCTTTTTCTAGGTTAGTTCCCTGCAGGACATTTCTGTCTCTCCCCCTGGCTGTACTTCTTCCTGCTCAGAAACACCATCAAACACCTTCAGTATTCCCTGTTTGTTAGAGGCACTCATATGTCTGACCTGCAAGAGACAATCAGCAGAATCGCTCTTTCTCTTTGCTTGAGACCTGGTACCACAGTCTTCTGTTACTTTCTTTTAGTGAGTCCTGATCAAGGGGACTCGATTTTTTAGTTAATTGCTATTGATTTTATCCCCGCAATACTCCTTTCCCTGATATCTTCAGAAGTCTGCTTCCTTCTGCCTTTCGTGTGATCCCTAGTAATGAAAAAATTAAAAGATGAGCTTCTTGTGAGCTTATTTCTGATTGTTCTTATTTGCTGTGCTGGCACAGTGCTGTCTATCATGAGGCAATGGAAAATAAGAACTTGGTAGTGCCACAGAATTTAGCATGTCTGATCTATGTCTAATCCACATGTTGTACAGGTCTCTTGAGTAAGGTGGGGTCAGTTTTAATTGACGCTTTCACAATCATGATGTATTTTCAGACTGAGCTGTCTAGGCTAAATGCAATTCTTTTTTGGTCACTTCTTCTCTCCGGGAGTAGCATTTTGGGTGAAATTCTTAAAGCAGCAACAAGATGGAGAAGACGAGAACAGCAGCATTAGCCATCAACAAACATGATTCAAGAGTCAACTTGCTGCATGAAGTGGGTTATTCCAGATGTATTTTACTGTTTCTTTTTCAAAAGAAGGTACATCCTCTGACTAGGGCAGACTGCGGCATTTATGTTACATGAACAAGGCTGGGCCACTGGCTACCTATAGGTAGATATCCAACCACGGTGTCTTAAAAAGAGATCAAGATGGACTGTGATATAAAAAACATGTTTCCAACGGAGGCCAGAACTTGTGCCATAGAAAACATAAAAATTTAGCAGCACAGGACACGCTATCAGAAGGCCATAGCATGAATTTTCCACAATAGTCAGGGCTTCATCTAGGAGAGGAAACTGCTCATTTCTGTATTCTACTGGGAACACTGTATGTCCACTATCAGTAATTGGGCCTGAAATTCAGAAATTAATTTGTTAATGGATTAGACATTTGCAGAAAGACTGTTTAAAGAGGCTGGACTGCTCTAGCCTGGTAAAGGCCAATTTCCCACAAGGACATCTTTGCAAAAGTACTAGAGAAAAAAATCTCTCCCTGAAGTCCCAGGAGTACTTACTGAAATCTGGAATAGCAATGTAGTTTGTAGTAAAGTCTACATCATGTTCCCACTTTTTGTCTCACAAACCCTCTATTACTTGTCTGTATCTGTTTCTTTTTCCCTTTGTTCACTGTCTTTTATCTGATACTATAGAATTTCACTTCCCTTAAGCTGCAATTCTTTTCTTAAGTTTGAATTTGGCACTTGGAACAGGCATTTTTTTAGGTCTCACTTTCGTCTGTTGATTCTTCTGATACTTCTTTCTATTTGCAAGTGGTATTCTCAATGGAACAGCTAACCATACCTAAGAGCTAAGGTCCAAAAGGGTAACTCTTCTCCTATTGATTTTCCTTTCCCCTCCCCATGCCAAATGGCCCCTCCTGCCCTGGGCAGTGGTACAAGGCCTCAACCCTGAACTTCTGGAAAAGTTCTCTCTCATTTAAGATACAAATTGAGGTGCTGCCTATTTTCCATTAATGAAGATCTCATCATGCTTAATGTGTTGGGTGTATAAACCCTACACTTGCAGAGAAACGGGTTAGACGGTGCTCAAGCAGAGCGTAGGCTGCTCTCTTGGCTGCACCTCGCTATGGGCAGAGCAGGGTAAAACAATGTTAAGCATCTGTTTGGACTTTGCACACCTGATTTGAAATGGTGAAGACAAGTGGTACCTGGAAGAGGCAACTAAATGTCAGTAGTTGGTAGAGCAGAAGCAGATCACCAAAAGCCCTGATGTAACATTCAGCGGGACATTCAAATGAATTAAAAAATCCACGATGCCAGACTGAACCATGACAGTGTGTCAGACCATGAGTTATCTTTTCACAAGTGGTAAAGAGAATAAACAGTATTGTACATACAGATAGATACATACATATATGGTAACCACATATATATGTATGTATGTATAGTTATATACACAATTATTATTTTAAAATTATCTTATTCTGGCAAAATATTGCTGGGTATAACAACACAGAATTCTCTATATTCCTACTATGGAGCCTTCACAATCATATCTGAATGTTGAACGAAACCACACACTTTTCAAAGCAATTCATTAAAGTGGGGTGTGACTGAGGCAAATACATAAAGTCATTATTTTATTGATGCTGGTGCCAAATATGGGGTAAATCTTCTGTGCTCAGTGGAACTGCACCTACATAAGCCTTCCAGAGAACAGACTGATTTGTGGGTAGTGCTTGTACACTGCTAGCGTTGTTGAGTCTTGAGTGCTAGTTTTCCACAGATACTTAGTATTAATAGAAGCAGTTTGAGAGTATAAACAGCCTCAGGCACTCATGTGCTGATGCTGCAGATTACAAGGCATCAGCATTATGGTATGAAACTCAAAAGGTTGGTGGAAGGGGAACAAGGTAAGAGGTTAAGGTTTTGAAGCCATGAACACTGAAGATGGCCAGCGCAATCAGACTATTGCCTTGTTACCAAGAAGGCAGCATTTGGACAACATGACACTGCCTTGCTACCTTAAGCAAGGTTCTCACAAAACCAAAGGCATAGTTGTGCCGCAATTACTACCAATGTTTCTGCAACTGAAATATGAGTTGCCATCACTGCAATCACCAGAGACGAAGAAAATGTGTAGAAATTAAATTGCTACAGTAATATATCCGCCTAAGCTACTGCTTTGGCTAGATGAGCCAGATTAGCTCATGACAGATGAGCTTCATGAACATTTCATTGCCAAGGAACCCTGTCAAAATATTGGTGATTTCTCCGAATCTGTTCAACATCATGGAGATGTCAAATGAAATCTGAAAGGACATTATTTTTCAGGAAGAACAAAAACAATGAAAGCATACGAAGAGAACGAGCTGAGTTTTTTCCTCCTCCCGTACAACATTGCTTTGGTTTCACTGAATGCTGTCCTTGCAAATACTTCGGCATAAACCCTGAAACCCCTAGTCCCATAGATGTTGGTGGATTGAAGAAAGTACTGAATGTCCTCAAAGAACAGATCTCTGTTTCAGCAACCAGGTTTGCAAACTGATGATGTATTTCCACCCAGGTGCAGGGACTGTATAATCTCAACACATAACACAATTTAATGAAGATTTACACTGTTGGCACTGGTTCTGCCATACGCCCCTCCCTCGTGGTCACAACGGTACAGCACTTGATGTATCGATGTCTGGCCACCAAATTTGTAGTTCTCATGCTGAAAGCTGATCTCAATCCCAAGTCTGAAGTACACTGTCATGAGTATGGAAGACGATACAAAATGGTAACTGACAAAAGCAATGAAATTCTGTTTTTTTCATGGCTTGTTGCTTGCAGAAACTATGAGATACTGTTTACATTCATTTATGATATAATTCCATGTAGGACAATGGAATACCACCAGCTACACATTTCAATGGATTTGATCCATTTCACAGAATCACAGAATTGTTTGGGTTGGAAGAGACCTTTAAGATCATCAAGTCCAACCATTAACCTATGTCACAGAATCACTCCCTTCAAGGTAAACTAGGAAATGAAACCTTCACTCATACATCTGGTTTTCTTAAGCCCCAAGAGCCAGGTTATCAAATACATAAACAGAAAAATTGAACACCCTCCTCCCCCCAAAAAACCCTTAGCATTGTCTTGATGGAATTCTTCCCTCTCACTGAGCTCTTATTATGTGACTTGTTTTATAAGGAGAAGAAGCAGCTTGCAGGATTTTTACCTGCCTTTACTAGAGGAAGATTTATATTAAAAATCATGTTTGCATGCATTCTGAGGGGCAAGGTCTGAGACAAGGAATCTTTTCCTTAAGTTTTAAGATTCATAACACCACTGCCCGAATGCTGAGCTAAACAATGATGTTACTGACAGTCAGGAAAAACACTCAAATGATTTTGAGTATTTTTTTTTGTTTTGGATGACTGTCTCCTGTCTCTGAAGATTTCTCTTGCAAGTCAATCATTAAAGAGTCAGTAACCAACACAGTGAAAAGACTAGGTAAAAAGCACCACGAACATGTTTTCCCATACCATTCTTCCTCTGTGCTTGCTGCCTCTGGCCTCAAACTGTACAAATGAAAGCTTGTTTGATTTATGTCAAAAACTATATATAAAATATCACACAGGATCCACAGAGAAACAGAGTCACTCTGGGCTTTGGTTTCATTATCCATTGAGGAATAACTGACTACAGCCTTGGAGTACGTAGAACTGATCAAAGCATTTGCTTCCTTACAAGCAAAGAGAAACCCACTGTAGATTTCCTGTTTCATGCTTCAGTGCCAAAACACAATGAAAAAAGTTCTAGATGAGCATGTGAATTATTCGAAAACATTGTTCAATCAAATCTGATGGTTATGCACATTTGTGAAACTCATCATTTGAAATGTCAAGTCATTGACAGCAATGTGTCCTGAGGTGTGATGTATATTTGTGATAATTATTTGCTTTTAAAGTTATATATCATCTGCATCAAACCAGGATTTTTCTTAAATGTGCCTGAAATGTAGAGATGTCAATGCCGGCTGCGTTATTCAGATCTGGCTTTTAAATACCCTGTGCCACGAAAGCACAGAGTCAGGATATGACTACAATGCCATTTTTAAGGCGCTCTGAGTTATTTTTCACTTTTTTCCTACAACTGTATGCAGTGTGGCTGAGGGAGAATGATTACTAACATTAATAGTAGCTGAAGTGATTTCTACTCTGTACAGTACATACAGCATGATGCATTAAGGAAAATAACATAGCAATAATTGTTGTTATTCTTACTCCAGTATTAGCAAATGATAAACTCTTGGGATTTATTGGCACTCAGTATTCAGCTCTCTTCTGTGGCTCTTAGAGGCTATTTCTCTGGTCATTTCAAAACTTTCTTGAATGAAACTGAAGGCAGTTGGCTCTGTTGTTGGATATGTTCTGCTAACGTAGGAGGGCTGTCTCCTGAGTGCTAAAAAGACCATTTCCAAATCTTCAGCATCTTCTTCCTTGACAGCAGAAGTTACTGCGCAGAATGGTTTAGATGATGCTGAAATGAAATTTTTGCAGGAGATCCACAGTCTTCCAAGAGGAGACATGCTAGGGAATGGCAGTGACTCGAGGGGACCTGATAGCAACTTCTCCGTCTTTTATTTCTGGAAGGTGACACTGTGTAAATAAGCACCTCACTGGTGTTTGCTTTGGTATTCTGAACATAACCCTTTTTACTATGTGGAAAGAAATTCTGCGAGGAGGAGATTGGATCTTTGACTGTAGACAATCTGGCAGCTACCTTACTCCTGCTATCTCCCAACAGAAATTGTTATAAGAAAATAGCCCAGATGAACAACATTATGAAGGCACTTGCAGATACTCTGATCTCTGCCACGACCGGCAAGAAGTACCGTAGGAGATGGATCAGGAATCTTAGCTGTAGGGGAGCTCAGAGCTATTCTAGTTCAATCAGATTTCACAATTTGCTCTAATGAAGAGTGCTGGCAGAAGTTCAAAGCTACTCCAGGTCTCGACTCTCCCTCCACATTACTATAAAAATGACTGTAGAAGTGTTAACTGCAGAGGAGCCAAAAGTTGTTTTGGTTCCAGCCTTTCCCAGCAGGAGTAACTGAGAAAATAGAGTAGGAGTGCTAGTTCTGCTCACAGCTCCCTCAGCCTCCTGCAGAACACCAGAGACGTTGCCGGGAACACGGCAAAGTGTGCCCAGTGCTGTCCCCCCTCGCAGCTCCTGCAGCCTCAGCTGCTCCCTGCAAACACCGCTCATACAGACGCACCGGCTCAGTAACTCCAGAAGTCTTCAGCATTAGCATTAACCTCCGCTGCTGATAACCCGACGGCTGTTTGAGAGGCAGAAGGTATCAAGAGGATGGCTGTGTTCAGCCAGCATTGATTTCTTCAGCCTTTTGTCTGTGTCTGCTTTCTGTCTCGTTTGGAGGTGGTTACTGTTACTACAAGTAGCATGAATCATGTCTCTGTTAAAAAACAGAGCTTCAATTGTCTTACATAACCCCTGGTAACTGCACGTCTAATAATAGCAAGCCATTTCCAGGTAGGGAATCTGTCTGCGTCCCAGACTCAGACACACGCACAGGCGCGCACGCGCGCGCGCGCGCACACACACACACACATATTCATATTGCTTTTTACACCTCACTTCTGGGAAGGAGTGAGCTTTTAACATGCAATGTGACAGTTCTGAGCTGCAGGACCTGGCAACTATTATTTTAAAATGCCGTTTTTTTCACTTAGTGCCTTGAGAAGCCAGTCCGGTACGTGCAATTTTCTTCACAGCCCAAGCAGCAAGAGGGAGCGAAAAGAAAACCCGACAGCACTGTTTGGTTTTGAGAGAACATTGAATGGCAAAGGCGATGGTTGGATCCTGACCTGAAAGCTTGACTCTTTCTAGATGTGAACTCTCCTGTCTCTTCGAGAAGGCCCACATTTTGACAAAGTTGGTACTTCTCATAGTTCTGACAAACCCTTATTTTTTCCACCCCTCAGTTTCCCCCCTTGGAAAAGTAAAGGACAATATGCAACTCCCTCATTACTGCAAGGCTAATAGATAATTCTGCAAATCAATAATGAGGTCTTCAAATGAAACTTCTTTATAAATTGAAAATATTATTCGTATTGTAACCGATGAACGGTCCACAGAAAGAAGGAGTTTCTGAAGATCGCCATGGTGTCACAAAAATTCTGAACTTTCATTCAGTTGGAGGTCAAGGAAGAAATTCTCTACAGTAACGTTGCTGCTGTTCTGTGAGACATTGAACTCCCTGTCCTCTTGCCAAATGGGACAAAAATTTCTGTAGAGAAACATGCTATCAGGTCCATCAACTTTAGTTGATTCTGGTTAATAACAAACACAAGACTCTTCAAAGGGAGAGAATCATAGAATATCTCAAGTTGGAAGGGACCCATAAGGCTCATCGAGTCCAACGCCCTGCTCCTCACAGGACTACCTAAAACTAAATCATATGACTAAGAGCGTCATCCAGGTGCTCCTTGAACTCTGACAGCTTGGTGCTGTGACCACTTCCCCAGGGAGCCTGTTCACAAACGGAGTGGTTCTAGACTGTTTTACAAGGTTTTCCAAAGAAACCAGTTCCTTCTGACCTCTCTTACCATCAATCAGCATACCTGGGCATCTAAGCTTGGATTATATGGTATTACCAACGTAAGAGCCAGACTTCAGCCATTCCTAACTTCTATATTCTCTCAGTTTAAGGGATGGATTGGAGCTAGGGATTTGGAAAATCAGTTTGACTTCTGGATTTGTTCAGCTTTGAAAGTTCAGTTTAGGTTCATCTCTTCACATTGTGGGAATGTAATAAACAGTTAAAAACTTAACTGATGATATAATAAAAAATGTTCTCCTTCAGCTTTTATTTCTAAATCTGTTATCCTTCTCAGCTCAGATAATCTTTCTTGAAAGTTTGTTGGAAGTATTTGAAAACAATGAAGCTTAGCGGATCAGATGTCAGACTCTGGTTCTATGTCTACTTCTGACCAAGGCGTGCTGTATAACCAGGCAGTATCTTTGGAAGAATCGTTACTTGCCTGTTTCTCAGGATCTATGGACAATAACTGACAATTTGGTGTTGTTATTATGAGATCAAGCATCTTACTTATTATGAGTCCCTGGATCCACAAATCGCCTTACAGTAAAGTCAGAACTGAACCAAACCTGAATTGTGTTTGAACTCACAAACTGACTGGTCTGGCCAACAATTGCAGATCGGCTTTCATGGATGCCCTCCCACCAAGTTAGTCTGTAACACTCTCATGATCTCAGACAGATTTCTGTGGGTGCAACAGGGAAAAAAATGGACTGGTACTTTTATTTGTTATCAAATAAAAGCCTATGGTTCAGCAGCAATAAGCCTACTGTGAAAAGTCCAAAGACCCAAGAAAGTGAAAAAAACAAATCAAACAAGAAAGCTGCTGAGTTGTAAACTGTAGTTTATCAGTATCATGCAGTCATGATGAGCTGACTGTGTTACTGCCCTAGGGTAAGAAGTTCTTACCTTTTCTGTAGGAAGTCAAATTAATTTGCCTTCACTATCTAGTAATCCTCTTGTCAAGCAGCAAGAAATTCAGATATTGGCTACTCTGTGTTACAACGTACTATTTAGAAAGTTGAAAGACAGAGAGAAACAAATGGAAACCGTAGATTGTGTATCAAGTTGCTGAACTTGCAACATTCCTTCTAGAAAAACAGTATCAATATTTTAATTGCTGATCATAACACTATGTCCTAGATTCCGGCTAAGCATCTGAGAACACAACAGATCTTCTGCATTCAGGTTATTTTTATGAGGACTGAAACTCCTGCAGGAAACGCTTTCACTGGTGGCCCAGTAAAGGGTTAAACAAAAGTTGGACTCAAGTTTACAAAGCCATCTGAACTGGCTTCAAGTAGACATGAAACATCTATGCATCTGGAAAATGGAGCTTGCAATTGACTGTTCTGTACCATCTGCTCTCAAGAACATTTTCTGCTTGGGAGTTGCATAAGCAATGAAAAAAAGCACACAAACAACTTCCTGTACCATGTTTTCGGTCATTTGTAATGACGCATTACAAAGTAAACCAGCTAAATATGCACAACTGTGCCTCACTCCAGATGACAACATGTATTATATAAGAGCAATGCCTGACAGAAAGACACTTATTTTAAGATATCATGACACAAAGAGCACCCAAGGGGAAATATACACTATATGTGAGAGTTGGGGGCAAGTGCCAGGGAGAGTTTTGCCTCCATCTCGAAAGGCCAAGTGCAGTTTAGAAGATAGAAAAATCAAAAAGAGGACTTTTTTCAGTTTACAAAGTAAAATGACAGAACTTGTTGCATCTCCTTCTGTAAAGGGGAGTTTAACTTGTAGTGAATGTAAGCTTTTTGTTGTTATTTAATGTCACTTTACCACATTTTAGATTCAAAATTATTCTTATCCCAAAAGCTTTTAAAAATATCATTTGTTTAGACTCGCTTTGTTTGCCTGTTGGGAAGCCATGGCCTGATTTAATCTTGTATTGTGGCATAAATAAAACAATATCCACAGGAATTAGAATAGTTTAACCAGAATAAAAATATCTACCTCTCCAAACAGGTCCCAAGCCTTTAAAACTGTGTATGTATGTATGTGTTGGCCTCCTCCTCTTTCCAGTGACTGCACTAATGGAATTGAACAGAGACATATGGGAAAAGCCCAGTACCTGTGCAAACGCAGGGAACCGCTGAAGGTGAAGGGGGACTGAAGCCTAGACCAGAGCAGGGTGTGTAGCTAATGGAAGGTAGTTTGCCTCTACTTTGGCGGATTTTTGATGCTGAAGTCGAGATGAGTTTCCCCGCTAATGAACAGACTCAGGCTACCAGTCCGCAAACGTTACTACGGGATCACTCAGCAGTATAGATCTGACCTGGTTTGGGCATGGGCACATGATCACATTACTATCAAATTAGCAAGAGTTTATGTCGCTGCAAGAGAACAGACGATATATAATCTAGCCTGAAGTCAGAGTGGCGCAGACAGGTGATATCTGATCTGGCATAAAGCCTGCCATATAAAGTTAATCCATTTGTTCTGAAAACATTCAAACCAGTATGTGAATTTATCCTAGATCAGCGCTTCATGTTATATGGCTACAGTGGTTTTGATAGGGTATTATGATCCAGATCCACTGTGCCATCAAACCACAACTTCAGAAATTTTGCATGGAAACAACCAATTCTATCAACATACAGGGTAAATCTGAGGGTGCAAACAGCTGCAGGGGAGACAAACTCCCACCCACTTGAGAAGCAGATTGTCCTTGTAAAGACTAGCCATGTAAGAATAAAGGGGTGCACTTCCAAATCAGCATCTATTACTGCCCGCAGGCCAGAAGGACTTAGACCACTGAATTTTCTTCTTACCGTCAAAATACGGTGGCTTTGTTGTTAGTATGGGGTTTTCCTAGATAATGGACCCTGTTAGTCTACAATCTGCAGGACTAGATTATTCTCAGGAGACCAGTCCATCTCCAAGAAAATAGCCTGTGGCAACAAAGTCTCAGGTTAATGAAAACTGTTTTAAGATTTCAGCTGAATTAAGCAGGTGCACCGTTCACACAGGTCACCTCTACATGGGAAGGAACATCAATATGTTTTCTGTACCTACAATTCATTAATAGCAAAACCTGCTTCATATCCTCTTTGCTACAGCATCCTTCCTCTGCCTCCCTTTGCCACCTAGTCCCCTTCCTGACTCTAATGCCATCAGAAGGACACTGTATGAAATTTTGTTCATAATTACAGTGGCAAGTCTCCTCTGGTTTTTGTGGAAGTTACATCCTCATAAATGAGAGCAGAATTTGGCCCTCTGTCTTTTCCAAAGGAAGACTAACGATCAAATAATTTTCTCACATCTCTGTTTGCACTTTCACAGTCTGGTTACATTGATTTGTGTCTCATAAGTAGACATTTCCTTTGTTGGTTACAAATCAATGTTATAGACCTAGCCTGCCTGCAGATTTTTCCCTTCCCTCTTACTGTGTGAAAAACAAAGTGCAGCTTCAATTCTTCTGGCTTTATAAATGTGAACTTCCTTGATGAAGCATAAGAGAGAAAAGCAGATAAAATTCCAGCTCTCCCTCAAAAAACAGGAAACGTCTGTGCTTAAATTTCTAATTACCGAGATGCTTTATGGTATGATAAACACCTTTATCATTCCAGTCCTGCCATGGCTTTGTTAACCTAGTTATAATCCTCTCCTTCAGATATCGCAAGATTTCCCATAGCAGCCCACTGTGATATCACAGACAGCGATGACTTCATGGCATGAGTAAGGAAAAAAGAGGCAAAGGTTTTAGTCTGCAGCAGGACTGAGCTGCCACACAAATCTCCTGGAAAGGATGGAAAAGAAAAGAGTTTGTAACTGGTGCCCGAGAGGCAATGAGCTTTTTGACTGGAGTATGAAAGAAAATACAACAGTGAAGATAGCTGCATATTTTACTACAAATGGATACGCGTGATATTAGAAAAGGAGTAGTAAGAAACAGAGCCATCAATCAGAATATACCAAGTGAAAGAAGGTACAAGTGTAAATGTGGAACATCTCAGTTTGATTTGCTTTTATTAAAAGAGGAAAAAAAAAGTTTAAAAAAGGAGTAAAAGCAGCCTCAACTCAATCTCATCAATTTTAATACTATGAAGAAGTTTAGTCAGCGACAGTTCCACCAATTTGATGGAAAACTCATGGCTGCCAAAATAAAAATAGAAATAGATTAGAGCTGGCATCAATAAAAATAATAATAAGAAGGTTTAAAGGATGTGACATCAAAAAAGGAAAAGAAAAATTTTACAAATATGAAACAAGGCTTGCTACACTGCCATCACCACCATCAAAGAGCATCCTCAGAAGTCAAAAGGGAATTTTATTTATTTTAAAGAACAGCACTAGGAATCAGGAAATCTGGGTCCTACTTATACCTCTTCTGGGGAATCTACGCTTGGCCTTGAGAAAGATATTTCAGTGCTCTGTGCTTCAGCTTCTCTGTAAGGCCAATTGAGATAACAACAGATCGACTTCACAGGCATCTTACAAAGCTTAGTTCATGGGTGTTGAGAAAACACTTTAAGGTCTTTATGTAGAAGCTATTCATGGAAGGAAAGACAGGAATTTGAAGATTTGGGAAACACTAGAAAAAGAGATTCCACAACTCGACCGTCTCCTGGAAATCACAGGAAAAGAACAAATAACTTCCTTTTTGGATTTTATTTCCAAAGGAAGCGTAAAGCTTCCCAGCCAAATGGGCAAAGAAGTTGCCCCTGCAAATAGTCAAAGAATCAGCAAGTAAGCAGTAACAGGGAGCCCTGGCGTGCTTGCACAGCCTCACTCCCTTCTGGACTGCGACCTTGCAACACTGTCTGCACGTGCGCGTTCCCAGTGAGATAACACCATGCTGCTGGCCTGATGGGAAGAGAGATGAGGAGAAGTTATGACTACGTGGATAGCTGTTGATTTGCACAGCCTCTTGCCAGCAGCAGTTCAGGCAAGAAACCGTAACTGTTGCTGTAAGACTTTGAGGACCAACCATTCAGTTGCTTTGTTCCACCAGTCCATGACCCTAGGCAACTACCTGCTTTGCTTGTGTTTAAAATGGGCCTGGCTTTCTAAAACTTTTGAGTATTGTAATAATAGATACGGTGGAATAGCACTTGATAGATTAAGCCCATAAACTAGACTAGAAAGAAAGAAAGAAGAGATACAAAATAAGAACACTAAAATTAAGAAAATTATAAAAACAAACCAAAATTATTCTGATTTGATACAACTTTTCCAGACTATTTTATTTGGATGTAAATGACAAAAAGAAGAAACCAAGCTGCCATGAGTCAGACCTGCAGAATCAAATCTGTTCATCGATGCTGTTTTGGTAGCATCCATTGTTGCCACAACTCTTGCCTCTAGTAAGAGTTAATCCTAAAGAGAGAGCTCAAGAGACAGAACTGCTCAAACTTGGGTTAGCTTACTGATTAAGAACATAATCTAACAAAAAACCCAAGCAGTGATACGTTACCAATTCAAAAGGACTACCACAACCACATTCATCTATAGGACGGAGAGAATTCAATATGCATTTCAACGTAAATATATTTACAGCTGCTTGTTTACAGCATATGGTGCCTTCCACTGTATTCTGCACATTTTTCTTATCTTGCACTATCAAAGTTAGCAGACAGTGGAAAGGCATGTATCTCTTTCTTATCTTATCCTGAACAGGCTTCACTAACAAGGACATAAATTCTGTCTTTTCAATACCAAGCTGCAATTAGCACACAGGTCGTGACATTGCAGTTAGCACAAAGGTCACAGTAGCGCAGCTACCCAGGGGGTTCCATGCTAGAGCTAAGCATGAACCCAAAGCACTCTGGGCATAGGGAAATGTACAAGCTTTTTTTATGTCTGCATATACGCACACCAGGAGTAAATATTTAAGGAACAAACAACATGATAACATGAGAATGAGAAAAAACAGTGATCGTCAGCATACCAGTGATCAAAATTCTAATTGCCAGATGGACAAAATAGGTTTACCTAGTGGTGAGCACTGTGGAGAGAAACAAAGTCTTGCCTCCTACATTTCATGCATTTTAAGAAGCTGCTCAGATCATTTGTTTACTTTAACCTGACATCAGTTCTGTTGACAGTAAGTGCTAGAGCAAAATTTGTACCGAAATACAAACACCTTCAAAAATTCCAAGGTATCTCAAGACGGTGTTTCTTTTTGGTTCTTTTTCTAAAGTTGTATGCATAAACATCAAAACGTGAAACAGCTGGGTTCAAGTAACCCACAGACTGGGGAGAAGTGCTGAGCATTTTGCTGCAGGGTAATGTTACTTTAAAGCCTCATCTCATGAAGATTCATTACAGGACAATATGATTCACTTACTCGAACATTTTCAAAGAAGCCTTGGATGGACTTAGATAGCTGAAGGTGAGTGCCAGTATTTGCTACACATTGGAGCAAGTAGCCTCAAAATCCCATCCCACAGGACCGGCTCTGAAAGCAGGTGGAGCCAAACTGTTAACTGCAGTATCCGAAACACACGTACCATGAGAGGATTATACTGAGTTTTGTGACAACTACACTTTAGGAAAAAGGGGGAACAAAGGGGCTGAAGGAGCCTGAAAGGAAAATGAATAAATTCAGATCAATGGAATAGGCCTGGAGGCTGCTAAAGAGCCTCTTTTAAGAGCCACAGATGATGGCCACAGTCTAGACCGAACACACACAGAGAGAAAAGTCAAGACAAATCAGCACCATTAAAAGCTAAGTAATCACATCACATAACAGTGAGATACAGCAATAGTCTCTCTGTCTCTGCTCTGAGGTGAAATCACCTGGAATGTGACATTTGTTTCTGGGCACCTCCTCATCAGAGTGATTGGAGAGAGTTCAGAGAAGAGCCACATAAATGACCAGGGTGGTGGAAAGACTGAGCTATTAGGAAAAGAAATGAAGAGCTACATCTGCATAGCCCAGTTACATGCCAATGACTAGCAGACGAAGGGAAAGGCATGAAAACAAGCTGCGTATAATTGAAAGGTGCAAATGCCAAAAAGAAAGGGGGAAAAAAAGGAAAAAAGAGAGGGTAACTAGTAATAAAAAGGTGTATGAATGAAATCAAGAGCAGCAACATAAAGTTGAAATTCCAGGAAGCAAATAGTGTAAGCCTGAAGAGTAGTCTCCTTAGGGAAGGAACTGAAGGTTGACTGTGTATTTAAAACTGCCCTAGACAAAACACTAGATGTGTGATGCACACACCATCCTTCATTGGCCCTGGGGAGATGGGCTGAGCAGGTCTTGATTGTTTTCCCAGTTTGATGACTCCAAGGTACACTGTGTTTTTCTGGCCTAAAAACCATCTGTAAAAATATGGAAACCCATGAAACACACTTTGGCAGGTTAGATGATGATTAACCAGAAGGAGACTAAATTAATGTTCCGTGGATAGTCCTGTGAATTAGACAGAGCTGTATAAGAAGAAAGGAGTAAACCAGCAAGGAGCAAAACCTAGTAGGTTGAGGAAATTGCTCTTTTAGCATCAGATGGTACAATGAGGAACAGCCACACAGCAGGGTGGATAATCCATTGCATAAAGAGAGAGCAGCATGTATGGATCAAGCAACAAGATGTGACAATGATGTTGGGGAAATGACTTTAAAGGATATGTGACCTCTGGAACCAGGAGTTGGCCAGATAGTCTATGGAAAGTTTAAATGCTTGCATCACAAATCCGGGAACCTGACTGTGCAAAAAGGGAGCTAGTCTCTCTCTCTAAAGCATCCTAAGAAAGTCAATGACAGACAGACAGAGTGAGCCTTGCACTCTTCCATACTATTGAACTGTGGATATAACCCTATAAAAGAAAAAATAATACTCCCCTTACTTGAGTATTAAAACACTGCAAAAAGCTGCACAGACAGACAAGAAGTATCACAGAGCCATGCAGGGGGTGGCACTGGAGGGAGTGCAGGCGTCTGGAAATGATGAGATGAAACGCTTCTGTCACTTCCTATCCATAACCCCCCAGCAGCAAGGAGTGCAGACAGGAAAACCACCAGCTAAACCTGAGACATAAAAGTTATTACATAAAGCAAACCAGATTCTGACTGATTTCAGCCTGCACTGGAAATAATCCTTAGCTTTTTTAACTGGAAAGTAAAGGGCTTATGGGTGAGAAGCAAAGGGAAGGTAGAGACAGAAGAATAAATTTGTTTTTACTGATAGTTTTCAGCAAGAAGGACAAACTCTGTCTTTACAGCAATGGTGTTATCAAAGAAAAAATTACGTTAGTGGTATATTCATTTTAGTGGCATCTGTTATTCTTTTTATATTTTTTGGAACCAAGAAGAAAAAAGACAACCTCCTTTGGTCCAAAGGCAGTAACTGATTTCACTCCCCTGTGGCCTTACATAGGAGGGGCTACTTCAGATTCGGTGCTGCCATGTAGCCCTGCAGTGCTGGCTCAGCCTGAGGTCTTATGAGTACAGCTCTGCTGACTGTGGGGTCCTTTTATGATGTGAAGGAAAAAAATCTTAGGCAGTTTCAGGTGACACTATACAAAGTTCATCTTTGCTTTTGAGTTATTCTTCTGCTAACCTTCCTCATTGGTCAAGTACGACATCCAGAAGACTCTTTCCCTTTGCTCTACCTTCAGGAGCACGACTTCAAGTTCAGCATTAAAATACATCTTTGGAGAAGAGGAGCTATTTGTACCAGCGATGGTGCTTCCTGAACAAAATGGTAAACATAACTGCAGTACTGATTCCTTTGCAAATCATGCCCTGAGGCTGAAGGTCCAATGAAACAGTGATTTTAGAAGCAATATCAGATAAGGTATTCTCATTACTCCCCAGGCCATTGCAAAAAATTACTCCCCGATCCCTGCAAAAATCCATGATTTAGAGAAAGGTTGGTTGTCTCCGTTCATAGCCCAGCTCTACAAACAGCTGTGTTGGCACGAGCAGGGGAGTTGTGCAATGCGTTGGCAAATCTGGGCAGCCAAAGAGGGAAATCTGTTCAACTGGTTTGGTCCCTGAAGCCCATGTATCGACAAACCACAGCCTGTGCACCTTATTAGCTTTCTGCAGTTCCCTGCTAACTAATGGTATGTACCTGTCCATCTGCAGAGCCAAATATAGCTTCTTTTAAAAGAACAGAAAGGAATCCCTGCTGGCCCTGACAGAAGACAAGCCCATCGTGTGTCTGCCTAGTGCTGTGGAGTCCTGTGACAAAGGTGGCTTGAGGCTGTGTGTTTATTATCCAGCTGATGCACATTGATAACTTGACCTCTACACTTACAAGATCTGTGTAACATTTCATTGCTTACCTCAGCTTTTACCAGCCCCGTATCCTAAAACCCCATGTACGTCACAGAGGACCTTCCAAGCAGCTGACGGACAAAACACTTCTGTCAGCCATTCTGGCTAGGATAACACTTAAATATGAGGAGGAAATACAATGCTGCTCACTCCTCCAAGTGCAAGCTAATTTTAAAGTTAATACTCTAAGTCCTTATATATAGGATGTTTTAATTACCTTCAGCCTGTCCAAACCAGCACTCCTAGCCCTATGGGTACTGCTGATATGACTGACAGCTGATAGCTTTTCTAAACATCAAGCACAGCGTTGCAGTCACGAGCGACTCAAACTGCCTAAAATGGTGTGATTTTTATCACTTTGACAATACTTACGACAACTTTCCTTAAGCATAAAGGGATTTTTAAAATTTGCTAAGATTTATAAAATGAGCCTACGTAAAAGTTTGATGTGTGCATGTAAATTGATGTTTAAAATCACATATAAAGAACAGTCTGACTTTGCCTCATACCAACATTAAGAAAGGTCTCTCAGCTCACAGAAACAAGCTTGCCTCCCTTTGCTCAGTTTGCACAGCCTTCCACTTGGCTCACTCTCCCACTCTCCCTTTTCCCCAAAGCCTGAGAAAACAGATAGGGTTCACCCCCAAAATATAACCGTCTTCAGCTTCCTCTGTGCAAGGGTACATGAATGTGGTAACCAGTGAGACAAGGCATGCAAGAGAACCAATGGCTGAGCTGAGCAAGCTAATTCAGCTGTTAAGAAAGAGCCCAAACCCCTTCAAGTCCCTCAAAGGTCAAAAAGCATCTCCTAGATTATGCCTGAGGAACAACCTGGAAGTCAGTGTCATCCAGAGAGTGCTAATATATTAAATTCCATGGCAGGAAAAATACTACGCAAGCAAGAACTTGCTCTCTATATGAGCTGAAGTTTTTAAACCATCCCCCACAGAGATAATCATAGTAAGATCCACAACGAGAAAGATCTTATTACAATTCCCCACCAAATACTAATGTAAACACCACCATGCTTCTATATTCAGAAAGCATCTACATCTCTGACAAGTCTTCTAAGATTTCTGAGACCAGAGCAACAAAAGCCAGTCAAATGCAAGTCGCTCTTCATTTCCAAATACAGGTATCTTAACATCCAAAGGGTGCATTAGGATTTTTTTCTGGCTCATAAAGCATTAGGTACTAGAATACCTAATCTCTAATTTATATCTGATTCAGCTCCTGCTAAAATAAGAGATGCTGGTGGATCCGAATGGGAGGCTAGGACATTTCAAGAAACTCTTTAGCCATGATCAGGCCTGGCTGGCTATGATACATAAAGATGCCTTTTCAGGCAGAAGCAATGAGCATGGCTCCACCCAATGCAAACTGTGGTCCTGTTAGAATGGTCCCTTTAGTAGAGATCTGCACACCCTCTCCTGTGTATCTGACCTTCCGTATACTGTCGGCATAGGTGTACCTACTGCTGGTGCAACAGATGTTAAAGCAGGAAAACCTGACTCAGAGAGGAGGGATTAATGGGGCATTAACATTAAGGCCCCAGTTGCGGCCATTTAAATGCTAACAGCCTTAAGTAAGTTATCCAAAATACAAGCTTGCCGTGTGAGCCACTAGAACTTAATTATAGAACATTTGGGGCCAAAACTTGCCCCAGGATATGCATGAAGTCATCCCAATGATGCTAATGGAAACCCATGTGCTATATATTAGAAAAGCAACTGGTTCTAAAAAGGGCTATTTTAAAGCAGAACATAACAGGTTAGCTTTTACTGAACAACCCTTTTACTATTTACATTTACAAAAATTAATCACGTCACAGTTGCCCGGACTCCTCAGCTGGGCTCCGATTACATTCTTCACTAATATTCCCACAAAATCAGTTAAAGAAAAGCTTGGTTTTAAAGCCTAGCATGTTGAATTAATGTTCTGTTAAATCTGGCAGATTTTGTCCATGGTTCTTTATTGACCCTTGTTGTAATTCTCCTTTTGCCACTCTTCTGATGCACCTTTTCCCATCCAAAGTGTATATCATGGTCCAGAGATGTTTTTTGACTGAGCAGAGTGTATTTTCAGCTCCTCTTCACCTCCCAGAGCAGTATTTCAGAGCCCATCGTGAGGTCTGCCATTAAACCTAAAGCATGCACATGGCTCCTCTCTCGCTGCAGCTAACAGATCTGTTAGACTTCAAATCTGCTGGGCAGCAGCAGGTAAACACAGCTTTTGTTTTAGCAGCTCAGTTACAGCTAAGTGAGCATCTGCCCTGGCTGTACACAATAAACCCTCTATTTCAGAGGAGTATAATTGTCATTGCATTTCGTTGTCCTTTGAAACCTGGAGCAAGAGGCTTCAGCCTGAGGGTCCACTGCAGACTTTAGGACATCAAAAAAACCCACATCCTTCACTGCTTACTACTATATGCAATTATTGATATCTGTGTAAAATGAAAGGGAAATACCTCACTACCTAAAACCTCAAATGATCCACTTGGCATGGGATTCATACACAAGAGGCAAAGCAGTAGAAATTCAGTATTGTTAGATGGTTATGGTACTTGCTATATGCAATACACTGAGCAAAACTCTGCTGTCACTTGAAAGATTTTCCTATTCCTGTTGACAGTTTAGGGGGCTCTAGAGAAGTGTCTGATCGGACTCTACTTTTCAGCTCTAATGAACCTTTCTGCAAAGTGGGAGCTGAGCTGGCTCCATTTCCCACTTCTCTTTCAAGAATTTCACTTGTGGAAGTTATGGGCCTGTTCACTCACATCCAGCCCCTTGTTTCCACCCCCCAAAGACTTTTATATCACCATTTCTTCAGAGAATGCATTAGTACTTCTGTTTTTTGTCTTCATGAATGGCACAGATACAACTTTGAAAGCAAATCTGTGGTGAAATTCAAGACAGGAATGCAGCATGCATGTGTTCAGAACAGAGTTCCCACAGTGTAAAGACTGCAAAGTAATCGGCAACTGATCCAAAATCTCAGAATGGGCAATTTGAGGCAACTTCATTTATGTAAAGTTATCTATAGCATGTAGGGAACACATACTTACACGCATACATGCTCTTGAGAAAAAATGCCCAACCTCTTGGTACATACTGACATTGCATAGTATATGCATTAGTGTTTAATGAAGTGTTTGGGGCCCATGCTAACTTTGATTTGTAGGGCTTTAAGTCACGCAGCTCATGCTAATATTACTGTATGCTGCTATGAATACAGAGAAGAATTTTTAAGACCAGCTCAGTGTGTTACACTCACAACTCTCCATTTATTTCAATGTAAATTGTCTGTTTAATCTCTTCGGAAGGTTTCAAAGATCCTATCCACCTCCTTTGGGTAGACAGTCTTGTGAAAGGATGCAGTATAAATTATACCTACCAGTTCCATTGCATTCCTCCCTTTTCCACACTTTTCTCTCTGCCTGTCCCTTTATCTGCCTTTTTTTTGGTCTCTCTTTACTCATTTCTAGTCATTCCTTTAGCCTGCCACTTGTTTTCTGCTTTCAGATATATATTTTGTAATACCCTCTAATATACATCTTTTTTCCTGCTCTTCCTACTTACCTCTCCTGGCACCCTCAATGTCCCATGCCACCACAGTACCTGGGCTGTAATTTGTGTGTTTACTTTGACCTTGCATTTATTATGATAAACTCTCTACATCTCACACCCTCACCTTTCGTTAACTCTGATTTCCTATCCTCTTCAGTTCCTACCACTCCAGAAAAGGCAGGAGGGGGAATGAAGTGCTTGCGGAGGCAGTGCTGGCTGTCACAGATTGATTGACAATGAGCATGGTGCCTGCAAGTGCCGAGATGCCGCAGTTTGTAGAGTGAAGTGAGACCTTGGTGCCCGGTATGCCCTCCTTGATTGAACAGACATTTTGAGTGTGGCTGCCGATCACTGTTAGCTCAGTGACTCCCTGCATTCTCCTCGCTTCCTTCTCCCAAGCTGTCAGACTGGCAAGGCTCAGGAGAAATCACAGGTTTCCTAATTGCATTTGTGCCGGCACAGAGAGAAAACTTAAATACAGGCTGGTCAGATCTGTACGGATGATGGAGAATGTTTTGCTCCATTCTGCGCTAGTGTGGGCTCTTTGATTTGTGCCTGGCAGCTTCCTTGTTCCTGAGGACAGAAAGATAAACTGTGGCTTTGTATGGATGGGGAAGATGACAAAGAGCAAGGAGAGAAAAGGAAATTCATTACATTTATCTGTGCAAACATTTTCTCAAATGATTCCTGCAATTTCATGTACTGAGTCCCCTCCATGGGTGCATCTATCCTGGATGGCTGTATCTTGGATTTATAGAAAAAGCTTGTTCCTTTATCTACACAGTCAGATTGGAGCCCTTTATTGGTGCTGATCAGTCTGTTCAGACTCTCCTGACTGCTCCTTGCTCAGAGGCAAGGCATCATGCACTGTTTTCAATGGCTATTTAAGCAGCGAGTAGGCTTTGGCAGCTAGGTAATCCAGAGAGAACGCGCAGCAGCAGCCAGTCTGGACTGTGAATCCGACTCCAAAGTGGTTAAGTTTTCCTTCGACTGCACAGGATAGACTCATCTTTTAACAGTTCATTTTCTAGTCAAATCAAACACAAAAGTTGACTAAATCAAGATGGCCCAGCTACTCTTGGGAATCCCAGTGCCTTTAACGATCTGAGAGAAAGCAGGAGCCATGGACAGTCCTTCTCCCAGGTTACGGGTGGCTCTATGGGCAGCCTTAGTTTACTTAGCTCAGTGGCTCGTGATTACTGAAATAACAAGTTGCTTTCTTCTTTTTTGTCGCAAAGTCTCACGGGAAGCTTATTTTGCATACAGTGACTCAGAAAGCTGCCTGCTAAGCTGCACGTACTGTATGTCTGTCTGGAACAAGTCAGAGTAATTTGTCCTCTTGTTTACAGCAGCCTATTTATAATGGTACAGAGATGACCCAAGGATACACCAAGTCTCCCCTCCAAACACTCAGAAACGGGCTTTTCACACTCGTCACAAAGCCACAAATGCTATAGCTCCCTCAACTCCTCCTTCCAGTGAAGATGATCTCCAAGGGCAACAGGGAGCAGAGTGGGTTAGAGCAGGCTTTGATGAAATACATCAGCAAGAACATTTGTTGTGTCGCGATCACAGCAAGAATCCACCTGCCCCAAGATGATATGAGGCCCAAAAGATGGAGGACAAGGGTCCTTGAATACCTAAGGATTATGGTATGCTCTGTTACTGTTTTCCCCAGAAATAAGTTGTTTGCAAAGGGTAATGTCCTGAGGGATGCAGACAGGTGATCTGCATCTTCCAGGATTTTTGTTTAACAGCTTTCAATACTCAAAACTGCTAGAATGAAATCTGTAAAGCCACAACCCTTCTCAGTCAGACAATTTCATCTCTTAATAATACCTGTTTCAGAAAGCACCGTATGTCATGTATGTAGAAGTGATAGGTGTGTAATGAGTCGTACATGTGTATTCTAAATTAATTTTTCACAGGAGTAATTTTAAGTGTCCTACATTAGCATTTCCTGCTGGCTAACGTTTCCCCCCAAGAATGAGATTAACAATTCTCCAACCTGTGCACCTTCAAGCAACTGCTTCTTCCCAGACAAGTTAACAGGTTTTTCCTCTCTGTTACAGTTGTAATATTCCTTCTTTAGTACCACAGAAACCTAAGGTCCAGTCTTTCTCCAAAACTTTGTCTTTACATTCATGTGCAATTTCTATTTTGCATTAGAAGAAGGGCAACGTCACTGCTTTGGAAAAGAGAGCAGGTTTCTTAATCAGACATGTCATGCTTATTTTTGACCCTGTTACTAGACTGAAATTAGTGACTATATGACTACATTTTATGTATTTCATCTATAAATGTAAACATATATGTCTGCACAGACACACACCCCCCAAACTCCAACAAAGTTATACATATTCATGCATGCATATGTATAAACAACTATTTAATTTTATTTTTATATACATATATATATTTACAGGCATGTTTGTATATATACTTATACATACACACATATACTCACATATGTAACTTGTAAGCATTTTACACTCATTAAACACTTCCTAAGCTTTGTGCTGTCTCTTTTGTGACATCTGAAGTGTTTGACTGAAGATGAAGGGATAAGGTCAATTACCCCTATACGTAGAGAAAAGAGACCCACTATGCCTCAAGCTTACCTAAAATATTTTTCTGTAATATGTATATCATTAAAGAACACAAACCCTTTTCCCCACATCCTCTTTTATTTGGGCTGATCAGCACCATTTGGAAATGGAGATTATGAATGTCCCAAGCTCATGTCAATAAAACTACCTGTATCGTATCACGAATACAGGTCTGCCATTTCTACCACAGCACTCTCCATAAGAGGAGCTGCAGCAGATACTGATTCTTCCGCCTTTGCTCACAAGCTTCTCCTCCACAGTGCAATTTCTAGTATCTCAAGCTTCTTAATACGTAGAAAGAAAACAACTTCTTCCCCTGCTTCCTAATTCATTTCTCTTCTTTCTTTCCGTTTTTAGATCTTAACAATAGCATAGATTTTTTTTTCTCTTCCTAAATGTGAAATATCTGACCATAAACTAGAGTGGTCCCAAGTTCTTGAATGGCACTTTTGAGTCCTGGAGCAATGACAAATACAAGATGTGAATTTTACAACTCATGGTGGCAAGAAATAAGAGAATTCTGTATCTAAGCAAGACAATTCCTTCCATTTTCAAAGAGGATACGCAGAACACGGTTAGAGGCAGCTTGTAAGGTCCTGAGAGATTAGCAACACTATTTATAGCAACATTATGTACAGAAAAGCCATATATGTAATTTTCAAATTATTCTAAAATATGTTTACAGCTATTCCCTGTTTCTAAGGCTGGTCATGAAGGATTGGTAGAGTTGACTGAAAAACTGATTCAGAATGGAAAAAATTACCCCCTTTTTATTTTTGGTACCCAAGTCTTAATTTTTTCAAGTGATGTTGTTATTCAGTTCCATGAGCTGAACAGCCTGGATAAATGGTATATATCCCTTTGGCAATATATGAAGGATTCTTTTTTTTTTTTACCATTTGTTATTTATACCATGCGTCTGGTCATCTAAGTCATATGCTTCCTGTTTTTAACTGAATGACAAACTTTTCAAGCAGGAGGATAGATTCCAAATGATGCATAAGTACTCATAACCACAGAAGTCTTCACCTGAACATTTCTGAAACGTTCATTAGGAGAGAAATATGGCAGAATAAAACAGAATCTGGACAAATATGCGCAGACGCCGTTTTGTGGTGTTTTGCCAGGCCTAAGATTAAAGACTCAAAATACAGATAGGTGAAATAAGGAACTCTAACATTTTTTTTAAATGTTTTTACTTTACACAGAATTGCATGTCATGAATTAGAGAGCGATATAGAGCGGGACTAAGGCTTTACGACATTCCTATGGGAAGATTTATGTTACTAACTTATCGTGGACTGTTTTACTTTCCAGGAGAGCGATCCTCCCAAACTTTAAAGATGTTATGCCAGGTGTCAAGCCACATTCACTAGCCACATCGCAGCAGTGAGAACAGAAGCCTGCCTACCAATGACTCAGTTTGGCCTGTGGCCGCCTTTTGTTGTTTCCTGGCAATCCCACTTCAGGTCCTTGAGCCTTCTCCATCCAGAAGCAGCGGGAGAGAAGTGGAGGTAACAAAACTGACTATCGGTTGAGAGCAACATACAGCTCCCTCTTCCCAGAGAAAAGATTCCCACCGTAGTACGTGATGGCAGCGGCAGCAGGGAAGCGCATCTTGGAGCGCGGGGAGTTTAAATGGTTATTCCTTGGCCTTATAAGAAGCAGCCTTCGGGCTCAGGCGTGCTACAGTCCCTCGGCATCGCAAGGCTAGGGCCGGCGAGCGGCCGCTCTCCCCCAGGGACCGCAGCCCGGCGCAGGAGAGCGGCCGAGAGGGGGAACTGGCGCCCGGGGCGGGCGGCGCGGCCGGAGCCAGCACCACGGACAGAGCAGCGGGACGGGGCGGCCGCCACCGCCTCGGCCACCGGCGCCGCCACCGGCCGCCGCCCGGCTCCGCCCGGTCACGCTGAGCCGTCAGACCTCCTTCCTCCGCCCGCCGGCGCGCTGGCGGGCGCTCTCGACAGTGGCCATCTTAGCCACTGTGGCTTGGAGGGAAAATAACGGAGAGAAACGTAGCAGATTCTTAAAGGTCTCTTCCAACCTCAACTACGATTCTATGATTCTAAGATAGATCAACTCCAAGCTGTCAACAATGATTTCTTCTGATTATGAGAGGTGCTGAGATCATATACCACTGACATCAATAGAAGTTTGTGCGTACCTCAATATCCGTCAGATTCCGACACTCAGTTGTGTGATTAATGCATTCTGATATGAGTCACAAAACTTAACTTCCTTTGCACAATCCTTTGAAAATTGTACTTAAGACTGGGAGGAGAGCTGGACCTCACCACACATCTTATCATCATCCTTTTATGAGAGAAGAGTATTTTGTACAACCAAATCTACACTCCACTGCTCTCAAATTAGGTCTCGCTCCATAGATCTGCATTCCCAACATTTCATTCTTTTCTAGATACTTATGCAAATCATACAGCTGTAGCATCAGCTCATCGCAAGACCTTCAAAATATTTTGTCTCATAAAATCCTTGTAGATTACTGAAGTGCTAGCATTCCTATCTTACAGGGCTAGAAACTAAGGCTTGGAGATGTTAAGTTACTTGCCAGGGTCACAGAAGAAAATAATAAGCAGAAATCTGAAAATCAGACTTTAGAATTCCAAGCCAGTGATTTAACTATTGGAACAGTCATGCTGTCCACTTCAGGATTAAAGACCCTGAAGACCCTTTTCCTCCTGCCCTCCCACATCATTAAGTTGGATCTTGAAGCTTTGTCATTTCTCTTTAGGTTTTGTCCTGTGCTTTTACTCACCAAATATTTTGTTTTGAGTACTTTTTTCTCTTCCAGCCACTTCCACTATTCCTGTCGTGTCTGTGTTCCCTCCCCCACCCCCCTTTCCCCCTTCTCTTACCCTCCTCCCTTTCTTTCCCAGTTCTTAGTTTCCACTGGGTTCCCAAATTCAACCTTCTCTCTCCTTCTAGGTCCTTTTAATCTTTGCTTTCCTTTTCCCCTTGCTCTCCTCTAATATCCTCTGCTATAATTCTCAGAAGGATTGATAATGATCAGTATGTTTGATGCTCAGGTGCTCTTCTAAAGGAAAAAATCCAAGCATACCAACCTCTCAGCTTCTGGAAGTCAAAGGGAGGGTGCAGAAATTGTAAGTTTCAGGTAAATTTCCCTTTGTATTCTGTAATATACATGTATATTTTGGGGGTGAAATTCATGATACACAGCACATGGCTTTGGAACTCAGGTACCCGAAACTGCTTTTCCTTCTGTGTCTTGCACTTGTTGCAAAAGTCCCAAGAGTCAGGAAAACCCCACACAGCATTTTTAAACTTTTGACCCTACCCTTTGCTTCACTGAATTGCTTAAAATTCCATGGATCGTGCAAAGCTTAAGTCTAGTTTCTCTGTGGGCAGCATAGGCTATAATTTGTTATGGCAACATTTTCTGGGGATGTTAAGGAGAGATGCACACTTCTTCCTACTGCATTGAGCATTTCTGATTTCCATTCCGGATGCTCAGAGAGCACTGGGTATTTATTGAGTCTTTCATAAACCTGAACTCCTTGCCTACCTCAAGATTCACTTTCACAGACCAGTTAGGAGCATGGCTGTTCCCCAGTCCCCCATCTCCTTTCCTCTTTTCTCTGCCAGTATGTTCTACTGCTCCACTCAGTCTTCAAGAGGTCTCGAGATGATGTGTTTTCCCTCAACTCTACTGCCTTGTGCTCAGTGGCACAGACTGTCACATGCAGCGGAGATCACTCAAAGCCCGTAACTGAGCGATCTTGTATGCCAGCAGCAGCAGTAGACTGAGAACATCCCAGTCAGGTGTCGTAAAAAGTAAAGTGTGTCTGGCAGCCACAAACTTCATTGCATCCCTAGCAAAGGCCTTACACAAAATGGTGCTCCCTTGGTGCAAGAACCTTGTCTTTCCATATTTTTTTACAACTTCAAGTACAGTCCTAAAGCCAAATTGATATCAAGTGAGAAGTAGGCTGAAGGGTCTTTTCCTGCTGGAGACAATAGTGAATGCTAGCTATTTTCAATACCATGCTCACTGTGCTTTGGCATTTGGAGACATCCTTAAGCATGGATTTCTTGGTTTCTATTGTTTGTATGTTCTGCCCCAATGCTATTTCAGTGTACCTTTTAATGAGTGAATTTATTATATAGCTCACTGCACAAAAATTTCAGTTACATTATAAAAAACTCCCTAGTACTGATTTTTAGATCAGATATTTCCTGCATGTATTTTGAATATTGAGTAGCTCTTCTCCATTTTTTTTGTTCCTGGTCCTGTCTGGGAATAAAGCTTAATGTGGGTCTGCCCGCAGTACTACTACCTTTTTTTCCTTCCCTGTATCCCAGACTGCAGCATAGACCTCTCTTAAACCCAGTGAGACAAGATAAGCCTTTTCTGCCTGGCAGCATTTCAGAGACATTAAGTGTAAGAGAGAAGGTAAGTAATTCACCATGCCTCCCCATTTCTGTAATGGGGGAGGACATCTTGATACATTTACAATGCTCCTCTGGGGATATTTCATCAGTTATACCTAACTCTAATGGACAAGAATTGATTTGAACTTTCTACTTAGCACAGAGCTGTAAACAGCTTCACTCCAGGTTGCAGCAATGAACTGGTGTTTTGTAAAATTGAGAGAAATTTGGAAAACTTGTGCGTTGGTCTATTAAGTAAGCTAGTAGCTGAATGATCCAGGGGTAAGCTAACTTGTCTTTTCAATTTTAATAACAGAGAGAGCAATTAGTAAGCTAGATGATACATTTTTTTGTTCTAACATCTGCCCTCCATTTTTGTCAGGGGTTGGCATTTCAGCTAATTCATTTACTTTCAGTTGAGATCTGTCAAATCAGGATACAGTTTGAGAAGGTATTTTTATTACTCTATTTAATGTCAGATGCTTATTTTTGTAGTCTTCAGAGCAAAAAGTCCAGAGAACTCTTTGTCCTGCTGTAGTCATTAGACAATACTTGCTAATGTCTAAAGTCTATCAAAAGCTCTTGGGGTATTCCCCCCACCATCAAATTTTCTATTGGTTGGTACCTTAGGCTGTTTTATTGCTGGGCATGAAAGCAAAATTCCATCATTTTTGAAAATTTGGCATATACAGCATTATATCTTTGCCAAGGTTTGCAAAGTGAAAATACAGAGTTCTTCATAGCTCTGCTAGGGAGTAACTAAGCAGCTCCTGTTATCACATGCTGTATTTTTTAATGCCTGTTGCATTAGAGATTATCTAGAAAGGTTGCAACTGGGACAAATGATCACATCAGTAATCCATATTTTAAGATCCCTATTTCCAACATACTGATCATCGTGGTGAACTATGAAAACAGTTTTGTTAGGCATTAACAATTCTTTACAGATAATACCAACAGTCACAGAAAACAGATAAGCAAACGAGCTATGTTTTATATCAATGCTAAGGTTAGAAATCAGGCAAGCATAAGCAAGAAAAGCCAAAATGATGACCTTCCTAGTTCAGCCTTTTGTTCCTCTGAATGGCAGATGTCATTCTGCAGGACTGTGTTTCTGCACTGTTTTCTTGGGTTGAGGACAGAGAGAATTGTCCTTTTTTTTTGGATTATAATCTGGGACTGGTGATGGAACAAGATACTGACCTTGAAAGCTTTGCTACGGGGCCACAGAAGTGCCTCTAACACAGGCAGGGCAGAAGACGTCGGATTTGAAAAGCAAGCAGCTCTAGCTGCCACGACCGTCTGACAATTTGAATGGGATCCAGCCTATTTTCAGTTGGTGTGAACACCGAGAGCCTAACCCTCACAGGCCTTTCTTATTTTGGTAGTCTCACTGACATCAGTGACACTGGCCCTCTGAGCAGGATCAGGCCTTTTGTTTCCAATTTTTCTAGTTCGCAAGAGACGACTGAAGATGTACTGAACCAAAATGGCAAAAGGCAAGATGGCCACCAGACTAATGTAACTTTAATACTGGGAGTGATTGGGATGAATAATGAAAAACAGCCTATGTGCCTTCAGAAAGTGGAGAACCATAGAATTGGGTATGCAGCTTCTATAGCTCTGGTATTTTAAGAGAGAAAAGCTGTTAATTTCATGCAGGTCCCTTGTTCGAGCAGAGTTTTTGGCGTTCATCCAGCACCAATTTAAGGAGTTAGTAGCAAATACTAGGTGCAATCTAAATTTTACTCTCTGGTTTGTACCGGTGCTACAAACACGGCAATAGGGAAACTGGACTACTGCCGTTAACAGGCTGTGTTCTCTTCTGTACTCTTCTACAGTTTGTAAATAACTGATGAGATTGTGTATTTCCATATTATGAGGGTCAGGTGAAGCAACGTTGAATGCCAATATGTTTCTGCTTATTACTTCGGTGCTTTTGTTCTCTTATAATTTTTTTTATAGTTCAGTTTAATTTGATTTTATAACAAGAGGCACAGCTGTATTTTAAGTGTTTTCTAATGAGTTACTCTAAGGGACACATTTCTTGACCCAATACCTCAATTTAGCATCTTTCTTGAGACAAATTTGCAATTTGGGAATGGCAGAAGATGAAGAGAGAGAGGTGCTAGCACAAAGGATTTCATCTGAACACTTCACATTCCAGCACATTTCAGGGAGAAACTGCTAAAAGGAACTGGCTCTTCTAATACAGTCCTTATCGTGAAACCACAAAGACAGACTGGACTGAATTATTAACTTCTGTAGTGATAACATTTGCCCCATCTCTTCTATCCTCATGGATATCCTAGGAAATGGATCCTGGATGCAATATGCAATGCTAGCTGCCAATTACTGCTTCACAGACCGGCACCTAGCTGGCAGCGGGAAGCAGCAGAACCTCCTGGCATCCGGTACTTCAAGAGGTGCCCCTCCGCAGAGACGACACCCAGGAACAGAGGGGTGGCCTGTTCAGGCAGGAGGCATTAGGCATTGAAGCACTCGGGCACGGACAGATTCTTCCAAGCAAGTGGAAAGAGCCAGTGAAGACTAATCAGCCTACAAAAAATTGTTTATGGTTTTAACTACAGCGGTAAACAATTCACAAACTACTGAAGCAAGGTTTGCTAAATTCATTCATAAGATGACCACTAGGTCTTTCAAAGTAATAGAGCAACCTTTGAATCTCCTTGTTTCTCCAGCTAATTTTAAGAACAGATTGCATTTTTTTTGGCTGGGAGCACTTTCTTCTCAGTTCACTGAATGCTCTAGGATTCATATGCCACATGATCCTAGATGATATGTCACTATTTATGTTTTTTTCTTTTTCCATACACTCTCCGTGAAAGTGGTCTAAAGAGGATCTTACTCAGCTGAAAATCATAAAGGGCTCCTCCAATATATACAATGATGACAAATGAAAATAAATTCTTTACAATGTTGCAGTATTCCAATCCTCAAATATTTCCTCTCTTCTTTCATAGTGGCCCTATCCATTCCCCCGCTCAGACTCTCAAGGTCAAGACCAGAAGCTGTGTCTTTCCATGGGTTTGCTCTTTGCTTTTCCAACCACCGTTGCTTCCTTTTTTCTGTAACTTTTATAAACCTTTCTTATGGCCCTGCTTGGCCTAGACGTGTGCTTAGTGAAAAGTATTTGTTTGGCTTGAACAACCTCTTACACCTTTGCCCATTTAGGCACACTCACCTTCCTGCTTCCCTTCTTGTGCTTTGCGATACCATGTCTCCATGACTTCTCTGATACGCTTAAGAAGCCTTTGTGAACCTTTCAATTTTGTCACCCAAATTTTACAGTCTTCCTTGAATTATCTTTTTTTTTTCCTTTTTTTTTTTTTTCCTTTCTTTTCTTTAAGCCAAAATAAAATATGCTACCATTATGTATCTGTTCTGGTATTCAGCAGCATCAGGCGTGTTTCCAAAGCAATTCCTAAAGACTCCAGTATGGCCTGGGCCAAAGAGCAGTTCTTTAAAGACATGTTATAAATGAAAATGCTCTCTATAATAAATGCTATTTGCACCAGAACCGCTTGACTTCTTCCTTCTAGCTATTCACTAATGAAAATATTAATATTTCTAATTTACCAAAATAAATAAATATAGGTGCAACTTCTAGTTTCTGGCAATATTCTCATTCTCACTAAATCATATTAAAGGAATGTATTGAAATGCAGTGTCATGAATTTATTTTCATGAAAACAGGGAGGAAGACAATGAATCTAGTAAGACAAGATGCCAAGATCTTTATACACAACATCCTCGAAAACCTATCTCTTCCCACTCTATTTAAGAAATAAATTCTGCATTGAACTGGCTTAACTTAAGGTGCTATAAACTTTGGAATTCAAACTAGACGATTACATTTTCAAATAATTCTTAGATACAAACCAATCTTGCATATGGCTCCTAATCATGGACTCCAATATAATATTGCTAAAGGAAGGTATAATTTTTATTGCTCACCTCTCCAAAACTTTCCCCAAGTGGCAGCCCACACATCTGATCCTGGTATTTTTCACTTGTGATTCTGGATACATGCAACAATTGTCTGGGAAATATTGCAAGGTCCCTTTACACAGGGTGAATTGGGTAAAGACTCAAAATAAGTGGTGCCAATCCTTTATCCATCTGGTTTATGACTGTTCCAGATGGAAGGAAGCTATTAGAACACCACTCTTAACTCCCAGCAAAGGCAGAATATAGTCTCCAAATTAATGATTTACCATATGAGCGACCTAAGCTTAGTCAGAAGGCCAAGAAAGTACTTGGCCCACTCAAAAATGTTGAGATCCATCTTGAGATGGAAAAGACCAGATTAACAGTTCCTGAAGTCTAGTAGCGAAAGGAGCTGGGACAGCTTGACAATGCCTGACAGAACCAGGACAGAAGTCAGCCCTTCCGCTCTTCCGCAAGTTAAAAATACAGGTCTTCTGCCCACGACATATTTTAGGACAACTGTGCTCTCCTGCGGCAGAGTTTCCAATCCAGTAACGCAGGTGCAGCCTTTGACATCCAACTTTGCTTAAAATGAGAAAAGCTACCAAAATGAATTACTTTCATTTCTTCAACGCTATTTAAACACCGAACCGTAATGACGTGCAACTAGCGCGGACAACTGGTGCAATCAAGAAGCAGGGAGGCAGCAGCTGGGGGGTGACCAGTGGGCCCCCAAGTTGCTGGGGCAGCTGAACGGCAGGGCAGGGCTCAGCACATAAAGGGCCGGATGAACAGGAGGAACCCAAAGCTTCGAGTGACACCTAAAGGCAGCTGGGATAATAGAGACCTTTAAAGAGGTCTTTGAAAGAGGAATGTGGAGCGGGGATAGCAGGGGGACAGGAAAGGCATCGCTGAGGATTTTTCTGTTCGTTAAGGGAAGTAAAATACAGCCCTCGCTCATTATGGAGGCAGGCAGCCTCGCCAAGCTGATACATCTCATCAGCCTATTAATAAAGCTCCGCTCGAATCTAGTTTCACAAGGCAACCCATCGGAGTCTGTGCTTCCAACGCGTGGTACAGACACAGGGCTATGGAAAATCTCACCCTCTGGAGAGACCTGAGTGAGGCAGTCTTTTTCATTAATACCAAGTCTGCACAATGAATCAACAACAGATTCAATAAGGCCAGGAAGAGCAAAAATAGAGCTTCTGACCAAATAAAAGACATGTAATGAGATCAGAGTGAATTTAATGGGAACCTCTATTCCACTGAATAGACAAGGTCCCAGACATCCTCCTTCCTGGGTCTCAGGAGCTAAGCCAATAGACTTCGAGTTGCATCATTAAGTTCAAAATCAGACGAACTGTAATTGAAATAAAAGTCTTATTTTTGGCTTGTTGATCAAAATGGAGCTCAGATATGCCTGAGGGCATGATTTTCATCAGGACCTCAATGCAATCCTTGATTTCCCAAGCACTGCACCTGCAATGAATCATGGGCTCAACTAGTAGCATATTAATACCCAGTTACCTGGTGTGCAGGTGGAAATAGAAAATGTAATATTTAAACGCTTTAAAAGCACCTGCCATTTATAACGAACACAATTCTTTCCAGGCACAAAATTGCATCTTAACACACATATGCCATTATTGAAAATCATGCCCGATGATTTTGAAATAGTATATTCACATTTGTGCCTACATCCTGATAGCCTTTCATTTCCCCTCCCTCCAATAATTAGTCTAAAAGACCCTCTTCCTGACTAAGGAAGATAGTAAAGTAGAATCTCCATACCGTGACCATAGCAGATCCATTAACCTTGTGGGAGACTATCACAAAGCACACATCAACCGAGAGCCAAGCACTGATCCTACACTGTAACGTGTAGTCAAAGATCACTAGTTAAATCCACTAAAACCAGCATGTGGTCCCTCCTTTAACATGTAATACAGCAGGTGATGGAGAACTGAGAGAAATGAGAAATCTTGTTCTCATGGGTGAAGGGACAGCCTGTCGTCTGTCCAATTTTCCCCACACACGAGTAGGTAACAAATACAAATTAGCATCCATTGCCCTAATGTCTTGAAGCTTGGCCTCTAACTTAGTGTCACACACAGATTCAGCAAATCCTGCGGGATACTCTGGTACCTAGGCAGAAGAGAAGATAATTTGGGGGTCTGGTGATCTGGGGCAGACAAATGAAAGAAATAAATGGCTTCTTCGTTTCACTTGCTTCCTGCAGAAGAAAGCATCTGCATCAAAATGAGTTTAAACATAAGGGAATACATTTTCAATGTGTTGCACAGGGATTTAGCCACATGACTCCCATTGATGTTTATGGGAAATGAGTGGCTAAATCCCCATGTAATAGGTTGAAATTTTAGCCCAAGGAGACTGACTGTGGAGGAACTCGTCAAGGTCTTTGCTTACAAAAATTGTGAGCGTATCAACCATTCTCAAATACCATCTCTCTTTACTGGTATATAATCAAGTGAACCCCTTGAAAGGGACCAGTGAAATTACCTCTATTAAAAGGTTACTGAAAACCTTTAAACTGCTCTACTAGCGAGTGCATGAACATGATCTGTGGGTGAAAGGGCATGTCAGAGGCTGACTTGTGTGTTGATCATGTCACTTTTTACAAACTGACGCTCTCCTGGAAGACAAAAATAAGGGGTTATTGAATGATTTAATGCTTCAGACTTCAGCAACAAAAGGTTTCTAGCAGCATGGACATCCTGCTATAAAATGCATCAAGAAGAGCTTCTAACCATAGTTAGTCTCAGTAGGTTGCAAGAAAAGAAGGAAGATGCTAAATCCCTTGGCTTTTCTCCTGCCTTAAGGAGGATGGAGATAAGTGTCAGATTAAAGTGAGAGAATCTCTTCTGTTTTCCAATTACACAGATACAGGCCTACCGCAAGCCAGAAAATTTTCAGTAGCCAAAATTTACGACCAAATCGGCTATATGAATATCAGATTAGAGGTTTAACCAGAAAATACAAGTCTAATTCTTTCCTCAACCGCATGACAGTTACTTCTCAGGGTAAATTAGCAAAGGACTAGCCTACTTCTGATTAAAATGCATAGTCGGGGTAACAGTGTTTCTGTGAGACTTGCATCCCTTCTGCAGCGATGCCCATGGAATTCTGCAGCCATTTCCCCTCCCTCCCCTCCTGTATTCGTCCGGTCCCATCCCCCCCCCCCCCCCGAGGGTGTTATGGAGCTAGTATGGACAAAAATGAAACGTTTTAACGTAGCAGATCATTAGATTATATTCTATCATCCTAGTGCAGGTTTAAAGGAAGTCTAGTTCAAGTACGGTGATTATAGAAAGCAGGTTCTTTACAGATGTGCAGCCAGTATGTTGCATTTCTGCAATTTTTTGGATATAGCTGCTGAAAAAAACCCTTCCTGCAGAGGTTAGTATTCATGATTATTATACAGACTTGAGAAACCTCTGAAGGTTTCGATTACAGCAAAAGATTTTTTTTTTGACAATTATAAACCATCAGTCCGTGGCATTACATGACGTGAGAGCAATGCACACCTATTTTTCTTTGGCCACGACACTATAATTTCCAAAGATAAACCGCAGTCCTCTGTGTGTTTCAACTCTGAAATACTGTATGTGCAAAAATTAATCTGGCAGACTCTTCTGAAATCGCAGGCTTCTGGGATGAGCAAATGGGTACAGTTTTCTTTTAACTGTCTTTTGAACCCCATGTGTTGAGAGAAAACAACAGAATGGAAATTGCTCATCAAAATGTTAACTTGTGGCACGGCAGAGCCCAAAGCAGGTGTGTGGCATGCCGTTCCCTTCGCCGACACGCTCTCCGCATGGCACCCAGTTCTGCCACCTCCAGCCCTTCCTTTTGGAATCCCTCCTCCTGCAAACACCGAAATGTGGCTTGACACCGAGTCTAGCACAGAAGCGATGCGACCTTTCAGAGAGCAGGCAGTTTGGGAAAACCTTCATTTACGATTATCTGTCACGGAATAATCCTTTGGATTATCTGTAGCGACCATGGTTCTTCCAGCCCAAACGTAACTGTGTTTCAGCTAATACTTCTGCTATTAGGAGCGTATCTAGTCAGAAAAATAATATGATCTTGCTAATTCAAGCTAACAGCTAGGATGCTGACCTATCACAAATAACTGAATTTTTCAAATTAACAAACACTTGAACAGACAATACAAAATATAAATAAATAAAGGATAAAGCATCACAAAGCATACTTTGTTCATTTATTTTGACAACTCCTTAGGTTTAATTTGTGAAAATACTTTACAGCGTACAAGTAAATGTGCTGTGATGAACTTTCTAAAAATAATGAAGGCTTCATCTTTGAATGAATGTCTATCCCTGTAGCTTGTAGCTGGAACTGAAAGCTACTAATGGAGAAGTTACCCTCTAAAGGTTACTGAGATTTTCAGAGAAAATATGGGAGAAGAAATGTGCTTTTTGACTTGTTCTTTATTCTTCACAGTGTTCTGCGTACTTGGACATCACAGACTGCAAGAAGCCAAAAACTGTTCTGTGATGTCTCCTGGATCCATCAGCCCTCTGCTAAACCTCAGTGAAGGATCACTCAGATTTCCCCAAAATGTCTAATGACAAACACTATGTTGTGTCCTGGTCTCTGATATTCACACCCATTTGCCTTGTGTAGGGCCTTGCCAGACTTTCACAGGGGTCTTGATCTGATACGCTAAATTTCAGATACCTGCTCACAACCAGTTTTCAGATAAAGAGAAGGCTTTAAAATAAAAATGCCCATGGGCCTAGAATAAAATTTCACTCGCTCCAAAATCCCACACTTCTAAAGATACTACCCGGAATTTTAGAAGTCACTTCTGAAATATGAGCTTAAGGGTATAAAGTGTTTATCTTCACAACCTTTCCCCCCCCTCTTAAAATGCAAGAAAATGTTCTGTTTTTCTAAAGCATAAAGACAAATGTTGCTCCATAAACTAGAGAGCAATACTCTTCTTCCAGTCACATCTTTGTCTTTTTCTCCCACAAAATACAGTGAAAGCATAGGATACCTTGATAATGTTATTTGAAGAGAAGCTATCAAGCCCGTGCTACGTGGGTATTTGTCTCAGAGCTCAATCTATCACTCCCTTCCTGTGCAAAGCACCGAACCAACAGTTCAGCAGTTCTGTTACTGCATTTGTTCAGCGTGGCCCGGAGGTGCCAGAGATCACCCTGCCACTCTCTTCTGGAAGCGCACGTGAAGTCCTAACACGCTTCTCTGTAGGATCCGAGGGCCTCTGCATCCCCACCCAGGGAATGCATCTTCCCTTTGCTTCTGGCTTCACGCAACAGTTTCCCCACGGGTTTACATTTCCTTTTCCCAGCTAGAGAGAGAGTACAATAATCACGTGAAACTGGGAGCTTTTGAGGTTTTAGAACAGAAGGAAATCTCCCTGTGAAAACGTAATGGCACAAAGGAAGTTTAAGAAAATCCCGATAATGCCAAGTGAGTTATCAGGCTGCAGGAAAGTCTGTGGGCTACAGCAGCCCTTCTTTGGCGGCTCTGGTATATTTGCTGAATTCAAGTTTTGTCTTAGAAATGGCAGTACGAAAAACTACTGTTTCAGGTGGCAAAGAAGAGTTGCCATGCCAGAGCACGTATGCGTGGCACTCTTTCCAAATCTTCAAGGAAAAAAAAAGATTGGAGCAAAAATCCTCACAGATTCTGTTCTTAAAGAAATGTGAACTCTCAACTATTTCGGCTGCTGGGTTCCAGCAGCTGCTGCTTATTCCTTTCACCCACAGAGTGAAAGCTGAAGAACAAAAGGCTGAGGACAGAGTATTGCGAGTGAGCTGGCGCGAGTCAAAGAATTACACTGAATGTAAATAGACTAGAGATGAAGAGGAAAGTTGGTAGTACACATTATGCTGATGGCACATTTATTTACCACACTACAGGGCTGACTGAACAGGCAACAGTCAGGGGAAGCATCCATTGACTGGACTGGGCTGGAGAAAGGCGGAGGGCTTGACCGAAATGGTTGCACAAAGCATTCCTAGTAAAATATAATGCAGCAGTAACTGTCGTTATCATATTTATTACAGAGTTAGTGTAGTTTACTACTCAGGTGTGACCTAGTATTCGGAGGTGAAAAAGGGGTAGCTCTTGCTATGTGGACAGCATTGATGGGATTTTCAGGCTTGCCATTTTCCTGTGGCCAGAGAGGTAAATAACTCACAGACGTAGTTTGATTTCAGCCACGGGATGGCAAAGGGAGAACCAAGTCATAGCTCCGCAGATATTCAGTTGCTCCACTGGCAGCCTCAGTCTTTCCTTTCTTCTCAGGATGGAATTTATTATCATAGCTCTGAGCTCTGACTTCATTCTTAGTGGCTGAATTTGTGTCCAAATGTCTCTTTGCTGGCTGCTTAGACTAGGTGGGGGGTATTGCCCTAGAGGATCATGCTGTTTGAGGACAATAAACAACTCTAAAAATTCATTATTTTTCTTTAACCCCCAACTCCTCATTATCATTTTGCAGTGGTAAATACAAAGTGCAGATAAGCAGTGAAAAGAGAAGACGTGAAGTACCCATGACAAAACACAGAAGCATTAAAGTGATGATTCCTTCCTTCTTTACTTGGAGCTGAAGTTAGCTGACATGCTAGAAATCATAAAACTGAAAAGCAGAAGTATTTTCAGCAAAAGAGTGATTTGATCCTTTTTAAAGCTTATTCATAGCCTACATTGCACTGGAGAACCTAAGTCCCCAGGAGTTGTTGGGACACATGCTGTGTGGCTTTCGAGATGGATACCAACCTCATACTATCAGCTGAGCCGCATCAAGAGCCATCTGATGCCCTGTGGTCTAACGTCATGACTTCTCAGGGCATGCAATGCGGATCAACCCATCCCTAAGTTTGGTAGGCATCATCTTCCCGGTGCAAAGCTCACTTACACCCTCAGCATTACCAAGGCAAAGCTCAAGAATCTTTTCTTCCCTATGACTGTTTTAAGAGAGAGATGTGTCCTTAGAGGAAATGCTGGGGTGAAAATGTCTGAGTATTATTCAGTATTTTCCAGTGCTGCTCTTATTCAGGATTAAGTTCTACTTTATTTTGTTGTACCAACAAACAAACAACAAATCCAACCCCAAAGCATTTAGTCTAAATCCACTGGAGTTTTATTGCACTACTGCCTAAGTGGGAACAGACCTCAAATGCTACTTCTCCTTTTCTGAAAGCAGAAGACCTTAGCACTTGAGCTCAGAAGCTTGACCATTAATTGTTTGTATTGCAGAGCCTATGACATACTTAAGTAGCTGAGCACAACAATAAACACAATAGCCAGTTCATTAAATCATTCTTTGTTAAGACTTTCCAAAGCTTTGGGCTTAAGCCTCTTAAAATTGAAATCATTATGCTATTTTTTTAAACAAATGAGCAAACATAACTCACACAAAAAGGGGAAAGCACAACAGAGTCTTTGATGTATGCATCATCACTGTGATGCCTCACTGAGATTAAACTATATGTCTAACACCGCTAAGAGGTTTCAGCAGCTCTTTCCAAGGAGAAGTTGAAATCAGGAAGGGCTATAAAGTGCTGTCGTTGCTGTCACCTCTCCTGCAACAGCTTTCCTTGGCCTGTCACATCATGAGAGAGGCTATCAATAAACTTTGTAGAGCGGTGTTTGCGGTCCCTCTTGTGTCTGTAAAATCCTGTCAAAACCTTGACTTGTTGACGCACCCTGCCAGGCTCTGAGTATGACTGGAGATGACAAAAGGTGGAAGTAGGAATGGAGTTTTGCTGCCTTGGGTGAGTTTGTTCTTTTAACGCCACGTGCTAATATTCCAACTTAAAAAAAAGGAGCCAAACTATTCACAGCCTTGCAGGTACTAGGCAAGCATTTTACACAAGGCTATTTAGACAAGGCTAAAATACCTTAATAAAATGCTACTGTGGTGACGCACCGAATTATGCTCCTTTTTAAATAAAATCATAATGCTCACCCTTTCGTTTGCCACACAGCTCTGGCTGCTTACAGCTCGTTTCTCCTCTCTGTGCCAACACTGCAGCCACACTGCAAAAGAACTCCGTTTCTCTTTCTCCTTAAAACAATCCTGCACCTTTTCTCACATCATATGTCACAGGCAGAATCTCTGCCTTTCCCTTCCTGTATGTACCTTTAGTAAGTGAATTCACACACTATTAGCACAAGAACACGTCCTAAGGAAAGCAGAAGAGATATGCAGAGGTGAGCAAAAGACTTAAAAGAAGAAATTGCCATCTTTTTTTTTCCCCACTGTTGCTACTATCTGCTTTTTCCCTTCCCTCAGCTGTGTTGGTTATGGTGTTTGGCGCTACGGCCATGTCGGACTAAGCCAGCTTCTGGTGGGTGCCGAGTGCCCCCTGCTCCTGTTCGGGTTAATGAAAGCTGCCAGCGCTCGGCTTCCTTTCTGGAGTTGTCCCCTAGACTATAAGCAGTTTAGGGCTGGGGAGCGTTCCTTGTGGGCTTGTGAAGTGACATGTTCCTCTTTGGGAATAACAGATACAAACAATAATGGGTATGTTCAACATCCTATTCTATCAGACCATTAAACCGCTTTCTTGCAGTTTCTTACAATTGCTGCCCCTATGAATTTTAAGACAAAGCTCACGCTGATACGGAAGTTACAGAATCGTGGCTTGGCAGAGGACTCCTGCTCTGTGGCACACCAGCCTCCAAGGCAGCTCTTCCTGAGAAGAGGAGGGTGAATAAAAAAGGTAGTGGGGGGAGAACGAGGCAAAGTCCAACTTCCTTTTCCTCACATAAGGTACCTCAGCCTGAGCAGAGGGCTTGCAAACTACCTGCCTAGGCCAGTTGTGGCCTCAGAGCTAAGACTAGGCTCGCCTTTCTGTGGAGACACAAAGCACATACAGCTTTAAAAAAAAATGCATAAATGAATTGAGAGTTAAAAACTACTAGAGAATACTCCCTGGGATTATCTGTACTATCAAGACAGGAAAACTTTGCAGATGCTACTGTCTCTCTAGAGGAATAAATGCTTGCATTTTAATATTCTCAGCAGCTGGTTCCTGTTGAATGCCATCAGGATGATTCAGCCACCCACGAGGAACACCAGTAGCAAGTGCACACACACAGAAATCTGCAAAACTTTCTGCTCCTGGTGCCAATGCCGTTACTTTGGCAGAGTCTGATCTGTATTAGCTATTCTTCATTACTACCCATAGCAGGTTTAACTTCACCCCGGGATGGGGAAAGAAAACAACTAGTCCCTGGTGTTTCCCTAATCAATCCAACTGTCTGCCTCCTATCAGTAGTGCTTCCCACAATCCACATCCTTAGCAGCTTACTCTGTGGTTACCTCATTCACCTTCAGCCTCGCCACAAGTAACATATCTCTCCTGTGAGCTCGTCTCTTCAAAGTGATGGTTCAGGCAGTCTGATGTCCTTCCCCCTACAGTGGTCAACATCTGATGAAAGGGACATCACCTTGTAACATACTTGGTTTCTACATGAGACTCAAATGCGATAGATTACTTCCCCACCCTAGCTGATGATCAATTTATGTCTAAAAATATGAGGTCTGCTATCTCTCCCTATTTTTTTTAAAATCAACCTCAGTGACGTTCCGTCTGTGGTCTGTGGACCACTTCCAGGTGTTTTATGGAGGTGCATCTGTCTGGCAGCAATAATGAAGCATTTACTTTTCCTCAAGCGGCAATGCTTCCTGACAGTTGTTGACCGGGTCAAATCACTCAAGGTTTCCTCTAATCCTACTGGGACAAATTTCTGCCTCTCTTTTGTCTGGCATTTCTTGGAAGTAGACTAAACTGTGATGCCAATCTGCAGAACCCTACCTGGAGAGGATAGAAAATACAGAAGACAGAACTAAGCAGCATAGTCACTCAGAGAGACTGGGGGACCTGTGACCATAAATCCTATAGTAGGGAAAGAGTCTTTCAGTTCTTATTCATGTGATGACTGACAGACAGAGAGTGAAAATAAACAGCTCAAATGCAAAACAGTGGGAATGTAACAAAGCAGCTGCACCCATCTGGTCAATAATGCCCACTCAAGTTTTCCTCCTTAATATTACTGCCACTTCATTCGGTTCAATAAGAAAGGTGCTACAGGTGGACAGCAACACAGTATCAACATCTATGCTAAAATTATGGGGTTTAATTCCATCATCAGAGAGCATCCGAATTTCACCATTCAACGTTTTGAAAAAAAAGCATGCCTTCAACATTGAGATAAACGTTAGCTCAGACCAAGCCAGCAGCGTTGGCCTTTCAACAGGAACAACCCCAAACACTGGTGCTATACATATAGGTAACTGCTCGAGTAATCTCTCAAACAAATGAAAGAAATTTAGGTTTATTACCTGTGCCAAGTTGTCCTAATGTGGAAAACAAGCCAAAATAGAGAAGTCAGAGATTGTGCATTGAGTAAGTGACAGAAACATTATGAACACAAGTGTTCTCATGTCAGATCCCTGATGTACCCATATAGCTTTTGACACCTACTGCTGACTGCAATGATATCCATCCAGATTGGATGTGATGCTATCATATTCCTTACTTGCTTCGCAAAGATATCTTCAAGAAGCCGTGTCATTTCCAGAATCCAGAGTGGTCCCTACCATGATCTCACCTTAAATCAACAAAGTTACAGAGCCGCCACTTGCTTATTCTAATGAGGGAAACAGTTAAGTGCCATTCAGAGTCAGCCAGGAGTCTCCATGAATATGGAAAAGAGAGGCAGGAGGGCAGCAGAAAGTGAGAGAATAATCTTTTGTACTGAATTAAAAATGAAAAAAAAATTAATGAAAATTTTAACTGCTTTCACAGTTTTCTGGTATTTCGTCTCATGTAAAAAAGAAGAATTACAATTCACAGCAATTAAAATAACTGGGAAACAGGGAGATATTTTTAATTAAACAATAAAAACAGTGTTTTGCTTTTTTTCTGCCTTGAAAAAAGAATGAGCGGAAGGAGAAAGAGAACATTTTCATTTCTTTTACTTTTCTTTTTTGCAATCAATAATGAGGTTTTTTTGACCAATTCTTCCAGTAAGCTATCTCATTGGATGCAATGTGGCAACAAGGATCTGTTACCCATTGTGGTTTCAGGACTGAGAATGGATTGGATTGTCTTCTCTGTTATTTTAGCCCCAAAGTATATTTTAAATAGCCTTAAAGAGAATAAAAATTCTTCTCATACCAGCGACAGGCAGAAATGGCTTTAGAAATTACTTTCATGTTACCAACAGTTTTTGCTCTTTTCTTCTTCTGAGTAATTTTTTTTTTCTTTGCTTGCACAAATGCAAGGGGATAGCCTGGTTTGAAAGATAT
The DNA here is from genome assembly GCA_009819775.1 of Phoenicopterus ruber ruber. Taxonomy (NCBI): domain Eukaryota; kingdom Metazoa; phylum Chordata; class Aves; order Phoenicopteriformes; family Phoenicopteridae; genus Phoenicopterus; species Phoenicopterus ruber. The sequence goes on along the minus strand of CM020215.1, from coordinate 93,255,356 downwards.
CGGAACCCAACACTCGGTGATCCATCAAATCAACAAGAATACCCAGATATGGGTTTCTAGTAAGCAGTGAGTGTCATGGAGTTTACTTCCATGTACTTCATTCAAATTGGAGACAAGTCAGCCATACAAAGCCAGTTCGAAGGGCTGGCTTTTTTTTTGCATCGTCTTAAAAGCACATCTCTTCTTAAAAGCTAGCCTGACTGGTCCAGACTGGCACCATTTCAGTGCTTGGCCTTCAATGGCAACTCAGAAATTATCTTCTGTCTCACTCTGTTTTCCCAGATTGGTTAGGACTAGACATGTGTTTTGAAAAGAAAACCAAAGTCCTTTAGAAAAACATATTTTTTCTTTCTCAATAGAAACCAACCAGAATTTTACCTTGGCCAAAGCATTTTATCAAGATTTAAGAGGAGAACACTAATACCTTCAAAGCGCGAAGAACTCATTATACTCACACTCAGTGCTCTTGTAGCATCAGTAAGAAGCATTATCAGAGTTATTTCACAGGTAAAGGAAGACAGGAGAGAAATGACACAACATTTGAGGTGAAGATGCAGGAATTCTTCATACTGAACTGCATGAAACCCAAAGATAAAGGCAACCTTGCCACTTGTGCCTAATGATTTTTTAGCGTTTTACAGGCCACGTTGATCCCATCTTCTCAGCTGCCCCTGAGACAGGAAACCACCGGCTGGTTTTAGAGTTGTTTGGAATAATTTGAAGCAAGGGGCTTAAGTGACCATTTCCAGGCTGCACCGTGAGCAGACAGAGGGTGAGGAACATGTTCAAATCGCGATGTTCCAGCCAACAGAGCAAAGAGAGGTACCGCTCCGGAGAGGGCTGGAAGAGAAACAACTTGAGAAAACTAACAGTACACTTACCCTAAGAAAGTTTTACCCTCTTCTTTGTTCTTTTGTCGGTAGAAAAAAAAATAGCTATGTGTGTCAGAAGAGTTTTCTCTTGCCTAATTAGGCCTCCCTTTCGTTATGCCCTGAACACTGGAGTTTTAATCCTGAGCACAGAGGAGCCTTGGGCAGAAAATTTGGCCAGTCTTTTTCACAAAGTCTGAATGTGTTCAGACCTTTCAAAACTGTACCAGCCCCTCTCTAACCTGAAGATTAAGCAGTACATTTTCAAAGCCATAATGAGCTAAGCCCGCTGGCCTCCTGTGACATAGGAAACTACCCACTGCTTGAGAAGCCATAGTCCATACTACCCAAGGTGAATTACTGCTACTCTTTGTGTTACATTCTTAACATAATCTGGTAGTTCCCCATTTGTCCTGACCTTATGGACCATTGCAGGCTATGTTTGTTTCTCTTTTCTGTCCTTTAATAGCTTTATGATGCTCCTCTTCACACTGCTTTCTGTGTCTGTTCTTAAGACCTTTTCTCTTATGTTCCCGTCTCTTTTCCTCTTTACAACTGGATCTTCGCCTTTACCCACATATTTCTTTCATTTCTGCCTCATCTACTCGGGAAGAAAAAGAAATTAATTGTCTCTGCATACTGCTTCTCTTCTCTATTCACCCATTTCTTCTGCCACCAGTAATTCCTCACATCTCACTTCAAATTCCACTACTCACCTTCCCATACCTTCAAACTGTACTCTGGGTGTCAAAAATTCACCATCAATCAGGAAAGTTTATTAAAATCAAGCATGGGGAGAAGATTTCTGACAGTAGAGGGCTCCTTAATACATCAGACAAAGGCATAGCTGATGTTAGACAAATTCAGATTCAGAAAAAGTGAAATGGACTTTAAAACCTTCAGAATAATTGACTTAAATATGTGGTCATTCCCTTACCTAAGATTACCTGTCTTTCTGAAAGATATGCTCTAGCTCACCAGAAGATAAGAGCTTTAAGAAATTCAGTAGGCTTTATCACATGAAGGAAACTAGATGGGACTATCAGAAGGGCCCTTGCTGCTTGACCATCTTCAGAGATGAAAAGGCACCAGTGTTCAGTCTGTCTTTCACTCTGCTTGGCAGTCTTATCTCTTGTTCCCACCTGCTAGTAGACGTCGGATAGTTTGGGACAACTCTTTCCCTCTTCACCTACAAGGATATTTCTCCCTGTTTGTGAGGGTTATGCTTTCCCAAGCCAGGGCTTCATGGCTGCCTTAAAAATGGTGATTGTGAGGATCTAAAGGAATGCGTTCCCCTACCAGCCATCTGTACACAGAGAGAAAAACAGAGCAGCTTTTACTTTTCAAGAGCCTTTTCTCATTTTGCAGCTCCAGTCCCTGCCCCAGCTTCTGCTCAGGGCTTTTCCAGACTGTCTCCGATAAAACTGACCTAGTTCTCCTTGGCTCACCGAGGTCCCCAAGAAGCATCACTACGAGCTCACGATTAATACATTTTTTCCTACTACATGTTTGAAGGATCTTAGCAGCCACAGAGCTGTTAGGCCCAAGACACATGAAGTTATCAATGACTCAATTTACATTAAATTACCACTTGGAAATTTATCTTCTTAATCATATCTATGAGAATATACAGTCATGTCTTAACTACGGTACAACTGACAGATATGGAACCAACCAGCATTGAATACGTAGACTTTTCAAGGTCTGTTTAAATTCATTCTAAACTGTGGCTTTATGGCATCGCAAAAATTTACTGAAAAAACATGAGTTAATATTTGTCCAGTTCTTTCACATGAGAAGTGCTGTTACTGTTGTCAAAAAGTCTACTGTGGGTTTAAGTAGCTGTGAGAATGCAAAACAGTTTAAAATGTGAATAGCTTTCGTAACTAATAGCAAGTAGGCAATATAACAGATGGCAACTCACATGAAAGATAAACCACATCTTAATAACAATAACTTACATTCAGAGGGGTAGCGTTTCCTAGCGGTTAGAGCACGGGACTGGGATCCAGGATTCCCAGGTTATCCTCCTGGCTCTGCCACTGACTCCCTGTGTGAACTTAGAAAAGTCACTCAAAAATCTCCGTGCCTCAGTGTCCTCCTCTGCAAAATGGAGACAGTTCTAACAAATATCACCAGACCGCTGAGGGGAACAGGCTCAAGTTGTTAAGTTTTTATAATGAGCGTCATTTTGAGACAAATGAAGGTATGGAAGAGCAGTGTTTGCTGGTGCCATTATTCAGCCATTGATCGAATTGCAAAGTGGTTACTTTGCTCAACTCTGAGCGACTACAGCCATCCCCGGAGTGAGAGGTGGCAGCTGCTTAACTATGCTCCATACCCTTATGGTATGGCTCAGGCCAGGGAGTGAATATTGCTCTGCACAACTCACTCTTCAGAGGGAATTCAAGGAGGCCAAATATAATTACCTTCATTGAAATTTAGCCAGGATATTATGCAATCTTTAACGGCGGTCTGAATCTCTATTTTATATCTCTGACAAAAGGGAGCACCTACAGCTCTCCAGGCTTCTGTCATCATGGGTTGGCACATTACTTCGTTCTGATCAGAAACAAGATTGCTTCTCACTCTCTGACTCTCCTTTGTGCAGCTCTACAGAGTTTCACAAAGGTCCTCCAAAGCAAGCACCAGAACAGTCTTACGCTGTCTGACATGAGCATAATACAAAATGAATAGGCTGCAAAATAAATGTTCCCCTTTGCTTTCCACTATATATCAAATTTTTCTTTCTTTTTTTTTTTTTTTTTTTTTTTGATGAGTGATGGATTGAATTTTTAACTGTATGAGTAGTAGAGACTCTACTCACAGAGTGTCCATTTTTGCCATGCTTTCCCCCTGACTTTGGTGAGAATTTCATGAAAACAGAAGTTAGAGAATTGGACCAGGAGGGAAAAAATGGCTGGTTACAGAGAGGAAGATTCTTTGTAGGGTACGCCCTGGTGCTTCACCAACGTGCAGGCAATGGCACAAACTAAAGCTCAAAACCAACTTGCTGGCTTGTCTCATTAGTGGGGAAAGGCTGCCTCAGATCAGCTCTGTTTTGCTCTCTCCAGCTGTATAGGGTTATTGTGGCATTGATAATTTTCTGTGGCTTCTGAAGATTGTGGGGATATATTTCAACAAGCCAAAAAAAAAAAGTCACTCACAAACAAACAAACAAACTAAAATACATATATATAAAAAGAACAGCTGATCTCACGGAAGAAGACTCTGGCATCTTCCTACACAGGGTTTTCACTGGTATTTCCTGATTCTCCAGCCAAAGAAATCATCACTAAACTCTTTTTTTCTGGGAGGAGGGAACAAAAATTATTTCTCACGCTAACTCTGTAGGCTTTATGGGATATGTAGTTGAGATTAACAGGTCAAAGAGTTTGAGGACTCCTATTCAAAGGACTGCCTAAGAATATTCTATGTAACTAACTTAACTGCTCTCCAGATGGTCAAAACTGAAAAGGCCATCTGAGCAAAAATCAAGTTTTGGAAAGTGCCATGAGAAATTTTACCCAGAGGATGTGGATTCTGCTTCTGCTGGCTTCAGTGGAAAGAGAATCACTCTGATTTATTATTTCTTTTTTTTTTCTTTAAATCTTAAGTTCGTACAAAGAAATGTCTGGAAATTCCATGTTTTATTTTCAAAAGAGATGAGCTCAAATCACAAAATCTGGATCTGGATGCCTAACAGTGCCAGAAGTTCAGGAGAGTTTGGACTGACAAGGTTGGCTCAGGCAAGTGTTGAGTGTTTTCCCAGGATTTTTTGAAGGCCAATACAAGGGTTTCAAAGAGGAGAGAGGCATGTGCAACATGGCAGGGTTACAAAAAAACATCGCTTGGAATTTCCTGGGTTTTGCGAGATTAAAATTGTAAGTCTAATTAGTTTAAGGAAATTAGCTCTTTATAATTTTCATTTTGTATTGAAGAAACATGAAAAATTAAAAATAGAATGAGAATAGAAAAATTAATGGGTTTCAGTAATTAGTTAATCAGAAAATGCTCCTGTCTTAGTGTGACTGCCCAACACACATTAAAAAAGAAAAAAAAAAAGAAAAAAGTAACCATGACTTTTCTCATACTTTCCAAAATAATACAAGCTTCACCTCTGAGCTTGGAACAACTACTTGACATTTCAACTCAGCTCATTTTTTAGCGGTAAGCCACTGAAATCGGTGTTTAGGTTGAAATATCATCTCACCATAACACTAATACAGACAGAGAATAAATACATGCATCCTGGCAAAAATAAACCAGAATTGGTTCCTCCTACTGGCCACATCACATTTACATGAGTTGCATGCGCTAATGAGATGTTAACTGGAAGGGAAACCTCTTCTGAGAGCAGACCTTTTCACCAAGTGGTGGATGGGGGATCTCTGACATCTGAAAGCAGCAGGACAACTTATTACGCTGCAGGAAAACGCATTTCTCTTGACAGTGGTGATCCAGTCTGAGGCCCCACAAGCCACACACTGGTGCACTAAAGAGACATGTGTTAGACAAGCTGTTTTGTCCCTTGGCTATCACCCTCCCGAGCGCTGAATAGATCCGGATTGGGCTGGCTTAGAAAAAAAGTCAGTTGAAAGCAGTGAAGTTAAGCCAAGTCAAAACACAACCTTGGTGCAATTCCACCGAGTCCAAGTTATGCTAACAAAACTTCAGCAGCAACGAGCCTGGCCTCCTCTGCCCAGCCCAGAGCCGCGCTTTCAGACATTAGCTCCAGCGCCTGGCTTTCAGCTTACCGCAGCTCTTCACTATATTTATTTAATGAGGTAGCTAAATATGTATTTTATCATTATTTGAGCTTATAATAACTTTGAAATAGAATAATCTACTCTGCAGAGATGAAGTCCGTTTGAGGAGAAAGGTTTTTTCTTTAAATAAAAACGCTGAGCAACAACCCACTGAAATGGTCAAAAACTTGAAAGAAGCCTTCTACCTGGTGCTTACACAGCTCTCGAACTTCAGCCTTACCGTTGAGCTGTTTACCGATCGTCAAGTCAACTAAATTCACGGGCGGCTACCAGAACGAGCTCACAAATAAATACCCACAGCTAGGACTGCTCAGAGCACTGGAGCGTGTGTAGAGTAACAGGGAACATCATGTACCGTGCATGAACAGCACACAATTTTTAAACGTTCGAAACACTTATTTCAATACCAAATTTCTTCCAGCAAGGGTTGTAATTCCTTCCTCAGGACCATGGATGTGCCTAAGCACAAAACGTTAAAACAGAGCTGGTTTCAAGTTGCTAGAGGAAGAGACAAAAGGAAAGAAGCCTCAAAATGTTGTCGCTGGTCAAAGAGTCTCTGACTCCTCATTGAGATGACTGGCAAAAACTAAATAAAAAGAAACGGTCTGCTGTTGAGAGCGAAGAAGAGATATTGGTAATTTTCTGAAGGAACTGGAGGCATATACAAATAAAGTTTCAGACTGCAGGAGTCATCTCAACTCAGCTCTAGCATCTCCGCTACAGCGAGCGCGCCCCGTGTGCTCCAGAGGGATGCTGTGCCGGGCAAGGACACGTTCTGGGGTGTCCGGTTTCCAACACTGATTCACGGGGATCACCCTAAATGCTGATCATCTAGCCCTGTTTTTCATTAACCTTTCCTCAGGAAAATCTGCGCTGACTTCAGTGGGAAGGTGTCTCAGTTAGATGAGAAATAAGAAACACCACCACCTAGCAGGGAGACCTCGATGTGGTTCAACACACCTACTGTATGGCCGAAATACAGTTGTTTCTGGATTCATAACAACAAAAATCTCTAATCTGTATTTGCCTCACTTACAAGACTGCTTTTGTATGCTAGCCTAAGTATATACCCGAGAGGAAATGCTAAAATTTACAGATCTTCAGCGATGCTAATAGGAATACCAGCACACAATGTATATAAATCGCATATACAAAATACGCCCATACTTTCCCCTGGAGCGTGGCGATCGGCCCACGCGCAGCCGGCTGCTGAGCAGTGCAAGTTGGTGGAAGGACTGGCTGGCCAAAGCATCTACCTCTGACGGAAAGTGTCAGTAACTCCTTTGTGTCTCTACAGTGCAAACAGGATTTCGGCTTTGATGATCTTACCAAATTCAGATGAAAAAACCACAGAGTTCCACAAAAATACAGCAGTAATTACAGAGGGAGCAAAGTTGTGTAAAAAGCTCATTTTCTGGTTTGCTTGCCAAAGTATATTACAATTCAGGTTGCACAAACTGAAGCAAACAAACAAAAAACCACACACTTTAAATTCCTCCCCAAAAACCTAAATCTCCCCCTTCAAACCTGCTCATTTTGGAATGTTTTTAAGGATTTTTTCCCCCCTTTTCCTTTAAAAATCAATTCTTAACAATTGTCAAAATAAATCCTTAGTTCAAAAACAGAAATGAAAACATAGCATAGGAAAGTATCAAAACAAAACATTACCTCTCTTTTGGAAAGACAGACCTTTTTTCTCGCAACGATTTAATACATTTGATAGCAATTCATTGTTTCTGTTGACGTGACTTTGCATTTTCAGGCAAAAAGTTTTACAGTGGTGTTTATCTAAATAACGTATTGCTAAAGACAGCACAAATAGGGAAAAAAAGTCATCTCCCTTAACTAAAACGTGGCTTGGTATCAGAAATATTGCTGCCATAAGGCTACTTGGCTATACACCTCCGACTGCTAGCTGCTGTCTGGCTCCCTCCATCCTATTCTTAGGCACCAGCGTTCTGGTACAGGAAACTTTTATGGGTGGCGTGCACAAAGCACGCCTAATTTCTACCTCGCGCTTCGTCCTCTATTCCTTCAGCACAGTATTTCATTTTCTTACAGCCTTAACTTCCCTCGTTTGCTCCCCTAAATGCAGAAAAGCCCAGCACAGGGATCGCTACCTGACAGCTTGTCAAACTCGGTGTGGAGAAGGTGCCCAAATGAAATAAATTAATAAACAGAGGAAAGTTTGTGAAAGTGAAAGGAACGGCGCGGAGTGGCAGGAGCGGCAGCAGGCAGCTCTCTACTCCTCCTTGGACTGACACAGGTGTATCCCGACTTCACCCACTCAGGCAGGAGAGACGGAGGGACACACACGAGTGCGTACGGACACACCGAGAAGTGCCAGAAAGGGCGAAGGGAGAGGTAAAAGAGAGAAATAAAACCCAAAGGTGTTATTTATTTTTACAACTTGACAACGAACTTCAATTCTGGCAGAGGATTAAAAACACCCCTTGGAAATGATTAAGCTTTTTTTTTTTTTCTTTTCTATAAAGCTTCAGCAGAAAAAGAGAGATTATACAAGGGATACGCTCGCACGGGCACACATAAAATAGGGGGGGAACTGGGGAGAAGGAAATGAAAGGAAAAGAAAACAAACAGCCTCCTAACAGGCCCATACTGCTAACGGGAGTCCAAATAAAGAGTCATATGATATCTGATAGTGCAGGACACGTCGCCAGGAGCTGGAGCGGATTGCCTGCAGGAAGAAAGAGCCAGTGTGTTACTGCTCAAAGAGCTTTTCTTTCCCCTTTTTTTAATTTTTTTTTTTGCCCTCTCTCTCTTTTCTCCTGTACTGTGAATGTGCTACTCTCAGGTCAGGTCCGCAGAGTCCCTGAAACACAGCTATCGTCTTTCTCCCTACTTCTGGAAGCAGTGACAGCCACTGGAAGATGCCTTCTAGTTGAGATTGAAGGGGGCTAAATCTAGGTTTCAGCTCTGTTATGTCCTCCCTCTTCTGTCACCATCTCCACGGCTGCAGATACGAAATGCTCACAAAAGCATGTCAGATTTAGACAAAAATAAAGAGGGGGGGAGAAGAAAAAAGATTCAGGCAGGGAAAAAAAAGAGACTGCTTATCCTATGGAAAACTTCAAAGGCCAAGTTCCATTTCTGTGCTCTTTTGTTTACTTTTCCTGTGATCCCCCCCCCCCCCCCCCCCCCCCCCTTTTTGGAGAGTGAGAGAGCAAGAGAGAAAAGTCACAGAAAACATTCAGACCATGAAAAACATCAGGAGTTGGGAAAACTCACTGGAGGAACGACGAAAGCAAGGATTTTAAATAAAAGAAAGGCATTTTTAATTTGCCAAAAGTTCCTGTATTCGTTATGTTTGCCAACAGAACGACCAGCTCTTTTTGGTGGTCCATCCCTCTCCGTCCAGCATTTCACATTAAGCTGGGGAGCCCGCAAAGTACTTTCGACTCGACACCGCTATTGCTGTTGCCCATGGAAATGCCGAGCATCTGGGTTACCTGCAGCGGAGGTACCTGGACTCAGAGCAGGGGACCTGAGGCCACGACGACCCCCCCAGCTTCTGCTGGGGAAGCTGTGCCCACCACAGCTTCGGAGAGGGAAGAGCCCTGGCCAACGGAGCTGGAGCGGTGCAAGTCCCCAGTCTAGATACTGGTACGAAAACAAAACTATGTTTTAACTGGCGGTTTCACTTGTCGTGGACGGTTTCCCTTCACTTTTGGAAGGGACGGGCTGTATCCTGCGGGACTTTCTGCCGCTGTAGGGTAGCGGTATTCCTAAAGAGGCGCAGGCAGAGCCCAAGGATGGATTTTCCCCCCTTCAGCATGTGAGGAGATGTAAATGGACTAATTCTCCGTGTACACTTACACAATGCATAGATGTTGCTTAAAAACAGTGCCACAGATACATACGCGATACCTATGTAGCTGTAACAGACGACCTCTTCTGAGGGAAGCCTGCAGCATGAATATAAAAATCAAGGTATTGTAGTAATAATGCCTTGCATCCAGAAACAATTGTTGTAACTCTATAATAATTTGATCTAGTTCTGTATAATGTGAGTTTATGATTTTTTTGGGGGGGGGGGGGGGGGATATAATATACAGCTTCCTCTCTTGTTTTCTGTACCATTGCTATATGATGCAGTTTTGAGACTGGTAATTTGTCAAAGCCAGGAAAATACAAATCAATAAAGGAAGGCAGGCAGAATTTGGCTAAAGAAAGCACTTCCTTAAGCTACTGAATTTGCAACAGTATATATTCTCAAACATCGTAACCATTGTACAGGAGACACTGTAGAGAAGATAACTGTATGTTATATACTATATGCAATAAAATTCCAATCTAAACATCTCCTTAAATGTGATGCATTATTCCCTTCTATATTACGTGTGCCTTTTTCACGTACAAATAGACAAAGAGTGTATCTATAAGAAATACATTCAGAAGATCAAAAAATCTACAGTGCAAGGAGGTCTATCCTGAAATCCTCAATTTGGGGCTCGATTAAAGAACTAAACTCAGAAGGTGAAATGGAGCCATTTGAGAGAGGGTCCCACCGAACAGGAGGAACAAGCAAACAAACAAACAAACAAACAAAAAAAATCCCTGAGCTCCGACTAATCATTTGAGCTGCCAATGAGAGGTGACTTTTAGACAGATGGTCAGGGAAAAGCTGGGTCCGTGGACACAGACGTTAGTGCCCCATCTGTATTTTAGGATCCTAGCTTCAACAAGCCATTACCAACTTTTTTTCTAAGTGACAGAAAGTGAAAGATTTCTGTTCCCACTCATGTATTTCTTTCCTACCAAAACCACCCCATTTCCCTCTTTTTTTCCCCCCACTAAGAGTTTGTTTTTTGATTTTTTAAGTAAACAGAAACTGTTTGCAGTATAACTTTTATGCCAAAAAAAAAAAAAAAAAAAAAAAGAGGCTAGGTAAGTTGGCAAAACAGCAATTGGATTTAAAGAGAGAGTTTTTTAAAAAGGGAGAAAAGAACGACATATCAAACTCACTTGGTCTCGTCCCCCTTCCATTCCTGTTCTTATTAATTCCAAATTATAATTTGGAGGTAAGGGAAATGCATTTCCTTTCAATCTATTTTGTTGCTGCCACACATTCTGTGCTTCGCTTCTCTCTCTTTCTTTTTTAGGAGGGGAGTGTGGGGGGGAAAAATCCCTAATAAAAATAGAAAAACATATCTCAGACGTTAAGCTCGCTCTCCCCCTTCCTTTGTAAAGAACTCTTTGTTCTCTAGTGAAAATGCTGAAAAAAATCCCCGGGCTCCCTGAAACAAGTGCAAAACACTTAGAGGCTTTTGGGCTGGCGAGGAGCCAGAAACCCTCCCGCTGTCTGGTTAGGAAGAGAGGGGAGAGAGAGGGAGAGAGAGAGAGAGAAGAGAGAGGGAAAAAATTGGAGCTTCCTTTAATAGACATAGGAAGCAGGTCCTTTTTTTTTTTTTTTTTTTTTTTGCTTTTTTCCTTTTTTTTCAAAACTGGCGGTCAAGCGTTAAGTAACTCCCTGTCTAAATCCACCTGCTGGAAATGAACTTGGGTAACCCCCCCAGGGGTGCACAAAGAGGAGACACAGTAACACACTCCCGGCTCTTCTCCCACCCGCCCCCTCCCCGCTCGCTGCCCTGCTTCCATTCTCCCTGCTCCCGGCGCACAAATGCCCACGGCTCGCGCTCCCCCTGCCACCACCAGCCCACGTACCAAAATAAACGCTCGCTCCGTCTCCTAAAGAGCGGGGGGGGGGGGGGGGGAAGGAAAAAAAAAAAGGCAAAAAGGCAAAAAAAAAAAAAAAGCGCTTTTTTCCATCTCGGTTGCGACAGTGATAAGGGGTAGGGAACATCTCATACCTGGTGTGAATGCTAATCAGCCAGGAGTTCTCCTTTTTTCCCAAGACAGGGAACTGTTTCCTTCCAAATTTATTAGAACCTCCTCCACTGCCTCTTTGAAAAACCTTCTTTGTCACCCTCTTCCCAAGTCCTGATACTTCTTTAAAAAAAAAAAAAAATGGCTTCGGAGCTCCTTCTATTCTTGATATTGATTCTCTCTCTCTCTCTCTCTCTCTCTCTCTTTCTCCCTCTCTCTTTCTCTCTCCCCCCCACCCCCCCACCCCTCCTCCTTTCTCCTGTCTCTGTCTCTTCTGAGTGGTCTATTGATAAGTCCCTAGAGGCACTGGGTCAGCCTGCCCGTAGGAAACCAGACACAATGCACAAATCTCCGAGTGCCATTCTGCCATCAGCAAGCAGACCACGTTTAGGAGAGAGGAGGAAAAAAAAAAACCACACACACACACACACACACACACAGAGTAGAGCAAAAGACAGAGAGAGAGAGAGGGAGAGTGTGAGAAAAAGACTGATTGGAACAGGAGGGAGGGAGGGAGGGAGGGAGCGAGAGAGCGAGGGAGAGAGAGCGACACTGCCAGTCAGGTTAATCATCCCTACTTTAATTAGCTGTTCGGCTTAGACATAAAACAATTGAATTTGAATGATCTGTCAGTGGGCTCGGCTGAACCAAAGGGGAAATGCGAATATTACAAAAAAGACTGTTGGTGTATTCAGATAAGCTCGCCGGGAAAATCCTCAAAGGATAACTATTAAAACTTACCACCAAACAAAAAGTACAGATTCAAATGGCATTATACAGAGGCCCTCTCCAAAAAGCTGGGAGATCCCTTCCCTCGCTTTTTTACACACCACCGCAGCTCTTGCTGAAATAAACACCCGCGCCTTCCCGCAGCCTCCAAACGCTACCTGTCCTGCGGGGTGGGGAAGGGAGGGCAGGTTTGCCTGCTACTTCGGTTCCGTTAAAGTGAGACCGTGCTGCCCTTAGTTGAATTTTCCCCATGGATCACTGGAATGTTACGATTCGGGAACTACACGAGCTCCGAGAGCACATCCTTGCCATAGACGTCTGCACAGACACAGACAAACCGAGTACCTGCCGGATACAGACGGAGACGCTGTGAAAAGGCAATGCCGGGTATCGGGATAGACAAGTCCCAGGCACTGTGGGGGGAGAAGTTACACCCCAAAATAGGCGGCAAAGCAATGCATTCCTTCTACCCTGGGTCGCAAACCAAAGTGCAGTTCAAATGGATGAATCCTGGCGATAACCAGCGCAGCGGCAGCGCTGCGTGGCGGGCAAGGCAGAGATTTATGACACTTCTGCAAAGTCTGCTTCTAAAAAGGTGTGGGGCAGGCGGCCTCTCCCCCGGGAGGGAAGGCGGCAGGTAACACGCTGCTGTGGGAGGCAGCTGCCGGCTTGTTTAGCCCCAGACATCATCCCCCCTGCCCCGCCAGAACTTCCCCTTGTCAGATGCCGGGGACGTGTACCGGGTTTCAGGGCACACGGGCTCCGCTGACCCCTCCTGAGTGAACAGCAGCAAAGGGGGTGTGTGTGTGAATTTATTGTGCGAGGCAGGTATGTTCTCTGCGTTTTAAATACATTCTCTGTATTTCATATAAGGTTGCAGCTCCAGCAGTAAATCCGTAATTCCTGATCAGCTCTGTGAACATCTGCTGTATATAAACTTTTAGATGGGCACGGCTAACCTGCAAGCGTCGCTTAAAAGCATGGGAAGAAAGCAGAGAAGGAATTCACAACTCAGCTGACTGCTGGCCGTCGAGAGGGAGCGCTGGGATTCCCCGCTCACTTTTCACTTTGGGTACAAACGCTTAAAGAAAGACGAAACGAAAGCCAGACAGAAGCTCCACCAACTTCTCTACATTAATTTCATCATCTTTTCGACATACATCTCCGGGCACAGCTATCACCAGTTTTTACGTGTTTCGCCATTAAATGGAGAGCTGATGGCAGGTATCAATATTATTAATTCCCTCTATCACTGTCTGCTATAGGAAAAGCTGAGTTCTTGCCCTTTTCCACCTTTCAAAATGCCACGTCCTGGGTGGCTGTGTACCATCTCCCCACCAGCCCGCTGGGGTCCATTGACTCAGCACACATTACAGGAAGAACTAACCAGGGTCAATAGGAGAGGGATGCACTGCAGAAGCAAATGGGACATTGGAATTAATGAGGTCTGCTAAATGCTATTTATGAGTCGTCTCCCCAGCCTCCCCAAAATACGAATTGCTCCCATTTGAAATATTATGGGATTATGGGAGGTAAGGCGCTACTGAAGAACAGAAAAGGAGATTTCAGAGAAATACGGTGCCATCAAAGGCCTCAACTCCTTTCCAGATGAGGAGATTTTGTAGAGCACAGTGACACAGACAAGTAGTTTTCTCTTCCCTGGGTCAGTACCAAACTAATAATCCAGCAGGGTGCAAAACAGCTCTGGGCTATATTTCTAATGAAATATGCAGAGGACCTGACCACTTGATGCAGGGGTTCAGTGGAAGAAACAGTGTGCAGTCATGTAATTACAGGCTACGGTAATGGTACAAGGGGCCCTCGGTAAGGTTGCACAGACAGCATTAACTGTGGCATTTCCTAACTTTTAAGTGCTTGACTTAGTAACATTAACATTACAGTAATGCATTTTCAATATAATTTCTAAGGGTTTTCTTTTAAAGCCAACTTAAAAATCGACTGCTGTTCCGTGTTGCTGCTGATGCTGAGGCGGGTTAGCACCTGCGGAGCTGTAATACAGAACTTCACCACTTCAGCCGGCAGCGTCATCGGCAGCACAAGTGAAACGGTGCTCACGAGGTGATCAACCGCTGGAAGGGCGTGAGGATACTTCATTCAGGGGTTTGACGGTGTCTTCCTGACAATGGAAATGCTGAGAGTCAGGAGCCCTAGGCTGGCTTCCAAGGGGCAGAGCAAAGTGGACTGCCATGGGAAGGGACCCTTGGGTCCCTGGACCCCCAAACCTGCATCTCTTCTGCCACTGTCGGTTTTGCTTCCATCCCCTCCATTCAGGTGACTGCTGTTCCTCCTGTTCTCTAGCTTCCTCTCTCTCACGCTATTTCTCCTTCCCTACACTACTCCTTCACACAGTCTGTTCCTCATCCCACTGCCCTAAAATGAGCATCCCCTCAAACGCCTCTTCACCTCTCCTCTACCCCAGGCATGGACGGACCCTGGGCGCACAGGAAAGCAAGCTGCTTAGCGTGGTAAATTAGGCCACGTGGCGTTCCAGGCTGCCTTAACTAGACCGCTTCTTGCAAGACTGTTTAAAACTAACTCGGGTATCATAATTTGCAGTCCACAGTGTAGACATATCAAAATGTCCTTGTTCTCATTTCCAGTGCTTGCTGCCATAGCAACCCCTGGTCAAAAGGAAATTTCCATTGATATCAGAAGGAGCAGCATTTCACCCAGGTGAGTTTTTACTATGTGGCACATATTTTATTAGCATGTGTTCCTGATATGGTGATCCCCAAATCTCCTATAGTGCTTAATGTAGAAAGCACTACTGTTAAGTCCTGCTCTCAGTAGGTCCCCTTCTACTAGAAGCTACACAAGTCAAAGACCTCCTGATTTCTATCTGAGTATCAACCAAGAGCAGACCTGGAGTCTAAATGCAAAAGGCCAAGAGCAGCTCCAAAAAATGTACATCTTCCCCTCCTGAGATTTTATCATGGATTTTAATTTAGCTACATGATGATGATAATCTCCCTCTTTGCATCGCACCCTCTTGCTTGCTCTTCCTTCATATAAATCATTGCACGTATCAGGGAGGTTTAGCCAAGGAAGCGAGAACTGAAAGCTCAGTCTGATCAGTTGAATAAAGTTTGCTGTTTGCTATGGAAAAGGCAAGCAGTGATGCAGCAAGCTTTCAAGCTCTCATGTATGATACCCACTCCATAGGAAGAAAGTGTGGCTACAGAATTGGAACGAACCTTTAACTATGAGAACTGTACCTGGATTTGCCACTGGCAAATGGCAGGATTGATGAAAGGAAAAGCCACCAGAACCGCTCCTCGCTTTCTGACCTCTACAGGCATCACGTAACGCCAGCCAAAAGCAGGACACAAAACAACAGCAGCCTGGGAAGGACCTGGAAATGGCACACTACTCACTCCTTTAATGTATAGGAAGTATTCTGCAGCGCAACTTGTAACACTCGGTACAGCTGACATGAGCTGACATTAATGGAGAATCAACAGATCTGGGTGGCACAGAGAGGAACTTGGTTCCTCTGCAATGAAGGAGCTCTGCCTACCTGAAAAAATGGCGTTTAACTATGTCATCTCAGGATAAGCTGTATAAATATATTCCTCTAGATTTATTGGCTTGTCTTCATAAACAGCTGTGAGTCTGTGCTTTTTGTTCCGAGATGTAAACCAGCACAGCATGTTGGAGAGGGTGAATATACGGTTATCATTCTGTACATAAGGAATCAGAAAAAAAGACTGGAAAGTCCACCTATTACAGAAATCTACTCCTTGCTTATCTTTTGGGTACAAAATCATTCCTACCTTGCACCACTATGCTTGGTAAATACCTTTGCGTGCTAAGGTGAGAAAGGTACCATGCCTTGCATCTAACCTAGTTCATTTCTGTCGTATATGCAATTTGACTTTCTGGGGCAAACCAAACTAGTTTATTTCCTATTGCCTTGATTACCAGAACTAGCCCCCCCTGTACATAAAACTGTATCAAATGTCCAGGACTGGTTCCTAAAGCACCTGGTACTGACACTGTGCAGTTCCCAAGGCAATTCCTTTCAGAGATTTGCTGACAATAGGGAAATCTAAATGGAAACATCAGAGGAGCTCCATATTTTTTCTCTCTTAAACAATCCAAATATAATGGCCTATTTGGTGGAAGAGCCTCTCATTTTTAAAAAATGAAAATATTGCAAACTGGGCTATGAGACACATTTTTGTTCTTTTTTGTGCACATTACTGCCAGCAATAAGATGCTGAAAAGTGAGCCATGCCCTTACGGGCACCAGTGCAACCTCCTTGCCTTCACTGGAAAAGCAACAGAGCAACCTAGGGGAACTCCATAAAACATCTGGTTGAGAAGACACAAGAAGAGCAAGACTCCTTCCTTTCTTCCTCTTCAGCTGCACTGGGTTGAAAAGTAACATTTTGAAAGTGCGTTTTCACAATGAATTAAGGAAATCCGATCACTGGTTAAAAAGCAGATAAATGAGGAGGTGGTTTCCACAGGTGACATATTTTCTGTACATTTATACGGATGCTTATCGTGAAGGCCTCAGAAGACTTTTAAACACTGAAAACATTAACTCTCTACCTCGGTCTCTTACCCTCTACCACGATCCATACTGTTGTTACCAGATTGCATCTCTGCTCCAAAATTAAAATGACTTAAACAGAGGGTGGAAGCAAGGACAGGTAGCCTGAGAGGAATAGAGAGAAATTGTCTGAGCAGCCAGGGATCAGATTAGGAAAGCTAAAGCCCTGGTAGAATTAAATCTGGCCAGGGACATCAAGGGCAACAAGAAAAGCTTCTATAGGTACATTGCTGATAAAAGGAAGACTAGGGAAAATGTGGAACCTCTCTGGATGGAAATGGGGGACCTGGCTACCCAGGATATGGAGAGGGCTGAGGTACTCAACAACTTTTTTGCCTCAGTCTTCACCGACAAATGCTCTAGCCACACTGCCCAAGTCACGGAAGGCAAGGGCAGGGACTGGGAGAATGAAGAACCGCCCACTGCAGGAGAAGATCAGATTCGAGACCATCTAGGGAACCTGGAAGTGCACAAGTCCATGGGACCTGATGAGATGCATCTGCGGGTCCTGCGGGAACTGGTGGATGAAGTTGCTAAGCCACTACCTATCCTATTTGAGAAGTCGTGGCAGTCCAGTGAAGTTCCCACTGACTGGAAAATGGGAAACACAACTCCCATTTTTAAAAAGGGAAAAAAGGAAGACCCAGGGAACCACAGGCCAGTCAGTCTCACCTCTGTGCCTGGCAAGATCATGGAGCAGATCCTCCTGGAAACTATGCTAAGGCACATGGCAAATAAGGAGGTGATTGGTGACAGCCAACATGGCTTCACTAAGGGCAAATCCTGCCTGACAAATTTGGTGGCCTTCTAGGATGGGGTTATGGTATTGGGGGATAAGGGAAGAGCAACTGATGTCAACTACCTGGACTTGTGCAAAACATTTGACACTGTCCTGCATGACATCCTTGTCTCTAAATTGGAGAGACATGGATTTGATGGGTGGACCACTCGGTGGATAAGGAATTGGCTGGATGGTCACACTTGTTGTGTGAGTTGCGGTCAATGGCTTGACGTCCAAGTGGAGACCAGTGATGAGTGGTGCTCCTCAGGGGTTGGTATTGGGACTGGCGCTGTTTAACATCTTTGCCAGCGACACGGACAGTGGGATTGAGCGCACCCTCTGCAAGTTTGCTGACAACGCCAAGCTGTGTGGTGCAGTCGACACGCTGGAGGGAAGGGATGCCATCCAGAGGGACCTGGGCAGGCTTGAGAGGTGGGCCTGTATGAACCTCATGAAGTTCAACAAGGGCAAGAGCAATGTCCTGCACGTGGGTCGGGGCAATCCTAAGCACAAATACAGGCTGGGCGGAGAATGGATTGAGAGCAGCCCTGAGGAGAAGGACTTGGGGTGTTGGTTGAAGAGAAGCTCAATGTGATCTGGCAATGTGTGCTCGCAGCCCAGAAAGCCAACTGTATCCTGGGCTGCATGAAAAGAAGCGTGACC
Source organism: Phoenicopterus ruber ruber (assembly GCA_009819775.1). Classification (NCBI taxonomy): domain Eukaryota; kingdom Metazoa; phylum Chordata; class Aves; order Phoenicopteriformes; family Phoenicopteridae; genus Phoenicopterus; species Phoenicopterus ruber. Next base: position 93,237,119 of record CM020215.1, on the reverse strand, counting down.
AGCAGGTCGAAGGAGGTGATTCTCCCCCTCTACTCCGCTCTCATGAGACCCCACCTGGAGTACTGTGTTCAGCTCTGGGGGCCCCAACACAAGAAGGACATGGACCTGTTGGAGCAAGTCCAGAGGAGGGCCACAAAGACGGTCAGAGGGCTGGCGCACCTCTCCTATAAAGACAGGCTGAGAGAGTTGGGCTTGTTCAGCCTGGAGAAGAGAAGGCTCCAGGGAGACCTTCTAGCAGCCTTCCAGTCCCTAAAGGGGGCCTGCAAGAAAGCTGGAGAGGGACTTTTGACAAGGGCATGTAGTGATAGGACAAGGGGTAATGGCTTTAAACTGAAAGAGGGTAGATTTAGATGAGATCTAAGGAAGAAATTCTTCACTATGAGGGTGGTGAGGCACTGGAACAGGTTGCCCAGAGAAGTTGTGGATGCCCTCTCCCTGGAAGTGTTCAAGGCCAGGCTGGATGGGGCTTTGAGCATCCTGGTCTAGTGGAAGGTGTCTCTACCCATGGCAGGGGGGTTGGAACTAGATGATTCCTTCCAACCCAAACCATTCTATGATTCTATGAAACAGTATTGTGTGTTATATTCAGCCTATTCTACTCTGTTCTGTTCTATTTTATTCTATGATTTTTGAAAGAAGCATAAGTATCTCAGGGTGTCAGGAGGCTTAATTTTCTCTCATACTTTCACGGGAAGACAATTATAATTTTGATTTGAAGAACTTTAAAGCGGACGTCTGCCCCACTTCTGTTCTAAATGCTGATGTGAAACATGCTATATATCCCTCTTGCTAACTCTGGTCCTGTCATACATTCACAAATCTTATTTCCCGCATTTGGAGGTGACAGGTATTGTGCCTCTGCCTCCAGTCTTTCTTATCTAAAGATGTCTTGTTTCTGTAGGCTTTTCCATAGGCTCAATGCTGAGTAAAAATTGTAATTATTTTCATATTCCTCATTCAGGATAAAACCTTTGTAAGAACAACAGTATTACTAGCAATGTGGGGAGTTGTACAGCCTCAGCATACCAAAACCATGAGATTCCCACCAAAATCACCCCACTGAGGGCTTCTGGCTTCTCTGTCCAACCATTAGTTTTGTCTCAGGGACAGCTGCAAGAGTCTCTATTCTGCATATACCACTTTCTTAGACTTGGATATAAATAGAGCGGGAAGCCAAAGACCCAGAGGAGGGCGTAGAGTTCTGCCTCTTTTCTGCAGCAGATCTGATTGTCCCTCTCGTCCTTGGGCTGGGTGAAGCCGTGAGGAAAGAAGACACAGACAGGGTTGATCGCCACCTCCACTCTCTCCACAGACACAGCTGCAGCTTGCAAGGTGGCTGGAACAAGACTGGCTCAGGAAATGAAGAGTAGCGCATCACTCATTTTCCCTGCCTGTTTGCTCCTAATTATCCTGCAATACATTTCACTGGTAGTTTTATCATACAGAAAGACAGAAGATCCTTCTGGTTTCAGCACATAATGACTACTTTTAAAATGGCTTGCTATTCATTCTTGGGCAAGCTTCAGTCTCCTCCTCCCTCCCTCAAGTTCACTGCCTCTCATTCTGGGTTTGTTGGGGTTTTTTTGGGGGGGGTAGGGTGTCAATTCTCTGATAATGTATTCCGATAAAAGGAACAGAGGGGGTAGTAGAGGTGGCTTTCACTTTCTTTTGATGAGATTGTGGCCACACTGAAAGAAGTGTCAACAATCTCAGTAATTTCATTTTGGCCAATACAACACCTCTTACAGGCTTGAGCTATGCAAGTCCCGTGTAGCCCCTAGTACAAATCAACAGAGCCTCTTTTATACTCGTCTTCCAATATTTCTCTCCAACCTTAGAGAAACAGAGAATTGCTATAGGGCAATGAACTCTCATTTTGCCACTGACATTTCTGCAATCCATCTCCCTGAGTTGGGAGACCCTTTCACAGATCCGGAACCTCACCAGCATAAGGAAGAATTAGTATAATTAAGAATTAGACACAGGGTCTCTAAAATGGGAATCATAACAATGACTAACGCCACAGGAGTGTTTTCAGAATTAATTCATGTAAGTAAAGCACTTAAAAGATAAAAATGTAGGAGCTGCCACATCAGATTAGACCACTGCTCCATCTAGTTGAACATCCTGTGTGCAACAGAGAGCAGTGACACATGCAGGGCAGCAGAGTTAGGGTCCCCCTTCTGTGCAGGAACAGGGTTCAGTCTAAGCATAGTCCATGCCAGTCCTTGGTTACAGCATTGTTTTATGACTTAGGGGACATATTTAAGCCCCTACAACCCACTGTCACTAGACAAAGTGGTCCTGCAATTAAAGGAAAGAACCAGGCACAGCAAGGGTCTGGTACAGGGGCTGTACAGCTGTACATTCATTCCTGTGCAGGACAGCTTCTGATCAAGAGGTTCTGCTTATCAATGAGAGAACCTACAATTATTCTAAAAAATCTCAAGTTTCAGAAACACAGTTACTGAAAAAATGTGCAGTAGGATATAAGTACTTATAAAATGGGTACATAGAAGGACGTACACACACAAACAAGCTGGTTGAAAAAGCAACCTGATCCTCACGGGCTCTGCTTTGAGCAGGGGTGAGGGTCAGACCCAGATGACTTAAGGAGGTCTCTTCTGATTTTTATTATTCCAGAATTCTGTGATTCCACAATTTTCCATTGCAGAGTTCTGTCACTGAACATGAAACAACTTGTCGTAAACATAATTTTTAATGAAAATATTATTAGGGAAGTTTCTTGGGTCCAGAATAGAAACTCTAGTTCAAAGCTAGAGGACGAGGCCAACCCTAAAGCCTGATGATTAAGGGCGTGATGAGGGAGACCTGGAAGGGAACAGACTCCCACGGTCCCTCACCCACTCGAGTCCTGGCCCTTGAGCCATTAGCTCTACTGAGGAGGGTCTTTTGAAAACTTGTTTCTTTATGAAAAAGTTTCATAAAGTTTCATTCTCCTACTCCAAAATGTCAAATGTTTTCACCATGGGGCATTCCTGTTTCCTGGCCAGCTCTTCTACATGACTGCATTCCGCAAGTACCTGCAGACCTTACACGACTGCTAACATCAGTTGTGACAAGGCTAGTGACAATCTTTCTGTGAAATTTCATTTTTTCAGGTGGCTTGACAACTTTATTTTAATTCTTACAATTTTTTTTTTCTTTATGAAACAGCCTTATCCGAAAAGTAAATGGATGGGTTCGGATGAGTTTGTCTTCATTTAAGAGTGGGGTTTTAAAATTTGTTTTTATTTTTGTATTAAACGTGTAATGTTTAATAGAAACAATCCATGCAATGCAAAACCCTGCTAAAAGATAGAGCCATAAGATACTTTTGTGTATGATTCTACTCTATTCTATATTCTACTTCAGGATAGAGTCATGAAAAAGAACAAATCATAAGATAATCTGTGAAAAACCAAATCCCTCGTAACTGACCGAACCGTAAACGAGTCTTACATTACTGGGACTGGATAAAGTATCATCCCTGCCGGATTATTACATAAGAATACGTTAGTAATGTAGCAGGAGTCTAGTCTTTTAGGATGTGAAAGAGCGTTATCTAACCTCTCCGCAAAGTTCAGGAAGAGGAGCCATATGTCCAAATAATCATTTTCTTGCTGGTGTTTAACATGTCAGTTTTTTCAAGGGGCCTATTTCAAGTTTAAAAAAAAAAGGTGTGAAATGCATTTCGATTTTTTTTTGGCAAAAGCAGCTCATTTTCAAGCTTGCAAGGAAACAAGAAAAACAAAATCAAATGTCAAGTAGATTTGCTCTTTGTTGTAATTAATACGCAAGCATTTGCTTGTAGATGGTCCTGAGCCCGAAAACAAGCAGCGTCAGTCATGGTGCTATTAAAAACGAGTAGTCCTCTGGGAATCAAAGGGCCAAGTGTTCAACCAGTGAAAATCCCCACTCAAATCAATGGCCTTAGGCCAGTTTACGTCAGCTAAGGATCTCACCACAAAGGAAGGACATCGGGAAGCCCGATGACAGAGGACATGCCACGTGCTGGCAGCATTGGGCCCTACGCAGGCGACGGGACAGCAAAGAAAGGTAGGACAGACTTCTTCAGAGCGGGAGGTGGGAAACGATTGACTGAAAATACGGAAATTGCACAGCCCTACGCTGCAGACTACATGCACGCTCAGTTTCTGGTCAAGGAGGTTACGTGAGATTTCTCTTTGAGTCAGAGCAATGTAGTGGATAAAAAGGCCCTGTCTAGCCAGGGGGATTTCCTGAGGGCATCGCAGACCAGCTCAACACGCTGTTAAGAGGCTCGTTTTCATGAGAGTTTTTGTTGCATTTGTAACGCTGGCTCCAGGTCCCCTAGAACTTTAAGTGCCACATCACAGCGCTACAAGCCCAGCGCTGAATGCTTGGCACAGGACCAGGCATCTTCCCTTTCTTCTCTCGGTTTCCTCAAGTCAGCAGGTGGGGCTCCAGGGCTCCATCTTGTTTTGATTTGTGGGGGGAATTTTTTTTCTCCAAGAAGGTTGAAGAAAAAATTTCCTGTTGAATATTAGCTCTTCTCCTCCTTTCCCCCATGTTGTTTTGTGGACACATTCGGAGAGAGAGAGAAAAAAAAAACGATGTGTTTTTTTTGTTCTTCAAAGGGGTTCGCTATTTTTCCTGAAACGGGATGCTGGAAAGACTTCATCATCGAGGTCTACTGGCCTCAGATCTGCTCGTATTTACATCAGGGTGAATCAGTAGCAATTCCACTGAGGTCACTGGGAGTGCTCTGGCAGGCAGCTCCCCTCCCCGGGCGCGGGGTCAGCCCTACCGAGCCAAGCTCTCCAGCGGGACCAGCCACGGCCCCAGCCCCGTGCCAGGTCGCGGAATGGGTGTAAATGGATGCAGGGCAAAGAAAGCGTAAACTTCTACCAACATTCCCTGTGAGATGGTCATAAAAGTGCTGGAACTCAAATGCTGGAGGGAAGAAGCGGGGGGCAAAGCAGCACAGCAAAAAGCCCTACCAACAACAGCGCGTGATACTGGCCAGGATAGGAGAGAACAGGGGCAACATGCATTATTTTGTTACTTATTTTCCCACTCGCCTGTGTCCGATGTGTAATTCTCTCCTATCATTTAGGTCACTGCTGGATTTAGCCCTATGGGTTTGAACAATTAATTATTTTCAGTGATAGAACTATTTCATTTTTGAAACTGGTTTGAACGGTAGATTAGTTCTAGATTAAATAATTTAACTACAGATCAGTAGTAGGTGTTTGCTCTATATTAAGTTGGCATGTCACTGAGCAGGTATTACTTTTTAACATTTTTAATATACTTAATAATTTATAACTTTACATTGTAAACTGGCTGAATAACCATCACCTTGGAACACTATAGCCAACACCTCCAAATTTAATCTCTTTTCCAAAGAAAGAGCCTTGTTCAATCTTTTAAACGATCAACTATGGGGAGAAGGGAAGGGACGTAACCACAAAGGACTATGAAAAGAAAGCTGCTTCACTCTGGCAGCATCAGCTCTCAGGTTGTATGACCTCAAGCAAATGCGATGCCTCGGTTTCCCCATCTCTACGTAACAATGGTACCTAATTAATTGATGGCTATAAGGTCACCATATCAGAACCAAAGCTTTTGTGCAGAGCAGCAGCGCCTGGAACAGGGAGGATGTGCTGTGCTCCGCTGCCAGGGGAGAGAGAAGGGCTTCGGACTGCTCCCCCCCACGCCACTTCTCGTTCACAGGGAGAACCACAGGCTCCTTCTGCTCTGCTGGAAACGGGGGCACCAGGCAGATGTCTGCTTTCTAAAAGGAAAAGCAAGAGTGAGAAGAAGAGGTGCATGGAGAAGGGACGAAGGAAGGGCATATTTTCAGAGGAGGGGAAACCACCAAACATTCAGAAGTGGCAAAACGACTTTACCGAAACTGAGAATACTGGAGATGTGTAAACTGAACGGGCTAATCAAATGTCACATTTAAGTTCAACCGATCATATTAAGGGTCAGGAATGATCAGTTTGGGTTACGCAAGTGCGCAACTGGCCAGCTGCACTAAATATGGCCTTTACCTTCCTGCAGTGCTTAGATGGGGACAGACCAAAATCGAGGCACTGGCGGTCACTTCTGATATACAGCAGAGAAATTTGTCCTCCCACGTGTTATTATGAGGTCTGAAAGGCTGCAGATGGAGGACTGAGCAGTGGAGATGATACAGTGTACATTATGGAAATAAACTGGAAGCACAGTTAAAGGTTAGCAAGTCTTTTTCCCTCCAGCTGCCATTGATACGAATGACACCCGTTCTTGCACTGGCAAAGGGAAAGAAAAGATGAGTTAAAGTCACTTTCCCTTCTCTAAATTCTCAGATTTGATGACTAACAGGCTACAATATTTCACTAAGAAAAAGGCCTGTTTTTTACTTAAAAGCACAAGAAGTATACAGAGAAAGTAATTTTCAAGGTCAGAGGGTTGTTTTGACATTTAAGAAATACTAAAACAGATTTTGGCTTTTAAATTTGTAAACCAGAACTACTTCCTGACCTGAGAGACAATCTGCCAAATTTCTAGCTGACCACAAGCTTTTCAGGGTAGGCTAGAATTATCAGATATATCGTGTTGTCTAGGTGCACGTCTCCGTGATTTTAAAACTAAATGTTGATCAACCTTAAAAACTCCACGGTTTCTGAGACCCTTCATACAAGTAACACGCACCCCTTCTCACAGTAACTGAAGAGGCAATCTCTTTAATAACTGTTTTGGTACAATATTTTGCTCACTACTGGAGAACTCGATAGCTTAAGATTAATATATTAATGAAAAAAATGGAGGGAAATAGAAACATTTCAGCACACAGAAGCCAAATAACTCCTTTTATTTTATACCAAGACTTTGATCCTCCCACCAATCCTGTTGCAATACAAACCAATTTCATTTAACGCCACATCTGACAAGCCAGACTTCTCCGAGATTGCAAAACTCTGCTAAATCCCCGGGCAAACTGTAAATGGGCTGAGGGAAAGCTTCACAAATAGCACGTACATGCAGGTGGGCTGCACATACATAGGTAGCACAACCTTGCCGTGCAAGCTCAACAAAACTTCGTGCATATGTAGTGTCACAGGGTCATACTGTTGTCAAAGACGCGCAAGAGATTGCATTGCTTCTCCTTGCAGCCTGTTTCTCTCGCCACCCGCCCTGCCCACCTCCGTGGCTCCGTTTCTGCAAAGTGGGTTGTAAAACAGTCGTGTTGTTTAAAATGGAGAGGCTGCACTTTCTGCCTTGCCTCTCATGCCAAAACAGCCAAACCAATTTTGCTCTTTCAATTAGGCAAGAAAACAAAAATTTTCCTTGTTTTCTCTCCATACTTTTTTTCAGTGACAAAGCCTGAAAACTTTCAGCCAAAACCGGCGACAGCTCAAGACGCAGTCCTGCAAAGGCAGCTACGCTGAAGAACAAAAGCCTGCTGGAGTGGAGTGGGAGCAAAGAGGATGCTGCAAAGTTTCTGCTGCTTCCTAAATGCCTCCCGTATGCACCTGTGCTATTTAAATGATGCCAATCTTTGTATGGACTATAATGAGAAATAATACTTTCTTTCTAAGACAGCTTCCTAGGTTTTAGTTTGTTTCTGCTGCTTCAGTCAGGGTTGAAATGCAATGGTATTTAAAGGTCTGTCGTGGGTTTTTTGTAAGTTCTGTTCATAATAGTCAGCAGGAAAGCAGAGAATTTGCCAGCCTGCAACTCCGGTATACTCAAACTGCCCTGGGCCTTACAGGATGTAACTCCTTCTCCAGGGAAGGATTTATCTCCAACAGACTACCCAACTCGCTGACTTCTGCCTTTTATTAATTCTTCTCCTCTTTTTTCTATCCAGTCATCTCAACGTATCATCCTCTAGTCAACAAATATTTTAAAATCATACCATCTAAAAGATGATTCCGGAAAGCAAGAGCCGATGAGCTCTGATAAAAAGATCCACGAACCTGGCACTTGCTGGTGCATAGGGTATAGACATGCACGAAGGAGAGAGATGCGTAACAACACTGCTCAGCATCTGAATTGTTTTAGGTACGAGAATCGCAAAACACTTAAACGCAATAGTGGAGAAGTTTTGGATCAGAAAATGGTTTGTGAAGCTGAGGAAGTGACGCTGCTAGCGAAACGAGAAGAGCGCCGTTTCCTTCCAGCGCCCCGTTCAAGGCCGGCTGAGGCTGAGGCTGAGGCTGTCATTCTGGTTTCAGCAGGGGTACAAGGACAGCTTCCTGTGAGAACCACCGGCAACGCTGGACACCTCAAAGGCGAAATGATAAAGGGAAACCAAAACTGAGGCCCTTCATGAGCAAGATGGTCAATCTGTAGGGCACACAGTCAAAGCTTTCGAAAAGCTGAGAAAAGATCGATGGCACCCTGCTGTGCCGAGGGGGTTTGTGGAGTTAGGTGTTTCTAGCTGGCTAAATTCGAGTTTCTTCTTCATGTGAATCCATAGTTTAGGTGCACAGATTAAATCTAACTAAATCTGGGGCTACTGCAAATGTGCCTGCAAAAACGGCAAGCTGAAGTCTGTCTCGTGATTACCATTTCTCAAGGAGCTCAGATCAGCTGTGCTTAGAAAATGAAATGATATTTATGTCCCACTGAAATACCAGCACTGAATTCTTAACCTGGGGTTGCTACTGAAAATCTCCTGAATAATGCACAAGGCAGTGCCGAGTCTTGCTCTCCCTCCCAGAATCGGTGGTTCTGCCGAGCTAAAAAGAGTGAAAGCCATAAAAGCCCGTTTAATCAGGAAGGTAAGACAATGGCACTCTGAACGTTGACAAGGAGTGGGCTTGTTAGGTTAGAAAAGCAACTCTACAAAACCTCTGATAATAACTGAACTTCAAGAGGAACAGTATTCTGGTGAGCTGGGTCATGACTGCCACTAATATAGAGAGGAAGAAACTGAGGTGCAACGACAGGAGGTCATCAAGCGATTTCCTCAGCATCGGAGGGAGTTTTACAGCTAGGGTTAAAGTGAAAATTCATGTCTCAGTCCTGTTAGCAAACCACAAGCTTATATTGCTTTTACTACAAACAGATTTCCCTTCACCATACTGTACTTTTCTTCTTGCTGACTGTTCAGTATGATCATCCAAAAATACTCCTATTTGTGTTATTTTTCACACACACCACCCTGAAACAAAATTCAGTATGAAAGAAGAGCAGTTTCCTCCAATACAGCTCGACATCCAAACTAAGCAGCAGTAAAATCGTATTTATTCACTGACTGAGGTTTCAAACAGTAAAATGATTGTTACCGAGTTATAGATTGGGCCATGCCCCGAGTGAGACCCAGAATAGGTCTCCGGTGACAGCTCTCTCACCTTGCCAGCCCTCGGGAGCGCTGGGGGAGAAGGAGGAGTGTACGCACGCTTGTAACTGGGGGCGATACTTGAATATCGTCAAGCTTCAAGATCGCAGCAGGCAGAATCTGGCAGACTTTGCCTTTGGGAATGAAGTGGGAGACAGAAAGAAGGGAGCTGGGTACCTGGGCTCAGCGCATGTGTGCGAGCCAGGCTCTTCACCTGCAAGCTGGGGGTGCCTGAAATGGGAGTCGGAGAGAGAGATGAGCCGGGAGCTCCCCGACGCCGAGCGTGCCCCAGAGCGCAGCCACACTGCACAAGCTGAGTGATCCGAAGGCACGGGCGCTAAACGTGGTCATCTTCTCTTTCTAGGTGAACTCTGGCAAGCCCTGTACCTTTCCCTATGTCTTTGTTTTCCTGTTTGAATAGGTGATATTCCAATGAAATATAAATATTAATATTTGATTAACTCACAGCTAACAAAGCTTAGCTCCTTAAAGTCTAGTACAGATCTTTGAAATCTTTGAAAAACTATATAAATATGAATTCTTTTATTCTTATAGCATTACATTAACGACTGTACAGTGGAAGCTGATGAATTAAATAATCTCTGTCTATATTTGCTTATACCTTTCTGAAACTGTTACCTTTTCAGCAGATATTTCTCGTGCCTTGTCTCAATCCAGAAATGACATTTTTGGTAAAGCTTTGCAAAAACCCATTCAGCTGTTTTTGAGTCATCCAAGTATGTAAAAAACAGTTTCCAGCTGTTAAGTTTTCCATAAGCCTTTTTTTCTTAAACACGCTTGTATAATTATAACACAGCTTTGTTTTAAAACATCAAACTTGAAACGTACATAGTCCTGAAAGAGAAGTAGCAGCACTGCCATGTTCGAAACCATTTGGTTTTGAAATAACAAGGTTATTACCACATTAAAATATCTTTCTTTTCGTAAAGATTCTCCCAGACACTGAGCTACGGTTTTCTAACTGTAGACACTCAATTGTGCGAATGACCAGTAAAAAAGGAAAAAAACAATGAAAAAAAAGACACTACTCTTGCAACCTGCGACTGAGCTGTAACGGGGAGGACTGGGGGACCCCGTTTACACTGGGAGCAGGCTCAGACCTGTCAGTCTCAGACCAGCCTACGGTGCACTCTGCACACGCACGTGCACTCTTGCAGAGCGTGGCTAAAGCTCTGGTCTGGTGTTTTCGCAAGACCCAGCTCGGCTTCACGCACTCCGGAGAGACTGGCAACCTCTGGCCCCACGCACTCTTCGGGCTTGTCTGCTGGCGGGTGGCTCAAGGCCGCTCTCTCCAAGCCCAGGGTAGTTACCCTGAGTTTTAACAGCTGGCGGGGTAATAGCTGGCAATAAGGTCAGAAAACGTGTAGGCGGCATGGTCTGCTTTCAAGGTCATGCTTCAACTACTAGTACAGACCTACGATTGTGTACTCTCTAAAAAACTTGGAACCGGCCCTGAAGGCGGGACAAGGACAACTGTATCCTTCCCCCGTGCCCACAACACGTGGCGCTCCACTGTGATGGCCGTAGCTTTCGATAAAGATTCTCAATTCAACTTGGCGTGGCATACTTCTACAGTTTCAATTATCGCATCTTTGCGTTTCGGTATAGAATGGCATCAAGTCAGACTGGAGAAGATTCCTCACTTATATTCTGCCTGGATAGAAATGCACTGACGTGATACCGAGCAGATTAGAATCAGCCATTTACTTAATTTAAACACTTCATTTCATCTGGAGTATTTCAGGTTTTGATGTCTTAGTGGATTAAGTGTTGGTTTTGAGAATATTAATGGTGGCTGGAACAGGAGCTGTAGTCTGATTGATTATTGGATTGCATGGATTTCACGCTCAGAACTCTTTTTCTACAACGACATAAAGGCATACGTGGCTTGTCGGCCTTGCACGAACCACTGGCCTCAGCAAGAACTCTTCTGTCGGGCTGGAGGAACTCTTTCTAAAGATGCAACATTTCTGCAAAAGGGAAGTCACTGCATGTGTAGATTTCTACATGGGGCTCAACTGTGCTCATTTGTACAGACAAGAAGAGACTCCGTAGCTGTTTCTCGTTCGGAGTAAATAGCAGTACCTCCTGCTCTTGCCTTTCCCGGGACATATCCTCCTACCGTGCAGGTGTCAGTCCACAGAAACTATCAATGTCAGTGACACGACAGTGAATCTGAGAAGACAGTCTGACTCATCGGAAAGCAAAAGATGCAACTCTAATGGGCTTTCACACAGAGACGTGTGTGTGTGCATGTCTGTGTGCATGCATACGCTCTTCCTTACCTTACACTATCTCTGCTTTTATCAGTGCACCTATAACTCAGCTGTATGTCCATTACTTTGAGAGGTTTTCTGAATGTGTTTCAACCACATCAAGCATATAGGCAGTGCTCAACAAACAAAATGTCACCGGAATACAATTACAGGGAAAAAACTCAGCAGTTCCTACCCATCACACCGTCTTCTCTCTGTACTATCTGCCTTGGTAAGCCCACAGCTAGGGATCAGACAGTAAGAGACCCTATTGTAAGCAAGGGGCAGAAGTAAGGTTGCTGTGGGAACCTTAACTCTAAATTTCCTGACTTTAGAAAGATTAAAATCTCAGTCTTCACTTCCCATTAGCATACTTTTTGTGCATACAGAACACGGCCTAGGCAAGTGTATTGTTTCTAAAGGAAAAGGTATACTATTGGGTAAACAGGTGTCTGTGCACATTTTCGCAACTCTAAGCTACATAATTCAGTTCTAATCAATGCTACTGGATTTTGAAACCCACCGATATAATAATGAAGTAGAAAAAGCAAAAGAAAAAATCCAAACAAGCTGTAAGTTACGCTGTATACTCTACTATTCTGAGCGTCAGTGTCGAGACAAAAGAAGAGTAAGAGTTTGCCATTTGCTACTTGTTAATAATCAAGAGAAGATCTGCCAGACACACTCTTCAAGGGCTCTGTCTGTCTGGACCAGGTAGATGCTGCAATACACAAAGGACTTCACACACAGAGAAAGAAAGAGTGTTCATGGACAATGATGCAGCGTTCTTAATTAAGATTTTCATTACTGATACATACATTAAGGTTTTGCTAATGCAAGTGCCCAAGCACTCTCACGTGCAGGTAGATGTCTCTGATTCTATCTCTAGAAACCCTTTTGCAAATCATCGCGAACATTCACCAGCCAAGGCTCAAAATCAGCTCACCTGCCCTTTGCTATAATGACAATGAAAAATAAAAACCCGCTATTTTATTTGTCTGCCAGATGAGAACTTAACACTTGGCAGACGTGAGAATGAATAGGCTTTTGCAAGGCTGTGCTACAGCGTATTGAAACTGATTCTGATCTCACTTACACCTGTTTGATGTTGAGGTAACATCAGGAGCTTCAATAGCATGAGTACAGCAAATGTTGAAGGAAAAAATAATGAAAGAGACACGTAGGTAAATGGAAAATAGAATAAAACACAACACGAGTTTGCCAAAGGTAGATTGTAGTAGACTAACCTGATAACTTTCTTTGATAAGATAACTGATTATCCAGACAAAGGAAAGGCAGTAAATTTAATCTATCAGTACAGCATTTGATACGGTATCACAAGGGAAATTATGAGTTAAGATGAAGATTTGCAAAAGAACTGTAAGGTGAGCAAATGCTTACCTGAACGGGAGATGGGGTAGCGGTGAAAAAAGAATTATTGGGCAAGGTGAAGGCCATATTTCCACATTTTTTTAGTTAAACAAAATAGCATTTTCTAACTAATAAGATTTGGGGGGAGTGGGTAACATTTCTTTATGAGGCCCCTCAAAGGGAGGGGGTGTAGAGTAGGAATAAGTGGGAGCATGCTTAACAGCTATAAAAGTATCAATCAACTTCAATAAATTGCTCATTAACAATATTCAGGCCTCATTCACCTGTAATGTTTCCGTGTTATTTCTATGGTTCGGTCCTTTGGGAAGTTCAACGATGCTACAACTCTCTCAGCAGTTTTCTTGTACAGTTGAATTCAATATCTACTTTACTTTTGTGCTTTTAAAATATTCTTATTCCCAGAACAGGACGCCCATTCATCTACAAATCTGCTTGCTGAATGTCTTGGATCTCATCTGAATGCTGGACCCTGCCTCCCAACAAAATGATGCCGGAATAAGATGCAGAGGAGAAAGACTTGGTGAACGGAAGGACTTACAAAAGCACTGCTTCTCCCTGAACATGTTACATGCTTTTCTTGATCTATTCAGGCTATGACATTCCGTGAATTTCTTCAACAGGACAAACCGGGCTGACCACTAGCAAGGCAACGACGTTGCACTGGCACGCTGTATCTACCAGCACGACGTGCATCAAAACACAGCCGTGCCAGGATGGAAGGCGAAGACAGCGCCACAGAAGTCACAGTAGAAGGTATCAATGTGAGACGAATTTGCAGGCTCCAAAATAAATGATCTGCCAGTATATTTTCAACAAGTTAAGAAAAAAACCAGGATTTTTGACAATCTTCCCTGAGGCATGCCTCAGTCTACAGGTAATTCAATGACTAAAATGGTTACCTTTCCATTAAAGTTCACTGGAAGAAAAGCTGCATTTTTGTTTTAGTCTTCTGTGGCAGAATTTAATTATTTAGTGTCATAACTAGACCACGCTAAGCATGCATGGACATTCCCACAAGAAATTTGCACTAAACCCCAAAACTTGAAGGACTTGTTAAGTGCAAAAATTGAAAAACAGTTTCTGAAACACATCATTCTTTGGGGTTGGTTATATGCTGATCACACATAGCAGGCTTCCTTCACAACCTGCCGTGCATATTGCAGAGCATCCAGAATGTAACACATCAATTTGTGTCTTTTATGTAAAAGTGGATTTACTGCAAAAAGGGAAATTCAATTAATCCCTTTTACAGACATCCAGGATATTTGAAGACAGATGAATATGAAATTTAAACACACATCCAGATCCAAATGTTGCAACTGATCCTTACTTTGGTGATTGGGTGAAGCATGAATACCTTTAAATTGTATGCTATTTGAAGTTGGGATTCCAATTTTGTCTCTGAAAAATCAAGCTGTTTAGCGTATGCTTAAGAAGCTAAAACATTAGAAAACAGCATTCAGAAAACCGATACAGACATTCTATTAAACTTAAAACTCAATATGATGGAATGGGAGAGAGTGAGATCTATTCAAATCCAAAAGCATTTGCTTTCGGTGCTGTGCAAAAATCTAATATTTTGGGCATGCAAACATATGAAATGAAAATATTACCTGGGGGGCTGAATTTGTGAACCATATTCAGCATGATATTATCCAAAATGATGCAAAGAAGCAGCAGTGAACAAGAACTTCAGAGGAAGAAAACGTTATTTCTTAATACACTGTGAATCTTTTATGTCTAAGAGTTTGCATTCCCACCAAGAGGTAAAACAGCCTTCATGGAGCATGGCCTGAAGACTTAATCACGTATGTTTTGACATGTACACCTGTGTAATGGCACACAGCTAAACTACATGGCAGGCGGCTTTCATTTCTTTTTGAAGTGGGAGAGGCGGAGAGAAAAAGGAGATGGAGAAGATGACAGTCTTACAGGCTCATTTTTCAATCATGGTGTCCTACACGTAGGACATTCGGCATGAATATGGAGATGTGGTCTGGCATTTAGACCTCCGCGAGTATTCATATTTCAGTGCAAGTTTCGATAGTCAAATCTATGATCTTGATCAAGGGGTGGCTTTTGGAAAACCACCTATTTCTGGATATCCAGTTTTATAGTAACCACTCCTCCAGCGCTACTTGCTCTTGGTACCTGTTTTACCTTGTATCTGGTGTGTACATTTTATGGAGACAGGTATACAACATAATGTTAAAGCAGGGTGCATCAAAGAGGATTTCTGCGCAAGAAGAAGGACTGACGATACATTTCGGAATAGAAAGAGAGACATTTGGTGATATAACTGTAGAACAGCAACGTGCTTGCCAAAGTTGGAAGATAATTTACCATAACTGCAAAGGGAATTTTCTGAAAAACTCTGCTACGCTGTGTAGTTGTGCCATTTTGTGCAGTGATTTCAGACCTAACAAACTGGAATGTCTTAATATTTTGATGGTTGGTGTTCAATCTGCTGTAGGAAATGCTGCTACTGATTCATCAAGGTGGTCTTTTCCATCCAAATATATTAAATTATGCCAGTGTGGGGTAAAAGCACACTGAACAACTGCATTTTCTTTCTGTCCCTTTCTTTTTTCTAGCTAAATCTAAAATATTATGCTCCTAGAACTGTCTAGTTTAAAGTCCATTTTTTTTCTGCTGTAATCTGTTATATTTCAAAAAAAGCTAACACTCGATACATTATATTACACTAATTAGATGAAAAATAACCCAGAACAAAAAGATTTCTGGTAAGCATAATGGCAGAAAGGTGTGACATTTTCAGCTGTCATGCTGGCCAATCTTAAATTCAATCTCATCCAACTTCAGTGGATATCTTGTAGGTATTGCAATTAGAAAGCAGGTTGCATACATGCCTCTGTTGTAATCCACACATCAACTTCACAGCTATGGGCAGCCACTATTATTTCTTAAATAATTTGAACGTTAACACTTAAACTAATGCTTGAACAAAAAACTAGTATCAGATTTTGCTCTTTTTTTAACCTGGCTACTTCTCTGGTTTTCTGGATATTGGGTCTCTTTTTATTAAAGATGTTTTAGAACAAAACCATGAACTTTGTCAGATTTGTTTTAAGTAAGGGCCTTTTTTCATGTAAAGCTATTGCTTAAGTCCATTTGATGGTTACGTCTTCAGATAAAGAGTAAAGCTTAAAGTTGTAGCACTTGTTCAAGAACATTCATCCCGAGGTGCATTCCCAGTTATAGAGTTTGATTTCTATAAACACATCAGAGCAGAATTTCTGCTCCACTGCTATTTTGAGCCTGTTTCACCATTTCTCTCATTTGCAAATGCCAAATAAAGGGCCTCTGCCCATGTTGTTCTCTTTTTTGGAACATTCCCTTCCTTCAGGAGACACATAAAAGCCGGGGAAATAATATCCCTTTCCTGTCTCAGATTGCTGTGTAGGTGACCATTCCCTTCCAACAACTCCTTATTTTCAGAAGCAGATCAACTGATTTCTTCAGAATCATTTGCATGTCTATTTATTACATTAATTATGATAATTCTTGAAAAATGCTAACTCTTGAAAGCTGTTGTAAACATAAGGCGTATTACATCTAGACTTTTTTGGCATTTTGCAAATGTTCATTTTTGATTCATGAATAAGCTTGACCTGGAGGTTATTATCCTCTGAAGTAATGGAGAGCTTCTTAAGAAACCTGAGAAGAGGAAAGATGCCTCCTCCCTGTTCCTGATGTAGCAATCACTGCTGTTGTTCCTCATCTGCAAAAACAATACTGAGCACCCTAACCAAACACAGGGACTCCGAGGGCGCTAATTAGTTGCTATTTCACGATGATGGTTCAGAGTGCTAACAGATGACAGTTTGGTGGTGAACAAGTACCAACAGCAGGGACGCATATATAGATATCAAAGACTATTTGAGCATCATCATGTCTGATAAAGTGAATACGTATTCTCAGAAACTGGCAACTGGCAGGCTGGAACACTGCTGGGTGTCTTTTGACATACAAATCACTGACCATATGATGGATGGTTCTCATAACTATGATGAGATCAGTAAGATGCTGCTCAGCTTCCCTTAGGTCATCATTACTTGACCGAATATGTCTTCATGAAGCTGAGGAATAAATGACGCTTTTTTTTCTTTTTTCTTTGTTCTTTTTTTTTTTTTTTTTTTTTTTTAACAGGATGTCAAATAACAAGGATTAGAATTAGTCCTGAATCTAATAGGAATGATGCTGGAGTTCAGTACAACCCGGTTACATCAGAAACCTATTTCAAGGAAATGGACAGATGTTCATGGAATTAGGTTAACGTGTCCTGCCCCTTCTTTGTATCTGGATCACTTTGGTGCGTTTCTGATTTGTATTTACCAAAGCTAACAGCAGATAACTCTTCAATATTGTATGGGTTCCATCTGAAGGGGTAGTGCTCTGGAAGTAAAAGAAGTGCCCTACCGTAGCTATTTATCCTACTGTAGTTACCTATCTTACTGTAAAGCACCTTAGTATTGTTAATACTGTTACATGCTGTTGACGATAGAAAGGCTCAAGACTGGTTGGAAGACTCTTCTCCCATGAAAAGGTCAATTTTTGACACAGAATCCACCCTCTTCTCTCAAACTCCTGAGGACATTCAGGCGGAGCAGAGATTAATTGTATTCCTCTTAAGTGGGAATATCATTTGGGGGAGAGATCCATGAAATCCTTCCACCTCCAAAACCTTGATGCCGTATAGTCAGACAGACACGTGTGTAACCTGGGGGAGGAGGAGGAGGAGGAAGACTGAATCATCGGCAAGTTGTGGGTAGGGATATGAGAAGAGAGCCCAGCGCTGGGTACTGAGGCAGAGGGCAGAACAAATCAGTTATTATCTCTAGATCAGAAACACGCTTGACAGGTACCATCAACAGCTGCTAATGTAAAAATGTTCCAATTCCACTTTTTCTGTTACCCATAAGAACTCAGAGCTATCAGTGGCCTGAAGGACCTGTCTCCCAGAAAGAAAGGAGAGAACCAGTACAAACAATACAAACTTTACGCACGTGCCTGAAATACAGTGAGGCTCCTGTGGAGCTTACCAAGATGGGAACGGAGGAGCGCAAAGCAGCCCTCGGCTGTGGAATAAGCCTGACTTAAAGAGGCAAGAAAGTGTGTGGCTTTAGCTTTACAGGTCAAGAAACAAAGGCAGACGGACGGGAAATGACTTATGCACGGTCGCACAGCAAAGCACTGCCGGAGAGGGATTTCAGCTCCGGGTTTCCACACGCCTACCCACCATGAAGCCAGCTTGTTGCTTCCACCTAAACCGCCTCGCGCTGTGGAGGCAGAACAATGATAAACTGCTGCCTCTGTGCAAGTGTGGAAGGCGCGCGGTCCCTGCCACAGACATAAATGATTTTGCCGCTGCTGCTGCAGGAAGCGTTAACATAAGCGGTGTGCGCTTCACGTCCCTGAGTATCATTAACACTTTTTATCGATATTATGAAGTTCTGCAACAAAAATAATAGGATTTGTCAGGGGCCGTTATGAACCGCCCCTGCTGGATAAATACATAATACATGATGGCAAAGGTCTGACGGGACTTTAATCAATTGCCTTTCCGAGTCAAATAAATGTCACATTAGACGTAAGCCGTGTTGCATTCTGTGGGGGCCTCTGCTCCCCTCGGCTCACGGGCCTGACACCGCCACGGGGAGCTATGCACGCGCATAGACTCCTACTTATTTGTAGCAAATATATCAGAGCAAAACTGGAACAGCACGTTGTAAATTACAGATTTGGGACACCTTATAATGAAAGGCAAAGGGGAAAGGAAAGAAATATGGGGACACCACAGGCATGATAGGTCAGCTCAAATACATCTCCTTGGTAGCTGGCATTGTCGTACCACCTTTCGCAGTCACTGCAGCATATCTCATGTTTCTGCCCACAGGGCGGGGGAGAAGGAGGTGTGCCGTTTCTTTCTGCACTGCAAAAGTAGTGAGTCAACTTCAAATGTTAAAGTCACATATTTTAGGCCTAGTATCAGGAAAAGAAAGCTCTTTGATTGTTTCAGCATGCACCTGAAAAAAATTATGAATGTCCATTTGCACTTTGAAGAAATTCCAACAATCAAAACACAACTTGAACCTCCAAATATGAAAGAGCTATTTTTCTTACTGTGCTATGCTTTTTTTTTTTTTTTAAATTCCAGGCAGCACTTTAACAGCCATCTACTTTCCTCTCTGAACGGGTAGGAGACATGAATTTAAATTGCAAAATGGAGATCTAAAGTAACACAAAGTCTAGGCATATTTGGCCATGGAATTCTAAACCTAAATTTAAAAGCCCTCATTATTTTTGGCATTCACTAAATAGCTCCAGCTTGGACATCCCAAAACAGTGGCTTAAAATACTGGTGGACATTTGGAAAACTTTGGTCTGTCTTTACTTAACTATAGTAAATATTATGAAGTGGTAGTGCTATATTTCCCTTTATATCGCAACAAGAAACATCATTGTTTTAAAAACACTAGATTTCACTGCCAATACGTCTGAAGGAATCCCAGCAAAACGCAAACTTTTGTTCCAAATACGCAAAACCATCACGCGTCAGAACCTGGCAAAATTAAAACCCAAATGATAACAAACAAAATCTCCCAAAGGTACCATATCCTACCCCCTTAAACCATGAAAATTTTCATTCTTCCTGTTCTAGGTCTTAAAAACACAATTATCTGGATTAATATAGTATTTTCTTCAACTAAAAAGGTCACCAAATTGACAACCTACACAGCAGCAGCCAAACTCAAGTGAATGAGACCAGGTGAGAAAAGAACTCTACGTAACAACTTCCAAAGAAACCACTAACAGATTTTTTAATCCCAGTACTGTTAGATGTCAAACAGAATACAGCATGTTTAATCTACCTGGAGAAGACGAGCAGGTCAGTATTAGGTAGGAGAGCAGACAGGACTGGGTAAGGAAGGGTCCCATGCCACAAGGTCCGATTTCGGCAAGGACAGGTTGAAATGCTAGCTGACTCTTTTCTATACTTGTCTTATGCTCGCACAGCATTGAATACTGTATGTTTTATCCTGAATCAGAGCACAACAGCATAATGCCCATCACAACATGTATATCCCTAAATATAACAGAAATCTTCCATATTGTCATCCAGAAATGCACATGTAAGTTCCAGATCAATCAATCGCACGAAGTCACTAAACTAAGTCTGAGTCCCATAAGCTGACGCTGCATTAAAATCCTGGACTGCTGCATTAGAATAAAAACTCGGTACCGAGTCCTGGGGCCATGGGGAGCAACAGAGCAACTCCGGGCTGACTTGGATGGAACTTGAACAAAATGCACGACTCGTATCAACGAAAAGTATAAAATGTTTGGTATAAATACTTACACAAGAGACAGGAAGGGTTCCTTCAGAGGAAGGCCACAAACTGATCGTGAGTGATCTGAGAAGAAAAGGGAGAAAGAAAAAAGGAAATTAAGTGACAATAAACACACTAAACGATACCAATATAAAACAGGGATCGAGGAGACTCACAGATGGTAGCAGTTGCCACAGGAGAGAGAGAAAAAAAAAAGTGTTTTAAATTCACAAACTGCATAAATCTTGGAAGTTTTGAAATTACCTGACCCCGAAACTATGTAGCTGAGAAAACTGGTAATGGCTGAGGAGCCTTTCAGTCCTGGGATAATTCCAAGCCAGCAGAGACTAAATATCCTCTGGTGACTGTTCAACAGCCTCCGTGAAACAGGCTTGTGGCTCCTATGGACAAATGCTCTTATCACAAAAACACTGCCAGATTTGAATGGCATCCTTCTTAGCAGTCATGCCAGATGATACAGGCCTCCGAAACAGAACTCGCCTTCTTGATCCTGACCTTCACAGAAGAGGGGTTAGGCATATTATTAGGGCTGAGGATGCTTACATTACGGCTGATAGCTGCACAGAAAAATTGTGTTGTCTTAGTTCCTTCTGTCAACGCAGTATCTTTTGGACTTGATAGATTTGTTCCCCTGAGACCCCTAAGAAAAAAATATGGCTGCATGGAAGTGGAATGGGTAAAGGACTGCAAGCTTTCGGTAGACTACAGGTCTAGTTACCAAAGTCTACTATGGAGTATCTAAGTATCATTGCCAACACATTTTCCAAAACATATTAACCTGGGATGAAGTAATAGACAAAATAAATCATAGCCTGATGCTCTGAATTCTAACAACAAGATACACTCCTGTTGGACACAGAAAACAAAGGCAGATGCCCCCAAAATGTTCAAAGCTACAAATCAGTCCTGTCCCCCCTTCCATTCACCAAGCTGAAAGAAATTCAGGTAGTCAGACCAGACAGTGCTCTCCAGAAGATTGCTATCAGGGGACCCAGAGCATGGTGGACAAAGATCCATGTGGTGCACTCCAGTACTTAAGACAAGACATGGCCCTCACCTACTGTTTCCTGGCCAGTTACAGGGAGAGATTAGCTCTATCATTTCTCAAAGCAATTAAAAATATTCAGAGAAATACTGTTGAGATAGTGACGGAAAAGTGAGGAGCTGTGACAGGAGAGAAAGAGGGAAGGCAGGCAGAAAATTTGTCCAGAGTTGTAGCCATTGTTTGGGGGAATTATGGGCCTGGTAGAGGAAAGCGTGAGAGAAAGCATGTGTGCATATCTAGTGGTTGGTCATCCGCAAGGGAGGTGGAAGAAATACAGCAAAGAGCGACTCATAAAAACTGCAGGGCAGCAAACAAGATGCTTATAGCACCATTCGGATAGGCCATCCGGAGAGGCCCTGCTTAACAGCAAACTTCTCTTTAAAGAAGCTGACTGCTCCCATGTAAGGAAGATTTGTATAAGACAGATGACAGAATGGATTCTGCCCAGACCGAAAAGCTGAAGAAGGCTTCAAGAAAGAAGACGAAAGGAAGGGCAAGATCAGGCTGGTGGAAAGCAGGTCACTATTTGTCTTACTTTCAAGAATCCATTACTCTGATGAACTTTAACAGGGAAGTTCTCCTGGTGGAAAAACCCCTCCTTTGCTAAGCATACATCCCTTATTTTCCTTTTACATTTACATTTAGATTCCTAAATCTCCTGAAGATTTAACCATGAAGCCCATAGATTCATCTACGATAGACTATATGTGAAGGACTGTTAGCGGCTGGTAGTTGGGAAGTATTTCTTTCAGGGTTTTGGGCAGATGGGACAGCGAGCTGCACACCATGGAAGAACCTGAGACAAGAGGTCTGAGCCAAAGAATGTGCCTTGGAGCCCCAGAGTTAGAAAAAAAAGCAGGAGGCATCCAGCATGGGAAAAAAAACACAGAATGGAAAATTTTAGGCCGAGTGGTTAGAGTTTGGCTCTGTTATAAGCAACATAAAACAAGTTCTCTTAAGGGAAAGCGTCAAGCAACTTTGATGACATGGATGCCAAAGAATTCTACAAATTATGGCCTGAGACTCTGGAGGTGCTGAGTAATGACTTACACCAACGTTACCGTCGAATTTGCTATAAGAAGTGAACAAGCTTGTCGTACCTAATTAAAACTGTAGGGTAATTTTAGACAGGCACAATATACTAGAAGCTGCACACGAGAATCTGGCAAATCACCAGAACTGAAACACCATAATTTTTTAAATGATCGCAATTGGTCTGGACACTTGATTACCAGTTTTGTTCAAAAGAAAATACATGAAAACAAAACTTTCCATGTAAAGTATTGGAAAAACAAGATGTGTCTGAGGAAACTATGATTCATTCCAGGTTAGATAACTGCAGAACACGTATGCGGGAGAGAAGTGGGCCAAATCCTGTTCTCACTGCCCTGTGCAATCGTGCTGACTTAATTGAAACCACGAGCAGAACCTGAACCATTAAAATGCTGGGGTGAAACTTTTTATCATATGGCGCTGTTTGTCACTAGAGACGTACTTAACCTAATTACATTAGATTAACACAGTAGATTTCTTCAAGATATACTATTATATAATAACGGAAAAAATGAAGTCTAAGAAAGCTGACCGTTTTTCCCAGGTCTCTGTGTTAATAATTACCTGTCTCTATTTATGTCGTTTGTTTTCAACCCAGTACGGCTCTATTTGGTGTGGTGGACAAAGGGAATCCACGGATCTTTTTCATATTGAATTCCTCGTGTTAATTAATCATTATTACTTGGAAGCTGTGTTGGCCATTGGACAGAATAGCCAGGGGCTAATCTGAAGCTTACCCTTGCTTCATTGAGGCCAGATTCTGCCCACTTTCTCTTTCTCTGCTACGTGAATAAATTCCATTTAAATCACAAAGACTAAGAGACAAGTAAGGCGTAAATGTTAAGGATATTTAGGAATCTATCCCCCCTTGAGTTTGATGAGAGTAAGGTTCCTGAACACTGAAGAATTTCTATTTATGGGGAGTTAAGATGGTGAAATCCAGTCATTTGAGTTACATTATATAAGCAGGTAATCAATTTCTGAGGCTAACTACAATTTTGAAAAGTGACTTAGGCATTCACGTCAAAATCCATTGGAAGTCAGTGAAATTTTGGCTGTAAACCACCCGGGGACTTGAGAATATTTCACCTTTGTTAGCTTAAGCACCGCTTACTTTCAACGAAATTAACATCTTAGGTGCCAAAGTCATTTTTGCAATTAGCATTCAGTTGCTTCTTACAATTTATTCACTAAATGGCTTGAGTTAACCTGCTTCAAGTGCCTTTTTCTTAGCAGTAAATTGGGACAGCGATTCTGCTCTATTTTTGCAAAGTGATTTAGGATCTCTCTGATGTAATGCACTACCAAGGTGAGAAATGTTATTCCTTCGGCCCCTGGACTGGCAAGAAGCAGGCACGTTATGTAGTGCTTTAAGCAAGGAGGCTTGATTCAGACAATCCTAAACTGACTGCTCTTGCCTCAAAACATTTTCACCCTTTACCGATACGGAACCAGTGAAGGGCACGGCTTTATCATATGTAATCTACTCAGCGAATTGGATCCAAGATGCAGAGTCTTGTCACCCCTCTCCTCCTGGATGCACTACACCTGCTCGGTATCTAAACTAGGATTTAATCCCAGTGGAAGATAAAGAAAATCATTTACCAGAGATTTCCTCAGTTCAGAGGGGGCCAAACGGAGCCAGTGCCGTGCTGGGGGAACACGGGGAAAGAGGAGACTCAGCTGAAATTCGGTGGAGCCCTGTAAATGATCTGAGGGGGCAGAGAGGCTGCACTGCGTCTCTGACACAGCAGAGACAGATTACAGCAAAATTAAATTGAGGATTTTAGTGGATATAATTGTTGTTTTTATATATTAATGAACAACAGTAATACGTGATTCTAAACTGAATACCAGGTTTGACATTTAATCTGAGCACTCATACTATCCATAAATGTTCATAAACGTCACAAGACCCCTACCCTTTGATTGAATTACAATCTAGCATGCAATTTAGGAAACATGGATTAATCTACATAGATTTATATTTCTGCAGGTTACATTGTTATTTGTTGATTTATACCCTTTTCCCCTAAGTGTCCTTTCCATCGAGAATCCAGGAAAATACATGCAAATCTTTAATCGGAGAGCAGCTCAAAATCCAGTGACTAGCAGCAGATGGAAACTTGGTTCAGTGAAACCTATACTAATTATCATTTGCTTTTTGAAGACACCTCTGCTAATGGCCAGCAAAATCTTAGTCCTTGTGATATCTCCTATTACCTTCACATTAACTCTTACTACAGCCAGCAATCACCTAACGTGTTTCTTGGCAATGCTGAGCAATTAAACCACCTTTCAATCAGCTTGCTGAGGAATCCAGAGATGGAAACTGCTTTAATATTAGGAATTAATTACAAGAATGCAGAGGAAGGCAGTCAAACGTTATGTTAGCATACCAGAAACATAACACCGCCTTAGCCACAGATGTCACATGCGAGGCAAGGAGCCACGTCAGGGAAAGCGACATGGCAACGTATAGAGGAAAATGATCTTCAAGTTCTCCTTTTCCTTTTTTTTTTTTTTTCCTGTCGTCATGCTACTTGAGGTGACCACCTCCTTTAGCAGCCAAAATATCTGGAATTTCACTGTCACCTGTATTAACGGGCTTCACTGCACAACGGCACCTGCTTGGGGACCGACAACAACACCTACTCAAACAGTGCGTCGCAGCACGGGAGCGGTCCCAAAAGGCCGACCCGACAATAGCGCTTCGGCAGATCCTGACCTCTGCAGAGGCCAAATCCTGCTCGCTTTGAAATCGAGCAGGTCTTCTCAAAGGGTTAATGGGGCAGGTTCCTTTTCTTCCTCTGCATCTGTACCTCTGCGTGCCTAGGAGAGGAGGGACGGCTCGGCAGCCCGGCCCTTGGCCTTGTGCATTCACTCGTTCATACAAAACCGAAGAGAAGGGCTGGCTGCTCTGTCTACTCAGAAAGGAAATGAACATCACTCGGTTGAGTTAGTGCTAGGAAAGTGATGAACTGAGGAGACGGTTTTACAGCTGACAGCTTACTGCGCCGAGGGAGAAAGCACAAACGGGAGAGGATGCTGCACATGCAGCTTGAGGGCTAGTTACGGGGCCATGTATCAACTCGCTAGTCCACGATACTGGAGAATCAAAATGAAATAATCTTTGAAAAATGACAAGGAGTTTTTGTATGTACGTTAGAATTAAGGTACGTCTGTATACATTGGAATGCACTTACACGTGTATTTTGGTTACGTAACGTTAAAGAATTAGAAAAAAAATCTACTTGACTACAGGTGCGCGCGCTCTTTTTAATGAAATAAACAGCAAATTGTGGTTCTGTAGAGAATGCAGCGATGACTTGAGAACTATTTTGAATCAAAATTTATCGATAATACTTCCATCGCTCATTTTCCAAAGACAGAGTTTGTTTAGAAGCTACAGTCCGCAGAAGATAACAAAAAAGGTAACTGACTTTTTTCCTCTCTCAAACTTGAAGACAGAAAACCTTGCAGTTTACCTTATCATGTAAAGTATTTATGATATAGCCATAGCTTGTATTTCCTTTAATTAGTGTATAAGTAACTATTTAGTATCATTGTTAAATTTGGACCAGAAAGTGTAGCAAAAGGAGACTTTTACAATTTTTGTAATTAAGAATAGCTAAAATGTCAGCTTTGTCTTTTTCAAAATAAGAAATGCGTATTGGGAAAAGGAGACTTTAAATGCGTGTGACACGTGCACACGCACAAAAATGCTTTTACAAACCAGAAACTTCACGGACCCTTAACTAGAAAATTCAAAAGAGAAGTCTTGATGGAATAGATTTTTCAGCACACTCTGCTTGCCAGGAAGGCTGGATAATATTATGTTTTGATAAGACAAAAGAAATTAATCCAATCAAAATTTGGACTTTCCTGTATACGTAAGCTAATTCAAAAAGACATCCAGTCAAGGAGCTGACTCATTCCACAGGTAACTCAGCCCAAAATAAGTCCTACCAGCTGTTGTCAGTGAAAACAATGAGATAGATGAAATAAGAAAAGGAATTTCTTACATCTGCAAACTGAACTCTAATTAACATCCATCCGAGGTCTCCAGCTCCCTAAGAAGAGCTTCAGTCAAGAAAAGGCTCTACACAAAGCACCTCTGAGGAAAACATCTTTCAAAGAAGAGCAGGAGAGCTCTCTGGAAGCAACAGCACATTACAGCTTCAGCAGCAGTTGCTTTAAGGGGCTCAGAGTGAGAGCAAAACTAGCAAAAAGTAGGAAAAAAAAAAAAAGGTTAAATATATTCTTGTTTTATAATCTAAATGTAGCATGTTGAGCATGCATCTTGACTTAAAGATGGCCTGAAACGGTATTACTTTTAACTTTCAGTAAGTCTAGCCACTGACTACGTCTTGGGGGAATTTGTAACAGTATGTTAAACCAGGAGGTTTGGTTGGCAGGTACTTGGCCGCTGCAGCCTCGTGCAGCTCAGCCTACTGGCAGAAGGATCTGCCCACCACCACCCCTCCAGTGCCACAGCACTGCCCCTTCCCTGCCGTCCACCAGCGCCCCGGAGGGGTGCATGGACAAGGCGGCCAGTGCGTCTTGGGTGCTGGAGGACTAATTCTGGGAAACAGAATACCTGGGAAGGGGAGACCGCTGCCAAAACAACTCACACCGCCTACTTCTGACTGCCCAAAGGGGCTGTGCCGTAGGCCAGGCTCACTGCTCTGGTGCCAGCAGCTGCCTGCTCCTGCCTGTCTTCTTTCCAACGTCCCTGATGCCCTTCCCTCGTTGCGTGGCTGTGCGTGCTCCCATCAAGCGACAGTGAAGGAGCAAAGGTGGCCCCGGAAAAGATGGTGGCTGCGATGTGACCGGGTTGTTCCCGTCCAGCTCACAGCCTGTTCCCTGTTCACTCTTGGAGAAGAGGGAAACAAGAAGTCAACTGTTGACCAGATGAGTTGTCTTTGTGGTCCATAAACAGTTTGGGCATTTCCATTTTATAAAATATTTTGCATTGGCTACTCTTGGCACTTGGAACTCAGCTCTGAAGCCTTCAATAGAAGAGAACAGAAACCATACCTACCTAAATACACAAGGATATACAGCTAATGGTTCTGGCTGTCTTTCAGGATCATACCCTAAAAGTTAGGTCTTGGCTCTGCTCATGCCTGTAGGTGAATTTTCTGGTTTGAGGCAGTGTGGTTGAACTGGCAGCTCACAAGGTAGATTTGTTGCCTTACACCATAGCCACATCAAGTCATGCTCTCCTTATTGCCAGCTGGATAAGCAGAGAAGCGTAACTTCTGCTTCCCTGCTTGGAGGTTTGCAGCTCCAGTGCACGGTCCATGTTCCCTGCACCCTCTCAAGTACCTGTCCTGAATTCAGCAGTGCCAAAACTGGACTACGCAGCATGAGAAAGTACAATCAAATAATAAGGAACTATTTAAGCAGACTAAACTTGAGTAACTGAAATGTTAAGCTGAGAAAGTACGGTACTAGGAACTAAATGTATCTGTATTAATAATAGCAATTAGTGAAGTTTGTCTACTATTAATAAGGAGATAATTGCTATAAAATCTAGTGATACATACAGATAGGTTACTGATGTGAGGAAGTGACCCTGGAAAATGAGTTTAAGTTATTGGTTGGGAGCTTTCTATTGCTAATTATTATTTTCTTTCTGGGTATTAATATTCCTCCAGGATGATCTGATGAATCTAGCGGTGTTGTGATCACTTCTCTAAATGGTATCTTTGGATCATGTGTGGTCCCAAGAGCTATGACACTCCAGTGTACTTTACGTAATTTATTTCCAAAGTGAGACGTGCTGACTCTCCATAATATTTCTTTCATTTTAACTTCTGACTAACATTCAATTTGGGACATAAGTACTCCGATATATCATTTTTCCCTGAAGGCACTGCAGATCAGAACTAAAGGGCACTGGCTGAGTTTGCGAGTACCACAAGGCTCGAAGAACGGGGCGGGCTGGAGTGGGGAGCACTGCTAAGCCTGAGCTGCAAGGGGACTGGAGGGCTGCGCAGGGATGCGGGAGTCTTCATCATCCATGGGTGCTGGGGGGCAAGGGGTACGAGCAGAGCTCTGGCAAGCCCCAGGCTGGGGTTACATTGGACTTTAAAAATCCAGCTCGCTCTCTTTGGTGAGAGCTGCGTGGTTTAGGACTTGAACATGAGGGTGTCTGTTAAATTAGGAGCAAAGTGGCAGCAAGATCATTATGGGAAAGTGTAAGTATGTCAAATCCATAGTCACAATCATTTAAAGAAAATGTCAGAATGTTTTCCCAACTGCCTATTCCAGTAAAGAAATCACAACGTGACTATACGAAGACCTATAGGAAAATGCTAACCTGACAGATATCGTACACAAGAGCAGCAAATCCTTAAAAGGTAAGGTACCATATGGTTTGTGCTCTGTTTTTTACAATTTGTACTGCTTCGAACATGAACTGTGTTCTTGTGACAGTATGCAACACTTGGAACGAGACTAAAAGCATTACAGAAGTATTTCACTTGCCTTTAAACCCCTGCAGACCCACTGGAGTCACCAGGGTTACGCAGCTGCACCACTCTATGCAGTGTTAAGCCCTCAGCATCTACAAAGACAGGTTAAATATGTGCTTTTTCTGAGTCTTCCAGAAGAAGGATCAACTTTTTTTTTTTTTTCCTAAAAGCCATAATCAATACTTTGGAATTTATTTTTTCACCTGTTTCTTCTTACTCTATGCCTATTAAAATAAATCAAAACTACCTTATAAAGATCCACTAAAACGGCTTCTGGGAACAATACTCTCCATTTTATATTTGGTATGAGAACAGTGTACTCTATAGCATGCTGTTGGTTTTGTGACACGTGCCCTGAAAACTGAGTTTCAGGGGAACTAAATTTTTCATTGCTCTTTTAGATGGGGACGGGTGGCTGAAGAGTCAAGAACACAGTCTCTTGTCACTGAACCTGATCCTTCTTATCACCAAATCTGATGACATTTTATAGGATCCTGTCCCTGATTTTAAGTTTTACTGCTAATTTATCCAAACCACCTCTCCCCTTCATTCCTTATTTTATCAGTTTAACTTTGACGTGCCTCCCTCCATGATCCTCACCACCGACGTGATGCTACAGGAAGGCAGTTTAAGTCATGCGACAGCAGGGTAGCTTAGGTGGCCATTTGTCACCAACTCTTCAATCTTAACTGGAGCATCCATTTGATAATACAGCTAGAGGACAACACAGGGTAGTTGATTGAATCAAATTACTGCAAAATGTAATTGAAAAGGTTGATGCCCCAGTCAGATGTAATAGAAAGAAACCACACTGTAAGTCCCTATTACCTTTTCTAGCAGGACTCATCCTCTGAAGCAACACTGTTCCAGTCTGAATTTCCTCTCCTGAACAACCAAACCGTCTTGGGCTATCTCAGCCTGGCAATTTCATTTGTTGACCCAGTCAAGAAGTGGAAATACTACTTATAACTGAACGGTGGGATGGGCTTCACGACTGTCTGAATTATTTCTTGGGTTTTCCAAAGTTTCCAGTTTTCCCCAAAACAGTATAGTTCATCCACAGCAATACAGCTCATCCAGAGAGAATCTAACGTGCCTTGAAGCGGTGGAGTTCAATATACATCGTCTCAAGAGTTTCATTTGTAAAAAAACCAAAGAAACCACCAATGAGCTGAACGTTACCTTTTGCTTTACAGGGGAATTGTCCTTATTCCCATTTTATGGAATAAAAAAAGAAGAGAAAGCTAAACCGATCTTGAAGCTGATCAATACCAAAGCAGAACTGCAAAATGAACTCACATCTCTTGATGGCCAGTTTAGAGCGTGAACCACATCAAATGAGAAGAAAAATCCTTAAAGAGACCTGAAAAGCCACCTGCATGCTGCTTTCAATGAAGAAAAGCTGATCCCTTTGATTGCTGAAGCCAAACCAAACCGCAGACACACAGATTTTACAAAGTCTCTTAGTGGTGAGCCATTGTTTATGCTATTTATCAGCCTTCCTGCAAAGCCTAAGCGTCCATTTCACAAAGACAAAACCAAACGCAAACA
The DNA here is from genome assembly GCA_009819775.1 of Phoenicopterus ruber ruber. Taxonomy (NCBI): domain Eukaryota; kingdom Metazoa; phylum Chordata; class Aves; order Phoenicopteriformes; family Phoenicopteridae; genus Phoenicopterus; species Phoenicopterus ruber. The sequence continues at coordinate 93,206,628 of CM020215.1, read as the reverse complement.
ATTCCAAGAACTTATCCAAACCCAGTTTACATAGTTCGCTGCATCCATTTGCTTCAGAAAAGTAAACCCTTCTTTATGGGTTGGATTTGAATATAATCATTATACCATTTTCCCAGCGCATCTAAAAACGCAACAAGTTACAGCGATCAAAAAGAAGTTTATAGGTGAGTCAGTTTAAGAAGCAGCACAATAAACTGGCATTACAGCCTAAGAACATGTCACTTCTATAGATGGACCCTGTCTTGTAAGTGATTGCAGAGTTATGTTCAATGTTAGTTTGGGAGACGAGTGGGTGGGGGAGGAAAGACTCGGATCCAAGGGATACTGTATAGGATGAGAGCAATGCTAGCTTTATTTTGCAACCCATTATTTTCATAAGAACATGAATCAAAAAGACAAACTATGCCAATTTTTTCATAGCTGACTTGTTACAGGATATTGTTTGAGTCTTCACTAATGACTCCTTGAGGTTGGTTATTACCGTGATTAGGAGTTGGGAGGATAGAGGTCTGAGACCTTTCAAAGGAAACATTTTGTTCACAACTGTTACAGAAAATAAAGTCAGCATTACAGTAACTTTAACAACCCAACAAGGATAATGGTCTGTGCATGCAGACAGTGTTTTTGCTATTTTAAATGAGGGAGATAAACTCCACATAAGATGGGAAGCTGAGATAACCAGCTATTCAGTCTTGGGGATCAGAAAGCTGTCATCTTGAGAAATATGAGTATCTGTGGAAATGCTCTGGAAAAGGAAGGATGGTGAAGTTATTAGCAGGTGGCAAAAAAAAAAAAACCCCAAAACTTTAAAATTTGCTTTTGGTTTGTGGCACGGATAAATAAATTAAAGAATCCGAGATGCTTTGATACCCTTGGTAGCCTACTGCGATAGATTTTGTTTTTCTTTTTATGCAAAAGCAGGCCGTATGCAACACTATTCTGCTCTGACAGTTATCCCAAAAAGACCGGTGGCCATGCCCATCACTGAGGTTGGCATGAAAAACTCTACTAGCTTCATTAAGAATGAAGCAAAGACATAGCTCTGCACCATGTTCATTTGTAGCAATGCCAGATAAAAAGCATTCCTTGAAGGCAAAGGCAGGTTTTGTGGGTTCTGGTGTCCCCCCCCCCGTGCCGTCCCCCCCCGACTCCTATCTGCTTTAGTCACAAAATCTTAGTTTCCTCATGCCATAAAACTGAGATTAAAATAACTCACTTCCTCAGAAGGTATGTTGTGAGGGGATGTATTTAAAAATTAAGAATCCTTTTCTTTCATTATCAACTCTATCGTTCATCAGCTCTAGCTTTTATCACCAGTATCTAGCACTTGCCAGTATGGCAGGATCAGAGCCAACAGTGTTCGCCCAGACCCCTTTGGTACCTCCGATAGCGCAAGGTACCTGGCAAAGGTATCACCATACTGCAGTGAACCGTCACTGGAGGATTCTGAGTTAACCATGTATTTGAGAACAACTAGAGGGTTTCCTTATTCGAAGCACTCAACAACTTCCATTTCAGTGCAGGTGAAATGGCGAAAAATACCGAGGAGAGAAATGTTTTCTGTATCCAGAGCTTTTTAACGCACATGGACATTAACAGACCAACCTACCCGCTTTATGAGCTAAGCTCGTGTCCTCATCCTAAAAGAGCCTTGAAGAAAAGTTATGGACTCGACTAATGAGCAGACTCTATTTACTAAGATAGCTATACAGAAAATGCATGCCTTTCCTCAAAATATGTTTTCCTGGGGACCGGGCAGTGGTGAGATACACCACATAACCTGGCAGATGATCACTGTTTTCTAGCTTCACAGAAGGGAGAACCACGCAAGCAAACAACCTCCCCCATCCGCACCGTACGAAAGTGATCACCGGGAAGGATTTAATGGAATCAGCTTGTCAAAATGATGAAGCTGAAAAAGCTTTTACAGAATATGTCCATGACAAAAACTTTAGCATAACGTATATAGTGCAGAGTGGTTTTTGTCATGGCAAAAAGGAAGGAATATCATTAATTTAGACACTAAGTGTAAGGTTCTGCTGAAACTCTCCATGGGATAAATGGCAGAAATACAGCCTTGACCAGACAAATGGAGCCAGGCAAGTCCCAGTTCTTGTTAGAAGTTATCGAAAGTGCCATTGAGTTTTTAAAGTCTGTCATCTCGGGTAGATGATAAGAAAAGGGTTGGGCTGTTTTCTTCAGATCTACAAGCATCTGGCTACAGTCTTGCTGAGGCATATACATGATTGGAATCGAAAATGAGCTCTTTTAAAAGTGCTTCTTAAAGGGACCCTATTCATACGCAGTACTTTCTCCCCAAATCTTTTATGGGAAAAAAGCTCATTACGGTCACACAGACAAATGCTGTATAATCTTTCACCCTGTCCACTAGCAACGTGTTCAATCCAATTTACAGCACTTCCCGCTATTCTAGTTCTGGACTCCCCACACAGCTCTCCTAAATGCATACCCATCCTGACCCACTGCTCCCCACCCGCTGCTCTTTCAATTTCAGGCTTCCCTGGAGCACTGACTGCCATTCATGCCTAATAGCAAGGTGCAGCAACTTGATTATACAACTCTGAAAAGTGAAATTTCTGTGCCTTTTGTGCTGAAACACCATAATTAAGACACATATTATTGTATGTTGGAATGCTCCGAGATAGGGATGAGAGTGGCCTTCGCTTCAGGAAATGACATTTTGTACCCGTGACAATTTATATTCATCTAAAAAACAAAAGTTTCTGATTGAAGCTCCTTTAAGCTCCTTCCCAGCTTGCTGACAGATCTATCCCTGCTCTTTGCATCCACTTCCACGTCAGCACTAAGGGAAGCAGGGGCTGGCCATTAGTAGAGAGAAATTTTCAAGGAATCATTTACTTGGCTAATTCATGTCCTTGTCCGCTTTTGGAAGGTCCACCAGCAGATTGCCATTTTTTTTCAACACAGCCTATTTTTTTTCATCTACCTTGGGCAATGCTGTTCACTAAGCACATACAGTCTGCTTCAAGTACTTGACATTTGGAGCAGGGGTGCGTAGGTGGGATCAAGCAACGCAATAGACCACGTCACACAACAGACATACAGCATTGTTTTTGTCTCCTGACTGGATTAATGTTAAACCCTCGAGCCCTCAAACCATCTACTCAAGCCTGTGCTTAACTTCAAACGTGCGAATGCAATGGGACTCAAGCATGTAATTAAAATTTAACCTTTACTTCAGGTTCCATTTAACAGAAATGGACTTATGCATCTGCTTAAATGGCTTACTTTGTAGAGACAATTTATTGAGCTGAAGTAAGAACTGGGAAGAAGAGATGAAGACATCATTGGGATTTGGATTCATTCAGGATTAGATGGGAGAGAAATGTTACTATGGAATTGTAAAAGACAGTGACTTGTTTTGGAAGACAAAAAGCATTTTTGATGCAGTACTAGATTTACTGATACTCTATAGCTTCCTGGTTAGGGATGCAGTTTGATTTTCTCTCACTGTTTTTACTTAAGCTAGTCGTATATGTATGCCCATCGCCATTTGCAGAAGGTCAGGCCTGGGCCGATTCCTTTGACAGCACAAGGGAGGTGAGAAACACGTGCAAAGCCATCTCTGGCAGCACTTACCACTTACAGGGTAAATACATACGTGAGCTGATAGTTCACTACCTGAAAGCACACGAGCACATGATTTTTAAAGCGGGCCGTTTGCTTTCACTAGCGTAAAGCCTGCCTGCTTGAATGTTTGCGCAAAGCAAACACACGAAGGGCGTGACTGCAGCCGGAGCAAACTCATTTGTAAAAGTAAGCGAATCCTCATGGACTTTGTGTGTGCGCGCACGTTAATGTCCACACGGTTGTTCTTTTATTAGGTATAAATGGCCTTTCTGGTTGACACGGAGAAACAGTGCATCGGTGCTCATCCCAAGGAAACATTCACATCTGCCAGCCTTCCTCATCCGTCAATATGCCCGCGCACAGGGCAGGAGCAGGGGTGAGTCAGAAGGACTGCGCAGGGCTGACAATAGAGCTTGCATCAAAGGTAGTACTCCTCTGCCTCTCTGAAACGCAGACATTTTACAAGCCTTTCTCCCTGAAGGAATGAGGATTAGACTTCAAAGCTGCAGAACAAAACACAGCCATACAGGCACACAATTACTGGACTAAGTCCATCGACAATGATACCAAGGGGTTTAACGTTCATGAGATCTTTTCAGACTGTTGTAGTATCCTCTCTGTTCTCAGAGTCCTCTTCCCGGAGAAAGCCTCCGACCCCTCTGGCAGCAGCCGCTGTGTTAGCTGGCACGACAGTGCCATGCGTCCCCCGCCTCACCGGTCGTATCGTATTCCCACTAGAAAGATTCAGTATGCATCTTTCATGTTTCTTAATAAAGGAAAGGATTACAAGGCACTAAGAGTATCAGGCACAACCCCACCAGTCCCTCTTTCACCCCAATTCTCTTCTCCCAAGCCACTCATTACATCAACTCCAAATGAATTTATCTTAGGTAAACAGCACAGAAATATTATAAACAGAATCAACTCCTCTTTAACTTGCTACACTTTTTTTTCTTTCACATTCTTTACAAACAGAAGTGGAAAAAAATAATATATGTACATAACAGCAAATGTTCTCTCACTATTTTTCTTTTTTCTGTTTTTTTTTAAACTGTTTTTATCTTATATAAACAGTGGTGATGGAATTATAAACACCATTATTCCACCTCCATGTTAATACTCTTATTATCTTGCATAAACAGAAGTGAACGAATATGTACATGACACCAATCAATCCTTACGAAAAAAAAAAAGAGAGAGAAGTTTTTATCTTTTATAAACAGCGGAGGAAGAACTTAATGAATTCAAAATGTAGTTTTCCTGTTTATATTATTATGATCCGAAAGTAGAAACCAAATGGATGTATATTCAACATCGCGCAAGCAGTCAGTTATGAAATACTTTCTTTCTGCTGACTTCAAGAGTAAATGCAGTATTAGTGAAATCTGCCGGTCGCAGGGATCTGAAAACTGGTGGCCTGAGTTTAACCACAGAGCAGGGGCTGCGCTGTCTTCTCCTATGATTCTTTTGCCAAAGTTCTTCAGCTCCTTCCTTGAAGGGCCACCCAAGATAAAATAGGATAGCTCCATCTCTGTGGTGAACCGTTAGTACTTGGTCTTTCTGCCGAGATTGCCAGATATAGGGGGCTAATTAATACAGATGGATTTTGTGTAATGTGGACACCTGCCACTAGAAACTGGGCTCAGACCCCTAAGTCATTTCACAGAGGCCACCCAACAGCTGTTCGGCAGTAATGACTTTGGGGCATGAGTGACCTAGGTCATATATAAACGCCTAACTTCAAGCTGATAGGCTCCATATGTCAGTACTAATCCCCATAACCACCCACGCCTTCTGCTTTCTTATTTTTGCGTGTGTTTGCTTCTGGCTGATCTTCTAAAGCCCATCTCCGAGCCTAAAAGATTTTTCCCTCTACCTCATATGTCAGCCTTAACTGGGATGAAGGGCAGTTTCAGTCTTTTTTCCTCTCTACTGTATTTTCCTATGGTGGATCAGCTCTTCCTTTGCTTTAGTCATGCAGAGTCTACCTCTTTCTCCTCCTGAATTCAATCAGTCATGGCAACTGGGTTTCCCACAAAGGACACGTAGAGGAGATTTTTTTTTTTCCCCAGGGCCTGTCCCTTTTCAAAACAGGGGCTGCTCTTTGGGTTGGTGATGCTCTTCCCTGCTGTCATCCTTTGCAAAAGCAACATGCATTTTGTTTCAGCTGGTCTGGGTATAAACACAAGCTGGGGTCTCCTACATGGCTGGATGCAACTGGCAGCCCAGGGGATCAGCCTTGCATTTCTTTTAAAAGCCTTTATTCTGAGGGCCCAGCCTGAACACAGCTGCCTCAAGTTTTAACCCGTATCCTGCTTCCCCACTCCCCACAAAGTTGGGACCTTTGTATATGAAGAGAAGATCACTCACAAAATTAGGACCCAGTTCCACTCTACAAAGATTTTAACAGGATGCATGGTCTGAACCACCTGCTAAAGGGCAAAAATCTCTTCTGTGAGTTATTCTATGTGCTAAGGAGACCACAAAGGAAAACATCTGTAAGAAAATTCAGGGGAATTAGGGCCAAACAGGGAATGCAGAGTCCCTCTGTGTAGGGACTAGAAGAAAGAGTTTTGCTTGGCAGCAATCTGCTTTGCTGCATCTCAGACTGTGAAAAAAATTCCTTAAAATAATAATTGCTCAGATAATTGGGAGGCACTGATCATGAAAATAGAAACAGCATTGTCTCCCCTTGTTTCCCTCCTTTCTCCTCCTCGTATTCCATTTCTGCATTTGTACATACTCTGAGCCCCCGTTAGCGACCCTTCTGCTTGTTATCAGAGAAGAGCCCTGAGATGCAAAGTCCTGCCAGCAGGATCTATGTCTGAATTTTCCCTCTTCACAGGAATGTTTAAGTCTAAATTTTGCAGCATAAGGCCCCTCTATCTAAAAAGGCTTCTCAAAACACCAAATTAAACACACAAGGGAGAAGTAAGGCCTTTCAGAGGAGGGTAGCCAAAAATAGAAGGAAAAAACCATATTTCACCATTTGTTTTGAAAACACCAAAAATGATTAAAACATATTATAAATGAAACTAAACTAAAAAAAAAATCTTACCATATGAACAAATTCCCTGCCAAGTTCCATTTTTAAATCAAAGCCATTTTAGGCTCATATGTCGAAAAAGAGAGTCTTAAACTAACAAACTTATGTAATGGATTTTAAAAAACTGCACAGACGTGCTTAACTAAAATTGCCAAATCTGTTCGGACTACATGAGGAGAGAGGAGGAGGAAAGGGAAGGACGTACAAAGGTTTGGGATTCATCTGTGCAACTGCCCCCAAGTTGAGACTCCCTTTGAAGTTGGTTCCAGCTTTCGAGGAGCCAAGAAAGATGACTCACTCCAACCTAGTTTCACCCCCTGTCCCCTTTCAGTAGACCTCAAAATTTGAAACAAATACAACTGGTCTTCCCTACCCATAGTAAAAATTATGAACTTACGTGTGGATAGCAAAGGGAAAGGAAAGAGAAGGAGGTGGGTGAGTGAGAAGAGAGATACAAATATATCCACAAAGACTCTCAAACAAGAAGCAATAAAGGTTAGGGAGCTTTTGGGGTTGGCAGAAAAATACACACTGTAAACTAGGACAAAGAGATGAATCAAGCAGAAAGCAAAACGCTGTTAAGTAGCATGAACAGAAAAACGTGAAAAACAATTAAATACTTGTATACCTAACCCAGCTTTTAGATAGTTCTTTTCCACCTAAGTAATATCAGGTTTTGCTTTAGCTAAGAGGCTATCATTACATTCTAAGCAAGTATAAGAAAATATAAATCATAAGAGAAAGGATTACTCAGCCAGCTGTGTCGCAACTGAAAAGGCAAAACTGGAGGTCTCAGCCTGTCCAGGCAAGGACTCCCTGCTCCTCTTCAAGCACTACATGTCTGTCTTCCCCTCTGAAAAGCACCCTGACACTCTAACCCCATGCAGCGACAGCCCCACGACTTCCCATAACCTTCCCTCCATGAAAAATCGGGATGTGCAACCTGCCTTGTACCTGTCCTTTGAAATTCTCCAAAGGCCAAGTGGAACACACTCTGACCTACTCAGGTGCACCTGCTCCTCTCTTCATGCCAAATTCTGGGTGGCTAGGAAGGCCTGCTCACCCTCTCTTGGATTGCCCAAGTGATCTTCCAAGGCTTCCTAAGAGTCACTCGCATTCCTTCATCTGACATCTCCCAAGGTCAACTAGCAGGCTCCCCTTCAACAGGTTGCCCCATCAAGTTTTGTTCCTTTAGGATTTCGGTGTTAGCAGTAACAACAAAACCAGTTCTGCATCTGGTGACTGCATGGCCTTGCTTCCCTGGCACGTTTCTGCGTTTGCTTCCCGGTGTCCAGACAAGATTGTGTCTGGATCCAGGTTTAAACAGCCCTACAAAGCCCATAGCTGGTAGGGTGGTTCAGGGGCAGTGTCCTGATTTAAGCCTCTCCATTTACTAATCTGACAAGAATGCCATGAAGACCAAAGGGTAAAGAGTTATAATTGCTTAGTATCATAATTATAGGAGGGCAAAGGGGGTTCTGTTGCTTTTTTAAAATTAAAAATGTGTGCAAGTTCAAGAACGCTTCTCTGTTAAATTTACACAGAAAAATAATCTCAGTTCATAATGATGAACAATGACTTAACAGGAAAAATAAATCACAGCCAGAAGGCAGGTCCCAGGACTGTGCAGTCAGTAGAAGATATAAAATCCCTCATGATATAAGAAAAGTTACAATAGGGCCACAATAAACTATCCACGTTTGGTGGCCTAAATCACTCCCTCTGTTAACTCCTGTACAACCCAGACATCTGCAGATGTTTGTTCCAGTCACACTTCTGCAAGGGCAAGGCCTAAGAAACACACCGTCTGTGATCCATGCTCTACCCCACCGCCTTCCGTGAAGCAGCATGGGTGTAACGTAGGGAGAATTTGCCAGTCTGGGACAAGGGAGTTCAGAAATCACCTCAGGAATGTCTCATTACAATCGGATTTGCAGACTGTTTATACAGGCACACGCAGCGCTATTCTTTAGACTCCTTGTTTAGATTAAGGTCCCTGCATGTGAGGAGCTGAAGCTCCGGGTTCCAAGGAGCTGTCTCTCCCAAGGGCACCCAACCACCGCCTTGCGCTGCTGGGCGCGTGCAAAGGGCATGATGCTTTCAGTCTCATTCCCCCGAAAGCAAAGGTTGGATCGACGGTTTGTTGGAAGGCCCCAACTGGAAGTGGCCACCAACTCAGACTGAGGAAGGTCCAATTTGAGCTTAAGTATCGCTTTCTGCCCATAGCTTTAATCTAGGAATTACCAAGTGATATGCCATCGTCATCCCCAAAGGGAGGAGTTGTACCAGGCCTACAAAAAACCAGTACTGGTGCCTGAGCCTGGCCACTGATCTTGACCGAATCTTTAAAACAGATTGAGAATCTCTAGGGAAAGCGGCAACGAAACAAAATGCCCATGCTAAATCAACCCCTTCTCAGGGTCTTCCCACAGCAGGAAACACGTGCTATGGTAATTCATTATTTACTTAAGTCATCCGTAACCTATAAACACTGTGCATCAGATCAAGCACCCATGGGATTTGTTCAATACCAAAAGAGGACTAGGACATTTAAACAGCAATAATATCAGCAAGACAAGAGACTGAAATATACTTTCACTTACATTTCCAATTGTATAAAATCTTATATGTTGTGCAGCTAGAGGCAGAATTTGGTTCAAAAGGTCTTAGATGACTGATCCTAGAAGGTCCTCGAGTTTTTGGTTTCTACCAGCTTCCAAGGAAGTTGTGGGTGCTCAGCACCTTATCATAATGATATAGAAAGAGTCACACATATTCTGAACTTCTAGATTTTAAATTTCATTAAAAATGTAACCAAATCAACACTTTTGTTTAATAAATGAAATAATAATAATAATAAATCAAAAGTACAACTCCCCCAGCTTCAGTTCACCTTTTATGTACGTGTGGAAGTGTCTTTCTGGGTAGAAAAGCAGGGCTGTGCTGGGAAAATGAGTAATTTCCAGCTGGAGCAATGTACAAAGAAAAAATTGTAATTTGATCAAGGGAGTGATATCTCTTCCCTTCTCAAATCAGTATTTGCTGCCAGATATGGGAAAGCTGTGACTCAAATCTGTAAATGCTTCTGAAAACATGACGGTTTGCAATAGAATGCGCAAGCACTTTACTTACAACCACCTCTTTAAACACAAGTAGAGAAGGAAGCATGGTCTAGGGGCTAGTGAGGTTTTGCGAAATTATCACAAAATTCCACCAGCCCCACGGTGAATAGCGACTCCAGAGCAGTTAGCCTGCCACAGCTATCGGGCACCACTGGCCTGATAGTTCAGTGATGAACAACAGTGGAAAGAGTGAAGATCTTTTAAGCCCTCCATCAACAATCCGCCAAACACCAAACTCCCCACATCCCCGCACCCTCGAGAAAACTGAGATTTTGCAAGACTTGTTTAGAACAAACTGCTAAGAAACTAGAACACCTGAGCAGTGTCCCCATTTTTTCATGGGGACTCACGGTGAACCCCAGGGCAAGTAAGTTCGTGTGAACGCTTTTAACCAGTTGGAGGAGAACTTGGTTTTCCACAGGGCTAAAAAAGCATGAAACAGTACAGTAGGAGACTATTAAAATGCATCACCACACTGCAGCGATGCTGTGTTCTTTTAATGGGCCCATTCCTTTAACAGATGTTTGAGCAGTGGGCTGCAGCCTACTATAGCTGAAACCCACAGAAAATGGACGTGTGCATTGTTCAGTTTTTGGAAAGTACTCTGTGGCCTTTTAGAGCTGCCGTATAAATGTAAGCCGTACCTGATCCCCACTCCCAAAAATAATTAAGAGCCAGTGCCAACATTTATTCCAATTCTGATTTACAGTTCTTGTCAGGATAAATACAACTGTCCTTTTCTGCCACAGGGAAGGGTGAACTGCCTTACAAAAAAATGCAAACCAGTCTGATCTTTTACCCAGAACGCTGCTGAGTAACTAATCCTTTCACTATGCCACTTTGGGAATGAACAACAAAGGCAACAGGCATTTTGTTCTGGGAAGTGTTGCATATTTGGACCCTGAATCTTCTTCAAACTTGAAAAATGCTGATGGAATTACTGAGCTCTTTATTACTAAATACATACAATGAACTTTTGAAAAAATCTTGTTTTGACATATAATGCATTTTGCTAGGCCTATGAGACTAAGTGACAAAATATTCTGTTCGACACAGTCCTTAAATAACTTGAGGTCCAGTTTTGAAAATACAAACATTCAAAGGAGTTCCTACCATTCTGGATACTAAGCTAAAGTAATCTTCCTAGTCCTTTAGCTGTAAGTACTCAGACAAAAGTTAAATGGACAGAAAATAGATGAAGAGTCTGGAGCTATCTTTAGAAAAGCTGGTCCCATCAAAGTCAACTTTGCCTTTGATTTCAAGAAGCCAGCATTAAACATGGGATTTCATTCTCTGCTTTGATACTCACTCTGTTCGATGATCTAGTCATTTTCTGCCTCAGTTTCCCCTTGCCACTAGGGAATAAATTCAGTTGTAAAATAAACTGTTGTTTTTAAATGACAATATGTTATTGTCACAAGAAAAAGCCCTGGATCCCTACAACACAGTTCAAAGAGGGGAGAAGACTCTGAAATTCCATCAGCCCTAAGACAGTCAATATCTCAGCAAGATACTGAGAGCCTTAGCATAAAGGCTGTGCTTCTAGTGAGCTTTCTTACAACTTCTGCTCATGTTTCTGAGAACCAGGAATCCTTTGGGAAAAAAAAATGGATCGATATAGAAAAGAAGGGCTCTGAAGGGAGTTGAAAGAAATCTTGCTTGCTGCAACTCCCCTGTTGACCATTGAAGCACAAAGTTTAAATGTTTCCAGCCAAGTCTTTAAAAATACATTGTGGATCTCCTCAGAGTCTTTTGTCTTTTAAAAAATCTAATAGCAAGGTAGATACATCGCATTAGGTACAGAACACCAGATCAGCATTCCTGCTGAGCAGATGGAGCACAGATGGAGGACGCGCCTGACCTCAATGCTAGAGCACAAGGAATTGGTATGACTTAGAATTAGTTCTAGGCACTGGGATGTCAAATGTTGCTGCCACCCCAGCGCTCTATCCACCACTGCTACAATGCTGCCTGAAATGCTCACGAAGCAGACTTTGAAATGCTATGGCTCACGGTCCAAGGCTATAAAGCAAATTATAAGTGGTGATGGTTTTCTTGCAAATGTTTGGTAATAAACTGTCATGGTTCAGGGGATGCTTCAGAAGAAGCTCAGATGTTTGCAGAGTTGGGATAGAGCAGTTAGCTTGGGCAGGTAACTTTGTTTACCACACCAGTGCAAGCTGTCCGCTCTCATGAGTCAAAATTCTTGGGTTTTCTGCTCACCTGAAGTGAACCTCTTCCCTTTGAGCCCCAGTGCCACAGCAGAAATTGTACAGCCAGAGAAACCTGGGCTTCCCTCCCACCACCACTCCCAGATTCTAGGCTCATTCTCTTCACCTTTTTAGGTACTTGTACAGTCCACACCAAGCACTTCTCCATTTTTGCCACCATTATCTTTAAAGTACTCTTTATAAATTAGAGAGATGTACATACGGGTGGGAAATGGCGGCACAGAAAAACTAAGGCTGAGGTCTGAAATGGTATTTTGATGCCCATTTCCTAGTAAATCAAACCAACTTTATCATCCACTTCATCTGCTAAGAACAGTGGAAGCTCAATTACCCGAATATCATGCAAAAACACTAATAAGTATTTGGCCAGTCAAAGGTTCAGATAATGTAGGCATTTTTCATTGGAACAAACAGGCTATAAAGGACACAACCCAATCTGAGATACATGGAAATTATTCTGGATCCTAAGCCAAAATAAAAATTACTGTACTTTGAGCTTTAAGTGATGCTTGGACTCCAATCTGGTTATTCTGAAGTGCAAGCACAGGCCTCGGTGTCATTTCCACTATCACTTTCTTGTTTTCTTCTTTTTGTACTAAATACCATACGATAGAACATATCATGAAACTGAGTATCATCTGGGTGCATACAATTAGGACGACTTGAGATTTTTCCAATAGAACATATGGCCATTGGAAGATGCCGATTTATCAAAAGTGAAACACTGAAAATACAACAATTTCAATGAAATTTTGTTTAGGAAAAAAAATTGAATGATCTGCTACAATCAAGTCAATATTGCATCTCAATATTGCACCTTCTAGAGGGTTTTTTATTCAGATGGAATTTCACAATAGAAATTAAAAATAAAAGTAAAAGTCAGAACAAATGTAGTAAGTTTTTAATGGACTATCAATTAATTTTTTTGGAGCAAAACCAGGGGCACTTATGCCAGAAAAAGGAAACAACACACACACCACCTCCCCCCCCAACCCACAGAATCCTACAGCTCTCTGAAAACCTGCAAACTAATTCTCGCTGTTCACATCTAGTTCTGCGCACATCCTAACAGAAATAAAAATCAGTTCAGCTTTGTTATGCAAATGAGAGCGGTATACATGGAGATAGGTCTGCATTTGCTAAATGCCACCGAGATGCAATGTTTCAGGACCATCTGGGGAGTGGCAAGAAGAGGAAATAGCAGGGAAGAAATAGCGTGGCTTAGTGAGCTGTGTGTACAGGATCTCCTGCCTAAATCCTACACATACAGACTTAAGCAGTATCAGTGGAGTCTAGTGGAGTCCTAGGGCTACAATAATTCCTGCTTCAGTACGTCTGCGGGCTGGGACAACAAGGTCCCTTGCAGAAGGGAATAAACGGGCTGAGGTTACGTAGTCCCTCTGACTTTTTGCCTGACACTGCAAGACTGGATCTGCAAAAAAAGCCTTGCCTGGACTACACAGTCATCGGATGAGAATGTCCCTCCTGACATTGATTTCAGCACGGCCCAGGCTTCTAGGTGCTGCTGCCGATCAGGGCCTGACGGGTCTGTGCTTCCCAAAGCACCACTACTGAGGCCATGCCTATTTAGGCAGAGTTAGCACAAGTATCAAGGTAAAAGTACTTCAAAACATGGAGGGATGGCAGATACCATACAGAAATGTAACCTGAGGTGAAACTCCCCTAACTAACCCTCAAATCGCCTTCCTGATCGTATGCTAAGCCTCCAGCCCTGCATTTGTCTAAGCAGTATGGCTCTTGAAGAAGAAACATTACGTTTTGCTCTGACTCCATGGGGGGAAGAACCACCACTCCCATAGCAATCAGAAAATGAAAGACATAGGAGGACATAGTTCAGGCATGAGAAAACCTTACCCTAATTGCTGATTACTAAAGTACCATAATGTGCTAGAGAAGAAAGGATTCCTGAGAACATCAGGACAGGACATTAGCAGATTAGTATTAATCTCTAGAGTTCCAGATTCATTTCCTGTCCATGCTAATGTCCTCTTGATTACTGCAGAAAACAATCACACAAAAAAGTTCAATTGCAAACAGGAGAGGAGACTTAAAATATTAACATTTTTGGAGCTTTCAACCGAATATGTATAATTAAATGAAAGCTAGGCTAATGCCACGTTAAAGTTGAGATTTTAATTGTGCAAAGGTCATGGAGTTTAGCATCAAAGTTCATCAGTACATTTAATCATACTGGGCCGCATTCTGCTCTCAGTTATGTTGGCATAAACTTAGAACATCTTTATTTTATTAAGTAGAATCATTTTAGCGTCATGCTACCTTGGTGTGCATAAACACTAGAACTTCCTCACAATGTATCCGATACACAAACTATACAATACAAACCACTACATGTGTACTAAAAAGCACATTGAAGACATGAGACAAAGCACAGTTGAATTTAATTACATAGTCTATGCAGAAGTTCAATGCAAAAAAAAAGACAAAAAAAGCACTGCCTTTTCAATTGCACGAGACTTTTCATTTGTCAAATGATTTCACATTGTCCAGGACAACGTGATGAAAAATTGTATCCCATGCCTGCAAGACAGCAGAAGTATATTCATTGTACTGTTGCACAAGTAACGTCTGAATCTTCACACTGAGTTAGCATCATTGCACAACTAAGGACCTATATTCAAAAGACGGCCTCATTTTGTCCATCTAACCTTGCACTGTGTAGTCACACTTGCATATGCGCTCTGTCAGCTATCCACCACAACCACAAGGGATTGTCCTGCAGACAACAACGTACTGAACCCCAAAAGCTTTTGTACCCATAATCAGTCCTGTTTGTGAGCCAAGTGTAGCAAACAAGTGTGCTTGCCTGCACAAAATTGCATGTGAACAAACCTCACTTGAAGCCCATCTGAAAATCCAGTATAAAATGTCCTCATTCTCTTTTAAAAGACAACATAATTTAAAACAGGAGAAAACAGAATAATAATGTACTTTATTGGAATAAGTAGGTCATCAAAAAATAAATGCGCCTACGTTTATTGGAACGTCTAGTCCTCATAAATGGCTTAATGGATTTTTTTCAAACTTACTGAAACATTATTCACCTCTGAGCTTAGAACAAGCTTGAGAAATTTCAGCCAAAAAGGTAATTGTTTCAGAAAGTTATAAACCACCAAAGATAGGGGGCTTGCAATAAAAGTGCTGTCTCAACCATAACTACAATAAATACAGCTAATGAATAAATGCGGTCTGGCAAGAACAAATAAAATTTGAAGAGTCTGATGTGGCCTGCACAAAATGCAGGAAGGTAATTGAGTGAGTAAATGTCAAATGAAGGATTATCCTGTCTTCTGAAGAATTCATCTCAGCACAAGATTCACTGAAGGACCTCAGGACCCAAAAGCAGGATAGCTACATTTTGAAGCGAAGGAAGCCTCTCCTTCTTTATTAACAGCAGTTGTGTCCAAAGCCCGCAAGCAATAATGGTGCATCAAAGATCACATATTACTGCAATTCCCTGCACTGGTAATCTCTAGCCGAAACGCTGACAAGACCCTACCTTCTTTCTCTTCCACAGCTTCCCCTGCTCAAACAGTACCAATCTACACATTCAAACACCCGGATACTGTCTTCCCCGTGGCAACTCTTTGTGTGGGAACCCTATAACTTAACTCCTGCCTTAGTCATCTTGGGATATATTTACGTATCTGCAGTATCATTGTCTGTACACATCATATCTCCATGCTCTAGAACTGTACAGACAACAAAATGTACGTTTGATAACGTGGCAAACAAAGACAAGGACGGTTATAATTACTTGGCTTGGATACAGAAGAATACAGTTTTTGGAGGGTATACTCTTGCTGTAAGATGCTCAGAAAAACTTCTGGATAACGAAGACTGCCCAGCCATCCCCACTAGACTCAGACAGGCACTGCTTTCAAATAACCTTATCATCTTATGACACAGTCACAAGTCCCTGTTTATATCCATGCAGATGCAGTCTCAAAAACCCTTAACAAAAGGATAGAATTATTTTAAATTGAATTCAAATTCCCACTGTAAATAACCAGAACGCGTGTGTTCTCTAGTGCCATCTAGATACCACTAAAATTCTCCTCTAATAATCCTTCTTGAAAAATAAAGTATAGTGCAGAAATGTTGGGAGAAAAGCTAATCTTACATCACTTTGGTTCAAGATATGTAGACAGAAACTTACAAGAAAAGCTTCAAAACGAGCACTGATTCTGCCTTGAAATCCAGCCACATCCGTACTTCAGCATGACCTTTTTGGTTCAGCTGTGGAATGTGATACTTCAATTAAAATGTCGTTCTCCACATCCTAAGGCGTCGTTTCAGGAGGATTTGGCAACTGACAGGCATGTTGTTTATTCCTCAACTGCCTGGATGTTATAAACTTCTCCATCAAAATAAACTAACAAAATCAAACAAATTCCCAATTGTGACAACCTATAACAAGTTGTTTCACTTGTGAAATTGTAAGTGAAAAGGAATCAGAACTCCATTTCACAGCTGATATTTGTGCTTTCCAGGTAGTGAAGTCAAGGGAAGATTTGAATGAGGAAAAGATGGGAAGATCCCATCACTGGAGTCCTTGTATCACCGCAATCTTAACAACAAAGATGCTATTAAGGATGCCAGACCATCATTTCGTTATACGAGTTCTGCTGAACTTTGTACATTGCAAAAAAGGAAAGAAAGGAAATAACAAAATAATCCACAATCGCCTTAACGAGTGTTGCAATTGCAAACAGTGCCACAGTTATTTAAACATTAAACCAATAAAGCCTTAGTTCAATCAAGGTCCTCCTCAAATCCTACATCTAAGCAGCCTTTTGCAGGTGTTTACTAGCTAAAATCCCACAAATTTCTCCTCTGGTAATACATTCCGCCATACACTTAGTATACAACACCATCTTCATCTCTCTCTGAGAAACTTTTATTGGGAGTTGCCAGAGAACTGGAGTAACTAACTCAAACAGTCTAGGAAGAAATTTGATTCAACGCTTGTGTTGCCATTTCACTTTTTCAATTAAAAGGTTCCCCAAACCTTTTTCTTGCTATTTTTAGGGCTGCTGAATTGCCATTAATCTGACTCAAGGCACACTGAATTTGGTGGGAATCTTCTATCAACACCAATGGGTTTTTATGTGCTCCTTCTGGAAAATATCATTAAATAAAACAGATGTTTATTAAATCATGATATGTTATTTCAACTTTTCTCTATTTCTTATAGTATGCTATCTAAAGCACTTCCAAAACACTTCCCAAGTTATAAAAATTCCCAAATTCTCACAAAATGTCAAGTGTGTTGAATTCCTCCTTGTGTAACTGCAAGTAGTTCTATTGCTACTTGGCACAGCTGCTTTGCTAGAAAATCTCCGTACTTTTTGCTTGATTCAATAGAGTAAGGGTATCTATGGCTTTGCAATTTGTAGATTCAGGTTTGTCTCAGGTTTTTCTTTAGATGTTTTACGATTCAAAAACCCCAAAGAATGAGACCTGTAACTAGGAGTGACATTTCCATTTAATTTGGTTTAAAAAACTGTGCTTGAAATTTTAGGATACCAACACCCCTACAGAAATACTTAACCACACACGGGGATAAAGCTCTTACTTAAATGAAATATTGCAAACAAAGGGCTGGATATTTTGCCAGTATAACTTAGCATGTTTCAACTAAGATCTAAATAATCATGACGATTTTACAACATCTAAAAATGTGGCCAGACATTCTTTTGGCTAGTCGATACACTATTTCAACAGCATTGGTATTTTATCATCTCCTTCTTGCTTGATACTTAGCGCCATCTTTTCTCTATCAGTGTCACTAAATGTACCATTTGGAAGCACATAATAGTCAAAACATAACATAAAGGAGAGCTGTTCTCTACGCCTGGACTGGTGACGTAGGTATCTTCTTCTGAGAGGCTGTTTATCAAGCCAGGCTATGCTTATTGTTAAATGGCTGAAGTTCATACTGCAGCTGATTTGTCTGTTTGGTATTTGAGAGTGAACGTGAAGCCCACCAAGCCTGCTGTCCTTCAAATCTATCTTGTCCCTGCTCAGCAAACACAGCACAATGACAACACTGTGGTGTTGTGGCTTGCAGTGCAATGCTCGCTGTACAAGCTTTATCTTTTACAAAGCCAGTTGAAATTTCCTATTTTTCTAGTTCCCTCTTATTTACGCCCTCTTCTCAATACTTGTGTACTTCTCAGTACTTTGAGAGAAGCAGACTGGGGCCATACCACCCCCTCACACACTTCATACAGGAGAAGTCTAGAGGGTACTTGCAACTCCTCCGGTGGGCGAGCTGGCAAGCCTTGGAGGTGGCAACAAAGATCTTTAGAGAAATTGTTATAATCAAACATAACAGCAGGCAGTGACCAGAATTTTAGAAGGCATCCAGTGCCAAAGGAATGAGCCTAACCTGCTAACATGCTCTTGAAAATACCTTCAGGCAATCGGTGACATTTTTGAACACCTAAATACTTTTGATAATCTGGCATCTGACAATTAGATCCCTCCATTGCAGAGTCTCTGTACAGGGGAAAAGTGACGATAGCGGGCATGTGCAGCCAAATGCAACATATAAAACACTGCTGTAAGGCCGACTTTCACCTCTCGTCTTGAATATTGAGGTATGATCCAGAGAAGCTACACTGTCTACCATGCAGCAATCCACTATCTGGTTCTAGGTATCTGATCATTCCTGCATGCTACAAAAATAACTGCAATCTACGCTGTTTCTGTACAAAGCGAGGGTGTCTGTGATGCTCCAGACATTATTTGCCCCAGGCAAAAACTGCATTCACTTCAAGGGTTCAGAGGGTATTGTTCATTTACTTTATTAAAGCATTTGTTCCAGTTTCAAAATACAGCAAATCTGAGAATTACGAAACATGGCTAGTCAGTCAGATGTCTGGGTATCACCAGCAATCGGGATGGCAGGCCATTTTGAGGCCCCGTTTTATGGGTAAAATCACTGTTCAGAAAATTGTTTCCTTTAGCAAATAACGTTTACAACTCGAAGGATCTAAATAGGTTCTCCACTTCAAAACTAAAAGACAAAGCCTAAAAACAACCATTAGGTCAGACAAGCAAATGGTTAAAACCAGTTAGAAGTCAGGGTTGCTCTCCACTTTAATTTGATTTCACTCTCTAACGTACCGGCACAAAGCTCTTCTCTTACAGGGAGCTAAATACCAGCTATTCCTGAAGCATTATGAGAGCGAAGTAAGGGTTCAGGAGAGCTTTCTCCTCTGAACCTCTTTATTTATCTGACCGGGATCAGGTGAAACACTGTCATTAGCACTCGCTCAGCTCCAAAGTCCCGGGTACGGCGTGCCCACTGGCATTCCGTGACTCCCGAGAGGGATGACTGTCTGTTGAACAGCCATGCCAGCCTCCTCCTATTCCCCCGTTCCTGCTGGCACCCTGAGGCAAGCATCTGGGAGTGTGTGCTGCCCCTCTCGGAAGCAGGTGCAAAGACTGGTAGTCAGTGTGTTCGCTCCCCATGAGCCTGCTGCAGGCAGACAGAAAAGCCTGGAAATCCCTCCAGTAACCCTCCCGGGGGAGAATGAGAATTTAGCCAAGTGCACTTAAGACCAAAATTGTTGCAGAAAGGAGACACATACACTTGTTAAAATCCGTCTGTAACATTCCCTCCCATCCTCCCCTTGCTGTGGACCGATCTGGATTTCTAAAGAGTATAATTATGTCTTGCACAATGATTATGAGCTTTGGGAGCTCTCAGAGAAAATTTCCTCACTGCACATGTGGCCATTGGCTGACATACCGAACACATATCACTCCATTTGTTATTTATTTATTTATTTTTTTTTAACTCTGCATTTTGCTGGGAGAGAGTCCAAAGAGAAAGGACAGACACCGAAGCCCAGGGCCGGGTCCTGCACATTGCTGGTATGTCCTGAAGGCCAAAGGGATGAGCCATAAGAATGACCTTCGTTGGCTAACGCTCTCCTTCCTCTGCCTGCCTTCCTTCCTACTACCAACAGCGGGACATCTAATCTATCTGCACATCACCAACAGACCCTTTACCAAGAATGTATTGACACGTTCTTGATTTGCCCCTCTTGTTTTATGTTTTCCCTTAAGAGACATACAAAATAGATTTTGTCTTCCCTAAAGCAGATGCACAGAATTCACTGTATGCCCGTGCAGCGGCGTTAAGGTTTACAATCATTGTCAAGCTACCTGCTGGCTTTGAAAAACCCCACTGACTGGCAAAATGCTAACAGCAAAAATTACTATAATATACTACCCTCCTTTCTAAATGGATCACTGATGGGCTGGACATCAACTTTGTCAATGGGAGATGCCTTTCTACTGAGTACAATTAATATTTTCATTAAAAAAAAATCTTTCCTGAATGAGACGACACATTGTCCACTCATGTGAAAATGGCACTACTATATATCACAAATGATACAGCCAGTCGAGAATAAAAGAAATTATTTCACCTGCATGCTGTGAAAATTTCAAGGCACCTGCACTTGGTAAAATGGAAGGTATGTAAGAATAGCATCAGTCAGCTTGTACGCCTGAGGGTAATGGACATCATCCTTTTCCCCACCCCGTCACCATCTTTTCCATTTCCAAAGGGCCTCCAAAGATGAAAATGAACTTGACAATCATTCTGCAAGGCAAACTGATCCTGATTCTTCCAGTCACTTTGTAATTCACTGCAGATGGTGAGAGTGAGATGTTTACTGGCTGGCAGGTAATGAGCCTCGTTGTAGATAATAGTGATGGACGGGCAATCTCGCCTGCTGACAAGGAGGCAACTCAACATGGGCACATGGCATTCATCCATGACTTCATGTAAAAGGATAGCTGTGACAATGTACACAGGTTATAAACTACCCTCCTCTGTTAATGTCAGCATGCAGCTATACTTAAGCCTTTCCAGTTCACATTTAAGTAGCATAGAATTGATCCTGATTGTCCATGAAAGTAGAACAGTCTGATTTGTGACCTAATGTTTACTCTTCTATGAGAAGAAACTTGATCTGTTTAAACATCTAGATATTCCCTCTTCCCAGGTAATGCCATTCATCATAGCTGTCAGTGCTTCTTTAAAAGAGAAGTGACCCTCAGGCATAGTATAAAACTCTGCGGAAGAACTATGTACACCTTTGCCAAAAGAAGAAATAGCTCCTTTTTTCACTGGGCTTGTATACACGTTGTGAAAGCCCACACACACTGAATTGTAAGTCAGTATGTCCATTTCCATCCCCATCCCCTATATAAAGGAACTCATATTCGAGAGACCTATACACTGTCCTAATTTTTTTTATCTCAGACATAACAGTAGTGCATTTGGACAAACTCAGACATTTGATGAGATATACTTAAGCAGCTGGTTCCGAGGGAAAATCAGAGTAATTCAGGAATGCAACAGAAGAGAACAGAAAAGGCCTAACTCCGTTTCTCCTCTCCTTATAACTTTATGAAGCAAAAATAAAAAATCATACACTCAACCAAATACCACCAATGTCTTCTGTTTCACCAGAATATATTCCTCTTGAAGAAAGGGGGTATGGCTAAAATTCATAAAATATGCATTTTTAAAATGTATCTGTATAAATATATATATGTAAATATACACACATTTAAACATGGATATTGTTATTCCACAGATAGACAACACTTGGTCTTAGTTTTCCTATTCTGAATCAAATATCCTTTCCCTCCTTCCCTGGTGAAATCTGATCATTTGTACTGTACCCGGGCTTCAAGACTTGATAAATGATCCCAGTGCTATGAAAGTTTCATCCAAAACCTGTCTCTTCATAGATTCACTCTAGATATTCTTTCTACTTTAAAGACTCATGTGATCATCACTTTGATCCTTTCTCCCTCAGCTCTATTAGGGGCACCATCTCTTCAGGGCTTGCAGCTTATAAAAAGACCACCATATTTTGATATGCCTTTGATGTTGTCTTCCAAAGTATCTTTGATTTTTAAGTTCTGTTCAACTCTTTCACCATTAACCTTGATTTCACTTAGGAATTAATAGATCTATAGTTTTCTTGGAAGGCTAATTTAGAAATTCTGCTTTCTCTGGCACTGTTTTTCCCCTCTTACCTGGAAAGGTAGGTGAAACAGTACAAAAAACTGATCAGTGTCTGCAAAAAAAATGAAACTATAGATAAGCTAGTACCTTTCTTGAGTTTTGAGTTGTGCTCATTGCACAACTCTCTCACTGAATCATTAAGCTGCCAGTGAATGAAGTGGTTCGGCGGGATGATAATGAGCCACACAGACCTTCCACGAGGCCACCGGTGACCGAGAGCTGTTACTAATGCATGACTCCTCAGTAGGACTGTGGTCTCAGCCCTGTGCTTGAACACTAAATCTCCTCCACATACAACACTTGCATTCCCCCTTCTTTTGACGCTCGGCAAAGAGGTTGAAGCTGAAAAGGCCAAAGGAACTGTATTGCTTGAAGTAAACTAAACACAGAGCAGTAAAACACTTACTCAAGAGGAGAAACTGGCACTGTCTTTCAAGTCTCTTTAGTAGGTATTTTCAATTTTGAGCTTATGATATTTGAGATGTATTCCCCCTCCTCAGGCACCACTAAGTATGACTGAAGATTCATCTTTGCTGGTATAAAGAGACAGATGAAGGCTAAAACCAGGTCAGCCATATACGCGCACACACCCCCCACAGGATTTATTTACACACCCTAACTATGTTCAGGTGACATTCAGATACATTTCAGGTTCTTGAAAAAAAAAAATAAAGCTCCATCTATGGCAGTTGTATCTCAGTCTGCCTTTCCTTTATTTAAAACTATCCTGCTTCTCCCCGACGACACTGTTTATTTCCTATTTTTTAGAGGAACAACTTTGAAGACCTCATCCCCACTCCTCACTTAAATGAAACTGCTACTGATGGAGACGAACACACTTAGTCCTTGCAGCAACTGGCATGTGCGTACCCATCCTTTTCAGTATCTGCACAGGGCCATCGCTGCAGCCTGTTGCCTTTGCTAAGGCACCGCCAGCACAGTTTAAGGGTTCCTTCCCAAGAGCACTCGCAATGCTACCACAATTAGCATTCTGGGCTAACACTCTAACACCTAACCCTTGGGACACCCGGAGCTTCTGATAAAATACCGTGATGAGAGAATCCAAATTCAGCTCATCAGATACGTGCCCTTTCCAACGATCCTTCCTATCACTCATCGCACTCGCTATCTAAAACATCTTTGGCGGAGAAGCACAGGCTGGGTGCTACACGACCTGTTCACAGCACTTCTCACCCTCCGCCACTTAAGTGCGCAGTCTAACGTCGTAGCTTGAGAGTCCCACCCGGGGCTCTCCGCGTAGCCCCATGGCCAGGCACGGTTCCTACTGTATCACGCCTTTCCCAGAATCTTAGCCCCGCTGGAAAGCATTCAGCATTGAGAGGACCCGTCTTTATGCTGATAACACTAAAATATAAAATAATGCCAACAGCTGGTGCTACAAATGGCTTTTAAAAACGATGTTCATTCACTAAAATTCCTCTTGCTACTTTTGACATGAAACACGCAGTCTCTAATTATTCTGATCAAGACGGTGAAATACAAAAACAAACTTTAATTGTGTTTAACAGATATTTAATCAGGACTCACTGAACTACAGATTAAAGCTGAAATTCATAAACCATAATTACCCAATTGTCGCAAGCTTTTTGGTCCACATTCTGCTTCCGTCTGGGCGTCTGGCACTTTGCCCCGAATTTCTTTTAGTGTCTTCTCAGTTTCATTGCTGTTCATGTTTTCCAGCAGAGATTTAGCACAGATTATAAAATATCTGTTCTTGGCAACTTCATTAGTTGTTTTTTCTTACAAAGATTATATCCCACCTATCCCCATCTTGGGGCTGAATGAACAGGGGTACACCATGGGTTATTTCTTGCCACAAGGTACCCTTTCCCCCTGCCAGGGTCTGTGATATTCACCTGTTCTACTCTGGTTCTGATTCCCTGACCTTTGCCGTGCTACCATCCGGATATTGCCTTGAGTATGCCAGCCGACATACCTACCAGGAATTATTCCTTCCCCTCTCCTTTCTCCTGAGACAGAAGCGGGTGCAATATGGTTTCCTGTTTTGGTAGGAGCTTTTTTATGTGCTTGATGCCCTGTGTTTATATTTAAGAAGATATGATGAAAGAAATACGCTTCCCATGCGAAGCAGAGAGGGGTGAGGTATATGCTAACTACCAGTTCCTCAGGGAATTAACTGCAAGGGCTCAGGCTGCCTCCCGAGAAAATTACAGATTGTTCTTTAGCACAGAGAGACTGATTGTGCCAGAGAAGCAAGGGTGTCGACAGCAGTTTTCTGGGGACCTCCATACATTATGTGCAGGTTATGTGGGTAGGCTGAAGGCAAGGACTTGATTTAACATATATGGGAAAGTGGTATTGACATCCAGTATTTTTACAGTGATCCGTGCTCCCAAGTACACCGTGTTCTCTGCTCAGTGGAGTTTTCTAAGTCTCGAAGTTTTCACGCCTAGCTACAGTATATTGTACTCCAGCAGAAAAGGCATGAACGTCAAAGGTGAAAGCATGGTCCATCAGGATGAGAGAGATACACAGGAGAGGTTAGAAAGTGGCAATCCAAGATGCTTTGTGAGACCTTGTCTTTTGGTCCACAAAAATGTCTAAACTATAGATCAAGTGCTTTTGACACAACCTTCATTTTGTTTTCCCTGTGGACTTCCAGGATTTGGGAAGGAGCAAGCAGAAGAAATGCTATTCAAAAATTTCAGAGAACTGACAGCCAGAAGATAAAACTAGGAATACAGAAGCTCTGTTTTGCTGCTATTATACAGCATTGGGGGCGGGTCCTGCGCAAAGACAATGCTGAACTTGCTGGGAACGGATGGGAGTTTAGTTAAATCTTGCTTATTTGCATAAATGATCTTTCCACAAAAGTGCTCATAGAGCCTTGAAAATTCAAGACTCTTCAAACTACTTCTGTTAGAAGATGACTCCTTGACAAAAATCCTTCCAAGTCTCCACTGCAGAACCTCCCTCACCAAGAACCATCCTCAGGATTTGCAAGGGAAGGTTACGATGTCACCTTTCAGACACGGGAAAAGCAGCTTACCAAACTGCAGGTCGAGCTGGTGAACAGCGAAGACGCCTGACCCTCTCAGAACGGTGAAGCAGGTTCCCATCAGGCCCGCACAGCCAGCCTGCTCCGTTGTGGGGAAACACAGAACTCCCGTCAGCCTTAACCTTGCTTAAATTCAAGGCACGAGACAGGGTGGGGGGGGATATGGAAAAGATGACACTGTGGAAGCATGAGATCTCAGCTCTCCGTTGAAGACAGAAAAAAGAGTGAGCTTGATTAAAACATGGGATGGCCTTCCATGTATGCCTGCTATTGCTTTTTCTCTTAAGAGCTGGAGTGCTGTTGAAGAACTCCGAGTCTGGGTGAAGACACATGGAACCACATACTGAAGTTCTGCCAGAGGTATTTGTCCTTCATGGTCATTCATAAAGTTCAAACAAGTTCCTTCATTATCCTGACAAGAAGTCTGAGAATACAAGCTAAACCTTTACCTAGTTCCTTGGACCTGTGCTCAGCTTTTGAAGAGCCAGGCAGTTCTATTCCCACTGAACCAGTCCCATACCTTCCTCAGCAGCTCCTTTACAGCAAGTCTTAAACAAGCAGCAGTGTACCACCTTAGCAGTCACTGTAGCATGAGTATCAAACTGCTTTTTTGTTTGTTTGCTTTTGAAACCTTCTCTGAAGCTTTCATGACTTGACTGACTTGAAGGTCTCTGCAAGAACCCGCATTTCACAGCAGTCAGATCCAGACTGGGAAGACAGCGAGACAGGGAGAAATACGCTATTTCTTCTGTTTCCTTGTTTCTTTTCCTACATCAGAGAGGTTTGATTCTTTTTGTCAGCCACACAGTCTGAAGTCCAGTCACAGTTAGGTCTCTGCATCCTACGCAGAAGTCTGACGAGAATACACGCTACAGGGTGGCGGATGGCTTGCCATACAAGGCACGTCTGATTTTTCACAAACCAATTGTTTTCCAGTTTGGCACAATTGTTTGTCCAAGGGTTTCAAGCTCCGTATTTAAACAGTGATAAAGAAATTGCTATCCAGTGTTAGTGTCATTCTTCATTCAGACTGTTCCTCTGAAAACAGCCTACAGCCTTTGAGATGCAAAATGTATCATTTTAATGTAGTCAAGGTCCCTGCTTGCTACATTGCTAAATCTATTTAGCAGATTCTTCGTGGTATAATCTGTCCCCAGACCTGAGGAAGCTCAGTGATTTTAAGTGTTTTAAGCTAATGATAATGGTTAGTGCTGAGAACAGATGTACCTGGCTGTGGTGTGATCTATTCTATTAGGCTGTTAGGAGCCGTGTATTCATATTGACTTACCATTTTATGTCTATTTTCAAGGTGTGATGGCTGCATGGGGTGTAGTCTGTTTTTTTCCCCTGACATATGATGTATCATCATATCTGTGTTTTTTGATACATGGTGACTGCACAGAGAGAGAGATGGAGAACATCTGCGTGTTTGTTTTCATGCCTTCCCAAGATTTTGTATGTCTATTCTTGCTGTCCACCGGCAAGATTATGGGAAGCAATGATGTATACCCGTATTCATACCACACCATAACCCAGGAAATGGTTGCACAGATCAGATGTGCACGCAGAGAGTTTGATGACTATGCTAGGTATTGTAGAAGCTTACTTTCCCTGGCGTGAAGGCACTGTGCATGAGTGAATTCCCTATAATTGGTGGCTGCACTGACGACATGCTAAGTGGAAGCTGTTTTACTGTTCTTCTCTATCCATAACACAACAGAGTGTAAAACTCGTCAGTCGTATCAATAAATGGTGCTTCACTTCCCTTCAGCACAATGAAGTGAAATTTCCGCTGAGAATTATTTTCCTGATCATATTGCAGGCTTGGTCTTGCCATTCACAAACATCTGCTATTGCCACCCTCTGGGGACAACACGCTATTTGGGCTGTGCTGTAGAGGAGGTCTTGCATCTTAAGGCCTCACCCCAGTCCTCCAACTCATGAGCAAATCCTTCCTACTTACATGGACTATACCACTGATGCCCTGCCAGCAGGAGTTACAGAATTAAGTTCTTGCAGAACAAATGCAACCTTAACTGGTCCATGTTATCGCAGCGCAACAGGAGACATGCCTACTGAAAATGAATGCAGCCTCCTTAAACAGATCTCATGCACACAACCTCTTCCCTGTGAGAATTCAAAAAGCAGACGCAAATGAGAAACCACGTCAGGCTCTAGCAGAGACATCATCTCCCCACTAACTAAATGAATAGAACTCATAAAGGGAAGATCCAACAAGGTTAAAATCCAAGACCATTTAAACAACTATAACCATGGACAAGCTGAGAGATATGCAAACACAAGACAAGACACTAGGTCTCAACAGAGACATGTAAATTACTATCCTGATCTGGAAAGATTAACTGAAGGTGTCGCAGAGCAGCTCTGGGCCAGCACACCACCAGTTCAAGTTCTGAACCATACTTTGAGCACGGAACTCGGTTCTTGTGCTATAGGGCAGTGCAGTGATGCGCTGCAATGCCAGAAACAGGAGGTTATAAAGGGATAAATTCAGGAGCCTCTTTTTCTCTGATGGTTTGGCCAACTTGATTAAAGCAGAGCCCAACTAAATGACAGGCACTATAAGCTTAATTCTATAGACTCAGGTCTCTTAATCAAAGAATGACATCAGTGTTATAAATTTAATTTTCATTTCAATACAAAGAAAATACAACTCAGATGTAACCGATACACATTCTCTCCATTTCCTAAACCACGTTCTGGACACTTTGTCTCTTTGGAAATAGAAATGCATTCTTATGAAAACACTACAAGTTAAGTACTCAGGACATTGCTTCATAAAGCAGATCATTTTGCTATGAAAAGAAAGAATATATAAAGATAAATTCTAATCTATTTCTGACCTTTGAGGTTCTGCCTATACATGAATTTCCCTTTTTTGTCTCCTGTTACCCTATTTCCTTCCTAACTCCCTCTACCACAGAAGTCAATTTGCCCTCCATAGCTCCTCAGAACATGTGCTACAAACATCCTTACCTCTTCCCAAATCCTTCTCTCCCATCAGGATTTTATACAGATGATCTCTGTTTCTGCAGCTGGTACAGACATTTCTCTCTTACATTTTACATTCCAGCTAATAAGGTTCATTTTTTTAGCCTGGGAAGAAACCATCTGTGTTGGAAATCATGTTGGTGGAATCAGGTATTCCTCAATTAAAAAAAAAAAAACAAACAAAAAACAAAACCCAAACAATTTAAGTGGTAGTAATCTGGGATCTTATACATTGGGGCATGATATTGTACCAGCTATGCTTGGCTCACATTTTTAAGGCATGTTTCTCAGCTATGATGTTGAGAAATTTCTGTGGCTTTGGTTTTAAATGAAAATTGCTGTTGATAGAATTGAAACTAAAGTTCATGATGCAAAATACAATATGAGAAGCTCTAAAAATGCTTCCTTACCTTACATCACTCTAGTGATCCTACTCATCTCCCATTTGTTATCGTTAGGTATTCATGTTATCTGTATGTACTGGACTGTGGGTCTTCGCAAGAGGCAGCCTGGACTCAGCTAATGGTGCTTTTTAAACTTCAAGTAATAATAGTGCAAAAAATATCATCTGGAAATTGCAAAATTCATGACCATAACCTCCCAGACTAGGCAAGGAGAATAGCGGATTCCAAAACGGTTCACGTATTTACGCAGATATTGAGAATATATGAGAAAACCCCCTCAAGTTTCCAACGCAATTCAGCCACTTGGGTCACTCTGGCATTGATCATTGCTGGGCTACTCGCTCTTCTCTCTGAAGCATATATCATAAGCCGCTGTGAAGGACGGGGCGTAGGGCTGGTGAAGGGGCACGGAGCCGATGGCCAGCAGTAGCCGTACAGCTCAGCGTGAGCACACCCCTGCTCTCCTTCACACAGCCACTGAAGGGCTTTGTCCAGCCAACACTGGTCTCCCCCACCCCTGCCGCTGCCTGCGCCCTGCGGCACCTCCTGCCGCACAGGCGCGGCGGGACCACCCCTGGGCGAGGGGCAGCACGGGGGCATTTCGGGTGGGACAGCAGCTCGGGAGGCACGTGGGGGCAGGGGGAGAGGAGCAGGCAAAGAGGTGAGGGCGCTGCCGAATGACAAGAGGCCTCGAGGCAAAATCAAAAGACGCACAGAGGCACCCTGCTACACCTCCCGGCACAGAGCCCCGGCGGCGGCAGCGCTTTCACCAGCGTAGACAGGCAGAGGACCGAGACCCTTCTCGCCCCAAGGACCACAGCCCGCAGGGGAGAAGTGACAAGCAGGAGGCACAACAAGGGCGACAGAAGAGACACGAGACAGACAGACGTTTTCTACCCCAAAGCCTCTAACGTGAGAGAGGGCAAATATTCCTTACAGTTTCTTTAAACGTCGTTAGACGTGAGGTCTCACCAGCAGGCAACGAGGCCAGAGCCGCTCTCACACTGACAGACGCAAGCGACAAAGCCGGCATCGCAGCCAGCTGCATCGGGACCTGGTCACGAGCGACAGATAGGCACTGCGTGGCACATAACATAGACCACGGCTTGCAGGATACCTGAACATCTGCCTTTTTCCCCTTTGGGAAGTACTTGTGCCAACACCACACTGATGGCAACTCATGGCCCAGACCTAACCTGAACCGGACAGACCCCAGGGAAGGGTACAGGGGCCTGGGGAAGATGGTGATACACCCGCAGTGCAGGACAGGGAGGACGATGCTATTCTGTTAAGCAAACAATAATCATTTCTGTAACCAGAAAGGAAACGGGAAGATGGTAAAAACCTGCCTTGACATGACACAGAGGGGAAAGCATTCATTAATTTCTAGCAACAGTCTTTATTCTTGTAGCAATCTTTATAAACTGACCAGAGGTATCACTTGTAATTTCATTGTCAACCATACACTTCTGAAGAAACTTCTCATGAGGGAGGGGAAAAATCCCTAATTATTAAAAACAACCCCAGGCTGTGCCTTCAGGTTTTGGTCTGAATCCGGTACCCACAACAGAAGGCAGCAAGGACTTCTCAGGGGAAAGCTACAGGATGAGGCCGCACGTTCCCAGTAAAACCCGGCCTTTTTTCCCCCTCCTCCCAATCTTATTATTCCCCAAAGATACAAAGAAAATACAAGATTGTTGGGATTTCTATAAGAAGATTTGGCAGGTTTTTCATATTTGTTTAGACTGTAAGATATAATTTGAATTTGGGGCTTGCCTCTCTCTCTCTCTCACTAAGAAGAAGAATGAGTTATTTGTTCTCTGAATAAGTATTTGTTATTAGTGGATCAGACATGGATAAGGTATATTATTACAACCATGTTTGTTAGGTATGATTTACATTGTTTGCTGCATATCATCTTAGGCTGTCTTTAATTTTGTTATACTTTAGGGGGGTTTTGTTTGGTTTTATGCATTTAGTCACAGTTGGTTGTGTTTTGAACTTTGAAAAAAATTAATACAAAGGAAATTAAAAAAAGAAAAAGAAAATATTTTCAAAATGATGTGGAAATCAAATCTATCCCTCAGTAATTTGATTTGTAGGAAATGGAGAGCAAAGCATTACAAAACATTACAAACAGAATGCCTTGAAGTGCATCATAATTACTTACATGTGCAAATACATTGTCTAGGTTTAGGCATTCAGTTAATAATAGTCGTAATAACTCTATGCCCTTACGCAGGGTCTTTCATCCAAGCTTCTCCAGGTTTGCCTAAGCAATCAGTTACTAATGCTTGGGTACTCGTGAGTACTCTGCTGCTTGAAAGGATGGAGAAATGGGGGCAAAAGCTCTCCAAGGTCAAAGACAAATTATGATTTGGTGTTAAGGTAGGAGAGAACTGCAGATGATGGTTACCTAACTACAGATGGATCAGAGATGCAGAAGTTTGTAGCTGCTCCTACGTTTCTACAATTTAATGGCTCTGTAAAAACGAAGGAGTGCAACAAATGTGCACCTTAGACCTTCTGTTCCACAAAGTTTAAAGGCTGAAAATTGACATAAATCAGAACCATGGCTAATCTTTGGTGGAACTTGGGTATATACAAAAATATACCAATATTTTGTATCAAAGCACAAAGACTGACAAATTTGCCTTGTTTGGAACTCTTTACCAGTGTGAATGGCTCTCATCTGAGGCTCCACAAATGGCTTTCAGACCACACATCCTTTGTGGAAATCCGGGCTGAAGGTTGAAGGAATCTGGAAAAAGGTAGCCTATAAAGCTCAGCTGTTACAGAAAGTCCCAAATGCCAATTTCATGCTTGTAGATTATTCTCACATTGATCTCTTAAGTCCCTGAAACTCATAACAAAACTCTGAGTATGCCATATTACCCAAAAGCTTTTCCACAATTCCTGCCAGGGAAGAAATGCTGGATTTTATACTCTTCTACTGTTTACTTCCATGCCACTTCCTAACTGCGCACCTGCATTGCTCTCTCTCCCCAGCCAAGAGAGGAACCCGTGGTTTCTGCAGTCCAGGCCCTTTGCTCCTTGCTAGCCAAAACTCCATCCTTAATTTACTAGAATATATGTTTTCATGCTTCACTAGATGACCAAACCCCAAGACCGCCAAATTATTTTTGCTGTTTCATTTAGCCATGCAATAATGCTAATGCTTTATACCACTACCTGCTGAAACAGCAGTAAGCGCTGCACCGCAGTTACTGACCCACGCAGGTATACAACTGCCTCTTCGAAGGATTTGACATTAACACATCCCATTTTTGTTTAGCCTACCTTTCTGTGCTCCATGTAGCCGCAACAAGAAAGTGTTCCTCTATACATTTCCATTACCTGTTATGCTTTACACTAATAAAAACACTGGATATTATTTATTTGTCTGGCTGACTGACAAAGCCAGGCATCAAAGCATCATTCCGGTGTCACATACTTCAACACTCTAATCTTTCAGAACTTGTAAAGCAATCTCTTACGGCGCTTTGTGGGCTGTGAGATCACCCTGACAAACTGTGATAATGTTGGCAATCTCCGAATGGGTGTTCATTTGCAATCTTACTACAGAGGAATTGCTACGTTTCCAAATTTGAGGGCTTGACATAATCTGTCTCCACAAAGCTATCAGGGTCTGTCATAAGGCTGCCTGTGACCCAGGGATTTTATGGGGTTAATATCTATCCCCAGTGCAACTTCATCGTAAGCAGTGGAATTACCTAGAGTATGACTTTCTCTATCTATTTGCTTTCTTTCTCTTTATTTAAAATACCCCTTATCTGTATTTTTTTTTTTTAAGTGCAGACAGCACCTAGTAGTAACATCTGAGTCAGGTAGGGGAGGTTGCTCCTCCAAACCACGACCAGTTTCTTACAGTTCATGCCAAACTCTCTGTTCCCCTCATCACACTTAGTGACTGAGAAACAATGCAAATGTCAGGTCAAGCTACAGAGCTACTGCCATCATCTCTTCCCTTCCGTATGCTCCCAGTACTGGCAGCCTCTGGGCTGCAGTCCACAGGATATCCACAATTACGGCCCAGATTGAGGGAGGGGTAGAAAAACGATGGTACTCTGCCAAGTATGTCAGAACCTGAACTTGATCCATTTTCAAATTGAAGCTGGGGACTGTGGGACAGCACCACGTTCTCTATAATCCAGCTAAAGGAAGGAAAATAACTTATCTCAAAAAAAAAAAAAAAAAAAAATCAGAGTTAGTGCAGACCTAACATAAATAACTATTTTATATTTGCCTCTGAACCGTATCTTTAACTAAAGAAATATGCTGTCTTGATGCAGAAGGAAGATTTTTAAAATGCTGTAAGACTGTTAAGCACCACAAGAAAAAGTGAGACAGAGGGAGAGTTA
Source organism: Phoenicopterus ruber ruber (assembly GCA_009819775.1). Lineage (NCBI taxonomy): Eukaryota > Metazoa > Chordata > Aves > Phoenicopteriformes > Phoenicopteridae > Phoenicopterus > Phoenicopterus ruber. Next base: position 93,173,677 of record CM020215.1, on the reverse strand, counting down.
GTCTTCATCATGTTTATGAGGGCCACAAAACTGCTAGGGAAGTCATTTAATTTTGAAATTACTTAGGAGTCCTTTAGAAAAGCCGGGAACACAGGATGGAAATAGAAAACTAAAAAAAGTGCATCCAGTGTTTCAAAATAAGCTCCCTGCACAACACCCTTTCCCTGCTATCATCCCCTTAGGCAAATTCACCAGCTCGGCAGTTCCTCGCAGTTAACAAAAGACCCTCCCCAAATCCTGCTCAGGGCGCGGGTGAGCCGCTGGGACCTGGCCACGGTCGGGTCAAGAAGCCCGCGCCAGGGCACAGACACTCCACCTCAGCGCAGCCCTGGAGCACAAGCTTAACGCTAAGCACCGGCTGGGATTGCCTGCCGAACTAATGCCGGGATGGTTCGCTACGTTTAGTACATTTTTACAAAAGAGGTTCCCTTCCTTGGATTATTCCATCTAATCACAACAAAAATTGTTAAGGATGCACTCTACTCTGTTTTATCCCCATTTAAGCTATTTTCTGCATTTCATTCTCTATGGAAAAGGAAACTCAGTGTCACTACCTGACCTCAGGAATAAGCACCCAGCTGCAATGCTGCTGGAAAATTTTTGAATGTAAATAAATTCCCAACTCGTATTTTGGCCCGAAATTACAGCAAACTTGCTCCTGCTCTCATTGTTAGTAAAACGCCTACTGCTTTTACCAGGAGCAGCAATTATCCCTCATGTCTCTTTAATCCTTCAGAAAAGCGTGTGCAGCCTCGGAAGCCCAAGGTAAACGTTTTAATGTGTGTATTATCTTACTGAAGTCAGTAGGTTGCGTGGATATAAAAAAAAGGCTGCATGAAAAGATAGCACAAAGATCCGTGGGCTTCAAAAGGTTAAACGGCCTCACTAATACAAACACTGCAGATGGGACGGTCCTGAACGCAGCAATGAAAACGGTATGTGCTTTTCCTTCCTAAAACTCCCTCCTTGAGGGCTAATGTTTTTATTTTACAGTAAGCTGAGAACTGGTGAGTAGACTTGTATACTAGTTATTATTTGACTCTTTTCTACATAAATCTATTTTTAAAGAAGAAAAAGTCAAAGAGCCCTACCTCTCAGCTAGTGCCACTTCAGAAGCTTTTTGCTAACCACAGCTGAATTATAATAATGTTTCTCCTTTTTCATTTAAATTTTTTAATATTTTTAATACTGGCAATAAGTCACTATGCACCCAAAATTTTCTGAAAAATAAAGAAAACAAACTATCACTGGTAGATCACCATTTATAGAGGGAAAGAATACAGAAACATATTAAATTTACCATAAACAAGGGGTTTCATACCATGACAGCAACTTTTAATGTAATTCATTTGCCATATAAATTACATCCCTGGGGATACCCCATAAAATTAATTAGGTCAGAGAGAGAAGGAAAACAAATCAAAAGCTTCTCAAAACTCCAGTGAACAATAGGTTTTAAACATAGCAGTATCAACAATCTCACTGTAAAGTTCTTCCCTCCTCTTCCTCTATTCTTCTTTCCAGGAGACCAAGATCATCAGATTGAGAACCATCTTGGCCCACCAAGATCAAGGAAATCACATAGGTTCAAGTACACAACATTTCTGAAATTGAAAATTTTGCAAACAGCTGTGTCTTTCCACACTACAAACTCCCCGGAAGACTTCTGAAATGTAATTTAGTAAATACATTCATTGTGTCAATGTGGCTTTTAAGCACAAAGCTACAACTCCAAAATCTGGACATGACACATTCATCGCACAACACAGAAAAGCAAAGGGGAGGAGGGCAGATGAAAACAATAGGAGTTTTAGACGAATTTTAATACTGGCCAAACTCATCCTCAAATCAAAACTCTGAAGCTTTGCCTGTTCATTAGATTCTGTAGAGTTTAGGCAAAAAGGAATCTGCCCGTGTACTTTTCCTGCACCACTCTGGCTTCATTCCGTGCAAGAAACAAGACTCGGCTTTTTTCACTCTTCTCAACACAGCTCACTGAATTGGAAGTGTTGATACACATGTACAAAATCCAACACATTTTCTGATCCCATTCAGAACATAGATCAAATTTTGCTCTCCTGATGCCTGTGCCACCTTCCAGTGTAGACTTGAGTAATAAGGGCAAAATAGGAAGACAACAAGATGCAGGGGAGTAATTGAGTTGATGGTGCTTGATCATTAACGACATTAACAGACTGCACTAATAGATAACTCCACAGTACAAATTTCATCTGGATCATGTGAGGGCATGAGATCACATTTCTGCCAGGCCTTATATGTGTTAATGTTAGCAGCGGGGAATAAAAGGTATCAGATAAGGCATAGAGCTTGCTGGTAAAAGTCAACACATCAAAATATATTTTAAAAACTGCATCAGAAGAATGAATTTATAATGGATCTGTGCTTTGCGTTTTGAGGTGATAGAGTTCTCGATCTGGTAGAAAGTTCCCAAAGCCTGATTTACTACATTGTCAAAATATAGCCTGAGGGGACAATCTGACTTACAGCATCTTTACGACTGGTGATGAAAGAACTTTGCTTGGCTTTTAGATCCCAAGTTTGGCTCAAGATAGTGCAGGAGAGAACAGAACATCTTTTATTTTATGCTGGGAGTTCACAGTGTTCCTCTTCAGCACAGAATTAGGTTTTACTGTATAGAATTCTCACACACAGCTCGCTGATGGGTTAGAATTCACACCTTCAGATTTTGGGGATATACTTCACACCCTTCATTGTTACTGCTACTAAAGATATGGATTACAGTGTGCTCGTGTCATTGTAGCATCTGTAACAGAAATCTTTAGAAAATTAGGGAAAAAAGTGTGTCTTTTACCAGGCCACAGCATGTCTTATTCAGCCTTGGAAAGGCTTCAGAGTGCAGTAACCACATTAATTGGACATTATATGGACAGCCAAGGGTAGCTCAGTTACTGTGCAGCTTTTACTGCTCCTTGTCATGTTGTTTCAAAACACATTTCGTGTTTTAACCAGTCATATATACATATGAAAGTGTTGCACAACGCTGGACAATGCTACAGATCCAAGGAAATAATTGTTTCACAAATATGAAGCAATCTGCACAAATATAAATAGCATGGCCCAAATCTGTTCTAAATTATGCTTATGCAAATCCATGGAAGTCAACTAGTACCACTAACAGAATAGAACAGCTAAGAGCATGTAAAAATATAAAATATGGCTCTACTGTACAGCTATCCACGGGCCAAAGCCTGCCAGCCTGCCATCGCTTACATTCTCCTACTTTCCCAGCATGGCTTTACAGGAAATAAGAAAAATAAAGAGTATCTGGGATTTCTAGTTCTCTCACGACTGGAGGACACATGTCCAAGAACATATGGACTTAAATGTGTCAGCATCCTACATCACTCTTATTTCAAGAATGTTATTAATTTTTGTGGGTGGAGTCCAAAATTTTAATGCCATATTAGCACACAGTGGCTGTTTCTGCAGTGCACATGTCACAGGGAGCGTATGTGTAGCAGTCCAAGGATAGCATTTTAACTCGATTTCAAATGATTTTCTGAATTGTAATACTCTCAAAAGATGAAGTATTGATGCTACTAGCAGGATATTTCACAACTTTTGTCTTCACAGTTTCATCCATCCACCTCAATTCTGACCTCCAGGATATTGTGCTATTGCAGCTCTGGACTCTCCACACACAGCTGTTTCAACAAATCTCATTTTGCTCTATAAAGCACAGCGTGTGACTTCAGGATTGGTACTTTCAATGCCGAACCAAGTTATATGAGTGATGTACGCTACTCTAGGCAAACAGCAAGACTAAGATCAGAAAATTCTTCGCCCTGCTAACTTTACCTAAATTTCCATCCAAACCTTCTCAAATGAATTAGCCTCTTTACCAAACTTGCAGGTACAGACAGATACTGCGGGTATCAGCCATGCAACCACTCCAACTGGATACAGTGAAAAACGTATTGCCAAAGGCTTTTCGGCTGTAAATCAACAGGTGGTTTGGCACTGAGATTTCTACCTGTTTGTGGTTTTCATCTTTGGTTTCAAGACAGAAAATGAGATGATACCTTTCAATGCTGCATCTCAAGCAGGCTGTACGGAGAGCAAGGTTTCATTCCAACCAAATCTCTCTCTCTCTTGCAAAGTTGAGGAAAACCGCCAACCACTGCTGCTCTTGCCATCAACATGGAGATGTAGATGTTAGGAAAAGGCAAAGTAAAGGGAGAGAAGAGAAAGGAAAAGAAAAACGTAAGTTTTGCATAAACAACAAACTGTGCTTAATGACTACATCTGAGGACAACAAAATAAAAACTGCTGGCTTTAGTATAAGGAAACAAATAAAAAAATCCTTGGAACAGATTAATCTAAGGGTTTTTTTTAGTTTATTGGATATAGAGAATTTTTGTTGAAATTTAGTTCCAAGGGACACAATACTTTGAAAACATATGATAAACTTAAAGGGACAACATTAAAGAAACAAACCTATCATAGCATCGAAATGAACTACACCATTACTCAGAGAGCAGCCTAAGCCCCTTCACCAAACACCCTGCAAAGCAGCAGCAGCACTTACAACATATGCTCTTGCCTGCAAATAGCCCAGGGTGCAAGAGGTGGGTTTCGGTTTTGGTTTCTAAAGCCTTCTGCATGGGCCTAACTCTGCCTTTGTTGCAGGTAGTGTTAACACACATCGAATGCAGTGGGAACCAAATGTGGATAACTGCGTACTTTGAAAAATCACACCCAATATGTTCAACTGATGCCATCATTCTCTGAGGACAAGTATAAGCTATGGAATACTACAAGTAATAGAGAGCAGTAGTCTAAAGTAAGCTTTTCAGAACCAGGGAAGCATATTTTGATACTTTTTCACAGATAATTGGGAATGTGCATCTTCAAAATAGTAGTCAAGAGTAGGTAAAGACCGCCTAGAGATCCTTACTGTGACAGAAGTCTCAATGCCTTTTCATAAAATAAGAGTTCTTCAAAGCAACTCTCGGTAGCCATTAAGAGAACAGCTAGCAAAACTACACTTTTCGGATTAAAGTAAGAAAATGAAAGTCAGTGCCTCTCCACAGATGTTGACGTAATGAGAATGACTTCAACACATCTGCTAGTAATCAAAATGGCTCGACATTCACCAGTACACAAAAAAGTGGAATCCTAATGATCAGCGAGAAACTTTGGTTTGCCCCAATAACTGTAAAATCGTTCCAGGAAGTTGTGTGTACTAATTTACCTACAAAAGATGAGAACTGTATGATTAGATTGTATTAAATCATCTATACTAATAAAGACTGAGCTGAACAGAAAATGGAACTACTTTATCATGAAGATATAATCACCTGGGGGGAAAGGGGTCCCAAAATGTTCTATTCCTGAGTTGGAATAAAAAACCCCAGCCAAGTGGGTTTTTTTTCCCCGTAAGAAGGTGTTTCCACAAAAATTCACTTCTGAGAAAACCAAAATGGAGATTTCCCATCAACTAGTTAGAAAAGGGAGAAAAAAAGAGTAAAGACCCTTCCAGAACCAGCAGTTGGGAAATAGTTGTTTTGACTTTTCTTGGGTAAAACAGTTATTCCCAAGGAAAATTTTTATTTCAGGAAAAAGAGTTTCCACTGAAAAACCATTCCAATGGAAAACACTTGGCCATGGCTACAAAGAGCAGGACCACTGGCCTCAGCCAGGGGAAGGAGAATGCCAAGGTCAGTGGACTGGGTCTGCCGCAGTCCTCTTGCACAATCGCGGGCAAACTGCTTCCATTCTCCACGATGCTATTTCTCCTCCCGCCTTTCTGCCGACGTAGACCGTCCACTCTTCAGGGCAGGGACCGTCTCTCACTGTATGTTGTACGTCGCCTACTGTAACACGCGTGTGTAATGACTTTCAGCACTGCAGTAACAACGGCATTTTTCCCTCCTACAGCAGCTAGTTCCCAATACTGAGATGAAGAGAAAAACACAACCTATGGCTGCAACACACTGCTAATCAAACACTATTGTATACCATGGGGATGTGTGTGGGGGGGTGCCTTTTCATCGTAGAACTACTCAGAGTTTATACACACAAAATCAGACAACCCTATAGTCCAGTCTTGTGATCTGTGTTCCAAGCTGCCAGAAATAAGGCAGGAAAGAAGTGGGGGGGGGGCATCTCCTGTGTTCGTAATGAAAGAAGAGAGATGACTGGACTAAGAGCTGATGAGGTTACAAGGCAACAGCAGTGCCATGAGTTGTTTGGGCTTAAAGCCAGATGTCTTGTATTTCCTTTGATTGTTTCTAAATAATTAATGGTATTAATTTAATCATGTGACACCCCCCCGCTCCCCCCCCCCCCCCCCCCCCCCCCTTTTAGTATTTGGCTCTGTGTACTAACACTAAATATAAAGGAGAAAAACGGGACTGTCTATAGCATACTGAACATTGATGCCGTGTGTTTGGACTGCAACAACAGCTGATACTCATATCCATAAGACTATATATCTATAGCACTCGCACAGTGTTTGCACGAAGTAGATCAAGTAGTAGCCTTCATACTCCATCCATAAACCAGCTCAACTATGGCATATGGACACTGCATGTTTGAAGTAGTAAAATAGAGGGTACAGCTCTCTCTCCGCCCACACTAAGATGAACCTGCCACTACTATTTCACGTAACGTTTTCTGGCAAGCTCCCAGTTTTCAGTCATGCTGGTTTGCTTGAAAGAAACACTCAGAGGAGACTCTGCTTGTCTTGCTGTTCGAACAAACAAAATAATCACGCATCTTGAGCTAATGGTCCAAAGCTTAATGAAGATCATAGAAGGGATGCTACCCGTGATGTGAGCATTCCCTTCTGACTTATCCACATAAGCCACCGCTGTTGGCAAAAGGAAATGGATTATGAGGATAATAAGTAACCCCGAGCTCTGGTCTAGACAAACCTTTGCTTGTTACAGCAGCAGTCAGCGCACAAAGAAAACAGCAACCACCAGCAGTAAAAATGTAACTTCTCCAGAATTTTCGACGCCAGGGCACCGGTGGCAACAGCAGGAGGACCTGTGTTCCTGCACCTCTCTTGTTGAGGCTGCAAGTCTCAGAGGCACCAAACAATCTCATCGGAATGTTCTCAGCATTAGTGTTGAGCATTAGGACTGCCGAAATGTAACAGCAGAAATCCTGACCAAATGAAAACTAATTAAGGCAGCTCCCTACTCCCCACATGCATATGTACTCAGTAAAAATGTCTGCCCATTCTCTTACATACAACAGCCTACTCTCAGCTCCCCATGTCAAGTCTCCAGTCCCACCCATCTTATCTACCCTTTTTTCCTACCACATTTCCACTTGTCTTGAATCCCAGGGCACCTACCATCAGACAGTATTAAATGAGGTAGCTGTGAGGTAATGGAAGGGAGAAAGAAATCTGACAGCTTGGAGCAGACCCTTGCTTTTTCCAGCAATGCCCCAGACTTCTGGAGGTAAGGACAAAGTGATACAAGATCTTCACAGATGTCAAAAGAAATTTCCAAAAATGTGCACAAAGCTAACCTCATCAAAGAGTACCTGTGGGGAGTCAGAGAGGGCTTGGTCAAGACTCATTTCTTACATTTAATCCATGGCTCCCTATTTGGTCGTCCTTCTGCAGCTAGACTATCAGATCAAGACTGGCATTAGTGCTTTCTACAGTTACGATTCTTCAGTCAAGGGAAGTGAATGCTGAAGAGTTCTCCACTAGAAAGTCTGGTCCTAATCTTCAAGGACTTAGCAGTCAAGGCCTGGCAGTCCTACAGGCATCTTTCTCCACCACTCACTCACCAAGCCAGTTGGGTTCATAGGAAGAAGTCCATTTCATTACAGAAAGATCATATGGGACGTACACACAAGCCTTTCAACTGGGACTGGGGCAGAGCCCAAAACTGCATCGGCCCTGCATGCTGAAGAGAACATCACCTGGAGGGATCACCGTGACTGCCAAATCGCAGGCTGCGGCACTGCAGAGCGAGTGGCAGCCTGCTCTGGGTATCAGAGCTCAGGCTGTGGGGCTCTTCTGCAGGAAAGGAGCAGAATGAATATCGGACTGACCGTGCTGAGCAGAAAACATCTCACCCTGCCCTGTAAGTCCTTCTCTAGCAAGGTTATAAGGTTGAATAACATTACGGTTTTCTTTCTCATGGAGGTACATAAATGGAGAAAACACTAAATCATATTGGTTAGAACAAGAAGAGGAAGAGTAACATACAGAGAAACTTCAAGAGACTCCTTCAGTTCCTACTAGCTACCTACAAAGAGTGGCAACACCTACACACGCAACAGGCACTCCAGGAATTCCTGATGCCAGAGTACCCCCCCTTGGAAGCCGTTCACAGAAAACAGGCACTGTGGTTTTGAACTGGAACGCGAGGAAACTGCTTCAAGATAGGAACAATCACCTAGAAATGACTAAATTGTTTGTAAGGTAGAGACACTGGAAACAGCCAGCAACACAGTTGAACAGCGTTTGAGTCTCAGCGCTTTACGAACAGCCCCTCTGCTTATTTGCTTGTTTTTCAGGATTTTGGGGGTGGTGGTAGGGTGAGAAGACAGCATTCTTCCTGTGGCGACAAGGATCTCTGAACGTGTCTACGTGTCAGACTTCGCTGAGAATGTATCTTTTGTTCCTTCTTCTGCTTTATTTCCCTTTAATGATAGCTTTGCAGTGAATCCCATTTGTGAGTTGCTCAAATAAATGCAAATTTTATCTTGTAAGCAATACCCTCCAAAATACTACTACAACTGAAAATAAAAACGTTAAGAGCTAAAAGGCACTGGGTCTTCCCCAGTGCCCTCATCTCCCCAGTGCACTGGACTGCTTGCTATTATTATAGATGGAGTACCAGGCAGGGTACTTGGTATTATAAATATGTACTGTATTGGAATATATAGCCCAAGTCCCCAGGGCCCAACATTCTAATTAGAATTACAGTTGTGCAAATAACTGATTTATTTGGCTAGCTGACCAAACTGAGAACACAGAAGGGGGACACCCCCCCCCCCCCAACCCCACCTAGGTGTTTAACAAAATGGGCTAGTTTTCTGTTTGTGTTTGATACGTTTCAATCAAAATAGACTTTGTTTCAAAACAAAAACAGAAACCTTGTTCAGAAATATCGAAAGAAAACCTTTCAGCTTTCCACAACATTTCTTTTAAATTTTTTCTCGGTTTATTTTTTGCCATAGTTTTAGCTAACCTGTATCTGAGGCAAGGAGTTTTCAGCAAATAAAACATTCAACTCAATAGTTTTACCCAGATCTCAACCTAAGGGCTGAACTGTGAGTCAACCAGCTCTTGCCTTAACGAAAGAAGAGCAGGGAGGCAGGGGATTTGCATTCTCTTCTTGGTTCAGCCCCCATCTTTGCATCCAAGGTAAGTTATTATTTCATTTCTTTATAGTTGTCTCTCTGGCCACACTTTGTCTGTGCCGCCTCTAAGCTCGTCGGGGTTAGATGCGCTTCCTACAGCGTGTCTGTACAGTGCCTAACACAATAGATTGCTCATCTCAACTGGGGCCTATATGATTTGCTATAATATAAATAACTGCTTGACTGCAGTCAAATCTCTTTTTAATGCCAATAGTTTCACTTGCATATATTTAGCGGCCCATCATGGGAACATCAGCTTCTTTTTTAATTAATTACTTATTAATAGAGGTAAAATATGAACGGACCAAAAGTCTGGATTTTTCCTGCTTCATCAATTTCAGCGCTCAAAGAAAGCATCTCGTTTACGGCCACCAGGAACCAACAGGGACATGTACTGAATGAAGCCTGAAATCCAAGACCCCCTCAGCACTTTTTTACCCCCATTGTTTGGGGACAAATCCTCTCATGCCTCCAGGGAAGGAAAGGTAGATGGATTGAAAGAGCTGCTTAGTGGAAAGCCTCATGGGCAACCCCCAAATTCTCTGTGCAGGGCTTTAGCCACAAAATTGTCACCAGTAGGAATGGGAAATGCAAGTTCAATGTCTGCAAAGAGGGGGAAACCACCTGTAAGGATGAAGGGAAGAGATCTGTCTGCCTCTGTTTTGAAGACCCCTTGCATCTCACAAGGCCAGCTTGCTCAATCAAAAGATGACTTTAGAGTTTGTTAGAAAATAAACAACACAGAAATAGAAATGAATGCGGCGTTATGAACTCTTCAACTTCGATGTGCAGCACTTGGGGCTGGGGGTGGGGAGGTTTCTCAGAGCACACATGGCTGTCACTGACAATAAAGTCAGTCACGTTTTTAAAACACTGGGGACAGAGCTGCAAATGTGCCCCATTATGCCTTGAGATGTACTCCCTGGGTACAAAAGGTGCGTGGGTTACTGTAAGCTCGTGTGTTACTTTGCTGAGACCGTAAAAGGCAGCACAAAGCACAGGCTGAGAAAGAGCAACCGTAGAGTATACGGGGTGATTATTCCTACTGTACGGGCCCAATCCCGGGTGCCTCAGGTAGCCTGGAGTCCCACCATATCTTTAACCCCATGCTATTTTCCTCCATCCTTGGGGCTGCTGCTCAGCTCCAGGAGACACCACTGCCATTTCACAGCCCCTGTGCCTCCTGCTAGGGGGGCTGCCAGCGGCACACAGACAGCGCCGGTCGCTGCCAAGGGCATCATCTACAGTCGGCCATTCCCCTCCGCATATGAGTGCCCCCACGCCACGCTAAAGGAGCAATTATTGTACTTAAAAATAAATCCTCCTCCCTGTTGATTGTACTTATTGGCCATTGCTGCCATCTAGCCAGACGCATCTCCGATATTCACAGAAGCCTTCAGCCTGTTTATTTTCCTTTTGCTGCTTGGCCTGAAGCAGGGATAAATGCATCCCTTGTTACTCACTGCCTCTGCGGAGACATTTGTAAACTTTCACAGGGTTTTCTTTTTTTTTCCAACAGGTGACAAAATACTGTATAACTGCAGGTGCTCTGGGGACACAAACAGGAGAATGGAGATCAGATGCAGCTGTAGTTGGAGAAAGGGAAAAATCAAGGTAAAGGCAGCAGATAAGAGTGTGCTAAAAAGAGCAAAGAAATGATTGAGAAGGGGTAGTTAGCTATTTTTGTTGCCAACTTGCTCTTGCAAGGTAGCTCTAGCAGAATAATTTTGTCTATTTTGTTATCATGCCAAATTTTGGCAGGTGTTACCAGGGGAAGGTTGAAAGTTTATTGAAAAAGAAGTTTCTGGACGTTATTGGAAAAGGATTAAGAAGTTGTTGACTCAAGCTCGCACTGGAGGTCACAGCTGAGGGGCACGGGCTGGTGTTACTGTACTTGTGAAGTAGGAAAGATAAAGAAGTGGTGTCAGAGAGCTTCTGAGTTCAGATTTATTCTTCTAAGAATGTGCTCCCAAAATTTGGTCAGGAAAATGTTCCTAATGGAGGGCTCACTCTGCACCCGTCCCTTCATCTCCTTTTGGTATATATGGCATGAAAATAGGATGAAAAAAGAATATTCTAAGGAGACTTAGAAATGGAAACATTCAGACGGAGTTTCATAGCCTGCTTTCTGCCTACAATTCAGCTCTAAAAAGCCAATCTAAACTTCTAGACACTGTGGCCATCCACTTCTCTAGACAATCTGATTTCAGAGCCATAGATCCAGCAACATAATAAGCGAGAGGTGAGTAACAACGGGTAAAGAGAAAATAAACAGGACTGCATGATAAAAGACACTGATTGCTCTCTGTCCGTAATGCTTCAACCAAATAAAAGGGAGGGCAGAACAGCAATGAATGTCTGTGAATCCGAATTTCTGTTCCTGTACTTCCTATTCCACCAGGGGAAAGAAGAGAAAGTTGTATTTTGCTTCCGTGATTTTTTTTCCACTGAAAAGGGAGGTTTCATGGGTAATCTAGAGTAATATTCAGCTGTGAATCCAATTTATGCAGTGGGATAGGATTAAAAAAAGGAACAGAAGGTCTGGATTCTGAACCTGCTCTCACAGTTTTGATTTGAATACAACCCAAGTCTTGAAATGGCTTGTTTTCCACTTCTGGTTTGGAGCTGGTTGAAATATTGCCACAGTAGCACTTCCTGTAAAATTTTTGTCCAAGATTCTCATTATTTGGAACTAAACTCTAAAAGATTTTGGCACCGTGAAATCCAAACAAAACTCTGTTCCTGACTCAACTGGCCCAGGAGTCAACCCAAGCTTAATCTGGTTCTGGGTCCAAATCCAGCTTCAGCCCATTTCCATTGTTATATAGATTATGCCATAATACCACCTCTAGCCTCAGGATTTATGATGCCTCCTCGCAGGATGCATATTTGTGTGTAAATACATAAATCACATCAGATAAACAAAGAAGACATGCCAGAAAACAGGAGGGGAGGGACGAGGAGAGATACCTACCAAGCAGTTTGTCTCTAAAGTGTTGCCAGTTGTGAAAGGACTTGACGTGCTAATATCCGCTCATTCAGACTCTTACAGGCACGCTAAGAGCGTGACGGCTGGCAGGCAGTGCATTTAAGTGCTGTTACTGAGGCCCCCAAATATTGACAGAGTGCCAGACTCTGAGAAACTATTGATGTATGCAGCCGGCCGCTGCTCCAGACACCTCTCAGACAGAGTCTTTAAATGTCACAGATTAATGAATTTTCATGAAACGGAGAATGAGAGAAAGAATTTTTTAAAAAAAATATCCCACAGCACCAACATGAAAGCATCTTTCATCCCTACAGAAAATTCTGCCCTCAAGCCCCAAGATTCCTAATAGATTATAACAGATCGTAAGTCAGCAGGAGATATGGGGTGGAGGAGGTTAGACCCTCTAGATCATGCAGAGCATCCTCAAACAAAGCCAATACGTCAGATGTTCATTTTTACAAAAAACAATGAGGGTCAAGGGCCACTCAGATCTCACTTTCATTTTAACCAAACCCATGACTCACAAAGCTTAAGGGGTAGAATTGGTTAAATGTTTTTTATTTGAGGTACAAGCGGGGCCAAACTGCAAAGTTCAGATGTTGACTTTGAACGACCCTGACCTTAGAGCCATTCAGATAGACAGCTGTACTTGGGCCCTCTCTTAGTATTTGATGTTGTGCTTGATCTTATCCAAGAAATTGCCAAAGTTATGATATAACATTTTTATGCCATCAGATAAACCAAGTATGCTGATTATTTCTCTTTTTTCATTTATATCAGTGAACTCAAATATGTATGAAAGAACTTCAAATATCATTAAAATGTAATAATGCAAAATGCAGTTGGAGCGTAAATGACAAATCTATGCATAAGACATCACTTAAAGAGGAAGGAAGTGAAGGGATGATGTAGATGATGTATGCAGAGGTAAAAATGGGCCATTTATACCCAACTGCGTTAAAAATACAGCTTCAGTGAGCCTCTCTGCACACAGCCACTTGGAAATGGGGCTCCACGAGCCATTTGCTCCCTTGTTCCCAGAGGCACGGGCACTGATTCCCGCAAGGCTCAACTGCCCCCACCGCCACTAGGCTGTCCCACAGGATTTCTCTTCAATGCAATGACACCGAGCGGGGCGAGCACCAACACGTCCAGCTCCTGGCCGGCTGCCTCCTTCCCCCTCAAGAGCACAGCTGTTTGACAATGCTGACAGAGAAATGGAGGCTGCTGTCACCACGACGGCCAGGCCTGCCACAGGAAAATCCGGAGAAGCGGAGAGCATCCTGACTAGCAAAGGGAGTGCCGTACGAAAAGCCAAGCAGCAAGACCCTGCCAGTGGCACAGCAAGACCCTGTGGTTCTCCACTTACATTTTCGCTGCAGAAAAGTCAACATTCTTCACTAAAAATTGTTCTCCTAAGATCTCTCTGTCTGTGGCCACACGAGGCTTTGTTGACCACAGCAGCTATTAAATCTCACTGTAAGAACAGGGACTAGCATGAGCCATGTTCGAGAGGAGTGTGTTTTCACATCATATTGTCAGTCAGGTTATTTGTGACTACCTTTGCCAAAGCAAAAAAAATATTTTTTTTCAAAAATTGAAGCTACCTTTCTGACTGGAAACAATTGGAAACAAGTGCAAGGACTCTGACACTAAGCTCCAGCTCCTGACGACATAAAAGTCTTCGGTTTTCAACAGCCAACACGCTTCTGTAGGTTGGCACAGGCGGCAATCAACTGTATCATGGACTACAACAGTCAGCAATTTGTGTTATCCATTCTTGTTACCACCCAAAGCATGTCTTCCCTACCACCACACATCCCATGTCTGCCAGAGTTGCAGCAGGGTCTCCAACATCATTATCCATTACCCGTAACTCTACAAATGATCTGGACGAAGTAGCAAGGAGCCATCCTCTGCCAACAGCCAGAGAGAAGACAGAGCACATGTGCGTGCAAGCGTGGATGACACAAATGACTGATTAAGTACATGAGAAGGCAAAATGTCAAAGCCTTTCTATTCTGAGAACAATCTTTATACAAACAAAGAAAAAAATCAATATAGATTTTCACACAGGGAACTATTTTACACATCATTGCAAACTTACTTTAAAACACTCAGCTTTTTTTTTTTAGGATTTTTAAAGAGCCTGTCTAACATTACTGCCCCTTCTGGCCTGCTATTTCTCCTCACATGCTCCTTTTCTTTTCTCCTTTCCTCCTCTCTCTCTCTTTGTAAAAAATAGTAACTGAGGAGCTACCACAAAACACTAATCCAGTGATTCATTCAGTCCAGTAGCACACCTTGAGCAAAGGCCAGCACTGGTTGTACTGAAGGAAGATGTAAAAACCCCTCAGTATCCCCCTTCTACAAAAGCCTTCTCCTATACCTTGGTAGAGATCGGCTTCAGTCTAAAGACTGAAGTGGGGCACCGGGTGGGATGATCCTTGAAGCACACAGAGAAGCCCATGTGCCCGAGCTATGAAGTTGTCCCTCACAAGGGCTGATGACCCGGACTCTCTGCAACACTGACATGACGATGCCCCTTTGGGTCATTTCATGTCCTGAGTACGTGCTCGGGCACGGCAGGCTCATCACAGAGCCCGCCTGACACCACCTCTCCCCAGGAGCGTGGCGTGTATCCCCACGCAATGCAAACACCGTCTCCTCCAAGACCGCCTCACATGGCAACCAGTAACAAAACTTTCTTGGGAGAATGCATCTTTTCTGGAGGAAAAGAAAAAGTAAGCTAAAATTTCTGAAACGCCGCAAAACTCTAAGTGAGCATGTTGGGAAGGGAGCAAGTTGGGCAATTTTCTAACTCACTGCAGGGCTAGGACACTTTTTTTTTTTCCAATGAGCCTTTGGCATTTTAACTAAATGAAGGGACTGAGAAGACACAACAAAGTCTTATGACTTGTCCAAAGTTATGCAATAGCCTTCTCTCCCTGTCGTCTTTTGCAAATACTAGAATAGCTAAGTCTGGTCCCTGTTCTCTTTGCATGCCAACGTTACAACAGCCATTTCAGTTCCATAAATTCTGCACCATCTCCAAGACCGGGCTAACAGAGGTGGGCAAAAATTCGGTAGAACTGGAAGTATTAATGGTTACACAAAATTTGTCATAGAATAGAATAGAATAGAATAGATACACAAAATACCAATTGCAAGGGAAAGAATACAAACAAAGGTGTTACAGAATTAAAATTATTAGGTCTGAAAGGGACCTTGGAAGTTTCCTCCCTCACCTGGTTTAGGACAGTATCAAACGCCATCTCCTTTGTCTCATCTAGTCTCTGATTTTCACCATATACTTTCCATCAATTAATCAATTTCTTGTGGTCATTTCTGACTACTGTTGTCTAACTTCCATCCTTTTCTCTCCTCTCCTCCGTTTGCGTGTGTGTGCATACATTGCAGATCACAACCAGCTTGCACAGCCCCCTGCTTGTTAAAAGTCCCACCTCTTCTGCTGACTTACTGCACTCTTAATCAAAAGGGCAGGAGGAAGCCGCCAGGATTCATTCTTCCCCCTCTCTCCTTCTCTCTCCCTCTCTTCTTTCAAATGGCACAAATGTCAAACTTTCTAAAAGGATGTTTGGCATAGCTGAGTTCAGTCATGTAACGTACAAAGTCGGTATGATCAAAAGGTTGCAGGGCTGCCCACTGCTAAAGAAGAGGGGAAAAAAAAGGAAACGGGGATCTCTTCTGAAGTGTGAAAGAATGCGTGAGCCAACTGTTGCCACTGGAAACACCATGTCTGTTAGGAGCAGCGGTGGGTCTGAAACACAAAAACCTAGGTCCGGATTCCAGCGTCTCCGAAATCCAGGGCCGTTCTGATCCAATTTTCCTCCCGTGAAGAAACAGGGATAGACACAGCTATGGAACTGAAGAGTTTTATTCTCTGTGCTTTGCATCATTATATGGAAAATGACTGTATCTACGTGGAAAAAATAGCAGTTGTTTTTGTAGTCAAAGTTGCTGAAACTAATCAGACAGAACACAGATTCACACATCAAAAATACACAGGCTCTCTGGTGTTTTTATACTGCTACCTCTCACCACAGTGTTTTCATTCTTATTCTACCCACCGTCGAAAAGGAGGACGGATTATTCCTCCCTTCTACATAACTAAGGTTGTTATGATTTCGTGTGGCAACTGGTATGCAATCGTAGGGCGCTTCACGGTTGCTAAACTGCACGCTTGCATCTTCCTCTACATTTCTGATGCAATGCTTCTGGTTTTATCAGCCGTCCTATTTGCTCCACTTTGCTGAGTCCTTGTGAAAACGTCTGCATCTTCTTGCCCAATGTCAACATTAAAGAACATGCCAGCTATGCCGCCGGCTCCTGCAAAACACCTGTACTCACAGTGGCCTAAAAATTGGTGGTCAGAATACTCAGCATGAAGAATCTCTCCATGAGCTGAGACGGAGTTTCCCTCCCAGAAGATAACCCCAAAAATGTAGATGGGAAAGCTCCTCGTCAATATCCATTTAATAGAAAAAAATCTTAATTATAGATAGCTTTCAGTCCCAGAACAGTAGATGGGAACTTGAGATTAATTCCCCCTATGACAAAGCATGTGAACAATAACCAGAATTTGTAATCAATACCCAGAGGAGAGAGCATCCAAATTGTAACAGGGATTTGGGATTCATTCCCAGAGGGCGTAATATATGATTTGGAACAGGTAGACTGGGATTAATTTTTGATTATGAAATATTTGAACAGCAATTTTCAACTTTTAATGAAGAGGGGATGTGGACACCACAATTAATATAATTTCTAAGTCTCTCCGTCCTATTTCAAGACACAGATGACAGATCACAAACAGCTGTTCAGGTCATACACAAGCTAATGTGGGAGTGCCACCTAAAGGAAAGTGCACTAGGATAGGACTCTGGAGAGAGGCAGGCAAAGACCAGAGTTGCACTTTCCCCGTTTCTAATAAAACTTGCTTATTGAAAAGTCTGCATTAGAAGTAATTATTCTGTGTTTGCTGACTTTACACGGATAATCATAAGTCAGAAAACATCGGTATGGAAATGTGGCTTTCCCTCTTATACAGGGAAAAAAATTAAAAATGTTCAAAGAAGAAATCACTCTTGCTCTGAAGGAAAATTTCAAACTAGGAGTGCGCAAGACAAAACATATAGAACCTCAGCACATCCTGAGGGGAGAATACAACCCAAGTTTCTAAAATGCCTTAGAATATAATAAAGCAGCTAATTATTTGCCTAGAATAAAGACAACAAGTGAGCTGTGAATCTTACCCCTTTCTGTTAGTTTCTACAGAATAATTTTCTTTATGTTTTCCTCACAGGCCAATGAGTAATTGTAATGATTATGAGCTGCATCTGTAGCCATGTAAGATGAGAGAAATTTCGTCTATCTGCATATTTTGCCATTTATGAGTTGATCTAACAAATTGATGTTTCAGGATGCAGGTTGATCGTCGCAGGGGTCAGAAAACCTGGCCTCCGTGTCCAGCGTTCAGTATTGCTCAGCTGGGTAGATGCCGTATCCAGAAGGAAAATGTCTTGCCCTGAAATAACTGCTAGGAGTTGCTTCAGAAGCAGGACTACAGATGAGACGAACCAAAAGCCTGTTTCAGCTCAACAAATACTTCATTCCTAACTTATCTTTTCGACCTCGTAAAATATTTTAAAAGGTGCTCTGAATTTCTGAAATTGAAGATTTAACTCTTCCATTTTACTCCTGCTGCATAAAACTTTTAGGTCTTTCACTGAAGAGAGACAAGCCAGCTGGGGTTCGCTGTGGGGCCCCCCCTCTCCCCTAAAACCTCAGACCCACATCTACCCAAGGATCATTTCCTAAGCCTCCAAAATTATACATAAAGTATGCTGTCTCTGCCAGACCCTATTAATCATAAACTTCTTCTCGTTTCATTTCAGTATTAAACTCATCTTGTTCAAATCTCTAATTTTCCACACTGACAGAGGAGTTCTCTATACATCATTCAGCTCTATTTCCTAGATACGTTCAGAATTACCAAATTCATTCAAGCCCATCCGATCTCTTCTCACTAAACCTTCTGCCTTCCACTGACTGACAGAGAAGAATTAGCCTTCCTCCTGTCAAGTATACGTCTTTTCCTCACAAAAGTACGCGAAAACACATCCAAATACAGCCAATGACTCAGCTTGCCCTTGTACTTGTGTCTTTGCTCTACAGAGCAGTCAATTTTATGGAGCAGCGAGTCCCATTGATATAATATCAGACAGACGACTAATATTTCTAAAGTAAAAACAGCTGTAGCATTCCCTACACGGCAGGGTACCACACGCCGAAAGCAGCAATACGGATGAAGCGGTACCATCGGCAGCCCTCATTCTAGCGGAGGCAGGAAGTCTCGCAGTGAAGTCATGCTACGGAGCGACACTGCTGAGCCTAATACATCACAGGTCATTTTAAGTCATTAAAAAGTAAAAATTGCCAACCACAATTATCCTCAGTGATCCTATCTAATATTAAACCCAGATGCAGATCTCAGGGTTGGGAAGAAAGAGTGTGTCAGATATTCCCTGTTCTTTCCCTGCTGCGGCAATGTCATCAGTCTCATTTCTAGCCCAGTGCCACAGCTTCTCTCCAGTTTTACAAAGACACCGCAGCGCTGTGCCAGCAAAACAAACGATGGCACTGCTGTAGCAAACAGGAGATGGGACCAAAACAGCACTCAAGCCTCTCCTGGTGTTTCTTTGGTGAGCCAGGCATTCAGCAGGAACGATGATGCCTCCCTTAGAAGATATGTACCACAAGATGTTTGGTGCTCCACAGCTGGGAGCAGCCCCTTTTCTCACCTAGGGCAAGGTATCACTGCTCTAAGAGGTTCTGGCTCCCAAGCAGCAAGCTTCATCCCCACAGCATGACTCGGGGACCTGCAGAGCCCTCCACTCCCACATCCACGTACAGGCTGCAGCAGCTCTTCTGGCAAGTTAATCAAAGATGCTATGGCAGGGGACTCGGAGTCAGACAGACTCCATCAGGGCATGGTGTTAGATTAGTCACCTCACCAATTTCTGCCTCAGTATCCCCAAGTGTGAATTAGGTTTTGGCACCTACGAGTTAAGAGGTCGGTAGCTTTAGAAGCACTGTATGTTAGACAGACAGATCGATATTTCATTTTAAAGAACACCCTCTATTCTGCTATACTTTTGCTGATTTGAAAGAAAACAGACTCTGTTGCAGGATTTTTTGACTAAAAACCTGTAGAAGAAATTAAGTTACAGTCTTTTACAACCAGAATCTGGAAGGGTGTCCCATTGTAATATTTTCAAAGAGAAGTTGTGCATGCAGTATGTATGTGCATATGGTGTTTATGAATTGTTTTTTAACTTTAGATATTTTATTCATTTTTCCACATGGTACAAGTAGAACACACATCTTTGTTGGACAGACACCAATACAGTAACATAGCTTTAGATTTCAGGCACTCAAGATTCAGTGGGACAAAAGGCTACCCTATCTTCATGCCAGGACATCACGTCCTGAAATTAGGAAGCATGCCATCAGGCAGTCAATATCTCACTGAAGATACTCAGCCCTCGACACGTTCAGTTATACTAAATGAAAGAAAATGTAACCGCTTTCAGTTATTCCATACACAGATAAGGACCATGAGAACTCGGTGTCTTGGCATACAACATCCCATTTTGATTCCACTGCATTGTGGGATCTGCTGTTATCCACAGTTTGTGGACTTTGCTTTTTTTTCTCACTTGCAGCACGCACACAGCCAGCCCAGCAACTTCAGTCACGGCAAGGTTCAGAAGTCCATAAAGCGGAGGGAGAGAAGCGGGTAAGGAATGGCACAGAAAGACCTGGCTAGAGCTTTTTAGGACAGAAGCAGAAAGAGCAGAGGTGCTACTGATACTTGCATCCCCAGTCCCCGCAGTCAGCCACACGGAGTTCAAAATCCGCTTCTCCCACTTAGGCTGTGTGCATGTGTGCAAGCTGCTCGCACAGACTCATGGAGAATATCGAACGCGTACTCTCTAGGATAACTGCCTATCCAGACTCAGCAGTGTCGTTTATTGCTCAAAGTCAGATGAAATGCAAGCGTGAACAGCTTACCTTCAGACCAGGAAAGTCTGCCCTGCTACTGCAGACTGCCATGTCTAATAACTATATAAACCGTATTTATTTAATTTCAAAGCTGCTGTTTCAGTTAAGCTGTACCACAGTCTCAGGAATCACAGGATGGTTAAGAGGGAGAGGCAACGATTTAATTGATTTTCCAGGAAAAAGCTAGCTCCAAAAGCAAAATAAAGTTTCTTTTATAAAGAATGGAAATACTAATAATATAACTGAGTGCTTTTTTATAATTTAACATGGTGAATCATCATTCTGTTAAATGAAATGTAAGAATGGACAAACTGGTTCGGAGAAAATAAATAAATATTAATTCTGTTCCCACTGGTAATTTAACACCTATCTTGCACCCCAAGGTCTCGGAAACACTGAGTACAAAACATACTTCTTTCCCCCTATCTGGAAAAAAAATGAGGATAAAGGAAACAGAGATTAACATTTATGTGAACTTGAGATGCGTTGCTTTGCAGATAGTCAAATTAAAATGCCTGCTCTGGGTATCTACGGCATGCAAAACTAATGATTCTTGTCCATTGTCCTACTGAAAGTCTCTTCCTGTGCCTGGTTTAAATTTGAGGTTTCTTGACAAGCTCTAATGAATGGTTAACCTCGCTTTCCTGATAAAAAGCAAATGCTCCCTGACTTCACTCTTTTCTCGAAACAAGCCCATATGGATGAAATATATGGACTTCTGTCAGTGCGACTGCTGCTCTGCGCATTACTTAAATGTTAGAATAAAAAGGGGGGGGATTTTTTTTTTCCGCTGAGGCGCGTCAGATCCCTCCGTGGGGAAGTTCGGCTCCACTCTCCCACGCTCGGACCTGGGGCAGCGCGGAGCCCTCTCCCCGCAGCCGCCCCCTCTCCCGCTCTCCCAGCAGCGGGGCAGCCCTGGGGCTGCGGGCAGCCATTTCGGCGGGCTGCGGTACACGTGGGAGATGTGCCGCAGCCTTGTGCACCACAGGTGGCACAGCGCATTTATCTTCACATGCGCCAGGGTGGATATCTACAGCCTGCGAGTGGGAAAGGTCAGGTATGCCAGCTATGACGGCAACAAACAGCCTCGCTAGCGAGCGCGGGCGTATTCACCTTTCGCCGCTCACGGCCGGCGGACGCCTCCCGAGCCGGAGCGGAGCGGCGGCCCCGGAGCACCGGCCGTCTCCGGGCACGGTCCCACCTTGGCTTGGGGCTCCCGCTCCTTCCCCTGCCTGTTGGGAAGGTGCCACCGACAGCGAGGGTGGCGGATAACGCCGGTATTTTGGAACCGCTCTCTTCCGAAGCCACTGAAGAGATTTATTATTTATAGGCAGAGGGATGAAAACATGAAGTACATACGTGGGGGCCCGTGGGGGGAGGGCCGGTTACTGCCAGGCAGTAATTTCAGTCTGAAGTTCCTATGACTTAAATAGCCACTTGAGCTCTGCTCTTGCAGTTTACGATGTCAATAGAACCCCTAAATGAAATTACAGCCTTCTGATACGCAGCGGGGTAGCTTTTCTTCACCGTGTAATATACGCGGCCGGGAGAAATTGCACTATACGCGGAGTTTCACTAAAGCAGAGTTTATCATAAGAATGTTCCCGCTAAAATATGATTAGGCTTCTTGTTTGCCGGATAACACATCTAATGAATCAGGGTGTGCGTGATAGCCATGTTTTGTGAACGCAGACATATACCCTGAGGTGAACTGGGCACTCCACCGCCTCAAAGCACCAGCTATTTCATTTCCACCGTAATTTGCACCTGCTTTGTTTTGCCAGCAGCACAGACCCATGCTAGCTCTGGAACTCGCCTCGGTTCCAGGAACTCGAAGCACGCACAGAGGAAAAAACAAACCAGGCAGCAACGGGGGGATCTACGCGCTGTATTTACAGGCTTTTTTTTTTTAAGCGTGCCTGAGCCTGGCTAAATCTGATCAAGTTTTCCTTTCCAGTAGCCCTGTGAGGGCAGGAATAAATATTTCCATTTCACAGGTGGGCAAGTGAGACAGAGATAGAGGTAAAGATCACACAGCAATGGATCTGGGATAGAGATTCAGGTCTCCTAAAGCCTATTCTGTTTCCCTCCATTCTCATTGTGTTATTCATCTGTCCCCCTTCCCAGCCCAGGACAGGAAGAAAAACCGTCGTTTTACCGTTCATGCACCTTGCTATTTCTTTATCCTTTAGCTGAGGACGGGACTTAATTGTTCAAATGTTCCATGTCACAACACAACTCTGCAGTTGATAATTAGCCATCTGTGGTTAGTGGTTGCTTTACCTCAGTAACTTGCAGATCCCTTTTACTTTCATAACTTTCCCTGTCATACGACTTAATTCAAAATCAAGTTTCACTTTCTTTTCTGATTTACAGGAAGGGAAATTAGTGCTGTGTCAATGTTGTGACCCTGGAAAACAAGCTGTTGTTCAACTTCTGGAAAAGATAGCCTTAGAATATAAAATAAGAAAAAAAAATTATGCTGCCTTAAAACAGGCAATGTACTCAAAACGAGGCAGTTGCTTTTATGTACTTTTACTGCAAAAATTGCCTCTGAATATAGCTTAAGTTCTTGTAGTTCTGAAGTGTCCCAGTACCTATGAATCTGTGTACCATTATTACTACATCCTTTTCTGTGCTTTGTTCTTGTCTGATGCAGTTAACAGTCACAGAACAACAAGCATATCACATCAAACAAAATTGTTGTGCAGAAAACAGTGAGTTTGATTCTACTACATAAATATATATTCTCTTCCCCAAAAGTATAAACTGGTGGTTTGAACACGAGCAAAAGACTACCATTTTCTCTTTGCTTGTGTCAGGCAAGAGATAATATCTTCCCCGCTTTATCCATGAGCAAAAGAAGGAGGTTTAATTCGGCAGTGCACGTAAAGCACTTTGAGATTACTAGTTGGAAGGGATGCTGTAAATAAAATGGCTACTGCTAGACGCAAACAGTGCATCTAATAAAAGAACAACCGTATGTATTCATTTCCATTATTTAAAGCAACTATGGTAAACTATTACACAGTAGACAAAGAAGCTACTACTAATGAGACAATTTATCATCTTACCATCCCAGAGTGTTTAAACAGACGGTTAAAATATGATTTGAAATTGCAGATTTTCACCCTAATGATTTTAGACCATAGAGAAACCATTATAACCTTGGACTACAGTCAATAAGCAGCTTATACCGTAATAAGAAAGACTGCCGATTTTCTCCACGTTGCTGTACATAAATGCCAGCAAAGACAAGTTCCTTTGCTACCGCAGAGACTTGCAGAATAAATACATTAATTAAATAATTTAAACATCGAGAGGTTTAGAGCAACAGAGAGACTCTTAAAAAAGAGATTAAACATTGTTTTGCCTTCTTGGTGAAAGTTGCCAGAGTGACAGCCCTTGACTTCAGTCTATCCAGAGAACAAGTGTTATACAGGCAGAAGTTTGAAGTTTCAGACATTTAGCACTGTGCTTTGAGAACTTTCCATTTCAGAAGTACTTATGTCTTTCAGACTTACACTGCCTGGAGGGAGAAAGTAAATCAGAGATAAGCTTCAAAGATCAGACCCAAAAGTGTGTGTGGGCGTTCAGTATAGCCCATTTAGAGAAAAGAAAAAAATCCATTATGTTTCTATCTGTGATGTGAACTGCCTGAAAGTTTGGGATGTTCTGATCTGTCAGCTGCTTTGAGTACGCTGCAGAAAGGTGATGCAACAGCCAAGTCGGGATCTTAACATCAATTTAGTCAAAAGCTGGGGCCATTCGGATTGGGGCTTTGATGTATGTAAAGGTTATTTCTATGTGTATGTAAGACTCTTTACTGAGGGGATCAGCCAAGTTAATTGCGGGTTTTGTTAAGAGCTGGTGATTTAGTTTAGGTTCAGAGAGAGGTTCCACAGCACCAGGGAATGAAGAGAAAGAGCTAACCCTCGCTGCTCAGTGCTGAAAAATGGTCTGTGGTCATCTCATGGCTTTGTATATGAAAAAAGAAGAGTTCCCAGTTCTTTACGGTTCTAACGCAAAACCAGATGAAACTCGGAGGTTTTGTCTATCTTCCACTTCAAGTTTTCAGAAAACTTCAGGCTGAAACTGAAGCAGGGGGAGGGACTGAGAACCCCACATGGATCGCAACCAATGAAAATATTTGCAAAAATTGCCAAGCAGTAAAACCACCAAATCTTGCATGCCTTTACTTACTGGTTATAAGAAATAGCAAGTACTTTAATTTGGGTTGGATGTGATTTGATACTGAGCTCAGTTCTGAAGTCAATGTCAAAGCCTCCGATAACTGGAGTGAAAGGCCATTCGGCGCCAGCCCTCACGCACTGTCCTCCCGACTGACGCTGGGCATGAAACCAGGGAAGAGGTGCCTGGGCTTCTCTGCGTGTCACGGGCGACCAGCAGCGTTTGGAGAGGGGCTGCCGCCCCGGGGGTCAGGGACACATGCTTGTTGATACACCTGCTGAATGAATCCGACTCAAAAGCAAGACACGGGTGAGAAGAATGCTTCTTAGTTAATATCCCACGTGAGACACATTGGTGCCATTAAACATCTTGTTCTTTTGCCAGGGACATGTTTCAAAGAACAGGATAATACCTCAAAATATAAATATTTTGACTGCTACCCTGTGTTTCTTATATGCCTACTTTGTTAAGAGTAGAAAATGTTAGTCAAGAAATGAATCATTTCTTCACGTCAGATAATATGGGAGATGATGAAGGATGAATGGAACAGCCTACAGACTGCCCTGGCCTTCTTTAGCACTACAGCAGTAAAAGATTAAGAGAAGTGATACATTCAGCAGGGCAGGAGAGGACAAAAGGAGACCCTGAGCAATCTGAGCCTGGAACTAGAGATGCACATCCTACTCCTTTCTCTTTCACTGGCTTTCCCATGCAGCTGTGAGCAAATCGCTGCAGCTTTCTATGCCTCGGCTTCCCTATCCAACAGCTGGAAATAACTCTGTGTAAGTACCTTGATGTTGGCCGAGACGCCCAATTCTTAGCATCCAAGATTTTGTATATGAAGTTCCCCAAAGTACATTTTTTTCCCCTGATTGCCGGTTCCCCATACAGACACAAAGAGAACAGAAGGGAAGAGAGAGAGTTAAAAAAAAAAATTTAAAAAAAAAAAAAATCTAACCCTTCCTTCCCCGTTAAATGGACCAGCAGCCTATAAACCAACTAGTTCTTCCTATTCCCAGAGGTGGCTTCCACAGAAGCATTTTCTTTTACTATGCATCCAGTGTAGAGTTTCTTTTCTGCTTGGCTGGGCAATCAGGTATTCAGAGCATAATGTAAATGCTCAGAACACAGAGGCATGAAAACTTGCCAGACAGAAACTCCAAGCGAAGGATTAACATTTCCCACCCCCCTCTCCCATACCACCCCCCTCACCCCCCCGCCCCGGCTGACCCAGCCCCCCCGCCCCGCCGCAGCCCGGGCACGGCTGCCGCGCCTGACCCCCACTGGTGGCGGTGGGGACGCCGGGCCGGGCGCAGCCCCCCCTGCCCGGGCGACGCCGCTCGGCAGCCGCTGCTCCCACACCCATATTCCTCTGTGCTTGGTTGCTGATTTGGTTGTTTTTTTTTTTTTATATATATATATTAAAAAAAAAAAAAAAGGGCAAAACACAACAAAAAAACCTTTATTTCCTGCTTCGCCGCGGCGGCCCCGAGAATAGAAGCCTTGACACATCAAATTCTGGGAGCTCACCACTCACCAGGGCTGTGGTTCCTGGTCCAAGCGGTGACGAAGGAGAATCACCTCACAGTCTCTGGAGAGTGGCAGGGCTTGGCTGCGAAGCGCGCCCTGCGCCGATGGGCTTTTTGAGTTCGCTCTGTTCCAGAGCGAGTGCCGAGGCAGAGAAATTAGGGAGGGGAGAGGTGGGAAGGAAAATCACTGGAGCCTCTTACGATCAAACTTCCACTAAGCAAGAGGAAATGTCTTATAAATAAACAACAGCAAGAGAAACAAAAAAATCCATCCCGTCCTGCCAGAGGAATGTACATTATTGTCTCTCGACGGAAAACTTTACACCACACCAGAAAGCAAGAAAGCAGCCATGTCTCCTGGAGCTACCCTCCCTTATGGGGGAAGCGGGGGGAGGAGGAGGAGGAGGAGGAGGAGGAGGAGGAGGAGGGCAACGCGAACTTAAAAAAAAAATATTGGGAAGTTCATGCGATTTCCCAGTAGACAAACAAAACTGTCCAAATTCAACAGATGTCACTATTCCAAGGTTTCACGCAGTGCTAAATTTCTTTAGATCTGATCATCACGCTCCGCCGTTAGGACACATTCAGGGAGGAAGTTCAAGGCAAGGGGAAGGAGGAGAAGGTCACAGTATATATCTGTGTGTGTACAGATCTGTATGTATATATGGGTATATTTATTTATGCATAATACGAACATTTTATGCATTTTATGATGCATATTTATAACAATATTTTTATATCTGTATTTAAAAACCCGAAGTACATGAACTTCTCCTCTCTCGTACCTCCCTGTAATTTTTGAGATTTATGGGCCGGAGTTCCAACGCCTTCGTTCTCATCTCACAAGACTGCAACTGTAGCCTACTGAAGCTAACGTGTTACCGTACCGCAGCTCACAAGTGACACGAGTTTGGTGATTTCAGTACGGTCCCTAGCTTTGCAAAAACCTATTGCATGATTTGGCACAACGCGCGGCAAATAGCAGTCTCTTTATGAGGAACTACAGATGGCAATTGAAAGAGTAATTCAAATAATTTATCAAGCACATTTGGAGACCTAGAATGGGGGATGGCCCGAGTCTACGAGAAACCAGTATGCTACAAGTCATTATTAGGGAGCTTATTAAACCTGCCTCGCATGTACAGCGTTAGAAGATCACAGATTGCTGATGAGAACCGCGGTGTGTGGCAATGCTGTGCTTTGGGTCATAACTAGGAAAGCCGAGCACAGCAGGTGAGGACCTACTTCAGAGGAGAAGTGGGGCAAAAGACTAAAAGATCAGGAGATAACGGAAGATGCCCTGGCAGTCTCAATCTGCACTTTGTTTCTAGGGGACTCTTCCATTTGAGACGGAGCTGCAGTGCCGAATGTGTATGGCGCCCGCCCCAAAGCTCAGCTTCCCAAATCTCAAAAAAAATTGCCTCATCTGTCGAATTCCTGAGGGCTACCGTATTCGCAAGACACAAATGAAAACATGTTTTTTAAACTAATTAGTTTTACATCTGTGTGTTCTTGCTGGCGAAGCAATGCTGTCATAGACTCGTTAGCAACAATCAGTCTACGATGCAGGTGGGTAAGGCAGAGACAAGCTTGAGATTGAAGTATGGTTGAAAATAAAAGCCGAGAGCCTTTAATGCAAAATTTATAGTAAATCATAGCTCCTTCAGGCTCAGATCTTTTGCGGAAGCATTGTTAAAGCATTTCTAGATCTACAATACCAAGGTGATCTCAATAAAATAAAAGAAGGAGGCATTTTCAAGAGAATTCTTAAGACACAGCAGTAGAAGTGACATCACCGACACAGCACCGGGGGAGCTGTGGGAAGGAGGGGAGTCTGATCGCTTTTACCAGGCTGATCGGCAAATTCTAAGTCTGACCATCTAGCTCACACATGCTGACACCAAAGAGGTCCTAAGCCTGAGGACTTCGGGCAACAGAGAGACGCTGTCGGCTGATCTGACCAGACTAAGAATTGCCTTGCTCATTTATGGATCAGCTCATCGTTCGCCTCTCACTACCTGCATGTTTACTAGCATTGCCAGAAATACTTAAGAAAATTGAGACAAATCCGAGCTCTTTCAAGTGAAACCTTATTACTGAGAGGTGTCCAGAGAGCCAGGTGCTCAGAGAGCAGAGTGGCGCGCAAAGGATAATGGAACGGAATTTGAAAAAGTAATTCCTGTCCATGCCGAGGAAAACCACCAACGTTTCTAAGGAGGCAACACGATTAGCAGGCTGATCAACCGACCTTAGGTTCCCAGTACCTTAGCTGCCTTTAGGGGATTTACACAGATGGAAGTGAGGGCAGTATATGGCCCTCTGTGTTTAATAAGTCATTTGCTAAACAGTCCAGAGATCAATAGCAGACATTAAATTAAGCACTCTGGCATTCTTATTATTTAGTATCATTAAGCATTAGGGATGGCTGTACTATAAAAACAGGGAGCAGAGAACGAAATGAAATCTTCTATTAAAAAAAAAAAAAGCCTACGAAGTTTCTGAAAATTAAGCTAAACAAAAAAACACATGCAGCGAACCGATCACGCAATTGTGATCAAAATCTCAGCGAATTCCAACTGTCTGCCTGTCAGCGCAGACTATTTCCATTACGGATTTCAGGAGACTGAATTGTGCCATTCTTGTTTCACTACCGTTAACAGTGGCCGCAGCCTCAGAACTGCAAAATAATAAGAGCCAGGAGGACAATCATTTTCCTCCGATTTTTTATTTTGACATTTCCCATTTGTGCCCTTTTTCAAAGTTTTAATTTGGTAAAGGCACTTTTCAGCCTGTCTTTTAACAGGTCACTAATAACTTGGGATGCAAGATCTCATATTTCATTTTTTGCTGCTGCCACCACTAAATATTTCATTTACCTTGAGCGCAGCAGACCACTCTGGAAGGTTTATTTTTTCTTTCTTTACGCAATACTGTTTACAGACTAGTTTTTGCGATTCATTATTTGCATTAGGCTAGTTTGATCCTACCTGTTAAAGTAAAAGCACTAGACTGCCTACAGAAATATTTTCGTTGTTTACGTAGCTTGGTGAGGCAACCGTACTGACGTTCCTTCTTCTTGGGACCTATATTCAAATAACTGGGAGTCTCGGAGGTGGTACCTAATGAAAACACATGCTTTCTCTGTATAATATTTTGTAATATTCATAACAGTGTTACACAAATATAAATGTATACATCTGTACGTACACACACACACACATATAAATAAAATCATCACAGTTTTATTTCTACCTCCTGACTTGGCTGTTAGCCCTTGAACTAGAAGACTGAATGCGTTTGGCTGCAGTTCTGCCTATGCACACACACAAAATACAGAGCTAAACAGAATCCTTTTAAAAACAACAGCACGACCTAAGGGTTTCTCTGCCTGCCTTGTATCAGTCTAGAGAGGACTCTAGAGGACTCAAAAAGGCTGATGCTCTCCCCCGTCTCAGCAAAGAAAGGGGGAATAAACCCAGCGGAGGCAGGAGAGGGCTTGGAGACCCCGACTTTTCTCTCCTCCCCTCCATGCATCCCCCCACGCAGGTAAGGCTCTGCGCTTAGAGAAAGGCCACGCTGCGACCAGACCTCAGGAGCAGCTGCAGATAAGTACACGGAGGTTAATTCTGCTTTTTGCTCCATTAACCTCTGCTCCACCTCCGTGACACCCTTGAGGAGGAAAGATAGCACGACGGCGCAGGCAGGAGAGCCAGGCACGTGCGGCAGGCCAGGCAGCACTACAAGGGGAGTCACAGAATCATAAAATCATAGAATCGTTTCGGTTGGAAGAGACCTTTAAGATCATCGAGTCGTACCATGATAGGGCTGCCTCGGGATCCTGGGCTTCACAGGATTTGGAGACTAGTTTCCTTCGCCCCTGCTAGTCCTGCCCACAGCAGCGGACACTTGCAGGATCTCTGCAAGGGAAGCTGCGTGGCAGTTCCCTGCAGCTGTCCCCTCTGCTGTATGTTCCTCTGTATAGGAGGAGATACACAGCCTTTGGCAGTGGGTGCAAACAGATGAGATAAACAGAGAGAGATGAGACAAACCTAGTGGGAAAGTCTTCTCCAGATGTAGTGTCTCTATCTATAAATAGAGATTCTCCTACTGTCCTCCAGATGCAAACACGGAGTTGAGATTTTTGTTGTTTTCTTGTTTAGTACAAAGCAATTAAAATGTAACAACCTCTCAAAATCTTCCTTTATTAAAAAAATAGGTCACGGACACAGAAGCAGTCAGTCATGGTTTGGAGTGGGCAAGCAAACAATTTTCATTTGATTGTGCCCTTGTTTTTGTAACTGGCTTTTCTGCTGTGACCCGCTATACTTACCCTGTCTGCTGCGCTAACCAGCAACATGCCTTTTTAATCTGCCTTCCTGGGGTCTGCATTTGATTACAGCATTCATGTTCTATTTAGATTCTTTTGAATCATGCCCTGTGGTGCTAGCACGAAAGGTGTTATTTATAAAATGAAATTCTGTTGTATTGCAACTCGGATTCAAAGAGGACAAGTAATATTAAATACTTACTTTATTTAATAATATCTTGGATTTATTAACTCAATTTCATTACAAGATTAGAGACGGTAACCTGGAGGGGGTTATTAACTAATAAACAGCCTTCAGGCAACTTCGCCCCATATAAAATAAAATAAATAAAAATACATATATATGCATTTAAATTACTTCTATGTTGAGGGCCCAGATACACACCTCTAGCTCAAAAGAATGGCTTTCTTGATAAATAGCATTGCAGAGAGCTCTTGGCTGGAACCCACTAAGCTCACGGTGCCTTTAGGACAACGCGCATCCATACACAACAGCTGTCCCAAGTGACTGACCCTATTTAGTTGGCTGCCTCCCACGTGGGATGAAGTCTACCACTCAGCTTGGACAGCACTGATGCAGTTACTTCAAACCACTGCGGGCAGCACACCAGAAACCATGAAACTCTGCCAACGCATCTGACCCTCCTTGACTTACCCAGCACCGCAAGGCTGACATTCGTGAGCTGTTCCACAGCTCTTACTCTCCCAGCATCAGTCCTGCACATCGCAGGACGTACCACAGGAGACGCACCTCAAGCATTTGGGGAAAACTGCAGGCAACATGCTATTTCTCCCCAAAAGAAGTTCCCAAGCTATCGAAAAGCTGCTCTTTCCAGAAGGAGAGGGCAGAGAAAGTTCCTGACTTTGTACATAGTATGCTATGACTCTGTATTCTGATACTCAGCTCTTCATGGTAACTTAGACTACATTTAAAACCAGCGCATATTCTATTCAGTCGGACACCGCACAGCTAGCAGTTGGATTTAACTGCAGTCTCTTCACCTAGCAAGCTGAAGCACGTTTGCTAGCATCCCAGCCTGGGGATTAGGCCCAAGTTAGAAAATTCACAGAAGGCTCAAAGCCCCCTAAGAGTACAAGAATACTGAGATGCAATTTTTTGTCCATTTCCTAAATAAAACTAATAAATGCTAATACACTTAAATCCCTCTTCTCTGAAACACTCAGTGACAAGACGTAGCTTATGTGACTTTGAACCTGTCAGGTCCACAATAAAGCCTGAGTCTGACATGGGAAAATAGCGCAGTATCAATGTCACAGATACTACAGGCTGGGAATTCCCACTTGGAGGTGCACAGCTGCTAAAAGCTTTCACCCCACATCTGTTGCACAGTTAGCTGTGAGTCACCTGCAGTCAGCTTCATTAGACCCAAGGTGTCACTCAAATAAGACAAGCTATCGCTAGAACAAGAGAAATCAGATTTTTAAGCGTTTGATAGATTAAAAGGAAAGTGTCACGATATGTTAAATGGATATTCAAATACTTTAGGTCTCAGTTTTCAGCTACTTACAGATCGTATGCCTTTGCTTAAAGCTGGATGGTAGGCAGAGACCAAAAATAAAGGGCGAATGATTTTTTTCACTCATGTGGTGTTGTTCATTGCAATGACTCAGTGAAATATAAAATCCAGTGCATGAAGATCATGAAAAGGCAGAAATGCTTAATGAATTAAATCTGTCCAGAAAACGATTTGAATTCAGAGTGATCTCTAAAATTCAGGAGAGAACACCTACAGCATGGTGGTGCACGGATATTCCCAAGCGAAACTGAGGTTAACAGAACTGTAGGGGGAAGAGGTTAATTTGGGTCAAAAATGAAGAGAGATTGAGAAACAGATTTATGGTGAAACTTTCAAAGGCAGAAGCAATAATTGCACCCGCAAAAGGCATGTGCATCATTGCTACAAACAAAAACACATGCTTGGACTCTCTACAGGCAATCTGGCATCTGTCTCCCATTCCCTCCCTCCTCCTGACCCTGAGACCTCACTCTCTGGAATTTTGTTCCATGAATATTCCATAATGCTCCACTCGGCTCCTATTTTCATGAAAAGTCAGTGAAAACGCATTAGCTAATAACTGGAAGTTCACAGCATTACTGTCAATCAGTGGTTGGTTTCCATGAGAATGGAGACAGATCTCAACTGAGAAAAATACTGAGGTTTAGGCACAAGTGATACTCAGTCTACATATGGTATGTATACACACCACTTTGAAACTATTGAACTAACGTGTTTGGCATTTGATGTATTACCAGGCTCTCAAGGGTATCTATGAAATAAGCCAAGTTTAAACAACACTCATTTAGGTCATTTTGAAGTGAGGCAGAAACAAAACATATTATTGGGTATGTTAGGAATATTGCAATTTATTCTCATTCTCTCTTTCCTCACTTCTTTCTATATGCTTAAAACCACCATCAAAAAAAAAAAAAAAAAAAAGACTCAAGCTTTTTTCTAGCCTTTTTTTTTTTTTTAAATTTCACACACACCCCCCCCCCCAGGTCTCAAAGTATAACAATTTCTATCCTAAAACAATTAGTGAGAGAAAATTGTAACTGATACTGCGGATTATAAAGGGAAACTATCTCTGTATTACTGATAAGAGCATGCTACTATTCCTGAATTAACACAGTCTGTTTACAGTGAGCAGGCTAGAAGAGTATACTCCCTGATGCAAGGGCACAGGGTATGCATGGGGTAGAGCTTTACAAAGGCACCTTTACCTTCTACTATTTTTACCCACTCATCAAAGTTTGTTGCATATTCTCCTCTAGAACTAAACAAAGTAAACAGTGCAAGAAAATAAAAAAGCCAGTTATTTCCTGGCTATCAAAACCAGAAATGCGGTAAAATGTAGAGCCATTTCTAAATTTCGAATGTCTTTTAACATTTAAGGCAATTGGGTCAATAGCTTTATAAAGAAGTGCTATGAAAAGAAGGTAGTTTCATAACTTTAATAGAAAGAAGGATTCAGTTTTAAAATACACCCCAAATTTAAGGCTATGCAGATAGAAGCTCTTGGGTTTACTTCCGATTAAATTCATGGAGAATGAGCTCGCAGGCAGTGGGAGAGAAGCACCAGCAAACCCAACACTAGTTGACAGACACAGTTAAAAAGCCCAGTTCTATACGATCGCTTCAGTGCAACTGATCTCAGGAAGAACAAACTGGTTCTGCAGGGACAGACGGTCTGAACAGTGGATGGAAAAACGGGAAGAGAACGTCACTGGGTGAAGCCTGCATGAGCTAGAAATCACTTCGCCTCTCAAAGACCCACCAAGA
Organism: Phoenicopterus ruber ruber; assembly: GCA_009819775.1. NCBI lineage: Eukaryota > Metazoa > Chordata > Aves > Phoenicopteriformes > Phoenicopteridae > Phoenicopterus > Phoenicopterus ruber. Next base: position 93,139,873 of record CM020215.1, on the reverse strand, counting down.
CATACGAAGGATAAATGAAATGCCATTTGTATGCACTCTCCCACGTCTCCACTTTCTTTCCACTCTCCTCAACCAAGAATCTCTCCGCATGTATCTACCTAAAAATTTATCTTCTTTTCCTCAATGAAAGTTTAAAAAGTTTCTGGGGCAGACCTGTTCCTAAGGCAAACAAGAATCAGACTATAGCCACTCAGCAGGAGAATTTTCTCCCTCTTGGGATGCTCTTTTTGCCCGTGTGGGGTCAGCCTTTGAAGCCCACTCACGTAGCTCTGTAATACATTGTAAGAGCTCTTTAGTTAACCAGTCACCAATATAAAATTGATAATTGTTTTCTACAGCGAGATTCAGGTGCGCACTGTAGGAAGCCAAAGGACCTGGTTCCAACACAGTTGTAATCTTGTTTCGCAGTATCCAGTGAAACCACAATTTAAAATTTTTATTCTAGCGTGTTTTCATCCAGCACTCTGTGGAAGGACCGAGGCCCATTACAGCCACATTATATGGTAGAACAAACCAGTCTGACCCCGGGGCAAAGGCTTTATCCTCTCTATATCTCAGTTTCCCCAGGTGTCAGCCTGGAAGAGTCATTCTTTTTCGCTTAATAGGGATGCCTTGGGAATTATCTACTTAACATCCAGATAAAAAAAGACTCAGAATGGCAAAGTACTGTAGGGCTGAGTGAGTAGGCTTGCTGCAGTAACATGGCTGGTGACAGTAGGCAGCAGGTAGCACAGATCTCATGAAAGATCACTTATGTCGATTTTAAGTTACGTTCATTTCTGTGCCTGTTCCATAGGCCCCTAGAGATTAAATACAGCTGAGTGCTATTATACAGTTAGCTCCAGTGAATGAAAAATATACTCTTTTAGCAGTTTTATTCCTTTATCAATTACTACTTTAAGAGACTTGTACTGTATTATTTTATATTGGCCAGTTGTAAAAATAATTTATTCCCTGAAGAGTTTTATTCCTTTAACATTTCAAATTTTTGTTCAATGTTTACCATGTGACCATTTTTGACAGACACTGAAAGGAACACTTATTAAAGGAGCTAATACAGCTCCTTTTCTTAGGTTCATTTTTACCATGTTTTAAATAAAAGACCTGGATAGGATTTCTAGTAACGCAGAAAGTCTAGTAAGATTTTTCTGCTTGCACGTTTGTTTGCATTAGTGCATTTTCTTCATGGAAAAAAGAAGAGATCCCATCCAGATTTCTGGTAAAGCACCAGACCTACCCGTTGAGCACCAAAACCACCTTCCTCCCTTCTTCCACGTACATCTTTTCTTAAGCTTGCTCCTACCAAGGGCTGTATAGAATAAAAATTAGTTCCTTACAGACTAGAAACCCAGTACAAGAGTCACTGGGATGAAAACCTGTCAAGCGAGCACAGAGCCACTACATAGCTAGCAGGAAAGCACGCTCAACCACTATTCAGTGACTCCGACATTGTCACGTAGCTCTGTGACTTCTCTCTGTAAGTAGCTCAAACCACAGTGAAAATAGCTGTCGTGATGAGGAAGATGTCCAGCTGGACTGGAAGGGCAAAGTTTTGTTGCGTTTGAGAACATGGTATCATGGATGCAGGAACCCAGATCACGTTCGGCAGAGGCCTGTGACATCACAGAACAGGGTGACATCATTATGCATACCTCATTGTGGTCATATACAGTCCAGAATCAATTAAGGATGAAGCCATCTGTGATGAAGTTCATCTAAGGATGAACAGGAGAATGAACAGGGTGTGTAACACAGCAGAGCTGGCGTTTGAGCACTGCCGAAAGAGAACTAAGCTTTTGTGGAGACAGTCTTGCACAGACTCATAAAACCTTTGCTGCTCAACTGAAGATGTTGATTTCATTGCCAATTCATAATTCAGATCAGATGATGAAGGATTTCCTGAGGTTCGCAAACCCTGTTAACGATGGGAGGCCCAGCTCAGACTAACCCTGCAGCTGTTAAAATGAAAATATGCCGTATTCAAGGTTTTGTACAACTTCAGCACAAAGCCTGGAGACCCTAAAGGCTCACCTGAGTTTTGCTTTAGGCTGCTAAACTCAAGCACAAACTTTGGGAGAAAAGACTGGTAAAGCTCCTAGCCAGCACCTTTCATCAGCAGTTCTCAAAGCAGTTTACAAAGGGATGTCCTATTTTACAAGGGCAAAACTAGTACAACCAGGAGGAGTGCCTTGTTCAAGATTATTTAGGATACCAGCGGCAGAGCAGGGACAGAGCTCGGGTTACTTGTGGCCTAGGCCACCATACCTCCCACCAGACACAAGGCCTGAAGAAAATGGATACTGCAAATTAGCAGCAAAGTTTTGTACAACTCTAATCAGCAGCCGTAGACACACCAGTCTCCCCAAACACCTCCTCCTGCTCAGTCACATAAGGTTATTCACTGGATCTGGATGAAAAGAAGTCCTTTACTAACTGGAATGACTTGTGTCAATCTTTAGCCCTTTAAAACACTGACTAATTTTAGACTTTCTGTGGTTAAATACATTTGTAAACTATTAAAAAGAGTCTCCTGGTACATGGAAAACATATGGTTTCAACAATGTTATTCCTTCATGAAGGCCTGTTTCTTCAAAGTTTCCTTTAGTTGTACGTTAAGCTTGTTTATTGTTCAGAATGCTTATTTTTATAACTATTTCTCCTCCTTTCCACAGCTATTTACTTAAATGATATATACGTGCATGTGTACATATATATTAAAAACACGTACGTTTATTGAGTGAAGATGTAACTATATGGTGCTAGTCAGAAAAGAGTATAAAAACTGCATATCCCCAGGAACACATACCCTCTTCACAGCTGGTGCACTGCAAATTTGCAGAAAGCAAATGCTGCTCGTTACACGGTTTTAATTTCTTACACATTTGGTTAATGCATTAAAATGCAGGGAACAAGACAGCCTGCCCAGTCTGAGACTTACGTATACATCCAGAAAGAACCCCTGTGTATTTTATTGAGCCAACAGTCTACTAATGAAGAATATCCATTGTTTCCCCACTACTCCCAAAATATTAAGCTGTAGCTGCTCTCCGTTTTAACTGTTTTTCCTAGGACTATTTTCTGTGTCAGACTGTAATGACCATTTTTGGCTAGCTCTGCAGCCACCCTGCATTTGCCTTCCCTCTCTGAACTGATCCCAGCAAACCTCCATTGCTCCAATCTCAAGTCAGTTTGTGAACTTGAAGGAAACCGTGGTCATCTCGGGTGTCTTGCTTGGCAATGCAGACTGCTGTTGGGTAAGCAGTTAATCTTAACCTTGTTTTGCACTTAATGGTTGAAAGGGAGAAGTATAGCAGACAAGACCAGGCTGGTGTTAAGTGGGAAACTGTCATCCTTGACCAACGTTTGTAGCAGGTTGCAAAACCAGGTGCTCCAGAAATTCCATCAGCCTTTGGAGAAAAATGAAGCAGGAGGCAATTTTTCAGCAGCCAAGTGAGCTACAATGAACATCACTCGTTCAGTTCTGAAGAACAACGGGTCTGGCCTAACACCAGGCCTGAATACGTGAGAAGTGGACAAGGAGAATATTGCTTATACCAGAGCAGAAAGGTTGCCTTAAAGAAATTGAGAACCGTGTCTCTAGGAAACATGCTAGACCTATATTCACTAAGTTAAGGGAAACAGCTGAGAGAAACCAGTAAACAGGACAGACCAGAAACGGAACTAGAAAAGGCATGGTGACAAAAATGCAGGGTAGAAGTTGGGTACCATATTGTATTGCTGGATGAGGAAAAGCAAAAGCCAAACAAGACCGTAAATTCATGTCACATATTAGCTGCATTGCTTGATGAACTTTTGGGACATGCTCAAATACTATGACTGCAGAATGATAATCTATAAACTAGAATTGAATATTTTTCATTTCAGGCATTTTTTTTTTCCTTGCATTTTACTGTTCTTTAGATTGATTTTTTTTTTTTTTTTCTGTGTGAATTTATGCTACCAAGGTTGGAACTGACTGATGTGTATGCATCTTGTTTGCACAAAGAAATCTAAAATATTGCTCATGCAAAAGTCTGGATGCAACTACAGAGGTCAGAAGGAAACACTTGTCCATGGAATCAAAATGAATAAATTAATAGATTTATGACTCAAACAGTCTGCCAAGTAGGATGGTTTTACCGCCTAAGTAATGTAAGCCATAGAATTTCACTTGGTTATGTCTGCATTCAATCCATAGGGTGAGAAACTCCTTTGAATTGTGAGAACAGAAGGGATAAAACAGATAAGAGAGAGATCAAGGAAAAGAGAGCTTGACCTGGCATGGGAGAATAACTGTCAGTTAAGGAGATGTAATGAAGGGAGAGAAACACTTGAAGGAATAGGTGTCTGTACACTGAGCGGAGGTACTTGCAAAAGACCTGCTAAATCTGTAATGCAAATACAGAGAAGACAGCACTAGGACAGCAAGGGAATAAGGAAAGATAAAGATAAATTCCCTTTATGCGTAAAAATGACAAAGGACGTAGTAACTATAATCCATACTTGTTAGGTGAGCACATCTGAACTATCGTGCTTGAATTTTGACCTCTTGCTCCATGTAAAATTAAGTTTCAAAAAGAGAGAAAGGAAAAATGAACTCGGCCTCCAGATGGGGTGCTGAAAAAAGTGCTGTTTGCTTTATTTGTCCACGCGGTTTTTCGCCACTCCTGCTGGAACAATGTGAAGGACAGTTACTTCAAGTGTAATGAAATGAGTGCCCTAACATGAACACTTCCAAACACGAGCTCCATCATGCCTTGACAAACTGTAATGCCAGAACCCTCTGCCATCACTGCTCTGTCCGGAAACCACCCTCAAATATTTGAGACATTCCTGGAATTAACAAATAAGTGCTGATTTGGCCTGGCTGGTTGCTGCTTGGTATCCCTGGCTGGCACTGCCTCACAATGGATGGCATTGTTATGCTGCAGCAATTCTTTTGCTTTTCTTCTTAAATTTCCCAGCACCAGCAAGAGGAAGACTGATTCATTTCAACTAACGTGACTCTTGAATCAAAAGATATGACTCATTTTAAGGAAGCTTTTGTTGGATGCTTAGTCTATCAAACCATGCATACTTTAGATTATTTGGCTTCTATAGATGATATAATCATGCAGACGCAACCATTTTGGTTGCACTCAGGTACACGTTATTTTTGTATTGAAAAGCTGGACATGAAGAAACAGTTACAGTGCAGCCTCATCTAAAGTCTACGACCAAGCCTTTCTGTGCTATCTGGAAAGAGCTGCATAGTACAGTATGTTTAACTTCTTAGAAATAACAAAAAGCAAGTAAAAAGGACAAAAAAATCTTTGTCAGTTCCCAAGTCAGTGAAGCTGCAGTGCTCAGAATCTGCCTTATGCAATATACATAAATGTCAGGTCACAATGCAAAAACTGAAAAAGGAAAATAGACTATTTTCTCCTGTTGTGCTTTCGTCCCACGAAGCAGCCCGTAACACATCACTTAACTTGGGGCCGCTCGCTGGACTAAACAGAATAATGTATTTCAAACATCTCTAATGAATGAAAATAAATGTAATACTACAGATACCGTCTCTGCTTTTTAAAGCTCACAGATGCAGAGCTAAGTTTACCTCAAAGTTCATCAGGATGCCTATGGAAAACACCAGCCTAGGATCATACTGTTTGCTTTTCTATCCCTGCATTTTCACAACTAGCTTTCATTTGCAAAAATCCTTCCAAGTGTTACTTAGTCAAGGCTCACAATGGCTCTTTGAGATGGGAAAACAGTGGCAAAGGGGTGATGTGATCTACTCAAGGCCACAAAAGGAAAACATTGTCAGAGACAGCACTGTTAGAAACCAGGATTAGCAGAACTCTTTCTTATATCTGAAACATGCTTTCATTATCATAGAAACAACTGCTCAGATCACCCACACTTCTTGAAGACAAATACAGTCCTGGTCCTATTATTCAAAAGTGTCTGGAAAGAACAAATTTGCAAGGTGGATATGTAACATGCATGGTCCTTTTACAGAGAAGAAAGAAGGACTGCTATGGATATTCAAATTACCTTCAAGCCTTAACTAGCAGGTCATTCGAAGTGAAGCTGCTAAATGCAGTGCTTTCCTCGGGTGCATGTAGGTACACTTGTATACTTTCATATATTTATACATAAACTATACATGCAATACATCTACATATATTTGAGCACACACACACAATATGAAGTGACTAACGTACGATTATTTGGCATGGTAGCAGCACTGCATAGTTGGGACTTGTTCCATGAGCAGGCTCACTCTTTCTCTACTGGACTTGCAAAAACCAACTGGAAAGCATGAAAGTAGCACTCCTGCCACCTGGGCAGGAAGACTAGCAATTACATGCCCTCCTCTCACGTTAATGTCTTAACAGTCCCATATAGTGGTCAAAGAAACCCATAGAGAACTATCCTTTTCCATCTCCTGGCTAGACAGTTAGTGGTGCCCCTATGATGTATACTGAAGAGTTCAGGCAGGAAGGTTGGGCGTGTAGGTAAGAGGAACTGAACTAGGACCTGAACTAGGAACCAAGAGGCTCTGGGTTCTCGATCCATATGTTCCTGGGACCTGCTACCCATATCATAGGACAAGTCTGTGTTTCCATTTACCTATTTATTAGAGAAGAGATGAAAATAATTACCCACAGCACCTGGGAGACTGAAAGGCTTGATACGTGTGTGTGTGTATGTGTGCGTGTATATTTGTGTACATACATAAAGCCTCCTGAATAACATGGGATATATGGGGGCAGATGCTCCATTTAGCCCAGTCCTCCCTCTCCAATGGAGGCCAAGAGTATGCATCTAGAAGGAAAGGTATAAGACCAAAGCAAGCTTCTTGTCATACCTTCCCAGAATATTCTCCTTCCCTTCAGTGATTTAGTTGATAGGCTTGTATCATAGAATCATAGAATATCTCAAGTTGGAAGGGATCCATACGGATCATCAAGTCCAACTCCCGGCTTCACGCAGGACTACCTAAAACTAAACCGTGGGCTCCATTAAACCTGGAGATGGGGTTCAGTTCAACCAATACAGCTAGTAACCAAAACCATAAACAATATTCCTAAGTGGTAACAAAACGCAAGCACAACTGTAAATATATTGCAATGTCATACTGAAAAACTGCTTTCTGAACTACGAATACCTAACTGAACTGTTTCTTCAAGGCAATGCTACTTCTCGTTTCCACAAGTAGCCCCAACGTCAATCAGAAAAGGGTTGTATAACCAACCAGCAGAGCACAGCACAATATATATGATCAAACCTAGATCTGAAAAGCAGAACAGCATCATGGTGCACCTGGACAAGTAAGTACTTGGAAGAGGCAGTGCTTATTAGCTTGGGTAGAGTGCCATGCTGTCATACGTATGCCACTTCTCGTTTCTCAAGGTGGTTTGTTCACCGCTAACTTGGGTTCTCTGCACTGTGCTGAACTGTGCAGGTAGTGCCCGGTTTTCTAATCTCTCCTGGACTAACTTCCCCAACAGCAGGACCAGATTGGTGCTGCAGTATCTAATGGCAATATGCATATGCATTATTGCAGCCTGGTGTCTTTTGCTTAAACGTTTTCTGAGATACCAAGGCTTTAGGGAATAAAGGGTGACAAAAAAAATTAAACCACTCTGGAAATATGGAGGATTCCCCTGCATTCAAAACCATGCTATCTGTGAGCCTGATCACTGTCTGAGTTAAAAGTCCATTTCAGTCAATCAATGTCAGCTCATGGAAAACCCAACAGGAAAGCTCAAATTAGAAATGAAGAAGACCTGCTATCATTTTTCTGAACACATCCAAGTATAGCAATGTTGGGTAGAATTCAACTCGCTTATTTTAGCTATTTGTAAAGTCTGCATTTAGCTAGGTATCCTTGCTAACCAGTGGATAGAGACAGGAACCTGTAAAGAGAAATTTGTCCCATCATAGCCCGTCTATCAAAGGAGGAGAATAATTCACGCTCTTGAAGGGCCCATTTCTCTTCAGTTATTTCAGAGAAAAATCTAAAATTTTGACTTTCGGATTTCCAAGGTTAAGCAGGAAGGATTTTTACCTTTAGCTGCGACTTTGACCCTGTCAGCTCACAAAGTAGCAATGGGTCGGACCCAAATGCTGGATTCCAGCACTTCAGAGCCTGGAGGAAGTTTAAATCCCCGCTCACACCAAACTTGACTGACTTTTCCTGTACACACATGCTTCTGTTTTGCTGCAGGGGAGGTATGTGTTGGGGGAATTGCTTTAATACTTTTCTGCTGTAAATTGGTACTCTTTTCTTCCTTCTCATCTGATGGCATTCCCAATATACAGATGGGAAGAATAAAACATTTGGGACCCTTTCCTCTGTATCTACGAAAGGGATTTATGTATGAATCCCATTAATATTAGCAGAAGTGTTGTGAAGAAATCTGCACTAAGAAGTGAATATGACCCTGAGTTTAAAAAAATTCAGAGCTCAGACACCTGAGGACCCCTGTAACAAACACAAAGAAGTAAGGAACGTAGCACAGCTTATTTCCCCAACAACAGGACATCTAGACTGATAAACTCAAGTTGCCTTGATTGAGAAGCAGAAACTATTACAAATTAAACATTTTCAGGGTGGTTTCGGTTTCGCTTATCATTTGTTTGGATATTCCAAAACCAGAACTGGAATAACTGACATGCTCATATAGGAGGGAAAGGCAACCCAGTTCCACTCATTGTTTTAAATACAACAGAAAGTAACGTTATTCCCATTAGCAGAAATGGATCGTGGTGCTACTTATCAGTCAATCCAATCTCTGCTGTACTTGGAAGAAAGGTATGGAGAGGATCCCTAAGCTTACTTTCCTGTTTTTCTCATTCCACCTGGAGAAGCAGAAAGAGCCTGTGCGCAAGTTACTCCCAGTGCATCCAAAGCCACTGCCTGTGGGGTTCTGCAGAGAATTGACTGCCTACAGGGAAATCTTAGGAAAAGCTCTTAACAGATTCCTGCAAGAAGAATTAAACAGTTCTTCAGAGAACAGATGGGAGGAGAAAGGAACATTTTTCCATATCCTGCACCTGCTCCAGCCTCATATAACTAGATGATTATAGCATTCCTGTCTTAAATCATTCTCAAAAGGGGACCAAGTTTAAACTTTACAAACCTCAAACCCTAATTTAACCAAATAAAATACCACTCAACCCTGTCGAATGCTTTATATGAATTCTTAAATAAATGAGGTAAGTTCTTCTCGAGTGAGGTATCATATTTATTTTGACTTTAGACCTAACTCAAATCCTGCAACTCTTCATGAATAAGAAAGAAAGAAAAAAAAAAGTATTTCAAGTGCGCTTGCCAGATTCCAGACTGGGTAAATACAATTTTCTTATTTCAGTCCATTTTGCAGTTTCAACAGTCTAAGTTTTCTCCCTCTCTGCTTTAGGTTAGTGAATAATGTTCTTGTTTCTTATTCCAAAAGTGGTCCTGGTTTTTTTGAAGTAGGTGATAAGATTCCTGTGCAGTTTCTTTAAAAATTTAAAACCCTGATTATGAAAACATGCACTCATATACTCAGCTTACATCTGGTTGGCTATTCCCCTGAATTTTCAGTCCGACAAGACTAGTCACACACTTAAATAGTAAGTAGTGACAAGTATTAACAAGACCAAGACCTAAGTTTATAAGTTCCATTAGAATTTTTACATGTAAAAAAAATCTACCAAAAATCAAAATATCAATACCAGTATTTATATTACTGTCACTGCTCTGAAAATACAACAAATATATAACATAAAATGCATATGTAATTTAAATATTGCAATATTTACAAATGCAGTTTCCAGTAGAATGGAGACGTCCCAGAATCAGTGACATTCTCAAATTCCAGAAGGAACAAAATCTCCTTTCTGAGCTGTTACATATTGGAAATTGCAGTATCCATCATACGATTTTTATAATTCTTACTGGTAGCTTTTCCTGTTGTACTACTTTTGACATTGAAAAAGTACTATTGATCAGAGAATTTAATTTGTTTTATATCCTTTAAACAAGAGCATAGACTATCTTCAGTAGTACTCAGCTCAGAAGTACCTGCATATACAGCCCAGATCAGGGCATATAGATGTTACTGGAAGTATTCCCACTTAGCTAAATGGTCTTCGGTGCAGGCTTATTAGGAAAGTTCCCGGAGCTGTAAGAAGAATTGCACTGAAGTCAATGGAAGTTCTGGGTGTGCCATTAAATGAGAAAGGAATAGGTCCACATGGACTTGTACAAATTAGGAATATTCTAAACAGACTGCAAATCTCCTGCTGTTACCTTAATTTGGATTTTCAAACCAGAAATTCCTCCCTCTGCTTTTCACATAACAACATCTTCATTTTGTCCTGCCTTTCACTCAGAAATCTGGTCACATACACGGTCAAGACCAGGAACATAAAAATCCAGCGTTGAATCCTGAAGCACTGTTCACTTCTTTCTTGTGCAAAATCCCCTCTGAGATCAATAAAAGAGTACGGGCTAGAAAAGCAGTTGAAAATTTATCTAACTCAAATAACGGATGACACATGATGACATGGTCCTGTGATAGTCTGCCCAAACTGGGAGAACTGACATGCAATGGGATTTTTTCCATGACCTGCCAAATGCCCTTTGACCTCTTTTTAGGGATTTCCTTAGGCCTTTTGCTGGAGTTCAAAACAGTTCTATAGTTCATTGTCAAAAACGCAAACACCTTACGGTGTTTCACTTTTAAAGTTCAGAAAGACACCCGTGTACCTAAACTGTTCTCCTCACTCTGCCAAATGCTTTATCCTGTAAAATGATAAAAAAGGACCGATTTGTCAGCCTAGGCACTGCATTCTACTGCTGAAATTATGTATTTCTAAACATCCATAAGGAACAGTGAGACTAGCCTAAAACTGCAGCGCATTACTTATTTCATTTTCTTTAAGAAAAGGTATATTTCACAGAAATGTTTGTATGTCCAAACAAGCTCTTAACGTAGGAATTCTCCCCAAAGTTTGCACAACAAGAACGCCACAACATTTTGTTGATGTGTATATCGCACTTTTCATTAGATGCCACAGAAACAGCCTAGGCTGAAAAACATCTGTGTAGATAGTTTATGCCTGTTAACAGACCAGTAAAACCAATTGCATGAGCAACAGAAAATCACATTTACAACAAATAATTCATGCTAGGTATACAGTCAGCTGTTACTGGATGAATGGATTAACATATATACTGAAAAATTAGATGGCTTAGTCTCCAGCCCATGATGGAGTATGCACAAAGTGGTACTAGTGTTTACACGTAGGAAGTAAAAAAGCACATTTAGATCAGTATCGTTCTACGTAAACTTCATAATGTCAAACGTAATACACCCTCCTCGCTAAGGGACAAGAAGAGCTGCCATCAAGGAAAGCTTGTTGAATGGCACTAGTCTCCTGTCGCCCAAAGTGCAGTTCTGAAGATTAGAGTGATGTCTAATCTGCAAAGGGAAAGGGCCTGAAGCAAACAGAAAATTTCTACGTACAGTCTTATTTCTCTATATCAGAATGAAGATACATTAGGCTATGGAAAAGAGTTTCTGGAAACAAGGTGTCTCTAAACTGTGAAGCATACTCTTTAGAATAAGATAATAGGGTTTCTGCTGTTTATCTCTTTGGAGCTTTCCTTTACACAGTTAAAAGCAAGTCTACCAGGACCTGGAAACTATACTACCGGTAGAAAAATTCCATGCAGAAATGGAATCATAGAATCATTTAGGTTGGAAAAGACCCTTAAGATCATCGAGTCCAACCGTTAACCTAACACTGCCAAGTCCACCACTAAACCATGTCCCTAAGCACCACATCTACACGTCTTTTAAATACCTCCAGGGATGGGGACTCTACCACTTCCCTGGGCAGCCTCTTCCAGTGCCTAATAACCCTTTCAGTGAAGAAATGTTTCCTAATATCCAATCTAAACCTCCCCTGGTGCAACTTGAGGCCATTTCCTCTTGTTCTGTCGCCTGTTACTTGGGAGAAGAGATTGACACCTACCTCGCTACAACCTCCTGTCAGGTAGTTGTAGAGAGCAATAAGGTCTCCCCTCAGCCTCCTTTTCTCCAGGCTGAACATCCCCAGTTCCCTCAGCCGCTCCTCACAGGACTTGTGCTCTAGACCCTTCACCAGCTTCGTTGCCCTTCTCTGGACACGCTCCAGCACCTCAATGTCTTTCTTGTAGTGAGAGGCCCAGAACTGAACACAGTACTCAAGGTGCGGCCTCACCAGGGCCCAAGTACAGGGGGACGATCACTTCCCTACTCCTGCTGGCCACACTATTTCTGATACAGGCCAGGATGCTGTTGGCCTTCTTGGCCACCTGGGCACACTGCTGGCTCATATTCAGCCGGCTGTCGACCAACACCCCCAGGTCCTTTTCCGCCAGGCAGCTTTCCAGCCACTCCCCCCCAAGCCTGTAGCGTTGCCTGGGGTTGTTGTGATCCAAGTGCAGGACCCGGCACTTGGCCTTGTTGAACCTCATACAGTTGGCCTTGGCCCATGGATCCAGCCTGTCCAGATCCTTCTGTAGCGCCTTCCTACCCTCAAGCAGATCAACACTCCCTCCCACCTTGGCGTCATCTGCAAACTTACTGAGGGTGCACTCGATCCCCTCGTCCAGATCATTGATAAAGATATTAAACAGGACTGGCCCCAATACTGAGCCCTGGGGAACACCACTTGTGACTGGCCGCCAACTGGATTTAACTCCATTCACCACAACTCTTTGGGCCCAGCCATCCAGCCAGTTTCCTACCCAGTGCAGAGTACGCCCATCCAAGTCATGAGTAGCCAGTTTCTCCAGGAGGATGCTGTGGGAGACGGTGTCAAAGGCTTTACTAAAGTCCAGGTAGACAACATCCACAGCCTTTCCCCCTCATCCACTAAGCAGGTCACCTTGTCATAGAAGGAGATCAGGTTAGTCAAACAGGACCTGCCTTTCATAAACCCATGCTGATGGGGCCTGATCACCTGGTTGTCCTGTACATGCTGTGTGATGGCACCCAAGATGATCTGCTCCATAACTTTCCCCGGCACCGCGGTCAGACTGATAGGCCTCTAGTTCCCCGGATCCTCCTTCCGGCCCTTCTTGTAGATGGGCGTCACATTTGCTAACCTCCAGTCAACTGGGACCTCCTCGTTTAGCCAGGACTGCTGATAAATGATTCAAAGTGGCTTGGCGAGCACTGCCAGCTCCCTCAGTACCTTTGAGTGGATCCCATCTGGCCCCATAGACTTGTGTGCATCTAAGTGGTGTAGCAGGTCGCTAACCACTTCCCCTTGGATTATGGGGGCTTCATTCTGCTCCCCATCCCTGTCTTCCAGCTCAGGGGGCTGGGTACCCCAAGAACAACTGGTCTTACCATTAAAGACTGACGCAAAGCTCTAACACCGCATCCAGTCAGCCAAACAAGGATTCTTTGCTTCCATGGGAATCAGCATCTTCTTCACCATAATCTAGAACTCTGAATCATTATTTGCTGTCACCTTACACCCATTTTTATGTGCAGCTGTCATCTGTTTGCCCAGCAGACAGGGCAATGAGAAGAGACCCAAATAAATCAATGCACATAACATAAAAATATTAATCTTATCCTCAAATCAGTGCCAGGCTCATGAATCTGTGTACCACCTTCTGAAAATACAAGCGTTCCTGACAGAAATACCATCTTTCTTTGGAAATCCTAATGCTCCAAATATGACCTTACAATAAGAAGCTCACAGACCTTTTCGGGTCAGTACTATTCTGACCTCCTCCTTTACACAAGCAGAAATAGTCTTGGAAGGCTGTCACAAGTACTACCTTACTTCAGACTCTATCAAGTAACAAAAAATATAATAAGGACCTTGTGAACATTCCCCAGCAAATAAAAAGAAGTAGCAACTGAACCCCAGCCCTCCTGATCTCCAGTACTGTGTTTTCATCCAGTAAAACATTCTAGGTTTCATGCCTAGTCTGCAAATACCATTGTAACTTCTGGATAAATACAGGATCTGTATGATGATGATGGATGTTGATCTTGGGGAAGTGACTAATACTGACTTTGCAGGTCCTTAACACAATGTCTGGAGCAAAACCGTCCAGAGTTTCCTTCTGTACATTGCCCCTTTAGCGTGTAATGCTGGGAGTGCTCATGGTGTCTATCAGCTGCGCTCGTGAGCCACATCTCAAGCAATAGTCAGAAGACCATGGAGCACAAGCGAAACCTGTGTTTTGGAAAGGTAGGCCTCACTAAACCTGGAAAGTATTACAGCATCTTGGTTACTGGAGTAGGAAGCCCTTCACCTCCATTTTAAGCAAGACACAGCAAACAAGTCTATTCTGTCTCCTACGACATGGCAGCATGCGACGGTTCAAGTGTTTGCTTGTCTCTCCTCGGAGTAGGTGCTGCAGATTAGACATGTCTATAGGGGAGAAGAGTGGCTGAGAGCTTAAGGCTCGTTTCAGGGGTGACCCGCAGAAGATGTGAGTTTGCTTATGCTCCACGTCACCCCCTTGGTCTGATGAAAGCCTCCCCACCTCCCCTCCCTCCCCTCTCCTTTAATCTCTGCATGCTGCTATGCGGAAGGTGCCAACTTGAGAACAGACAGTTCTGAAAAGGAGGCAATTAAAAAAAAAAAGCACAGTACTTTAGAAATTTAAACAACAAGCCCTGTGATCAAAATAATTCATAAAGGGAAGGATTTTATGAAGTCATTTCACGAGCACACAATGCTTTTTTTTTTGCTTTGTTTTTTAAATAAATCCGTCAGTACACATGCCAAGGCAACACATCTGAATACAATATCAGCAGACACACCCTGAATCCCTGCGCCTGTGCTCTCCCAAGTTACAGCAAAAGCTAAAAGCTGGCCTTTTTGCCTACATTTTAACAATTACCAATTTATTTCTTTTCGTTTGGGTGCATTAGTTAAAACCTTTTTTTCCCTTCCCTCTCTCTTTCTCTCTTCTCCTTTACAAGCGCTTCTTTTCTCCTCCCTTCACAAAAAAACATTATCTGAAAAATGGATTTTTCTCTTACTGACGGTAAGTGTGTCTGTTTAAAAAAAAAACATAAAGAGATCTAACTTATAATGAATCCCTCTGGCATAAGGAAGCCTGTTCTAATCTCTCTTTATCAGGCTTGAGTGATAGTTTTGCTCAACGAGTATTGACAGGGCCGTCCTGTTTCTCAGGCTTTCATTTTCCCTGAGTTGGAAAAAGGATACAGTGCATTTTCACATTCTCCAAGTCTGCAGTTGTTTTTATATAAGAAGCAATTTGCTTGGGTCACATCAGGTCAAATGGGAAGCCTGCCCAGCTCTTGGTTTTAAAGGAAAAACATACAGAAAGACACAAAAACACAGCAGTTTCCTTCATTAAATTCCACTCTACCTGCCATGGGCTTGCAGCCACAATGGAATTTCCCACCCTGGCTGACCATAGCTAAACTTTTATTTTTAGTTGGTTCCCCCCTCCCCACCCCCCACCCCCCTTAAAATAAAAAGTCTTATTAGTTTTCTTGCAAGCGAACTTTGAGGTAAGGGTTATTAAAGTTAATGCAATTGTCCGTTTTTAAAAATAAATAAATTAATAAAGGCCTACAGAGGAGTGGGGCCAAATGCCTAAGTCCTTATTGAAGCCCAGATTCTGATCTCTGTTACAATGCTGTAAGTCAAAAGCAACTCTTCTAAAGTTGTTGGAGTTGTGCCTGGGTAAAAGATCAGGATCTTGCCTCAGTTTTTAACTCGTTTCTCACTCGGGGAAAACCTCAGCTGACTTCGGTGCGAGTTTGCCTGAGTTAAGACTGCCTGTGAAGCACAGCGTGAAGCCTGTCTCTGCAATGCGTTAGGCGTTCTGCTGAGCTCTTCCAAACTCGCAGTGGCTGCAACGCTTGAAAAGAATGGCACCCAAATAACTGCCTTTCTTATTACTTAGCAATTGCAAAGGTTACCAGTGCTAGGAAAGCTTACTCCCAAGGAAAAGGAAAGCAGCCGCAATCCTCCCCCAGCCTCCCAAACAATCACTGAAACCCGAGGTGAAATTCTACCCTGAACTGCAAGAAGAAGATGCCGAGGGAGTGACTCAGCGTGTACATTTTTAAGAACAATAGATCACGAAGATGCTTCATTGATTTCAATACAGCCCTAAGGAGAACCAAACATAGTTGCTTGTTTTGCTTTGACTATGATTTCATTGTACACATGGGCAAGGGGGGGCCGGGGGGGGGGGAGAGAAAGAAAGGAAAAAAAAAAAAAAGGATACCATCCTGAACCAGAGGCGAGATTGTTTCTTTTAACATGCTAAAAAGGTGTTTAATTCAAATTCGGATCCATCTAACTATCAAAGCATTTGTACCTGGCCTCTCCCTGCTGAACGCCCAGCTATCCCCACTGCTTTGCTACTAGTTTGCATTTAACTGCAAATGCTATAATTAAGTTTGCAGAACAGTTTCCATTCAGACTGTTTGCCCATAACTTTCTGCAAAGTTCTCCTTTTGGGCTGAAAGACTGGCCTCAAATGAATGATGCAAAGTATAAGGCAAATTGGGGGCAGGTGGAAAGAGAGTAATGGAGGATCTGCTCAGCCTTGAATTACAAGTGGGTGGCCCCCTCCCTTTCTCACAATTCCCTCCACCCTGAAAAGCCGTTCAGCTTTTTTTTTTACAATAAATTAAAAAAAAAAAAGAAAAGAAAAAAACACAACCAAAAACCAGTTGGCTAAGTGCCTCTGTATCCTCTGTTTTCCAGACACTCATGTGTGAAACAATGGCAGTTTTGCCTGAATCAGGGCTGAGGATAGCTGGACTTGGCCTTTGAACGATTTTTTGGACTTACTATCATGACTTTCATCCAGAGATCACAAAGGGCTTTGCACTATTTATCACACCGGGCAGACCTTTGAAGCAGTTTGAGCCGTATGATAGCAGAGTCACTTCTTCCCTTGCAGCCTCCTTTCCCCAGCAGTCTAAGAAACAAATGCATTTTTAAAAATTTCATATACTCTCATCAGTTTCAAAGGCTGGCTAGTAGGACACTGCGAAGTTCTCCTCATTTTATTTTCCTATGGTCAAATGGTTCTTTTCTTTTTCTTTTCTCCCTGCTCTCTCTGGTGTCTGTTTTTCTAGTTGATTCATCTATTATCCCTCTTTATATAATTAAATTTCTCTACTCAGTGTGTCATTGTGCTCAGGCCGTATTGTGCTCTGTCACCTCCAACTCCTCTCCTTCAGAAACTCCACACCCCAATTCCTCTTTAAAGTTGCTTGCTGAAGCATTTGTTCTTTCGGCATCGCCATACATTTATAAACTGGAGATTAGTTCACTTTGTCTGCTTTCCAAAGCCATTTGCTGCTTTAGACCGTTTCATGAGCTTGTCTATTCATGTGGATAAACAAAAAAACCTCAACTATCATATGAATTAGGAAGAGGAAACAGCACTTGCATGGAACAAATACCAGTGAGGGTGAAATTAGTAACAGTCACAGCTTTTACTGATGCTGCCCCTGCCTGAACTATTTTACTCTGACACACCTTTAGACAGTAGGATTTCACAAGTTAAAAGGATGATACACTTTTTAGTAGAACCGAGTGACCTACCATAACATTTCGCTCGTGATTCCAGCATTTCTATAGTGAAGAGTCCCTAGACTCACAAACTTCTGTCTACATGATTAATCTGAATACTCCGCAGTTCCCCAGAGCAGTCTATTATTTCCCACAAAGCCTTTAAAACTTTCTACTAAACTCAGGATTTTGAAGTGACGTCTGGCTAACAGATGTGCTCGTTCTGGAACTTTTAGATATCTTCCCTCAAAACAAGAGCCCTTTCAACAATTTAAATTCAAGTCAATGGCAAAATTCCTATTGATTTAAAAAGATATGCTCAACTCTTGAAATAGGGAACTGGGCCTGAGTGTCAGAAACTTTGAATGTAACATCAGAATATATAATGAAATTCCAGTCTCCGGACGTATTCATCAAATTGTGTTGATTATTTGCAGCTTAAAAACATGGTAGGAGGCAAAAAAAGGAGTTTTCAAATGGTTTACAGGAGAAATGATGGCTGAAGTTAGGTGTAGCCGAAATAGCTACCTTGAGCAGCAGGCGGCCTGCAAGATGGCCTCCTTTCCCTTGAGGTCATTCAAGACGTGCTGTTTACGGCAGTTTCCTCAGCGCGCTTCCACTCCTCTGGAAGGGTCTTGCCCCATTTGCAAGACATCGCACACCCCATTTCTCTGCTTTAAACCCCTTGGACTTGCATTGCCTCTCACAGAGACACACAGCGCTGAAACCCTCCAGGCTTCAGGGTCTAGATTCACATCTGCAAGACTCGGAGGAAAATCGGATCCTCTCTATGCAACCATAAATGGTATGAAGTGGATAGAGGTGAGCACCAGAACTTTTTGCGTATCTGGTGCAAACCTCTACCTGGTAAATGGCTCATCACAGGCTAACGATCTATTGGAGAGAGAACCGCGAGACCACATGTGCCGCTGGAGTCTTAAAGAATTATTTGCCAGTTAGAGCTTCGATTCTGGTCAGGGAAACTTAGCAGCCTTAAACACCACAACTGACTAAATAAATGTCTTATAATTTTATAAATGACAGCAGGAATGACTGTAATTATGCTTATTAGCAGATAAAAATGTCTCCAAAGGATTGGATTGGGGGGGCTTCTAAAGCAAAACAGGAAACGGGCTCATTGAACACATCTGTGGTGCATGGTTAATCTAAGCCGAAGCCTTGCGAACGTTCATTTTCCATGCCAAGCATGATCATCATAAGACATGATTATATTCTATCAGTTCTAGGGGTTATAGCTTGAACTACTATAGAAAACTAGCTTGAAATTATAATCATGTTAAGATATTACATGTATTTTCTTAAAGATGTGCTTAGCAATTCCGTCTTTTGAGTGCTTCAACAATATTCCCAGAATCAAGCCTTTAAAATGAACTACTTCAGTATTTGTGTTGCTTAGGAGTTTTCTGAAGGCAGAGAAGAAAAAAAGTTTCAAATATGTTACAAGTTCTCTATAATCTGCTTGTGCTGCATACATTTTGATTGAAATTCCCCATAATTCATGATTTTTATAGCCCTCAAGAGAGTGGTAAGCACTGGAAAGAGAAAGTAAGAGATATTAATCAATGCTACCTCAACGATTTGGATATTTAGGATGAAATCATGGATCCAGAAAGAAAACATTTACCATTGATTTCAATATATCTGGGATTTCAGCTTTCTTATTTGCTTAAATTGTAGATAATTTAATTACTAAAGTACCTAATTGATAAAATAACTGGACAGAGATAAAAGCTTACTAACAATCAGTTAACCACCAACAAAACCAATATTTACCCTTTTAATTCTCTTACATCAAGAGCAACTAGCCTTCCTGCCTTTAAAGCCATGCACCATATCTAATCTCTCTACAGCTGAAAGCCACAAGACACGTTCCACAGACAAAGAAAGAGACGAGGTATGGGACCCTCCAAAAGCAATTCACAGGTTGGAGATCACAAACTCCCTCAAGGGTCCTGCTGTTTTACCGCACAACTGGGCCGAGCCGAGCTTGCAGCTGGGATGCTGGGTGAGTTGCTAATGTTGGCCTCGCCGGTCCCCCCAGCGAGGGACGGAAATGATTCAGCAGTGCCCTGTGCCAGCGCAGCCCTGCTGTGTGTCATACATCATCCCTCCTCAGCCCTGCAACTGGGCTGAACTCAAAGCGCTCACATGCTTGAGTACAGCTGAAAACTAAGATCTTTGCTATCACCGTCAGGAGACCTGTAGATTAAAGGTCTGCAGGTCTATACGGCTTGCTGTGCTGAAGGGTAGATACACCTGGGCCAGCTCAGGGCAAGCAGAAATAAGCCCCATAGGTGCCTTTAATAGGGGAGCTCAATTAGCTGCCTAATAGGAATATTTGGAGACTTTATGGAAAACGAAAAAAATCAGTGCAAAGCTGACTTTGTAAGGTAGGTGAGGATACCCAGACTTCTAATTTAAATTTCATCAGAGTCACCAAAACTGAAATACGTAGATTTTTGTTCACATTCCAGAACCTGCCAAGACCACCCTTTTTATTAATTTAATATTATTATCATTATTTTCCCAACATGTGCAATTCCTGCACCAAAAAGAGCTACCTGGGTACTATGTTTGAGATGCTAAGGCTGTATGAATTCTCTAGAAATATTCACCATTCACTTGCTCAGAATGGCAAGTTTCAACGAGATTTTCCTTGCTTTAATCGGTTTGAGCTAGCTCTTTGGCATTCTCTTATAAATAATAGAAGCTACACACTGCACTTTTATAACATCATTCATCTAAGGATCTCATAACTTAATTAAGAGGGACATTGTCAGGTTAAAAATCATATATTTTCTATTAAGTAATTTCCTTATCTATGTTACTAATAACATTTTAGGCTATTAAGCTGAAACAAATTCTTAAAATCTAATTTAACATCTACTACTAGCGTGTATATATAATATATACACACAGCTGGTTTACTTTCTGAGATATTAAAACAGATGTGCTAGCTTTACTTTTGTTTCAAGTTGGTTTCATTTACAGATTTTCACGTGTGAACAACGCTTTTCCTTCAGAGTAGTATAAACACAAGAACATTTAAATGCAAACAACAAACTATATTAATATGTAAGAAAATAAAACATATGTTTTTGTTAATATAAGACTTACAAGGATTCAACAACAATAAAACTTTAATTTTGGAGAAAACTGTCTAACATTGTATGGTGGTTATTTTCACTTTCTCTAAAGGGAAGGTGACAAGTACTACTTCTGTATTGCTTAATTACGGGAGAGCACAAATCTGTTTGCTGTGAGGGAATACGTCACTAATAAATCCATTCAGCTATATTCGAACCTTTTCATATATCCAGAAATGTGATATTTTTTCACTGAGCCTTAAAGCAGAGGTTTGCTTTTGATGGGAGAAGTTAGCTGTGGGGAAATTTAGCATAATGAAGTTTCTACCTGTCACAGTTTAGTTAAACTGTAAGTTGTTGAAGTCTACGTGGCACTTCCATAATAGGCGGACAGTAGCTAAAACACTACGGGGTCTCTTGGAATCTATATAAATAAAGTCTAACATCAAAAACTAGAGTGTGTATTTTTCCAACCTTCACTTAATACAGGGGAAAACTAAGACGCACGATCAAAGTCACACAGCGAGCTGACGATGAAACCAAAATAAAATCCATAGCCTGCACCACTCACTCCTCACTAAACTACTTCATTTCTTCCTGACGTTTCAATGTATTTTATACGAAGAACACAAAAAGCGCTATTTTTCACTTGTACTCTTACTAGCTAATACAGCAAGGAAGATGGGGTTTTGACTTCCACTGGATCATTTTGCTTAGAAAGAGATTCCTTCTCTTTCCTCCGTTCCCTGGGTTCAGTGATCAGCAAAGCGGGTGTTCGCTTGCAGATCCAGAGCCCCTGATGCACAAGCCAAAAGGAGTTTTACCTTTCATTTTGCTTTTTAATGGTCCATTGCTCAGACATCAGTCCCAGGAGACATACTGCCAACTACTAAACTTTTTAAGCAGGTGGGGGTTGAAATGGGAAGCAGGTCATGGAGTGAACAGCAGTGAGTCAGCTCTGTCTACTGTTTAAAAAGAAAACTGCAATAAGACTGAAAATAATAAATACAAATAATAAAACATACAGCCAAAAGGCCTCTCAGGAGCCGTTGAGGAGCCATGGAAGTGTGCTAAAGCCATATCTGAAGAATGGTGGTGCAGCCTGATATTCAAAACCAAACACAACACTTGTGCAGAAGAATCCCTTAGATGAGACACACTAGTGCTCTTCAGTATTAAATGAGATTGCCTTCAAACTCAGCTGCCGATGCTACATGCTCAAGGTTAATCAGTTTTGTAGCACAGAGACACCATGAAATTAGGCCAAGGACCACCTTCCACCACAGGAAGAATTAAGGAAACACATTGTTATTCTGCCTGAAAATGTGCTTTACCTAATAAATACGTGAGCTTTCAGAGGTACCATTTTGCTGTCTGACTGCAGTAGTGGGACTTGAATGTATATTTGTTTGTTTGTTCACTGCCAAACCTCTGATAAACTCCGGTAACCTCTGATTCTCTGATAGAACTTCCATTATTTCACCATAACATCATCTTATGTCAATGTCAAATACACCTGCACAAGAGCTATAGTTTTCATAAAAAGCAGGAAAGCGTATCCAGGATGCTACAAAACACAGATCCCTAAGCCAGGATAAAATTTTTCAGTTACAGACTTTTCATGTTGCACCTATTCAGGATCCAGGACGTAACAGCCGAGAACCCACGGCGTGGGTCGGAATGGTGGCATTCCTGTGTCGGCTGCCGACCAGACAGAAAGTTGCTTCATGGGCTTGGCTAAGTCTTTCAAATTATCGGTGTTTCATTTTCTTAACTTGTCATGTGCAAGACAAGTCTTGAGAGACGGTGCTTTAGTACCACGAAGTCCAAGTATCATCATGTACACCTCAGCCGAACTAGCCAGCGACAGCTACAGACAGGATAATGCTTTTCAAAAACATATTTGTGTCTTTCTGTTGGCGTCTTAAAAGTATGAGGTCTGATCACTCTGGTATTAATGTGTATAATTGTCTCATTAATCAGCACAGATCTTTTTCAACTGTATGTATGCTTCAGCAGTGAATAAATTGTAACAGTGATGGTATTTTTCAAGTAATACAGTTTTTAAATGTCACACACACATATATGTCTGAAGATGTCTGTGTTCTTCACTGGCCATTCCTAAGACCAGAATACTGAATTTAAAAGGTAGTTTGTCTAATACAGCAAAATCAATCCTGAGAGTCACGCACGGTTATCACTCTTTGTGCCCACTTTGCCTACTTTAAGGCTACGTTAATGCCCAGAAAGCAAATTTAGTCCTGTATTTCTATGCCTAGGGGGTTTTCTCTTGAAATTTAAAAACAAATCCCTAGTTCACAGATTTAAAAATACTGCTGAAGCCAAAGTAAAAAAAAAAAAAACCAATGTGTTAAGATTTGATACAATTTAGAGTACATTTTTACTGTAATTACTGAGGAAAAAATAACAGCAAACCAGCTGTAACTAT
The DNA here is from genome assembly GCA_009819775.1 of Phoenicopterus ruber ruber. Classification (NCBI taxonomy): domain Eukaryota; kingdom Metazoa; phylum Chordata; class Aves; order Phoenicopteriformes; family Phoenicopteridae; genus Phoenicopterus; species Phoenicopterus ruber. Next base: position 93,116,755 of record CM020215.1, on the reverse strand, counting down.
TTACAAAAGAATTTAAGACAGACTCTGGGGTCCGATATCCTTATTTCATGGATAGGCTGAGCACACAAGGAAGATGCTCACAGTATAGTACTCTTACATTGCTAAAAAGATTAGCCAGAGCAAGCACGAGCCAATGGCCTCATCCCTTTCCACATAAAGGCTAAAAAATACAAGTTGACCATTATCCTAAAATAATCCTGTTAGGCCACCACATGGTGATATTTATTATGTGTGTCCAGTTCAAAGGTGTTGCAAAACACAGGTAGAGAACTTGTTTTTTCAGACCTGAGCATTAACAACAAGATACTCGGTTTCGCAGGGCTGATTACACAGGAAACAAAATGAGTTTCTATGTTCCAGTAGCTGAAAACAAGCATGATCGTATTCCACATCTTTCTCTCCTTTGCCCATTACTTTTGGGGCTCACACCTGCACTAGTTCTCCCCCTCAAACACGCACAGTCTCATTTACTTTCTCCCTCGCTCTTGCATTCCTCCAACCTCTCTGTCCATCACCAGCTATCTACCCATGGTTTTACGAGGCGTTCATGTTCTCCCTTCCCTCTTTAGCCATCGCATGAGCCCCTAGCAGGGCTTTCCCCCCCCCCGGAGCCACCCTCCTGTCAGGTCGTGGAGAGCCCCAGTAAGGCAGTAGTTGCTGCAGGAATTCCCTGCTGGCAACGGGCCCCTCTAGGGTTCATGCGAAGGACTAAAACGCAGAGTGTTTTGGTGTGTGTTTGACTGAGATCGTCATCAGACAATACAGCCACTAATTATAACTTTGCGCTGTCCCTCACCTCTCCCTGAACCACTTTCCTCTCTTCCCTACGAAGAGAGCTAGCAGCAGTGAAGTACATCCTTCGGGTATGTAAGGAAGGCCTCCTTCATTAAATGCTATGAAGTGTTTTGATATCCTCAGAAGCGTGGTGTTATTTAAGTGCTAATCACTCTAGTCTTCAGTATGTCCAAAATGATTTCACTTGTTACCAAAAAGCTCCGTTGTCACACATTACATTGCCATTGCACTGAAAAATAATTAACAGCCTACATTTTGGGGTCCATTATTTGAGCTGTCTGACTGACTAGGGAATTATCCAGAATTCCCAAGTTTTCAACGGAGAAATTAGAAAACATTAAAAAGGTAGGCCAGGGAACAGCTCTATGAAACAACTCGTACGAAGAATGAGAAAAGAGACCATTCCTTCCAAGCACTAAGACAAAGCAGTAGGTAAAAGCCAAAGTAATCTGATGTAACAAGCAATCTATATGATAATTTAAGAAGGTAATCTTTTAGATGGAGTCCCAAAGATTATCAAACTCAAGTATTCAGTAAACCATTCTTAAACAACTGGAAAGCCCAAAAGTTAGGAAGAACCCCACATAGTGCTCAAAGTAGAAGGTGTGACATATGTCTATACCATTTTATATTTCAAATAACACATTAAACCTGATGTATACGAGAGAAGCAGTCTCTAGTACTTGGAACACTAGCAAACGAGGAATTCACTGTCTCCCCTCTTGCTTGTTCAGAACCTCTTCACCTCTTTGCCTCTCTGGATGCAACCAACTTTATCAGCTTGAAGTCTAGCTAATACAAATACTCTTATACGTACAAGTTAGCGCGTCAATATTCTTGGCTGACCCCAACGAAACCAGGCGGGACTGCAACTCTGCACCCAAACAGACCTCAGACTTCAGTGCCCATCAGAGTATGACCTGCATCACTTCCTTATTCTTCAGAGCTCCCAGATTCAGTGACCTAACATTGGGCAAGTACATTGATTACCATCCTCCCCCTCCCTCCCCCCCAAAACCCCAACCCCACCACGACAACAAACCTAAAACACAAAAACCCCTACGTAAAGTAGCAGTGGCAGAGAAAAGTCAATAAATAAATAAATAAACAAACCCCCAAGCCTTCAACAGACATATAAGCAAGCTGCAAATTTGCACAAGACCAAATCCTTAGCTGGAGGTAGAGGAGCAAATGTCTTGTAAAGGCAGTACGGGTATGTTAAAAACCTGAACCCCAAGACCAAACTCAGCCTCTGAGGAGCGGCAGTCTGGGAAGGGGCATCTTTCAAAGACTCTTTCCTTACATTCCAAAGCTGTTTTTTCTTACAGTCTCAAAGCTGTAGAAAGTCATCTTTCTGTTCTTTCCAGTTTCAGCTCCTGACTTCCAGCACTGCCGGCCAGGCCGGCACCCAATGCACTCAGCCTCTAGCCGCTGTGGAATTTCTCACCCTGGCACCACATGCCCAGCTGTGCTCATGGAAGTGGAAAATCTGACAGCATTGTCTGAAAGACACAGCTTGGGATAATTGTTCCTCAGTTCCTCTGTCAGTGAATATTATCGTATTCCCCTCACAGGAAGGCTACTACACCTTTCGTATTCCTCTGCTCCCAGCCACAGAATTCCTCTTTGTCTTTAAAGCAGCAGTTAAATATGTTATGATGTGAGAAAAGGTTTAAAAATCTTGTGCAGATTAAAGCTAAAATCTCCATAACTGTACCCGCTTTAATAAGTTCTTTGTGTGGCATAAACATGGGAAGAGAAGGAAAAGGAAACCAGAAGGTACCTATGTTTATGTAACACAGATGGATGTCCTTCATGCCTGTAAAATCCTTATTTCATAAATACAATATATAGATTACTCTTGTGTTAATGCAGGAAAGAAAAATCACTATTGCACTACAAACACTTCGGTGTAAATTTTGAACAAAACATAGAAAGAAAAGCTGTGCAGCAGCTCACAGCCAGGCACGTATCTGGAGCATACACAACAGACCCCAGTAAGAGGAACCATGCTCATCACAGATCCACGCTTTCTACCTTCCGTTCAATTAACATCATTCATCACATCGAACCTTGGTATCTACCTCACCTCCTTGGAAGGCTACTGTAACCATCGTGCCTGAGCCCCTCCGGACCCCCAGCACCCCCGGCCCCTGCCCCCCGGGAGGCAGAGCACGCTGCTTCCCCGGGGTGCTCTGGGAGAGCGGTGGCACAGCACTGCAACAGCCCAGGGCTTACCCGTTGCAGGTTAGTACCCTGACAACTTCACCGTCCGGGTTTTCTCTCGAATGCATGCCGCGCGTTCTTTTTAGGGACGCAGAACTGAAAAAAAGATGCCAACGAAAATCCCGGTCGCTCCAGCGGGACAAGGGCTGCACTTTCTACCGTTCTCCACTGATTTTCCTCCCCTTCTCCCCATCCTCCGCCCCAACCAGTGATGTTGTATCTGATCACTTGCAAGTCATTGCCTTTTTTTTAGAATGCTAGCCAATGCTTAAACATTCATTTCACTGGAGACTGTCAAACCTAAAGTCATGACTGGAAGGACATTCTCTCTGCTGCTTCCTTCCATTTCTTTTGCTGCAGGTAAAGGTGCCACTGTTATTCAGAGGAGAATAAACAACATTCCTATTTTACCCAGAGAACTTGAATGACAGTTTCTCTGAGCAATTTTCCACCCTCATATTTGTGCACGCTGCTGTAATGGCAAGCCTTGTTCTGATCTCACCTTTACACTTAGGTGAAAGCTTATGTTAATGGAGCAAATTAAGAAACTATGCAGTTTCATACCACCTTGGGCTGGTTCCAGGCCCAGACCTGATCTCCCATCTGAAATGGAGATGAGTCAAAATCAAAATAATTTAACCAAAGCCACTCAAGTATTACACTGGTACCTCAAAGTAACTTTGGTGACCCAGAAAACATAAAGAAAGAGCTGATGCCCAGGTGTAGGAAGCAATGCTGTTGGTAATATATTAAGTGATATTCTTTCTTTTGATTAAGTAGAACAATATCCATAGTCTCTATCTCTTTCAGTAGTCCCAACAAGTCTCCCCTCCATTTGTTTTTACACAGCAGTAGGTGTAGCCTAGCGATTCATGTATCAGTATGTCTCTTCTAAAAATTAGTCACGATGTGAGGTGATTAAGAGATACCTTAAAGACTGTAATAGAGCACTTAAAATGGAGGCGCACAAACCCCCTAGGCATTTAGTGAAATTTAGGCCAAAATATATATAAAACATGCATAAATAATACATGTATTTAGTGCAATGGATGCCTTTTCCTATATATTTTGTACGTTAGGAATTGAAAGAAATGAAAAAACATGAAGTAGATACAAATACATGCACACACAGAGAGAAAATTATGTGGCCCTTTCTAGCATGAAAAGGAAATTATTAAAAGTTGGATAAACAACAACGGAGGATATGACAGGGGCAGCTGGAGAACCACACTGGGGGACAGAACTTCTAAGTGAATCCACACAAAAAAATGTCTCCCCTGACAATCCGTTGTTCTTCAAAGAGAATAATGATTCTAGAGATGAGTTTGCATTTGTCTTTGGATGTCACAATAAATGCTAAGAAAGCAGCTGAATGAGAGTTATTATTTCCTCTGAGCAACGAAGGATTTGGGTAGCCTGTCAGAACACCAGCACCTGCAATCTGAGGGCAGATACAAAGCAACAGCGAGCTAGCAGGAAGCTCAGAATCTGTCCCGGGCCCTGGGAAAGGAAGATGAAAGAGGCCATGGGGCAAACTGGAGATCTAAGAAAGGTAGATCTAAGAACCACAACTGCAAGGCAGCTGTTAAATCATGAGGGAGGTAGGAGCATTGTTTGAGGAACGATCACAGGAGGCATAATGTTTTCCAAGACCAACAGAACATAAATGCACGCGAATAGGTGGAGGATGCGCTCCACAGAGGTCTCTGCTACCTCGTTGGAATAACTCAGCCAGTTTGGGGGTACCGGGGCTGCAGCCAAGTCCTTCCCCTATTCACACACTCGCTACCCTGAGCACGGCAGAAAGGACTAGTAACCCCTCGGTGCTGAAGAGTATCAACAGCTATATTATGGGCTATCTAATCCTCCCTCTCTAAATGAGCGTGCTGGGCAGAACATAAATCCAGCCCTACCTCTGAGTAACAAGATGCTTTTCCAACTGGCCTGATGGAGTACTTGGCCTGATGATGACTCTCACAGTCAGATGTGCAATCTACCCTCTGGCTCCCTGTTGGTTTGGACTCATTGCCTATATACGCTAATACCCAAGACTGCAAGAGATAAAAGAGAGATTCCCGTTTGACTGTATAAGACAGTATGTTACAGACAATAGGTAAACCATGTCCTTGCACCTGCTGTTTGCAGAACCGGCCCTTTCCACTGCACACTCTTCCCTGCAGCGCTCCTATATGGAAGAAAACAACTGTAAACGACACAAGAAGTAACCTTTAAAGCCACTGTATAGCAGCTGGGAAAAAAAAAATCACAAACTGACCCAAGAAAGTAGGGTGTATCCTGTCCCATTTGGTTGGGCTGCTTTGGAGGGTTGGTGTCACAATGCTAAGGAACCTCTTTCATTATTTGCTAACTTCCACGGCACTTCTGAAGATCTTTGTTCAGTCAGAACTATGTCTAAAATGGACTATGGATCGTGTTACGAAAGCATAAAAATATTTCTTAAATCCACAGCCTTGCCCCCCGCCCCCATACCATCCTATCAAAACATACACAGGAAAATATTTACAAGTTATAATCTTCTCGGCTAGGCTTAGCTTCCTGTATATATTTCAAATGCAATGTCTCAAGAACACACACATACAAAAATCTAAGAATGCAGGTGGGGCCCACACAGACCTGAGCTCCAAATCTTAGATGTGAACCATGTTATCTTCTTACATGTTGGCTTTGGTGTTTCAGTTTGCCCCATTACAGTTGGGTTATGAGATGAAGGTCAGACTGAAGCTGAACGAAGGGGAACCACACTGGAGCGCTGCTTTTTCTGTATGGGAAGTTGCTCACAGTTAAGGGGAACTCAGAATTACAGTTTAATTTGGCATTTTCAGAGCTGAGATTTCTTCATTTCAAAGACTGAGCTAACTCTGCAAATTTCAAAGTATCTAGCACACTATAAAAAAACAAGAAAATGGAGCAATCACCAGAAGAGAGTCAAGTGCTTAAACTAGGACAAAGTAATAACTGACATGGAACTGGGACTTTCCCCCTGTTTTCACTCTCACAATCCTGTGGTAAACCATTTCACTTCGTCTTTGCTTTAATTTAGGAAAAAATTATTGAAAACTCTCATGCTTGGAATGAGTATATATTAATCTCTTGTTCTGAGTAATAAGGTGCAAAGAAATGTAGTCCTGGCAGGATACTAATTTCTGATGTTGTCAATTAAAAAACTTCTCCTGGTGTTTTGAATGGAAAAATCTCTCAGAAAGTGTTTTTATCGAAGCACCCGGTTCCAAGTCCTGGATTATTAGGTTAAGCTCCGTCAGCAGAGAGACCAATATAAATGCTTTTCATACCATCTGCCTCGATGCCTTGACAAAAAAATAAAGAGGAGGAGAAAATACATAGGTCCAAAACTCTCTGATTTTAACCTGTTTCCCTTTAACATAAAGCTGGGAAATTCAGGTCCTAAAAATATAAAATGAAAAACACGTGATTACTTTCTTTTCTTTTTCTCTTTCCTCAAAGCCTCACAGAACATCCAAAATCACCCAGTGTTACCAGGACCTGATTTCTTGTTATATTTTAAAATCAGAAAAGTAGCTTTAAGGAAGTGTAGGCACTAGCAAATTATTTTCTCCACTCCCTTTTGCTGTTCCGAAAAGAGCTCGTTACAGTGCATGCATTTTTACCTAATGTGTATTAGGAGGCTCTATATAATTACCAAGGTTTTGATTTTCCTATTTAAAAACAAATTAGGGCGGTGTGCAGGGCCTTGCAATATTAGGAGGCAACTCCAACAGCTAATGATGGAGGACAGTGCCTCAGTGAAGGTGGTAGCGATCCATCTGGCCAATTAAAGAGTAACTTAGGCAGAGCCCGCTACTATTTCTCAATTATGGTGGCTGTGACATCGAGAGTTGAGAAGCAGCGAGATTTGGTGTGAAACAATAAAGTGAATCCATACGGGGAAAAACCAGGGAAAAGCTGCTGTAACCCCACAGCGGAGAGGAAAGGGAAAACACTAACAGCCAGAGACGTACTTGGACTTACCAACGAGAAAGGGGGCTGGACTTTAAAGAAGACAAAACAGCTCAGACATGAAACAGATACCGATAAAGTCTGTCTTCCTACAGTTTTGCAGTCAGAGCCTGTGAGCGCTACACAATACGAGTACAATTATTCGTAGGCCTCTTCTCCCACAACAAAGATAAAATTCCCGGTGAGCAAAAGACGGCATGTGTTGTGGCTCTTCTGGAGCAAAGCCTGTGTTGGCCAGCCAGCTGTCCTCCGCCGAACATGCTTAGCTGATAAGTTCTGCTTGTCTTTCCCTCAGCAGGGGCACTAATTTGAGTTTTTCTCCTCTCCTTAGGTACCCGTTTTGTAGAAAACGAATTATCTTTCCAGTTCTTTCCGACTTGGCTGAAAGCGATCGGCACGCTCAACAGCTACGTATGGGTGTGACAGACAGGCATAGGGACAGACAGTCCCATAAACTTAGATGAGATAACTTGGCAACAAGTACTCCAGAAATCTTGGGTGTTTAAAATCTGGAAGTGGATTCAAACTTTAGCTTAAGTCATGCCTAAGGTAGAGAAAGACTAAGGCCTTGTTCTGTTTGCTGCCTTCCCATTCGGACCTCCGTGAGGTCTGACCACGCGCTATTTTCACCTGTGGCCGTGGCTGCAGAAGCAGGATCTCCCAACGCAGAATTTGGACATGGACACCCCACAGGACTACCTAATGTATTTTGTATCATAGACTATGTTGACACTTTTTTCTTTTTTCTTGTCTTGCATCTTCAAAAGCATCTAACTTGAACTCAGAAGTCAGTAATAGCATTTCTTCCTCTCCTTTCCCACCTGAGAGACGACTTCTGCACCCGCTTCTAGGAGATTAGCACGTCCCTTCCTTCCCATAGCCAGTCTCCCGTGCTGGCTTCTACTCCCTTCTCTCATCTTCCAACCGCGACAGAAGAAGGAGTTAAAACCTCGTACTGCTTTCTGGCCAGTACCTTCTCCAGTACGTCACCCCTCCCCACGCACGCACAAGTTGCACTGCCCTCTCTCTGGATGGTTCCACATATCTGTCCTCTGAAGTTACAGAGATGGGAATGATTTTCCTCAACATGAAATGCTGTATAAAGAGAGTGGGTGGGAAATATGCAGTGTAATGGAACTGAAACCCCATAAGGGAAATCAACGCAGGCAGCTGCTGATACACTATTTACTTGGATAAATCATCCATTTTCCTCCCGGGCAAGACGACTTGAGGTATCACCTACCCAGGATGGCAAGTGCAAATATAAATAATAAATAAAACTATCTGAGGAAGAATTCTCACTGTAATGGGTTTTGTAGAGAACTAAGTTTCAGTTAAACTTAATCCTTGCTGTCTTCTGTGTCTCCAGCAGCAGAAACATCTGGTCGGTTTTAGATTCCCCTTGGATTCCCAACTTCAAAGGGAGTTATAAAGAATAACAAATACATGTACTGGCACTGAAAAAAAAAATTAGAGCAGCAGGAGAGAATGGTAAAATTGTCCTTATTTGACTGCTAGTGACAGGCGCCACAGGCAGAACTGTGAGAAAAAATCTTAACGGCTCAGGCAAATAAGCTTTTTTTTTTTTTTTAATGACTGGCTCTCTCTACTAATGACGCAGAAAATCTATGGGATCTGCCCCATAATGGCAAGAAGCACATGTGCCAAGGAATATGCACGCAAGGGTATGCAGAAAACAGATTTCAAATCAGATATGTACTAAATAATAGGCAGGAAACCAGGAACTAAGTTTTGTTCCCAGCCCTTTCACTGAGAGTGCCCTGTGTATATCGCTGGCTAAATTACGGAGGTCCAAATGCTGCCTATTTAAAGTCAATAGGACGTTGTAAAGCATGGTCAAAACCGATGACTGTCATATGCGCTTTTCAAATCCTACTTCAAAACCTCCAGAAACAGGGGTAGGTAAGCAAACACAGTAACAGATGTACGCGGCTCTCTGTCTTTCCTTTACTCTCTGGTGGCTGGAAAGTGAATGCCATGCTCCTTTTATGAATGCAGCACTACCAGCAACAACTTCTGACACGTTTCTGCCCTTGTGTGAACAGGAGCATCTAGCTTCATGCTGATCTTCTGAATCAGTGCACTCGGGCAGCAATCGCACCCCGTTCCCCACTTCACCCAGGCAGCATCAGCATCGCCTTTATCCTTTTTTGTCCCTCATGTTTTACCATTTCAGTCATAGGGTTAATAAAATAAATGTAATGTGAAGGATGTGTGAGGATTCAGGAACCTGTGCGAAGCCTTCTCTCTGCTAAACATTAACTCTCGTTGTATGAACACTCAACTTGTTACCTTCTTTCATCAAAACTATAGACTCCTAAATGCCTGGCATCACGTAATGCAAATTTACAAGATGGATGCCAGAGAGGAAAATTACAGAATAGGCTTTTGCAAATAGTATTAAAACCACAGCCATCCCTCTTTCACCTCCATTTACAGAGAGTCCATAGAATAGAAGTTTTGAAGGCAGTCATCAAATAAATTCCAACGATTCCTGAATCAAAGAGACTGATCAACTTGTGGATATTTGACGGGACAAGAAAAGCTATATTTGGCAACTAAATTATTTGTTGCAAATAATTCATTCAGCTCTGTTGCTGGAGTTGCAACCATGACTTTTTTCATGACCTTATTTTGCCTTATTATGTCATGAGGTATGCAGCTTCCCGTTGTTTCATCTTGAAAGATATTTCAGGATCTCTTGAACGCCCCACATAACAGCAAGATCATATCAAGATTTTCCCATAAATACAGCAATCTCATATTCATGTCAGAACTTTCAATCATAAAAATCTTAAGTTCTTGTACAATTAATGATCAAAGGACTTCTGCAACAAGCTCCTTACTGAAGGACCCTATTCCCAAATTTATTTCTCACTGAATATTAGAAAACTTAAGCGAAGATGCTTTATGAACTGCTATAGAAATAGAAATTAAAGAATATACTGTGAAATTTGTCATCCCTAAGACAGAAATCAGCAATTTCTGAAGCTCACACTGCAGCACTATTAAACAGTTGAATTTGAAAAGGGAATCCAAAATTAACCTGAATGCACAGCAGAGACAGGAGAGCCAATTCTGTATCTGGTGTACTGCTAATGGTTTTGTGGGAGCTGTGAGCCGTAGTGGGATAAACTCATCCCTCTTGCCCAGGAACTACCACTGGAAGCAATGCTATGTGCAGTGGGATCTCTAGTGACACCACGCTCTCAGGACCTGTGAAAGATAATACTTTTGGAAGCGCTACAATCCACAACATACTGATGCAAAATTAACTTTTGGGAAAGTCTCTTTGACTTCTTGACCTGAAGAGCTTTGACTCTTGAAAGGGGGCCTGCCTTCTTAGTGGGGCTCTGTTACCTGTGTTGCCAATATCCTCCTATTAGGAACCCATTCGGATTAATGCTTACAATCTCATTTTTCCAGCAAAATGGTGCATTTACCTTGAGACACGGTAAGGAAAGATAAAAAAGCAGATCAGGAAATCTCAGGGCTCCCAAAACTCATTCTCCAAGAGGGGATTCCTTCAAGTAACACTTAATATCAAGTTCACATCAGAAATTTTCTGATTTCTGTATTTGCAAGTCAGAGCAGCTGTACTGCCAGTGTGGATTCTGGGCTGAGGGCAGCACAGGCTGCAATAGCTTGAACCACAGTCACGGGTTCTGACTGCATCCAGCAGTTTGAATGGAGACTTTCCAATATGGACTGGATCCCCAGCCTGCTAAAGCCAAGGAAAGAATTTAGATCAGGCTCGATACACGTTTCAAGGAAACTTCATCTTTTTTCTACGAGAAATGCTGTATACAGCGAAAACACAGTTCATTCGAAAACCATACCGTCATACCTCCTGTCTGTACCCCTGAACCTTCACTCCTATACCCTGCAGAAATGGCCTTGACTTTCTGAAGACAGACTGGCAAGTGAGTATCAGGTAGAAGTGAAGGCCTAGAGAGATGTGTCAGTCTTTGACTATGACAAATAGTGAGGGAAAGCAAAGGTACTGAATGAGAAGGGGAGGCAGAACGGCTTTCTCTTTACATTTACGACAAGTTTTTAGCAATACAAACCGTTCCAGTTAAATCGTATCTCTGAGTTTGATGTGTTATTTATTAAAGGCAGTAGCACAACAACAGGGACACAGGCTATCAATCCTGGGACACCAGCTAACAAACACTTGAGTTACATCCCAGGATTTCTCCAAGCACCTATATAAATGTTTCTTTACATCCTGTTTATAGCACGTTACATTCTCCTGTGACTAGAGCTGGTAGACCAGATCCTGCATGGTCTAATAGTTTCTTGAGTACCTTTCCTGTCCTCTTACATGTCGGTAGGCATTCAGGCACAATGCAGCAATTGAATATAACCATTATAAAGACAGTTCAACCCCTGGCCAACCCTCAGCATGCACATACACATTTGCAAAGCATTAATGGCATGGTAAGCTAAAAACAACCATCCCAATAATATTAGCCAGCTAGGCAAGATCTACAGATGCTTTCTGTTTGCTTGGGATATTTTACTGCTTATATTATCATCTTTTTGATGTGTGCTGCTCCACTAGCGTGCAGGAAATATTGTGAGCGTGTCCACAACATAAACTATTTTATTTATTTATTTATAGAGTTCTGAGGTGGGGGAGCTTTTATTTTTATATTTTGAAGGCCCAAACACAATATTGCAGCTCTTCATGTCCAAGACCAGTGTAAAATATATTCTTCAGATTAAATCAGCCTTCTTAAGACTAAATTCAATTTATACAGCAGGTTACATGCTTAGTCACGTAAAAAAATCCTGATGAATACAGGAGACAGCTATTGGACAAAGCATATCTTCCTGCCTGTCTTGTCACAGGCCTGTAACTGAGAAATACTGAACCAACTACACTATTGTCTAAATACATGTTTATTTAAAAGTAGCTTCTCCGTATCACACAATACCCCTTTTCCAGGTTTGAAAAACAGAAACAAAAGGTGAGGTGGTCTAACGAATGGAAAAGCTTTTCAATTTGTATTACTTTGTCATCCTGTGTTTACCTCCAACCAGAGTGAGAACTCCAAAGTTTGCAGAGCCACAATTTCCCCCGAGTGGGTGATTAGACGTTGACTGCTCTATCCCCAACTTACAAAAGTTCCAGTGCTGATATTCTTAAGGAATATGGCGCTGTTGTATCTAGTCAAATTTAAGGAAGCCAGATCTGAATAATCAAGGTATCACATGAGGCAGGTTAGTATCTCAGTCCTTGTTCAAAAAATAAGGATCATCATACTGTTGAGACAAGGTCAGACGCTTTAAATTTTCCAGCAATAGAGCAATCCTTAACTATGTTCTTTGCTTTTAATCTTCACCCTTGACCTACTCGTCCAAAATACCCCCCCTTAAATTCACGTTATTCTTTTGTAGGGTGCTCCCACTGAGACAGATTTAGGCCAGTCCTGAAGAACTTAAACTCAGCCAAAACCATAATCTAAACTAATATGCCTCCAAGGCATATACCATATTGTGGCCCTGGACAAGACTGCTGCCAGAGGAACGTTACTATTTAAGTATATGGACCCTACATGAGAAGGATGAGAAAAAAACTTCCAGTACATTAGGAGGAAAAAGTGAGAGCGTTTTGGGTGTTATACAGGACAAGGAAAGACTTGGAATAAATGGAAGTGAATACATTAATATTAACTGTATAGGCTTTACGCTCACACTATCATTATATTCAACTGTTTGCTGGCTTTGCAAGCAATTGCACCAAGACAGGCACCCAGAATTTGAAAGGTTTGGTCCATGACAAGCCCACAGAGAAGGAAGCCAGGAGAGCTGAGACAGTATCAAAGGCTTCCCAATTTGCTGAGCAGAAACACAGAATGTATTTCCAGGAGAGATCTACATATAGTTGCAGAGACAGATTCTGATTAACTGTTACATAGATAGAAAGTCCCACTATAATATCAATACAAGAAGACCTCAGCATAGTCTAAGGGTCCTCACACATTTTAAAATTTTTGTTGATTTAATAGAATATGACAGATTTAATAGAATTTTTTTTAAAACAGTAGTAGAATTCTGATTAAGTACTCCCCTAAGTGCCACCTAGAAGAGCCCAAACACAACCTAACATTCCTGCTTTACAGGATAGCTACAGACTTTGAAATTTGCTTTTGTTTCACAGTTGAATTAAACACTGCATTGCAAAGTTGCCCATGAAACAAAAATAAAAAATCATTTCAGTCAATTGAATGTTTTGTTTTGACAAAATAATTTTGTTTTGATTGTTACTTTCAGTTTTGATTTAAATTTTATATTAGAACACAGAATACATTTTTGAAAGAAAAGTTTAAAACAAACGCATTTCTGTTCCACAAATGCCAAAAAGTTTTATCTGGAAATCTGAATAATGAAAATAAATAGGAGTCCTGGAAGTATTTTTTTTTTTTTTTTTAAATGAACCAGTATTTCCACAAGAAGAGAATACCACTAGGTATTTTTTTTAGTGCTTCTAGTCCTGACCTTCAGTACTCTTTAGTGAGCCTCAGAAGCTTGTCATACTTCTGCAATGCTATCAATATATCAGTGACAATCTAATTATTATTAATAATCCAGCTGGTACATTGTTCTTGTCCAAGAACCGGTGAAGCTTACCGGTGTATGAAAGGTAAGAGGCTTTTTCAGACAGTCTTTTACGTAACAACTAACACACATCGTGTTGGGTCAAGTACTCTTAATTACTATTGCTATTTGGGGAAGTATCAAAACCAGTTCTGAGCAGGATAAAGCAGCAGACAAAGTCACAGAGAGTCCTACAGAATAATATGGAGTGAGGAGAAGCGAGGGGGATGCTAGTTGTTTCTGCTCTGTCTCTGTAACCTTAAACTTAACTCGTAGAGAAACGTAAGAGCAGTTGAGATAAGATGTTTAACATCCAAGAATTCCTTTTTCTTTAACCATTTCCTCCAACTGCTAAGAAGGCTCTTGATCATTGCTCATACATTTCCAAATGACTAATATGCAAAATACCATGAAGTCATGTGAAGCTTGACTGAAGCTGTGAGATAAATCCTGGCCTAAAACGGGAAGAATTCAGGGATTTCACCTAGATCAGGTAGCAGCAAGAGTGCCAAGGTATGAAACTATTCACTTAGGAAGACCAGAAGGAGAGCTGAAATACAGCTAGGCCTTTAACCGTGACAGCACATCATTCCCAGTGATTGGCATCCCCTGGCTATTTCAGCATTGAGATGCTTATGAGAAGTGGTTGTCTCCCATGCCACTTGGTGAAGGGTTTTCTGTAACACGGACAAAATCTCAGTAAGAATCAAATGATTTTTGTTTCTTATAAAGCAAATTTCTGAACGCAGTGCTTGGAGCAGAAGTCCAAGGATTCAAACAACTGTACTGCTTAGTCCTCCACAAAAGCACTTTCTAACTGGAACTTGAACCTACCTACTACAACATCGGATGCCACACTTTGCAAAGCAAAGATGGGGAAAGTCTTGGGAGAACTGTTGGGATTCTCTCACCTGTTTTTTTTTTAAAGTATTCGATTTGAGGAGAGGTACTTGGGAAGAGAGAAGGTGGCTAAAATAACAGGAGTTTGGATTGCATATCTTTACAAATAGGTTATTACCATATGAGAGAAATACAAAGGCCTGTTCAAAAGCCTGAATTACAATTACCTCTAACAGAGCTTTCCTGCTGCACACCAAGCAGACCGTTGAATTTGTGTTCTGCGTACTGGGCCTGTGTGCTGACACCTTCCACAATCTGAAAGGAGTTGAACACTCTGTCCTTCATCTTGCGTGTGCCTTCAGCTAAGGCTGTCTGTAACCCCTTCCTAGCAGTAGGATTTCGGAGCCTAACTGCCCGAGGAAGATGACCGATTCCCTCACTCTTCACAAAATAAACATTTAGAGATCAGAGAAAACAGAAAATACCCAAATGCACTTCCGTGCCTCAGCGTCCTCAGCACTAGCAGTGAATGATCCTCAGGCTTAGATCCACATAAGGCGAAGAGTTTCCCTTTCCTAAACATGGTGCCTCTTCCGAATGAGGGACTCTCAATCCTCTACGACCAGCTTCCCTCTTCCCTTAGCTGGTCTTAGTTATTAAAACAAACAAACAAATGAAAACAACCCATCCTCTGCTAAGCATCCCTCCCCTCTCCTCTCTCAACTTTCCTTGCATCTCCTTTCATGCCTCCCAGGGCTTGTTGTTTTTAAGCCCTTGCACTAATACCTGGTCTCTTTGTTCTTTTTTTTCTGTTTGCTTAAAACTCCAGTCCCCAAAAGCGAATTTGGAGAAAACTGGCTTTCTCTAGTTGCCCCATTGTTCTTCTCAGGCAAGATCTATTTCAGATGTTTCTATTTCAAATATTTAATGACAGACCTATTCATACAAAGATATGCCAACACCACTCCTCTGTCTCTTTGGCATGATGCAGAGCACAGAAAAAGACTGTCACAAGATACAAGGATTCAGTTAGTCAATAAAATCAAGTTCTAACTTATAAACAGTACGTAGCAGATTCCATACATTGCCACGCTTCCCAGAAGCAAAAGCCTGACAAAGAGCAGTTTCAAGGGAGACCCCACGGGACAGACACATCCAGTTAGCACTACCACAGTGGACGCTGGCTGGTTTCCCTTCCAACGGGACCCGAAGAGAAGCCAAAGACTGTATTGAGCCTTGGAGAGTTAACTTACTTTTGGGGTCTTGTCTCCACTGCAATGTCATTTGAAAGTACAATGCTAATGTTGCCCCCGGCATGATTCCCACCCACAACAGAAGCCTCTTGCTCAAACTAAGTGCTATTTTAACTTGACTCTTCGGCCTAAAAAAAGATTGTAAGTGGCAGCCCATGTGTTGCAGTTACTGGTGTCAGTAACACAGTGGGAACTCAGCAGTTCTCTGCTTACGGGTTTAAAGCGTTGATCTAAGGCCCTGTCTTGCAACTGGGATCTAGACTAAAAACACACAACCCTGTTATCTACATTAAACACATGCAGACAGCAGGTGACAGTCTGACGTTAACGATCTGCTGCTCCTCTCCTCAGTCTCTGCAGTACATTGCTGACAAATAAATACTCCAAATTTCCAGAAGAAACCGCACGTGTACAAATCAGTTTAGGACAGAGAACCCTTACCAACATCAGTCGGTAACACTGTTCTGATAAACTGATTTCGACGCATGTAAAACTAGGCTGGTTTTAAGCATTTTTACCCACTACCTCTGCCTACCCAGGCTATCGCTGGGAACAAGGGGGGGCTTTTTGCAAGTACCTTAGGGTCACTGTCTGTGAAACACAGCACAGCTGCACCAACAGCCAACTCTCACATGAACACAGTGCGACCAGATTTTAGCTCCATGTGAACTGCAGACCTTATATATATGGACAAAAGCATTTTAAGGCACATTGTGGCATGTGAGAGCGAGCTAAGGTGTCCGTATAGACAGTGTCTGCGTGGCAAATCCAACCTTTTGCATCTTGACTGCTACCTACATAAACCTCTCTTCACTCGAATAAACTGGCATGAGATGAGCAAATCTGAGTACAGGCAACTAATACAAACCACCACAAAAGTGGCCATATTGTCATCTGAACATCTCATGTTCTAGTTTATTTACAGTCTCCAGGGCTGTAATCCCAGCTGGTAGTTTTAATTAGTAGTGAATGTACTTTCACAACAAATTGGACCTTCTCATTCTTGGGCATCAGAGATCCCTTCCACAGATGACTGTGGAATATGAAGAGACAAATTTGGGGGACGTCGGGCAGGCAGTTTTCTCATATCACGTATCTGAAAAACTACCATCACTCTCTGGCTCACGAGAGGACTTGGCAGCAAGTCAGACTATTCTGACTACCCAGAGGGCTCTTCCCCCAGTGCCTGAGTAGTAAGATACAGGCATGATGGAAGCTTGTAAAAAAGCATAAACTAATGCTATTTAGAAGTCAATACAAAATTGCGGACTACAAGGCCAGCTGCAGGGGCTGTCTTTTGCTTATGGGTTTCAAGCCAAAGCAGGGGATAACATGGCAAGCATCATCAGAGTACGTGCATATCTACTCTTTTGCTGTTATCGTCCAAGGGTAGCTTCGCCCACTCTGTAGCCATTAGTAAATGCCTTACTATAAAACTGCAAGTGTAGCAGGGTTTTAACAGCCTTTTTCCTCTAGCTGCTCTGGGATTTTTCCTTTCTTGGCTGTAACCAGTTGCAACCAGTTGTGAATAAGTCGTTATCCCTCTGTGCAACTCACAGCAACTAAAAGAAACCAGTGTCATTATGCAAGTTTCCAAAAAAAAAAAAAAAAAAAAAGTTTTGTTTTATGGTTAATTATCCATGGTCTATTTACAAAATAAATCAACCCATTGTGCACCACCAGGATTTGTGGCCTCATTTGAACTTTGCTTTTCATTAATCACTTTAAAAATAAAAGCTAACTAGATTTTTTTTTTCCCTTTTTGGTTTATTACTTGCATCTGGGTATAAATTGTAAAAATGGTGAGAGAACAAAGTATGGATTATTCACCCTCAGTTTCATGACTTACATGATCTCAGTCTTGTCTTTCTCCACGTGCCTAAACAGATGCACAGTCCAAAAATTCCAATATTCTGTAAGAAATGCAACCACAAGAAGATTGAAATATTTTTTAAACTCAAACTTTGATTTATTCCAAAAAATAAATCGTAAAAAGCTTCCCTTAAGAAACAAAAAGGTGGGCAAACATTTACAAACATATTTAAGCTACTATAAGAGGCCAGTAAAATTACTCATGTAGATACCTAAGTAATACACAAATGTTTGTGAGCTCTGAGTGCAAGGCTATTTTGTTTAGACAAAACCTACTTGCAGGCAGGCTGGAGAAGGCAGAAAATGCATATCTGATTTCTTTATAGTGCTTACAATTTATACAAGAAACCAGATTTTTTTTTTTTTTCTGAAAATGTTTTAATTATATAAGATGTTTAGATCTTGTCCTCATGTGATGACAGAGAACTACTGAATTTCTGAAAACTAGCCAATGGAGAGACAGGCAAAGGACATTTTTAGCTGCTCTGTTAAAAAACTAACTGAATTAACACTTATTTCACTCTGATAGGGAATAAAATAAATATTTGCATAAAACAGAAATTCTCCTCAGCTTCAACTAAGAAAGCTTGAACAATGTATTTGTTTCCACTATGGAGTCTTCAAGTAAAACTAAAAAATATGAAAGGCTGATAAACAGCCACAATAAAAACATATATAACACCAAAATGCAGTCCCCCTCCCTTTTTTTTCTTTTTTTTCCATTTACCAGTCACCCTTAAGCGTTCTTTGCCTTTACTATGAGAAACAGAAAGTCACAGCGCTCCACGTAATCACTAGCGAAATGCTACGGAAAAAGCTGTGCTGTCAGTAGGTCAAAAAATGTGGTTCTGCTGCACTCAAGACTACGACTTTTTACTTCAAAGCTCCTGAGCTGGATGCAAGTATAAAGAAGACTGAACACAGCCAACAGGTACCTTTTAGAAACCGAGATGAAGAGTTGAAGCTAAGACATTAGATCATTAATACTACATATTGTTACTAATAGGAGCTCAGGAAGGTAATTTCTGCTTGCCTGTTGGTGCGAAATAGGATCGTAGAGATTTGAAAAGTTAAAGAAACCCACTGCCTCCTCCTCCACTTTGCAGATGGCTGAGCTGCTTTAACTTTCATTTCCAAAAGTAAATTAGCTCCTACTTAAATGAAAGTAAAAATTTAAAGCTGCCTCCACCTGACTGCAAAGCACAGCAGCCAGGCTGGGAGAGGAATGGATAGGCCTTCAAAGAAAATAAAAGCCTTTTCAAGCGACTCCTAATATGAACGCCTGCCCTTGCAGCAGCGAGCTGTGGCCCTACAGCCGCTTTCCATTATAAATGCTAAATTGGGAAATGTTTAACATTCTTTGTTTAATCTTTGCAGTATAAAGAAAAAACAGCTGATTCTCAGAAACACGACAGCCCGAACAACCATTATGGATCTGCCTCTCCCTTCCTCAAAGCAGAACAGACCATTTCCAGCCTCAGCGGCGAGTGACACTTTTTAATCAGAAATGTATATTTAGATGGATCCCAGAAGACAAGATTGAAACTTTGTAATTTTTTTTTTTTTAGTCATGTAAAGGGCCTAAGGCAACTAGGACATTTAATAAAAACTGTAAGCAGGAAAATAGTTTAAGAAATATATGCAGTGAAAACTATGGGCAAAGCTGGTTTCAGATGTTTTCTGCGCTGTTCTCTGTTAATATCTTTCCACAGACCTTCCATGAAGAGCATTATTATTTGTTTTGATTTAAAACATTATCAACTGAGTGTGTTTTTCTCTTGTTCACTGCACAGTCAAAGCAGCGAGTCCATCTATTCTGCTGCAACCAGTCACAAATAAATCAGCAAAACCTCGGGAGCGAACAATCCTCTGCTGCTTACACAGGCGAGCTCTCCTTGTATCTTGTCTCTGCAAGAACTTCCCTAAAGGGGAGAGTTTCATCACGCGTCCTAAAAGCCACATAAGTCAGAGGTTTCTTTAGTCAAAATTATGAAATAATACCCCAAATCGAGTCCCCACAGAAACTAACTACTTACAGTTAGTTTTCTTGCAAGATTTTACCCTGAAGCACGCTTTCCGGATTATCAAGTCTAGTTCCCCGCTCTCTTTTACTACAGGTATAAATAAAGGTCACGTCCTAAAGAGTTGGTTTTAAGCCTCCGCATCAATAAGGCGAAGAGAGCTTATCCATCCTTCCCACCCTAGCCACCAGCATTCCGTGTCGGCAGCGACGAGACCAGACGCCCAGGAAACGAACCCACGAGCAAACGCGCTCCTTCCCCAAAGCGGGTACGACAGACGGCGTGGTACATCCTCGCGCCGGGCTCACGCTGACGTAGGCACTCAGTCCCAACAGAGCCCCCTTCGTTTAGCGACAACAGGAAAATATGAACCACCGTGCAGAAGAGAGGGCAAGGAATATCCAGGTGTCGACCCTGCTCTAAGCACCGCGCCCGTCCCGACAACTCTTCCGTGCGGCCGGACTTCGGTGATCCTTCCTTCCCTGCAGGTGTCGTGGCCCACCTGCATACGTCGGGTTCGACAGCAAAGGCAGGAATATACAGATTCTCGGATGGGAGAAATGAACCCTCTGCTTTGTTTGCTGTGAATGTGTAAGATGATAATTTTGAAAAGGAGGAGTGCAGGAACGTGCAGTGTGGCTAGGCACGATACTTTTCTTACAACTACTCTAAAAGTATTGCTTCTTGCTTCATTTCTTACGGACTTCTGTCAGTCAAAAAGACCCGTGAAACTATCGAAGGCACTAGCAATGAATAACTGATAGTGGAGGACACAAAATTGTCATAAACTTCAACCAAAGTGTCAGAGTTGCAAAAAACACTGTTCTGAGGAAGGGAGGAAACCTTGCAGAATAATTACTAGATACCAAAAAGACTACTGTAGCTAATTCAGCACATTGCTGGATACAGCAAAATCATATTAGCTAGCTATTTTTCCAATATACCCAACCTCAAGCATGTGTCAGGGAAGAAAAAAAAAGAAATTTAAAAACAAAAATTAATGTAGAGCTCTCTTCATTTTTGCTGTTGTTTTTAAACCTTTAGGGTTCATATTAAACCTTTTCTCTAAAATAACAAACTTGAATTTAAGAAAACTAAGGCAAAGATCTTCATAGTGGCAGGACTCAAACAGCTTATGTTTAAAAATAAAATACCAGAGTCTTTTTAAGTTGTGAAATTAAGTCTTATTCATTAAAACTGAATATTAACATCTCATTTCAGAAACTGTTCAAACCATCGCTTTTGCCTATTTTGCCTATGAATTTAGGAAGACAGAAGTTTCACAGGTTGCATGTCTAGCATCTGGTCAAATCAAATCACCCTCTCCTCCATAAATTAAAATTAGGTTTCCATTCTGCAAAAAACACAAAATTCCGTCGTTCTAGTTGCTGTTCAGCTGCGTATATATAGCCAGGCTTCTAGCAGCAGGCATTTCCAAGGTTTTTCTTCTTGTTTAATTAGTAAATACCCAGAAAATAATTAAATGTGTGCTCGACCATTAAGGAAGGTTAGTGCCTTGTTACAACTCCACGTAAGCATAGAAAGCAAAGCCAGGGACGTTAGAGGTAACCTAGTGACATGCAAAGAAACTTCTCAGTAACTGAAACACATGCAAATGCCTGTAAGAAGGAAATTCGGTTGTCTACTGTTTAAAGTTATCAGGTTTTGTAAACCTATTCCAAATAAGTCTTCCATTATAATTAGTGCAGACAAAAAACTTACAGACTAAAACCCTGAGAAGACTAGCAGAAAGTAATTTTTATTCAAAGACGTATGACCGCTCCTTTGATTAAGTTAAACACTGGAATCGTATTTATCATGTTCTCTAAAGCTACACAGTCTGCATCTTCCAAGCATTTTATAAGGGGTTGACAGCTATGAGGGACACCAGGATAAGGGACTTTAAGGAGGTTAGTCTCCTCCACTGCATGCAACCATGTCATGAACTGCTATTGATAAGTTGATTCAGCCCTATCTTACATAGGTTTCCAGGCCCTGTAATTCCTATAGAAGAGTCTTCCAGAATTTAATCCTCCGATGACTACGGTCATCTTCTGATTTCCAGCTAACATTTCTGTATGGTTGGTGCCCACAATTTGGTCTTTGTGGCAACACCAGCCTGAAGGGTAAATGTTTTTTAACCTCTCCAAATTATTTCAACGCCTTCTCCCTGTGCATTTAAATCCACTTTATAAACATTAATAAAATAGCTTTAGAATATTTCTGTAGGGCACAATAAACCAAGTATCTACTACTATAATCCCTAAGAGATTCTGTACTGAGACAGAAATGGAGGCAGAAGTTGTTTTCGTTGCCCAGAGCCAAAGCAAGGGCTGGTTTCAGAATCAGGCAGGGAATCCAGGTGTTCCAATATCCTTTTGAACATATATGTACTCCCTAGCAATCTGGTGAAGTATACGGCTCACAGTATAGAGCTTAAAATACTCCACTTCCTGTTTTCACAAAACCCTATTTCATTTAAAACTTGTCTCAGGGATCACTGTTGAAAGATGCTAGCTTTAACTATTTTTTCTATTATGCCTGAAGTGGGCATAATTCACACTCAGGCTCATTTTATGACTCCTTTGCAATGCCAGAAAAACACTTTAAAATAACTGAGAATCGAGCCCTATAACTTTATAATTGACCTAATAGACTCCTGACATAATATCAACAGAATTAGCAGCATTACACTAGGGAAGAATCTGTCCAAGAATGTGCACGCAGACAAGAACGATTTGTAAAGGGCAAAAGAAAACAAACCCTGACACAATGCTCGCAACCACAAACAGGTCAGATCCTCAGAGGATACAACTAGGAATAAATTGGTTGCAATAAGTACAGGAATATTTTCTTCCTGTGATCAAGAAGTATGAACTTTTCTTAGTATTGACCCTTTTCTTCCCTTTTTTGAACCCCCCCAATCCCTCATTTTTTATTCTTTTAGCAGGGTTGCACATTTTTCGCTTGCATTTGACAGAAATCAGTTAAAATATCCCAACCGAGCCTAATCAAAAGAATCTCTGGATCTCTACAGACATCAATCACTTAAATGAAATAAAAATGAATAAATCAAGTTCAGCGCAACCTAAAATTTCACTACGCTTCTGCACTTGCTGCTGTTATATGCAGACTGACCTGACACTCGCATTAAGGTCAGGGGAGGAAAGGGAAAAAGCTTTCATTGTATACATCCAAAGTTTGGGGGGGGGGTGGGGGAGAGAGAGGAGGAGAGAGACAGAAACACTGTGCAGAAGCCAGGGATGTTCCAGAGCTCACTGTGACAGGAAAATACTCAATAAGAATTCCTCCAGCCAAAAACAGATCTTAAATAGATCCATTGTCTTCCAGCCTGAAGCCCTTAAAAAGGCTCGAAATTAAAGTCTGTGCTGTGGGCACCCGGTCGTTCTTCCCTTTCATCAGGATTTGCAGGTTTTAATACAATCTGTCGTGAGGAAAAACAGTAGAGCTGTACAGTCCAGAGAGGTAACAAAAGCGAAAGGCAGGCGAGAGTTACATAACTGGCTTTTTACATAAATATTACATTGAGAGATATTTTGCTTTTCAGAAAGGAAAAAAGATTAAAAAAAAAAAAGCACAAAACCACGCCAGAATTCAATCCAACCTCCCTTACTCCTCGTCCCTCTTTTGCTTTGTAACATGTATCGAGTAGTTAAAGGGAGGTTTTTCTTTTCCTTTTTCCATTAAGACTAAACAAATAACCAATTCAGACTTAAACACTTCATAATAGTTTTTCTCGTATTACCTGAAAAGTGCACCACATCATGGAAGCTGGAAAAAAGTCTTATTTTAAGGCACAAGCAAGTCTGCCTTGCTTATCTGCAGCACGGGGCAATTAGAAATGACCATGGATGTTAAACTAACTCCCCTCTGTACAGTCTGAGAAAAGGGAAAAAAACTGCAAGTCTCCCCATCTGTTATTTCCTTTTTTTTTTTTTTTTCTTTTTTTTTTTCCTTTTGGCTGTAGAAAAGCAAAATTATGCAAGAGCTTTTGAATGTAAAGCCTGTGTGTGCTTTTTCCCTTTTTGTCTCTGTGTACACGGTATGTGATATTGCGTAACTGAGTACAGAGTGGGCGGTTAGCATTTACTATTGATTTACACTACTCCATATAATGAATTCAGAGCTCAGAGAGAGACACAGACGAAGAAATGCAGGGCGGTGGGATGCGGATTTAAGGTATGCGTGGGGAGGGGTGCCATGGAAAGAGGGGAGCAAAACGTTTAGAGAGAGAATTATGCCTTTCTGAACCAAACATGCTTTTCCCAACCTTTTCATTTTGGTGCCCTTTGCTAGAAGAGCGGATGCTTAACAAAACCCACGAATCCCTCCGTCCAAAAGCAAGGTTTCCCTTCCACATCCACTACCCAAATACTATTAGGAACTACAGAAAAATACATATTAATGCCACTGTGGCACTTCTTGTGCTAGGTATAAAGATGCATAGGAAGCTCATATTCAGCCATGAGGAATCATTAAGGTTACTAACAGAAATCTTTCTTTAGTAATACTATACATCAACTTTTGACTTACTCCTTCAGGACCTACAGGCTTGTAGGAGCACTGAAATCATAAGCACTATGCACAGTATGTAATACAAAGCCCTGCATTTTTGAGATGGTAGGGTGACACGGGAATGTGGGAATTAGAGACTGGAAACAAGGAACACTTTGACCTATTTTGCTCACTCATTAGGCCTGCCTAAATATCCCCGTTGTTCTCTCTTGCACACAAGCACACACCTGAGTCCTCCATTTAGACACAGACAGGCCCCTAGCTCTGTAATGGGAATCCCGCTGAGTCAGTAAGGTGAAATTCTCTCATGCGCACAGGCGAATGCCCACCACATTGGTGAGTCCTTCGCCTCCAAGGTAAGACATGGGTTTCCAAATTCTGCCTGCTCCCACGTGACGCTAGGTCCTACAAAGCAGGGAAACGCCATCGGGCTGGCACAGCGCTGGACTGCTAGGCATCCGTTTATTTATTCATATTGGGCTGGGGAGGTTACTAATAATGTCAATGTGATTCCAAAGCGTGCTAACCTAGTTTCTAAAGCACACTGAAAGACTGAAGACTAAAAGGAGCTTTATTACAAGCCACAGCAGACACCTAGCCTAGTATCAGAAATGAAACTGAGTATGCCGATAACAACAACAGCAACAAAAATATCAACTATCGATGCTCTTAAAGCTTCTTTTGCATTCTCTTTACTGAAAGACATGCATTCCCTATGTTGTTTTCTTCCAATTCTGTGTAATGGGCAACATGCGTTTTCTTTATAGGTCTGGCACCAGGCATTTTTATACATCCTAAATTAGCAAAGCAAGCAAACAAAAAAACCCCCACGTTATGAGAAAGGTAAACCCTATTTTAAGGAAATTTCACAGATACGCAATGTTTCTGACTATTCTATTGATTTTTTTCTTTTCCCCAGATCCACATCTAGTAAGTTAACTGTGATAACATAGTTCATTTTAACATAGTTAACAGCCAGCATGCCGTCAGGATCTCTGTCAGGATGTTAGAAAAAGAAAGCAGTAATTCACTGTCTTGCACGTGCTTGTTCATTTTGTTTGCACAAAACTGGAATTGCATCGAAATTACCCCCGAAAAGTTTTACACAAAAGGTTATGTGCAGCCTAACTAGTCTGATTCGTCTTAAAATGAAACTGATCCTTAAAGGAAAAGATTAAGGTGTTCTTAAAGAGGGACCTAGGCATGCAATCTGGATTAAGCGCTCATTAATACAGATTGGGCCAACTCAAAACATGCTCAGGCATGTTTTCTTTGTTGACCAGGAGAGCACTGGGGGAAAGAAATGAGAGACAGAAGACACAAACTCTACATCACTGTCGTGCAGTCACTAGAAATGCTGCTCCACAATGAAGCTTTGAGTGACGCTATGCAAGGTCAATGTCTCAGGAAGACTGGACCATAGGACCAGCTTACCAAACAATGAAAACCTGCGCTCTTCTGAAGAGACTGCATGTGAAGAGGAACGTATTTTTCAGCACCATTTATACACTTAAAGTTAGTCTGGATTTTTAGCATGTCCTCATCTTCTGGGATGCAGTGTAGAAGCTTAAAATGCATTAGTCTTATGGGATGTCATATAAAAGAGATACAGAGAGAAACTAAAGAAATACCAGCTAAGGGAAACCAAGCTCGGATATCAGGAAGAGCAGCTCCAACGCTGCTATGCTTGCTTTATCGTCGTCCAGAGTACACATGTGTTTAAGCACTTGTTTGCACGTTAGATTAGAAGCAACTAGCTGTGGATTGTACATACCGCGTTCAGACAGAGATCGAATACCCTAAAAATATGGGGAGACAGATGAGGGAGTTCAGTTCTGATATATTTTATACTTGAGGGGCTATCAAGTGAAGCTGACAAAAGTTTCCATTATAACCAATTTGCCTTCAATCACTCAAAAATTTTGGAGACTTCACTATGTAAATTTTCTATTCTTAATATTTACCTAATCTGAAATTTCATGAAAACTTGAATAAACAAAAGTTCATCTGTTTTGCACACAGAGAATGTGAAAAAAGAACATCCAGAGATTTAAGAGAAAGGGGAAAAAAGAGAGAGATTAAACTATCTATAGTAAAAAGCATGAACAACCTAAAATATGAATGTGCTCCTAGCTTATAAAGTCAATACTGGCTAGATTTATGTTTCAAGAAAAAGTTTGCTACTATGATGAAAATACTGAAGCTTTTAAAAGTCCACACAGCTACAAAATCCTACCAAATATTTTACAAAGAGCATCTCGGATACATACTTAGGTCAGAAAATCCTAAAAATACCTTTGTGTGTGCTAACAAACTGCCCTTTTTGTATGTAACTGTATGCTACAGTCTTTAGCTTCTCTGATGCCTGTTCTCTCTACAAGACAACATATCTGCAAAGTAGCATTATTTTTCACTATGCTAGACAGCTGGTTTGGGCTGGGTTTTGGTTTTTTTGATTAGCGAAACACATTAATAGTAGATGCCATTTGCACGTATCAAAGATTCTATAGCTCTGTATTTGCAGAAAAACAATGTGACTTCTCAGTAAAGACTGTATCATCAGGGAGAGACTAAGGTTATAAACAAGTTATTACTCTAGGATTTCATGATTTTGCATGTAAGCTTAATGTTTCTCAATACAGTTTCTGTCTTTTTAATGACTGTAGGAGGAGATATGCACAGAGCTAGGTTGCCATGGGCTTTTAATGGCAAAATGAATAATAAAAAATTATTAAAATGATAGAGACAAAAAATAAATACATTAGAGATGCTTGCCAACTCTTCTTGCTAGATAAAGAATCAATAAACCTTTTGCAGACCTCCTGCAACATGATTTTCCTTGCAGTGAAAGTAACTCACAACAAATACGCTTTTCTTGGCAATTTACCTTTATTTTTCTCCTGCCGACTTCTCCTTCACATTAACCTTTTGGACTCTACCATTTTGGAATGACCATGACTCAGCAGAAGTTACCAAACTTTCCCCACCCCTCAACCAACCTATTAAACATGTGTAATGGTGTTATTTCCTAATGGTTCTTACAGACTGACATGTTTCCAAGACGGTTTTAGTCAAAATGAATGGCAGTAAAATTGGCAAAGACTCAGAAAGCAAAGTCCACGGAGATCAGCAAAGAACTTAGAGTCAGAAAAAAAGGTCCCTGGATATTTTTGCCATGTCTGCCAGAACCAAAAGAATTGACGTTATGTCAGTGTTTCCATAATAAACCTCAGTTTTCAAGACTATAACTCAGCTGCAATGATCTGATCCAGACTGAAATCAACACATGCAAGGTTTTAGATCAAGAGCAAATCTTTTTTAAAAAAGAAAAATGTATTTCCCCTACTGCAAATACAATCTAATGTTATAATTTAATCCAGTAAGGATTTATTAATTTATCAGAATTAGGGAGAGAAAGGAGCAGGGAAGCAGAAAACAAAAGTCAGAAATCACAGTGAATGCTTTCTGGGATAGCATAACTTCCCTTCCAGATATTCCCTACGAGACTTCGAAAAGACCATATTTCTATAGTAATTGGGGGCTCAGCGTAATCCCTGTCCAACAAACCTTAATATTTGTTTTGGTCCCTAAAAGCAAAATCTTATTTTGAAGCTAGCGTGGCTGTTACAACATGCAGCAGACTCGGAAGAGACTAGGAGGGATTCGGAAGAATTTACTGGATAGGCTCATTAATTTTTGAAGTACTGTAATTTATCACATTCATCCACCTTATACCTCTCAACTATCACTCTCTCGCACCACACAGGTTGCATCCTACGGGAGTCTGAGTAACTCAGGGATACGCGGACAACAGGTAGCTCGCGCACCCGAGGGGTGCCCGAACTGCAGAGGCGCGCGAGAGCTGTGCCCAGAGCTGAGCGCATCCTCCAGCCCAGAGGCGAGAGGTGCTGCTGCTGCCGCCACGGGCACCGCCAGCAGCAGCACCGCGACCACGTCTGCAGGCCCCTGCTTTACAAAACTTTTCCACTCGCTCAAGATCAAGCCAAAGTGCCAACGCCTCCTGCATCAGTTAGAGATTTCCCCACAGCTTCTTATTGTTCGTATACATAGGACTTCAGGCTCCTCTGTGTGTTTAGCAAGGCTTCCACCACTTGACATTTTAATTTTCTGGCTTTGGTTACATTTTGTCCTATCAAGTACTGTTGGTCTGCGTACGAATATATACATGCTGGTGTTTACCTTTCTTCTGCTTTGCTCCAAGTTCCTCAGAAACCGAGTTCCACAGAAACTTGACAATACTCATCAGCTAATGGCATATTTTGAAAACAATTAAATAAATTAAAAATAAGCTAATTGTTTGTAGCACAATACAGAACATCAGCAATAGTATTTTCTACTGTTATTTCTTCATTTTTCCCCAAGACTGTCAGAGTACTTTGTAAAAAGTGGTATACTCTTATTGAACACCTTGCTCCATGAGTAGTTCTGATGAAATCATAAGACCTATTAACAAAACAAGGTATTATTCAATTACCCAACTCTGTGACATAATTATTATCAATTCTACTCACAAACGGGGAAATAAGTACATAGACTTCAAACAATTTGTGCAAGATCTCACTCTAAGCAAGTGGTCAAGCTGGAAAGAGAATGCCAAACTCTCGGCTGCTAGCCTCTTGCTGGAAACACCTCAATACTACCTGTATTATACAAAGAAAAATAAAACACAGTATTGACGATTTTCTGGCATTTTCCAGCAATCTTGATTTAGCTGCACACCCGCATCAAAGTGTTACAGAATAAGAAAAATTTGACTTTTCAGGCCCTCCTGAATAGCTGCAATGTTTTCTTTATATCTAGTAAGATGAAGACCTTTTTGACTTTAACTACCTATATTACAGCGGTGGATTAGTCAAAGCTGTATTGCTGCAACAGAGAGAAAGCTGACTGTTAAAACAGGCATCAGAGATCTGCAAACAGAAGGCTAAGATACACATAGACACACACACTCACAGCATTATTTCTGAAAGTTAATTTTGTCACGAACTTAAATGTTTTTCCCAATACTCTGCCACCCAAGTTCATTTGGAGAGACTGTAGGACCTGAAGCAAAGAAGATCTGTTGTACAGTAGAAGCAGAAAGTTGACAAACACAGTGCGTGAGGCTTATTGCAAAACAGGAACTAGAGGTTGCACTTTCTGAGACTCTGGGTCGGGATTTTTATTTTATTTACTTACTTTAAGGTAAAATTACAAATGTTATGCTTTGTTTCCATCCTCTGACTTCAACCCCAGAAGAAACTACACAATGACTTGTATTAAGCAAACGATTAGAGATAGTAAATCTTCTGTCATAATTGCTGCTCATATTGGAAAGAAGTTTTCTTACCTTTTTACTACATTTGCCGAGAGCCAACAGTGTCATCCCCTCAGCCATTTCAGTGTCAGCTACTCTTTTATTAGACAGAATGCAAGTAATAATGAAACTGTGCTGATCTGCTTGCTTTCACTCTATATAGTGTCTATATTTATAGGCTTATGCTTCTATTTGAAGCTATATTTATCTGCTTTATCTGCCTACAGTGCATCTGTTTCTCATACACACAGACATATATACATACACACGCGTGCATGCACACAAATATACAGACATATATAAACACACATACGGGCATACCCAAGAATATGCATACTTACAGTAGGCTTCTGTTCAACAGTAAGATTTGTATAAATATAAACATATGTGGTATACGCAATATAAATGAAGACACATGCACAAAGAAAATCATAAACAATTACATGAATATTCTTTGCTGGCTTTAGGAAGGTTTATTATTCAGCGGGTTGCCTAGTCAAGAGGATTGTATACAATTACTTTCCTTTACATTACACTGCTGCTGTAGCTTTGCAAACAGTAGCAATTTTTGCTGTTATTTTGCCTGGAGTTTTTTGTGCGTAAGCTTACCCGGCACAGTTGCGAAATCACTGCCATCCTCTCTGTGGACTAATTCGCTGTTGGTACCACTAGCAGTTTCCCTCAGGCTAGTCATTAAAAAGGCCAGAGTTAAGTCACCCTGTGCCCATTCAGGAGACCATCCCCTAGAGGGAAGGAACAAGGTGTGACTCCAGAGCCAGGTCAATCTGGCAATTTTAAGACCAAACATTCCCTAGGCTTTAAGAATAAACGACATTTTCCCAAATAACCAGAGGATAAATGGGGGTAATCACCTTCACATGAGGAGAAGCCACACTTCCCCGTATCACCAGACAGAGTTGCAGGTATTCTGTCCCATCACTTAGATCGGAGCTAGGTCTTGCTTCAACCTTTCTTCTTGCTAGCTAGGCTTCTGTTAAGTCCATCAGAACTGCCAAAGGAGATGACGGAACTGAAGTCTGTGACACTAAGGTCTGTATGGTGCCGTAATGTGATAAAGCTTGCATTAGTATAGCACGTCTCCACTGGACGATCTTAATTCTGCACTTGATTCGTTCACATCCTACCATCTCAAAGGGGTGTTGGAGGAGGAGGTTCCACAAGATAAGAGCAAAGCTAAGCAACAAAGCCACTGGAGATTTCTTTCTGTGTCCCTCATTGCAGAAGCTATATTTTGGCTTCCCAGTTGCTTGTAAGGCAGTGAAAATGAACTGCTGATTCAATATGTGACTTCTGGACTCTCCTGAAAGGAGCAGGAATCCCTAAGCCAAAAACTACCAGATACGTAGGATAAAGAAATAAGATACAAAGAACCCACTGGGTATCAAGGGCAGCTGAAAAAGACAGCCTTACCCACAATCTTTTTGAAATCCTGCAAAACTTCAAATATGGCCAAACAATATATCTTGGCATTTTGCAGGAGTAAAAAACTATACTCAAGTCTAAAAAAAGTCTCCTCTGAAATCCAGGTACTAAGTATATTAACTAGTAACTTAACGGACAAACAAATTATTAGGGTATATTTAAAAATCCCAAAGAAGTTCTAAAATATCCTGTAACTCAAAATCAGGAAAAAAACCACCTTAAGAAGTCTTTTTATGTCAAGATCACGCTGGATAACTAAACCAGAAATACTACTTCCTAAATCAAAGACTTCTGGATAATTCTTTCATTCACCTGATCATACTGAGGAACTGCTTCTGTAGTAATTTTATGCTTATCTGGTATTAGATGGTCCATTTGAAAGGGTTTTCAGAAAATCTAGAGACAAGAAGGTATTTAAATATAATAGAGATATACTTTCCACGTAGACAGATTTTCTACATATCTTGATTTCATTTCTGTTTGGTCTTAATATTCCCATTTCTCAATCATTATATTGAACTGCAGCTACTGAACAAAACTCCATTCATGCTCTCCTCACCGTTAAAGTTACCCCTTACGCCCTGATGGCTGACACAACCATTTTAAAATTTAAAAAATATAATTCCATCCTCTTAACTTACTCGGGCTTTTTTTAACTGCTCAGCACAACTTACATAGTAACAGGGGATCCACTCTACTTTAAAAGTTTTGCCATCTAGAAATAAAATACCAATTTGAAAGAGGGAAGAGAAAGGATTTTCGGTTAACTTCTACATTGTCTGAGCACCATCAATCTGGTAGGGTCTATTATGAAAACACTACCATCCTGCTAAAAATGACAGTTTTGTGATAACTGTAATGACTCTACATTTATGTTATCTTTAGCAGTGACCATTTAGCAACCAGTCCGTTCATTTTTTTCTCAGCAGGGTATTTTATAGTTTTAGTGTGTGTAAGAGCATTTCTACATTGGAAAACATTATTTAATTATTCAGGTGGCACAGACTGATTACAGAATATAGTTTCTCTTTGAGGGTGCCCTACGATGTACCTTTATACATATAAGAAACTATTTAAGCATTTCTTTGATGCACAAATGTACAAACTCCTACCTCATTTGTTCGGTATTCTTTGAAATTCTGTAGGTAGAACATAAAAGGAATCTGTTTAATGCAAACTCTCTCCTTTCTTATGACAAAGAGAGTGAACATTACCGGAGTTCAAGAAATGCGTCCTTTTCTCTGTACACAATGCACTGAAAAAATATAGGCTGGGACAAACGTCTAATACATCTTATATTGCTTGAAGGAGAACAGCTATGTTAATACACAAATACCTCTCAATTCTTGGCACATTGTCTGCCAATATATCTTAATATCTGACATACATCTATCCCTCCTTAGGAATCCTTCTATTAGATTTGCTAACTGATATCTATGATCTTAAACATACTGTATTATTTCTTGGAGAAGATTTAATGGTATGTTAAAATTCAAATTAGATAAAGTAACCCGCTACTTCCAAATAAATTAAAATATAAAAACTTAAGCCCTATCCTTGCCTCAACAAAAGACTCATGTCATTTTATGCTGATGCAACTGTATGGGTTTATAACTCAATCTTGTATTAGTATAACTATATCCATGCATGAAGTTGATCTAGTATAATTACTTCAGTAAAAACATCAATCCTTTCAAATAGAACAATTATATTAGTATAAAATCTATGCACATACTAGGCCTTAGTATATGTCTGAGACCTCCTAAGACAAAATAGTAAAGAAAGACCAGTTGTCCATTCCAATGGTCACAATTCCTGATCAATCTCAACAAAGCTGAAACTTACGCAAGTAAACCACGTGGGCCATGCACTACCATGTAGAATCAGAATTTCAGAGACCAACAATGAGCATTCAGAGATTAAAAGAAAATATTTGTCCAATTTATCAACAGACAAACAGTAATGAGAAATTATAAAAGAGAATTATTTTGTTGGGTTTAGTGGGACAAATTCAAAGAATGACATGGACACTGTAAACCAACCAAGTCTCTTTAGCAGCTGCTCTGAGAACAGGCTAAAACCTCATCAGCAACAAGCGATCAATGCTGCTTCCTAACAAACAATAACTTCAGCTGTAGATATACAAGTACAACTTGACACCATCACCATCTCTCTGTGCAGTAGAAGCTTTCATATGGCCAACAACACCTAAAATTTGGAAACAGGATAGGCAGTTTGCTTTCTGAAATATGCCTTTCCACCACTATCTCAACTACTTTACCCATAACCGTAACAGAAGACTAAAAGTGTGACTTAGAAAAGTCAGTAACAGTAAACAGTAGAGCTGTAGTAAAATTTGAACGCC
Source organism: Phoenicopterus ruber ruber (assembly GCA_009819775.1). NCBI lineage: Eukaryota > Metazoa > Chordata > Aves > Phoenicopteriformes > Phoenicopteridae > Phoenicopterus > Phoenicopterus ruber. Next base: position 93,083,464 of record CM020215.1, on the reverse strand, counting down.
GCAGGAATAGCTTAGCACAATGCATAGTTTATCTTTCTTTTTTCTTTTTAAAGCAACCCCAAGTAGTATAGATGACTTAAGAACAAAATACACTCTTGAAACTGAGATATCAACAGATGAATTTTAAAACATTATAAAGGACCTTCCCAAATAGCAATGCTCCAGGGCTTTAGCACTGAGTTTGATATATCCTTTCAGGAGCTCCTAGTTCTTTATAACCCTCAAATACTCTGTGATTCTCTGAACACAGAAAACAGCCTTATTCCTCCTTGGAAGCCAGCAGAAAGATGTTCTTGAGAAAAAGCCGGGGGCGGGGGGGGAGGGGGAGAAAAAGGTGTTTAACTCTGTAGATCATCTTGACCAAAATAATGAATTATTTCAACAAATAAAATGCTGGCGAAAACCTAAGAAACTGACTATCTTAATCCTATCACTATTAACTTAAATTGATCATCCCAGCTTTCCTGAAGAACTATCATACATCACTTGTCTCCTTACACAATGAAAGAAAAGCATCCTCCTCCCTGCAGTGAGAACTGAAAAGCTATTGAGTAAGATTTTTGTAGATAATTACCTCGGGAAGTTATCTTGAAGGCTCAGGAGGAACCTAAGCAATGTGTATAAATACCTGATGTGGGGCAGTAAAGAAGACCGAGCCAGGCTCTTCTATGTGCTGTCCCATGAAAGGACAACAGAGAATGGGCACAAATGGAAATACAGGAAATTCCATTTAAACATGGGAAAAAAAAATTTGATGGTGAGGGTACTCAAACACTGGAATGGTTGCTCAGAGAGACTGTGGAGTCTCCATCCTTGGAGATACTCAAAAACTAACTCAACATAGCACTGAGCAAACTGCTGTAGGTGAGGCTGCTTTGAGCTGGAGGATTAGACTAGACAATCTCCACTGACCCCTTCCGACCGCGATGGTTCTGTGAAATTTTCTTTTCAGATATGAATTTAGGAGCTACACCAAAACATATGAAAATATCTTCCTGTGCATGGCTTTATTTGACTTAGTCCTGCTCAGAAATATAAAGCTAGACTCCAGGCTGTATAAGATTAACAGAAAAGATGGCAGAAGTATCAGTATGCTTTTATAACGCCTTGAGGAGCAGCAAAAGGCACATCCTTTGTCATGTACTTTGTTTATGATAGCTGCTGGAGACTGACAGATACTCAGGTCACCATAATCTATCCACTATCAGATCTCCCTATCTCTGCATGACACCTTGCTTTAGAAATCAAATCTTCATTCTGCAGTTCAACAAAGCCTAAAGACTCTTTCATCCATCTGATGTAAATATGTTCAAGAAAGAAGTAATGATCTTCTGTACACATTCAACCAGATATATTTTTCTAGGCTAACAGACACTTCTGAAATTCCAACATGTGAACAAACAGATCCGACCCAACTGATTTACATCATTAATACTAATCTGCAAGCTCTTACTAACCCTAAATTAAATTTCCAAAAAGTACGATTATTTACAAGCCAAGATAAAACAGTGATATAATTCCTAAAAGTCTTTCCATTATTTCTCTTTCTTCGGTACAAATAAGAACTAGAAAGAGTCACGGCGATTGCAGCACAGAAAGAGATGAAGCAATAATCATTACACTGAGGTTTCAAAGCCAGAAAAACACAGGCAGATACTAACTACCCCAACTAGAAAACCTAAATCTGGAGAGCCCCAACTGGATGCATATAGAGCTACCGATATTCTTAAGAATTCAAACCAGTCAAATATGCCAAAGCAATGAAGAGAAGTATAGCAAAGGCCAGTTTCCCCTCTCACTCATGACCTCTGGTCCTCTGATCTCCTCTGAAATATGGGGAAAAACACTAAATGGTAAATATAATCACAGTGTCAGAATCCTTTGGCTTTTCTACCAATATAAAAGATGCTAATTTTAAAAGACAGTGTTCTCAGGGATATCAATCTTTGCAAGCTTTTACTAGGGCATGGTACACAAGCTACTGAATTTTCAGCTGCTCAGAATTAAAATTAATTTACCTTCTTGGGATTTCTGTAAGTATCTACAAGCGAGAATCTTTTCAGATCTGATTGCTAAAAGATGTGATATGCTCTACAACAATTGATTAGAAGAAATGCTTGGACAGCAGTGTAAATTGAAAAGAGTTTTCATCCTTACTGTCCAATTCTACTTTAAGAAGAATTTGCATTTGGACTGTCCATCTTTTACTCTCAACTCAGAACCTTTAAATTCCTTACATGGCCAGGAGGTCATACTTTTACGAGGGCTACTTTTGAAGGTTTAGAAAACGATTAATAAAGGGTTCAATAAACGTTTATTAGCTGTTACAAAGGATTGAGTAGAACAAGCCAATTGATGTTTATAATAACCTATAGACAGATCTGTGATGTGCTTACAAAATGTGTAATACATATTATCCATCTCAAAAATGTTCTTAGAATATTGATAAGTCATATATAAACTTTTATGAATTGTTTATAAAATGTGTCACCAATATAAGTGTAGCTGGATAAACAATGCAAGAACGAACTTGCAAGGAGGCTATTTACAGCACCTGTAAACACACATAATACTTCATTGTGCAAAGACTTGAGTAATAGTCTTCTGTTTTCACAAGGATTAATCCTCCTCATCCCTCAGCTGGTGATCCAAATCTTATCTCCCTCTCCTGCATAGTACCTGCAGATATCTCAAGCATCCAGGAAAACTGAGCAAACTGCACCCATAGTGACATATGGACCATCGACTCCCACAGCAGCAGGAGGGAGCCGTATGGCTTCAGATTTTCAAAACCTTGTAGGAAATTCCACCCTAAGGAACACCAGGCAGTATATATGTAGGGGGAATTTGTGAATCTCCTTAAGGAACTTAACCAATGAATGGATTACTACTACGAACGCACGCAAGTTTTACCTATGTAACAATTATAATATTGACAGTATTTCTCCCTTTACCCTTGCGTAGTCATAAATTATGCATTCTGCTGTTAAATCAGTAAAAATCCTTTAATGTCAGTCAAATGACCTCACATTTCATTGAAAGCAGAATCTGGTCCTGAATGTCACGTCAGTGAGAACATAACAAAATGGAAATCTCTTGTGAGAGGCATTGTAGAATTTCATGGCACATTAATGAATCTTTTCTGATTGCAGTAAGGCTTTCACTTCACTGACACATGCTAAATAGCACCGCCAACTACCAGCCCTTACTGTCTTTTTTTCAAAAGAAGTTTCCTGGCGACAACAAATGCCCATCCAAGAAGTTACATACTGTCAGGAAGTTCACTGGAGGGAAACAAACACACTAGATATCACCTATTGAAAAATACAAAGAATGAGGCTTATACCTCTTAACTATGCAATTTTACGAACGTTGACACTAGAGTGTAACTTCAGTGACTCCATTCCCGGTTCACGTTTCTGCAGAAATCATAGTTCTGCTTTAATAGGAGGATCATATATTGGCTGTTTTCAGCAGAAAGTATCAAGATTATCACGCTCCAACAAGAAGTCTATGTTTGTAGATCTATGACGAGAACAGGATTGTCCATTTTTTATTATTTAGCCCCTAATTCTATTATTTTAGGCAGCCAAATGAACTATACTGTCTGAAATTCAAGCACAACTTTCTAGCTAACAATACTGACTGAACCAGTGTGCTGCAGTTCCACAGGTTCTCCCAGAAGCCCAACTACACAGCACGATTCTGCAGTGTGATGGTTATGCACAAGAAAATACAGATAACATATCTGGTTTGGGAAACATTGTCAGGTGAATACATTGCCCCACGTCAGCTCTGACCACGTCAGAGTAGCACATCAGAAACACATTATGGTTCTGATGGGAGGGTAAGTGAATACAGAAACATATTACATTGAGTACAGGAAAAAAATCTAAGGGCATCGTAGAAAAGCTGGAGAGAGTGATTATATAGGCTCAGGGGGATACCAGCAATTATGAAAAGGACATTGCCAGCCACAACTGAAAAGCAAAGAACAAAGCCAACAATATGGTATTAATCACATGCCCTGTCCGCGTATGATGCCAAACTATTCAAAGCACAGAATGTTCTTTATTCACCTCACTTTATATTGCTTGAATGAACATAGCATTTATGAAAACGAGAGATTAAAAACATTGATATTAACCGACCTTTGGGCCAAATCCTACTTATCTTATTGATGCAAGTAGTTCCACTGATTTTAACAGATGTAATTACTATTGACTTCAACAGAGCTACTCACAGAGTTAGGAGAGCAGGATGTGGCTCATTGCATAACCAAGCTTCCCTTACCACCATGAATGGTGCCAACTCATCATTTCTGACGCAACCCTCCCTGCTTTTCCGGTAATGGATCCCTTGAGCAGAAACAACTGTACGCACCAAATTCTGTGATACTGTTGATGCGAGTACAGTAATAACTTGATTGAAATGACCGATTTTATTTTTACTCCCCTCTTCAGAAGCAATAGACAGAACCCTCTGACACCTAGAACTTCACAGCACGGTTTTATTGTTCATTCTTCCCATTCCTTATGAATGAAGCACCTGGGGGGGGGCTGGAATTAAACTTCTGCAAGGACTGCCTATCCTCTGATGATTATTGTATATTTGAAAAGGACAGTACAAACTAAACTGATTTACGGTAAGTCTCTCGGGTACAGGAATAGAATTGTTTCCAGCAACAGGTTTCTAGCAGTGGATAGTCCTTCTGAAGGAGATTAGACTCATCCCATTCTCCCTTCTTTCGGATGTAAATGCAGAGTCTCGTTTATGACCACATCTATTTTCTTCTGCCTTAGGACCATGCCAGAATGGAGGAGATTTAAGGGACAAAAAAGATAGAATGTAACAAACCACATGAGGCAGAAAAAAGAAGGGAATCGCCTTGGGTTCTGACAGCTTAAGAGTGATGCTAAGGGTGCTGCCTTTTAGGGGCTCAGTCCTTGTTCTTCAGTCATACTGCTTCAGTGCCTCAGAGGTAGGGGCTGTAAACGTGTAAGATGGCATGACACATATGCAAAGCAGAGGAAGGCAGAAGTCTGGAACTCTTTTTTCAATGACTCATAATTGAAGAGGCAGCAAACCAGTGCTTTATGGCAGTTAAACCTATTGGAATATACTATAAACCAGGAACCTCTGTCTTCAATCCCAGCCTTCCACAATTCACTTGCTACAGCATATTCTGAATGGCTATTTATGGTGGGGCCCAATTCTAATATCTTTCTTATTTCATTATAAAATTTAAGTTATCTCCATCAATCTCAAATTCCTTTGTGGGCAGCTGAGATAAGAACCAGCCTGAAGATGTTCTGCCGCGCTGGTTCTTACTCCTCTCAGTGAAAGGTTATTCACTGCCCTCTGAAATTCCTCACTGGCTCCTGAATGTAGTTATAGATTCAAAGCTGACACAGATCTATATATTTAAGGACACAGATTCCAGACACTTTAAAAAAAAAAGTGATCTTTTCTTGCAGAGCAAATCTTTGCATGTAGGACATTATGAAATTCTTCCTAGTTTTATAGAAGTAACACAACTAGGCCTAGATCCTGTTATGTGCACATTTTTTAAACGATTATTATCTCAAGCACACAGAATAATGGTTAATATTTCAGATTTTAAAATACAGTGGAGTCTCAATTATCCAAATTCAGTGAACCCAGACAAGGTTTTGCCCCTTGTCATTTATTAATTAAATGGTAAATTGCTTCTATTACTAATTATTTCCACAGATCCATGGGCATGCAGGGCATTTTGGTTACTGGTAAACGCGATTATCGAGCTCTATTCAGTGTTCTTCCCATGTTCTTCAGATAATTGAGATTCTGATGTACTCTGAAAACCATTTAAAGCATTTTTTACAAAGTATTACTGGGAGAGCTTCCAGGTCTTGTAGGTCCTCTGGGGTAGAGGCATCCCCAAGATTGTGGGAGGCAGCACTCTTGACAAGCCAAAAGACAGGAAAGTGTGTCAGCCAATACGTAACACAAAAGCAAAACTATTTCTTGAGCTCAATCTGACAATTTCTAATCCCAGCAGTATATTAGTTTCAATGACTGACTGATTGTCTGAATAGGATGCTAGCAAATCAGATATTACATTAAGCTTGCTCTTTTTTGAGGCTGGTCTCTCTTCAAGGGAAGAGAAGTTTAGCTGAAGAATCCGTTAGATGCGAGGGATCCTACAAAGGAGAAATGGTTCCAACTAGTGCAAAATGGACCAGACTTAAAAAGACTATCTGAGAGATTTTAAGGCTAGAGTTACGGAACTGTACACAGGCCAGAACGACGCATCACCTATGGGTGAAACAATGAGAACTCTGTATCTTTGTAAAAAAGAACAGGACATATGTTGATAAAATTCAGGTACTGAATTCAGCGAAAAACTGCCTCAACAGACAAAGTCCGTTGTCACTTTGAGCAGACTATCTAAACAGATAGCCAGGTCAAATGTGTAAGCACTTCAATACAAAACCTAAGGACTAAGGTAAGAGAAATGCAATGCCTATTTTTCAAAGAAAAGCTTTATATAGGACAGAACTTCCGCAGCTGCGGAAGATGTATGTTGCAATTCTAGGGTGCGTTTCATAACAATCACAGAGTAAAATGCACAGGTGAGGGACTGCTGCTGTGAATTAAAACACATATAAATAAAATGAATAAATGAAAATTAAAAAGTACCATAAAATCTCCATGGTTTTTAATTCCAGGCCTAAAAAGAAAGAGAATGGTGTTAGAATCATACTACGCAACATCCTACCAAAATGCTGACAGTGACTATGGAATGTAAAATGGAAGACAGGAGAGGCAGGAGCTAGTCAGAAAACCTATGAAAGAAGGAGCAACTTTGCTTTAGTGCTAAGATCACTAAACCTACTTTAATACGTGCGTATTAAAGAACCACCTTGTAATAATGACCGTAATGCACCTAAATTCAGTTCTCTATAGGACTGAAAAAATAACTACAAAATCCACTACAGCAATATGTACTTTCAGAAAAAAATCGTATTTAAAATAAGGAACATAGGAAAAGGAAATTAAAAATAAGCAGCTAAGGGTAAAATGCTTTAAGATGCTGCTGTTAGAAGATATGTTATCAGAGGTGCTCGTCTCTTACAAGTAACAGGAAAGCCTTGCCTTAGAATAGCTGGAATAATCCTGACCCCCAGTTGTCTGCCTCAATCATTTTGAGGAACATCTCAGCAGTTTGTCTGGCAGACACAGCAAATTACAGCCTGAGGTACTAAAGAAATCCCTAAACAGTTCTGATTTACCTGAATATGCTAGGTTGTAAACTGTCATAATTCGGTTGCCACTTTAGATGAAAATCCTTTGCAAGAGGGCAAAAATCTCCAGGAGAAAAGCATGATACAGTTCCTTTAGGTGCAGGAACCTTTAAAGTTGTCCTACAGTAATTCATTTCTACTCAGAACTCACTAAACAAATGTATAACCACATGTGAAAAAAAAATAGGATTTTTAAAAAGTACGCCAAGTGAAGGGATTTACTAGAAGTAAAAAGACACCATCCAAAAAGAGGAAGTCGTATCTAAATGCAGAAAGCAGCAAAAAGTGTACATTTTTTTATGATTTTTTTAAGAAAGTAAATGTAGAAGAAGGCAGGCCTAGGAAAATGTTGAGGAACAACTTTTTAAAGCCATAAATAACCTTTCTAAACACCTTACACAGAATCTGTTTCTGCCAACAGATGAGGTGTAAAAAGAGTTCTTTGTACTTGGGTTCACTATGGAGAAGTTTAAAAAGGTTTGCAAGTGAAACCCCTTCGCTGAAAGGTCAAGTCTGAGAAAATGTAAAACGGAAAGAATAAATGGTTCCCATCTAACAGTTATAAAGAAACTCAGGCATGAAAGAGCTTAACTAATAACTCTTGCACTTAATCAGGGTGGGCAACAAAAGAATGTAAAGTGATTTAACGGCAATAGTAAAAAAAGGGCTTTAGGAAGACCCACATAGATCAGTTGGTCTATATTCTATGCCATAGAAACTGGTAGAAAATATCATAAATAATAACAGACACTTGGGTAGATAAAACAGGGAAGATTCAACATGAGTTTTTTGTAGAGGGAAATTTTGATTCGCAAATCTACCAGAGTTCTCTGAAGGAGTCAATGGGCGTATGTGTGAGAGATTCAAGTAGTACTAGTTGCTTAAAAAAAAAAAAAAAAAAGAAAGATTAAAACCCTCTACCAAAGACTCTAAGGAAAGAAGGAAAGTTATCATGACATAAGAGAAAAGAGACTAAATATTTGTACAACACAATAGGATTTAATTTAGCTATTACTACACAGGAAAGACAGTGTGGAATCCTTGTGGATATACCTATGAAAGCACCAGCTCAATACTCAGCATTGATCATAAGGGGGGGGGGGGGGGGAGGTTGGGAATTATTAAGAAAGAACTAGAAAATAACACTAAACCCATAATTATATCCTTCTAATACATCCATAGTAGATTCACATACTTAATACTACATGTAGGTTTCAACTCTCAATGCAAAAGAGAATATAAGCAGTCTAAAAAGATGCAGAAAAGGCCACAAAGATGTTCAAAGCATGGAATAACTTCTGTACGAGGACAGAGTAAAATGAGTTGGGTTCTTTGCCCTGGAAAATAAATGACTGAGAAAAATATAAAGGAGTTTTATAAAATCATAACAAACAAGGACAAGGTGAACCATTAATAATTGCTCCCTATTTCTCATTACATATTTCTAGGAAGCATCCAAAGAAGTTATCAAGCACTAGGTTTAAAGCAAACAAAAGGAAGTACGTTTTCACACAGTATGTAATTAAATTGTGGAATTCACTGGCACAGGATGTTTTCGATGCCAAAAGCAAAAAAGGTTTCAAAAAGCAGTCGGACAAAATCAGAAAAGAAAGCTTGGGCTTTAAAAGCCCTTTCTACCAGGGCTATTAAACACAATGATGCAAAAGCAGAAAACATTACCCCACACTAAGAAACGGGAAGGCTCATCTGCACATTTCTGAAGAGCGGAATGAACCAATCTGACATGTGTATCAGACAGCAGCTAAGCTTCAACACAGCTAACACATAGATCACAGAGATTCTGGCTTTAAAATGAATTTATGGAGCACATGGATTATGGCTGCAACTGATGATTTACTATTGCACTGTCAACCTACTGGATGTTGATTAATACCCTTCCCCAGGTACAACCATAGTTAAAGCGTACGTTAAGGACAAAGAGTTAAGAGTGAAACTGAGAAGCGTTTGGAGAACAAGGTACTCTTTCAGGAGACTACTGACATAGAGATACAGCAGGTTTTCCTAACTGGCTGAGATTCCAATAGGTGATATTCATTCCCGAGATGAAAACCGTCTACCTTACGCAGTTACCAGTGATGATACCCCTTTGGTTCTATTGGGCAGTCGACATTCACACTATGGAGTGATTTCTGTGGGAGCTGCAGTTAGTCTATTGTGCACGTTACACTCAAAAATGCCTTTTAAAAACTAAGTGAAAACATTAAGGTCACAAAGCAAAGCACGCTAAAGTATGAAAATATCAAAATGAAGTCTGTCACAACAGCTGTAGTGTTACAATACAGTCTTCCATGTTATGATTGTATATTTTGTGTTCTGTATAATGGATAGCATCCAGGGAATGAGACTAATTCAAATACTCTTTTTTTATCCTCTCTGTTCAGTGTGTGGCCCCAAGCCTTGTTTACTGAGTGGCATCCAAGTCTTGCATGAAATAAGATGGTTTTTTGTTTCTGGCTTTTCTGTGGTACTCATCACTATAACGTCTGAATATCTCAACAATCTTGGTGAATTAATCCTCACAATGTACCCTCAGATGTCTGGAATGATTTTAATTCCTCATTGAAGAAAATTATGAGAGAAATGATGTGACTTTTTCATGGCCACACAGGAAGTCTCTATCGAAGACAATTTAGATCTGTTCATTCTAAGGGGTGCCAAGCATCTCCAGAACTCATCCTACAGAAGGAGCACTCCGAGGATTCGGGCTCTTCTAGGAGACCCGCAGTTCATCTGTAGCATAAACTCCTCCAGCAGCGGAGGGATACCATGGACAGGGACCTCATTCCCACCACACCGTATATCTAATCCCGTGAACCGGGAGAAGCGGCTCTAAGGATTCATCGCTGCAAGACTTGCAAAGCCCTTGGAGATACTCAGACCATCAGCACGATGAAGGGCAAAGTTATGACATTTTGTTCTTACAATCTTTTGCAGAAATTTCTCCTCCTGATTTGCATTCTTTAGGATTCTTGCCAACGTGAGGTATTTTATATTACACTTTTCTAAAAAGTCTCAAGCAGGGGCAGTGGTATGGGTGTAAGAAATCAACAACTGACATGTGGACTGTTTCTGTAACGTTAAAGACTGCAATTTATAGTTGTGGTGTAGTTCATAACTACTAATTACAACTTTATGAAACACTCTTTATACACTGCACTTGTGCTCTACGTGCATAAAAGCACACAAAAAAAAGCACACAAATGCACTGCTACCTTAAGGGTCTGTCTCACACCTACCAAATCCAAGAAACTGAGAATAAAGCTCAGTCTCTGTTGTTCTGTTGTGTTTCCTATTGTGCCTACATATTGCAGCATTTGTGGTCTGTAAGATCACCCACTGTAGGAACAACTTTCAGTTCTCTGTGACAATAGGGTGAGCTGAGGACAGACTGGCAATCTTCGGAGATGAATTTCCTGCCCTTTGTGGGTTTCAGTTAGACTCTTAGCATTATTTGAACTTTTGTGGTTTAATTTTCTTTGTTGTTGTTTTAATTCTAATGGCAGAAAACGGGAGAAGAAACAACATCCCTCTGGAGGCAGTGAATCTCAGGATCTGAAGAGTAAACGGCCATGTTTTCTCCTTCTGGCATTTTAAGATATATCAGCAAACAGGGAAAGGACCTAGTACTTCTGTAGAATGGCAAAGGGGTGTAGAGCTTCTTATTTCCTGGTAAAGATACCAAAAGCCTTAGGATCTGTTGATGTTTTAAGGCCTTCTGAACTAATTTCTTCCCATTAGCATTCAAAATCACGACTACAGGCTCAGAAACTGCTCGTTACCATTCTCTTACTAAGGCCTGAAAAAGAAATAGGGTAGAAGAAAGGCTATCGCATGAAGGCTATCCTGCAGTAGCAATATTAGTTGCACAAAACACACAGGAAAGAAAGTGTCTGCCAGTCTGAGACCCAAATATTTGTTTCACTCAATTATTATGGCTTATAGTTGTGCACGTTATTCAGAGAACAGGAGCTCTTAATTACTCAAGGAGCAATGGACGTCCTTGGAAAAGGCAGCCGAAAAAGTCCTGTCCCACATTCTTGATTTACAGAATTTATAGAACTATAGTAGACTGCCCTTCTCTCTCCTCTCTTCCAACATCTGTGGGCCAAATCCACTACCTTTAGGATGAAAAAGTAACGAAAAAGATGTTTTCTCTGGCAATGTGTAAGCCTAGCTGAGCAAGGATATTTTTCCACAACCACTGGTGGCTTGAATCAAGTGACCCTTTCAAATAGCGGTGAACTTTGGATGCAAAGATGACACCAAGAACTATACTTTAGTAACTACAGTTATTAAATTCTTAATGGGGGTCAGATCTGTTTGTTATGTTCTCCCATCACAGACACAAAGGGCATTATAAAATAATATTTCTTACGTATATGCAGGGATTTTCCCTTTATATGTTTGAAAAAATCATAAAATAACTCCATCGTAAAAATAAATAAGCCACTAAAACAAATAACAAGTGACCTCTCTGAGGGGGAAAAGTGCCAGCTATGGGATAACAGTCACTAACTACTGCCATGAGTTTCCTCAAATTCCAGGGATCCTCAGCATGAGAGAGTTTTAGTTAGGTCCATCTTGACTAACATACGCAGAAGGGAACATTTCTATTCCTTCATTCCCTCATTCTCTTGGGTGTCACAGCTTCCTATCTTTTGCTTCTGTTTATAGTCGTCTCTCACCATGTATTTCAGGAAAACAAAAATCTAAATAAAGATCACAGCCTGTTCCATTATGTGCCCTTCCTCTTCTTCTTTTCCTCCTTTCTTGCATTTGTGCAGTGTTGTGGCACCTATTAACTACCCATGTTTTCAGAATGACATTATACAAGGTGCAGGATGTACCACTGTGCCCTAAAAATATCAACAACTGCATTAGTCTCACAATAATTAATGGCAGGCATTATGCAAATGACAACTTTTTCACTGCAAAATAATGACATTTCTTCATTTTGAGCAGAGTTATGCAAAACAATGAATTGGGGATGATAAATCACACAGGAGAATTAAGAAAGCCATAACGTTCCTGCCCAGGCAGGCAGAAAGACAGACAGACCAACAATTTAGAACACATTGTTTGTTCTCAAACCGCTATTAAGAAATAAATAAAAGCATAGCCAGTCGGTCATTAGAACGTATGTGTAATTTAGTTTCCCCCCTTTAGGCAACTATGCATAAGGGGACGTTAAATTCTAGCAATTGGATTATTACAAGTCACAAGCAAATTTTTTTTTATTAACCTTAATAAGTCATTCACTCAGAGACTACAGTCATCAGGCAAATAAAATGTATCACATGTCATTCTCCTACACATTAACTAATTTCTTATGCAAACATCACAATGTATAGCAATTACCGCTGCTCAAAAAAACCCCAAAGTCAGTTTCAATTTATTTTATTGCTTTTGTGCGTGGCCATTTCCTGTAGCGCTTTATTCTCTACCCCCATGTTTTAGGTGCAAAAGAAAAGGAACGCAAGAAACGAGAAGCTACCTCTCGGAAACGTTCCCGCATCTTTTTCTCCTTATTGTGAATGCTGTCGGAAAAAGACGTAGGTAGGATCCTCTTGTAAGCCTAAACAAGCTTCTCAAAGGTAAAAAGCTAACACTGACCAGCTGCGAGCCCCCTCCCTTCCCCATCCCCTTCTCCACTACAGCTTCCCACCTCCGGAAAGAGGAACCCCTGCCCAGGCCTCCCAGCGCCCGCTGCCGGGAGCCTGGCGCAGGAGGGTCTGCGAGCTCCCCAGAGCTCCCCTTCCCGCGCTGCTGCCCGAAGAGCAGGCTGCCCAGCCAGGCTGGGACTACCGGAGGGTAGCTTTGAACTCCCCTACGTACAACACTCCTCCACCGTTCCTTACAGTGGCTCCTGCTGGAACGGAGGTATCTGTAAGCTTTTTAACAGACAGCACTCCTGGATCTTTCTTTCTAGTGATTCCTGCTGGGAGAGTCTGATGTATCAAAGAATTACAGCGATTAAAGCTGGAAAGACCTATGGTATTTAACCATTTACTCCATCCTCCCGCCTGAGCTGGGGTATTCCTTACGCTATTTTTTTTTTCTGATGTTCTATCTAGTCTAACTTTAAAGAGTACCAAGTAACTGGGCTCTCACCTCTTCCCTGGGGAGGTTATTCCACAGTGGTATGTCATGAGACTGGAAATTTCTCGGGGTATTCGGTGTAATTTTACTTCATTATGTTTAGTTTTATTAAGTAGGCGTTAGTTTTCAGACTCCCAGTACGGCCATAAGATTTCTTTTCTCTGTTAGTAGAGACTGGAACTGCACCAGTCTTCCTCACAACCATAGCTCAGCATGGTACTGAACAACATTGTCCACTGAAAAAATCCGGATTTGCAGCACCTAAAGATTATCCCATGACACTTTTTATTCTCCGCAGTGACTTCTGACAAGAACTGGTACGAACAGGGAACCAGGACAGGACCTTTACAACCAATGCAGTAGCACGTCCCTTCTAGTCGCATCAGCCGCTCCCCTCAGGAAGCACTGGTGGTGGTTCCAAATGCACGTAAAGCCGAGCATCAGCAAGGACTCCACATTCCCGGTGATGCCTGGAGGTTAAATTGTATAGCTCCCGTTAAGCATAGTGAGGGGGGCTGGAAAACTAACAATTCATGCGTCGCAGTGAAGAGCCAACTCCAGCTTTATCTGAAGCAACAGGAAGATCAACCACCACTTGTTCTTCTCCCCAAATGCAAAGTACCCTTGCCTTCACTCCAAGACAACTGAGTACATCATTGACATAGTCATACGGAGCGCCCAGGAAAGAGAACTGTTGCGCTGGAAATAACTGGTGTCTTTGGAAACAAAGTGGCAGCAGTTGACTCCCCCTCCCCAGGTCCCCCCTCTTACTATCTATTTCAGGACTTTTAAGATTCAGTGTAATTCACCCCCCTTGGAACACTGCAAAAAATTCTCCACCTCCAGCCTCTCATCCGGAAGTTAATAACATTTTGCAGCTCTCCTTAAATAAAATCCAGCCCATCCTGGATCAATAAGACTGATGCCTATTTCCCTAATGGCAGCCGATTGCCATTTGCTATTCAAATCAGACTAGATAAATTACAGTACATGCCAAGGAACAGGCCAGTGAATTAAGACAGGCCTCCTGAGGACCAGCGATATTATTAATCTTTTAAGACACTATCATATTTCTTCTTGACAGTGTGCGTAGACTCTCAGACATGCTGCACCCAGATTGAAATATCAGCTGCTGCAAAAAATCAATAGCGTTAGAAACACAATAATTTTCTGTCTGCAGGGCCCCCAATAAGCAACACTTGTGTTTCTCCTCCTTTCCACATCTCTGCTCTAAATGCATTTGTTTTAAAACCCAGGCCTCAAATCTGAATAATAATTGTGGTGAGCAAAGTTGCTTTTGTTGTCATCCTTTGCCACAGAAGCCACAACTGTGATTCTTGATAAGGCTGCGGTTCTCGGAGACAGCGTAAGGTATTCAAGGGTCAGATACTCACCTAGTATATTTTACCCTTCTCCCCACACCCTCCTGCTCAGTCTCTTGCTCTCTCACTGCAGGCTTTATAAAGACAGATATTGCTAGAGCTCCTACTATCCCTAAGAAAAATGAAAACAGGGACCTTGGACCTGAACTGACAAAGGGAGACCGTACATGACAAGAAAGCAAAAAGCTTAAGGGATTTCTCTTCACACTGAGCAACAGAAAGGGTCAATTCAAACAATTTTGATCTCTTTAGACCTGTGGATGAATTCAATAGAGGCTCTGACAGTCAAGTAAGCTGCCCCCCTGGTTTCTCAACTACTCTTTATGCTAAAGGGGAGAAAGATTCTACAGCTGATAACTATTCCAAAAAGGGTATTTCATGATTTACGAGGGCAGTGGGCTTAGGGAAAAATGCGTAGCTATAGGGGATTGGCAACAAGATGTTAAAATGAGGTTTCTCCTCACCCTTGACATGATATAGTTTAACTGTGTGAAAAAATACAATTATAAAACACAACAAAATCAGAAGTCTCCACACAATTCTAAGCATGAGAATATTCTGCATATGACTGGGTAAGATAAACATCTACAGAAAGGGACCAGAGTGGATAAATCAGCTCCAGGTTGGCTAAGTTGCTATTCAAGATTGCCAGATAGCTGGCATCCCAGGTCAACAGTGACCAGAAAGAGTTGATGAATGTCCCAATCGGGTGAGAGGAATAAGGCGATGAAATCATTCAAGTTACATCACAATTAGCAGCTGCCCTCTGCCCTTAAAACATTGTTAGCAGCGTCGGCAGGACCAGAGACCAAAAATACTAACTCTCCTCTGGCTCTTGCAGAATCTTGGGGGCTTCAATTCAACCTCTGTTTAAAAAGTGGGGTAAGCATGGCCACAAGTAATATAAACATAGCCCTGCCTTCTGATGAATGCCAAGGGGACCTGGCCGATGGCCACGGCGTACCAGCAAGGCGCTCGTTAGCGAATGGATGAGGAGCCAGTCTGTGCGGTTGCCGGGTATGCTCTACCTTCTCTATGCCGAGCAGAGGACTTGGCTCCTCTCCTTCCTCGGGATTCTCAGCACAGCACCTCTTCCCGGTCCACAAAGTGACGTGCTTAGACAAAAAGGACAGTGAACCGCCATCAGGCTTGTGGCTAGGGAGAGGGTAATTTTAATTAGAGCTGGCCAGTGGATGAGAATTTTGCTTTTTTTCACTGGGACAGAAATAATAGGTTTTGAACATCCTAAAAAATAAGCTTGTCAAATGCCTTCAGACCTAAAACCGTGAAGTTTTCAATCTCTATCACCAGAAGTGACCAGAAAGTTCTCTTCATCAAAGCCTTTATGCTAAAGAGAAATGATGTGCTAAATGATGAAATGATACCTTGTCAATAATGTTCTGACCAGCTCTAAAATTAATACAACAGCACCATGATGTAATTTTTAATTAGAAAATTAGTTATTTCCCAGTGATTTGCTCATCCAAGGACCAGACTTGAGATTCAGCTCTTGCTCCTGATTCTCTGTGATTTGGATTTGATTTGCACATCTGAGTGGAACTGCTCCCAATATATACAAGTATCACTCTACTTCCAATAGATTTTGTTTATGCCATGTGGGGCCCAAGAATATGTCGATAACACTTTGTATTATTTAATTTCTTTTTTTTTTTTTTTTTTTCTTCTGAGTTTTCCACTTTCCTGAATTAAATTTTGCTTTCATTAATCCAGGAAAATCCTGTCCCCGAATTAGTAGAAGATGTGTCAGTAACTGGACATTAACTTTGGAAGCTGAAACCAATGTACTTGTAAATATGTCATCGTGAGCCATGTGCATGTGGGGAGTTCAGTCTAAACTGTGGGGCTAATATGAGCATGGGTACAAGAGTAGGAGTGAGCAAGCAGTATGGGAGCTAAGGAATAAATACTGAAGGACCAGCACAGACAACATCATGGACGATGAAGGATGGGATTTGAGCCTACCGCTTTTCCTCTCCTATCCTCAAATCACTCCTCTGCTTGCTTCTCCTCTTTCTCCTGTAGTCTCCTCCTATCTGTGCCTCTTCCTCTTAGCTACAGATCATTGCTGCTTTGATTTTGCACAGCAAAAATCATTAGTTCACACAGTACTAGGGCCAGCAGCAGCACAGTTTCTTAGAAGATGTCATGATTCTAAGACAATTGGGACCTACAAATATCACCGAGTGAGAGAGAGAAGAGAAACTCATTTCTCCAGGGCAGATAAGAGGCTAAAATAATCTATACAGCCATGAACACTTTGAGCAGGCCCTTCTGACAAGTTCCTATGGCAGTCCCAATAACGTGGTGGTAGTCTTAAGCTACCCCAGAACCTGTGCCGCATCTATGCAGAAAGCCCCTAAGTTGTAAGTGGGCTGCAGTATAGCATCATGGACGCAAAACTTCACACATCAAAGTATCTGACAGTCATTACGTTAAGAATGCCCTGTCTTTCTGTTTGTAAGCATACCAAACACCTGAGTATGAATTGAGGTCTTTAGAAAGGTGGGAACTTCACATCACTGGACATGGTAACAAGGCTTTCCCACACTAAACCTGTACTCCACCTGCATGTATCCTTCCTTTTCCTGTTGTAAAGGATCGCAATTTATTCTGATCAATATACACTAATTTCTTCCTTTCTTTTTAAGTGCTATTATATGCTACCCTATGCCCTCCATTATCCTCGCATTTGGAAAAGAAATCATTTCTGTAGTAACTGGCCATACAACTATTGTTCAGGTTCCCCTGATATTTTTCCCCTGGGAAGCAAGATCATCAGTGCAGCGGACTGGTATTAGCAAGGCCGTGTAACTAGATGGACTCCTTCATGCTGAAAAATACTCTTGGGATTTAAAAGAAGCTGTGCACATCTTCCTTCTGACATTTCTGTTTCTAAAGCAAAGGATTAGACTGAGGGCAAAAGTACTGTACAAACAAAGCGTTAGGGCCATTGCTGCTGGTCAAAGCTGGTTCAGAGGAGATTCTCTAGGCAGCCTCCTCCAGACAGATCCTGCTGGAACTGAGTCTGCAGACCGTAATGTTTAAATACCATTCAGAAGTTAAAACACTAGTGACAAACCCAGTTAGGTTTAAAGCCAGATTTCCATTGCAAAACACCCTGCATGCCATCCCTGCTGACAGGCAATGCTAGGCACCGCTGTCAGCTACAGGGTACAAAAGGAAGAGGAAGAAAGTAAATGTATTGCAAGTTTAAGGCACAGACACATACTGCTAACAACTGCTCTCTGATATTCTTCCTCATCTGCAGTCTCTGCCCCAAGACGTTGCTCTGATTTTGCAATACAGAGGAGAACTGGTCTTTGCACAGAAATCTACCCAGAGGCTGTAACTCCAGGATACCTAGAGAGTATTCCTCTTACCCTGTGTCTGGCCTCTTTAGGCGTAGGTGCTCAACAAGCCCATCCTTCGAGGAGGAAGCAGCACAGGGATCGTCATCAAACTGCGGCTGTGATTCACTGTGATAGTCTACCAGCTCATTCTATAAAAACAGATGTATAGAGCTAGAAATTGCAAGTGCTTTCAGGGGAGAGGAGCTGGGAGAAGAGCGACAGTACAAGATCTCCATGCTAGAAGGGTGGAATAGAGAGTCCAAAGTCCAACTCAAATATTATGGGTTGTACAGAATACATCATGTGACAAGAAGAAAAAGGAAGATCTTCCTGGAAATGGTCAAAAGACATAAAAGATGCAAAGGGAAAAGCAGAAGACATTGAATGTTGAGAAAGTAAGATGAGATAAATCAGGATTTGGGTGGTGGTTGGGGGAGGAAAGCCTAAGCGTTGAAAAGATGTCAGCGAATGCAACCAGACTTCACCCAACCAGCACAGGATGGAGTGCCCTCCCTAAAAGCTGCAGCTAGATAAAAATTGTGTTTCATTTTCTGGCCGTTAGCATCTATGTCTAGCAATAACTTGAGAGCAAACCGTTTTTGAGGGCTTTGTCAGCTTTTCTTCATTCCATACCACTACCACAACCTCCCTGGTACGGCCAGAAAAATATCCAAACAAAGCATGCATTAGAAACTCTGGATCTTCTCACCTCTTGTTAATGATCCGGTTCTGCCGAGGTCAGAGGTGACAGAAAGCCACTGGTATACAGTAAGCTCTGTGAAACGAGCCTGGAAAAGGCAATGAACTTCTCCAGAATAAAACTCTCCATGGCACATTGAAAAGAAATTGCTGCTGATGCTCCCTGGTTGCACCCTTAATCCTCCCCCTTTGCTTTCAGAGGGACGCGTTGCAATGAGTTCCCACACAGCTGCGGGAACTGAGCCACACACCTGTGCAAGACACGTTAAGTAACGTGTTTCAGTAAGCCATGGCCTCTTTCTTTGTCTGAAGAAATACTCCCTCCAAATCGCGGCTAATATCTCCTAAGGGGGGGTGGGAGGGAACATCTCGCACTGTGGCAGCCGTGCCGCCTCTCTCACATGGGTGGAAATATGATTTCTCACACTCACACGACTCTATCCCTGCACTGGAACCTCCGGTGGAGACACTCCCAGATCAGTTACAGGTTTTAATTATGAGATGACAGTACCGATGGCTGGCTTTGCTTGAACCGGCATGTGTCACTGAAGCCGATGGGAAATATGTAGGAAAGAGACCCAGTTTAATTAGCCTGAATATTTTACAATGATTATTTTCTACAAGCAAACCCTCCCACATCTTATTTGTCACCTGTCAGGTCGCTGTTCTTATCCACCACAATCTCTCCTTGCCTCTTCGTGTCATAAAAAACCAATGGTGAAAATGACAGACAGATGCAAACAAGATTTTGGTAATTACAGCACTGTGGCTGGTGGTTGTTTGAACATCGTTTTATTTCTTCCAATCAAACAAGTCCTTGGACTTCACAGCCCTAGAGCTTCAGACAGGGGTGAAGCTGATTATATTATGACATTACAGTGCAGACTGGCAGATCAGACAAAGTGGATTTCACTCAGTAATTAAACTGCAGTATCTTTCGTCTAAAGTCCAGGGCAGGATTAATCGAAAGGTAGCTCTTTATCATTGCGATTAGTGCTGGGATTTGAAGAGTGAGTCCACAGATTTCTGATTTGATACCTCGTCCTGGGTACCAGCTTATCGGGGGCTGCACATCTGTCTGACTTGTAAAAATAGCAAGAGGTCAAGATGTATTTGCCAAGTTGCACCATTTCCTTTATTTTATTTTTAGCTGGAGGAAATACAGATTGATTTAAATATTACAGTGTCCTTTGTCTTTCTGTGGCAGTACAAAGATTTCTATTTAAGACCTGTTAATATATAACTCTGCCCCCATCCTACACTGCATTGTCTCTATAGGACAGACTCACAATTTTCTCTGTAGCTGTACCTTTATTCTTCAGGGTCCAAAAAAATCCACCTGATCTTGCGAAACAGAACAATACAAATTTAAAAGACAATAGCTTTATAGCTACTCTAAAGTGGTCTAGCAAATCAAGTTTCAAGCTTTCAAGGAGCTCCTAAGATTTACTGGATGAAAACAGAGCCTTAAGATTTTGTTTTTGTGTCAGCATTGTATAAAATCCCGAACACCAAATGCCAGCTGATGCTTTTTTTTTTTCTTTTTTTAAAGTTTCCAAAAAGCTTTCAGTGCTCCTGCTTCTCCTCACAACTTTAATAAACACAGAGCTGGGAAAACTTGCTCTGTACAGCCAGACAGTTTCCTTATGCTGCTGTCTGGGGAAGCAGCACTCCTGGCACCTGCCCTGATTTACTCACTAGAGGAGATTACCTACAAGTGGAAGCAAGGCAGGGAAAAGCAGTGGATATCTCTTTTTACTTTCTTCTGCAAGTAGTCATGACGTTTAGGAAACAGAAAAATCAAGGAAAGAGAAAGAAAAACGCCACTTCTCCCTCCCATCAGCAAAACAGAGTTAGGATCTGACTTCAAATTCTGGAGATACCCTCTACTTGAAATCTGTTGCAGACAACGCTGTTTCTGGTTAGACTCTAGGGGGAATACCCCAGTAAGAATCCCAACAGCTTCCAAAAGTGTATGGAGGGTGGGGCTTGGCATTTGCCCTTAGGAAGTCATATGCATTTTTAGGTTCTTTTCAACGAGTTTTCAAGCCATGGCAGTCACAAAAACCAGTGAGCCACAGGCCACTATTACTACGTTCCAACTTTTCCCCAACAAAGGCTGATAAAAAAAGAAATGTATTTGTGACAACATCAATAAAAAATTTATTTGCAGCCGAACATGGTTTTTGCAAGACAAATGCTTTTACTGAAAATGTTAAGAATTTTTGTGGAAAACTCTCAGATGAAAATCAAAAGTATTCTCTCTGGAAGTCAATTTTCAACAGAGTTTCTGTAAATTTTTTAGCCTTCCAAAAAAACCCCCCTCACAATTTACACTCTTTTGTCTCATCCACAGAACAGTCCTGTGCCTACCGCATTCTGCACGATTCAGACGTGATTTAGAATAGCTTGGCCCATCTCTACAACAGGATAATCTCCAAAATGTCCTTTGACATTTTGCCTATAGCAATGTCTCCTCTCATTTGTATGAATCTCCGATGTAGATTATGAAGATCTAAAGCAGGGGCAATCTCTCAATTTCTACTCAAGCATTTACTAGAAACAGACCCTAATTCTGTTTGAGGACTGGGTAGTACTACAATCCAAATAACAAACTAAACAATTCCCTAGGCAAACGAACTATTTTATTTGCAGTTGTATTGTTATTGTTATTTTTGTAATGGAATTCACAGAGAAAAACCCCCAAATTATTCATAACCATTCATTTTAAGTCTTGAAAGCTATTTCACAGCTCTCAGAGCCATAGAAGACCTCCAGTATCATGCAGTCCGATTCCCATACCATAAAGAACTTACAATTCCACCTAGTAATTCCCATAGCAATTTTAATGACTAGCGTCTGAATGGGCACATACCTTTTACTAACACATACGGTCTTAACTTAAGGAGTTAAACCAGCAGAATATCACAAAATACCTTGGAAATTTGTTTTAATGAGTACTTTCACTGCCCAAACACTTGTAAGTGGGGAGTGAAGAGGAAATCTAGCCAAGCAAACAGGCAGAGGCACAGAAACGTCATACAGAGGAATGATGAATAGCGCATTTCTTGGTCAACTAATAAAGACACAGATAAGTAATACCAGACAGAACAGTTCCAGTAATCTTTGTTTAAATGGCTAGGAAAATATGTAATAAAATCTCACTGCTATACTTGTTCTTTGTAGAGGTGTGAAGGTGAGAATTTTATTCCTAGTCCTGCTGCTGATACTGTAGATACGGATTCAACTTGCACAGGGATTTCAAAGCTAGTATTCAGACCGCTAAACTATTCCTCAGACCAAACTGAAAACAAAATGCAAATGAACTACTGCTGATCCTGATCTCATGCTGTTTCCCTCCTGCCTTTTACCATTTCCCCCCATTTTTCCTCTGAAAATTCTAACATGTTTTTAAAATATTGTTAACCAATCTAATAAGTACCAGCCTTTACATTTATATTTTTCTCATTTCTGAGTCTTTGTATTATGCTTTGATCATAAATTCAGTGTCTTCTCTCCAATCACGAGGACTAGAAACTTATTTTACAAACAAAAAACAGAGATCTTGACATTATCTGTTTACTTCAAGAGTAGAATCTTTAAGAAAAACATCAGATATTATGACACTTTCAGTAAAACTGCAACCACTGCCAGCAAAGTAAAACATTAATCTAGGTGTGCACATCCCTCTGGTTTTCACATCATGCGTAAACACTGAAATTCCACAAAAAGAGCCTTCTACTTGTGAGTTGCTCTGGAGAAAAGCTGGATATCGTAACATATCCATGATTTCACAAAGTGGTCAATCAACAGGTGCTACCTACTACATAGGAATGGACCCTAAAATGCCAAATCCTGGCTTCGGGGACACAGTGGCAAATTTCATATTGATATAAACCAGGGTAAGATTTGTCCCAGTGTAAATACAACCAGAATTAATGTTATGTTTTACTGAGTTCCTAAAGAACTACAAATGTCTTCCACCAACCACCTGGAAAGGGGGAAAATACATGTCTTGCAGCATGATGTTGCTTTTTGAAATGAAATCACGGCTGAAAGCTTGGATAAGTCCAGCTAAGAGAGGAAGAGAAATTCCCAGCCATCAATACCAAAAGCGACTGCATATGTCCCCCAAACCGAGAAGATGCTGTCAGCATCCAGTTCCTAGGCCATATGTTAGTCAGATGAACTAAATCAATCCATAAACCTAACCAGGAAGTTATCATGAGGGCTGAAACTGTGATGCACTGATTAAGAATCTGTTTTTCTCAATTAAAGACATAACCATAATTACTTTCAGTTGAGTCACTCACACTCTCGTAATGTACCCATCCTCAAATGATATTTAACATCGTACACTAAGTATGTCAAGCATTCGTTCCATTAATAATACTTTGCACTTCTATTCTGCTTTTTATCCCAGGAGCCCAAAGCACTTTGTGATCATGAATTAATCAATGCTACCACCACCTCTGCATTGGAAATAGTTGGCTGGAGTCCACTCAATGACCCTGGACGATAGCTGGAGATGTGATCCTCACTCTTCTTATCTCCTATCCCGAGTCTTAACCAGAAGACAAATCATCAAGTAATAAAACTGAGTGACGGTGGCTTCCCCAGATTCACCAAGTACTGAGCACAGTCAAAATAAATTTGTCAGAGTAAGCAGAGATCATAAACTTTGCCTTTACCAAAGTAGAGTATATGAAAAACAGAAACAGCAAAAATGAAAAAAAGAAAAAGCACAACTTACAATTTCCTAAATTAACACCAAGTTTGCCAGGGTAACAGTATCTTTTTCCACTGCATCATCATTGGGCAGGTTTACAGTCTCTTTCTCTCCCGTGCTATGCTTACAGGCAACAAGCGAGACTGTCCAATGTGGAAGATTAACAAATGGGAGAATAAAATAAACAAACTGATCTTGCTCATTTCTATTCTCCAAGTTTGGTTCTAGGTGAAGTTTCATGAAAGTAAGCCCTTCAGCACTGATCGTCAACAAAATACAAGTTTCTGCTGAAAGCATCTATAGATTGCTTTCTGGAAAAGGTTTAAACAGGACTGGCAATATTCAAAAGCTCCTCAGATTTCACCGCCAAAGAAATCTATCCTTTCAAGTCTGTCTAAATAGAGCACAAAATCTTGAAATACTTCTCTAACTTTTGATTTGGTTTCTACTTAGGTAAAATACTTACTGAAGTCAATGGGAGCTTTGCTGGAATAAGGGCTGAGAAGAGAGTTTGTAAAAGACATTATTCTTATTTTCGTGCTAGAAAATAGCTGCAGAAGAATATCAGGGCATGAAATGGAAGAAAAAAGGTTCAGACTTCACAGTGTTGCTTCTAATAAGGATTACATCTTCAAAAAAAGGACTCAGTGGACCAGACTGATCGTGTCCGATTAGTTGATACCTGACATGATAACCTTACGTTACCAGCTTAAAAAATAATGCCATTAATGACACCTGTAGAATAGGACAAGATCAACACATGCTATACACTATCTAGAATTATAATCCAACTGTTTAAAATATATGGTATACACCTTGAGTAACTGTAGATAATGCACATTTTTCCTTTGTACTCCGGAATTTAACAAACTGCAGATATTTAATACTTCCTTCTCCGCACAGATTTCAGTAACATGGACGTAAATTCTGTTTTTCACTTTTGTTTGATATGTATTGCAATTAATACAGAAGTTCAATACAACAACTTGACTTTCAGTAATTTTTTCTACAATTAGTAGGCACGAATACATGGCAATCTGGGAACTCAAGTCGTGTTCACACCATGCGGCAAATGTGCTGAGGGGGCTTTTATACTGTGTCAGGTATATGAACAGTTAAACTGTATGCTAATTATTCTTAACTGCCCTCCCCCCTCCCCCCCAGTATACAGTACAATTAGAATGAGCATTTATAGGTAAAAATCTTGGCCTATGGGGTCATCTAAATCACCAGAGGATCGCTGACGTAATCAAATCAGCATTAACGAAACCAACCGGTCCAGATCTGGCCTCCCTTCTTTACATGATACACCATTTTAAGAGAGTCAGAAATTACCTCTAATAACTGCTATAAAAGGATTTCTCCTAAAGTACTATATGGTAGGATTATCATCAATAAATCATATGCTAGATGTGGTTACAAGTATGTAAAGTTTGGTTTTTAGGGCTCAAGGCATTTGCTTAAACATAGCTTTCAAGTGCCATCAGAAAAGCCATAGGGCTTAAGCACATCTGGACACGGCTAGCAGATACGACTTACCACTTCTGAGATACTTGTCTTTTGGGAAAAGCAGCTGAAGGCCAGGACGTGTATCCTACAGCATCTCACATGGTAACAAATACCTGTGTTTGAGCCCTTACTGCACAGACAGTGCATGTGTACCTTTCCATCTACTCATTGCTTGCAGACCTTCTTATCCTCAGCACAACTGTGAGAAAATCAAATTCCTTCTGTTTCTGGCCAAACACAAAACAAGATATTAATGAAAAACTCTGCTCACAAAACTCCACTTTATGCCCTCCATGTCTTGGCTGAGGAAATTCATACTCCATCTCTGCAAATTAAACTGGCTGTAACACACGCAAAATTTCCTCCGACTGAGGGAAAATTTGGAATCCTAAGAAAGAACATCACTTTTACGTTTTATAAATACACTGAGCTCAATCCTGACAGGAATTCACAAACAAAGTCCTGACTGAACAAATCGTGTTGGACTGCATTTCCCCTGACTCTTGAATTTTCCTTTCAAGATTATGAGATTGGATTTTCCAGACTAGATCCAGAGTCTATGCTAGTCTCTTATACCAGCCAGCACACTTAACCCATTGATTTCAAACGTTTGCCCAGATGCTGCAGGACGGTATTATTTGTTCTTTTCTCACCTTCCTTCTTCACGCACTGCGAAAGCTACTGGGAAGACAAGCTGACGTGAAGAGACTTCTCTCAAAAACTAGAAATGCCTCCCTGTAAAGCTCACCCAGTGCGTTGTCAAATTTCAAAATAAGAATTTAAAAACACAGAGACTTATCCATATTTATTCAAGATCTCACAGAGATGGTAAATACTATTAGACAAGGGTTTTAAGATAAATAATATCATCTGCTGTCTCATCTTCACTACTCTAAAAAAAGAAGCCCAACACTGGTAGAAGCATTCAAACTGCAGCCTATATTCTTATGACTTTACAGTTTCTTTTTATTTCACCCATACTTGCTTTTTTCACTGGCAGCGGTGGTACTTTTCGATGGCTGTATTTTCCCCAATATGTCCATTAAGAACAAGACTTTTGGTTTAGAGCACTGAAAGATTTGGTAGCGCAATGTGCACCCACAAAGGAGACATGGGTTTGGATTGAAAGCAACCTCAGGGACCTCGGTCAGTGGAGCACAGACATATTATAACCACACATTTATTGAAATGGGAGACTCCTCATGCGGAGTGCTACTGCTGAATTCTTGAGTGTTTTTCTTTCAGAGGCAGTATACTGTCTCTGAATTCAACACGAAATCAAATTAGGACTCCTGGGTTCCATTTCTAGCCTGCCACTTACCCATGATAAGATATTGGGCAAATCATTTAACATAAATATGCTTCAGTTTACAGAGCTGAAATACTGCACATGGGTGTAGTAAGACTGATGAAAAGTACTATAACGGTATTATTAAAGTCCTTTCTCACAGACTTTTAAAATTCCTTATCAAAGGTTCTCTTAACCCTCCTTGCTGAATTTTAAAGCCTACGCACTTTCTTAAGAATCTCCTTTTCAAAGGACAAAATTCTTCGAATGTCTAAAGATTTCCTTGCAGACATTTGTACAAGATTTTAGAATAAGGCTGTGTATGATGCCAGTAGACTAAAACAATTTATTAAACGATTGCCTTCAAGTCCCAACAGAAAGTGGCATAATACGCTAGGATCTTTTTACATGTTTTTATCTGAGAGTTCAGCATGTATTTCTGGGTACGTGTGAGAAAGGGCAGCTGTTTCCCTCTCCATCATCTCAGCCCTGCCCCAGAAGCCATTCCGTTTCACTCGGTTTGGTCTGCATTTGGGCTCTGTCAAGCAACTATTGGTTTGCGTAACTTTTTCAAACCAATGAAATTATCTTAAATTCAGTCTTTTAATGCACAAATTAATGTTCACCAAAACCCTGAGGATCAGATGTAGCAGATTACAAGTACTAAGGGGAGTCAGGCTACATCAATTAATATTTAAGAGAGACCAATAATTTCATATACAGCCAAATTTAGCAATGGCGTAAGGTACCCATGCTGAGACTAACAGATATATCCACTCAGTGCTAATCTTTACTCATAGTATACGTGAAACTAAAAAGAGCTCATAAAATGTAAATGCAAAGCATTTAGGAGCTAATAAGAAGTCTCATCATTATAATTACGTACCAAGTAAGAGAAGCGCATCTTCTCACAACCTGCAAAGCAGCGTAGTGCTTCCATTTTACACATAGAAACAGAAAAGCAAAGACTAACATTTCTAGGACAATTCCCTAATTTCAGTTATTCAGCTTGAGGCACCATCCATAGAAGAACCTCAGGTAACTTTTAAACTGCTTACGGTCTTCATCCAGACTTCCTTTATAGTCTATGAACAGACATGACATGAGCCCTTACATGAGGATCTATTTTGGATGCCGTTCCTTGTGACAGGCTGAATCACACCTCTAAGCGCCGAATATTCTCCAACTCACTGCAAAGGAAGCTGAAAGGACAATGGAGGTACCTGCACCATATACAACTAAATGCCAGCCAGAAGATCCTTTGACCCTGGTTTTCAGAAGCTCTGAGCATTTCTGGCACCTAATGAAATCCACAAAAGCTACAAGTGCTTAGCCCTTATTTGAACCAAAGATGCATAAAAAGGAGCTTTCCAGAATTAAAGCACAATAATTGGGAGATCATGTTGTGAATTCATTAACAGGTTGTTAATTCAAAACATTAACATCATAAGCACAGGGTAGGAGCCTTACTGCTCCCGCAGCCTTATTTTTTTTTAAGCTACAAGTAATACAATGTTCAGACTGGCCATGAGGAAGTCTAATATAGGATGCCGCACTAGAGACACCATCACTTTAAGCACAATCGGACTTTTGGTGCTACTCTACCAGGAAAACTTTCTGATTACCTCTTCTGTTGCGATAGCACACACTGTACCTGCTTTAGAGCAAGAACATTCCTCAGCAAGCAGGGCTGTCACTGAGGGGGTTTCTACAGCTTTTGTGGAGGTTGTGCAGTTGTCTCTCTTGCTCTTTACAAGTGTTCTTTTTCCTCCTTTCCTCTTCAGTGAAAAAAGAAATCTGATCTTCACAGATGGAAAATTAAGTATTGCCAGGATGGTCAATATACCCAACAGCCATTCAAACTGGTCTGATAAATGAAAGCATTTAAATAGTTGCAACCAAAATAAGCGACAGAAGGTGGGAAAAGAAATGCATAATTATGCCAGCTACTAGGGTACTGTTTAGGTTTTATCAATTGGAGCATCACAAAGTACACAGAACACAAACTACTACTAGCATTTTTGAATGCCTTAATATCTGCATACTAAATCACAGGTATGTGTGGTATACAAAATTTAGAAAAGAGTATAAATCAGCTGCATTTCTCCAATTGATGTCTCAGCATTGTCAATTGATCGTTCAAACCCCACTGCCAGGAAGATTGCTCAAAAATATAAAAAGGCCAGTCTCAATCGTGACACAATGTGATTGCTATAAATTGACTCCATTCCCTACATGATGTCTCCATGTTTGCAGGTGGAGCATGTTAGAAATACCAGAGATGAGGTAAACAAGAGTACATAAATTAACAGAATCATCCTTCTCTTTCACATGGCCCTTTCCAAGGGCCCAAGTAGCAAAGAAAAGACCACAAACTAGTAGTGGAGGGAAGGTCTTCATGGCTGTCCTTTCTTTCCCCTTCACTAAGTGACTTTTCAGGGACTTTCCTGCATGTTAAGCATCTTTTTTGCATTGCTTAATATTGTTATTAATAATTCATATTTTTGTCTTTCTCCTCTCACTCTGACAACTTTTATTTTTAATCAATGGGCATGTGTCAAATTGCTTTGTTATTTATTTATAATGTAAGCTGACAAAAGAATGGGATATGTGCTATAAAGCTGTGAGAGTGTTTCTTTCCTACAGCTGATATCCTCGGTAATAACTATGTGTCTTGTTCTAATCAGTAGGGTCCAAAAAACTAATATTGCCACAAATAATGGAGGCCATATTTAGTAGATTTGTACAACAGGATATCTCTCTCTCCTCTGTCCTCATGTTCATGCACTGAAATAAAAGTTGAAAAAGTAGGTTTATTTGTATGTATGCACATTGTCTTTGAGAAAAAAAAGGAGTAGAGCGCACAAAGGTGTTTATAACAATGTACCAAATACCGATGCACTTATTCAGACAAATGTATTACTCAGATCAATGTGCTTGGTCCCCTAATATATCACCAATTTTCACAAGCTGTTTATGGCAGACAACCGTGCCTCTCGTTTGAGCTAACAAAACCCAAACAGAATCATTAACTTGCCCAAGACTAGAGAGGAAGTCAGTAGCACAACGCCTGCTTCAACCAGCAGCCCACCTTGCCTCATAATGCATGGGAAAATGCATTATGAGGCACCTTGCCTCATAAAGCTGGGAAAACAATTAAACGTTTCCTCATTGAACATGTGAAAAGTAAGCTGTTGATTACAATTGGCTTCCACATCACATACTTGGGATCTGACTCTTACTCCCCTTTTACGCACACATATTTTACCTTGACTGCTACTTGAGAACTCATTTAGTTACTCTCTGGATTTATTTTTTTCAAATAGTAAAAGCATCTCATAGTTCCAGTTGAATGAAATTCAGTGTTGTGACTGTCTTGGTGTGTCCTGAGGCCGGAGGCAGCCCTGTCTGGACTGTGGGAATGGTTTGGTGGAGCTTAGGATTGTATTCGGCAGCAACGTTTGCGTGCTGGGCAGGATACTGTAAAATAAGATAAAGCACAAAGCTATGGAAAAAAAGAAAGGATTAGACACTTTTTTTGGATGACAAGGATACTGTGCCGTGCACCTTCTAATTCAAAGGAGGGCATAGACTGAGGTTGCCTACCCAGACTCCTTCTGCCTGAAAAGCTCCTACTTCCCATTTTCCTATAGTCACCACCACTAGGCGTGTTGAGCGCTCAGAGGGGACCCTGTTTGAACTTTTTATTTCAAAGCCTAGTGAGAGGGTTGGTGCAATAAAGTAACATCTCCTTACATCCTGTGCCAAGCACAACGTAGCATCAGCAGATACTAAGTCCAGCAGCATTACCTGTTATAGCTCTGAAAGCCAACTAAGTGACACAGCACCATCAAAAATCTCAAAGCAACCATGTGAGCTGGCCAGTGAATTTGAGAAGGTACGTCAAAGAAAGCAAGGTAGAGGATTATGTCATTAGAGCACTACGTCATTAAAGCTGTGGTTTGGGGACGGGAAGAATTTACTTTGATTTTTAGAATAAACTGTCATAGCCTACATACACGCATTTGCTTTTATTTTCAAGTAAGCTGGTGTTTCATTCTGTTTTAATTAATCCACCATGGAATGGGGAATAAAAATTGAAGCATTTTCTTTGATGTTATCCTAGCCTTAATGCCTTCTTTCAATGCCTTCTTCACCACACACATCATGCTGAGAATAAGCATGGCATTCAGAATGAGGATTGCTCCTCCTGATTTACAATTTGGGGATACAAAGAATGCAAATCTCTATTTCTTACGAGTAAAGGCCAGTTGGTAGCCAGATCTCCTCCATCTTAAGCCTGCTTTTGATACAGTTATTAAAGAAACCAGACTCCAATATGGCCATAATGGAAGTGGACAGTTCACGTATTTCTGTCATGAACACCACCAGTAAGTCCCCTCGCCTACAAAACAAGGGACCATTCAGATTTTGAGTGCCAGAGGAAATTGCGGCCATTTAACATACTTTGAACAACAGAAATACAGTAAAACCAGGATAGCTCTTAGGTATCATAACTAACCCCACTGCATAACCAGGGATCAGGCGCATACGGCATCTAGACAACTTCAGAATTGGAGAGCACTGTCCTTACTCAGGGAGAGGAACTGAGCAGTCCAAAACTTGTGAGACTGCTGGGGAATTAGTCTGTGATTTCTGACCTCAGAAGGCTAGAGAGTGCTCTCCTCACCTACCTCCCTCTCCCAGAAGAACCTCACAGAATTAGCTTTCTATTTGTGTTACCAGTTAGGAATGGCATAAGCACGTAGAAAGAGAAAAGGGTTCTTGTCTAGTATACTCAACAACTTTATGGATTTAAAAAGGTCAGAGGAAAACCCTCTGGATGCACAGATGAGCTGGGCTGTAAGACAATTTAAAAACTCAGCAATTTTGAAATAAAGCTAACGTGCCGGAAAGCACCAACTCTCCCTGGATATGAAATAATGCCCATTCCTGTTCATTGTCTTCCCTTATCTGATTCAGGAACATAAAAGCAAAGGTGGGTATGTGTTATTCAGTTGTTGCTGGGTTTTTCGTTTGTTTCATATGAACCTGGTTTTATTTAGGGGTGAGGTTTTCACAATATGCAGTACTGGTCTACTTCATCTTAAATGTATAGTAAAGCCCACATTGACTTCTGTGGACTTAAAATAAAGTGAATGCTGACTTTGGAGAAGTAAAAAAAAAACCCAGAAATATAAAATAATCATTTAGTGTCAGCATGTATCTGATGCTTATAGGTGGTCCTGTCTTTTCTCACCATAAATTTTTCATTTCCTAACAGCTGAAGCCTCTCTTTTTTTTTTTTTTTCTTCTTTTATAATATGCTTGACTAACAGATGTAGTTACATACTGAACTGATATAAAGGTACAGAAGTCTAATGGGGGAAAAGTGATTGCCACAGATATTACAGTTACCTATTCAATGCACACTGGTACATACATATCCATATAATTACAATCTGCCAGTAACATGATGTGAATGCAGTTCAAAATGTTGCTTGGTATGTGTTCAGTCTAAAATCTACTAGAGATTAAAAAGAAGGGAGGCTTGCCCTAGCGGAGAAGTGACACTACCTAGGATTACTGATTTGATGACCTGGGTCTTGGGACGATGGGTCAAAGCAATTGGATCATCTGAGGTAACACACAGCTTGCAAGAACAAAAATCAGCTTGAACTGTAAGGACATGTGCGTGCTTCCAAGGACTATGGATCTTCTGATTTAAACAGTGAGGAAAAGGTCAGGGCATCTGTGTTTTCTTCCTCAATTGCCACTTTATTTGCTGTGTGGCCTACTTCATTTCTCTGTGTCTCAATTTCCCAATCCTTAAATAGGAAATGCTAATTGTACACAACACCAACGCCCTGAGATGGTGTGGTGTATTTTGATAGAGTTCTTTTGCCATCGACTGAAGAGGCGTGCTATCTGGGGATTAGGTATTGTTTACCAAAAAAAAAAAAAAAAAAAAGAGGTTTTCCTGTAAAAAGTAATGGTATTATTGCTGATGTGAAACCAAAGGAAGTTTATCTTTTCATGTAGTCACTTTCCAAAGTATTTACTTCTACTCTACAAGCCTGCTTTATGCAGTATGTACATTTTGAAATTAAGTATACTAAGAGGCAAGTCTTCCGATTGTATTTACACCATGAGCCAAATTTAATCCTGCCTTATACACTAGGTAGACACTTTGACCTTCAAGAGGTGCCAATCAAGACAGAATTTATCTCAGTACCTTTCTCTGCCAAAGTTTTCCACAATCTTGCTCATGTGTTTTACAGTAATACTTTCTTTTTCCCTGTTCATTAACTATTAAAATAAAATATTCACATGACAGATTTTTGCCTCAGTTTTCCCACAGCAATCATATTTCCTCGCCCAAGAGGATGTCAGGAAGCTTCATTAATTGTTTCTGAAACATTTACAACTTTTCATGGAAAAGGTAAAGCATCTGTCTCCTAAAGGAGAAAAATCATTTCCAAATGGATGAAGTATCTCAGCTCCCCTCTGACGCACACATGTATTTTTATTCTTCTCTCAGAGATAAAGAATTCGAGACACAGACGCTATAATCAGTTTGTCAAGTTCACACATATTATCCAAAGACCGGAACTTGTGTCTTTTTCCCTCCAGTTCCAGTCTTTCATCTCACAGCGATGCTTCTTTGTTAAAATACCTCTGGATATCGTGACAGACAAGAGGGTATCTGAATTAAGCAAGTCAGCCCACAAGTAACAGCATCAGTGAGGCCTGGCTTCCTTTGGATTTGGCTTCTCCCCCTCGACGACATCCCGGCCAAGATATCCCCCGCTTTCCCAGCTATGACTGCCCTCTCTCGCTCCACCCCTTCTTCCTCCCACGTTCTTTTGCTCTCCCCTCCGTCCAACGCTCACAGCACCCCCAGCTCCCTCCTGCACGTCGAGCGGCCGGGCACCCAGCAAGCGCTCCGGAGCAAGAAGCGGGGGTGCGAACCGCCAGGCCGCTTTGGGAGAGCTGACCGGCCCAGCTGGCAGGACAACCCCCCCACGGGTCTCTGGAGTGCACACTGCAGGCTCCCTCGCGGGGCAGGAGTAGTTTCTGCCTCTGCCTCATTTCTGGGTTTCAAAAAACCTGTAGGGATTCGGTCTCCTTGCAGCCTCTACTCTTCTGCCAAGCTTGCTTAAAACCGCACGGTTTCAAGCTAACAAGGGAGGAGGATAGTGGTCTCCTAGAAATGAGGTATCTTCTCATATCAGTAACTTACCAGTGTGAACACCCCTGTCACCTTTACTCATATTTGTCTGGATTCATGAACTGCTATCCAGAGTCGTTGCAGGCCACGATGGTTAGCCCATGTGAAATACAAAGCCCACTTACAGTACAAAAAAACTACCAGCTGGCAGCAACTCACTCGAGCTAGTCTTATATGAGAGTTGCTTTCCCCCCCCCCCTTTTTTTTTTAAATTTTGTAGAATTTCTTTTAAAAGCTGATTGGAGGAATAGAAATTTCAAAAAACCCTGTAAGATTTCTAAACAGAAAAAAATCTAAGGTAAAAGCATCAGCAGTTGATGCAAACAGAGAAACATGCTAAAGACAGAAAAACAAAAAGAAAAAAAAGACCTTGAACTTCAAAACATATCACAAGGGATACCACCAGGGACGGCCGCCACTAATTTAAAGACTGTATTGTCCCTTTCCAGAGGGTGCATTTATTTTCGCTCTTTTTACATATCAGGACTGTAGCAGTATTTTAACACTAGGTTAAGCTATTAATATCAAAATGATAGGTTAGGAATGAACGCCACAGATATGCACTGAAAAAGTTCTCTGCGGCAAACTGAAAAATGGGGATTGATGCTCACAAGAGATTAGGGATCTCTCAGGAGTAGGGAGAGAAAAAGCATGTCAGAAAGCTATGTCTCCAGGATAGGAAGCCACAGAGAATTTGGGGAGGATACTGAGTCACTGTTTGCTGAGAACTTGAATTAACGTTCTAAGGCTCTGTAATGATCAACTCCAACCAACATATCCAGACTGAGATCCTCTGAAGGAATGATTGGCACCGAGTTACGGATCCTTCAGATCCTCTGAAGGAACAATTGGCACCTGAAAGCAAGAAGGCATCAGATGAATACTATTCTGCCCTCATGCAGCATACAGGCCCTAAAGTCCTGCCTCCTACATGCAACCCAGACGAGCCCCACGCAAAAGAAAGATCTACTGGGTTTCACTTGTTCAGGCTGAGATTCCCTCATCTGATTCCAGCCCCGCAGTCGCCCACCGCAGCACAGCGCCAGCGGCGCAGGGCAGTGCTTTCGCTTCTCCCCCGTCCTGTCACCCCTTCTGCCAGGCGCAGCTCCACAGCTCGTCCTCTGGCGCGCCAAGGACACCGCACCCATCGCCCAGGGCTGGGGAGGAGACACGGCCCTGTCCTGCAATATGACTGCGCTGCCCGAATGTCCCCGCGCTCCAAGTCCTTGCAGAGGTAACACATGCTGTATCAGCCCAGCACTGTGGCTCCTCTGCCGCCGTGGGGCTGGTCGCACGCGGACTCCTTGGCTATCCTGGCTCACGACCTAAATAACGTACGTTCCCCTAACCCTTCTACAATGTGACCCCAATGCGCAGCTCTCACGTGCTGGGCCTGAAAGCAAATAGTACGTTTGGGGAGCCTTGGATTTATTTCAAAATAGATGAAGTCCTTTTCCAGGAGAAACAGGAACATAAAAGCCTTTGTAATGGAAACAGTGAGACATGGGTTTCAGACTGATCAAGCTGAAGCAGTCTTCAAGGCAATTTTTTTGTCACAAACGAGCAATATTTTCACTCCTCGCCCTGCAGCAGACCCCTGTGATATATTTTATTTCCTTTGCAACTGGCATCAAGTCATTTTCCAAAGTCAAATACATCTACCTTCCTCGCTTCTCTCTCTTGGGACTCTTTGAAAGAGAAGGAAAACATCAAGACTAGACTGTGTTGTGGGATTAAACATGTCAGGAGAGAAACAACAGAGAACACAATTATAGGCATGACACATAATACAAAATAAATTGGGAAAAGGGCGAGAAAAAGAAAAAGCATAGCCAAATCATCTGAGCTATAGCTTCAGAGAGCATAAATCCCCCTATAATTTGCCCAATCACAATCGCTTGGTTGAGGATTCTGCTGTACTCCATTTCACCACTGTCTATCATTCACACGCATAAAATCAATGCTGCTTTGAGCCACACCGCTTGATCATAAAAAGCCCTCCTCCCCCTCAACCTGTCCTCCTGCCAGCAGAAAAGTCCCAGGTAAATCTGCCACGCAGTATCACCTCCTCACAGCACTTAGAGCTTCTGTGCCCAAAACCTTTTATCCACCTCAATTTAAGCATCGTTTTCTGAGGACTGACTCACACCACCCTGTTCTTTACTTCTAAGAGGACTGGGTAATTTTCCCTTTGTAGAAACATCCGTTTTGTCTGATTTCTACTCTTCTTGGAATTTCATGAGGTCACATCAATTCTGTGTCACAGGAGAGTATGTGAACTGGTGTGAGGGGGAAAATCATCATGGAAAGAACAAATGTCTTCATAAAAGGACACTATCGCTGCCTGGCATCCATTTACATTTCAGATGTCATCACAGTTTTGGACGGCAGCTCTCATTCCGCCTCTGACATCTCCCCATGTGGATGTGTTTGTAGCACTTCTCTGCATTTCTTGCATCATTTTTACCGTATTCTAAGCACAATCCTAAATGTATCCATTCTTTTGCTCCCCTTCAAAGCTCCTGCCCTGGTATACTGTAACCTCCATCACTGACCACCTTTCACATCCCAGGTTAAAGAAGCTCTTTGGAACTTCTATGGGTTTGAATTTTCTCCTGCTTCACAGTGAAGGGATTGTATAGTAACCTGAGCGGTGCTTTAAATATGCAGAAAAGAAGTAACACCTTTATAATGAAAAGGTGAGCCTTCTAGTGAGAGAGGTCACATTCTAGTAGTAATGTGCAAAGAAATGCTAAAGCCTCATTACTACTCACAGCTATATGGAGATCTCCTTCAGCACAGTTTATAATTGTGTGGAACCGAAGGACCAGGACCAGTAAGGCAATTTGTCTGAAAATAGGAACAGGAGAGCACTCTTTCCTCTAACGGTACCATATATTCACAGTTGGCTACAGTATTCTCCCTGCTTAACTCTCCATCAAGACCCCATCTTTTAAACAAAAGCAGAAAAAAATCTCCCCATTACTTTCTTTTCTCCTAGTTTTCCATCCTATTCATCTTTTTCATTTTAACTTCTCAAAATGTTTTATAGCTCTTATGACTTGTTTTTCCAATTTTTATAAACTTTGTTCCAACCTGATGACTAATGGAAAAATGTTTTTACGGAAAAATTGAGAGTATGATGTACCAGATTCCATAACTCCTAGAGAAACTTTTGCATAAGATTATTGATCTATAATACCTTCTTATTCCTGTACTCATTGATTTTAAAACGTGATTATGGTTATTATGAATTTGTTTTCTAATAGGACTAAACACACTGAAACGCTTTCCTTGCAATCAAAATTTAAAGACTTTCACATTTAATGCTTGGGCAGTAAAAGTCATGTCCATTATTTGCCTTTTCCTAATTTCTCTCTACTAGCTAAAATTCCGATTACTTATCCTCTTGGTTTCCTTTACCTTTATTTTGCCCTGAAACAGAAGACCCTATTCTCCAGTACTCAAATTAGAAGGCTAGAAGTTAGGGTCTCTGTTTTTTCTACCTCCAGCAATGCAAGAAAGTCATTTTGTTGCCTTGTATAAATTACTGGCTGCTACAAGGATAACTCTTCTGATCTGTAGAGAAAGGTCACACCATTTCCTAGTCCTCTGGTATCCCAAGACCAAATGTGCCTAAGAGCACCTGCAACAACTAAGAGCTCCCAGCCCTGCCCTGTGGCCTCATTCAGTGAGCACATGCCAGGGATTTCAGTTGGACGGCTCAAGCTTAGGATCACAAAATTAGGGCTTAATGACTTCATTAATAATGAACCATTCATATTCTGCAACCATTTTCATTCTGAATTGGGATTTATGGTAGTGTGAACAAAACCCTGAATGAATTGCATCTGAAGTTATCAATAGCTCACAGAAGCCAAGCTCTACCAAAATGTGAAGAACTGAAAAAGTGCAGACATAGCTGGAAGGCTGGCCACATACTTCGACTACCCCATATTAAACCTGTGAGATAGGACAGACACAACTAGAAAGAGGTAACGGTAATGGTATGATTTTTCTTTCTTTGCTAATGACCTACACGTGTTGCTTTGCTTGAGGTATTGAACAATTTACTCCACATACTTCAGAAACGTGTTTTGAGATGCCTCAGTATCTAGTGTTTCAACAGCGACACACTTTTCCTTCCTTAGCTTTTCCCATACAGGGTTCACAATGATCTGTAGAAGGATTCCTCTGCTACTGCCCTGCTTTTGCGCGGGAAACAGACATCAAAAGAGTTGTGGAAACTACTCAGCTAGTCAATGGCCATAGCAGAATTCAGTGCAGGTCTCAAACCTTCCGGCACTCTGCTTTAGCCACGAAGCTTCCCTCGTTCTTAGCAATGGACGGCTACTTTCAGCGTACAAGCGCTGCCCCTGCAACACCTACCATAAACACAATTTAAAAATATAAGTATTGGGACTCTTAAAGTCCATCTTTTTGCTGCTTCTCTTTTTTTTTTTTTTTCTGGTTTGTCTGGGAAATGGAATTTCTTTGCGTTGCAGAATCTGAATAGGGAGCTGCACCTGTTAGCTCTGCGATACCTCAGGGCTCTCTAGAGTCAGCCATCTGCTTTTCAAAATCTATTTGTTATCTCTTGGGCAACCAGGAAGGCATAAAGTATGTTTTATCACCTTAATGCTGAACGTGATCATTTACACTGTAGTAAAATATACCAGGCCAAGCAGAATTTTTACTAAGGAAGAAAGGAAGAAAATTCCAGGTGGAAGGCAGGGAGGGGCAAGAAGAGGAGGCAAAAGAAGGGAGAAGGGGGGATGAGGCAAGAGGAAAGGAATGGGAATAAAACTCACTTGCTTCCAGCAAAAGTCAACTCGATATGCTCTACTTGGACCCGGGGACTTTGTATTAGATATTTCTATAACATGCCTCTACAAATCTGCAGAAATAAAAAGATAAAATTTGACAATCTAAACTGAAAGAAGCTTTTTCCAGACATTTTAATGTGACCGCTGGCCTTGAATTAGTGCCTGAAACGCGCATCTTTCAAAAGCATGAAGTATCATAGTGCCACCCGAGGAACAGTCCCGGGCTTTGCCTGTTTTTTCCAGTACGAGTAGACCAATGACTGATTCATACTTCCATTATATCACAATTGTGCTTTTGTTTGGCACCCTCTCATCTCTTGCAAGTCACTTGCAGATGGTCTAGAAGCCACAGAACAAGCTGTACTTCCTTTCCATGTCAGCCATCCCCATCTTATGGAATCCTTCCAGTTTGCTGCACACAAGGTACAAGGATCCTTCTCCACAGATCTCTGACTTTAAAAAAACCTTCCCTAGGATTTTGTAGTTAGCCTTTCTCATCACCAGAAATACAGAAATAATTTGCACTGTTTCCATCTCTCAACGCGCGGTAAGTTCGTTCATGGCACCCAGCTCAGGAAAAGGAAACGGAGGGATTTGGTGGGGTTGCCGAGTGCCTCGCACGGACAGGGGGTCCAAAGGAAATACTTTTGAGAATACTATAATGCGGTTACATAAGTTGGTGTTATGCCATCACTTTGGATTTTGCAGTCAACCTGGATCACCCTGTCTCAAATAGGATAGAGAAGAAACAAAAAGGGTTCAGAGAGTAAAAAGACTCATTAAAGCCCTCAAGGGCTTTCCATATGCAAAAAGTTTAGAAAGCTTCAAGCTGACAGAGAAAATGAAACAGACTGAACACAGTGGAAGTGATATAAATGTAACTGCACAGAGAAAATAAAATAAATCTGACCTCCCAAGAAAAGAGGGGACAGTCATTAAAACTAAAAGGCAGAACATTAAAACCAATAAAAGGATTATTATTTTTCATCCACATACTATATAATTAACTTGCAGTACTCTGTACCCAAGACATCAGAAGGGCCAAGATTTTATGAGTTTAAAAAGGACTAATTATTGCCATAATAATAATAACAATAATAAAACCCATTATAATAATGATAAATATATTATAATTATAGAAATAATTAGCATAGTACTGAATAAACAGAATATCCACAATTAGGGTACAATAAAGTATGAGGACTGAAAACTGCCCGTGTTTAAAGACATAAGCCAAATTCAATTTGATATCTATTAAGGAGAAACTACCCCTGTGGGAAAGGTTAAATCACCATTACTCTTTCCCGGGAATTTAGCATTTTTTCTGAAGGACCTGATACTGGGTTCTGCGATGCTCACTGTGTGGCTTTCTAGAGGGGTGTCTGCAACGCATAAATGCCCATCAATTGAGTATTCAAAAGCTTGGATACCCCACCTGACAGGGTCTGTACAACCAAAAGCAAATCTCTATAAAATCAAAAGAACATTTTTGCTCTTCAGGGGTACGTGCTATTTTCATTTACTTATGAAAAGTGAGATTGTTTTGGCCATTCCTTTTAACGCACATGCTGAAATGGGGAGCAGAAATGAAGAACACCATTTTGTAGGTTTGATAAAAAATGGTAATGTTACTGTTTTGTTACTTGATGGTTAAGATGTGAATAAGAGTCATATTTTAAGGCAGAGTATTCTTAACCACCTATACATCTCCACGCCCCAACAGACTTTTTTACTATTAGAAAATGAAGTTCGCACGTGGAATAAACAAAAATAAAATTCTCTGTGAATTTCAGTCAGCTCGTGGAGATCCAAAGGAGCCTCCTTTCTTATGGATTTCTGTTCATGTTTGGTCTCTGATGCCTCAGCAGGGTCATTAAAAGAGTTTTTCCCCTTTAAACAGCTGCCTACTTCCAAAAAACATGTGGAAGCTCAGGTATCTTGGAGACTTTCACCCACCAAACTTGGCTGAAAGTGGCCAAATTCAAAAAGGAAAGGAACAGGAGACAGGTAGGCAAACTGTATATGGGAGCACACAGAGTGGGTTCCCAGAGATCTCATTTCCCTGGGGAGCCACTCCTGGGGAAGCCCCAGGGATGCAGGCAGTCCCTAAGAGCTGCTTAGAAAAAGTTCCTTCCTTGCAGCATCTCACAAGCATTCCTTCAGTGAAACCAGACTGCCCAGCAATGCAAGCACATAGGGGCAACGTGTTCCTGCCCCACATTAAGCTGATGTGTAGCTTTTTAACTAGAGGCACATCTATAAAAGCCAGAACCCATTTAAACGAAATAAAACCGGGCCGTACACTTTCTCCCACAAGCTTGTTTGTTTTCTTGTACATCGATACATCTGTGCTGATAGAAAAGCACACACTACAGCCTAGACGACTATCTCTGCTTCCTCAACTTTGAGACGAAATATAGCTGTGAAACCAAAACATCAGTTCTCTCAGAAACAGAAAAAAAAGTAGCAGTCCTGTAAACGATGGACAATCTAAAGCTTCAGAAGAAATATATGCAGCAATACACACATTCTTACCTGCACAAGTCTGTACCATCAGCCTTTGAGAGTTTTTTTTACATCTACTCTGTAACGATGCATTTTTTGAAAATGGTTCTAGTGCTCAGGAATGCCAAGAATTTAGGAAGAGAGCCACAGCTTAAGAGAGCAATTATTTGCCAGTAAATACTCAATTTGCTTGTCCTGTGATTTTTCTCCTCCTAACTCGCCCTCTCCATAATCCGTCCCTTGCTGCGTCATGAGCACAAGAAGTCTTTTCTTCATAACATAACACTTCAGTTTGCTATTTTGTTAGCATTAATTAAGAATTCCCTCTGCTGGTCATTTTCTATACTCTTACAAATAGCACCTTGAGCCCCGGACATTAGAAGGCAGTGAGTCAGTGTGTGGGATTCAGCCACGGTTTATAAACACCTTCAACCACATTCACCCAGTTTACAATATTCAGGACATCTCAGCTGAATTACTGCTTTGTGTCCAGTTTGTATTCAGATGGGGGCCATATGTTCCTTCATGTATTAGAGCAGAGCTCATTAGCACTGCTGCAGTCAAGCCACAGCAAACATTTTTTTCCTATCTTGCCTCCATTTTAACCTGATTAAAAACATTTTCTCCAGGGTAGATTTCTGGAAGAGAACTGCTCAAATCAAAAGTACTGTTAAAATGGGTATGTGTAAATTTAAAATTACTTTTAAAATTAGCAGCTGCTTTTGCTGCAAAAGAACCCAGTTGTTACTTAGCATTAAACTACTTACTAAAAGCACCTTGAAAAACATGGAAAAGCCTTCACAAAAACTCTGTTGCAGTAACCACGAGGGCTAAACATTCAGTGAGCACACAGACCTAGAAAAACTCAGTATCCAAGCTCTCTTGTAAGGATTTAGGCACATAACCTATTTTTAAAGAGGGTATGTATGCATGCATCTGTGCAGGCAGCATCATACAACTAGATTAACACCTTGCAATAATGGGGAGAGTGGGTGTAGTTAGAAATCTGGATGTGCAAATTGTATTTCCTAAGAAATTTTGTGTAGGCAAGTTCCATTCTGCTCAATCAACAGTAGGCAGAGAAATACTATATTTGGCAAAAAATTAATAAAATACAGAAGGAGTGACTTGAATCACCCACATTAATTGCTAAATGAAAATCTAGGTTCTGAAATACAAAACAGGAACACCCTTATAGGGAGTAGAAGAAAAAAATGACCCACCTGAGACTGAATGGTACGATAAAGAATACATTTAAATCCATTTTAGGATAGAAATGCATCATCTGTCAAAATCGGTTTGGGTCTGGCTACTTCTTACATGAGTGAAAACAACTTGTGGGCCCAAAATTGAAAATTAACATCACATCATGGACACTTTACCGCATTTAGGAGGACGGTGTGCATTTCATATGATGCAGCGATGTCACAGAAAACCATGGAATTTCCACAAATTCAAACCACAGGATGATAAAATGTAATCATAATTCCTCACATACAAATATACATTCTAAAATACCATGTTCTGAGCACAAACGGCATCAAACATCCCTAATAAAATGCATTTATGTTATGTATATCCTACATTATCAGCTGCTATAAAGCAGACAAGTCAAAAACATGCTTAAACAACCCAGTCATCTTTGGGATTCTTGTACACATATATCTTACAGCACCCTATGCCCAAATTGATTGTCAGTTCATGTTAGAAATCATTTAACTTTCCTCGCAAAACCTCCCTGTCGTAACAGAAGAAGACCCGTGAACTTTGTAAGGGTACCGACCGTCTTCTCCACGGGAGACAGCACCCTCCAAAAGCGAAATAGGATGGGGAAACAAACGGCATGCGATAGGTGAAAACCCCACTTTGAGTGCATTGCTCCCTTCTTCCCTAAAGCATATTTTCCTCTGAAAGGTCTAAAAACAGGGCACAAAAAATATACTTGGTGGCTAATACACCTAGCTACACAAGTGCCTTCAAAACAGGAGAAGTTCCAAGCGCCCGGGCAGGGCCTGTCCTGTATCCTTTGATGTAAACAGCAGAGTTATCATGGGTTTCAAGGAGACAGCGGTGGACCTGCTCTCCAATGGCCATTTGTGAGGGAAAGTCTTTGGAAATATACTGAACTTTGGTTAAACAGCTACGTACTAACTGCGTGTAAGATAAACTAATTGTTTTCCCTTAGGTTTTGACTTAAACTGACATAAACAAAGCATTCCAGAATTAAATCTGACTATTGTCTAGTATATGTTATGCATAATTTAAGAAGAGGGCAGAGAAGAGGAGGTACTTTCAGGTCAAATTTTCAATATTTAGATGAGAATCTGAAAATGAAACTTTAAATCAACTTTAAACAAAATTAAAGTACATTAAAGAAAATGTAAGTGACAAGTATAATTCTGTTGTTAAGGCTTGGAAGTGAAAAATAAATAGTATGAACAAAAATAAATTTAATTTTTATAAACAAGTGTAAGCAAGCAGAATTTGTTGTAGTATTCTGTAATAAATAATTCTTTCTGAAAAAAATGCATAAGGGCTTCCTAATTTTCGTTGTCTTAAATTACGTACTTTCACATTAATATACTAATTTGTCTTTGCACAGCGGAGCTTTTGAGAAAAAAAAAGCTGACACACTTTATAGGGACAACTGGGTTAAATGGGAATTTACTGGATAAAGTCAGAACATAACAAATTCTTACTTATCCAGTGTAATTAATGTAAAATTATACTCTTCTCAACAGGGACTGCATGGTAAAAGGGATATCTGGTTTGCTTAGGAGGTGCTCCCATTAACTGGATTTTTTTTTTTTTCTTTTTAAATGCTCTAAGCAATCAGCTAGTAGAGCCAGACATTGTCCTCAGGTAACCTCATGCAGCTGCCTTCAGTGCAAAACGCTGTCACTTCTCAGACTTCAACCACTGCGATCTGCTTCCTTCCTTCACGTTCGTCCCCTGAGGGACGACAGTCAAGTGCAGCCATCCCTCCTCGCTGTGCGGCCCGGGGAGCGAGCGAGCGCTCACGTGGCGCCGTGCTTTAGCGGCAGGGCCGAACGCGGCCCTGCGTCTTAACGTGCGCGTTTTGGTAGGAATCCCTCCCAAATCCAATCCACAGGAAAAGGGGTATGAGGTCACTCTAACTTTTTAACCTCACGTTTGTTTTCTCCCTGCTTGCAGCGCCTATTTGCTTTCGCTTTCAAAGGTATTCTTATTTATCGAAGCTGGACAGGCATTCTGCGGGGATGTCTAGCAAGAATAATCTCTCTCAAAACATCTCAGTGCTTTTTGCTGTGCCACAAAGGCTCCTGGTACTAACGCCTCCATTCCGTCTCCCCACTGAATTGACTCTCAGCATTACCTACGTAACACATACCGCCAATACACGCTAGCTACAGCTGAGCATCTTTAGCTACTTACAAATGAAGAAAGTAGAACTCCAAACCATAAACTTAAAGAAAATGTTACTTTTGAGGAAAAGAGAAAAAAGTCCAGCAAATTAAGCCCACGTTTAAGTACATTAACCAGGTAACGTAAAGGATCCAACTGGT
Organism: Phoenicopterus ruber ruber; assembly: GCA_009819775.1. NCBI lineage: Eukaryota > Metazoa > Chordata > Aves > Phoenicopteriformes > Phoenicopteridae > Phoenicopterus > Phoenicopterus ruber. Next base: position 93,038,973 of record CM020215.1, on the reverse strand, counting down.
CTAGAACAGTTAAAATTCAGCTGCTCAGCGTTACGCCTTTATCCAGGTAAATTCCTACTGAAATCAACAGATCAGCTTCTGGTCAGTAACACCGATGCAAACTTGAGCTACTTCTACTAAAATCAATACCGCTCCCACAGATTTATAAAGGTGTGACCGTGCCCCAAACCTGGGCTAAGGCAGCGACGCCTTAAGGAAGACTGAGTAGGTGGTTAGTAAGAAACAGCTTGCTATGGAAAGCTCTCCATCGGAAAGCCGTCTCCTGGCAGGCACCGAGGCCCTCTGCAGCCGAGTGCTTTTCTGGATAGGGCTCTTGGAGGAGGTAAACACTATCGCTATTTCCCATTAGCAGTGTTAGGAAGATACCGAGGTATGTAGTGACGCATCTCTCAGTCCGAGCATGGCACGTGAACTTATTTTTTATTTTGCTCTCTACGCCAAAGTGATTTTTTCACTAAATAAATCTTATAATCCATTTTCTGTACGCGTACAACAATAGATTGTTCCACAACATGACAATATGATACAACTTAGGTCAGGTGTGGAGGCGTAGTTTGCACAGGCTGTTACTAAGTGACAAAGGAATTTAGGGCATCAGTGAAGAGGTTGCATTCGTTAATTGTTCATTTCCAAACAGTGGTGGCTACAAGCAAGTTGCGTTTGCTTGGCTGTTTTTGATGGGGTTTCCTGCCTGCCTCTGCTGAATGTGGCTGAGAAGAGCTGGCCGGGTATTTTGGTGGAAGAATCATTCGGAAGGGACCTTAACAAACAGTCCAGGTGCTAAGTAGACATTATTGATGCACAGTTCCAGCCTCTAATATTTTCCAAAACATTTTTTTGTTTGTTTTATACATCTCCACTCAACAGTTCACGCAGCGCACTTATTTCAAAGCTCAGATTTAAAAATCCACCGGGAAAAAAAACATAATACCTTATCCTATCAGGCTAATAACGCACAGCTTATGTGCCATTGAAATCAGAATTGTTTCCCCATGGTGAATGGCGGATAAAATTGTTCTAGACTGCAGCAGATGGAACTGGAAACTTTGTCTTCCCGTTTGTATCTGGGGCACATATGACGAGCCTATGTGATTAAGGCTTCAGCAAAACATTTAAAAAAGAAGCGTATCAGGACCACGAGCATTTGCAGACAATAAATCTCAGAAGAATCGCTACATCGCAGCTCTAAAACAACCACTTTCACCCTGTAAAGGGGACCAAAACCTCCAAAGCAGCGAGCCGGGCTGGGCGAGCTCACTCACCGCATCCCGCAAGGGTGAGAGGAGCACGCAGAAGTCTCCTCTATGCCGAGAGCCCTACTCAGCAGGGAGGGAGGCACGGAGGTTTCCCGAGGCAGCTGCTGACAAGGGGTGCTCGGGAAGGAGCAGAGAGCCCCGCTGCCATTGCCTCGAAGCGAGGATGATTTCCTGGGGGATCTCCAGGACCGCGCGCGGGGAGGAAAACACCCCACTCACGGTGCAGGCTGGGAACCCGACCCACACATGCGTTTTTCCAGGGCTCATTATCAGTTTCAGAGAGCGGGTTTATCTTCAAAGGGCCTGTGCAGCCGGGAAATAGCATCCCCCTTCCTTTTACAGCTGGGGAACGTAAGCACAAATATATTATTGCCTTTTCCAAGGTTACCAAGCCAGAGAGGAGAAGAGAAGCCAGATCTCTCTTGGTCTGCTGATCAGAGCCTTAAAAATACCAAGCAATCCTCCCCCCAGCTTCAAGGCCACAAAGTTTGCGGTTTAGTATTTTCACAGAGGGCATAATCTGGGCATAAGTAAGGATGTGCGAGACAGAAAAAAAACTCTTGTTTGATCTTCACAGGAAACCTTAGCCCTGAAGTAACCTTGAGGTAACAAGAATAATGAAAAACATGATTTTTACTTGCGAGTTTAACACACAAGGTTTGAAGGTCATCAAAGTGTTTTTTTCTCTGAAGTGAGAACTGGTGTTTTTACACTACACTTTCAGTACAGTGGTTTTAAAATATCTCTGTAAAGATGGATACAAGCAGTTTGTTTACCAGGTTAGGAATTAAGAAAAAAAAAAAAAAACCAACCAGATTTAAAACTCTCTTTGGCTTAATTACTCTTAACATTCTATTCACTTAATCAGAGGAAAGAAAAAAAAAAATCAGCTTGACTTTTTTTGACAGCGAAGTCAAACCAACTGGAAAATTCACCTCCTACAAGAAATGTTGAAAGGGAAAACTCCAGATAGCAACATGTTAGTGAAATGCTTTCAGCTGCAGACACAACTGTATTGTACTGAAATCTTGTATTTTCTTTGACCCGTTAACTCTCTCTCCCTCCAAAAGACAGGGAGAACTGTTGGATTTGAGTATGGGTTTTGATCAACTCCTTTCCCATAAGAAGGGCCACTGCATGGCATACAGACATATAAAATCACACACTTGTAAATTTATTTTGCCCACTACCTGCACACATGAAAACGTGAAAGAAGTTATGCTAAGGTTAGAGAGTATGACTTTTTTTTTCCAACATTTTTTTTTTCCTTCCTTAATGCATGTTGTTAAGTCAGGTAAGTACTCTTAAATTCATTTCAGAAATAGGGATTACTGGGGATCACTAATTTTTTTTCCCCAATCACATAAGAAGTCAGCAGCAATGCTGGGAATGGACTAGAGCTGCGAGGTCCTCATTCCACATCTCCCTGGCTCTTTTCTGGGGCCCCAGTGATCTGTAGCCACCGGGAAACAGTGAATTTTATATCTAGACATCAAAGGGGCAGAATCTGTTCTCTGAGGACATGAAGTCCTAATACAAGCTAAAACTAAACGCTCCTAAGTCATTCACTGTAGGGAACTTGGAAAAGAGACTTTGTTCTGCACCATTTATAGTGCTCTGCAACCAAAACTTTTTAGAGAATGCAGAGAGACATGTACAGAAGTTTAGGTTTGAGAGAACTGTTCAGGGCCTCATCCTAACATGATATTTTATAGAAAAATAATAAAATGGGCATAGATGATCTTTCATAACAAGCTTCCAGTTTTATTTGGTTCTATTTAATCACGTATTTTGCTGTGGCCAAGTGCATTCTCTCTGGTCTCTTAGACAGTGGGTTTCATGCATTCTTGCATATATTTGAACTTTTGATCATTTTCCAAAAATTCACTGCTAGTATCCTAGGCAGCCATCACCGGGTAGTGATATGGGTCATTCTAGTTCAGAATAAAAAAAGAGATGAGTGTGACTGATCCTTTTTCTCAAGGCCAAATCTCATAACAAATCATCTGGAGAACTGCCAGTGACTTCAATAAGACCAGAAATTGTCCCTACTGTTATCTAAAAAAACTTCATCTGCCGTATGAGAAAATCAGGGTGCAAATTCTCTAGCCGGACTAGATTTATTCTCCTACAGACTAGGAAAAGGAGAATCAGACAAAAGAGCAAAGGGAGGGACAGCAGTCTTTACTGATGCCTGTATGTTATTGCTCATCAAATTCCAAAATAGATGGAGGGAAAGCAGGGAAACGTGAGCAGTGTTGCATCAGTTCTTTCTGAGCAAAAGTGGAAATACTACTTTCTTTTTTTTTTTTTTAGTACAATTTAGAACAGGTTTTATATAATAAATAATGCATATAATACATATATATAAAATAATATAGAGATATAATACAGGGCTGTTCTTGTCTTAATCCTTTAGACTTTGCTCCCAGCAAAGAGTGAATGGAAGAAAATAAAGCTGGAATATAAACTACTTATGAAGTTCCTTTTGTCAGAAAATGAAAGGACAAGGGGAAAAAAACCCCATGCTTTTGTTCCTTTTTTTGAACTTCATGCTTTGGAAAAATGCCAGTATGCCTATATGAGTATGCGTGTGCATGTATGTATGTCGGATTTACTAGAATGGCAAGGAAGAAAACGAGTCGATCTCAAAAGAAGCCAAGAATCTGGGACTTGAATTCTCTGACTTCAATAGTGTTGCAAGGACTTGGAATGTGACAGATACTGGCATATTGTGCCTTGCTGTGAATGAGAGCTCCACTCTGAAGCTTTACAGCGTCTCTGTTCCTAAACAGCAAAACGCACTGCTCCCGAGGCACATCTGAAGACTTGGGATGTGACTAGCTCTTCTTGACCTCTCCCTTTCCAGTGTGCAGTGCTTACCCCGTTGAATGCCTGGCCTCTTACTGACCTTTAATTTCATAATAGGCTCATGTCGACAAATCACTTCGAAATGAGATCAACACAGATACGTAACATGTGCTATGATACAGACAGAAAGGAGTTTTCAGGAGCTGGTGAGCACAGGAGATGATAACCAGTAGTAGCATACATAAGGGGAGTGGTATGTTCAACTGTTGGCGTGTTGGGCTATCATCTTCAAGTACTGCATCATGTTACTACAGTATCTTTTTTTTTCTTTCTAAAAGCCTATAAAACTGTTATTTTTTTGGTTGATTGGTTTGGGTTTTGGGTGTTTTGGTGGGGTGTTTTGTTTTTTAACTAGTCCTATACTTCCACTCAGTCCTATTAGGCAGTTGCTTCCAAGGCGAAAGACAAAGGCAGGTGTACGAGTGGGACGCAATATTGAACAACCAGCGGGGTGATGGATTTTTGGGTTTTTCCAAACACCACCAACCTTCCAAATCACCATAGGTCCTCTTATAGGAAGAAAAAGAATATATAGGAACTCAATTTCAGGGTGAATTACATGGTCATCAATTTAAGTCTCAGAGATACAAAAGATGGAAGGTGGAAGGAGTTTGAGAGGAGTACCCAGAACTAAAGAATTTCAGTCTTGAGCTTCAGACCCTATAAGCAGCCCTTTTAGCAAAGCTACCTTGTCTCATTGCTCTTTAAGTTCAGGGATAAATACTTAAAGTGATAATGTAACCTCAGAATGTTTGTATTAAACAGGGGCCTCCTGCTCTCTAGTTTCTGTAATTTACAACAAAGAGTTTATTAAACACAACTCTTTCTGTCTGACATTCAAATCCATCTCTGCAACACACTCTCCTCTGGATTTGCGCCACCGAATGAAATGCTTTGGAAAAACAAAATAAACCAAAACCCTGCTGTGGAAACAGGACAAATCTAGTTTCACATCCCCTGCAGAGAGAGAAACAAGACGGAAGTAAAAAGCACCAAATGGAGCTCATAAAGCTTCACTCTGATCTCAGCCTCCACATTCTGGCAGAAAGCACTACCTAAGAGATGTGCTCTGCTTCAAGTGAGAACAGCCTCTGATTGCACCGCGAGCACAAAAATATATTGTCTGTGAACAATTATCCTGAACAAACTCTGAATAAGGGAAATCTGACTACAGAATAAGGGGAAATGTGGTGGGAGGCAGGCTAATCGCCCCCCTCCCTCGCCAAGGCCTTATCTCACACGCCAGCCATCTGTAGTAGCTGCGCCTGCGACTACAGCTTGCGGGCTCCGCTGAACCTTCTTTCCACAGACTGCCTGCATCGTGCACCGCGATGAGGTGGCAATCGTCCCGCCCATCACAAACCGTCCACCACGGGAGGGAAGTAATTTGAGTCCTGTAACAAAACCAGTTTCTCGCTTTAGGTCCCTTTTATCACAGGTAGTTGCTCATATTCCTTATAACCTTCCATACAGAAGCACATAAGTGGAAGGAAACCCATCCTAACCCACAGGTGCCATGGGGAGTTAATGGGGATAGCGTTAAAATTCACTAGCTCTTTCCCTTTCAATATATCTACAAATAAAAATAACGTATTTGTTTGGAAGTCACTGCCCAAAGTAGGAGCAGATTCTGAGCACTTTGAACCTAACATAACATACCTAGAAAGAGAAGGACGCATACCCGAGTACAGTCTTTCTCTATTCCTGGATTCTGGGCATCTCCTCTTTAGTTACATCGTTGAGGACAGTCAGCAACTTAGAGAAAAAAGGTGTGTTGGGGCAGGAGTCTGTTCTGGGTTTTTTGTCTTCTTTTTTTTTTTTTTACTTTGACACAGCATCCTCGTGCAGTTTGGTACATATATAAACGGATGGTAAGGGAAAGAAACTCACACAACCAGATACAGGGAGGCCACCTTGTGATCAACCAAGCTCTCATCTTGCTGGTAAAACTACTCTTAAATTCAGGTAGGAAACAGCTTTTTCTGCAAGAGAGCACAGGAGAATGCTTTGCCCCAATGTGGGAGATTCTGTAACACAAGACATTGCTGACAGCTTTCTTGTGACCTCCAGATCACCACATTTACTTCTGGAACTTCACGTTTGGTTTATTAGTGTGCTGGGCACTCTGTATATATTCCTCATTGGGCTTTTACAGTAAGAACATCTTCGAATCTCATGTCATATGATGGTCTCTGTTTTAGACTTTAGCCCTTTATTCCATTAGAAAGACAATGTTCTGCCATGATTTTTTGTTGTTGTTAATTAATTCATTTGAGACTATTCCTTAAATTTTCATTTTAATACATTTTTGTGTGTGGGTATATTAGTCACTTCTAAAGTTGCATACAACTGTCACTGATTTAAAGTCTTTGTTAATGTACATACACAAATCTGTTTGTATTATATATGCACGTGTATGTATGTGCACGTGCATGTGTATGCATGTATATATTAAAAAAACAAACCAAAAAACCTTTCCAACTGCATCTTCCTCCCTCCTCCCTTCTCCATTCTGAGCAGGTTCCCGCTATCAACTGCTGGAGTGTGCTCACTCTACACCTAGAGCTATAATTATTTTGCTTTAATTTTACAAAACCTTTTGTTCCATTCCCACGAGCCCACCTGATCCTTATATTACACTTGCTCTATTAAAACACTCATGCAGAACAAAGCACAGTTGTACTGATTCATAAGTAACTCACCCCCCCACCCCCTTCTCTTTTTCTTTCTACGAGGCTCATGCATCTTACTGCAGTTTCATGACACTGTCCCTGATGCCAGTCCACAGTCCCATTTTTGCCTTTTTATTTCTTTCTTTTAAACCATTATTTTTATGTGCTTAGGGTCCAATTACACTATTGTGTGCTGTTGTTTTGAATTGCTGTTGTTCTCAGTCATTTTATGTTATGCTCTTTGGCACGAAAACAGATATAGTGCAGAGGGTGTTATGGAATTTATTTGTTGTAATCAGACTCTAGGATTGTTTTTTATTATTATTATTCATAGAGTACAAGCACCAAGGCTAGCCCTACATTTTTCTGAGGCAAGTAGGAGACCATTTGTAGCCCAGCCTCTGACACCAGCATACCCTATCTGCAGTAAAAGGGCCCAGCAGCAGCTTAGGTCAAGGTGATTACTATTCCTTGGGCATGGCCTGCATGAACCTCCAGGCTTTACAGAAGACCAAACACACTGACAACACTTGAGATGGGATCTTCACAGAGGCACTGGGCATTTCAGATTTAGGAAAAAAAACACCTCTCACAAATTATGGCTGAAAAATGGAAGGATGGAGCACAGCTCATCAGTGAAGATGGGAACAATAGATGGGCTGTTTCATCCCTCTGTCCCGTACAACAACTTCCTTGAGCTGAGACAGCCTTTATTTTCTGGCTTATAAAGCCCCAAGCATGTTGTTAGGACTAAGTAACGGATAAATAATAACCAGCCAGAACAGTGAGGAGTGGGTGCATATGGAGAAAGCTCTAGCAAAGAGCAAATAAAATTGAGCTCTCGGTAGCCATCTTTTCAACATTGGGCAGTGCCCTACTGAACACCACAGGTGGTAGGTGAGCACAGGAGAACGGACCAGGCGAAGGTGTGAGAGAAGTCAAGAAGGGGAAGGAAAATGGGGGGTGTGTATGTTTTTCGGGGTGACGTGTGTAACAATGGTGAATACTAATGGTTTCTAGCAAGGAAAGAGAATAACAGGGGAAGAAGGAGAACGTGGCAAGGCACAGAACAAACACGGCTGTAAGGGGTACAAACGAAAGTTGCAATTTACCAAAGAATAACCGTTCTGCACATTTTATGTAGCATGTCAAATCTATCAGATTTTCTCTTATTAAATCATCATTCTACAGCAACAATCATTCTCTCAATCAATCCCCCGTGTTGTTAACTCTTAGTAATGACTAACTTGGCAGGAACTGATGTTTACATATATTTTAAAGTCCTGAGTACTGTTCTGTATTTTTGGGGTGTTAAATTTCCTTTACGTTTTGTCTCTTATTTTTTAACCTGTTTTTAAAGGATGGATGCATTCAATTGGAAAATAAAGTTTTGTAACACACACACTCAGATTATGTTAGCTGAGGAAATTGGCAGTGGGATAAGAACAAAACCATTCACCTCCTGATTGCCGATTCAAATCTAGCCCAAGTGAGATAGTCACAGAAGCTATAAGCCTCCCATGGTGGCTTTGTGATTTGAGATTATTTTTTATGAATCTCAATCCACTTCAGGCCAAGAATCAGAATCGCAAATCCACTGCCTCAATGAGCATTAACTGGCATCACTGCACACAGTAACAGAGGAGATGCTAAAAACTAAACTGGTCCTGGAGACAGACTTCCCACCTTATCCTGGGAACTGGTCATTAAAAAACAGGATTGGATCACGCATATGTGGAGCACAGGGAAACATGTATATATCTATCTACCAAAGAGAAAACAAACCAACCCACCTGTAGTGACATCAGCTAGGCGCTGCAACATTTACCTGAAATGGGAACTGGTTCTCCAAGACTTCAGCAGTCCTAACCTTCCCCCAAAACAGAAGGTGTCTTATGGTGTGCCCCTGTATCACATCAGAGCTGAGAAACGGGGAGGGCAGGAGGAGAGGAGAATAAAGCAAAAGGTTTTCCATCATATCTCCTGAGGAAGAAGCAGCAAGCCTATGCACTCCTTACCCCGTAAAATCAAAAGGGTCACAGACAGAGCAACTGCAGACTTGGGTCATTCTTTGGTCCACTTTTCCTGCCTAGATAAGAGGAACAAATGAGGCATTTAATTCTGCAGAAGACCAAACCTGAGGAGGGCTGTGTTGCATTTTTTATTTTATTTGGGACACGACTGATTAACAAAGCTATTAGCAAAGCTATTTCACTAAACAAACATCCTATAGCATCCGACAAAATAGTGATGCTCAGGCATATTTCCCATGGCTCCTTCTTTTAGGGAGCATGAATCATTAAAATCACTTGGGAATTTAGCTACTCCAGCTTCCTCCCTTAGATAGGTTTGCTAACCTGAGGGCGGTAAAGGTCTCAGGACCCAGGAGTAGATTTAAGTTTTTCCACCATCTGTGCTGAAGTGCAGCCAATGCAAATTCCACCTTCAGATCTGCACTCCAGTGCCTCCCTGTTATGTTTCATTTCACACTTGTGATCTTTATTCCTTAGAAACAGGAAAAATGCACAGCTGATGAGCCACGTTTGCTCGCAACTTGAAATTGTTCCTTCAGTGGCTGTTGCTTGGACGTGCACTTGACTATTCAAAGGGAAGTGAGATGAGAAATAGAGCTGCATTTTTAATCGTCAAGTATTCCTAATTTTACACAGGGATTTTTGGAAGCAAGTAGTTCTCTTCAAAGTTTTCAGAGACATCACTGAAAGTATTCACGTATACAACAAGGAACAGTATGGGTTTGATGGTCTTTGTCCAAAATAAAAATTCTAAGAAGGGGTAGCCTTTCAAGTTGTAAAGGATACCTGTAAATACACACATGTAACTTGTAAATGCCTCTATCACAGCAAGTTCCAGTAAAATGTATAAACAAAAAAAATCTAAATGTAGCTAAGTAGATAGAATAAGTACAGTTAAATTCAGTTGATAAACTGGAAGAAGCAGAAAACATCAGCTAGTAAAACTATTAAGAATTTGCAAAAAATCACATCTTGTATATGCATTTAAACTTGGGATCTGACAGAGAGAATGATGATATAATTCAGGAGTCGTAAGGTTAATAGTGCTGATCCCACTGGCAGAGACTTCAAATACATATTGCATCTTTCTAAACCTACAAAATTGTTTTAAGTATGTTTTAGGGAGGCTCCAGAATGAGCCAACTTGCCAAGGGAACCCATATCTCTCTGGAAGTCAGCCTTCAGCACACATGACTCAAAATCATAAATTACAAGATAGTTTAGTCCAGCAGAGCAAGGAACCACTACTTCAGTGAAACAGGTATGGCTTCACTGAAAATAAAAAGAAATCATTTTCAAAATGCCCTGTAGACAATTTCAGCTCTCATTTAACATGAATTTTTATGGACATTGACTACACTTCAAAAAACCACTTGTGAACTTGCTTGGTGTTTTGGGGAGAGCTGATAATACCAGGGATCAGAGAGAACTCAAAACCTGACTATGCCTCAATCTGCCTTGCCTCTTGCAAGGAAAAAGGCAGCACTAGCCAAGCTTAGGTGCAGGAGCTGCACGCAGGCCCACACCGATGTGCTGTGCACGGGTGTGCTTTTCACATTGATGTGGTTTCCACAGTTTGATCAGTGAATCTGGACTCTTATGATTCTTGGTCTCTGTGGAAGCTCAGATCCTTACTCGGAGCTGGCTTAACTTACTAGATAACTGACACGTTGGGCTTGCAAGCACTGGCATTTAACCATCTTCTTCAGTGACTACGCGTACGTTGGAATCTGATCATCATTTTGTGTACCGGGTGACCCACAAGCTGAGAGTCTTTACCAAGGGTCAGAGGACACAGACTTCATCCACACAAGGTGTTCAGCAGCATGGATAGTAACACAGCAGTTGAAAAAACCTGTTCAGATATTTCCTACGGAAGAAAGTCTCAGATGAAGAAAGAGTACCCAAAGTGAAGATGCCATCACATACACATGCCAGATTTGGCCTTGACATGGTATCTGAACCTAGAGCGGGATTTGGATTTTACAATTAGCTTCACATGTCCCAATTAGTTTCTCAAGCTGCACAGAAAGCAGAGGAAGTTCACTTTAGGCATATAAAAGACGACAACGGTAAACTTTTGAAAAAACATTATAGGGAATAATTGTGCTCTGGAGGATTTATTTATTTACTAATGCAAACAGTACACACTGAGATAACATCTGGCAATGTTTATTACAATGAAACCCAATCAATACTTCTGTCTACTACAATATTTGTCCACAAAATAGTCATTCCTCCTGGCACCCACAAGAAATACTCAGCTACCTATTACAGTAGCCTTTGTCAGCAAAAAGGGAGGTTGTCACCTTAATTCTTCTATTCAAGACCCAGGAGAAGACAAAGAACTAGATGTACCTAGACACAAGAATGATGGTGGAAAATCAGAAAGTTAGAGAGAGAGATGCAGCTTGTAGCATTGCAAAGAGCACGCAATTCATCCCTATAGAATTTCAAAAAGCAACAGATCCCAGATCTTTTTTCTTGTGCCTCAAGGAGTTTAAACTTAAGGAAATCCATTACTTTTGCTAATGAGCCACCAGGCCTTTTGTGGCATTTTAGAGCTCCAGGTCAAGTCAGAAATTTTAACTTCTCATTTCCTTTCAAAGTCAGAATTCAAAAAGAAGTGATAGTGAACCTTCCCACACAATTCAAAAGCCAAAAAACCCCCCTGTTTTGAAAGTTCTGTGTATCAGAATGTCCAAGTAAGCCCTTCCATTCTTTTCTATTTCTGTATTCGCATTATTGCACGTCCCTGTAGAAAAACTAGCAGTTTTGTGCAATGAAAAAAGTCACTAAGCGTTAGCTTAGTACTCACTGAACCTTCACCTTTCCTAAATCTAAGCGCCTCTTGCAGTCTAACAAACAGATTGACGTGCAGTAAGACATGCATTACTACTTACATATCACAAAATTAAGCAAAAAATAACAAAACTACACAAAACAAAATCAATATTATTATTTTTCCTCCTTACATTTTTAATTGCTATAATCCTGCTTTTGTTGAAACAGTCATTTCCAAAGAAAAATGAAACGTCCGATTAATATGACTATACATAAAATAAATGTACATTTGCCCCTATTTAATTTCACATTTTGCTGGCTCACTGTTCAAGGTATTTCTATTTGTACAGGGCCTAGAGATAAAATAAGACCTTCTGTGCTACGTCAAGCCCTGAGGCATGAGCTATGTTCAGAAGTTATTGTGGCGATATGTTACCTTTTTCCCATAAAAACTTCTCTTTGACAAGATAATTGGGATTGTAGTTATGAAGTGGGGAGAGCGGGGAGGCGAGGGGACACAATTTGTTTCCCTCTCTACCGGTCTAGATCCACTGGGCAGAGGAGAGCACAGTTTAGTTTGGACTAGTAAACTGAGCAGCCACAGCAAGCACAGCAGCCACCGAGGAAGCCATTATACACGACGTCAATTCCTGTAACTTGTGTTAGGTAAGATTTGCATTAGCATTTTTTTGTTTAGCTTCTTACCATTTCTTGCCCTCCACACCACCGAAGCCATATGGAAACCTAAAGTTCCTAATGATGTGGCCATTAGGAATGAACTGGGGAAGAATTTTAACATTCGTGCTGTATTAGCAAAGTGGAGAAAGACACAAAAACTGACCTTCCAAGCATTGAAACTGGTGAAAATCCCTCTAAAGTAAATGGAGGCCCTACTTAAAGAGCAACAGTACCATCCATCTTTAATATCAACCCATTACTGTCAATTTAGCCACATGAATTAGTGCTAGACTCGCAAATACACAGAATATTTGAGCTGGCTTTAAGTGAGAAGACTGAGATTTCAAACATGCAGAACGAGCCCTGTCATTTTTTCTATATTTAAACAAATACAGGCCAAATACATACTCAGTTTTGAAAGCTCTCAACACTGAGAAAGATCAGTGCAGGAGTTTCCATTTGAAAATCAGGGCTGCAGAGGAGTAGAAAAGCCAAACTGAGAGAGAGACTGGGAATTTTACACCTGGTTTCAGTGCAAGCAAGAGCCCAGAGCCCCAGCCCAGCAGAGGATCAGTTTGTCTGAACCTCGTATCAAATTTGCCAGTTCCTCATCCACGGAAGAATGAACTGCTTTTTAGCTAATATTAAAACCGGGCTAGATAAAATGGGAGGGGGGAATAATTTTGAATCAATATAGTCGTAACAAACTTTCACAAAATAACTCCAAACCACCTAAAATTAGGAGATTAAAAACAAAATAAACCTTCACTGGACTACTACTGGGCAAAACCATGCATATGACAACTTTTATGTCATTTTGATATGAAAAATGGGTAAATCTAGTTGTTTCCAAAAAAAGCCACAAACTCCTCTCTAAAGAAAGCTTGGTGCATTTATTTTCCCACTTCCCATTTATTTTCCCCTGCACCAGCTAAGGAAAGTCCTGCGTCTCCTCCTGTACCTCGAGGCTGACACGAGAGCAGGCAGAGCAGTCGGTGCCTGCCCCTCAGCAGGGGCAGCACCGCTGGAGAGGTGGGAACAGATGTACGCGTGCAAATGCATCAGGGGATGCCATGCCAAGGGGTAGCTCAAGCACACACGTTTGCAACACATCCTGGCTCCGCTGAAAGGAATGTGGAAGAATCCCACTGACTTTATTTGGGCCGGGATTTCACTCTTCATCTGTCAAAGAAGTGATCAGAAAATGGCTGCACTCAACACAGAAATGGTGTGCAGAGCTCTGGCAGGGATTGCAGGCGAAATCATAACCTCTCCGGGCACTACAAGGAAAACTTGCTTGTCACACCGCTTACCTGCAGCCCTGAATTTCACCGAGTTCAATAGCCCTGAGTTGCCAGCTCTAGGAAGCAGCAGGGAGGAGTTACAGGCAAAGTCCTGGCTCGTTCAGACACTGGGATGAAGTACTGGCAGCAGCAGAAGTGAGACTCAGTGTTTCACAATATGGATATTGGGGCTTCCTACCATCTCAACAGCGAAAAAGCAGGAGGAAGAGTCTATTACCCTTTCTAAACTTCCACCAGCGCAACCATGATTAATCACAATGCGGCTTTAAGAATTAGTTCAGCATTAAATAAGGAACATCTATTTTGCTATACAGTGTATTTCTTTTACGAGGTTTTCTAGGTATAAGGAGGCTTAAAGAATAACTACTGTATGGTATAGATACATTCTAAACATTATGACAGAGAGAGTGTAAGAGATTTTTAGAAATTAAATGCTTTTAAATGTAATTAAATCACAATAAAGATAATCACATAGAAAGCTGTGCCCCTGACAGTCTGACAATGCAGGGACATCAGAAATGTTTTCCACCATCATAAGGCACGGGAAATCTATGCCTATCTCACGTTGCTGAAAGGCAAATTCTATAGGAGGATAGAAAATGTATTTTAGCAGCTGGTAATTTCATAAAAAGTAAAATTTACCTGGCACATTTAGAATTCTCTGGCACACTAATGGCTGCAGGAAGGAAAAGATCCTTTCTGTGTTTCTTACTGGTAAGAAATCCTGTCCGTGGAAGAATCACCGAGCCTTTAGCCTCTAGAGCTTCCCTTTGGCTGCCTCTAGGTTTCACTCCACCCAACAAGATTCTTCCCTTTGCCCTTACTACATCCCAAGTCCTGGATAAAGACCCTAACTTTAGGGTTTGAATTCCACTTGGAGTCAAGCACCTACGTGTTACTGCATCTGGCTTTAAAGCCCCTAAAATAGATTTGGACCTAGTAGCAAAGTGGCCTTTCATCATCAATTTCCATAGCTCTGCAACAGTCTAAGACTTCCCATTTGAGAAAAGAATGAAGTTTTGAGAACTCCAGAAGTTCAGGGACTATCTGAATGCACAGCTTTGGTTCAGTACCACTCCAAAAACATACACATTAATGTAAAAGATTTTATATTTGTTACAGATTATAATCATACATACTAGCTGCGATTACCTTCCTGCATTAAGAATTTCCCCTGAACTCTTGCCAAAGGACAGTTCCCTGGACAGGGTAGGAAAACACTTGAGGTGACCACAACTGGTGTCCTGAGAAAACTAAATATTTGCTAGATATCCAGGGTTGTACTCATATCTGAACATTTTCTTCAGTGCAGTTCTAGAGCCACGTGTGTCACCACATAGGCGTGAGAAGACCATAGCATGACAAAGACTGGTAAAGCGAACAGGAGTTTGTCATGGCAAACAAATGTCTTCTTGAACAGCAAGCGTGATCAGAATAAGGGCAGATGTAGCTGTGAAGAGCAGTATTTTCTAAACCACACACACACAAGCTGAGAAGCAGTAATATGTCAATTTGTGACACAGGAAGAAACAGCAAACATTTCTGGGGTGATTTTCACATGGCCAAGAGGCACCAAAACAAATTCAATAGCACTGAAACCCTGACAAAAGTAAAAAGCATAATCCTTTCCTTCCTGCAGGATTGAAACAATTATGAGGAATCAAAACTCTTACATTCAGGTGCCATCCATGAGCATCAGTACCTACAGCAACCTTGCCTATTGACTCAGGGATTTTTCACTCCTAATTGTGCTGTATTTGCCGTCAGGTTGATAAACTAATGTAATTCTATACCCTCTTGGTCACCTGATTTTTGCGTCCCTCAGCATCCCCTCTCTGCACTCCTCAGGCTTGTGTGATGCCCCGACCGCTGGAATTTCCCTCTAGTTGTTAACTCCATGCAGGCAAAAGCTGTCATTTACACACTAAGCCTGCCCCAAAGGGCGATCATTTTATAGTTGTTTGCTTCAGGAATCCAGTATCACTCGTTCTGCAGAAGTGACAGTCGCTCAGACATAAGAAGGTTAGTTGTGTATTAAAACAGGGCAAGAGACATCACAAAACAGATTACCCTCCTCGCTAGAAACCCTAATGAATGGAAAAAGAAACTGAGAAGACATGAGAATTCATCTGCCTCTTGCTCAGACTCTGACGTTTGGCAGATTTTCCCATTGATGGTCTGATCTTGCAAACTGTATACACAGGAACTGTGCTACTATACCCTACCTAAATGAACTGGGACTGCAGAATCATGACCTAAACCGGTTCATATTCAGAGAGGACATACAGTGATCTGGCACACAACTGCTATCATTGCTGCTGGGAAATACACACCTAATTCCTTGAAAAGGTTCAGCTGCTAAGGGTCACAGGATTCTTGATTACTTACTGCCAGTCTTGAAAGAGATGAGATAACACACTTCCATTTTACAAAAGATTTTCATTATTCAAAATTTCCATAAGAACATTACATGAACTAGAATGAAATTTCTAAGGAAACATTACGACGACAACTAAACAAAAAAATCTATCAGGAAAAGCAATGGGTTCAGAAAAATCTGTTAATGCAGGTTCTGACTCAGAGATGCCTTCAGTTATTACTGACGCTAAAACATCTTACAAAGTCCAATACTTTTCCAATGGTCTTTAACGGCACAGACTGATCTGCCAAGTGCTTACTATCTCCAATCCGGCTATCTTGCTGCCAGCTCCTGCAGGCTCCTAAAGGACAGAAGTATAAGAAAAGGAAGGAAGGAGCAAGAACTAGGTCCTTTTAAACCAAAATGCTATAGGATGATGACGCACACACAGAGCAAAAGATGATGGAGGAATTCTTTCATCATGAGGAAATTCAGGACTGTCAAAATACATATTTGAAGGACTGCATTCCCTGTCAGACTTCTGAAGGCCTTGCAGAGCGTGCACTGGCCCCAAAGCCACGGACATGTCAGCAGTGGAGCCCTGTAGATGATTTATTTTTAAAAATAAATAAATAAAACAAATATTCTGATCTCTCCCATGCCAGTGGAAACTGTTGAAAACACCAGACCAATTTTGACACAACTGAGATTAAAATCTCTTTTAATCTATTATCTAGACGCAGGGGCACCGATGGGAAAGAGAGGAGTAAGAAGAACCAGATCCTCTATAGTAAAATTCAGAGCTAGACCGCTTACACTAATGAAGAAAACAGACCAGAAAGTTTGGGTAACTTACATTCACATCAGACTCTGGAATTTGAAATGATTCAGTGAGAGTGTCCTCAGGGACACTGATGTAAATATAGAATGACCACAATGCCTTTCTGTGGAGTCCCTCCCATTATACACTGTCTTAGCTGAAGGATTTCATTTCAGATAGGACAAAATAAGAGTACCAAGGCTTGGAAAAGGCCAGGTCTGTGCTGCCTTTTTTCCTTTTGTAGCTTATCGGATGACATCTCTGGTCTAAGATAACTTTCCTTGCTCAATAATATTTAGTCTTTTTTTATCTTGAAGTAGACCAGCAAATGCTTTGATAAATGGAGTGAAAGATTTTCCACTTTCACCATAACATCTTCAGGTGCTGAAATGCTGAAGTGTTTTACAACTTACTCAAGTAGTGCTACTCAGGGAATCAATGCTATGCCTTTTTAATATGAGTGAATCACAACCCATACTCCTTTATATACTAAAGCAACCACACACCGGAGAGCTATTTTCCTATCTTCATCTATCATGGCCACTATTCTGCAAAAACAAGAGCTGCCACCTAGGAAAAAAGTCGGGATTCTACCCATTTGCACACTACAACTGATGCCCTTAACATACAGACCTACAACAACAAACAAACAAAGCGCCACACAACCCCTCCACCTCCCCAAAACCCCAATCCTTAAACATTTGCAAGAAAACAAAAAACGCACAAGGGACTTACTCGACAATCATTCCCAACTCTTTTTTTGTGCCAAGTTGTGAACGGGACTGATTACAACCAACCTGAGAACTAACAAAATTTTCAGGTTGGCCAACTGCATTTTGAGATTTGCAGTTTCATTAAGTGAAAATATCTTTCCAGGATGTTTACAAAAACTCGGAAAACAGAGACAATCACAAAGCTCCCAATCTTCTGAGAAATCTACCTTTTTGTAGCAGGCTTTACTCCAGCCCCATTACGTATTTGCTCTGATCATCAATCCTATTTGCAACTTTCAGCTGTCTCCATGATCTGTGTCAGAGGCCTTTGTATCAAGGCAATACCTGGAGTGTCTCCATTCATCCAAATTTTAAAAACCAGTAACTGAAACAAATCAGCGTTAGTGCACCGACTGGAAAGAAACCATGCAGTCTCACAGTGACTGAAAATCTGTCCTTCTCTAAAAAAAGAAGGGTCAAAGCAAAATGCTGGCAGCCCAATGAAATCTTTGAAGAGACAGTATGGTTTCAGTTATGAGAGGATGGAAAAATGAGAACCCTGGGGATCTTTCGGGAACATTAAGCTTTATTAATCAGGAATGTATCAGCCACATACCAACATTCCCAAACGGTACGCCGAATCAGAGAAATGCCAGGGAGCAACAGAACTCATCCAGGCTGGTCTTCTGCCTTACAGTGAGTTCTAGCACACCCTGAGAGATGGTTTTCCAACCCATTCCTGAAAAAAGAAACCTCCCCTGCTTCCACAGTACCTACAGGTTGTGCGTCCCAGTGCTTTACAAGCAATACAGTCAGAACATGATTCTTAATATGTAATTTGGTAATTTTCACTGCTCGTTGAACTGATTTCTTTAGGTCTTTCTCCCAGTGGATATGAAGAACAATTAATCACTGCGCTCCTGATTATAACTTTTCACTCACTGGAATATTTTTTTCATATTCTCCCTAACATACAACAAAAGCAACACTTTCAGAAGCATATAATGCCATGTAGGGTTCCTATGTACCCTCTTGCCCCTGGGCCAGATAACAATCAACCAAGTTTCTGCTTTCTCAACAATTTTAACACTAGGACAATTTCTGCCTTGACAAACATTTTTGACCTCTCCACATTTCCACTGGGGTTCCACAGGTAGAAATCAGGGCAGAATTTATCCCCGTGAGTTTCTGGATTAATGCCTTGGTATAGGAAGGGGAAAAGGCAAAATTAATTCTCTTTGTTAGTGCTAACACAATTCCTCAGTGACAGTCAGCCCCAAGACATTGATCTTTGTTCAAAGGAAGCATACTTCCATATTCATTTCACATTTGTACACATCTTCTCCAGCATAGCTTTCTACAAGCCAGTACCTTCTGCATTAAAAAAAAAAAAAAAAAACCAAAACACACAAAAAAAACGGCTTAACAAACTATTGAGGGTTTACATTTTGTCAGAGGAATAGGAACTGGGAATTTGCAGGGCTCAACAAAGCCCGTCGTAGACATGAAATTCTAGTTAAAACAGCAAGCTACAGGAGGGAAGGACAGATCCCATATCCATCAGGAACTGCGAGGATTCTCGCGCTGTAAAGAACACGGTAGGGTAGCTTGTTTGTTGCTTCAAAACTCTTCCTTCATTTAAGAGCACTACCGTGATGGACGAAGCCCTTCTCAGCCCTGACATCCTGACGCCACACATGCAGCATGCGCTCTGGGATGCCAGCTTACCGTGTCACATTGGCTTGGGTTCTGCCTGCTCCTTTCCTTATGCCTGCAAGCTCAGTTGAACTTATGAAAATTCAAACTGTCTTCTGTCTGTTTCATACATCATCAGCAAACAATCACTAGACAAAATGAATTTGCTCTCTGTAATTTGGAGGCTACACAAATGTCTCTGCTGTATAATACAAAAAAGGGAATAAAGTTTGGTATGCAAGGTTAATTCAGCATGGAGGAAAGTAGCAGAGAAACAGACGGAGACAGAACACGAACAATAAAATACTCAACAGTGGGGAGAGTGACATGAGAAATACTTCTGTAAATTGGAGTTGGCCTTGATACCTTTGAGTGATGGAATTAAACAAAGGCACAAGTGAGTTGTGAAAGATCACCCCCGTGAGCGGCTGTATCTCCATCCCTCATGATTTGTCTACACAATACACTTATTAATAATAACAATGGTTACTATTTCTTCTCTAAGAGCTTTGCAAACACAAACTCAATAATGTTCACAGAGCTGTATCAGTTTGAACCAGATTGAAAAAGTGATCTGCTGAACAAGGCACAGCGAGGTTAAACGACTTGTCCAATGCCACTCAGTGAGCCAGTATCCGTCAAGATCAGAGCACCGGATCTCTTGGTCAGTAATCAGATCACAAGGCTGCATAAGGCTGAAACTTTGACAATCTCTCTTTTTAACAAAAATGATCTGTCGTATACTCCTTATTGGCCTTAGCCGATGGCAATGTAACTAAAACCATCACTTTGAAAGCACATCCAGTGCGTCTCTTGTATAGGTTTTCAGGCTGTGTGTACAGAATCTTTTTCTTTCACACACAACACGCTGTCACTGTCTCCTTCTAAAATCAAGTAAGTGCTGAAAGTGAGCAGAGGTAGCTCCTCATGCTAGACTTAATTCTATTTGAGGTTAGTTGCAAACAGCAAAGTACTTAACCACATCCTTAAAGTTAAATATTTGAGTAGTCCCATGGACCTCAATGGATCCACTTGCCTATCAATCCACATAACTTTAGTACATAGCAAAACATGGCCAGAACACCCAACATAGAAAGAATCCTGCCCACAGACCTTTCCCATCAAGAGCGTGCCTACGCTACATTTAGAAGGGTGTGTTTTTATGCAACTACCTGCCAGATGTTCACGCGTTGTGAATCTGTATTTTCTTCTAATGCCATGTATCAAGTAAAGCATATTTTCACATCAGCCAAAAATTTGGCCCATTTTATATTAATCAGTTGCTTTAGGAACATCCCTACCCTAAAGCAAGTTTTCCACCCTTCAATTAAAGAAATCCAATTCAAAAAACCCCAGAAAACTACCAGAGCATGGCTTGCCTTTTCTTCTTGCTGTTTTTGGATTAATACTGGAAAGCCATACTGGGAAGTTCACTTTATTAAAGATCTTACAAACAGAGACACCTGATTACAGCGAACATAGATAGGAAACAAAGGAAATCCTTAAAGTATACTTTCCCCTATAAAGAAGGTGCCCTCATTTTTATTGTGCCAAGGTACTAGCTACATAGACACAAGGTATAGCAAAAAATAACCACCTCATTTTACAGCATACATGTGCATACGTAAAAGTTACCCCACCTTGTGCTTCTGTATTTCAGACACAGGTTGTATGCCAAGGCTACAGAACTTAAGAGCAGCTAGAAGTTCACAGGTGGGGTATTTTTTTTTGGAAAAAGCAAATGACACAAGAAACTCAAAGATTAGAAACTTGGACCTTTGCTTCATGGAACGAAGAACTGGGCAGAACAGAACAGACTTGGGAGTCGTGATCTCACACTCCATTCCCAGTTTGACCACTGATTTACTCTGACCTTGAGCAAGCTATTCAACATCTCTGCCTCAATGGGCTTGCCACCCTTGATAAAAAAAAAATTAAAAAATATTTCCTATACACAAGGTTTACACTTGTGTATTTATTTCCCCTCCAAAGCCTAGAGTCTCACGTAAGTACAAAAAGCCCATTGCAGCCAGCACCAATCATCAGGCCCATATATTGCTGCCTGGTATTGTGCCTTAGGGCTGTCCACGCAGGACTTCCTGACCATCTGGATCCTAAGGATTCAAAGAACTTGCCTTCATTCACTCCTCACTCTGCTGCTGCATTTTGGAAAGAGAATGACTTCTACTTTCCAACAAAAATTCTCCTGGTTGTTCACCCAAAATTGCAAGACAACTTTGAGTGTTCCCCCACTTTTCCTCCAACACCTCCCTTTAAACTGCTGCTGGACCCAGCAAATCCACGAGTGTTTTCAACTCGGCTTACCAGTGTAACTGCAAGGTTAACCTCTGGTGGCCAGGGAAGCTGCTCATATTCATGAGCAGAAGACGTTAAATACCATTCACTGGCCACAGCCTGCAGTTAATACACAATATTTAAACAACACAATGGCATGGCCCTTGCCAGTAATGTAAAAACACAATGGAGTAGAGCCAGAATGGCACAATCTGCCTGCCTGAGTCATGCTTGGCGCTCCACGCTGGAAGGGGCATGCATTAGCTGCCCACAGTGTACTGTACCCTTCAGCTAGTTTAAAATAAATCATTAAAATACAATTTTAAAAAAGAGAGGAGGAGGAAGGAAAAATCCCATGTAATAGTTAAAATATTTTAACACTGAAGTACAAAAGTACCACTTTGGAAGAAGGCTCTGGATTTCATTACAGACTGCACATTTTGATCTTAAACAAGAAAACAATCCGAGTTTGCTTTGTAATATTCCACAGCTTTGTACTGTCCAACGAAAATCATTTTTTTCCTACTATCTACAAGCTCCTGGATTTTTATTCATATATTATTTCATTAAATTCAGAGTATCTGAATCTAATATATTTTCCAATCCTCTTTTGCGTGCCTGTTGTTCAGCCACTGAAGTTCCAAATCTTAATTATTGTCCCAAATACATTCAATAAACAGATTCTAAATAAGGCTAGATCAGACTGATGTACAATCTGACTTGCATTTATGGAATAACTATGCTCTTAGAAAGAGACGCCTTTCTTGCTGAGAGATGTAAGATGTTATTTTGACTTTTTTGTTGTGTCACAGCACAGATGAATTAGGCATTTCTGCCTTCGTCTACACCCTAAAGCAGCTGAAGCCCCCTGTGATGTCATCAGAAAGTTGTTCATTTTTTTCTTGTATAAAGGAGAAAAATCTGTTATGACATCACGAAAAGAGAATAAACTGTATTTTATGCTATGAGGAATCTTCTGCTACTTTCTGTTATCTCTGCACCAAAGTGCAGAAATCCTCACTGACAAAGCGACAGGAACTGTAAGTCAACAGACACAGAGACGCACGCTATTCCTAATAATATTCAAAACAAAGCAGAAAAGAATGATCTATTCAAGGGTCTGAAATTAAAGATCTGCAAGATGTAAGTTCGGTTTTAATTTTTAAATAAAACATCCTTTGAACTTCTAAATCCCATTCAAGGGGACTCTGACCTTTATCCAAGACCAGCTACTGTGCTAACACTTTGGATGCATATAGAGGAAAAATACGGACAAAAGGTACCGGAAAAGCTTTTACTTACAGGAATGCAGTGCAGCTTAATCTTTTTGTTTTTAAGGTGCAGTGATTTCAGCATCTACAATGTAACTTCAGGCAGTCTGAAAAGAAACAGGTTAAAATCTCTTTCAGTTATAATTGGTATTTCAGATTTAATTAAAAATTAAACTTTCATAATGTTTCACCATCCAAAGCAATGCATTATCAGTCAAGCGTAGCCTTTTTTTTTTTTTTGTTAAAAGAAGCTCTTCCCAGAGTAGTTTGCAATGAAAGAAGAAGGGGAAAAAGGCAATTGAGAGTAGCAAAATGTATTTCTTCAGCAAAAGATCTCTGAATAACTTGGAAAGAAGCCTTCTGCCACTTAATTTTAACAATCAACCTTATACTAATTAAAAAAAAATAAGCATCACAATTAAAGAAGACAGAAAAACACCATCACATACCAACGACTGTGAGGGGAAAAATGTTAATTTCAGCAAAACAAGGACACTGCTAGGACCAGAACATACGCACCAAAAGGGAAAATATGGTTTTACATAATGCCAGCCAACAACATTTTTTTAAAATTCGTTCTACAGCATGTAGCACTTTCCGACTGTTGCATGGAGGAGCAGAGAAAGACAGACAAGTTCAAAAAGAGGAAAGCTGTTTTTAAAGTGTACAAGGCAAGAGGTCCCTTGTACCCTTTTGTTAAGGGATACGAAATAGCTACTCTATAAAACTGCAAGGTTTCTTATCATGTAAAATAAATGTCGTTTTACTGTGCAAAACAGATGATTAAGAAGCGGTAGCTGTAGACATAGCATTTGAACAGATGCAAAAAAAAATTTTTTTGTTTTTTTTCAGAATGCTGTTAGAACGACAATAAAACTCCAGGGGTTGCACCATAAATATGAGTTTAAATGTTAGACTGGAGTTTAAAACCTGTGGTTTTAATTATATCTAATTATAAAGGCTCCAAAACCAGGAGAAATGAGAAAAACAAAAAATATTAATAATAAATTAAAACAATTTTGCAATAAGTTGTGAGGATTTGGCCTCATAATAACAAACCATACAGCAATATACACAGACACATACAATGTACCAATGATTCATTAAAGGAACAAATCAAAACTTGATTAAATTTTATTTTTAAAAGGTGACAGCAGAACTTGCCTAATTTACCCCATTCAAAGTCAAAGCTATTCTCTTCACCGGCAGCACACTGACAGAGATCTGCAAATAAATCCCGGATGCGAATCTAATACTGATTTTGAATGTCCCACAGGCTGGGGGCAATTCCTAATTGAATTTTTTTCTTTGTTCTCCCGTGAGTAAAATCCCAGTTCTTCAGACCTCAGTGTTATAGGAGCCTTCCCAACCCATCCCCACAGATGTTTAAAAAGAAATGCACTGTATCAGACGATATGCTGTCACACGAACATGTTCATACACACATGTATACCACAAACGGGAATGAGCTCAGGGACTTATTTTTAGGTTTAACTTTCCCACTCTGTCAAGATCAGATGTAATAAAAAGCGGGAGGCAAAGCAGAGAGCACGGAAGGGGACAGCACAGCAAGAGTTCTCAAATCTTACGCAGAACCAATTCTTGAGCATTCAAATGAAGAAGGAACAAGAGCCCCCAGAGGCACTAGGACGATGCTGCCACAGGATAACCTTTACAGGCTTGGACAAAATTTTTCTTGACGGAATCATTTGAGAAACATGTTCCTCGTCCTTTAGACAGTCTTTACATCAAATAACTATCCTTCTTTCTCCTGATTGGCATCTAGTAAGACAGACAGAGGAACGGTGGAGAAATCCAGGCAAAAAAAAAAATCTTAAGTCCATCAGAAGTAGGCAACAGCACAACGTCAGATAAGTGATTAACAGCTTCAGCCTCTGAACTGCCATTTCTTTCCCTTCCTTCCCCTCCCAAATTTACCCCTTTTATAACATCTTCAGGACTGCAATGCTGGCTTGCTGGCAGGGAAGGAGAGGGGCAGTGGTATTTGCAATCCAAAGCTATTTCTTTTAATGAATGCAATGAAAAACTGACCTCAACTGAGAAAACAAAGAGCATTCACTGAGGGTGAAATGTATCCCTGTATAGAGAGCCAGCGTACAGACTGCACCACTGAAGCCCTATTCTGATGACCTAAATAGGAATAAATTGGTGCAGGGACTTCATCACAGTGAATTTTGTCCAAAACCCCCATTTTCTTGTAGAGAACGAGGAAGCATTTAGCCCTCTCCTATCAAAGCACAAAGGTACAGCACCCCCTTCCCATGCTGGGCACCATCCTGACAACTGCTCTTCAGTGCATTTTCTTAGTAGTTTTAACCTGAAGCCCTTCCTGCTTCGTGCACGTTCTTCTGATTGGAAAGGAAAGGAGGAAATGCAACATCTAGCGCTAATCTGCGAGTTAAGCACCGGAGCATAGCGCCTGCAGATAAAGCGGCCCCTCTCCTCAAGGCAGGCGTAACCAGCACACGCTACGATCCACCCATTAGAAGACACGGAGCCCGGGAAACAGCTCACTGTGACAGCGTGTTCACTGCCATCTTGAAAAACTTCAATTAAATAACCGCAGTTAACAGAACGCCTGACAGACAACACACACAGACAGAGCATCTTAAAGAGCTAGTTTGCTA
This sequence comes from Phoenicopterus ruber ruber, assembly GCA_009819775.1. Lineage (NCBI taxonomy): Eukaryota > Metazoa > Chordata > Aves > Phoenicopteriformes > Phoenicopteridae > Phoenicopterus > Phoenicopterus ruber. The sequence goes on along the minus strand of CM020215.1, from coordinate 93,013,574 downwards.
CAGGCTGGAGTTAAACCCAGAGCAAAACCTACAGAAAACCTCATTAAACTCAGAATACCGATCGTTGCCACTTTCATAATATCTTTCATTTTATAAACTGAGAAACCTGTGACCCCAAGATGAAATGATTTAGACAGGTATGTACGAGCAAGAGGTAGAAATGGAGCCCCTGTTCTTAAACAGGAGGCCCACATTCCTGTGGATGGGTGAGCATCTTAGCACTGTGGGGCAGGAGACGTTGTCTGAAAGGAGTGCCCTAATCCCCTTGTGAAAAGCAAGGGATGTGGCTCAAGAAGAGCTGGTGAACTTCTGCTTGAGAGAGGCCCAAGAGCTGGAATTGCAAGAATGAGGAGTATGGCAGGTCAGGAATGAGGTACGTTGATAGAGTGTTAACAGGAAAGCAAGTGTCAGCTCTCCATAAAGGCTTTAAAAACAAATGTCAGGAGGTAAACATATTTCACTTTGCTTTCTCATAATTATTGCTTGCCGTAAAGTTTATGCAGAGCCTGAAAACCGTGAGAGCAAAGCTACTGACTATACAACAACCAAAGTTCATCAGCAATATTCCATGATTTGTATGGCACCTGACTGTACTGTGCCTGACTCATGTTTATAGTCTAGTCCTCCACTTTCATAAGAACCACATTCATTCCATCTAAAAATTAAAGAGAAGAAAAAAAAAGTATTATTTGTTATCAGAAAATATTTCAGGAGATGTCAGTCTTCTGCAACCTCTTAGCAATAAGGAAGTTCCATATCTGTAAGGGTTTGATCTTCCTTGAATACCTGAAGTCAGCTGGAGCAGGTTAGTGAGAATCATATACAGGTGATTAGTTATGGGGAGAGGAAAGGCTAGGAGAGAATGTAGCACAACACTTTTGATATCTTTTGAATTTTCTACATAGAATTTACAACATCAGTCAATTAGTCTCTTTCAAAGTACTTGCTCATATCATTGCTCTCACTTCTGGAACTGCAAATCAATGATGAAGCAACAGCCACAACTAACTATTCACAGAAAGTATAATACTGATGTCCTTACTCAGGAAAAAAATCATTGATTATATTAAGAAAGCCCTCTTCAGCAATCAGAGAAAGGGGGAATAAACCCCTCGACCACCACCACCACCACAAAAAAAAAATCAAGCCAGTTACTTTCAAGAGAATTTTTAAATAAGCTCAGGGGCCAGTCAAGAGACCTCATTCCACCTTCAGAATCCAAATAATGACTTAGGATATGGCCCAGATTACTTTCTGGCATTTTAGGTTTGAAAACATAAGCAGGGCCATGGACTAATTGTGTCACAGAAACCAGAGTGGGAGATCAATGCCGCACAGGCTCCCCATCTAACAAAAAATAAGCAAACTTTGAAATTGGAACCAGTATAGACACGTCAGCGCAATGCTCTGTCTAGGCTCATCAGTAATGCCAAAGAACAAATCTTATTAACATAGATATAGCATTACACTACTTCTGCTTTTTTAAGGTGAATGCACTTTAGTTAGTACTAGTTCTCTGTGAACAGGTTTATTTTGCCACCATTCTCTTGCCTCGAGGGGATAGACTAAAAAAAAAGGGGGGGGGGAGGGGCAGATAATGCCTGTGCTTAAAGTATCCTCCCAAAAAGGAATGTTTCACTGAATTGGAGCCCTTTGTACACTTTCAAAAGTACAAAGGAGTTCTGGTCATTTCCAGTTCTGTCTTTGAACTCATCGCCATTTGTATGGTATAGCAGTGCTGAACAGGGCTTCTTCCTAACCCTAGGACCGTGGCTCAAACCAGGGTCACAGGGCTGCTGATGGGAGAAACCTGTATTTTTTGTGATTTAGTAGAACAGGAGCAGAGGACAACCTACAGCACTGTGCTGGGATCGAGGGTTCCTGCCACTGCAGTAATGGACAACAGGAGACCAAAGGTTTCTTTGTCAAAATGGTAAACCTCCATCTGTTATTAGTTCACTGCAAAGCTGTGTGCCCACAGAGATTTCGTCTTCCTTATGGCATTCATCTTTTCAGTTTACTTTCCCAGTGAAGACTGTATCCATTACGAATTTTAATTCCCAACCCATGGCTGTTTCAGCTAGAGAAGCATTTTAATCAGGAAAAAGGTGTAATTTTGGCTACTTTTCACACACCCCACCCCCAATAGTGTTTGAACTATTTTTGTTCAAGTATGAAAAGTACTGCCTTTGGGCAAAGACTAACACTCCTTGAAATTTGGGTTTCCGAAAGTTAGAGACACTCAACTGAATAAAAGCTGCGATGCATAACCCACCCTAATGGTCACTCCGAAACAGGTACTGGATGCAATTGCACCACAAGGGCCCTCATACCTGTGTTAAACGTGTTGGATCCCTTAATAGCACAGTCCACCCCTCTCATTTATTCCTACTGCTAACAGAGTAAGCACTTAAGAAGCCCAGCTGTGAAAGCACATTAGAAGCTGAACTTCTCAACCCACTGAAGAGTTAGTCCTCTTTATAACTGCACTTAAGACCTGACCCAGACTCCTGAAGTGCAGTTTAACTGGTAGTTCTGCTATAGCCAGGTGGGCCCCGGAATCCTTCTAAATACCTCTTGAAGCTTTCCTCCTACGCAGGGGCGATGATGGTAATCAAGTTGGCTGCTGAAACCCATGATATTCCCTATTCCAACTGTTTTCTTGCACAAGCTGTCCCTAGATCCTGTTTATGTTCCCAAGGAACAGGAACAGTGACAGCATGCAGCTTTCACGAGGCCTTGCCCAAACAATTCTTTCTCTAAAGATACAGTTTTTTTGTGAAGCAGCTCTGAAGCTGATATTCTTTGAGCATCTCTTGGAATACAGCTTCAGGACTTCGCTTACGCCCTTTACAAGTTACTGTAGCATATAAGCTTCTCCCACTTCTTTTCAAGGTTCATAATGCTTTGATCTTCACAGCCTCACCGCTCCTGTTGAATGGTATCATCTCCCATGGCTCAAATTATCTTTAGTGCATAAAATGGTAATACCTGTTAAGAAGCACGCTCTATCATATAATCACAGCAGAACCTTCACATTTATTCTGGTTTAACACAGAAACGTACATCAATAAACGTTTCATTGTGATGGGTATTTCAGTGCAGTGACAAACTGGGCGGATAAAGGAAATGTGGCGGATATAATTTGTTTGGATTTTAGCAAGGCCTTTGACATAGTACCACACAGGAAGCTCATAGAGAGACTAGAGAATTATGGTCTGGATAATAATACAATAAGGTGGATAAAAACTGTCTGAAAGATAGGAAGCAACGAGTTATTAATCAATGGTATTAGATAAGAATAGAAAGAAGAATCTACTCTGATGCCAAGCAATAGGTGCTAGGATTATTATCATTAAACAGATTCATTAAGGATGAGAAGAAGAATGTAAATGTTGACAGTGTCGAAAACTGATGATTCAGAAATAAGAAACGTATCAAATGCGAAAGCAATCAAAATTGTAAGATCCAAATAATGGAGATGTGCATGAGCCAGAACAATGTGGTATTTAATATATCTTAAAACGTAAAAAATGTTATTGAATACTGACATAGAATTTGGTTTTGAACTTGGAAATACAAGGGGTTTTTTACTGTGTGAGCATATGACTTCGTCGTGTCACTCTGCAACGGTATGGCCTAGTTGTGAAATTTGCTCCCTTGCAAAGCAAACTAAAATCGAAATTGCAGCCACTGTGGTCATGAAGATCATCTGGCTTCTTTTATTAGAGTAAGGATATTAGTTCTAATGATTAAAATTTTAAAGTAATCATGTATCGCATCCTTAAATTCTTCTTTGGAAATGGGGTCTTCTTTCAGCTGTAGTCCTGAACTTCCACCCCTCTGCACAATTAAAGGCTTTTCGTTGCCGATTTCTGGTACAGGAGATGACATTTAGTTGTCCCCACACTGTGTGCACATACTACTGGCTGTTTAATGGGTACTCCCTCTCCCCTTCTCCCATTTCTTCACAGATCTGCCCTGAAGAAGTTCAATCTGACCCTTATCCATGAAAGGGCAAGATCTTGGATGAAAGGCAATAGACTGAGGTGAAATGAAAAACCGCATGGCAATGCACACACATTTCATGGGACATACAGCAGAGAAGATCAAAGTGATAAATCTTTATTTTGAATTCTAAATATCCCTAAGTGTTGAGCAATTAAACATGGCAGTTGAATATTTTCAGGATAAATTCAGCAATATCAGCAAGACGTGAAAGTTCACTATATCCTGCCCCTTTCTTACTGATGCAGGGACTTTCCTCTTCCTTGTACGGAGAACAAACCCCAGCACCACAGCCCCTGCTGACTTTTGCTGCTCCAGGAATAAGGACAAAATAACTTATTGTCCTCATTCTTGAGACAGCAAAAGCAAACAGATCAACTGAGTAAAGGCTGCAAGTCTTCAACTGCAAGAAACTTTGGAAAATTGTTACAGCTCTTACTCGTCTTCTTGTTAATGGTTCACTGCCTCGCAATCTGACCTCAGGAGATTGTACCTAGCAATCCAGCTCCTTTTTGAGATCCAACATCTACGTTTTGGGGATCTTTGACCTTCTTTCAGGACGCACCATATTCCTTCTACCCTCACGCAGCAGTCTAACGCCATCTCCCTGACAAGCACCTCTTTCCCGTTCTACCTGCACTGTGCGAATCCGCCTTCCCTTGTTCACACACGGAGCTTCCATTCCCCCTCCCTTGCTGCACAGAGAGAAGGGATTAGGATGAAGGTGTGACTCTCCTCTCACAGGAGAAAAACACAAGGAGGGAAGCGGTATTAGCACAGAGGCATGAATTTGTAGTTCTAGTTGATGCCAGAGGAGCGGAAAGAATGAGGGATGGCAAGAGCCCCTACAGTTCTCCAGAGCAGCAACAGCAAGTGTGGCTTCCGGGGCCCTGGAACACATTAGATGGACAGGAGGTCCACCACTGTTTTGCTACCCAAAGCAGCCGCTTACTTTGTCCACATAAAGTAGTTTTTGACAGGGCCTTCTGCCCGCTTCCTTTGGAACTTACTTCTCCAGGCCTACCAAGGACCTTGGGAGTAACTGGGGATTTTGACATGTAAGAAGGGACTTGCTACCTTTTAATAGAAAGTACAGTTAATAGAAAGTAAAGTTAGGACTACAGGCTAAGTCTGGACTTCATATAAGCAGGTGCACCTCAAGTGGTATCAAGACTCTTCCAGATTATGCATGGACTGAGTTTACGCCACCGTGTGCAGAAGCACAAACCAATGCACTCTTTTACTTAGGCACATTATTTATTCTTTTGCCAGTAGGCCATTAACCTGAAGTCCAAAACCAGCTTCATCTTGCACAATGTCATGCACAAATCATGGCCAGAAGTTTCACATTATTTCAGTTTATGTAACTGCCATATTAAGCTCAAGGCCCAAGGAGGATACTGAACAATATCTTATTGTACAGGCTATTGAGATTCAATATTACAGGGACAATGCTACCAAACCCCCCCAATTTCATTCATCTTGGAAATCTTTGGAAATTTAACACCAGAGGACTTTGAGACCTTTGGGCTGTATTGTAAATCTGCTGCTTAAACTTTTAATTTAACACCAATGCAAGCTCTCAAATATTTCCCAGTAAAGTCCATATATGTAATTCTTGTTTAATTAGACATCATCCTACAAGAAGTGAAATTCAGACCAAGCTGGAACTGTACAAAAGTTCAGGGAAGTTCAGTTCCTGCATTATGATTTGGCAAAGCTCTATTGTAATTTTTTTTTTTCCCCCGGAAACAATACAGAAAAAGAGAACATATCAGCAATGATTCGAACTGATCACTGTGTCAGAACAGGAAATAATATTTGGAAAAAAAAAAGGGAAAAAAAAAATCTTCCATTTACTTTCAATATTAGTAAAAACAACAAAAAGGTTTTTATACTGCCAGCCACATCCTGCAAAATCTAGCTAATAAAGCAACAGTATAATTACCAGATAAGTTTAAAATGGATTTTTAAAAAGAATGGCTACTTTTGCTGGAGGCAAAGTATATCTAAATATGTTGCAGGACCGGATTCAGAGACCTCAGCATCCTGCCGGCCTGGTCCAATACAAATTATGTTTGTAGTTATTCCAGGGACTTTGAGCTATAGTGTGTACACACTTAAATCTATGCAATATTTATCTCTGCTTCAAATACATAAGACGAAGAGTACACCCTAGGTATGAGCTCAGGCTAGTAGAGCTCCTGCGATGATTCAATTGTTCAAAGTGCCAAGACTAAAATTCACTCTGGCTCCGTTTGCACTACAAAAAAACAAAACACCTCTAATATACAATAAAATATTATTATTAGAAAAGTAAGGATGGGTATTCAACCTGTTCCGTAATCTATGTTTAAACAGAACAGATGAGATCAAATGCACCCCTCTGGTGGTCAATCAAACTACAGAATTGAAATTGGTATACAATTTTTGAGCAGTAAAAAAATTCTAACAAAAAACTGTGTACAGCAAAATACAAAATTAAGTCCCATCATATTAGCACTAATACCGGGCAAAGGACTACAAGACCATATGCTAATTATGTTCCAGGTAAAGAAGAAGAGAATTTCAGACATGCAATTGGTAACTAGATTTCTAATAAAATAACAATCTTTTTCAAGTCTTTTCCAAAATACCAGAAGTGATTAGAACACATTATGGACCAGTCACTTGCCAAGTTTCATGTTTGAAATCAAAGCTGTTTTAAAATTTCCTGAACAACAAAAAAGCATTTTAAAACTGGTAACATTCAGTCATGGTGATATAAGCAAATACCAGCCAATCTGAATCTTGGAACATTCTTGATCTAATGCCTTTGTGTTGCCACTAAGCCCAGAAAAATATTTCAGGCCCAATTGCTAAGACAGTGAAAATAATATTCACAAATAAAAAAAGGATCATTTACGTATTATACAACTAAACATTGTATTTCTTCAATATACCTTGATGCAATTAAAAGCAGAGATCCTTCAAGACTTTTTGTTGTCATAACTGAGATGCATCTACATTTGCATGGAAGATCTAAACCCCTTCTCCTTCCTTCCTCTGCACCACTCCCCCCCTCCCCAAAAGAGCTCAGCACTCTTGAAGTATGTTGTCTACAAATAACTATATAGAGGAAGTGAGTCTACCATGGAGGAGCTGCTTAGTTTCTTTTCTTACGCTGTGGAACTCTTTTTGAAATAATGCAGACAAGCACCATCTCACCTCCCCCCCCCCCCCCCCCCCAATACTATTCCACTCTGTGGCTCCCTTTTTTAAGATTGTTCCCTGTTTACTCTAATGTATGGAAGCAGAAAAAAGAAATATGATAAAAAGCCACATTTTAGGGCAACAGTTTACAAAAAAAAAAAAAGGAACAAGATTCTAGGAGTTATATACACCCATAAATTCTCATTATGCATCTGTGTATACTAATAGAGACTATTACATAAAATACTGTATTATTTAATGTCAACTGAATGGAGGTTTGCTTTCAATTACATGTAGTCAAATGTCCCTATAATCAGTTGGTACAGTAACCGGGCAGAAATTCCCAAATGCATTCAGCCTCTCCTCCTTGAATCTCAAAATTATTTAGAAACACACTTGCTTTTCCATGAAGAGATACAGTGATGCCAACAACAGCTACATTATTCCCCCAGCAGATCTGGAGATGCTGGAGCAGAACTCGGAAGTCCAGCCACCAGATCCTCTGCTGTAACCCTCTGACGCAAGTCTCTCCCTCATGCATTTCTCTCTTCTAGCTTAGGTTTTTACTCTTTAACAATGCCCTGCGACATTAATGGCTTTGTATTTCCTAACTGTGACTGAACCTCATATTTGGGCAAGAGGAGAACTGTCCGTCTCCTGAGCTGTAACTCAAACCAGCCCAGAATTTTACGCAGTCAGTGATCTCCTTTCTGTCCTCAGTGACTGGAAGTCTGCATTAATAAAAAATAACCAGTACGGCAGGGCCTTGATGTTCACAGAGTCAAATAAAGACCTCTCTAATGTATTTAAAAATGCTTCTTCCACTGGTGAATTACAGGAGAAAAGTTGTTTTTTCTTTGTTGTAAGCCACATTAAGTCCAACATGAGGAAGTCCTACACCGTAAATGCATACAGAACTATTTCCTACCTCTGCAGGCTGCAAAGAATCCCACCGTGTTAAGTAAAATGGTACCAAGGCCACTTAAACATATTAGCCTATTAAATCTGCATTCCCTTATTGTTCTTAAAATGCTAACGAAATGTTCCAGGCCACCGTTTATTTGTAGAACTTCTGAAGAGTCATGCACTACCACCATTTCTCTTAAAGCGGCATGACGGTCCACGTCACCATTGGTGAGGCTCTTGCTGACGGCCTGCAGAAACCTCATTAGTCACATTGCTCTGGCTCACCTTATTCCCAGTTGCTAAACTGCACTTTGGGGAAAAGAAAAAAAAAAAAAAAAAGGACAGCTAAAAATACATTCAACATTTAACTTTGCACTGGAAACAACCACAGTTAGCTCTCAAATAGAAAACTACACAATTCCAAGCTGGAGGGGAGAGAAGCCTCACAGCTATGAATAAGAGAAGGATTGCCTCAGATTTCCTAAGATGCCTCCCACATTAAGATGTGTCCATATCAGGAAAAAATTAAGAACCCTATCTTTAAGTTCCCACAAGTGCAGTTCCAATTAGGAAGGGTTCTTAGCTTTGAGCTATCACCGTGCTAAAAATAGAGATGTTCAGGAAACACATTACTCTCAAAAGTGATTTCACATACAATCTGTAAACATGTTGCCCTTTTAGGTAAAATGGCAATTGTTTGAAAGCCAGAAGCCAGAAATATTAAAGTGGAAGAGATCTTTAAAGACAGTTTGCAACCCTAAAAATTGAAATTGGTGCCTTTTTTTGTTTTCTGTAAAAAAGAGGCTGAAAGGACTAAGTACAGTAGAGATGGGGGAGGAAGGAGAGTGAAAAGAAACTTCTGCACTTTTGCTTTGTGAGTTTTTTGTTTATACACACATAGATAGATATATATATACACACACATACATAAAAGCCTTGGCTGCAGTGACCACGAGATGGTGGAGTTCAGGATCCTGCGTGGAGGAAGCAGGACACTAAGTAGGATTACAAGCCTGGACTTCAGGAGAGCTAACTTCGCTGTCTTCAAGGACCTGCTTGGAGGAATCCCGTGGGTTAGGACTCTAGAAGGTAGGGGGGCCCAAGAAAGCTGGGCAGTATTCAAGCATCACTTCCTCCAAGCTCAAGAGCAGTGCATCCCCAGGAGTAAGAATTTGGGTAAGAGAGGCAGGAGACCTGTATGGATGGGCAAGGAACTGCTGGCAAAACTCATATGGAAGAAGGAAGTCCATGGAATGTGGAAAAAGGGGCAGGCCATGTGGGTGGAGTACAGGGATGCTGTCAGAGTATGCAGGGATGCTACAAGGAAGGCGAAGGTCCACCTGGAATTTAAACTGGCAAGGGATGTCAAGGGCAATAAGAAGGGCTTTTTCAAGTACATCAGTAACAAATGGAAGACTAGGGAAAACGTGGGCCCTCTGCGGAATGAGGTGGGTGCCCTGGTCACGAAGGATACAGAGAAGGCAGTTACTGAATGCCTTCTTTGCTTCGGTCTTTACTGCCAAGGCTGGGCCCCAGGAATCCCAGACCCTGGAGGTAAGAGAGGAAGCCTGGAGACAGGATGGCCCTTCTTTGGTCAAGGAGGATGGGGTTAGAGATCAGTTGGGCAAACTGGACACCCACAAGTCCATGGGCCCCAGTGGGATGCACCCACGAGTGCTGAGGGAGCTGGCAGAGGTCATTGCCAAGCCACTCGCCATCATCTTTGAAAAATCATGGAGAAAAGGAGAGGTGCCTGAGGACTGGAGGAAAGCCAATGTCACTCCAGTCTTCAAGAAAGGCAAGAAGGAGGACCTGGGAAACTACAGGCCAGTCAGCCTCACCTCCATCCCTGGAAAGGTGGTGGAGCAGCTCATTCTGGAGGCCATCTCCAAGCATGTAGAAGAAAAGAAGGTGATCAGGAGTAGTCAGCATGGATTCACCAAGGGGAAATCATGCTTGACCAATCTGATAGCCTTCTACGATGGCATGACTGGCTGGGTGGATGAGGGGAGAGCGGTGGATGTTGTCTACCTGGACTTCAGCAAGGCTTTTCACACTGTCTCCCATAACAATATCCTCATAGGTAAGCTCAGGAAGTGTGGGCTAGATGAATGGACAGTGAGGTGGGTTGAGAACTGGCTGAATAGCAGAGCTCAGAGGGTGGTGATCAGCGGCGCAGAGACTAGTTGGAGGCCTGTGGCTAGTGGTGTCCCCCAGGGGTTGGCACTGGGGCCAGTCTTGTTCAATTTATTCATCAATGACCTGGATGAAGGGACAGAGTGTACCCTCAGCAAGTTTGCTGATGATACGAAACTGGAAGGACTGGCTGATGCACCAGAAGGCTGTGCTGCCATTCAGTGAGACCTGGACAGGCTGGAGCGTTGGGTGGAGAGGAACCTCATGAGGTTCAACACAAGCAAGTGCAGGGTCCTGCACCTGGGGAGGAACAACCCCATGCACTGGTACAGGTTAGGGGTTGACCTCCTGGAAAGCAGCTCTGTAGAGAAGAACCTGGGAGTCCTGCTAGACAACAAATTCACCATGAGCCAGCAATGTGCCCTTGCGGCCAGGAAGGCCAATGGCATCCTGGGGTGCATTAAGAGTGTGGCCAGCAGGTCGAGGGAGGTTATCCTCCCCCTCTGCTCTGCCCTACTGAGGCCCCATCTGGAGTACTGCATCCAGTTCTGGGCTCCCCAGTTCAAGAAAGACGAGGAACTACTGGAGAGAGTCCAGCGGAGGGCTACAAAGATGATGAGGGGACTGGAGCATCTCTCCTATGGGGAAAGGCTGAGGGAGCTGGGGCTGTTCAGCCTGAGGAAGAGAAGACTGAGAGGGGACCTCATCAATGCTTATAAATATCTCAAGGGCGGGTGTCAAGAGGATGGGGCCAGACTCTTCTCAGTGGTGCCCAGCGACAGGACAAGGAGGAACAGGCACAGACTGGAACATAGGAAGTTCTGCCTGAACATGAGGAAAAACTTCTTCACTGTGAGGGTGACAGAGCCCTGGCACAGGCTGCCCAGGGAGGTTGTGGAGTCTCCTTCTCTGGAGATATTCAAACCCCGGCTGGATGCAGTCCTGTGCAGCCTGCTCTAGGTGACCCTGCTCTAGCAGGGGGGTTGGACTAGATGATCTCCAGAGGTCCCTTCCAACCCCCGCCATTCTGTGATTCGGTGCAATGCAGGTATTCTTTTCTTTTCATAACCTGGTATGCATCTCTGAGGGACATGACTTGTACCAATCCCAAATTTTGTCACGTTTTATGCAAATTTCATGTTTTCATTTTATTAGATATGGCTTATAAAAGACAAATTAAAATTCACACAGTTCATGTTATAAGTACAATACTGTCATAGTTTCCTTTACTAAAAACTTCTTTTTTTAGGATTCCTTATTTTTCTTTTCTGTCATACCTTCCCTTTGCACTTTGAATGGTACAATGCTATTTTCTTGAAAGGTATGGTGGACAACTGGGTTGGTGGGTACAGAACATTGAATTAAACACGTGCTACTCCAGTGAAACTCCTACAGATAACTCTGTTAGTATCACCACCCTAGAATACCAGTGACATTAGTGGAAGATTAAAAGCTAAAGCAATACACCGCATGGTTAGAGCCAAGGGTGAAGGAAAGCAATAAAATGATAAAGTGGATCATCGTTGCAGATCCCTTCTTGCAACCAAGTAGCATGGTTCTTCATAATGTCATGCCACGCCATGCCAACTGGGTTGTGCATTAAGAACCAAAACAGCAGTCCTTTCTGCTTGGCCTAAACAAAATAACTATGCAAGGACATCAGAGAAGGTCTAGGATCCTCCCTTCCAAACTAGAACATCTGTAGTTTTTAACCACCTCTTCATAGTCAGTACTTCATTCTGAATTTAAGAAAGGTGTCATGCTACACTGACATTGTGTAAGCAATGCCATGGGAACCACATAGTGATGAACTCATCTGTTACACCACCGCCTGCCCTGGCCCTGTCTACAGAGATGCCCAGAAGCAGCCTTCTATTTTTCTCCGCTATAGATAAGGGCTACATAGCTCAAGACTTCACACCTCATTTGTAGTGACATCCTAATGTGGTCTTTGTCACAAACAGTTTCCCATCATCTTTTGACAGCTGGGACAAGTTGGCCCTCTGTTAATAACTATTGGTAAAAATAAAGCAAGGTCTTGAGTCGAAAAAAAATGCATTAAATATAATTTGGCATAGTCTAACATAACTTCTGACTGATGACCCCTGAGGTTTCTTGCATTATACCTGCTGGCTGATATTCACTGAAGACTCCGCATAGAATAGGGGGGGAAAAAAAAAAAAAAAAAAAGACTTGGAGAGCAGAGAGTACAGAAAACCATATGTGGCAGTAGTAATTATGGAAAATTTGGTAGCGTCACAGACCCATGTAGAGGAAGCAGCTTCATCTCAACTTTCCATACCATAGAACAAAAAAAAAAAAAAAAAAACAAACCAAAAACCAACACAAATCACCCTCTCCTTTTTATGAAGTGCTATAACAAATTCTGAAAACACCCACTGTTTCATTACACCATCAAGAAATGTGAAATTTATGACGTAGCAAACGGTCAGCCTCGTGCCCGACAGACAGCTCAAACTCTGTGCAAGCAAAGTAATCAAAGTTCAAGGACCACAGGGACAGCAAACTCAGTTAATCAGAACCGTTTTGCGCTCTTGGAGGTCACATGACAGCCAACTAAAAGCCAGGAACAATAAGCCATCTTCTATGCAGAGCCACACCTGTTATTCACACTATCCTTCCAACCTAAGTAGCATCGTAGAAGATTCCTACACCACCAGAGAGAAATCAAATAAATTCTGTGAAAGAATTTGACCCAAGCAGAAAGCTCCTTCTTTTGGAAAACCCATGGTGTAGCCAAAGCAGAGGCTGTTGCAGACCTAAAGTAGAAGTATGCTGGGCTGGATATAATTGATATTTGCTTGCCTTGAACCCAAACATAAGTACACTGCAATCAGTCACTGACATGAGTACATAATATTTTGTAAGACCATAATACTAACAGCATAACTGGACAAAACGTATAAACATTTTGTAATACAGCTAAGCACCAGTATGTAACATAATCACAAAGGGGCAAATGGACACTTGTGTCATTGCTGCAGAAAAGGGGGTACAGGAAAATATGTGAGAAGTACCAAAATCTGCAGGATAAGAAAAAGGACACAGAACAGGCAGGAAAGTTATCTGCTGGAACCAGAATAATCCTGAAGATTAAGCTGGAAAAATGTCTGGTAAAAACAGAGTCAGTGCTTGTCTTAAAAATAAGATAATGTTGGGAGTAGATGAGATTACTTCCCTTGGGGGGGGGGGAGAAATGAGAAGCATAAAAACCTCAAAGAAGAGCAAATGAAAAAAATGAGGAATAAAGAAGTCACTTCCCTCATGAAAGAGCTCTTGACTGATGACCTCAACCTTGGTGACTAAGACCACCTGGGACCGTAGGACAACCACAAGGCATCAACTCTGTGGTATTGTACACTCGCAGCTAATCTAGAAGGGTATTGTTAAGAACCAACTGTTTGAATATGCAGCGATAATAACTAATAATGATTAATAACTATTGGCTACATGCATTGTTAATGAATGCCAGCCTAGTAAAGATTTGCTTTTAAGCTTTAAGCTGGCCTGACTTACCAGTCTTCCAAACACTCGTTCGTTGTAACTGATGCTGATACCCAGCTTCCCACTGCACAACTCGCATGACACATCACATGATTAAATAAGAAAAGGAGGAGGGGATTGGCTCTAGCATACAGTACAGATAAGTGAAAGGAATGAAAAAGAGGCCTTGATACTTTACTTTTCACAGATTTGCCAGTGTATGACCAAAAAACCCCAAGCAAGTAAACTTCTGTAGTCTGTTTCTCTTATGGCAAGTTTCAATTGGCAATAAATCATAGATAGTACATGAAGAGTTAAACAAATGTCTCCTAATTTCTGGGAGATCTTTTTATTAACGATAAGCTAATGTTCAGGTAAACCTCTCAAACACATAAACGCTCTTAGGTCTCCTTTCTTCAGGCTGCACAGTCCATACCCAAACTGTCCTCAATTCAGAGAAACATTTTCACTTGCATTATTCAATCAGCAGAACCTGCTCAAACCTTTCAGTATGAATCATTATCAAGACATATGTCAGCATATCTTAAGAAAATACTGACAGCCTGTTTACCACCATTACCTTCTACCTTCTCAGTATTTGACAATAAAGAACCCCAAGATCCTCAATCAGGAATCTGAAAATGGCCCTCATCCCACGTGGAGATCGATTTAATCAATTGATATTTTCTTACTGCGTAAAGAGACAAGTGGTTTGTCAAAGGTCATAGAGCAAATCATTGGTTAAACCTGGAATAACTAAGGATAGCCTATCTCTGTATACCAGCTTTTTCTCTTGGTGTCCTTAAGGCTAAAATTGTGCTGTCTGGACACATCCTCTCCCTAATACTCTTTTAATTTACCAATTTCAACCAAATTTGATGGAGCGGTATAACCCTCAATAAAAAAGCTGATTCCTACAAGCTTCATTTAAAAAGGCAGGGGTAGCGAGAGACACTACTAATTCCCTCCAGACAGAACCAACAGTATAAGTTCATACCTTAAGCACTACAGAATTGGATTTATAAACATCTCAAAAAAATAGAAAATACTTCAGTGAGAGGTCACACCTTCTTAGGCAGCAAGTCAATCAACCATAACACTAATCCATAGAAAATCTAGATTCATGAATTCCAGTGCTCACTGAACTAATTGTTTCTTGAAAATTGCTGGAAGCACATTCTTCTCTACTACCTTCAGCAGTCCTGATAAAAATGAACCCTATAACAAGAAGTCTTCTCATTAACATCTTGAGGTGGGAGAAAGACTACATATCACCAAGAAGTACCATTTTGACAAAAAAAAACCCCAAACAAAACAGTCTTCTGCTTTTAACTGACAGCTAAAGAAGTTCAAAGACTAGACCTGCATTCCAGATCTATTAAGCACTTAATATCTGATTTTGGCTAACATGAATAATTTGTATGCCCTATGGAGATACGAGGTTTAATAAAAATTGCTAAAGAAAATGAAGATCTCAAATAAAACTCTAAAATATGTTATTAGAGGAATCTGCTAATATTTTGGACATCTGCTATCTTTATATGCCAATGTCTTAAGATGTCCAGAACATTCTTCTGAATCTGGAATAAGGGGAAAAGTTGATTTCTACTTTATTTCCGTTTCTGCAACTTCAAACCAGTCAGCTTCTGGCTTCAGAAAGCAAGTAACTGTGCTAATGGCACAAGGCACATTTAGACATGATTTCACATGTGAAAGGTTACATAAAAAACTTCAAGAGTACATAAACAATCTCAAGCTGCTGAACAGTCATTCATTAGTACATCCTTCAATTGCTTGAGGTGGGAGAAAGATTCGGCATAATCTGAAAGCATTAATGAGTTGGTTAGCAATGGGATGGACATGGACAAGCGAGTATTTCCATCAGCTCATCCTTTTTCCCAAGGAGAAGGCAGCATAGAACAGAGATTCTCCTACAACCACCACAGATGGTCGCAAAAACCTAGGCTACAGCTCCTGCAGCAAAGAGTTATTGCTGCTGAGAGGTGGAGGAGCGATGATGCAGCCGCTGCAAGAGAATGGATGGAGCACAACACAACATGGCTCGCAACGCAGTAGGCGGCCCCAGGATTGAAATACAGCCCTGGTAGCTGCCATGCTGGGGGTGGGGTCTAGAAGAGTAGACTGGGAGTGAATCTGCAGTGTCCTTTCCACATTTTATGAGATTTTTGCTTCTTCACGTTTGAAAAACAGGCTATGTGAAGTAACAGTTTGACTTCTATGTCGTCCCTTTTAGGCATCATCAACCATTTCAGGGTGCTGTTACGAAAGACAAGTCTAAAAATAATTTTTTCTTCTCTGACAAGTAGTACGATTGCTCCATTACCCAATACCATCACTTCTCCAGAAGCTGTCAGTAAAATGGCAACTGATACCTACCTAGGAAATAACTGCAATACCTCAGGTCACACAGTGTGACAGCAATGTGTAAATGCTGACTACTGTGTACACCGAACTTCATTTTCCACTCGCATCTTTCTTTTTTTTTTTTTTCCCCCTTCCCAATCATGGGATTCCAAGGCTTTTAATGCAGCAGCCCCCAACTTGACCCTCATTTATACCTTAATCAAACCTACAGCGTGTGCTGCAAACTGCGTAAAGAGCTGGAAAATAAAAAGCAATAACCAGTCACTTTCAGGGCTTCTGCCTTTTCCACTTACACTCTGGAAGAGTACTGTGTGGACATCCCTTATGTCTGAAGTACCTGCAGACAGTTTTCCTCTCTGCTTATTTCATTACTGAGGCCAAAATTCTGGCGCATAATCGCATAGTTCCTGTTTACAGCTAATACCGCTGCAGAGGCTTAAGCACTACATCAAGGAGCAAACTGGTGGCTCTCCCATTCATCCTTCAAGCGTGGAAGTGCTACGCAGGCTCTGAAAAGAGTAAGCGCAGAAAGAGCAACGTATTCCAACCACACTGGAGAACACGTGCCGCTCTTGAGAAGGCCTTTCATTACCTGGATAGTTTCTTTCTGCTTTTTCCAAGTTAGAATATGACCACCATCTTCAGATTAACTCTTGACAACATCTTCTTTCTCTGGGAGGCAGCATTTCTGGAAAGCATCTTGCTGTGCTAGAAATCTTAACAGGCGCATCATACAGGTGGCCATGACGCACCCTCTTACTGTGATTTTTGTTTCCCATAATTATGCTTCAGAATAATAATTTTGGTGGCACTGGTAAGGGAATGAAGAAAAAAAATAACATACTACCTCCTGCACTAGCAGGATAACATAATTTATTCCTCAGGCCAAATGAAAAAGCTCTGCATCTGAATACCTCCACCGAGTATGCAAGTTCGGAATTTTATCTGAGCGTGAAGTTGGTGGCCCAGGTCCCTCTGTTTTCATTTTCTCCTGTGCTCTACTTTATATCCCAACTATGACTGTATTCAGCAGCACACATTAGTGATTTCCAAATCATCAGCTCATATTTAGTCCCTATTTTCAACTGCACACTAGAGACCTGCACCTATTCCACAAATAGAAAGAATCCAAATGCTTTCCCCTAGGCTCCTGCTTAGGATTTCATTATTAATTATATTTGAAGGTTATACAGTTAAAATACTAACTTTTTTATTTGAACATTTATATTAAGCTGCTGAGATTTCTAACAGCTTAGCAGCATTATTTCTGTGTAAGAGAATAAGCCTCTTAAATTCTGCACGCGGGCCTCTCGTCTAAAATGGAAGATTTTAGAAAGGCACTGAAAGGTAACGCTGAGTTAATGATGCTTTTTAAACTGAGACCTCAAAGACTGATCACACAGAACTCTATCAGTTATGCATCCCCTTGACTGGAAGCCCTTTCACATGCTCTGCCAACAGTGCTTGAATTTGAATAAAGTTTAGCAAAAAGTTAGTTCCAGAAGATGCACTCAGCCTCATTCCTAGTTACAATTCTTTACATGGATTTACTATTTCCAGTGCAATAAGATGTTTAAATATTTGGTAGCAAATCCCAGAAGACTGTATTTGAGATAATCAAGGTTAGGTATGAGAGTCATCCATCAAGAATGGTGGATATTAAGATAATGAAATTTTTTTGCCGGCATGGATGTTGGTGGACAGACCAGATGACCTCAGCAAGAGGAGGTCTATGCCAACCAACTGCTAACTCACAACGCAAACTGAAACTCCCAAATTTTAGATAGCCGGCCAAATTTTGATTTTAGATGTATGCTAGTGTAAATCCAGAACACTGACACTTGTACAAAAATACAGGGTTACTTCTGATTTATGACTGCATAAGAGAAGAGAATTTGTTTCACCGGGCCAATTTCATTTCTACTGCTGTTCTTTAATCAACAGATATAAGCCAAGAATTAGATCGTTAATGGGTTAAGTGTTAAAAAAATCTAAACAAAATTGCATGTACAAAGTATGGACACATTTTTTTCAAATACATATTTTATATTTATTAATGATAACAAGACAAGCACCATCTTTCCACATGTCAGAGGCTGATTTTTAACCCACTGATTTTTTTTTACCCTTCTTGGTGCACCCTCAAATAGACCCTCTTGTAATTTTTTGCCCATGCTTTTGTTTCCGATGTACAGAAAGGTTCATTTTCTCAGGCCAACTTCAGATTTTACAGCTGGACCTATCTACTTATAAATCATATGAAAAGTTACCACTATTCACTTCCTTCCTTTAAAGGATTCTTGCCAGTCTGCAGCACTGAAGGTACTCCCTGATCACCATGACCAGCTACAAAATCAAAAATAACCCGATGGCATTACTTTCAAGATGACAATCCCATAAAAGCATCCAAACCAGTTTGAAAAATGAACGCCCCTTCAAAAAAAGCGTTGATCCTCATACCTTGATGAAGAACGAGAGCGTACAAATACACCAAACCATGCTCTCTTCACATGATTACAGCATGCCTTGTACCAGATGACATTGGGTCAGAGCAAAGGTTGCATCATTATAACTACCCAGCAGTTACAACTGTATTGCGGCCTTGAAATCCATCTCTTGGAAAATATTACTGGAAGTATTAAATAACAATATACTTCATACACTTACAGCATGTTATATCACCCAGTATCTATATAAATATTAACTAATTAACGGCAGCTAGTTAAATGGAAATGTTAAATGGTATTTAAACCTTAAAGCATAGCAAAGCAACAGTGCATTTAATTCCCATTAAAATAAACGCATACAAAGGGCTTGATGGATTTCTCTCCATGTGAAAGTAACAAGGAAGAGAACAGATAAGTTACATAAAATTTAAATAAAAGTCTTTCCAAATTTAAGACATGTGAAGGAATACCGAGGGGCATCAGGGTGCTCCTTCTAAGCAAGCCAGAATTCAACCACAGCGTCATTTTTAATAAAAGGCACAGAATGCCGAGCCCTTGTCCTTGCTCTCTCTTGTCTTTTGAAAGGAGCTGTACACACACCTCGTGTCTTTTAACACTGTCAGGAAGCTGCCTGAGGACAGCCTAAGTTTCAGCATAACTTGCAGAGACTTCATCTCGTGTGCCAAGTTTCAGCCTGAAGTGAATTTTTAACAGTCGAGTTATAAACCCATGAAAATAGGGGCTTACAGTTGAACTGCTGACAAACCCTTAACTATAGCGGTGCACACGGCGCCAATAATAGACAAAACTGCCCCATTTTATAGCACGCAGGAAGGCTGGAATTCAGCTGTTATCGGGGATAATAATAAACTTCTGCTGGTGACTCAGGCTCTCAGCCTCAGATTTACATTCCCTCTGTCACTAAGAGTTTTTAAGTTAAACAATTTTACATGAAAATGTAATAAACAACATTTATATTACCGATGGCATTTGTTCCGACTGCTCTTGCGCTAAAATACCACGCAGCTTTCCTCTCCATCTCCTCCTCCCCGCCCCGTGCCGCCGGAACCGGGCACCGACCCACTCGCTCCTTGGACTCTTGGGCAGCCGGGACGGAGCCCAGGACGGCCCGTGGCACCCGGCCCAGCCCCACGCCAGCCGCCAGATCGCACCGAGGGGAGAGGCTTGCACGCTTAGCACTGCCTGCCTCCGTTCCCCCCGCGCTGCGGGGCGGCTCTCCATCCCCTTTCTCCAAAACGCAAAGGAAAAGCAGCGCACAGCACCATTAACAGACTTATTTTATTCTTTTATATATATATTTCTTCCCCCCCCCCTCCAGAATGTGTCTTGCAGCATTCATCAAGCCACCTCAAGGAAAAAAAAAGCCGTAGCTTAACGTTGCATCCTAGCTCTTCTTTGTTTCCTCCTGCTAAAAAGCTGAGGTCAGATATGGAAAAACTAGACAAAAAAGGAGGCTTGCTTCTCACGCAACAGACACTTGAGGGAAAAAACCATCTGGTCTAGAGGATGTAAAAGGTGTCGTGGAGTTGTCACCCAAGTTGTCCCCAGTCACGGGCACACAGAGACCAGCTATTCAGAGAACTTCCTATGCACAACTTACCACTTCTCTGAAGTTTCCTTTCCTCCAGAAAACTATCCTTCACTCCCCTAAGGAGTAGAATTACATCAGTGACCACCAAGTTTAAATTTATCTGCCCAACGTCTATATTTTATTTTTTAATCCATCTCTCAGGAACAGCTTTTAACGCATTTGGATTTTTTTTCTGTCATAAAATATTCTATTTATTTCCCAGCAGCTGGTGTCAAAAAAGTTGTTGTTTTCTTTAAATATTACTCTTAAATAAATAAAATCTGTTTTCATATCATGTAAAATTAGTTTTGCCTGCTGTGAGTTTGTGGCATTATGAAGTGATCATTTTTCCCATGAATTATTCAAAATGAGGATAAAAAAGGAAAACGAAAAAGATGACGGACAATAGCATGCCATTCAATTCGTATAAATGCAGCAGTCGCACTAATAGTTGCAGCACAGATGAAACACTTTTTCTTCATCAAATGTAGCCACTAACCTTAATTTAGTATTTCAGAGAGAGGTAGTGAAAGAGATTTATTTCTTTCTTCTGTGTCCCCCTGTGACTTACCTAGTGGGGCAGATAATAGACATGTCTTTTTTTTGCTAGCAAGATATCAATATTTTAGACAAGAAGTTTCTGGTTGCTTATCCTCAGCACCATGGCTCAACTGGCCCTTGATGGCCTTTAATTCTTTCTTTCTTTTTTATTTTAACCTATTCTTTGTTTAATCCTCTGGTTTGACAGTGTCTCTCTGTCTTTCATGAAAAACTATTAGAATTGTTAACATTTCCTCTGGAGTCTTCATATTACCCTGTCTTTCAGAACTGCCGTAACTGCACAGCTGTAATTATTCTCACTTTGAATTCTGACTGTCGTATTTGGAAGGGGATGAAGGGCGGGGATTTTAATAAATCATTCAGGCTCCCCAAGGCACATGGTATCTCACCAAATCTACTATGAACTCTTAAGGTGGAGGGGGGCTTATGGACTGAATGTATAGATAAACTGCTAAGACATAAAATGTCATTTTCCTCAAGAAGAATGAGCAAATTATAATAAATTTGTGGGTGAAATACTACAGTAAGTTAAAAAATGCTATTTCAAATGGTTTATCATTAAGAACTTCCTTGCAAAGGAATCTTCTCTTGAAAACAAAATGCTTTCACTAAGTTTCAGAATATGGCCACTGAGTAAAGTACCAGTCTCATGCTAAAAGAGTGGGTCTGAGACTCATGAATTTTATCTGTCATTCCAACACGGAGATCACTTAAATTCTGTTTCAACTTCTTCAACCCATACATTATGGTAATTAAAGTATTTGTATCACAATAATGCCCAAAGAGTCGGATCAGAAACAGCAATCCTTTGCACCATATAGAAAGAGAGAGTCCCTACCCCAAATATTTTATACAGGGATAACATTAACCTGCCACGTAGTGTTCGTCAGAAACACTGTCCTTCGCTATGTCATCCTTTGAACCGGAAGAAGTTTAAGTGTTTAAAAAGAAAGTGGTGATTTTTTGAGGGAGAAGGAGACTGGGTGGAGGGTTTTTTTAATTATCAGGGTGAATTTCCCTCAGAATACAGTGCAAATGGATCTAAATGAAAATCCTGGACCTGGACATTGGAATCCTGAACTATTTGCTCTGAACAGCATCATAAAAAGGATGAGTGTTTTACGCAGCAAAGGTATGTTGATTACAACGTCCTTCCGCAATAAAGCACAAACACGTCTGTTGTCAATTAAAAGCAAGATTAGGATGAAGTGTAGTCACCAGTGTCCCAAATTCCATTATCCCATAGCTACAAGCCATTACTCTTTTTTCCAATTTAATTTTTTTTTAAGTAGGTCATTCTTGTATACTCTAATTCTTTTTTTTTTTGCCATCCGTGCCAGCCCAATTTTGGCCAAGTCTCCATGCCCTAGAGACAAAACAAAATCCACACATTTATTTTATACAAGACTAAAGTATTTCTACACACACAACTCTCATCCACATCTTGCAAATTTCTGTACACTAGACAGAGTCAAATGCAGTAGTCCATGAATCTTGCTTGCAGAGCCCTTCAACATTTTTCATCTGGAGACTAACGTAAATGGTAAATATTTCAGGTTTACTAGATAAAATAGGGTGTTTAAAGTGCAAAACATCTCAAGACCTGATAGGAAAGAAAATCACGTCTCAAGCTATCTGAAAGGAACACTGAGATGTTTACAGGAGTCATCAACCTCCCGCCTCCACAGCAGCACAGCTACTTCACAGCCATCTCATCAGCACCTACAACTCTGCGGTACTTTGAGGATTTCCCCTCTAGATTCCCTTTGTGAACTTTAGAAAATGAAAGAACAGACCAGCTGAGGAAAACCAAGCTTTACTTTGAGCTTTAGTACAAACAAGAGAAGATTGTGGGAGTACCATGTCGATGCCCACAGAGCATACACATATGCTTTATGTAAGATAAAAGAAGAATTCAGATCCAACATTAACTTTTGTAAGAAATCCCACAAGCATTGTGACGAATTAAAATACCAGTTAGAGACCTTCCCCACTGTCCGCTCTGCCTATGGCCACTAGGACTACCAGTGCATTCCATCCACAGCCACGCAAAGAAGTTACAGACTGGCTCTCCAGTTATTAATTAAAATACTCTTTTGCTTATATTGTTGTACCCTGAGCACCGACTTTTGCCTTTTTTTTTTTTTTTTTTAATAATACATGCCCATTAAAAAATACTGTAAGTGAGCAAAATGACACTGGTAAAGTTGGACCCATTTATGCCAAGACTGCATTTATTGATAAAGAACTGAAGGATAGGAATATAATCAATGCTAGTCAACATGGATTTATGGAAAGTAGGTCTTGTCAAACAAACCTGATTTCATTCTTTGGTAAGTATGTAAATTTTCTAAGCATAAGAGCATATACACTTACATTTTTATAAGCATTCCAGTTCTGTCAATGAAAGAACAGCTAACTAATGGGAGACCCTCAGAAAAATGTTACCTAGGGGGTCTTCAAACACAGATGTTTTTAGTAAGATGCAGGTAAAATTAGTAATAACCCCAACACTGTTCAGCAGTTTGATCAATGATTCTGTGACTCCCAAGTTATAAAATCACTGCTGATAAAAATTTCTGGGTGACACAAAGACTAATAAAAGATCAGGACAACAGGGTATCGGCAGATGGGGAGAATCAGGCATTTGCACAAGCTTCTGTTCTTTCAAATAAAACTTTTTAGTATGGCATACCTTTAAGAAAAAGGAACATACGCTGTATCCACAGGACTGGACATGGGTGCATGTGGGGTGTGCTACACCCTGGAAAACAACGATTCTGAAAAGGATTTAGAGGTCACCACAAATAAACAACTGAGCATGAACACCCAGTGCAATGTGGCAGAGACGGCTAACGCAATCCCTGGAGGCATAAACAGGAGGTAGCGGGTAGGCTCGGGAAGGCGTTTTTACTTTTCTTTGTTGCATTGTTTTCTAAAGAGATCTTCAATTGGGTGAAGAAAGGCATAACAAGAACCAAAGTCTGGAACGTGAAGCCAAGAAAGAAAGAAAGAAAAGTCAAATCAAACCAGAAACGAATCCCACATTTTTAAATAGCAAGAGAATTAACCATTGGAACAAAACTATCAATGGAAGGGAGGAGTTTTAACCTCCTGATGGTTTCAAGATGGAGAGATGCTGTCTGTGCATAAGTGGGTTCAAAACAGGGATGACTGGACAAATCTAATAGCTGGTGACACACCAAAGGTCAAACTAGATCATCTAATGGTCCTTTCTGACTCCAAACCATACGAAAGGAAACTTCTGATGTTCTATTTTATGTGATCTGCAGAATTAAATAGAACGTTCTTCTTTCCGAGTGACCGTAACAAGCAGTCCTCCTACAAAAGACACACGTACACCCAATACAGCGCAACAGGTTTTGTTGCTTCTTGTTGTGGTTTAACCTCAGTCAGGAACCAAGTACCACACAGCCGCTCACTCACTCGCCTCTTCCCAGTGGGATGGGGGAGAGAATCAGGAAAAAAAAAACCTCATGAGTTAAGATAAAAACAGTTTAGTAGGATAGCAAAGGAAGAGAGAATAATAATAACGGTAAGAGAATATACAAAACAATTGATGCACAGTGCAATCCCTCACCACCCCTAACTGATGCCCAGCCCATCCCCAAGCAGCTTTTCCCTCCCCGGCCAACTCCCCCTCAGTTTATATGCTGGGCATGACATCATGTGGTATGGAATATCCCTTTGGCCAGGTTGGGTCAGCTGTCCTGGCTGTGCCCCCTCCCAGCCTCTTGTGCACCTCCCCACCGGCAGGGCATGGGAAGCTGAAAAGTCCTTGACTTAGTATAAGCACTGCTCAGCAACAACTAAAAACATCAGTGTGTTATCAACATTATTCTCATCCTAAATCCAAAACACAGCACTATACCAGCTACTAGGAAGAAAATTAACTCTATCCCAGTCAAAACGAGGACACTTCTGAACATTTCCGAGGAGAAGAATTCTGCAGTCTGGAGACAGCTTGGAAAGACACTACTCACGTCCTCTGAAAAAATGCATTGCTTTGTTTGTTAGTTAAGTGACTGTATTTCACTAGAGCGTAGCTCAGTGGAGAGCCATCACCGAGAGCTCACATTCGAGCAACTCCCAGCGCTGGAATGTTTGCAGTCCTCTCTGGGTCTGCTTCTGGATTCAACTTTGCCTTGCACTGGAAGACAAGTTCGGTGCTACCTGCAGGAATGCCATCCACACAGCAAGGATTGTTGCCACAGTGGGTTTTTTCCAGTTATGACTTCTGGAATTTACAGTTCTTGAAAGCTGGTTCAAGCTTCAGGTTCAAGCATATATGAGAAGACTCTGAAACCATTATGCTTTATCCTCTACTATATCTCCCACCCCAAAGTTCACATACGTATCTAAGAATACCGGTACAGCTGACAAAAAGCATTAACGAGATTTTTACAGCAACAAATAGCTAGATTTTCAGGTTTTATTTGAAATCTAGTGCTGTAGAAATATGTTTCCCCCTAAATATCCTGCTGGGCACAGCATCAGAGCTGGCTTCAAGGGAACAGCACCACCTACTGAATCGCTCCCACAGCTCCCTCCAGTTCTTCTGGCGATTCTTTTGACCAACCACTGACCAGACAACTCTCTTTGCTAAATAAATCACCCCCCAAGATGGCACAGCTGCAGGCACTTAAAGAGATAAGAGATGTTCCATTCCTAACTCTTGCTCTGAATTTTCCTTCTACATACTGTAAATGGTTGAGCTTATAAATGCAATGATTTTTTTGATGTCACTAAAACTATGTTTTAGTTACAGTTACAAGCAAATGTCACTCATCTACACACTCTACCTACTGCCTGAAAACAATATGATTTAAGGAGTATGTCAGCAGTAAGAAAAGACTCTTCCCACTGGATTAAAAATGTGCATTTTAAGAAAGGAAACACTTTTAGAAAGAAGGAGAGGGAGTCTTCTGTTTCTGTAGTTTATTTTTCTGCTTAATGAAACAAGGTTTCCAGCTTCTACAATAGCAGCTGCAAAGGCACTTCATTAATCTCCTGAGTGCACTGCCTCTCCCTGCATACCTGTAGCTGCCCTGTTCTAGCCTCCTGAAAATTATCTGTTGGCATCCCTTCAACATTCTTACGAAATTAAAAAAAAAAAAAGGACGTATTAAACTATGTAAATTCTACACCTTTCAGAAAGAACACGTTAACCAAGAAGTTCATTGTCTGATACTTCTCCCATATTTTGAAGACCTTCAGAAGCACTGAACTCCAACTTGTTCTCATTGAGAATAAATCAAAAGACCGTCCGTAGAGATCTACTCAAGTAAACGACAAACAGAGGAAGAAGTCATTGCTGTAGTCTCAACACAGACTGCATCAAATGCCAGATGCTTGTTCAGGCCAAAGCCTTCAGGGATGATTAAAAAAACACACAAGAATTTTCAGAAGTGCTCAAGTATGCTAGGAAAACAAACGCCATGGGAAGCAAAGAGTGCTGGTCTCCTAACGTCATCTAGATGCTTTGAAAATCCCATATGATGAGATTTGGCCCATGGATTCAGGCAAAATCAAGTTTTCCCACCTTATTCTGGAGTATTTAGCTTGACTCATTTATTGAAAACAGATAGATATGCATATATTACGCAACCTATTTTAAGGGTAAACAGCATCAGTGAGCCTCAGACCTCACCATCTTGTGTTTCTTAATTTAAACACTAAACACTAATTATGTGAGGGCTCTAAAGGGTTCTCAGACCTGTAACAGCAAAGCTGCATAGAGGAAATGGAAAGCTAGTGACAGGGCAGTGCTCCCAGGTCTGATTGCTAATTACATTTGCTTCCTTATATTGGCACCTGCCATAATTATGATAAAGGGTGGAGTTTCAAGTAGAGTTGATAGGAAATTTTATGATAGAATTTCCCCCAGAACACTGGAAAGCACCACACTTTTTATAGTGCAATATTTGTTGAAAACACAAAGATTTTTCTAGCATCCATACCATGGTTAACCCACAGCTCAGGAAATTCCCTCACAGATGAACAAAAATAGCCTATACTTTTCAAATTTTAATTGACTCCAAATATAGGAGTTTTTAATTGTATGGAATGGGAAACACCTTTGTTTAAAATTCATTTCATATATTGGTTTAAAAAAAAAAAAAAATCACAACCCCACCAAGTAAAAATTCTGGCTTGTGTTCCACGAGAACGAAAGGGAAATTAATATGTACACTCCAGTACATCCATGCAGTTACATTTTAACTCCACAGTATGATCTCTTCTTCTTCACAATATCACAATATTTTTCCTAACTTATCTCCAAGCTCTTGAACTTCACTTCTGCATAAAACAGGACATACTGTTTTCCACATGTGTACAGTGTACACAGCAATAAGGAAATCAAATTAAAGCTACAGAAGTGGCCAAAATGGAGATAAGAACAGGGGCTTATTTGCTGCAGTATTTTTTCCCCCCTGGTGGAGTGACTTCCATAATGGAGTCCCTTCATTCACTAAAAAAATTGCTCTTCATTCCAATGCTCATTCTAGCCATAAACTGCAGGAAAAAGGCTTGGTAATACTTCTTAATGCAATAAAACAATAAATACCATTCTGTCACCAGGAGGAAAGCCAGTTAAACACAGTATTTTTTAATTCGCAGGAAAAAATAGAGTGGATTAAGGAGGAACCAGTCCCTCCCAGCAGCTCCCCACCCCCCCAAAAAAAGAGGAAAAAAAAAAAAAAAAAAGAAGAAAATAAGACCTTAAAGAACAGGCAGATGAACAGAGGAAAAAAATATCCCATGCATTAGGCAAAAGTCTGTAATATTATCTAGAACGACAGCACAGCCATTGTTAGTGCTGCCAAAGCACTGCATGTTTGCTATATCACCCCAGGTCCTAGGAGAATAATAAACTAAGCAGATTAGACAGAGACTGATGTCTCTGCGCTGCCTCTACTTCCACCGAACATGGGCGCTGGTCTGTGCTTCAGAGCACAGGCGGGCAGGTAAACCCAGAAAATGGGTACTCCATGTTGGCAGGGGCAGGGGGGCCGGGGAGCCGCTGCCAACAGCCAGGGCCTGTTTATTATTTAACAGTTGGTATTGCTAGAGGCCTGGCACTGCAATAGAGCAATCTCTGTTTCAGCGCGAGTGAGCCTGATTACGAGAGCGCGGGAGCCAAATCATGTTTACCATCGTCGGTGAGAACCTCAGTGCCCCCAACAGGCATGGAAATCCTTACTGCGGCGTCTGTCTGTCCATCCACCCGCAGGCCGCCTCCCTGGGGCAGAAGTAAAGACGGGATGGCGATCCCCATGCGGGACAGGGAAGGAAGGCTTTGGACAGGACGATCCTCAAAGCCGTAGGGTACCACCTGTACTGGCACCGGCCAGTCCATGCCCTCCTCTCCATTTTTATGAGCCAATACACCAGCCTCCATTCACCACCTCAAGCACCTGATGTCACTTCAGGGCTAAAACAGATTTCCAGCTCTGGGGAGGGCATGGGCAGGAGGCAACGATGCTCTTGTGCGTATAGTGTACTTTCCCCCCCAGCAAGGGCAGGGTGCCATAGAGAAAGCACTTCTCCAGTGTAACTCCTACGATTCACAGAAAGATATCACTGACAAAGAACTTGGCATTAAGCGTTTTCTTAGCTTCTGCTGGAAGTCATCCCTGTACACAAAAAATATCTGGAACACCTCCCTACACACACACAAACTTCAATTAATCCAATTTTAAATTTATTTACAGGAGTACTCACAAAGATTCAGTCACACTCTAAAACAGAATTTGTGAAGTATGGAATCTATTGAGTAAATGTGATTATCAAGTGCCATGAATAAACAACACTGGGTAAACCCTCAACAATCTATTGCTATAAAAATTGAAATAAAGGAAGATCAGACCATCCTGGTGATATGAAGCCTTCAGTTTTAGCTTGTTGGTTTAAACGCTAGCTCATTTTGGTAGCCACAAGAAGCTAATCGCATCCGATAGCTGCTTCTCAGTCTGCATAAAACAAGCTCAATGATCACCTTCTACCTCCCGCTGAACAGGAGTCATTGTCTTTGCTGTTTCTCCAATTCTGGTGAGGGTCAGCGCCAGGGTGGGCTGTTGGAAGACATGTAGTCTACTTAAATCTCCACCGCGGGCTTGCTACATGACTCCGAGAGCTGGTGGAAAGTGACTTTTCCCACATCCCCCTTCTTAAAAAGAGGATAATGAAAAGCAATGTATGTAAAAACTATCAACTGATTCTTTAATATTGATGAAGAGCTTAGCAGTACTGACATGGCACATGTGCTTAGAAACACAAAGTTTATTATATTCCGCATCGCTACAACAGACCCCGACTGGTCTCATCAGCAGAGGGACGGCAAATGGAAAAGCCCGTGGAAACTAAGGTTTAATTGTAAGCTGAAGTCACTCCCAAGCTAGGACAGCCGGGAGCACAGTAAAGCAGGATCCTTGAATCCACTGGTCACGGTCTCACCACGGGGAGGGCCCTGAGCATCACGAGGGATCCCACACCCAGGGAAAACTGGAGCCTGCCATAGCTTCTGGGCAGTGCAGGAAAGCGTTACTCAGACAGGTGGTTAGAAGCACAAACCACCACCTGCTCCTGGATCTCCTCACTGTTTTCCCCAGCTGACTCTGGCCCTAACTGCTTTCAGCTGGCCAACGGCAGCTGCCCTGTACGGCTGCGAGCGAGATGGCTGCAGGCTGCTAGCAGGCGGAGGGGGGGAGCAGCAGCTGCGCACCCCTTCCCTGCCACCTACCGCCCACAGCCCTCTCCACTCATCCCCTAAGCAGGGGACCTGACTTGGGCTTCTATTTATGTTCCCTAGTTTAGTCAAAAATCCCTTGGCTGCAGCACAGATGACCTACAGGAGGAGAGGGCACAACAAGCAGCGGTCTTGCCTGCAACCAGCAAAAAGAAGAGAGCAGGCAGTAGGTCCTTCACCACTAGCAGGAGCGATGGCTGTGCAGGACTCCGGGTTGCAGGGGAGGGTGGGCAAAGCATACTCAGCCGCGGTACCTATGCTATGGATATATACAGCAGAATTCAGTCCCCAGAGCTGCCAATTTGGCACTAACATGTAATTTGTACTAAATAATGTTTCAAGAATTCAACACAAATAATGTAATAATAGCAATTAGATCCTTTACCAAGCATAGCTGTACCAGACGTGCAGTCCAGTCATTTCGCAGAAAGTAAAAAGCACTTGAGGAAGGAATCCGCACCTTCACAGGCACTAGAGGTGTGCAGGTATATGTAATAATTGCATTCCTTGTATATTAATGTTTGCATATAAGAAATGCATGCTGAGCTAGCATAACACCTCCTTCCTCAAATAATAACTAAGTTTCATACTGTGCCTGAAGTGCTCTTTATATAGTACACAGAAATGGGTTATGTAAAGATTAGAGCTGTGAGAGTTGTTCACAACATAACTGAAAATCTAGTAACAAAATCCAATCCTAGCCTAGGTTTCCCCAACACAAAACTCAGGCCAGCTTTACAGAAAGGTCTGTGAATTTTTGATGGTTTTGACACTGAAATCATACCAATCTTGTACCCAGAAAAGGAAAGGAGAATAGAAGGAGAATAAAGAAGAGAATAAAGTGGCATGGGGAGAGGCTGGAAAAGAAAAAGGAAAAGGAAAAAAAAAAAGCAGGAGTAGTGAGATTACTTCCCTTCATCCTGTGCTACTGCCCTTGTTCCCCTTGGCGGAAAGGGGAGAAACAGCCCCCAGCTTGCAGGGAATGCATCTTGTTATACTGGAGCCACGATGCGATGTGTGCAGTTAGGGGTGCTCAGATGCTTTTGTATGTATGTGCGTCGTTACTAGGAGATGACTAGGTTTGGTATCGGGGTAATATTCCACCATTGTGTGGTGTGTTCCCATCTGATGTTGCCTTTTCCCCAGTTTAAAAAAAAAAAACTAATAAAAAAGAAAATTAAAAAAGATACAATAATTGTTACTGCACACTCTAATGAATTATTGTGTTCAAGGTTCCTACAAAAAAAAAGTAATATTATACTCGGCTTATGTTTTAATTGATTTATTAATATTTTATCACAGGAATGTAATTTAAGCTCCTCATGATTTAGATCTCATAAACCTTTAGCATTTTGCAAATTCAAATTCCAATTTAAAGCCAGGGCGAGCAATTAACTTTTCTATCATCTTGTCAGGGGAGAAGGCTCGTGTTTAATTTGAGACAGTGACAGAAATATATATACACTGTATGTATTACTCCAATTTAATTTATGAGTCAGCACCATCCACCTTCCAAATGTAGATTTAATGGAAGGGGAGGAGGAGTGGGGGGAAGACCCCGCTATCGTTGCACTTGCTGCTATATCTGCCCCAAATCCACTATGAAAAAACGTCCCTGGTTTATTGAGATAGCGGGCTAGATTGATTACAGCTCTATTTTCAACCCTTTTGTTTTAATTTCCATTCACTCATCACTTTCTCATACAACGCATGTTCTCTCAAATGTCATCTAGCAGTTCCTGACCAGCGATGGACAGTTGATGCCACGGCAGGTTCTCCCATGGCCTGTCCCAACCGCGCTGCTTCCTGCCCCCATCGGTCCCCCTAAAAGGCAGACAGCAGGCAAAGCAAGCTCCCCGTAGGACTGATAGGAGTTAATACCTGTGGGGCCAAATCCTGTAGTCTTCACTGATGCAGCAGTCTCTCTGAAGTCTGTGTCAGGCTCGTTTGATTAAGGACAAAACAGAAAAAAAAGATGGTGCTACTAAACTATCCTCGTTATTATTTCCCACTCAAAAGGGCATTCCAGCCTCTTTATGTGTAACGAAGCGAACCTGCAGCCTAAATTTGCATGGGCAAAAATTTGCAAGAACAAAATAAACAGTTAGGTAGCATTTGCATGTGCTGTTTTAAGAAAGGAAGGAAGGGAAGGGCGAGTTGTTGGCTAACTGCCAGAGATTTTCCAGATCTGCTCTCCCCACAACACAGCTCAGCATTGTACAGGACTTAGCATGTGAGCTTAAAAGAAGGTCACTGAGAAGCTGCCCCACATATTACCTATTAGTCTTTACTGTGTCCCTAAATACTTACATAAAGCAAGCTGTACTTCAGCTTTATAGAGGAGGAGAGGTTTTTTTGATGTGCGAGAACTTTACCATTACTATTGATACTTCTGATAGTCCTGTCCTATCACAGGGGATTGTTTCAGAAGGGGATTAGGGGCTCAGTTCCAACACTTCTATACACAACCAAGCTGAATCTCAAGACTCCCAAGATCTGGATCCCGCAGACTCAAGACGAGACATTCCAAGATACCGGAATAATCAGATCTTGTCCTGATTTGCAGAGCTGCGACACGCACTGCAAACGCAGATCCAGCCCTACATCCAAACCTAGCTAAGTATAATTGTAACTTGCAGTGTTCAACAAGCATGTCGGATGGAGCCAAGTCAGAAACATTCTTCCTCCTCGTGAATTCAAAGTTTTGGCCTTCATCTTCAAAACATTTGAAAAATCAAAACTTCTTTGAAATAAACAAAAAAAAATCTCCACCAGTTTAAATTAAATTAAATATTTAGTTTCAATAATTTCAGGCCATTTCACTGGAATTCTTAAGCATCTTTAGTATAATTTTCTTTCCTTAGAAATAAAAAAAGAATATTCTTGTATTGAAAAAAAAAAAATCACAATTCCTTTAAACAAACAAACAAAAAAATAATGTATGTGTGTCTATATATGTACACAGATGAAGAGTTCATCCAAAGCTTTTCTTCAAAACTCCCTATGCAGCCTTGTATCCGCTTACAGTCAAAATTTATGTAGCGGAAACCAGACTCGAGGTACAGTCATGATACAAAATCCAAGATGCAGAAGATCTCCGATATTCAGCCATATTTCACTCTCAATACACACTGGACTTAGAGCCAAGCTTGAAAATCTTGTTTCATGCCCGATTCATTTATGAAGCTTCATCCTAATTCAGAGCCCTAGCACTTTCTAAACTCAGGTAAAAAAAGCTTTGCTGTCATGCATATTTTTAGACAAATTATAGCAGAGTGTCTTGCAATTTCCATTACTTTGTGGTGTCTGCACTGCTGATAGACACCAGCCCACATTGGCATCGCTGCCGAGGTGTCCTAATACTTGTCTGAAAAATACTATTAACTGCACATCAGAGGCATTTGAAGTGCATAAGAAAACCATAAACTTGATTACACTGGAGGACTAGTGTGATCTCACGTGAAATTTGAGTTACTGTTATTAAAAATAGAGAGACTGCATTTACTTAATGCTTCTTACAGTAAACCAGTCGATTTTAAACTTTCAAGGTTGTATAATCAGACAAAACAATATTGGGGGGAAAGAAGCTGTCTGCAGGATTTACTAGTACAAGCATTTCATGTGTCAAGCAGCAAAAATTTGTTTATTCTGTTAAAAAGAATATTCTTTGAATAACTATTGTATATGAGATAGGATAGCTATTCAGACTGCGCATCATAAAGACATAGACTAAAATAATGTGCGGAAAAGATTGGTTGCCATACAGCATTCTTCCCTACTCCACCCCTGAAAACCCCAACCCATTCTGGATTTCAACGAGCTTTTAAATTCTCAGATCTGTTCTTGATGCTGTGTAGCCATTACATCTACTCATCATACCAGGAACATGGCCTCCCTCTTCCAGGCACTACCCATTCCTAGAACAACTTTTGTTCTCTTCACTTTTCTTCTGTTATCCAAGGTTTACCTGTCTAAGCCTATGGAGTTTACCTGGAGGGGGGTAGTGAGAAACCCTTCCACCTCCAAAACCACAGCCATAGGCTGTGCTTAAACTAGCAACATGAATCCACAGCACTTAGCGACACCCAGATTTTAGATGCTGAGCTCAAGAGGTGCTCCTTGGAATGAGTCATGCCCAGAGACACTCACCTCCCTATGGATACCCTTGCCAGGTCTCCATTAAGAGGGAGAGGTGTTCTCCAGCAATGGCTGGAGGGGCAGGGCAGGGGATTAAAAAATTACCCCATCTCTCCCCTGCCCTCAGAGTGGCAGAGAGCTATATTACACATTGGCATTAAGCCATCCTTTTGATTACAGAAAAGCAAAACCATCCCCCTTTGTTTCTCTTCCCATGCCCACCAACCCTACCCAGCCTCTTCGGTCTCGGGGAGTTTGGTAAAGGAATGAGTGTACAAAGCAAACTGCTTGCCAGGTAAATGCTTGCCAAGCATGCCTATCTCATAAAAATCCAGAAGTTAAAAAACTTTTCCAAGGAAAGA
The DNA here is from genome assembly GCA_009819775.1 of Phoenicopterus ruber ruber. NCBI lineage: Eukaryota > Metazoa > Chordata > Aves > Phoenicopteriformes > Phoenicopteridae > Phoenicopterus > Phoenicopterus ruber. The sequence goes on along the minus strand of CM020215.1, from coordinate 92,979,575 downwards.
GTCTTAAATTTGCTCATGACATGAACCTGCCTTGGGATCACGCCAGCTGGACTCTGAAGAGAGGATGCTGAATCTTACTTCTGAACATTACAATTTGCTTATTTAGATTAGAAAAGAAGTTTAATCTTTATATGTTTTATCATCAAAGATATCTCCCAAGAGTAGTGGCTCCTACAGGAGTCTCAAATCTTATAATCTGTGTTGTCAGAGGTATTACGTACGAATGTTTGCTGTTCATGCTGCATTATTTCAGACCTCCACAACGGACTTTGATTCAGGGGGGAAAAAAAAAATCCTATCTTCCCCATTTTGGGGGAATTACCCACGTCTAAGGTAGCATTATAATTTGCAAAAACCCCAACTTTTAGATTAAACTGACTCACACCTGACTTTAACTACAGCTCCTCCTTCCAGTAAGCAATGTGCAGTCATTCCCGTTGGATGAAAGCACTACAGCTTGTAACATGCAAGGTAAAATTGTCTACTGATGAGTGCATTGCTGTAGTAGTATCCTACCTAGGACCAAGTTCCCCTAAGTTCTGTCCTAGCCTGCGTTATACTCATTTGAAAAGGTGAGATGAACCTTTAAGCATAAATGGAGGAAGAAATAATCTCCTTCCAGTCTTCTTGAAAGTCTGCATGCAAAAATGATGTTGCCACATAATCCTGCAAAACATATGCCTGAAAATCAGTTTGGTTTTGGCTCAAAAAATAAAAACCCCAAACCACAAAAAACCCCACAGTGACACCTTTCCCAAATTGGTAACTTAAGTGGACAATAAAAGAAATTAAAACCAGAAGCAGCAGAATAACCCTAGAGGCAGGGCCACTCTTTGTGAAAGGGCACTCTTCAAAAAGTAGCTTCAGAAGCACACCTACACAATTCATACACCACTTTATTTAACGTTCCTTTTCATGTTTGCCCAGGTTCACGTCAAGGGTACAGCAACCCAAGGTGTTTCCACAGCAAACTTTCATGTCCGCTGCAATTTTTCCTTTCAAATTCAATACAGTAAAATGAAATGAAGCAAAATGAAACAATCTTTATATACCAGTTCAGCTAGCATTCCTAGCCCTCATTGTGCTGCATCTCTCATCAGCTCTCATTTACTCAGACAAGACAGAAAAGATTTGCAGATCCTATTACATTTTCCCACCCTATTTCCCATTCTGTGTGTAATTTTTTCCTTCAAATAATACTGATTGTGTCAACTGGAGGGGGGAAAAAAAGAAAAGAGAAAGAGAGAAGGAAACAAGCACTCTTTGTGTTCTCTTCGTAGTAATAAAATATGAAAAGAAGAATTCACAAGAAAACAGCTGAATTCCCAGTGCTTAGAAAACGGACCGGGCTACAGACAGACACATTCTACTTAGAGCAGCATCTCCAACTAAACTGTCAAAGTGTCAGGAAGAGTTGTGTGTACTTTTATCAGTGAATAATGTGGAACATAGTGCACTTCCTACCAACTGAAAGTCAAAATCCTGGAAATTGCTATTTCATGGGGAGAGGGGAAAAAATATAAGAAAAAAAAAAAAAAAGTAAGTCTTTTGTATACCAGCAAAGTGATGAGAAAGAAGGCAAGACCAGGGTAGACTGTTACTACTGGTATTCACTTTATTTTTTCTTTAAAGGAAAACGAACAGAATGTTTTAAAAGGTAGAAATAGTGAAGGGTTAAAAGGAGTAAGTGAACTGGTAAGAGAAAGCAGAAATAGTAGCTTTCTTTGTAACCCACCTAAAGATGTCTGATTTTACAAGTAACTCAATTCAAGCACATTTTTTGCTTTAAGCACATGCATGCTCTCACCGTAATCTTGAGAATAAGAGCACCCTTTCTTTTTCTGCTATCTCCTGCCTCATATATTAAACATTTTCCAGTGTTTGCAGTAAGTGAAGCAATTGATCTTAAAGAAAACAGCCTCTTACTAAAGAACCTCAGACCAGGTCCATTAGGTGTACTACGAGAAGACTGGTTCCCACAGAAAACAGCATGTGACCACATAATTAAAAACTGGAAAAGCACAGGGAAGTTGAATTAAGGCTGCTCTGTCAACTTTAATTCTATCATTCACAGATTTGACTTCAGATAAGCGAAACATTCTTTACCTTTTTAAAGTGTATTTAATTCCCCGGATTTTCAAATAGCCAAGTGAAAAAGAGAATCTCCTACACGCCAACATATCAGTGCTTTGTGGTCATCAGCAGCATGGCAACCTTCAGGCCCACCAGACAGACCCCTGCCTCTTGAGTTAATTAAGAAGCTGATAATGGTAGTAGGTCCTCCTTATTTTCATGGAACAGCTATTGTCAGAGTGGTGAGATGCACAAGTGTCAAGAAGAAAAGGAAAAAATACCTCCCTGCCACAAAGGTCATTCAGTTGATTTTTTTCAAAGCATCATTCCAAACCACGAAGGCACAAGAACTCTCAGAAGATGTTATCAGAATATTTTAGCATGGGCAAAACCAAATATTTTCCTCTAGCATCAGATTTGTAAACAGCACACCCATAGCAGAAGCAGCTCTCCCCAAAAATTATGCTTAAAGCTAATAAAAGTAACTACAAATGGTTAAAACTCAGTAAAACTTACAAGCAAATGAGAGAGGTTATTGTAACAGTAACTGCAAGACAGCGAAATCTGCATCTAATAAATGTAGATAACGTGCATAAGACAAGAGCAAAAAGGAAAACACTATGCAGGCTTTAAACAATTCGGAACATCAGAAACATGTAATTTTAACTTGCACAAACACGACAGAAGCACAGGTTCAAGGAAAATTCCACCTAATAGGAGAAACGGTGACTGATTAAGCTGAACTCTTCCTACACGTAACATTATGTTCAGGAAGCTACACCCATTCAGTTTGGTGGACGAAGAAGTGGTGCCTGCATCAGTTCCCAAAATCTTCTACCCACCCCCGCTGTCCTAGGGATTGAGATGGTGACAACAACAGTAAGTGAAAAAGGGAAGATTTTGTTCAAAGACGAGGGAGAGAACTGTGAAACAGGAATAGGGGGGCAGGACGGGGGTTCTGCCACCAGGAATTTTGTCATCTGTAGCAACTTCAGTCACTTCCTCCCGAGAGAAAACATGCATCATCCTCATCATCACTGAACAAACTGAGAGCCCAACAGACCTGTTTCTTAATTAGATGAAAAGCTAAACTAACTCGATTCCGACCAGACAAATCCTACGTGGCTTTCCTCACGCACCCACCTGCATTAATATGAGCACAGAAGGTCCTGCTTAACTAAAGCTCCTGCCACCGCAGCCCTCTCTTTCACTGGGAGCACAAAGACTAATTCACTACTCTGGAAGAAGGGGGGAAAAAAAAAAAAAAAGAACACCTACTATTCATCTGGTTGTGTTCATAAAAAGCACTACCCTGACCATACTCCCAAAACTGCACCACTCCTGTAAATGTGTACATTACAAACATACAGGTCTGGAATTTACAGTCAACAAACAGCAATACAAACAACCACCAGAGAATGTATAAACACTCGTAGGAGCAAAAATACTCAGCCTGGCTGCACCACACACAGTGTTTATTTATCTCCCTTGCAGAAGATCAATGGAAGAAGACATTCAAAACAACTTTTTAAACAAAGTGTCACTTTGTGTTAGTTTATGTCAGTGGGGCTTCTTCCAAGTACTTGTGTCACAGTAAGATATGGATGTGTTTAGATAGTTTTCTTGTTCCTTTACTCCAGTCATGGCAGCTGGGCACGAGCGAACAGAGAGGAGAAGGGCTGCTAGTCTGATCGAGTTCCCGATTTAACATTTAGAGTCTTTGCAGCTCAAGAGAAAATTGCTGTGTATTTGTAACCTGAATGCAGGTCAGTAACTTTAAAAGGTCAGGCTGAACGTTTAAAATCTTTTTGTTATAAATTCCCCACCAGCTCCCAGTTCTGTGAATGCCAATGAGCAGACTCAGCTTCTACAAAGCTGAGTAGCCATTAGCCTGCACCTCTGAAGACCAGGTCCTCTAGACCTGGTCGACAGCCGGCTGGATATGAGCCAGCAGTGTGCCCAGGTGGCCAAGAAGGCCAACGGCATCCTGGCCTGTATCAGAAATAGTGTGGCCAGCAGGAGTAGGGAAGTGATCGTCCCCCTGTACTCGGCCCTGGTGAGGCCGCACCTCGAGTACTGTGTTCAGTTCTGGGCCCCTCACTACAAGAAAGACACTGAAGTGCGGGAGCGTGTCCAGAGACGGGTAACAAAGCTGGTGAAGGGTCTAGAGCACAAGTCCTATGAGGAGCGGCTGAGGGAACTGGGGATGTTTAGCCTGGAGAAAAGGAGGCTGAGGGGAGACCTTATTGCTCTCTACAACTATCTGAAAGGAGGTTGTAGAGAGATGGGGGTTGGACTCTTCCCCCTAGTAACAGATGACAGGACAAGAGGAAATGGCCTCAAGTTGCGCCAGGGGAGGTTTAGATTGGACATTTGTAAAAATTTCTTCACTGAAAGGGTTGTTGGGCATTGGAACAGGCTGCCCAGGGAGGTGGTGGAGTCCCCATCCCTGAAGGTATTCAAAAGGCGTTTAGATGAGGCCCTAAGGGGCACAATTTAGTGAGGGACTTGGTGATGCTAGGTTGAAGGTTGGACCCGATGATCTTGGAGGTCTCTTCCAACCAGAACAATTCTATGATTCTATGAAGAAGATGCAAAAGGAGTTTTGAAGCAATGACTTTCTGCCATACAAGCAAATGAATTCTCTGTTCACTTGAGACCCACTTCTAAAAGCACAGGAGGCACAGATTTCTTTGGAGTTTCTTCATTTGTTACTAACCCATTAGCCTAATGTCAAGGCAACTGAGTTTTCTCCATCCACTTATTTCACTGTTTAGGAATACACAAACTTGCACTAATTTACACAATATCACAAGATTTATTGATGCTTCTTAATAACACAGATAACCCCCATAGCACACTGCACTTCTATAACCCCTTTAATTCAGAGATATCAAAGCACTTTGCAAACAATAAATTTGCCTTACAAACCACCCCCCCCGTGTTAGGTCCGTATCATTATCCATACTTTACCATCAAGAAAAACTAAAGCAGAGCAAGGTAATGCAATTTAGCAGAGTTACAAAGAAAGCCTTAGAAATGGGAGCAGAATGACAGTTTTCCGACTTTCTAGCTCCCCAATTCATCAGAAGGCCAGCCGTCTGAGATGGTGAAATTCAACAGAGGTTATGATTATGCCTCAGGTAGATTTACATTTCTAACATGCAAATGCTACGGTGTGTTGTTTATCCTATTGGACTTTCAAGGGTCCTCTGACTCCACAACAGCTTTTTAATACTCAGGGGAAATACTCATAGGAACACGAAAACTTTGGGGTTTTCTTTCCATGGGACTTAACTCCCATTTGAAAAGATGTGGATGATGGCAAAGAACACACCTAAAGCATCACAATAACTCTCAAACTAATTCCGTTCTGATATGATACGCCCAGCCTCCAAAAGATAGAGAAATAATCCAGAACGTGTGTGATTGCTGCTTTTCTGTCGGTACAGCGATCTAAGCAAGCACCTGTTTCCTGCAAGGCTGTGTGATGCCAAGGGATCACACGAAGAAGTCGAAGTTTTCCCCCTGTTTTGGTAGATCATACACACTCTCCTATTGCATCTCATCAAAGAGCTGATGAGGGAGGAGTGGAGTGCACTGAAAGAGCAAACAGGCCCTGGAGCCACTGACAATAAATGAAAGGAAAATAGTAACATCTATGGAAGTAGTCTGGTTGTGGAATGAACTACTTCAAGTCAAATTCAGGTCTGAGGCAAACAGACTGAGTTCTTCTGGAGCAGCATCTAGAGGAAGCGGTGATCCGATTCACTCTCAGATTATAGGAAGCGGCATATTGACTTCAGAGGATTCTGATCAGACAGGAAAGCGTTCAAAGTCTCGGGACACTGGCGTCTGGTGCATCTCCCTCTCACTTAGAATATTTGCATCACATACTCCCCTCCTCCAGATCTAAGGCACTAGACTTGATGGTGGACCATTGGTATGTCTAGGTTTCTAACACCAGAATGAATTGATAAGAACAGATGACTATTTGCGACCACACATCTGGTAGCAAAGTTGTTTTGAGGGTCAGTGTCTTGTGGAGTAGTCACAAAGCCAAGAAGGCAATACTATTAATTTTCAGGCTCTGGCTTAAGCCATAAATTACTGATGCTTTGCTTTACTTCCTGCCTTAAATATAATTCAAAATTTGTCACGACTCCCCGTAAGTGAGCACCTTCAATGACTAATTTTTCAAGGAAAATTTCTTTTGCATTGTTGGTGCAGTAACCTTCCAGTACTGATGGCCTTATACAGGAGCAGTCTTTTGTTTTAATGACTTCAAAAATCTCTTAAGATCCTTTACCCAAGACTTTTATGAACAAGCAGCTCTCTGGTCTGGGAATGTCATCTCCATTACTAACTGAAAAAAGTAATGCTTATGTATCCCACATCAACACTGAAACATAATCAAATAAGGAATACTGGTTAGATATTAGACACTGAGCACAGAAAGAAAGACACACTGAATCTTCAGTAATTGTCAGAAGAACGTAGCTTACTGAAAACAGATCCTGTTTCACAGGAACAGAAAATTCTAGTTTATAATTTAGCGCTAAAGAGGAAGAGGAAACGCAGCCTAATGTACACTCCACTGATAAGGCACCCTACGTTCTTCCAGCTTGTAAAAGCATTACACTGAAAGAAGCACATTTTGTATGCTCATGCAGTACCTTCAACCATACAAACATATGATCAACTGTCATTCATGTTACATTATCAGTATCCTACTTACCAGTGCTTAAAAGGTGACTCTACATTAGACTGAGCAAACTCCCTTAATTTGTGATTTTCTAGTTATGCATCCCAACTTATCAAGTGGGGGGAACTTGTACCCCACCCATTACAAGACTGCTCTGCAATATATTTACCCAAATCAGTGCACTCAAACTCCTACAGAAATTATCCAACAGCATGAGCTGGCTTGGAAAAAAAGTCTGCCTTGCTGTGAAAGAAGACATTACCCCACCAGAACTATCACCCTCATGGCTTTCTTTTTTTTCAATTTACTTTTTAATGGAAGCAAAAACCCCTGTCATCTCACCTACTCCTCTTTTAATAAGGAATGACTGCCGTGACTACCCCCATCTAGAACCACCATTCACTGCCAGCACCTCTGCTCTCCTCGTGTGCTTAGAGAACAACTGATTAGCACTTTGCATAATTAACCTGATTAGCACTGTGCATAATCAAACTGATTAGCACTTTGCATAATTAAAAAGAAATAATAATAATAACAATAATAAGCAGTAGGTAATAGCAAAAGCTGCTAGTCCCAATGTCTGTTCGTTAGCTCTAGGATTAGTTTAGTGCGGCATATTTTATTTCTTAAAACTATTTTTTTAAAGACGCATAAGCTCCTGAGAAATACAAGTTAAAAAATTCTGTAGTGAAAATATTGGTTGTTCCACTATTACAACTTGGGATTTCTTGTGCCTCGCTCTGCTGTACCTGAAGACATTTAAGAGGACAATACCTGACCAGATGGACCACTGGTCCGATTCCCACATCTGTCTACAGTACTGCTTTTGGATTCATTATCACAGGGTACAAAAGCCTCACATCCTTTAATGCATATATCTTCGCAATGTACTTCAAGGGTAGGAAAGCTGTATTACCGTCATCGTCAAGAAGGGCAAGGTAGTAAGACGCATATCCTCAAAAGTACGTAGGCACTGAATTCTCTCCTGCCCTCAACAATTACTCAGACCACAGGAAGTCTGGAGAGGAACATGGAATTAATCAGATTCCTGCCCCTAAGCCTGCATCACTCTTCCCCTATTTGAGCGTCATTCTTGTCTGTATGTATGTTTTGCATCCTGTTCAAGCATGTGAGACAGAAGGTACTTTATTTGACTGCTAGCCTGTCCCATCTCCAGTGCAAATCTCCTAGTTAGGGTTTCAGGATTAACAACCACCTCCCAAAATCTGAAGAACCTGTGTAGCTACACCTAGACAGACCGATGTTTTCACACAGTTTGCAATGTTAAATGTCTGCATCACAAGTGACTCAGTTCTCCTAGGACATTCAATGTCAGACAGCCTAGAGGAGCGGTGCGCCAAGTGAGTGGGTAAACCACTAACATTTTCTGTTTACTAATGTGGCCTCATCCCTCCTAGTCACCACTACACCCTGTGTTTGTCCTCACTTTATTAACCTCATCTCTCTCTAGCATCCTTATATTATAGCTCAGGTTTTCCTTGCATTCCCCACAGAGCAATCTTCACCTTACATCTTCTACGATACCTTCAAGAGCACCTGAAATATTCACTGCCAACCCTCCACCATCTCCTTACAGTGACCCTGCCTACATTTCCCACTGGGTAGCAGACACACGTTACGGCTTCTCCGCTGACTGCTCAGCCAGTATGGCTGGGACACTGGGCAACTGGGGAGTCAGTTTGTTCCGAGCGATCAGCCTGCCTGCCCTGCAGCTGTCCAGACAGGAATTGCTGCCTCCAGACTGCACGTGGCCCAGATGCAGCACACTGCACGGACCTGTCCTAGAACAACGACAAAAATATTCCCGCTGTGCTAGAGTTTCTCTCATAAATGCTCTCTCGTAAAATAAGCCAATGAGAAACTGTGGAGGGAAAGAGCAATAAAAGAGAATCTTATCGTAATTTACTGGAAATGTATTACCTGTGCACAGAGGCCTCTCCATCACCCCAAGCAAAAGAACCCATACAAACAGCAAAGGGTGCAGAGCTAGTCACTCATTTCACAAGTTGTTTAGTTTCAGAAGAAAAGTGTTGCTGTAGAGATTTTTCAAGTCCAAATGTTCCTGGGGAAGGTAGTTCCAGTAATTCTGGGAAGGAAGCCAATCCCTTGGCTTTACATGTAAATATTTAAACAACATTATTTTTATATACATATATTTTATACACATATACATATATGTCTTTAGACTTCCAGACTTGCAAAACTGCAACAGAAAAAAATATGCCAGTCGGTGTACAGCTATCGGTTCACCTGCCTGAACCATGATAACTGACCGTCAGAAACAAAATACAACACAGACTTCAAAATAATTGAGCCATGTCATCTATGTATACTAATCCACACAAACAGAAGAGCTGAAAGAGTGGGACTACAGATTCTAAGGTAGATAAAGTCTTAAATTTTATCTCCTTAAAAGTGGCAAGAACATAAGGTTCCTCAATTTTACATCTTTCAGAGACTAGATGGATGCTGAGTGCTCCATCCGCAGGTGTGACATCTCTGGCTTTAGACAACACAAAGCTTCACATTCCTAGCATCTTAGCGCTCTGACACCTGACAGTAAAGCTGTGACTTCATCGTGTTTAGAAAGGTCACTGCTGCTTCAGGCTTAAATCAGGTCCATACCTCAAAAGGGATTACTTGGTAGAAAATGCAAACGGAAGAATGGAAACATATCTGGCACTGAGATTCAGTGAATAAATAAAATGGGAAGGAAAAAAAAAAAGCTTTAAAATTGTTGAGGAGGGGGTTGATAAAATGGAGGAAGATGATTTAGTGAGAAGAAAAGGTATCCAGCCAGAGCATATGATGAATAAATCAATCCATGAAAATAACATTTACCACATGGATTCCACCTGTATATACTCAGTAAGCAAAAAACATCCTAATATAAGGCACATGTGTGTAAATTCATAGCTATATGATTTAAAGAAATCAAATATTAATGAATATGATATTTACATGTCTGTTCAAGTATGTATATATAGCACAGACAGTGTGAGTTTTAAGAAAAGATCGCAGAAGTGTACATACATGTACATAAAAAATGTGCAGAAAAAAGGACCAAGAGTAAGGCAAGTCTTTTAGAAAATATTTTAATGGCTTTATAAAAAGCCCTCACCCAAAGTTTGAGGGGCTTTTGCAATCTTACATTTTGCTATTGCAAAATACACCTGCTTTCTTTTTTTTTCCCCCCTAAACTAAATATTTCTTCCATCTAATGACTCTCTTTATTAGACAGCATCTAATTTGCATACATTTACATACAATTTAACTGCTAGCTTGTGAGAACAAAGAAATGGCTCTGTATTGTACTGAAGGACAATACTCAGAAAAGGAAGGTATAAAAACCAGCTAGCTCGGTGGCTGTGTATTCTCTTTGTTTCAGAAATACCAGGATTTTTAAACACACCACTTAAAGGGTGAAAAAGATTATTTCATCAAACAATGAAAAAAGATACAGTGCAGCTCCCTTTTAACACATTCTCTCTCTGGCCTGGTTAATGGGATTTAAGGGTCCAATATTTTTTTGCTTTCTTCTCTTTCCTTTATTAGAACTGATGGATTTAATTCTGTCACATATTTTACTTCATATTTTATTCCTATAACAATCTATGCTGAAGTTCAGCTCCAATGCTAATTCAATACTATCTTCCTTTCCTTGCAGTCAGCCTGGAATACAACTGAACGATCTTTGATGGGCATGAAGTACTCTGCCCTCAATGCCCAGTGCTAATGGATTTCAGAGAGAGTCTGCCAGAATTTTACCTTGTGGCAACAAGTCTAGAGGTAATGAAAACTTACCATGTAGCTGACTGGGAACCAACAGGAAGGGAAGCAGGGCTGAGCTCCGCTTGTGAGAACAGGGAGGGACTGTGGTCAGAGTAAATGCAGGACGTAAAGGATGTGTCAAGCCCTCTAGTTCCCTAAAAGAAGAGGAGAAAAGGATCTTTAAGATCTCACACGAAGCAAAACCCTTTAGAAACAGTTAGCAGGAACTCCAATACAGGCCCTACCAACAGCATGATACGTCAGCAAAGGGGTTTTCTCCAAAGGCTTTGCAGCAGGAGTACCAACTGCAGAGGACGGCTACAACTCTAATCCATGTGGGCTGGACATGAAAGTCTTGCAGGAAAAAAAAAGCACGATTTCAGGCTGCGTGCTGCACATCCCCACGTCCCCTCAAACGTGCAAAACCCAGCGAAACCGAACGGTCTGCCATTTGTTACTGCCTGCATAGCGGAGCTGCTAGCTTCATTTCCAAACTCTCCCCTTCCCAGCATCACACTCAATGACTTCTGCTCAGCAGGGCAGAAAAAGTAAAGTACCAACATTCAGTGGTGCAGGGACGGGGGAAAGAAGACCCGATCACTCTGGTGGCATGTTATAAGGGCCCATCCTACAGAAACATAGCAAGTGAAACCTTTTCTAGTGTAAGCAGACCTATCGCAACCTAATGGAATGGGACTACTCATGGTAAGAAGTGTTAGGCCAAGTTAGCTTGCATACAAAGCAGGTGTAGTATTTAGGATCCAGCAGTCATCTGCTCCGTTCAGTTTGCCCCAGCCAGCCACATGGTGTGTGGTACACTGGCTTTATATGATCAGCAGAAGGCCAAGTGTTAATTCGACGGGCGTTCTCACGCCAGCACGTGTGGCACAGTAACACTGTGACTGAAGATACAGGATCCACATCACAAGCTGTACACAGAAGAAACTTGTGCTGATACTGCCCTGACGTGCCTCACTGACACCCAAAATACATTATAGATTATTTTCAAACACAAATTTTAATTTAAAGCCGGCTGAAACATTAATGAAGTTTTAGCTTTTTTTCAAAGGGGAGAATTCCCTCCTGCTTACAAAAATGGTTTGTTTGGGTTTTTTTTTTTCCCCCCACCTGATCTGCTTCTAATGACATATAGCAACCAAACCTCATAGAAGAAATTAATCAAGCCTTCATATCATTTTCCCTTTTCAAAGATGAAAAGGTTGAGGTGTGTGATCTTCAGAGTTTCTGATGTGTACCAAAACGCAGGTTTTAGAACAGTGGAGAAAGTAAATTCCAAAGCCACGGTTCCTTTAACTATCATATCATATGCTCACAGCTATACCTTGCTGAAACCATCGGGTTATTAATTCTAGAACCTTAAGTGTGTGGCTGCACTAAGATGTAAGCTGATTTTAATTGGAGCTGCCACAATCCCACCCTTCCCTCACCTCTTTTCCCTCCTTGCCACATGTCCCCCAGTCCATCCTTAAGCCAGGACTGGATAAATGTCTGGTTCAGGGAGCTTTCAGCTGAATGAAAATTTCTTTTCCATGTGTTTTCAGTCACATCAACCCCCAGTTGCAGCTCAATATCCAGGCATGAAACTTGGGGCTTAGAGCTAAGGAGGCAGCAGAACTGTACAAGTGGAGGAACAGGAACAGAGCGACGTCAACATCAATCAGTTTAAGATGTAGGTCCACAGCAGCTTGAGATGTCTAGGGCTGCTTTGGTATGACATGGAAGAAGAGCTCTTATCACATTGCTGGAAGTCAAACCAATCATGGCTTTATAGGTAAAAAAGCCGCTATCCTTACATGCTAACCTAAAATAAATTGGCAGGCTATGCAGATCAAACAGAACAGATGCAGTTTGCTTCTGATGAAAAATAGCTTGAGATAATGGTGCACTGCTACAATCTGCACCAGGGGCAATTTCGAAGTGGCAGGTTGAATTAGCCTCAAGTGACATGCATTACAGTAATGCTTCCCTGAGGCAATAAGGCAAGGTCCCACATTCAAAAGCAAAGAATTGAGCTTTCTTGCCAAAGGCAAACGATAAAGCGCATGATTAAGAACCACTGTTACCAGGACATCCAGAAGCTCCTGAAAAAATCTTTCAAGGACTTCAGAAAAAACATCTGGAAATAAAGAGCCGGAATTTTCTTTTACATCTCTACAGTTACAGTGCTAAGCATCTCTTTTGCTACTTTCCTGGAGCACAAGCATCAATTCCGTCCTGACTAGAAACTATGCTTTCTAACCATCAGCATTTTTAAAGTCACTCTGCCCAAACAGTTGTGCAGGAGATTGTGGGCCAGGTGTCTGGATTTCAGCTGAATACGGAAGACACCGCAGTCCAAGTCTCTTCCTTTAGCTTGCCTGCTCTAGGGGTAACAAAAATTGGAACATTTTAAACCCTATGAGAGAGATCCTTTGGCAGTAAAGACACCCAACACCATTATCTACAATTTCTTCAGGAGAAGGAGTCACTAAGGAACAGCTTCACTAGCCAGTTAGCATCTACAGATGATTCATCATCTTTGGAAATTACAGTAACTGAGAGAACTAAAAGAATCAGTGTGGACACCTGATCATCCATTTTCATCAGCTTAACAACTAATACCCGCCTTTTCAGTATTGCAGTCAGAATTTTTATACCTGAGTTACAACCAGGCCTCAAGGGCAGAATACCAGATCAGACATAAGAATTGGTGGCTTTTCCCCTTCAACAATAATGAAATCCCACTTTCATACGTAGTATTACATATCAGCATATGTGACTCTGAAGCAATGGCATCCACACAACTGCTTGTTTTCATTCCAGTCTTCTATTCTCTCTAAAGATGGCTGCAGTTACTCTATCAACCATGGGCAGCTGCACAGGTTGTTACGCAAGTCTATACATGTTCAAGTTATGTGAACCCTATACAATAGACTTTCCCAACAGGAGACTCCTGTTTTCCTTCAACTGCCTTTAAGATACAGCCATTATCAGTAAAACCCACTTGTACATATATTCTTGCTGTGGTGTCACTGAATACTTTTCTCTATGAAATAACTGTACATTGGAAAACATGCATACATTAGTACTACACACTAACACACATATATATATACACACACATACAAAATACTCTGGCAAATACCTGTTATTAATATCTAATTATGACAGTATGATTGGCTCATCATCACAATTGTTTGATTAAATTAATTTTATTCTTTCCAGGTTACAACAGGTGCCTACATCAGTCTTGATGGTCTTTAGAACGATGAGGAGAATCCAATAGTTTTAAATTATGCCAATATTTGAATACTTTCTATTCAAGTGCTCTTGATTGGTTTAGAAGTGTATTACCACAACACCAGCCTCAAATTTTATCCTCACTTTATCAATTCTTCTTGGAGCTAAAAGTAGGTTAAGCAAATTGTTCATGAGATTTTTCCCTTTCTTTTCTTCTGCGGTTATACACTCCGTTGAAGCTGAGATATGAAAATGTAAAAGTTGGTGTAAGCAGAAGAATAATTCAGTGGAAAGTAGCTCTTCTTGCACCTAATTATATTTTGGCATTTATGAAGTTCCACTTTTTGTACACAGCTGTCCCATTACATTTTGCATTAGACATTATGGGTGGGATTATCCAAAGGAACAAGGGCGTGATTCTCTTTCCACTCAAATAATGGTGAAGTAGTTCAAGTTGAATCCACCAGCAACACGTTCAGGTCAGCTTCGAGTGCTTTTGAAAATCCTCTCCCTTCCCAACCTGCCCAGAAAGTGAGCAGAAACAAGATTCCACCGCCTTGTCTCTGGGAAGCGACACCTACAAGTTGCAGCTTGTGCACTTCTGTCAAGTTAAAGATGCCAAGGATTCCCTTTTAAATACAAACAATATTTCTGAAGCTAGTAAATTCTTTCAAACATTCACTTTGATTTGACAAATTATATTAAATACAATAAATAATAAATTTGCCTCAGCAGCATTTTAAACCATGACAGCTAGAGCACGAGTAGGTCATTTTTACACACAAAAGTAAGGTCTATCCAGTTGTGTATACAGCCTAGATTATGTATGCAGGCCCACACTCCCCGAGATAACAAAATTACCCGGCTTGCACTCCAAGCCAGTCAGAAACTGTGTAGTTGCAGATAGCAAAGTCAAGCCCGAGCCAATCAGTCCTGCTAAGCAGCTGCTATCTCAGTTGCTTATTAGTTCACCAGTACACTAGCCACGACCAAAGGCTTCAGATGGGCTTACAGTATGCACAGAACAAAATTGTCTCTGCTTTCAAAATACCACAGAAATGCAACCACGAATGAATACTATCAAAGGGCGGAGGCAGGAGGGAAATCTACTTTACATTTTCTCAAAACATTATTTTTTTTAACACTGAAGAGAAATTCCTTACTCTTGAATATTGTATAACAACAGAATCATGCTGTTTGTTGGCAGAATGCTAAGTTTCATTTTCAGTAGAAAAAAACTTGTATAATAATTTTTCCTGATTTAGATGGGTTTTAGGTCAACCTTAGCTACACACAAATGAATGTTTTGTTCAAATTACAGGGTAATTTTAATTAGGACACCCTGTTAGACATCCTGTTGTTCTATTTAATGGACTTTCCCAATTATGAGAAGAAACATCTCCCCACTCTCCTGCGACTTAAAAGTTGAAGTAAAAATTATGCTGAATAAATATACAAAGATAAAAATTATTTATTCTGCATTAGATCTTTTTATTTCTGTTAATCTTTATTTGGCAACTTCTGTATCAAAAGGGCAGAGTTCAGAATTCCACACCCATTAAACACCTGTTTAAAAACCACTTGAAGCGCTGGAACCAGCCAAACATGTCCCAATTAAGCAGAAACGTTGGCACTGCTGTCCCGAGTAAGGAACACCCATTGCCATTTGCTCTCATTAGGTTAAACAGGTTTCTTGGGACATAGCTGAATTCCTGATTATGTGCATTGCAAATGGATGGAGAACACCAGAGCAATAAAATTTAATTCAGCGTAGCCTTCTGTCCAGTTGTCGAGCATGGAAGATTGGGAAAAGCAAAAACTGAAGCTTCGGGAAGCAGCCAGGAGTTACGTGCACCACAGGAGACAACTCGGTACTTCTTTCAAGAAATTGCCTGGCTGACATAATGGAAAGAACCGGGCTGGGATTCCTTCTTGAAAACACTCCGAGATTAAGAGCCGATTCCCTTTTTCTTAGCATCTCCTCCTCTGTACTTTGTGTTAGTTTGATCCCCTTACACAGTTTTATTTGTTAGTTGTAAGCACGATATGGTAACTTTTATATTCACTTTAGTGTTAATGGTGACCGATTTCTTGATTTTGTACATTTATGAATTCAGTGATGGAATGAAAAGGCCTGAAAATAAAAGCTGTGTTCATAGATCGGACACAGTACTGCAACTTTTCCAAATATTTTTGTCAACTTATTTAAAGGCTCTTCTAGAGAGACCAACTGCGTAGTAAACAGAAGAATCTCGTCTCTATCGTTCATTTAACCTCTTGGCCTCTGTCAAGGATGTGGACATGCTTGCCAATAAGCGATAAGTCAAGTGGTCTTTTTCCAAATACCCAACAATACATTTCAGGGTGGTGCCACTAGAAAGCCACTAGACAGAATCAGAGCAGAGTGGTAGTGATTAAAAAGTACATCTGAAATGGTTCTAATATCCATGCTCAATCCTCTATAATCCCACTTCATTATCAATTTATTAACTTCCTTTGTTGTCCTTTCTGTCACTCTCCTGTGCTAGTCACTAATATATCTTAGTTTGGAAAGTCCTCTACTGCGTGCGCACAAAAAGCTAGAGTACTTCACATAAAATTGATCAGTTAACTGTATCCACGTAAAAGATGTAGAGTCTCTAAACTGATACCTTAAAATTAAATGTATGAAAAGGATGGTTCAGCACTACAAAAACTACTTAATTCACCACTCATATAGTCAGGATGTTAGCAGACTGAAAAGAACATCTATATATTTTTCTCTTCACTTATGCCACATAGACTTCTTAAGAACATAAATCCTGTTGGTTTTCTACTACCTCTTGTACTTAGTGTAGAATTCACTATTATTTAGTGCCTACATTTTTAAAGTAAACTTTAGTACAAGGAAAAAAGCATTCTAGGAATAAAAGATGTCAGCTAGCAGTTGCTGCTGACCTAAAACTATATTTATTTTCAAGACAA
Organism: Phoenicopterus ruber ruber; assembly: GCA_009819775.1. NCBI lineage: Eukaryota > Metazoa > Chordata > Aves > Phoenicopteriformes > Phoenicopteridae > Phoenicopterus > Phoenicopterus ruber. Next base: position 92,962,801 of record CM020215.1, on the reverse strand, counting down.
CTGTAAGAGTGGCAGATGCTTTCTTGTTCTGGCTGGCTACAAATGGCACCAAGAAATCCTAAGATAGACACTTGCATACTTATTCTTCGCTTGTTCCCCACCACCACCAATAACAAGTATTTTTGCATACAAACAACACTTTCCGATTTGCTATTGCTCTTTATTTAGATATCCACGGGTGCTATATTCACTGTGGTCTCAAGAACAGTTTCCCTTCCATATTCCTACCGATCTCAACAAGAATGCTGGGTACCTGAAACATCTGAAAAAGATAAATATTCCCTATTTATTCTCCATTATTTAATTCACAACAAGTGTTGCTGCTCATAGTGAAAACGCTTTACAACAATATCCCTAAAAATTGAGAGCCACAGTCCTTAGCCATTTCTTAATTTAAGCCTTAGTAACTTCCGACCTTAGAATTGGTGGCTAACATTTTATTCAATAGACGATATCTGTAGCTGCAGCACTTCCAGACTACACAGAGCTGCAAACGCTATCATTACAAATGGGTGTTTTTATTAGTAGACGTTTTGAAAGACTAACCAGAAAGGAGTAGGAAAGCAGGAGCATGGGTGGAAAGAAAACAAAACAAGCCCGCAAACACACAAAACACTACAAATCACAACAGGACAAGAGAAAAATCAAGTGGTGACATCACCTTACTGGATTGGTAAAAACAATTCTGGCTTGATTGGAATTCCAGGGATTTTATTCCTTTGTATTTCCATTAGACAACTATAAAAATGTTTAGCTGCATCACTTTCACAGACACTCTGATAAACTACCTCATATTACTTGTATCTAAGCACACTTAATGCAACTTAAAGGTAAAAATAGTAGTCTTCCGTACTATAAGAACAAGTAAACAAAGGGAAGCACGTCCTCTACACTGCATTCCTTGAAAAAGCAGAAACAATTCATTCTATAAATTTCAACTGGCATTTCACTTCCACTGAATTAAAAGTGTATTTTGGACCCTAGAGAAGTTGCCTTCAACAACACCCTTCAAATGCCTGAGCTCAACAAAATGCAGAGAGCTGCAGACTGGCGTGTTGGCTGGAGAAGCAATGGAATATTCCATGGGAGGAGAGACTTTGCCTACATCACAAATATCTACAGGCAAATCACATAATCTTTTTATATGCGATATAAATAAGAGATATAGGTTAAAAGGAGAGAGAGAAACAGCTTCAGAATCACTTGGAACACTCTGTGGAACTGACTTTTAATTGCCTACAATAGCAGTTTCTAAAGCTTTTGCAGGAGGCAAGTAAGTCCCTGTACATCAGCTGAGGACAAGGCCCTCTCAGCCCTAGGAATATGTGGCAACACCCAGCAAATGAGAAGAAAGAGGAGGGGAAAAGGAAAAAAAAAAAAAAAAAAAAAAAAGTGGTACTGGAATAGGCTAATACAGGAATTTCTGCAATACAGAAGCCTACCCAAATATTTAAAGCCAAATAAAAAAATAAGAGATCACAATTACTCCATAAATACACTCTTCCTTGCTATCAGGATCCCACAGTGGAGTGGCATCTTTCAAGACAAAGTTGAAAACTGCAGTTCGTGAACCAGAAGCTAAAGTAGCAGAAAAAAGAGAGCAAGAAGTGAGGTGTGGGGCAAACACTGAAGAGGAAACCGGCTGGAATTAAGAATCCAGATACAGCCTTTGTCTCTGGGGCAGGGAGGAACAAAAAAGGAAGGCACATAAACTTTATGCACAAAGTAAAGGGAAGTCAGTGGAGGGATATATTAAAAAAATTAATGTTTCAATATGCCATCTTGTAATATCACATTGAAAACCACACCACTGTGTGTTGTTACTGTATTTGTCCAACTGCACCGTTGTGTTTAATTTGAACTTTGATTACAATAAATCACATGATACAGGGAGGCAACCAAGTGACTCACAGTCCCTTCTGAAATCTTACCCTATTAAAACTTAGATTGTAGTAGGAACACCGTAACCAAAATCTATATACACTACGCCACAGGAAGGGAGCTGAAGTATTGAAGGGAACATCCCAGGACTGCTCGATCATTTGTTAGACGTGAACAGTAACTTTGCTGTGCCAGCAGTTAGACTGTTAGAGCAGTAGATAAATTCGGTGCATGCATCAGATACAGCAAACCATGGGCTGCCCAATTTTCTAAGGAGGGCACAGACGCTCTGCACACCTGAGCATGATTAAGTCTTACTGCTTATGAAGAAGAGAGTCAGTATTGGCAGTGCACTGGCTTGAAGGGGAGGGAGGCAGTTGGAGGAGAAGCATAAACCTGTTTCTGCTCACTACCAACAACGTTATTGCAGGCACCAGTAATGAGGTGGCTAGGCTAGAAGGGGAAAGGGATGTAGGATCTGGAGCGCTTTATCAGCTCCAAGACCTGTGCTGGTTTTGGCACTATTTTCACTCTAGTGAGTTACAAACAAAAAAAAACCCCAACCAAGCAGGTGCTAGCAGTCTGAGAGACCACATGCCAGCTACAGCTGCTTCAAACTGATTCAATTACATCTGCCTGAATAGTCCCAGGACATTGAATCCACTGAAGGGAACCACAGGTTGATGGGAGACCCAGTACTTTGGGATTTTAACACTCCATTAAATTATGGTGGAAGTCCCCCAGCTGAAATTAGGGGAGGATATTCAGGCAGGGTCTGAAGCACGTGATCACACTCAGCCTAGGATAAGATGGAAGCTGGGAGACAGCATATGCATGACATCGGGATCCGCAGTAAAAGCCCTTTGGAAGCAACGCCTCAAAAATTTCCTGAAGCAGCCTGACAGCATTGCCTTGTTTCCCAAAACACTGGGTGCAGTACATTTGCTCGAACATGCTCTTGGGATTGGGACTTCACTCCAAACCTTGTTTGTACAAAAAGGGGCCAAGCAGCTGGGAAATTCTGGAGTGTAGTGTGTCCTCATTAGCTCCCATCTGCCATCAGAACTCAGCTCATGGCAAGTTTGGCTAAGTCCTGGTGTTCTCAGGTCCAAATCTGGGTCAGTTTTAATTACACTATACAGAATTCAGTGTGCAGTTTTTAAATCCTTATTATACAGTGCAGAAGAACGGGCAGCTCTCCAACTAATCAATTTTTTAAAAGTACATATATAAAAATTTTAAACCAGGCTAGACAGACAGTGGGTGGAAGAGAAAAAAAAAGTATAAGGAAGTACAGGGGTTAGTTAAGAGAACTGTTAGCAAAAGTGGGTCACCAGCAAGTTCTGCTTTAAAACTTCAAAGGAAGGGGGAAAAGAAAAAAACCCTCTTCATTTTTTAAGACAGTGAAACTGATGTGCAAGATGTATACAATTCATACTGCATTTAGCATCAGCGTGGGTTACACACAACAATACTGCAGCCAGATTGCTATGAAGGGAAAGATAAATTGTCTTGTGGCTACAGGACCATAGTAGGCACTGGTTGACCTATTCCCACATCTTTTAACAGTGTTATGGCCAGGCTTGGGAAAGTCCTTTTCCCTACAGACAAAAAAGAAGATTGTAGCCTTTACCCCACAGGTATACAAAATGTGTGGTGGTTAGAAATACAGTTCAATGGGACTCCTGAAGGTGATGGTGAACTGCAGGATGTTAGTCTAAATCCTTACTCAATTAATGTTTTTTGGACTACTATAACTGCTATTTATTTCCTGTTTTTCTATGCCATCAAATAGCCATCAGCCAGGTCAGGACTTGAAAAGAGTTTTGCTTGCCAGGTTGCTGGCAAACGAAACGATAGGAGGCACAGAGAACGGCATGTTTTTCACTGAACAGACACTTGGGATAGGATAGCACGCCAAATCTTATTGATGTAAATTGGGCTAAAATCTACTCTCAAAGTCAACAACCAGAATCTGCCCTGTTTAGAATCTTTGTCAGATGCAACGGAGCAAGCGGAAGTCTTCGGTGACAGCTACCGACATAAAGGTAGCTCAGAAATGGAGGAGGATGATCAAGGAGCAGAGTAAATAGTGATGAAATGATAGATGCTTGTTAGAAGAGCATAATATTCTGCCATCCCCTACACAAAAACTACATCTTCAAAGATTTCCAAGTTTGCTTTAACTATTTCCATGAAAAATTCCCATTAAAAAAAATTTCCCTTCATGCACTGTGTTAGTACTATCATAGCTTTCATTTTAGAGCTACAACATAGCAGAAACACGACACAATCCTGCACTCTCCCTTGTAAGTACTTCTTCACTTGGTGGCTAATCCGTGTATCTCCAGCTGCTAGGTGAATCTAGTACATCCTGACACAGTAAGAAATACACTACTGACTATTTCAGGATCAAAAAAGCTACAAGGCTGGAGTAACCAGACAATGCTTTTTCTTTGAAAGGAAGCTTTTTCTTTAACGTAAGCCCCCTCCCTCACACACCAGCTCTAATACATGAAAATCCATACATCAAACATACGTTACACAACACTCCAAGCAGAAATCAATGAAATAAAACTTACCACACAAGCATTACAATCTTAGGTACCATCAGCTTCTCCATTATGGTACTGGTTCTCAAACGTCGGAGGGCTTTTTGCCCATACCACCTGACTGGTCTCAAGCTCTAACTATCCCCACCTGGGCCCACTTGTACTAATTAGGACAATTAGCCTCACCGTCTCTGGGATAATTGTCAATTTAGTTGAGCTGACACCAAAAAGAATTTGGATTTAAAAAGCAAGCTGAAGCCACAAGCAGACTGGGCAAGGTAATCTCCAATTATTGAAGAAGAAAATTACCCCATGCAAGTCTGTTTTTTAAGGGTCTGGTTTCTTAGCAGAACTTCGCTATGAAGTTTCTGTGCAGATCAGTAACAGAACAGAAATGTGCAGGAGAACAATAACACAGCAAACACTAGTAAATTTAGCCTAGACATTATCATCGTATTATTCTTGTAACAGAAAAGAAATTTCAGTGCCCAGATGTGTCTTTAGACTATGGTCTCTTTTAAAGCACTGCTAATGCAGTTAGGCACATTTGATGGACTATTCGAAGACATGACCCACTAGTGACTAGGTAGAATAGACAACCTATAACTTACACACAATGAAGAGTGGAGTAATAATGCTATCTAGTGCTGCACACGCTCTGGAACACTGAGAAGGAAGTTGGATGGTGAAACAGGGTGGCTACTTGGGAAGCCCGGGAAGGGAGGACTGTGCAGTTCAGTAAGAAAGTTCAGCTTCTAGTTGATTTTTTAGTGTTATATCATCTATCAATGTAGCTTTACTAAATAATTTTACATAGCTCTTTCTTTGGCCTCTCTGCTTTTCCTCTTCCTCCATTTGCCATGTATTATAACAAATCATTCCAAAAGGTAGAAGTCAAAGATGGCTAGCATTGTATCCAAGTGCGAAGGTGGACTTTTACTAGGCTCTGAGTAACCTTAAGGACCACAAATATCACAACAGGTATCTCTCACTACCTGCTACACTGATGGAACTATAGAGTAGAAGCAACACTAGCCTCTAAAGTGTCTTTACATTCCACTGTGTAGACATTTGGAAGCTGCAATGTAGAAAATAAGCCCACCCCACGTCCACCCCACGTCCACCCCCAAAGACAAGACAGGAGACTCCAGGGTGAAAGGACAAAAGGACAGGCTCTGCCCATCCTCACATCTGTAGAGACAGACTTCTTTTTCTTTCCTCTCCTCCCTCTACAATGATGTTCGGATGTGACCCAAGTTAAAGTCACTAAAACTCTTCAGGTTCTTCGGCTAGTAATGTAGCCACCTCAGAGTCATCTATTGTCACACCAACTTGTTCAAAGTGTATCTGCTAGCCCTGAATTCTGACCAGGGAGCCTATGGGAAAGGAGACGGGCTGATATTTCTGAATAATCCACATTGTTCTTGCATAACAAGGCTCCCACAGAAGCACATCTTCCTTCTACAATTCTATTCATGGGAAAATGGTGAAAGATCTGGCATGGCATATGAATGCAGATATAGTCTATAGTAACAAAGCAAGTATGCCATTCTGAGATAGGGGACGTTTTATTTTGCAGACTGTCAGCACCTGGGGATGTTAAAAATGTGAGAGTGATTTACAGAATGAATTAAACCATGGTGGTCTCAAGTTAGAAATTAAAGAGAGACTCTGATCAAACATATGTCCACTGAAGTTTGATGCTACTGTATTCATCTTACTGTACCTATATGTAGCAACTCACTTAATTGTCTTACTGGGGTCTGTCCTTTCCACTACATGAGCTGGAATACCTGAGACAACAGTATGACTTATAAACAGAACAAGTCTCTGGATTTCATTGTCCTTGGTTGCGAGAGTTTAAGTCATACCCTTAACATTTGAATGCCATTTTTCTATTGCACTTTATTTGTGAGTGGGTGTTTTTGGTGCTATACAGTCTACATAAAATGAATCAGTACGTAAGAAAATGCAACACCTATTATCATGTGTTTCGTAAACATCCAGCCCGTGGCTTGTGTGTGCTGTGCAGCACAGTTGTTATTACCAGCTAACAACATGTTCTGAACTAAGAGAGTAAGTCCTACAGATCTCATTTTTGTGAATTTTAAAAACAGTGGAGCAGGATTAAGAGGAATTTGCCAAATTTCTGTGTTCCCTGTACCTGCAGAGGAGGAGGAAACCTGCAATTCTCTCACTGCAGTGGGGAAATGGTATCAAGAACAGCGTTAAACAAGGCCAACCAAAGTACTTTCCTAACGAATAATACCCTATGTATACTGTTCTCAAATAAAAACTGAGTCCTGACTAAAGTGATGTCAACTTGCAAGTTTTGTGGTCCAGTTTCCAGCCTGCATGACAAGACAGCAAAAAAGCACACAGACATATCTCAGTTTATTCCCTTCTATTATTTGATAGCCAAACTAATGTCAGATGATGAATTCGGAAGGCCCTCCATGGTGAGACAGAGTATAACCCAAGTTTAAGACAGAAACGGAAGTGACAACAGATAAACACAGCACAACCATGAAAAGGAAGTTTACAATATAGTGCTTTTATATAGCAATATGAGTTACAAACACCAATTATCCCCATTTTCTAGATGAGGAAACAAAAAGCTCTGGTCTAGATCACAAAATAAATCAAGGGACTCATGCTGTATATACACGATTATGTCGTACTCTGGTTTCTATTCATTTTATCACATTTACCCTCAGTACCTGACAACTAGTGCTTTCTTTTATTCAGCTAAAGAAGTCAACAACAATAGATAAGCACCAGAGCATGCATCTGGAGCATGGTTCAACTGAAAATCTACCATATCCACATCACATCCCATTGCAGACCATACAGACAGGCTCAACAGCATGACCCTGACACTTAGCCAGAGCCGTTACTTACTGAATCTGCGGGCAGGGCAAATGAGGAGTCTTGTTGCCCTCCGTTAAATCTTTCCACTTGATGGCAAACCACTGGCTAGGGATTTTCTGAGGAAGTGGTTACATTCACAGAATCACAGGATGGTAGGGGTTGGAAGGGACCTCTGGAGATCATCTAGTCCAAGCCCCCTGCCAGAGCAGGGTCACCTAGAGCAGGCTGCACAGGACTGTGTCCAGGCGGGTTTTGAATATCTCCAGAGAAGGAGACTCCACAACCTCCCTGGGCAGCCTGTTCCAGGGCTCTGTCACCCTCACAGTGAAGAAGTTTTTCCTCATGTTCAGACGGAACTTCCTATGTTCCAGTTTGTGCCCGTTGCCCCTTGTCCTGTCGCTGGGCACCACTGAAAAGAGTCTGGCCCCATCCTCTTGACACCCACCCTTGAGATATTTATAAGCATTGATGAGGTCCCCTCTCAGTCTTCTCTTCCTCAGGCTGAACAGCCCCAGCTCCCTCAGCCTTTCCCCATAGGAGAGATGCTCCAGTCCCCTCATCATCTTTGTAGCCCTCCGCTGGACTCTCTCCAGTAGTTGCTCATCTTTCTTAAACTGGGGAGCCCAGAACTGGATGCAGTACTCCAGATGGGGCCTCACCAGGACAAAGTAGAGCGGGTGGATAACCTCCCTCGACCTGCTGGCTACACTCTTCTTAATTCTTATTCATATCTTTGTGTTAGACAGCCCTTGATGGACTTTTCTTTCATGAGTGTATCATCTAATTTCCTTAGTAGGCAGATTTCCTTCTGCTTTTTCTTCATCTTGGGTTAATGACTTCTACTGTCAATATTTGCACTGTATGTCTAAAGAAGATTTTCTGGAGCTGAAGAAAAGAGATCTCTGATACAAATATAAGGAAGAGACTGGGCTATAGATCAGTCCTCCTGGGCTAAACCAGCATAAAGTAGAGTGTAAACAGATCTCAAGACAATGGCAGATCTGTTCCTGTCTCATGATAAAGATTTCAACAGATCATAACACTGCTGTAGCTTTGTGGTTTGTTTAAATAGATTTATAATATATTAACTCCCTTTTACAAGAGCAAAGAGATGCTTATTCTGAGCCAAGAGGCACAAACTGAATAGATATGAAGGTGAAATGGTCTAAATTGCCAGTCAGACTTGGAGTGTGACTGCATCTGCTGCTTGGATGCTGCCTAAATAGGCCACGATCAAGGTTGCAAAGATTGATTTAATTCTGATCCCTCAAAGTAAACAACAAGACAAAAGAAATCAAAGCTCATAATAAAATTTAAAATTATCCCATGAAGTCATCTTGTAATTCCACACTGCAACGCACGTATCGTGTGCATGTGTGTGCGTGCACACATAAACACACATTCACACTCAAATCCATGTTATCCCCTGCATCTGTATGTTGCACCATTGCAAATATACTCTGAAAGAACATAATTGCTAGAGGAAAATAGCAGCCATAGGCGCAGAGAACCTATGCTACTGTTCCCCTTTTCTAATCAGAAAACACTGATTCACATCTACTTGCCTCACCTCCCAGCCCCTTTACCAATGGAACTCACCTCACATCTCTATCATGCTTTCCTTGGCCAAGTCTGCAATCCGAGGCAACCCAGCCTCGACTGTAGGCAGCAGAGGCAGAGAGCTCAGCTCAGAGTTTGCCATGCTCAGTGCATGTCACACAACACAAGCAACCTGCTAACGAGCTGCTATGTGCTCTCTCAAAGTCACAGCTGCCAGCAACAATTGAGCAAGTGCAGCCTAGCTTTTCAGGATTCCTGCCTGTTGCCCAGGAACCACACAAAGCACTGGAGATTTTAAACAGGTGCAAACAGCGCTTTTCTCCCATGCCTTGTCCTCCAGTACGTCAGACTGCACAGCCTCGGCAATGGCAACGCAAGAAGAACCAGAAGGCAGCAAATGAACTTTTAAAATGCAATCAGAGTTCCTACTGATAAAGCGACACTTTTATGACATGAGAAAAACGGCTTGTATGTAGCACTATAAGCAGATGCAGAAAGGCTTGGTCAGGCTTGCCTTTGTGAAGACCTGCTTTTTCAGAAATATGCAACTGTATTATAATTCTGGGTTACACATTTTTCTAAATTTGTCAGTATTTCTCACCTGCAAAATATTTTGTTAATGTAAGAGGTAATGTTTCAGAACACGCAATGATTCAAAACGTGTAATGAGCACCAAAAATAAATCAAAAGGGTGCATTTTAACGCTTACTTTTAAAATAATTTGATAGCTGTATAGGAATTTTTAATGCTCAAAAACCATCTGTCAAGTAAGTGTATTTATGGGCATAATATAAATCACACAATTACCTAATTTTGTGTATGTATAGAAATTATATATGTACCATGTGTTTACAGCCCATTGCTTAACATTCTAATCTTGTACATACGCAGCTCAGTGCATAGGTGGTACCATAGGCAGACAGAAAAGGTATTTCCTGAACTGAAAATCTGTGAGGTAATTTTTAACAGGCTCGTTAGAAAAGACTGCAATAACTCCAGAATGGTTTGTTTTGTCAATATTGCCTACACTGTGTTAAGGTCATCAGTACGAGTTTGTTATTAGCCACATTCCCACGTTGGTAATCAGGCAAATTCCTGTTAATTTCAGGCAGAATCTTGCCTGAGTTGGAAGCGAGTAGGAACTGGTTAAGGCCATTAACCAGATGGCCATTAACATCTCGCGCTCTGATGTTATGATCAACTACTAGTCTGGTGTCTACCTGCTACTTACAAGCCTACTTACAAAAGCTGGCACAGGTCAAGCCTTGAGCAAGGCTCTTTCGCTGCTCGTTCAGAAATGTTACAATGCTGACATGCATGCTAAGGGCTTCTGTCTAAAATGAAACTGCTCAGATAGGTTTTACCTTCCCTTTTGGATTCAGCTTTCCATTTGGATGGGAGGCTGAAAAGGCTAAAGGGTTCTCTTGTACAGACGCCAACAAAAACAAAGGTAAACTTAGAATTTTCATTAACTGTAAATTACAAGAGCAAACAGAAATAAGGATTGATGTGAGCAACAGGGAATGCTAAAGCTTCACCAAATGTAATGTGTAATGCCTCAACCCAAACATATTTTGGGATGACTGCCAAGAAGATGGGTATAAATGTGGGAGGCTTAGTAGAGTACAGTTTGAGCTAAAATGTGTAAAGTTTTCACTTGTGCTAAGGAAACATTCATAGCTAGGTAAAAACAAGGCCTTATGAAAAATCCAATTTTGCATCTAATCTAAATTTCCCTGGGCAAAGCAACTGCTCTCTTCCTAAACTGATCCTCGAGATAGCTGCTGGTAGCATGTAATTATTGTGGATAGTATTGCCACGGGTTAGGCACTGGTTGAATATTGTAAAGTCTAGAGGTGTCTTATCCAGCATTAAGTCGTTTGATGTTCTCATCTAAACCTGAATCAGAGTTAGTCATTATAATGCTTTTGTCATTTGGTGGTCCAATGACACCTGTACAACTACGAGGCAGAAATGTCGGCTCTGTCTAACAAGCTTTCATGTGTTATCTTACCTTACACTGTTACCTGTTAGATCTTTTGACCTAGAACCTCCTAGTAGTGAAAGATGCAGCATCCCAAAGCATCAGAGCTTCTCCAGCGAAGAACAATTACAGTGTCCGGTATGTTGCTGGGGCTGTAGTGGAAAGGGCATTAAATAACCCAAATAACCTCTCCTTGCTGCTAAAAATCCCCCAGCAGAAAAAGGCCAACATGATTGAGTTTTGGTTTATCTACTGTCAGACCTGTGCCTCAACAGTAAGCGTATGAGGTGCTCAACTAGCAGACTAGTTCATGAACTAGGAGTTAAGTTTACTTTCCATCAGATAAACAATGGACAATTCTAGTAAAGGCAAGAGACTGAAGAGTAAAAGGCTATAAATTTTATAGAAATGTTCAACACAAGCTCATTTCTCAGCTTTTTCTAAGCTTGTGCTGATTGATAGACCAATTCTTTCAGCAAAAAATGTCACTGGCAGTAAAGCTTCTTACCTATTTTTTCTGCATAGACTTCAGAAAGCATAGAGAGTGATGAAGCTCCAAGAAGCCATTTTACTGGCTACCACTTCAGCTTTATTCGTGTGATTGGTTCCAAGGTCTTGAGATAGTAACACAAGTTACGTCATGTTTCTCTATGTTAAGTGCAGGGCACATCCTTCCCTCTCTGTGCCTGAGATAATACAACATCTGCAGCTGACAGATACGGACAAGCTTTTGATTCCCCTGAATGCATCTCCAGTTCTACAGATGTGGAAGTATGAAGTGCCTAGTGACAACATAGTACAGGAATCATACTGACAATACCCCACGCATCCCATTACTTGGCAAATAAACATGACCTTCTGGTAAAGAGGTGGTGACAACAGAAATTAAAAATCTCAAAAGACACTGTCTATTCATTCCATTGCTCAACATATAGATCTATTCAGGCAGGAGGACCGAAGGTGACAGGTAACCCTAGCAATATATACACATAATGCTACTTGTCACCAGAAGTAATAATATGGCCTCCATTGGTAGGAGAGACTGTGTCTTTCCTTTCACTGAAGAATGTCTCCCTTAAGGCTAACATTGGCACGAGAATGGTGGGAACATTTAGGAAGGGCTCTGAGGTAAACGCGGCTCAGATTTGTCTCCACAGTTGCCAGTGACTAAGTGGCAGCAAAGACATTTCTTAGGTTGTCCAAGAACAGAAAGTACACAGTGTGCGATAGAGTTTAATGACAACAGTGATTCAAAAGACTCTCTTTAAACTCTAAGTAAGGATCCTAGACATTGTGGAACAAGCCAGGACTAACTATTTTGGCAACAATCTTAGGGTGAAGTTACCCTCTCCGTAAATTGAAACTTTCCTTCAAATTACATCAAGGCTGTGCACCTCAGCAAAGCTTAGAGGAGTCTGAAAGATGAATGTATCCTTTTCTGCAGTGGCTTCTGTAAAATAAGAAACTGGATTAACCATCGTCTTCACTGGTGCCAGCCAGACCACAAAGTGTACCATCAACACTTCGCTGCAAGGTAAAAGCTATTGTAATTTTAAAAGAATATCAATTAAACATCTTGCCCCAGAAGTGCTATATCGTGACTTCAGATTTCTTATAAACTATGTCTTCTTGCACTCCTAAGTAATACCAGAATAAGAAGCATCAGATTACTTTCTAGGAGATATTTACAAAACTCTGGGATATTCTAAGCAGTCATAAGCAAATATTATTATTCTGAATAGCACTACAAGCTGCCCTCCATCCACAGCACCATGCAGGCTGTCATTTTTGTAGTTAGGATGCATTTTGCAGCAAGACTTAACTGTTCTTTCAAGTGCACTGTACTGCTAGTTGTTGTCACAATTATTTATAACTAGGGACATCCATCTCCTACTAACCTTCTGTTCTGGTCCAATATACAGGAAACAGTATTTGGAGGGTTGAAGTACATTTATGAGAATTTCAACTCAGTATTTCTTAGCCAGATTCTGCCCTCTGTTTTTGACTGCAATCCCAGGCAAGTCAAAGACGGTATTCGGTCTTCCTCTCTATTGTGCGCGGGGGGGGGGGGGGGGGGGGGGGGATGGCGTGTGTATAAAAACTTAATTTTTATAAAAGGTCAGGATGGCAAATGAAGACGTTCAGCTGAAGAAGTGTTTGTGAACAGTGACTTGTAAACATGAGACCACTAGTTGGGTGTCTTCTTTAAACTGTATCATAGAAGTATTGTAGCATTTTTTAACACAGAGAAGCAGTGGAATAGTGCATGAAACACTCAATGCCAAGAAATAATCTATCCCTAGCTTAGCAATGAATTATCCTACAACCTTGAGAAAGTTACTTAACTGTTCTGTGTTTCAGTTTCCCCATCTATCAAACGGGGATAATGATACTTTGTAAAACCACTCTAAGGTTCTTTAAAAAATGTATTATCATTTGGAAACTTGTAAAGTGCACTGGAATTTCTAAAAAAAACACCAAGAATATAGGAATAAGTATTGCTTTAAACGTTTGTTGCAATATTTTAACACAAGTCATACCTTTCTTATAAGTACTTTACAATATTCTCAAGTGTTTATATGTACTATTTAAGTGAATCAACTACAATTATCATAGCTCTAGCATACTGGATTTGAAGATACTACATGCTTTAAGTTTAAACTTGCAACTGTTGGTTGAAACACGAATCTTTTCATGGATCTCAGGAAGAGATGTACTGGGTCCTGTATTTTTTCCTAAGACAGGCAACAGTCCTGCAGCTGAGGTAGCACTGCATTCTTTGAAACATACAATAATTAGGAAACTAAAAGAAAAAGAGATGAACACTGTGTCCTGCCTCCCCAACACTCTTTTCAGCACCTACATGATACAGATGCCACAGAAGACTCACTCTTACTTTGAAGTGCAGGAAAATATATATCATGGTAAAAGACTGAGTGTCATTCAAAGCATCCTTTGAAACTTCTTAAAAACTGTAGCTGAGCTTTGTATCTGGAGATGTTTTACTGATTAGTTTATTTTTCTGTACTTTTAGAGCACAGAAGAGCAAATTCATTACGTGTTTAAAACTCAACATACTTTGCAGGCTTTAGATATTCAAATACTTCTACTTCTGAAAGTTTATCCTGCTTAAATATATACTTCTAGGGTATAATCCAAAAGTGGCTGTACATATATATTGTAGGTCGAATTTCAAGTCATCAATCAGTTACAGTTTTTAAGGCAGTTATTTTAGAGCAAAAGAGAGCTTTTTCCTCAACTTTGTATTACAAGAATGGATCACAGAGTTTCTCAAATAATGAACTTTACAGATGGGACCAAGAGTGGAAACTGCCAGGCCCAAAACATTATTTTCTCTGGACGTTATTAACAATCAAAACCGAGATATCAGAACTGGGGATGGCTCGCAAGTTTAGAGACAGCACTCATTATAAACCAAATGCTACAATAGTTATATTACTGAAGGAGAAAAAAGTTGGAGAGATTCTACAGCCATTTCATCTTCAGTAAGTATTTCATTCACTAACTTTGTAATACAGAGAATTTCTATCCATCAAGTTATTCAATCATATTTACAGCAGATAAAAATTTACAAGCATTAAGTTAGCTACAGTCACCTTACCTCCAAGTAAAAAATTACCTACATATTTGAATATAAAGCCTGCAGACTGGATTTTCTTATTCTTATCAAGATTAATATAATACTTGAATGCAAATAGGACAGCTAGATAAGAGTTACAACAGCAACGTGTGAAATTCCCCCCATTTTTAGGTATGATTAAGAAAGCAACACCAGAAATATAAGCAAAAGGGAAAAAATAAGGTAATCCAAATTCAAACTATGTTTAAAAAAAAAAACAAGTATGGCCCTGAATCTGTGGTAGAGCTGTAAGGAGAGATCGCCAACTAGAAGGGGAGTGAGGTGAGATGCCCTCAGACGTTTAAGAGCACAGAGTGTGGAAGAGAGTGCAGGAGTGGGAATGTGCCCACGCAGGTCGTATTAGAGCTTCAAATGTCTTCAGCTCAAGTGACTAATGTGAATGTGCAGAGAGACAACCACTTCAAGCAGAACTTTTTACTGATTAAGTCACTACCATAAATCTCAATATGTTCCCTGCCATATTGGCAGCCTGTCCCTTTTTTCCTTTTAACTGTGGGCCAGATCCTCAGCTGGTATAAGTTGGCATCGCATTTTGTTGCCTTCAGTGGAGCTAAGCCAATTGATGCCATCTGAGCATCTGATATTATATTACTGTAACAGTTAAAAAATGATACAGTGGCACTAATTACTACATAGCCGTGTCTCATAACCTCATGGCAGGGGTGGAAAGACTTCTCATTTATAGTCACCGGCCAACATACAAAGTGGAAGGGTCGATTGGCGTTCCAAGCTCAGTTTGACGGCTGTAAAGCTACTAGTCATTCCAAACACAGGAGAAACCATTTCTCATTTTCCTATGTGATTTAAATACTTAAAATTTGTTAACTCAAAGGCATGTCGTAGCTATGCTATGATGTCCTTACAGCACCACAAGCTATTGCATCAAAAATGCAATGGATCTGACATGCAGAAGAACAGGCAAACTGGGGCAGACAAAAAATTCGTTTAACTGAGAAGCCCGAGTCCCACTGCCGGCAGTGGATGCTAAGGGAAAGAGGGTAAGTACACCTTCATCTGTAAGCATTCTGCTACAGACTAACAGCACATCAGAGACGCAAACTGAAAAATTTTCGAGGTTATAGCTGCAAGTCAAAATATACCCATACTTTTATTCTTAACTGTTAGGAAGAGCTTTACAGTGATAACTATGTAGCATCATTCTCCACTGCAGGATGCAGAGGAATCAGAAAATGGAAGGCAGTAATCTTTCCAAGTTCCAGAGGCACAGTGGTGGCAGAACTCAGAACATTATCTTACTCTTTCTGTATTCATGTTTTTGCTTTCTGCTTGGGTTTTGTTGTTGTGAGGGTTTGGGTTTTTTGTTTGTTTTTTTTTTTTTTTCTGACAGGCCACCTGCCCTGTAGAGCAAACTAGCTATATTTCAATAGCCAGTTGGAATAGGGTCTTTGGATTTCTGACACCACACTGAGAACCTTGCCTCAGACACAGACATTCTCCGATTTAAGGTCTTCTAATAGAGAAGGTGGTCATTTTTTGGTTCAGCAAAGGGAGAATGGAGCACAGGACTCATTATGGACAACTGCACGTTGGTTTGGACTCTCTCTTACAACGACTTGACACGCATAGTTTATACTCTTTGTGTAAAAAGCCCATATGTTCCATTTCACTGCAGAAGGAAATAACCTTAACAGGAAAATCCTAACACCCGAATGAAACCCTTCTTCTCCAATGAAATAACATTTCCTACTTTGTACCCAACACAAAAAAAGTGTAGGTTGGGACTCCAAAGAACAAGGGTGGGCTCAGACACTCAGACACGCAGTAGAAGTAACGATCACTTGCATCAACATTTTAGATGCAGCAAAATGTTCACCAGCTCAAGTAGGTTATTGAGGGTTATTGTCTGTGTGTTTGAGGGAGGGGTAAACGTGGAGTTATCCTGTGGCACTGAGTCTATCTTGGCCTGCCTTCATTTGCATTCCCTGCCCTTCCTAGTATTTCCTCTCATATATAATTATCACCTCAGCTCCTAAGTTACTTTGTTTTAAGCACTTCATATCCCCTGGACACTCAACACTGAGATCTTACTGAACATTAAACAAGCAGATTCCCATCTTTGTCTTTAAATGGGTAAAGCAAAAGTACTAACCTATCAGACAAAAAATACTTATTCTCCACCTACTCATTAGAATTTGCATGTTATAGCAGCATGCACACTCCTAACAAGCTTCCAAATGGGGGACTGGAAGTAAGCAGACTCATTCTAGAAGTAAATGTAAAATAAATGGCCTTACGTTGGCTGAAGTGTTACGTCCCAAAATGCAGATAGTTCGCTACGGATATAATGGTAACTACCTGATAACAAGCAAAGGCCAAAACATGGGAAGATAAACCCTGGCTTGACTGACTTCAACAGGCGTTTTGCTTGCGTAAGGACAGACCATGAAATTCAGGGCTTTAGCCACAAAAGAGCACAGCTATGGAGAAACAGGAAACAAAGAAAGAATGAAAACAGTAAGAGAATGAAATATTAGAGAAGACAACATATGGGGGAAGGATAAGAGTAAACAGGAAAATGTAAGGGGATGAAGAGGAAACAGGAGAAGCAATGGACACATTGATTTGTTAAAGCTTTTACAGGATTGACTGCAAGTTTCTCTGCTCAAGACATAGCAGTATTTAACATGCCAAAAGATGAGTAACCGAATCTACTTATATTATAACAAGGAAAAGCTGTCCTGGTTTGGGAGAGTTTCTGTAAGTGCCTCTCTTCAGCCATACCAAAATGGTATTTTCCAACTTTCTCCCACACTCTTCCTCCACATGTGTTCATAGCTTGACTCCCCCTCTAGCTCTCATCAAAACAGTTTGCTTTTGAGAAGGAACTATTTTTTTCCCCTTGCTAGTAATGGAAAAAGCAGCAAAGCAGCAACAACCTGCCTCTCTCTCAGGCCCCAGCTCAGCAAGGAATTTATATCGGACGGGTGCTGAATTGACCCACTGATGAGCAAAATTTGCAACCGAGCAGTAAGGAGTCACGTGAAAGCCAAATTTCCCTGACACTGTCTGTTTACATACCAGGAAGATGCCAGGATGCTGCTGAAGTGTACTCAGGTTCTTTTCAAAAAATCCCGCTGTGATGAAATGTCTTCACAGCCTCACATATTTGCTATTAGGTTCTGATTCTACAAATGGAGGAAAATGATGGAAGCTCTACGACTGTCATTCTAGAGAGCATTCCACAAGGAACAACTTTGGATGAAGAAAAGCAATTATAGACTTTCTGTCATAGCTGAGCATATCTGAACGTGGCACATAAGATTCACACAGCAAAAAGGTTTGAAACCTATTGCATACCCAGTAGAAAATGTAAGAGAATTTTAAACGGACACATTCTGCCTAACGCAAATAAAATTAAACCAGTTGATTAAGAATATGTCTCAAATTTACATGAAGAATATCATCCATCTCTAAAAGCTTGGCCTCCCATTTCTGTATATTATACTTGGCAGAAATATGTCCACATTCAGTCATTTTGTCTTAAGTCAGTCTTAGGATCCAGCTGTTCTCATATTGGTGAAAATGAAAATGTCAATCTTCAAATACTTTATTTAACTATTATTTAAGAAATATTATTGCTTAAGTGAGATGCTCCCTTGACAGAAAAAATGCTCATAAAAATATCTGCCTTACTTTTTCTTAAAAAATGGATTTTCTGTGTCCAAATTTTATAACAATCCATGAATGTGTTTAGTCATCCTTACCACAGGGGAAGAATGTAAGTAGGGAATTTCTGCCTGACAGAAATCCTGCAAGTGACAAAGCTTCTCGTTTTGACTTCAGTGGAAATTTTGCTTCAGAATGGATTCACAGGATTTGGCCTATGCTTTGCAGAGATGACTGGGATTCAAGTATATTATTACTTAGATAATTGTTTTGCTAGAATCATCAAGTGCACTCTATAAAGGACTGGAGGGAATGAGTTTGATGAGATCAAAGAGATCAATTATTATTGTGTCCAGTGGACATAAAGTGTCCAGTGGACACCAGCTGGATGGGCAGAAGATGGGAATTAATCCAGTTTAGTTTTAGGGTGCTAACATACAAAGTAGAATAATTTCTTTCCTCCCCAAAAGCATGGCTGGCATTTATACTCCCATTTCTTATGTAATAGAGCTTTCCTAATATTTATTATTTATCAAAAATATTTGTTTTCAATTTTTCCCTAGGAAGCTGG
The DNA here is from genome assembly GCA_009819775.1 of Phoenicopterus ruber ruber. NCBI lineage: Eukaryota > Metazoa > Chordata > Aves > Phoenicopteriformes > Phoenicopteridae > Phoenicopterus > Phoenicopterus ruber. Next base: position 92,944,094 of record CM020215.1, on the reverse strand, counting down.
TATATCCAATTTCAATGTCTAATTATAAAAAGCATGCAGCTGTTACTAAGAGGCCAAATGCTGAAATGCTTGCTCGGGATTTAGACTGTCCACTGTTACAGATGTGATGTGACTAAGACTCCCCATGACGTCTAGCTGACAGGTCTGGGGAAATCTGGCCAGGCACCTCGATAATAAACAGAAATACACAGGCTATGCAGCCTCATAACTTCCATGTCTCAAGTCTGCTTCTCTGTTTCCTCTCCACTGACCCCTCTTTCCTCCCTTTGAAAAGATGTGGAAGGGAACCAGGAAAAAAGCAACAGCCCATTACAGATTTGTTGTAAATCTCCCTGAAGAACCAGGGAGAACAAATGGCTCCTCAAAAGTGAATCCCAGGTGAAAGCTCCTTGCTGCAGTTCTGTAGTCCTAAAGGAGAGAAGGGATGCAGATATTCTTTATGCTGGAACAACCTACCCTCTAAACTTGTATTTACTCCAGTAAATTGCTCTTCCTTTAACCTGTGATTTTGCTAGGCAGTAATAATTTTGCACTGTTGCTCAGAGGACATCTCTTTGCTTTGTTAACTATCTGTTGTGATGTGTATGTCATTGCAGAATTTGGCCATGTAAATCTTGAAAGTAATTTGCAGCTCTGAAACTCAATTCTGATATATTTCTTCAAATCTTGTGCTGTCAAAACTCAGTGAAACTGTGAAAAGAATATGAAGATAACATCTATAAACACTGCAGCTGGGTACACAAAAAGCTGCAGAGCGAGAATAAGGGTTACCAGAGCAGGAAAATACTGTTAATTACTTAGCATTTTTTCTCCAAGCATAATACCCGTACCTGGAAACGACGCATTCCTACCTGTACATCACATCAATACTACAGGGGTAAATCTCTCTAGAAGAAAAGAGAAACCAAAAAGAGAAACGAAACAAACGATAAAAAAGGTACTCACTAGGTAGTATCTGCAGATGTTCAACTAGCAACTTCACTCTTCCCGCTCCTTCTTTCAGCAAAACCCTATACTATGAGCATTACAAATATTCTATTTCTTCTCTGGCATGCCCCGCGATAGAAGTTCATGAAAAGTTAAAGGACAACACTCAGTAGAAGCCAATAATAATGTTGTGTTAAAATATCCACACTGTAAGAATACCACTGTGACGGTAAATGCCCACCTTGGGTGTTAATCACTAGGGTACTCGAGCTTCTCCTATTCCCGTGGCTCAGGCAATGCCCTGCTCGGGAAGCTCAGGCTGGGTCTGTCCTCCCAGTACTCTGGCGCGAGGTAGCTCAGCAGAAGAGACTTTTATTCTGATACGACTCAGCCCAAAAGTGCTCCAGACAGATAGACAAGGAAAACAGAAAATACCCCACAAACAGCAATCATATCATTATTATGTATTCAAATGTAAAGTGTTTACAGGATTAAGCAGTAACAGCACTGACACGATAACACGTAGCGCGGCCTCCTCCTGCAAGCCTCTCTCATCTGAATAATCCTAACTAAGTGCGTGCAGTCCCTTGCAGGGATTGTAAAGTGCGGAAAACTATGAAATTTGGGAGGAAACAGATCAAAAAGCCGAAGCACGCAGCAGCGATGTGACTCACTTAAAATTCTACAGAAAACAAACAGAAATTCATAAAGAAAACTGTTTCTGACTTTTGCTCTTGTCTGTGGGACACAGGATCTCTCCCATGAGAATAAATATACCAAAGCAAAAGCAACCCCTCCCTTGACACTTTATTATATTTCTATAATTGTCTCAATATACCAGATCAATTGCATTTGAAAATACAGCTATTAAAGCATAACTAGACCATCTTTGGAGCCTTTGTTTGTCAATTGCATCGAACAACAATTCTTCTGCAGACAAGAAATCAGACTGTATTTTTACAATAATTGCAAGTCATTTCTAGGAGAAAGAGGTAGCAACAATACCCAAGGAAATAAAATAACACACTTTTGTGCTTTCCCATCAAACCCGATAGTGGTATGGGTTTAAATCAGTCAGAGGCAGCTACGCATGAGAGATTGCACTCTGCAGGCTCTATCAGTCAGAAGTCAAGGATACACGTCCATGATTTATCATACTTTTCATGGTAATTAGCTAGAGTGCCATTTTGCTTCCAGTAGCATCACTCAACTTTCTTTTTTTAATTTGGTCTTTTTTTCTGCAAATGAATTTACATATTTCTCAGTCTCTCATCCCCTACTATGTTTTATTTATGAATATAGGCCTTCCTGATGGTAACTTTAATGCGAAGAAGGTAGTAATTAGTGTACCTATCTGCTAAGTTAATCCCTTTCCCACAATGTCTGCAGAGAAGTTTAAGGTAAGTAACAGTTTACAGTCAATATTAGGTTTAATTATGCTTAATGAGGGTAACTGTCTCTGTTTACTAACTGCACCTAGGTGTGTAGCTCCTATATGAGTTTTTCTCCCAGCCTCATTCTGCACTGTTAATAGTGCCACTGTGCGTGGTATGTGTGGTGCTTTAATCCATAAAACTGCTCCAGGAGAGCCAAGCAAGTGAGGCACCTGTTTCAACACAGGTTCAGAGGGAGTAAAACAGCCTTAAAACAATGACAGCTTTGTGTAAGGAGAAAGTTTTACTGTCTGGTATTTTAGTGTATGCAGCGCATTAGAGAAAAGAGAAAAAAAATAACCAAACAAAAAAACCCCCACAAAACCAGACGTTCCCCAAGCCCCTCCTCTTAAAAAAAAAAAAAAAAAATAAAATAAAGCATTTGTTCCCAGTTTGCAGGGATCATCCCCAAGAATGTTTCCTGTAGGAGTTACTATGTTCTTTTAGTTCATCGAAAGCTGTGTGAACAATTAATACCCTGAAGTTAAACAAAACAATGAAGACTTCTTGTCTTACTCATATTTCACAAGTAGGTATCTTCCAGAACTAAAAAAATTCTAGACGCAACTGAAGACGACACCACTCTTGTCTTATAACTCTATACTAGCAAAAGGTCAAAAGTAAAACCTCAGCTCCAAAACCAGTTCTACTTCAACTGCTCTGTTTTTAGTCCCCGTGTAATGTTGTTCCTTCAGTCTGCATCTTCCTAAAAGGAAGATCTAGATTTTAGTTCACTTCATTACTTTTTGCCATAACATTTTCCTTTACGATTTCATGTATTATCCCCTTGGGAAATTCATGCGATGGGAAAAATTTTATACATATTTATAACTACCTATGAAAAATGTACCTTCCTAAATTTCTGATTCCCTAGGATGCATGGATTTAGGGGGTTTTGTGTGTGCGCACAAGGGACTAAGTTTGCAGGAGAAGCGCTGAAAAACAAAGCTGTTTGATTTCCAACGAGAAATGGAAGTGGAACACACAGAGAAATTGTTCTGTAATCGGAGAGGTTAGTTCATTTGACTTTTCCAAAGCAGTGAGAAGTGAGTTCTGCATTTCGTTCATATCAGAGAAATGTGAAGTTTGCTCAGACATAGTTTAGGAGTTTTATTTTTTTCATTTTCTTTTTTGGCCTAGTGAGTGCTCTGCATGAGTCCACATGTTCCCTCCTTATTTTTGCCATTGGCAAGACTTCAAGAAAAAAACCTCCGGTTAGAAAATTGTTCAAAAAAGGGGGAAAACCTTCAGCTAAATCATGCTTTTTGGTTTTAAAAAGCACCCAATTATTTGATTGTCAAAGCATTAGTTACTAAAGTGATATTTTATTTAAAGGCTAAACTCTGTAATTCTGGAAGCTACATCCAGATCAACATGCTTTGACTCTACAGGTTTCAAAATCTAAGCTCACGTCTCTTTGTTAAGGCTTATATGTATTATTCCTACAATATGTGCCATACTGTAACCCTAACACCCATATTACTGGATGTTAGGGAAAATGTTTCTAAAAGAGAAGTGAGATTTTGTAACTGATGTCTTCCCTTCTCAACACTGTGTTCCAAAAAATGTGATCTAAACATGTAAATACAAGTTTAACCACAATGTAAAGCTGCTAATAGCTACATAAAAAGAAAGAAAAGATACCTGCTTTCAAAGTGACAGTATATTCTTCCTTTTGCCATTTAAGACATCAATATTCAGATAAACATGGACTCCATTATGAGATGAAAATTATTTACATGCACATATATTCTTCAGAAAATTGGCAAGGTTTTGGATCCAAGAAGGGAGCAGAAGTAGGAGGGGTCACTTTACTGCTTGAATACGAAATCCAGCAGCTAGCCTAATTTAATGACTTAAAATACTACAGAAGGAGCCTGAGGATCTGGAAAATTTAAACTCATGATTTCAAGTATACATCAAGGAAAATCTAACTGGAGAATGAAAACAGCACTTATACAACTGGCCAATACCAGAAGAGGGCATATTCAAGTTACTTCTCACCTGCTGCTGCCTTTCAGTTAGTGCCATAAACCAAGCCTGGGTAACTGAACATTAACCTATTTTACTAAAGCAAAGTCCTAAAGTTAAAGACAACAGCATTACCTGCAAGCCACTGATGTTCAGTGTACATACACATGTAACTGTCTCCTCAAAAATCCACAGGCAGATCTCCAAACCATAGGAAGCAGATCTCCCTGAGAGAAAGATGGATGTGGGCATTACTATGAAAATCTGTGCAGCTCCTCTCCCCGGACACCTGGCTGGAAAAAAAGCCCACACTTTTCTGAAGAGCCTGGGAGGAAGGTGGGCTTCCTTACTTGGATCAGTCTGAATAATAACTAGGTTTTTCCCATTACAGTGTTACCTCCACAAATTTCTCTGCTCAGACACCCAATTATAACAAAGAACCTTGGGAGGACAAAAACTAATTGCAAAATAACCAAAGAAAAGCTATTTTTTCAAACATCCAGAGTTTGCTTCAGCAAAAATCATTTTTTTTCCAAGATCTAGGGAGGTTCAGTTACCCCTAAATGAATTGAATCTCTGCTGCAGCATAGCATCTCAGCAAAGAGAAAGACACTCTCCCTTGATCACCTCTGAAGTAACGATTAGAGTCTCCAGCCTTGGTTGAGGAGATTACCTGAGCGACATACAGTCTGGTGGCCTCCAGTACCTCAAGGAGTCTTAAAGCGTATATTGAAATGGCTCATTTCATGTTTATAGCCCAGCCAAGCAGGTGGGACTGGAACATTGTGGTTTAGCCACATACCAGTTGAACTGTTAGAACATAACTTACAAGAGAACTCTTAGACACAGATACTGAGATCTTGGGGCAATCCCATCGCATAAAGAGCATTTAAACGTGCCTATAAACATTATTGTAAAGATATTTTAATTCAGAGGAAGGAAAAAGTTTCTAATCAATCAGATTATTTAAAAATTAAAGGAAAATTCCTTATGTAATTAAAATGCTCTATGAGTGACTGTGTAGCAACGTTTCTAGCTTCTTTATCGTTTCCTTCAATATTGATTTCTTGCCAGAAAAAATACAAGTTTTCAGCTGCTTGTCTCTCAGAAGAGCTTCTGCCTACTTTTGTGAATTCTCTCTGCCATCCTTAAGATATGCCTTCTGAAGGCAAAGAGACTTGTATAATCCCCAAAGTCCTATTAATACCAGTAAGAATGATACAGGTTTGATTCAAAACAACCAGAGGGAATGGCTAAAATGGCCTCAAAGCTGTTTTTCAGAGTCAGAATGGTCTACATCATCTACTTGGCACTAAAATGTGCTGCTGCCATGTAAGTGGTCCAGCTCACACTGCCGCTGACTTCTTGCTATCTCTCATTTTGTTGTCTGCTATTTTATTTGCTGGTACAGGAGGAAGAGGGGGTTGGTCTTTTAATGACCTGCATTGCTGATAACACTGAGTTATGCAGTAATGCTGCTCTGCTTATCAGACTATTGCATAACATAGGTTGGTTTCGACTGGAAGGTTTGCAAAATGAACGAGGCACACGGAAGGTGTTCAGCAGCATCACCACAGTGTCACCACACAAATGTCTGAATCAGCTCTAAGAGGAAAATAGACGTCCATCTATAGAAAGAGGGGGCAGAAGAGAAAGGGACGTGCTGAGACAGAGAGGGAGAGAGCAAGAGAAAAGGAGAGAAATAAAAAGAGGGAAAGAAGGAGGGAGGGAGAGACAGAGAGGGGGGAAAGGATTTCAGAATACTGCTCAGTGTAACATATATCTATTGAACTTTGCAGGACACAATAACGTTTAACCCTCCCTTTTACAATTAGTCCCCCAATGGAAAACCGTGAAAGCCAGGTGCCTACTGGGTTTAAAAAAGACAACAGAATAGAAAACTGACCAGGAGGAGGAGCAAAAAATTCACTTCCTGAGCGACCCATTGAAGAAAATTAACTTTCCCAAAACAAGCACCGGAGATTTTAAAAATCAGTACTTTAATCTGTCTGGCCACCTGAATATTGACATTTGGACAGCAAAATTGCTATATATTCGTCCCATTGAAGGTAAACTGACTCACTGGCGCAGAAGAAATAATTTAATACCAAATTTTGTTCCATGTGGAAAAAAAGCCATGTGTCACCTGCGCTACATCCTCCAGATATTACAAGATGATCTGCACTTAAGATGAAAATCAGAATGACTGAGAGGAAAGTTTCTTCTTGGCTTCCACCCTGGCAATCAATACAGCTACATATATCTGAGCAAGAACCATGGTGGTTAAATACCTTCTTCTGAATCTCAAAAGACTTGACTGACATCTATTCCTTGCCCCTTCTTTTTCACTCTCAGTAGACAGGGACATTGTCTTTTTCATAGGGGAGGTGTCAGATCATGGCCCTTGGCAATTCAACATGACTCACTGCCCACATGATTCAAACATGTGCTCTACGAAACAGAATTTTAGCATCCTGAAACTCTTCTCTTAAAGTGCTGAATGAGAAAACCTGTTGTGCCAGTGTGTTGATTAAAGAGACCAATACTTTCACATTCATTTTCAAAAATGGTAAAACATTACCTCTCCCACTTTTACCTTTTGTGTAGAAAAACAGGCACATTGTCCTTACATTGTTAGTTTCACTAGAATATCCACTGAACAACACAATGTATATGCATGCAGGTAAACACAAACACGCACGCACGCACAATACTGAACTTTGTCTTGGCAGTCAGACTGTGGTAACCCATGTCCCCTGGGCAGCAATCAGCTATGAAGGAACAGGAAAAAGTTAGTGTAATGATTAACTAGCCCGGTGGGCTATTATTCATGACAAGTAGAGCAGCAGCAGTGCAGGTTGCGATGCTGGTCGCCTCTCCCTCTGGAATGCGGCTGGATGCCTGGAATCAAACTCAGCACAGAAAAAACAGCCAATGTAATGTCAACATAAGTAAGAAGCTGAATTTCCCCTCTTGGAGTTTGCACATAAGGAAGACACGTGCAGGAGCAGAGATTTTCTGTTAAGCTTGATGTTGAAAGAATATGACAGATTCCAATATCACCATTTATCAAATATGTATGCATAGGTTTTGGTAAGATTAATAAGGTTATTGGTATCAGCTATAGGCAATTATTCCCTATACAGCAGCAAGCAAACAACTCTAATGGCAACTGGCAAGTATCAATGTTGATAGCTGCAGCCATGGTGTTAGTACTGGAACGGATAGGTAAAGTGCATCCATTTAGGTGAAAGATGAAACCATGAGTATCCCTATAGCCAATCAGGGAAAAATGAGTGTCATCATGGCTGTTCCCGCTCCTTTTGTGCTTTTACTCTGCAGTCCCTAGCAAGCTCCAGAAATTCTTTCAAAATTCTTTCAAATCTTTCAAATTCTTTTAAAGCAGTGTATTAAAGGTGAACATACCGCAACACCCACTGTATTTCTCTCGGTGCTACCTCAGCCAGCATTTTGCAGAGAGGCAATACACTACTGCCTGGACTTCAGCTTGAAAAACCAAACTCCATCTGATTTTTTCTAGCTTTCAATGATTTAACTTCATCAGCCATGGCAGAAATGACAATCAAAGATTCAGTTTTATTTTTTTATTTTCCAATAAAAACATTTGCTGCTTATTTAAGAAGACCTTGAAAGAGACTATTTAGCAAAAAAAAGCAAATTCTTTCTTTCAATAAACTCACTTTCCCTCTGAAAGGCTTTGCTGTGTGTGTGGATTATTCATTTACTTTAATTATTTTGAAGTACCTCTGTTTGAGTGGGTAGGAATTAAGTATCCACAACACCAAAGTAGGTCCTAGAATTAGTTGCTGTAAACAAAATGTTCTGCAGTGGCCTAAATCTGCACAAGTAGTAAGCCTTGAGTATTTTGGAAGTCCTTTTCCACAAAGAGTGCTTCTGAGGACCCTGAAAGCTATGGGACCCAGGTTCATGAGCATATATTATGGGACTTACATTGTATGGAGAGGTCATATCTTTCTAATCATGATCACATATAAACCCTTTTTTTCATTTTGTAGGAAATCAAAAATGTTGCTCTTATTTAAATGTGGAAAGCAAAATCCCACCTGGAAGAGGCTGGTACCAACTAAAGCAACTGACCATAAATTTTAATCTGTCATACAGGAGGATTTATTAGGACACAATGACCAAGTGATGTAAGAGAATGCAGAGAGCCAAAACAACATACACAACTAGGCATGCCATCAAAACCAAATAACAATCCATTATAATCTCTATAATCACATCTCTCTCTCACACACACACACACACACATACGCATGCACAGATACAGGAATACTTAATTTGTTACCCTTTGTTAAATGTTTTCAGCTCAGATATCTTTCTGGTTAATAGGTACACACACTAAAAACAAGAAGTAGAAGAAGAAGAAGAAGAAAACAAGCCAAAAAAGCCCTAGGAAAACTTCAGATGGAATAGTTTGGACATAGTTATGTGCACACATACACAGAAAGAAGAGGACGAACCAAACCTGGGGAAAACACCCAGAATTATCACTTTATAGGCAGCGGGCACTGACTTGAACAAGGACTCCAAAAATAAACACATCTAACATTCAAATCCCAAGATGTATTTTCAGTGACACCCTTTCTCCCATGACTCTATGTACACCCAAAACCAAAACCCCAGCAGCTAAACATCCACAGCCTTGAGGAATTTCAGTTCTCAGTCTCAACAAAAAGCTATCGTCTAACTTTCTGCTGTCTCCACAGGCTTCTACTACCATATTCTGATTTAAAGACACAAATGCAATAAACCTAAAACCGAAGAGAGAGAAATCAGTAGAAATGAAGAGTTTGCACTACCCATTCCTTCATAGATATGGAAGGTGTGATGCAGGCATCTGGAAAACCAGAAGATATCTGCTCTGGTAAATCTCATTTCGTAAGTCTCCTCACTTTCAATTTGCATTCCTGTGCTTTGTGCATACTTCTATGTAAATTTATAGCTCCTCTGCACTGTTGCCCATAGTTACACCCAGTACTTGCAGGTAAGCCTGCAACCCTGTTCCTCCACAGAGGTAAAAGAGAAGGGAGGGAAAGTAGTAAGAAAGAAAGTAGGAAAACAATTCTGCACTTACTCCTCTGTAGTTGGTGGTTATATCTTAGGAATAGTTGCTTTAAAATACAAGTTATTGTTGAGGTTTGATTTAAAAATCTCTGTCAGTTTTGACATTCAGGTGAAAGTATTGCTGCTGGCTTCAGAACAATTTGCATATCTTATCACTAAATAAAATGTCTGAGGTATGCACCAATCTGATGAAATTTTATAAACAAGAGTCCACACAAACACACATGCCTTCCTGTTTGATTTCTGTCCTGTTCACTCCTGTATAATAAATTATATGATCATCTCATTCTAGCTGGAGGTTTAACTGTGCATGTAAAAAGGAAAATGATAGCAGCCTATTCTTTGTCACACTTTACAGCTGAGAACCTAACAAAATTGTGGATTTTGGGAACAAGCAGAAAAGTTTATTTTGTTACCATCAACCTCCTCTTTAATTGCCACAAAAATGCTGGAAAATCCCACGTATTTATGTATTTTTAAAAATAATTTCCCACGCTGAAAATAAATAAATAAATGAAACTACACCTCTTTTACTACGAAGACTAATATACATGCTTAACTTTATGTCCTGCAATTAATCTCATCTACTTCAACAGGATTACTCATAATGCTGTAAGTGAAATACATGTGTAAATCCTTGCAGAATCATGGCCTGAATTGCCAACAACATTATATGGCACAATTAAATGCCTAGGCCTAGAACGGCTCTTCAGAAGGATTAGGGAAAAAACCTTGAGGCATAATAAGTAACAAAATCTACTCCAGGGAGTGGCTATGGGAGAAACAGTATTAAGGGAGTCGCTGTCCCTTGGGAAATTCACCTGTCACCAAATCCTGCACCTTCTTCCTCTACCAGTTATCACCTTCACTTTACCACTCCTTTCTCACTCATCAAATACCATTCTCCCTCTCCACTCATCCTCCTGCTGCTGCTATGTGACAAAGGAGACAGGAGATGCGTCTTACTCCTTCTTATTCTTTTGTGCAGTAAAGTAGGATGAGAGCAGAGTCCAGCCCTTGTAACTAGCATAGTAATAAACAGCTCACGTGCTAATTAACAGAGCTGGGTGCACAACTACATGATTTCACCAACTTTGCTGCTTAAACTGTTGCTGAACTGTTCACGTGCTAGTGGCTCATTGACAATTATTTGCCCAGTAAACTCTATGGACAATCCTTAACCTATTACTGGAGTTCGTTACAAGAAGCTGCTGATCAAAACATATACAAATTGGATACCTAAATTGCCTAGCTCTGTCTCCTGATGAGTAGCTTACCATCTGGTTTCTTCTGCAAATACTCAGGAATGCTGTATCAGAAGTTACTCTCTGCACATTATCTAGTTTTCGACTAAAATCCACGGCTTCCACAAACATTTCCGCTTGTAAATTAACTCAGTCAGAAATATTAACTAAAATGCCAAGAAAACAAAGTCAATCCCTTAAAAGTTCAAATGACTATTTGTCACAAACATTTCACCTCTACTAATGAACTGCAAAATGAATGATAGAAAATGCAAAACTGTATTATGTTTAGCAGTTAACATTTTAATAAGGAGGAGATTAGCAATTTTTAATACCTACAGTGCTTTGTTATATACAGTAGCACAATAACTGAATATTTTAATTGCTAATTATTTAGACCTCATTCAGTTCTCACTCAGGCAAAACTCCCATTGAGGGACTCTTGCCTGAGAAAAGAGCTACAGGATTTGTCTTACTGTAATTTGAAAAAACTTTATATATCATAAAAACTATCAAGTTATAGTGAGACAAAAATCATTAAATCCTTAGCAATATTAAACCCTACTGAAAGTCCCACTGACTCTTAACGCCAATGTTTTCATATTAAGTAAAACAGATAATTGCAGTTTACCAGTTGTAACTTACCTGTATAATTTATGCCCAGATATGCTGGTGCTCTTAAAGAGGTCTAATAATGCTATGAAGTCTTCTTACCGTATCCCTGCTTTTCTCCTGTGGGAAATCTCAGCTCAAATGTGATAAGGAAATAGCATTTCCAAACAATTATGATATCAACACCTTCAGCAACCCAAAAACTAGCATTTGGTTTTACCTTTTGACTTCGGACTCCAAAAGGGTTAAGAGCAGCTCTCAACACTTCTTTCTTATGCTGCTGTAAAGAAAAGAAATGCTTATGTTTAGGGATTTGCACACACAACACCTTGAGTTTTCATAACAGTCAAATAGCTAGGCCTTCAGTGGGGGAAGTGGGTGGAATGCTGTATATATATAAACATATAGCTATCTGAAGGAAGACAAAACAAAGTCCTACACATTCACATTCAGTACACAGGTGACGAACAAATAAGCTAAATGTACTAGTATCCAAAATGTCATGTTATACACATCCTTCAGAGAGAAAAGCTACACAACTGAACACCAAATTAATAGGGAGCGATTTCTAAGATTCCATGCTAAAAAAAAAAAATCTCAGTTTTCCATTAAGTGAAGTTTCATTCCTGTTAGAGATAAAAACAAATGGGTGTCACAACCAAAGTTTTGCCACTTACATTTGCCATTCACATGCATTTGTGGAAAAAGTTACAGGTAAGTACTCTAACAGGTCAAGAGTTTGAAGAGGTTTTTTTACTTTTTTTTAATGAAAGGTTGTGTATAAAGTCTTTGCGTCTTTCAACTATAAATGGCTTTATTGACTAAAAAGTTCAGAAAACCTCTCTATAGGCTGCATTTTGAAAAAAGAACTAAAAGCAGACTTAGTACCATATACTACTAATGACCAAAACATTCAGAACTGGCTGGTGAGGAAAGAGTAAGTATTTTGAAGTCTGAAAATAAGACTAGGGCACTCTCCTTCCACCAATTCAGAATATGTTTTAGGGACTTGATTGGCGTAATTCCCAACTCCTGTTAGGAGAGGTTCACTTAGACTACAATGCCTGAATCCACTCCAGCCAGGCTTCTTGCTTCCCCGCAGGAGCAGCGAGATCCCTTCATTCCCCTCAAGCACTGACCTTCCACCTAAGAACCTGTGTCCAAAGCTAATAACCAGCTCGAGTACGGCAGGACTGGGCTAACTAAGCCTACTGGTATTCTTTAATCCTTCGCTGGTGAGGGGTTTTCAAAGCTAGCCACAAGGCATTTTAATCACTGAGATTTTGACCCCTTCGTCATACTGCAGAACTGATTCCACTGCACTTATTTGCTACAGTCCTGTCTCCTCAAAGCTCAGATGATTTTTTTTTTATCTGTTAACAGACCTGTGATCTGTTACCTGTTAAAACAGAAAAGAACTGCTCTGTGGAGCACCCTTGCTGATTTAGGAAAAAAGGACACAAAGTGTTGCTTTCTCAAATAAAGAAGATGTAACACCAGCAGGCTTTCCAGCTTGGTGTTTCCAAGCCTGACTTCCCACCAGTTCCTGGCTACTACAGGGATGCTTCTGTTGCTTTCTCAGAGACACGCTCGCAATTTCTTTTCACATCTGCAGCCTTCCTCTTGTTTTCTAGGTGCTTTCCACCTCTGATCATCATAATGCAACGATGCCCCAGGTTCAGCATTTGCAGAAATTTCCCCATGCAATCCCCCCCAGCCTACGTGGGTCAGTCCTGAGCGTACACAGCGTAGTCTGTTCGATGGCGGCTTCCACTGTTTTCAGGGAAGAAGGTTTATTTTGCTTGAACTAAGGCTGCGTAGCATGCACTTCAGCTTTCATAAGGTCTGCAGTTGCCTGAATAGACATGCTGGATGGCAGCTGTTAGCGCTTTCCAACATTACACAACCATGGTCTGGAATAGTCTGTCAGTTCTGCGCAGACAATGAATAAAGCAAAACAGAAGGCCTAAAATACTGAGTAATGAGGATAGGATTTTGACCTTTAAATGCTGTTAGATGTATTGCACGAGGATATGTTTGATTTAAGCGATATTATTAGGTATGAAACTGTGCTGTTTGCCTAATGTCTAACTCATCTAACTACTAAACCACTCTGTACTTGCTGGCACACAATGTGCTGCAGCGAGAGATGGCTCTGCTGAGTGGGGCCAGTAAGGGAGGGTTGTGCTGGGGAACCTGGAAGAGATGAAAAGAGGGAAAAAGCATGGGAAAGACTGATCGCAAGGTGAGAGAGTATTTTCTGTTTTAAAGCCACTGATCAGTCAGACCTACAGCAGTGCTTAGACATCATCTCCTCAAGCTCTGCAAAGGATTAAATCCAAGTCAAAAGTCTCAGTTTCCCTTCTCTGGTCTACTAGCATTTGAAATTTTGTACAACCACCCATGATGTACAAAGCTATCTTTTTGTCAGTTATGATTCTTGCCAGAAAGTGCTATACTAGAGTCTGTATAACTGTTACGGTTACTTTTCTTTATTTTCACAATCATTAATTGATCCTTTCCAACCATTTGAATGTCTGAGTTTAATTAGTGGCAACATTTCTGCCACACAGTTTTTAAAACTATTTTTATATGTGATTCAAATTCATCAAGCCTTATACTTGAGATATGGTCATTTGTTGGACCAAAACAGCTACCAGAGCGTATAATATCCAAAATTACAGCCCATTCATTTTGCTTTCAATTCCAACCTCCATGTTTACATTTAGTTGTTTCACTTGGATCAACAGCTTATTGGTGATTCAAATTGTATCAAGTAATACCCTCTAAATCTGATGCATTCACATGACAGCAATGATGTGAAAAACTACGCACACAACTCAGGAAACCACTTTTGGTCCACTTGAAAGTTAAACCCCACGTACTAAGCAAAAGCAAATACTTTACAGCACAGGCTCACAATAGGCTTACTGACCTCAAAGTCACAAAACACATCACAATACTCAGAGAGGCCTGAAGTAGATCATGGTAATTTCCTAGAAAAATGTGCTTCCAAGGATGAAGCAAATTAGGTACACTTACTAACTCTGTTTTTACAAATATGTAACCAGAACGAGATCTACCACAAATATATAGAAATGGACAATTTAAACAGTGCTAAATTTAAAATGCCTCTTCCGCTATGCCAGTTGCTCATACAGTAACAACAGCATACTGTACTGCTGTTCAAATGCAAACAAGAAAGAACTATACATACTTGTTCATTTCCTTATGTTAATGCCTTATAAACTGCATGGCCTTTTGACATTTGCTACTAATGAAAAAATCCTATTCAGTGAACTATCATCAGATTAAGTGAAACCGAGATAAATACATGCTGTTCAAGAATATGTAAAGAACGTGTCAATATTATTTACATTTTCTCTCAAGGTTACGGAGCTTTCGCCGAGGGGGGAGAAAATATTATAGGATGATAATTGTGAGGATCTTCTCTTTTGAAGACTCTATATTCAAAGAACAAAATGCAAAGAATAAGATAAATTATATTAGCATCCCTCCAGTTCAATTCCTTCCAAACACAGTCATCATACATACAAACTAAACTCTGGTAGCAAGTGGATGAAAGGAATCACTGTTGATTAATGCTAAGAATATAGGAGCCAAAAGGATTTCAGACAATGATTCACTGTGAGACTACCAGTAAATCTCTTGGTCTTTTGAGATTCAGTCAACCTGGCATGAACATTGGGTAAAGTATGTCCTTAGTAAAATGGACAATGCATCACAGCAATGCTCTTCAAAAAAAAAAAAAAAAAGACTTGTGTGTGAATTTAATGCTTACGGAAAAGTCTAATCTGGCAAGCTTAGAGCTTGAAATCCTCTAATTTCCAGGACAGTACTTCTAGCAGCAGAACAGATTGACTTACACAGGCTCACCACTACCCCTCAGTCTTGAACTGAGGAACCATGTCGACGGGTCAGGTTTTGTGGAGGAACCTCTTTCATTGGATTTACAATCACAGACCAACTACTATTGACTGTAGTGATGTTTTTTGTGATATGGACTTCTGTCCACTGAGAACTAGACTTGTTTCAAGAGTCAAGCTTGTCTGTCTAGGGGGAAAAAAAAGGAATAAATCAAATGACTAGCATTAAACTCTATGATAAAGACAGATTCTGGAGAATTTCTGAAGACGACTGCCAAAAGGAGACCACTGACCTGGCCTGCGAGCATAAGATTATGAACTGGATACAAATTGGCTTTTTTGCAGGAAAGGAAGCTTCATATCTTTAAGGATAAATTTTAAAGAAACAAGACTCAGTGTTACAGTACCATTCTTAATGCATGAAAAAATTTTTTAGAAAATTATTTAAGTTCCCTGTGCACTTCTAAATTCTATTTGAAAGGGACTATCTGCCCATATTTATCTCCATGGAAGACTTGGATTAACTGCCTAGGCCAACTGTCTAGGCTTCAAAATGACCTTTGAAGGCAACAGTCAAGTGATGGAGAAAGGGGAACATCTGTAATACACTCCACCAGGTTAATCTCCTCTTAACTTTGTGTACCGTAACTTTACTTAAACAGAAACCATCACCTGGAAGAAGAGAGACAAATGGCATTTTTAATATTAGAGGTACTAGCAACTAGCCTGTGTATTTCTTCAGAAGGAAATACCAATGCAGACAGTGAATTAAAACATGCCATGGTAACAGATGAAGGCTTCAACTGTCAACAAAATCAGGCTATTAATTCTCACATAAACAGTCTTTTTAAATCTTTGATTTTTAATATACAGTCCAAAGATCACTCTCACATTTCAGCAGCTTTTGTCTTTTAATGCCAATCATTTCAACTAACTTTTCTCACTACCCTGTGCTTTCTCTCCCCTTTCGAAAAGGTGAGTGAAAATATCAAACGGTAGCTTACTCTGCCAAGACCAAAGGAACAGTTCAAATGTTCAAAAAAATTAGGCAATGACTTTGCTTAAGGCAGGGAGGGAATCTGATTAGCAGTGGGGTGGATCACTGCCTGGCAGAGGAGGGGGAAAAAATGAAACCAAATCTCTTCCCATTCTCTGTTTCAATCTATGCTTAGGTCTAGACTATGTAAACAGCAACTGAGAATTACTGGATGGAAAACACAGAATTATTTTGCTGCTCATCATGTTCTTTTCTCAAGTGACAGATACCGAGATTCAAGGGGAAGCTGGGAAACTATTGGCCTGTTCATTACAACCAAAAGCAAAGATGCCCTGACTGATCCACTTGGACTGAACTATCACCCGTCGCAGGATGCAACTGCACAATGGACAGATCAAAATGTGTCTGGGAGAGCAGCTCGCGTTGCCGTTGGCCTCTCTGTGCCTCCTCAAATGACAAAGAAGATTTCAGACTTTACAGCCATCAGCTTACAACCTTTCACCAGACTGTAACTCACTCACACAACAAGAAAACAGATATATGATGTGTTTGTTACCTTATTTTTTCCTTCAATTTTCTGTTCTATTTCTGAAACAGAACAAGGCTGAAACTTTCCTTTGACTGAGATGAACCAAATGTCACCTCGTAACAAAGACAGACTCCTCTATCCCTGGTCACTGGCATCACAAAGTAGGAATCAAAGGTGCTGCTTTTGTCTGAAAAATCATTATCACCTTTAAAATTTAATTCCCTCAAAGCACTAGAGACTAGTCTGGGGGAACGCAGAAGGGAAGTGAGAGATGACAATTCTCCATTCTCTCCAGAGACTATGCGTCCCTACAGATTTTGCTTCTTGTGCAACACTTAACTCCTTGATGCCTTTTCCCTCATGATTTCTTCCTCGGCAGAAACTTCTTCAAATTTAAAAATCAGAACATGAGCCAAGTAAATAAAAATAAATAAATAAAGCTCGATGTCTATAAAAAGTACGCAGACTAACCTGCTTAATTATTAACAGGTAAACACAACAAATTCTGAATTATTTACTTAAATCTTTTTCAGCTACAAACCTCAGACTTCTAGAGCATGAAATACATGCTTTATTTTAGGACACAAAACAGATATTTTATACGGCTGTGGACTTTTTTTTTTGGAGGTGGGGTTGTTTTGAAGAATACACATTTCTTATTAACCCCCAAATACCTTCCTCTCACTGAACCCTGCTGGAATTCTAAACACAGAAATAAAAGTTTTAGTATAAAGATCTTGTATTCACGTGTTCGCTAGTGAATGAGCTGGCTGTTTCTGACTTGCAAGTCAGCGAAAAAGAGATTCCTGTGAGGCATATGCACTCTCTCCTGTTTCTGTACATCTGCTAGGAAGATGCTAGATTCAGAGGGAGAACCTGGTGAAGACAGAAATTCTATAATGAAGGATAAAATAGTCCCAGGTACAACCCCGTTTTCTTTAATGAATAAAGCTACCCTGCTGAAGTAAAGCTTGTCTGTGCCACAAATAAAAAAAAGGTCAACGCCACCGGTCCCTGATGATCCGACGAGGTGCTGTTCTAGGCCTGACCTCCAGCTGAGTCCATCTTTATGTTCTCCCTCCTTCTGACACATCGTTCTGCCTAAGCCAGTGCTGATCTGACACAGCCTTCCCCGGTGACACGCTGAAAACGAGGGAAGTTCCAAGTTCCTTGCTGGATAAAACAGCGACATTTCTGTACCTGCTGAAGTTAGCACATATCCTTTCAAGTCTCCAGCATTCAGCAGTGTAAAATGATGCCATCTCCTCCTCAGAAACCTCATGCCATCATACAGTCATGACCATCCAGAAAAAAAACTACATCATCATCATCATCACAGAAGAAATGTGGTTGTGAATCTCAGACAATTTTTCTTAACTAGCTTTTCTTTGGAAATTATTCTATAATATTGCTTTTGAAGCCCTGGATTAATAAAGACATGCATATATGCTGAAGCTGCGCATATGAGACACGGCACTAAAAATCTATTCTAAAGTTTCGCACACAAGCAGAAGTCTTCACAAGAGCGTTACGATAATATTTAACAAGGTATTCACATTCTACTATTCCCTCATCATTGCTACAAACGTATACAAATGTGACATCTGACAACATATTTATTAATCTACTCTTAATTGCTATAATGGTCGAACATAATTTGGTCTTTTTTCCTGGGTTTAGATCTTAACAATTTTGTCAAAATTCATGTACTATATTTTTTTTTGCCTACTGAAGCCTTCCAAAGGTGCAATTCAGGAGATGAGACAGTTAATCACAGAGCTGGCTTAGCCTCTAATTTAGGTGGCCTACTTATGTTAGCAACATTTTATTAGCACGTTATGCTGTATATTTAATATTTAGTACACTGTATGAAAATGGTTTACTGTGTACTGCTCATATAAATGACTTACAAATTCTGTTTGACACATAGAGAACAGTGTATAAGTAATACATGTATTTCTAAGTATACCTAATGCTACAGAAAATGAGGATAAACAGAAGACATGTAGAGAAAACACAAAAAGGTTTGGAGTTAAAGGCTAGCTTATACACAGTTTGGTAGACCAAAGAGGCAGAATTAGGGATGTATGCACAATGCCCATCCCTCCTTTAACTTTTGATTTCAAATCTTCCTCTGGAAGCAGGAAAAGGTGACTTTCTTAATTGCTGAAGTCTCACTGTGGAGACAACTGCAACAAAGCATGCAGCAAACGCCCCCCCAAAACCTTTTGTATTTTACCAGACCCAAACGACAAAGTAGAATCTTTCTTTGAGTTTAGGAGTGCTTTCAGGACATTTTTCATGAGGTAGGTAAGTTAGCTATGTCCTCATGAATTACGAAGCCTTTCCAGTGTGTTCTCACACAGCGCTAGCTGGAAGCCCCAGGGGAGGACGCCCTGTGCATATGAGCAGCAGGTGGTACCAAAGGAGAATGGCTCAGCCACATGAGATCCAGTTTTCCTGGGAGAGCTGGAGAGCACCTCTGAGCAGGGACCCCAGTTATCTAGCTATAGCTATAGCCGTTTTGGTTGTACTGATGTTCAGAAATTACCTCTGGAAAGGAGATTTTTACTTTAGCCCTCGGTTATGAGGAAAAGTATGCTGTCTTTCACGCTCTCCTATTTACAAAGTGAATCAAAGCTACACCAGCAGGCATTTCTAAGGGCCAGATAAGGGAAAACTCTTCAGCCTCACCTGAATTAGGCCTACGTGAAAAGACCCGTAAGCAGTCCTGGTGCCATTCTTACTACCTTGGAAGGGGCAGAAGAAGGGATTTAGGCTATTTGCTGCAGCCAGATCCTTCTTAACTTTCAAATTATTTCAGCCACTTCAGATACAGGTGGCTCTTTTTACCACATACCCTTGAAACAAGTAGGTATAGCAACTTTTCCTGGGGGGTGAAAAAGGTTTATACCTTAACCCTAACTCTAGCCCTTGATCTCTAACAAGCGAATCCTTCACATTTATCAGAAATACGTTTTTCTGAGATCATCTGACAGGTGAATATATCAGCGTGAAGGAAGGATGATAACTTTCCAGGACTAGTTGTCTCCAGTTGCCTCTGAAGCCTGTGATACCCCAGTAAGAAGGAAAAGTCCGTCAAAAAGCAAGGAATCTTGTTTGTAATCAATATGTTTTAGCTTTTTATATTTCTTCTCCTGTGTAATTTGTCAATATATCTATAAATCCTTTTATAATGAGGTAGCTGAGACAGATGCTAAGACTTTAGTAAATAGCAAACT
The DNA here is from genome assembly GCA_009819775.1 of Phoenicopterus ruber ruber. NCBI lineage: Eukaryota > Metazoa > Chordata > Aves > Phoenicopteriformes > Phoenicopteridae > Phoenicopterus > Phoenicopterus ruber. The sequence continues at coordinate 92,924,143 of CM020215.1, read as the reverse complement.
TGTTTTCTGCAAAAATATATGATCACAGCAAAAACATTTTTTTCTACTGGTGAAGCACTTTCAGTATTATTACAAAGGACACTTACTGTTTATTACAATCCCTGACAAAATATCAGTTCCAAAGCTTTTCTCAGTATCTTCAGTTGATGTTTTGTCAAGTGACATTCAAAACCGTTTTTATTTTAAAAAACAAAAACAAAACAAAATCGAGCCTATTTCCCATTCTTTTTATTCTTGTACTTTACTGAATTTTTCAAAATTATTCCAATACATGTACAACACTTACATGGCATACCCTAAAATGCCTCACAATAGAGAAATTGAGTTCACATTTCCTCTAGGAAAAAAACCACAAAACAAAACAATCTACAAAACCTCTTAGAAAATGTATCTGTCCCCAGTTATATTCAGTGGGGGACATTAAAAATTCAGTATTTGCCACTTTGCAATGACTTCTGGACACAAAACAGTTCCTTCATACTGCAATAGGTTCCTCTAGTCTAAATATAAGGGGAACTAGAAGAAAAGTACACACTTGAGACAGTACTAAATATGACACCCACAATACAGCCCCAATCCTGACATCACTTTTTCCCTTATTTTTTCCTATCATTCATTACAGATACAGTATTTATTTTTTATAATGATTAATATGTAAAAATCGGTACATAGAAACCAAGTAACAAGAATGGGTCTGATTAAAAATTTATATTATTACAAAAATAACTATTATATTAATCAATATGAAGACTGAGATATTCAGATCAGTAGGACATTTTTAGTTCTAACATTCATCCTGCTTTAAGGACATGAGGACAGTTGACTTAGTAAAAACCTTAGCTGAGATAGATCGATATATATAGTATTTGGATTAAAACCATGTTGGGAGCTATATTGCAAGCTAGTAGGTATCTCCATTACAAGAATGCTTCGCATTTTATAGAACAAATACAAAGTTTGTACAGATTAAGATCTGAAGGAAACAATCCAAAAGGGACTCTACAATTTTAGCTGAAAATTCACCAGCAAAAGCGAATAGATAGTTGTGGATCAAACTAACCTTTGCTGTAATCTTACCAAAATTGATGAGATTCAAGGATGAATTTAACTCATTGCTTATCACACAGTAGAGTTTTTAAATTAAGAACACTTTAGTACAAATACTTTACGTAGTAAAATCTGTTTCTTGAGGTGATACCCCTCAAAACATGGGACCCATTTGATATTATTATTCTAATATGACTTACGTATATAACTTTTATCTATATTTCCCTCAAACTTGCACAAAATTACCTCCACTTTTCTTTCACTTCAATGGATTATCCAGATTTTTGCCCTCTTTTGTTAAATGAGACTAAACAAAGTTTCTGAAATACCTCATACAATACAAAACTATGTTTTCAGGTAATAAATTATTTATATTGCGGTAGAGTTTAGAGATTGCAGTGAGATTGATGTATTAGGCACTGCAGTGACACAGACTGGGAGACAGCAGTTACTAGAAAAAACTTTTCAGACACGACAGCCAAGGAGTGAAAGAGCAGAAACTACTTTTTCAGATGAGTTGGGACACACAGACTGGAGTCACTCAGGAAATCTGTGATAGCGTACAGTGCTGAACTTTTATCTCAAGTTACACTCCACTGCTTTAACAACAAAGCCTTCCTTCCTCTCTATTAATTAATATAAAGCCCACTCGAAAAAACACAGTATTACATCTGCCCCATTAACTTAGCAATTCCAAACATCATGCTACTTTGCATTTGCGTAACTCTAACATCAAGAATCTCAAAGCACTGTAAAGCAAAACCAAATAGAACTAGATTATCCTCACTTTGCAAGTAGTAAAATAAAAACATAGAGGTATTAAGGGTGAAGTCATCTCACCTAACTTTGGCCATCTAAAAGACACTGTTGCCTAGGCTGCTCCTTTCACCACTGGAATTAGGTGAGCATCTTGAGAGGGTGATTCCTTCTGTTCTCAGATACGGGACTAAGTCAATCACCAGAGAAGGCTCTCCCTTTCTTCTGCCTATTCCTTCCATCTAGCCTAGATGCCTAGATTAAGTGCCTCACGTTTAGATGAGTGAGCTATATATTCCTATCCCATCACAAAGCAGATCTCTCTTCAGCGTTTCCTTGATATCTTTTCTAAGAGGCAAAACGGTGCTTGGCCAAGGTTTGTACGTGCTGACTAGTCGGCACACACGCGTGCAAAGTTAGGTACACACTGCTAGATCTATTAGTGTACTGACAAATGAGACAAACAAAAGTCACTGCTTCTTAGCGTCTGGGCAGTCTAACAGTTGACCAGCATTTCCCGAGCTACGGGCAGGCCAAACAAATGGCCGTAAGTTGCTAGGTCTAGCTGAGATTTGTGCCGCTCTCAGCCCAGAGTGAATACTCAAGCCCAGTAGGAACACTCAAGGTGCTGTCACAATATAAATAATGGTTATAAATAAAACTCACATCAAAATGAGATTTTTTTCCAAGAAAGGTGATAAAAGTCTGCTATCAGACTTCGATCACAAGTCCTACTATTCAGAAAAGGAAATACCTCTGAATCCCAGTGAAAATGAATCTGTCTGTGTCTGAAATAACTTTTAAAAGACAGAAATCCTTATATCGTTTTCTCTGCCAACCCAGAGATCAGATCTGGGGGTCCAAAAATGCTTGACTTTTCTAGGCAGATTTGCACACATCAGAAAAATCTGGCACGATACTACATGATAGGCTCTTGAGGCTCTGAAGCAACTGTGAAGTGGTATTTCAAATAGCTCTTCCAAAATGAAAACGGGTTAACACAAAATTAAAGCGATGCCTCTTCCAACATTAAAACAGACAATGGGAATGAAAGATACATTGTCTTGTCTGTCCCGCAAAAGAATGACTGAGACTAACAGCTTCCATTCTATGCATAGAAAGTCAAGTAATGATGTCTTTCAATGTTTTTGCCAAATAAAACCTGGGAAGGAGTTCTCTGAAGAAATCACAGGATACCAATGGAGTCGCATGAATACCAGCACTTTCACTCAATCACTTTCCAAGTCCTAAAGGGAATGAGAAAGCTACAGTACCTCAAGAATCAGATTTTGCTTCTCCCCTTTCTTCAGTTACTGACAAAAAGCACCCATTAGGTACATGTAAAAGCACTAAAGTCTTGCTTTAAAACAAAGCACTGCTGTGTGGCAAACGAGCCTGAATCGTACGCGCTTATCACAAGCCCAGCAGTTAGCACTGAGCCAACAGCTAGAAACAGCGCTACCACGCTCATGCTTCTCCGTTTTAGCAAGTCGCTCTGCTTAAAATGAAAGTAATATGCTAACAGTTCCCCAACCAGTATTTGTATCACTATTATAAATGGTTATCGGTTATCAGCAGAGAAGAATCAATACTTAATGCAGTAGTTAAAGACCAGCTCTCACTGTTTCACGGCTGAGGGGAGAGAAGGGAGAGGGATGCTAAGGAGCAGGACTCCGACCGCAGATCCTGCCACCAGGAAGCACAGCAGCAGCGAGTGGCGACCAGCTCATTTATCAAAGAGCAGAAGGATCTTCCAGGGCAAAAGTAGTGGAACGGCCTGTCCTAGGGATAAATTTGCATTGCAGGTCTTACCACCTTCTTCCATACATGCACAATTTATCTGTTTGACCTGCCCATTCCAAAGAGAGCTATGCTTGACAAACAAGACCTATCAAAAAACCACAGTGGCCTCGACTCTTTCTCCAGGTAAGAGGATGAGAAAACATGGAAAAGGTCTCAGTTCACTCAGTGATGAGTATATCCATATGCTAATAATGCTAACGCTAATAATTCCTACTGCAGATACTAACCTGTCAATAACACTTATAGACAATTTTTTTAAGGGCATGAAAGTAATATTAATAGTTTGCCAGAGTAGTATCTTCATATCCATCTACTACTGTTAACTTTCCAAACCAGAGCAACCGACATTATGCATAGGAATTAGACTGATTTGTTAATGTTTATTTTCATGGGGAGGAAAAAGAATACCTTAACTCCGAACTTTCCACTTTTGTTAATGATTAAAAAGTTATTTAAATATTAACTTTATTAAATTAATAATTTATATGACACTCCTAAAATTTACTTACAACACATACTAGCCAAATCTGTTTGTTGTTTTGGGGGCAGGTAGATGGAGTGGGTAAGGTATTCAGACAAAACAAAACAGTTTCCAATAGAAGAATATAGACCATGTTCTATTTATCTGAGAATAACATCTATTATTTAGTGTGGAGCAAATATGCTCAGAGGCTAAATGGTCTCTTTCAAAAGACACAGGGATTTTTTTTCCTCTTTTTGTTTAGTACAACATGCCCCTGATATACCCAAATAGCTCTATTTAAAAGGCAGTCTTTATTAGGTAATTTTTGAAATGGGAATTACGATATGTACTAGCAAAAAATGCTTGGCTGTTTACTTACTGATTCTTTACAGAGGCCAATTATTTTACCAACGGACAAGATGAAATCTGTTACCAAAAAAATGAGACTTACAGGTTAAAAACGAGTCGGAGTGAGATAAAGACCAGAAGAAGAAAAAGGCTGCCTAACTTCGAGTCTTGTGCTTAGATTATTACATTACTGTTTCTGATCCAGAGACATGACATCTTCCTCTTTTTTAAAGAAAAAAACTCCTGCATTTTTAAAGTCTCTCTTGCATATCCACCTGTGGATCCGTATTTGTGTAATCCACTATCATGACTAAAATAATCTATTAAATAGGTATCATGGCCATTCAAATCTGAAAGCGAGTGTAAAATTTCAGTCCTTACAAGATTGAGCTTATCTATCTGGGTAAGCCCCTTAAAACATTCGGCATTTCTGTTCAGCAGAGTCCCTCCAATGCATACGCTTACACAACCCTCCCTGTGATACCACAGGCAGCGCTTGTAACAGCCAGTGACGTAGAGCCCCGGCAATTAAAAAAAGTCAAGAGTTAACAGCAGGATGCTGTCGAGAAAAAAGCTTAACTTATGAACATGTTCAGATTGCCATTGCCCAAAAATCTGAGTAATGTTCCAGATATGTTATGTTAATCTGTTACACAAGATTGTCTGTAATGTGAATATTTTTTTAAGGAGTACTGAGGGTGGTGTTGGGGGTTGGATGAAGGCAGGTGGCCAAAGTTATTACTGAACTGAAGAGGATTATTTTAATTATTATTGGACTATTAACCCTCTGCATGGTCCTATTTAGCCAGTTTCATTGTGTTTACGAGTAATATGATTTATAACCATTGTACTTTAAATTACTGTTGATCACCAAGCATTTGGGAATAAAAATAGATATGATTAGATGTGCAAAGCTCATTTGAATGTGGTTTTATGCATGGACGGGGTTTCTATCCACTAAAAAATAGCCCTCAATAATAAGATATCAAGGAAAACGCAGTGAGAAATGATATTTTATGTATAATATGTGATCTGTGTATTCTAGATACACCTCATAATGAACGTGACCAAATACTGAACACGAACTGAAGAACAAATCTTTTGTGTTGATGCAAAATTTGAGTGGCAGGAAAAAAACATAACAGAAGATAAGGGTTTTCATTCACAATGCAATGTAAATTAAAAAACCATGGATACAAAAGAGTAGAAACAAGAAAGGTAATATAACAAACTTACATTTCACCCTCCATCATTACAAGGATCAAAACAGGGGCATACATCTTCATTCTAGTCAGATGGCCACTATAATAATAAATTATAGTAGCTCATACAAGAAACAAAAATATCAAGGACTCAGTTATGTTTTAAATTGAAACAAAGCGAACCATAGCAAAAAAGAAACAAAACCATCCATGAAGTCTGTGGTGTTATTTTTTCCAAACAAGGGGTAAAATATACATGAAAGTAAGGTGTCTCTCTATTTATGCAATCACTTTGCCTTTAACTTCACTGGGAACAGCATGAAGCTCAGAGACTTCCCTTACCAAGCCTATTTTCACTCTAAATAGGTCTTGACGGTGCTGTAGCTGTGGAGCCAAAAAAAACGAGGCCAAATTTTATGTGGTCATGCTAGCATGGTGGAAAAGCTTTTGTGAGGATTTGATGTTGTAACTGCATTTGTACATCTGGCCCTTCACAGACCTTCAAAGACTTAGACATCTATAGATACTTACACGGATTATTAAATGGCCTGTTAGTAGCAGAGGTGGATTCAGGACACTGCCACATTTGAATTCGGTATCTGCAACTGGACTCTGACATTTCACTTGGATACTTAAAGCATTAATGTTATTGTATCCTGTAGACCTATATTAACAAGTTTGATGTAACAGATGGGAGCTTTTTCAAAAAAATGTAAACAGCTGATCTGAGAGCCAGCACTTTCTATAGACAGACCTTACAGTGAAATATAGCACTCTACTGTTTATTCCAAACACATCATGGCACTGTAAGTAGACCACTTTATACAGTGAAGAAATACAGTAAACCTAAAAGGAACACACCTCAAGAATTTATATCCCCACTTTCAGTAATTTTAAATAGAACATTCTCCCTCAAATTCTCTGCTTCTGACCTCTCCCCACCCTCCTGCCCCTTCCCTCCCCCCCCCACCCCCGCCCCCCCCCCCCCAAAAAATCAAGGAAAATATTGCCCTCTATAAGCCGGGGCAGATAATTTGAACCAAATCTCACTGAGTCTTCTTGCAGGGCTTCTCATTGTGTATTCTCTACATCACCACTTTTCTGAATTTTGCTAATTTACATATTAGGCTCATTTTAATATTATCTATTCTACTAGACCTTACTGATTGTCTATAATACGAGTAGTTTTCTAAACATATACTGACCCGCTCCTTAATAAAAATAAATAAACTACTTCATAAATAAGAGAAGCATAAGAAAGCAGTGGGGTTTTTTTTTTTTGGAAATGAGGTTTTAACTCATCTTCTTGGATTATCCTCTTTAATCTTGAGTTGCATGCTTGTTCTTGCACATGTATTTTAAGGGCATGTTAATAATATAAATGGTTACAAATACAGGACCGTCTAGTTTCTGCATTTTTCACATTGTATATTTGCTTTAGCACAACTGAAATTAATAACAATAGCCACATCTGACTGCGGTTGCTTCTTGTATGATTTCTGCAATGCAGTAATAAAAGACACTGAAAGTTCAGTGCTCTGGAACGATAACTCTAATTATTGTAATGTTTACTACAGGAAATTACCTATTGGACAACCCTGCCCAGAATCCTTAGCAGGAAATGGGACAGATTTCTGTTTGTGGAGAGAAACAGCCAGCTTAGTGCATTGTTAGCAGTACTACTTGAAAACTGTCCTCCGTTACGTAGGATGAAAGATGGAAAACTGCAGCTCCCCCATGAATGCAATCTGCAACAGATTCCCAGAACTGTATCTGCACATGGGTTGCGGTCTTTTCCCTTGGAAAATGAGAAAATCAAACTGTTTAAGGCCGCACTCCCAAGTAGTTGATAATATTATCTTAATAACTTGTTGAAATAAGTAAACAACAACAAAAAAGATCCCTGTTCACAACAGGCATTGAAAGCAGAGCAGAGCCGCAGAATGGGAACTGGCTAAAAGTAGCACTGAATCTCTGTGGTCAGAGTCCAACTTGCATGCTCTTTTATTCAGATGCTCTTCTCCTATGAGTCCAAATATGCTTTTATAATATGGCTAGTATGCATCAGAGAAGAAATATCCACATTTATTAGGCTTATGACAGTGTAAACACCATTAGAAGTGGTTCTGGTATGACAACCCTTATTTTGCACTTCTCCGTTTCTAACTTCCTTCGTCAATTCTCACTCTCATCCACTTAGCACTTCCATTTATTGTCTCAGGGCCAGATTTTCAGTACTTTCTGTTCATCTCCAGCTCTCTCTGCAGCTTTGTATGACAACCAAACTGACTCCCCTGCTGTCATTTGGGATACTTTTAACATTAACTGGGCAAAGTCCACGTTCTATTACTTCAAATATTTCTTGAGTATCTATTCACTCAGTGCTTTAGAGATCTCCAGACTTTAGTTTACATTCTTTAAGATTTGATTTTTGCCCCAAGTCCAGTATTTTTGTAATATAACCTTTATATAAAACAAATGTTCCAGTACATGCAGAAGATTAAAGGAATGAAGGAGGTACTCAGCTGTCCTTTAATTTTACATGTGTTTAATGTTATCTTGGAGAAGTGTACCCATTTTCATTTTGAATCTAATCTACAAGCTATGTTGGATGATTGTGCAAAGAGCCAGCACGCTAGCTGTTTAAAGAAGCAAAATGGAGCCAGGAACAAGCACGGGATGTTCAGTGGCACAACCCACTGGGTAATGGATAATGTTTGCTTACTCTCTGATACTCGGTACCTTTGACTTTATTTGAGGATTAAAATCCAGAGGCAATCAGGCTGATGATGGTTTTTGTTTGGCCTCTTACACACAGAAAGCAGCTAGACATTTCCGATCTGGGTTCAGCTACCAAACTCCTCTTCTAGTTGTGGGAGTGGAGATGAAAGCAGGCTGTTTCAATTAGGCTGGCTATAGAGACGATCTGGAGCTGTGAATTAATTGATTTGAAGACCAAGAGGGACAGCTCCCGCATAATAGAGGCCGTGGAATCTCACTCTGTAATTACAGTTAAGTTCAGCTCCAAATCCAATAGAAATCAAAGGTGACCGTATCAGGCCCATCTCTAATCAAAAGTGGCTCTTTCCCTCACCACTAAGTGCAAAATATTCCACGTTTCTTTCTATTTCAAAAAGCCGTTTGGGTTTAAAATGAACCTATGTGAAAGATCTTTATTCCCGCATGGACAGGAACAAATTTTCCACTGCTGCATGAAAAGACTAGAACAATGAAAGTATTGGGAAGGGAAGTGGCAGGAGGGAGGAAAGCTCTGCCTTTTTGGCAGTACTCGCAGAACGTTAGTTAGGGTAGGTGGAGTCCTGCTGGGTCTAACCAACTGCTCAGATCCCCTGTAACATTTTACTGGCCCCCAGCTTTACACTGTACATCTCAGAACACGGCAAAAAAAGCTCATATATACATATATTTTAAAAGACACAAAACTCTTGAGCACACATCCAAAGCAGATCAATTGCCTTTGCAATATTCTCAGAACAAAATGTTCCACTAGCAGATCTGATAAGAAGAGCCAAAAAATGGAAAACACTTGCTACCAATTTATTGCAGTCACCCATAAACTATTACTAGAACATTATGTATTGGGGTTCAAGCCAGAAAGCTATTAAAGCGGACTGCACTAGAGTCTTTCCACTATGCTACTGAAGCATTAATAAGTCCTTAGAGAATTGTGTTTATGTTGAAAGAATCATCTTATAATCAAATTTTCACACACAAAAAATGCAGCTCTTTTTAGAATTACTGTGCGCCTTTGCTCTCTCCCCCATATTGGCTAGTGTCTCCACAAATACCATCATTTTCTATGTTTCTGTCTGGACCAAACCCTGATGTACATACTTTGTGTTCCAAGCTGGACAAATTTCAAGATAAATGGTGCTAATTGACAGTGTTAATGGGCGCAGGATGTACCACATCCTCTCCCCTGTTGTCTCTGCCTAAGTGTCTTTCTCACTCCTTGCAGTCATTCTTCGTGCAAGAAGAGGAAGAGTTAAAAGATAATGCTAAAAGGACACCACTACTTTTTTTTGACTTAGACACATAAATAATAAACATCCAGTGGTATTCTATGGGACTGTGTTTCCAGTCCCTGTTACAGGAAAACCTCTAATAAATCAAAAACCTCCTTTCCCATTTAAGAGACAACACTGATACCCAGAAAGATGATGATTAACCCAATGATTTAATGTTTTTGCCTCAAGAACTGTTGTTTTCCTTTGAAAAGGTGTATGCTTTCTTTTCAGTCACTTTTGCTCTCATAGCACACAGGTGCAAACCATTTAACAGAGCAGGCCAAGTGGAATGATGCAGTTCCTCTGTCCCTAGAAGCTCATTAAAACAGTAAGTCTTAAGAGTTGAAATGAACTAAGCCATCACTCCAGAAAGACTTCAGATTCTACTTGAACTAAGTACAAAAAAGACCTAAAACTCCAAGAAGGGAAACCAAGTCCCTTGTATGCATTTATTCATATTATAATAAACAACTAGTTAAGAGTTGAAATTTGTTACAGATATTATGATGATGATGATATATATTATTATTATCATCATCATCATCACATAACCACTTCACCTATATCCCCACTCAGAGTCCTAGAGAGTGTAGGCCAGGGGAACAGCAGGGAATTCTGGAAAGGACAAGCTTATGATAACATCAGGCCTTTCCTGATTTGCCTCTTCAATCCCTGGGACATCCTTACAGTTTGAGAGATGGCTGGGAAAGCAGTCCTGGCTGCTGACTGTCCCGTAGGCTGTTCTCACTGGGTAGGAAAAGTTAAATTTCGTTGCAAACACGGAGAATCTTCAGCAATAAAATACTATTGTAGTATTGTAGTGGCTGTAACTACCAATTTTGCTATTTTGTGAACTTGTTGGACAAATGTCATTAGATTTGATCAGATGATAGTACTGATACACTTGACTTCAAGTAGTCTGATTTGAAGAAACGTTAAGAACTTGCAGCTCTAACTGATGTCAATGGAAATTGCAGAAACTCAGTCTCTCTCCTTGACTTAGGCCTTTAGTATACACAGAGGAAAAACAAGGATAGCGGGTCAAATGTATCCCTTAAGTAACTTCACTTGATCCCACTGTGTTTTTTATCTCTTGATTAATGACTGTGGGATATATTGCTTGCTCAGACAGCACATTTATATGTAGAGCTTTTCTACTTGCTTGTGTAATTAGTTACATTCCAATCAAACTTACAACAAAAATAATAAGCAATCATTTCTACCTGCACTAGTGCACAGGACGCCAGAGAGTGATTTTGCAGTAAATAAACAGACCACATCTACAACTGAATCTCTCTCTACGGTTTGCCTCTTCACAGCAGGACTCAGGCTCTGCTGTCATCATGAGAGTCAATGAAATCTTCAACTCGAGAGGTCCTTTTTGATTCTTCAAAGAATACGGAGACACGTGCTGGCATAACAATGTGTCAGCGAGCCGTTTTAAGCGAGACCCTTCGTATAATATTGCTGAAAAACTCTCACTATGCCAGGAAGAGGAATGAAAATACTTAAGCAGAAAAATCAACACCCCAGAAAGGCTTGGAAGCGCTCAGGTCTCTGGAGGAGATTTCATCTAGAACCTCTGCAGCAACTGAGTTATTGCACCTTCTGCTCCAGCTCCATTAGTCCACACACTTGCAAAAAAGTTGTCCACTGCTTCACTGAAAGTTTTACATTAAGACAGAAGTCTGGTGCCCAGGAGAAATGTCCTAGATGTTTTCTATGCTTAAAAGGCAAGATGTGCCTAATATGATTTTTCTGTAAAGGGTAACTGAAGTATGGTATTAATAAAAAATAAATGATGTTAACTTATGTTAAATCTTTCTCTCTTCTCCAAAAATACACAACTGAAAAAACCCTACCCAATCAGTACTAATGCACAAGCAAGTCCTCTCCATCTGTCAAATATGTAGGTCATTTCAATGAGTGACAGAGACAAAGAGGCCTGATTTTAATTCATGAAATATTCCTGCTAATAGCAAAGTTATTGAGACATCTGTTAAAAGCCTGACCTGTTATAATGGGGGGATATCTAAAATGACTGAAATTTCTATTTAAATTAATGCCACAGTATTTTATTGGGCATTTAAAAGAGGTACTGCTGTTACCAAAAACATTATATAAATTAGAAACAGGCCCGCAATAATCCTCCAGATAAAATCTGGTGCTGTCTTCTAATGCTATGGTATGAGCTTTTATTTGCATGTGCACTATGTGTATATATTACAATATAGCAGATATGAAAAAAAAAAAAAAAAAAAATCTTAGAGTCATAGCAGCCCAGTTTAAAGTTTGGCAGGGAACAGTTGGCAGACATAAGAAAAAAAAAAAACCAGAAGTAAATATGTTTCATGGCCTGTATATAATTGAACATTCTTCAAATTCCTGTAATGGAAATGTCAATACCATAGAAATCCTTGAAACGTGGACACAGACAGATAAATGTGACTGAAGCCAAACACCTCCACCCAGAATGAATAACAGGCCTTCAGACAATAAAAAAATCTACATAATAATAAACTACCCGCTCAATAATACTAACAAAATTAAGTTTTTGCTTTTGGGGTAGTGGTGAGGTGAGCAGAGGGAGGTGGAAGGTAGATGACAAAAGCTGTCAGGAGGACTGGGCTGCAGAGGCAAGGTACGGACGGGATCCCCCCCCCGTCGGCACGCAGAGAGGGGCAGCTGAGCGCCAGGAAGGACCCTCTGATGCTGCGCGCAGGGCTGGGCCCTGGGTCGTAACGAAGACAACGGCTGTCCTGTTACTGACTCAAAGAGAAGAGGACCGATGACTCGCTTTCTTCTCTTTACGTTAGATGATGTACTAGCAGATGCGTCGCACAGGTGGCGAGTACCTCGCTCTCGGAGGCTGGATGCTGCTTCAGGAGCTCTTCACCAAATGCTCTTCTTCACGCTGGCTCACTCCCAAAAGCCGGTGTCAGGAAGGGGAGCCAGGCTTTCCCGGGCCACAGAGGTATGAGCTAGAGCGAGGGGCACAGGCCTCAGGTCTGCATTACAACTCCTAAGAAAACACTCACCACAATATTTGAACTCCAAACCAAAGTGAAATCTAAACACGCACCAGCCTTTCTTCTCTTCCCCCGCCACGTCCTGGTTTCCTCACAAGATGCTCCATGGTCACACAGGTGGAAGCTGTAGGGCTTTCTGCAGTACTGCCCCTGCCTCAGATGCCTTGTGGACCGATGAGATACTGACGTGCGTAGCAGAAAGTACATAAACAACCAGGTGTAACTGAGTAACGGCCCCTCAAAAAGCTGCCAAAAGCCTTTGAATCGTGTTACAGGATAAAACGCAGCTCTGAAAGTTCACCAATAGACCACTGATAGATATATTTTATATTTAATTCAAGGTTTCCTTTTTCTGAATCTAAAAAATGCTAGGTAGCAGATCAATGTATTTTCATAAAAAAATGCAATTTTGTTTCTAAGGGAAAAAACTCAAAGAGACGTCATTATTTAAAAAGTGTGGGTCAGCCAAGACAAACTCAATACCTACGGCAAAAAATACTAGGATATGCAGAAAATACAAGGTCTAATATATGCTCCTCCACCATTACAAGATATCACACACCCCCCACCCCCAACAGCCATTTAAGTCATACCATGCAACTACTTGATGTACCACCCATGTGAAATCTAGTGCTTTTTTATAAAATTAGCTAGGCAGAGAGCTGGGTTTTACTGTTTCTCCTGAGATGCTCTATGGATGTTCAGAGTTTTACAAGCATGTCTTTATTTTTTCCCCCTACAATCTATATTTTACCACTTATTGCTTTTTCCTTTTTCTATTACTGTGTGAGACATCAATGTACAATGTAAAATACATATACTGGAGAGACAAACTACCTCTACCGAAGGTCTATCAAATGTACAAAACATACAGATTTTTTCTTCAGCATTCAGCTATAAAAGCACTACACACAGCTAGCAACAGTAAGAGAGAAAAGTGATGATTTTAAGCTGCCAGTCTCCCCTTGGCAATACAATGTTCAGTCTTGACTTCTCCAGTCCCTAAATTCTGAATACTTCTCTGTTCAAATCTAATAACCCCTTAATTGTATTTTTGAATGGATTACAGTCACACCTTGTCAAAGCAAAAAACCAGCAAACAGTGCCTAGATGGGTTATCTTCTAATTTGGTAACATCAAGGGATATTTTTGTATTATTTCACCCTTCTTTCCAAATTCACGTTTTTCTGGTGCAGATCGTGGTCTCAAGGAAAATTCTTAAAATCTCTACTTAACTGGGATCAAATAAATGTCACTGAAGAAGCATAACTGTGCCTTTGCTTGCAGTCATTATGAAATGGGCATTATGAAAAGAAAATGGAGTAAGAGTCAGATCTGTTCTAAAGTATGTAAATGTCTTATCATTAATCAGTAATACTTTCCTCCCCTTGCACCTCATTCAGGTTCTTACTTGACAGACCTTCCTCTTAGACCACCACTGCAAACAAACAAAAAGCACAATCCTATCACATACTTCAGGGCAGGATGGAAGGACAGTGGATGTAAGCTATGGAAACCAAACTTGTGGGTAAAATTCCCTATCAGAGAACTGCACTGCCACCTTCTCAGCCCAAGGAATGCTAACAAGCAGAATGATACTTAAGAAGTAGATTATTAACATAATGAAAACCTCTTACAAAGAAATGTCTTCCACTTGAAAAAAAATATGCATTTGTCTGCAGTTTTTTGTACTTAATATGGTTAAAAGTGACAGAAATGAAAGATATTAGTGGGAGAAACGGTTACCCAATTTTCAGTGCATGTGCACTTCACAGCTTGTGTAATAAAAAGATTCACTGCTCTCTCATGAAGACAGGAGGTCCTGATCCTGTGAGAAGGTCTGTCTCCTCACACCTTGCACTCCCACGCAACTCAACTGAAATCACTGCAGTTCTCTATAGAGATTCCCCTCGAGAAATTTCTGTAAGCTTGAGGGCTTAGTTATTTTCTCTCTTGTTTAGCAGGTCCTTCTAACTTAGTATTGGAGGAAACAAAAGTCCATATTTACTATGATTTTGCTTTTTAAAGAACTTTGACTGTGCTCCTCGTGAGCAGTATAGTAAAAGCTGAGATTCTCTTTCTTGTTTTAAAACAGGTATTTTATGAAACATTTTTTGCTTTAATACTGGAAGCACCGCGTCAGCATCTTCTAGACCAGAGCAGAATTCTCCTCCTGTTGCAAGAGATCTACAGTCTCATTTTTTCCCATTCTGGATCAGAAGAGAACCACGTTCTCTTGAGTCGCTCATGAAAAGAATAAGATAAAACAGATTTCATCTGAGACGTGTGAGGCTCAGGGACAAGACCTTGCTGCCTTATTCAAAAAGAGGACTTGAACATGGTTGTTCCCCATCTCTGGTAAAGTGACTCGACCATAATGCAAGTGACCATTCTAAACGGATTCTCAAAGTTTACGTTACTTTGACCAGGCCTTTTTTTGAGGAATGCTACAAAGCCCAGGAAATCAATAAGATCTGGTAAAACCCCTTAAAAACACTGAAACCAAATTCAATCTCCACTAATGTCAATATTACCACATATAATGATTAAGTATCAGTTTCTCCGAGGCGATCACTTTCTCTGCAAGTGTATTTGCACACACTTATTTGCAAGTCCTTTTTCTGGCTATCAAGCTTCACTGAGAAGTTGAGGAAATTTTAAGGGAAGTATAATTTTCTTTAAAGCAGGAAAGGGACTCTAAATGGAAGAGAGAGGTCCAAACAGACCTTCAGGTGGCCCAGGAGCCCCCAGGCTTGGCCCAGCTTTCTATGGCACCTCTGTAAACACAGGGAGATTTAAGCAGAGGGGACATGACAGGAGAGGTGGGGGGACTAGCTGCCATAACGAATCGTCATGAGAACTTTTAGGCATCTCAGAAGTATCACAGAGGTTTGTATTGGGCCCAATGCTATCAAAGGTAATTCAGAAGTTCTCACTTCTGCAGTGACAGCTGGAACGAGGCCACGGTACCAAACTCAACAGTTGCAGAGCCAACCCTTCACTGACTTACAACTGCTGCGCAGGTACGTTTCCACCAGATCTAATTTTTTCCATGTGCATTCATTTCAGAGGGATATAGTGGAACGAGTCAGAGATCAAGTCCTCTGATTTAGCCTTCAAACAATACAGTTGAAATCTCAATTCCTTTTTGGCTTCTTGACAATAAAAGCCTGGGGATGCAAAGGGAAGGTGGAGAAAATCAAGAGCTTACACTTTACATTCCTCTTTTGTCTCACACCTTGGAGGGTGCCTGGGTAATGACTATGAGGGGACTGGGGGGCCTCCAGTAATCTGCATCCTGCTGTGACTTTTGCACTCACAGTTGATGATATCTTTCTGATTTCCAGTATTTTCATTTCATAAAAGATAAGAAGAAGGGAAGTTTCAGTTTCCTGTTTCCCCTGTTCTTTCACAGCCAAAAGGTGCTTCCAAGAACAGTGCCTGACTGTGTCCCTAAATTGCCCTCCAGGTGTCACCTGGGCAGGAAATTACTGTTCCCAATCTCTGTCTGTTCCCCTTTACAGTAAGTTCATGGTGTATTTTTACTCAAGAAGGTGTATGGTTAAAAGGGATTCAGTAAAGGTACCAAACAGACCTGTGAAGTTCAAATCTTTGTAGAGATTAGATCTCTTCTGAAGTTCCACTATACTAACAGGTTGTGTTTTAATGTATAAACACAGAAACCTCACTTCAATGCAGACAAGATTTAAGACGTTGTTCTTTTTTTCCTAAGAGTGAGAGAATAGTATAAAAGATTTCCTAAGTGGCTGTGAAAGATCTCTCCACAATAGCTTGGCACATGTAGTATGTACTAATAGTTTGTCATAAAAGAAGAACGATCAGTACTCCAGGGCACCAGCCATAGGCTGTGGAGCATCAGGTTCACCCAGAGGCTCCGCACATATGCTGTTACTTTTGGCAAGTGGCAATCTCACCATGCTCCAATTCCTCATCTAAGAAACGAAAATAATAGCTCTGCCTCTCTGTCAGCATTGCACAACTAACCATGCTAAAGTTCTGTTAGTAAATATGAGGGCAAGAGGGGTATCCCTCCCTGTTACTGAAGACTGAACAATTATTTTTTAAGCGTAGCTGGTAGGGCTTTCCGTGCTGAAGGCCAAGGGTGGTTTTGGACGAAATTTATGGCATATTGGACAAAAGCTACAGGATGCATGCACAGAAGCTATTTTTCTCATCTGTGCCTCTCTCCCAGACTTTTAGGGAACTACAGTGAAGGGCATACCATTAGTTTCAGTGCCCCAAAAGTTGGAGAACTTTGAATATTATGCTAGTCATAAAATGAGCATTTAAACAGTTTCTGAAAGTAGAAAGGGCTTTTAGGGAATGGAATGCAAAGAGAAAACACAGCATGCTGGAAGGCAGCATGGAGAAAAACAGACAGAAAAGATTTAACCTGAAATATTTCTAAATTTATTTTCTTATTTGCATTTTTGAGCCCTAATATTCAAGCTAAACCTTCCAGAAGTTTCAAATAGTACCTTAAGACCTCTGGAATACAGTCTGCCAGCCTGAATCCAAAGCTTTTGTCCATTTCACTTGTTTTCCAACACCACTACTATCCCATATATAATACCTTAAAAAAACCTCACCTAATCCATCAAGTTGAGTTTAATTTACACAGTAAAAAAAATCAAATTATATATTTCTCTGGGCATCAGACACTCTTATTTCCAAACCCTAGACCAAAAATACTAAGTTAGACCTTAATGTGGGCTTATGTAGACTTAAAACTGGCTGGTTTTGGTTAAAAGCAACTACAATGAAATTTAAGAAATAAGAAAAAGTTACATGAGAGAAACCACTGGGGGTTGGATTGTGTTGGATTTTTATTCATATTTATTAAACATTTCCCAAGAAAGAAAACAATTTTACCACTGAATGCCTTTCACAGGAACCCACTAAAGAACATTCAACCTAGTCTAAGAAACAGAAATATGTCAAGGAGGAAAGAAAACAACTACGTTCACAGGATCAATCAAATTCTCTTTTCCCGTTCACAGGCAAGACAAAGAGTTGCCCAAATGCATATAAACAGAAGTGATGTGTATGGGCCAGCATAGAAACCTCACATTTTGATTCACCCCTACCAGGCACATTCTCAGCAAGTGTAAATCATCACAGGCAATGGAGGCAGGCTGACAGCAAACCTGATTATTTGGCCATCTACTTTGTCCTGACTGATATTGGAAGCAGAGAGTCCACAGAGGAAAGTAGAGCTTCCATTTGCCCACAAACTCACTAGCACACTATACCCTTTATAGCAATCTGAGAAGTCCTCAAGTCTTCATTTAACTTCAGTTCAGAATTCCCAAATGATAGCAGAAAGCCTCAATAACAAAGTGAATGTGGTCACAAGCATCTTTCAAGTCAACAAGATCTGCTGCCGCCTTCTTGATGAAAGAACACAGCTACAAACAGTGCATGATAGAGCCAATTCTCAATTCACATGTGGCACAGAAAAGAACTAATTACTGTTTTACTGCAACAGGATCTTCAGTGTCATCAACTCAGTCTTAACTGAAACTACTGAAGACATGGGGATCATCTCCCTCTTTTCCGTCGGGCAATTGGTTCCTGGTCACACAATGTCTCTACAGCGACATGAAATAGTTTTAAACCTGAGAGCAATCCAAACTCCTGAGCCTATGCGGCAGAGACTAGCTCATATCCACGCAGCTCAGAGCTAAATGTCTCTGCAGCAGACTTGTCTTGAACAGAGTTAGTTGAGAAAGTACAAAGTGGAGCCACAGGGAGAGCTAACACATGAACTGCACAGATGATCAGGAGTCAGGTGCTCAAACTCACCTCCTGGCCCTCTTCCATTCAGGAGAACAAATCAGCCACAGTATACAATTTCCAAACTTTAACTGAAGTTACTTTGGCATCTACAACTCATTTTCAAAAGTGTCTTTGGGTAATTCTGATCCTAAGGCAAATCAAGCCTCACAAAAATGCAGAGGGCATTATCTCCTAACAGAATGATCCACTACTGAAAATGGATTGTAAGAACTTCAGGCATAATTGAATCTATTATTGAAGTAGTGAGCTGACATTTGAAAAAGACAAAATAAATGTGTACAAATGGAGAACAATTATAGAGTTAAGCTTTTGTGAGAGAAAATTTAAGGAGGTTCAAGGTGTTTTCATACAGGATAGGCAGATACAAGTGAGTAAGAACCAACTGAGAAAACCCTTTCAAATGCAAACATCTACTACCTGGCATATAATTTTGTTCTTCTGGGACTACTGAAAAAAACCTCCACTTAGTGAAAGTGGTAACAGTACTGAGCTTTCCATCTCAACTGCCCAATGTCATGCCATCCTCAATTTATCTATCACATAGAAACCAGTTTCCAGTAAAGATCAAGAACTTCAAAAACACTCTATTGAGTACTGTGGTTGTAAAATTCTGAGGGTGCCAGCAAACTCAAAGATTGACAAAGCTGTGTCCCCACTGATTGTCGCTGCCAAAGCAAGCTGGAAGACAAAGTTCAGCTCCTGTCCCAAATATAACTATACAGGAAAAAAATATTAACTAACCACGAGGAGAAGTTTCAAGAGTCTTTTGACTTGGAGTCATCATTCTGTATTCAATTCTGGTTTATGTAATGCCTTCTTCCCTCCACACCCCAACTTTCAATTTATTTTTTTTTACCTCTGGAAAATTGAGTTTAAGTATAGTTATCTATTATTCTTGCTGATCAATACCATCTGTGGCAAAAGACTAGGGAGTTACACTGGACAGATTAGACACTGAAATGCTTTTAAAATTCCAAGAAATCAAGTGCAATGCACAGTTCTGTTGACTGGTCTGGATTAACTCCCAAAATTGGCTGATAGAAAGATGTGAGAATCTTTCCAAGAAGTTAAAACCTGTAGCTAATAAAAGTAGCTGCAATATGAAAAATTAGGCTCTTCTCCCTTTAAATCACAGCCCATAGAGGCACTGAAGTAAATCCCTTAATCTCTTTTTAAGTAGCTATTTTATCCCAACTTCCTCTGTGGTTTATACCCGCAAAGCATCTACACCACAACTCAAGAACAGCCTAGGCAAGGAGCTTCAAGTTCCTTTTCTTCAAAAAGCATATATAATAAAAGAAAGAAAGAAAGAAAAAAAACCAACAAAAAAACCCAAAACAAAAACACAACCAAAAAAACCCACCCACCAAACCAAGAGAACCACTAACCTGCATTTGGCCTTCCTGATCTTTTAACCCTTTGTCCAAGACCAAGCATCAAAAAGAAACATTCATCACTCTTAAAACCACCATTATATATTCACTGAGGCATGCCAATGACTAAAACACTGTATGTTTGCATCTTTTACAAGTACATATCAGATCATGAATCTGTTTTCTTCCTTGTAACCAATTTACAGATGCAAAAAGTGGAACAGCAATTTTAAGGTCTCAAGTCTGTATCCATGGTCAAGTTTTCTGCTTTCTTCACCACAGTATTCAGTAGAGCATTGGGCAGATCCAAGGGGATCTGTCAAGATTCAGTGCACCGCAGCCAAATTAACGTGCTCCCGGATTTCTAGCAAGTCAAGGGTGGATTGAGATGTAGACCTAGAAATCTAAATCTCTTAGTCATTTGCTGAAACTGAACAGCTGAAGAAAAACCTTAGAAAAAAACTTTCAGAAGAAAGGTTCAGAAAAGTTTTAAATGATGATGCTGTTTCTCAGGGAAAATCAGAAAAGCGTATTTAAGATATTGGACCATGCCTTCCTCAAACAAGGACAATTCCACAGTATCATAAATCTATGCCCGACTCATTGAACAATAGCATAAAAGGTGCTGGATTATGAAGGTGAAAGTGTTTGCTTAGACAGTCTTCAATTTAATGGTGACATATAATTTTTTTTTTTTTACAACACTTTGCATTTTCATAGAACTTTACAAACATTAACTAACCATCACAATTTTCACCAGGGAGGCAAATATCATTATCTACACATTACAAATGGGAAATTCCAGGTAAAACAGATGGGTATCGCATCTAAGACCACAGAGGAAGTCCTATCAGTGCCAAGAGGAGTAGATCCTTTCCCCCTCGATTCACATTCACACCATGCCTCTGAAACTGCATACTAGACTGGTCTCTTATTTGATAATAAAGGTCAGTCCTAACTTTTAGTTTTTATGAAGAATAATTTGCTGAGATGTTGACAGCATTTAACTTGTGATCTGGATGACTCCACTAGCTCAGCAGAGGGAACACCAGCGTAACGTTGAAGGTTGCAAACTGAAGTGTAAGATCACCAGATTTTAAGGAACATGCCAGAGAGGCAGATGGTTATATAGTAATGAAAGGAGAGCATCATAAACTAAAACTGCATTCTACAATCTCCTTCCTTGTTTAGACATATGCACCCTGACTATTTACTAAACCCATTGCACATCTTTACATTTCATCATCGGCATCAGCTCTGAATTTTTTTGTGTTTGTTTTTGCTTAAATAAAAATAAACAGAAATCTTCACACCTGGTGCTCACATTTAAAGTCACAACACAAATAAAGAACCGCTCATGAACTAGGAAAGGGACACTCGGTAGCTGAATTATGGGTTCCCATAACATTTCATTCCTTTGGTTAATGCATTTCTTTGAACTCCTCTGTCCTAAGTGCACAGGATATATGAGCATATCAACACTTTCATGACAGCCCAAATCACCCACTTTCCATAGCAGTAGATTGACATGTCACAGAGAGTGTGATTAGGAGGTCGTCAGAGTACACAAAGCACCAGATTAAAGCTCAAAACCAAGACATATTTGCTCCTTTGGTTATTAAAAAAAGAACAGCAAAGGAAAAAAAGCCCTGTTGTAATTGAAAAATATGAGGCTTAATATATTGTTGAAAATGCTTCTGTGCAAGGCTATTTGGGATTTTTTTAAGCCAACAGTATGTTACCTTTTGATAGAGAAAATACGCATTTATTACAATGTGGCCTCTACTTAGGCTGCTATCAGGTTGACAGGCCAGCACCATTTGTTGCTGTACCAAAAGAAAGTAAGAAAAAAAGAGATGAGCACAAGGATGAATACATGTTCCTAACTTTGAGATCTTTTTGATTCTGTCTGTAGATCACGTTGCTGACTACGATACAAAAAACTGATAATTCTCCGTATTTCTCTCAACTCTAGCCCACTATGATCCACCTTCTGCTTTTTTAATACAGGAATCTGAGCCTGCCAGTTCACTATCCTTTCTGAGAAAATCCATCAGAAAGAAGGGAAGCAGGCAAGCTATCATCCTATCCCACTGATGTCCAGGAAATGCCAGCCTAGCAGCTGTCACAACAAAAGAACTTCAAAGTCACAGCAAAAAAACTAACAATTGCCCTTACTAACACTGTACCATTAATGAAAAAACTTTATGAGAAAAAGAATCAGCTTAAGAAAGAGAAAGAAGAAGTAAAAAAAAAAGAAAGGGGAGGCAGGGAAGTATTTGGTTGTTGGGGCTTTTTTTCCCCCTTTTTGAAGGAGAGATCCAAACGCCCACATTCTCCAAAACGTCCTTGATTAAAATCTTCAAGAAAGTTATCATTCATGCCACCTCTAACCTTATGTCTTCTTGCTGAAAATTTTCAAGGAAAAATGCTTCCATCGCGTCCTTGGTGCAAGTACTCAAGGATGTGCCTTTCTCATGAGCTCTGAAAATCTTAAAACCCCTTGTCTCCTTGAAGGAAGTAAACGGATGTCTGCTAAACACTTAGGTTTACATAACATTTCTTCCTTCGTATTTATTGAAAAAAAAAGTCTTTTTAGAAAGCACTTCATATTTTGAGAACACTGAATGCTTTCTTTCCTTTTTTTAGTATTTTTGGCAAAGTATGTTTTCGATTATTTAAAGATAATCTCTATTCTAAATTGCATCTGACTCACATAACCTCCATACTTTAGAAACCACAATAAAAGTGCCATATATTAGCTATAAATGAATAGGGAGTGAGTCAGTGAATAGTTAAGGACATTCCACGGAAATGCATGAGCTGCATACTAAGTTTTTAGAAAAATATTCTATTTCATTTTCAGAATTAACAGTATAGGTTACTTGGAACAAAGAAAATACTCTTTTTTTAATTCCCAGATGCAATGTGTTTTGTTTTCCTTATGCGTCTTTGTCTACTGTACAAAGAGACCTTTAGTGAAGTGATAGAGACACTGGTGTTTTCAGAGAAAGAATAGTCACAACTTGTACATACTAAAGGATTTCTGTAATTAAGATTTTTTTTAACTCTTTCACTGGGAATACCTCATTCTTTGGCCTTTGCAAGGCCATCTTACAATATCAGCTTACAGAAACGACTTTAGGGAAATCGCATGTTTTTCTCTAGCTACTGAGTTCAAGTGTGCTTAAGTTCAGTGCTTTAAGTATTAAAAAAAAAAAAAAAAAAAAAGATACTTCTACTTGCCAAGGCTTGTATTCTCAGCAATGTCCTCATATTGAATATATGAAGAAGTTCATTAAATGCTAACTGAAGTTTTCCATGCATCGTCATGTTTGCAGACCCACACTGGGGAGTCATGCCCCTTACCGCATGCATCCCAGATCCAGTAAGTATGGTATAAATAACTACATAGAAATCCAAAGTAGGGGACATGAGACAAACAGAATTCTTACAGCAGAGGATTATAGCTATAAAAAGAGTCAGAATAACTCTCATTCTATCAAACCCATAGCTACTGTCTGAAAAACAACTTTTTTCAAGATCAAAATCTGGCAGAGCTGAAACATTTACTACAGATGAACCTAAGAGAAAGGTTCTCCATTCCAACTTAAAGCCAGAAAAGCTGACTGGACCATAATCCCAGCATAAACTTAAACGTGATGTGGAAACATATCTGGGATAGGGCTTTAGCAATCCTGGCAGCCATAATTTATTTCCAGAAAAGCCATTAACCACATAGGTGCTGAGCATGATGGAGGACCTCAGCACACAGCTAGGAAAAAACCCAAACAACTCCCATGGTATTGCTCAGTGGACCTAGGTGTACTAAAACCAAAGGCATGCAGTATTCTTTCCCACTGCCTCTCCTGACTTGGGCTTCACTAGGTGTTTGGATGGACAATGCAGGTCAAGTTCCAAAACACTCATCCAGCCACGTCTTAGCTATCCCCTGGAGAGTAGGGGTAGGCAGTCAAGGACCCCCCAAAATAACATAGGATAACAGTATTGATTAATTATTAATCTCACGTTGAACCGTGGGGACTGAAGAGGACAGGCTCTTGCAGCCAGTATTCTGCAGTTATAAATCAAGGTCATGCAGAGCTCTGGGGACAGACTGGTGTTGACCCCAAAGCCTGGGTTGGTGGCATCTCACCTTTTTTCCACCCCTACTCATCTGTCACTATTACGCAGGGAAAGTTCAGGGTTCAAAAGAGAGTCCACCCAACTATACCTTTGGCTCATAGCAATATTAAGCAATCCTCTCTGTTAAATGACAGCTTGGGACAGCAGCTCTTTGAGCCGAGTACCTAAATAAAGAACCCCTGGGCAGGATACTAGTAACAAATCGTAAATCAGCAGCTGTTTTCTATACACGATAAAATAAGGATTTCCTCAAATGAGACAGGTGTGGGAGATCCTAAACCCCTTCCCACTTATTCCCCATAGCAAAAAAAAAAAAAAAAAAAAAAAAGTGTCCACCCACACAACCACTGCAAATCTTTTCACCTCTTCTCAGATGGAGATGTACACTCCCCTGATCTCTCTGCCAATAAAACCAGAAGGAGGAGTGAAACTTAACGAGATATAAAAATATAACTGGATTCCTTTTTGTATCATTTGCTGGTTTTATTTTTGGACTGTTTACCCACTGAGGTGACATGATCTCTAGCAACACAGCATAACCCTAAAACCCAGCATCCCTCTCTGCAACACTTGCTCTGGTGCATCCAGGCTGAAGCTAAACAATGGCTGGTGGTGCAGAAGTGGATCATCCACACTCAGAAAATGAAACACAACAGACAGAGGGATAAAAGAACTCTTATTCTTCAGAGTTTAGCTCATAGCTGGCCACATGTGCCCCAGAGGCAAGGATGAGTGTCCTGGTTTAGGCTGGGATGGAGATAGTTTTGCCTCCAGCAGCTCCTGTGTTTTGGATTTAGTGTGAGAAGAACGGTGATAGCACACTGATGGTGTTGGTTGCTGCTAAATGACCAAGGACATTTTGCAGTTTCCCAGGTTTTGCTAACATGCAGGGGCAAAAACTTGGGAGGGGTAGAGCCAGAATAGTTGATCCAAACTGGCCAAAGAGAGTATTCCATACCATAGACGTCATGCCTGGTACAAGTGAGGGTCGGCCGGTGGGCCACTTTCCTTCTTTCCCTTTTTTCGTTTGTTCGGGCCTTTTCGTTCGTTCGTTCAGCTGTTTGTTCCCTCACTTGCTCTCTCTGGAACTTGCTGTTCTGGGATAGCTGCAGGGGAATATCCCTGCTCCCTGACTGCTGCTTGGGATGGGCTGTATCAGTCGTCGCATGGTGAGAAATTGTGCATCATTTGTTTTATATATTCTATTATCCTTATTTATTATTATTAATATATTATTATATTTTTCTTTGCTGTCCTGGTGAACTTTTTTATCTCAACCCATGAGTTTTCCTTTCTCTCCGATTCTCCTCCCCACCCCACGGGGTGGGGGGGGTGGGGGGGCATGTAAGTGAGCGGCTGCATGGTATTCAGACACCAGCCGGGGTTAAACCACGACAATGGGAAAGGCTCTTCCCAAGAATATGACCAGGGCAGACAGCCCAGCATTTTCAGTTGGGAAGGTAACAATTCTAGTGAATCTAAGGAAGACAGTGACTGCTTTATTTCACGTAACTTTCAGAGGAGTTTTTCAAGAGCAGAAGGACTAATTAGACTGTAGTGGCTTTGCTGAAGTTGTCTCTTCTGTAATCAAAAATGGTCCATCCCTTCAGCCCTCCCCCAACAGCCTTCCTCTGTGGCCTCTGTCTGACCAAATAGTCTCTTGTTTTGCCCAGCCACCTACTTTTACAAAGCAGAACAAGGTGCTTTAATCAAATCAAAAGTTCCAGTCTAGCAAACTAAATGACATTTCAAAACATATCTGCCTCACCTGGTGCAATTTCCCCCTCCGCTTCCAGCGGTTTACAGATAATGTAGGATTACCAAAGTTGGGCGTGCTCCCAGCTTTATAATTGTAGTACTATAAAGAATGGCATTTGGTTTGCTTTCTCCTGTACATACCAGTGAAGTAGGACCTTCTTAAATTGAGCCACTCCAGAATGGAAATATTCCAGTAACGTAATATCACACAAGCTTAAAGGCCTGTCCCCAGATGTGTGCTCAGAGTTGTCCAGTGAATTCAAAGCCATAAATACAAAACCCTTCTATACATGGAAAACCCTTTAATACAGCTATTGCTTCCCAGTGAGCTACAGAATGCATGCAACACTGGGTACTGCTCGGAAGTTGGAAGCAAGCACTATTTATACTGCAACAGAGAGCAAGTTTGGTCTTAACAGGAGGGATGCCAGCTTCCCAAGCTGGCATGCATGATGGTTTTGCACATAAGAAAATAAAAATGAGGAACAGAGGGCAGAAGAGGGAGCAAGAACTATAGTCCTCACTCCTTCTGTCTATATCTATTACGAGTGCAAAACCAGCTGTAAACAGTAAAGATGTCCCTATTAAGCAAAAATACCATTCCGATTAAGCAGTGGTCACGAGAGTTAAATATTTTTAGACTTAAATGAGTCCACTACAATTAACTAGGATGATAAAGGACCTCCTAACTAAACTAAACATACAGTGTAAATCTGCAGCCTTTATCAGAATGAATAAATAGGTGTTGAGGACTCTCAAGTTGTGGGGAAAAAGTCTACTGAAAAACAGTTTTTAATGTGATTGCACTAACTTACAGAGATGAAAGAAGAGGATAAAAGGAAAAAGAAAACACCTAACACGTCACATCAATCCTTTGCCAGGATATTGCAAAATGCTATTCTTCATTACATTTCCTTGAGTCTTCTGCCTATATTCTGTTGGTGACAGCTTGATTCTGCCTACGCTTATCAAATGGATGGGTGCATGTACAGCCATATGATGGAAAAGGGCTTCTCCATAAAAACAGCAGCTGAAGGCAGTTTGCTGCCACCAGAATGAACCCTCCACGCTGCAGCTCATTCTGCAGGAGCCCTCGGGAAAGCCCGATTTGGGACACGGGCCAACCCGGCTGTCCAGCCGGGCCGCACAGTCATACGGCCACCGCTGAAGCATCGCTTGGCCCAGGCAGCTGCTCAGAACTGGATGGCACCAGACCAGTGTGCTTTCGTGTGCACGTGTGTGTGAAACTGTAGGCTTTTTACCACCTTCTTGCAGAATCCACTCCATGACTCCAGCACGTGCAATTCTCAGGAAGTTTTTGTGATTCACACAAATTTTTCCTTGCTGAGTTTTACCCCTTTGAACATCTTAAAATAATTCCTTTTTTGTCTTAATATTTTACACCCTTCAAATACTTGTAGATTGTTATCATATGTCTTAGTCATCATTTAGTCCAAACTGTACATATTAAAATCTTGTAATCTTTGCTCATATTTCAATCTCTTCAGCCTCTTAACTTCTGTTGCTCTTCTCTGAATTCTCCACTAATTTCTTGACAACTTTTTGGCAACAGAGTGGCCAGAATAATAGTGTCATGGACACCTTACGGCTGTACAGAGATAAAGAGGGAAACTTGTGCAACACCAAAATGACATTAGCTCTTCCCCAAAAAACAACAAATATGTCTAATCTGTTGTCCAGGATCACTTATTTTTAGTGGCTGCATCATGAAATGCTCTGAAATGTAAGTACAAATATCCACCTAAAAATAATAACTTAGAGACAGAGTTTAATATACTCAAAACTGTGTTTAATTAATCTTCAGGTCACCTGTGAGGAAGGTAACATGGAACAGTATTTACCTGCAATACTGGAGAGCAAATGGCTGAAGGGAAGTCTCAAAAGACATGACCCATCGAAAAGAGGACACACCAAAACAAAGAATCCAGTTTCTTCACCACAAACCAAATTAAGGAACAAGTTACAATCAAAAAGGTAAGGAAACAAAGCAAGGTTTAAAAAAGTAAATCTTCTAAAATAAATACAACTCTTCCAAACTCTGGAAAATTCTAACATACAAAATCTCTGCAAAATAAGGAAAAGCACGGCAGCTTTCTGTGTTGTATATTTGGACAGTAGAAATATTCTTCAGATAAATCTGATCAGGCATGGGACTAAGATGCATATAATCTAACTATTATCTTCCTAAAAGTTAGGTATCTAACTGAAGCCACCATAATCATCTCCGGAGAGCCATTAATCCCATCCTAAAACTGTAATATATTTAGGATGAATAGCTCTCTAGAGGTATTTGTCCTCCTCTTCACTGATAACAGAGGGAGACTAAATAGCTGTCTTGACTGCATTTTTCTTTAAGATGACTAAAGTTAAGTAACCTGTACCCAAACATCATTTTTAAATGCTGGTCTCTAAAGGAATTAATGTAAGCAATTAGATTGTGCAGGCACTTTAAATATTATCTTCTCTGGAATTTTCCAATTATTTGGTATTAAAACCCAAACCAAAACAAACAAAAGGAAAAACCTACAGATTCATATTCAGATGTCCTCACATCTTTCCAAGTACTAAACCAAGGACTACTGAGTATCTGCTTGTGTGGAAGATTTCCTTCCAAACAAGGCTGCAAACATTGGTGGCAACGTGACAGGTTCAGTATGACAGAAATCTGTCATTGCCTTAAGATGTAGGGTTCAAATGCTCTGAAATGGCTATTAACTAACTAAAGTTTGGGAAAGAGCATTCAACCTTCATCTGGTTCACAATAGGCTGAAACAGCAAATGAGCATAAACAAAGTTAGTCAATAGAGAAGACTCACACAAAGCTGGGACAGAAATCGGACAAAAAGTTTAATTTTAGAGGACAATTATAGGGAACCATATGGTTGCAATGGCACTGATCTGCAAAACTTCTAAAAATGCTACCAAGAAAAGAAAATTGTGTACGAGGAAAACTGAGAGAAGAACAGCAAGTCTATTAAGACATAGCTGACATGAGACAACGCAAACCGTTGCCACAAGGAACTTGCAAGCTAAGAGGAAGAAATAATTTTTTAAAAAAGAAGAACAGAAAGGGGGAAAATTAAAAAGAAAAAAGAAATGGAAACCAGAAGTATAAGAAAAGAAATACACTATATTGATACTATAAACCAATTTTCAAGTCACTAAATTCAGATTACAATGGAATTAAGTGGCTTTTAAGTGAGGACAGGAGAGTCTCCTGGACATTCCAGTTCAGGAAGGCAACACAGGAAGAAGGCACAACACAACACAGAGGGCACAAGGAATACAAAAATATCCATATAATAATGCAAGAAGCTTGGTGAATAGAAAAATAAACTAGAAATCTTGACACATCATCAAGATTGTGACTTAATTAGCATGACAGAAATCTGATGGGCTAACTCACATGACTGCAATGGAAATATAAAAGGGTATATAACCTTTGTGAGAAGGCTATGGAAGAGGAAAAAAGGAAAGGAGTGTTGCCTTGCAAAACAGACTGCCCAAGCATGCTCTGAGGCCCAGAAGGTACAGAGCGTCAAACCTACTGAAAAACTACAGGTAGTGATTAAAGGCAAAAGAAACCAGCTCCGCCATGATGGGGAAATATCACAGACTACCAAATTGGAACATGAATGTGGCTTTTGAAAACAATTCGTGAAGCATTTGCATGAAAAAGTTGGTGAAGATGGGGATCAATTATGCATATTCTGTGGAGAAAAGAATACAGTAGATCACAGCTTTCCAGCATCTTCATGGAATGAATGCACTTGGGACTTTTTTTATTTTAAATTCAGAAAGTAAAGAAAAGACCAAAGGGACATTTCTTCTAGACTGGGCTCTAGCCTGTATGGATGAACAGACCCAGTGAGTGAGAGTGCAAGACAGAGTCATGAAGTTCACAATTCTTCAGAAAAGAAAGAAGGAGAAAAGCAAAGTAAAAACAATGGACTTCTAGAATGTAGATCTCAGTGATCTCGGAGAACTAGTAAGTAAAAATCCCTAGGAGAGTCTACAGGAAAAAAGAAGTTAAAGAGGCATAACAGTTCTTCCAAGAAATTATAATAATTTCATAAGCACAAGCTATCCCAATAAAGAGGAAAGAAAGAGAATAGTAGGGTTTTAACATCACTAAATTATCAGCTCTTTACTGGTACCAAGACAGGGAAAAAAGCTTGAAGAAAGCAGAAGGATATCAGAATACATGAGAATAAGCATAAAAATTGCACAAACATCTAGAGATACAATCATAATGGTCAAAGCACAAAATTAACAAGGGATATCAAGACTAACAAGAAACCATTCTATTAGTACATTTAGGTAGAGGAGGGAAAATGTGGCTCTGTTCATCAACGGAGAGGAAGATCAACTGACAGATAATTTGAGTAGGCTGAAGTGCTTAACACCTTTTCTGCACCACCTTTCATTCAAAATTTCAAGTGGAGACACATGGATAATTCACTTAATACTTACAAAGAGGGGTATGGTCTTACTCCAGAAGAAAGAGCAAATAGATTAGACAGTACTTAGCTAAGTTAGATATTTCTCAAGTCATTTGTGTATGGATTTCATCCTGGTATCCTTAAAGAACTGTCTGAATCAGACTTTGAGACTTTGTAGAAGACAAGAAAAGACTCAAAGAATAAATCTACTACCTACGATGAAAAGAGAGAGAAAAAAAAAAGAAAGAAGGGGAATTCTAGACCACTCTGTTTAAGCTTAATTCCCAGAAAAACTATTGAACAATGAATCAAACTAGCTTGTAAGCACCGAAGTATAAAAGATGAGTAGCAATCAGCATTGATTTAAGAACAAATCATGCCAAAACAACCTAATTTCCTTCTACAACAGGATAAGAAACCTTGTAGACAGCAAATGCCATGTACCTTGACTTTATTTTGGCCTTTGACAGTCTTATATAATATTCTTATAAGCAAGCTAGGAACAAAACAAGCATAGCGATGTTATCACACAGATGCAAAACTATTTGGATAAGGGAATCCACACAGTAATTATCAAAATACAAGAATACATCAACTGGGTTTCTGCCCTGAGTTTTGTTCTGTTTGATTTTTTCATTAATAACCTAGATGATAGAATAGAAAACGTGTTTATTAAACTTGCAGAATACATGAACCTGGGAGGGCACTGAATGACTGAATAAAATTCAGAATGACCTTGGCAAATAAAAGAAATCATCTAGAGACAATGGATGAGATTCAACAGGAATATGGGTAATGTACCTGGGTAGAAATTAATCTAGAGTTATCATGAATTATAAGCTTTATATAAGTTAGCAATATCTTGGTGCAGCAAGGAGTCAGTCATCATTTTGGGTGTGTAAAAACAGACGTGCAGCCCCAAGGACACAGGAAGTAATCTTTCAGCTCTACTCAATTTGGGGAAGTTTCATGATACAAACTGTTGAATTATGGGCAGTGCTTTTCAAGAAGATGTGAAGCAGCTGAAGAATATCCAGAAAAAAAGCATGAATGATCATAAATGCAGATACCATAAACAATGTGGAAAAACTGCCAAAAATGATTACATGTTACCCAGGTTTCCAGTACATAAAAGGCAAAGGGAATGGGATTAATTGCCAAAGAAGTAATGGAAGTAAACTGTAGCAAGAAAGATTCAGGTTAGGCAAAAGGAAAATCTTTTTAATGGTAAGAATAATGAGGTACTAGAATAGACCCCTTGAAGTGGGACTCACAACTTAACAGTCCGGACAATTACTTGTCAGGAATAACAAAAAATACAGTCTATCCTCTTTCAGACAGGGAAGAAGACTATTCGAGTTCCTTAGGTCTTTTTCTTTTTTGAAGGTTCTAGGATGGCTAAAATCACTGACAAGCCTTAAAGGAAAATCCCACAAAAGAAAAAAAGACAGTTATGAAGCACTGCAAAATGATCATGTATCTTAGGAAGGAAAAATTTCAGCCCAGAAAAGGACCATCTTTGTGCTTGGATTTCAGCAAGATATGTGTTTATACAAGTAATCTAGGCCAGAAGTAAGCGAGAGTGTCTCTTACAATCATTCAAGATAGCCTCGTTACACCAGGACTGTCAATCCTTTAGGTTTCAGCATGCATTAGATGCTTACAAATAAATCCCTCACGTCCAGAGACTAACAGAGAGTCTTTAGAATAGAAGCCAGTACCTGCTAGGCCTTTCAACTGGTCTGATGCCAGCAACAAGTCACAGCAAAGTGGCAGCAGGAAATTTAACAATTTTTTGTCATCTGCTCACTATCAGGGAAAGAAAAAGGAATAAAAGGTAGAAAACACCTTGAAAGCAGCAGCAACAGTAGAGTGCTGGAAA
Organism: Phoenicopterus ruber ruber; assembly: GCA_009819775.1. NCBI lineage: Eukaryota > Metazoa > Chordata > Aves > Phoenicopteriformes > Phoenicopteridae > Phoenicopterus > Phoenicopterus ruber. The sequence continues at coordinate 92,892,025 of CM020215.1, read as the reverse complement.
TCAATTGCACCAGAGCACAGTATTTAAGCATGATTTTGTTAAAAACACATTCATCAACACTGGACTACTGTATTAAGAGAGCAGAAAATCTAGTGAGTGGGCCTCAACTGTATTTATTTTAATGTTTACAAACTATTCCAAAAGCAATGGAGTTTCTTATGGTACCGACACATTGGTTACGACATCTCCCAGTTCTGTGATGAACCCCAGATGTGCACAGGTGCAAGTATGTCTGTATTGTTTCTTCTTCCCCTTCAAAACAGACCTCTCCATCCCCGCACCCCTCCATCCTTCTAATACAGATTCTACTTAAACCACCTATTTACACAATTCACCCTCCATACCCTTCTCTCATGGCCCACCCCATGGCACTGGTTCCTGCTTCATTCCCTCCCTGTTTTCCTCACCTCCACAAAACCAGGGTCCAACTCCATCCTCTCACCCCTCTATCCCACTCCCTGCTTACCTTCCCCATGATCCCTGCCCCATGTTGCCTTGGGCCTCCTCCCCAATCTTGAAGAGAAAATGCGGATCCTGACATGGACGGTGCTTCGGCAGCAGCTGCTGGGAGCGGAGCAGGCTGGGTTACCACTGCCGTCAGAAACAAGTTACCACCTGCCACATGACTTTCCTTAAGTGCTGTTCAGATGATCAGGGCAATTATCCGAGGAAGGATGTTTATCATGTGGTCAGATAAGAATCTCCACATAGGCAGGGCTGGGAGCTTCTAGCTATTTGAGTGGCTCGAGTACCTCAATGGATTACTCCAGTCTGTAGCAAGTATCACAAAAGAAGACTGCAGAGGAATTATTTCCCAAGTCAGATTTCATAGCTTTTTGCGTGCCTAGAAGACAGGCACCTCAGCTGGCCCAATGCATAAGACTTCACACAGCAGTTCACATTACCTGGGTTGTCACTGCAGATAAAATCCCTGCTGGCAGATCTCCTTGAGCTCAGGACCTCACTTGGAGGCATAAAGCCCTGCAGATACTGCTAAGCACCAGGTTCTCTATCTGATTCCCAGGATCACACGCAGCAGACACAGCTGGCCAGCAGGGTGGTCCGATGCATCTAGAATATGGAGTCCCACAGCAGAAGAGACGCTGCTGGGCTGCATTTGTCAACATATGAATTGCAAAAAGCACGGCTGAAAAGTGTAATGCAGAGATCAACCGAATGAGTGAGTCCCAAACACCACAGTGCCTAGCAGATCTGAAAGGCCTTCACACAAAAGAACGCAAAGGCTCTTCCCATCAATTAAATTCTACCTGCTTGACAGGGAGTTATAAAATACCAATCCAATCTTAAAGATAGGTAAATTGAGGCAATAGATACATAATACCTTGCTTCAGGAAACACGGGAAATTTGCAATTTTTCTTGAATCACTAATGCAGGCATAGGGTAAAAAGGCCTACTCCTACTAACGTCAGTGGAAGAACGGTTTGGGGAATGAGAACAAGATTAAGTTTTAACATTTTCCAAAGAAATAGAACCATTACCCAAACTCATTATTCAAACACTTCTTATACATTCAGACTCTTTCCAAATGCACTACTTGTAAACATAGGCATAAGTGTAGGAGTTAGCACATATATAAACTATTTTGTATACTTCTGTGATGACTGCAGCTAACCCTGAAGCCACTGGAATTCTGCTAATGACAGGACACACATGTCCACCAGATAACAAAACTGAGATCCCAGGAAGCAAATTCATGCCATAGTGATTCATGTTTCTGACTCCGTCTAGTTGCTCAGTGCTGTCTGCTTCTACATTACTTGAAACCTCAAATATCCAAACAGCCTTCCCAATATCCACAAACAAAACTTCAGAAAAATTAAGCCATTTCCTTTCATGTGTGAATCAACCTGTAGATTGCATGATATCTGCTTCAAAGTAACACTGAGACCAAGAGCTTACTTAAAAAAAAACCCCAACTTTCATATGCCTTGTATGAATATCCATTACTAAGTCAAACAGAACTCTAATCGAGTAGAAACCCTACACCTACATTTTTCAAAGACTTGGCCAATTACCCCATGACAGAGTAGGGTAGGGACTTCCTCCATGGCTAGGTTTTTCCATACTTGTTCATGGGAAGGCTTTCCTAACCTACCTCAGTTTTTGACACTTTCAGAAGCAGAGATGACTGAATTATGTGAACAACTTACTTGATTTCTTCAACAGTTCCTGTCTTCCTACAGATATCCATATTTTTTACTTTCTTGTAAATACCATATACTGCAATTATACAACTTTTTAAAACAACATTTTTCGCAGAAATGTCTTGCCAGTTATCTGGAACTTCTAAGCTCATCTAGACCTAAGAGCTTGCTGGCCAACATTTTCAAAACTAGTATCTAAAATTGCTCTTCTAAATCCAAATGCTACTAGAAGTTCTCTGTATCCAGCATCTTCAGCAGGTGCTTCTGGGCATTAAGCGCTTTGGAAGAAGTAGCTACTTATTTAGAAACATAAATATGGAATTGGGCAAGTAAGATGTGATAATCAGTTCTTTTAAAGCTTAAGTCTTGACAGTTTTAGGATGTATGTTTTCTGTTTCCAGATCACACAAAAAAACCCCCTGAGACCATTTAGCATACATGAACAAACACCCCCTCTTCGAGGCTAGCAGGCGACTATCTTCAATGAAGCTTTCCAGTCGATCGCTTACTTTCTCTGCTGGCCTGGTAGAGCTAGAACCTACAGATATTTTTAAAATCCATCCTTATGCAGAGGGTTTTCACTGTGCAAATCCAGTGTTGTTTAGCGTGGAGATTCTATCAACTAACTCACAATCAGTTTGTCAATTATGAACTTTATGAATTAATAGCATTTTAACCTTATATGTGTACTTAGGAACAAAGTCAAATTAAACAAGTATAATACAAGTAAAGCTGGCAAACGTACTCTAAAACATTCTTCAGGGCACAATCTCAACATATAATTACGAGCTCCTATTTTCACGCTGTGCATAGGCCTCTTTAAGAGAAAAATAGTTTCTCCCAACATAGCTTGTCATTACTATGCTCCCACCATATTCTGTTCTGCTGTCACAACCAAAAAAAACCACCCCAAAGCCCTCTTTCTCATCTTTGAACTAACCCTACACCAGAGTAGCCAAATGTAAGTAAAGCAGCTAGCTGCCAAGCAGAAACAGAACTTGTGAATACACTTGCTTTGCTTGTAATAATTCTAGAAGTCATTGCAAACACATGGTATCTCTACCTTTGGTATGTTTCATTCCCAACTATTGCAGCTTATGTATGTACAAACTGACTGTAACAGAAAGTCATCTTCAGTATCTGTGGACCCTCCAACAACTGCACAGGAAAACAATGGTGTCCAAGGAGAGGCAGGGCAACCAGTACTCTGTCAAGAACAGTGCAATAATTGGCATTCTGATATTTTCCTCAGAGCAAAGAAGCTATTGAAATTTGTTTTGTTCTGGATCCCCAGTACAGAATGAATTGCTTAGGACAGTTTATCTATCTCTTAAGCCAAGTCTGCATGGGGATGTTGAAAAAGCTAAGGCAAACCAACTAAAGGCCTGACATCAATATGCACAAATTTATTTGTCTTGAAGCTGTGAGTAGATGCTCTAATTCAACAGCAAAGCTCCCTGTAGCTCCTTATTCAGTTAAGCTACATTGGTCTAAGAGTAATTTACTCCTGAATTAAAGCAGTCCCCAAGGATTCAGCACAACTCATTTTTGCACAGAGCTTCATGCATTTAGCCAATTTGCCTCAGCTCTTCCTGAGTTCCCCAAGCCTTAAGGAGTTTTCAGTCTATAGCTGAAGGGAACTTGGCTACTTCATCTCTGATGTTGAGAACATCAAACTGAGTGTTTTCTTCAACATTTTCCATCTAGAACACAGAAAAACTAAAGACAAAGTCCTCGCATTGCTTAGTTGCTTCCTGCTCCAAGGTGAAAATTCAGTGGTTTGGGAGTTTACCATTACCTTGTTCCTACTCTCACTCTGGCTCCTACTCTCACTCTGGCTCCTACTCTCGCTCTTCAACTTTGTGGAAGCCAGTCTTGGGAACTGGCATGTTAACATACAGGAAACAAGCAGAAACAGGCAATGAAAAAAAATGCAAGAGGATACTAATCCCAAAGTGGGATTTAAACTGTCACATCACTTTCTTTAGAGACCAATCATGTCAAAGCTGTATCTACTGACGCTGGGTTTGTTCATCATGATTTGGAAATGGCAATCATACCGCCATGCTCTACCATTTCTCATCACAGCCACTGTTGTGGTACCTCAGCACCTTTTGGAAATGAATCGTATTCCATGAATTCAATACTAATTCAACTCAATACTAATCCTAAACTGGGATTGATATTTCTCAAAAGATTCTAATAAAATTATCTATAGAAAGAATCAAGGATTTTTAAAGCAAATGAGTTGCTTCCTTACAGCAAGAGGTCAGACTACCATTTTATTTAAGTCAAAATTTAAAGCACTTCTCAAACTATAAGCACTTAGGAGAAGTAAAGGTGTCCTTGCTCCATCCAGCGTCATTAAAACTTACCTGGATGCTGGCAACAGTTGGGCCATACTTTGTTTTGGCTTTACTGCATGGATGTTCATGTTTCAGTGATGCTTTGAGTACACTCGCAGAGACACACTTAAGCACATACACGTGCAGACGATATCCCAAGGTACCTCAGAAAATTAAAGTTCCTGTATTGAGTTCATTGATTGAGCTATCTGAATGACAGACTAGAGTTAGAGGCCCTACTGTATAGCAGCTGGCTGAAAGGAGTGTTTAGAAAAATAAACAAATATACATAATGCCTGATGTTTTCTTTCCCCAAAATAAATTCATTCATTATAAACGAACTGCCACATCATCATCATCTTTAGAGACTTCAAATCGTGTCAAAGCTGTACCTACTGACACTGGTTTTGTTCAGCACAATTTGGAAATTGCAGTCTTATCACCATGCTCTACCATTTCTCATCACAACCACTGTTGTGGTACCTCAGCACTTTCTGGAATGAACCATATTCCATGAATTCAAACGTAGATCTAACACCTTAAAACACCACTCAAGCCAAGTGCCACCAAAATAAAGATGTGGGTAGTATTCAACATGGGATGCACTGCAGCATGGACTTTTTAAACATGCATTTTTAACTCTAGATGTTTTTAAAACAGAATATTTAACCTCTCAGTGTCAGTAAAAAAAAATTATCACAATCCCAAAGTGATTTGTGTAGCACTATCAAACAGGAACTTTTTAATATTTTGACATATTTTATTACTCAAAATAATAACAATAGTAAGTATGCAAATGAAAGTAAAGCCCCCCGGACAGTATTTTCACTGATTTGCTGGAGAGAAGGACCCCTAGTGTCCAGCTGGATTTTAGCCAGCCTGGGGTCTGGTGACTACACAGCATCCAGGATGAAAAAACATCTTAGTTTGTAAAATATTTCCTGCAAACACTTTCCCATCTCTCTTATTTGGAAATCGACTAATAAAAAGAAAAATTACATGTATACATTTCTGCTTTCTTAAACTAATTATTTCAAAATATTATCAAGGTATCATGTGATCATCTGGACTCTGAGGATTCATCATTACTGATGAACAGGAATGTGCCTTGGCACAATAGTTTCAGTGGTTGATTATGCATTGCAGACACCTATAGATAAACATCTCTCTTTGTAAAAAACGAGCACTGTCTCCGAGAGCAGTTTCTGATGAGGCTTTAAAAGCGGCATCAAAAAAATGTAATGCTAGAAGGATGAGGCTGCCCAGCCCTATCATATAGTAGCATTGCTTTCTAAGAGAAAAAAAAAAAAGAAAATCTGCACCATTCCTTATGATCAGGGTTTTACCCATTTATTTGGCTAATCATTCAAATGGCTAAACAGACCTCTAATTTGAAAATAAAAACCGATTGATGCAATCACAAACAAGTTCTGAAATTGTGATTTATAAAAAAGAGGGGAAATCTTGTTCTAAGCCAAAACACACACACAGTTACCTTTTTCTAATCAGAGCATTCATTTCTCCTCATTATGATCTCACAAGCACATTAAAATCTTATTAACATTAATTACTTCTGAGCGTCTATGCATGAGCAGCGACAGGCTTGCGTGCGCGCGTGTGTGTGTATGTGTGTGTGTCTCTGGATCATATCTACATTTATATACCTTGCTGCACTTTGCTTATAAAACATGTGAAAATATTGCTGCTAACACCAATTAGCTAATTTCACACACACAGATAGTAAGCTGCTGTCTCGCTGCACAGCTTATTATAGACCAGCAGACAGATGGACAGACAAACAGACGCAAAAAGCATCACAGCTCCTCCTAAATGCAAGATCTGAAATGCCTGGCACCCCCAGGAGTGCGAGTTTTATCCTCGTAAGTCTGAGGGAACAAAATGACACAAATAAAAAAATAAATAATAAAAAAAATACAAGACAGCCAAATATCCCATTTTCTACACAGATGGGTTCAATGATGAAGTGATAGAGACAAAGAAAAAACTGGCAGGCAGACAAGCAGCAGGCACACAGAGAGATAGACGGAGACAGATAAACAAAGCAACAGAGAAAGAGATTAAAGCGTATTCATATATGTGAATTTGGGCTAAGCAATATCAACTTTATCCCACCAATAAGGTAAGGAAAGAAATGGCAGAGCCAAGAGTCACAATAGGTCTGACTTCACAAGCAAAATAAAATCCTGACTCTCTACAAAACTATTTATGGATTCTATTTACGCTGAGCACATTACGCGCAGCACTGCTGCTGGTGAGACTCAGCTCCACCACAAACTCCAGAACAAACACAGGCATCTAGACAGTTATTGCTGTTGAACTGCACCTTCCTTTTCTTTTTCACCCTTTGTTTCCATCTAATTTAGACTCATCTCTGTCCTACTTCTAAATCCCGTCCTCCCAAACACTTCTCTCTGCCAGGGGTTAAGATATAAACAACACATCAGCATCCCTCATCATGCCAAAGCCACGTTTCTCCACCACCGGGGGATTCTCCTCCCAACCGCAAGTCTTTCAGTCCTTTCCCAGGTAGACACTTGCTGGTTGTTTTCCTCTCCACCCAAATACCCATCTCTGCTCATCCTCTGCAACTCTGCGAACTAACTGCAACCCTCGACTGGAATTAAAAACTTCCACTGACATCCGTAGGATACAAGGTTTAGAAGCAGCAAAATTTGCCTTTCAGCACTACTACCCTTTGTTTCTCTTCTGCATTCTTCCACTGATTACATGATCAGGAAAAACACTGTAAGGAGGGAAAGGATTAAAGCTTCGGAGGACAGTTTTCTGGAGAAATTTCCAGATGGCATGAAAGGCTACCTTATTGGGAAAATTTTTGAAATGAATACATCTTCATTTCTTATGGTAACACAAGTGTTTGCATTTTCTGCTCACTCCTCCCAGATCAAGAGAAGGTAAATACGGCAATAATTGCTGTTTTATCCCCAGCCTTTTTCACCTAAAGATTTCTGAGCACTTTGCAAAACGTTCATTAAGGTTCAAGGCATGCAGAAGTTACTCTCATCACTCCGTTTTAGTGATAGGGAACAGAAGAGCAAAGAGGTGAAGTTGAAGTACTCAGATCAGTAAGAAGGTCTGTAGCAGACCCAAAAAGTCCTCTTACTTACATTTCTCACATCTTCTCTTCTTACACATGCCCTACCTAAGCTTATTATAAACAGTATCTGAATTAAAAAAAATAAAATTCAGTGTTTGAGGACTGTACTCAGGATGCTTGACTTTTGCTTATCTCACTCATGACCTTCTCCTGATGATGCTCATCCGGAAGGACCTACTCCCACACAAGCCCAGCACAGCTGCTGAGAGAACTACCATGAATGCAGCCAAGCAACTTTGGGACGTCGGGCGTACTTCAAACATCCAAATTAGTTATGGTGCATTCACAGCACAGAATCACAGAATCACAGAATGGCGGGGGTTGGAAGGGACGTCTGGAGATCATCTAGTCCAAGCCCCCTGCCAGAGCAGGGTCACCCAGAGCAGGCTGCACAGGACCGTGTCCAGGCAGGTTTTGAGTATCTCCAGAGAAGGAGACTCCACACCCTCCCTGGGCAGCCTGTGCCAGGGCTCTGTCGCCCTCACAGTGAAGAAGTTTTTCCTCATGTTCAGGCAGAACTTCCTGAGTTCCAGTTTGTGCCCGTTGCCCCTTGTCCTGTCGCTGGGCACCGCTGAAAAGAGTCTGGCCCCATCCTCTTGACACCCGCCCTTGTGAGATTTATAAGCAAATTCAGTGATTCCAGGAAGCTTTGGAGCTGCTGGGCATGGACATTGTTACATTGTATCGCGCACAAGTGGTAAGCTTGGTGCACCTTAACCGAATTCTGCTCAGCTCAGTTTTACTGTGCACACGTAACAGATCTGGTCACACTGCAGAGAAGAAACCATGGCATATGGCCCCTTCTGCCACAAGGAGCGGGTACCTGGCCTGCTCAGGCAGAAAATAAGTAAGCAAATTGAACACCACTCCATTTGCTCAGCTTACTATGCTGCTTTTGTTAAGGTTAAATATACAGGCATTGAGAGTAAAGATACAGAAAAGTGAAAGCTTTATAAAATGAGCAAAGAGCAATAAAGATTTGAAGCTTTACGGTTTTATGCATATGACAAAGTAGGCTCTTGCCTGCATATTTCCTAAAAAATAGAGCATAGACCTTTAAAGTCTCTCTTGAATCACGCAGAATTACTTCCTTCCTGGCCTTTCCCCAAAGAAGTGCTCTGAGAGGAAGGAAGATACTCTCTGACAAGGCAAGGAGCCTCACCAATGCTGGTTAACAGCAGTGCAGCCAGACATTCAGCTCATTTACCCAGGCTTCCCAGAAAGCTCGGAGAAATCCCTGGCCAGTCAGTCTTCCAGATACCAAGCTCCCCACTGTGCTCCCAACTCACTGATCTCTAGGCACATCTGAAACTTAGAAATACTACATACTAGATTTGCTGACTTAATGCCTACATAGTTGTTCACTCTTTAATCCACCTTTCCCCAAAACCCATATAGGTATATAATGGTTCACAGCACCCAAAAGGAAAAATGGCGTGTCCTATAAAGCACTCCTCTGGAGTTCTGAAGACTCCACGTGTCCTAATTATATATAGCAAAATTTGTACCTCAATAAATTAAAAAACAAACCCAGAAATGCGTAACAGTGGAGATGCTTAACGAGAGAAAAAAGTTGCCAGTTTTTATCACCACAATAGTATGTAGAGGCAACTATGTAATAGAGAACCTCTGTAGAACTTCCTTACGTCTGAGTTTAGCATGTAAAGTGGATACAAGTGTCCTAATAAGTAAGAAGACTCAAATACAATTGACTTGTGGATCTCTCATAGAACCAATGCTTACCAGCAGAGACAAATGAATCTCAGAGACCATTCAGTCTATGGAACAGGTGAAAGGGGAACGGGGTAAAATCTCTACTTAGGGGGTGTGGAGGGGAGAAAGACATTTATTGGCTTTCCTGTACAAAGAAGCTTGACTTGCCTTTCCCAGGTGGGAATTCTCCCAGTAAACCTGGTCTCTTCATCTACCGTATTCATCCACTTCATGAACCTTATTGTATTGCATCCACCAAAAGTTACAGCAGGCTGAGACAGTATGAGAGTACTTAAGAGGTGCACTTCACATCCAGACCAGCCTTGCGACCCAAACCCCTTTGTGTCCTTTTGGAGTTTAATAAGATGAAGTTTTACTGACTCCATCCTGGCTTTTATAAACTTCTCGGGGATTACCAAAATTGGAGATTCCATATGAAAAAGCTGGTTCATCCATTTCCTAGAAGGGATGTTCATCCAGTTTGCCCTTCGATCCTTGAAACGTGAGACATGCCTGAGGAGTGTTCTTTGTTATACTGTCTCACAAATACACCCAGCGATGGTGAGTCTATATGTCTCTGATAAAGGGAAAACCTTATTGCGCATTCCAGCCTTTTCTTTTGTAAACATACTACACTACATGAATTTGGCTCCCAAAGAAGAGAGTATTAATTGTGCTGGCTAACAAAACTTTCTGTTGCTGTCCTTCCAATCTGGTCTTCTAAGCATCAACAGACATTAAAACTGGCTCTTGAGAAGTGAAAAGATATTAGAAAGCAGTACAAACACAAAACCTGTTTGCAAGTTTTCAAGAATTGAGATCAGAATCTCATTCTCAAGTAATAAAAAGTTAAATGCAGCTTTTCATTGTATAGTTTTCAGGTTGAATGTACAAACTCAGTTTCTCCTACTGTTCACTCTCTGACAGATGCCTCAGCAGCAATACATCTGTGCTCTGCCCAAATTCAGTACTTGCAAGCTCCCATTATTACTTGCATGTGCTTTGTCTCCACTGACATTTTAAACAGACCAGTAACAATTGTCTTCCAATGCTTGTGTCCAAAGAACCCTGAGGGGCTATTTTCTCCTTTACATATTGCAGCTCTCATAGAGGTTAACAGCAGTTGCACATACAAGCACTTATACATACAAGAAGTCCAGAACAACGTAACTATTTGAAGGTACTTTTGTCTTTACACTTGACAGGGAGCTTCAGTAGTCTTTTGATGACTATTTTGTGAAGCAAGCAACACCACTATTTGTTGCAGCCTGGTAATGATTATTATTGTACAAAAAGAGGTGACAGACTAGTCCAGTTTTTGAACATCTACTTCTTGGACAAAGCTAACGCTGGATCTCATTGGGACATACCCAGCTGTGGGAAATCCAATCGGGGGGGAAAAAAATTGTTGCTTACAAGTCTTTGAAGTTATATTAACTGAGTTAAGAGAGTAATTATAAATAATAAGCAAACAAAACACCAAAAATAGTATTTTTTTTTTAAATCTGCTATTAAAAATAAGACTTTGTTGACGTGTTGCTATGTTAAATGTGTTTGGTCTCAATTTTCAGTTACTGTAGGGTCTTTCTATCTCATTCTGAAAGTAGAAATAAGACTTTAATGGCAAAGAAGTTACATATGTGTTACAATACGACAATGGTGTAAAAAAAGCCTAACGGTCTTTAATATAGCCAAGAATCATCTGAGCTTCCTTTGTCCATGGAACATGGTCTTTACTTTTCCAAGTCCCATATGCATGTACAATACACTGAGGAAGGAAGAAAGAAAGGCACCACTTCCTCTTTCTCACTGTGCCTCGATTGTTCCTGATTAAAAAATGGAAATAATAATGTTGATTCGGCTACTGGAGTTAAGCAAAACTAAATTAACTACTTTCGTTAAACACTGTAAGATATTTGAAAAAGTTTCTTCAGAAATACAAAGTGCTATTTATTCATATCAGCAGCTATCTCTAGCTAAACTGTCCTGGAACCTTTTGTGAGCATTCCCTTCTCCGGCTGAACTCAGCTGATACCTGCTCTCTGTTTTGAAGTACGTGTGTCACTCCTTTATCTAAAAAAGCCTAGAAAAGACTTAGACAGAACTGGCACTTCTCTTTTTTTGGGCAATGAGAACAAAGCAAACAAAACAAAACAATCACACAAGGTCTCAGGATTAAACCTTTGCAGATGAGCAACAACCAAAAAAAGGCATCTTTTTGGATGTTAAATTCTTTGCAGGCTTTGCCTGGGCATTATGAGAATAATTACCAACACGTCCTAAAAGCAAGCCTTTTCATCAACTCCATAAGCTCAGATTTCAAGGAGAGATCTGGTAAGAATCTTATTAATACACCTATGTATGCTGCCACAAGGGAGACAGTATCTAACACAGCAAAAACGAGGTCAAATTCAGCAGCGCTGTCCTAAAGAAAACTGTCTCCTGGTCACAAATCACTTGTGGAGTACCATGCATCATCTTTACTGCTTCAGACGTATGCCAGCTGCAGCCAGTAGGCTAGAAATACAAAGCTAAATTCAGCTCGCGGTTCAATGTTGATTCTTCTAAATTTCATGGAATTGGTCCACTTTTATACAAACGTAACTCAGAGCAAAATATGACCCATAAACATTTTAGCAGAGACACAGACATTCAGAAATTTCACGTAGAACTTCTTATCCCAAGAGCACAGTCCTCTGAAGATGATTACTGTATGATGATTATTCCAGCTCACTGCTTATGAGGGAAAAGGAAAGGGCTGTGGCCTCGTCCCACCCCACTCTGGTCCTACTCGTACAGAATCCTGCTGCTAAAATTTTCTCCCTCTCCTGCCAGTGGGACCAAGTTATCCCCTCTTTCTGCATGAAGTTCAGACTTTTTGTCCTCATTTTCTTTGAACAGCTCTGCCCCCTGCCTGCATCTCAGCTTTTATTTCTTCTAGCTGCTCACATTCTTCCCAAACCTCCCTCCTAAATGCTCCATTTGTATCCTTCTACCACATTGAAGCCAATGTTCCATAGTAACATTACTCAAACAGGTTTTAATAAGTCTTTAAAACAGCCTACAGTCAACTAAACTGTGTTCCTACACAACCGATATTAACCAGGAAACTCCAGAAAAGTTCAGTTTAGCTCACTTCCTTTTTGTTTTCCACTTTTTTCACTTGAAAAAGACGTGGAATGAAAATTAAATTAATTTTGGTAGCAGATAAAATTATCATGGGGCTGGATACGGATGTGATCTAGACAAGAGAGCTCTCACTCCACCATAGAGACAGCTTTAACTGAGCTAGCTCAGTTATTAATAGCAGTTTGGTCAAGACAGTCTAGGGCTGAATGCAGCAAAAATACGTGGCTCAAAACATATACAAAATTCCCCTGAGATCCAACATAATACAGCCTGCATGATCAGGGCAGAACAGTTACTGCCACCTAAAGTACCTAAGTAAATGCTAGCTCTTAATCTCCAAGAGGTGAAAACTTTCTCAAAAAAAAAAACAAAACAAAAAACCCAACCAAAAAAACAAAAAACAAAACCAAGATCTTAGGTGTCAGTTCTAGTCTAACATGCCAGAGAAAGACCACAAGAATTCAAAAACTTCATTGGGAGGCTAAAGCAAACCCATTAGAGTAAAGAAAGAGGTTGCAATGCACTTTTAGGGTGATAATGAGGCACAAATTTGAGAGGGAAAGATAAAATTAGCTAATATAGCTATATAGCTATAACTAACGCCCAACGGCTCTCAGAAACTGATAAACATCATTATTCCTATCTTGAAGACAAGTAACTGAGACATTGAGAAATGAAGTGACTTGTTGAAAGTTACACAGAAAACTAGAAACAAGGTATGAATTCTGCTTCCCTCATCAGTGGGTTTTCCTTACTGGTACCTATGTGCTTGCATACATCACAGTAGTGACTGCACTGCAATCTGATTACAACTTCTGATACTGCACCACGGCTTGGTGCTGACAAAAATATCTAAGAACTCTGTACACAGATTAAAAAAAAAAAAAAAAAGTTGTCTAAAAAAGTATGAAGAAAGGCTTTGAATGGGATATAGTCCCCTGTAAAAATGGACTCAACAGATTAGCAGAAAAAGAAAGTTAATTCCAGAATCCAATCCAGAAATGCGCAGCACCAGGGAAAAATACTGAGCTTTCTCTTGTCCAGCACAAAGTACAGCATGGCCAAATGTACTGCAAAAGCACAACTGGCTTTTAACCTCATGCAGGAGCAGCTGCTTTCACAGCAGTGAAATGTTTCAGACTGAGCCTGACTGACTTAGTGGATAAATGATCTGAAGTTGGTATAGCTCAGAAGGAACCAGCTCATTTAGGAAATGTCACTATCTTAAAAACACACTTTCTCTACCCAATTGGAGCAAGCTTTGAAGCTTTCAAAACTTGGTCGTGGCTTGGAGAGGAAAATAAATGCAGCATTTTTATGAAATGCTGGAAATTACAAAACACGGCTTGGACTTCAAACAGTCCGCCCATGAGCCAGGACAGGCTGGGCCTTTGCTGGGAACTCGTGTCACTTCTAATCACTTGTATTAGTTTAGCACTAGCAAAAGGTTCCAGATTGGTAGCCCCAGGCACTGAATTCTCTATTTATCCCCAAGCAGGTACAGCAGGAGGGCAAGCTAACATAGAGATAGCAAGCCCTGCTACGATTCCTCACCTCCAGGGACCTGGTGAGAGAAGGGTGATGTGGTCTCAGTGCTGTCCTGGTTTCCTGATGTCTCTGCCGTGACTGCCCACACCGGGGCCAGTTCCCTGCACTATGTTTCAGGAGGATGGGTTCCTAAACTGCAGGGCCTATGGAAAGGAAATAATGGGGAATCATCCTACAAGCATCCTCCAAGACTTTGAGAAAGAAGAACCAGGGATTATTTTCTTTGCAGTATATTCTAGCCGTCTTAAAATGAATGAATACTAGAGAGAGTGATGAGGCCAGAGAGAGTCAATGTACTGAGTACAAACGAGATTTATATGTGGCTTGAGTCACTCCAGCCAATTAGCTACCCACTAGGCCGTTGGTTTATTGTCCCTACTGTATAAAGATTTAATAAGCAGTCACCTAGATGGGAAGCATGAGACTTGCAGAAAGGAAACTTTTCACTACTCTGCATGGAAAACTTGAGCCCAGTCCCGCACCAGCTCTGCACAGCTGGTTCCCACCGATGTGTCAACGGCTGCAAGACGAGGCTCTTTATCATGACAGTCCACGTAGGTGGAAAATACGGGAAATACAGGACAATCTTTCATTATATAATTACCATGTCAGAAATCTTCCACACATTCCAAATATTCTATGGGAATTAATAGAGCTTTCTTCAGTTTTTTCTCTGATACTCAGTCTTATCCAGGACTTAGACATTTTCCAAAGCATGAAAGTACAAAATGCTGGATTTTAAAAACTTATCTACTGGGGAAATGTGCTGTGTAGGGAACATATTAAACAATTCAGTCTATGTTTGGAAAAGAAATACAGATTCAGCACAACGAGGAAGGATGTTCAAGAGTATCCTGAAAAAACAGCCGGTATTCAAGCCAAAGGACAGGATGAAGTGGGCACAACAGTATAAAGCTGACAAGCAGATTTAACTGACAGTGACAGAAAGAATTGGAAGCTGCCAAAGCCTAAGCTACACTAGGGCTTCTTCAGATACTACATGCACTAAAACTGAAACTAAAAGCACCAATGAGAACATTTTTTAAAACTCTTTCAGATGTGAAAAATCCTAGAAGCAGCAGCAGCAAAATGGAAAATACAAACTTTGGGAAACGATAGAAAAAGAAATGCCTATCAAATATAAGTAGGACTGGAAACAAAGCAAAAAAGGCTGAACTACAGGACTGGGCATTTCATGACCTTTCTCAGCAGTCATGCCTGATATATAAGGCTTTCACATACTTCGTCAGAAGACTTCCTTTCTTGTTAATACTGCTCATTGCAAGAGAGCTCAAAGCCATTCACTTAGACACAGTTTTTGTAAGGCAGTGTCCCAGAGGGTGTGGCCCAGTCTCCTGGGAATAGCATTTGTTAGTTTTAGAGAACCAGCAGAGGGAGCACATTAGCAATTAAACATGGTTTTCTTGTGTTTGTGCCTAAACAATGAGATTTTTTGGTTGGGTTTTTTGTTGTTGTTTTGTTTTTATTCTCAGCATTCCTCTCTGTCACTAATGTCTGTGACTCACTCAGCTATCAAATTGCTAGGAGTTTGGGAGCCAAAGCCATGGAGAATAACAGGCTCCACGTCCACCCCACATAAAACGATAGTGGACATATGCTTTTACCTAGTTGTCTTTCTTCACTCTCTCCTCATATCAACCTCATCTTACCCGTTCCTGACATCCTGCCCATGAAATCTTGTGTTGCCACACGACGATTGCTCTCAAATTCCTGCACTGCGACCACTAACTTTCTAGCCAGAAAGAAAGGCATATGGATCTCTAGGGAGGAAAGAGAAATCAATAATTAACTTTCAGTCAGCTGAAAGGACAACTGTGAAGTCCGTAAGACAACTTTCCCAGTCCTACTTTTGTATCCTCAAGGGATTGATCACACTTCCAGCTACTGATGATTTTAGAAGCAAGATACTAGAAAGCTTGACTTTTAGTTGAAAAAAACCCAAAACAACAAAATACCATCAGTAATTTCCATGCTGTATTTACCTCAGAATCAAACGGCACACTATACTTGCCTGCATTTTTAGCTCTACCACAATCCCAAGATAAATTTACTACGGAAGCATAACATTAAGAGGTCATCTGCAGGTGTAACCTACAGAATGGCACCACTTCTGTCCCGCAAAGGATTTCCCATAGGTGCTCTGCAGAGGGTTGGAAGCATTGCCCATTCACGTTTCCTTTCCTCTTTGCTGTAGTTACCAACTGTTTTTAATACAGACTTGTATAACCACCGATTTGATACTAGCTCAAACATTCAGGAAGACCATGTGGGTTTTGGTTCACCCTTTGTACTGTCATTTACACTTGTGCAAACTGGACATAAAATGTTACCTAGGGGTCTGCGTCCACCCACTTCAGAAAAGCACAAGGAAAGGCATATGACACAAGACGTTGAAGAATGAAGTCCTAAAGACGCTGCCAGTGTTTGAATTAGGTAGGATTGGTTTCTGTTAGAATACCTGTCTTTCATAAAAGATGTTGAGGAACAGTACCTGATAACAACAAGTACAGCACAGGCTACAAATCTGCCCTCCACGGGGTGGCGGGGCAGGGTGTCGCTGATGGGAAGAGACCACTTCTTGGCATGAAAGGATTTCAGCCTTTGTGCTCGCGTAGTCCATGGCCTTTCTTCCCATAGTGCCACCTAGTGCCAACTCAGTCAGCCGCGCGCTTTTCTGCGAGGTGAACATCTGCCCCATCGGAAACAGGCTGGGACCCTCCACACTCATTTCACCAACGCCAAACCCCAGCTGTCAGAGGAACAGCATTTTTTTTCTTTAAAGACAGCTTTATCCCATTAGCCTGATTTCCCACTCCTGCATCTTAACTACTTCAAGATACACAGTCTTCACTGTACGTGATAAAAGCTGAACTTTTTTCTTCTTTGCAAACCTCTGGGATGAGTAGCAACCTGCCCCACAGCACCGGCAGCCCTGGCTGCCCCAGCGGCGATGGAAAAAGGAGGTGGCACACGTCCCCGTGCCTCCGGTGACCATTTTACAAGACCTGTCCGCAAACAGAGCTTCCGCCAGTGCCGAGCGGTCAAAATGCCGTCATAGGACACGATGGCACTGAAGGATTAAGTACAAAAATGTACGAAAACATGAAAGACGTAGGCAATAATCATTCTGAAATGCCAGTTTCCTATTAGAGGAGAATTGGATCAGTGCCGTTAGAACTAAATATTAACTTTTAAGATAAATAATAACCAGGAATATAGGTAACATTGTCAAAGCAAAAACCATCCTGGACAAAAGCCTTTGCCTTTATTCACTCTTCACTGAAAGTTTGATAAATCTGTGAAAATCTGCTCAAGTTAAAGCTGTACAGATACTACAAAAGTATCTCAAAATTTGGTGCATGGTTAAACACCACTCTTTATCAAGAGAAACCTGGATTATTGGCACAGACAGATTATTAAAAATCCAATTTATTTTTCACAGTTGATAGTTTATTTACTTTCTGAATCTTCTTGGGCCAAACTAATAAAATCAGTGAAGCCCCTTTCACTTTGATTTGCCATCGTTTTCCCTCTGCAGCACAGTTTGAACTGCAGATCCTACAGAGGGAACAAGTTTTTCTTTAAAAACAACTATTTCCAGTGCATTCATTCATTAAAAAAAAAAATTAAAAACATTTATAAAGTATGTGGATTTTCTAAAAGTTTTTCTTAAAAAAAAAAATCTAAGTAACTTGAAGTTAATTTTCAGTGTTTAATTTTCCATTAACATTTATGAATCTCTTTCAGTAGAAGCTCTACAGCATACAGATCACAGTGTAAAGAAGTCCTATAAAAAGAGACAGGAGTGAAACCAACTGAAATCTATAAGGCCACAGCATGCCATCAATTTCTAAACAGAACTCCTATTCAAATCATTCTGCTTAAAACCTCATACGGTCTGCAAAAACGAACAGGGTTTTCTTGAAATTATTTAAATAACAATTTATCTAAGACTGTAATCTCTCTTGTATGGGATTTGTAAGCCATCCCACAGAATTCTCTAGCAGGGGA
This sequence comes from Phoenicopterus ruber ruber, assembly GCA_009819775.1. Lineage (NCBI taxonomy): Eukaryota > Metazoa > Chordata > Aves > Phoenicopteriformes > Phoenicopteridae > Phoenicopterus > Phoenicopterus ruber. Next base: position 92,873,956 of record CM020215.1, on the reverse strand, counting down.
CACTGTTCCCTATTTACATCAAAGTTTTATATAAATAATATTACATTTTTTTAATTTTCTGCAGCTGTTTTCCCTTATGAATAAGCTGGGCCTATGAAGAAAATGTGAAATAGGAAAACTGTGAGTAATATTTATAATAATGATATATCCAACTCAGGAAATTGCTACAACTGTCTTTATCAAAATAAACAAGATTGATATTTTTTCCTCCTTTAAGAGAAAAGCAAAATCCTCTCCTACTAAAATTCATTTGACTTGGTATTTGTTTGGTATTTGGATTTGACTGTCTTACATCCCATTTTCGGTCCCATTAAAAAAAAAAAAAAAAAAAAAAAAAAAAACCACCACAAAAACATACACACAAAAAAACCCCAACAGCGTTGCTTTTTGTCTCACAGGAGTGAAAGAGGCATATACACAGGCCATTCAGCCCAAAATTACTCTAGCTACAGGGCATGGCAAAGCATGAAATAACTGCTCCAGAGCACTTCCTCATGTGGGTGTGTTAGATAACTGTCTGCTCCAACGCTAAAATAAAGCACACTGTGACCCAATCAACACCGCGAGCTCCGCTCCGCACAGCTGCCCGGGCTGCCAGCATGGGAACCCAGAGCACCCCACACCGCCCCGCACACGCCGCTCCGCCAAACTCCGTCCTACCCCCCTGGCCAACAGCCTTGACGCTCCCCGAGTCCCAGCTCCAGCATCATATGCCGGATTTAAGTTTACTTAGGCATACTTTACCCTTTGCTGCTGTATCCAGATTGCAAACGGACTTTGTGCTATTGAAAGGGCTAAGATTTTTTTTTTTGCTAGAATATACTTGGGGTTCAAAGAAAATTAAATCCTCCTAGTGAAAAAGTTTTTAAGATTAAAAAAAGATCTTACTGGTTAATGAAAAATGTTTCTCCTACTCGGATTCTCTTTCTCTGCTCCAACTCTTCTTGCCTGGGGTTTTCACAAAATCAAGAGGTATCTTGTAGTCATTTTTAAAGTTTTTAAAAAATGTTAAGATGGGGCTGGGCTTCTGCTAAACGTACGCATAAGAATCCTGAGGACGGGTCCACGTGCTTTCCAACAAAAAACCTGGGCTGTTGCGGAACATACACCTGCACTGGTTCAGGAGAAAATGACAGGTGCCTGAAAACCCCACCATCCCGCGAGGGGGACGGCTGCTTACGCTCCAGGCTGACCACCATCCAAAGGCATCAGCGACTCCACCTTTAAGACCCCTACATTTTTGGCATAACTTCCACACCCCCTCTACGCCCAAATCTGAGTTTCAAAGCTTGAGATTCAAACTTTAGGAGGGGAGGAAACACCTTGCTACAGTTAACAGGTCGTTTGAAGCAATAAACATATTTAAAGTCTATCAACAAAATATTAATTTTGAAGCTTGAATAAAAAGGAGGAGGAAAAAAAATAGGAAGCAATGAATGTCATTCCCCAGCTAAGAGATGAGCCACCAATTCTTGGCAGACCGATATATAAAACCTTGAAAAGTTTCGCTCAGGTTCTGGAAATAAAGCTGCTAATAAAATGGAGCAAGTAGTTTCTGTAGTTGTAGTGCCAGTGAATAGATCTGCTGCTTTGGATTTCAATTAACTTAGTTTGTTCAACGAGGAGGCACTTCTGTTGAAACTGGGGAGTCGCAAGTTAAAGGACAGCTAAAAAAAAAGCCCCAAACAACTGCAAAAAAACCTGTTGGCAGCAAAAGTTCTCTCTGGCTGTAAAATAATGGATTTTTAAGAAACATTTCAAAGGATCTGAAGGTTTTGGAGAATCTCCTAGGCAGTCCCAGGTGGGTTGGGAATATTGCATTATGGACTTCTTTGTGCTAAGAGGAAGGCCTAATGCATGTTTTTAAGAAGTCCGCCTCTTGCTATTAAATAAATAATTTTCTATTAAAAAAGGTGATTGTTATTGTTGAGAGATCTCCACTGATCAGCGTCCATTTTATATAATTACTTAGGATTCTCCAGAACATTTTATGTAACTCACTTCCACTATCTCTCTTCTTTTCTTTTCTTTTTTCTTTTCTTTTCTTTTTTTTTTTTTGTTACCAGCAGAGTAGCAGTTTTACTCTCCAACAGAAATGACAGGAGCTCAGATAAAAAGACCATTTCAAATGGATCAATTTAAGCAGTCTTTAGAACCCATGATAAATCTGGGCTCCAAAAACTCGACAATGCTAAATGGGCTATGAAATGCATCACAAATCCCTCCCCAGAAAAAAAGAAGGGGAAAAAAAAGGGAAAAAAAAGATTAATTCAGAGAAAAGCTTCAATGTTTGAAATTACAAATAAGCAGCATATTTGTGGAATGAAAAATGGTAAATAAATAGTTACTATTTCTGGACAAAATGGCTCGATAGATTTCATAATTTGCCACCACTGTAAAAAAAAATCTATTCCCTTCCCCCCTCCCTTCCCCGGCAGTACACACGGAAACACAAGCATAACCATGCATAAAGTGGGAGGGTGGGGGGCAGCCAAGGATACAAACTCCCTCTTAGAAAGTTTGAATTCTTATTAACCCAGTGATGCCTCCATAACGTTACATTAGATCAGCTACATAAAAGTTGGAATATACGTCTCCTTTCTTCCTAGTAAAGGAAACTGGAAAAATACTAATAATAAAAATAGACGTTAAAAATATCCAGGAGGAAAAAGTACATGTACAATAACCAAAATTAACCCCCTCCGCCCCCACACCAAAACAGACAAACAGCAAAATCTCCGAATAAAAATCCTGTCAGGAGGAGTGGAACCTGCTTTCTCTTTTTTGCTTTTATTTACTGTATGCCAAGCATGGACTTTAAACTTACAGTGTGCATATATATATAGAAAACAAAGAACGAGAGTCACCGTTAACCCTGGTCACCGGCATTACAGTTAAAAGTCATTGGCAAATACTAATAAAACCCCATTTAGCAATAAATAAGGAGAACATGATATATGGACGGACAGATGGAACTGCATAAACAGAAAAGAAAAAGCAGAGAGACCCACAAACATACAGAGAGGGCTGTTTTAAAAGAGTGAAAGATATTGATTTACTTGGAACTAGTGTTGGAAAACAAACGTATTTGTTTCCTTCGTGATTAAAAAAAAAAAAGTAATTAAAGTGAATCATAAGGGGGCACACCCTTAAATAAGTAGAAGGGGGAAAAACATTTGTAGAGGGTAAGGCCTTCTATAGATGTTCCGAATTTTAAGCTAGCAAATAGGTCTGGCAAACTTACATCTCTAAATTAAAAATCGAGGGGGGGGCGGAGGGGGGGGGGGAATAAAGAAGCGCTGGTGGTTTAAGGAGAGTAGAGGCTTTATTCTTTTATTTTTTATAAAAGTTGACTGGCCTACCTTGTTCCCCAGTCCTCAGTTTGTCTCCTCATAGTCGCTGTCTCCCTGGAAGTACAGTGTGAGTGGTAATGACTGCCTGCCTCCCTAATGAGTCCATTTTCCTGCTCTTGATGTTGTGTATATACACACACTGCAACCTACCTTACAAGCCACAGAGACGGGAAAGGGAGAGCGAGCGAGAGAGAGCGAGCGAGAGCGAGCGAGAGTGCGAGAGACAGGCAGAGAGAGGCAGAGAGAGGGAGAGAAAGGCGCACACAGACAAAGCCCTCCTACCAGACAGCAGACAACCCTCCTTCCCCTATCTAGCAAAATACAACTCGGCTAATGCAGCAACAGGTTCAATGCTGCCAGGCTGAGGCAGCGTAGGAAAGGTATACGGGGCTGAGCGGGATTGCTGGCAAATAAACAGTTTAGTGCCGGCTGGCTCCACCTTTCTTATTTATGTTACAGGATGTTGGAATGCATTGTTTCAGACGGTCCATATAATTATCATAAATACATTTTTCGTGCGTATTAGCGTGAAGCGCTGAAACGTATCAGCCATTCTGCTCCGTAACCTTATAGCTTTAACACATGCAGGGAAGGTGTAAACATATCTCTTTTGACAGGCAGACTACACAAAGCCCACTGATGATTTTAAAGTCATGAGATCTTTCAAGAAAGACGCTCCTGAAGATAGGTTTCCCCAGACAATAGGGGAGCGGGGAAAATTGATCTTGATGAGGAAGAAGTCTTCGTAAGAGACTGCTCGGTAAACAATTGAAAAGAGAGGGCTATTCTCCCCAGCATTCCCTCCCTTCAAAAATATATATTGGGAAGCTTCTACCCCTACAGCTATAATAATGTGCTGTGCTTATGTCTGAACAGGTGCAATGCATATAGTACATGGTGTTACAAGGACAGAAATAAATCTCTCAAGTAAAAAAACATTTTCCCAGTTGCAAACAGGCCAAGGTTATTTAAAATACAGGTCTAATTTGAAGAACGTTCTCCCCACTCCCTATATTTTTTTGCTGGGGGGGGGGGGGGGGGGGCGGGTAGAGGGAAGGTGTGAAGGGGAGGCAGAGATGGGAAAATCAATACACGTAACCAGTTACTAGATTTTTATTTTTACAATATTCTGTCATATCTGGAGAAAGATAATTGCTGCTTCTAAAATAATTTTCACTCAGCCCTGCCTCTCATCACATGTAAACTTACGCTGTCACAAAAATTCTGCTGATTTTAATGACAACTACAGGCATGTGAAAGTAGCAAGAGCAGGAAAACAAGACTTTGCACCTGTATTTCATCTTTGGACAAAGGTTCTCCAAGAACTTAATCCGCGGGGTATTTTTTAGATGGAGAAACTGGGTCCAAGGGGAAAAAAAAAAAAGGTTAAGTGATATTCCCAAGGTTATGCTGTGAATCAGTGGAAAAACAGACGAGAACCCAAATCTCCTGATGCTTAATACAGAATTTGCCTGGAGTAACTCATACCTACCTAAAAGTTAAGTGTCCTATCTAAGCCAGTTGTGTAGGCTCCCTCTGTTGTCAGTGGAGAGACAGGCACCTCCCAAAGGCAATTCATGCCAGCCTTCTCTCTCTCTCTCTCACTCTCTCCACTGAGGAGGGAACCTACACAACTAGACCAGGCTAGGCACCGAGCTTGTAGTTGGCTAAAATTAAGTAAAATGAATCTCACTTTTGATCTAAAGCTCAATTACAACGTCCTGCTTCCCAAAAAACATTTTTATTATCGCATTTATTATTAGGCAATATATGCCTAAATTGTAGTGATAGAAAAGGGATAGCCTGCTGACTAAAAGAGACAGGTAAACTCCCTAGATTCATGGATTTGTACCCTCAGGCTGGCTGGATATTCATGATTCACACGCAGTCTTTATAATATTAACCAGCCTGGTGACTGGTGAATTTGATTAGTTTTGTTCACTGGTAGCTGCTACACATTTTTGTATTTTGCTTATAAACATTCTATTTTCATACAGATGTACAGTAAATACAGAAGGATTAAGTAATTTTTTTCAAAAGGTTAATTTGCATTAGTGTTTTCATCAAAACACAGCCTTTCTTACCTTAGGGTAAAATATAAAGAGTAAAAAGCTCTATTAGGTGACTTAGTTCAACTCCTTCTGTAATATTTAGCCACATACACACCTGGCATACGCAGAGGCAGCTCTGCAAGTTACTCCAAATATATAATGCAAAAATTTAGCCCTATTATATATTTGCTTCTCTGGACTTTATGACCATATTCACCTTATTGAAGGGTATGTAAGGTCAGGAAAGCAGAAGGAGCATTTGGACACTTTGCTTCTAACTGCGGTAACTCGATCTGGCCTTGTACATACCAATTGAATGCTCACTGCCTCAGTTTTTCCATCCGTAAAATGGACTCAACTGTAGTTCCATGAGCATGTGGTACCATAAATATATAAAGCGCTTCGTCTTCCTATCTCAGCCTGGCATCTTTCAGAGTTTTATGATGGAGAATATTATGGGAAAAATATAAATACTTATCAAAGGGACCTATATCAAAGCCAGATGATGAAAATCACAAGATTTTAGATACTTCCATTAAGTTCAAATAATATGAATAGTCCCTGAATTTAAAATTTAAAAACTAGATCTACACCAAAATGAGGAAATCAGATGTAAGAAGTTCTTAGTACTCTGGAACATTTGACCCCAAACTGACATTCATTCCTCAGTCCTACCTACCTTATACATACAAATCTGAAGAGAGATTCAAAACGTACCAAGTTTGGACAAAATACAGATTTTGAACCCTTCAAATTTAACAGACATTCAGGTTGAAATCCAAGTACTAAGTCAGACACTTAAGTTCAAACAATGTTCAGATTTGCCATTGATCCAGATCCAAAAACTGTGAGTTGGAAGGCATCTAGATCCTTACTTCTTGTAACTTTCTAGAAATGTCATATATGCATCTGAACATGAATTACAGGTCAAATTCCCTCATATTTTGAGGAAGCCTGAATCTCCGCAAGAACGCTAGAACTGAGCCCGATTCCATCCAGTTATGCCAACACTTAGACCAGACCTAAACTGGAACCCAAAACTACTGCTCCCAAAGTTGCATGGGGTTTGGGTACCTGCAGAACTGTAGAACTAAAACCAAACACTTTCAAACCCTGAGATTGTTTGAAAGCAAATATAAAGTAGATTCCAACTTAAGCTAGTTTTGGCCCTCAATCAGAAATGAATCCAATTAGCCATAATCTTTATAAAATCTAAGTATCTGTCTGACCTGACTGATAAACCCCACAAGATGTGATCTATACAACTGGTTCCTTGCCTGCAAGTCTTTCTAAATGAATCCAAACCATCACTGGCCCGATCCTCTGTTGTCTTATAAACCATTCAGTCTACCTAAACCATACAAAAAGAGCATAAAAAAATCCTGAGTGATGCAACTGAATGGAGAATCCCGATTTAATAATGTTTTGCCAACATAAAAATGTCTGCCCGTTTGCTTAATTCAAAATGCTCAATGAGAGCCTGCTCACCGTCATGCCATGTTCCCGTGGGCCTGCAATTCCTCCTCTCCATTATGGGAGCAGGTCGATGGCTATGTATTTGGTTCACTTGCGGGAAAAGGAAAGAGGACATGTAACTGCTGATGGCTTTCAGCCCTTTCACAGGACTGGACACACCTATGATGGTGATGGCAAGGGCCCACATGGTAATCCCATGGCTGGCCTACGCTTGGCCACGCAACAGAACAGGCAAGTTGACAACACTCTTGTCACGTGCCCGGGAGTGTACCTCTCCCATGGCAGAGACACCGAATTTTGGTTATGCCACATATGGGGTCCCCCCATGAGAAAGAGGCTGGAACAGAGGGCTCCCAGCCATCTTAGTAAAAGGCTGCATTATCCATCCTGAATGCAAGAACAGGCTATGCTGGTCTACCCAGTAGATGATACTCCTGGTTTTCTGTAAACTTGTCTTCTCAGTTCAGAGTTAACTGCTAGCAACTGTCATTAGGGAGGCAAAGGAGCCCCAACCCCTCTAGCAAAGCCTTAAAAAGAATGAAAAATGGACTAGCACCATAAGGCAGGTGGAAAATTCTGGTGCTTGGCACAGCAAGGGCCCCACCTACAGTTCTCCCAGGGAGCTGCAGAGCCCTAAGAACACCCTGATCTTCAGTAGTAAGGGGGAGAGAGAAAAAAATCAAACTGCCCACCAGAACCGTGAAAGTCTTTGTTGCAAATGACAAGATTCTGGATGACGGACTGAGAGGGAAGGAAGGTGCTTTGGTGCCAAATAACGTATTATATACTGCTCTGGTCTCTCCTCTCCTTTTTATGCTGCCAGGCACACCAACATGCTGAGTTTAGACATACCTTGTTGGCAACCACAAGTGGAAAGGAGTCATGGCATCATATAACCATGTCTGAGGCTAAGAGCTCGATTTTTTTTTTTTTTTTTGGGGGGGGGGGGGGGGGGGAGTCCTCTTAGCAATTATCTAAGGGCTGATTTTCAAATTCTAAAGAAATTTAAGTGGGACTGACTCAATGAACTGGTTGGGTATCCTGCCCATCCTTGCATCCTTGCATCCTCCACATACCGGTCCCACAACAGTTTCATCAATGCCTTCAGGGAGCTCCACTTTACTAGAATCCTAGGAATTGCTCTTAGAAACCAGGCTGGTTTAACACCATACTGGTGTTAAACATCCCAGGCAAATTTCTGTCGCAACTCACTTTCAGATGGAATAGGCAGGACCTAGAAACACTCACAGCAACATGTCTGTACTCGATTGCTTCCACTTAGTCCCCTTCACCACATACACAGATCTCCTAGACTCCCCTGGTATATCACACCATCATGTTGCCAGCCCAACAGGATTGGTGATTCAGATGTCTCTACCGGTGTCCTGCAGTGTCTCTGCAACTTTGTTCAAACGTAATGAGAAAGATGCCAATTAAAAAAGCACAAGAGTCCTGCAGTGTGGCAGGCTGATTCAAATTAGATACCTGTATGAAGTGATTAAAAATAGGTTTTCTAAACCTGAAGATAACAGGAGGACAGTATGTTTGATTTACATCAGCAGGGGTCAACAAAAACGTAGAAGAACCACACAGAAGCTCTTTATCCCTGCAGATTTACTGGTGAAGATGCTGAGGACAGGAGAGAAATACAGCATGCTTCTGGTGTCTTTCAATACACAAAGAATCTCAACTGTCCTCCCATCTCAGCAGTCATTACTTACTGCCAGACCTCCAAATAAGTAATGCTTTAATTTAGCAACTTTGATCCATCATTCCATAGTTCAGTTTCACATACATATTAACAAATCAAATCTCACAACTTCCTTTGGCAAAAAGCTACTGTCGTTCCCATTTTGCAGACAGTAAAAACTAAACGGAAAGAGTTAATCACTCTGTTGAGAACAGAAGTGAGATTGGGATGTCAGGCTTTCCCGATCAGAAGTTCAGGCCATGCTGTCTCTATGGATCAGGCTCTCAGACAGCCCAATTGATTGGCAAGACTGGGGCACACTTGCTGAACCAGAACTGGCTTTTCTAATGTTGTTTGTTTGTTTGTTTGTTTTTTAATCCCAGAATGTCCTGAATAATAGATCAGATGCAAAGCTGATACGTCTCCAACAGTTTCAATGGATTTGTGAAAATCTGTCTGCAAGTAATATGTACCAAGTACCATAAATGCCCACTTTCTTTTATGATGACACTACCAGCACTCTGGTAAAGGAACACTTTGCACAATGGCTGTTCCCTTAGAGCCCTTAGGCCGCTTTGCACAAAGGCGGCAAAACGGTGTTTCCACTGCATAGTAATCCCATGTCAGATACAACAGTACTGCATTACGCTAGTACTGTGTTGAGTAAATATTGCTGCTACATCAGTAAATTGTGACAGTGAGATCTAGGCAATCTAAGAAATTTTGTCCCAACAAAGCCAATCCCTTGCTTTTATACCCATCAACACAGGTGTGTATCAATCACCACCTACAGGGACTGAGAGTCCTCATAAAATAAACTCCAGAAGACCGATATCATACCAACATACTGTTTTCCAATTCAAAAACCAAACCATGCAAAAAGTCCTCAGGCTCCCACATGCTTTATCCCCATCTCTTCATTACACATACACGCATACCCACTTGGGACGTTCATGTGTTAGATTTCTGTCATGAATGTGTAGATTGTGGTGTAGTTATTTAACACCTAACAACCTGCAGTTACGTATGTGGCCTCAGCTATGTATGTGTTCATCCTCTCCACTTACAAAGTGCTGGGATATTACCTTTATTTGCATCAGCAGGACATTTGTGACCAATTTAGCTGTTGAGCTAACGTGTAAGGCCCTCATCCAAGCTGTGGAGTTACAATGGAATCGGATCTCGTTACACAGCCTACTGCATCGTATGGTGCACTCTCTATTATATAACTATATGGTTCCCAAAGGTTACCTATAATTCGATTATAAAGAGTCACGTTGCAGTTCAGTCAACATGTAAGGATTAGAAATTTGATGAGTTACTTATGAAAATCCATACTTAATCCATCCCAAACTGAATAACAAATTGTAAAAAGTAGTTTTACCATCTGAAAGGAGCTATGGTAACAAACAAGTCAGGATGCACAACCATCACTCTCTTCTACCAGATAACTAGGATGACTATCAAAGATTTCTATTTTTGTCCCAGAAAGTTAGGGAGCATGCAGGAGGATTTGATTGCTGTCATAATAATTGCAGATAGTTATAACATGAACCAATAGTGAAAATCCTGAAACTCTAGGTGGCCATCAGTTCACTTTTACGCTCTTTAAATAGTAAAAAACAAACAAACCAACCACAACAACAAACAAACCAAACAAAAACAAGCTTCTGCAACTCTAGTGATTGTCACATCAGTTGAGATGCACTAAGTTTATCATGAATGAAGATCTGATCTAGATGGAAAAAAAGCGAGAGGCATCACTAGCAATATTTTGGAAGCGTTATTTGACTCTAGGTGCAATTGAGTATTAGCACAAGCTTATGAGTATGAATCCATTCTACGTGGAAAATATTTATGTCAGCATTTTTAAAGATGCTACTCTTCCAAGAGGTAATTATCTTCTAGTTTAGAATATCACATCAGAGAGTATTGCACCCCCAAATGAATAGCCACTTCTGGAAAAATAAAAACAAAAATGCAATTTAAGTGTATCAGATGTACAAAGACAGAAATTCCATACTTTAACTTTTATTTGCTCGATTATGCATGAAGTGGAGAAAAACCACCTCTACAGAAAAGAGACAAACAGTATTGAAACTTCAAACATCCAAAAATCTTGAGTAAGCTCTAAAAGTTACACAATTGTCTTAAAAGCCACAGATTTTTTTTTTAATCTCTATTATGTTTTTAAGCTTTTCTATACAATTATAAAACTAGAAATTTCTTTATTTATTTTCTTAAAGCTAAAACTGTATGACCAACACACACACACAAAAATCACAGCATGTACAATAATGCTGTAATATTTCAAAAGCGCAATGCTAAGTGCCATTATTCATCTAATACTTCACCATGAAATCCCTTTGGCTGATGTAGGATTATTTTCCTCAGACACAGGCACTGTGTGAAAGCTCCTATATAAGATCTTCCTCCATGTATTCCAGGCAAAGGGAAAACAATGCATTTACCAGGCAGGGTGGAGTTGTAAGTTACTGAAAAGGCTGGACTCTTTTCAGAGATGTGTGGCTTGTATCACACTTTTAAGCAGCTCAGCACAAAATTTCACGCTAGGACCCAGGTTCAGATGGCCCAAATTCCTGCACAGTCCCCATGCTTAGGGTTTCTGCATATATGCCCTTAAAAATACCCAGCCAGCCAATAGAAAATATCAGGCACAGGGACTTGCGGGTGTTTAGGCCAACTCACTCTGACCTGGGAGTATATAAAAGTGCCTGATTCTGTTTTGGGGCAAACTAAATATTACAGAGACCATGGAGTAGAGAAATGGAAATGAGTAAAACATCAAACAAAGGTTTACCCTTGTTAGTCTGAGAAGCCTACTCCAAGAAAAAACTGAACTGGTGACCTCTGTACCAAACGCACAGGAAACACTAGTAAGGATGCAACCATTTTACTAGCACTAACACCACCAAAATTAAGTATAAAAGTTTCACTTTCACAAACCTTGATTATCTGTAGACCACCTCAGGGGGATTATTTTTGTGTATAGGTGGGCAGGATTCATCGCCTTTGAAACTTTTAGTCAAAGATGTTTCTGAAGAATAAAAAACTACATGTACTAGATGTAATAAAGAAAAGGAATGTCCTGGTCTGAATATTTTTTTTTACTGTCTATAAGGTAAGTTTTCTTAGAAAAACTAGGCAAGACTGGTTCCAATTAGTCCTTTAGTTTTAGCCTAAAGGAGAATATTTTTGAATAATCTGAGCATAGTTTGCTCAGCTGTTTTAAAGGGCACATTTAGAGGTGCATTTCTTTTCCTGAAATATTAATTGAAAATCATTTTGTAAGGAAAAGATGAAAGAGTTTATTATTTAAAGCCAAAGAAATTAAAAGCAGAAAGTTGTATTACCTGAAAATTAAGCCTCAGGTCTTATTTTACACAAGAACAGAGATAAGAGCCTTTCTTTTAATCAGACCTATCAAAAATTGGAAGATCTGGGGAGGTTAGTGATGGCATAAGCCTGACAGAAATGAGCTTGGGTATCCTATAGACAAACAACTCTCATTTTGCCTGTATTTGAACAAAAGAGTCTTTCATTACAGAACTAGAACATACAGAACAAGGTGACATAATATTTTTAAAATTATATAATGGAAACGAAGTGTACCAACTTCAATGCTACTCTTCAGTCAGGTTTGGTAACGAGCTCAAGTTAGATATTATTTTATGGTGAAAGGGCTCCTTTTCTATAACTTTCTTTGCAATTATTAGTGAGGACTGTAATATTTGGTATTGCTACCAAGATGGTCTATGATTATGTAATGAGAGACCCCCTTTGTAATATCTGTGCAATTAGGCATAATTAAGTTTGTCAGGGGAACTTTAATTTCCTGATTTTTGAGTAAATAAAGAATGAACGTTAATATTGCACTAATCAGTACTAACTAACATTTAATTTGTTTTGTTTCAAAATCAGAGGTCACATTGTGAAACCATTTGATAGTATGCAACTAAAAAACCTCAACAAAATAAACAGAAGTTGGAATAAAGATAACTTTATGTTAACTGGTACTTTGCTGTCCTACTGTTCCATTTGTTGAGTTGTCCTGAAGCCAACAAAATATTAGTAAGAATCAGGATACAAATATGACTTTAAGTACTCTCTATTGTGGTCTCAGAACGAATCGACATTTGTTTTTACCACACTGTGATAACATCACAGATGTTAGAATCATCAATGCCAGTATACCTTAAAGCTTTCTGTTTCAGAAACAAAGGTACTACCACTACAGCTAAATGAAAGTCTTGACTAGCTTCAGTAGACCATTTGTGGGTCAGGCACCAAGCAAGAGACAAAAATCATGTCTGATAGAAATCCCACATAAATATCAAGCTATATACATCATGTATCCATCCAACTGGGTAGGTAAAGCTGAGTTTCAATCTGGAATTCCTATGGATTCATATAGTAAAGCCGTAACACACTATAAAAATTAACTGGGGATTATCAGATATGGGCTTACGGGGGAAACTGGGAGTACCCTCTTAATGGCTACCTGGTGCAACACATCTATTCTTAGTCACAAGAGCTGGGACTGGCTCTTCAGGCACCACATCCAGCTCATGCATGCATCTAGTGCTGATAATCATTCACAGTTTAAAAATAGGTATGTGAAAGGTAGTCACAGGGTTATAATGAGTAGAATTTATGGGGCATTACTCTCCCAAACTGCTGTTCAGTCTAAACACTACTCTGGGCTCGAGGTATCAAAATGTGACAATGTTCAAGGTGTCCATATAGGGATTATCTCTTTTCTTTTCCTGCCTTATTTCTTGGGGGGAAAAAAATAACAACCCCAAAACCAAACAGTAACTAGTTTTAACATTTAAATGAATGTCAATAGCCTTCAGAGTCAACACTGCTTCAAACATCCAAGACTTCTTGTATTAGGAGGCTGACTGGAAATAACCAAGTATCAGCTCACATATAGTGCAATCTTTAATTAGAACCTCACAGTCAAGCAGGCTACAAGCTTTTTACCTCCTAAATTAAAGCTGTAATTTTGGAGCACAAGAAGTCAACCACCAGGGAAAAAAGTAACAGTTTACCATACTGCTAACAGTCAGCTCAGTCTGACCCCTGCCTCAAAATATGAAGGACACAAATTATATCATTTTCTGGAGAAGCCACAACATAACCATTTCTATGAGTTTTTGATGCTAGGTACTTAATGACGTTGGAAGTTCTTTGGGATTACTTTACAGGCTACTCCTCCGAGAAAAGAAAAGTTATGTGCAAGACAAATGAAACCAAAAAGTTGACTTACAGGCTCTCAGCGCTATCCACAGGTCTCAAAGCTCAAGATTATCCACCCCTATCTATGGCAAGAGCTCCCTTTCAGAGGAACAAGAATATTTGCTTCACAATAGCTCAAAGGTGTTCAAATCCCTGCAAGATACTAACACTATATTCCATTCATTTTAATGGAAAATAGATGTCCAAATTCCCAAAGACAGCCCTTTTACCATTGGGCCCAAAGAAACAGATTACATGAAAATATCTTTTTATCACAAGAGAAGACAGGAAAAAAAATTCCAATTAAAATTGATGGAATTGATCAAAGAATGAAAGCCATCAAGGAACAGACAGGCAAAACGGGGAATAAAATAAGGGAAAAGTGCATAAAGTTATCTCATTCCCCTCAAGGAGCATAAAAAAAACTTCCTACAAGAGTAAAAGAAGGTATTTCCAATTTGTTTTCTAACAGCTAAAGGAAGCGTAGATTAAAGACTAGGAAGCATGTTGAAAATTGTGGCAAAGGCAGACCATGAAGTTGGAAGTAAAACATTGTATCTTGAATTACTCTATTGTCACAATTAAATGGCCAGAAAGCACTCCCGTGGTTTAGGAGTAGCCCTAAGCACCCCTAACTTCATGGATTTGAGCTTCAACTGAAGTCCCTTCAGCTCCAAAAAAATTCCTAGCCAGTACTGCTTGGGCTAAAAAAGAATTTCCTATAGCTGCAGTCTTTAGGCTTATCATAGATACCTGCATACGTCTGGGAAGAGCTGTGGATTGTGGCATGTAACAAAAAAACTGCAGTAAAAGATCACAGTTGCTTTGCAGCCTTAACCCCGCTCCTCTTAGTGTACCTTCATACTCCAACTCCCTCCTGCTAACTTAGCCTTTCAGTACTTGGTTGCCTCATGTGTGCTCAAGACTAGATCAAGCCCTGGGAATTTCTGTGTGGAGCTCCGGACCTATGACCATCCCTGTGGGGACAAGGAAGTACTCGGTGGATGAAGAGCAAACCATCCCACACAGTCACCATCCCACACATTCTCCCGCTGTGGCCAGGCTCTCAACCCACAGAAATCTCCTTGGGTCTTCCCAAAGTACCTGATAAGTCCTTCTCACTCTTAAAGCAGTGTATGTACCCCCCATCTTTGAGAAAATGTCAACAAACAATTTAATCAAAATGTTACTTGTGAAACTGATAGCTAGGTTGTCACTTAACAGCGCTACATCTAATACCACACAGAGAGGGTAATACTGGCACATATACACATACTACTTTGCAGCCATGAGAGAGATTGAAAAAAAAAAGCAGGGGAAAAAAAGGCAATAAGCTATAGAGGACCACTACATATGCCAATGACAAATAGGAACAAAAGCAGCACAAATTGTATGGTACTGGTAAATTAGCGTATTTCTCTCTCTTCAGCAACTGAAAGCATCTGAGGACCACTGGCTTTTAGAGAGGTGCTCCTCATGCCCTCCCCTTTAAACACCAAACCAAACCTTACACAGATGTGGTTGATGAGATGGAGCCCCAACAGACAAATCTACACGTGGCTTGAAAAGCAGAAGCACATTTGACCCAAGACGTCAGGTCTGCATCTATTGTAACACAAGTTACAGTAGAACTCTCCGCAGCGCCTCACAATGGTCCCAGGGGAAATATTACTACATTTTGCTGCTGTTACTTATATCGAGTTTGGCCAAGAGTCCATGAGTCGTGATACCTATATTTACAATGTCAGATACAGGAAAAATCCAGTGGCTTTTTTCTATTAGTGCTGACTATTCAGGACCTGCCACTTAGAAATGTTTACATGAAAATAACAAAGAATAGGAACATGTGATGCTTGAAAAATTAGGCTCTAATTTCAATCTGCAAATGAAAAACTTAAACATTCTAAAACTTAATAGGGAAGTGACAAGAGTACAATGATTTCTGTCCCTCGTAAAAGACAGCAAAAATGTACACTTTTGCCTACCTACTTACACAGGTAATAAGCAATGCTTTCAGGGCCTGATGAGAGAGATGCTACTAGTTCATGGAATCATTTGTCATCAGATGCTAAAAAGAAAGTAATAAATGGAATGAGTTTTGAACATGAGCTTACAATATTTTTAGGTTCTAAAAACTTCCATTAAGTAGTCTGAGTATTCTGTAACAAGGGTCTAACAAAAGCTAGCTATCTATCTCACTCAGGTTTTCAATCCTAACTATTAAATCCAGGCAGCAGGTTTCTTGCTCTACTGTTAATATTAAAGATACCAGTGCTACAAACTGGAGCTTAATGGTTAACACACATAAGAATATTCATTTATTTGACTTCAAGAGAAGTTGAAAAAAGCGACAGGAAACAAGTGTATGCATGTACCAAAGTAATACAAAACCCAAGATAATTCTTTAACAGTATAGTGTAGGCATTGTCAAAAATTGTTCAAGAAGAAGTTAGGATGAATTCACATCCATCTCAAAAAGTGCAGACAATTCATTTCTGCAGACCCTTCAAGATGAGATGTTCTTTTAAGTGAAACTACTGAAGCAGAACTCTGATGAGTTTGATGATCCTGAAAGTGAGATGTTTTTAGTGCTATCATTATCATTATTAAACGTAGCTGCAATGACAATTTAAATCTGTGTTCCAAACCACCTAGATGCTCTTCAACATTAGACACCTTTGTGTCTTGAAGACCCAGAAATAAGCTTACTAGTTGATTATGCTATAAAGAAAAGCTCTACTTAACAAGACAGATGCAACCTTATTTTATCTTAATGATATTGCCTTCAATGGAACACAAAAGGAGCAATTGATAGCAATGATTGAAACATTTCTTTTAGAGACTTGTAAATTCAGCTGTCCACTACAAGAATCTCCAAGTGAAGAAATAGGGAGAAAAATAAAAGAAAAAGTAACAGCATTGAACAGTGACATTAGTGCAGGTTGGCTAGCTGAACATGACAAATGACCTCCTAATGGCCACAAGCATACAGACAATGAAATGTACGTCCTTGTACGCTGCTATTAATTCTGTACCAAAATGAAAACCACAAATATTGGTGCAGTGTTACCAAAGATACCATCCAAGAACAAAGAGAAAAACATGAGAAAGACGTCTTTACTATTTGGTTAGACAACAAAAACAAAACAATTTCTTCTGCTTCCGATATACAGCCCTCAGTGTTATATTTCAGCCACACTGAGTGAAGAAGTAGCAACCAAACTTTCCCAAAACTGTACTGTAGAGCCTAAAGACAAAAATCACTCTGCTATCAGCAGTAGTCTGGCTAACTCAAGTGAAAAAGGAAGACTGATGTCCCTGGTTCCCAGAGACACTAAGTGCTGCTCTCAGGAACATGTGCCTCAACGTTTGCATCAACAAGTGTCTTGAAATTTGCACTGAGAACAAGAAGGACTTTGATCAAAAAATAGCACACATTTTACTCTGCAAGGAACTTTACAGATAGGTACTAAATTTACAAAAGCAGTTGAAGGAGGTTTCAGAGGGACTTGACAGATTACAGGCTGATGACACTACCGTTACAGCCTCAGTGGAAATGTGGTTTGATCTAATTAACAACAAAGAACTAGAACCACTGAAGAACAAAATTAAAAAATTATTCAAAGACGCTTGGAAGCTTTCCATTTCATAGCCACCAGGACTGATTCCAAACACAGACGGATGGGATTAAACCCAGGATAGGATGTCGAGGTTGGGACAGGCACAGAACATATTCCAGATATCTCAAATCTTCTAAGATTAAAAACTGAAGACAGGTATTTTTGCCCTAAATCTGTAATTACAAAATGGATTTGATTGAACACAATTAATTTAATCATGCAGGTGGAAAATACAGGTGTTAAATTAGGGCAGACAAGATGGCTGAACTTAGAAATGCTGGATTTTAGAACAGACACATTGCTGTCCAGCCAACTCAGCATCACTTTTTACACATTTTTAGTTCATTCATATCGCTTTGATTGAAACTGTGTGACAGCGTAGGTGCTAAAATCAAAGAATCTGGTGAAGTGCACTGATACACAGAGCTAGATATAAATCCTCATCGGTCTAAGTTTTTTCACAGACTATGGAGATGATGAGGATGTTCTTATGTTTTCATTACAGAATCACACGCTTTATGTTTTAGATAATGGGTCTTTTTGCGTTTAAAGAATAAATATGCCCGTAAAATAAATCACATCACATGCATGCACTGTTTCAGTGGATAAAATACTACATTTGAGTGTTTTCTCCGAGAGACTTTTGCAGAAATAACCAAAAAAGTCATGCTGGGGAGAAAAATTCATCCCTGATATGTTGGCTGCTGTTTCCACATACAAATTTTCTCTCCACACCCAACAGAGAACACATACCTCAGCTGAACAATTGTGAGCATATGTTAGCTATGCCAATATCCTGTGGAAAGTAACAAAAGGCTTCAATTTATTTTTAACTGAGAGAAGTGCATAACTAAGAAAGTTTGTGCTTTAGAATTTCAAGTCAGATTTGGGATTACTGTATTTCCCTCTTTGGGAACTTGTATGACTACTAATCTTATAATTAAAAAAGTAAAAGTTAATGAGGGAACATGTTAACGTCAGATGATTTACGTGCCTATTAATATTACAAGTGTATTGGGGAAAAAAAAAGGGGGAAAAGGAAAAACCCATTGTGTAATCCAGTTCTGATGAAATGCCGGACAATTTTGAGACTGATAAAGTGAGTCACTGCCAACTGACTCAGCATGACAACAGGAGTTCATTGTTGCCTTCGGACCAAAGGAAGCAAGCAGCCAGTTGGTTCAAACTGGATTCTTTCTTTCACTAAAATGTGGTATTTCCACCATCTTCTTGTTCTCCTTTCGCATCTTCCCTCAGACCCCCTAGTGTCTCCAGTTCATACTGCATTTATTGAGCCCTGCACTATTCAGCTAGCATCGGATACAACACACATTAAACCCTCAGATGCAGCATGTTACAAAATTAACTTAAAGGCTGGAATACAGCTCCGTTTTTAAGTCCCAGTATATTTATATTTCACATATGGTTTTCGCTAGGCTATTCACAGGGGGGACTATAAAGCATCTCAACATGTGAGGTACTCTTGTAAACTCCACTATGTCCTCAGTTGCACTTACTGTCCTCAGGCATGTGGGATGTTGTACTGCAAGTATTAATATGGATATACGTGCCGCTTGTTACATCCACATCTCCCCCTCCCTGCTTGTAGGTTTGGCAACAGCAGGACAGCTGAATTCAGCTCAAAAACTGGAATTCCTCTTTGTCTCCAAGGCTTTCTAAAGATTGCCTGCTGACAGTCACTGCGACTTTCCCCCGGCACCCTCTGAAGTTAACAAAACAAGGAGAGCTCAGCAGCTCCCGTGGGACTCGGGACCCTTCAGAGTCTGGGCAACGGAACTAAACAAAATATACTGTCCGCATCCTTGAGATCTCTCAGGACTGGAGCTATATGAGAAGGGTTTTTTTTTTAAATTGTAATAAGGTGGGTTTATATAGTTAATACACAGGACTGACCAAGAGGAAGGTTCACCTGTTGCATAACATTGTATAAAGTGTACAGAGGAATGTTACGAAATCTGGTTTGTGGCTCTTTTCCTTCAATACACTCAGATCTCAGTCTCATCATTCATTATTTTCTGCTTTTCTCACTAAAGCTGCTTCTCCTGAAGTCTGTCAGAAATGTGAAAATCCCTTTTTTCCAAAAGAGATTATTGGAGTCTTAAAAGTTTACTGATTTAACTGCAGCTTATGAGAGAATCCTGGAAATAAAATTAAATTATTTTTGAGAAGAAACAAGCGACAAGAAAGGTCCATACTTGTTCAAGCAGCTAAAGCATCCCAGCCATTATAACTTTTTTAAAAGAGGATTTTGCCAAAAGGAACTATGCCACATCAAAAATTATCATGCCAGGAGAAAGAAACTCCTCACAACTAAAGGACAAGATTGGTAATCAACAAATCTGGGTTATATTCATGATAACTTGGGCAGGTGACTTTGACTAAGTCAGTCGACATCTCTAAATCTGAGTTTATCCATCAGTGCAAGGGGCTACTAATGCTTCCCTATTTCAGGAGGGTGTCTTAAAGCTTAATTAATTGATGTTCATAAAGAACTCAGATTCTCAGATGGGAGGCATCAGAGAACACCAAAGCATTATTAATCTCAGGTGCCAAAAAATTATCCCTGCTCTTGCATGAAACAGCTCTGAAATATTTGTAATTTCTATCATAGCAATATCCCCAGTTCAGTTCACAAATGATGAGAGTTATCCAAATAAAATAAATGTCTGGTCATCAGAGTAAACAAAGACATCGTTTTACGAGTCCAATCTAAGTTGTAGAGATAATCAATATGAGAATAGCAGTGCCCACAATGAAACCTGTATTAATTATGAAGAGAGTTTATGAAAGAAATTAATCATTATTATGGAGCTCGCTGTAGGAATTTAATAGCATGAGCCAATTCTACATGACTCTTATGATGCTTGAGGTCAAATATGCTGAGTTTGAAATAAACTTTAATCTACTCTGAACTAACTTTGTATAAAAAAAGAAAGCTTCTCATAAGTTCCACAGTACTGCCCAAAATAACAAATCTACTCTACCCCATAAGTGTGTGTGGTCTGATATGCCATCCTGAAAATAGATTCTAATGTCTCTCTTCCCTCTCCCTTTTTTTTTGTTTAAATTGGTGCTATAAGAAAATTATATACACTGATTACAAGAGAAAATTAGATATGGG
The DNA here is from genome assembly GCA_009819775.1 of Phoenicopterus ruber ruber. Lineage (NCBI taxonomy): Eukaryota > Metazoa > Chordata > Aves > Phoenicopteriformes > Phoenicopteridae > Phoenicopterus > Phoenicopterus ruber. Next base: position 92,853,362 of record CM020215.1, on the reverse strand, counting down.
AGATAACCAATATATTTTTAAGCTTACTTTGTTTTGGTTTTTTCTTTTCCTTAAGTAACCACCCTTCCAAAATAAACACAGCAATGTTTATGGAAATAAAGAAACAAATTATAACAATTTTAGGTAGCATACCGCAGTCAAATAAATACCATTTTCTAATAAAAAAAAAGGAGAAACCCTAATAGAACTTAACCCATAGTAACCAAAACAAAAACTCAAGACTTTCTGTTCCAAAATCAGAGCTGTTCTTGAAAGCTAAAGATCCATATCCATTGGTCAACTTCAGTATTAATCAATTAATCCTTTTTTGTAAGATTATAAATTCTCTGTGGAGAGACTATGACTGGAAGTGTTGAAAATGCTCAATGTTGGCTTAATTCCATCTCCAGTCAAGTCAAGTCCCAGTTGTCTTCAAAGGGAGAAGAGCTAGACTGATGCTGAGAGCTTTTGGAAAGTCTATCCTTTGTATTTATTTGCTTTTGTGAAGTACTTCTTAAAACAAATAAAAGCAGGAAGAGGTAAGTAATGAGCCTATCATCATACCTCTGAGGTCCATGCACGGCAAGAACTCTATGGGTCAGAAGCAGACAGAGAATTCTTGGGGGGGTTCTTGTTTGGGGTACCTCTGAGTATGTGCGTGTTCGTGAGGGGAAGGAAGGTAAGCCATTGGTACGCAGCCAAGTCAAAAAGGTTGGCTACCCCTACAAGTACACAGAGAGGTGCAGCAGAAGTATTATCTTCTTGCTTTTGCAAAATACGGAATTAGCCATTTTGGAGACTGCTAATAATGTATGCGAAGCTTACAATACTGTCAGTAACAATTAGGTGTGCAAAAGGAAGAATGAACCCTTAAAATTTTACAAGAACAAACAGTCTCCAATTAAAATAGTCCAAAAGAGCTCAGTGTGAATATTTCTCTGAGCTTCCTTTGTTGATGCCGTGGGATTTCTTTGTAGTTGTACAATTCTGCGAGCTAAAATTCTCTTGGCAACTACAGACTTCCTTACTTCTGATCTCACCACACACAGATGGCTCAGGCTTGTAAAATATTATTAGGGGACGTGTTGGAGTGGCCTGAACATGGGTCACTCCAGCAGCGTAATCTGACTCTAACAATTTCTCTGGACTTGTATAACCTTGAGTTCTGCCATTGTTTCCCAAACCACAAAATGGGAAGAGAGTCTACCTCCTCATGAAGCAGTGAGAACGTGTGAGTTAATATACGTACAACTCTATAAAAAAGGAAAAGTGTTACTGCTATTTGGGGAGAGTAAGATAGGGTCATGTGGGCTTCAGTTTTATTCTCTTCTCTGAAACAAACACCGACACGGATATAAATAGTGCCTGCAGAAAAGCAAGGGGTGAACTTCTGCTTGATTTTTTAAACAATTTGTAGCTTTCGCATGTAAAGTCTGTTTAGAAGAGATTTGAATAGTTTAATAATTAAACCAAAAATCTTTAGTTCTAAAAGTATTAACATTTACCAGAGTAGATTTTTTTTCAGTGGTGTCATAAATTCACAGTATTTACCCACCAGTTCTGGTTTTCATAACAAGACTGTGGTTTTTATTTTGATCACTGGTTAATTTATTGCTGCAGCACATCATTTTGCTTTTCTTTTGGAGGTTCTGAGGAAAAGTAATTCTTTACAGACACTGTTCAGATGGTATTTTTCAATTAAAAACACTTAAAGCAGAAAGGAACGGTTGTCTGGTGGGGGACTGAAGATCAGAGTTCAATGCTTGGCTCTACAATAGACTCCCTGGGGAAATTTTCAAAGGCACAAATGGCAGGTTGGCACATCACTCCCATGCTTGCTTTAGTGGGAGTTAGTTGCCTCTGAAAACCTCTCTTTCCTTTCCCTGGATTATTCCGATCAAGTCACTACATCTTTCTGTGTCTTGGTCTGCAACCACTATAGTGGGAATTCTAATATTTTGTTTCCCTCACCTTTTGCCTGACTTTCCTATTTAAATATAAGCTTCCTGAGACAGCACCTCTGTTTTACAGCATGTAAAATATCCCACACCGGTGGATGGGCACTGATCTCATCTGGGACTCCTAGTTTCTGTTAGAATACATACAGGCAAATAACGTTAATACTAATTGGGAATCTGGAGAGTATTAATTTAAACTGTTTTCCCAAAGCCCAGGTTATCGTGCTTTCCAGGAGCAGTACTGCATTGGTAAAAAGTGCCAGATTACGAGCCCAAGAGAATGGCATCCACAGAACAGGTGCAGGACAGCAAGACGGGGTAGATGGCTCCCACGTGGCACCAAGAAGACGACACATTCATTGAAAAGGGGGATTACTAACCCTCTTCATCTCAACCTCTGATTTCTGGTAACTTCACTTTAGGCCATCCTGTATCATTTAATTCTACATTCTTTGACTGAAATGTTACATTTTACTGGAACAAAAAGCGAAGCCTAAACAAATGTCCATGAGGCCTTTCAGAAAACAAATTGTGAACCTGAGTATGCATTTGCACCACAAGAGTACAAGTACTCAGCCACTGTGGTAACAAAAACAATTCTGTCTTATTTATCTTGCAAGTGAGGACTAGGCAAGATAATTTTTATTTTCAAACCGCGAATGTAAAATTCTCAAAAATGTGACATGTGGAACCACTTAAAGGGCAAGAATGACAATATAGTGAATAAATGTGCATGACAAGTAAATTCAAGGAAGTATTGATCTGTATTTCTTTATCCAAAAAGTAGAGTGCCCTGCAGAATTATTCAAATAAAACTGATAATTATTTTTTCTGCTCTACTGAATTTAAATGCGGTATGACCACAAGTAAAGATTAAAAACAATTCATATTCCACGTGCACTCATTAATTACCTACTGCTCTACCAGGAATTACCAAGTTTGCCAAATGAGATGAGGATAGGGCTCATTATATTCCAGAACACCACCACAGAGTGATGACGTCTTTCAGATACCCACTAGTAGTTAAACCAGGCTTTTTACTTTTGTCCTACTGCATAAATTATTCTCCAAGCCATTCATCTTTCTCAACTATCTCTTTATGGCTATAACCAAGATCCTAAGTTTTGTGGGCGATTTTTTTTCCTCAAGTTAACTCAGCTAAACCCAGCAGCATTACAGTAGGGATTATTTTTGATAAAATATATTCATAAGACTAACGCATATCTTTATGTGCTAGGCACATCCTCTGCTTCTTTCCGCATCATCCAGTTTGTATCATCTATGCAATCAGCCCAGTATGCAATACAAGCCAGAATTCCTACAGTAGATGTAAATAATTCAAGAAAGTTTGTAACTCCTCAGGGAGATTTACTCACAGATCACCTGTTCACAGAGTTTAAAGAGATGTCAGAAGAGTTCCAGGATTATTACAGACCAACGATGGGAAAGGTTATAACAAAATATCTGTATTATTACAGCACAGAACTGAAACTGGCTTTGATTTTGGATAAATTAACAAACTTCAAAGGGATTGGTCTAAATCTGCCAGTGGAGGAATATTGGTTGATTGCATCATGTACCGGGATGCCGCTGCAGTCAGATCCAGAAAGAATGACGCATCACAGTCTGACATGGCTCTGATAATAGATAAGTAAACCGTAGGATTGCCAAATGAAGAGGTCAATAAAAAAGTCCCAACAAAAACAAAAGAGCTGATAAAGCAAATTACACCAACAGAATCTGCAGTGCAACATAAACAAAAGAAACCCAAACCAACCCCATTCCTATTACTGATGGGATGCCCCTGCGTCCCACATGTCATCATGGCAAATGGATTCTGCAGAGAGAGAGAAAGGCGCAAGCACGCAGTTCTGCACTAACAGCAGCCCACGCAGAACACCACTACTTGCCAACTGAGAAACCTTGACCTACTGGCCATGTGGCTCCATTTCTATTCTACTGATCCACTAAATCAGTCACACCTTAAGGGAGGTTCACAATCGTGGGTGACAAAAACCCAACCTTTTCTGTTTGCAACAATCCTTGTATTTTCCTCCCAAAGGCAAAGTATGCTAAGGACATTCTTTATATGTCCGGAGGCCAACAGACTGTCACTTTCTTTACACAGTGTACCACATATATCTAGGACATAGAAAGGATTATTTAAAACTCTAAAGGAGACATTTATACCCAGTACATTTCCAAAATAAGGATGGCAAGTTGCTGAAATAACTTATTTAAAACTTTTTCTCAAGTACAGAGTGATAGAATTAGAGTAAAATCATCTAGAAGGGGTTGGAAACACTTTCTCATGAAGTCTTAAACATCACTTCTAGTGACATTACCTTGAGCTACATGTCCCATCAGAGAGCAAGTGTCAGCAAAGTAAATGCATTAGTTAAAGCTTAATAGTAGTTTGGTGTTCAATATCCTGAAATATTTAATATGTTTTTTCCCAAAGTAAACTGTTATTCAGTTTTAATGAAGACATTAACCTGCTTGATTTGTAAGCTCCTGTGGGAAGTCAGTCTAAAACACTGTCACAAGAGGTATGCAGAAGTAACAAGAGCTGTGACAGGAAATCAAGCACATTTTAAATGTTAAAAAAGCAGCCAGAAAATGAGTCTCAATATGCTCTTGTTTTCTTTTAGTTTTGTTTATTTTTTGGTAATATGATTTCTGCCCTTTAAAAGATGCCAATTAAGGCTAGTTATAACGTAGTCTGCACGTAACTGTGGGTATTGAAATCTATGTGAGTTTTCACCAACTATTTTGTAAACAAGAAGTGGTAGAATACAGACTCAAAAAAAAAAGTTTGGGTCAGATTCTGAACTTTGAGACACTTTTCAATTTCCAGCATTGTAGGATGACAGCTTTAAACTGGAATCCACTGTTACACTTTTAGTCACAGTCTGAATTTTCCAGACTGACTTTGGATACAGTCTACATTTCATGGGAACAGCCGGTTTTGTGAGTTTGCAGCTTGAAATCATAGTGATATAACAAGACAAGCGAAAATGGTGAGACCCCAAGCAATTACGGTGGGTGTGTACCCTTCCTGAAATGCACATTGGTGGTTTGACAAGGGAGACAAGCTGGCTGCTTTGTTTCACAGTAGCTGTGTTTAGTTCATGCTGTCAAGTGAGGATTCTGACACTTAACAGTATTAATATTGCTATTTCTATTGATATAATTAGCACTTCTATAAATAATAGCTAAAGCTGTGTGCTGGTTTTGGCTGGGGTAGAGTTAATTTTCTTCAGAGTAGCTAGTATGGGGCTATGTTTTGGATTTGTGCTGGAAACAGTGTTGATAATTCAGGGATGTTTTCGTTACTGCTGAGCAGTGCTTACACAGAGCCAAGGCCTTTCCTGCTCCTCACACCACCCCACCAGCGAGGGGGCTGGGGGTGCACAAGAAGCTGGGAGGGGGCACAGCCGGGACAGCTGACCCCAACTGACCAAAGGGATATTCCATCCCATATGACGTCACGCTCAGCAATAAACTAGGGGGAAGGTTGGTCGGGGGGCCACTGCTCGGGGACTGGCTGGGCATCGGTCAGTTGGTGGTGAGCAATTGTTTTCATTTGCATCACTTGTCTTTCTTGGGTTTTCTTTCTCTGTTATTTTCCTTTTCATTATATTTTTTTATTATTATTATTATTATCATTATTTTCTATTATTTCAATTATTAAACTTTTCTTATCTCAACCCATGAGTTTTCTCACTTTTACCCTTCTGATTCTCTTCTCCCATCCTGCTGGGGGGGAGTGAGCGAGCGGCTGTGTGGTGCCTAGTTGCCAGCCGGGGTTAAGCCATGACAGTCCTTTTTGGCGCCCAATATGGGGCTCAAAGGGTTTGAGATAATAACAGATTGACCAGAGCATATTAGAAGGGATTTATAGCTGTTAACAGTTGCAGGTCACGGTATTGATTCATCTCTTCTCGACATTAGTTTATATCTGATCTGCGCCATGATCATTTTTTCTGCTGTACATGTTAAAGATTGGTGTTGGCTTTTGCAGTTTGCTGTGCTCTGTAGTGATCAGTGATGTTTTGCCTGGGAGATTCGTTATTAAAACACCGACCTTGAGCTTAATCTGGTATTTGGGCTCTGTACTGAAGCCATTACTGTACTTCAGGTACCATCTCATGGAGACAATTAACAATTATACTTCTTCCTCTGAGAGGTTTTTTGTGGAGGAAATACAGAATGGCACCTTTGCTACCTTATTCTGTGATGTTATCTCCCTCATTATAATTAACTTCTCAGTATCTTGAGCATCCTTGGCTAGTTAAAATACTTCTATTGGTATTTCTTAGGACTATTGCTTCAGTTTTGTCTACGGTTAACAAGCAATTTAGGAATATGACCCAGGCTCCACAAGAGTATGGTCATGGGTGGCATGGCATGTGGGAGAATATGGGCAAGTATCTAGAGAACAACTCACCTCCAATGGTTTGGAACTTCACTCCCGAACAACTACAGGATCCTGACGAAGAGATAGAATGTTTGAAAAAAAAAATGCCATGGCTATTCCAAAAGGCACAACTTACTGCACTGTGCTGGGCCCTGGCCAGCAACTACCAAACACTGCTCAATATTATGCAGCACCCTCGGGGAGAAGAGAGGGAAAACATACCAACAGACACTATGGCTAAACCAAACACTGTATCAGTCACCCCTATAACTAAAAAGAAACAATGGAAGCAAAGTCAGCTCATTTAGTAAGGAATGAAGAAGCTTCTCCTAAGAGGGAGCAGGAGAAAGAATCAGAAGAGGCAGCCTGTTCTGCAGCAGAGCAGTTGCAAGAACAGGAAGAGACTGAAATCATAAATCATAGAATCATAGAATTGTTCTGGTTGGAAGAGACCTCCAAGATCATCGGGTCCAACCATTAACCTAGCACTACCAAGTCCCCCACTAAATCATATCCCTTAGGGCCTTATCCAAATGTCTTTTGAATACCTCCAGGGATGGGGACTCCACCACCTCCCTGGGCAGCCTGTTCCAATGCCCGACAACCCTTTCAGTGAAGAAATTTTTACGAATATCCAATCTAAACCTCCCCTGGCGCAACTTGAGGCCATTTCCTCCTGTTCTGTCGCCTGTTACTAGGGAGAAGAGACCAACCCCCATCTCTCTACAACCTCCTTTCAGGTAGTTGTAGAGAGCGATAAGGTCTCCCCTCAGCCTCCTTTTCTCCAGGCTAAACATCCCCAGTTCCCTCAGCCGCTCCTCATAGGACTTGTGCTCTAGACTCTTCACCAGCTTCGTTGCCCTTCTCTGGACACGCTCCCGCACTTCAGTGTCTTTCTTGTAGCGAGGGGCCCAAAACTGAACACAGTACTCGAGGTGCGGCCTCACCAGGGCCGAGTACAGGGGGACGATCACTTCCCTAGTCCTGCTGGCCACACTATTTCTGATACAGGCCAGGATGCCGTTGGCCTTTTTGGCCACCTGGGCACACTGCTGGCTCATATTCAGCCGGCTGTTGACCAACACCCCCAGGTCCTTTTCCGCTGGGCAGCTTTCCATGAGACAGAAACCACCTGATCCCTATCCCTAAATAAGCTGTGAGATATGCGAAAAGATTTTAGCCATCAACCAGGTGAGCTAATTCTCAGCGGATTACTCCGATGCTGGGATATTGGGGCCAGTAGTCAGGAATTAGAGGGTCAGGAAGCCCAGCAGCCAGGATCCCTTGCTAAGAATAAGGCCACTGACAAAGGGATTGGAAAAAAGGCAGGAGTCCTCAGTCTTTGGCAGCAACTCTTGTCAAGTGTGAAGGACAGGTATCTCTTCGAGGAAGAACTTGCAAATTCCCAAAGCAAGTGGACCAACATTGAGGGAGGTATCCAGTATCCGAGGAAATCAGCCATGTTGGAGATGATCTATAACAACCTGGGTGATGATCAGGCATCCAAAGACCTGGATGAAATCCAGCGAATGCAGTCCATGTGGCGAAGGTTTGTACGAAATGCGCCGACATCGTACACCTATACCCTGGCGATAATGAGCTGGACAGACACGGAGGCACCACTATAGATGAACTGGCCAGACAGCTCCAAGAATACAAAGACAATCTTGCTTCCTCCACATAGGCCTGTGTCTCAGCTGTGGACAGACTGAACCAAAAAATGTCCAAGCAAGCCAAGAAGGGTAGGTCTTCCTCACGCACTGCAACCAAGGCCTCAGCTATTAAGAGTCAGCCTTTTTCAGTCAAGGGAAAGTGTACTGGTGGCACACACCACGTGCAACCCTGTAGTTCTTCCTGCGTGACCAGGGGGAGGACATGATGAAGTGGGATGGTGAACCTACCTGGAGACTAGAAGCTCGGGTACAGGAACTGCAAGAAAAAACAAGAGCCAAAAAGCATCCATCCAGCAAAATTACTGCTCCAGTGTCTGTTGGGCAGAGTAGAAGGGCTGATCATACTTTTGACTCTGATGAAGGGACTTCTGTTTTGCAGTTACAAAAATCAAGTAATGAAGACTCCGACCAGGACTAGAGGGGCCCTGCCTTCGGCCAGGTGGAGGAAAGGGACAACCAAGTTTACTGGACTGTGTGGATTCAATGGCCTGGCACATCAGCCCCACGGAATTATAAAGCTGTAGTGGACACAGGTGCACAGTGTACTCTAATACCATCAGATTACAAAGGGGCAGAATCCATCTGTATTTCCGCAGTGACAGGAGGATCCCTAGAACTGTCTGTGTTGGAGGCTGAGGTAAGCCTAACTGGGAATGAGTGGCAAAAGCATCCTATTGTGACAGGTCCGGAGGTTCCAAGTATCCTTGGCATAGACTACCTCAGGAGAGGGTACTTAAAGACCCGAAAGGGTACCAGTGGGCTTTTGGTATAGCTGCCTTGAGTACAGAGAAGATTAAACAGCTGTTTAGCTTGCCTGGTCTCTCGGAGGATCCATCTGTGGTGGGGTTGCTGTGGGTTAAAGAACAGAAGGTGCCAATTGCTACCGTAACAGTGCACCGGTGACAATATCGCACCAATCAAGACTCCCTGGTTCCCATCCATAAGTTGATCCGGCAACTGAAGAGCCAAGGAGTGACAGTAAGAGTCATTCACCCTTTAATAGTCCCATATGGCCAGTGCAAAAATCTAACGGACAGTGGAGGCTAACAGTGGACTATCGAGGCCTGAATGAAGTCACACCGCTGCTGAGTGTTGCCGTGCCGGCCATGCTAGAACTCCAATATGAACTGGAGTCAAAGGCCGCCAAATGGTGTGCAACAATTGATATCACCAATGCATTTTTCTCCATCCCTCTGGCAGCAGAGTGCAAGCCACTGTTTGCTTTCACGTGGAGGGGTATCCAGTACATTTGGAATCGACTGCCCCAGGAGTGGAAACGTAGCCCTACCATTTGCCATAGATTGATACAGACTGCACTGGAACAAGGTGAACCTCCCAAACATCTGCCATACATTGGTGACATCATTGTGTGGGGCAACACAGCAGAGGAAATGTTTGAGAAGCAGAGAAGAATAATCCAGATAGCTGGTTTTGCTACAAACCAAAGTAAGGTCAAAGGACCTGCACAGGAGATCCAATTTTTAGGAATAAAATGGCAAGATGGGCGTTGTCATATCCCAAGGGATGTGATCCATAAAATAATAGCTATGTCTCCACCAACTAACAAAAAAGAAACACAAACTTTCTTAGGTGTCATGGGGTTTTGGAGCACACATATTCCAGGTTACAGTCTGATCGTAAGCCCTCTCTATCTAGTGACCCAGAAGAGGAATGACTTTGAATGGGCCCCTGAGCAGCAAAAAGCCTTTGAACAAATTCAACAGGAGACAGTTCATGCAGTAGCACTTGAACCAGTCTGGACAGGACAAGATGTGAAAAACGTGCTTTACACATCAGCCAGGGATAACAGCCCCACCTGGAGCCTCTGGTCGAAAGCACCTGGAGAGACTCAAGGTCGACCTCTGGGGTTTTGGAGATGGGAATATAGGGGATCTGAAGCCTGTTACACTCCAACTGAAAAAGAAATATTAGCAGCATATGAAGGAATTTGAACTGCTTCAGAAGTGGTTGGTACTGAAGCACAAGTCCTTTTGCACTTGCCTGTGCTCAGCTGGATGTTCAAAGAGAGGGTCCCCTCTATGCATCATGCAACTGAGGCTACATAGAGTAAGTAGGTTGCACTGATAACGCAACGAGCTTGAATGGGAAACCCCGACCGCCCGGGAATCCTGGAAGTGATCATGGACTGGCCAGAGGGCTGAAACTTTGGAGTGTCACCAGAGGAGTGATGCGTGCTGAAGAGGCCCCTCTGTATAATAAATTACCAGAAAATGAGAAGCAATATGCCCTGTTTACAGATGGATCCTGTTGTATTGTGGGAAAACAGCGAAGGTGGAAAGCTGCTGTGTGGAGTCCTACACGACGAGTTGCAGAAGCCCCTGAAGGACAAGGTGAGTCGAGTCAGTTTGCAGAAGAGAAAGCCATCCAGCTGGCTTTAGATATTGCTGAATGAGAAAAATGGACAGTACTTTATCTCTATACCGACTCATGGATGATGGCTAATGCCCTGTGCGGGTGGCTACAGCAACGAAAGCAGAGCAACTGGCAGCGCAGAGGTAAACTCATCTGGGCTGCTGAATTATGGCAAAATATTGCTGCTCGGGTGGAGAACCTGGTTGTAAAAGTACGTCACGTAGATCCTCACATACCCAGAAGTTGGGCCACTGAAGAATACCGAAACAATGAGCAGGTGGACCAGGCTGCTAGAATTGAAGTGGCTCAGGTGGATCCGGACCCGCAATGTAAGGGTGAGCTATTTATAGCTGGGTGGGCCCATGACACACCAGGACATTTAGGAAGAGATGCAACATACAAATGGGCTCGTGATCGAGGGGTGGACTTGACTATTGATGCCATTGCACAGGTTCTCCATGAATGTCAAACGTGCACCATAATCAAACAGGTAAGCAGCTAAAGCCTTTTTGGTATGGAGGACAATGGCTGAAATATCAATATGGAGAAGCCTGGCGGATTGATTACATCACACTACACTGAACCCTCCAAGGCAACCACCATGTGCTTACAATGGTGGAAGCGACTACTGGATGGTTGGAAACATACACTGTGACCCACGCCACTGCCCCGAACACTATCTTAGGCCTTGAAAAGCAAGTTTTATGGCGACATGGCACCCCAGAAAGGATTGAGTCAGACAACGGGACTCATTTCCGAAACAACCTCATAGACACCTGGGCCAAAGAGCATGGCATTGAGGGGGTGTATCACATCCCCTATCATGCACCAGCCTCCGGGAAAATCAAACGATACAATGGACTGTTAAAGACTACACTAAGAGCAATGGGCGGTGGGACCTTCAAACGTTGGGATACACATTTAGCAGAAGCCACTTGGCTAGTTAACACTAGAGGATCTGCCAGTTGACCCGGCCCTGCCCAATCGAAACCCCTGCGCACTGTGGAAGGACAGAAGATCCCCGTAGCACATATATGGAAGTTGTTGGGAAAAACAGTCTGAGTTATTCCTTCGTCAGGAAAGGGTAAACCTATTTGTGGGATTGTTTTTGCTCAAGGACCTGAGTGCACTTGGTGGGTAATGCAGAAGGATGGGGGAGTCCAATGTGTACCTCAAGGTGATTTAATACTGGGTGAAAATAATCCACAATTTGAGTTGCATGCTATGGGAATTACTATAGCAGGAACCCCTTGTTGCTAGCCAGGCTAGGAGCAAGGGGAGGAGTTCATTGCAATGTTAAACCCTATAACCTGGCCCAAAGGGACTAGAGGTGGAGATTGTAATGGATATACCTTTAAATTGTTGTAGCCCATGATTTGACTTGCAAGTTATAGGAAGTACTATCACAGGAACCACCTGAACCAATGGAGGACGAGCCTTACAAGAAGTAGTGCAAGTGCAGCAGCGACCCGACCTGAGCTGGCTTTGGTGCCCAGTAACTCCAGGCAACCCACCAGCTCTCCTGTCCTGAGTGACCACCATAACAGATGGAGCCCAAAGTCATGGACTAAATGAACTCAGTGACCATTTTGTGGACATTTATGGGCATATTACAGACATTTCACAGGGGTGGTCCATAGACTAAGAGAATGATATCTGTGTATTGTATCAAAGGATGGGAAGAGGGCTGTACTGGATAGTGTGGGACTTGAGCATGACGTAAATGGTATGGAATAGGGGGTGGAGAATGTTCTGGTTTTGGCTGGGGTAGAGTTAATTTTCTTCAGAGTAGCTAGTATGGGGCTATGTTTTGGATTTGTGCTGGAAACAGTGTTGATAATTCAGGGATGTTTTCGTTACTGCTGAGCAGTGCTTACACAGAGCCAAGGCCTTTCCTGCTCCTCACACCACCCCACCAGCGAGGAGGCTGGGGGTGCACAAGAAGCTGGGAGGGGGCACAGCTGGGACAGCTGACCCCAACTGACCAAAGGGATATTCCACACCATATGATGTCATGCTCAGCAATAAACTAGGGGTAAGGTTGGCCAGGGGGCCACTGCTCAGGGACTGGCTGGGCATCGGTCAGTTGGTGGTGAGCAATTGTTTTCATTTGCATCACTTGTCTTTCTTGGGTTTTCTTTCTCTCTTTGTTATTTTCCTTTTCATTATATTTTATTATTATTATTATTATTATCATTATTTTCTATTATTTCAATTATTAAACTTTTCTTATCTCAACCCATGAGTTTTCTCACTTTTACCCTTCTGATTCTCTTCCCCCATCCTGCTGGGGGGGAGTGAGCGAGCTGCTGTGTGGTGCTTAGTTGCCGGCGGGGGCTAAACCATGACAAGGTGACATAGCTAAGTATATTCCCTGCAATCAGCACCATCAGGCCCTTCTTCGTTATGCACCCTCCTGCAAATACAAGCTGATTGAGCTCAACAAGAAGACAGGCACTGAGCAACGCTGTTGATTCTAGCAGCCCAGCTAAGAGCAGCTACCACCACATAGAAGACTCTCCTAAACAACTAGTTTGTATGTGTGAGACTAAAGCTTCTCACCAGTCTTGCACCTGCCAATGTTTGAATGCTATAAATAGGGAGTCCTCTTTTCAGCCACACGATAAAAAAAAAAACTCGCATTGAGTTCAGTGGATGTTATTCATACACTACAATGGGGGAGAAGTCCTGCGAATGTTTTGGAGAGAAACTGGACTCAACCTTTAAATTCCAACTAAATAGCACAAAGATTTTATTTATTTACTTTACAGCTATGAAACAGGAAATTGCTTAACGGAACAGATATTGCTTCTTCTACAGAAGAATAGCAGCATCTGCTATTTCAATCCCTAATTTCATTCCGTTACACTTAAAAATACTGAAGAATGACAACTTCTCTAGTGGCCCAAACACTAAACTTCAGGCACTCCTAATCTGTTTCAAAGAACTTTGCCTTTGTTTCACTATGCCTAAAAGCCATAACTTCTACATTAGTTTTGAGGGTGTTCAGTATCTAACTTGAGGTAGTTATGCTTAATGACTGCAACTTATAACTACCATCAGTGGGGGAGGGACATGTACAGAACTGGTAGTGCTGGCAGTGGAAATAAAGCCTCAGAGTCTCAAAAGATGCATGCAAAAATATAAGCAGTTAAAAATTGTCACCAATTTTTGAAACAGTGGTTATTTTCTGCTTTCTTCACCTTCCATAAAGTGATGTGGGTAAACACCACACAAAGATTTTCTGAAGGCATTTACAGTGTCTGGAAATAGAAAGCGTTACGTATAAGAAAAGCAGCCTAGAATTCTGACCATAGTTTGTAAAAAAAAATTCTTTAAAAGTTTCACGTTCTTAAGCTTTAGTCAAATGGATGTGCTAAAGGTCGTATGGGGGATTAAGCCATTTGTGTGCATAATTAGTACTGGGTGCGAGACATGCACATTTTTGAATCCTGTAAGTAAGTTCTTCCAGAAACACTACTTGCTAGCTGCAGTATTTGAAAACTTAAAATGGTAAAGAGGATACTACAATTCCAAAGAAGCTTTGAACTCCTGTACTGCTAATACAGCTCACTTTGTATGAGGCCAAAGCACTCACACAGCACTATGTGTTTCAGTAATATCAATGCCAAAATCATTCCTGTATAATTCCACTGATGTCACTTCAGTTATTTCAAAGAGGAAATTCATGTCTAAGCCACGTTCTGTTTTCTGATGCAAACCCAGAATAACTACACCAAAGTTCATAAAGCTACTGACATTGGCATTTATTGTCAAACCAAATAGCCAATGGAATAATTGGCACCTACCATTTGAAATTATTACTTGAGATATTTTATATAACCATAACAGCAGCACTTCAGCATTCTCCGTGTACATACCTTTGCAAATATTTGTGATGACAGCACATGGTATTATTCCCGTTATACAGATAGGAAACAAAGACTGAGCAATTTTCCCTAAAGTCAAATATGCTATTCGTGGCAGAGCAGAGAGCTTCACGAGTCCCAAGTCTTAAGTAAGGAACCAAAACCAGTAAACAAGTACTCAGTCTTCAGTATGCTTTCATGAAAATATAAGAAGCAATAACCGGGTTGGACCCCATATTTGATGAAAAAAAATATGGAAAGCTAAAGGAATAATTATTTCTTTAAATAAGTAGTAAGAGAATCAGACTCAGAACTGTCCCTGGTATTATAAGAAAATTTGATTACAGAGTGTTGTATTTTGGTATTCCTTGAGGCACCTTTCATGAATACCTGGGAAAATCAGAGTAGAATCCAAGATCTACTAATATCGGCAAACGCAAAGTAACGTACATCCTGACATCTTTTTTTGTTCTGCTCACACGGCTCAGACCAGAAAGTAACACAGACCTTCCAAAATCACCTCTGGTTGTTGAAACCTGTCAATGGCAACTATTTCTTTTGCTTCAGAAATGCCCAATGATTCATCTCAGCGTATACTGCTCATGAAAATTAAAGAACTGAATTTTGTTTTGTTTGTGTTGCTCTGATACCCAAGATCAAGGGTCAGAATGACTATAGGAGGGTAAACAAATAAAGTTTACTAAAAGCTGCCAATTTAGGACGCTATATTGGTTTTGTTTTGTTTTTCAATACTGTAGTGATTTGTGCACACTTTCTGCAATAGCTGGTCTCTTCAGAGAGCTTAACCTGCTGGTAAGATTTCTTGAGCTACTATGTATGCAATTACAGATGAATTCTGCTTACTTAACATTAATTTGGTACTTTGAACAAATTAAAAATAATTATTTTTCCCCATAGCATCTTCTACATTAATATCTGCAGTCACTCTGGAATCTTAAAAGAGCTAAGCTTCATAAGTTCTGTCTATACTTGGCTAGAGGACAGCCTTTTCCTTCATGATACACACGCGATCATTTGGGAACAGTTTGCACATCTAAAATCCCACCTCGCTTGAAGGGATTTATAGCCTCACATGACAAACTATACTGAACAATACTGAGGCCCTGTGAAAAATAAACAAAAAGAACACATTTATTTTCTAATACCAAGATGGAAATAGTAAGTCTTGAGGGCCACCTGGAATTTGACCAAGGTTACCCAGCAAGGATCAAATCCTATTTGTCTTAGGCAGGCAGTCCTGCTGAAATCAAATAAGCCTACAGCACAGATCAGTATACTAGGGCTATGGTTTAACCTCTGAGGCATGCTATAAATCCTGTGCCATAAAATAGGTGCTATGGATTAATTTCTAATCCCAAATTATAACTCCTCATTGAAGAGCTGAAAATCCAATTCCCCTCACAGATTTAAATAACAAGGATAGAACCATATTGAGATCTGTTAAGACTTTACTTTTAAAATATCGAAGAAAGTATTTTCTGGGATACTCAATTAGTGCAGTGACAATTAAACCACACTGTTTGAGGTAACAGAACAAATCATACACTATGACACAGCATCTTTTTTTTTTTTTAAGTCTGTCTGCACATCTAGTCACTGATTTACCCAATAAATTAATTCCACAAGTGGCTCTCCGAGTCATCAGTTTGAATTATCAAGTTTCTGCTGTATTTCCAAAACAATGCCAGGCATGCATGCGCGTAGGAGGGATGGGACAACGAAGCCAATAGGTGCAGCTGTGGCCGGGGAGGCAGAAGGTCTGTTCAAACTCTGTCACTGACTGCTCTTTGATATTGGGAAGTCATTTCAGTGCTGTTTAATTCAGGATCTTTCTAACATACAATATTTTAGCAATGAAGTAACTCCCCAAACATTTGGAAGGCAAAGACGAGCCTTCATGAACTTTATGAAATCTTCTTTTCCCCTCAAAATCAGAGACACGGGGGAGAAGGGGTTTAGAGGAAAGGGTGTGTGCACGCTCGTCTGTTTGGATTTGTTGCCTTTGTATCTTCCCCACGTGTAAAACAGAAAAAATTTCAACCTTTGCAAAGCATCTTGATGCAAGTACAGGTGAAAGACAACCTCTGTAAATTCAGACTATTGAATGAGCTAGCTGGTATCTTGTACATCTGGCATTGTTGCCGCACGGGATCTGAACTGCTCTCCTCTTCAGTCTGAATGCTAGCGACCCTGATTTTAAAGCAGGGGGCTTAGGATTCCATTCCTAACATTACAACGTAGTAACAGCAACCACGAAACCCTTGGCCAGAAGGAATTTTTTTTTTTTCTGTGCTAACACAACAAACAAGCTACGTTTTAAGACTTACAAACAATTTCATTTTGGAAGACACAAGGTATCTATATCTTTAACAACTGACTAGTCACAGATTCTACATGCTATCACAAAGTTTTCTTCTGCTAGAAATGAGGATTTTTTAAAGACACCTACAGATTAAATGATGAGATTTAAAATAATGCTAAAATCTTCTGTAATGTTCTTCCTGCATTACAAATGGACTATTAAATCAGTGAAGTGCCAATCAAATGCTTTTGTACTTTGAAAGAAAGGTTTAAATAACAAAAGCAGTTTTTCAGGCCTCTCTCTCCCTCGGTAGTCAGTGTCACCTATGCACTAATTACAACATATTTACTCTCTTTTCTAGTAAGATCACAATTGAATAGATTTTTCAGAACATGATTTTTAAGAAAAGTTGCAATCAGAGCCTCGTGGATTCTGGCTCTTATTAATCCAGCTTGTCTAAGAAAAATACAATGTTGTGCAGTAAACTTCAAGATATATGACAGGATTGAATAATAACAGCTCTGGATTCGGTCCCCAGCTTTAAAAATCAATTCACTGCGTGACCTCGGGTGAACCATTAATTAACTAGGGCCAAATCCTCTGTGGACTAAACACAATGGAACTAGCCAGTTTGTACAAGCCAAAGATCTGGCCCCAAGTTTCCAGAAGTTTTGATTCGGGCTGGCCAAATACTGGAATTTTCATCCTATGAAAAAATGTTCAGTTGTGTTTCTGGGTAAGAAGTAAAGCTCTCATATCCTTTGTGGAATAAAAATTCCAAGCAATTCCTTTAAAGGGGGGAAAAGGAAAAAAAAAAAAACAAAAAAAAAAAAAAAAAAAAGAAAAAGAAAAGGTGGAGGTCTCTCAGGGGAAGATTTTGTCAACTGTGCTTTCTCCCTGCAAGCAGAAAGTGGAATTGACAGAAGTCTTCAAGGCAGGTAGCCATGAACCATCACTTTAATTTTCTGGTCAGAAAAATCTAACTTTTTTTCCAGTAAAACTGGAACTTTCCTGCAGAAAACTGCAACTTCACAAATACCACATTTTCCACTGGGGTGGGAAGGATCCTCCCAATCAGCTCTAATATTGTGTACTCATAGCAGCTACTGAAGACAGCCGAGCTGCTAAAAGAGCTCTTGCCTCTGAGGTTTTATTCGTGTAAGAGGAGGATGACACTACTTTCCTACCATAGATTTATTTTTGTCTTGAGTTATTCTTTCTTGCAAAGCACCCCAAGATTCACAGATGCTACATGATACTGCATTTCTAGAACATTAGCCCCATAATTTCAAAGACATCATTTCTATATGAGAGTATATCACAGGCATTCAGAAAGACCCAAGAAGGTGTTCAGATTTCAGGACTGTTACACAGTTGTAAATAATTACAGGTTTTATAGAGATACTTTTTCCCGCTAAATAACTACTTTGATCCGAGAACCTAGTTTCAGGCTTTGTATAATATTAGTTCATTTTACTAGACAGTGACTCTTACTTTCTTAACATTTCTCGTTTGCCGTTCAGCAAAGAGGACTACAAGACTGACAAGAGGGCATTTAACCTGAAAAATAAAGACTCGCTCGGCTACAAAAGGAAGCAAAGTCTGGATAACATGACTGCCAGTGAGGCAGCCTGTTTTCTAGTTCTCTCACTGCAACGACTAGCAAATTCATTTTACCTCTGTACTCCGATTTATAAATATGAGAACACTCCCTATTGACAGGGCTAAAGAAACCTGGGTACGAGACCCTGCCATCTTGGCATAAACAGATGTCTGGCACTGGAAGGACAAGCGACTGATTGCTTTTAAAGCCGCTGCTGGACCCGCGATATAAAGTATCCCGATGGCTCGCTCAGGTAGAAACGCGCTGCCAACCTCAGCGAGGATCAACGTGCATATTTTCTCCATGAGCCCGAAGGGACAGCATAAAAAAGCAGCTGAGCTCATCGGTGTCGGAGGACGATCAACTCCTCCCAAGCCCGGCTCTCCCCCGCCGCCCAACCACCCACCCGCCCCCTCATCCCGCCGCCGACGGACGGCGCGGTACCCGCCGCCCCACAGCCCGCACCGCCGCGGCCGCGCTAGGCACCTTGCGCACCCCCTTCCCCGCCCCCCCCCGCCTCCCTCCCGGGGGCTGCCGCCGAGCTGCCCCCCGCCCCCGTCCCGTCGGACGCAGCCCTCGCCTTGCCGTCGCGCCGTTCACAAAAGGGCGCTGGCAACTTTTCCCAGCGGCCCGGCCAGCGGCCCTTCCGCGGTGGGGAGGAGGAGGAGCGGAGTGGGGGGGGGAATGTGTTGGTGCCAACTCTCCCTCCGGCCGCACGCACCCTCAAGGGAGCGGCGCTGCGGCTACGCGGGGTGGCCCCGCCGGCTCGGAAACTTTTTCGGGACGAGGAAAAGCTCCGCGAAGCCGCGGGGGGGTGGAGGGCGGGGGGTACGGGCTCTCGCTCCTTCTCCGCCCGGACCCGGCGGGACGCGTAAGGAGCGGGGTGCGGCGGCCCCCTGGCGCGCGCCCAGCGCCTCAGGACGGCGGTTGGGACCCAACGGCTCGCGCGCGCGCCAGGCAAACCGCTGCGCGCTGCGCCCGGCTCCGCGCCCCCCGGGCGCCCCGACAAACCCGGCTCGTGCCCCCCCTCCCGCGCCGCCAGCCCGCCCGCCTCACGCTGCGGACCGGCCGACCCACCCCCTGGGTAGGCGGAGCCCCCCGGAGGCCCCGCCCCTAACCCCCCGCTGACCCCGGAAACGCGGTACCTCTCTCATCTTCTCCCTTCCCTTCGCGCAGCAGCTCGACACTTTCACAGGCAGCCGCCGCCGCCTCGGCGGCCCCCTCATTGGCCCCCGGCCCCCCCGCCCCGCCGGCCTGCTCCCATTGGCTCACAGCCCCGCCACTCCCGGGCGAGCCTCGCCCCCTGCCGCTGCCTGGGCCCGCCCCCTTCCTCGCGACTCATTGCTAATTTTCTATAGGCGAAGCCGCGCTCCCCGGCCCGCTACGCGCCCCTCCTATTGGAAGGCGCAAGTGTTGGTCAAACGGATGGCGCCTCTCATTGGCTGGAGTTTAGAACGATAGCGGCCGCCTTCGCCGGTCTAGAGTTCTAACTGGTTCTACGGAGATGTCACTCTCTCAGGCAGGTGGGTATCGATTGGCCGCCGCGAGCGCCTCCGCCCCCAAACAGCAGGTTAGGCTGCGCGCCCTCCCCCCTCCCCCCGCCTTCTACGCATTTCTATTTCCCGCTTTATTTATTTATTTTCTTCATAAACTTAAATGACCCCGGAGGGGCGGGGGCAAGGCGGGGCCCGGCGGGCCCAGGCGACCAATGGGGAAGAAGGAGAGGGGCGGAGCCATCAAAGGCCTGGGCCAACGGGAGCCCAGCAGACAGGCCGCGCTTGGCTTGCCGCCGGCCAATCGAGCGGTGCCCTCCGCCCCCGCCCGGTGCCGGCGGTGGATCCCTGCCCGCGCCCGCCCGCGGGGCCGGACCAACGGCCGCGGGGGGTGGCGGAGCCCCGGCGGGGCGGGGCCGCTCCCGCGGGGCCGGGGGTCGGCAGGGCGGCCGGTAACGGCCGCCCGGCCAGGCGGGGGCAGGGAGGGCGGGCAGGGCGCTGCTCTCGCTCGCCTCACGCAGCGGCGCCGGCCGGCCCGGCCCTGGCCCGGGTGTGGGAGGAAGGGACGCATAATCGTTTCCTTCCTCACGACGGGGCGAGCGGCACGCAGGGGCCGGGGGGGGGGGGGGGGGGGGGGGGGGGTGTGAGCTCATCCTCCCCCCCGTTCCACGCTTTCTGTGGCGTTTCCTCAGCCTCGCGCGCCCGAGGGCAGCTTTCCCCCCGCCGCGGCGGCTTTTCTCGGCTTGCCCTGGCTTTGTCACACCGACAGCGCTCGTTGCGCATTCTTTCTGAGGCAGATCGCGGCTTTTCAGCCCGGGAAGCGAGGTGAAGTCATTTTCCCAAGGGCGCTCTAGTCTCTGCCCTGGTCCAGGGACTCCTCACCTCGGTACCAGGCTTTAGGAAGCCCCTGTCTTTAGGACTGGGGCAAAGACCCTTCCCTCAGACAGAAGCAACCGTTATTTTTACAGTGAAGGAATCATTTGTACGTGTTGGTTTTGCAACTGGGTCCAAAGCAAGCTGACAATAAGCTGTGCTGCCACAAGCACCGCGAGGATTCTCTGAGAGTGCCAAGGTCAGCTTGCATCGCTAGTTCCTCCAGAAGGGACCTGAGGGCAGTTGTCTATAGCAGCCTCCACCCCTTCCCATCAAAGAGAAGGCCAAGACCCTCCTTAATTTCCTTACTCTGAATACATTTGTAAAAATTTTACTGTTCTTAACACATCTTTTTTCATTGCTTTTCTTTTGTCCGTGTTTCCGATTGTAATCCTGCATGCTTGTGCTGTTCTTTCAGAACTCTGTTCATCTGACCCACCTTCCACTTTCTGTCTGCTTCCTTTTTGTTTCAGGTCAAGTAAAACTCATGCTTTATCTAAATTCATCTCTCACTACACTTCCTTTTCCTTCCTGTACACTAGGTTAGTTTAGATTTGGTGGTTATCATTCCTTGGAAGAACCCTGAGTTTCCTACCTCCTTTTTCTCTGACAGACTACTCCTAAGTGATCCAACATAACAATTCTCCAGTTTCCTCATCCTAGCAGTCGGTTAGGTTTGCTATTCTCTGTCATTCCCTTTGCATGGATCACCCAATCTAAAGTTATCACCCTAACCCAAGTTGCCTGCCACATTTGTATCACAAGTGGTGTCTGTCTGTCTGTTGGAGCCACACGGGGAAGAGCTCCCATTCCAGTTGGCATCTCCATCTTCCCTGTCAAAGTTTGTCACCAATGTTTTCCAGGAAGTGTCCCTTGTTCAGGTCCTTTCTGCGCAACCGAGTCTCCTGTTGCCACGAGCTTGGGCGATTCCGACAGCTGCTTACAGAAAGTCCCTCTGTCTTGTGAGTTGGATTTTGCAGCAGGTATCACCAGGAGAGTGCCTAGCTCCTTCCCCCTTTCATCATTCCCAGGGGCTTCCGGCAGCTCTCACTCCCTTAGTACATTCGATTTCAGAACTGGTGTGTAATAAGCAAGACTATCTCTCTTCTCACCCTCGTTATCCTCCCAGAAGAAGGGATTACCCTACTGCACCTCTGTTGCCCCAATTAGAACATACGCTTTGTTTTTTTTTAGTCTACGTAGCCCTTTTTTGTTTTGGAGGGATTTTTGGTTTTGTTTTTTAACATAATGGGAGTAATTAGTAAGCAAATTACAACTCTTAGTAAAAGAAGGTAAGGACCCCCATCAGACTCAGCTCAGTATTGTAGTGAAGCACTTGGATTTTAAGCACTGGCGTAATCTGACTGCATAGCTGCTTAAACGTAAGCGTACGCTGAGGTTCTTTGCTGAATCAAAGCTTTAATTTTCTTTTCATTTTCTTGTGGCCTGTTCTGCATTTTTAAGATGAGACAGAGTATGAAGTAAAACACTCAGAAAAATAATTTCTCTAGGGCATATTCTGTTTGATAATGTCATACCTGGAACTTCATCTGGGCTGTCAAAACAATGGCGCATGACAGTAAAACTGAGCACACTTCATATACATAAATCTTTCACAGTCTGTAACTAAGTACTGAGAATGAGCTGAAGGCTCCTCTAGCTGAGTTATTTTACCGAACGAGAAATTATGTGACCATTAGAGAGCAGATACCTCCCAGCTAGGAACTCTGGGTAACAACAGGTAGAGGTGGCAACGAGCATACGGACGTACAATTAAAAGGCATACTGCAGAAGGACAGGGGATTTTAAAGCAACGCAGAGGAGGAGATTGCTCTCCTTCAAGAGCGTTTGTTGCCCACCTCAGATCACGAGGCTGCGTTTCTGGTGGGAGTGACAGCTGCACCAGAGATGCCCCGCAAGTTATTGGGGATCTGCTGACACAACAGGGAAGAGTATTTCCAGTGATGTGGGTCTCCTATTTAATGTCATCATTAATAATCGTGGGATAGAGAGCACGCTTTTAAAGTTTATGGTTCAAAACCATGCTCAAAAATGTTACAAATGTGTCAGAGGACGCAATTAAAACGTGAACCAATTGTGTTTAATTGAGAAAGTGATCCAGCCAACAATCTGGTATTTAATAAAATTGCTAAGCATGATATAGAAATAGAAATCAACTATAGAAATAGTTGAGGAATTTCCTTCTGAAAGAGGAATAACTAAGGAGGCAGAAAGACTACAGAAGAGGATCTGAGAGGTCAGGCTAGATCGCAAGTGACATACAAAGCAAAGGTGAAAGGGGCAAACCTTTTTCCAGGGTGTGCAACCAGGAGAGTCGTACTTAAACTAAGCCCGGGAAGAAATAGTTCTTCCACACCCAGTGCCACGGAGGCCTCAGCTGGAATACTGTCTTTGGTTTCAGACACTGCATTTAGAAGAGGTTTAGAAGATCAGAGACTAAAAGGTTTGAAGTGGCAATGGTAAGAGTCTTAGAAAACACAGCCTCCAAAAAAAGGGCAAAGGAACTAGATTTGTTCAGTCTAGAAAAGGGAAGAAAGAGGGGAACATTACAAAGTTCTTGCATTAAGTAAAATTACCGCAGAGGAAGATAAATAAGTTGTTCTGCAAATCCACTAGGTCAAGACAAAAAGTAACAGCTTTCATTTGCAGCAGTGTTTTAGTTCAGATACTGGAAAAACCTTTTGTGGGTTCAGCACAGTAGGAGAGTCCTCGGAGGCTGTAGGATCCCCGATACTGAATGCTTTTAAAATTACAACGGACTGTGGCCAACCACCCTCTGGACAGGTGCCCGAGGCAGCAAAGCAGGAAGATCTTGAGTGGCACACCGCCTTGCTGGGACAGGCTGGGAGCAATACATCGCCGAGAAACAACCCAAAGCTCCCCGAGGTCTTTCGGCAACAGCCAGCAGCTCCTGCTTTACCTGGAGACACGATACCACCAGTCAGCTCAGTGGTAGCATATTGCCTCTCTAAGCAGCAGCAGTTTCCAGCTTCTGCTTAGTTTTGTTGTCAGGTTTAATGTCAAATCGTGGATTGCAAATATAGTCACAGGACACCACTGCTGGGAGGCTACCAGGTGCTGGGTGTCAGATACTGTAAAGTGTTGTCTACGCTTGTCCCTGCAAGATCTTTCAGGTCTGTCCTAGCGTTACATTTTTATGAGCAGGGGCTTGACTAGAGGAGGGTTATAACAAAAGGCCACTTTGTAGCTCCACACCTCTGCATTGTTTGAGCTAAAACCCTGTAGAGTACAATTCCTTTCAAGCCAGTAGAGTTGCAAGCAAATGCCTCTATTTGTGGAGTCATTTAAAATAGATCTTAAAAATAAGGTGTCTGGTCACACAGTAGAAGGACTGGTAAGCTCGGAATCTTGTAAACAGCAACATTAAAATGGGTTGCCCTTTTGTAGTACCCTTATGCATGCGAATATCAAATTCCATATAGCTGCTTACTGAATTCAAGTTTTGGGGTCTGAATTTCCTACCTTAATTGGCAGGAATGAAGAAGTAATCCCTCATCAGGCAGAGCTCATAGTGAAAGCATAAAAAGTCTGATTTATTGCATTCTTTCAATATGACTTCATTTTTGAGCATTTTGTGACAATCTGACCTAATATTGCACTGATTCAGACAATAGAGCTGTGCTATTGTACTTTAATGACTGGAAATGTAATTTGCTTCCTGTTTAATATTTAAGCCAGCAATAATACCAAAAAGGCTTATTGCTCCTAAGAAAAGATGAAAGGGGCATAACTCTTAAGGTTTTTTGTGTTCAAAATTTGACCTACTTTAAAAATACTAGGAACTCATGGGAATGGTCCTCAGAATTAAAAATACCAATATAAGATTGTTGCCTGGGAATTTTAAGGTACATCACTTCCAGCTCATTGAAAAGCCGAATTTCCCTCCCAAGGGAAATCCAGATAATTCAAAATGAATTTTTGTCCCGAAATACTGAATTAGCAGAGTTTTTCACAGAAAGGGAAGTTTTAAAAGAAAAAAAATATTCTGAACTTTAGAAATCCTTAATTTGGGCTTGATGACTGTCTTGAAATTGTTCAGTCTGGCTTGGTTCAAGATTAATCTGTGCGTGCCCCGGCTGCCTCTAGTGACCCTTACATTGCCAGTGCTCTGCGGGATTGCTCCATTATTCTCCGTGGAGAGACCAACTCCATGGCTAACCCACGCTGCCCATAAAGCTCTTCTGTGGTGGGCAAGGAAGACAAATTTTGTTGTAATGCGTGGGGAAGGCAAGTCGCAAAGGCTGAACTGAAGAGGATAATAGGAACATGCATTATCTGAATTGCTACAACAGCGAGATTTGTGGTAGCTCGAATAGGGATGCAGAGCCATAGAAATAAAGCAATTTGAACGGAGAACAACGTGACTAAAACATAATCTTCACATGTGGTACAGCTGTGGGCCTGCCCTACTGCTTCCCCCGTAAAGGACCATTGCCTTTTCCTTTGGTATTACTGCCCATCCCATTATACTGTTGGACAATACTGCACGCACAGCTCCGCCAAGTCTCTCCTTTTCCCTTGCCCCTTGCGCCTCCTGCGTTAGACCCTTCGGGGACCACAGTCCTCCTTGTCAGCCTCTGTTAGGGCTGTCTCCATTGCAGGTCTCTGAGTCGAGTCCCACACCTACACGGAGAGGCAACCTGAGATTCAAGGCTTTATGAAATCTCGCAGGGACAGAGCCATTTCTAATACTTCACGTATTACAAGTAGTTAGATGTACACTGTTAAGCCACTGTCATACTTCCACCTGACAGTTGGATATGCTGGTCTTTGTGTAAAGGGTTTTTTTATTTAAACCCTCCACTTGGGATGAACATTGGTAAATATATGTAAAAAACCCCAAACTATCACAAAAATAATTCCATGCAAATATCTGTATTTTGTCAGGCCCAACTAAAGCACTACTGAACCTCACTGCTCTAGAAGCACACACAAAAATGCCAGGTATCAGTGGAAGGAAGACAGAGAAGAGACACTTTTGAATGTTTTGTTTCACTAGGTTTTATAAATAAGAGGGTGGCATCTCTTTTTAAACCATGACATTTTGACAAACAATGATGCTTTGTGTTACCCTTTAGTGAGAAGAAATGTGAACAGAATAGTTTCGGGCAATCTGAAAAGCAGCTTGGGAAAGAAGACTGCTGTGTACTATTCCCAGATCAGTCATTTACTTGCTACATATATTTGGATAAGATACTTAGTCCTTATCTACAATGCCAAGGTTGTACTGCTTTAACTGTACCACTTCAGTAAAGCTATACAAACTCTCTAGTATTAACGCAACTATATTGGTATTCAAGTACTTTTATCAGAATAATATGTTCATGTTGGGCAAAGGGAATAATCTTACCACTATAACGTACCTTTGTACCATTATAACTGCTGGCACAGTGAGGAGTGTACTGTTATAACAAAAAGATAAAAAGATCTCAGCCCTTACCAAAATACTTATAACCTAGTAGTGAAATCGTGTGTAGACCACCTTTGGTGTCTACATTTCCCCCCATCTGTAAAAGCCTTTTAGTTCTTACCTTGCAGGGTTGTTGAGCTTTAATTCCTATCTGTAACAGGGCTTTGCTAAGTCTGCATGAAAGGTGCCAAGGCTTATTTTTAGCCAGTCACAGAGCTTTTTTGAGTCTCTAAAGTGTTTGCAAGAGGCAGCTGTGCCCCAAAACATGCCATAGCAGAGGAGTTCGGCTGGGCTTGCTTCCTTTTTCTGTGAAGATTTCACATTACATTTGACTCAGACTTTTTCTGACAGCTATTTTGTGACATATTGACTGTGAAGTCGTCCCTGTTATTTCATGTATTAATGTGAAATCCACTCCTCTATTTCTCTGGGCTTTGGGGATTGGCTTCTTTTCCCCACCGCCATTAGTCTGACAAGCAGAGGTTAAATCAAGAAGGACAAAAATCTTTCTTGTTCAAGGCAAAAATACAATAAGGGTGTTTTCCCCACTGCCTTTTTCCTAAAATCTGAGAGGGGAGAAAGAGAAGTCAAGAGGCTGCCATCTGTTGGGAGAAAGAAGGGAGGACACCAGAGCCTCAAACCCTGGCAGCACTTGAGGAGAGTTGAGCAATGTTCGGCTAATTGTTGGTGTAAATGACATCATCATTTGGCCTGCGATCAGTAGCTTCTCTCCGAATAATTTAGGAAGCACAAATATTAAAAATACTTGAAGTTAGACATTAACCAGATGAAATGTTTAGACAGCAATAGTAAAATGCATTTGATCAAACTTTATGGACTGAAACTCAAACAGAGTTTTATTTAGTAATAATAATGGGGATGCTGATGCAATTCCTAGTTAATCAAAAGGGAAAATTCGGAAGCAGCAGTCTTTTGAAATTAAAGAAATATCATTTCAAGGGCGACTTTGAATTTGTTCACAAGAGATTTCCTAATCCACAAATCCATGCGGATGGCTCTTTTCCCCACAGGCATTCACTCTGAGTGCCAAGGCCACTGATGTTTTCTCCAGGTTCGCTGTTCGTTTTGAACCCACAGAAGCAGGATACTTTGCAGCAGGCTTTCTGCTCTATCTTGCAAGCCACGCAGGAGTTCCAGCTGCTCAGCCCTGCATTAACTCGGTTGTCTGAATATGAGACTCAGATCCAACATTAGCAGGAAAAGCCTGGATCTACAAAGGCCTCAAAAGATGCCTACATGGAACAGGATGCATAGCAGTGGGATGCATAGGACTGTCATAGAATGATAGTCTAGATCATCAGACTTTAAAGGTTTATACACCCTTGTTTTCCAAACATTCAAGTATCATAACCCACATCATGGACATAAACCCTCCCCGACCTGCTTTCTTCCAAGTATGGTGTTTAAGCAAAGTTCAAGGCCGTTAGAACAGCCACTCTCCCAGTTGGATGATAGCCTGGGTCCGGGTAGTTTAAGCTGGAGGAAAGGTGGTACCTTAGAGAGGCCCACTGGATTTTAAGAGTTGGAGCCTTCCCATCAGGCCTGCTTTCCAAGTCACCTCCAACAGCATGGAACTCCAGCCTGGAGCTGCTTGCTGGTGTCTAGGGAATAGGTCACATCTGGCTTGAATTTAGCATTTGCTATTGTTAGCACTCTAAAGACTGTTTAATTTGTGCGCAGCCTGCGTGTATGTGTATGTGTGTATTAAGTAAGAGACAGCTGGTCCTATGCAGGCAAGGTTGACTGTTACCCCTGAGGCAAGAGGCCCATGGAAAGCAGGGTGGCCGGTGCTGCATTATTGCCCTTTACTATTCTCTGACCTCCGCTTGATATGTTTTTCCATAACCCGAGGCAGTGAGCTCTCTGTGGGTGGGAACTATCTATGTGTTATTGTCTATTAAATGAGGACCTCATTGTGGAATACAGCTTCTGAACATCACTACTAGACAAATAATACCAACAGGCAAGGTGGCCAGCATCTGTCTTGACTGGTCCACCACCAAAGGCAAGGTGGATGTTGCCTGATCCAGGGGAAGCCTGCAATGGGAGTAAAAAGCTATTCCCTTAGAAGTGTGCCAACACCAGCAAAACATGAAAGCCACAATTGCTAAAAGCATGAATAATACACATACATCACAAGCAGCAATAACTAGGATAGCAGCACGGAAAGGTGACCTGTGAACCTTCTGAAAAGGACAGTGAGGAGACAACAGCAAGGAGAGTCTAAAGCAATAGTGTGAGAAAATGCTGCTTCAAGGCATAGCAGAGGTACATACTAGTCATTGGAGTTGCCTTTTCAGTTGTGTTTGTTGCTGAAAACTGAGTGATGCCAGCACATCAAGGGGATGTCCAGGAGACTTGTACCTACATTTCTGACCCTCTAATATTTCTCTGTCATGCAGGGATGGGAACATCTTTTTTTTACACGCTGAGAAAACTCAGTGGTTTTCAGTGGAATTTACACTGTGAGGCAAAAAGTAACCACAGAACAAAGGAGATTTTGCCTTGCCCACAGTATCTGATATGTGACAACGCTCTCAGGATATTTATACCCAGGTGCTACTGTTGTTCAAAGGAGCAACAGTTAGAGTGGTTGCGTGTGCACCATTAAGGGCAAATGAAACTTCTTTCTGGTACAGCTTTATGTTAAGAGAGGCTCTTAGCTCAAAGTAAATATAACATGAAGGGCCCAGGGTATTCCCTGGGAATAGCATTCAACTTTTGCCATGAAACTGTGCTTCAGAATGCAAGTCCTTTGGGTTACTAAGGAAGCACTGAAAGCATTAGCTGAATGTACCTGCTGCAGCATTGCCCGGCTGCTTCTGTGGCCTCTGAGGCTTTAGCTTGGGGGGGGAATTACAAGTGTTCAGTTCCTCTCCAGGGGACATTAACTCTGGAACATAATGCTAGGCATTAAATTACAAAGCATATAATCATTTCACTGCTAATCAACTCATGCTCATACTAGAATCCTTACTTATTCCTCACACCTTTTCCCAGATCCCACAAGCTCCTGTTGCCTTCTACTCAACTGTCGAGTTTGGATTGACAGTACGTGACCCTGTCTGAGTGGTGTCAGGACAAAGATGTTTGGCATTCTGAAAACTGAAAGTAAAAAGATTAAACAAACCTGAATATAAAAATATAACACACGACCTAGTGTCCTCAAGGTTGTATTTATTCTCACATTTAATTTCAGTAAAAATGTACCTTTAAGATTAGAGTCAACACGATCAATGTCTGGTCTGCTGCACTGTCAAGATAAAAATCCAAGAGGTTTTCTAAAGGGACTGTGTCTAGCTTCCTGGGAAGTTCATGGTGATGAAGGGCCCCAGTAATGCAGAATATTGTTCAAGAGGCTGGGAATCAGGACATGCAGGTACTGCTTGTTTGTGCTATACACTTGCTGAGAGTTCTTGGGCAACTTAGTCTCTTTGTGTCTCTTTTTCCTCAGAGAGAAAGTAGTAGTAACAACATTCTTAACTTCTACACACAAAATTAAAAACATAAAGCAAGAGGAGTAGAGGTATTACTCATACTATTTGCTATCATTACTCTGGGATAAAGAATGAGAAGTGCAATTAGGGGCATAGTGGACATTACTATCCTAACTATAATGAAGATTGTACTGAGTATTAAGGTTAGAGTTCTATAAAAATGTTATCTTTCTTACTGCTTCCAAAAATAAGCTTGTCTCTCCTTTCTCTGGACAGCTAACAGCAATTGCTGCATCTAGTGACAATGCTGAAGTGACAGCTCTCAGCCTCTCTTTGCTCCCTCATTTCTGTTCGCATTAGGATATGACCTAGAGGGTTGCAGGGGCACCATGTTGCCTGATTGCTGGATGATGTCAGCCCCAATCATCTATGTATCATGTCTCTGGGGCACTGAATCATTTCCCTTTTTGTGCCCTTTCCGATGAAGAGGAACTGGAACTAAGCGCTTTTGCCTTTCATAGCCCCTGGCTAGTAGTATCTGGCATGGGAACCAATCATATTGAGCAGGCTGTGCTGGAACTTCACATTTTAACCATAAGTGCTTAGAAATTATGGTGCTGCCATCCCATCTAGTGGAGGGATCAGATTAATTCATCAGCTGCTTGTTGCTAAGTAAGCACATACTTCTGCTGGGACTGTAGGAGCAGAGCTATCAGCCTTGTCAGGATGCAGGCAGTCTGCACAACGTGCTCACACATTGTTGATTCACCCCGTGCAGAATGAATCGGATGCATTTCTTGACATAAAAAAAAGTCTGAAAGTTTACACTGATGTCAGACAGCAGTAGTTGTATCAGAAGACCAAGTCAGAAAGACAATCTAATGAACAGTTTGGGAGAGCTCACCAAGGGAGACAGCCAGCTCTGCAGCAGCGCGTCACTGAGAGTAACAGGGAAGTGAACAATCTATTACTTGATCTACATCTATTACCCTCTCTGTACAGATCATTTTGCCTTGCAATGAGAAAATGCGGGGATTTCTAATAGGTCTGACAGTATGAACTTGTGTGACTCCTTCTTGAGGACCGTTTATTCTGCCAGCCCTGAGCCTTATTTCCCATCACGACCTCCAGCAGCTACATAGCACAGAGCCCTGTCCAGCTGCCACTGGACAGACAGCTGCGATATGGTGCCACATACAGGCATTTCCCACCCTGCGCCTCAGCATGCAGGAGGCTCATGGGCTAGGGCAAAAGAAAGTTAGTCCTGAACAAGGAGAGGGCTGCAGACACTTTCTGCTCTGTTATTGACTTGAATAGAGCCCATCAGGCCATCTCTCAAAAAAAAAAAAAAAAAGAGTGTGATCCATCTCAGTTTCACAGACAAGAGTTTTCCTTGCAACCATCAGTCTTGCTGGTACACAGAGAGTCTGCGGCATGGAACAGTCCGGATGCGAGTAAGCATACAAGATAGACAAGTGTGCCCCCATCTTGACAGGTTATCCGCTGCCAGTAAGGAATCTAACATTGCTAAGGCAATGTGTAGGACAAGCTTGCCTCCAGAGAGCTTGGGGAAACCTGTTTCGTAGATCACACACAGATTCCAGCTAAAAGGATTACTAGTGCATAATGGGAGTGTTAGAAGGGGGTTGTTCATCCCTCCCCCTACTTAGAGATCACCTGCAAGTTAAACACTTTCTTTACACAACATAAAAATACAATGCCTCCTCCCATCTGGCAGTGCCTCCAGCCTTTGCGCACACAGCCCCAAATCACATTATTTTCAAAGCAGTATGAAAATGCTCTGTTGGAAGTGCACTAGATGGCAGTGTTCCTTCCAAATCATTGCTAAGCCACTGCTCCACCATGATCACCACGTTCAGAAAGCAAGGCCCTAACAAGTGTTGACATTGTCATTCCCAGGGTATTCTTCCAAATTGGGGGTTTCCAACCTTTGTGTCTTTGAGGTGAAAAACTGCATCCTGACTTCTTGAGTCCCTTCTGGGAAAACCTTCCTCATGTTCAATTGTCCACTATTGCTTCTTGCTGTTGAGCCCTTAGAGTTAGCACTGAACCCAAAGACTAGTTGTGTTTCTTCAGCACAGGGGCTATGGCTCATATGTTGCTTAAACTCATTCAGACTGGAGTTTAACACTAAGTTTTACAGCAATTTCCCCAGTACAAGCTTTGATCTGTTGCCTGTATTGCTCTTTGGGATTCTTTGGAAGACAAGATCCTTCCTTGATGTATTAATATGAATTCGGAACTTTCAAGTAACACATATGGCTTTCCAGTATAAAGCCAAGGATATTTTTACTCGGAGGCATTGGGGATGCTCAGAATCAGCACACCTCACCAAGACAAAACTGCATCAAACTGCAAGGTGGGAGAGGGGTAAGTAATTTCTATAGCCTTGTCTCGTATTTGAGCTTGCTCTGTCCACTCACAGGGGGTTCCTGACAGACTCATTAGCATTGCTCACATCTAGTGAGAAATTTAACTTCAGCCAGCTCTCTCAACTGTGCAGGTCTGCCCCCTTTTGTCCCCAAAGTAAGGCTTCAACTCGTCTAGCAACTGTGCTTTTAGGAGAGAAAGCAACTCTAAAGGGAACTGCACTCTTCATCTGATGTGGAAGGGATGATGAGGGTTGAGAGCATTTCAGAGGAAGAAGAGAGGGAAAGAGCAAAGCAGTGCTCGAACTGTCTTGACTGACTTCTCATAAGGCAGGAAAGTTATAGAAGGCAATCGTTTAGGAGGGAAATGTGATGGTAGTGTTAAACAGATCCCAAATGGCTGAATGACAGGAGCCCTGTCACCGTAAGATTGCTGAAAAGTGGAAGGTAGAAATGCTTCCCTGGTAATAAATCCCTGCGAAGCCCCAACACTGCACTTGCACACATGGCTGAGTAGCATCTGCTGTTCAGCGTAGTGCCTGCACTCAGCCCATTCTTGCAGACACCGGAGGAAGACATAGGAAATAAACCCAGCCCTCACACTATACAGTCAGTCTATAAAGAAAATGAGCATTTCCAGTAGACCTGAGCCAAGTCCCAGCCCTGGTGCCCACCTGTAGGAAGAAAACTGAGTTGGTATAGCCTTCACCCTGGCTCTGGGCTTGGATTTTAGCCCAGGCATTTCTGTATAAGTGGAGGATACAGAGACTTTTTTTTTTTTTTTTACACCCCCCCCCCCCCCCCCCCCCCCCCCCCAGAACCCCGAATTATAGTGTTTCCTGTTTAAATGCAGCTACACTGACAACTTTGGATCCAAACACACCAAAGCTTGTTGGGTACCACACCCTGCCAGCAGCCCTATGCAACACACTGGATGACCTGCCTAGACCACAACACTCGGGAGCTTGGAATCCACATCCTGATGCTACGCCTCAGGCATCCTGCAAGTCGCCATCCCCTTCGGCTGGATGCTATGGTGTCCTTCGGTGGCCAGAAATACTAGCCCCTGTGGGGTAGTTTCTGGTGGCAAACATAGCTTGTCTCCGTAGCCAAGAGAGGGCAGCATTCTCCCTCAGCTGGGAAGGCAGAGGAGGAGGGAGCTTCCCGGCGCTACACATCTCTTTCTAGGAAGAGGCGTGCTTTATCAGATGGCATTTTAGAACAGACATTCATTTTAAGACTTTGTGCGTCTGTTTATAGAGATATCAACTGATTTACACCTTGGAGTTGCTGGGGGACAATTTGTCATACACCTGTAAATAAAATCCAAGCCAGTTCTTGGTGTGCCATCCCCAGCTGCCCATGCCTGCCATTATCCCAGCAAGAAGGTGTCGGAGTCTCTCAGTAACCAGCATCCCTCCCCAGGTGGTGGCACAGCGGGAAAGGCAACTGCATCTCTATTTCAGAGTATATAGCTTTACACTACAACGTGGTGGTAGTGGTGGAGGGGAGGTAGAAGAGAAGAACAAGTGGGCAAGTGCTCTACATTTTTGTTACTGTTTTGTATTCATGCATAAGTAATACCAAAACTGGACTTCAGAAACAGCAGCCAGTAAATGGAAATAGACTCCGGCATTTAGCAGTGGCTTGCATACAAAATGGGGGCCTCTCTTTCCCAGAGCTGCCTCTCCTCCAAACAGCTGTCTGCATAATCCACTGAGGTGGATGCCCATGGAAGCCCACACTAGTGCTCACACTGTCTGTACATCTGACAGCCTTCAAGTGCTGAGCTCCTGATGAGCTCAATGGAGGTGTGGTGCAGCTGGAAAAATCCAGCCTGTGCCACAGCAAGGGAGAAAACACACCAAAAAAAGCCTTTCCCTGCCCAGGTTCCTCCTGCAACAGGTGAGAAGGCAAGAGGAAATGCAAATACCTTCTGCTGCACCACTCCCTGAAGTAAAGAAAGGGGCTGATCACAGAAGGATTCCCCATCCAGGGAACTAGCACTCACTTGCAGACTTGGGGAAAGAGAACAAGCCCATGCTGGCAGAGCCGCACCACGAGCATTTCATTTCAGAGCTGCATTTCAGAGTTCCTGTGGTATGCTTCTTATTGGCCTAATTAACGAGCTTGAAAGACTAGGAGTCACAAGGTTCATATGTAAAACAGATGGTAGACAGGACATCAATAAAGCTCTTTTAGATTATGCTGGGAAAAAAAAGCAGAAGCTTTTGCTTGAAATAATTTCAAGCAAATGGCACTTGATTTACAGTCCTAATACAGCACATTATTTATACTGTTGCAAACCTTTAAGAACGCGAGTTGCTCACTGAAGATGAGTTTAACTACAGCAACAGATGAGGGTGGGTTTGATCTAGTGCTTAGAACATTGCATCACTGTGCAAGAGAAGTAGGTCTTATTGCCAGCTCCGCTACTGACGTGACACACACCACTTCACCCCTGCCCTTCTGCCAGCCTTATTTAAAAATGGGAATACCTTCTTTTATATAATGCTTTGAGATCCTTTTAAGCTACACGTGATTAATTATTCTAATAGACAGAAGAAAATGGAGGATTGTTAGAGGTTCATATCCTTCAGTTTGAGTACTGCTATATTTAAGTCCGCAAGTGCTTTCACCATTTTGATTAGAACAATTTCAAAGAAAAGTCAAGCTGAGCCACTGTGCACTGATACACCCAAACACTGCACAGTTCACCAAGTCATCTCTGACTCAGTCCAGTCCTTCCATAAACTGCAGGGAAGGACTTAGGCCCTGAAGATACACAGTGAAAGCCAACAAAATTGGCATTTATCAGTCTGTATTGGGGACACTGTCCCCCCTGTCATTAGGGAGAGTGTCTAGTCGATGAATTTAAGATTAGTAGAACTTACACCACAATACCCATGGTAGTAAAATCTAGACAGCTGGAGAGATCCAAAGAGCAGTGAAAAATGTACTATTATGCATGGAAATATGTCCTAGCCACTAGACTGCGTGCCCAAAGGCCAAGCACTGGTTTGTACTCTGTCTGCTAGCTCACACTGTCACATCTCCACCACAACTGGACACTCACATTCCCAACAGTAAGCAAGTACTAGGAAGGGAACACGTGCTACACTTCCATTTTTATTTAATAAAACAGACTTGACGCTCAGCTTCACTGTCACCGTGACATTGGATGCTGGTTTCAAGCATGAAGAGAAAGATCTCCTCTCCGGGACAACTGCAGTCACTGTGTAACAAACCCAGCACTGGACTGGAAACCATGAAGTGAGAGTTTAGCAAAAGCTTGGTTTGATCTATTGAAGAAGTGACTGCTGACTGAAAAGCAGTCGGGAGCATTCAGAGCTTGGTCTCACGAGAAGCCGCGTATGAGCAGAACCGTGCTATTTCTGCAGCTGGTGCCTGCTGGGGCCACAGAGGATGCTGGATGTGCTCTCTATTGCTGGGGGAGGAAAGACCCCGCACTCAGCTATTTGTCTTTACCTAAAGCCCTGATCCCGACTGATTTTAACAGAAAGATGGATGAGGCACACCACACCCAATAATTAACTTTTGTACTGATTGTGGCAATGGTCAGAGCAGAGGTCATCCGATATGCTTGTCTTCTGTGAAGCATTGAGAGAAATGTGAGGATTTGCAGCTCTCAGACTTATTTCAGTGGGAAGCAAAGACGTTTGGTGTGCTGAAAGCAAGTGGGATCAGTGGTTTTCCTGTATTTCTTAGAAGTGCTAAAGGGACTTGGTTCGTTCAAGCCACAGGAAGGCACATTAATATCCGATAAGCTTTTGGCAGAACACAGAACAGCAGTAAAACACTTGTCAGAAGGGTTGAAATGCAGAGACTTGGGACTAGGCAGATCCAGTAATAGGCTGGAGCACCTATAGTAGCAATTAGACAAAAGTGCATGGGTCTAAAAATGCAATTCAATACCCCTAATCTCCTTTCCCATCATACACCCACGCCCCAGTCACTGAGACTGTAGGTCTCTTCACTTCCCTCCAGAAGTCCATAGGTCCTTTCAGCCCAGTTTCCCAAAACTGGGATATTCACAGTGCTGCTCATACAAAGCTATAAGCAAAACAAACCCCAGAGACAAGTAGATCTCACTGTTTTTCCACGGAGGGGGTGAGGAATAAGAACATCACGCAACCGCACCCCTATATAGGTTACACTTGAACCTGCACATCAGATTTCCAAGCTTAGCTTTGCTTCTCTGTGTGCCTGATGGGAGCTCCTCTGCACAGAGCTCCTGCCTCACCCTGACTGGAGCCAAGTTGTAGGTTTTCTTCTTTGTACATAACCTTAGAGCCTGGATTCCCTCATGTCATACACAACTACTGTGACCACGGGGCTATTCTTCTAGAAAGAATCCCCTTCGGATGCATTACAGGAGAAAAATGATTGCTTGCTTACTCCATCGACAGACACAGTAACGCACACCTGTGATCAGCAGAGGATCTGACAGCAATGCACATGTAAGATGGGTCCTGCCCGCTGTCACAATGTATTTGTCCCTCAGTAATAATAGAGGGACTGTTTTCTGTGGGGCCATAGGGGAATTGTTTGCATTTCTTTTCAAGTCTCTCACCCTGATGTCTCTGTTTCCTGACCTGAGACAAACCAGCCCAACCCTTACCCAAACACACCTGCAGAAGCTACGTGGTCAGTATAGAGGCAGCATCAAGCTGCCCGAGGAGGGGCCTCCACAACATGGTATCACTGCTGCTATCCCCACATAGTTAAATCCCGCTCTCGGAGCGGCAAGTCCTAGTTAAGCAGATGAGCCTCGCTATGTGTAATGACTGTGCGGGCAGGGGTGAGGACGCGCTCACCCCAGCGGTTCCCAATTGCCTAGGTTTTGGCAGTCACCTGCTGACCCTGGGCTGTGCCCTTGCTTAATGAGCAGGTTTCTGTAGATCTCTTCCTATGCCATTTATCTCCGCTCAGACACTGCGCAGGGAGCCTAAACCTAAGCCAGGAGCCTGGGCTCTACTCGAAGGGCCGTGACAGCTAAGCACCGCAGCACCCACATCCCTTACAGGATCCCGCTCTGCGCAGCGGCGAGCCACGTGGTCTGGTGACTGGGGCATTGGTTTCTACCGCCAATTCCAATATTGACATTTTGGGTTATTAGCTAATACTTGCAGACAAAAGGGACATCAATGGCTTATTGCTTAAGCACACTTAGCACTAAAAAGAGAAGGCTATTCCCTCAATGAGTGCTCCCAGCATCTAACACATCAGCCCAATGTAGTCCCTATTTAGTAACATTTCCTTACATACTGTTTTCACTTTGACTCATCTTTAATTACAATTGCACAAGTCTGCATAAAAATAAGACCTATTTTTACAGAGGTTCATCAGTTGCAAGCAGCAATGCCCATGCTATTCTTCAAAAGATATTTGTAGTAAATTGTTGTTTATACAGTGTCATCTCTCCCCACCATGAAATTCTCCATGAATTTCTATAGGAAGCCATGTTGCTCCCCTTACAGCACAGGCACACTTCTGAAGCAGAAGACACTTACTTAACAGTGCTTAAGACTGTAAAACTTCAGATAGAGACTGACAAATAGCTTCATACCCGGTTGGAGTGGAAGGGAAAGTGTAGCTAGACATCAGATTTTGTAGTGCCAGCGCTTTATAAGAGCACTACAGGAATCGCAATGACTATAAATGGTCAGAAACTCCATTTTAGGTTTCATGCAAGAGATGGCACTGTTAGCACCAGCAATTAATTTAGAACCAGGAGGAGGCGTATGTGGGAGGGCACGCACGTATTTTTAAAGGTAGATTACAAACATTAATATTAGAAGAGATATTTTTGTTTTTATTTTGATTAACGGAAGGTTATTAATTTTTCACTGAAGAAAGACTCATACATTCCATTGCAAGCAGATTGATATTTCCCTAGGACACAGGAAACAGAAAATAGTATCAGCTATGAAAGGAAACCCAGAAATCCAATGCCATCCAAGCTAGATATGTTCTTTTTTAATTAAGAATTGATTTTTTTCCCCCCAGATAAAAAAACCCCTATGAGTACATGTGCATGTGTCAGCACCAGCATTGTAAGTGGGGAAAAGGTGAAAAATTTAGATCTTGCTAGGCTAGTATCATGTGAATCTTCACTTGCTAGCTACTACAGATAGTAGCCAAACATTTCCAGTTTTAAAGTCCCAAAGTAGAGTTAAAAAAAAATCTCAGCAGAGGAAGCAATATTCACAAAGTGGACTTTCCATGCCTAAACTCACTACTCAAGTCCCACAAATGTTTCTTGCTAACCTCACACTCACCTTGGTTGTACAGGCTACCAGTAAAGCCCCAGCCTTCTGCTGCTCAGTATAGAGGCTCAAGCACATTGAGCTGCTCAATGCCTCTTTTAAACCTTGGCCCTTGACTGGGATTGCAGTTGATTAAGGGGAAGAGCTGCCTCTTTGGTGGGTCCTGACCTGGCAGGTGTGTCTAAACCACACAGAGCTAACACAGCGCAGCTGAATGAGGTGGTGCTGTGGCTCTGACAGGCAAATGTACCCAATAATTAGGATATTCCCCTCTCTGGTGGGGAAGGGAGCAGAGGCTACTCTGAGATGTGCTTTTAAGCATTTAATAGAAGTCCTCTTTTCCTCCTTCAGCTTTGGTGCTAAAGCCCAGTAAAAGGCCTTTAATCACAGCATTTCCTATTAGTTCCTTTGGGTGGTTCCCTGTCAGGCTGTGGTTTCCTAATCGGTGAAGCTGACCGAAGCAGAGGCTGGAAGCCCTCCCTCTGCTCCACCCTGGCAGCATGTTCCCAGCCCTGCCCCGTGCCAGCACGAGCATCCGTGCAGCCGTGCGTACAGCTTTTGTGTTTGGTTGGGTTGATTTTCAACTGGGTCAGCCCTGTGATCCAGATTCCTTGTGCCCCGTGAACACTTGTGACAGAACGAGGCTTGACATGTGGGGGGGAAATGGCTATTTTGTCAGCAGCCGGCTTTTGGAGCAACTAAAACCAATTACGGCGCTACAGCATCGCTGCGTTGCCTTTTCTGAAGGGCGTCTGGCAAAGGGTCTGAATGCACCTTCTCACGGAGAGCCTGAACACTCTCAGCATCTAGCTTAGTTCTTCAAAACAAACTGGTCTTGAATTCTCAGTGTAAATGTGACCTAAACAGCGAATGTATTTGTTGTGCAAGGAGGAGAATAATTCGTAAGTGAGAGAAATACAAGCTGATCTTGTTGACCAATTAAGCTACTGGGAAGTGGCAGTTTCAGCAGTCTGATGATGCTTCAGTGTTGGGAAGCCAGAAATGCATGATAAGAATTGTGGTATATGTGATGTACATCTGAGTCACTTATTTTCAATAAAGGAAAGAAAGAGAGTTTGAAGTTTCCTACTATCAACCCACCAGCAGTTACATTTAACTGCTGAAATCCAGACCCACCCAGCTCTGCTGTAAAGCAGCTTTGCTTGGGATGTTCCGCAACTTCCTAGAGTAACAAATCCCATAACTAGGATATCACGGGAGGGCGTGAAATAAATACACTGTGAGGCCCTTTTACTGTCTTTCAGGAAAAAAATCCTAAAACTGGCATAAAACACATCCCAGCAGGTTGGCATTGTGCTGTTTTGCTTTTTCAGACAGAAGGTAACAGGAGAGGGAAAACATACAGGTTTTTCCCCCAGTGCCACCCACAGACTTTGAGGGGAGCTGAGCGGGACCGTCACACTGCATGCACACCGGCATCGCCCGCTTCCCTGGCCTTCTGCTGAATCTCTGAGGACAGCGGGAACATTGCACATGATTTAGAAAAGGCCAAACCAGAAAGTTAAGGGAAATCCAGTTCACCTCCTTTCTGTTTTGTCTGATCAAGGTAAGATAGTTTTTCTTCGCCTTTCCCCGGGGCCAACTCACCTGCTCCAGAGGGATGGATGGAAACAAAGGTGGGGCAGGCAGAAGCATTAGGGTAGGAATTTTTCCTGCCTCTCGCTACAGGGACTCTGAGGTAGGAATTGCTAAGGAGGACAAGCCCCAAACATAATTATTGGGAATTGTGTTTAACTCAAGTTTAACTACAGGACAGTAAGAGAACATGTTGTGGGACAAGAGGATTAGCCACACAGACGTGTTTGTGGAAGTTTTTATGCACAGAGAGTGCCCTTCTCTATGTGATGCTGATGGGGTGCTGGCCAACCTGCACAGAGAGCCTGAGGGCCTGTATTTGTCCAGAGATGCCGTTTGGGAGTGATAAGGCAAGCTTGTCCTCACAAAATACGGCATAGCTATGCTGGAAGGATTCATCTTTCTGAGCATCAGGTAACTGAGAATTTGTTCGGGTATTGAAGGGTAGGGCTCCGTGCTCAACTTGTGAACAGAGGGGAGCTAAACTCTGCTGGTCTGCCTGAAGAAAAAAGTCGTGGCAAGATTGTGCTGCATCCCCACCTCAGAAGCTCAATTAAATAAGCTAATGAAAAATTGTTACATATTGAACCTGTTGGCTCGGTGGGCCAAGGAAGTTAAGATGGACCAGTTTCTGCAGCCAGTAACACCAAGGGAGAGATATGTCTAGTGTTAGACTTGGTTGCTTTTAAAAATGCAGTCTGAATTATGAGATACTTATTTACTATTGGGCACGTGGGGGTGGCACGGCTCTGGAGAAAGCCTCAAACACTGGCATCGGGAACACGAAACTTAAAATGACAGTCATCACACCTCTAAGGGGTTCAGTGTTCATCACAGGCAGAGGTTGAGCAAAGAAGCTGCCAGCTGTTTGACAGCTTGTCCCGCCCCTCAGCTTAATGGAGTTCACTGAAGGGATCTGTAGGGATGCCCTAGCATCCTGTTGTATCCTCTCTTTTCAAGGTTTCTGGAGTTATGAAGTCATTGGGATTCAGCTAGAAGGCTTTGCGCTGGTCGGCAAGGCAAGCCGAGGGAGATCTGTGGATTGAGATGCTGGATCTCAAGCATTTTTCACTGATACACAAACTCTTACCTCGATAAAGAATAGAGATATGGTCTTTCCACTTCCATATGCTCAGGTCAGCTGTGGAGGAGAGCACTGTCCTTTCCATGTCAAGGCAATGTTCTTTGTAATATACTTTGCTTCTTCACCAGAGCATTTCCCAAAGGGCTGGAGAAGAATTAGAAAGCAACCAGGGCTTGATGCTGTGGCTTATTTAAAAAAAAAAAAAAAAAAAAAAGGTTGGCTGGAGAGCCAAATGTTTCTCCCCAAAAAGCACCATCATTTTCTGCTTCTCCAGCACAGGACCCAGATGGGACCAAGATAACAATCTTCCTGCATTGCTTCTGGTACATGTCATTAATTTAACACAAGGGATGTTGTTGATAGACACCAGTTTCTCAGTCTTCAAGTGTCATTAGCGATACGGAATCTGCTGCAGAGTCTGCTACAATGCCTTGTTTGCAGTAGCTTTGCTGCATGAAAAGAGAAAGTCCAGCCACCACAATTACAGGAACATACGAAACGTTTGTTCTTTGGCATGACTCCTAATGCAGAGCTTGTGTTCACGTGTGCTTAAGCTTTCACAGTAAAGATATATCTATCTTATGAAGCGACATTGGTTCAGCGTAGTGGATTTTGTACAGCAGAGAAACTTGCATTCTTCCATGTTCCCTGCTTTGCTGGTGATCCCTCCGGCTTTTGAGGAGCTAGGACATCAATGTATTTTAAATACAAAAGTCAGGCACCATCAAAGTGGTAAAAGAAAAAATCTGGGACCTTCTTCCTATGGGACTGATTTGAGCCAGTGATTGAAAAATGAAAAGACCACGTCCCTTCTCTGGCTTTGGATGTAGAAGCAGATGACAAACTTGGCATGAAAAAAAAGTTTGTTTTACCAGTGGATTATGGACCTCCCCGGTTTCCAAGGCTGAAGCTCCAGTACGTATACCTGCCTCTGACACACCGGCTGTCACACGCCCCGCCTCGTAGACAGCAGCCTGACACTCCGCACCACGCACGGGCTTTCAGCAGCAGCCTTAGCGGGTCCGTATGTCAGACTCCACTGCTCCGTGCCTCCTGCTTGCCTCCCAGAGCTATATAAATGGATTGTTATCATTCAGTGCGGATGCCCACTCTGCTAATGTTTGTTTCGTGCATGCTAATGAGGAGACCAGTAAGAACAGATTTATGTTTGGCTCAGCCCAGAGGTAACACGCATGAAAACGCTGACACAAATGCTGAATAAAAGGGATTGGAAAATCAACATCCACTACTGCTACCAGCTACAGTGTAATCCTTTTCCAGGCCTGTTGGGAAATGTCCTCGGAGAAGCTCTGACATCAGTGCAGCTGCTTCTCTCCTTAGCCGTTCAGCTTGCTTTCAGATTTTTGACCGAGGCAAAAAGAAACGGCAGGGAGTGCGCACGTGAGAGAGAGAGATTATCTTCATTTCTTAAACTTAGTTTTGGAGATAACGTCGTTTACATTTCTGAGAATTAAACAGGCAACCGAAGAGGATAAGGAAGTCTGGATGGAAGTAGCTAACTCCTAGGCACTGCTTTTGCCTTCTTGCAGGCGAAATGCCTGACAGCTGAACCTTTTGTCTAATCCGCTGTGGTTGTTCGTGTGGTCAAAACTCTGTTCCCTTGTAGTCAAGTCTTTCAGTCTTTCAGGCAGTGTGCAGAAATGCATCTGGGAAGATGTGAGGATATGAGTGATCGTAACTTCTTTTTCCCACCATGTCTGTTTTTAATCCCCTAAGGTATCTATTTACTGCACCTCGCATGAGACGTGGCTCCTGTCTTCCCCCTCGAGCCAAGAAGGCATATCTGGGAACGTGAACGCTGGCCTTCAGCGGAAGGAAGGCAGCAGCTCCCTAGGAGTCTGAGTGACTTCTCATTTGCACTCCCTCAGAGACCAAGCGGCAGCCCACGGGATCGGATGACTGCTGACAGAAAGCATTTAAAAATGTGAAGAAGACTGGAAGAACGTGGAAGAGCCCAAGTCCAGGGCTGCAGTCCTTTGTCTCGATCAGCGCAGCTTGCACGTTGACCGGGGTGAAGCAGGGAGGCCTGGGAGCTTTAGTACCTGTGGATAAGTGCCATCCTTGTAACCCATCCCTACTATGTAGATTTTTGGAGGCCCTGTGTGCTGTAGTCCTTTTGCATTTGTCTTTGCCAAGAATATCACTTCGACTGGATTATAAATGGACAAATCTTTCCTAAAAAGCTGAGGGTAAAATAAAAAAGCTGTCTAGGCTTCCCCTACAATCAACATAAAGAGATGGGAGAGCCCCCTCCCCCCAAGTTAATTCACCCCGTTTCTCCTAGGATGGAGTGAATTACTCTGAAAAGATGCTTTATTCATCTCTGTTGCCTATAGTGGAGACCTAGGGGATATCTTAGATCTGTCTTGCTTTCAGATTGCATCCCCTCCAGATGGGAGGGATGTGAGCGCTGTAAGAAGCACCGTACCTCCATTAGAGCGATGGCCAGGGGAAGCCTTGATGCTTGGAAGACCTCAGCCCACCAAGAGGGCAGATTCATTCCTTTGCCTCGCTGAAAATCTCACTAACTCCGTACATGCGGCAAGTATGTTTTGGACACTGAAGAGCAAGTGTTAGGTAATAACTCTTAGCAGATTACTTAAAATGTATAAGTGGTTATAAATAATGAATGGGTACACTTCAGCTTTTAAAGCTAGCTATGTACTCTGAAATTTAGAGCTTCCATTCAGCAAGAGTGTTTATTTAGTTTCGGAGAACTGCACTCTTTTCTTTTTTTTTTTTTTTTAGCTTAACAGATAACCTATTAAAAATTAAATGAATATTTTAGGAGCTGTAACAGCCCAACAGTAAATAGAAACCTGACTCTATAATATTGCACCCTTTCTTTTTTTGGTTGTCTATCACTGTGTGTGACATTGCTGATCGATCCTGCCTCTCTTGCCAACGTGAGGATAAGGAGGCATTTGTGTCCACAGAGATGGCCTCTCTTGTCCATCCAATCACATATGATTCAGATGACCTTGGAAGTCACCTGAAAAACAAACAAATTACTCATTGCATGTCATAGTGGATCTAGAGCCCCAATCTATAAGGCACCTCTGGAGATGCTGACTACTAACATTTCAACGTGAATTGAGGGTACTCAAAATCAGTTAAAACTTGATAGAATTGACCTTGTGGATCTTGATTGAAAGCCCATTAAAGTCAATGGCAAGACTGACCATCATCAGTGGGCTCTTGATCGGTTTGCTGGAAAGGAACCCATAGATACCTGACAAAGAAACCATGCTGAAGAAAGGACCTCAGCACAGCCCTGACACTGTCAACATCCTGTACGGTGATTTTACTACAGGGCAATGTGAAAAAAAAACCCTGAAAAGGACCTAGCCATCCCAACCATGTCTCTTGCCTGCGTGACCTTTTTCTGCGTGTCTTTAGGTATTGCACTTCATACTGGAATTCATCTGTACCTAATGTTTCTGTCCCAGTCACCAATGCACGGGGATTTGATATGATTCAGGACTGGCTTCTGGTGTGAGCCAAGCCGGCTTTATCTCTTCCTGGGATCCACAGGAGTTAAGTACTACCCAGGTTGTGCCTCGTGAGCCACAGCCGGAGAT
The DNA here is from genome assembly GCA_009819775.1 of Phoenicopterus ruber ruber. NCBI lineage: Eukaryota > Metazoa > Chordata > Aves > Phoenicopteriformes > Phoenicopteridae > Phoenicopterus > Phoenicopterus ruber. The sequence continues at coordinate 92,808,926 of CM020215.1, read as the reverse complement.
CAACACCCACACAGACTGAGAAAGAATGAGGATGTGTTTATATATATTGTTAGCATGTTTTGAGGTAAATATTGATTCACTCCACTAAGCTGATAATTAGGGATTAGTTTCTTTTCTGGTGAAGCTTTTTTTCCTGGTTGGTTTTGTTTTGATCTTTTTTTAAGGAACTTTCAGTGTTTTCTAATTTGCAAAAGAATTACTGAAGTAAAAATGAATTAACGAAGGTATCCCTAACTAGCTGTAATTTTCACTCCCCGTCTGGCTTGCTTTGCACAATAAAGGACATGTGGAAGTTGCGAAGCATTTTGTCAGACCTGTAAATAATGCTGTTACGTAATTGTCTCCTTCCCTCCGTCTCCATCTGTGTCCTTAAATAGAGGGATCGGCACCACTTACTTACATAACCCACTCCCATTTTCCTCCCGTTTTCCCCTCCCTTCTGGCTGGAGTCTAAGGACAGAGCCTGCTCCCTATACCTGGAGCAAGCTTCCTTCTTGCTTCTCCATCTGCAGCAGCAGCTAACCTTCCCCTTGGGACCTGCTGCCGGCTAAGGCCCGGTGGTACCCCGGCTTTGGGATGTGTTTGTGGGTGGCGAGGGATGCTGAGAGCCGAGGACATCGTGTGTTGGCTGCTCTTTCCTCAGAGCAGCACCACGCACCGCCATTTTATTCCAGATCTTTTTTGACGTTAAGCTGCTTCTCCCTGCTCTGCTAAGGAAGAGAGCCGGGGGAGGAGATGCCTTGGCTTGGAGGATTTTGCGCCGACAGCTTGGGTGAACCCTGTTGTGTGCCTTAACTCCAGGCGTGGGGGCCCGTGACTGTTGGGCGGGCTCTGCAGCATCCCTGATCCGGCCCCAAGGGCCCGGGTGGGATGCATGAAGCTCCCGCTGCTCGGCTCTGTCCTGGCTCAGGCGAAGGTCTGCAAGGGATCCTCCAGGCTCCGCTCCTCTCATCCCTCACTGCTCCTCCACAAGGGAAGTCAGACATCCACAGGGAATACATCCACAGGATATTACGAGCCACTCACGCAGGCTCCAATAGAAGCAGAGTGTTGTAGTAAAATGATCCTTTATGGTCTCAAAGGTATTAAAAAAAAATCTACCAGGGAGAGTATTTTGACAAATACCTCATTAAAACCCCCAGAATCTCACAATGCACCAGTTTATGTAAATCCCAAGGACAAAGGAATATTTAACTTTTCACGTACCATAAATAAACCTGTTAAACTAATACATCTCCAAGGAATAATAAAATAGGCAAATACAGTAAATACATTAGTTCTGCTCCACTTTTATGTGAGAGGTGCTTTCCTTTGTTTGCCAGACAGACACTTCTTTCTGGTGGGAAAAAAAAAAAAGGGAAATTGTTATTGATGAACGGTGGCAGCCTGTTTGAATCTGAGGAAGCAAAGTCACGGCCTTCAGTTGAAGGAGTGGCCAGAAAAGGCAGAATACACAGAAGATAATGGAAAAATCAAAGAGAAAGGAGGGAAGTCTCATGGCTGAAAAGGAGCATGAGGTGGATGCCAGGCACAGCTCCAGGAATGGCATTTGTGGTTATTATTTAGAAGAAATCACAAAGTTAGCGTACACTGCCTCTCTTCTCAGCAAGTGGGGAAGATGACTTGGACCTTGCAGTTTTAAAAAGATCTCTCCTTTCTTCATTTCTGGTTATAGCCATTTTAGTCAACACAGAAGAAAGTTTTGAGACTTGAGTCACAAATGAGAGGATGTTGGAACATAGAGCATTTTATACTGACCTGCTGCACATAAATAAGAGAGAAAGGGTGTTGGGTGGCCTTCACTGCTGACAGCAGACCCTGAGAGCTGTGATGAATGGGCAGTCTCATACCCCGGGCACGCACTGCAGAGTCTGCCCACTTCAGCCAAATTTAGGTCAGGATGTCTCCAATTCTAGTTGTGTCAAGTCAGGGCCGACCTCCAGCGCACAGCCAGGACTTCTGGAGACACTGAGGATATGAGGGGTTTGTTAGACAAAAGCTTGAAGGAAAGACCTTTACCTTTGATAGTAAAACTTAGCTTCACAAATTAATTTCTCCATTCTGAACCTTGCAAGTAAATACAAAACAGTTATGAGTTATGCTGAGACCTTTGGAAGAGACGGAGGAGCGTGAGACCTTTGGAAGAGATGGAGGAGCGTGGGTGCCTGCTACTTGCCGTGTTGGACGACAGGCACAATAAAAGAACTGAGTGTGAAAACTGTGAGCATTTTGGATGCAAAACAAAATATTTCTGTCCCGTTCTGAAGGACAATCTCAGGACACGCCCAGAAACCTAATCTTCCCCCCGCCAGCATAAATGCACGAGTCCTCAAAACATAGGTACAGCAGCATACAGCAAGCTTCTCCGTTGTATGCCATCACTGTGCCTCCACGGTGACACAAAGAGGCTGGATGTGAGAAGGGTGTCTGTGGTCCCAGCAACACGCCTAGTAAAGGACCACCATGCCTTAGAGGTCTAGTTTGGGAGGTTTTACAGAACATCTGCTCCGCTCACAACAATAATATAAATCCCTATACCCTTACAACAAACTTATGACCTATCATAAGACCAAAAGCTTATTAAACTGTTTCATGGAAGAGGACAGGGAGACAGGTCACCACCGTTAACATGCTAGGTTGCTGATATAATAGGGCATTTGTTAAAAGAAACCCCAAATAACCACTAAACCAAAACAAGAACACTAGAAGAAAACTTGTGGGGAATAAACCAAAACCCCCACACCAAGTAGTTTTAGGCAGTCTGACCAGCAGAAGACATCCCCTGTTCCTGAATCCAGAGATCAGCTTAACCTTGAGCGCATGTGTGGAAAACACACCAGCCAAGTAACAGAAAATTCAGTGCCGGAAGGAATGCCAGAATGCCCTGCCTACGTAGAGTCACTAGTTACAGGCAGCATTAATTCTTCTCTCATCCTACAGACAACTAAGGTATCAAAAGTGGTGGTGGGGGGGAATTCCTATATTTGGCCCAGACAGACCACCAGAGGAAGACAGACGCATGAAATTAATACAATGCAAATCTGATGCAAACGCTATTGATCCAGTCTCCTTTCAGCCCCTCGGAAGTACCAAAACATGGGACACCCAAGGGTTTTATCACCAGCTGGCTTTCCTAGCTGCAGGGATTCTTCTATTGAGCTGTAAATTTCTTTCCATATGCTTCCAGGTCTTGGTGTCTCCCATGGAGCTGTAACTAAAGTTGCTCCAAATAAAAGCATGTGCTTTTCTGTGATATGGATGCTTATCCTCTTCCTTTCCAGCAAAAACAAGCTTTCTTTTTTTTTTTTAAAAAAAAAAAAAAAGAAAAAAAAAGGCTTATGGAGGTGGAAAGTGATGTCTGCAAGGGCTTGCTCTGTGCTGCTCAGTTATGTCTCTTCCTATATGTGAGCCATATCTTAAGTGGTACTTGTGGTTTCCCCACACTGCCTTGCATTGTGTCATGTAGCCATTCCCTTCAGCTTGTTTCTGTGAATGTGAGGTGTGCTCCTTACTGCCTTCTCTTTAAAATGCTCTTCTGAAAATGGTGCTCTTAGGTCTATCAGGTTCTTTCTCACATGTTGCCCAATGCAGTGAAAGGCGGTGGGAGGAGAGTGGCGGCTGCTGGTCTCCATTTAGTAGGCCCATATATGACATAAGAAAATAAGAGCAACAGTACTGGGTTAGAGCAATGTTTTAACTGGCCCAGTATGCAGTCTCTGTTGTGGGCCAAAAGCGGATGCCTGAAGAAGCGTGTCAGAATAGAGAAAGTATGTATAATACTTCCTCTGACTATCCTTCCAGCTCTGTTTCTAACTCAGGGACATCCTGAACCAGGACTCATTTCTGTGCATCCGAAATTTTTAATCCGTCAGCTTGTCCAACCACCCTGTGAATGTACCTAGGCTCATAGCATGCCTTGTGGCAAGAAGTTCTCCAGTTCAGCTATGCGTTGGGAGAGAAACTACGTTCTTTTTTTTTGAACCAACTACCTACTAGCTGCATTTGGTGCTTGAGGTTCTTGTTTCGGAAAAGACAGGTAACAGTCAGTGGTCAGTGTGTGACCAACATCTTCATGGCACTTGCTACTTTACAGTCCTATCAAATGTCTCATTTCTGGACTGAAGAGTCCTAGATGACACAGTCATCCCTTGTATGTAAGCTTTTCCATACACCCTCATTGTCTTTCTCTGAACCTCTGCCAGCTCTGCTATGTCCCCTCCTGAGATGGGGAGGCCAGAGCTGCAGACCATCTCCAAGATGTGGGCAAACTGTGGGTTTCCACAATAGCCTGCTGATAGTCCACATTTTCTGCTTGGTTCATCTCCTAGGCTCGGAAGTCCTAACATTTTCAACCACTTCAGGCTGCCAGTCTCTGGAGTAAAACTTCCAGAAGAAATGTATACTAATGAATCAATTTTGAAAGGTAAGGGCCCCGTGTACACATTTGATTCAATGTGTTTGTTCACTTACTTTTGTCACATGAATCCTACTGGAAGGATCACTTGGGTGCAGCTGCTAGCTGGCATGAGTAGCAGCCTGCAAACGGAGATAAAGTGGTGATCTAGAAAGGTTAATGGGTACAAAAGAAGATACCAAAAATCTGTGGATTTGCTAGGGGAAGTCTCAGGCACCGGTGGCCAGAAAGCACTGGATCTTCAGGCAACGCCAACACAACCCACAAACCAGGCAGCGGAGCTCCCCTCCCTGTTAGCCCCATAACACCAAAGCGAGATAATTACTCAGTAGAAAGCACTAAACCTGCCACTTAAGTACTTTTTTCCTACCACCATTAGAACCCTTATTTTTCAGCCATCTTGAAATACGTTATTTCCCTCTTCATCTCTGACAAATCTAGGAGCACTCAACTTTTCTCTCTATGCCGTCTGAACAAGCTCTTTCATTCCTGGTTCCTCGAAGAGGGAGCAGGTGCAGTGCCGCTATCCACCTGAGCCACAGGGACACTATCCAAAGGTGTTAATCCAAAGAAGACATGGTACAGCATCAGAAATCACTTGTCAGAGACCAGGCTCCATCTTCAGCGAGCTGGAGCTCTAGGTTTCTTGGAAACATCGATCAGTGTAAGTGCAGGTCAATAGAGGCTTTTGTGTTGGCATTTAAATGTTAATCAATCACATTTTATTAGAAGTTTAGAGGGACCGTGCTTGTGTGTGTGTCAGTGTGTGTGTGTATAGCAGGTGGATAATAAAATCTGGCAATGCCAGATCAGGCAGCCTGCGGGGGGTACCTGTCTTGCTGCTGTAGAGTAGACCTTCGGTGCCACAACAAGACAAAATGGTGCTTTCTAGACTTATGCAAGACAGAGGCAACAGGGCCCTATGGGACAGCCAGCAAGCAGTGTCTAGCCGTGCATTTGAGCTCTGTGGTTGTGTGCTGAGTACCTCCACACGGCTTACCTGACAGATGCCTTGGACTGGCTGTGCTTGGCTGGTAGCAGGAGGGTCAGAGTTAGGGCAGGGAGATATGCAGGTGGTGCCCTGGGCCTTGAAGCACATGTCAGCACACAGCGAGTCGGCTGCAGTCATCCAGACTCGCAGTGGTAGCCTCCGTCTATACCAGGGGCCTTGGATGGCATCAAGCGACCAACATTGAAGTAGAGAAAGGTTGGGATGCTTCCCAGCTGGCCCCCGTTATCATGGATTGCAAGGGCAGACGCAAGGGCAGCTCAAGTCCGTGCTGCTTATCAGCAAAGCGTGAACAAGAGGTCCCAGGCTGTGTGGGAGGGCTTTTGGGAGCCCCTCGGAGTCTCAGGGTGTCAGCTAAGTGCAGATGTGGCCGGTGCTTTTCCCCAACACTGGGCAGATAGTGCCCGAAACAGTCCTTCCCGGCTTTGTGTCTCTTCACTGAGATAGAGCCTGTAGAACCCAGGAGCATGATAAAAGCTGACCCAGATCTAAAGTGTCTGGAAGAGCATTGGAAACCAGGACTACAAAGGGTTATTTTCCTGGCTGCCATACGTGCTACTGCTCACGCAGGTGGTGCCTGACTGCTTCTCCACAGTGTTTTGAGGCAGCTGGGTAAATGGGGCTGTAAGACCCGTCTGCTAAAAGTGTGATTGGTATCGAACTGGAGGGACGGGGCAGGTTTTGTAGTTCCCAAATGCCTCTGCCGATCAATGCCAGAGTGAAAGCTGAAGCAGAAATGGATGAATCAAAGCAACATTGTAGGGGGCAGAAAGCTGTGGAAATAGGTACATGACACCTTGAACAAAGTGATAGGAAGAAGAAGACAGACGTTCAGGAGAGGCAAACAAGAAGGCAGAGCATAAATCCAGGGGCTCCGTGAGAGACTGGCGAATTTCAGATAACTCTGGAGTATATATAAAATAGGCCTTTTATTGGGACTTCCAGTGACATCTGGAACAATGAATGGCTGAACCAAACAGAGATAAAAATCTCTAGAAAGAAGAGCATGCATCCTTCTCTCTATATAAATGTAAAAGCCCTCTTGTAGACCTGTGCTGAACTCTTTTTGTTGTTCTATCCCTCCTATAACAGAACAGGGAAATTATCACTGGGAAAGGCCAAGGCGCTATTTCAGTATCACATTTCCCAAAGAAAACGAGAGTGAAATATAACTGTGGATGTAATTTTACTGCCTTATGCAAGCAGTCAGACATATGCTCATGATTATTTTAATTGTAAAAGGATGGCTGCCTCTCTTGTGTTAAGGAGAAAGGAAATTCCTTTTTCTCCTGATTGTTTGCAAGTCTGGGTTCATGTCAGTAAAGGTCCATGGCGCTTCCAAAAATTAGGTCATATGCGCTGCGATGGGCAGCTGGCTTGCCCACCACTTTCCCTAAGAGCTGGAGTGACAGCTGTGACTGAAGAAGACACTCACGTTCCCAGGAAGCCTCTTCCAGGGGCTTTAGCTGCCACCGCGAAAGGCTCACATTTTAGATCCGGCTTCTCCTGGAGATCAACCTTAAGCTTGCAACTGTCAGAGCACGGTACGGGGATCATGTCTGAAGGAAAACATTTTCCTAGTTAGGGAAAGCCGTCACGCCTTCATTTGTCATATTCTTCAGATAATTCTAGCTGTCTGCTGTAGAGGTATTTGCTGGATAAGTACAGTATCTGTGCACATAGAGAGCTTGGTTCTGACAGCTCACAGTCAAACCATCTTTCCCGTCTTTGATAATATCTGTAAGGAGCTCTGGATACTAGAGTGATGGGTATTTTAGGTGTACCCATCAAAGAAGACAAATAAATGGCAGGATAGCAAGGGTGAACAATACCTTCTTAGTGACATACAGAATAACATGGAGCTTGTCCTGTGCGATATTTCAGTGGGCATCGAGACCCAGAAGTCTCTGAGATTTTCTGAGCTTTTGTTCAGTCCATAGCCTTGCTTTGAGCCAAAAAGGTGCTCAAATTCAGTTATTATCATTGAATGTCCCTAAAGTATACAGGCTCACTTGAACCTAAAACTCACAGAGAAACTTGGAGATGCGAAACTTTGCAGAACTGACTGACGTAAAATGCCTGCACATCCTTTTGGCTGAATTAAAGAATGGTCTTGGCTCTCAAATGCAGCGCTGGAAGTCATGTTGCCCCATTCTTTTCCAATTTTCTGTTTCTAACTTCTTATATAGCCTTGGGGAAGATGCTGATTATCTCTATGCCCTTGGTTTCCTAAAATGTAAATTAAAATAATGGTTACCCACATTGTGATGGGGTCCTGACTCTTCATCCATTAATGTTTTCGAAGTGCTTTGGGATCTGGCGTAGAAAGCATTAGAGAACGCTGCTGTGATTGTTTATATGCAGGTGACAAAGTATGTTTTAGCTAAGGTGGGAGGTGTAGGTGGAATAAGGTCAGATGCAGATGAAGTGACTCAGACCTTTAGAATTGAAAAGTCATTAGTCTATCTATCTGAGGACCTGATGTCAACTGGTGAATGTTTTGCCTGGGGTTCTCATAAAGACCATCGCTCTGACAAAGAGAAGATTCAATGACCCGCTCCAAAACGGTGTTCCCAGTAGGCTGAAGCACTCGGAAAGCCCATGATGCCATCAAGACATCAGCGTGTCACGGGCAGGTGGCTGGATTTCATGAATTTGTGCTGAGTTACGGGCATGCTCTCCAGCACAGCATTTGAATCCTGCACACCAAAGAGCAGATGTAAGCAAGGCAGGGATCTAACACAGAACAGCTTGGGTGACATCAGAGTGACTGCGTGCTTCTGATGGGAAATGGTAGTATCAGGGCAGAGCAGGTGTGAGTCATCTCCCAGGAGAGACGGGCAGAAAAAAAGGAGATGGGGAGGGGAGGAGGAAAGCAAGAAACAGATTAGCTCATACAGCTATATTCCCCTTGCCTGGCTTCCCCTCCCTTTGTGCATCCCCCTCTCCCTCCACAACACGCATACATAAGCATGGAGATTTGACTGTTACGGCTCGATTCCAAAGCCCTGTCAGACAGATCATTTCGTGCTTTGTTTTCTTCCCTTGACCATCTCTGCCCCAAATTCAAGATCATTTAATATGTGGCTAGATAAAACTGGAGCAGTTCTTCAATATGCATTTACTTTCTGCTGTGCATTAGTCCAGTTCAATACTTCCCGTGGCAGGGACTCAAATAAAAGCGGGATGGGGATCTAGACAGAGTTGGCTGCAGAACGATTGCTGTATTTCTTGTATGATCAGCTTTCACCATATCCCCAGTGTGTTCCAAGGGCCTCGCTGTAATGACTTAAATATAAAAGGTCACGACCAGGGCAGGAGGGGCTTTGAGTTTGTTAGCTGGGTAAGACAGATGAGCAGTACATGAGGTGAATGGGTGGGAGGGAGAATCTATGTGTTATCAACACAGGGGAAAGGACGCTCGGGTGCAAAACGACTCGTGTTGCAAATGTTCCTCACCGCCGTTAAGCCCACAAAGAGCTAGATGCGCTCTCTCCAACAGGCCATGAAACTCAGCTTCCAAATGAAAGCGCGGTCCCGCTCGCCAGCCCTGCAAATCATTCTGAGGCTGTCGCACCGGTATTTAGGACAATGGAATGAATAATCTCTTCAGAAAAGGAATGGTACTCAAAGTATTTGTTAGATTAAAAGCTAAAACAGCAGAAGAGTTCCTGGGAGGAACAGATTAATAACAAACAAGACAGCCACAGATCCCCACAGAGTCCCTGCTCTACCAAATGACCTCACCCGCATGTAGTGTGCCAAATTCTGCCAGATTGTTACCAAATACAGAATCAGTGATCTTAAACTGCGTTTAGAGATGATGACTGTGCACCTGGAGTAACAATGGAGAAAAAGAAGCAGGGTGACACTTTCTCATTCGAGTCCCAAAAGGCCAGGGAAGGGAGATGAATATTTCTTTTAATGATGAGGAGAGACACAAAATGTTCTGTTAAACACAATAATGGAAAAGTGCCTAACAGGAAAGAAGGGGGCACCACGGAGTAACCAGTGGCACAGAGTATTAATGAATACATAGAAGAGGTCAAACTCTAAACACGTTGGAAAGCATTGGTCAGGGCAGATGCCTGTGCTATTGTATATACCTATGACAAAGCCCAAAGGTTTTTCTCCTGCTCTGTGTTGATAACATTTTTCTCGTCTGTAATGCGAGTAGAAGATTTTGTATTTAAGTGTGGGTTTGTGTGTATGTATGGCAGGGAGTAAGAATTAATAAGTCAAATGAGAATGCCTGAAGAAATCTGACCATTGTCCCCGGTCCTGAGAGAATCCCTTTTTTTCTGCAAGCATTGAATGCATTCCTTTCACTCTATCTGAAATGATGGGGTGAAGTAATAAAGACATAAAGAGAATCAAACCACCGCGAAAGTCTTGTAACGCCAAAGGTTTAGTGTTCAATAACAGGCTGGGATGACTCATATCTGTAAGCACTCTGAAATCTTCCTGCATGTTGACACAACCCCATTGTCCTGCTGCTCAGTGTCTGTGTTCCAGTTGTCACAGAAAACGAGAGGACAATAGCTATTGTTATGTTGCAGCTGTATATTGTGACTGATTCATAGTTTCCCTTTTGGGGAGGAACACAAGCTGGTCTTGCGTGTTCTCAGGCATTTGCAACACACATATGTAATTCTCGCATGTCTGAGGATGGTGAATACTAGACCCCGCTTGCTGCTAATAAACCATCATTAGCGAATAGCTGATATAAGCTGTTGTAGAAGTGATATGAATGTTTCAAGGTGTAAGTGAGGCAAGGTTTTTAGGCTGGAAAATCTTTTATTAGATGAACTGACACATTTGGAAGGAAAAAAACCACAACAGAAAAGCCTTTGGGAATCCAAGACCTTCTCCAGACTGAATGCTTTCCAGCAGAACCTGAAAAAACAACTTTGGCGCCAAATGGAAATTCTGTTTTTATAACAAGTTTGCATTTGTTGTTAAAAAAAAAAAAAAGAGAGCGCTTTTGTTTTTTTCATGTAACTGAAGCCCCAATATTTCAAAACAAAGATGACATCTGTCTGTCTCTCTTTCAACTGATATTTTTTGTGGCGAAAACAATCCTTTCTAAATGAACTCCAGTCTGGCATAACATTGGAGAACATGCGCTCTCTCTCTCTCATTTACATAAATACATCTTTTATTAACTGTCAGTACAGGAACAATTCATCATGTAAGACATAACCAGCTGATAAGTAAACAAGTTGGATCCTTTACTGGCATAAGTCAGCAGACCCACGTGAGCTCAGTGGGCCTCCATCAGTTTACATCATCCTGAGGTCTAACCCAGAGACACGGGTAGGAACACAAGCCAAATCCTGAGTGATGCTCCATTTTGTACTCCTCAGCTGTTGAATGACAGACAGCAGAAAGTAAGGGGGAGTGAGCCCATACACAGAGGCAGTGCATGTGAGAGTCTGCATGTAGACAATCATCTTTTCCATTAAGCCATTAATAAACATGGATACAAATGAAAGATAGGTGCTTGGGGTGAGAGACATATGACCATAGACCCTGCTCCTCTGACTTCTTCTCTTATTGTTTGTCTCTGTTTGCGCGGGTGGCAGCCGCATGGTTGCCTTTCAATAATTCAGGATCCAGTTTGCACGCATGGCCGGTCCTGCTTGTCGCATTTTCTCACCTGATCACAAGTTCATCTCTCTGTAAATGAAGCAAGTTTTGTAAGGAGTTGCAATATCTTGTATTAGACTGGCTGATATACTGGGGGAGGGAGGGGGAAGGGAGGACAAGAAGAAGAGCTTGTGTCCCTGAAAGCTTTATTATTTTTTCTAACCGTATCAACGGGTCCAACAAAAGATATTACTTCTCCCAACAGCTTGTCTCGCTGATTTCCTTAGACTGTCATGACTATCTCTTCTGTTTTTGCAATGACTCTATGTTAAGGTTGTGTGGACCAAGAGCTGCATTCCTACTAAAAGTGCACACCTCCGTTGACACCTATGTACCATTTTATTTACCTCCCATGCGCAGTTCTACCACAGCTCGTAAGGTTATGGGGATAAGCAAGATTTGTTAACGTTTGAGGAAAGATGATTTAAATAATGGCTTGTCACTTCAGGATCAGAACCACTGATTTGACCATTTATACATGAAGATGTTAGCACCAGAACTGTTAGAAGGCATGCATCAGTAACAAAAATGAACTCAATGGTAAAATAACAACTCAGACTGAATCTCAGGCACATTTTCCTGTTGTAATATGGAATGCACCACGAATGGACACTGTTCTCTGCAGTCTGAAGTAGGAGAGCTTGCATTAGAAAGCTCAATAGCTGGATCACTTTTAATCCATTCCAAGACATTTTTGCTTAAAAAGTATCACCCTTTGCTTCTTCATATGGTGCTCTGTAAATGAAAGATTTCACCGTCAGCAAAGTCAAGGTATTATCTTTGCAAACACTGCTGTAGAATTAGTATGGTATTGAATATTATGTGTACAGAAACTTCTGAAGAGCGATACGAGGTGCAGTGTCACACACACATATAGGTACAAGCTATTACAGATCTTTTGGGGGGTATGATCTCAATTAGGTGTTGTAGAGTGCTGTGTAGAAGGGACAAGAAAATACAGAAAAGAGACAGAATAGAGATTAAAGATGTTGCAAATACCAGAGTCACCCTTGTTTAACATGGCAAATGTCTCTTTCTTATGTCTGTCACCTCCATCTTTTCTTCTCCGTTTCTCCTTCTCACCTGGTCTCGGTGGCGTGCAGAAAGAAGCCTTCCTTTCCCCTCCTCTAAGCACCTCTTTCTCAGTCCTAAGCAGTCACAAAACAGGAGACCGTCCCCACAGAGATCAGTCCTGAGAGTTTAAGCTAATCATGTATTTTGAAATAACAAGGTTTGAGTTCATCTCACTTGCCTTTAGGGTGCAATTGCTTTGTGTTCCCAAGCTTTTATCTACAACCATGAAGGACAGATACTTTTTTTTTTTTTTTTTAAGGAAAGCTGAGGGTCTCCCTTAATCTCTCAGTAGTTTAAGTAGTGTGAGGCAGCAGAGACAACTCTGATGTCTGGGGTCTTGGCTCCCACTCCTTGCTTTTCTCACTATGCTGATATTCATCAGAAGTTAAAATGCCAGTAACAATTTATGTATCCGTCCCATTAGCAACTCTGAGAAATCTCTCAGATTATCCTTCAGGTTTGTTATGGTTTATTCTTTTGTTCCGATCCCACCTTTTATTGTGTACAAACATTTATACGTATATTTAATCTGATTTGCTCCCCTGTCTTGCCTTGGGTTATATTTCTGACTTGGTGCTTTCCATTTTGATTGAGGTGGTGACTAGATGGGCCTCATCTTCCTCTTGGTTCAAAGAACAATTCATTATTTGCTTGTGTCTGGGGAATGAGTGCCTCTGTATGATATGTTGGGAGACAGGGATAAACATCCCTCCTGGCTGATTGATAGTCTTATTAAAGATTGCAGTAGATGAAATAATCCCCTGTAGCTTCATAAGGGTAAGATCCCTTTCTCTTTTCCCCTCAGACTGGCTTTAGGGCATGCTTGGGACTTGGCTTATGCTCTGGCCAATCTTACAGCATTACTTAATTAGCCTTTATTGAAAGCCATTAGCATTGAGCAACAGCAAGACACATTTTTACTGGGGGAGGTGACCAAAGTGTTTATCCACCAAAACCTGCAAATTCAGTCAGTCCAAAGCTGATCAAAAATTTGCAAATGCAAGTTGAGTTTGGTGATTTGTTGCTATTCTTGCTATCGTTGCTATCATTTTATATAAGTTTAATCAATATGCAAAGATTTTGAGCCCTTAGTTGTCATCTGCAATATGCAGGAGGAGGAAGAAACGGAGGTGATAGCTTGATTCTCCAGTTATACATTCCTTCTTTGTGTTTTGCATTTTCCTTCCATGTTGATCTTCTTGCCCTCCTCTTAAAGGGCTTCTTTGCACATTTTCCCACCCTGTAGTCCATCACCGGTTGCGTCCTTGACACTGTCAGCGCATTCAGTCTTGTCCTCTTCCTCCTATTGCCCTCTTTCCTTCTCCCGCCATACCCTGTCTGCAGGAGACAACCTTCTGGACTCTGTCCCTCTCGTTCCATAAATCCCTTCTTATTCATTTTTCCAGGCAGCTCTCAGGGACATTTATCATCCAGTCCCCTCCCTGACTGAACGTCCTTTCTAAATTAATAATTAGAGAGCAAACAAAATGTGTACATAGCCAACACTGTGTTCAGCTATTTTGACTTGCTGATCCAAAGCATGTGAAAATCAGTGTGGACCCCTCCCTTTTTGATCAAGGTTTCCTGCTACATTCCTGATCCTTCCTATAAAATGAACCTTTTTTTTTTTTTTTCCTTGTAATGTGCTGCTGCAGTCCATATAATAAATTAGATTATAATCCTGTCGTGGGCAAGGACCTGTCTCTTTGATATGCCTGTGCATACACATGTTTGCACATTCTCACCTCCTGCTTATATCCAGCGCACAAGGATATAAGAATGAAATAAGAACAGAGTTGGACCCTATTTTTCTAATTATTAGCATGCAGATAAGCCTCTTTAATTAAAGAAATTATATATCCTATAAAAAAGAAAGCTCCTCTGTCAGACTGCAGTCTTGTAATGGCTTTGTGTTTGTGCAATTAGGACCAAATCTTGAAGCCACCGAAGCCAACGGTGGCCCTTAATGGGATTAATTCTTCATTTGTGGGGTGATGGGCTAGATGATCTAAGAGGCCTTTTGCGTCTTGCACTTCTCCGATCTCTCTGAGGGTAAATGACACATAATGGAAAAGACAGCTGTTTTTGAATAAACTGCATTAAGTGTCCACATATAATTCCTAATGCAGGTTAAAAAACCCCACCCCTGTCTCTCTGCTGGCGTGCATGCCCCTCTTACAGAGCAGGTCTCTCCTGCGCTGCAGACGCTGCATGAACTCGTCAATACCCTGCAGGTTTCTGGGGGGTATGTATCGCTGTATTTCCCGAGATCCTCTGGGAAAACTCTGCAGCTAGCGCTAATCAAATTGAACCGCTGTCAAGACTTCCTGCGAAGCTTCGAGGAAACATTTCTGAATATTAGCGGTACAGGAGAGGAGAGTAAAGGTTGGGGGAGGGAGGCAGGACAGTTTTAGAGCTTAAGTGGATTACATAGCTCCATAACCCAGTTATGGGTCCGTGGACTCGAGTGAGCTGGTTTTTCCCCTCCTCTGGCTGTCTGCCTGTCAGACAGTTCCCCTGACAGGCAGGCTTTATTAGCCTCCCCCAGCTGGCTCTCTCAGCATTTCTTATTTTCCAGTGCTTGCATCCCCTAGCAGCTCGTCTCAGCCCTTCTCATATCTCTCAGCTCCCCGGGGTCCTTCCTTTAGCTGCACCAGCTGTCTGCACCCCTTGAAGTCTTCGCGCTAGCCCAGTCGACCAGCATTTACCAAGCCCAGTGGCAGGTCTCTGATCTCTGCCCATGCAAGTCCCGGGTAGCCAGCAAAGGGTGCATGGTTTAGCCCAGGTCAGGGGACCTACGTTTGAAAGGTAACCTGCTCTCTGACTCTCTTCTATTTTACACAGCTAAGAGGGCTAGCTGAAAAATAGATGAGCACCTGAGCACCGGTGTTGGGTGGTATGAGGAGCAGCCAGTGCCTAGCACATCTGGACGCGCTAATATTTCCACCCTTTGCAGAAAAGTTGGGTGAGCATGAGTTAACCATGAGCCTGGTTGTTCAGTCTGAGCCCTGATATTTCCCCTCAAGACTGAGGTGTGAGCCTGACATCTGCTGGGGACTGCACCACTGCTACAGAAAATGCCAGGCCATCCTTCCTCGGCCCTTCCCTGCCAGGAAGGGTGGTGGCAGGGAGGCTGCCGCCCGAGGGACTCTGCGCGGGATACGACCGGCTTGCGAGGAGGCAACGTGGCCAAAGGACAGGGTGACGCAGCTGCAGCCCGGTGGGAGGTAAGGGCTGAAATCCCAATTTACGCTGGAGGGCTCCAGTCCCTCAAGAGCGGCCCAGATGCAAGAGAGCAGCCAGCCGGCACATGGATCCAGGCTTACAATGTCTGTGTGGGTGTCCATGGCCACATGAGAGACGGCGCTCCGCGTCTGCACTGGAGCATGCCTGACAGCAAGCTGAAATTTGCTTGCCCCCTTTCCTTTCGAGGTATCCACCACTGCCACCACCACCAGGTTTTGGCTTCGCTGACATAGCTGGTTACTTTAGTCTTGCCTGGGTCTCCTTTGGCCCTCTGGGATTACAGCTGGAAATGCTGCAGGTAGACTCACCTGCGCAAGGAGGAAACTGGGTCGCTGCTTGGTGTCCACCGTCCGCGTGTCTCTGTGCCTCCTTTCTGTCCTCATCCACAGCCTCCTCCCCCTTCCCTCCCTGCCGCTACGGTGCACCTGGCTGGGACTTTTGTTGGGTCTTACAGGAAAAGGCAGTTTCCAGGGCTGCCTGTGAGTAAGAAAATCACATAAGAGTGGCTCAAGGACATAAGGAGTGATGGAGAGTAGAAGCAAGTGGCCCTTGGTCTGATTAAATACTGACCTGGTGCCTTAAAATGGTGCTAGAGGGTGCTGTGCTGCTGTGTCGGATCCAGCTTAGGAGCACCATAAAGGAGGGTGCTTGGCCACTGGTGGCTCGGCACTGTCCGCGGGCATCGCTTTGTCAGTGAAGGCATCGGGTCTCCTGCTCTGGCCAGATGCAGGCAGCCGGCCACAGGCTGCCATCCTGGGCCTCGCCTCTTCCCAGCCCCAGACAGGGCCCAGTGCGGTGCAGGTGACCGCTTCGCCTCTCGACAGGGATTGCTGCCCTTCGGTCGGTATCTGGGAGCAGCAACTCCTGCACAGGCTGCCGATGGCGCTCCGCAAATCCCTGTGGTTGCTGTAGCTGGACGGCCCCTGCCCAAAAGCAACATTATTCTCATTAATCATCCTTTGAATACGGCTAGAGGGGCGCATGCGCAGCGCAGCCTCCACCCTGCAATGCCAAGGGTTTGCACCGCGTGACGGGGCCGAGGGCGAGCGATCCCCAAGATGGTGCCGGGGGACCAGCAGGTCCACTGGGCACAATGCAGCAGCCCCTCGGCCACGTTGGTGTGGGTCCCTAAAACGTGAGGGCTGTAGCGATGGGGGGCCGTGCTGCTTCTGGGTGTGGAGACAGCTCATCCAGGGTCAGCATAGGGACCTCCGGGTCAGGATCTACTGGGTCTATTAAAAAGAGGGATCCTAAGCAGCATGCAGGCAATATGGTAGCTTGGAAGTTTGTTGATAGCAGGGTTATCAGCAGTGTCTTTGGGCTCTCTGCCAACGCCTGAATAACTGGAAGTGTTACTTTCCCCTAAAAGTAAACCTGGCCTTTGTGCCGCTTAGTCACCAATTGTATTTGTTGCTGGCAGAAATTAGCAGATAAAACATATATTTGAAACCCTCGAGGAGAAGAAAGAAGTTGGCAGTTCTCATGGTTTTAGCAGGGATCTTATGACAGCGTGTTGCATTTTTTTCATGAAGATTCATATTCTAGAGGAATGAGACTAGTCGAGGATCTCAGAGGTTTTATTAATATTTTTAGAATGAGTTTTTAGAGCTTTTGGCATGGAGGAACACTAAGAACTTGATGCCAGTTTAACCTAATGATTCAGAAACCATAAAGCAAATAATAATAATAAGCTAACACATTTATTTTTAAACTCATGATTTAAGCCACTGTCATGATTTTGATGGGGCCTGACATGTGATTTTCCAGCATTGGGACTGGTAATAAAGCTTTTGTGTACTGATTTGAATGGAAAATCATTTTAAAATCCTCCAGCTTCCTTGCCTTAGTCAGTACTTAAGAAGGACTCAGCCACAGCAGCAAAAAAAATCCACCAGTCAGGACATTTTCCTTTCCCCTCTCTTTCTCTTCCCGCATAGAAAAAAACCTGACACACAAGGGTCATGATTCATCGCCGTCCCAGGGCCCAGTTAGCCAAAGTGTTGTACGGGAATCCCTGGAGATGGGAATCCTGGAGCTACCGACAGCCTCCCAGGAGTCCAAACAGGGGTCAGGAGCATCCCTCTGTCAAAGGAGTTTTCCATGGGGCTGAGCAGGGACTGAAGAGAGAAGAGGACAGACCTGGGTCAGGTCTACACGGCCAGCTTGGGCTTGTGCTACAATTATTCTGTGTCCCTATAAAGTTGTGCCGGGCCTGAGCCGGGGTCGAAGGTAAGATGAGTTTCAGAGACGCGGGGAGGGCCAAGCCATGGCACAGAGCCCCTGTGCAGCCTCCTTCAGTCCCTGCGTGGGCACGTGAAATTGCTTGTCTAGTGGCGGTGTCCGTGGAGGAGTGGGAGAATGCCAGCTGGTCCCTGCGGTATTTCATTTCTTGTCAGGAGCTGAGCAAGGCAAACATTTATGGGAAGAAACAGCTGAAAGCAGGAAAGATAAAGTGCCGTTCCTACTGCCCCCAGCCCGCTGTGCCCTCGCAGTCTGGATCCAGATACCGATCCTGGTGTGACACAACTCTTTTTTACTCCTAGACACAACCCAGTGTTTTCCAGCTTGTCAAAAGGGTCTGGGATCAACTGAAGGAGCAGCAGGCTCTGAGCAAGCCGGAGCCATCTCAGTGCTATTTTGAGGCACTTAGCTTTCTGGCCAGCGGGTATGCTGTTATTCCTCTAATACAAGAAAATAAACACATGAGGAATATATACGAAAAAATACCAGGTGACTCAGAAGTGTGAATAGCCTCATTCTGTCATTAGTGGAGGGTAATTTGCCACACATTTGTATCAATATTACACGCGTCTGCACAAAGCTCCGCTGCCCCGTCACACGCTGCGGGCTGGGCGTGCGGCCGCCGCTGCCTGGAGCAGGGGAGCAGGAGAGAGTCTGCAGTCAGCGCTGCTTGGCCCCGACTTCTCCTCTTTGTCTGAAGAGTGGAAGAGGGTGAATCCTGCTGCTTGGCCCTAAATCTGTCAGGCAGTGATGTGAGACTTTGAGTAGAGCTTGGCCTTTTCTTCCTCCTATTAAAAAGAAAGAAGACGGTGTTTTATAGGTCCGTTATGGCAGCATGTATGCGCTGATCTTTAAAGAATGATGTGAACAGCCTCTTGGGCTACTGCTTGGACTACTGCTGTCAGCAGAAAGATTACCTGAAATGAAATCTGAGAGAAAGAGTGAATTGTGAATGGCCTTGAATCAACTTAATAGGTGTGTTCACTCTGAGGACTAACGATAACACACCTAACTGTTTAAAGAAAAAAAATCTTCCTTATCTAGAAAGTGTCTCCCACCTCTGCCCCACTGAAGGAAAGGTGGTTTGTGAAGAAATAATTTTTTCCCAAGTGACTTAGGAGCCTCAGTTCCATTTTTTAAATCTACTTATCCATTTACTTAGAAAAATTTCATTGTAAGGCTTTTTGTTCTTGGCTTTTTGAGGCAGAGATTTTGGTGTCGGCCAGTTTAAATCAGAACTAAAACCAGGTATCTGCACGTATCTGGAAAGCACCAGCTCTGCTGCCAGTGGCATGCACACCATGTATTAATGACAAAATGAATGAATTAATGTGAAGAAGCAGAACGGGGAAGGACTGCAATCTCCTATACCAAGCCTAGATCGAGCCCTACCAGCATGACTATAGGAATAAAAGGGATTGCACAGTTCCCTGCTCGCTGTCTGGGAGCAGGATGGCACTGCTGCTGGGGGCAAGAACAGGACATCATCTTTCCATCAGGACTCTTCTCTACCTCTCCCCTTTTTGTAAGAAAAAAAGAAACATCTTTGTCACAAAAATTTTTTGTGAAAAATCAGAAAATACAAAGAACCAGGAGCTAAACATCTTTTTGGAGACAGGAGAGCAGGGTAAGCTTTACCATGGCTTTTTTTTTTTTTCCCCTGAAGAAATATTCCATTGTTTCAGGCAAAAGCAGTTGGCAATTTCCACTTAGCTTGGTTTGGCCCATGGCGCTGAGGAAACACGCAGAGAAACGGTGTGGAAGTGGGAATCCCCCAGGGCCCTGGCTGCTGCCACCCACACCTCGCTTCTTCCTAAAGCTTGTCTTGAGGAAAGCAGGCTGCAGTCTCTCCAGGGCCTTAAAGACCTGCTTCGTAGCTGGTTTAGGTAGCAACTGCGAGTGCAGCTGCTCCCTGCTCATTCATTTTCAAAGAGGTCCCAAGTGGAAGGGGAGTCTTCCTGCTTGTAGGTGAGAGTTTGCTGCTGGTCTTTCCAAACCAGTGCTCTGATCCACAGCGGCTATGCCTTTGGCACTGTCCGGTTAATTTAGTTACCACAGTATAAAAAAAAATCTCAAAAGACTAGCTCACTCAAATTGCAATAGCTCGAGGCAAGAGGGCTGCCAGCAGGGAGCCGTGTTACAACTTGGCTTGGAAGAGCTCAAAGGTAAAGGCGGGTTCGGTAGCAACAAACAGGGAGCAACAAGCACCTCACTCTGCCTCGTGTTTCCTGAAACCTAATGTTTTAATGAAAAAAAAAAAAAAAAAAAGAGCCTTTCTAGTAGAGCAGGTTTGTCTGGGCCTGTTAGGGTCAATGGTGTGCTATAGCCACTGGCAGGGTGGTGCACGGAAACTCAGCGGAGGTAGGATGGTGCAAGGAGGAAGAAGAGGAAAGGGGAGAGTATTGACGCTCTTTTCTGGTAACAAAAGAGAGAGATTATTGAATCTGCCAGAGTTGTGTGAGTCGTGGGAAAAAAAGTGACACCAGGGGTTCCAGGATCACAAAACCTGGTCCTCTAAAAAGCAGCGTGCCTCCAGCTAGGCAGCACGGCCTGGGCTGTGCTTGTCCCCCAGGCTCGGGATGGGGTGAGAGGTGACCTGCTGCAGTCCCAGTCGTCAAGGACCCACCAACACATCTGGCTCTGACACATCTGGATCACATGGTTTCTCCTTTCTGGGGAGGTGGCAGTGGCTGTAGGACACAGGTTGTTCTTCAGCAGGCTTTGCCTGTCCTGAACGTGGGCCGGAGGGCTGAGGGAACGTGCAGGCACTCCTACCAGCTTAGCGAGCTGGTGGGAGACCCCATACACCTGGGCAGCCCTTGTCACGCAGAACTACGCCTCCTCTGCCCTGTAGCTGATCTATTGCAGTATCAGCACATTTTCCAACAAGCACTCCCTGGTGTAAAGGTGTCATGTGGGTAGTTTGTGTGGAGGGTAGGGCAGGGACGGAGCACTGAGAAAGGCGGGTGAGGCACAGTCCCAGTGCCTAGAGGTGCTTAATGCCTTGCATGGGCTAAGAAACTTGAGATTCCCACATATTTTCTGTTGTCGGAGTTGTGTTGCCAGCATCTCAGATGATCTTAGAGCAGGAGAGTGGTAAGAATCACTTTGGGCATGGTAGGGAAGAGAACTGCAACATGGACGTCTCGGGGATGCTTTCTTTCCTCCCCTGCAGGCCAGAGTCTGTGCTCCCCACACCTAGCTTCCCGCTGGGAAATACGGTGGTGCTAAAAGCTCTGTGTGTATTTCCAGAGTACCTCTGCATGTTGCCTGCGTGAGCCAGTCTGTGCAACAGTGACACCCACCTCGCCGTGCAAAATGCAGAGCCGTTCTCTACACGTACATGTGTGTCTGACTTCATGGCATGGCACGCAGGGAGGAGGTCTGGTCTGCCGCGCCATCGACCTGCTACGCGCGGTCTCGGCGGCCCTTCTGAGCGCAGGACCCAGGGCACCTGCCTTCAGACGGCGCTGACATCGCGACCACAAAGACAGCGCCTGGTCCCTCTCCACAGAGAAAGAGAGAGAAAGGAGCAACTTCAGACTCTGCAGTGAGCGTACGTGTAGTGCACATATTGGTAATAGCACCGTGCCGGGGTCTCGGTGTGATCTTCCTGTTGCTCATTTGCTGGCAAGTGTGAAATGCAAATCCCTCTGGGCTTCTGTCTCTGCTCAATATTCACAGGAGCATGAAGGCTCCTGTGCGGAGGGGAGGGTGAGAGCCGGCAGACAGCAGGGAGCTTTGTCTCCTCCTTTGTCTGGAGTTTATGGGTTAAAAAATCTGCTTATTCGAGAGGCTTTGCAGGGAGAGTCAGCTCACCACAACCGCCCTGAACCCTGCCTCCGCCTCATCTTGGGGGCCGGCGCGGGGTACGACACCCGGTGCGGTCGTGTTCGAGTGCAGAGGCCGTTGCACCAACACTGTGGCTCCATCGAACCTGGCGATGCTGGGGCGGGGGGCACGGGGTCTGGGAGGAGGTACCCCGGGTGGGTTTGGCCCGGAGGGCTCAGGGCAGTTGCCCCCGGCCGGGGCCTGCTGGGCGACGGTTCCCACCCTGCCCCTTTCCCCTGGTGTGATGGTTCCGGTCCAAACCCCGTCAGCTCTCTGGAAATGGCAAGTGAGACACTTGTTGCCATGGTGATCCTTAATAGTTCTGACTCAGATGTAGCGTTGCTATGGCAACCGCATCCGCAGCCCTTGGGAGGCAGCGCCGGCACGATTTTTCTCTCGTAGAGGAAAAGGGCTCCGAAGCCCCATTTTGCTCACTCCTTGCTGCAGTGCAGTGGCGAAGCTTTCGGGCTGTTTTGTTATTCTCCTAATGAACGACGGTCCTGATCCTTCACCAGAGGATCTGTTAACTCTGCAGGGTAAAACTGCTCTGGACCGCCTCACCACAGGCACGTTGCCTGCGCCGTAAGGCAATCCCAGCCTCTGCCTTTCAGTGGCTCATCAGAAAAGAAAAAGAAAAAAAAAAAAACCAAATTCAAAAGGAGCAGTGACATTTCTTCCTGGGTAGGAACAGCTCCTTTCACCTTGGGAGCTCAAGGCCAGATCCCGCTGGGGGGCGGAGGGGTAGTTTTAAGATGAAGAGTGTCTGTGGCTGTGAAAGGAGAGACAAAGGGAGAGCGCGTGTGAGGGAGTGGGTGTGCCCGTGAGAAAAAGAGCGGCTCTGTGTGCAGGGAGCGTGTCCGTGGGCACGGCTACGAATGTGAATGGGAGAGCAACTGCCAGGAGAGGAGATGCGAAGCAGCGCGTGGGTGTGCCTGGTGTGAAATGAGAGAGGGCACGCTTACCGGCGGGCGCGGGCGCTTTTGTGTGCGAGAGCGCGCCTGCACAGGCACAGGGAGAACAGGTTCACGTCATGCAGATCTGCGTGAATACGCTCTCTCTCACGTTCAGTCCACTCTTCTGTCACCTTTGGCTAGTACAAAGACAGCCACCGATACACGTAATGCCTGAAAGGCACTTGAGTCCCTCTGGGGCGGATAAGCTCAGGGACGGTGGGTGTATGTTAAGTTTGCTGTTGCAAACCTAGCAGCAAAGATTTTAGCAGCACTAAATAATCCAGCCAAAATCATTTCATGATATCCTTCTCAGGCAGAGGCAGGTGGGAATGAGGGGGCACGTGAATTCTCCACGTGGGCACCCTCAGACCTACATCTCAGCCAAACCCTCTGTCCCGAGAGACCTCGGCATGGTTCCCGAGGGAACTGGTCAGTGCTTTTCCAGAGTCAAATGTCTGACTGCTTAGGCAGGCAGGAGGAGCCACTGGAGAGATGCTTAAAGCTGCCGAGACTTCCCAGGGGTTTCATAAACTTTCTCTGTGGTTTTTCCAGCTTGGTAGAGAATCACACCGGCCTCTCTGCTGCCTGACATCCTGGTTCTTCTAGCCACTATCTTGCACTGATAGGGCACGGTGGGATGTCCTGGAGCAGACCTTCAAATAAACTGGGATGACTGGAAGCATGGAAAAAATGACAAAGTCACCATCAAGGTGGGAGATAATTTTACTGCTGGTAACATTTTGGTGGGGCTGGGAGGGATGTAGAAGTGGCAGATGCAAAGAATAAAGGATGGTGCTAAAGGAATCAGCCACGTTCTGCAATGGGAGAGGGTCCAGGGTGACTCCTGTGTGTCAGGCTCAGGTGATGTGAGGACAGAAGCCTTATTAGCAAGGGAAAGTAACACAAGTAGCGGAGAAGATTTTGGCATGGAGCCTGATGAATATAAGCCAACCTTCAAGAGGTGCTGGGGGACAAAGAGAGGAGAATGAAGATTGCGGAGAGGTCCAGGATGGAGAAAGATATTTCAGAGTCCCTGGAATGGGGTCATGTGTGCACATGAAGGTCCCCTGCAGATTAAGCTAAAAGGGGAAGAAAGAGCGGAATTAAGGTATGAGCTGTGAGGGCCCCAGCAGAGAGAGGCTATCAGGAAGCGAATGAACCTGCGGCGGCAGCAGCAAGGTTTCAGGGAGAGGAAGCTTGGGACCTGGGAAATATCCAGTGCAGGATTTCTGGATGAGGCTGGAAGGTGATGAAAGCCAGATGGAGGGGCTCCAGGAGCAAGTCTAAGGCTCTTCAGAGGTTAATAGTGCCTGTCCAAGGAGTTTAGAGAGGTGGGGAGATGGGAAGGTAATTGAAGAGACTCAGTCAGAGGAAAGTTTTAAACATGTACAATGACATGCTTGGTATGCAGAGAGAAATTCATCCCAAGCGTAAGCCTAATGAAATCAGTAGCTTTGGCTTTAGCTCTGTCTGTTAATTCCACGTGATGGAGGCAGACTGAGGGGAAATGTTTGTTTATCACAAAGCGATGGTATCAAAAGTCTCTGAACTCTCTTTTACCCATCAAAAATTATAACCCAAAATATTAAAACAGTATATTTTTCTCTTCCTTCCCCTGGCCCTTCTGCTTGCCTCTTTAGAGGAAACCTCTCTCTGCCCGTCACCGGGGTGGTGCTTGTGGCAGGCTACAGCTGCGCCTGCACTGCACCCGCGCTGTCACATATTGGCCTTTGTCACATGTGATGGGCAGAGTGGTACCTGTGCCCCGTCACTGCACGTGTACCCGCTGCAGAGATGGGACCCTGTGCGGGAGCTTGCCTTCATCTGGCAACCACCCCGTAAGGAACGAGCTGGGGCTGGACTGGGGTTCTCACCCCGCTGTGAAATCACAGCTCCCTCCTTCCCTATGCAACCTGCGCTGGTTCCTAAATGATTGTGGTCTGTGCAGGGTGTTTTGACTATGACACCTGCTGGCATCAAAGCGAGAGGAGGGCCACACTAGGGGCAGCACAGGCTACTGGAAGAGTCCCTTGGATCTATAGACTAAATGAAGCCTAGGACTAAATATTGCAACACTTTCATCTCTATTTTGGCATGATCAGTTACAGAATTTGCTGGATGTGATTTCTTGCCTGAGACCTGTAATAAAACATAAAAGCAGGGATGAATTATTGGGGGTTTTTTACAGAAAATGAGGGGAACTGGAGACGGCAACCCAATTAATTTATTGTTTATTTATCCAGCCAGGATCTAAGCTGCCACCCACTGCTCTCTTTGCTCACACCTAAACAAAGTGAGGAAGCCTCTGTAAGGACATCGATTGATAGCAATAAATACTTTCCTTCCTTGTTTGTCTTTGGGACAGCTCCATCTCTCACACAGAGCAGCAATTTTATTAAACAAGAATTAGTGTAAAGCATGAAAAAAAGCACATTGTCGAACCATTACACTCAGGAATTCCAGCAATTACCAGGTGCATGAAGATTATTTCAAAGAGAAAATCATGCCTGTGCAGGGAGAGGGTTTGGGGGCTGGCTGGGAAAGAGGGAAGAATAGGCTGAAATACTGCACCTGTCTTCCTTGTTGTTTCTTACCCGTAAAAGAAATAAGTTGTTGCATGGCTGTGCAGATTCAGCCTGACCTGAGCTGCAGACCTCCTAGTAGGGTTTGAAATCATCAGCTAGGAAAAATGGCCCATGATGGCTGGAGCATGGGGGTGGGGGGGTGCATGTGTGCTGGGGTGGTGGAAGGGGAGAGGAAGGTTGTAGGGTGAGGAGGAACGGAGTGAGGGTGCAAAGAAGAAGAGAGGATGGTCTTGTGGCTTGGATGCTAAATAGGGTCTTGGGACGGTATCTGCTTGCTCTTGTTGAAGAAGATTTTGTTTAACAGAATTCTGTTTATTCACAATAAATCTCCCCTAGAGCAAATGAAAAAAAAGCACAAGCAGGCAGTCAGAAAACTTGGTACCTCCTGTTCCACATACATTTGGGCTTCCTCACTTTGAGGAATCGTACTGTAGTGAGAGGTCAAAGCACAAGAGCCATGAAGGCTTTGTCATTTTTTTCTTCCTGTGCTTCATAAGCAGTGATGCCCATGAGATTAGTGTTTACCTTGATTTAATGTCTCATCAGAAGCATGACATCCCCAGCAGCCCTGCTGCGGTGCTACTAAATGAAGCATGCCCTGTTCCCTCAGCTGGGACTTAAACCTCTGCCCTTAGAGACCTGAGGGGTGGGGAAGAAGGATGGGGAAGAGAGTGATAGATATTGACCCACCTAGCATGTACGCTAAATTAAATAACCAGGTTTTATTTTTTAACCTATTTAAAACAGTTACCGTTCTCTGCACAATTGATGTTTGCGTTTGCGGAGGTTACTGAGGTGGCAGGTGCCGCAGCGTGAGCCTCCCCTGCTCGGTACCTTTCCCCTGACTCCCACGCTGCTGGTGACCTTCATGTGTAAGGACAGCCACTGTCTTAAGGAAAGAGGAGAGACGGAGAGAGAGAAAGCATTTTCTCTGCCAGTTAATTGAATCCAGGCCTTCCCTTCAAGTTGTGCTGGAAAAACCGTATTTTCCTCTCATGGTGGGGAAACAGTTGCTCGCGGGGGAGCTGAGCATACACAACCCTCCAAAGTCCCTTTGTTAAAGATGTCAAACTAAATTCGAATCGCATCCGCTCTTAAACCAGAACTGACCACAGTCTATAGGAGAGCACCACTGATTTTAGTGCTGCTTTACAGTAAGCAGCAATATGGCTCAGTGACTATCTAGCTAGATGACCAATTTTTCAGTATATCCTACATTTTCCTTTTTCCTATTCTCCTCAGCATATCTGCCCCATACTGAGTCCCTGAGAAGTATCACTCATTATAAAAACCCTCCTTTGAGGGCCTGTTGTGACAACCCTTTGAACTCCTATGCTGGGAGAGCACAATGCACAGGACACAGAATTACAGGCAGTTAAATTGCCTCATTAAGAGAACATTATTAGGTCCTAGTTGGTCTTTTCCTATCAAGCACTTTTGAATACTTTATCCAAAGCAGTTTTATGCCACAGGATCCCCCCTTGTTTTCCCTGAGAGATTTTCCTTTACTCTCCCCTCTTTGCGTCTGTGTCCTCACGAGGGCTGGATCCGGCTGTGATGTGGAGAGGGCGCAGCATCGTAGCCATTCCCTTGCCACAGGACACCCAAGAAGGGCTGTCTGGGGAGGACACTCTTCTTTCTGCACCTGAACATCTAGTACCTGCACATCCTAGAAAACGCCTTTGCCCTTGCAGATGAAATAATGGCTTTTTTTTTAAATCCCACAAAGGTGTGTGCCCCCACCTCCCCAAGGTGTTGGTTTAGCACTGCACCTCCAGCTAGGAACCGTAGGATCTCCGTAATTCCCTTCCTTTGTCCTTTGATACAGGGATTTACCCCACTGAGATCTTTCAGGCTGTACATTTCCTGACCCGACGATTGCACGTTTCTGTTTTACAGAGTCTCAGCTATGTGGACTTCCTTGACACAGCGTGCTAACACTTTACTCGTATTCTGACATCTTCTCTCGCTTCCCAATCATCTTTGGTTACAGTTCAGAATTTCCCCTGTAGTTTCAAGAGCCTTTGCCATTATATGCCCGTCTTTTTCTGAGTCCACGTTCTTCCTTGGCCCCCACTCTTGGCTTTGTGCAGCTGGCAGTGCCGTACACGCACCTGCTGCTTCATCCATTGCTGTGTCCTTCACCATCTCCTGTGTGACGGTTTGCCTTTTAACATCACCTTAACCTGTAGGAGAGCAGCTCACCCCAGACAGGGAATCTGTGTGTGCTTGTGTGCTTCTGACTGCTTTCTAATTAGGAAGACCTTCATTTACAACCTCCCATGTTCCCTGCAGTGCTGCTTATCATCTCTCCACCGCGGCCAGGGTCTCTGCTGGCTTGCCCTCACCGAGGGAGCCGCCTGTGCTGGTAGGAAAAGTGCCTCAGCTGCTGGTGTTGGGGCGGGAGACGAGGGGGTGTTTTACACATGAGAGAACACAGGGGTTTCGTTTCCCCCTGGCACTGTGTTTCTCACAGCACATCATTGAAATTGTACTGCCTGGATTCGGCTCTGCTGCTTGC
This sequence comes from Phoenicopterus ruber ruber, assembly GCA_009819775.1. Lineage (NCBI taxonomy): Eukaryota > Metazoa > Chordata > Aves > Phoenicopteriformes > Phoenicopteridae > Phoenicopterus > Phoenicopterus ruber. The sequence continues at coordinate 92,781,403 of CM020215.1, read as the reverse complement.
CTCCAGCCAAAGAGCCATGTTCGACCCCCGGTCAGCTCGGAAAATCATGCTTTTGTGCTGTGTGCTGAAACACACACAGTCGCCATTGGCCGGGATAAGAATCAGATCCTCAGCCAGGGTAAATTGCTTCAGCTTCAGTGAAGTCAGTAAAGCTAATCCATTTTCTTCCAGCTGAGATTCGGGGAGCATGGATTAACTATACTGTCTGGAATCAGCCTTGATTACAAATCCAGGCATAATGAAGGATGTGACTTCATTGACCCCCTTGTCTGCAACATCTCGAGCTTCTCCTCCGCGCGGCGGGGCTCGGTGCCTCCTGTCCCCTGCCTTCCTGCCGTGCGTAGCAGAACAACCTGGCTGCTCATTCACAACGGGGACGAGCAGCGCGAGGGGAAAGGACTCTCTGTTCCCGCGCCGAGACGTACGGCAAGGCAGCCCGGGTCCACGGAGACTCTCTGATTGATGCGACAGGGAGGGAGTGACGAGCCTGCTGATGTGCTAACAGCATTTTACTCCAGCAGTTCTTGCCAAAAAAAATAAAACACCTGTGACAAAAACTAAACTAGCTCCCTTGCTCAGGGCATAAATGTCCAGGACCTGAGAGTCGCCGCCTGATGTGAGTTATGAAGCCCTGCCTTTCTCTGGGAAGATGAGCGTGATATCTCTTGACAGGTCAGGCTCAGGGTGCTTTGTGCTCTGGTTTAATGTAGTGTTGGCTTGGCCTGTCTCTGAAGGGCTGCCACCCTGTGATGTGTAATTCAGTCTTAACTGCAGGTCAGGAGATGAAGGGTATGCGTGTGAGCCTGCATATATATAAATACAGCATGAAGAAGCAGGGATTGGGGTTTTCCTCAGGAAATACTAATTTTCCTTGTCACTCTTATCAAAAAAGCATTTTACTTGGACTGGGGGGGTCACACTGGATTTTGGTAGAAGGCTGCAAAAGCTGGCAGAAAGCTGGACCATTTGTCCAGCTGTAGGAGGAGTATAAAGTGTTTGATACCTAATTTCTGGTGACATACAGCACCCTTCTCCAGCCCACACCATCAGGGCTCATGGTGGGAGGGGACAAGGTCTTCTCTTTCCATACCTCGCCACTGGACCATACACTTTTCTGTCATCATCTTTTCCAGGTTCCTCTGACTTTTCCTTATCATTCCCATGGTTAAACATCTTTTCCTGAGTGGTGGGACAGACTACCCCCATCTTTGGTAGAGTCTTACCTTTCTCTTCTGGCATCTTTTTCCCCATTCCTGCTTGTGACGGCAAAGGTCTTTGGGTGGCTGGGTTATGAAGCACATCGAAGAATCTATGGGGCTTTAAAAGCACAGCTTATATTTTGCCAGGCTATTTTCAAGCCAAGGGACTACTTCCCTGCCCTGGTTGACAATGTGATGGTGCAAGGGCAAGAGCAAGCTGTGGGAAAGCAAGAATATGGAATGTTCTCGTTGCTGCCGAGGACTCTGTCACATGAGGGCCAAGCAACCAAAATGTTTATTTTTCTCCTTCTCCGCGTGTCAGCGCAAAGTGGGACAACCACGGCCAGAAAGACTGGCAGTAGCCTAGTTCAGGGTATCTCGGTCTGGTGACTAAGCCCTTCTCTTTGGGAGTGGAAACGATGTGGGTTCAAACTCCTCCTGTGCTGGGGGCTGATGCTACGTCTGTGCCAAGAAGATGCTGTCGCTGCCGGGGAAGGAGGGTGACTGGCTGCTCCCGCCGTGACGCTTGGGTGCATCCAGGCTTTCCTTCCTGTCCCGTTTATGAGACGAGCTTACAAATAAAAACTGGAAGCGTCCCACTCATCCCTCGACTGACACAGTCTCTTTCCCCACCTTAGTCTCATTTCACGTGAAATTATTTGGCAAATTCAGCTTGAATTTGCTGATCGTTTTGGCGTCCCAGAAAGTGCGGCTCACAGGAAATAAATGATTCAGCAGAAACAGAGAAAAAACCTCACCTGCCTCACTGCTCTCACATTAGCTTTACTCAGCTCCTGATGTATCAGTAGCAAATTCTTCTTGTCTGTGACAAGCTTAGACATAACACAAAAGCTGCCATCTGCCTTAGGAGTCCTGAGGTAATTTTCTTCTGGTTTCCCCTAATTCCAGCAAAGCCAGAAGAGGGATTCTCGCTGTTCTCGCTGGGCTACAGATTAGTCTCCTTGCCTATCAAGACACCCCCAAAATCTCTTGCATGAACTTGCCATCAGTTGGGCTGAAGACATAGTAGAGGGGTCTTTCCCTTGATATATACATAATCTATACATTTTCTTCTTTGAAAACAGGAACAGTAAGCCCTAGAGAAAATGATCCAGTCCTAATTGCTCCAGTGACCGTTCCTTTGCTGTCCACTGACTGTTTCTTGTGTCCAGTCTGGCTTCAAATGCTGCAAGCAGTGGGGCTTCCATCACTTTTTGTGGAAATTGTTCCACTGCCTAATAAATCCCATTCTCTCCCAGGTTACGCTGAAATGGTATTTTCATTAATTTCATGTCAATGCACTCGCTTATGACCATCTGCTTGCTGTCCTTTAATACTCTAAGCCATTGCATTGTTTATGTTTCCATCTTCAAGGCTTGTTTAAGCCTATAATCCTCTCCTGAAATTATCACTTGATTAAATTATAGAGAATGACTTTTTAAAAATTTTTCTCTCCCTTCCTTCTTAACCATTTTTGTTGTCCTTCGATGAATTTCTCTTTAATGCTGTCAATCTATCCCTGGCTTTCAGCATCCAAAATACAGCAGTGTTCAAAATACAATACAATGTTCTAGTTGTGCCAGAAAATTGTACAAGGAAATAATTATTTCCCCACATCAAGACATAAGTCTGCAAGCTCTGTCTTTTGTCCTACTTGGTCTCTGTACTTTGTCACCTCTTCCTTTTAAAGTATGAACTATTTGTCCCTTTAGGAAGACCTGAAGGTCCCTATGCATATTCTGTAAATGCCACACTGCCAAAAAAAACCCCCAACAAAACAGAGCAGACATCAGATATCATATCAGGCTATAAAAAAGAGGCACGCAGTGTAGGAGGCCATGGTCTGCTCTGTGGTGGTAGAGCCTTGCTGAAGCACTGCAGCCAGCGTTGCATGCTGCATGCAAAGAAAGATGCAGGCTATTTGGTGGGGACAGCAGAGAAGAGGAATAAAAATGATTTGAGGTCTAGAAAACACCACCTGTGAGGGAAGACTGAAAGATTTGTGGTTATTCTGGCTAAAGAGGAAAAGACTGGGTCTAGAGGGAAGCAGTAGGAAAATTTAAGTCTTCAAATATATAGGAAATAATTGCTACTAAGAGAAAGGGAATAAACTAGTCCTTTTCCACTGAGGATATGACAAGGAGTATTGAGCTTAAATTGCAGTAAAGGAGACTTAGGCTAAACACTAGGACAAGTTTTTAGGCTAAATTAAATATATGTGAGGTCAGGAATAGATGGCCTATGGAGACTGTGGGAATTGCTAGCACTGGAGGTTTTTCAGAACAGGTAGGACAATCGTCTGTTAGGGAGTTTATACAAATACTGATCTGCTCTGGGTCCGGAGATGGACTTGATGAGCTGTATTTTGTATGGTCCTGAGGGCAGAAAATCAGTACAGATTGGTGACCTTTTCACCGTCCTCCCTCCTTTTAAGTAGATGCTGTGTGTGTGTCTGTGGGTGCGTGTGGATGCTGCTGGTGTTTGTGCGAGAGAAGCTGACAGGTAACACCTAGTTAGGTTTTCTCCTTTTTCCAACAAACGATTGCTTTATCCTGACTTTATTTTAACCTTAGGCTAACGGGGGAGAAGCGATAAGAGAGAATAAGCTGAGCTCCACAGGCTAAGGTCTGTATTGCTTGTTCAGCACATCTGATCATAACTCCTTCTTACACCGCACCTGAAATTAGGTGTAGGATTATTCCAGAACAGTAGGTACTGGATCCTGTTGGGCTGATCTGTGAACAGAGATGGAGAGAGATGCTTACTGCTCAGCCCTCAGCTCAGCTTACTCAGCCTTGGAGCTGACTGAAGCATTTGCACCATCCTTCTTGGTATTTACTGACGCAGGATGTCTCGTGCTCACCCTGTCTTTTCCAGTCCAGTAACATGTCTCCCTGGTACACTCTCCCTCCTCGGCTCTGTGTGAACATCCTTTAGCGCAAATGAAGAGCATGTTGGAGCTGAAAGGAGACACAGGGCAAAGGGGGTTAGGTGGGGTGCCAAAGTGGGTTAAAAAAAACAGGTGTCAATCCACGAGGACAGTCAAGAATTGCAATGAGCTAGTCCAGCAATGAGGACCCAGATATCCTAAAGGGTATCCTGACTCTACCCTTTCATAATGTCCACACCTCTTGAACCTGGATTAGATTCAGAGCTTAAGTGAACTCCTGGGTTTGGGATGAGTGTGGGCAGTTTAGGGGCTTTCTGCACCTACTGGGAGAACTGTGCCCAGGGGTGAGCCAGGGCCCTTTCTGTTTTCTCAGGAATGGCACGGAGAATGGTGTCTCACTGGTTGGAGAAGCAGGGGGCACTGAATTAAACTAGCAGCTGAAACAGAGCCATTAAAGGATGTGGTTCTTCAAACATGTGGTTCAGATGTGAAGATCTTTGCTGCAGATGTTGTGGCTGCTATATGCTTGCCTACATGGGCTTCAGAGGGGCCTGGACTAGTGTAGGGAAGGGGAACCTACAGAGTGTTATAAAGATGTCACCAATGGCTCAGGAAATCCCAGCTGCAGTCTGCTGGAGGGTACTGTCAGGGTTTCTGGATGTTCCAGATTTACATTTGAAATTTGGTCTCTTAAGAACAAGCACTCTCCAAGTATTTTCTTCCAGTCACTGCTGGCAGACTCCTGGTCCTAGGTGGACCTTTGATGAAACCCAGGATAGCTGACCTTAAGTTCTTACATCATCTTGATCTGTAACTATTACATCACAAATGCTGGCATGATCTGATGCTTAGCGTAAAAGTCGACACTGTTAGGTTTATCTGGGTGAAAGCTTCAGCTGGGATTTCTAAACAGGGACTGCAAAAGTCTGCTCCCAATATAAAATCCTGCATGTAAAATGCGTTAAAATTCTGAGCCAGAACTCAGCTAGTCTTTGGTGATTTTCATTGTTTCAGCTATTACAGGCAGCAGTTTATAAAAGGGGTCTTGACATGACATTGTAAATCCCATAGTGGGCTACGTTAATTCATAGTAGTCAATTCAGGATCACACAACAAGCACATGCTTCCTTCTCGAGGCTGCCAGTTGCACACGTAGCTGCAAGTGACTCACTGTGAGCCATTTTGCGCTGCGCATTGTTTCCCCCCTCGGCTGATAGTGTCGTTAAAGACCTTTGCACTTGCTAGGGACAGTCAGGTGTGAACAGAACCGACGGAAGACTTGGGTTGTGCCTGACCCTCTTCTGAAGCGTGATGAGACAAACTCCAGCCAAAATATATCATTGTTGATATCTATAGGGCAGTTTAATCTGCTATTGATATCTAAAAAGTGTCTTAAAGCACTATATAAAAATCTCTAGCTCTCTTAAAATTTGAGCCTGACACTTGAAAACTGACACTTTGTTAACATAAGGCCCTAAATCTTGATGCTCCACATAAAGTCGTGTGGCCGTAGAAAGCGGGCAGAACTTGTGTTCATAGGAGGAGTGTCTTCGGATTGGGTTTTGCCCTCTTTGGGAAGGAGCTTTTCATATGCAGCTTCAGGCAGATAGCTATTGTCATGCTGTTTGTCAGAGGATGAGAATCAAGCCGTCCCCTTCCTGATCTCCTCCGCTATCCCCCACCAAGACAAGACTGGCAAAGGAGGTGAGCTAAACTGCTCCAACACAGCAGTTTTGCATCAGCTGGGTCTACGCTGTGCAATAGTGCTGCAGATTGAGGCTTTTCTTTCTCTACTACTCATAGAATTTTCATTATTTATTTCATTTTTATTTGCTATTATTTATCTTTTTCTTTGTATTTGATCTCCTGTACTTTATAAATACACATAGTCAAACTTAGGTTAGGGCACACATTTGTGATGTGTGATCCTAAGGCATGCTCCTGTAGACAAAGCCCTTTTGCTGTTAGTCTTGCATACGGCACTTCTGGGAAGCGAAGGAGTACGCACGTGCTTCTTGGCTGATCTGATTGTTTGCTGTTCTGCAGGAGCAGTGGATAGCTGTAATAACCTGCTTATTCTACTAGAAGATCAAGGATTTCTCAGGGTGGTGGAGGTTCCCACAGTGATTTTCTGTAGTGGCCAATGTCACAAAATGCTAAGGACATTCGATTACCAAATATATTTCCCTTGTTTGTGGTGTGACACTAGCTACCTTTAGTTTGGGGGTTTTTTGTGGTTTGGTTTTTTTTTTATTTTTAAAGAATGCATCAAATTCTCTGACGTAATTGAGGTGGCCGACTGAAAGGGGCATCTTTGTGTGCATGTTTGTGTTGTGCTCCAAAACCTTGTTCTTCCTGAACCCTAAAGGCAACACAGGTTCCCCAAATAGTTCTCAGATTCACAAGTCAATGACTTTGAAATCAAAGAGATGTGCAGCAAGTTCAAGATCAGATTGAAATCCAGACATCTCAATAGATATGTTCTCTTCATCTTCTCAGTATTTTTACTCCTCTGAAACAGTAAGACTTAGATAAAAAAATATTTTGTCCATTTGTAACAATTTCTGCAAAAGGTCTCAATGGATTTTAAAAATATGAATGAAATCTTCCAGGTTTCCTGTGACTTGTTGTGTACATTTTATGGATGGGGGCATGCGCCACGCTTTGCCCTACATCCCACAGCAAGTCAACGGGCAGAGCAATGTCTAGCAGTGCTGCATATCACTCGTCCACCTCTGCAGCTATTTATAACCTTTAGACAATGTTTTGGAACATCTCTATTTTTGTTCACTTTTCCTCAACACTAAATATGAGCATTTTCTCCAGCTTTCTGGGGGGAAGACTCCATTTCCAAGGGGATTTCTCAGAGCTGCACGTGCCCCTATCAAACTTGGATAGGTTTCTGAATGCACCAAATCTAAGCTGCTCTAAACCAGGCTGGGACCTGGGGTCTGTTTTTCTGCTTAATATAAGCTTCTTTTAAAGAGCAGGAAAATAAAGCCTGGAAAAAGATAAGCAGGAACATCTGATTCACAGCTTCTTCGCAGAATATGCAGCTATTCAATTCTGTTCTTGTGCTTTCTTGTAACACCCCAGGAACGGGGCTGCTTTCAAAAGCACTTGCTTATATCCCACCAGCACTCATATGTCCCATCAGGTAGAGAATGAGTTTGATCTTCTGGACTGATAAGGAATGAGAGCTACTGGCAAAGGTGGAGAAGAAGCCTCCTTCAAATCATAATCTGAGCCACTACCTCTTACCGGTATTTAGAGATTTCCCGGCATATCCTGCTGCAGTTTCCTGAACACTATGGATCAAGATTTTTCATGGCAACATTTGCTGCGGGACAGAAAAGGAGACATATGGGAGGAGACAGTGGTGCAACTGGTAAATGATCTGAGTTTTCAGCTAAGCAAGAAAGAGGCTGGACTGATGCTCACAATGGAAATTAAGGGAGCAATAGTGAGGAGTATAGTTTGAAACTTAGGAAAGTGTTCCCACGGGTGAGATGCCAGGGGTGGGAGAACAACCTTCCTGGGAAATGGGTAACCAAACAAGTCCTCGGGCTTGTGTTTCAGAGCAGGTGAGCACTTCAGAGACTAGAAGGACCTGTACCCAGTGGAAAGTGGGGAAGGAAATAGGCACTGCTGTATGGCTTTTGCAGCCTTCCCTTGCATAGCTGTATTGCCAGGAAACTCCAAACTGCAGAGCATAAGCAGTGATAGTGGTAAAATGACAGAACAAGAGGAAACGGCCTCAAATTGCTCCAGGGGAGGTTTAGATTGGACATTCGTAAAAATTTCTTCACCGAAAGGGTTGTCGGGCATTGGAACAGGCTGCCCAGGGAGGTGGTGGAGTCCCCATCTCTGGAGGTATTCAAAAGACATTTAGATGAGGCCCTAAGGGATATGATTTAGTGGGGGACTTGGTAGTGATAGGTTAATGGTTGGACCCGATGATCTTGGAGGTCTCTTCCAACCAGAACAATTCTATGATTCTATGATTCTATGAATTGACATGTCTGCTGGTACCTGCCTATGCAAAAATGACATCCAGTCATGTGCCAGTCTAGGAAAAATGCTGCTAAATCCTACTACGTGCTGTGGGCACAACCACTGCTATCTGTTATTGAGATGCCTCCCAGAGTACAAATTTAATGAGGAGAGCTCATGCCTCTGGATGCCTTTGGATACAGATGCAGAACAAGTTATCCCAGATAAAAGGTATCCCAGGTTAAGGTGTGATCTTTACAGCGTGACAGCACAGTACCTGCCCATGGACATCCTTTTACCCCACAGCCGAGTGAGGTGGTTTATTTGACAAAGTAAATGGGATAAGTGACTCCACATGCAACATGGAGAAAGAATGTACAAGCGAGGCCGTTACACCAGAGCTGCTGATGCTCTCTGCAGGGTCACACCATGGCTTGTTCTGGGCTAACTTCTCTGTGTGCTGGTATTCACAGATTCCTGGGGTAGGACAGTGTGGGTGATTAGAAGCATATGGAAAATCTACAGAAATGGAGCAAAAAATAGTGCCCTTACAAACCATGAAGCTGTGTCTGAAGAGGGGGACCAGGGAGTTATATGGGGACAGCACAGAGTGAAACCACTGTTGTCTTGGAAACTCAAAGAGAAAAATTAGCATACAGAAGGATTTTATTTTTCAGAGGCAATCTATGCGCACGCGTGCACTGACACACACACACGATAGACAGACAGATAGATAGATAGTCAGTCACGGTCCTCTGCTTCTTTGCTGATGACTTTCTCGCCCAAAGCAAGTCAATATAAGAATTCATTGTGTCTGATTTTAAAAGTCAGAATAGGAATGAAGCCCTATACTTTCTCTTCAGTATAATGAGAACTGATCTTGTGTATAGAGATAACTTAACAGCTTAGCTTTGTGATCCTCCACAGAGAAGAAAAGGAAGGAGACCCACCTTGGATTATGAAGATGGAGAGCTGTGGGCGTAGCTTAAAGGCTCCCTCATACATCACACTGAAGTTTGAAACAGCCAGGAAGACTCACTTCCCTCAGGTAGCTGCGACCACAGGGATGATGGACGTTAGTGGACATAACGTCAGGAGGGACCTGCAGAAGACTCTGGAGTCATCTTTTAGCACTTTGGGAGTACAGCCCTTGCTGACAGGGACAAACTTGCTGCTGCCTGAGGCCGGGGGTGGTGACAGTGTGTACCTGAGCATGAACAAAGTGAGGGACACCACTCATCTTCTTTGGCTGAAGGCAGCTCAAGCTCAGAGGCCTCCTCTCCTCCGCTTGCACAGCTGAAATGAGGTGATATCGAGAAGAAGCAGTGGAGGATTTGTTCCCTCAGTTCAGGTTTATGAGTCTGAGCCAGCCTGCCAGAGACAGGCACTGGCAGCGTGAGAAGGAAGAGATGTTGGCTCTTTCTAGAGAAGTCTTTCTAGAGAAGACTGCTATCTTTTCTGGTTCTGTGGCTTATTGAACGGATAAAAAAGCCATGCTGGACTCTCCCTTCTGAGGAAAAATAGGTGCCCATTTTGTATCCTCTTGCCAGAATCTCAGGGAAATACATTTGTAATTTCCCTCTTGCCTTGTTGTGCACTGGTTGGGAAGACAGCCAGCAGCAGAGATCCAGGCTCTGGCATATGCATGCACTCTAGCATGGGCAATCAACTCCTTTCAGATAGATTTATTTCACTGCTTCCCATGCCACCTCTCTTTGCCCATGGCAATACATTATCACAGCACCCACAACGACTAGCTCCTTTAATCACTAGCCTGTATTTACCAGCCCTGTTCCTAATGGCCTGGAGTTCGCTCCCCCATCCTTAATGCTCCCACCTCCCCCGATATCAGCAAGGAGCCACACTGTGGTTTTAAGCCTGAATTAAGTCTTTTGGTACCCTGCACTGCCCTCTGGGGGGGTCTGTATCTGCCTTGGTCTATACCACACTGGTCTGTTAAGACCTGGAAACTCATGGTCCACAGCGATGGTCCACTGCAGCTCCAGTGCTTGGCATGCCACTCAGCTGTGATCTCCTGCGGGGACCCACAGGAACCTCTTGTTCTCTTTTTAGAGATGCAGCTATTCTCAAACTGCAGTCCTTTCCTGGCTAGCTGGTTGAAACAACTTCCAGCATTACATTCCCTTCTACTCTCCATGTTCCAGGTTGTGATTTGTTTTCCCGAGTGGTCTGGGCCTGGGAGATGGCAGACGTGGGCAGCGTGAGATCAGACAGCCTGTTACTGGAAGGGAATATGCAGCCCACTTGGAGCCTAATCTGCCCTCAGAAAATAACTTGGTGGAGACAATACGGTTGATAGTAAGGAGTGTATACACTGATGTCATGAGTACTACAGTTCTTGTGGCTAAGCCTCCTCTGGCACCTCGCACCAGGAGATGTGAACGAAGGCTGTCCTGCTATTAATTTAGAACAGCAGCATCCAGCTCCCCCTAAACCACTGCTGATATCTTTCTGACAGTCTCCTTATCTTGGCAGAAAGGCGCTGGTAAAAGCCACATTAAAGCAGTCTGTCATCAAACAGAACTATCTTGCCACTGTAAGTCAAAGCCACTGATTTACTTGTGCTGGTTTATGAAGGAGCATCAGCTGCCACCAGCATGACCTCAATAAGGAGTGTCTGTAATAACACGTGGGGCATGGTTAGTCCCTTTCAGGAAAGGATGCCTAAATACATGTTCTGTGCCTCGCGTGGGAGAAACCAAAGTGGTGTTGCCCTAAGGCATCCCATCAGTTAGGGAGCAGCGTTGACTCTCCAAACCACTGTTTCTTCACTCGAGCTGCTGCCTCTTGAACAGCTGAAGGAGCAGCCCTTCAATGCTCACTGCAGAGTCGAGCGTGTGTAAATTAAGCAACAAATTTCATAGCTTACCTAACACCGCACTTGGGCCACGCTCTCTTCCAGTGTAAAGCTGGGACAGAGCCATTGGCCCCATGGTACTAAGTTGGCTTATGCTGCCAAGTGTCTGGCCTGTGCCTTCTGCATAATTCACGTTAGCAAACGGATCTTGCAACCTCTACCCTGGGAAGAGGGAGCTGCAAGGCCAGGGCAGAGGAAAACCCCCAAGAGAAACCAAGAAGAAAGTAGAGCTAGGGGTTGCACACATGATTTCTGCTGGGTGATGGTTTTATTGAGTTTCCCACGATGTCTTCCCTCAGGGTTGCTGGGGACTTACGGTAAGGTGAGTCAGAGTACTATTTCATACCTTGTGCTTTACCATGGATCGGCAAAGTGCTCGGCCCAGGTGCTCCTGTGTAAGACATTTTGCTTGTCTGAGAATCATTTCTTACATGATCTCCCTTCTGGGTGCACTAGAGGAAGGAGGGGCTCTTGCTTCCACTGAAAGAAGTCCCAACTCTACTCATCTTCACAGAGTGCCCCTGGGGACTGCAGCTGGCCAGGGATCCTGGAAACCACTTCGCATCCCTCTTTGCACGTGATGGTTAGAGCCTGTGTTCCAGATGTGACTTTTCTGCAGGTGACAAAAGAAGGTCTCCTTTGTAAATCTAATGGCAGCCATTATCCAGCCTGCGTATTTCCAGAGTTCAGAGATGGATCTGTGTGCATCAAGAAACAAAAGAGCTATGCTTTCTTCCCGTATATGCTTTTTTCTTTTTTGTACCTTTTATCCCTGACTATTTTATATCAAGGGCTGTTCATCATAAAGACTATAAAATGAATCCTCACAGGAGATGGGGAAATGTCTTGGCATCAACAGTTTAGTAATGGGTTAGACAGCCTTTTCATGTGGAGTTTGCCAATATGAATCCAGCCCACACCAGCAGGGACTGCAAATTTCTATCATGCGCTGACTGGCTGTCAGCCGATAGGAAATGAACTTACTCCCAGTCCAGTTCCTACTCGATCAGCGAACGTCAGAAATACCACCACTGCTGGAAACTGGCTCCCTCTTTCACTGGCAAGCCTGGCAGAGAGGCTAGAAAGTGAACAAGCTGCAAGCTACTCTCTCATCTCTGGGGATAATATCTGAGACATATTAGCATCAGGAGCTGTAAGAAAAAAGCTTACTCAAGCATTGCTAGTACTCAACCTGCTCTGTGTTGAGGCTTGTTGCTGTTAACGCGAAACTTTTCACCAGCCTCATTTTTAACACAAGCCTAAAGAGATTCTCGGGAAGAAAGAGAAAAATTGCAGGTGGTGTCTTGATTGGAAAGGCACTAAATGAGTAGTCTAGGCAGAGTTTGAACAGGTGAATGTGCTTTCACACAAGAGCTTGAAAATATACCAAGTGCAACAGTTTTGCATTCTGAAGCTGTGCCAGGGAGAGGCAGAACTGCTCAGATGTCACAGCCAGGCCTGCTTGGGAATTTTTCAGCTGATTTTATCAAAAAAATGCCAGCTTGCTAAAACCCAAGATTTCTCAGTAGTCCTGATATTAAAATTTGGTTAGGAAGGATTTTTCCAGATTAATGACTGAATTCCTACCCAATGTGATTTTCTGTCTTGCCCTAAACGGAGGCCACTAGCCAAATGCCTTCTGGTGCTAGACACAACTTCACATCAAAGACATGCACACAAGGAGCTGCAGTGGAAAAGGAGAAAAGAGCCAGCTGAGAGTGTTGACACTGTGCCACCCCACTGGCACAAAGACAGTTTACTTCTCTCTTCACACCGGCACTGTTGCGATGGCCCTAAGAAATACAAGCTCATCTTTCTTCGGCATTTTCTCGCCACATCCCAGCCTACAGGAACAGGTATGGAAGCTCCCTCCAAAGTTTCCTTCTGCATTGTTTTAACTTTTGGGTTGGAAACTCTTCAAAACAAGACAGAATACAACTTGTCTCCATTTAGCACACAGCATGGGTGCAAGTGTGTGCATGTGCACGCGTGACTGTGCAAAAGCGCGTGTGCACCACAGGCCACTGAGGTTCTGCTCTGAACGCTATGAGCAGAGGATGCTTTCACCTGTGGTTTTGGTACCCGCTCAGGGCTTTTTTTTTTTCCAAAGAATTTGTCATTGGATTCATCGCTTTGACAACCGGAAATGACAGGAAAGGTGAGAGATGGAGTCATTTGCCACCAGTCTGAGATTGCATTTATGTAGCATAATGCTTCAGAGTGCCGGTAGGTGTTGCTGCATCAATCCTATGGCTGAGGGAGCCGAGGCACAAAGTCTTCTCCACAGCCATCAGAGGCAGGAGCAGAACCAGGACCAGGATTCAGATCTCCTGGTACCTCATTCCCTACGCTAACTGCTCAAATGCTGCTTACTCACTGTGCTTACAGCCACATCTCCTGCTTTCATTGCCGCTTTCACATTCTTGTTGATCTGAGCTCTCCCTTTAGCTATGCCTTTCAAGTCGTAGAAGCTGTAATGAATATGTATCAACATTTCAAAGCCGTAGATCCTGTGGTGGAGAAACAGAAAGGGAACGGGAGAGACAGACACACATACAATCTAATTCATTTTTAAATGTCTGTAATTCATCCAAGAGCATTATCAATAATTACTAGAAGAAAGCAATAACTCACATCACAAAAAATCAGTGCTTTGGCAAAAAGCTGGCAGTGGGCCTTACAGATATCTTGCACATGCAAAACCTTTCCTGAGCATGCTAATCAGCTGGGGGGCGGGGGGGAAGGAGACCTTGCTGTCTGTTCGCAGCTCCGGTGGCCTCGCCAGGGAACCCTGCTGTTCTGGCAGCACTGTGCCTGCGTCAGGCACTCCGTAGCCTCCTGCAGACAAATTCGGGGGGTGCATGCTAGATCTCATCCCTGGCAGAAGGTATGGGTTTTCAGAGGAGCTTTATGGGATCTGGATGCATTATTTTAAGCCTCCCTTGAAAGATCAAGCCTGGATGCTCACTGAGTATCCTCTCGGGATCTCACCACTGTCTCCTCTCAGCTGTGGGCATAGCTGTCCTATGCTCATGGCAGGGCAACGGGCGTCTCCAATAATCTCTGTTACACCATGTTTAAGATCATTCCTCTTAAAGCTGTGACTAGGAGATAAGCGGTGGCCTGGGACATAGCAGTGGAAATGGATCTAGAACTGCATCCAGTTTGCAGTCCCCAGCAGCTACCTCCTGCCTGCAGACCAGAACCCCCACCATAGACAAAACCAAGGTAGGCGAGATAGATGAGGGAAAGGGAGAGGGGCACTCAGAGAATGGCGGCTGCTTGTGTTAAAACTTGAGTATTTATTTTCACCTGAAGCCACTCCGGGCTGCCCAGTTTCTGGACATGAAGCTACCAGAGCTGTGGCATTCAGATCCATTCCCATCTGTCCCATTTTCATGGGCTGCCAAAACCTACTTCAAACGTATGGCCCTGGCAGGACCGGGGATGATGTGTGAGGATGCTGTGTCGTTTTGCAGACCCTTGTGTTAGTCCTTGGGGGATGAATGATCTTCCTGCTCCTTCCCCCCCACGATACCATAACCCATGAGATGCACCTCTGACTTTGGGGCAGCGGCAGCTGGGGGATGTGACCTCTGCTGCTGCCACACGCTGCCAGTCAGGCTGCTTTCCTGACTGCTTTTCCCTGGGCTTACCAGCACCATGGGAGCAGAGACGCTGGCACAAGTGCCACGGGGCATCCCTGCTGTCGTGTCAGACCTCAGGCAGAAACACAGCTGGGATTGCAGCATCCTAAACCCAATGGTTGGATCTGCTGGGGCTCGTCAGTCTGAGACTTCGGCCTCCTCCACAGCTAAGGCTGACCAAAATCTCGCCGCAGCACAGACAGTCGCAGCATTTGAGTCACTCCCAGTACAGTCCTCTGTGCTGGGCTACAAGTGAGGAACATTTGGCAGTTTCAGGTAATATAGCGGCAGCTGCTGACTCTGTGGTGTGTGTCTCATGAAACTGCCAAACACCTGTACACTCCAGTTGGCATCTAGTTAATTAACGGATAAAATTCAATAGATTAGCTTTCTGCACAAAGACCTATACACTTTAACTCCTGCAGGTGCACCCGGCGCTTTTAACAGATATGGAGAATGTATGGAGAAGACCCTCTGGTCTGGAGCTACCTGTCCCAGTGGCCTGAGAGGGCAAGGACAGCCCATGGTCCATAGATGGACAAACAGCTTTCAAAGGGTGCTTAGAGAAGCTGGGATTCTTTTTTTTTGGATGCTGCTGTTGAAGTCTTGATTTGAACCCTGCCAGTGTGTTAGAAGACAGACTTCTTACACACTTGGCACAAGTTCATGTTTTTATATGCACCTCAGTAGCTTGATAGACACATTTTATTTAATCTCATAAATCAAATGTTTGTAGTGGCCCTTGCTGCTTCCCATGTAATGTCAGCTGCTCTGTGTCATAAATGGGCCATTTTGCACTGGCCTGTAACTCAGGAGTCCATATACAGATACTCTTTGTCTTAAGCTTTAGGGCATCAAACCAGGGGCATTTCCTCATTGACAAAGAGACCTTAGAGTAAATACACTCATATAGTTCAGATAAAAACATTCTTCAGTCAGAAAACAGGAGTTTACCACAGTGAGGAATTTTAGCAGCAAAAGACTTCAATTTCTCTCAAAAAAAGCGGAAAAGGCTGGGTCAAGTCCACCTCCCTCCAGCCCACAACTTTAATTTCTTCAGCTTTGTTCTATGTGTCCCCCTGCACAGAAGCAGTATCTCATGGGAAACACAAATCATAGAATCATAGAATATCTCAAGTTGGAAGAGACCGATAAGAATCATCAAGTCCATCTCCCCACTCCTCGCAGGACTACCTAAAGCTAGACCATATGACTAAGAGCGTCGTCGAGACGCTCCTTGAACTCTGACAGGCTTGGTGCCGTGACCACTTCCCTGGGGAGCCTGTTCCAGTGAGCGACCACCCTCTCTGTGAAGAACCTTTTCCTAATGTCCAGTCTGAACTTCCCCTGACACAGCTTCATTTCATTTCCTCGTGTCCTATCGCTGGTCACCAGAGAGAGGAGATCAGCGCTTCCCCCTCCGCTGCCCCCCTTGAGGGAGTTGTAGACTGCCATGAGGTCACCCCTCAGCCTTCTCTTCTCCAAGCTGAACAAGCCAAGTGACCTCAGCTGCTCCTTGTAAGTCTTGCCCTCGAGGCCTTTCACCATCTTGGTCGCCCTCCTCTGGACACACTCTCATAGTCTGACGTCCTTCTTATAGTGAGGCACCAAAACTGCACACAGTGCTCGAGGTGGGGCCGCACCAGAGCAGTGTAGAGTGGGACAGTCACCTCCCTCAACCAGCTAGCAATGCTGTGCCTGATGCACCCCAGGACACGGTTGGCCCTTTCAGCTGCCAGGGCACGCTGTTGACTCATACTCAACTTGCCATCAACCCAAACCCCCAGATCTCTTTCCGTGGGGCTGCTCTCCAGCCTCTCGTCCCCCAATCTGCACCCATGCCCATCTTCTTCTCATTCCTTTCTCCCCCCATCATTTGCACACTGTGTGCTGCGCTCTCTTCGCATCTCAGGAGATGAAATCACCTGCTGAAATACCCATGTTTCCGTTGGAGCACAGAATCAGGGTGTATTCTGGGTCTGGTAGGGATTTGTTTTTCTTTTTTTCCTTTAAATCAGATCTAGTTTAGCACTTCAGCACTTGATCAGCTCGTGCCACAGCCTGATGTTTGTTGACGAGAGCACCTAGCTCTGCGATGTCATCGCTGTGGTGGGTAACAGCAGGTGACATCACACTGGCAGCAAGTCTGTCCCTGATGACGGGGAATTGAAAGTGCCCAGTCCTTTGCAGATGTGCAGCTGCTTGGACTGACTGGACGGGAAGCTCTACCCGGATGCACTGGACAGGAAAATGGAAATCGAGGGTTTGTTATTCCAGCCCTCCCTAAAGTTGTGGCTCCAATACCACAATAAAGGCAGTGAAATGCTGCGTGGAAATTGGTTAGATTTAGTACTCTCTAACTTTGTTATTACAGCACAGTCAGAGATCCAGGCCAGAGCTGCGCTTTGTAAGCCTACTAAGTAATGATCTGAGCTATAGATTAGCCAGTAAATGAATACTCAACTGGTATATCATGATACTGTCATTCCTGAATCCATTCCACACAGTAGTATATGTAAAGTTATAATACTGTCTGCATAATCAGTGGGTGGTGTTGCTATTTTTACCCTTAAGCATATGATGGACAAACAGCTTCTCCGCTGTACATTTAAACCACTTCCATCACTTCTATTCATCTGTCCAGGATAAATTATATAGGGAAAGATGTGTAGGTGATGAAATTGCCCTCCATTTTTATCTGGGTTTTTTTTTTTTGACTGACAAAGGAGAAACAACAGACGAGGTGTGTGTTGACACAGAGGTGGGTGGAAAACATAAATAACTTGTGTCTCCAGAAGCAAACCCTAAAAGCCAGCTTGACTGTTTTGGGGAGTAGGGCTACGGGCAGTCTGTGCGATAAGATGTTGGTGGTGTTGCCTTCTTGAAGCTTTCTATCTAGCTTTGCGATCTCTCTGCTATTTTTTGTGGGTTTCTTAAAAAACAAAAACAAAGATCCCATTTCACAGGGATTAGAGTTTCCATGGAGAGCTGTAGGCCTTGGCGCCTGTGGTAGGTTGCGGCATGGCTGTAATGACAGCCCTAGTCCGGTCCCGCCAGTCCTGAGACGTCAGTGCACGCACAAACGTGCACACGGAGGAACGCGCGCACACACCCCCTTCACCTTTAATGGGGTTTTTAACTTTGTGCATGCGGGAAGCGCCGGATAACAGCCCTGGAAGCAGAAGTTGATCGATCTCAGATCTGGTGCGGGATTTGCGGTGGCACGAACAAGGCACTCGGTGCCTTTGCTGGTCTGCCTGTGACGTCCCAGTCTCCACAGCTCGGTCTGTCATCGGCCTCTTCAAGAAAGTGACCTTTGAGGACCAACAGCGCCAGTGGTTTTTCTGATGTGGAGGTTGACCACTGAAACGAGAAAACCACCCTCTTCAAACTTCCTGGCGTTTCTTTCTCTGGCCCTTCTGCGTCCTACTCTCCAAGGCTTCTGGCCAAAATCAGCCCGGAGCCGAAGGGTCAGCAGCTAAATGAAATCACAAGGCTTTTAGAGAGCCGGACTGGCTGGGCAAAGGGCCTGGCTCAAAGGAGGAGCGGAGCAAACAGGGTGGAGCCCAAGGGACAGGGACCTCGCAGGGAGCTGGGTGGGGGAGAGCAGGGGAAGGGGAGGCTGAGATCAGGTCAGCGGGAAGGAGGCGGAGATGGAGACCCAGGGATGGGAGCGGAGAGGGGCTAATGCAGGAGCTGGGCGTGGGGTTGCAGCATCAGGAGGATGCCACAGGAGGGGATCTGCCCCTTGCTCTTCTAAAACCCTGGTTTGTCACACACACGAATCAAAAGGAGCAAAGGGCTCAGAGAGAAGCACCTCAGAGTTAAATATTACCTGCGCAACCTTCACTAGGCTTTGTAGCACGTCCATACTAAAATACCACATTCGATTACATGCTTACCTATGATTTTATGCACAAGGTGGGCTCTGCCTTGCAGCAGCCCAGGCCCACCTTGCTGCCTGTGCTCCGGGCAGCTGCCCCCGCTCAGAAAGGCGTTCAAGCCCCTCCGGCGGCAAGCGCTCAGGGCGGTCAGCGGCCGGCTTCTGCTGCAACAACGGCCCCTGCCCGCGGGAGAAAGGCACTCGAGCGAGAGGAAGGCTTCCCCGCGCTATTGTGCCAGCCCTACAGCTCTAGCACGTTTTAAGGCTAAGAAAAATACCCAAAGTTTGGACATGGGTTTGTGTTTTTTTCACATGCACTCTTTGGAGGGAGCCTGCGTGAGCAGCTGGGGGCTCAGGAGCTCTGCTGGGCTGGGGAAGCTGGGGGGGGGGGGGGTTAACGTGAGCGGGGTGCAGCCTCCTTCGTATCCAGGCAGGGTGTCCAAAAACTGAACATGGAAACGTGCTTGGGGAATAGAAGAAAAACATGATTTTACCCAGCCTAAGTTGAATAGGAAATTTGTGGGACCAAGTGACTGAACCCGTAAATAACAAACCAGTGACCAAACTAGGTATGCTGGGCTATGCTATGCTATGCTATGCTATGCTATGCTATGCTATTCATTCCTTCTTTTCTCTGCGTAGGATTTTCACAGCTGCACCATTAGTTAATTTATTCATTTCAGAAGATATACGTATTATCCCCGTAACACCTGTAGTCCGCTGTTCTGCTGCTGTGGTGGCTTCCTGCATACAGGCATACCTGGTTCCTGTAGGAGGCAATGGGGACCCTGGCAGAGGGACTAAAGCCAACTTGAGGCTTATTTTGATGCACTCCGTGCGTATCAGGCGGCATTATTTGCAGCACAAGGGTAGTGTGTAACTCTTGCAATGTAGGTACGCAGATGTGTTTGGCAGCTGGAACAGCAGGAGAATTAAGACTTGATCTGTTTCCGTTGAAGGCAAACGGGATTTTAGTCGCTGACTTCAGATGGAGCAGGATTGGGACCCGAGAGCAGAGTCAGTCCGGCAGTTTGCTGTTTGCCAACATTGTCTGCGCTGGTGCAGGGGAGCGCAGAAGCCTGCTCGGAGGCAGGGGGGAAATAATTAGCAGCGCTTATTAAAAGCTATGGCGATTCTTCATTACAGCTGCTGTTGGCCACCCTGCTTCAACAGCATGAGCCCTGAAGTCGGCGGCAGGGGGAGGGGGAAGGAGAAGTAAATGGGGCCTCCTTCACTCTGGTGTTCCAGTGGCCGTCTCTTTTCCAGAAGACGGATGTTGCGCTCTAAGTACCTCTCCAGAGAGCTAATGGCCGACATGGCATTATTACCAGCCTGCGATGAGCTCCATTTTTTTTTTATGATAGTAATTTGTTACACCGGTTTGCCACATGCCCGCTGCTTCCTTGTTAATCCAATAATCTATATGAGAAAAGCAATTTGACATTCCTCCTTCCCATCTGCCACCCATCACCCAATCTATATCTTAACTATCAGTGATTTATTAATGGTGTCTGCATTAAGCACATCTCCGCTTCATTGGCGCCCTCGATTCCCTCCCTCCTAGAGACACTCTCTGGATACATTTAGAGAGCAGAGTCAGCATGGACATGAAAAGCAACAATAAAAGCAACCAAGCCAGGGGATTTTGGGTGCTTTGGTCAAATAATCCACGGGCCCCCAGGTGAGGGAGTCCAGCAGCCCGAAGCCCACTCAGCTGAGACTCAAGTGCATGCTCAGCCCCCCTGCTCCTTGTGAAACGTGATGCACTAAGCAGTGCAGGGCTCTGTCAAGTTTACGTCTATAATCCCTCTGCGAGCATCAGTTTGCATCCAGTGTGGGTCTGTGTTCAGCAGCTGGCGGAAGGGTCACCTGCTTTTGGTGGGGCTTATTCCAGCGGTTGTTGGGCACTGCTTCAGCAAGGTAAAACAACCAGATCCGTGACCTGTGGAAATAATGACGTGCAGCATCCAGTATCCTGGATTCCTTAAAGTCTGAAAAGAGCGGGTTTGTTAGCCTTTCTGTCAGTGGCAGAATGAACAGCGCAGCTTTTATGTGATCACCTATTTTCACGACACTTGTAAGCATACTGTACCTTCAATGCCTTCAGCAAAGTTGGTTTGAAATCAGCCAATGAGCTCAAAAGCTACTGGAGGCGAAGGGCATCCGAGAGGCTAACGTGCACACACACACACGGACACAGGCACTCCTGTGTGCTTGCAAAGGCCTTGTTTCCTTAGAAACCAAGCTAAAAATCTACTGGCAATATTTCAGCCTGCTTGCCAGTATCAGTAAGGAGCTCAGGGACTACTTGAGTCTGCGAAATGAAATTCTCTTTTCCTTTCTAAGGAATTCTCTGCTTGAAATTAGATTTGGGAAGCACTGATTCTCACACAGCTTGAAGCTCGTGCTGCTCCACCTGCGTGGGTCACAGGACTGGCATTCCCGGTCGTTCACCTTTCATTCTCAAAATTCAGCTGGTGTCCTTGTGTATGCTGGCCGGGCACTGCAAACAGGTTTCATTGATTCAATTACTCCCCATACAGCAATTGAGCACACATAATACAGCTCAGCATCTTGCTGTATATCCATGTGTGCAAAATCCATGCTTAACGACTTTTAATTTAACTCATATGGGAACAACAGAAAAAGAACATTCAAGTTTACATCGAAGTTCAGCATGCACATCTTTCCTGTCACACTCCTGGAGATTTAAAGATGCAGAGTGCAGAAACCAGCGCTTGAGAATTACATAATTAAACATGCCCAGATTTGGTCACGTTAAACTCTCTTACATAGAAAGTTCATACTGCAGATTGGATACAACACATTTGGAAAGCATGGGGTGTGGGCAACATGGCAGATGATACCTTTATTTCATTTTTGCCAACAGGTCTTTCTAAAGGGGCTTCGTTTCTTCACGATAGGCTAGCAGACCCTTTTTCTGTAGTTATTACTATTTCTAAGTTCCAGAAAAAAGTCATTAAAGAACAAAGTGCTGCGAGGAGAGCCAGATTCCCAGGGAACAGTGGCAGTGTGGAAATGCAACAGTTAGTTATAAGCAAAACTGCAATGGATTTCACTGCTTTCTGAAGCCCAATGCAAAGAATGGGCAAACAGCGTCCACCTGCTGTAGATGTGCAGGGGCAGAGGACGACCCGTGCCGGGCGGGGGGATCGCACTGTTGGTGCCGCCCAGTTGCCCTCGATGCAGCTGGCACTACCAGGCGGCTCCCATCCAGCTTATTTCCTGGCACAGGAAGGGTAAATGGAGACGGTTTAGGTTCACCAGGGTCTGTGGTGACTGGCTTGGAGGTCCCACAGAGCAGTTCCCAGCCAGCCCCTGCAGCCTTGCTACGCCGAGCAGTGTTTATTTACTTTTTCTGAATGTTTGCCTCTTGGTGCTGGTGAGCTGTGGTCGAGATGCTGCTCTTCCCACTGCTCGGCTCCCCAGGCATTTTCAGTGCCTCGGGATGCCAGTCTTAATACTGTTGAAGGCTCCCAAGGTGATTTTTTTTTTCTGTTCCCTTTCCCTAAGGCTGAGATTTTCATTGGAGTTGTAGAACATGAGTTAACCCACATTTATCAAATGTCAGTATCATTTGGGCTAATAACACTTTTAGGCATAATGAAAAATCGTGGGATAAACAGACAGGGAAGAACTCAGGTATAGACTCATCATTAGGAACTGGGTGATCTGGTTTGGGGTTTTTTTCTCTTTTTTTTTCTTTTTTAAAAACTTTTCCACTGTTTGATGTGTCAGTGTAGTGTCAAGAGGCCCTGATGACCTCTAGGGTTTTAGTGTAGCACCGTGCAGTGACTGTACTGCATCTCAAAACTGCCATCACCGATTCAAAGAGCTTAGTGTGTAATTCAGAATGAGGCTAAACCAAATGTTTTGGGTAAATAAACTATTTCTTGATAATCATGAAGTCAGCCATGGCCATGCAATAATTACAACTAAATCTGCTGAATAGCCAGAAAGGGGGCTGAGTTTGGGTTTGGTTTGGTTTGTGAAAGGAGTAAGAAGCTAAATTCCTGAACCGGAGGATGACGAGGAAGGGCCCACATTAACCCAGCTGTCTGCTTCAGGCATTCACTCACACTAACAGAGACACAGACTCTATCCCTGCCTCTGCCTCGTCGGCTTGAAATTATACTTCTGCCCCAGATTTTCTGGGGTAAACCTCTTTTATTCCCTCCTGCTGGAGCTGTTCCACCTTCTATAACATATTTAAATCCTCTTTATACAGGGTCTATAAAGAGGTTGGCTGCACGCATTGCATGTGTAGTACGAAGCGGTGCAATGTGAAGATTGACTTTAACTTACATAAGAACCTCCTATAGGACAGGTGGTAGATGTAAAATGGGGAAACTTTTAAATATTTCACAGTCTGTCAGAAGGAGAAAGCTGCCCCTCTGTGCTTTGTGTGTTTTAACACTGCACTGCTGAATAAAGCAATGTCTGCCTCTAGTCTTTTATTCCCATCGTTTGTTTCTGTTAAACTTACTGAAAATGGAAAGGGAACATTTCCTTTTGAATTGAATGAGATGTTTTTTTGAGCCAAAATAAGGAAAAAAATAGAGTTTGTTTGTTTGTTTGTTCATTGATTTGGCAAGGAAATTTCCCTAAGCATTTGAATTTTGGCTCAGACCAGAACTACTACAATGTTTTGTCTTTTTCTTTTCCACATTCATCTGTCGAACAGCAACAATAGTTCTCTACACAGGCCCGCTGGAAATGAGATGCAACGGCTCAGGGTACCAAATGACTGGATAAGGGAGGGTGCGATTGCACGATGATAGGACAGTTTTGGCCGTTCAGACCTGGTGTGTGCATGGCAGAGTGACGCCACTTCAGCTGAAGAGAGCGAGGCTGAGTTGTGTGGAAACAAAGCGCACGAGCAAATCCACCCCTCTCCCTCCTCCTCCTCCCCAGAGTCATCGCTCGTAGTCCCTGCCGCACTCCCTTCTGGAAACACAAATATTGTGAGAACTGCATGACGCCGGCTTCTCCAGCTGACTTCCTCTGCATGAGAAGAACAAACCCCCAGAAAAAAAAAAAACAAAACCCACAGGAATAATCCTGGCAACCGTTTTCATGAAGGGTCCTATAGGCAAAGATGGGAAGCAGCACATCTTTGGTGTATGATCCTGCAAAACTGTGAGAAGAATCTGTATATTTGCTCTGGGCATTCCCATAGGTTGCTGTGTCTTAATGGCACAATCTTAAAGCAAGCTAATGCTGGAAGAAGAGCAGAGACTAGGGAGTGCAGGCCGAAGCGAGATCCTGCTTTCATGTACCCCTCCTACTCCGGATGGCACCAGTTTGCTTGACCAGTAACCATTACAAGTTGGGGCTTTTGATAAACCAGTGTTTTGGGACCTGGGGTTTCCTGAGATTTTCCCTCTCAGAGAATAGCTCTTTAGCAAATATTCCACAGGAATTATTTCAATCTTTGTATCATTATCTGTATCTACAGCCATATGTTAGGAAAAATTTTGAAGTCAGCATTTTGTATTGTAAGACTGTCTGGTGCTGAGTGTTTCATGAGTTGCAGAGGGGCCAGGTGATGGATTATTTGTCCTTGCTGCTGTGTATAATAGAGCTCATTTGCCAGTACCGTAGGAAGAAAGATTTCATTAATGGCTGCAGAAAACACAAGTGAAAGCTGAGAATTATTTGGGGTGGGGTAAAAGAACGGAAGGAAGCAGGTTAGTCTCATATTTGTAGCTTTGTAGATCTCTGCAATTACCTTTTTAGATACAAAGTTATTTTCCCCTAATAATCTGCTTGCAGTGTGTTTTTTTCTCCCAAGGAATATTAAGCGTGTGTAAAATTCATACAATATCAGATGTGAAATAGCAGTGCTGGAAAGATAATGGTTTGACAACAGCCAAGCTGCCCCAGGCTGCCATCGCCTTGCATATTACTCCATAAGGTGTCTGAAACTTTTTACAGTGGAAGATTCAGTGGAAGATGTAATTATAATTATATAACTAATCTTTTCCTATGTACTTTCTTCAAAAAATTCAAAGAAATAGAAAGATCTCGAAAAGGTATTTTTCCTATTTGTATTGCAATCGTTTTTGTGTTTCATGAAAGCTCTTTTTTTTACAGTGAGTCTTTAGGGGAAAAAAAAAAAAACAAACTAGCAATTCATATTTTTGTAAAAATGTTTCCAGAGAAAAAAATAATAGTTTCTGACTAGCTTTAGTTATCATGTATTTCTTTATTAAAATCTCCATCTCTTTGCATTCCTGCTGCTTATTTGACAGTCTCTGCTTGTCTTTCCTGTGCTCGCTCGTCACCGTTTCACAATCTCTCTTTGTACTGTACACTTCCTATTTTTAATTGGAATTTTCTTCTTTCCAATTCCTTCACCTTTTCTGTATCACAACTCTTAGGTGGTAGATGATCCTAATAATATCTGAGCTGGAGCTGAACTTTAGACCCATGGTATATCTGAGTTGTTTTGAGCTAGCTAAAAATTATTAGAAAGAAAAAAGGTAGACATGAGACATTATTGTTGAGTATTTTTACCTGATTTGTATAACCAGAAAGGAGATGCAACAGCTTCAGCAAAAATAGAGTTCACATTTCTCTTCTCTAATAAGGATTAGAGTTTGTTATATGGGAGAATATATCTATTTTTAATATATTTTTATATATTTATATGTTTATAATGAGCACTTTGCATGCCACTTCTTTTCTTGCCCAGAAATGTGTCAGTGAAACAACTTACTTGAAAGACAACAGAATCGGAGAATAAAGGAGGTGGGAAAGGCGCTCTGGAGGTCTCTAGTCCCACCTCCTGCTCGGAGCAGGACCAGCCAGATGATGTTGCCCAGGACCTCATCCAGGCGAGCTGCGAGTGTCTCTGTGGGCAGAGATTATACCGCTTCTCTTCGTGCACCTGCAGCAATCCGTTGGGACGAAGCAGAAGACAGCTTGGTTTGCAAACGTGGTCTGGACAGGAGGCCTGAAGCTGCATCGGGCTAAGCCTCGGCCTCTCATTTTGTTGTGTCATGCTCATGCCCTCTCCATCCCTCAGCTTGATGCAAATCAAAGAAGCAGTTTCTTTTCACTGCCTAAGTGCCATTGAGGTTTAAATTAAATAGATGCAGCCCACGTGATCCCGTGCAACGGTCTTCAGAAAGAAAGGAGAAGAAGAAATACTCTTGTTGAACCTGTCAGATGGACCGTAATGGGCTACGAGACCTCACACCCTGCCTTCGTACTAGAAAGTGGCATAAGGCAAGGGAGAAATAGTGGGGGAAATGAGCTTTGGGCCTTTTCCTGCTTTTGCGGGCCGGGAAGAACGGCAGCACCCGGGAAGAGCGGATGGTTGGGATGCTGCCATGGTATCAGACAGCCGTGGCCCCCTCGCCTTGTGAGTGCAACCCCTTGTGCTCTTTTCCGTTCGAGTGGCCACATGAAAATAAGGTTGGACTGATATTGGCACTCGTACAGAGCTCAGTAGCTCCACAGGCTCTCAGGGGATGGATGTGCTTCTGCCCAAAAAGCAGTGTGTTTTGCTGCATGGGGCAGAAGAGAGTGAGGCCAGAGGTCTCGCCCTGCGGGTGACGAGCACTTGTGGGCACCTACAGTGACCTCCATCAAGCCACGGGCCCTCCATTCCGGGGAGCCTTCAGGATCAGGCCCAGCTGAGACAGCTTTACCGTATGTGACTTCTACTTTATATCCAACTGAAATAACCTCAGTATACTATGGAAAAAATATGGCCTTGTCGAAGTTCAGTAAAGGAGGAGAAATTTAAGTCTGGCCACCTTCTTCTCTTCTGAAACGATTTATATCTACTCTTTAAATCAGGAGCAATAACCAAATTATGTATGTTGAAAATGATGAGGTCTAGAAGTGCATGAAACATGTGAAATGAAACCTGAAACGGAATGAAATTTGACTAGTTTCAGCTGTCTGTACAAGCTTAAAACTCAGGTAGGGCTCATTAGGAAGTTCATCTGACCTTTCTGACTGAACCCAAGGCTGATTTTATGTCTGATCCATAGAGAACATCTTTTTTTTTTTTTCTTTTTTTCACCTAGATGAAATCTCACTGATTATGACTGGAAGCTCCTAAGTTTGTTCAAACCCAAAGTTGAAAGCAAGTTCAAAGTACAGGAAGCATGTAGCCACAAAAATGGAAATAGTTGAGTTTTGAATCCATGAGATCAGAGCAGCTGGAATTTGCACTTTGCTGAAGCTGCCTGAGCCAGAACCCTCTGAAAAGATGAGAGTTAAATCCTGATGAATAGAGAAGAATGGAGGAGGCCCTGGCTTTGGCCTTGATCTTTGCCAAAGATGGCTGACTTTCTTAAACGGTTTTGCAATACAGATGAATCCTATCCACTAAATATTTGGGCAGAGACTGCTGCGAAATACACTAGAAATGGGTAAATCAGTGCATAGGAGAAGAGACATAATGTCTTGCCTGCTTGGCCTTTAAGTAGAAGTATGGTACGGCTAGAAGAGGTCTAGCTCCATGGAATGACTAGTTTAGTCAGGGCTTGTCATCTCAGTAAAAGTCGAAGCAACACTGTTTGCTATCTGCTGTATGAAGCTTCCAGGCTCACACTATGGAGTGGTGAAGAAATCAAGAAATTGCCTTGCTAAGCTCTGCAGACAAAGGCAGAAAATGTGCACCATTCTTGCTAGTGGGAGTGGGTAAAACAGGTATGTGTTTGGGTGCAAGTCTGCTCCCATTTGGGGGAATTAACAAGCAGCTGGAGAAGGACGAGACTTATGTTTCCTTTCCTCCTTTTCTGAAAACATTTTGTGTTTATACCCGCTCTAGTACAACGTATTTACCATGGAAGCTTCAGCGTTGCATTCTGCAGCTCCCTCTCTTATGCCGAAGTTCGGGGTGAAGCTCCGCCTTTAGGTCCTATGTATTCTCCTGGAATGGGCTGGTACTGGGAAATGGGAGCTGGGAGATAATAGCATTGACAGGTCTGCTTCTTCTCACCATCAGTTTGTCTTGAGAAAGACTTGTCGGAAAGAGATGCATGCAATGCTAGCTGAAGACACTAGACAGTAGCAAGTCCTGTCAGGAAAAAAAAAAAAAAAGAGAGAGGAATAAGGAGTGAGAAAGAAATGGATCTGTGGAAGATTCAGTTCTGAAGGCTGGAAAGATCCATCTGTATCATCTTGCCTAATGTCCTTCCCAACAGCAGGCAAGGAGCTGCATCCAGCAACCGCCCTGTCTGATCCAGAGACACATAGCTGAACTAAAGTGTATGATTTTAAAAGTCCTCAACACACAGTCTAGCACAGGCTTGGTGCTGACAACCTATAGCTCTGGCTCTGTCATCATGGATATGGGATAGGACTGTACTGCAAGCTCACGTGACGCGCTGTATCAGGTAATTGTGACGTTTTGTGACTAGCATCGTCTGAACTTCAGCAAGAAAGACAAATTGCAACTTTAAGGAAGAGAGCTTACTTAGTAATAATTTTGTACATCTTGGTGGTTAAATCAGGGTGTTTTTTCCACAAGCTTTTCAGGTCCTCTCCCGTCCGACTAGATTGCTCTCGTCATCATAGTGTTGTAATTCATGCCAGCCACTCGGCAATTAGGCAGTGCTGCCTACAGCAACACCTCATCCTCTTGAGGGATTAGAGGCAAAGGGGTAAGTCGCAGTGATCTCCTAGCACGCCTCAGTATGTATTTCTGGGTCTCTGCAGGTCTCTGCAGCCCCTTGCAACTCAGACAAAACACTTTCTGATGCTTTGGTATAAAACACACTTGCTCTGTATTTGGCTGTAACGTGGAAAGCTGTGGGTGCTTTGAAGGTGGTAGAACAGAGGTGTGGACACAAGTGAAGAAAAGTTGTTTTCAGTAGCCCGGGCAAAGGTTTTCTGACTGTAAGCTGCTGCTCCCTCCCGTTTAAGTCACGTGTATGCCCGCTAAATGGTATGGGTGCCAGCCATCCAGCGCTTGCTTATTCTTCTGGTCCTGCTGGTAATTCAATCAGAGAGGTGCTCTTTCTCCCGCCCCAGGAGCAGAGCGTTCACTCTGGAATGAAGAAGAATAATGTTGGCTCTTCTCCTGCTTGTACCCTGCCTCCATTTCCCTCCTGCTGCTTCTGAACCCTCTGACCCTTTCAAAGGCAGCTCAGCAGCCTGCTCCATCTTTTATTGAATTGAATTGCAAATCTGGAGAGGCCGCAGTGGGAGCAAGCCATCCATTTCAATTCTGTGTTCCTGATGTCCCTCCCATGGGACCATGGCAGACCCTGAGGAAATGCAGTCAGCATTTGTTGATCGAGCCCTCTGATGAGATTAACTTCTCGTTTAGTAAGAAGTCAGTCATATGGTCCCAGCTGTGTTTGGTCCAGCCAAGGCTCAGTCATGAGACGGAACAAAATTTCTGGAGCTCTGCGTACCCTAAGCGACTCGTGGACAGTGTCTCACCCTTTGAGCAGTGTTACTGGAGAAGCAGACTTGCAAAGCTTGACTCGCCATCCCTGCCGCCCATCAGGAAAAATGAGGCCATAGCAGGCAGCCAGCTTAGGACAACCTACCTACCGTATGACAAGAACACTTCTGACACGAGCACCCTTCAGCAAATTGCCTTTCTGCTGAGGAACCATGGAAGATGGATGACCAACGGGAGGAGCACCATGACCTGCAGCACATGCTGCAGGGAATTACAGTGCCCTGATCCTAAGGAAGCCAGCACGGACCACAGCCCCAGGGTCTGTGTCCTTACTTAGAGTGACTAATTCTCCACCCGACTGCCAGAGGTGAGGGGTCAGAGGGAGAGGTCAGAGTGGGTCACAGATCAGTGGAGAGAATACAAATCAAAAAGAAACCCTTGGCCTTTCAGCTTGGTTTGTATTAGCAGTTGGATCTATCCTTTTTTAGCTCCAGCCTTCCTTACCCTTTGGAGCAAACCGCTTCCCTCTGAGCACCTGCAGAAGAGCAGTTCAGAAGATGGCAGCCACGCTCACAAGGTTTATGCTTGACATCTCTCTGTGGTGACCCTGTGACAACAGGATTTCACTGCTGTGTCGCCCTGGAGCTGCTCCCACTCCCGTTGACTTCAGTGACAAAGCTCCTAGCCTTTTTAAGCCACGCAAGACTTGCAATAAATTGCAACACGTCATTACAGCGGGTAGCTCAGACAAAGCTCTCCTCTGTGGTGTGCTGGGTGGCACATCAGCCCTTGTGTAGTCTGCTGGGCACCCTGCATTCATCTTGTATGAGCCACCAATGCCCCCTTCAGCACACTGTGGTTATCGTGTTACTTGAGACCATTCTCCTTCACCATTACTACCATCCCAAGGGTGCTAGTTACCGACTCTCAGGGACTAGGTGTGGAGAATACAGGGAAAAGGACTTACTTCCTCACCCTGTGTCTCAGCCTTGGTGTGTATATGTGTGTTTATGTTTCTCTTTCGTTCAGTGATGATAGCAAATGAACCTGCAATCCTGTTTCAAAATTAGGAGTTGTTTGGGGTTTTTTTATGTTTGGAAGGTCTTTCTCTCTCTAAAGCAGAATACTTTCAATCTTGGGTACTTCTGTGCCACGGCCACAGCCCTAATTGTGGATGGCCTGAAAGCAATAGTTCAATTTTGCAGCAGATTTGGAGTCTTTAAAATCAGGTTTGATTCCACGACAGAGAATGAAAAGGAGTCTTCTGGCTATTTCTTGATAGAGAGTGCTTTTGCCTCCAGCTGACCAGTAGCCCAAGTGGGGCTGGCATGTCCTGATGGCATCGGAGTGCCAGGTAATGCAGAGTTTGACCCTGAGCCCACTCCTCCATGTGGGTGGCTGCTCCCTTGTCACAGCACTCATGGCTGGAAGCTGCAGGATGGGAATGTGCTGCCTTGCTTTGCTTTTCCTGTCAGTGGTTCTTTCTGAGGAGATGGTAGCTCTTTCTCCCCTTCCCTTCTTTCAGGTGTGTTTGATTTGGTGGGTTTCATAGGTGCTGTTTGGGGGTTTTCCAGTCCCTTGGGCAAAAACCTCTGGCCTTGGAAGACAAAACTGTCAGAGCGCTGTACATTCGGAGACTTCGATGGGGACCAGGAGTTGCAGGTTTTGGCTTAGTAGGGGAATATGTTCTAGCTGTGGAGAAGATAATTGGTTGTAAAAAACGTATGGCTCATCTCTGTGTGAGCAAGGCAGTTGTTACGTTGACAAACTCGGCCTTGCCGACAAATGGCTATGGAGCTTATTACTGTATGGGGTATTCTTTATCCTGTTGTACATTTCCCTGTAGCTACTATTAGAAGTTATCATCTTTAATATCCCTCTTGTCCCACATCTGGTGAGAAATAGTAAGGTCAGTAGTCCTACAAGGCATCAATGTCTCAGCAAGCCCACTCTTTTTTTGTCTTGACAATAGCCAATAAATGTCAGAAGGCTTCCTTGAAATACAGGAGAGAGGAATCTGTTTATAGTCTGTATGTTGTTACTTAGAATATTCATAGAATCATAGAATAGTTTGGGTTGGAAGGGACCTTTAAAGATCATCTAGTCCAACCCCCCTGCAATGAGCAGGGACATCTTCAACTAGATGAGGTTGCTCAGAGCCCCGTCCAGCCTGACCTTGAATGTTTCCAGGGATGGGGCTCCTACCACCTCTCTGGGCAACCTGTTCCAGTGTTTCACCACTATTACTTGCCTTTGTTGTGGGAATAATCACTTATAGTTGAGCTGGAAAAAATCCCAGACCATCCCAGGAAAAGGTGGCCTTGTGCCCAGGAATGTGGTGGTTTCCACGGTGATAGATTAAGATGGGCTGTCAAATCAGATCCCAGGAAGCTCCAAAGGTATCTGGGGTGTTGGTGCCCACTACAGTCTGTAAGCACAGCACCATGCTTTCTGAGTTCCTTTGCTTAGCTGTGAAATAGAAGTTGACCCTGCAGCTTCTTAGGCCTTTACATTCAAAAGATGCTGCAGCACTGACTGAGTCGGTCAATACTGCTGGAAAAAAAAACAGTGGTGAATTTAGTGGTGAAGGTTTTGCTTTCATAGGGAGAACAGGGTAGATCTAGTCCTTGAGTCATGGCAGCTCCTCTCTGTCCTCTCTTTATAGGCTCTTCATAGGTCATGACTCTCAGCATGGGAATGTGGGAAAAGGGGTTTTAGGATTATTTGGTCCCACATGCTTTGATACAGGGATTGGAAATTTAATCCTCTTACTGCATGTAGGTTTTTGCATGAGACTAAACGGAAACTTGAGATAGAGGCATTGGGTTGGGAAAGTCAGTCTGTTTTCATTAGACATGTCTCTGCTTTGGACATCTGCAAATCGAAGTAGCTCCAATAAGGGGCAGCCAGCAACAAATCATGTGTGTGTTTTTTGGAGAAGCAGTAACAGTAGGAATTGCTTATTTGGAGATATTCTAGCATGCCTGATGGAATCTATCTTCTTTTCTGATTGTAGGTTGTTGAGATGAGTGATTCTCTGCATAGGAAGAAAACTATTTTTTGAGAAGAAATCTGGTTCTAGTTTGACTACTTATTCAGTAACTGAGTGGATATTTCTTTTCTGCACAGCTTCACACAGAAGGTAACAAGAAGGCTGCAGTCTCTGGCATAAGTCTTTCTTACTCATGACTTTAATGAACGTATGAGTTTTACAGTCCCTTCCTAGACAGGCTGCTTTGGTTGTTGTCCAGAAAGTAACTCCAAACTATGTATTAGCAGCCTGGGCTATTTTTGAACAACAACATCTTTTTTATATTAATAATTTATGTGTCTAAAAATTTCCCTGTCATTCTTCCCCTCAGAATTAGATTTCTTTTATTAGCTCCCTGTTGAGCAGATTATGTTTTGATTTGGGGAGAGATTATAGTTATTCCTTGATGAGAGTTGAGACAGGAATTATTGGGAACATCACTGCATTTCTTACCAGCAGTTGGATGCATTTGGCTGAGCTGATGCTGGATGACATTTTCACTCCAGTGGAAGACAGCACATGTGGTTGAGTGCTGGCGTCCTGCTGTGTGGTAGGGCATAACCTAAAAACTGACAGCTTGGCACTGGTAGTAAGATTGCCTTGTTCATTTTTATTTTTTCAACATGGCTAGTTGCAAATGCTGAGGGAAGAGCACAGGGAAGAGAGCAAGTAGCGAGCAATCTTTTCTAAGCACACCCTCCCAATTCCCAGCCATTAGCAGATAAGCAAATTCAAAAGTCACAGATAATGTTGCATCGTCACCAGTGGTGAAACTGTCTATTCCCTTTCTGAATCCGTTTCTACTCCTGACCTGAACAACTTCTTATAATAAGAAGACAGAAATGTATTTAAACACCACGTGAAAGAACTACTTCTATCTAACCCTGTCAATTCTGATGGTTCTTTACTGGGTGGAACAACAACTAATTGCTCCTGAAGTACCCCTGGCTTGTAAGGTTTGTTGATAGTTATGCTGGTTTACCTTTAATGACTTCAACCATAAGCTATTGTTTAGGCTTTTGGTTAACACTATGCTATTTTCATAGACTTGTTGATGGTCCCAGATTCGTGGGATCAGTATTTGGCTCCAAACTCACTCCTCAGTGGAACAAACAGCGTGTAAGCCTCCAGCTCTAAAGATCTTAACTGGAAGGACCTTCACATGCCTGTTGTTATCAGTGTATCTCTGCACCTGTCTTTTCCATTTGCTTTCCTTTTTGTGAGGAAGCAGAAGGCTGTCTCGTCTCCCTTACGAGCCAAGCACTCCTGCCAGACATCATTGCCCATGATGGCTGTGGCACACAGCTGCAACGGTGATGGAATCTCTCTGATTGACACCAGTGTGTCTCACGGGACAGGCAGTCCACCTGAAGACCCCAGGAGGTAATGTGAAATAGGACCACGAGACACTTCATACTGTCATTCCCGTAAGACACCATAATGGCACTTCAACCTCAAAACTTTTATTTTATTGTCAGCCAGACCATTTTGGTTCTGGGATAAAATCGTTTGGTTTGCAATAATCGATAAGGAAAACTCAACTTGTTTCCTTGAAAATTCTGACTATTTTTCTGTTTTTCTCGTTTCATTCAGATTTTTTATTAAAACACCTGACAGCATATTTCTGATGTTGCTAGGCTGAATCTCTAAGCAGGTGTTTCCACCTTCCCATAGCAATTTCTTGTATATTGAATCGAAACTTTGGGGAAACTTCAGTTATATTGGTTTTCCTCGCTCCCTTGCCCCACTGCCTCCTTGCCTGTCACAGCTGAAAGAAAAATACAGGGTAACAATTTCCAAAGCAGCCAAGTCCCCTGAGCCTAAGCTTTATTCAAGGCCAGCATGATTAGCGCCAGCTTTAAGCACAGCTAAAGCAGGCAGTTGCCTAGGGCAGCAGACTGCTGGTGGCAGCAAAACAGCCACCGCTCCTCTGCCTACTTTTCTGTGCCAGAGCCATGGAGACTGAGCTGCCTGCTTCTGCCAAGCGTGCGGGCCAAGGTGCGTGAGCCAGTGGCTGTACCTGGGTGTGCGTTGTCTCCCTGGGAGCAGTAATTGCTGCCCGTCCTCCTCCCACTCTCCTGGCATCATCAGGCACCCCTGAGGATGGCAGCAATCCCAGCTCCAGTTCTGCCCTCTGCTTGCCTTCTCCGGGTGGTGAGCACCCATCCTTGTCGCTTCTCCATGAGGTGGCAAAACTGAACTTCATCTACACCGACAAAGGGCTTTGAGCTGGCTCTGCAGGAGGTTCAGCCGTGTAAGGTCTGCCTTATTTTTACAAATGAGACTGGGGTTCTTCAGTCACTCCTACCTGGAAAACATTACTACAGAGAGAGTACTCCTACCACTGGGTTTTCTATAACTACACATAAGTCATTTGAATGGTTGTGAGGCATGATTTCTTTTTCACCAACTGACCTCAGTATCTTCAGAGAACTTTTCTTTGTCTCTGCACTTTTTTCCCACTTGGATCTATGTGTACATTTGCATGTGTGTGGCTGATTGAAGGAATATATGTTTCACACATGCATTTGTGTGTGAGCACAATTTTGACCAAGTCTGTGCTTATTTATTCACGTCCGATGAGGGTTTACATAGAAGGTTGAAACGCAGAAGGTTGAAAACATATATGCTGGGTATATATTCTGAAATGTATTGGGAAAGGCCACTCTGCAGCTGAGTTTTGCTTAGTTCAGGGAACTGGGGTGCAACCGACTCTGGCTCCTGCAGTCTGTATTGCCTGCTCCCACTGAATGGAGGAGCAGCTCCAGTTCCCCACAGGGGCTGTAAGGCATCACACACCAGATGAAGAGGGGCCCACAGCTGTCAAACTCTGCAGTACCTCTGGCGCATTTCCTGGCCTGGACATAATAAAGATGATGTTGGTATACAAGGCAGCTACGAAGTCTTCTCCAGATGAAGAGTCTCCCTATTGCAAGAGACATTTGAGGTGGATGTTTCTAGCCAGAGTATTATTACTCATGCCACCTGCGTGGTGAGCAGCGGCCGCAGTAGGGGTGTGTGTAGTTGCACAACACAGGCCCTGTTTGGTGCGGTGCCTGTGAATGACAAGTGATGTTGCAGTTCAGCGGCAGTGTTTCAGTGGTGCACTGTCCTGGTTTAGACAGGGACAGAGCTAGTTTTGTCTCCAGCAGCTACTGTGTTTTGGATTTAGTGTGTGAAGAATGGTGATAGCACACTGATGTTGTTGGTTGCTGCTAAATGATCAAGGACATTTTGCAGTTTCCCAGGTTTTGCTAATGTGCAGGTGCAAAAACCTTGGGAGGGGTAGAGCCAGAATAGTTGATCCAAACTGGCCAAAGAGAGTGTTCCATACCATAGACGTCATGCCCAGTATAAGTGAGGGTCCGCCGGTGGGCCACTTCCCTTAACTTGCCTTAATCCTTAAGCTTCCCTTCGGGTTGCTTTTTGTTTCCCTGTTTTAACCATGACATGCACAAAAGATGCCCTCGCGCTTCTGTGCTGCCCTGGTGGAGGGGGTCATGAGCATGGACATGGTGGGCAGGACGTGCATGGGGAGAGGCATGGGCCAGCTCTTTATTTGTACTGCTTTGTGGGGTGGGCCATACATTGTGTGTGTGCTGACAGCGTGAGCGTGGACACGGCGCCTGCAAGGCACTAATCTGGGCAGTAAGAGGATTACATGCTTGGTGTCGTTTGGGTGGCAGGCATTGTGCAGTGCGTTGGGCCTCAGCAAAGGACAACAGCAAGTCAAATGGAAATACTGTCGCTGTGAACACGGCACAAGGCAGAGCTGTATCTTTGCTTCAGTCCTTCACACTTCCCCTCATGGCTCTTTCCCTTTCGTTTTTTTTAGGGCGGGCAGATCTTCACTTCATTTGCTGAGTGACCTCCCCATCCCCTGCCTGCAGAGCTGGAGAGAGATTAGCACAGATGAGAAAACACAGAAGAAACCTGCTGGAGCCAATATGGGAAAGCCTGTGACAGGAGGAGTGAGCAGCAAGGTGTCTGAGCATGGCTGGATTGTCTCTAGGGGACACAGAATCAGGATGGTTTCAGGCCCTGGCGCCACTGCTCCAGTGGGGAATTGCAACCACTTTAATTAGGAGCTAGCTTTAGCATTTCCCCAGAGCAGCGGGAGAGGTGGAGACAAGAATCCCCTGGAGAGGAGGGGGAAGCTGGAAACAAGGAGCAAAGAACACAAACTGGAATAGATGTTCTAAAGGAGGTATCACTGTTACATCCATGGATACCCCGCACCTGGAGATCTTCCAGAAGGGCATTGAGAAAAACAGGAGTGGTTATGATTAATGCAAAGAAAAGCTGGTGGGGAAAGCTGGTACCAAATAGCAAGAGTTCTCAAGTCTGTGGATCATTGCGTGCTCAAAGCATGGTTGCCTTTAGGCTATGAGGTCTGCTGTGGGCTACCTACCGATTACCTCACCCTGCATCTTCATTTGCAGTGCAGTGCCTGAGAAATTGCTTGAGGGCCACCCTGAGCCAGTATCAGGCTGAGGTGAAAAATAGGGCTGGGGGGTGGGGGAGCTGGCCTATTATCAGAGCCTGCAATGAGAGACTGGTGGTGAGGATAAGGACCACAATTTCTGAGGACAGAACTGGTTCTAGGCTCACAGGATACAACCGTAGGTGCGGGGAGGAGAAATTGGATCATGCTGGGTGAGCAGGCAAAGAGGGATCTCTGGCAGAATGGGCAGGATACAACTAGCCTTCTCGCTGCAGCCAAATCTTGTCTTACTATCGCTGGACATAACTTACATAGAAATGGCTATTCCCTGGGCCCTAGCCAATACATTAAGGGTTAATGCATTGCGTAGAGGCAATAAATTTTGCTCCTATGACAGAGGAGTGGGCCGGAAATGTTTGCTGAGGAGATGGTGCTGTCAGCATCATGCCTTTTATTAGTCTGTACATTCCTTCCTTCCCTCTAATGAAATGCCCATTGACATTTATGGTCTTGTCACCTGGTGAGAAAGCCATCGTCACCTCCCCATTGCCACTTCTCCCATCACAGCGGGTCCCATTCTAGCCCTTGAAAGTCATTGTCGTCTTTTTAAATGGACAAGCCTTTCCTGGATGGATTTTCTTGCCCTTTGAGCTGGCAAAGATTACCTCGAGACAGCAGCAGAGTGGACCTCTATGGCGTTGTTTTCTATGAGCTGCACCTGCACTCTTCTAGGGACAGTTGAGGAGCTTGTGTTCGTGGGCAGTGGCCATTTTATTCCCTTACGTGCTGCAGCCTGTTGCAAAGGATCCAAATACTCCTTGCTCTCTAGTGACTTACTATTGCTCTCTCTCACCACTGTCTTTTGCCTGCTTTTTCTTCCAGATAGCTCTTGATCCCATTGGCTGTTTTTGGGAGGAGTGCAGGTCTCAAAGACAAGGTTTACACACTGGCCAGGCAGATGAGAAAGACCATCTCAATATGTCAACAAGGAAAGGGCGATGATGTGAGCTCAACCCTTATTAGGCATCAGAAACTCTACGCTAGAGAGAGCCCTTGAAGGTATCCCAGATGCAGAAAAAGCTTCTCAGATTCCATTCAGTTACAAGATTCAGATGGGTAACTGTGCTTCGATATGGAGCTACTTGCTTTATTCCAAGGTAATAGTTTTTTTACACTGAAGGGACATGGCTGCTCTGCGTGTATTGACAAACAGCTACATATTCATTTGTAATGTATCTTGGGCAGACATGCACTCATGGGTTTTTTATGATAAAATGAACCCATACTGCCTACTGTTGAAGAGGTAAACAGTTAAGTCTTCACTCAGTTGTCTTTGGTGTCTTTCCTTTTCCTTTTTTTTTTTTTTGGGGGGTGTGTGTGGGGGGAGATTTTTGGCTTTTTCTTTCAGGATTTCTTCAACATTGTTAAACCCCTTAGCATAACTGGGCACCTACTTCCACAGCTGGGAGGGTGAGATCACAGAAATCTTTCATGGTCTCTCAGAGGAACTCCCAGGTTGCTGGTAGGAGTCTATGAGCAAAGGAGAAGGCTTGATGCCAGCACCATCCCCTCCTGCATGCACAGCTCTAACCGTCAAATTTTTCACAACCATGGGGGAAGGTGTTTGATTCTTAGGTCCAAGTGTGCTGCCCAGGCAGCTGTTTCCCACCTCCTCAGAGGAGACATGGTGGGCTGGAAGGAAGGCTGGTTCTGGTCTTTAGGCTGCCAGCTGGACGTCTCTGGTATCGTGTTTACATCTGGACAAAGTACAGCTCCTGTATGTTCTCTTCTGATGATTTATTTCTGAGTATAACAACAAACAGGAAGAACAACTCCTAAGTCTGAAGGTGCACAGGTCTCCCTAGTTCATATGGGATCTGAAATAAAAAAATCTTCACTCCTTCATATCACTCCTTGCATCAAAGGTGAGAAGTTTCCTATGAACTGAAAGGCGTGATATGCGAGAGTTGCTTCATCTTGTTTCAGTTAATAACATGCATATACTACACTTAATGAAAACACAGCCTTTTATTGACTTAATCTTCTGGCAGATCAGTACTTATGCTGTGGCTAAAACTGTCTGCCAGAAAGGACTGTTCCTCATCTCTATCCTGAATCTGGCTTCAACGGTAACATATTCACTTACATCTTGCTTAGGCCAGTAAAGAGCAGAATCATTTAATCATTTTCTTTCCAGTAGCTCAGGCCTTTTCCCCTCTTGAACCTTTGTCTTATAATAGCTGAACCATGGGTCATCATTATTTTTCTTTCAGCCTTTTCTAGGTATAACACTGGCTCTATACCCTTTGAGAATACCTTCTTTTCCTCCTCTTTCTCTCTTTTGTTATTCCATAACTAACTTTCTGGTCTAGACATAAAATCCTAGGAGACACGTATTGTGGTTTATTTACTCTAAAGAATTTTTTCTTCCAGCTCGTTTGATAAATTCCATACAAGTAAATCAAAATTAATCTGTAAAATGGTGGTTTAAAAACAATGTAGTCAGAGTTTTCTGCGGGTCAATAGCAGCAGAAACTTGTAAGACAGTACGCTTAAAACCGGTTACCGTAAGACTATCCTTGAATGTTTGTTCCAGGGCTCTTTGAAGGACTTGAACAAAACTTGCTGCTAGTCCATCTGACACTAGGTGACAAGCAGGCAGTGCGCTACTGAATTTCTTTGAAGAATAGCTGGAAGTTTCTCAGAAGGTAATGGACAGTTGCTGGCAGAAGCAACATTTTAAACCTCATCTGTATTTGAAGTTCAAGGCATAATTCCCATTGGCCAAAAGTTTACCCAGGGTATACAGGCAGGCCATAGGCAAAAAGACAAATTCCCTACAACATCACTTCATAGAAGAGTTGTTTGGTTTTGTGTTTGGTTTTGGTTTGTTTGTTTTTTTTTTTTTAATAAGGTCTTTATAGTCAAATAATAAAGACAGTGTTTTACATCTACAGGAGTAATTTCTTCGCTCACAAACTTACAGTTTTAGGGACAGAAGGGATTAATACACTATCATCTAATCTGACACATGCCAGAGACATTTATCCAGCTGTTTCAGTAATGAGTCCAATAACTTGTGTGTATTTAAAATAATGTATCATCCAGTAAGGCATCTGATCTTGATTTGAGGATTTAAAAAATGTGCCAAAGCCAGCATATTTTTGTACTTTGTTCTTTTATTTGTTAAAAAAACAGGTCTCGTTTCTTGTTTGAATTTGTCTGTGTCTAGCTTCCCGTTATGAGTTGTTGGCCTGTTTTTCTCTGCCATACTAAAGACCCCGTAAGCGCTGGGCACTTCTCTTAAGGTATTTACAGATGGTAAGTTAGACACCTCTTGGTCTCCTCTTTGATATGATGAAGAGACTGAGCTACTGACATGTTAGTCTCCCTGCCTTTGAGATGTGTGAGCCGCTCATGTCATGTTCTCTTCTTAGTCCAGTTTTCATCCCACGGCTGCGTACAGAAACAACCGGACAGCACAGAGCCCCTGTGCTTTGCGATGCCATCTTTGGTGTCTGTGCCTTCTCCGGCTGAGACTGGGCCTCCCGTCCCACCCGTAAGATCTGCTGTCTAGAGCTTTTTAATTTTGGCTTGTATTCACAGCTTTTTGCGGGGAATTCCTTCATATAACTGAGCCCAGCAGTCTCTGTATGTTCACATTTCCTTATGTGAACAATCTGCAACTTTTTCCAAGAGAAGGGTTCTACATAGCAGCAGGTTCTGGAAAGCTCTTTCACCCAGCTATAAATCTGAAGAGATTTTATCTTTCTCTGGAAAAAAACCTTTGAAAACAGCTGTTGTCTCCATTTGAAAGAAAAGAGCATAGATAAGCCATCTATGAAACTGCATAAGTGTGGAAAGTTGAAATACTGTTTCCAGACATTAAGAAACAAATCAGACATTTGGACTGTGCTTGGTGTGAAGTTCTGTGAGGGATTAGGAGGTTGTTATTTTGTTCAGACCTACTAATCCGTCCAAAAATACTGCCATCAGCTTATCCAGTGTAAGAGGACATTCCCGCAGTAGCTTTCATCTGTATTGCAACTGAAGACTACTTGAGGCTGATCTTGGATTCTGGTCCATTTAGAGGACCTCTACATACCTTCATCTGTCCAAATCTCCAAGGCACCTCTTCTTTGCAAGTCCTATTGTGCACTCTCTTTCTTCACTCTGTGAGGCTCCTCATAGGAATTCCTGAAAAAGTTTGTCTTCCTCTTTACCAATAAGAGATGCTCTTTGTGATCCCCTGTGGAGCTGTGAAGCTCGGGGTAAGTACCTGCTAGAGAAATACAGGCATCCCTGGAGCAAAGGAAATTGGGAAGAGGGCCAAGCAACTCAGATATGATGCATTTGTTACTATGGGGCCGTAGGAAAAGCCCTCTTTCTTTACCCATCCCAATTTTCTTTTTCATTAGCCTCCTGATGCTAACCTCTGAATAACTTCTAAAGTAAACAGCCCATAAATATTGCACGAGTCTCCAATACTAAAAGCTGATAAAGTTTATAGCACTTATAAAATAAATAGAAGGAAATGCTTTTCAGTTTCCTATTTATAGGTCTCAAGAGGGATCTCAGGTATGATTTATCACTTCAATTTTAACTGTATTAGTCTCCCCCTATCACATACACACAACTCTTTTCCTTGGTCATTCTTTTTTTCTCACACACAGCTGCTTCCTCTTTTCCCTGTAGACGTGCTCACACCCACACAGCCATTTGCCCTCCACATCCTTTGCTAACAGGCAGGAGACTGCGTGCTCTTTTACAGAGTGTTGAGTGCCATCAGTTTTCAACAGAGTCAGCAGGCGTTGAGGGTTCTCAGCATTTAGCGAGGGGCTCTCAACCACACGTAATGCAAAGGAAAAACTACTTTTCTCAAGGCAATGTGGCACGAGGCCAAAGAAGGATTGAAAAAGAGGGAGGCGACATTTTGGACGTGGGTGGATCATTAAAGCACAGAAAGTATAGTTAACATAGGGTATGTCTCTTTTTAGGGCATTCCTATATGCTTTCCAAGTGTTAATGTTTCTAAATAGGCAGCATTCAACCCCAATTGCTAGTGCATTGCGCTTGAGCAGATAAACGGGCTGTGGCTAATAACACCCTTTTTCTCGGAGCAGGTGAACATCACTTCTTCTATTATATAAAAGGAGAGGCACACTTAGGACCACATATCATGTGTCTAAATTAGCGTTTTATTTTGGTGCAAAGGTGCACTTCTGAAGTAAATCTCCTTGTTGTCCCCATTGAGTTTATTTTCCTATTTAAATGGAAACACTTGTTTCAGAAACATACCTGCTAATGGGCAATGAGCCCACGGAGCCAGACTACAGCTAGACCAACTTAAACCCCCCAAAACATGTAAATGTGGACATCAGATCCTCAGTACCAGCTGTTTTGCTTTAGAGCTCCATTCTTATTACACTGCAGCATTTGCTAATGTGGCAAGCCACAGCACCACCACAGCTTTTGACACCACTGTGTCCTAACTGCATTTTCCTGTCCTGATTCTATATTAAAAAACAAACAAACAAGAAAAAATGCCTTTCATGATTGCGATTGAAATAAATATACTTATGTTTGAAATTCCCACAGACTGTACTTCCAGGGTTTTCCTTCCCAAGAAGCTTCAATTGCTACTAGAACACGAAGACCGCCAAAAGCAGGAGCTCATAGAGCTGGAGTTTAACTTGCTCCAAGGAAATAAGGGAATTAAACCTGCTGTTTCTGATACTGCTTGTGTTAAGCTGCCTACCTCCTCATCACAGGAGGGAAACTGCGGTTTAGGTGACATGAACCTGCTTGCTGGAAGGGACCATGTTGGATGGGATAGGTGAGGGGGAACAGATAGTGGCAGAAAGGCTCAACGGAACAGGAAAAGGATTGACAGCTGCAAATTTCTGGGTGTGGGAAAAGGGGAATTCTTCAAAAGACCCAGAGAAAACCGGTGTGGGG
Source organism: Phoenicopterus ruber ruber (assembly GCA_009819775.1). NCBI lineage: Eukaryota > Metazoa > Chordata > Aves > Phoenicopteriformes > Phoenicopteridae > Phoenicopterus > Phoenicopterus ruber. The sequence continues at coordinate 92,739,084 of CM020215.1, read as the reverse complement.
TGAAGACAACTCTGCAGACACACAGAGTTTCTCTTCCCATGTGTCAAGAAGTGGCATTTCTGTTTGGAATTTGTAAGGCTGTTCTTACAACTTCTTCATATATCCGCTGATACCAGTCTCTGCACATGAAAGGCAACTGAGACAACTTTACTCTCAATGAATCATGCTCAATTATTTTGGCTTCAGTGCTGAGTCTCTGCCTCACTGATCCTCCCTGTCACAAAATATTGCCGTGTCAGCACTGCCATTCTCCAGGGCCTGTCCCCTTCCTTCTCCAGTCCCCATCGCTCTGGCTAGGACTACGCTGTTCTTGATGCACGAGCTCTCCCCTCAACCACATCTGATCAAACCATCGCCCTTTTGTTATTCAGCCTATTAGGTAGCAGGAATAAACCTTTCATCATTTACTGCTTTATACCCCACTGACCATGCTGTTGTCTCCTATTGACAGCAACTGCAGCTGCACTTTTCTATCATCTGCTCAGGCCAAAGGCAACTAGTCAATTAATATCAACTCAATTCCTTTCCAGTTCAAAGCTTACTCAAACTCTGTGGACCCAGAGAACTATTTCTGGACACAAAAAGTCATATTCTGGTTTAACTCATCTTTTATCTTATTTGACAAATTTGACCTGCTGGATAATATTGAGAGCTATTCATTACCTTCAGGAAATATTACAGCTGTAAGAAGGCAACTGTAACTTCAGCGAGCTGACACTTCCACCATTGAAATCGCCCTGTTGTCACCTTGAGACTGTTAAGCATGGGGTTTGTTTCAGCTGAGTTTAGCCGTCTAAAAACCGGGTATACAAGGTATGTAGACTCCCTCTGTAATGAGTGGGGAGACACAAGTGGCCGCACGTGATGTTGCTTCCATCTGTTAGAGACAGCTCTCAGGATGAGATGAACGCTGCCTAGGTTAGGAAGCTCGTTTGTCCATGTGGCCTATACCATTAATGAAATGGGAGGGCTCCTTCAGAGGGGCGATTCAAAGCCCTATTTTGCTGCTTTGAGATGCAGGAAGAGGCTGGAGAATGCATCGAGTCTGTAGTCACAGGTCTGGCATGCAGCTAGCTTTCTGCGCGAATGTGTCTCTTTCTAAAAGATCCTATTGAGCATCAGAAGGGTAGTGTCTTTTGGTTGTCGTCCAGCATCTGGTGCGTGAGTTATTGAGGATTTTCATGGCAATAAGGGAATTCCTGAGCTTCTTACGCAGTAGCTGCTGGGCGATTCTTCCTTCCCAACCTTGCTGTCCATGGCTCACCCCCTGTCTTTGCAAGGCCTTTCTACAGTGCATTTCTCCTACAGCAGCAAAGAGGTTAATGAACAAGCCACCTAATACAGTCCGCCTGGGATAACAACAGACTCAGATGTTGAACTACCTGGCAGATACTGCAAGGCCAAGCGCAAATGAATGTAGGAGCAAAGCAGAAGATGTGCCTGCTCGCGGAGGGAAATGAATAGGGCCTGGAGATGGCTGGGGGAAGCAGCCTGACAGACAGCCATCAAAAGCCAGGTGGATTTACTAGCCTGCCAAGAAGTGATAGGAGGAGGGTGATGTGGTGAAAGCAATATGTAAAACGTAAATGTCAGTAAGAAACACGAGCTATGGAGCTCTGTCAATAGCCTCTAAAGACCAAGCCTGATGTGCCAAAGAGCCTTTATATCCAGAGGTCAGTCCTCTTGCCTGTCACTGAGTAGGGAGGGTGGAATGAACTTTCCAAGTCCAGAAAATGACATGGTTCCTATACAGCCATTTTATTCTGTGCATCCTTAGGGTGACTCATGCCTCTGATGACCATATCTCTGGCCACAAAGAACTGCAAGCATTACAGAAGAGCCCAGTTAAGATAACAACTCTTTTGGTCCTGCAGAGGAGATATTGCTGAAGATCACAATAAACGGAATTTTCCTTCCCGAAGCCTGACAATTTGGGAACTAGAGACCAAGCACTAATGTAGTGCTTAAGTCCTCCCTGGTTTCTCTCCTGGAAGAATGGGCTTTTGCAAGCTCAGTAATCTTCCTTTACCTGCTTTGGTCCAAAAGCTGAAAAATACTTTCTTGCTCTGGCCTCAGAATAGATAGGAACAGCAGGCCACTGAGCCCTACGCTTTCCTTACTGTGCCTCAGCACAGAACTGGTGGAGCTTCTCTGCAGGAAGAAATACCAGCACGGAGACTGCTCCGCGCTCTATTCAGCCGTGAGCCTCTCCGCTGAGGTTGCCAATGAGAGCGAATGCAACTAGCTCCAAAAGAGCTGTGGTTTCAGTGGTATGGGCACCTGTCCACTAGGAAGTGCGCTGAAACCTCCGACGCATTTCACAGGTTCCGCCAGAGACCCATCAAACACTAATAACGTTCAATCACTGCTAACCAAGGCTGATTTTGGACCAGATGCTTGGAAGTGAAATACTACTTATCCCACCACCCGCCCCTGCCATAAGTCAATTATACATTGTAGTATTTGAAACCAATAAAACAGAGCTTTTTATTATATGCCATGGCTTTCTTTGGAAGGTATTGCAACCACAGTTGAGTTTGGAAACTTCACACATAGCTTATTTTATTTTCTTTAATGACTTTATATATATATATCTTGTTACCAACCCTTTTATCCACATGATGTTATTATTTTTTTAAATTACAAAAAATATTTTGTTTCCTTCTGTTTCTGTTCGGCAATGAACTATATAATCTTGTTCTTTATTTAGATGCATTTGTTCACTATTCAGACAGCATTAGTACTGCCCACAATTAGAATTCACTCTAATTCAAACGCCATCACTTACCACACTCCAACCCACACAAACAGACAGTGCAGTGGCAGAGACATTGAAGCATCTTGTGAGAGAACCTAATGCCAGAGTCTGAACTGTGGTTTGGACCCATGCGGAGAGCTGTCCCAATTCTAATGGTGTCTAGTCACTTTGGTGGGCAGTCAAATGTCACCAGATGCAAATGTAAGCCACATCTCTTACATATGGGCTAACAGCGATTTGTAGTGATTTGGCCTAATCCAAAGTTAGTTCCATGTGAGGACAACCTGCTGCTGGGTTCAGCTGGCTGTGAAAAAGGTGAACAAAGCAGATCTTGACTGGAGCTTAGGTAGCTCTGTATGGTGAGTAACTGTATAACCTTGATGTTTCCCAGAGAGAGATCACCTGTCAGCACTCCATTAACTCCAGGAAGAAGGAAAATTTTGAGTGAAAAGACAAAAAAAATTGTTGGTTTAGTTTCAACTCAATTTATAAAATGAGGTGCGTCCACAATTTCAATGCTACAGTGGAAAAGAAAAACAATCCCTAAGAGTGAGGGAGAGCAAAAATAAGAGTCGTAATTTTTATTACGAGAGTGATGGAGGGAAGGGTGATAATTAAATTAAGTACAAAGTATCATATGAAAGCACACTAAATTAAAAGAGAGAGATCCTACCTCCCCCCTAGCCATGTTGTTGAAAAAGTAAAATAAAATCAAGGGAAGCCGTTTTAAGAGAAAGCAGTCCTGACAAGGACAGGGAATTGTTGCTCTGTGGCAAGATGGGAAACAATTCCCACCCCCCAGTCTTCGGTCCTTCCTTTCTCCTGACCCTCTCGCCTCCCTCCCCACTTCGCCTTCCCATCCGGCAGCCTCTGGCCTGCCATCCTTCAGCTGCTGCTCTCCTCTCATCCTTTGCTGTCTTTTTGACTTTAAGCAGTTCCCTAGCAACAGCTGTTTTCAGCCGAGAGGAAGAGCCGTGGACATTTTGCAGGCACAGCAGTGGGCAGGGCTCGGCCTCGGCTCACGGGTGATGGCTGACCCAGGACACGGTGGGACATGGCAACAATTTCTGCACCAATCTCTGGTTATGACCTGAGACAGGAGGGCTGCACCTAACTCTTATGCGTCCACTGTTCTTCCTGTGGGTTAACAAAAGGTTGCTCATTCTGCTTCATCGGAAACGCTTATTTCCCCTGACCAAACGCGGGGCTTTGCCCAACAGAAAAGCCCCTCAGACATCCATCAGCGTGACAATCCTATGGGAGGGACACAGGTATTCAGACATGGCAGAAGGGTCTCCATCCTTCTGGCTAAAAATAAGAGCTCTGATTTCTATGGGTCGGATGCTGTCCTGACCCCTTGCTATCCAGCCCACCTCGCTGCCGGAGGCTGTTATCTCCGGGGCAGAACGGGGAAACGTGTTCTCACAGCTCACCTGCTGCACTTCACAGCGGTACGTGTTAGCCGGAGCCATCGTGGGCTGCGTGCGGGGACAGCCAAGGACCTGGGCACGCGTCCCCTTCCGCTGGCTCTGCTTCTGTGGCAGCGATGCTTTGGCAGAGGGGAGGCTGGGCAGCTGAGGGCAGCAGCATCACTGCAGTAGAGTCACCGGAGCTCAGCTACAAGAGTGCTAACCTATCATTATTATTGATGTTGTTGTTACTATTATTATTGTTATCGTTATTATATTCCCCTTATAATTCGCCCCAAAGAAACCAAACCTGTGTTACTTTATATAGCAGCCGTTCTCTCACCACCCACAAACATCTTCCATCATAAGTGCTGAAGTTACTCTGGAAAATTTGATGCAAGTTTTTAAGCCATTTGGTAGGGCTTTTGAAAATTGGACCCCAAGTCATCACACTGCAATAATTTAGTTACTCTAGAATAGACTAGTACACTACCTAAATTTGTAAAGTGGGCATGTACTTGCATAAACCTATAATGCCGAGTGATCAAAGCATCTGACAAGACCCCATGGTATAGTTATTCTAGTTTAAAACAGATAAAAAAAGACAAGGCCTTCTCCGTTATCCAACAAAACAAGTGGACAATGTTTTTTATCAGGCAGACACTGATGTTTGAATTCTGTGATAGTGCCTTGATCATAGGTTCTTTCCTCCTTTTTATTTCCAAGCTTCTTAACTATCATGTTGAATAAAGGTGCAGAGCTGTCTTGCATGGTGGAAATTATATGTCTGGATCTGTTGTGAATCTGACCTCACTCTCAGTCTTGTCGCTTTTCGGAGTGATGTTTTGTCTGTGCTTTGCTCATCCCTGTACAGACAGGGGCTGGGCAGCCCCGCCAGCTGGGGTACCTTATGCACGACGCACATCAGTTCCCCACTGTTTCACCCCACCTCCCGCCACCTGGCACAGTGTCTGCACCTCCTACCTTGCCTGTTCAGCACTCCGAGCAGTGTCCCCCTCTGGCGTCCTGCGTGTCTGCCAGCCAGCTGTGCCCAGGGTTGGGGGTCCCCACGGCACGAGAGAGGTTGCAGCCCTGCACAGCTGCTACGCAGTATGTGTCTTCTAAGGGGATCCCACGCTCACATGTGCCCCACGGACGCATGTTTTCCATAGGAGCAGACCTTCCCCTGCCAATTCCCATGTGACTTGACATACTACAGTGATTTCAGAATGCTGTAAGGTAGAGGAGTGTTAGGGTGAATCCTTATAAAGGATAACCAGGTGCCTTGGGTGTCCTAGCCTGAAGAGGCCCTATCTGTACCCTGCCTTTGCTGTCCTCTACATCAACAGCATTCATCATTTGCACTTGTATCCCCTTCTCCTTCTGCTACCACTTCTTCCACCTTCCTAGCTCTGCCGCTGTGCCTTCATCCCTACGACAGCAGTCTCTGCTGCCTGGAGGAGCTGTTGTGCACAGTCAGATGGCATGCAGGTTGATGATAGATGGGATGGAGGAAGGACATGTGGGCAGAAGGCTGCTTGGGTAGAGAGAAAGGTTTGTGGGGTTTAGGGAAAGGTGCAAGTTGAAAATGGAGCCCATATACTCCAGGGAGTAAGGAAGGAGTAAAGGGCACCAGGGGAAGAGGTGGTGAGAGAACTGGAGCAGAGGAGGTAGACCCCATCGCCTATCTATGGGCTCTTACAGATCTGAAAATCCCACTGCCATTCTCTCTTGCCCACACTCCTCCTGAAATCTACTATCCTTTCCATCACACTGATGCCACCCAAAGTACCACCGATTCTTCCCCCGCTCCATCTCTTTTCAGCTTTTGGAACCACCTTCCTCGCCCTTTTGCGCTGTTGCAGAACTCACTTTTCTTATCCCAAACGTGCTGGTGGCAGGAAAATTCTCTGAAGCTGAAAACCCTTGAGCTGTCCGGGCTGTGACCCGACGCCTGGGAATGTACCTCTCAGGCAGCCTTACAGGAGCTGAGCTGTGCCTGCTCTCACACATCTGTGAACTGCAAATAGCATCTCCTTCTCTGGTCCTCCCTGCACCCCCAGCTGAAAGGCCTCTCTACTGGGGTGAAAACATGGCCACTTCCTACAGCCACACATTTTTGTCTTTTGTGTCCTTTCCAAACCTCCATTTTTTTCTGGTCCCTGCTCTTCTGTGTGTCTCTGCTTCTTTCGCTCTTTACGCATTTCCTTCTTTTTGGCAATATTCAGGTTTTGCCTTATCTCCAGTTCTAAGCTTGTCTCTTTGTCAATCACTGGGGCTTAGCAGCAAACTATTTAATTCTGACTAAGTGCCCTCATTAGGCTTAAAATGAGATTAATGGTAGAGTACAGGAGTTTGCACTTCTCAGGCACTGCTTTAAGCTATCCATTGTCTCAGGCAGAGACCACTGCTTTAGTTATACCAGCTCGTATTTGATAGGTTCTCTCCCAAATCAGAGGCAAGGCTTCTTTTTTTTTTTTCAGAGGAATTCTTATATACTTAGAACTTGAATATGCCATTTGGGCCACATAAACGTATGTTGGCCAGATGTTTAATACCCCTGTTTCAATGTGTTTTGCTGACAATAAAAGAATAATGAATGTTCCTGCAGGACAGTTTGATGTAGATTAGGATACAACAAATGCATTTTGACATTCGAGTGTGTAAGAACAGCAGAGACAAACAAAAAATGAATGAAAGGTAAATTCTGTTCTTATTTTTCCTCTGTGAACTTGATATTTTATCCATAGGTCTGAGTATAACATACATTATGAGTTGACCATCAATACACTGTAAAAACAAGACAAACAAACACGCCAAGCCCAGTCACAATGAATGCCACATAAATCACCCCACATAATGGGTTTATGGAATTTGCCCCTCCTGGCTATACTCAGGGGGTATCATCAGTTACCTTCCAGCAAGACTGAACTTGGTGAAGTAAGTAACAATCTGGAGTGTTTATGTGTTCCACCTATTGAAAAGATGAGCGTTAAAAATTACTGACACTACAAGGGAATCAAATTCTGCTGTAATTTATGTATCTTAAAATCCTACGGGAGTTACTGGGCGTGTGTTGGTGTAATGGAAAGCAGCATTAGGCCTACGATTTATGGAAGCAGTTTAGTACAGCGATAAGCCTATCAGAGATTAACACACACACACACAGAGCTTCTGCATTTTGTAAACTGCCATCAATCCCCAGTACTGCCACCAGAGCAGATAGTATCTTCACGTCTACAATAAAATACACTCTTTCTAAATTTGGTACCAGAAATGTTTATTCTTTGCACAGCTCAACCATATGAATAAAGAACTCAGAATGACTAGATCAATTCCAACACAAATCTGTTGGTATGCAGCGTATTTTATGTCATATGGAGTACTTCAAGTTACACGCTCAAATGTGACACCAGCCAACATACTGGGAACTTGGAGTATGAAACCCTGGTTCTACTAAAATCCTGATCTAGTCGTGCCACTGCTTCCAATAGAGTTTGTCTCTGGGCAAGCCTCTTGTATCAGCGCTGGAATCCTTTTGGAGGGCATGGACTACAGATGAAACTGGTGGGTGGACACTGGTGTGCTTGAAACGTATTGTGCAGCTAGGACTGGTCCCTAATGGTGTATTATCATCTTCTATTTAGTGCCTTCGGTCCCTAATGGCATTGCAAAAGGGAAGAAGATGGACACAGTGATACAGAGCTATATCCACCACCAAAAGCTGAGCTGCTGTCCATTATCAGAGTGGTGCTTTTCACTAGAGGAAAGGGCACACAGCCATAATATCAGGAAGCACTAAAGAAAATAGTAAAAAATGGCGTTTTGAGGTAGGACTTAAAATGAGCCTGGGACTGGATTAGGTGACATGGCATGTGAGGTTGGTGGGGATGCATTTGGGAGTTAAGAGATGTGAACTGTTTTTCCAACAGTTCCAATGGGACCAACTTCTCCCCAGCTTGTGTTCCCTCTCTGTTTTGCTGTGCCTCTTCTTCTATTTATCTTCTTTTTTTGGCATCTAGGTCTTCTGAGGAATGCTCCTCTCTCTTCTTATAGGGTACTACAGTGCACATTAAAATAAAGACTTGATCTCTGTTACGACACTAAGATCATATGGCAAATGAAATAAAGGGTAAATGGGTGAAGATGGAAGTGCCATCTCTGCAATAAGATATAGAGATCCGGTGTCACTAAAAGCTGATGTCACTAAAAGCGTCTTTAGAAAAAACCTGTTTCCCAAAGGTGGGATTTCCCTGCCAAGTGTGTAAACCCAGAAGACTCTAGCCTCTGCCTGTGTTATGTAAGAATATATAAAAAAAGGTATAGCAGATAAAACTATTCTGTGTAGTCTAGCATCCTGCCTCTGACAGTGGCCAACAGTGGTGCCCTGGTAGGCGTATAGAGCAGGGCCAGCATATAGCAACCCTTGCACTGTTTACTCTTCCAGTCTCCAGCAGATTTTGGCTTAAGAACGCCCTGTATAATACAGCAGCAGAGCTGCATCAGGTAGCTTCTGATGTTTGTTGCTTCCTGGACTGTATTTGATTACTTCTGAAACTCATATGAACTTCCAGCATCCACAATATCCTCAGAAAAGGTACTCCAGAGCTTAACTGTGCATTACATAAAGGAGCTGTTTCTTTGCTCCACTTTGAACCTGCCACCTGCCTGCCTTGAACATGTGCTGTGCTGTGATTCCAACACAGTATTTCTGGCCTCTCCTCCAAGCTGAGGTGTAGGAAATCATGTTTGCAGACTCAGCAGTGTTATGTAGCACACAGCAGCATCAGAGAGACACAGAGGAGATGGTGTTATTTTCATATCACTCCTCTTGGGCTTTCAAGAACCAAAAGGCTCCCAGTCTTCTGGTCCACCTTATTGACTGGATCTGGTTTTCTGCTTTTTATGGATGGATGGACACGATGGCAAGCCTTCCTGGCATAAGGAGCGGCCTGACTATCAAAAAGGAATTTGAAGAGAGTCTGCTATGATTTTCTTCCTTCCTCTGATTCACAGTCATGTTTCATTTCACCAGCTAAAAGCCCTGAAGTGACACGGGTTATTCAGGGCCATTCTGTGGCAGCGCAGCGGAGTAAAAAGTATGGTTTCCAACCTTACTAGCAGCTGAGCATGCTAAATACACAACTGTCGTGCCAGCATGAAGAAGTCACGTGGCTCCACCAGCTTTTTCACTGTAAAGAGGATGGAATAGATCTTCCAAGCTGTGCACAAAACTGTGCGGTACAGCCTCCTTCCTCCCTCTGCATCGCTCTGCAATGGGTGTAAAGTAACACATTAAACACCTTTATAGCCATGTTAAGGCCCTTCTGATTTTCTGATAAAGGCTCTTGGTATTAAAAAAAAAAAAAAAGCCCTTTTACATGCTTTTTCAGACCTGAGTCACTGAGGTTCAGTACTGTTTATTGCACAGGTGCAAATGCAAGCTGAGGTCTGCCGACACTGCCGCAGGGCTTAACGAGAGGAGCGCATCGGGTTGTGCCCCCCCACGTCCGCTCATGCTGCCTGCCTGAGTACGGGCAGGCCTCCGCAGCGACCGCGGCAAAACATCTGATAGCAGAAATATTAGCAACAACAGCACATCCATTTAGCGCTAAACTCTTACTGGTTTTTGTTTGCCCTCTCCCAAAACCTTTTCTGTTCCTCTCTCAGAGAAATAATGCCTCTTCCCATCTTCCTCCTGAATACACTGCTCCATGCAGTGGAGTTGTTCCTATATTGCTTCTCCCTCTTCCCTCTACCTCTGGGAGTGCCACCATCCTACAGTAGGAAGGGCTGTCCTTTTGCCTCATTCCTTGTGTCTCCTGTCCTCCCCTTCCCTTGTGGGAATGGGCTGTTTCTTCTTCTCTCCCTCTAGTGCCTCCCTAACACATCCACTGCCCACAAATCACTGAAGCAGCTCAAGTGCGGCGCTGCCTGTGTTTAATTCTGCTGCATTGCCTGCTGCTAGCACAAGCTGGATGTGGCAGGCGAAAGGCTTGTCTCTGGCTTATGGCTGAGGTTACAAGAAGAATACGACAATGATGTGAGCTGTTTCTTCCCTGAATGCACTGTCCGTGCCATGCAAGAGACTGTCGCAACCTCCTTCAGCAAACTTGGATGAAAAAGAGCTCTTGCCTACATTGGGCACGGGGCAATTTTTTCATCTTCCACCGTGTTAGGCTAGGCTGAGTATTAAAACAAGTCCTTCTTAACAGAAGCACAGCCGTGAGTATATTTGCATCTTACCCGCACCTCATATGCATGGTTGCTGGTGTGCAAAGGTAAAAGATTCTTTTTCTAGAAGTTCTGATCAGTGGCTTTTCCTCTGATTGTAACCCAGAGAATACGTTCAGGAGAATACTTTCCAGAGACCCAGAGCCAGTCATCTCTACACAGCAACATAGAAAAGAGAGAGTCAGCAAAGGGGGGAAGGATGTGAGTGGAAAAAAAAGCATTGTTAAGGGACACTTGAGGTTCTCTCTGTTCTGGAATATTTAGGAAAATATGTGAATATAGAACCAATAAGGATGTTCTACAGGTTTCAAATATAACACACAGGATTGCTGCACAGAGAGAGCACGAAAGAAAGAGGGTTGTATATATTTGATGGCTGAAATACTGCCAGTCTCTCTCCCCCGCCTCGAAATATGTTCATGACGCCTAGACATAAAGTTCAGTGTTTCATTCCATCTCAATAGGGATTTTATGACTAAAGTGCCGAGGATAAGAAAAAACCAATTTGTAGTTTTATTGATCAGGCTAAAGGTCAGGGGCAGACGTGTAGGTCACGGTGCTTCCTCTGAACAGACGCGGGACCAAGCGCCTACCATCTGAAAGCTGAAGAATGAGGCAGGGGAGGGGGAACTTACACAGATGAAACATGACAGCTGAGATGTCAATCATGACCAAATTGGACAGGCTCGGAGATGGGAGGCCTCGCAACAACCATAACTTTGCCCCCATGCCTGAATGCTCTGGCAGAGGGGCTTGTACTATGTGTTTGCTCAGGCTGTGATGTGGTGTATGGGCAAACGCCAGGACACAATTTAATGAAATAAAAACATAATTTATGCTGACGAAGTTTATGAGATCAAGTTTCCCAGTCCTAGCTGAACCACATAAAGCATATACTGTCACTACGGGCATTTTGGCTGAAATGGTAGGGGCTTCTGCTGCATGGAGATAGCCTGGAAGGTATTCGTCATCATGGCCCACTCTGGGCTGGCTGCAATGGTAGAATAACACAAAACTACATTGATTCATTGTCAGGAATTTACAGTTTAGACTTAAAATGTCATGAAGTGAAATGGTTTCCACAGCAATGTCAGTTTTTCTCCCCTACATATATTAATTTTGTCCTCATTTGCCCTTGTGAATCACCAGTGAAAGTGAGACTTGGTCTCTGTAGTATATTCTGTTCCTGGTCTCTCTGTGTTATGTTTGCAGTGTAAAGCTGTTTATCGCTGAGACTGTGCTTGCTGGAAAAGACAGAGGATCCAGCACAGCTCTAATTAAAGATGGTTTAAGCTCACTTTTGTTCCTGCTGATTCTGAACTATGCCAAGAAGTCATCTTCACGCTTCTGGAAGACCTCCCTCCTGTTCTCCCTGCCTACCCCACCAAGCATAGCAGTGGAAGGAAGCCTTCATACTTTCCCCCACTTAGGATACATGTAGGCCAGGTAAACACTAGTGTAGGTGGCATAATTTAGGTATTGCTTTTCCTGACCTTACTTCTTCAGATTTAGTCTGTACAAAGCAAAAACGAGGTTTTGTTTTTATGGTAAATTTAATCTTCAGGTACAAAGGAAGAAGGATTCCTAACTCGTAAGTGACAGGCTAACACAGCTAAGCTCTCTGAAGGGGATCCAGGGAGCTAAAACCTTCCCTTTAACTTCCCTTCCTTGCATTACGCTGAAGGCAAACTAAGCCTGAAAACAGGTAAGGCTCCAAGTCCCTGAAGAAGGTATGTCATTACATGTACAAAACATCTCTTAAGTTTTTGTCCCATCACCCACACTGGCAGATGGCTTGATTAATATCCCACTATTTCACTAAATTTGTAGTGATGGAAACAATACTGGTTATCAGTATGGCCGTTTCTTGGTATCTGATCCTGGCTTGTGGCGGGGAAGGCAGACAACAAGGTGTATTGGCATCCCTTAGAGCCCTGTTTTCTCTGAATTTGGAATTAATAGCGAGCCAGTTGAAGGTTCTGGGAAGTACAAGTTTAGGAATGGTGTATGTTACACATCAGGTCTATCAGGAACTGAGATGGTCTAGCATACACGCTTGCGAAAACTGCACACTGAAATGGAGAACAAGCCTTCTTTCATTTACACTTTCTTGTTCTAGAGCTAACATCGGTTGAATTTTTCTCTGCCTGTACCATCCTCATCATGATGGTTTCTGAGCTCCAAACAAAATCTGATTTTATCACACACACCTCCCTCATCAATCTAATTCCTCGTTTCTCTTGTCATGTTGTATTTCTTTCCTCTACCAGTTGATCAGCTGAGTAATGAAGTACCATGGTAGGTTCTGGCGATAGCGAGACCTGACGTGTAATGTCTTGAAGCAGTGAGCTACTTAGCTAGTTACATAGCTAGCTGCTACACAGCTTGGTGGCTTCTAGACATCTGCTGCACCAATTGGAGCTGCTTCTGGCCACAGCAATTTCATGCCTGTGGTCAGCTGCAAGAGTCCTACAAACACAGATGTCTTGTCTAAGAGCTCATGCTAAAAAAAAAGGTGCAGTCACGTGATTAGACAAAATCAAATAATATTTATCTATACCTCAGTAGCAATCTTTATGCCCGGCAGACTTGAGGAGTCCAGTGTAAGTCTTAGCACTCACCTCCCTCTGATCTATACCTTTTCTCTGAACCACGGAGCTAGAGAACTGTCCTAATGTCACATAACAAGAATTGAATAGCCTCAGCTCTGTGTGTATTTAAAGTACAGCCTCAATGCTCCATTAGTGTGCATTTCTATTGCCTTCACTACTTATATATTTGAATGTCTGGTAAATAGGTTGTTCTAGTAAGGAAGAAGGAAGGGTCATATTTACTTAGTGTAATAAGAAAAAAATGAGAGGAGCAGAAAATAGAGAGCTGACAGCAACTATACCTAGCATTTTGCAGCTGAAGGGGTTTGCGTCTAACAGCCATGCATATTAGACCACATCAGATCTTATAATTAACTAACAGCAGTGGGGGAGAGACAGTCCCCAGGTGAAGCCAAACAGCAGCTGCAGTGTCTGTGCTGTGTCGTATTGGGGAGCGACCCCTCAGTGTGAGGGTTTGGGAGGACAATGTCAAAGGAGATCCTGCATTGCAAATTGTTCAGGCTATGGAGGAGATGGGTAAGAGGCAGAGACTGTTAGAGAGAAAACACAGGGAGGGAAAGCTGAAGGCCAACAGGCACCAGTTCGATTCAGAAGAGCAGAGACAATAGGGTGGCCCCATGTACACAGGCAAAATCTTAGTCTCAGAAGCAGCTTATGGGTATGGAGAAACGCTCCGTTTGATCTCTGATGTATAATTGCCGGTTAGGGACACGGTGAAATATTACAGAGAAATTGGGCAGCAAGATTTCAGCAATCAGGGATATAAGTGAGAATAGGATGAGCTTTGGGAGAGTTTAAGATGAGGGCAGGAGACAGGTTTGGGCCTAGAACAAAACAGAGTTATGGTCAAGTACAAAATTGGGGCCCTACTTTGACCTTAGAGGCAGGACAGGTGTAATGAGTCTCTCAGAGCTGAAACTGGAGATGATGTTTCGCTAGCCAGGAAGGTGCATTTGAGATAAGGGTGGTAAAAAAGACATGATTCACTATGGATAGTAAGACAGCAAAGCTGAATTTCCTATTTTGTTTCAACCTACTTTCGGGACATCTTTTGGCATATGTTTTCACCACCAGGCTAATTCTCCAGGCTGGCACGCAGATGAAAGCAAAGCCTGACCTGCTCCCACAGGATCTGCTGTCACCTGTGCATTTTGTGAGGGCTTCTGGAGCCATTTCCCACTCGTGCTGCACGGCACAACTCTTCCCCAGAGAGCTGTGAGCAAATTTGCCTGTGTGGGCACACACGGGAACTGTGCTAAGGGAGCTGTGGTCCGGAGGGGCTCTGGTGGGCCAGTGCCAACTTTTGCTACAAAGAGGGCATGCCACAACCCCAAGTGAAAGCAACTTCCATGTTTTGGTCTGTATCTTACGTTAGGTCAGCTACACAGGATGGGAAAAGAAGAGATGAATGTGTGTGAGAGGGTTTTTCTTTCTGTGGGTGGAGGACAGTTGCCACACCTGAAGAAAAGCCTGGTTTATCTCCCCAGGGAAGGGAAGCCCTCACCAGAACAGAAACCTCCACAGTGCAGAGAAGAGGGGGAGCCGCGAGGGTTGGCCATTACTGCCGTGCATTTGTCGCAGGGGCTACGGGTAGCAATGTGTGATGCTTCTGGGGACCTCTTTAATCTGGAAGTCTTTCTCTTGGAGATGAGCAGAAAGGAGAAAGAAGCCCTAAGGTCAGCTCCACATCCCACTTCAGGGCCAGCAGCCATGCAGCCTGCCTCAGGTGCACCCACCGCACCAAAACCTCTATTTTCAGGGCTTGAACGGGGGCAACCGCACAAGGGTGGAAAATGCTGGGACATGAGCGCCCTTCCCAGCCCTGCCAAGGCGACCCTTGCTGCGGAGCAGGAACAGGGGGACTGGGCCCGTTTAGCAGCAGGTTAAGGGTGGGCCCAGCCGCCCTGCTTCCCCCAGCCACTGCTCCCCAGTGCGGCGGCGCGACGCGCCGGGCTGCCCGCTCTCCCCGAGGGTAGGCCGGGCCGCCCGTCGCCCGCAGCCACGCAGGATCCCCCCGCGCGGGGGAGAAAATGGCCTCCCGGGCGCAGGTCGCGCAGCCGTGGCGGCCGCCGCTGCCTGCCACCGCCTTCCCCGGCGACGCCGCGGCGGCCGGGGCGCAGCCGGCAGCTGCTCGGGGCTGGTTTCCATGGTGATTCCGGCGGGGGGAGGGGGAGGCCCGGGCGGAGGGGAGCTGTCTGCAGGGACGTGAGGGGGGACTGGGGGCGGGGAGAGATGGCGGGAGGGAGCAGGAGGGGAAGGCGGCGCAGGGGCGGTGGCGTTAACCCTTCGCTTGAGCGGAAGAGGCCTCCCCGCAGGCCCAGGGGGGCGGCAGGAGGGAGCCGCGGGCTCGCTGCGGTGGCTCCGGGTCCTCTGCGGCCCCCGCTCCCCTCAGGTAGGGCAGCCGCCGCCCTGAGACGAGGCGCCTGCCCCGAGGTGGGCCTGGCGCTCGCCGCGCCGCTGCGGCTGCCCTCACCCGCAGCCCTCGCCCGCCCTCGCCGCACACCACCTTCGCCCAGCCGTCCTCGGAGTGGCGCAGCTGGGGGGGGACAGAGGAGTTGGTCCACGCCCATAATGCGGGGCAGTGAGAGGGTGTGCGGAGGAGGAGGAGAAGGACGAAGAGTGCATGGGGATGCCGCTGTGGCAGGCGATCGGCGGCGCTCGCTTTCATGGAGGTCTGGCCTGGTGACTGCTCAGTACGGCTCCGCGTCTTCGTTCTCCGAGGAGCTCTCTTGCAGCAGGCTCGGGAGAGGCACCGGCCATTCTCCCTGTAAAATATTTAGCAGGTCAACCCAGCCGCATCCTCTGGTGGGAGCCCCAGTGGTGCCTGTGGTCATCTTAGAAATGCTCCAGTGCTGGGTTACAGGGTGCAGGAAGGTGCTTGGCGGAGAGCAGAGCTTGGGGTAGTTGGCAAAGCCGTATCTGGGCTGCACAGGCAAAACAAACACCGTGTGTAAATACACGGACTTGGTCTTCACACAGGAGTGAGTTGCAGAGTTCAGTATGGTGGTTACCGTATAGAAAAGTGCTTGTCACCATGGTGACCGAGCAATGCTGCATCTTCCTGGGAGTGGAACGCGCCAGTCCCAAGGAACTGCGGTGTGAGACCAGTGGGTTAAATGCAGCTGTCTTTACCTTTTGAAGCCAGGGATCACAATTTGTGTTAGAGTTGTATGTATGCCCATGAAGTGAATTGGTTGGAATCAGCCTGGTGCCCACCCGATGGCTGTACATGTACAGGAAGGACACCATGAGTGTACACTGGTGTCCATCGCAGGCGGTGTCTTCCAAAAAGAGCCTTGCAAAAACAAAGGCAGCAGCAGGGAGTGCAGCAGGGCAGGAAGGGCATATATCCATCTCCAGGTGTACCAAGAGCTTTCCCGGTATTTTGGTGGTTGGTTTGGTTTCTACCAGCAGCATACCTTAATCTGACAAAAGTTGTTACTGCTCCATACAAACTTTGGTCCTCTTCAGGAAGTCCTAAGTATTCACTTCAGAACCCCGGAAAAAAAACTCTCTAAAACCCTAATCATAGATGGCTTCAGAAGGGTGACAACAAACCTCCCTGATCCACTGGCAAATTCCTTTATTACTGTATATCTAGCTAAGAAGAGGGTAGCTCTAAACATGGTCCGAGAGGCTCATTCACTGGTTCTCGTACCTGGGAAGTCAAACACTCTGAACCAGGGGGAGGAAAAAAAAGAAAGAAACTCAGTGAATTCTTCCTTATCCTGCTCTCCTTAGGGTCACCGTGAATGAAGCTTGGCTAATGGAAGTAGTGGCAGATTCCTGAAGCATTTTGAGAGGATTTTGTTGGCTTTGAGTCCAAGAACTGCTTGCACCACAAAAGACAGTGCCCATGAGGGAGGTGAAAACAACAGTCATGGATGAGCTACCCAAAGTATGTTCAGATGGGTAAAGAAGTGCTGTACCGTGAGTACTTGAGCATGCACCAGATGAGCTGGTGTATCTGTGCTTATCCACGCAGAGATATGAGCCCTGGAAGGAAATTAGCTGTATTAGCATAGCGTGACATTGAGGTTAATCTCCCCCATTTCTGATCAGAATTCATTGGGTCTCGAAGCACATGTGGCTATATTGTTTCCAGCTCTGGAGTTATTTGGAGCACAGCTACCCATGACCAACTCCAGGCAAAGCAGGCAGTAGCTACACAGGGTACGGAAATAATCTCCTACCCTGCTGTCAGCTCTGCCAAAGCCAGGCTAGCAACATCACTCAGAGAAAGGCTGAGTTGTGTAAAACAACATTTATGGCTGAGGGTACTGGCCTCTCAGAAACATTCTTGTTCTTCTCTTCCTCCTGGAGTCTTGAGGGATCCCCATTCCAGTTCCCTCCTGCCTTTTTTCCCTTCCCAATCCTTTTCCTTGCTCTCTCCTCTTCCTGCATAGGAATAGTCCAGCTGAAATCCCCACATCAAAACTCAGTTTTACCTACACTCCTGAGAATCCACCGGCCACCTCTGGCACTGCCTTGGGGGATCTCTGCTTGGTGTAGGCACATCTGTTGAGACCCCCTCAGCTCAGATATATTCGCCATAGCTAAAGCTGGCAGAAAGTCCCCCTCCCTGTCACCCCTCCTGCCTTCCCAGGACACTGTGGGAATGGCAGCAGCAGCAGAATTACCTGGCTGCTTTTCAGAAGAACGTATCCCAGCGCAAAGTAAGGCAGTGGCCTCAACCACTCAGTGTAATTAAACACAAGCATCATTTTTGTGTAGCCTGTGCCGTGGCAACCGCAGCAGTTATTCTCATTCAGCTGGATGGTTTAGAAGGCAGAGCCGTGGTATTTCACAAAAGATCCTCCTTGCAGGCAGTGCCTTAAACCATTTCATTGAATGAAATACACTCGTGGAGCGAAGAGTGCCGGAGGGGGGAGAGGGGGCGGGAGAAAAACACACTGGATAGAACCACACCATTTCTGGCTGTGGTTCAGTAACAGCTCTTGGGGCAGCACCTGATATACTATTAGGGTGAAAGAGGCTTTTTATACGTAGTGCTTTGGCACCCTGATAGCATCTCTGTTTTTTCTCTCTTACTCTCTTGAGTTCCCCAGAGAGGCAATATATTGTCTTCCCTCTAGTTAAAGGGAGAGGGGGCTATTTGCATAGACAGGTCACTGTTTCTGTTGAAGGTGAAATGAAAGGGCTGGCTAATTCATGCACACAGACGAGGATATAGCACTGTACTGTCAGCCATTACAGGAACCGGCAGTAAGGCAGGGTGAGGCAGCTTGGCACAGTGCACGCAACACTTGCCACAGCAAACCTTTGGGTCAGGGTAGCAGAAAGAGTGGTGCTGATAAAGGAAAGCCAGTCAGAAAGGAAGGGAAAAGCAGAATAGAAGACAAGGTGTCAGATGTTTCGTCTACGATATATGATCCTAAATTCTTCTGGCACCATAGTGGGGAGAGAAAGGGTGTGGCCACAGTACTTTTGCGTCCCAGCTATTCTGGACTCTAATACACTCAACATGCAGCCAGGCGATGACATTGCCAGGGGCAGAGTAGCAAGCGCAATCTGGGACATGCCAAAGGGACTGTGAGATCCTTTGCCACTTAGGATGGGCTCTATGTATTGTGCTGGAGGTCCTGAGACAGACAGCCAGAACCTGGTCATGATCTGCTGAAGGGACCAGCAGAATTGGAGAGCCGAGAGTTGGAGCTCCTGCAATTCAGGCTTGGACTTCTTCGGAGCTTAAGCGTGGATACTGCTGCCAATGAATGCAAAGGAGATTTGGCAATCACCCTCAGCTAGTGCAGGAGAATAATATCACCTGAGTCTTACATAGTGCTTTTCATCAAGAGATCTCATGTCTGTGTCATTACTGCTAGTTTTTTATATCTTAGGAAACAGAGATGTGGAGAAGGCAAGGGGAGTTGTCCAAAATTGCCTGGTAAACTGGTGGTAAAACAAATAGGAAACTGGCTGCCTCGCACTGCCAAACTGAATTCACTTGTCACACACAAGGGAATGAAACATAAGGCTGCTGTCTTTCTCTCAGTCCTGAGATAAAGCAGAAAGCTTGCTCTGAGGTGGTGGATACTGAGGTCTCCTGTGCCAGGATAGCAGATGCCTGCGCTGTGTGGGTCCCATGCCCTGTGAGGATCATTGTCCAGACAGCATGTCTCACTCTGCAACTGGTCTGAAGTATTTCTTCCTCACGTGGGATGGCAAATGGTGGGGAGGTAACTAGATTGATCTCCCTTGTAGACCTTTGCCTGGGACTTGGTACGCAAGTTCCAGATGGTACAAAGCCCCTGCTGCTTGGATCTGCACAAAAAACTGCATCTTCCTCAACCTATTTCACAACATATTTGGCTCGCTCTCGGTTGGTTGCTATTTGTACGAATTAAGCTGAGCTGCCAGGAACGTTTGCAAACAGTGAAAAGCAAAGTGGGATGCACAAAGCAAGTCAAAATAGGTCTCAAACCTGGCAAAATGCCTGCAGGTGCTTATAACATTTGACTTACTCTAGCCCATATATTGTACACCCACACACTCATTCATCCAGCTTTCTCTTGCCCTCACGCCCACACACGCTCACCCTTCACAGGTTCATTCACCTTCTCTTCTCCCTCCCCACTTTCTCTTCCAAACACAGTCATTCCCACACACAGATCTACCTCAGACACACTCTTTGTTCCCCATATACAAACACGCACACATTTATGAGTGCTGAGTGCAGTGTCTGTAGGTGGTATATATACTTTCGTATAGCAGACGATGCTGTAATCTTATACCTATGCTGTGAAACAGCCTTTGGGATTAGTGAGCTGAGAGCTCTGATTGCTCTCACTTTCACGTAAAATACCACTGATCCAGTCTATGGGGCTGGCTGTTTCCATCCTTCCCTGCCTCAGCTTGAACTCTGCCATTGTTTTCCACAAAACTTCCCTTTCTGCTCATCTTCCCCTTGCTCCGCTTGACTCTTTCTCCCTCTGCTTCTCCTTTCCCACATTGCTCCCCAAGACCACTGTGTTTCAGAGAGCTTGGCCGTCCCTGTTTCTCTGTGTGACCTAACACTGGCCCTGATTATCTCACCGGGAGAGTGAGCAGGGATGAGCAATGAGCCTGCCATGCAGTGGCGGGGCACAGGGCAGGAAATCCTGCAAGGTGCGGTGAGATCAGAGGCAGAGACAGTAAGCGGTGGGGCGGACCACGCTGCCGTCCAAGCCGCGCTGAGTCCGCCTGGCATCGAGCCTGCCTCTAATGGAATGTGACCCACCGCTGGGAATGAGCTCATCTGTAATCCACTTAATTGAGTTTTATGAGCAGGGCTCTCACATCAGGGAGCCAGCCTGCCTTCTTCCTAGCACTCGCCCTCCTCTGCTTGCCGCCTGGGGAAGAGAAGGGGAGTGGGGGGTGCATTCACTGCTCCACCGTGCTGTTGATCATCTGGTTTCTGATTTTCTGCCTGCCCTGGAGAATGTGCAGGGAGCTGGACAGACATGCTTTTCGAGAGACCCACTGCCTCATGGTCTAATGTTGTTCGCTTTTGCTGCAGATAGTGATGCTCCATTTTTCATGTGAATATTGGTGATGCTGTCAGGACTGCAGAGCCTTAAGTTCTCCCGGCTTTTTGGTCTCTCTGCCAGTGCTGGGTACCCAGAGGAAAGGCTTTGATGTGCTGTACAGATCTCACGTATGCATGAACCATCTTACCTGGGAGTCCAAGTGGGGTGGGGGCAGAAGCATTCGGATCTCACTCTTGCTTTCAGTGTGCAGTGATCTAAGTGGTGGAACTGTCAGGATCCCATAAAAGCCTTTGTTTACACTGTAATGTCTTGCCATCTTTAGCATCTGCATCATCATTTGTTTGTACTGTGTGAATTGGTCACATAAGGGCCAGCAAACAGAGAAATCTGTCCGCTGTCTGCCAAAGGATTTGCAGGCTTGACTCTGCTTGGTGAAAGATGCAGCCTTTTCTCTTGGTGAAGCAGAACAGGGGGAGAAAGAGAAAGTGATAGAGGGAGCCTTCTCCCCAAGGGAGTGTACTCTCCTTGGAAAGGGCTAGTAGAGACCCTCTGGCATGCGTAATTTGGGATGTATTCCCTCCAGTGCTGGCATAAATGCCTGTATTTGAAATAAATGCTGGGTGCAACTCCTGCTGGTTTTCTATTGCTTCTGGTCTACCTTGTAGGAGGAAACTTTGACATGGTTTCAGATCTAATGTTGCACACACATCGCAGAGCAGTAGCTCAGCAGTTCCGGAAATCCATATCTTTAAGGAAAGGTCATGGCATATGGAAGGGAAAGTGTCCTGACACATTAACACAAAGACCGTAACAGACTTCTACTGAGAACAGCAATGTCACCAGTGATACTTCAATGTCACTGAGTGATACTTCAGGTGTTTCTTAAAATCCCCAGAAACTGGAATCATGAAAATAAATGATAATGAAAGATTTCATTTTTGCAAATGTGTGCTTCCAGTCTTCACAGTTTCAGACAATACTAAAAAATTGGACCAGATGAAACCTGAGGACTCAAAACCCAGAGAGGAAATAAGAAGAACCCATTTTATATGGTTTGGTTTTTCTGAATGGCATGATTTTTAAGCCAATCTCACACGGAGGTGCAATGACTTGCCATTGACATCCCGATGCTGAGACGCTATAATGACTTTTCAGGATGGTTCATTGCAGCTGTGCTACAGCTGAAGTGCCTGTTTTCTTCTCTTCTGCTTTCTGAAGTTCAGGGCTCTCTAAATCAGCTGTTGCTTTTAAAGAGGAAGTCTTTTTGTCTCATAGGCACCTAGAATGTGAATCCAACTGGGTCAACAATTCTCCTTTCTTTCTTTTTTTTTCAGATTCTTGCAAAATGAGCATTGCAGGACTGCAGGGTTCTTCCAGTACCTAGCACCTCACCTTCACCTCTCCCCTCTGTCCCAGCTCCCGTATACACATATGTTTGAGGAAGGGCTTTAGAGCAATGGCTCTGCTACTCTACTACTAGCAATGTAACAGACAAATCTGTTGGAAATTGTTGCTGAAAGACTGGTATTCAGTTGGACAAACTTAGACAGAGACTGCCTTGGAGTGAACCAAGATACTTTTTTTTTTCCCCTCTTCGTACCATTTACTCTAAAATCTGAAAACAGTCATCCCAGCACTATGTGAAGTCCCCAAATGGCCATGCAATCTGGATAGAGGTAACACTCTTCCAGTGAATCCAATGCTGGAAATATCTTCTCCCAACTTAAATACATTCTTCTGCCATGTCCTTTCACTGCAAAACTCCTGACATCATGTTTGATGCTATTTTATCCCCTTGAGTAGTAGTTAGCTTCAAAAATGGCAGGAGACCCTCGGTATTGCCTCCGGCTCTCTCTGTTTACAGGATCCGCACACAACATATGGTACATGGAGAAAGGAAGAGCTGTTAAAAGGATGAAAGCTGTTCCAGTAAATGTGGTTGTTAGGAGCCAGTGGAGTATCTGTCATTGATGGGAGCAAAATATTTTAGGATATTTGTACTTTATCGCACAAATGTTTTTTAGAGAAGTTTTGTAAAAATGATTTTTTTAAAAAGTAAACTGTCCAGGAAATTGCTTCTGTTGTATCTCAGAGCACTGAAAATGTCAAAGTTTCTGCAAAGATCTGCACAGTGTTTCACTCCACTGCTGCTTCCAAACCCAAAGAGAAGCTTGTGTGTGTCTTTTCCACCCTGTCCATAGCAGTTGGCCTAATAAAAGATACTGACCGTCTCTAAGGCATTTGCCTCATGTTTAGATATTCAGGCAGTAGCAGGGGCTATATTGTTTATCCAGGACAGGCAATCTTGAAGCACCCAATTCTGAAATAATTACTGCTCTTTCCTCTTCCTTCTCCCACTAAGTCTCTTCCTTCCATGGCGATTGCCTAGCTTTGCTGGTGGGGGTGAGCTAAAAGCAGGAGACAGAGTGCTGACAGGGGCTGTGCTATGCTGTGGAGATCCGTACCGCATCACCTATGGAAGGTCATGCATCTCGCCATTCTCAGTAATAAATGCACAGCTTGGCTCTTCAGCCTAGCCCTCCCCCACTGAGCTCTTCACATACATCTATAAAACACCCACTCACATGTATGCATATAAACAAGCAAACAAATCATGCCACCTAAAAAACTAATTGAACAATTCCTCCTACAGCCTGGGAAGGAAAAGAAGAAAGGAGGATGTTGGTTGTTTCTATTTCTGAAATACTGAAGAGCTACTTAACTACTATTGTGACAGAAAGATAGATAACTAGGTTGATTAGACAGTAAGAAAAGAAGAGGGGAAGTGTGGAAGAGAGAGAGAGAGAGGAAGAAGCTTTGTCACATGGCTCTGTCAGCTTGATTAGTGGCTTTCTCCTGAATCCTCAATGGAGTGGCCTCCATGGGTCAATCTCATTAGAGATAAAATGGAAGAGCTGCAGGAGTCCCAACTGAGCGCTACCTAGAAGGTTTGATGGCAGGGCCTCTGCTCAGGCTTGGAGGAACAACAGCAAGGTCAGGAGGCGACTGAGATGGAGATGGCAGTGACACTGGCATCACTGACGAAGTGACCTGTGGAAAACCATTTGTTCAGTAGGGCACAAAACCCCCAGGTTTGTTCCTAGTGACAAACCAGTGGCCAAGACACCACAACAAGTAGATGCTGAGCTGACAATTTTCCAAATGAGCTGACTAACGCACAGGTGACATTTCCCTACAGGTCCTTGGAGACTTGCTGAAGTGCATTGAAGGTGGTTCTGAGAAATAAATCTGTCTCACAACCAGCAAGTAGGGTTTTAAGGTCAGCAGCCCTCATGGGGCAGGGCAGCGTGAGGCCTACCAGGCAGGAATGACATCTAAATAGCATTCAAAATGATCAGGATCCCTAATGTCAGGGTATTTGATGTCAGGGAGAAGTTGTCAGGCAGAAGAAAAAAAGTCTGGAGCTGCTGAGGGCAGCTGAACTAGTCTCCCAGTCTGTTTTCGAGAGAATACTTTCTATGCAGCAGGTGACCAAGTGGCTATCAGATATCTCAGGAAAGGGGTCAGGAAGCCCACGTGCTGTATTAGGCTTGCGGTTGCTGCACAAAACTGCACTGGGTTTCTCACTGTAGAAAGGGGCTTAGTGATGCTTTCCTACCTCAGGGGTAGACGGGGTCCTGCTTGTGAAACGCTCTCTTATCCTCTAAAGCAACATAACGTGCCAGTGCTGTGAACGGCCTTACAGATGGGATTGTGGACACTTGGCATTTGTTCCAGGGGGCAAGAGGGGAAGAGGCACATGAGGGTATGTGGTGCGTGTGGGAAGTTTGCAGTGCATCTGCTCCCGCTCTATCAATTCTGTGGATAGAAAGAGGCTGATATTAACACTCACTGTATGGATTTTGCAAGGTCTGTGGTGATACGTGCTTCCTGCAGTAGATTAGAGTCAATTTCTGTCTTGTCAAAAGTGGTTAGAAGTAGTCTAGTTTTGTCATGTGCTTGGCTTTAGGTATTTGTGTGGTAGCTGAAGGCTGCGCTGGCAGTGTCAGGAAAGCACTGCTTCAGACTTCCGATGGGACTATAGCCTAACAAGGGCCGGAATACTACTGGGCGTGGGAGTTTCCCCTGACCTCTTCAGTGCTGCTGACAATCCACCTGTGCTATCTACAAGTATCATAGCCAGGGGTACCACACTTCCACCCTCATACCCTCTGAGAGCAGTTCTTCAAGCTCCAGGCTTTCACGCTCCTAAGATGGGATCCAGTGTCTCTCCTATTCTTTGCCTTCATCCCTCCTCTCCAGTTGCCTGTGATCTCAGTTGGTCCTGGCTCAGCAGTGTTTCTGTTGGGAGCTGTGTGGCCCTGTGCTGATACAGGTAACCAGTGAGTGTTCTCAAAGCAAGGTATCATTAATCAGAGCAGTATCTTAGGCCATAAACGGAAAACCTTTCTTTTAGTCCCTTCTGGTAGTAGGACAACTGCTTTTGCTTTTCTAGTCCCTCAGTGCATCAATTTTTTTTGTGAGTTTGGACTCCACAAAGGTATTCCCTTTCCCATGTCTCCAAGGAGGTGCTCTTAAAGCCGTATTGATGCTTTGGCCCAAATTGTTAGGCAAAATCCCCCTTATGACCTAAAAGCAGCATTTTCCCAGGGATTGTAGCAAGTTACTGCCTGTTAGTGACCCTAGTTGTGTTTAGCCAAGGGTGCTTATTTAAAGCTAAGACAATACCTTTGAAGCTGGTTTACTGAGATTTTTTTAAAATAACTTTTTCCTCGGCAGTTTTTCTTTAAAGCCTGCTCTATAGAGGTATTAAAAATCCTTGTAGCCCAACATGGCCCTGCACAAAACTACCCTTTAGCTACTCTGTAATATCAACTCTAGGTCTTTCACTGCGTTTTCATGTTAATATTTGTTTCTGTTACAAGGTAATTTGGAGACTGGAAATCAGAGTGAGGATATGAAACTCACTTTTGCAGAGATCCCCCCAAAACTATCATCTAACTACCCTGGCTCCAAATCAATGATGTGTAAGAGAAGTGCTCTGTGGTGCATCCTCTTAATTCTTACTGTTACCACTCTCCATTGTGTAAAGAAGCTCGCAGAGGCAGACATTCATCTAATATTCCCATTAGAACAATCCTGCTAATACAAGTGATTTAAGCATAGACTTTTGTTGTAGAAATAATAGCTTAAGTGGAGGTGGAACCTCCTCTATACATCTTTCTTTTTCTCTTTTGAAATCTCAGGGTCTACGGCATATTTTATGTCACAAGACATATCGGTGTAACTGCATATTGTAATTTGCTTGCAGCACATATTGTGGAACGTATCAATGAAGTGTTTGACAATGATAGCAATACAGAAATAATCTGTTTTTAAGATCTAGCAGACATTTTTTTATCAAGTTGTTTAAGTCTCTTACTATTTGTTGGTGGTGTAATATCATAACAAGAAGCACTGTGTAACTAATACTGCATCCAAAGTGGAAACATTGCTTATAACGTCTTCTCCCTTGTAAAACAAAGTCTTGACAGAAAAGGCCTCTTTACCTGAGCACACAGGCATTTGCGTGATCAAGGACTTCCCTCTACATCCTCACATCTCTGCAAGCATTTGTATAGTTGTGAGTGATGGAGTCTACAAATGAAAATGTCAGGCAGAAAGTGTTTATGTAATTTTGAAAATAATGTAGATACTGTAGTTGAATCTGAGAGAGATAAGATTACACTGTATGTGTCTGTTTGTGTGTCTATGTGTATGAAAGAAAGTGAGCGAGAGGGAGATTACATTGTGTTAGAAAAAGGAATGACAGTATGTATTGGAGAGAGATAAAATTGTGTTTTCAGGGCCCCTGTGTTGGAAAGATTTCATTGTGCAGGTGTGTGTGTAGCTGTGCTTATGATAAAGAGAAGATTTGTTTGTGTGTGTTTAGAGGGTGTATATGCATTTTAGGGATGCAATGTGTTACAGTATGTATGCATGTGTATGTATGCATATGAATGAGAGAGCCTACACTGTGTATGTTAAAGAGAAGAAGGTCATACTGTGTGTCCTTGGAGAAAAAGATCAAAGAAAGTGTACCCCTCCTGATAAGCAGGAGTGGCAAATCGGTATCAACGGACGAGGAGAAGGCCGAGGTACTCAACGACTTTTTTGTCTCAGTCTTCACCGGCAGCCTCTCTTCCCACACCTCTCAAGTGGATGGACCACCAGACGGGGACTGGTGGAGCAAAGTCCCTCCCACTTTGAGAGAAGATCAGGTTTGTGACCACCTGAGGAACCTGAATGTACATAAGTCTATGGGACCGGATGAGATGCATCCCAGAGTCCTGAGGGAATTGGCTGATGTAGTTGCCAAGCCACTCTACATGATATTTGAAAAGTCATGGCAGTCAGGTGAAGTCCCTGGGGACTGGAAAAGGGGAAACATTGCACCCATTTTTAAAAAGGGTAGGAAGTAGGACCCTGGGAACTACCGACCTGTCAGCCTCACTTCTGTGCTTGGGAAGATCATGGAATAGATCCTCTGAGAAGCTATGCTGAGGCACATGGAGGACAGGGCGGTGATTGGAGACAGCCAGCATGGCTTCGCCAAGGGCAAGTCCTGTGTAACCAACCTAGTGGCCTTCTATGATGGAGTGACTGCATCAGTGGACAAGGGAAGAGCTACGGATGTCATCTATCATCTGGACTTCTGTAAGGCCTTTGACACGGTCCCCCACAACATCCTTCTCTCTAAAGTGGAGAGAGAAGGATTTGATGGGTGGACTATTCGGTGGATGAGGAATTGGTTGGATGGACGCATCCAGAGGGTAGTGGTCAATGGCTCAACGTCCAGATGGAGATTGGTGACAAGTGGTGTCCCTCAGGGGTCTGTACTGGGACCAGTACTCTTTAATATCTTCATCAATGACGTAGACAGTGGGATCGAGTGCATCCTCAGCAAGTTTGCAGATGACATCAAGCTGAGTGGTGCGGTGGACACATCTGAGGGACAGGATGCCATCCAGAGGGACCTGGACAAGCTCGAGAGGTGGGCCCAGGCGAACCTCATGAGGTTCAACAAGGACAAATGCAAGGTCCTGCACCAGGGTCGGAGCAACCCCCGGTATCAGTACAGGCTGGGGGATGTAGGGATTGAGTGCAGCCCTGCCGAGAAGGACTTGTTGGTACTGGTGGATGAAAGGCTGGACATGAGCCAGCAATGTGCGCTCACAGCCCAGAAGGCCAACCGTATCCTGGGCTGCATCAGAAGCAGCGTGGCCAGCAGGGCGAGGGAGGTGATTCTGCCCCTCTGCTCCTCTCTGGTGAGACCCCACCTGGAGTCCTGCGTCCAGCTCTGGAGCCCCCAGCACAGGGAAGACATGGACCTGCTGGAGCGGGTCCAGAGGAGGGCCACAAAAATGATCAGAGGGCTGGAGCACCTCTCCTATGAAGACAGGCTGAGAGAGTTGGGCTTGTTCGGCCTGGAGAAGAGAAGGCTCCGGGGAGACCTTATTGCAGCCTTTCAGTACTTGAAGGGGGCTTATAAGAAAGATGGGGGAAAACTTTTTAGCAGGGCTTGCTGTGATAGGACAAGGGGTAATGGTTTATAACTAAAGGAGGGGAGATATAGGTTAGACATAAGGAAGAAGTTTTTTACAATGAAAGTGGTGAAACACGGGAACAGGTTGCCCAGAGAGGTGGTAGATGCCCCATCCCTGGAAACATTCAAGGTCAGTCTGGATGGGGCTGTGAGCAACCTCATCTAGTTGAGGATGTCCCTGCTGATTGCAGGGGGGTTGGACTAGATGATCTTTAAAGGTCCTTCCAACCCAAACTATTCTATGATTCCATGATTCTATGAAAGATAAAGTCACAATGTATGTCTATTTCACAAAATGAAAATGTAAGTATAAAAATAACACAGTATGTATGTTTATATGTATGTATGTGTCTGTATGTATTTTTGATAATTTGTAAACTCTGTTTCAATTTTATTTAGAAAAGAAACCACTGTCAGTGTTTTAGAAACATTTTTCCAAAATTCTGGAATTTCCTAGAGTTTTTTAGACTTTTTCACTCAAAGCACTTAGGCTTTTAAAAATTGCTATTAAAATATTTGTTGAAGAGGCAAAACTATATCTAGGGAAATCTGACTTATAAAATTCGCCCCTGAAAAAAAGAGTCAATTGGAATAAGTGTTCATTTCATTGATGAACAGCACTTGGAGCAAATAGAAAAATCAAAAATTATCAGAACTTGTATTTTGCCCAAAGCAAATTTTAATGACACTTGTTGGGTATTTCATAATAAATTCATTCAAAACAGTAAGTTACCAAAAAAATCTTTCCCTCCAGGAAACATGAACATGTACTGGTGATTCAGAAGCTGGAAGTTAGGATATAAACACACATTTTTAAAAAGAATGCATTGTATCCTTTTTCATGAGTAATTTGTGAATCTAAACTGCCTGCTAGAAGCACCCATTTTTTATGCAGAAAGTAGGCACCTGAATGGTGTTTTTATCTGTGTTAAGAAAAGGTAACATTTTGATATGCTAGAGAAAAAGTATGACTGAGCCATATGATGGAGAATTAAGATACTCCTTTTTATGTGCTGAAGAGAGAAAAAAGACTTCTACTGTCTTCTCCCTGACTCAGACCTCCCCTGAATCTTGACAGCAATGCCTCTGCTTCCCTATATCTTTTACCCATATTTAGCTCTCAGCACCAGGCACCCCCTGTCCTTACAGCTGTACTGGGATGAGATGGCCCCTTCAGATGTGCCCACACTGCGTTCTGCTTCCATGGACAAGGTCTGAGTCTGCAAGGCAGTGTGGCACTGGGACACAAAGCAGAGGCTGCTTTCCATGGCCTTCAGTTTAGTCACTCTAGCTACTGTCACCTTACTCAGGAACAAAGTTGAAGTGGACCGCTGACAACTGCTTAAAATGTTTTAATCTGACCTTGGCTCCATCATTTACGTGATTTAGGCTGCTTGTGTTCCTGTGGTTTCACATTGCTACATACATGTGAGAGGTGGTCTCCCTGTCCTCTCCTGCTTACAGTCCCTGAGGTGACTGGATACTCCAAGTTACCTCATGCAATAAGCAGTGGAGAACTGGACTTGCTTCTGCCAATCTGAACGCAGCATCTGCACGTAGGCTGGTGTTCTCCACAACCGTGATTCACATGCCCATCACTTCCATGTCATGGCAACCTTAGGAGAAGCTGTCGGACTGCCAGGACTGTCACCACACAGGTTTGGAGAGAAGCACTTGGCATCCTCCTTCACACCTGCTTCTAGCAAGGGGGAGAAAATCTGCCTCAAAGTGGGTAGAGACTTCTCAGTTCTGCAAAGACATGTGCAAGGGTCGGGGAGAAGGTGGTAGGGGGCACAAAGGGATATTTATGTTTGGCCTGCACTGGTTCTTCTCTACCTGGGATGGAGTCCAAACCTTACTTCTGGCAGCCTTTTACTATCAACAGCCATAAGTCATTAATTCTGTGTGTATTCAGCCTGGATGAACTCCTTTGGTATTAATGGGGATCCCTCAGTGTCATTCTATAAGGCCCTCATTGCAATTCAGCAATAGTTAACTTCTGTCTATAAGTATGCCTTTTTGGCCTACAGCCATCTCACCTCTGGCTGCAAGCTTGATGACAGGCTCAAGGCGTGAAGAAGGGTGAGACTCTGTGAATACTGAAGAGAAGAAAGTGAAGACAGAGCTCTTTCATCTGTTTCAGCGCTAACCGAAATGCAAGCCATACCGCTAGCCGTGCAGGATAGCCATTAAACATCTGCGCCACTTCGTGCTATCATATGATGAAACCTTCCCTGTCTCCCATGCTCAAGTAAGATGATACGCAGACATTTACTCAAACAGTTAATCTTCTCTATGCTCATTCCCCAAGATAGCTAGTGTGTCTAATTCTGGACCACGCTGGTTTCAGTGCTGGTGGAATCTGGCTCTGCTATGCTTTGACAGCACCTGTACAGCTTGTCTTGGTGGCCATGTCTCTGCACAGAAACACCCAACAAATCCTCCCCTTTGTACGCACTCATGCACTTCGTAGCAGGTGCCTCTGCTGGTTCTCTTGTGTGCTCTCGCGTTTATGTGCACTGCCAGGCTTGCCAACTCTCAGCACCTTCTTGTGATTCTCCTTATATTTTCTACTTTTCTGCCAAGCTACAGCTTCTAGAGTCAGGTGGTTGCATGAAAATGCAGGCTGTAATTTAAAAGGGATGCAAATTTGTAGCTTTTCTGGTTGTGGGGAAAACTTGTAAATGTAGCGCTATAATGGATCAAAAGAAACAAAATGAAAAGACAAACCTTTTCTTGTTTAATTGCTTGATTTCTAAGTTAACTTAGTCATTTTTTGGGGGGTGCACAACTCAGGTTTTTGACAATCCAGTGTGGATTTAGATACACCTTTCTGTACACATGTGCCATCTCAGCTGTATATATAAAAATATACATGCATTTGGGTGCAGATATGCATGCGTACACCCACACCTGCCAACTGCACATATCCCCTTCTCACAGAAACCTTCACTTCCACTCTGCCTTTCTTCCACGTTTCCCTTTCTGCAACTTCTGTCCACCACCTTTCTCTGAGTTACGGAATCTCCACTGTTGCTTGTACTGAGTAACCTTCTCCCCCGCTCTCCCTCCCTCCCTCCTCTCCTTCACTCCAGGAAAGCTCTTTCTGATTTTCTTTTCACTGATGTCTGGCATTCGTACCTCTGTAGACAGAGAATGGCAGGAAGACAGTGACGTGAGCAGACAGAATAACCGGGGAATAAAAAGGAGTTGGTTGAGAATCTGTAATTAGAAGCCCAATTTCCATTTCCTTCTCAGGCACTTTTAAAATCCCTTTCAGGGGTTTCTTGACTGTCTCAAAATTGAATGTCATTGAGATTTTTTTCTTCTTTTTTTTGCATCCTCTTGTTTCCTTGGCAACAAGTTGGTGATGCAGGAGCTAGAAATGTGCTGTGTCTCCGTGGAGATGTTGGCGTGGGTGTGCCATGGTGACATCCACGATGGACGCACAGCTCTACCAATCCTACCCCACCCCTTGCAATAAGCACAATAGGCCCAACCTCGGAGGTGACGCTTTTATTTTTAGCTTCATAGGTGTTAATCTGCTCTCTTTTCATTGCACATACAGCATGACGATGGGTCGTAAGATCCAGACGCCTCATTAGTTACATCAGCACAAATTGACTGACTTGAGGAGGGCTTTTAGGGCCAAATCTTCAGGTTTGTATTCAGGAACTTCTTACCTTAGAAGAAAGTACACTCCTATCTTGGAGGGGCACCCATTGCAATGACTTAAGTCTTTCCCCTTCTCTTAGAGAAGAAAGTTACCAGCCATTAATGAATAGGACTGTGAATCAGAGCTCCTATGTTTCATTTCATTCTAAATGAAGTAGCTTCTCTCTTTCATACCTCAAGGGCTGCTCATTTGGAATGCAAAGAAGCTGCTGTCACTCTTGGCCTGGGGCATGGGATATTCAATTTTATTGAGATGTTTAGCTGGGAGGTTCCAAGGCGACTTACTTGTGTACT
The DNA here is from genome assembly GCA_009819775.1 of Phoenicopterus ruber ruber. Classification (NCBI taxonomy): domain Eukaryota; kingdom Metazoa; phylum Chordata; class Aves; order Phoenicopteriformes; family Phoenicopteridae; genus Phoenicopterus; species Phoenicopterus ruber. The sequence continues at coordinate 92,707,066 of CM020215.1, read as the reverse complement.
CCCATAAGACAAAACTGTCTCCTCCAAAGAGTCTGTTGCTCAGATTGCTTAGCCCTTGTTTGAGTCTGCCCAACAGCACACAGGTAGCCTATAGAACTGTTCATAAAGCGATAGTATGTAAGTTCGGAAGACATCTGAGACGACCTCCCCAAATGACTCAGTATAATGCTCTCTCTCCTTCTTGTCCAGCACACTCAATATCTTTACAATATTTGTTTTTATTGTGCATACAGCCGGTTCAACCTTCTTATTCTGTATTTTGTATTCCTAAGTGTTCTGGCTGCAAGCCAAGACCCAAACTCTCCTTTGACGTAGCTCTTGATACACACAATAGCTAGCCACAGTCTCATCAAATATCCCGAGGTTCTACTTTTTTGTTTCCTAGGAGGCTTTATGACATCACACAGAAACTGTGATGTCAACAAGGAACCCTCTGGGTAGGCTTTTGAGAGGTTGCTAAGGATCTTCTTACTGCCAAATAACTGTAACTTCATCCCAATGGGATTTGCAATAGGGCTCATCCATGCAGCAATAAAGCCAAGTATCGAATTCTTCTTGCCAGAAAGACCAATTAAAGGATTAAATGTGAAAAGCTGAAACCCATAACATCCATGGTGACAGGGTTTTCTTTTCTTTTTTAGACTGTAATCATCTTTGCAGCATATTGTTCTGGGATCAGCACCCTTGGGGATACATTAGTACGGCGATTGACGGAAAGAAGCTGGAGAGGGAAACCAAAGTGAACCCAGCCAAGGCAAGATAAGCTTCTCTTCCAGCCATGCTGGCAGATTTCTTTTGCCTTCTTTCCTACGCTTCTTCAGCGATTCAGGCACAGACTGAGTTTATTCAGCTTCCAAGATGGCAAGGTGCTTGTTCAAAAGGTGTTTTATTGTGTGAAGCCAGAGGAAACATGAGGAACAATCAGACACCAGAGGCACATTAAGAAGATGTGTCATTGACACATTATGTCAATGAGAAGGAGTGAATCCAGGTTCTGTTTTTAGGGACATTATGTTCCAAGGCAGGCACATAAATCTGACTCAAATGCCTTGCTTGTTGGATCTGAATCCAGAGTTTATTCCCGACTGCCACTGAAATCCAGGTCAGATTTTCTTTTTATTTGCACTCATATTAACAGATGAAAGGATCTGACACATCTGTCTAGCTCCAGCAGTATGCTCAGCGTTGTATCTAATGTTGTCTAAAGGAGATCTCCTGCCTCAAGGAACTAGCAGCCCATAGGTGTGATTTGATAAGATGCAGGACACCATACAAGAGACACTTGTACTAATTTTGGTGGAGAAAAAGGCTGCATATTTACTGGGAGTGGAAGTGACACAGCAGTGCCCACAGCTTAAAACCTATTATGTGATGAATTACCTGGAATCAACAGTAAAGGTAGGGGAAAGTGTTCTTGGAAGACTTGGTAGAGGGACTGTGACTAAACCTAAACAGAGAGGAAGATGAGCTCAAAAACTTAGACAAAACTATTCTATGGGATTTTTTTTTCCCCACCTAGATGCACTAACAGAAAGTATCTGCTCTCTGCAGAAAATTTTAATTAAAACATTGCAGTGTTTATGTTTCCAGCCCAAGAATTGTTACTGATTTTGCAGGAAGAGTCAAAATTTTCCCTAAAGAAAAAACTCTCTTCTTCCTCCCCTCTTTCCCATCTCCTGGCTCTGGAGCTGTGGGAATGAACCCTACACTTATCAGGAACACTGCAAGGAAAATCCTGCCAGCTCAGGTTTTTCTCCATTTTGGGTAGTCACAGGGAAATCCCAGAGCAGCTTTCCTCATACCCAACAGCAACAGATTTCCCCATGTCATTTGAAAAGCAGGTACAATATGAAATGAAGTTCAGTCCAGATTCTTCTGGCACCTTCTTCTGCTGTCTGCTTGCATTTGTTATCACCCCTTTGTGCTAGGTGCTGTATGCACAGAATACATGAGAGACCTCACCCTATCTCTTGCTCTCAGGAGATTAGACAAGCATGCACCGAGTATGCGATTGCTTTTGATTTCTCTTCCCTTCCCCTCCTTCCCCTGACTGAGATTCAGCAGGTTCTGCAATATGACAAGTTCCTGTCAGCTGTCAGGGCACTAAAATAAACCTTTATCTCGTCTCCCCAGCCCTGAATGACGGGGCTGGCAATAGGTGCACTGCAGCCAGGCAGCCATTTCTGCCATATGCTCTTTCAACCTCACTGCATGCTAACACAGCAATCTGTAGCCTGGCAGATTTGCTGTTTTTCCTTGCAAGACCTACAAAAGGAGGCAACCCTGGTTCCTATCTCTTCCTATTGCAGTACCTTATTATGCTGGGTTATAACATTATTTCTTTTGCCTTCTTCCTCCAGCACTGAGTGAGAGTCAGAGCCGGAATACTAGTCCAATGCTAGAGAATGAAAATCCTGTTAATTCTCTTAAATTAGAATTGGCTGCAAAAATGGCCTCGGGGCACACATCATAAATTGAGTTGAAACTATGCACCATGCAGTTGGAGGGAAAAAAAACCCTATCTTCCTTTAGGGAGAGAAGACATTACATATTCACACTTCAAGCATGCACACCGTTGCCAACTAATCCTTCTTATTCCACAAGGCTAATTTCAAAATAGCTTTTATATGGCATCGTTTGCTGGGGAGGGCATGGATGAATCAGTTAGCTGCCCTTTATAATAAGCCTTGCACAACTGCTTCCTAGGCTGCTCTTTTCTACTGCCTTGTCTTCCAGTCATCTCTGTGCCACATGCTTCTTATTGAAAGGGCACCTGTTGAATAACCATGCAGCAAAGTTACTGAGCAGGGGCAATAAATAAGGTGAAGCACAAATACACAGTACAGTTCAAGCCGCTATTTTTCTATAGTCTTGCTGTAGGGACATGGAGATTCTGCTGAATGACTGTGCTGATGCTTGAATGAGGAATGATAAGCCTGTAATTTACTTGCATGGCTGTGCGACTGCTTCCTGCTGAGTAGGAAAGCCTAGAAGAGTGTTGTTAGCCCTAACACTGCTGCAGCTCAAAGCAGTTCTATGGCACCACCGGCATCACACACGTCATTGGCTAAATAAGCTCTACACCACAGCATTTGGTTAAATATTGCTGCCCAACAACAGTTGGGAATTTTGGAAATTGCGGAAGAAATATGTTTGCAGCCAGCTGCTGTAGGAGTAGCTTCTGATGGGTCTGAAATGCTGTATTCGTTGATTTGGAAACCTACCTGTGAAGCAAGTTATATTAAAAGTGCACCACATTAGCGAAGAAACCTACCCAATATGCTGGTGGTTCTGCTGGCTCAGAATGTCAGTCTGGCCCTGTCATGAGGAGACTTCAACTCACTATCTCATCCCACCCATGTTTGACAAGGAGGCAGTAGCCACAAAGGTAGTTCAATCTCCAGGAGCTTCATGAATATCGTCTCTGGGTAGAGGACAGAGAAAGATTCAATTTAGTGAAGGAGAGGCAGGGAAACTCAGGCATTACTCAGTCTGTTTGCAGCTTGATAATGACCATCTTTGGGTAGACCAAAGGTCCATCTAGTCCAATCTCTTTATTCAGGAGCCAAAACCAGGGATGGAGAGCAGCAATAAAAGAAACAGCAAAGATGCTTCCCCCAGACATTCTTCCAGCCTCTAACAGTTTGCAACTCTGATGATACTTTCTGAGGTAGAGTGCCTGACTAATCAGCAGACACTTAGTTCTGAAAGAGCCACAGCAAGTTCTTTCTTCCCTTATGGCTAGATCAGAAAAAGTTGTTAGGGGCTACAGGACTTAAATGAGGGGACCATGTAGGTTCAAGGAGATGGCTGTGTCAGGGAGACTTTACAGAAAGTATAGTAGAGAGGAAATTTTAAGAATATGGGGTAGATTTGGGGATACGGTGTGCCACAGTGTCAGAGAATAAGAAAAAGTTTTGCCTCATATGACTTCAAAAGAATCAGATTTGAGACATTTCAAAAAGTGTCTTCATCACATACAGTAATGTTAATTACCTTAAACATGGATATGTTCAGCAGTGACTAATAATAAAGATGAACTATGATGTATTTCAAAGGGACTTAAAGAAAAATGGGTGAAGATTTTTTTTTTTCTCCTTTAGGAATGTGGTAATTGAGAAACTGAAGTAAATCTATCAAGGTCCCAAAGCATGTTAGGAGCAGTAAATAGCTCACTGCAGTGAAAAACAGATACGGAACTATTTGAAATTATAAAAGAAAGGAGTGAGTGCTTTCTAAGCACGGCAGCGAATGTATATGGCTTTTAAATAATCTGAACTCTAGGCTGAGCCTTAGAAAAATAGATAATGCTGTTGCCAGGGCATAAGTGTATATACATTGAGAAAGGGTTGTTTGTTGTTCAGCTTTATACATGTCCCTGTTAAAGAATTATTTCCTAAAGTCTATGAAAACATCCATTTGTTTCAGGAGGTGGTGTTGCTTTACTTTAAGCTTTACCTAAGAGCAATTCAACACTGGGACAAGAAGAAAGCAACAGAGCCTATTAGGTCCCTGACTGGGTGACAGAGGAGAGAAAGAAATATGCTCAAAGTTAAGCATAGTATAAGTGGATTGGGTTCAATAGGATGATGCAAAGAAATTTGAAAAGCTGAAAGGAAGTAGTTCTGCATCCAAATTTGAAAAAGACTTGTAAACTAATGTTTATCAAGGCATCTTTTTGGCAGTTTGAGGAATCCTAGCTTTGATCCTTCTGTAGATTTAACCCTGAGGAAGAAGGAATAAGGATCTTAGAAAGCCAGAATTCACAGCAGATCCAATAATTTACCAGCAAATCAAAAAAGACATGAGATTATGATTAGAATACTTGGATAGATTTTACAAAACCACAAGATTGCACTGGATAGAATGAAAGAATTTTAAATCTTCAGTAAAGTTATTAAGCTAGGGCAATTTTGCTTTTCTCGTTCAAAAAGCAGAGTGTGACTACAGAGTGGAATTTCTGTTCCACTTAATAACATTGCAGGAGAGGACAGAAAGATTTACCATCTCTTCTGCCTTTTAATAATGTCTTTGTAAAAACTGTTGTGCAATTCTCAGGATTATGTGAAATGACATGTCCAGCACAAACAACTTTGACATGTAGATGACCTCACTGCTACAAGACAGACAGAAAGTCTTGTACAATAGAAAGCTGGAGGACGTGACAGTAAGATAGGATTTAAGATCAGTTTTAAGATCAATGAAGGTAAAACAAATGCTTCCTAAATTTTTTGTGTGCAGAGGAATAGAGCTCTACTCTATTGCTGAGCATGACTTAAGTTTTCAAAGTACAAAACCATGCTCTAATTTTCCTGGGATGTGACACCAGTGTACTTAAACAGAAAGGACCCGTAGATGTCCTGGGAAATAACGAGACAAATTTCAGGCCAGTGAGGTTGGATTATGTGTGAAGAAGATCTAATAACAGCCTGCAGGAGTTTGACGAGATGGTAAAAAGGCAGATGCAGCAAAGTCCCATTTTCAGTGGGCACAGTATGATCAAAATTAAGTCAGACACAGTAGCTCAGCATCCCTTGGGAGACCATTTTGACTTCTTGGATGACTAAACATACAAAGGAGGCAGTATTCACCAAAGATCTAAGAATTAATAACCTTCGCTGGCTTCCAAGCAACAATACTAAATGAGCACTGTGTTTCAGCAACTTTCCTCTCCCTGTTGGGATCACTTTTAGCCTATTAAATCCCAGTGGTTGCAGGAGATGGTGGAAGACCTTGAGGGCATCACAGTGCCTCAAGCCATGGCTTGGTAACTATTGAGCTTAATGCAAGAACGAAAATGACCATGCTGCTCTCTATTCAATGTTAGTGGCTAACAGCTAAGAAGGGGGGGTCTGGCGTGTATCGTGTAATGTGGAGATTACCTGACACTGTCAAGTTGTTACCTCTTTGTGCTTGGTATTGCCTGAGGACTCAGTGTTTTATTTTCTCTGGTCTTTTTTTTTTTTTAGCTTTTATCCTTAAGAAGGAAATTAATGACATTTAAAGTTTTAGGCAGAACTCAGGACTGTTCTTGAACAGAAGGGCCAGTCTTATCTTTGTACTGTGACTAACTTTGAGAAAGCTGGACATACATAGTTTGTTTTTCTAACATTACAAAGACTTATTTCCATTTTAGAAAGTACCCAAGGAAAGAGCATGCAAAAAGCTATGTTGAGAAAACACAGATCCCTGACTTGAAAAGAACTCTAAAATGAGTTCTAAATTACAGTTCCTGAAGCAGCTGAAATTGTATTCTCTTGTATCTATTCTTAACAATAGAACCTTTCAATATATGATCATACGATACAGATAAGATTGTCAAACTCTCCATCATTTACTATGGAACATTGTTCATACTTAAGCTTAGTTTTCATAACAAACAGAGAATGAACTTCTTTTTCCTCCTCTCTGTCTGAATAAATTAGGGTAACAAGAAAGAATTACCCTTCACATTTTATAGCATACAATATTAAAATAAATTTTAACTTGACCTCACTGAGATGAACACACATGAGAAGACCATCAAGATCAGCATACTTGTCTTCTCTGATGCAGGTGGTAAACAAATGCCATTTTCCTCCTTTCTCCCTCGAGCTGAAGGAGACCTTTCCACCTCCACTGAGCACGGCATCTCCTGTGCCATTACCTGAGTAGGCATAAAGCTCCCTGTGCGCTTGGCTGCGAGTCCTTGTCACCTCCCTTGCTGCTTCCCACTGCCTTTTTTGGGCTAAGAAACGCTCTCTGGCCTCTGCTTGTGTCAGGTTGTGCCTCATCTACTGGATAGAGGGGACTGGCAGCTGTGGGTGGCAGCTACGCCAGGAGGATGGGACAAGCTGAGTGAATTGTGCATGCAGGTTGTAGGGCAAAGAAAGGAGTGCAGCAGGCGTGAAACAGGACTGGCTTCTCTAGCATGTCGCAGTCCCAGGCATGCATGGTATATGCCACTTGTGTTGTGTAATACAGGTAGTATTGTGTTGTATAATACAGTATTATACACCCTCAGGTAGTGAGGGGGGCTGTATAACAGCCTGGAGAGATTAGGCTGCCCCTCTCCAGAAAGTTTCTCTTTCTCCTTGCCACCAGAATCACTTGGGGAAGGAGCTAATCCCCCAGATTTATACAGTAAGAAAATTCACCATTATAGAATCATATAAACATAAAATCATTTTGGTTGGAAGAGGCCTTTAAGATCATCGAGTCCAACCGTTAACCTATCACTACCAAGTCCACCACTAAACCATGTCCCTAAGCGCCACATCTACACGCCTTTTAAATACCTCCAGGGATGGTGACTCCACCACTTCCCTGGGCAGCCTCTTCCAGTGCCTAATAACCCTTTCAGTGAAGAAATTTTTCTGAATATCCAATCTAAACCTCCCCTGGTGCAACTTGAGGCCATTTCCTCTTGTCCTATCACCTGCTACTTGGGAGAAGAGACTGACCCCCACCTCTCTACAACCTCCTTTCAGGTAGTTGTGGAGAGTGATAAGGTCTCCCCACAGCCTCCTTTTCTCCAGACTAAACAACCCCAGGTTCCTCAGCCGCTCCTCATAGGACTTGTGCTCTAGACTATTCAGCAGCTTCATTGCCCTTCTCTGGACACACTCCAGCACCCCAATGTCTTTCTTGTAGTGAGAGGCCCAGAACTGAACACAGTACTCCAGGTGCGGCCTCACCAGGGCCAAGTACAGGGCGACGATCACTTCCCTAGTCCTGCTGGCCACACTAGTTCTGACACAAGCCAGGATGCTGTTGGCCTTCTTGGCCACCTGGGCACACTGCTGGCTCATATTCAGCCGGCTGTTGACCAACCCCCCCAGGTCCTTTTCCACTGGGCAGCTTTCCAGCCACTCCCCCCCAAGCCTGTAGCGTTGCCTGGGGTTGTTGTGACCCAAGTGCAGGACCCGGCACTTGGACTTGTTATGCTCAGAGTGGCTTCGAAACCTTCAGAAAAACATGCTCCAGAAACATAGCTCTGTATCCTGTGGAGCTGAGCTGAAACAGGGCCTTTCGCTGCAACGCAATCTCCATGCACAGGGCAGCAGGTTTGGATTCCTGCCTGCACAGTCCTGGACTCTTAATAAAATTCCATCTGTGTTTCCTGCCCTCCGGGGTGAATTCCTTTGGCTAACAGTGGGGTCTTGGAAAAGAAATAATAATTGCTGTACCAGGGCACTATTATGAAGGCTGAGTATGGTGTGGCTCTAGCAATGTAGGAGAACTCTTTTTTTAATGCACACACCCACCAAAGCACAGCTCTGATGCTGCTGGAGATCTGATAATCAGATCTAGGGGAATCTTAACTATGAATTTCCATTCTCCGGTATTGATGATTTTGTGGACCAAATTGAGCACTTTTTAGCTTGTAAGAGTGTTGCAGTCCCTACCTGCAATGCATATAGGTTTGATACTGGATTGCATCAAAATCACTATGGGTCCATCTCCCACTTCTAGCAGGATTCTACTTAAAGGGAACTGTAACAAGATTTTGGCCATGATGAGACCAAAGTACAGACCTGTTGTCTGCCCAAGCCCTGTGCTCTGCATTTTGGATTGAGGAGCTCTTCCACTTGAAGATGAGTGGTTTGAGGATGAGATTGAGATTGAGATTGAGGATGCAGTGAGTTTTGTGTTGAGGATCCTACTGCAAGGGAACAACTCTCTGTGTATGCCATGCCTGCCTGACAGACTGAGGGATATGGACTTTCCTTTTTCCTCTCAGTGTGTATCTTGCAGCTAATCTAAATGAAGCCAAGGCAAGGAGAGATGCTTTTTGGAGCCTTAAGGCAGGTGGATGTTTACCATTTTCCTGCCCATTTAATTCCTGAAGATCTTTGCTGTTCTAACTCCCCCATGTATAGCTCTGGATAAGTGAAAGGGTCCTGTCAGTTCACTCCACCACCTCACACTTCTCCAATACAAATACTCTTCTTACGTCCTTAAACCATCTCAGTGGTTTGTGGAGTCTGCTGCTGTGACCCTGATCAATGCGTGGCCTGGTCACCATATGCCTGGGAGTAAAGCATGGCCATAGTTAGAAATTCTTAATGCCCTTTCCTGAAAGGCTGAAGGCTAGGGCAGATCTGATCTGTTGGGCACTCTTCATGCCTGGAAGCTTCACCCCATACCTGACACTGTAGTGACAAGTAAGGGCATAGGAAGGTCTTCCTCAGCTTTTCATCCTCTCGTCCATTTCTTGGCTGGGTCCTGGATACCCCATGTACCTTCCCGCATGCAGACTGGTTCAGCTCAACTCAGTTGTTTTGCTGGAGAGAAGGAAGAGTCTGATCAGCTGAGGGGCCAGGAAGGAAGGAGGATGAACCTGTCCCTGCCCACCCACCTTCCCAGTGCTGGAGCAGCCAGGTCATCATTCCCACTCTGGCTTGAATGAGGGGTGTTGTGGGCAGGTGCGGAGCCGGGCCAGGTGGTCCAAAGAAGGCTCAGGAAATTGTGACTTACATCATAATACTGTCATGTCATCATACTGGTATCACTGGGCAGCTCCCACATTCAGCACTGCAGTGTTAGGGGAACGGCAGTATACCACTGAAGAAGCCAGGGGGGGAGCGAAACAGCACTGAGATGGACTCTTCTTCTCCAATCATGCCCTGAAGTTAGTGTGTAGGCCTCACACCTTAGAGTTTGTCTCCGTCCCAGTGCCATCACACCCCGCAGCATGGAGCAGCATACATATCCCCCACGTGGCACTGTAAGGTGGTGAGCCTGGATGCTGACAGCAACTTACGGCACTGCAGGACTCGGAGTAAATGGCGGAGCCAGCCTGAGAAGCAGGGTAAATTGGCCCATGCTGAGCTCCTGGTTGCCACTGATTCTTGTTCAAAGCTTGCTTTGCTGAGCCTGTGCTACAGCGGAAGGGACTGCTGTGTATACCCAACAGCACATATTGAAGGGTCCCTGGAGAAGAAGGAAGGGGCTTCCTGGGTCATCCTGTCTCATATTTGGTTTGGCTTGTAAAGTATCACATTCCCCCACGACAGACTATAACTACACTGAGAATAATAGCTGATAGGCTGACTGCTTTCTGTGATGTCATTTTTCTTTTTGATAGACAAGCAGATGAGATTTCATTTTATTGAAGAGTTACAGTCTTCAGCTCTAATCTGTGCTGGGATGTAACTGTTGTGTTTGCATTTTTGATGATTCTGAAGCTCAATAATAATTAACAACGACCTGGGGGTTGTACAGACCATTCTTTGTGCATGTTAAAAATCTTTCTACCCTTGTTCCCCCCCAGATACTCCAGTTTGTATATGCCACACAATTAACAGAAAAGACATTTTTTCTAAGAATGATAAAAACAGGGAAATTATTGAGGCCATTTCTTACTAAGTTTCCTACTGTAAAGTCAGGTGTCTTCAGTGCTGTGAGCCCAGCTGTGCAGGCATGGGAAGAAAAATGGAAATCACAGGGAATAAATGCAGAGCACGTGTGCATATCTCTTTGACTAGCACGATGGCAACAGGTGCGAATGTCGTGTGTGTTCAGTGTCGTGGAGGATGAGCAACCGAGCAGTCATTAAAGGCACTGAATGAATTAGAGCATTCCTGGACTGGCATTTTCTGAAGCCTTCTCTGGAAGAGTAAGTGGCATTGTGGCTTTTGAAAATCCTGGGTTTAAAGCCACTTATTTCAGCCTGTGGCATACGGACAGTCAGGTCAAAATAAACTAGGCTCTCCTTTTCTATTATTAATAATTCAGGATTAACTAAAATCCAAGGCAAATTGACATAAGTGATCCTTATACTGAAAAATGGGTATTCCTCCAAGGAGATTCATGACTATGTCTAAATAATTTAGAAAAAGTGTTTGATCGTAGTGTTGCACTGCACTATTTTGTGTCATTAAGCCGTAGATGACTGAAAGTGAGGCCAAATGACACCAGAGCTGCAAAGCTACTGGGGAGACTAAAAATGCAAGTGGGCCAACAGTGGGATTTTCAGGAATGCCTATTCAAATGAGGATCCTAAAAAATCTTTATAAAATTGGCTTTTTTCCCTTCAGCATGAAAGTTGGCTAACAAAAGGCGAGGCTACCACTATATGTGGAACATATGAATAAAGAGAAAACCCAGTCTATCTCCCAATGAAAGCAAGTCGCTCACTTCAGTGCTGTTTTTACTGAAGCTTTAAATATCCCTAGTAACGGGACTTTCACAGTACTTCTCTCAAAGAGACGCCTCTTCAGTTTAGCATGCTTACCACTGGGACAGCTCTTATAGGCAAACTATCTTCCTTCATCTTGGTTTTATTTAACTTGGTCTGGCCAGGGAATCAGCCTGATTACAGTCCCAGAAGCAGGTTGAAACTAGGTGGTTCTTCAAACCAAAACTGAATCTAAGCTGTTGCTATTGAACCTAAATTAGCAGCTGAACTGAAGTCGCTTTTTCCTTGAACCAGTATGGACCTCGAGCTGCTGGGGTAACTGCAGGCACCGCCAAACCTTGCAGCATAGCACACAGGGAAAAAGCACTGGTGTCTCTTGGTCCACCCACCGTATGTTGTAACAACCGCTGATAACGTCTCGTTACTTTGAAATTATCTGGACCATTTTTAATCAAAGACATGGCTTTGAATTAAAGGCGTCATCTTAATAATTACTTTATACGAACCGTACCCTCCTTCGCAGTGAAGGAACATGCAGCATGCACCAAACAGTGAGTTATATATCACTCCAAAGGATTCCTTTCCCTTCTTGCGGCTTACGGCTTTTGAAAATATCACACTTCTCCACCTCCTTAGCTATCATTTAGTCAAGTCTCACAGATGAAGCTTTTAAAATCTACGATCATTTTCAAGCCCTCCTTCCAGCCCCTTTCCCTAGCCCCCCATTCATGTTGTTCTTTGCAACTGCTCTTCCTTTTATTTGTGTAGATTCAAAAGCCAAGGTCAAAGGGGCCTTTCAGGGCATGTCTACACTGCGCGATGCAGTGTTATCCAGAAACTCTGAAGGAGTGCTGAATGGGCCAGTGTTGGCACTGCAGTGGAGAGACAAAAGTGTCATTTGGGTGAAAGCATCCCATCTTGACTTGGTGACTTCAAGAAATGGAGATTCACCTCCTTTTCTTCCCCTGAGTTTTGCTTCTGATGTTCATTAATTGCCCGGCTGAAGTTTGTGCCTTTAATTCCCTCTCATTCCCTTTGGCCTTTTCATCACTGTGGACTTGTCCTTTTTTCCTTCTGTGTTACTAGATAATTTACCTTACAGATTGAAGTGACAACATAGTCAAAATGGCAGGGCAAGGAATGCCGGGATATGATTTTCAAAACCATATAATTGGCTGAAGAATTTAAAGTCCAACTTTTAAATATACTTAAAGGATCCTGATTCGAAAAAAAGAGGTGTTAGGAAGTGAGATGCCCTGAAAATTTGGATCTCAGCTTATGGCTTGTCTACGTAAGAAGATCAATTCAGAGGAAACTCAGATGTGACTCTGCAGTAGACTGGCCGCTCACCACTAACTCTACATGCATCAGGAGCCTATTCAGGGGGTTTTGTCTATGTGGCAAAAGTGGTTTGCAATAAGCTAGAGCGTATAGCGCCCAGGGGGCTGGGCATGAAGAGAGGTGGCTCTGCCTTTGGCTCTGACTTAAGGTGGCGAGCAAGTGCCCCGGGTGCACAGAGGAAGGTGGCTTGACCCTAGCTGGCTGCACCAACGCAGCCCTTCTGTGCCAGCCTGCTCCCTCGCCGGGTGAGTGTCTGGGAAAGATGGGGGCTGGGAAGGCTTTCCTCGGCAGGGCTCCCTCCAGCAGGGAGGTTCCCTAAAAAGGCCTTGTCAGTGGGAAGAAAACAAGCTTCTAAAACACTTCGGAAGCGTGATTTGTCTGACCTAGTTTAGGCTCCTGCTTTAGGATGATCTGAATCACACCCTCGAAGTTCCCATTTCTCTTCATTGTCACCAAAGGGAGTCCAGGGTGATGCTTTCAGATGGGGACATGCACGCTTGACCGGAGGAGTCCCATCTCCCAAGGGCACGGGGAGCAGCCGTGTGGGTTAGCAAGTGCCCACACTACTCCTCTGTGCCTTGGCACGGTGTTGCCAGCAGTGGTGTATGTCAGAGACTCCCCTTCCTCGAATTTGATATCCATTGCTTTCTGCTGCTCCACTTCTTACCTGTCTTCTTTTATGATTGCATATTTTGCCTTCTTTTTTCTCTGCATGCATTTTCTGAAGCTGAATCTGATTTTCGTTATTTAATCCTTTGGTTTACTTCTGTGTCAGCTGGTGTTTGCAACTCTTCCCAGTTTAGTATCTTCTCTGAATGTCATTATCATGCCATTATTTCCCTTTTCTAGACTGTAAAACCAGGACTAACACTGATACCTTCTTGACCCTAAAAGGCACTTCCCTTAAATTACATACAGATGTAGATAGCTAGCTAGATTCTCTTTGAAATGCTGTTTACTTGCCTTAAAAAATATGGGGTACTGGGAACTGCAATGATGTCATAGCAACTGAATATGATTATGTAGGAGTCTGCGCTGAGGGGTATTCCAGAAACTGTACTATATATGTATGCGTTTATTTGTATAAGTGCGCACGCGTGTGTGAATATTTGTGTTAATAATGTATTTAGATACATTTAAAGAGCAAAGGCCTTAATAATAACCTAAGACAATTTTTTTCTCTTTTGCAGGCAGTTTTACATTAAAAGTAAATTAGAAGTAACTCCATGGTGTGGCAGAGAAGTTGATGTAGTGACATTAGTGCTAAAAAAGAGAACAGCATCTGACAGTGCCTCCCAGACACAGTAAATAAAATAAGCTAAATTTGAATTTTGGTAGATGAAATCCTAAAAATCCAGCAGTCTTTTTATATTTTTAACATGCTCAACATTGTCATACTTTGGTTTAACTGTTGTCTGGAATATTTTTTCACAATGACAGATATAGCTATCCTGCCCATATATATTCTGAGAAAACACGGTGTTATAACTTTCAAGACGTGTGCTTGGGGGTGTGTGCGCGCATTAATGTTTGCTGGGGCTCATGCATCGCCATGATCTTCTATGCATGCAAACCCATACATTTTTGTTCCCACATGTGCACGGGGGGTGGCTGCGCGTGTGAACATGCACATCTTCCTCATAATAGTTTACGGCAATTTGCAGGCAGAGATCAATAGACGTAGAAATTACTTAGGTGCTGAAATTAATTGAGATCTATATAGAAGGGAAAGGGATGTTTTCTGTAGGTTTTGAAGCTATTCTGAAAAAAAAAAATCTGTTGCAGGAGTATCATTTTCTGTGCCTGTGGAAGGTCTATAGGATGGATTGAGGGAACAGGGATGAAAGTTGTCCCGTTCGGTGCTGCAGGACGTCACCACGCAGGGTTTATGCCTGCACATACGAAGAAGGCAGCACGTACATATATGTTTGCGAGTGTGCTGCTGAGGGGGAGGGGGATTTTTAACAGCCATTTTAACATATTTCCCGATTCCCATTTAGCTCGCAGCTCCCACCTACGGTACGTCACCTGTGCATGGCATATACCGCCTGCCATGGCAATACCCCCGCTCCCTTTTCTCCCCTCCGTGCCCACCCCACCCCACCCCGCCCCACGCTTTCTTCATGCAGAAATCCCACTCCTGGCCGTGGCCGGGTGCTGGGGGCTCCGGCTGCTCGGGTGGGAGTGGGGCTGGGGGCTCCCCACCCACCCGGGCCCCCTCCTCGCCCGGTGCCTCCCAGACACACCCCACCCCACCCCACCCCTCCCACCCCCTCCGCAGTCTGCAGTGTCCCCTCTCCCCTGTCGCCTCTGTACAGTGGGAAAGTCGTTGGATAATTGGGTCCAGATTGGAGATTTTAATTATTCATGAGGCTGGCAAGGGACGTGGGGGGGGTGGGGTGGGGGTGGCTGCTGGGGTGGGGGTGGGGTGGGGAGGTGACGAGTCAGGGAGAGCTGGTGAACAATTCTGGGAAGGGTAGGGAGGGAGGCAGGGAGAGGCAGCGTGTGCATGTGTGATGAGCAATAGCTGTGGACCTTACAGTTGCTGCTAACTGCCCTGGTGTGTGTGCGTGTGCGTGTGCGTGTATGTGTGTGTGAGAGAGAGAGAGGGAGAGGGAGAGAGAGAGGGGGAGGGAGGGAGGGAGTGGAGAGGGTGGGGGGGAGAGATAAGAGAGAGAAGAGGAAAAGGAGAGAGGAGAAGGAAGGAAGAAGAAGGAAGGAAGGGGACAATACGATCATGCTGTGCTGTATGAGAAGAACAAAACAGGTAGAGCTGAAGATTTTTACATTTCTTTCCGTTAAGAAATCTCCCAGGCTGCTGGGTGTCCGTGGGGTGCGTGTCAGCCTGAGCGTGTGAGCGGCTGGGGTAGGGGCTGGGGTAGGGGGGAGGAAATTTCAGCTGCTTTCGGCAGACGTCTCTTTTGCAGTTCTTCAGCGTCTTGCGACTGAAGGCTCTTTTCACACCCTTCAACATGACTGTTTTGCCTTTCCGGGGCTGGTGATGTGGGGAGGGGGGGTGGCCTATGTCCACATTTGGGGAGCTACCAGAATCTCCCCTCTATTCTTCTTCTTATTATTATTTTTTAACAGTGGGCAGATGTATTGCCTAGGATTTTCTGTCTGTGGTTCCGAGGGTGTGGATGGGGGGGGGGGGTGATGCGACTGGCAGGAAACGTGATGAAATCTGGCTCTACCTTGGAGATAAAGGAAGCAATTCTTCATCTCACGCCAAAAAAGAAAGGATGCCCAGTGAGCCTTGATCCCTGGTCAGAACGCTCTCTATTACTCCTGGCTCCAATGAATGGGAGATGCTTTATGTGCATGTGCTGTGAGGTGGCTCGGAGGACAGGTGCATTCATTTTTTTGTGTTACAACAATCTGAGCAAGAATTAACCTGAGGCTTTTTTTTCAACCTACGCTATAGTGAAAAATGCAATTAATTAATAACAAAAGCATTAGCCAGGGGAGGGGGAGAGTCACCCTCTTTGCAATACCCTTCATAGTACAACCAGTTAGACAACTGTACACCAGCTGGTAAAGAGACAGAGAACCACGCCTCTGTTAGCTCCGAACTCGAGGGGGATAAGAGAAGCTCACAGTGTGAACCTGTTGGAAACCAGTTCATTCTCTTTACTGGTACCACCTGGCTTTTCCTGTAAGGGAATTGGGATGATGAGAAGGTTTGGGTGGCGGCTAGTTTTCCGTGCCAAATTTTTTATGTCCAAAATGATAATGAAATTGAAAAAAAGGCTACTTAGATCATTCTCCCCCTCACCCTTCCCCCTTTTATTTTGTGTGAAAGCCCAAACCTGCTCCTGATTAAGAGAGCCTATTTTGGCTGAACCTCTTGGACTTCCTCGGGAGGATGTTGGATTTATGCAGTTGGAACTTTGAGGCAGGAACTGGCCCCAGATATCTTTGTAAGGCATTTTGGAAACTTCCCCAAATTACGGATTTGTAGGTAGCGACCAAGAGCTTTGGTCCTTGTTCTGAGCACAAAACTCGCCAGTCTTAGGTACGGTACCATACTGGTTACTTTCTTTATATATGCATACATTTATATATCTCTTACCATATAGCACCGCAGTGTTCTGGAGCGATAGCCTAATGCACTGATGTGAGTAACTTCAGTTACTGTAGAACAGTACAGTGTTGAAAGAAAATCCAGGTTAAAGTGTATTTCTGAATGGAGATGTGTGTGTTACCAAATGAAGGAGCAATTTTGTAAAATAATGGGGAGGGGCAGGTGAACGAGATAGAAGGAGACCCTGCGTCATCCTGTGTTTTTCCCCATGCAGGTTTTTCAAATGCTTTGCAATTAATGATACGTTCACTAAAATCTGGAGGGAGGTGGTGATGGCTGGGGGGGGGAACACGTTGCAGCCAGCCAGCAGAGCACGTTCAGCTGGCAAATATGGGATGAAAAGAGCAGAGGAGGAGAAGGAAGGCAGACAGGGAGGCAGAGTGACAGAGCGGTGGGTGGAGGTGCACAGCAAATTTTAAAATAAAGTAGGTAGCTCTGGGATTCTTCAGAGCCAGAAGAGAGCTCTTGGGGGAGGGGGATAATTTTGCCCACACTGCCACAGGTTGGGCATTAAAGTTCCTGATTAATATCTCAGTGTATCTGTTATTTACATCTCTATGGATCTACTACTGTCGTTTTGTATTCTGACATATTTAGAAATGCATGGCATGCAGGTATCTTGATTGCACATAGTCCTCTCTTCCCACTCTGTACGTTAATCCACCGCATGGTACACACCCCTTTGCGCGTGCATGTGCGGCACACATCTCCACTCTCTGGTCGCTCGCATCTGTACTACACATATATGCAGAGGCACACACGCACTCGTTCACACATGCCTTCCGATCCTTATGCAGCCTTACAACCTGAATGTGCCTGCCCGTGCATATTTGGTGGATGCTCCTGGGCTCAGAGCCCAGCTCCTGCTCCTATACCTGAATACACACCACAATTGCCAAACTGGCAATATAGCAGTTCGCTCAGCAAAGCTGGTGATACACCAGAGGAAGCTTTAATTTGGAGAAGAAAAAGACCTCAGTTTTCAGCTTGTGCTCTTCCTCTGTCCCCACCCAGACCTTTCCCAGAGAGAAAGAGATGGAACGGGTTCTTCATCACAGGCAGGAGTCTCCTTCCCAAAATAAAGACAGCTCTCCTCAAATTATTTTTCAGGGGAAGCCCCTGGTGTCCCGCCTTTCTGGCAGCTAAAGAGCAAAATGTTGAAATTACAGACTTGGGCGTGGAAGAAATCCCTTCACATTTGTGTCTAGGTGTGCCTGTATGTGTCTGTCCTCCCACCCCTCAAAGACAAATATGTTCACACAGTCATACCTTGCAGATTATTCTTTCCTGTGGGTGCGATGCCAATGTGAAGAGTGAAGTATCTCACTGACTCTCCCCACCCATGAGAGATGTAGGTAGCTTGGTGTTGTCATTTCTGCCTACAGTTGATTGCAGCTCTGAATCTGTGCCCACAAAATATTCAGCTAAAAGGCGGCACAACCGAAAGGCTGCGTCAAGCAATTTCTGAAAAATTGAACTTAACCTTTACTGCCAGCAAGAGATGCAGTCAGTAATATGCAGAGCTGGGTGGTTAGATAGGTGGCTAGAAATGCAAGTGTTGCATGCACCGCGTACTAGAACAGATGGACGTTATGGGGGTATGTGCTTAGTATTGGATTGCATGAGTGATTAAACAATAACCCGCAAGCAGGTTTCCCACTTGTGGGTGAGATGAGTCTCATTCATCACCAGCCATATCCGACGGCTTCCCTCCCATTCTGTCCTCTCCTCCTCACCCCAGTGCTGGAGAGCCAGCGGCTGCAAAGGTTTAAACCTGCCACACCCATCAAATCAAAGGAGGGAGGGGGGAAGAGGCAGTCTGCATTTCTTTCCCCTTCCACACGAGCAGCATGAATAAACAGGGCTGTACCTCTAAAGATGCAGTTTAATGCAATTGGAGAAGGAAAAAGCATTAGGGAGCTGTTCCAGCAATTACAGCCAGCCGGTGAGGTGTCTTATCATTCCAGGAACTGCAGAGGTGTGCAGGAAGGAGGAGATGGAGAAAAAGAGAGAGAGGAAGATGCACACAGAGTTAAGGTTTTCTTGCCTCGGGATATTAAAATGTCTCAGCCCTCGTTTAGAATAACTTAATTATGCTGCACAATGCAGATGCTTCCAAACTTGCAAGGCATGGTCTTACCTTTAAACACCAGCGTGGAGAGAGGAAAAGGGGTATTTTAAAGGAAACGTGTCCATCCACGCCCCTCCTCCCTCCACTTGCCAGCATGGTGTAAATCACCACAGACCATTGACTTCAGGGCAGAGGCACTTCGTCTGCACCTGGGGAGAGTCTAGCCACTGCCTCTGCCTTTCTGAGAGGCACCGAGTGGTTTCTGTGCTTCTTCCAGTAAACAATTGCTGCATGGAAGTTTAATTACTCCAGGTCCTTACTATTTCTCTTCCTGGGGCGATACCCCAGGGATTTCTCATGAGAAGGGTGTCTCTAGAGAAACACCCCTCCCATCACCCTGCCCTCCTCTGCTGCCTTTGCAGCCTCTGACTATTAGAGACATTGATTTCTCCTAGATCGCATAATGTAACTGTTCTTAATGGCACAGACAAGCCCCCTCCTAGGGAACTAATTGCAGGGAGAGTTTCCAGGGGGAGAAGGACAGCAGTAATGCTAAGTGGGAAAGAAACCAGTCTGTTGATCCAAATTGCCTATTGCCACTTGCTTCCGAATGGGAGTCCCAGCAAAAAACAGTGAGGCAGTACCCACTGGTACGTAGAGGCATCCCTGTTGAGAGGGCTGCGTTGAAGCTTGTATCTGCCTGTGCCAGGCTGGGTACACGTGTGCAGCGAGGAACCAACATCTGTTTTCTGAGGACTTGTCCTGGCCCAATGCTGAGGGTGTCTGAATGATCTCAGAGCTGCTCCTGCCTCAGGAAAAGAAAATGGGCTGTAGCTCCAGACTCTGCCCATGCCATGCTGAGAGGGTGGGCATCGCTTGGGGATGAGGGATGAGAGGGACCCCTCCTCCAGTCATGTGGCTTGGACTGACTTGGAGAAAGTGCAAAGAGGTTTCATCTCAAGTCTGCTCTCATTTCAGTCCAGCTGTCATGGATTCTGTGGTGCCATCCCAGGATCTAGTAGCCACCCTGCACAGACATATTTCCCTATCCCCATTTCCCAAAGAGCAGGAATTCCACACTGCTGGCAGCTACCAAGTTGCAAGGCATTCTCATGCTAGCGGGAAGGTGAACTGGGCCCTTTGCCCACTGCAAGATGAAAGCAGGCTGGTAGTCTTGCATGACGTAAATCAAGGATGTGTATACCTGCTTGGGTTCACTGGCCTCATGATGTGAGTCATGTGCTCCCCTCAATGACTCTTGTCTGCTCCACGTGCAGAGGACATGGGGCGTAAGTGCGCCGTGCCTAGTCTGTAGCGAGCAGGCGTGTATATGCTGAGGGATCGGTGTATTAACAGGTAAAACAGCAGGCATAGCCTGAGGATTGCCTCTGCTTTTGGCTGAGGTAGTACGAAGCAAAAGCACCAAGTACATATAACCTAAGACCTGTGCATGCTCCCAGTAGGCTGGTGGTGCATTACTGACTACTGTTTGCTCAGTCGAGATGTTGCTGGCCCATGCATCCTTCCAACGCTTCTGTTGTCCCCACCTCCTGTGCGTAAATGACTTCGATCTCTTCTGTTGCTTTGGGCTTCCTCCCTGCACAGGGAGGGCTTTATCTGGATTTGAGAATGAACAATAGTTCTGATGACAGTTCCAGGCTAAAGACCCCTGAGGATGGGAAACCTTTTGATGGCAGCTCTCTGTGTTGATGCCCTTTGGAAGTCACTATGCGATTCCCCTGTTTGCTGTGAGTCTGAGAAGTCTCAGGGACAGATTTGGCAGCAGTCTATACCTGCCTGCATCTGAGTTTTGAAGGCCCAGTGTCCAAGTGTAAGGCAACAACCATAGCCCAGCTCTACACAGGGGAATGCTGGGCTGGTAAGAGGAGGTCAGTCATCCAGAAAGGCCCAGTGGAAGGTGCCCATGCCTTGCTGGTGGAAATACCAGAATACCTTGCTGTGGGAATACCCAAGCAGGTATCCAGGTGAAACACCTTTCAACATATGAAGTCCAAAGTCAAAAGTCTAGAATCCATCCATTTCATCTCTAATTCCAAGATCTTCCTGAGCACGCCAGGAGGTGACATGTAACCTCAGAGCTCTGATGGCCTCATGTGGAGAAGGTGTTTATATTGCCTTAGGGCGCTCTCTATCACCTGCTGAGTGCGTGTGTAAAACTCCATGGCTTTTCATGGTTGCAAGCATCATAGGCCAGTAGTTAGTATATAGGAATTGTTTTCAGGAGAGCTGTTTTCTCTTCCTAGCAGTGCTATTAACCTGCTTTCTGACTTGATCTAAGCACAGTTTCTCTCCCTGTCATGGCCATCTCTGCAAGATGCTTCTTTAATTTGGAAACTAAATAATTAGTGTGTGGAAAAAGAAAAGGATTCAGATGCCCTCAGGTTAGAGGTGCTTTAGACAGGCAAAACATTGCTTTATCCATCCTCAGTCACTCCTGCAGTGCTGGGATGTTTATTAGCCACTTGAGTTCCTTTAACACAAACCATTGATTTTCTTCCCAGATCCAGGCTTTATTACTATGAACCAGAGCCTGAGAGTAGGGCTACAACTTCGTTTTCTCCCTGCTATTCACCAGTGTGCTAGCTCGTCCCCTACCATCATAATGATCCAGCCTGTAGCAACCTGCAATATGTGTATGGGGTGGAGGAATAGTGTAATGAAAATAGTGATTTGTTTTTAATATAACAAAAGGAATTTGTGCTTTTGAAGTTACACTGATCCTGCTGTCTCCTCCTGTTACTCATTTTGTCTCCTGTCCCCATCTGTTCTGCTCCTCGCCTTCCTCCTGCTCCCTTGACCATGCAGTCCTCCTGCTGCTTCTTCTCTCCTCCAGCTGGGTACCAGCCCTCCATTAGGCTGTACTTCTTGGGGACTCCTGCTGGCAGCATCAGCCGCTACCACCAAGGTCTTATTCCCTTCACCCCTCCGGCACTGGTATCAGCAGGGAAGCTGGTAGGAGGGAAAACTACGTGGGTTCTTCCTTTGTGCTTCCAGTTGCTTTTGCATCTTCCCCACTTCTCCTCCACTTGGGCAGCTGTCACAGCTACTGCAAATGAGCACCTATGGACAGAGACAGCAAAAAGTGGTGCATCCTCACCTATCACATCATTGCTGTTAGCATAGGTGAAAAGTTGCCCACCCCCAGCAGGCGGCTGGGGAGGGGTATGGCTGCCATAGGAGTAATGCATGCAGTACAAACTAGTGTCACCATTCCTGCTTTCTTGAGGGTTCATACTTCTTCTGGGCTTGTCCCTTGGCTACTAATAGGCTGTGCTCCAGCTGTCTTGTTGGCCCAAGAGAGGATGTCTTGAACCTGCCTTCCTCCCACCAGGGTTGGTTGGCTTTGATTCCTCGAAAAGGAAGCCAGGATGTACTTATATTCTTTTAAATTATAACTAATAAATGTCAGTCCCATTCATTACTCATCTTACTTCTAAAGTTTCTTGAATTAATTCCAGCCATAATCACAGTATGTCTCTATTTATAGGAAGCTGGGACATCTCACAATATTTAAACATTCTTTCTGTAGGAGACACCTTTCTGTAAGGGCTGGTAATTAGTAATGGTAATAGGCTCTGAAAGAATCCTACTCACTTGGTTTGAATGCCCCTAAAATTTAGGGGTGCAGGGGGGCGTGTTTGGATCTGGACCTAGTTCTGAGGCTATTTTTATTCCACTCTTCTCATAGTTGCCTAGGAGTGAAACTGTGGTCTCAGGAACTTCAGGTTTTTTTATGAATTGGGGTGATTTCTAATAATTGGTAATGTCCAGAATAATTTACAGTTTTGATTACTGTTATAATTGTTAAGACTATTATCAACTGGCATACAGTTCATCAGACTATTGAATGGAGCCTAATCCATTTATTTTATTAATAGTATCCAATGACCTTATAAATCTGCAAGGATGGGCAGACTGGGGCAGCATGGTACCATGCTTTGCTGTTTTGCACAAGATGCCAGTCATTTATATTAGTTCAAATTGAAACTAGCAGGATGTAAACCACAATGGTTTTGAACCGACCATTGTTCTCCTTGTATCATTCCTTCTTCTGTCTGCCCACAGCTTTAGGAGTAAGGTATTCAGTGGTGGATTTATAAATAATTTATCAAAAATCATCTAGGTTTGGAAGAGTAGGCATAAAGAAACAAGTATCACTTGCTGATTTACTGACAGTAAAATTTGCAGCCATTTAGTTTCATGTAAGGGTGAAGTCCTCTGCTGGAAATCACCTGCTGTGAAAATGCGAGGAGAGCATCACCTGCTCAACTGTGCGTGAGAAGCATGGTGCAGCTGGGAGGTGGTACTGGAGCAGCGGGGAACTGGAGCAATGGGGAACTGAGGCAAAGGGGCTTTTAGAAGCTGGACCAAAAGTTTATCCTCCACAGGGACACTTCACTGTAGATTGGAGAGCTGCACTGAAATGGCGCTTGTGTTCCTCAGAACTGGGTGCACCTTTGTTAGGGCCAAGAATTTAATTCTTATCTTGTTATGTTGGAGTAGTCAGGCTGGCAACTTGCAAAAACCTGGATTGCACAGGCTGAGTCGGAATCTGTCAGAATGGAGACTTTGCCTGATCAAAGATGAAAAACAGTGGTTTTAACCCTTCCTGCTGTTTGCATTTCCAGTGGAAGACCCAGAGGAACTTCAAGCCCTACACAGAGTTTTGAGGACAGACACTCGCAACAGAAAATTGATGTTTAATGTTGACCATTAAAATTGCAGTCAAAAGCATGATAAGGATGCAACTGGTCCCACCTAAAGCACAGGATCTGCCAAATGGCCTTTCCCTTGTATCCTACATTCCAGTCAGAATACCAGCTAGAAGAGATTAAATCCTAAGGAAGGGGCAAATGGAGCAAGGAAAAAAGATCTTCCCCCAAAATAACTGAGGAACTGAAGCTAACTGAAACCTCCATGAAGTAAACAGAAGTTGGATAACTTCCAGAGGATAGTTAGCAAAGTTAATATGTGAATCAATACCTGAAGCTCCCTCTTATATAGTAAAACTGGATAATGCAGCAAAAAGAACCCTCCATTATGATGCCAGTGTACAAGACTCTGTGGAAGACAGAAGAATTGACAAATTAGTGAAAAATGAGCCCTAATGGCTTATCGGAACTTCTAGTAAATCTTCCTTTAAAGTTCAGTTAATTCTCCCTTATGTTCTTTGTTTTCTTCCTTTGAGTCGTATGATTTTACAATTCAGGAAGAGATACCATAAGACAATGTCTTATCTTGTAGAATTTCATTACTTTTCAATTAGGGTGTGGCTGACAAAAGGAGTCTGAAATGTATCGCAGCATTTTACCATTGTTCTGAACTGAGAAGTAAGGGATTGATGATGTTGTAAGTTGAACTACCTTCTTAGGGGTGTCTGGCTGTAGAACTTTAGAACTTCCTTCCTTTCAAACTGTGGAGGTGCCTGAAGTCCTAAGATAATTGCACTTACACCTGTAAAGTCCCCTAAATATGTAAAGGTTGCTTACTGGCATGCCTAGATGATCCTTAGTTTTATAAGCAATAATCAGCTCAATACCGACTTAACAGCTAAGCTACCTTGGGATCTACAAATGAAGTATTCTTCCCGTTGCTTTCCCTGCACCGCCAAAATGGGTAAGTTTGTCAGAGCACACAGGTCAAGTGTCCGCATGGAATACATCCAAGAGGAAGGGTATGTGCTACCTTTCTTTTATCCAGAAACACTTCGATAAAAGTATTTACCCAGAGATGTGGTGAATATACCGTCTCTGCCTGAGTAGATCTGTACCCCCACCTCCCAGGAGAACGTGCTATTAGGCTATAGAATATACTGGGACCAGTGTTTCCTGGAGAAGCTGATGTATTTTGCACAGACAAATAAAATATTACTTGGGCCAGAGCAAGAGAATGAAAGAGTATCATCCTGACTCTCTATCTTAGTGTTTATGATACTCGTGGAGGGAAGGGAAGAGCTTTGGTTAAAGCTTTATGTCATACATTGTCAATAAGGCCAAAGCATTTTATGCCCATTTTGATTGTCTCCAGTAACACGGTCAACTGCAAGTTGATGGCTAAAACAATTAATAGCAGCCACAAAGGAGGAAGATCAGGATCTAGGAAAAGGGCAGAACAAGTCGGATGTACTGACGTAAGATGGTTGTTTCAAATCATCCTAGCTTGTTTACAAAGCTGATGGAAGCAATCTCTGAACCATGAGCTTTGAATGCTTTGAAGACTCGTGAGGGCTGGATGAGGTGTCAGAAGGCTGAAAAAGAATGAGGAGAAGATAAGAAATTACAGACTACTTGGTTTAACTTCATTCCTGGGAAAAAAATGGTGGAAATAATCAAATAAAGGAGATGATTAGGAGCCAGCACAGATCTGTCAAGAATAGATCATGTCAAACTAATTTAGCTTTCTTCTATAACAAGCCTTGTGGATGCAGGGGAAGTAGTTGTCATACCTTGTCATTTGTAAGAATTTTGACATTATCTCACAGGCTTTTATCATAAGTGAAGCAAAGAAACACGGTCCAAAGGAAAACATTACAGCAGGGATGCAGAACTTGTGTAGATAATCCTACTCAATGAGCAATTCTCACTGATTTCCTGTCGAAACAGAAGACTATCGAGCGGGTTGCCACAAGCTTGAGCTGTGGCCTATTAATGCTTCATGTTTTCATTAAACACATTGTATTTATATTTTAATTTCAACCTGGATGACTGTCTAGCGGAAGTGGTTTTATAAGTCTGCAGATGGCATGAACCAAGTATAGGCCGGTGGAAATTACTGGAATTCAAGACAAGCTTGTCAAACCAAGGACCTAGTTTGAACGGCGTCACAGCGAATGTAAAGTGCTCTCCGTGGGAATGATTAATAAAGTGCAGCCAGCTGTCCGTGGGAGCCAAGAGGCCAGCTAGCTATCCTTCAGGAGGGGAGACAGGGTCTCTAGAGGACCACAAGTTCAATGTTAGTGCAGAACGTCATTCTATTGTCAAAAAGGAAAATACCATCTTACCAGGTTGTGCAAATGGGAGTATAGGCTGTAAGACATACCTAATAAGCCTTCAGCTCCGATCAGCACATGTAAGTCTCAGCTGAAATGTCATGCCTTAGTCTTGTACTGCACTCTAAGATAGCGTGGTCCAGTGAGACAGAGTGCAGACTGGGATAGTGAGAATTGCTGGAGGTCAAGGGAAATACAATGTGAGGAAAGACAGAAATAATTAGGGTTGTTTAACCTAAAAGGAATAAGGCTGAGAGGGGTCAGGATACTAGTCTGGCCAGTGCAAGAAAATGAGAATAATCTGTTCTTCCTGTCCAGGGTGGATAAAACAAAGAGTAATGGTCTTTAATGGGCCATCGGAGTGATTCAGACTAGACTTGAGGAAGAGTCCAAAAGGATTGTGATGCACTGAAATAGATTGTCTGAGAAAACTATGGCAGCTCCAATCACTGAAGGGCTGTAGGAGGTACTTCTGGACCAGAGGATGGACTAAATGGTCTCCTGTGCTCTCTCAACACTATTTTGTATGATTAGTATCAAATATTCACTGAAGCAGGAACTGGACCCAATCTGTCCTCTTGCTGAAGAGTGCTTAACCAGTAGGCTATAAAGCTGTATTTAATTCTGTGCTTTCTCTGTCTCTGGCCTCATGCTTATTTAATTCTTCTGTGAAAAAAAGACTAAGAGCTTAAGCAGGAAAAGCTAGGAGCAGCTTACTCTAAACAGTCTTCTGTAGGAGGAAGGTAAGACTTGAGATCTTTTCAGGTACCTTAGAGAGTTGAACCAACATCTCCCATAATTTAGGGAAGCTAGTCTCTCCACTGAGGTACTAGATAAATACCTATCTACTGCATGCTGTCAGAGAGGACTGTAGTTGTCTCTTTCTGGGCAGAGATTCAGGGCTTGGAATCCAAAACAGAAGATGCCTCCACGATAACCAGAGCAAGATGCCTAAACCCAGATGGTTTAGATGTTGCTCTGTCTTCAGCATTTGCTATAGGCAGGTTCAAAAGGGATTTATTTGGTGTATTGTGATACTGAGGTGCCTACTTCTCCCCATATTTTCTACTGGACTTAAGAATATGGTTTCTGCAAGGCATCTCACCTTCTTCCGAGACTTAGCTCCAACATCCGTCTTCTGAATACGGACATCTGCTGGAACTCGACACTGAGGTTCCCTTTTCATCATCCTCAGGAGAGAATTATTACAAGGGATTTATCAGTTGGTGGCTTCTTCTACCTGCCTGACATGAATTGTCTCAAAGCATTTATATGGCAGTCACTCAGAAATTCCCAACTGGAGTGCTGTACCCCTACTAGCACTCACCTTCAGTGCTTAATCTCCTCTGCTCCCATTATGATGTGTCCCAGCGGTTGCTGAGAATACTGAATAAAACATGCTGAGATACAATATTCACCTTCATTGGATATATTCTCATTCAGCAGAAGAGCTGCTGCTACATGAGAATATAGAAGAACTAAGGCTGACCTGTGGTATCTTCCATTATCACGTGCTGAGTCCATACAACCCTCAGGAAGATATCTGTTTTTTGGTTATTCCAAAGGCTTTACACAACACAAGAGGGGGAACAAGACACCCTGCCTATAGTCAGGATTACCCAACTTTTGGGGGATGAGATAAATTGTAATAGTCAAAGACAATCTTTTCAGCTACATCAAATTTTGCTGAGCTTTCCCTGTTTGGATAAGAATTTTCTTGGTAGGAGTCTTCTTCAAAGAGGCACTGTGGTTTTTTAATTTGTTATTTGGCTGTATCTATCTGTTGAGATTAGAGGAATAAAGCTTTGAAAGTGTCAAGAGTTTTGCAACCATTTAATAAGCAACAGTTGTGCCTTTGTAATATAAGGAAAAAGAATGCCATTATGATTTCAAATGATGAAATTGCCTATTTTCTTCCTTTTTAGTTTACATTTTTAAAATAAGGGATTAAACACTTTTGTTAAGCATACATTGAGTTTTCAAAGTCAAACACTTAGAATATAAAGAATTAATTAAAAGAATTGCCTATCCCTCTTTAATTTGTTTTCTCTCACATATAGGCATAATGATGCGGTCCTTAATTATAAGATCAAATACTGGTATATATTTTTTTCAATAGGATCTCTGTCTCATTTAGTGCAGAGAATGGAATATAGAGACTGAATGAGTTTTGCCATAAACGAAGGTGTTTTCTATAGGTCTCCTGTTTCATTTACTGCCAGTGATGAAGGTTATGTATTGAATTGGGCAGGGGGCTGTTCAAAACCAGAAGAATGGTCTCATGTTTTGGGAATTGAATAGTGCCCTGAAGAATTAGGCTTTTTCCTGCCTCTTGCCACGAGTTCCTATGTGATATGAAAAAGCCATATAAATGAGGTTTTCCATGGGTGGCCACTAATTGGTGTGTTCTCATTTTCCGAGTTCTCAGTCTGAGACACCTGGGGTCTGACTTGCAGAAATGCAGAGCCGGTATTGTATGGAGTTCTGCTCTCAACACACACAGAGCTGGGGAAATGCTAATCCAACACATCGCAAATTAGGGACCCAAAATTAGTGGGTGCTCTCTCCATTTCGACCTTAGCCTCTTTGTGTCTGATTTCACTGTCTGTAAAATAGAGATAACAACCGCACCTGCCTCCCTGGGAGAACATCCATTAAGGCTCGTGAAGCACTGTAATAGTATGGCAAAATAGCACCACAGAAAAAGACCGTGAGGAAATTAGTATTCTGTATTCAGTGATGGGTTTGGATAATGTGTGGCAAATAAGGCACTTTTTGCCATGCCTGAATTTAGGATAACAGGAAAATACCAAATCGCTACACACTCAGTGAGCTCTGTCTAGCATAGAATCATAGAATAGTTTGGGTTGGAAGGGACCTTTAAAGATCATCTAGTCCAACCCCCCTGCAGTGAGCAGGGACATCTTCAACTAGAACAGGTTGCTCAGAGCCCCGTCCAACCAGACCTTGAATGTTTCCAGGGATGGGGCACCTACCACCTCTCTGGGCAACCTGTGCCAGTGTTTCACCACCCTCATTGTAAAAAAGTTCTTTCTTATGTCTAGCCCATATCTCCCCTCTTTTAGTTCAAAACCATTACCCCTTGTCCTATCACAACAGGCCCTGCTAAAAAGTTTGTCCCTATCTTTCTTGTAGGCCCCCTTTAAGTATTGAAAGGCTGCAGTAAGGTCTCCCCGGAGCCTTCTCTTCTCCAGGCTGATCAACCCCAACTCTCTCAGCCTGTCTTCCTAGGAGAGGTGCTCCAGCCCTCTGATCATTTTTGTGGCCTCCTCTGGACCCGCTCCAGCAGGTCCATGTCCTTCTTGTGTTGGGGGCCCCAGAGCTGGATGCAGGACTCCAGGTGGGGCCTCACCAGAGCGGAGCAGAGGGGCAGAATCCCCTCCCTCGCCCTGCTGGCCACGCTGCTTCTGATGCAGCCCAGGACACGGTCGGCCTTCTGGGCTGTGAGCACACATTGCTGGCTCATGTCCAGCTTTTCATCCACCTTTCTTTTTTTTTTTTTTTTTTAACGAAAAAAATGCTTTTACAATATGCAAAACTGCAAACAATAGAACTATCCAAAGTGTTTTGTCACATTCTTTCTACATTGAACTTGGCAACATTTTATATTAAATTTTACTGATTATACTAATGTTTAAGAACTAAACAAGTGAAAAGCTGTACTCGGGTACAGTTACATCCATTTATTTCAAAGGTTTAAATAACACTTTTAACTGTTGAGATTATCTCCTAGCAGTTTTTGTTTATGCAAAAACCACCTCAAAGTCTCATTTGCACAATGCATCAGCTACTGCATCAAGATTGGTGGGCCACACCACAGGCGCTACCGTTTATTATATTCTGTAATAAGAAGGAGCTTGTTTTTCAAAGAAAGGAAGGTTTAATATTTTTGAAGAATCATGCCTTTTTTTTTCATTTTGCTTTTAAGCCATAACAAAAATTAAAAAGGTTAGCAACCACAGCAGTGTAAAATATTATATAGAACACAGTCACTACACAGTTACTAGAAGTTTCACATCCAATGCAGTTACATATTAAAGCATAAGAAGTTATGTAGGCAAGTCTAGAGCCAACAGAAATCTGCAGAGTGTGTGGTGAAAACTAGCCCTTTGTATGTATTATTTGGTGCTTTTTTAAACAATCCCAGATGTGCAAGTCTGGTGTCCATCCCCACGTGGGTCTGCTGTGGGTGGGCAGATGGCATCCTTCTGGACTGTCTGTCCAGACATGTCGTGCCCTGGGGTCTGCATATTTCTATCATCAGCTTTAGGAGACGAGTATTGCAGCAATAACATAGTTTTACTTTAAGGAAAAAATCCAGCTCTTCATAATTCTATCAATAGCGTTCCAAAAAACATGACTTAAAATACAAAATCCTTTGTAGTAGCTAGGGTGGGGGAGACTTGCAAGAAAAAAAAAAGATATTATAAAGACTATTATAAGGCATATGCACAAGGGAGTCAAAGCGAGGTTTCAGAGGTAGTCTCCATTTTACATTTACTGCTTCAGCCTTTACCGTGTGCCCAGAAAAATGCTTATAAGACAGGCTTCTTATGTAATATATGAGTCACACTACTTTGTACTTGTGCCTGTGAACGATGGGTTGCAAAATAATTGGGAAAAAATGGGCCAAATGTGTTATCACTGAAACTAGTATTACACTTTTCACTGGTGTCTGAAGATGTCAGCTTAGATCCTTAACAAATCAAGCATGGAACACTCTTGTTACTACTCCCTTTGTATGTGAGGAAACTGAGGCACAGAAGAAAGTGGAAATATCTGCTGAAGTCATTCTGCCTGTTCTCTATATACAACTAATAGCTTTTAAACTAGTATTCACATGCCTTGCATGAATTAATCTAGAAATGACAGAAAAAGTATGGGTTTGTTCCTCTCTTTTTCCCCTCCCTTCTCCTCACCTGGAAGAAATAGCTTGAGTAATGCAAATCATTTGTTCCCTTTATTTGCCAGTGGCTTTATATTTTTGTCTGAGGGAGTGGGGCGTGTATCTGCCTACAGAACTCCATGGGAGGATCTCCTGAGGAAGGGCTGAGCTGGAGAGTTGAGGAAGCAAGCAGGTCTATGGTATCACAGGTGCTATGTCCCAACCTTGGTGCTGTTCTCATGAAGTTCAGGCTCTCAGTTGCTGCCCTGAGGGATCTCCAGGTAGGAGGTTGTGCTCACACCAGGAGAGGCAGTCTGTCTGGAATGTAAGCTCCAGACCAGGATGGACTTAAGAAAGAGGTCAGAGCCTTCAAACTGGGCTTAACAGGGAGCCCAAGAAGAGGCAAGAACCTCGGTGATACACGGTCATACACTTTTATTAATGAGAGCCTGCCTGGGATTTCTCCCTAGTCTGAATACGCTGTTGTTAGCATGGAGACTGAATGTCTGTATTGCCTTCCTCAAATCTCTGGTGCATAAGATGAGACACAATTTTCTGGCCAGGCACAGGTGGGAATTTTTCCCACCGTTGCTATATATGTTGGCTGCTGATGAAGTGGTATGTTGCCTCCTAGGCCTCTGTGTCCATGAATTATCTCCAGAAGAAGCTTTACTTCTCCCAGGGGGGCACAAAGCAGTCTAACATGCTCAAGGGAGAGTTTTTCTTAGCAGAGACTGAACTAGAAATACAGAAATCCCAGTACGGAAATTCAGAAGTCTTGGAAAAAACCCAATTCATCGGCACTCCGTAAGCATGGAAGAAGAGTTGCGCCTATGTCTGTTGTCCTGAGACGTACCAGCATGGCATGACACTGTACACTTGCCAAATCTAATCACTGGTTATGTCTTGAAGCCTATGCCTTATGAGGATACCCTGTCTCCTATTTTGAGGACCTTCTGTTGAGATTGCTCTCCGTGGCAGCTTAAGAGACCCTCCTCCTGCTCCTCTGGAGGTAAACCTCTGGCTGTCAGGACTGATGCAGAGTTGATGGTCAAGGCTGAGTGATCCAGAGAGACACTTCATGGAGGCAGTGTAGGTGGCCAAAAGAGACGATCCTGTTGGCAGGTCTGGAGGAAGGACACTGTCCCTCTGCCAGTTAAGAATGGAAGTGGAGAGGCTGTCAGTGTAGAGAAGAAAGAGACCTTGTTGCAAAGTGAATGTGTGGTTGTCTCTCTGGGCCAAAACTGATGCATGTTTGCCAAGAAGATAGTGGAAATGTAGGTCTTATGTTAGCATTTGTGAGGTGATGGAGATTTTGTAGTCCCTACTGCTCCCCAGTCAGATGAGGTTTCAGCCTACCCTTCTGGCTTTGTCACAGAAGAAGTGCACACTACCCCAGCACAGAAGTGAGGAGGGAGGCAGAAAAGGCACTGGACTAGGTCAGGAGATAATTTTGTTGGAAGCATCTACAATCATGTGGCTCCACTGGCTTCTTCTCCCCATAGAAGGAGAAGCACTGACCACAGCAGATAATACTGCAACTTGGAAGCGCCCACTCCAGAACTGAAGGGGCCTTACCAAGCTAAGGTCAGCCTTCCCATCTTGCAAAGTGCAGTAAGTGGCCCCACTGGCAGGGCTTGCTTTCTTCTCTCTCTTCTGTGGTTCTGACCTGTCACTGCAGAGAGCAAAATGTGCTCCGTGTTGCTCTGCCTCCTTATATCCAGCCCCATTCCGATCCGTCTGCATGTCAGCTTCACACAGTATGGTATCATCAATGCTGATGTCTCCAACCTGTAATTTTTCAACTTCTCTCTCGGGTACTTGCCTCTAAGCTTTTCCTGCTGTCAGGCACAGCAGAAGAGAGAG
The DNA here is from genome assembly GCA_009819775.1 of Phoenicopterus ruber ruber. Classification (NCBI taxonomy): domain Eukaryota; kingdom Metazoa; phylum Chordata; class Aves; order Phoenicopteriformes; family Phoenicopteridae; genus Phoenicopterus; species Phoenicopterus ruber. The sequence continues at coordinate 92,674,667 of CM020215.1, read as the reverse complement.
TATGCTGAGTACCTCTGAGGGCTACGATACAGAGCGATTCTGCTCTTTGGAAATTTGTTTGTGAAAACACTGAGCAGCACAGAAATGCCTGGAGAAGCTAATCAGAATTGGAGATGGGCACAGTTTTTAAAAAACACAAGTTTCAAGTACTGTGGTGTGAACAGGAGGTCAGTTTGCTGCCAGTGGCAGCAAAATAGCACTTAGTTATACAGAGCACAGGAAAATGCTGAACAGGATTTCTGTCATTCCTTTGCTCCACTTTTATCAACACCCTGTGCTTCTGCCCTGCAGCACCCCCGCTATTCCAGCTCTGATGTTGCGGCGTAGCCACTGTGTTGCTGAAAACTAGGCAAGGATATAACTGATCCTTTGAACAAAGTAATTCTCTCTTCAGTAGCTTTTTGTACATATTAAATGATTAAATCTTTAGGGGGCTTTTCCCTGATGAGGTAATTGCACACTCATTAAGTTGCCAGATAAGTCTTACTTTCTATTAATTTATTTTTTGCTAAGAAAAACGGCTCATTTTCCACTGATAATCCTGCCTCACCTAATTCAAGGATGGCCAACCTGTGGCTTTTAAGCCACAGGCAGATACTGAGTGATTGAAGTATGACTCCCACAATGGAGATACGTCATATTACTGACAGCACACTGTTGATGTTAGGACTACTTTTTTATCAGTATCTCCATGTGGGAGGAAGCTCTCAGGGCCTTCTGAGGCCAACAGCTCCCTACAAGCTCTGGAACTCAACTAGGCACCCAACCTCACCCCATCCCACACTGGGTGCTCGGACTCCGGTGAACCGTTGCTGTTTTCTGCCTGGGAGCTTCTTGAAAAATCCCTCACCTCGCCTAAGGTACCAGGCAGGGGGTTGACACCTCTTGGACATTGGAAAGTTTTTTTTAAGATGCTCATGAGGCCAAGAGGTTTGAGCTCCCATGGTACAGTTAATTGAATTTTAGAAAGTGAAAGCTGGGTGAAAGTTGAGTTATCCCACATTACTAGGGGTGGAAATAGATTTATGCTTCAACTGCAACATGAGCTAGTATATGTGTGAAGAAGACCCCAGAGAAACTATGTTAGAAGGAAGTTATTAAGGGTGCTAAGTCAAGTATTAAAAAATTAGCCAATATTGGAAATGCAGTTGCTTGTGCAACCTCAGCATGGTCTCTTCTTGTGTATGTATTTCAGTACACTTCTAATAACAGGAACACATCTTATTTTTCTTTCCAGGGATTCCTACCTCATTCAGGTCACAGAATGGACAGTGCTCACTTAATGAGCAGTTATTCAATATTTTGTTCTCTCATAATAAGTCAGCGTGTGACCCCATAGCTTTGCTCAATAAATACTGTTCAAACTCTGCTCTGAAATCAGAAATACTAATTTTCTCCTGGGCTGTCTTGTGATTCTGAGCACATCCCTAACATTACTTAGTAAATCTTTGCAACACCCATGTGAGATAACTGAGTGTTTTTACTCCATTTTTGCAGATGGACAGCTGAGGCACAAAGAGAGAATTTGGTCAGCAGGACTCCCTGATTTTATGTGTTGAATTTGAGAAACAGAGGACCTGACTTTACTTGCAAATATCTGAAAACATCTCCCATTACTGTCAGCTGCAGCTCTGAGTGCTCAGCACTGCTCCAAATCAGACTCAAAGTGTCTGAAGCCAGCTACTCAGAGATGCAGAACATGCCACTAGGAATCACCCTGTGAAAAGTATGGGCCAGGACAACAGAGGAATTCAGCAGCAAAGGTAGGGCTGTGCTGTAGGACGGCTGTCTGTCGGCTGCCCTAACCCTGAGATCCTCTGTTCTCCTTTGCCAAGCCTCTGCCTCCTTTCCAACTTCCAACTGCAAAAAATAGGACCAAGATTTTAGTGTAATCCCTTTATACCCCTGAGTTTCCTAAGCTTCAAATATCCAGATTTCCTACTAACACTTTAAGTCTTCTTTAAGCTCCTTTGTTTTACTTTGCAATCTTTCAGCAGATACTTACAAGCCTAGTTCCAAACAGTGGCAGGGTGGCATCAGGTAATTTACAGAACTGTTCTAACAAATAAGATTTATATAGGCAGGAGCCTAGCAGGATTTTCAAAGAGCCTTGGCGCCTAATTTGTGCTGGTTTCAATAGGATTAAGGCAAGTAGGCATTTGTCAAGATCCCACCATTCATTCCTTAAAACCTGGCCCTTTAATTCTTCTTTCAATCATCAAGTTTGTGTTGAACCACTAGAGCTAAAGCATAGGAATGTATACTAAAATGTTAATAATTCATGAATGTTTGGGGGAATCTTGGGGGAATGTGTTATATTTTCTTCAGGCTTCAAAATAATTGCTTCTGCAACCAAAGCAAAATACAGGTGGAAACTTTTTTCCTCTGCTTTGCACTGAGATCAAAATGTTAGTTGCCTGAAAGCCCCAATAGGTGCTCCAATTCTACACTGAATACTCTCAGATATTACTAAGGATTAGGCAGATCCCAAACCCCTAAATTAGTGACTGGTTTGAAAGAGTACAGAAAGTGTTTGTGCATTTGTAACTTATTCTTTCTGGAAGGGATCAAATTACTCTTTTTGAATTTAATGTTTGAAAATATTCTGTATCTAGGCTTCATTTCTGGTTTCATTTCAGCAGGATTTAGTGAATTGGTTATGCAAACTGACTTCAGGCGGTGGATTTCTTGCAAATTATTCACTTACTCCACTATGTTTATATATGTGTGTGTGTGTGTGTGTGTGTTTGTGACATGCAGTTTGTGATATTTATACAACATGGTTTCCTCTCTCTGACTAGGAACGGGGAAAAAGAAAGAGTTACTGGAAAAAAAAAAGAAAAAAGTGCCACACTTCAGGGCTAAAATTTCAGATAGGTGATCATTCACTATAATAGAATTTGCGGGATTTGTATCAATTTTCATGGCTGAGGGACCAGTTCGTCTGAAAAGTAGAGTACAACTAATAACCTGGGTGCATAACATAGACATTTGCGTACCGTAATCTTTGCTTCATTTGAGCAGACCTACAATTTGCTTAACTCCAATGATGTGTCTTATGAAGGACTTAGTATTGTTATTGTTAATGGGTCAATAAATTGGACTGTCAAGAACCAGCCTTGTCCTGTGACTTCCCGAAGAAGCAGGAATTATGTCTTTCTAGCAAGAAATGGCTCTGTATTTTAGATGGTGCTAGGAGAAAGCAAGCTGGTTCCTATAGTATCTGAATTGTTTTTCCTCTGTAAACCAGGGTGCTGTCTATGCCCTTTCTTGTGTTCAGCACACTCCCATTGTCTTGACTCCTGTTGCTTGTTTCATTGCTTCCTTTCCTGGCACCACAAGGGAGATATATCCCAAGGATGTAGAAATAATAATGGTTGTCATTATCATAAGTCCTCATGCATTTGGCTCTCCTCACAGTGGGCACCTCTTCCTTCGTCTGAAAGCTCACCATTAGGACAATAGGAACCCGGATGGAAACTCTTGGGGAACCTCTGAAAAGTGGCGTCTTTCCACTCCATCTTGCTTGTCCTAGCCAGCTCCAGCTACCCAACTTCTTGACATCCTCAGAAAACTCCTAAATGTGCTGAATAGCATTTGGGGGAGGCTGAAAGGAAATGAAGCAGTCACACTCAGGACCGTGTTTAATAATCTGCGTGGATTGCTATCTATCTATAGGACACTTGGCCATTCATAAGCTCCCCTAAGCTTTTCTTCTCTTTTTTTCCCTGAGTGCTTAGCTATTTTCATCACCATCTATGTTCATGGCTGCAGCTTTTCCTAGTGCCTTTGGGAGTCTGATCCACACATTGATTTATTTTTAGCTACATTGCTAATTATTATTTTTGTGAGTATAGTGTTTCATTATTCATTAAAGCTGGGGAGACATTTTAGTCATTTCTCAGTAGAACAAATGTGAATTCAGTAACCAAAATAAGATCTCTGAGTAGGGCTTAAGAGGGCTAGGAAGAATGATCTGGCAAAGAAGGATGATATGGCAGGTGAGAGGTATTGATATACAAAGGAGTGTTACTAAGAAAGCAGAAACAAGCTATTCTCAGCATGGACAAGATGCAGGGGGCTGGCCGAAACTCTGGGAGGAACTCTTTAGTTCATCAAAGGAATAAACTGCCAGAGAAACCCAGAGAGTCATCTTTGGGGGAAATGTCCAAAGACTGGTAAAAAAGACTGCTCTTGCAGGGTGGGTTGAAGATGAAGAAAATCAGCCCTGCTGCAGTGCACAGGGAGGGCCTAGAGGACCCTGGAGATTTCTAATGATTTGCTCTTCAGCGTGTGACAAAGCTGTGCAGTGTGAATTGGTCCTTACTAACAGAAGAGGAAACACTGCGCATTTTCTGGTGTTAGATTATCTGTGCATGCTTCCCAGTGCTTTCTGTCTGGCTTTGCACGGGATGCTGAGGGAAGAATGTTCCTATTCCAGAAACTCACAAGTCCTTGTCAGGATGAAAATTCTCTTTCCATATCACATCTGCAGCAGACCAGAAAGAAGTGGAAGGAGCTTTGTGCACTCTGCCTGCCCAGCCATCCCCTCGTCATCGCCAGGGGTCCCTTTTGCCTCCACTCCTCTGCCAGGGGGGCTGCTGAGTAAAGCCTTCCACAGAGAGGGCTCCAGGGGTGCCTGGATGTACAGTATGGTTGTGCTACAGATGCACCAAATACAGAGTGATCTAAACTGTGTGCCTGGGGAAAACACATTACAATGTGCAGTGCTTTGATGCTACTGCCATGCTTCTTGACTGAAGAATGGAAAAAAGCCAGAAGACTTTAGGACCAAGATGTTTAAAGCTTATTGAAGCCCCTTTTTAATAACAACTTAGAGATGGGAAGCCCAGGGAGTGAAGAAATGGAAAGAAAGAACAGCCGTCCTACAGCAGGAAGCTTTGGAGAAGCTCTGGGTGACTACTTATATGTGGTTGTGATATACTGGCCCTTATAAGTGGCAAATCCAAACACTTGTGGCTTTTTTGCCTAGCACATCTATTCAACGTGTTCTTTTTGGCTAGAGGTCTTTATAGCACTAACTTAACAGTGTCCACAAAGGGTCTATCGCAGCATGCACTGCAGGCTTGCCTCCCCCCTCCCCCCTTTTTCAATAGGGCTGTATGCAGTAGAGGAGCAAAGTAGGAAACAAAATGGCTCAAAGCCACATGTGCATTTCCCATAGCTCAGTGCCAGTCTCTAGAATAAGTGATTAAGCCCTGAGGCTGCTGGGTCTCGTGTTCAGCTGCTTGTGGCCCCAAAGGATCCTTCCAATCAAAGCCATGTCTGTGCTCTGGTGACAACCCTACCTGAAGGATGGGAGAGGGGTATGGCACAACATTATGCCTTCGGCGCTGTGCCACTCAGGAGTGACAGCTGCAATCACAGGCCCGATTCATCAGTTTTATGGACCTTGAAAAGAACTGAAGTTACACAAACTGGGCATGGTCTCAGGTAGTCAAGCCCAGGTTTTTCGGTGAAAGAAGGTGTGTCATACAGGTCCCCTCTGGAGACCTTTTCAGGTTCTGACAGATACTTATGCCTCCTTTCAAGATGTTCTCATCCTGCACTGACAGGAGGGAAAGATAAGAGCACAGCTTAAATATTGCACAATGCTTTACCTTGCTAAAACACCATGCATTTGAGGCTCTTGCAACACTACAAATACTAATTCAATTAGGTTCAGAGTCCTTCTGGAACATAACAATGTCTCCTCTCACAAGTCATTTGGAGCAGCAGACCACAGTGGTCTTGTAAAAATTATCCCTGGAGAAAATGTCATTGAAATCAATGGAATTACACTCCACTTTCACCATCTGACATTGCATTTGGCATTGAACTTCCAATAAGATCTCAGTACAACTGTTTGTTAATAAGCTGTACAAACGTCAGGACAGGAGGAATAGAGAGAGATGGTCTAGGTCTTCTCACACTTCGCTGTAAGTCAGCAGTATCTAAGAGCTCACAGTAGGACTAGTGACCTGTCTCCTACATTTGATATCTTAAGAGTAGGTTTAACTCTTCCCATTTCACCTGAACTAGTGACTAAGGAGGGAGGAGATACAGAATCTCTCTCCTTCTTTCTCTGCTTGTACTTTAAACATATAAAAGGAATGAGAAAAAAAAAATGTAGACCAAGAGTGATTTCACAGAAGGTTTTCCATAAGGTCTCTGGCATCCTAGACATGCTGTTGCTGTGAAGAATTCAGATCCATAAGAGGGGTCTATGTCTTTCTTACCCATTGCTTGTGGTGAGTTCATACCCATGCTGTCGTGAGAGCCCTATCAGCCACTTTGCAGAAGATCTGTGGAGCAAACATCAGCACCAGTGGTACCACTGAAGTAAAGGTGGGTGAAGAGAATGGCCCAGGCAAGCCAGAGGAAAAAGTACATGTGTATGCATGAGGGCAATCTCTGGGTCAGTCAAGCCCAGATGGGCATGAAGATCCACAACACAAATCAATAAACTGAGGTTCTGTGAAGATCAGAGCCAGCACTCGATGCCATTGTTCCCTGCCTCCAGCGGCGAGGCTGACACCCTGTCCTAGTGGAGCTGGGGCTGGTGTTAGCGGGGTCAGGCAATCCCACAGAGCGAGAAGCAGAGCTAGCAGAGCCAATCCTGGCTGGTAAGGAGAGGGCACACCACCGAGACCTGTTGAACCCATCAGAACCAGAAGCTGAGAAAAAGCCAGCTACCGCAGTGAGGAGGTGGAGTCTGTACCAATAGGTAGGAGCCTTTGCTATGAATTCCTGCTCTTTGGGGATACAAGATCCTGGTACACACACTCTGCAGTGGGGATGTGGGATTGGTCTATCTAGAAAAAAAACTGAAGAGATTATGAGAGAGGATATCTTAGATGGAGCTGTTTTAGAACCAGTTTGTCAAATTACATAGACCTGCAACTCTGGTTACTTGGGTTTTGCTGGGGGTAGCTCTGGGGATTTGAAAGATTGTGCTCTGCTCCCTGGAGAATGGGGAAGCTGTTGGCTAAAGGTGGTGCTGTGGGTTAGGCTCTCTTTCAGGAGATTAGAAAAACAAAAGACAAAGGTCTGGCCAGGAGGGTAATGAACGGTAAGAAAGGCAGTACTGACTTTACTGTCCTTGCCAGATCCTGATCAAGAATCCTGGTTGCTACCTTCTTCAGGACACCCTGTTATTTCAGGTGGGATACACACCCTGTCCCCCCTGAAGTTCAACTGCTGTATGTGGCTGTGGGCACAGGTAGCAGCTACAGGGTTTCACCCCAGCAGTAGCTGCAATTCAGGAGGAGAGAGACCTTTTCTTCTTTGTGCAGGTGCTAGGTGTAAAACAGTGGGGGGTGAAAGGTCTTGTAGAAACATCACTGTCCAGATGCTCTGCAGAGCAGAAGTTCATTGTAGAGCAGTGTGGGAAGACAGAGGAGGCTGGTGAACAGCCAAAGCATTTTCCTCGTGGAAGCCTTAGTTGACACAAGCATGGCTGATGGTGTGGTCTGTGATAATTCAATAGGATATTCATGAGAGCACCTTGCCTCCCCTGCAGCACAACAGCGAAACTTCAGGTTTCAATGGCAGAGTAAGCATTGGCCTTTACATTTTACAAGTAGGGTGACACAGAGCTACAAGCGAAGGACTGAACAACCTTCATTCCCCACCTGGATTTCCTCTCTCATATCTCCCTGCTGCCTTGGAGAAGCTGCTCCATCTCACTTCCCCCCTCCACTGTCCAGGATGGGGAAGGAGCAGGAGAGGCGCAGCCCAGAGCTGTCACATATTAACTCACCCACATCCAAATCAGCCTGCTTACTGACAGGGCCAGCTCCCCAGCAGGACACTGTGGAGAGGCTGACGCAGGGTCCTTGGGACCACTGCTAGCCCAGTGCTCATGGAAGTGACAGCCAGGGTTGTGCAGCGAGGTAGCATGGGCCAGAGAGAGCACTGCCAACACCTCTTTCAGCTGTGGCACAGTCAGTCATGCAGATCTGCTCCAGGAGACCCTGCTCGGCTATTTAGCTGCCTGTTTGTACTTGGTATTTCCCGCTGTCACGCCCTTCGGATGTGGACCAGTGATTTTCTCTCTCTCTCTGTCGGCCCCCCCTTGCACTCTCCCTTCCTCTGTATTGCATCTCTGTCATTGTGCCTCTTACTTATTTGCCTCTCTTCCATTCAGTGCCTTGGCTTTGGACAGGTTTTACCTCTCTCTCCACCTTTCTTTTTCTCCTCTCCATTTGGTTCCTTTATTCTTCCATCTTCTCTACTCTCATTCCTTTCCTTCTCTGGCTTGAGCTCTGTCTTCTCCCTCCCCTAGCCTTCCCCCTACCAGACTGGCTCCTCGCAGTGCCCCTTCTACTCACCCTGGGTTTCAGCCCCACACCTTGCCCATCCCTGCAGTGGCAAAGCCTGGGACTGTGCTGGGGGGGGGGAAGATCGCTGCTGCAATAAGAGACCCTACCCTCCAAGCAGTTTCCCAAGCCACGGGGAATCAGTCTGTGCCTTGCTTTCCCTAATTGTTGGGGATGTTTGTTTGACTTTAATGAACTTGCACATGCTTTCTCAGAAGATAATTGCCCCCATTTCCACTGACATAAACTAAACTACTACTACTACTAATAATAATATAATAATAGTAGTAGTAGTAGTAGTAGTAGAAGAACAAATACAGCCCTGAGCTTACCATCAAGCAGGGAGGGAGCTACTTGATGCTTAGCTCGCTCTCATCACTAGGTTGAGAGATTTCATGGTGTTGGCAGTCACTGCCAGAAGGAGGTACCAGAGGAGATTCAAGGTTAACAGGCAGGTTAAAAAGAAGGTTCAGAGACTGGATGGACTTGAGGCTTAAGCCTTTCATTGTTATTCTGCTGGCTGCAAAAACCCTGGGCAAACCAGCAAGGAGCACAAGCGGGTGCTGAGCTAGTGACAGGCCCTCAGTGTAGTTGCTCATGGACTGATGGTCCCAGCATGAAATTCCTCACAATTTCTAGGTCCAACCAGGAAAGGTCAGGGTAACCTCAGAGACCAGCAGTGGAAGGGCTTGTAGTATCCCTTCCTGCAGTTTACTCAGGTTGGAGAGAAGTAGGGGTATTTCCCATCACCAGAGCTCCATGCAGCCCTGTGTTCCCATGGAGGGAATGGGGTAGGAGCTGCAGGACACAAGCTGCTGCTTCTTGTGGAAATGGCTCTAGAGACCTTGCATAACCCTGGACTCTGGGGAGGCTCAGCAGCTGCCTGCATCAGATCTCAGGGAAGCAAATCTGAGCTGTAAGTTAGTTAGCCTCTGGTCCTTGGCTGCAGCTAGAACAGAAGCAAATGTGTCCAGCCCTCATGGGGGCAGGCACTCTGAGCCACCAGAGGTTAATAACAATTCCTTTAAAATTTCTGTGGAGTCTAAAACTAAGCAAGCAAGGGGAAAAAGTGAGAGGGAAAAGGTGGAGAGGGAGAGAGATCGATAATTCATGGTTTTGTTACCTGCTCATGGTCAGCAGACCATGGGATTCAGAGTCTGAAGGTGTTACTTCAAAATAATTCACATAGTAGCAACCATCCTTGCCCAAACTGCCCCAAACAGGACCACACAAACCACATATAGTTTGAGCCTGGATAAAATTTCTCTTTAGTCCAGTGACATCCAAGCTTATGATACTAAGCCCATCTGCAGCAGAAATCACATATTCTTTGAATGGACTTTTCTAATCAAAGCATAGTTCAAGGGAAATTTTTCACCTGGCCCTTTTGCTGAATTTCTTCAACATGGTCTATTTTGGGAGTGGATTTACATTATCAGGTTGGATACCTTCCTGGTTCATTTCCAGGCTTTGGTCCCTGCAGGCTGGCTCCTTCTGGAGCGACACAAGTATTTCCCTCCAAAAAGGAGACTAGGCACAACTGACAGCTCAGTATGTGCCAGGATCCAATCTGAAGGAATAGCATAGAAGTTGGTCGTGCCAAACACCCAAGGCCTTCAACACAGTCCACACAGACCTTGTGCCCTCAAGTGCCCTCACACACTTAGGCCATACCCCAGGGTATACACATGCCCTTGACATTAACTATAAAAGCACCGCCTTGGCAAGCTGCAAGCCAGTCCTGTGTCTGAGACTTTGAGTGCTGTGAATTGAAAGATGAGTGAACGCATCCTGTGCCCCACAACCACCAAAGTGCTCCACAGAGCCCAGATCAGATCCAAGGCAAGTGCTTTTCCCCAATGACATCCACGAGCCACTCTGCTCCAGAAAGTGTGAGTCCTGGACATCAGCCACTTTGCATCAGCTTCAGGGGCAAGGCTCTTATTTAGACCCACCCTGCAAAGGCAGCATAGGCCGTACTGAGTGCCTTTCTCCATTTAACCACTGGAGCTATAGGAGCTTCAAGACGGTAGATGACACCATGGTTGGCCACCAGCTTAACAGAAACAGGGTGACAAACAGAAGGGAGAGTCACAAAACAGGTGAGGAGAGTATAATAGTTTTATTGAGAAGGCACACTGAAAATATCTAAATAGGTCTAGCTTAGATTATTTTCTACGTCTCTTCTCAGTCACTGTATGCAGGAGAATAACATCCATCCACCCACCTAACTGCCATTCCAGGCACCATAAAATACAGGGGAAATTTCCTACATGTGAGAGGATCTTGCAGAGGAAAGGATGGAAACTCCATTGTTAGAGGATTTGAAACTGGAGAGCTGAAACCCTGCTAGTTACACCCTGGGGAACCATCCTGCATAAGCCTTCAGAGAGATGAATTAACCTTTTCTCTCTCAAGGGTGTTTTACCCACCATCACCATAGTCATCCTGGGAAAAAAAGGAACTCTGTTTGTTTCCTTGTCTTGCAGACAGGTTGTGCTGCGAGGTGCCATCCTCTAGCCAGGTGTCTTCACACCACTTAACTGGGTTAAAAAAAGCTGTTCTCGGTGCTAAATTGCTTCCTCACTTCACAAGGCGTGAAAACCTTTTCTCTCTCTCATGTGTCCGTGCTTCACTCCTTCTGGGGAGACAGCTGGTCCTTTTTTTTTTTAATGCATTGTGCTCCTTAAATGCCGTCTCTGAGACAAATCAGGTCATGTAGAGCCAGGCCCACAAAAGCATTGAGGTGACTCAGTCCTGTGAAATCAATGGGAGTCGGGTGCCTAAATTTCTTTGTAAGTCTGGGCCCAAGTAACCTTGAATAACATCAGTAGGAACACACATTGTGCTCTAGTCAAGATTAGAGCATGGGCTGGGTTGTGAAGCGAGTTATTGGTAACTGTCACTGCTCCAACGCGTGTCCAGGCTCTGGCCAGTATTGATGCCTTCTCTCGTGAAAGCTGTGTAAATCCTAAATATGGACTCCTGGCACACAGGTTTCAGAACGCCAGGAGTCAGCAACGTGAATCAAAGGCTCTGAGATTTGGTGTCACATGTAATAGGAGCTCCTATCTAAGGACAGAAAGGAGCGGGATACCAGGGTGATGACTGAGTATATAGCAGCTTGATCCTAGGATGAACGTTATGGAAGCTGACACATGCTATATATTGGTGGGCAGAGAAACACCAGGAAAGAAAAAGCTACAGAGAGGGGCAAAGGAGACTGTGTAATATTGACAAGTGGACAAACAGCAAGGAAGGACCAAAGCACTCAGTCCCCTCCTTTCTTACTCTTTGCCATGTTTTCAAACACATGGAACATCTGGAAAACATCTAGTTTCTCCATTTCACCTTTCCTGCTGTACCAGCATGTGGGACATTTAGAAGTGCCTAGAGGTTATAGTAACACTTGCTTCATTCTTTGCCGTATTTTGACCCCTCTGTAAGCTGTGGGTTTGGAGATGGAAGGTGGAAAGGGGGCCAGAGATTAGAAATCTTCATGGGGTCATGGCTCCATGCAATTTCCACATTCCTGGTACCTAAGAACTAATCTCTGCCCTACCTGTGTCTTAAACATTCATTTCTCATCTCCTACTCTCTCAGCTATGTGACTGCAAGGAAAGTCTCACTTACAGGAACAGTCTGCCTGGGAAGGGATGTCCTAGAAACCTGGAGGTGTGGCAGACAAGCAGATGGAGAGGTGAGAGGATCATCCCTCTAGGATTGGAAAGATGTTGTGGGCTGTGCGGATAGAGATAGAAAAGCTTAACAGTGTGTTTCATAAAGGCAAAGATTTGTACACTGGCTTCAGTGGGTATGTGGGGATGGTCTGAATGAAAAAATGGACATGTTTGACTGTGTTTGTCCTTTTTATACATCCATATAGCTATGTAAACACCAGGCTCAGTGATTTCAAGTCCTGACATTGAAGGATCTATGATTTATTTCACGCTAAATGAAACAGAGGACATTTGCTCTGTGTAAAATGACAACACATTGCATGCACACTTACAATATCATGAATATGTCAATATTAAGTACTAGTATGAATTTACCTTACACATAAATGTGTAAATGAAGGGAGGGTGTGATGGAATACTAATATATGAAACCTTACCAGACCCAATTCCTGGCTGGGAGCTCTAGATCCTGTACAAACAGTAGTAATAATAGGCACTTTATTCCAGAAGCCACAATACTACAACCAAGATGTCATACACGCATGGCAGATAGGCAAGACAGATAGATGTCTTGTTTTCCACTGAGATGCTTTTGAATACATCCTGGCAGGGCTGACTCACCCTTTTAGCTTTCCAAGGAAGATAAATTGCTTTCCAGGAGCTTCACTGTATACAGGTTATTTTTGAGCAGCTTCCTTAATTAAGGTTTATCTGCTGTGTGCATAATCCACAGATGAAGAGCCGTTGTCTTTTTTTGTGTGAACAGAAGTTTCACTCTGAACAATCTGTTTCTCACCCAACCCATTGTTACACAACATGACACATATACTAGATGGATATCGTGTCCTACCCTAGAAGTAGCTGTAGGCCAGTAGCCTGAAAATAAGTCATTTCAAATGCCTGGGATACTTCAGTGGGGAAGGACTGAATAGAAATGGGATTTCTGAGGGCCACTAAGAGCCACCCGAGTTGGCACAAACAAACTATTAGTACATTTCTTTCATCCATGACCTTAAACTCCACCTCTGCCCCAGCCTCATGTTTCTTATCTTTTATATCTGAAATTATGCTGAAAGCACCCTGTTGGAAATACATTTTGCAGTTGCAAACCTTGTGATCTGGCAAGGACTCAAACTGATGTCATCCCAACTGGGATAAGAAGACAATGATGTCATCGCAATAGCAAAGGAGCCTTTTAGCTCTGTAATGCAGTGGGTGCGGGTGAGAGGTTTCAGTCTGACCTCCCTGGAGAGAAAAAGTGCTCTCCCATTCCCTGCCAGGTAAAGGGCTGGCTGGCAGTCACAGCTCTCTGCGAGTTCATCTGTCAGCATAGCAGGAGAGCCAACCCTGCGGCTCACCGCGCCCTCGCCTCCTGCTAGCAGTGGGAAGGAGATAAGCCTTCGCAGGGCTGCATAGCCCAGGTAACAGGGTAACTCCTCTGGAGTCACAGAGGCATGCGTGCCGCAGGCACGCTTCATAATAGCTGTCCTGGTTGGCACAGGAGGTACCCGGGATGTGAGAGCAGCAAGGCCAGTGGCAAGAGAGATCTCCCTTCAGTCAGTGGGTTTTGTCTTTGTCCAGGGATTAACAATTTTGTCACATTCACTAATGATTTTGCAGGAATCAGGCATATGGGACTAGACCTTTAGGGTCGTGTAGTTATGTCTAAATTGTCTTTCCAGTCTCTCAGTCCTGCTGCTGTTTGAAATTGGCCACAGTCCTTAGGGGGAGAGAGTCAAAGCCAGGGCATCTAAGTGTTGTACAGTGCTAGAAAGGAGTACCTAGTCTATCTTCATGTTGCTGTGGCTACAGTCTAATGCAGGCATACTCAAGCTCTCCTTAAACCAGCTAGTCCAGGTATTAGTAGTTATGTTGCCACAGCAACACAGGACTTACTGCAAGCTGCAAAACTTGCCTAAGGAGCAGGATGGATGAGCCTGTGCAGAGCTCTCCACTACCCTGGCTGGATCACAGCTGTTCTGTGAACATGCTAGTTTAAAGGTACTTCTGACTTGTTTCCATCCCCTTGTGCTGAAATAGGCTGAAAAGCTTACCCCGGATGCTGAATAACACAGTGCGGAGTTAGCTATGCAAGCAAAAGACATACGTGAATGGTTACAGCATGCTAACGTCTGCATCATCTTTACACATAACCATCACCTGCTCTCTGACAAGCTGAGACGAACATGAAAGCCTACTTTCCATACCACATCACTTAATACACTTGGGGGAAGTGTAGAGGTAACTGCTCAGCTGTGCCCCTGTGATAAGTACAACAACTGTTTTGTCCCTGGGCATGGTCAGGAGCATGAAAACTCCTTGTGCTGAATTATGTGTAATAATACCGGTTGCACATTCATTCACAGGCTTTTTCACTCACCCCCTACATAAGCATCCCGGCACCTAGTCTCACTCCCAGACTTATTTGCTGGTGTATAACAGACCCATCCTCACCCCTGCACAGCTGTGTGGAGCGGCTCTTTTCCTCAATGATTTGGGGCTGTTCGTTCCTTGGCCACCATACCCACTCAAGCTCACCATACCCACTCAGGCTCACCATACCCACTCAAGCTCACCCCTTGAGCTTGAGTTACCCGGGGAAGGGTCCCAGGTGGGCACCAGTGCTAGGGTGGGGGATCCTGTGCTCACTGGGGACTCAGGGGGAGATGGCGGGTACCACCTCTGGCATGCCAGTATCCAAGCGCTTGGTTCACTGGCACGGCTTCACTCGCACGTGTGTGCCTGACCCTGTCTCACGCTGGTGCTTGCACTCTGCGGTGGAAATGATCACTTCCAGTCTGTTTCCCAGTGATCGCCGCTGGTGTGGCCAGTCCTCTCTCCCCCTCTTCACAGGCATGGTGTTTCCAGTGCCACGTGTGCATGCTGCAGTGGCTGCTTCTCTCTTATTCCTGCTGCACTCTTTTTGAATGTAGTTATAGGCTGTCCTGTCTGGCTCTTCTGGTCCTGGGCCCTTCCCCAGATGGCACCTCTCAGTTGCAATGGCCTAAGGAGTGGTTTCCTCTTCCCACCCAGGAATAAATGCTTTGCTATCTTTCTCAGCCAGCTCGTTTTCTTTCTTTTGTGACCTGAGCCAGTGTTGGAAACCAGGTGCAGACAGCAAAGAGGCCAGTGGCTCTGCTTCTGAGTGGCTCTTTTGAATGCTTCCCAATGGGCATATTAATAGAACAGTGTCCTTTCATCAATACGCAGCTGAGCTGCTACTTGCCTAAGAGCTGCTAAATTATTGGGGTGAAGCGTGGTATGTCCTGTAGATTCAGTGAGGATTTACAAGCTGAGCATTATCTGTCTGCAGCAGACCAGCATGAGGCACAGGCTCTGTTTTGGTCCCATTTATGACTTTAATGCACGGCTTAAGTCTAAAAAACTTGAAGAATGCCGGTTCTTTGTTGCAAGGCTGAATTCCCCCCAGTAGTCAGAGAAATAATAATAATAATCTGCTGAAATTGGAAAGGCTGATATCTATCTGCCCATTATTCTTTCATTGAAACCTTGAGTGGGGAGCAGAGGCAAAGTGCTTGGAGTGCTTGCAGGCACGGCATTTGTGAGGAGTATATCCTGTGAATATCTGTGTATGTCTGACAGCGTGCATCTGCGGTGGGGCGGGTAGCAATACTATTCTCTGTTGGCAATCCAGAGCCAAAAAGCTATAAAGTGCAAAACACTTGGTGTCATTAGAGTCACACACCTGTGAAACAAGGTGTCATTAAAAAGAAACAAAGACTTGAAGGCATAGGTGGGTTTGGAAAGACTGTGAAAATCTCCCTCGGGAGAGTGTTTTGAAAATGAGTATGGGAAAAAATTGGTATATTTCAAAGTGGATGGAAAAATAAATCATGGGAATAGAGACAACCCAGCTGGTGCAAGCCTTTCCATGCAGCCAAGGTGCTCTCGGCATTGCTGACAGAGATGATGAGGTGCTTTAAATTCCTTTTACAAACCCCCTGCGTCTGTCCAGCCTTAGGATGAAATTAGAGCCACCTGGTTTCAAACCCATACCAAATGGAAAGGCTGTTTTGAAACTTGTCACTGGTTAGCAGGAGGGGAAGGAGGGACATTCCCAATGAAACCAGAGCCTGGGCTGCACCTGGAGAAATCTTAACTTATCTCCCTGTTTTCTCCTCTGCCCTCCTCCCTTGTTCTTCTTCAAAGGTTGAAAAAAATGAGGACGGGGACCAAAAGATTGAGCAAGATGGCATCAAACCAGAAGATAAAGCTCATAAGGCAGCCACCAAAATCCAGGCCAGCTTCCGCGGACACATAACAAGGAAAAAGCTCAAGGGGGAGAAGAAGGGAGATGCCCCGGTGTCTGAGACTGATGCCGCCGACAAGAAGGAGGAAGGCCCTGCTGGCGGAGCGGCCGAGAACAAAGAGAGCGAGGCTCCCACTGCCACAGAAGCGGTCGCCCCTGACAGTGCCCAGCTGGATGAGGGCAGCAAAGACAGCACCGCGCCAGCAGAGGAGAAAAAAGGGGATGGAGCCACCGACACGGGCTCAGAGCAGCCAGCCCCACAGGCTGCTACTCCTGCTGCCTCCTCGGAGGAAAAGCCCGCTGCTGCCGCTGCCGCCGAAACGGAAAGTGCCACTAAAGCTTCCACTGATAACTCGCCGTCCTTGAAGGCTGACGAAGCCCAAGACAAAGAGGAGCCTAAACAAGCCGACGTGCCTGCTGCTGACACCACTGCCACCACCACCCCTGCCGCAGAGGATGCTACTGCCAAGGCAACAGCGCAACCCCAAATGGAGACAGTGGAGAGCAGCCAAACCGAAGAGAAGACAGGTGAGTGAATGCCTCGCTAGGGAATGGGCCTCTCCAGAAATGGATGTTTCCCTTGGTCTCTCAGGGATGCATCTGAGGTTGGCCAGCAAGAGCTGGTGCAGGGGTTAGACTGAAGGTTAACAAGGGAATCCCCTTGCTGGGTTTTAGGGGTGGGGGGAGTTGCATGTTCTTGCTTAACGCCTTTTTCCCTGCTTCCCAGCAGCTTTTGGAAATACTGCACCTCCTCCCGAGGCTTCTGTTCCTCTAGGTGGAGGTGCCATCCAGCCCTTTTTTCCATGGTGGCGAGAGAGTGTCAGCCAGCTGGGAGGCTTGGAGGAGCCTGGAAGAGCTCCCTAAGCTCTGCATATGTTAAAGAGGGAGATGAACCTTCCCAGTCACGCTAGCACAGGCAGCTCCAGTGGGGCAACAGAACAGCCCGAGCTGATACTAGCTCACTGAAGGCTGCCAACTTGAGCTGAAAATCTCACAAGACAAAAGCACTCTCATACTGCAGTACGCCATTTAGCCTTGCTGGTGGGATGGTCAAGAAGGAGCCAAAAGGGTCTTTTCTCCATCTGCTTGTAAGTGGATGAGATTCCTGGTACAACCACATCCTAGTCAAGAACATCTTATTATCAGCATTGCTTATAGTTTCATCCACACCAATACTTCTAGCCTCAGTACTTGGAGTAGCCCATGGCAGCTATACTTGCATGAAGCTTTTAGACATGTCCGCTGGGTCAGACCCACATGGGAAGAGGATCAGGTAGGGAAAGGGAAGATTAAAGGCCCTGACAGCTCAGTGAGTGAGGACAGAAGAGAGGGTTGAATGCAAACAGTCGCTGTAGGAGGTGTTTTCAATTCTTTGCTCTTGACTGCGTGCAACTCTGCTTAACTAGTTCCCCTGGGAAGAGGTGAAAAGTTTTGAGAGCCAAAAGTGAGCATTTTTGACAGAGACAAACCATAAAGAAGAGCTGTTTTTGTGATACTGAGCTGGGTAGAAAATGCATCAAAGAACGAGGATACTTTTGCTCTTGTTCTTTTCCTTCCTTACATTATCAAAGAACGAGAACATAAATTAAAAAAAAGGTAACATCAGAGGTAGGCACCACATGGAACTCAATCAAGAGGCAGTGCCAAGCATAACTAGCCTCCAAATTCATGAGATTCAGTTGTACAGGGCATTCTGCATTCATTGGCTTGTTGGGGCACAAATGTGGCATATCACCTTGATATTCATAAACAGCCTGATCTAAGTGTTACAGAGCCTCAGCATCCAGTCTTGCACTTACTGATGTTTCTCCATCATTTCATTTGGTCCACTACTTCTCTTTCACAAATTACAATTCCCACTCTCTAATTAGACTTCCAAGCTTCATAGCTAATTCAGGGCTTCAGGTGACTCTGCTCCTGCTCAACAGAGTGGACAGATAAGAAAGAACAGATATCCAAAAGAACAGATAAGTACTGGGAGACGAGTTCAGGCAGAACATTTATGATTTAAGGTATGGACAAGGGGAGTGGCCTTCAAGAGTGTGAGTCTAAACTGAATGTACACAACAACAAAGGGTTGCTGGTTGCTGGTTTTACCTCCTTTCATTTAAGCATCTATAGAGATAAGCCTTGAAATTGCATCGTCCAAGTTGGCTTTTTGTTGTCCAGGTCTCCAGCCCTTTGTTCTTACTTTGTGTGATGAGTTGAGTGGCAAAATAAATGTCATGTGATTTGTGAAATCTAATTTGGTATGTTGCATGCTTTGCTTGTGTTGTTTTTATACTTGGGCAAAGGTATAAACATCAATGGCAAAATAGGACAGAATGAATCTGTTTTGGGGTCCTCTGTATACAGGATAACGAGTGCTAATTAACTCGTATTTAAGACTTGGAATGCCTTATTCCTAAACAACAATAGTGATTATGCTTTGAATTAACATTCTATTTTTATTTAGATTAACCTGCTGTAATGGATAGAGGTAGGAAATTCATAGTAGGAGGCTATTTCGTTTGCTTAATTTTACCTGTTTTGACTCACCAGTCATCAAAGAATGGTTTATTTCTATTCTGTATTCTGAATTATTTGCAGATATCTTGCCCATGCTCTTGTTGGCTTTAACATCATTTGAAGTGGCCAGCCATTCATGGCCACATCATTTGAAGTGGCCATTTAAATGCATGATTTAATATGCATTTGCACATGATACTGTTACTTATGTAAATATCTAGCCAACAGAGTAAGTTGGAAAATCTTCAATCAAATATGTATTTAAAAATGAGTTTTCAGTGATTGTTTGAGTGTTCAAGGCCAGTATGTGCATCTATTTATACGTATTCAATATGCATGCAGTAATACTCAAGCTTACCAATGTTTGCAGAAAGCAAACATGGAAGGTGTGTGGCCACAGTCAAACTGATAGTCTCTTTAAAATGTTAATGAATATAGATTTTTTTCTAAATTCCTATTCCAGTATGATATCAGCCTTCCAGTCACAAACTCGAACAGCTGGGTAAGTGCCTCCAGAGCCATCCAAGAAAGAAATGCAAAAAAGATTAAATAGGCCTTCTTGTCCATCTCTCTGAGGATGCTGGGTTGTGTTCTGCAATACACTCTCTATAGCACAAAGTCCAGAATAGTAAGAAGCTGCTTTCTCCTTAAAGAATATTCCACAAAAGAGCATCATCACAGTATAAAAGTTCCCACAGACAGGAAATATTTCCTGACAGAAAGCCTATGTTTTCATTTTCCTATCTTCATCCTATTACTCCCTCTCATCTCTTTACACCTCTCTGTTTCTCTCTTGGTACTTACTCTTTCCATAGACTTACAGACATTTGCCATTTCTCGACCTTTCTCCCAGTCATCCCCCAGCAAACACAGCACTGGTGGTTGCTGGCACGGCTGCGATGGTTTGGTCATTCACGAAAGAGGGAGGGCTACCAAACATCTGCCACTCCAGTACTCCTCCAGCCTGGGGACAGATCCTCTTTCAGCTTCATCAGTCCCCTTCTCCCAGAAGTCATCCCCTTGGCTTTCAAAGGTCATCTCTTATCGTTTCTGTGATCGAAGACTGGCACAGTAGTATGTCATGTCAGGCTGCCAAAAATAAATCAAATTGGCTCCTAGCCAGCGTCATCAGTTGGCTGGTTGCCATGGCATGCTTGGCTGCTACTACCGTGAGGCGTGCCGACCATGCTACTTTTGTGTGGTGATGTTCATCTGCCTTGAATTTTACTACAATGGCTGTATGGTGTTATCTGTGGATGTTTCCCTGCTGCAAACAAGCAAAAGGCAAGGGCATTTCCAGAAGAGATTTTTGCCTGCATCTGAGGGCAGGATATAAAAGACAGGAAGAGGGGAAAGGAATAACTAACCAGATAAAGAGAAGTGCATGATTTTTAATGCTTAATATTTAATGTTTCTGGAGTGGGGGAGAGACTGGGTGATTCTTCATACCAGTTGCTAATTCCTCTGACAGCCCTCAGCTCTCGTTGTTATTCAGTTCCACATACTCTACCCGTCTGTTGGTAATGGCTTAGGAAACAGCTTCAAACAACTCTCCTGTATCGAGTACTAGCTGATCTGGAACCCCAGGCATTCCCAGTTGTACGGTAGGGCAGTCTCTAAGCAATCCTCAATGTATCAAAAAGCATATGGAAAAAGTAGATGGATTCCAAGCTGGGTAAACCATGAAATGAATCAGTGAGCTTTGTTCAGCGGCAATGGGGGGTTGATGTAAGAAGGACAATCTCTTAGTTCTCTTCACTCCTTTTGGTGAGTGACTTGCATGGCAAGAAGGTGTTCTGTTATCTGAGCATCCTTGCCAAGACTAGGTTTATAGACTTTCTTGTTATGATCCAGTTTTTGCCTCTTTGGTGTTGGTGTTATGCTTAGAGAGGCTCCCTTAGATGCCAATCTATTCAACAGGACAGAATTCAAAAGTGGTAGGAGGGAATTTATACATTACATATGGATGAGGAAGTGAAGCTTATTCTAATCTAGGTTGCATTGGCTTAAATCTGGAGAGTCTCCATCAAAGTCACTGGAAAGAGTCTACATTAGTGCAGCTTTGAAGCAAGATCAGCATCCAGCAGAGCAGACTATAGAAGAAGATGGCTACTGTGTGCCTTACAGGGAGGAGAGGAGGTGAATGTCACACAATGTTAGATTCTCTTTGTACTTTCCCAGGTTTTCAAGTCTCACCTCCAAATTTGGCTAGCTCTCACATCAAAAGCACTCTCACATTGTCAGGTAAGAATACAACAAAGCCCAGAAATGTGAAAGAGTAAATTGTGCCTAAGGAAACAAATGGATCTTCCTTTGTTGGGAAATGAAGAATGCTTTCTCCAGCTCGATGAAATAGCTTTACAATGGAGCAGTTTCACAGCTGAAATGAAAAATCAGCCAGATGACAATTGCTTTGCATGTAAGCGGGCCAGCAGTTCCCCCAGGCACCTGTATCCCGCAAGCAAGGAGCACTGGGAGGCACCATCTTCTCTTCACTTCCTCAGAGGGAGCAGGTCCCTATGGATCCTTTTTCATGGTTCAGAGTTGAATCAATTCTTTGTTTTCAGTTCAATCAGCGTATTGATGGAAGGACAATACTTGCCGCACCTAGGGAGCACTGGCTGTATAAAGATTTGGAAAGGGAGACTGTCTATTGTCATGTACCAGCTAGAAGGTACAGCCTGCGCTACGCAAGAGGATTGCAGTTGTATAACTGGAATTTTAGCCTTGGCCCATGGGTAGCTGGCATGAGGCAGAACACCCTCACTGCTGTTCCTGTTTCACAGGAGCTTATCTCTGCTGCTACACCTGGCAGCCGAGGAAAGCAATGCAAATACAGTAGTCTTCCCATGTGTGCCCCAGAGGGAACAACTCTAAGCAAACGTGCCAGCCCTTTCTTGTCTGTAGTACTACTCCAGCAACAAAGTGAGAATATAAATGCAATTTAGGTTACCTGCAACATGCTGAAAGGTGTCAAAGTATATGTGCTTAGTCCTCAGTTGCTCTGAAATTTTTAATCTTTGTATTGTGTCTACTTAAGTATAAGCATCGCCTATATTTCACAGCCTGCTTTGCATTGAAGTAAATAGCCATGTGAGGGGCAGTGTGAGGAAAGTGGAATGTCACAATTTTCCAGAGAAAAGGAAACCTACACACTACCTGCTACAGGTGCAGGATTTCCTCCTCTGTTGCAGTGAAATACTGTCTCTGGTCCCATGTGTGCCTTAGGTCTGCTGTTTTCTAATGAAATGCAGCTTGCCCTGTATAGGTGGGAACTGCGCTAGTGGGCTAGTGGTGAAGCAGGACCTGACCACTTTTAATGAAATCTTAGGTGGCACTAAGCATATTTACTGATGACAAGGTGTGGGCTGATTCTGGAAAAGGCCTCTTGAGGAGAGCAGGTTAACCACTGTTTTTGCACCAAGGAGGTACCAGTTCTTTTGGGAACTCAGTAAGAAAAGCATGGACACTCAAGACTGGTTAACTGGTTTATTTTGTGAAGGATGGAAATTATAGGAAAGATGACAGCAATCTTTCATCCCTTCTGGTATTGGGAACCACAGCTGTTGCAGTATCGGCTGATCCCCTCCTTGTTGATCATCGCACGCTGCACAGAGTTCCTGTTCATGGGGAGGTTGGCCAGCCTCACTCTTCTTCACATCTTTATAGTATTCTTCCAACTGAACAAAGCTATCGGTCTTGAACCTGTGCAATACTGAACTTTCTAGATGGTTTACCAAGGTTTGCTGAAAGTGTTATGCTCTTATACATCTCCATAGGAAGGAGCTCTCACAAGCAGTACATACAGGTGGTATTGTTTAAGGCAGTGCCTACTAATGTCATGGTATGTGCTAACATTGTATAGTGGTCACTCGCGCTAACACACGGCTCTCTACAGCCAAGCCTGATGGTTAAACTGCCTAGATTTTGCTCAAAATCACTGTCTTCTCGTTACAATGTTTTCCACAGTGGCCCACTACAACTGCACTCAGGTCATCTACAGAAAATGCTACGAAATCCCTACATGGGAGGAAGGCTTTCTGCCATAAATAATAACCAAATTTTCTGCTGAGAAGGGCTCAAATAGCAGACTAGTGGACAGAATAGACAGACGAACAATGAAATTTAAGTGGCAGCTGTTTGCTGTAGCTGCCAGCAGTGCTCGGCACCACCACCAGTGTCATCTCTTTACACTAGGATCAAGTAGGCTGAACTTTTCAGGTAGATATAAGCTTGCAGAGTGTCCTCTGGGATTTACAGCTCCAAGGAGCAGTACTTTAAAGGCAGCAGTACTGACTGTGGTACAGATAACTGCCATGTGCAGAGGAAAGGGATTGGGAAAGTTCACCAGGTCAGCACAATCAGATTAGTTAGACATTCCTCAAGAGCTGTATAATAGGTGCATTAATACTGGATTATCAGTGGCAGTGCAGTGATCACTTCCAATCTCTGTGGCAACTCCATGGGCTCTGGGAAGGTGAAGTTGTGCTCCCAAGGGTCCATGCAAATAACTGGTAGAGGAACACAGAAATTGCCAAGCCAGGTCAGACCTAACATCCATTTATTGTACTTCTCGCAGTGGCTAGCACCAAATACTGCTGTGGGCACATTTGGGGTATACTGCCTCTCTACTACTAGGACTCATCCCTGTCCTCTGCTGCCTAGGATTTAGTTTAACAGTTAAAGCATGATGTATTATCTCTTTTGATACTAATTATAACTGTGGCTTTACATGGCAGATATATATAAATGCACAGTATCTGATCGACAAAGTGTCAGCAGCTTCCCCAACTCCAACCAATGCTACAATGGCCGGCAAGTTCAGCAATGAAGTGGCCCTCATTGCCTTAAATATCTTTCTGTACTTGTGTTATGATGTCACAGAAAGAGCAAAAGCTTCTGATAGCCCTGCTCTATGCCATTGCTTATTGTATGCACATATGCACAGAGAGCATAGTACCATAGCCCTTGCTGTTCATCTCTTTCCTCAGGAAAACACAAGCAATGCTTTCGATTACTTTTTATATGAAAAGATTCCCATGCTTTTTAGCCTCTTTGTTGCTTTTCTCTGCACTCCCTTTAAATCTGCAAATGTCCTTTATGAGATGGGGTGACAAACACTGTACACATTAGTCCAGAAAAGGCTGTACTTGTATACACATATTTCCAGAAAGGCAATATTTCTTCTGTTTTGCTCCTCATCCCAGTCCTTATGCACACCAATGTCTTTGCTTTTTGAAGACAGCTGCCCAGTGAGCACTGATGACTGCAATGACATCCAGGTCCATTGTGGACGTGGGAGTTCTCCTCTTTGGAAAGGCACTGCACAGATTTTTTATTCAGCCATATGATGGTCTGTGAGATTGGGCAGTGGCCAAGAGAACCATAGAAAATGTAGGCAGCGACAGGAGGCTTACAGGTCAAGCCACTGGCATCAGCTCTGTGGGAGAGGTTCCACCTCCAGTTCTGGGCCTCCAATAGACCTGTGAAAGACCAACTTACGCAAGCTTAATTTGAACAGGTCTCTAGCCACAATATATTTCTCAAGACTACATTCATGCTGCAAGCTTGCCTTAAAGGAGGGCTTCCTCATTTTCTAGCTTTCCTCTCCGTTGGTGTTGAATGTCTTTCAGGCAGAAAATAGCAGAGACACTTAACAATAACATATCGGTGGAAACTGAATGATGGACAGTGCTGCTATTGTGTGCTTAGCTGTTCTCTGAAGGGGAGTCTGGTCTGATTTTGCAGGTTACTAGAACTGTGACTTTCTTCCTAGTTCTGTATTCCCTGCTAAAGGCTCCCTTTGCATATCCTTTAGCTCTAATAGCCTGTACCATATAAAGAGCCTTGGCTTCATGATCACCAAATGTGAATGTGGTCTGTGGAAATGTTTCTTTTTTCTTTCTGTGTTCTTAGCTACATCACTGTCAGCATGGGACACTGGAACAGAGCTGAAAATCTCAGCTGAGGTCCTGGCAGCCAGGAGCCCATGTTGGACACCTGCCCTTTGCAGGGCTGCAGAGTAGTCAGGAAAAGAACTATGGAAACCTGGACAGGGCCCAGAGATGTAAAGGAAAATGCTCTTCTCCTAACGACAGAAAAATCAGACTCAAGGCTTCATGTAAATAAGTCTTAAATAAAGGTCATAAGGTCCCAATTATCCAGTGTTCAAAGGACCACACACTTTCCAGCTGTACCTTGAGGCAATAGCAAATGAGTCCTCTTCATTATGAAAGCAAGCAGAAGGTGGACGACACTATTCAACCTCTTCCATCTCCTTCAGCAAGACACAGTAATTGGGAATGCTAGTAATGATAACCAGACATTACCTGTAACCTACAGGGCTTAATGAAGAAGAAAATCTCTCTGACATTTGGAAGAGCATCCAAATCCCAATGCTAAAGGGGTGCAATGCTGCAGAACCATAGCTGACAATGCATTGCACGTACAGGGAAAGGTATGGGAGGGCAGGAGCAAGAGCTGTGACCAGTCTGCAGGAGAATTCCCTAGTGCTGCTGACTTTGGCAGAACTGTCTTAGCAGCTGTGAAAAATGTTTCGAAAACCTTACTGGATAACCGTTTGAGGAGATGGAAGATGTAATAAAGTAAAAGTAATTTAAAGTTGGGGTGGTGGAAAGTACTTTTTAAAACCCCTTTGCTGTTTTTAAAGGCTTTGGGCACTCATTGATTTGGAAATGACACAAGCCTTTAAGAGAGAAATGTGAATGCAAGCTCGTGTGGACTAAGTCCATAACTGCCTAGTTTTTAGATGCGTATAGGACTCCATCGCCTCACTGGGTGTGGGCTTAGAAATGAAAGAGTATGTATTCCAGCTTAGACACCCTGTGCTACCTATCCCAAAATTTCTCTTCCAAGCTCCCCTTCTTCCTCCCTCCTTCCTCCCGTCTTTTACAGCCTGTTTGGAGGCAATGGTCACCAGCTGTAGCTGCAGCTACAGGGCTGAAATCTAAGCCTCACTAACTTATGTAAGGCTAGGATTTCACTTGTGATTTCAGCATCAGTGTCGTAAGCAATTCAGAGTGATCTTCTGTTATCAGTGCTGAAACAACGGATATGCCACAGGAGACCAAGCCCTGGGCTGGAGCCTGCCCTGCTGTGCTTCAGAAAGATGTGCGAGTTGAAGGAGTCTGTGGTCTTAGTCTTAGATCTGCTCACAAATGGTCTGTATGTTTCTTCCCCTGGGAGGGACCCAGTGCAATATTGTAATACTGGTCTTCTGCTTTCCCTTGTGGTCAGAAGGGATGAAAATCCCCCACATTCACAGGGTCTGATCAGAGGACTACTGTGAGGTTATCTTCAGTAGGGCTACAATTTATACGAGCAGCAATTCTGTCTGGCCCTTTGTCTGCATTTGCAATCTGTTATTCAACTGGTACACCAGGGATTCAGATGGTGAAAGCACAGCGAAAGGAAGTAACTAAAACTTCTTTATTGCCAAACAGTGAGCAGGCATAACCGCCACCCAGATCTCCAAACCCTGTACCACACCCGCTCAATCCCGCACCCGTCCCACAGCACTGCTCCTAGTGTTCGGCATGGACATTCAGGATGCTGCAGGTTTGCAAGTCAGTGGGACTGGTGGGTGTTTGAGAGATCCTTCAGCAGTGAAAACAGTTTTGGCACCTGCCTTTGAACTTATCTTCGGGAATGAAAGTACTCTTTGTACAAACCCATCCCAGCACTACTGCCAAGCCTTTGTTGGGAGAGTTATCAGTGTGGCCAAACACAGTGCCAGGCACAGGGACTGAACCTCTTGTCCATGACACAACCTCTCCCAAACACACCTGAGGCCCAGCAGGAAGGCAGGGGGAAGAAATGCACGGCACTGCCGCTGAGCAGCACTGCTTCTCTGGATGAACGGCAGACTTTGGTCTCAAGAGGTACTAACCCAGCACTGTTCACTGCACTCAATAAAGAGACACAGAATGAGAAAAACAAAAACGTTTCTTTGTGCCTCAAGCTGGAAACCTTCTTCATGGCTGAAGCCATGAGATGTGAGAAAGATGGATGGAGACACAGATTTTTACATCAGGGAACAAGGAGAAAATTCCAGCTGTTTCTAACTGATGTAGCACGCAACTACTTCTATCCTTGTTTCTAGCAAAACACATACATGTACCAGTACTAGGAATGACGGGATTTGTAGATTAAAGTATTAAGAGAAACTTTTGCCTGCTTTTAGAGTAGCTAACACATGAGGGTCAGATACTCCCTGAAGGGGGCAGAAGACAACACAGGCCCATGCCTTACCCTAGGAAGCTGAAGTCCAGTGAGGCTTACAAGCAAGGCTGCTGGACAAAGTTTCCCCTGATCCTTCCTGCTGGAGCTGTTCCATTTTGAGTAAATTATTTATTATTTGCTGGGGCTGGGATGTGGAGTTTGGTCTCCCCCGTTCCAGATGAGTGCCCTCACCATCGGTCTACAGAGTCAATGTTTTCCTCTAGCCCAATTAATATTTAACGATTTATGGAAGTGGAACAGCTCCAGCAGGAGAGGAAGAGTGAGAGAGATGTGTTCATTCACGTGGATATCTCACGACATCGCTCTGTGACCAGCAGGCAAGACCTGAGCCAAGGACCTTTACAGCAAATAAAATCAGCCGGAGGACCAGGGGAGACAACATAAGCACGAAACGGCGGGGTGCCACTTCCTATGCCTCAGTGCAATTTCAGAGCAATTTCAGAGCAGCTCAGGCCTGGTGGGTTCATGCCTCAAATAAGGCCGCCTTCTGTGACAGCTGTTGCCAAAATGATGTTTGCCCAAGCCAAAAGTATGGGCTGCTCCACCTTGGCTAAAAACTTAGAAACTCTGCCAGTGGGAGCTGTGATAACTCACAGCCTCTGTGGACCTGTGCAGAGCTGGGCTCTGTAGCAAACTTCAGCCACGCATGAGATCATGGAGGAGCAGCTACTGCTTGGCTCCGCAGCCAAGGCAGGGCCACCTTGGGCTGGCAGCATTAGCAAGGGGACAGCCACAGCAGTGCTGAAATGTCCTTTGACGAGGGAGAGAAGCCTTGTCGTTGTAGGCTAGCTCAGCAAAGGGCTGTCTTAGCACCCCCTAAGGGTACCTTTTTCCACCATAGTGGACAGTATTGAGGAGCTTTGTCTTTGCCATCGACAACCCGGACATACCTGCTGCTCAGGGGTGTTAGGTGGTGCAGCCTGGCCTCGTGCCACCACGGCGTGGCCGGCTGTACACGGGGCATGGGGCTGCCTCACCGCGCCCCTATGAGGTCTCCACACCATTTGCAGCTGCCCCGCTGGGCGCCCTCATGTCAAGGCCAAATTCATTACCCGCCTGATTGAATTGTTATTGTGAAAAGCCAATTAAACCGAGATGGCTACTCCGGGACAGCCACACCAGTTCACTTGGCGCAGCGCTCAGAAAGTTCAGAGGCTGGAAAGTCCCTCCAAACCGGGAGAAGGTTGGTGGTTTTTAAAAACAAAAAGTAAAAAAAATCCCAGATTTGAATTAAAATCAGAATTACTGATGCTAACTGCTGCCCCCTCCACAGGGAAGACTGCTTCTGGCAACGAGAGCGCTTGTGAAAGGTTTTCCAGGCAGCTCCCTCCTTCCTTCCCACTGTGCAGCTCGGCTCTCTGAAAACAGCCAGCGCCAGGCGCAGGGCTGCCCAGCGCCCTCCTTTCCCCGAGGACTGAGCAAACTGGGCGAACGTCACCACACCCCTGGACGCAGAGATTTCTCGGGCAGAAGAGGTGATTATGCAGTCCGACCTCCTGCCTTAAGACAAACTGTGGCTTTTCACCTCCCAGCCCTTAGGCTTTCTCACAGACACGCAAGGGATGAGGCAACAGACCAGGGAGGATCAGACCTTTGCAGTATGAGTTGGGGAAAGTGTCCAGCTGCCTACCCAGTTTTGCAGGATGGGTGCTGTGACTCCTGATCTTTCCATCCCTGGAGGGCTATGATTAAGCAGTCCCAGACATGGGATTTTGAGCAGAGGGGAGGGTTGCTCTCCACCAGCAATGCCACTCTGCATTGTCTCGAAGTGGGGATTTCCCCATAAGTGCCTCTTCCTATGTCACAGAATCACAGAATCACAGGATGGTAGGGGTTGGAAGGGACCTCTGGAGATTATCTAGTTGAACCCCCCTGCCAGAGCAGGGTCACCTAGAGCAGGTTGAACAGGACTGTGTCCAGGCGGGTTTTGAATATCTCCAGAGAAGGAGACTCCACACCCTCCCTGGGCAGCCTGTTCCAGTGCTCTGTCACCCTCACAGTGAAGAAGTTTTTCCTCATGTTCAGGCAGAACTTCCTATGTTCCAGTCTGTGCCTGTTGCCCCTTGTCCTGTCGCTGGGCACCACTGAGAAGAGTCTGACCCCATCCTCTTGACACCCGCCCTTGAGATATTTATAAGCGTTGACGAGGTCCCCTCTCAGTCTTCTCTTCCTCAGGCTGAACAGCCCCAGCTCCTTCAGCCTTTCCCCATAGGAGAGATGCTCCAGTCCCTTAATCATCTTTGTAGCCCAGGGTGTCATAATGCGTGTGATGATGTCCTCCTGTTGAAATGAAAAGCAAAGGCTCCCAGGAGCTTCGGTGGGTACAGCATTAAGCCTGAACTGTCTCCTAGAGAGCAGCAGCTGCGTTTGAGTGCCCATTCTGCACCAAACACATTGGGATCCTACGTGTGTGCACACCAGCTGTGCGTATGGGAAATATTAGTAATATCTTTGATGCAAAGAGCTAGTGGTGTTGATGTTGCAACTGCTGGGGACAGTTATCAACAAGATGGCTGTGGAAGGCCTGACAACAGGCACTTAATTCATTTTAGCATCCAATTTGCAGAGCCTTGGTGTGTGATGATGGACAGAAACAAACTAATGATCTCTAAATGAAATTTCTCCTTCATTTAAACACAAAATGGGAGGATGGCAAAGGGAAGAAAAAGAGACATTTTATATCCTCTCCTTGATTGTAATTCCCTGCCTTCAGCTAGATCAATATCATTTCTGCTGGAGATGGAGGCTGCCTCTGGTTTCCATGGCAATCTGGTTGTTGGAGGCTTGCAGGCTCCATGAATCCCCAGTTTATCAGTCTTCTAGGCTTTAATAATGGAGACCAGCAGTCGGGCAGCTTATGAATGGCACATGTCTTTTGGGCAGGGGGAAGGGAGGCGGGAATGTGGTTTGTAGTAAGGGCTGCAGCAATTTGTTTTCCTGCCACTGACAGCTGAAGGGGGAGGAGTACAAGGGGAGGAGCGGTGCATTAATTCTGGATGCACTGAAGGAATTTCTAGACCTTTTTGCTGCAATTATGGAAGAATTCCTCCTCTGGCCTCTTTTCCCTGGCCAACTTTGCCAGGGCAGGGGAGGAGAGCAGCCTCACAGCTGGTCCTGTATGATGAGGTGGGAGCTGTAGATGGAGAACCCAAAGGCTGTAGCACTCTGCATGTTTCCTTCCTCTCCTTAACCCTCTTTATTTCAGGATCAGCAGTGCGTGAATGCTAGCAGTCTGCCACGGTTTTGGGTTCATTTTTTTCCCCATACTGATCCTACCACAATTGCTAGGCTGATCAGTGGAGCTGTAAGATGGGCAGACCTCTGAGGATCTGATCTGTCTATCAAACTTCTGTCACTTGCTGTGCTATTCTCTGTGCATCTGCCAGGCCTCTCCAAACCCAAACCTCCATCCCCGAAGTGCTGTAAGCTTCACTCCCTGAATTAATTACTTTGCTAGAAATGTCCTAGCTGTACAGAGATCACTATCAGTCACTCCAGTAAGGCTGCATGTTGCTCACTTGGCCATGATCTACTCAGGGTATTTCCATTTCTTCTTTTCTTTCCTCTGATTTCTCCCCTGTGATCTCACAGGGCAGCCACCCTAGAAAGGCTAAAGAATAAATGGATATGTCTTATCAAGACCTTGTTCTTCTGTCCCCTCACATGCCCTCTGTTTCTAAGCCATCCTCCAGAACTTAACCCAGCAAGGGGGAAACTGATGGGTGACACAAAAGAATACTGTTGCATGAGATGGGGACATCCTGTTTTCCAATGCGTATGCCAAGAGCAGCTGCCAACTGTTACATTCCACAGCTGGAAGCAAGTAAAAACCTCTATATTCAAGCTGTTCAAATCACAAGATATTTAAGGAATTAAAAAGAGTAGCCTTTCTGGTCTGCAGGACCTATGTGAAATCAACAGGGACAGGGGAGGAGAAGAGTAAAGAACAATTGTGGGTTATTTCTTAGGTTTTCCTCAGGCGAAGTAATGAATGCCTCTTTCCTATCTGCCTTCCTGTGATGGTTGGGGGGGGGGGGGGTAGCGGGGGCGGTATTGCTGAGATTTTTACACCTCCAGTTTTGGCCTGAAATTAAGACTTTGTGGAATTTCAGAAATCACAGGACCAAGGCATCACACTTATGAAAGTGCTGCCGTGTGCAGAGTGGCTGGTTGAGATGCTGCAATGAAGAGCCAAGGCGACTCAGGCTCCTGGGTACACCACAGGCTTTTGTGTGACCACAACCCCGTTATTCATACTTTCCTCGCTTTAAAATGCAGATAAAAGCCTTTGCTTTCTTCACTGGGATGCCACAAGGATAAAATACCTCCCTGATTGTGAGTTAGGCCATTGTTGTGGTGATGAAGACCAGATAAATACTTACATTGCTGGCTGCCTGTAGCAGTTTGAGAAGGTCAAATGGAGGCAGCTCTGGGTTCATCATAAATGTATGATCTGAGTATTATATCCTGTTTTATCTTACATATCCAGTATGAACTGGATATTGTATCTAAAAAGACCAGTACGTTACCTTGCTGGAAAGTCAAGCAGTGGATAATGAAGAGTTGTGGTCTGAGTGTCTGCAGAGGCATCTTTGACTCTGGCTCACCCTTTTGGGGGAGATGGAGAGGCTGGTAGCTTGGAACCTCTCCTGAAGGGAGCCTTTCTGCTCCAGCAGGGCAGCTGAGCAACTGATTGGGAATCAGATCAGCTCTGACCCCCAGCTGCTGGCTGGGGAGACCCTGCGCAAGTCAATTCCCATTTCTCTGCTTCAGGCTCCTTGGCTGTAAAGGCCGTGGTGCCTTGGTAGGAGTCTGTCGAGGTCAGCAACTTTGACGCTGTTTGGCAGGAGGCCACTCAATACCAGTGCAAAACATCTGCCTCCAAGGCACCCTCATGCCTAAAGGGCTCTTTTACCTCCCCTTCAGCCACTGGACTACACAACCTCCCACTTGCCCACCACTTTCTGGTGCAGCAAAGCATCCTCACAGAAGCACCACGACAGATCACACTGCTGCCAGGTGGGAGCACCCTGTCCTCCCTGGAGCTGCATTTGCTTGTAGCAGTGCCGGTGGCCAAGAGAGAGGCATCGTTAAGGGAGATCTCACTGTCTGAAAACCTAGCCACTCTGGCAGGCTTCTTCCAGCCCTAGCTGGATTGCGATTGCCCAGTTATAGGTACTGTACACAGGAAATTTGGGCCAAAAGGGCTGGTAATATGCAGGAATAAGCGACCAGCCAGGAGTAGGCATGTCATTTGTCTCAGCCTTCAGGCTTGGCTGCGTCCATGGGTGGAAAGGAAATGGCAGTGGGAGAAAGAAGGAGAGCTGCTTGTTTCCCATTCTCCAGGAAGCAAAAATATTTGCAAATGTAGCTGTAACAGGGTTAACACCTCACATTCGCAAGGACCATCCTCCCTTTTCTCTCTCCACCCTCTTCCTCCACCACTCCCATTTCTCTGGAGACCTCACTGCTCCCTCCCGTCAGCCAAAGTTGGGGAGTTTCCATGGCAACCCGGCAGCTGGTGTCTAGACACTGTGAAAGATGCTTTGCAATGGAGCTGCGAGCCTGACTGCCCTCAGCACCCCCTCCCCGCCGCCGCACACCCTGAGCATCTCTCCCACCACTCCCTCCCTTTCCATCTACTGCGCACACAGACGCCGATGCAGGGTGGGATCTCTGTGGTGGTGCTGGGGGAAGAAAGGCGCGGGGCGGGAGGAGAGCGAGGGGAAATCCCTTAAGCCACTGGCTCTTCAGCCTGACAAAGCGCAAAGGCAGCTGGGGCGACAGAACTGGGGCTGGCTGTCCTCTGAGGATTTAGTAGGATCACAAAAAGAGGCAGTTGTCTAAGCTTGGACCAATGTCATCAGCCATGGGACTGGCAGAAGTTGTTTTTCTTCTCTCTGCTAGAGCAACTGAGGTTGGCACACCTGGCACTGAAACAAAGATGAGGTAGTCCAGGAACAGGAGGCCTGAACTACCATGTATTGTGGCCGTAGTCACCTTTTTGTTTCAACCTTAACAGGCTGCTTTGCCTGCTTCTTTCCAGTAGTGACCTGGCAACTTCCCTGGACCTCCTGCCTGCTTCTTGCAGTGGGGACATTCCTCCCCACCACCTTGTTGCAGGGTTTGCCAAAGGGATACGGATCTCCCAGGTGCCATGTGCCCACCAGGATGCCCAGGGCTCACAGGAACCAGGTGGTACCCTGGGTCCATCTGTAGCGAGTGAGGGATTCACGGGGGTTTTGGGACAAATCATGCAAGTCAGTCCCCTGGACCAGACACAGCCACTCACCTGAAATACCCAATTCCTTCATTTCTCAGTCTTTTGCTGGGCCAGCATAACTGCCAGTTTTCAGAAGCAGCGAGTGGGGAGGGCGTAGGATTTTTAGCACTGCATATGACGCATTGTAGAGCTGACTGCAATGGGCTAACTTGGATCAGCAAGAGAACTGTATAAGCAACAGCTCTGAACCTGAACTGCATCTCGTTTCAGCAGTCTCAGACCTACCATCGTCTGCCTGGAATCGGCTTCTGGCTGGGTAGAAGGACAGATGGATCGGGACAGATGAATCAAGCTGTGAAGCCTGGATCCAAATCTGGATCCAAATGTCATTAAAACTAGGAGAGGCTCAGGTCAGAGATTTTAAATGGGGCCTCCCAGTGCTCCTGACCCTCCAAAAAATGTCTCTAAACAGAGTCATCTCTGGGGCAAACAAGGGGTGTTTATAACAGGGCAGCAAAACCTGGATTAATATTTGAGAGCAAAGAGGAGACCAGATGAAGCACAGGTTTTCAGTCCCATCTCTGACCAAGCTGTGGTTGGCAGAGGACAGAGGGAGAAAAGAGTGAGCATGGCAAATGCTAGAGAAACAGCAGTGGCTGAGGAGATTTGGACAATACTTTAGCACGAAGGCATGGGAGAGTTCTAGCTGCACAATCAATATCAGCAATAATTATGCAAACAGTGGGAAAGCAGCAAAAGCAAAATCCCTGCATCTGTAGTAGAATCCCAGAGTGTTTGTGCAATTTCTCTTCTCTTGGCATCGGCTGTGGTAATTGAAAGATCTGCAGTGGAACAGAGACGAAAAGGAAAACAAAACCCAAGCCACCAGCCACAAAAGAAATGATCAGCAGAGAGGTTGCTGCTACTATGGTCATAAGCTGATGTCTGCTCTGATTTAATTAATCTTGGCAAGTCAGATGGGAGCTGGGCAGGTCCCAAGAGACAGTGTTTTACCCGGAAATCCACTCAACCTAATTTCACTAATGTAGGGCAGCGGAGAGACTTGGAGAGGAGCCTGCACGCTCAGCCATTAGAGCACAGCATAGGCAAAGGCAGCTGGAAGTACCACCATCCAGCAAAACTGCTGCTTGCATGCCTGCTTCAGCTTTACAGCCACCAGAGCTGCATATGTTCAAGGCGTTTGCTCCCCAGCAGGCTCACAGACATGACTCTCACCCTTTCCAGGAATTAAATGGAGTGCTGAGGGGCAGAAGCTCTCTAAGACCCTATTTCAGCAAGGATCTGTAGTTTCTCTTCCGTGGGCAAGGCAGTTGCCTGGCAGGTACCCGTTGGAGGTGTAGCTATGAAGCACGCCTCTGACACAGGCCCTTCAGCTGGGAAGCAAACGCACTTCAGCCTCTCCCACCATGCAGCTCTGTCGCTTAAGCAGTTGTGCAGTCGCAGCTTAAGGTTTGTCTGAGGCTGCCCAAAAGGTTTCTCAACTTGGCTGTCCCGTCCAGGGTGCTAGATTGAAGTGAGACTGGTGGCAGCTCAGCTCACAGATGCCTGTCTCTGTGGCAGAATTATCCCATGCTCTAGGATGATTTGCACTGCAGCATAGATTTTGAAAGACTGAAACAAAAGGCAAAGCTGCAAAACAATCTAAAATCTCAAAGCTGTGTCTAGGGCGGACCACAGGGCTGGAATAACGAGGAACAGTGCAAGTGATGACTGATGTGCATTAAAACAACTGTGAGGGTGATGATTGCAAGCACAAACTAGGTGGGTTTTGTTGGTGGTCTTGTTTTGGTTTCTCTGTTTTTTTAGCTTTTTGACCTAGCCATTCCTGCTTTATCCTTCAGGACAGATTTTATTTTTGGCCCCTCCTCAAGCTTCTTTTGCTTCATATTACAGCTCAACCTCCCCTCCTGTTCTGTTTCCTCCATGCATGCACATGTTGTGTTCGCCTTTTGTGAGTCTGGGCTCTTCTTTTTGCTCTGTGCCTGGAATGCTCTAGAACAAATGTGGATGTCTCCACCTTGGCTTGCTAAAGATGTAGCTGTTCCCAGGCTACAACTACTCTTGTCCTAAAGTAGGCATCTAAATAGGTCAGGTTAATAGAGTCCTAGAAATGTCACGTTTATTTCCACTCATTAGAAAGGGAGTAGAGGGTGAGAAGATCAGTTGGAGATGTCTCTGTGTAGATGTCTGGAGTTAGGTGAGATGTCCATCCCCTCCCACTTCAAGTCCCATTTCATAATCTCTTCATGTGCATCTCGGTGCGGCCCCAGTCCAGGTCCATCTCAAGAAATAACTCACTGCCTCCTGCTTGTTCTCTCCTTTGCAAGTGGACACAGGGGACTCTGATCTTGCAGGAGGAGATCTCACAGTGCTGGCATGTTCAGAAGAGAGGCAGCTTTAGACAGGTGGCAATTTGGCCACCCAGGATGACATGCTTTTGCTCCTCAAGCAGGGGGCAGAACATTTTGCCTAAATGCCCTGAATTCTCACCTGGTTTTTTGTCACCTTTTACACCTATTTCAACAAAGTGCAAAGTGAATGTAAAATGCCAAGGCTGTGCAGTTCTGTCTGTATAACTGTATCTGTCCACTACAAACCAACAGGTGCAACAGCCCAGAGTTCAAGGAAGTGGGAAATTGAGCCTAGTATTGGGTAAAAAGCAATGTAAGAAATATCCTCTCTGATCTATGAAACCCCCAGGATAGCTATCTAATAATCTGCCCAAGGATACCTTGCCCTCCTTTGCTGGGACACTGAAAACTGGGCTGGAGAAAACCCCAGAGAACATACTGCAGAAACAGCCTGCATCAAACAAACTGGTGAAGGGTGAGTCAGATGAACCGTCTCACCTCTCCTCGTGAATCAGAAACTGCTATTAACTGGCCCCGATGTCAGTAGGGTTGTGCTGCATTGCTCCCATTGCACAGAGAGAATCCTCTTCTTTTCACTGCTATACTTTAGCAGTGCCACAGCTTGAACTTCATTTTTTGTGCTGAATTTTTTATCCTTTGTGATATTACTTCTTGCTAAAGTTCATTACTGTATAACAACACCAGGTTGCTTCTTTTCCCTCTTCCCAGAGATCAATGAAATGCTGCTAAAGCTGCTAGGAAATAAGACATAGCTTAGCAGAGTGCAGCAGTGCATAGGGTATTTCCCTTCATTGCTTCGACACTACGCAAGAAAAAAGAGGGAGAGTGGCTGGCTGAATTTTCTGTGATAATTCTCATTCAAAAAGGTAGACCTCTTGTTTATACTTGGGACATCCACAGTCATGAAAATTTGCTCTAGTTTGCCATGTGTCCAGCATTTGGTTTGTATGATTCCTCTCTGTTGGCTCGGATATGTGGTGAAGTGACTTTAAATACTTTCTGCTGCTCCATGACTTCAGAGTCAGTCCAGACTATTTCAGCCGTGGCAGAAATCAGACCAGTCTCTGGGCTGCTTCAGCAGCGAGTCAGAGAATCATAGAATCATTTAGGTTGAAAAAGACCTTTAAGATCATTGAGTCCAACCGTAAACCTAACACTGCCAAGTCCACCACTAAACCTGTCCGTGAGCACCACGTCTACACATCTTTTAAATACCTCCAGGGATGGTGACTCCACCACTTCCCTGGTCATCTGCCTGCCACTAACTGCTCCCCAGAAAAGAGCAACGGGGGCAGCGAGACACCCCCGCACAATTCCTCTGCCAGCCAGGGATCTCTGGGCACCACAGGCACTCCCTGGAAATTAGATTTGCTACTGTGGTGAGCCAACAGGGAACAAAACATGGCAGAAAATTGTGTTTCAGCCTGCCTGCTCATCCCGAGAGCAAGAACAACATGCGAAACATTGTGAGCTACCCCGCGTCACCGCGGTTGCCAGCTCCCCAACTTTTAAGTGCAACCAGATTTCCTGCCCATGTTGCTAGGCCAACTGTCAAGAGCCTACTACTGCAGGAGCAGGACCCCACTTTCAGCTGCTGATGCAAGGAGGGCATCTGTGGGACTTAGCAGTTTGTATGTCTTGGCCAAGGCACTCAGTAGCACGGCAGGTATGCAGGACCTCCCGGTGTCTATCCCTGTGCCTGCTGCATTACGGGCCCTTCTGTCGTGCTGCCCTGAGGAGGCTGTGGGGACTCCTGGCTAAAATCTGTGCAAAAATCTTCAGTAGGAAACACGGAAAGTTTTAAACATAGTGAAATAGAGTGTCTGGGGCTTGTGTTCCTGAAGCTGCCTTGCCTATCCTTTGTTGCTCTTTCATCCATCTTGCATTTACATGTGGAAAAAACAGAAATTCTGCCTATCTATCAGACCCTTATAGCAAAGCATGCTTTGCTGTTGGCTAATGGTAGTCTTTTGGCTCAAATTTGGGGGTAGATGATCATGCATGGGTGTTCTGCTCTCAGCACCATAATTCAACATGTGTCCTGCTATGAATGCCTTGGAGAAGAGCAGGATTAAAAGGACTCCCCTCCCTCCCCGGTGGAGTGTGATCAAGTCATTCAGGAAAATAAACAAAACTAGGGCAAGTTGGCTGCCTTGCCTTCCAACGATACTTGCATCCTATTTTAATCGGTAGCCTATTTTGTCTTCGGTTCATGGTTGTAGCTGTACCATATATAGAAGGACTCCTTGAGTAGCAGTCTGTTAGCTGTTCGGTATCAAGGGAAAACAAGTCCACAGATGCATTTGCTGACAGGGGGTTTGCAGGTGCAGGGGCTCAGGCTGTGGTAGTGGGCCATGGGTATGTTCCCACAGACTTTTTCCTTTTGGAAAATCAACAGTCAGAGTTTACTAAGACAAAAAGTATTTGAAGGTCCAGAAGCAGAGCCTTTAATGAAGATGATTTAGGATGGGAAGTTGCAGAGCCTTTAATGAAGATGATTCAGGATGGGAAGTTGCACACACCTTAAAGGTGATCCATATGGAAATGGTGCATAGGAAGGTGTTTAAAAGAGAGGCTAAAGAGCTGAGGGGGAGAGGGATATGAGAATGCAGCACCTACTGCCAGTGTTGGAAGCAAATACAAGTCTGCCATCTGATGGCATCGAATGGACCAGGCCAAAATGCATAAACGGTGTCAGTAAGGAAGGTTTCACATCCCGATTAGCTTTTTCACTAATGCTAAACATGGGTGTGAGGATGCTAATCCTCACAAACTAAACATTGGCATGTGAACGTCTGTATTGTTAAACTGACAGCATAGGCCATGGTGTGATTTTTGAATAGGCCAACTAGCTGTCCCCAGACAGCTCCCAGACACAGCCACCCTGCTCTGGAGAGTAAGAGAGTTTAGCCATATGGACATGAGCTGTGTGGTGCCAGCTGGCCTCAGGGCCAGAGAGCAGTCCCTGGCCCATTTTATTTGCTGGTATAACATAATCTGATAGCCCATCAGAGAAGCCAGGAACTGTCCAGGGACCACACAGGCCTCTGTGAATGACCACCAGAGATACAGTGATGCTACGGAGGTGTGTCGAGTGCCAGCACTGAGGTATGTGACATACCAGTCTTGTGGTCTGTCCCACACCACCCAGCCCTTCGGCACTTGTTTCCTTTCCCTGTTCTTTTTCCCAAGTCTGGAGTGATGCTGCTTGCTTGGCCTCTCCATGGTCTGTGTCTATGTGTGTGTGGGAGGGGGAGTCGGTGAGGAATGGGGAGAGGTGGGGATCGAGCAGACCAGCCACTACAGTGCACTAAGACCCTTGTGCGTTATTCTACCTTACAGCCCTGCAGCCCTGGGTGAACCACCATCTTCACCTGTAAAAAGAAATCCACACGGTGCATAGACCTTAGCAGGGCTTCCGAAAGAGGCCCAGGAACGTGTTAGTGTACCCTGATCTAAAGAGGATGAGAACTGGTCGGCAGTAACTAGGAGACAATTAAATCCATCCTGCTGAAATGAGGGGAGCATGGTGTCTTGGGCTGGATGGGCCCAGCAGCAAGATCACTCCAGCTTGAGGGGCACTCCTGTCATTTACCTTGTCCCTCCCGGCTGCCTCTGCCTTCCCCTCGGTTCTGATTCCCTGTCACTTCATTGCTGTGGGAGAACTCCTAGCGTTCATTTTAACTTCTCATGTGAATGGTGTGCCAGAAGAAGGTGTCTGATTGACAGGCAGACCCAGCCTCCAGTTACACTCATTGCTTCCCCCTGGGGCAGCTCTGCCTTCGAAAGGAGAGCCCAGAAAACTGGAGAGACATGACAACCTCCTGGATGAAGGCTCCCGTTCTTGAAGGCTTAGAGACATTTCTCTAGATCTCTGTTTAGTGTAAGAGGAGTCTGAGTTACAGGTTACAAAATTTTTCCTTCTGTGTCTTGCAAGCTTCAAGTGCGCATAGAGTTTTCTTTTCATGCCCTCTTTACGTCTCGGCAGGGAGGATCTGCAGCAGTAGTTAGAGGGCAACAATTCAACAGTGGTTGGCGCAGTCAGTGGGTTCAGTAAAAGGGTAATACAGGTGTCTGATCTAGCTGGGAAGCCAACGAGTGCACCTGATGAAATGAATGGCGGTTCCCTGCCACATCAGCAGCGAGCTCGGCAGCTCCTTCCAGTTGCACATGCTTTCTGGCGGGGATGGAGGTGTTTCACGAGAGCTACACACTTGCCTGCTGGGTTGAATCCCGGCACGTTCTTTCCATGCCACAGAAATGCCAGGGACTTTGAGACCTGGGTCGCTTTGGGGAGAGAGAAGCCTGAAGCCATGCAGTCCGTCATGCGATGGCTGTGTGCATGTGCAGGATGCTCTAGATCATGGCTGACTAACCCTGGACCATCTCTTTCCCCACTAGATGCTGTAGAAGAAACCAAACCTACTGAAAGTGCCCAGCAGGAAGAGGTGAAAGAAGAAGAGAGCAAGGCGGACCAAGAAAATGCCTGAACATTAAGAAATGACTCCCCGTTGCCCCTCCCTCCCTCCCCCTATCCTCTATCCTTCCTTCCCACCCCAATCTCGATCTCCCCCCTTCCTGCTCACATCTGTGAGCCTGTCCATCCCTCTCCCATTCCCACTTAAACCCTTTTTCTCTCTGTGTGGCAAACATTTAAAGAAAAAAAAAAAAAAAGCAGGAAAAATCCCAGTCAAACAGTGTGGCTTAAACATTTCTTTGTTTCTTGGTGTTGTTATGGCGAGTTTTTTGGTAATGATGATCCAATCATTTTGGGAAAATTCTTGCACTGTATCAGAGTTCTTTGACCTGGCGCGTGCGTGTGTCTGTCTGCCCACCGCGAGCGCGCTCTCTCTCTCTCTCTCTCTCCTCTCTCTCTCTTCTCCAAGTGTGTGTGTGTGCAATGTTACGTTCATCCGAGGAGTCCAGACTTACCGAGTGAGTTAAAACAAAACAGGAAAGAAAAAAATCCTTTTCTTCCTTTTTCAATGTGATGGAATGAACGAAAGAAAAAAAAAAAAAAAGACCAAACCCAACAAACAAATGAATGAAAAATTATACTAAACCCCAGTTTGTTTTCAGAACTAAAACAACAACAAAAAATGTGCCAATTAGCGTAATGCTTGGCTCCAGGCTCCTTTTTCAAACTGAACAATAATTATAATAAATGAGAATAATGATCATTAATACCACCGTGTCGCATTTCTATG
Organism: Phoenicopterus ruber ruber; assembly: GCA_009819775.1. Classification (NCBI taxonomy): domain Eukaryota; kingdom Metazoa; phylum Chordata; class Aves; order Phoenicopteriformes; family Phoenicopteridae; genus Phoenicopterus; species Phoenicopterus ruber. Next base: position 92,633,803 of record CM020215.1, on the reverse strand, counting down.
CTGCCGTACATCCTGCTGGCCTGCGGTCTTTGGTGGGCCACCTCTTGCGTGGCCCCGCTGTGCTCCTCGGCCACCGGTCAGTGACCAACCACGCTCCCTGGCACTGCTGAGGGGATTTTTAAGGGACGCAGGCTTGGATTTTGAGTGAGGCATTAGCACCGACTGACATAAATAATGGAGGGATGAGCCCGGGCAGCCCCGTGGGTCCCAGCAGAGGGACCAGCTTTGGTCCATGTTGAAGGTCTGACCCCTGCCGAGTGCCACAACGAGGGCTGGGAGGGGAGAGACTCCTGGGGCCTGAGCTCCCCCCGGCAGCAGGGTGATGCTCACCCCATCGGGCTGGAGTTGGAGAAGCGATTGAGTAACATAGTGTGGCCCTCCAAAAATGGGTTTGGCAAGACAAATTGGGCCAATGCATTGAATAAAGAGGCACGTGGGCAGGACGAGGTCTGGTGGTGTAAGAGCCAGTCGGCAGCACTTTGAGAAATACCTCATTCCTGCTCCCTGGCGAAACCTGGGTTGGTTCACCCAGCTCTAACGAGGGCCAAGGCTTTTAGCGGTCGTTTATGGCCTTCCCCCTCAGCCAGATAAAAGCGTGGCGCAGGCACCACCTCGCCCGTCTCCACTGCCGCTTTCCACGGGGTGCGGGATGTTCCCTGCTGCGCGCCAACCGCACGCCCGCTGCACCCAGCCCGTCCCGGTGCAGACTGACAGACGCCCGGCCCTCAGCCTGAACGGCCGTCGGGGTCTGCTGCTCTCTTTAGGAGCTGCGAGAGTGAGCAGTTAAAATGTATTAAGTAATAACTGGGCTTTCATAAAAGCCCAGCTATTGCTCTTTCACTGCCCCGATTATTATCATGTGCTTTCCCACCGGCTTTCGCACGGTTTCCCGGCCGCGTTGGCGATGACAGCCAGTGTACCCTGCAGGATTGCTGTACGGTGCTGCAGGGCCACGATTAAATTGGCCTCCCAGCAGTAACACCAAAAAGACGGGTCTGCTGACAGCCCCACCGTCCCTTGGTGGCTGATGCTTGGAGCGGCAGCCCCGCGGCCTTCAGAGGGCTCGCTGGCCCTCCCTGCCCTACTCCTTTGTTCTCCTCCATCTCTTTGTTGGAAATAGGGAGAAAAGATGAACGGTGTCTCCTCAGAGATGATCGGTTTGAATGTAGACCGCTCACTGGAAGTGCCATCCAAACGCGTCAGGATTCATTTCCGTGTGCTTCCTGGCGTTGTGTAGAAATAAGAGAGAGAGAGAGAGTGGGAGGATTTTTAAAAAGAGAGGGAAAGAGAGAGTGGGAGAGAGATTGGACAGAGATTTTTAAAAACAGGGATTAGAGAGAGGAGGGGGGGAAAGATTTTCGAGTGGATAGATGGATGATAGGGAGAGAGAGGGGAGTATAGCTAGAGTAAGAAAGATTAGAGTGAAAAAGATGAGAGAGAGACAGGAAGAAACTAGATAATATGGAGCAATAGATGATCGATAGAGATAGTGAAACGTAGCTAGCTAAAGTAGATTAGACAGACTAAATAGGTAGAAAGATGGGCTGACTGACAGATAGGTATTGTGTCATACTTCATAAACGATATATATGCTAATATTCCCATGTCATGATGGGTGGTAAACCCTGAGACACCTTCCAGCCTGACCTCAATTCAGCAGATGTAGCACGGACATCAGGCATTGCTTGGACCGTATGTCAGGTCTCACCACCCTGCCCGTTTCTGCCGTGGACGCGGCGGGAGGGTGGATGGTGTTTGGGGAGGGAGAGCGCTCTGACGGACACGGGGGGCCGAGGCGTAGGGAGGAGAGGCGTAGAGTATGTTTGCTGTTCGTAGCACACGAGGTGCCCAGCCCAGCTCGGACGTTGCAGGCGCCCCGTGTCTCTAGCACCGAGTGGAGAGAACTGAGGTTCAGCTCTCGGGATTTGTGGGAGAGGTGTTTGGGAGGAGGCAGGAAGGAGAGAGCACGGTTTTTGTTTAGCCTCATCTCCTGTCATGACCATTTAAAAGAGTTTTCTCAAGGACTGTCTTGCCTGTTCCTGCAAAGACCGTGTGGTCTCCCTGCTCTTCTGACTTCAGACCCCAAACTTTTCATCTTGCCTCCACTTTACTATTACTATTTTTAACTTTATAAGGAAAAAAACCTGCCTCTCATGTCTTCCTGGACATAGGCCTTCCTCCCTCCTCAAAAACCAGAAACGTTTTTCTCTCCCCGGGGATGTTTTATCTTTGCATTTTGCATGTTGTGTTGCCTCCCCCTTGGCTGATGGTTGGGGCATCACGCATGTTTTGTCACCGTTCGTAAGAACATACTTTGCCATGTTGCTTAGAGAACAAAGGGTTGGGGTTTGTGTTTTGGTTCCCCTCCCCCCCCCAAAGAGAACGGGGTATGTGGTTACCAACTGCAAACCTAAATAATTTAAATACTAATTCCTCTCCCTTGGTTCCAGTTTAAAATTACTAGCTGTAACCAAGCACCCCCCTATCTTTCTTATTGTACCATGTCCTGATCCTGCCAGAGAGTCAGGGCAAAAAGAGCGTGAGAGAGAGCACACAGACAAACCCTGCCTTGAGCAGGCAGTGGTTTAACGTGTAATACACAGGATTTGTATAGGAAGCTGGGCTGTCTTCAGGGTACAGGAAGAGAGCAGAGAAAAGCATTTGGATTTCCTTGAGTTGCCTCTTCAGCCAGATTTTAAAAGGCTGAAAGGGAACAGTATAAGGGATGTAGCATGGGACAGAAACTGGAAGGAGAACAGGGGTATTTGAGGAACGATTTTTCTAGCAGGGTGAAAAAAACTTTCACTTTTTTTTCTCAGTGAGCTGAGAGCAGCACAAGAGGCAGGAGGTCCCAGAGGTAAAGAGTGGAGCAAAGAGTATCCAGCAGAGTAGTTGGAGCTTTTCTACTACTCCTGATGCAACAACCAACACGAATTCCCCAGGGAGTACATATCTAATCCTCTCTCCCTGTAGAGGATATAGTTTTGCCTGGAGGTGTCTGCGGTTGTTCCTTCATGTATGGAGAGGGAAGGGCATGTCAGAATGACTCACACTGGGAATATGGAGCCTGACCTCACGTACAGTGCTGTGCAAATTCAGAGTCCAAGAGGGGCTTTTTCCACGCCTCTGTAGTAAGATATGCTAGTGATCCACATCTATACTGAATGCTCGTAGCAGCTGTAGGCCAGCTCTTGACGTTTCACCTCATCTAGACTAAGCCTTGGAAAAGTATAAAATATCCCAACCTAACACCCCCCCGTCAATGCAGTAGATCCTTCTCATGAATTTGGTCTGCTTTGCAACGCTTGTGGCATCCGCAGGCTGTCTGCATTGGCAGCATACAAAAACCCACAACCCTTGCAATAGTTGCATCAGCCGAGAAGCTCCACCATGAGCCGCATTCCAAAGGGAGGGGAAGGGCATCCTGCTGAGATCCCTTCAGACCCGGTGTTTTCCAACCCCAAACCCTAATGCAGCCCCGTGAGAGGCCTTAGCTAGAAGGAACTCACCTATGGTGACAACGTAAACACCATCGCTTGGGGAACGTGTCACTCTAAATGAAAGAAATGGCCATGACGGGAGAAGAGGGGTTTAGAAAGAAAGGAAAGAAGAAAAAAAGGAAGAGGGAGTTCATACCAAACTCCCCATGGGAGTTCTTTCTTTTTTCCTGTGCTCTCCGAATGGCAAACTAGCATGTAGGGCTTTTTGTACTGAAGGTCTGGTGTTTGTCATAGGTGTCTTAGGAAGGAAAGAGAGAGGCTGTGGTTTGCAGAGGTGGAGGGAAGGGTCTGAATGAATGTTTTTGTGGCCCCTCTTGGCTAACAAGTCCGTTCGGTGGTCACCTGCAGCTCAGCGACACGGGGGGTGATGGTGGGGGTCCTCTTCCAGGCCTGTGCTCAGATTCCCTGCTTTTCCGCATTGCCACATTAGCACTTTCACTGGATATTTAGAGCACCTCAGGACTGGTTCTCCTCTCGCTCACACCGGGGTAACTCAGGAGTCGCTCCACTGGAACCAGTGGTGTTAATCTGGTGTGAAAATAATGCGAGAGGAGGATTCAACTCCTCGGGGGGGGATTTTCCAGGTCCCCGAGGGGGAAAAAAAAATCAATGGGAGTTACATGTCTAACTGCCACTTGTGCCTGTGAAAGTCTGCCCCTTATCTACCCATATGTATATAGGGTACAGTTTTCAGAATAACCTAAGTGACGTGGGCACTTGAGAGCACACATTTCGCTGGCTTTCAAAGAGACGTAAGCTCCTAAGGCCCAGATGCTGAAGGATGTCCAGACTCCTCCTCTCTGCAGCGAATTTGGGGGCTCAGGTCTAAAATTCTCTAGCCATTTCCCAAAACGGAACTGAAGATCATGAGTCATTTAGGTGGTCCTGAAAGCGCTACCCTCTATCCATTTTTTCAGGGTGTTGATCTCAGGTCATGTGCGAGCCTGCATTCTTACCTACAATCCTTTATTACTACATTACTCTGTTGAGCAATACTTGGAAGAAGAGGTGAAGGTCAAGATTTGCAGAACAGGCTAGTGACCCCAGTGGCTCACGTCTGGAGTGCCCAACTTAAGAGACACCTCGCTGGGGCCCAATCTGCAGGTCCCCTGTATACTCTGAACGTCGAGATACATGTATTACACACCCAGAACCACTGGTCACTTCCAAAAAAAAAAAAAAATCCCAGCCTGAGACCTAGACTACTCTCGCAAAAGAAAATCCCAGGTGAACCGTTCATCCAATAGCTTGGTTTTTCTGCTCATGCCTGTTCCCAATGAACGAAACACATCCCTGTGCATCACCTAAGCCCTATTTTGGGGAGTTACACTGGCATACAGCTGAAGTAACACAGTAGTAAATCGGGGCCTGAAGAAGGCGGCTACAGCCTAGAGAGTATCAAGAACTGTGACGTGTCTGGAAGCTAATAAGAGCAGAACTTGACGATTAGAGCGGCCCATTTCCGATGCTCTTGTGTGAGGATCTGGAAAGAGTCTCTCACTCATTGTACTTGTGCATTATGAATGTGTCCATCTGCAGAGATCTAATGTACACATATGTCCTGAATATTGTCCTAAGGTTGCAAGCTTCAAAAATGAGCAGAAAACATTCCCGAGAAGTGAGAATAATACAGATGTCTGTATTTGAAAAATTGGTTCAAATAAAGTCTCTCACTTATTGATACGTGTAGTTGTGTGCAATTATTTGCTCCTGGAATAGAAGTTTCTGCCTTCTGTAGGATTTCAACGCTTTTACAAAAAATCTCATTCCATTCTCCCTTGACCTTCTCAGTCAAGTCCTGTTAATGCGGAAAGAAATACTTTCTACTTACTCTGTCTGGGTAAAAAGCTATGTTAAAATGAAAGGGTGAAGTAAAAGGCTTGGTATGTTTTTATTGTTGTTAAATATCTATTGAGGTAGAAGGTATAGGCCTGATGCAAGATGTGGTCTCCCCGTGCAAAAGTACTAGGTATTTACATAATAAGAAACAAACATCGCTGCAGACGCTCTGGGAAAGCCAGGAAAGGCTAGCGTGTGGCTGTCTAGACGCTGCCCGAAAGACAGCGGAACCGAGGAAAGCTGTGCTTCGGCACCCTGTATCTGCAAAACGTCCACGGCAAAACGCTGGGCCTGGGGTGTTCCAATTAAGGGAATCTGCTTGGGTGTAGAAATGGTGCTGTCGGTCACCGTTCAGGAAAGCGCTCAGCATGTTTAAGGAAAAGTACAAACGGAATCAATTTTTTTAGACAATTGGGCAACCTTGTGTAAGTGTATCTAAAGGTATCAAATTCCTCATTGGATTTAAAGCGTCAGTAGTTCACTGGGAAACTCCAGAAGTTTTTGAGACAGGATTATATATTTCAGCACCTAAGAAGTCCCACCAAGTTCTTTCCCTCAGTATCAAGTTTGTGCCAAGTGCAATGAAATACGAACAGAGTGGCAATTGCTGCCCAAGCTGTGCTAGGCTGCTGACTTAATGCTGTGCTCTATCTGTCAGCAGCTCAAGAGCAGAGCTGAAATCAAGCATTTTTATCACATCTATTCATCCCAGGAAGCTTTGCAACTACTATTTAGGAATCAGTTGCAACTCATCTCTGAAATACAGCAGCTGGCTTAGCAAGTGCCCAGGAAAATTCCTGATGAGGCTCCAAGGAGCTGCCTGAAAAACAGAGCAGACCTCGGCACCTCACATGGGTTCTGGACAAAGTGCCAATTTCCAAATGAAAATGACACAATTAGATGTCTGTATTCTTGCATGTAATCATCAGTTGCCCCATGCCTTCTCCAAAAAAGGCGTGGACTCCAGCTTGTGTGCAAACAAATATTTAGCATTCAAAATCGAGTGGTTTCAATTAGCCACGTCGCTAGATTGCAGGGCTCAACCCTGGCAGATTGGCTTTGCTTCAGTGGGGCAAACCACCTGTAAAGGGGCAGCCAAGGACCTCCCTCCAAGCAAATGGCTCTCTTGGGGTGGCAAGGCTGCCTTGCACTCTTCTATCTATCTTCTACATAGCAGAGGGGGGCCAGGAGGCTGAACGGTTATCCCATAGCATGCGTGTCAGCTGAAACACTCACCCTAATGTAAATCTCCACCAAAGGCTTTCTAACCAGGCACACGAAGCTCGTTGTGCGTGATTTCCAGTGTCGCTCTCTTGCCACGGCGAGCTGGAAATAAGCTTTCTGCCTGAATCGTACAAAATGACCTGTGATTCACGTGGGGTGCTTGCCCCCCATTGCCTCCCTGCCCAGGTGAACTCCCTCCTCCGGGAAGTTTTTTTGCAGATTGCTGCTTATGTACGCAGACTGCACCGACAGCCTTTCCCTAGCTTCTGTGAGGCGTGAGTGAGTAAAAGTGATGTGTTTCTGATTCCCGTGGTGGTCCCTCCTCCCACGCTGGGCTGGGGGAGACCTCCTCTCCTTGGGGAAAGCTTCAGGAGGTGTGTCAGGGACGCAGCCCTGGCAAAGGGCAGATCATACTCCCAGGAGCACAGTATCCTGTAATACCATGTCTTTCTCTCCGTAAACATTGCCCCTCTCCCTGCTCGCAGCCCTCTAAGTTTCTGCTGGCGACCACCTCGTGAGAGAAAACAATGATGTCTGACCCCCATTTAACTGGGGAAAGCCTTTGTAGGCCCAGCGTCAGCTTCCCAAGAGTCCCAGTGGCCTGGAACCTCATACGGACGAGGGCATTTCACCCCCCGTTAGCCTCCCCGGCGCTTTCTTGCAGCACGCTTCAGTCGGTGATTTCCTGAGTTTTGACAATACCAACAGCTTCACGGCAGACTTGCCACCTTCATTGCTCTACTGAGGTCACCGGCAAAAGACCAGTGTTTCTCATACTGTTGCTCAAATTTCTAAGCAAGTCTGCTATCCTTTACCCAGCAGGCAGCATAAAGCGCCCTGTAATAGACATTTACAGTCTCCTAATCTTTGCCCTGTTTTACCATTGTATGCAGAGCTGGCATCCAGACTGACAGGGGCTGCTGCCCTCTGAAGATGAGCAGAAAAAGCCAGACAAAGGAAATTACGCACTTCTGTACCCAAGATCGCTTTTGTTTATTAAAAATGAAATTATTTTTCTCCACGTAGGTCCACTTTTGTTTATTAAAGAGGAAATAATTTTCATTTAGCTTGACATGGAACGAGGAACATGAATAATAAGAGAGGCAAGGAAGTAAAAGCCCATTTCTCTCAGAGGAGCGCCGCTGACTCTGTAAGCTGAGAGGCAGGGCGTGCAGAGAGGCGGTAGCTTGCACGAGGCAGACTGCCATAGCTGCAGGAACAGGCTTGGGGTACGTCAGTCTGTAAATTCGCCAGTCTACAACCCAAACTACAAGCTGGGTACAGGTAGAAAGGCACTGCTTCATGCTTAATTTAACGGTAGTTGATTAAGCAATGGGTGGATGCTAAGCCAAGAGAGAGCTAAGACTCATTATGCACAGTGGGAGAGAGGAAGGGCGGTACAGGTCATCACTGGCTGGATAACAAGGAAGGGTTAACTGAAAACTGCTGGGGAGGTCTCTACTGAGCCCATGACTATGTTTTTTTTTGTCTTGGGGCAGTCGTCTTCTGAAGGATTTTGTGGCCATCCTCAGGACCCTGACCCGGAGAGGGAAAAACAGTTTCTCTCTTTGGAGGAGAGGTCTAATGGAGAAGGTTCAGTTTTCACCCTCCACACCCCCTCCACAATGCCCATCCTTGGCCATTTGTCTACGCACGGTCATTCAGTCTGTGGTTTAGGTTTTGATGAGCCTCATTCAACTCCTGTTTGTGCAGCAGCTCATGTTTAAGCGCAGGGGAAATTTCACGGTGGGGCAGAGTCTTCCTCCTTGTGTTTTCCCAGGGCCTGAGGCTTTCTTTCCCGGGTCTCTTCATTTTGGGGCAGACCTAAGTGCTCTTAGCAAAAGCTAAGAAACGGCCAGATTTAATGGTGGCCAAAGGGGGTGCTGGTGTCTAATGGAGCAGACACCGGTGGCTTCAGATATGGAGGACCAATGCTCCTGGAAGCCATGGAGAAGAAATCCCTGAAGAGCAGCCCTGTGACTGATGACGAGTCACCTTCTCTAGAAGCCACTTCAAGACCAAAAGACAACTCCTGGTTGAATGCTGGCACCCAGTAAAGGGGAGGAAACCTGCAGCCGTGGGTTGCTGCCCCTGGGCTCCTCTCCAGTCATGAAAGCCAAGCTCGGTACCAGGTGCCCTGTGGGGCACCTCTGGGACTTGGGGCTGGAAGAGCAGAGTGCATTGCAGGGCGCATAGACATAGAAGACCTTGCACGGTGACTGGTCCCTATGAAAAAGCCGAAGACCCCGGTGGCATCGCCACCCCGTTTCATGTCCGAGGAGAGGGAGAGGGAAGCTCACTCGCCGCCGCGGAGCACCGGGGCACAGGCTGCGGCAGGAGGCTGGCGGCTGGGGAGGGCTGGCCCTGCCTCGCCGCGGCGGGACGGCCGCACCGGGACAGCCGCGCCGCCAGGCTGTTGGCACTCTCTGTCTCCCAGCCCCTCGCCGGCGGAGAGCCCATTAATAAGGCTTTCCAGCCTGTCACTTCCACGCTGAATCCTTTGAAAGCCGCGCTCCTCTGGGCCCATTAGAGGGAGGAACTGTCTCTGCCGAAACATATGGGGCTGTCAGGCTCTGTCTGGCTGTTGCTCTGAAAGCTGCCACCGCTCTAGCTGTTTGCTGACGGGGGGGTAAAAGCCGTCTCGAGGTGGCTGTGATGGGGATGGGGGCTTGGTCAGGGGCTGGGGGAAGATGGCAGATGAGCTGGGAGGGATGCTGGTAAAGAGGGTGCCAGTAGGTGATGGGCTGCTATAGGAGGACATGGGATTAAAAGCCAGCCAAAGGGCTGCTGGGCAGCTCAGGGGGAGCCTGGCATGCTATGAGCATGATAGTGGGAAGAAGTACCTTTGAGGACAACTGGGGAAAGCTGGGTGGTGAATATTGGGTAGGTACATAGGGGCAGGCTGCGGCAGCAGGAGACACAGCTGACGGCAGGGTTGTTTGGGCTTGTCTGGGGAAGGAGAGGATGGCAGCAGTGCTGGGTGGCTCTGTGGGGATGATGCAAAAGGGAGGCTTTGGAAAGCATCATGCGGTCACACTGGCCTGGAAGCTGCTAGGTGCATTCCTGACATCGCCTGAATGCCGCTGGAGTTTCTCATTAACCAGCACACCCACCCCCCAGCTCCATTTGCAGAGACTGAAGAGGATTTAATGGAGTCCCTTGACTTTTTCCTCTGAAATATTCATGGGTTTTAGCAGTCCATTTCATGCTCACCTCCTCCTCCATTAGAGAGCATCGAAGAGGGACTGGGTGGAAAGTATGCTGCCGTGGAGCCAGGGAGGCAGATAAAGGGACCTGTGGCTCTGACCAGAGGCTGCTGGGAAGAGATCCACTCCCCGTCCCCCTCGCCAGACCCACAAAATGACTTGAAATGAGCCCTGGGCAGCATGCACAGGGAAGTGATTAATACAGTGGGAAAGGAAGGAAAGCAATTAGGCAGCGAGCACTATCTGAAGTTGCTGCCCCTCACCCCTGTCACACGCATACACCCCATGTCTGTCTCCCTGCCTGCCTGCATCATCTGCAAGGCCAGGAGCTCTCTAAGAATTGCACAGGCTGATGAAAAATGCCTGGAAGCAATCGGTTTCCTTCTTGCCTCAGCACTAGTGCTGTGCTAGGACACAGGGAAAGTCCGGAGCTTCGATGAGACAGTGCAGAAGCGTGTTGGATTTTGGATGCTCTGTCTGCAGTACCCGACACAGCAAAGAGCCTGCGGGGAAGTGTGGAGAAAGGGTGTAATAAATGGTGCCATTGCACTCTGCTGTAGGAAATGTCCCAAAAGATCGGGGCCGAGTGGGATCTCAGAGCATCATCTGCATCATCCCCCCTTGCACAAAGCAAGAGCAAGTGGACTTGTGGCGCATCCCACCATGACATAAAATAGATCCTTCTCAGGTATACTGATTTCCATTTTCTTGTTTTCTGTCTCTCCGGTTTGACCTTTTCCAAACCTTCTAGGTACTAAACCAGGGATCAAATAGTCTAACTAACTGGTATGTTCCCACCAAAGTCCCAGTCCAGCGGCATTCAGGCGATGTCAGGAATGCACGTAGCAACCTCCGAGCCGGTGTGACCGCATGATGCTTTCCAAAGCCTCCCTTTTGCACCGTCCCCACAGAGATTTTAGGGGTGGGAAGAGGTGCAACTCTCTGATCCAGGGTCAAACATGTTTTGCAGCAGACAGACTCATAAAGCTTGCAGCTTGAAGTCCTAAGTAAGTTTTTATCCAGGACTACAGACAGTAGGACCTGGATAGTGCCCTAAGAAAACAGATTGTTCCCACATCGGTGCTATCGCAGCAAAAAGTGCAAGAGGTGCTCAGCGAGGGGCTCCCAAGTCCACTTGGCTTCTCTCTGCATTAGTGCTTGGATGAACCAAACCAGCAAAATCTTCATGCTAATGAGTTGTTCACTCTGGCTGACAGAGACAGAAAGCGGAATTATAAATGTACAAATTCCTGTGGTTCCTCCCTGCTGGATTAAAAAACAGAACAAAGTCACAGATGCAACAGCACCTATTTATTCTTACTCTCAAAACACTTGTCAGGCTGCTTCCCCTTCCCTCCCATACACACACACACATGCACGCGCATGTGCCCCGGGAATCAGATGTTTATGTAAGTATTTGCAGGATGTTCCACGTCTCCCTGAAATGATAATCAACGTGCCCAGAATCAGCTTAATTACTAAGCATTCATCATACGCCCACAGGCTCTTCCACGGCAGCTCCACACAGTATCTCTATGAATGAGTCTGCGTGTTTTTCCTCCGCTGCCAAACACTGCTCATGATCAAGAGCTCGAGCCCTTACATCTGAGCTGTTGGGTTGTCTGGTTATTTCTGTCTTTCCAGGCAGGCAGAGAGAAGTTTGTAAAGCAGCGGCAGCGCACGAGCAGACACAGAGAGCATCTCAGGGTGAGACTGGGCTATCTATACCTTTTTGCAGCACTCTCTCCACGCAGGACAGAGACACGAACGATCCCAGTTTTCAACAAGCCAGATCAGAGGTTTAAACATGGTAGGTCTGCAGCCTGGCAATTAACTCTTTCTGTAGAAAAGGCACAAATCAAGAATCTAAGTACCAAGAAGCGTGAAACTATGAAGTTTTGCTTTCCATGGGCTGCACCCTGACACATGTAGGTGCTCATTAGGTAGGCACTTGCAAAAGAACCGAAGAACTGCTTGGTGTAGCTGAGGCAGTCAGAAAACACGCTGCTGAGGTAAGAAAAGAAGGCACTCTCTGAGGTAGCAAAGTGCATCTCCTGTAAGAAAGAGCACCATTCACAGCTCATCAGAACTTTTCTGAAGGATCTTCTTGCCTGAGGCTGTGGGCATCTGCAAAGATCATGGTCATGCCTTCACCTTCTGTCACTGCACTTTCTATCATCAGCCCCGCAGCAAACAGTCCCTCATAGAACTTCTCAGGTGATTTCACAGAGGTACTAAGCACAGGTGGAAGAAGTATTCGGGCTCCCCCTCATCACTCTGTAGTTACCATCTGCCTCTGTTAGCCTGACAAGGTCTGGATGCTTCACACAAACGTAGCTGTCTTCATTTCCTTCCCTGTGGCATTGCACTAGCAAAACCCACATGAGGATCCTGTCACAATATTGCATAAACTGGAAGCATTTAAGGCCATTAAGGTCATGCTTCTCTGGTTTATTGCTTTCTTGTGGAGCTTGGGGACCACAGAGCCCAGAACCAGGGAACCCCTTTCTCTCTCTACTGTGCTTGCCATCACATGGCAAGAAGTCTCCCTTCATTTAAAATACAAATCCTGGTGTCAGATATGCCCTGAAACAGGGACATAATCAAACCAGCATTTTCATCTGAAGCAAGGAGGAAGCTCACAAACACAGGTTCACTTCTCCACCCAAGCATGTTTACACACAGGAGACGTGACTTTTCCTCTCTGCTCATACAAGAAAATTCTAAAATGGCCAGAAATCATTTTCCCAAATCTTCCACATCCCAATTTATTAGCCATTCAAGACCCTTCGTATGAGCAGGCCATTGCTCACACAGGCACTTGGCTGTTGGTTGCCATCACAGGTACGTAAGATGCTCCAATGGCATCTGGGTGCCTGAATAGCTGGCCAGCTCTAGCCGTTCAAATTTGACTAAGGGACTGTCTCACATCGCTGGTGATGCCTCCAGACCTCAGAAGTCTGCCAGCCTTAGCATCACAGTACTTCTATCACGCTGTACCCAGGAGCTGTCGGTACTCTAACAATATCATCCTCGCAACCCCTGGAGCGCCATGCGAAGGATGGTTATTGCAGCACAGGGCTGTGAAGGCTTGGACCCTCAAGACATTTTGCGATGCCTGCCTCCCGGTTGTGCAGCTTGCCCAAGGGCACGGGAAGAGGCTGTGGCAGAGCGCGCAACTGAACTCGTCTCTCAGGATTTCGTGCAGATCAGATCAATAACTGCTCTGCTCCCAAGAATTTATTCTGCAGGGAAGAGGATGGGAATAAAACATACCTTTAAGCCTTGTTAAAAATACATGCCATGAAGGCAGCTGTCTTCGAAGAGTAAAAGTGTCTCCAGGGATGATCTCTGGGGAATGCCTCTGTAAGCAAAACGCCCAGCAGGGAAAAGGCTTCTCGGGACCGTCTCTGTAGGTGAACGCTCTGCTAAGTGAAGTGCCTCAGGAGAGCATGTACCCGCGCAGTGCACTGCCTACCTCTGCCTTTCCCCAAATAGCACTTCCCGAATAAGCCTGCTATAGTCACAGAAGTGTCTGCACATGTAAGCTAAGACATTATTTAGTTCATCTTCTTTAAGCTCGTAAGACCATATTTTAAACTAGAAACACCTTTTTAGCTCACTCGGCTGCTCACCGGTAACCAGTCTGCGCCAGCTGAGCTGTGCACAGAGCCTTGGCACTGCACGTGGGCATGGGCCTCCGCTTGCAAACAAGCACAGTCAGCCACCCCTTACTCTTTTGTTAACGTCCGGGTTTAAATGCCGCTGTCATTCAAACGGCAGTACAGCGACGGCCACCTGAACTGGGCAGCCTTTGCCACGCGGTGACATGGTAGGTGGTGCGATAGGGAAAGAGAATGAGGATTTTACGAGGCTTTGGTGTAAGAAAGGCAAAGCGCTACCGAATCAGTGGCTGGGGGTGCACCCCTTGCATCGTGCCAGGGAAGAGGGGAATCAGGGGTGGCAGCACTCGGGTGGCACTGCAGGATTTGGAGATGGGGCAGCCGGAGAGCCACACAGCCCCCACGGCAGCCACAGCAAAGCGTCCCTGTGCTGCTCAGAACAGATCGGCCCTGCCTTTCTGCTGCTGTCAAGACTGCTGGAGGGGAAAATTAGATTTGCCTTTTGTTCAGCAAGCCGCACGGAAAGCCTCAGCTCAGCGGCTGGTCGAAAAGCAGAACCTGCTGGTGGTGCGTGCACGTGGGTATTGGCTGAGTTGCGAGGGACCCCCAGGGCTGTACCTTCTCTGCTCGCAGCTGGCTCTGATAGCTCACGCTGGGGTAGAGCCGCTGTGTCCCTGCCACAGAGACGTCAGCCTCCCTCGGCAGCTACCCGCACTGCCCTGCTCGCGGCGGGGAAAGACGTGCTTTTAAGTGATGGCGGAGATCCTTGGGATCCCTCCTTCGCTAAACCAGGCTCAAGACCCATGGTGCCTGCGTGTACTTCCTTGGCTGGCTGCGGATGCCTCCCAGATATGCCCTGCCCTTGTCCTGCTTTCGTCCCGCCGGAGAACGTCATGGCACATCCTGATGACATGCAACTGCAGATGGGGACAGACTGCCCTCCTTCTTTCCTCACATTAACCTTACTGTATTCTGGCTGGTCACCTCGAAGGCAGCTCCCATAACATCTTCTGTCTGAAAGGCGCTGATGCAGGAGCTGCATTTAAATTTATGTTCCCATAAAATTTTTTTCCATAAAACATCTCTTTCATAAGCCGTGGGACAGATTGGAATCTGACAGGTTCAGCTGTCACTGGATGAAGGGAAGAGCAGAAGCGACGAGAAATTTTTAGGAGAACTATATTAAACTCTGTGTAGGATTCCAATTTAGTAGTAACAGCGAAGGGAAATTTGAGCTGATATTCCATTATCCTGTTTGCAGTACACTCTAATAGCATCTCCATTCATAAAACTGTTCAGCTCCCGTCCTTTAGTGCTGATCTATTTGTTTTGCTCTAGAGCAGTTTTTCAAGATGCAATGGATTTGCCTTCCTTCATACTTGTGTGTATAGCAAAGGGACAACACCCTTCCAGGCTGTCAGCTTTGTACTTGTGCGTTGGATCCTGAGCACGTATCCCCTCAACCGTGCGTTATTTCATACGGGCGTCCCTCTGCAAATCTCTTTGCGAACACTTGGTCAGCTGTGTTTCTTTTTCCATCTTCTGGACTAGTAGAGGGCAAGGTGAGCAGATAGGCAACAAAAAGAGAGAAAATACAAAAGGCTGGGCTAGGAAAGGGCGGGGGCTGGGAGGGGAAACTCATTTTCAGTTTCCACCTGAGCAGGTCCCAGTGACCCATTGCAAGTGCGTGACTTGCCTGGTTTTGCAGAAAACACGGTATGCAGTCTCACCGGAGGGTTGCAACGCCTCTCCCACTAAGCCTGGCTTGAACTAGAAATCCTTTGTTCTCTTCAGCTCTGCCCTCACTCGCGGAGTCAGCCTGTACAGCCAGCACCCAGGCAACTGCGGAGCATCTGCCTGCTCACAGTGAGGGATGAACTTCCAGCCCATCACAAGCAGAGGTGCAATGTTCTCGTTGCACTCGTTCCTGAAAAAAATTCATCCCTTCTTGTTGGAAATTATAATAGTGGACATCGCTCTGTACTGATATTTTCTTAGCACCTCTGCAAGGTGAATGCAAGGTGCTATCAAATCCCAAGGGTATCATTTTACCCCTGCTTTCTGGTGGCGTAATAGATAAATCACCCTTTACAGTGAGTTCAGCCTGATTTGTCTCCCTTCTCTACTCCCTTCCGATCAGATACTGCAGCACCTCAACCTCCTTCCCTGTCTCCCAGCTCCTGCAAGACGTGCAGCTACTTCTAGACAGCCTCTTTCTACACCACAGTTAAGTTACTAAGCAGCTGAGATAAAAGGTTCCCACCTTCATAAATAACCAATGTGGGCCAAATGGCTCGTGCTTGCTCAACAAAATCATGCACTAGAAACAGAAATGGAAGAGACAAACACGAACCCTGCAAGGAGATAAACTACCTAACACCAATAAAGGTGGAAAGGAGATTTGAATAACAGAGAAGCAAGAGAATAAGAGAAGGAAACAAGGGAGCTGAGCACCCATCAAACGCTTCCCTATGTAGCCACACTTCTTTCATCTGTTCATAAAGTGTCTGGAGGCTGGCTTCAATTTTAGCTAATTTACTCATTACAAGGACATTATTAGAGCAGCCTCGCACCTGCCAGCACGCCCCGGCCCCTGGGTGAGACTCAGCCTCTGCGTTCAGCCCCGCTCAGCAGTGTCCCGCTGCCACATGCCTCTGACGGGTTTGCCCACGGTCGTTTGCTGGCACTGGAGGGATGTGGATGTGCACCCAGCGTCAGAGGGACCAGTGAGCCCAGCGTCAGGGGTCCCGCTGCAGGCACAGGGTGTGCACAGAGCAATCACAGCCCAGGTAGACCTTCTCAGGAGCTGCCTCTCCTGTACGAGGGGCAGCTCAGCTAAATGGGCTCTCCCCCACGTTAAGCTTCCAAGGCAAGATTGCCATTATGGGACAGCAGGACTTCAAGGCTCCGGAGCAGGTGCCCACACATGATACCTGTCCTTTGCCTCTGCGGCTCCTGTCAAGTGCAGAGTCCCATCACTTTCATTCCCATGGCTGAATCCCTCCTGTTTGGTAGGTGCTACATATAGTAACTCTGACATTGGAGAGGAGCTCACTAACCAGCACAGCAGACTCGCTGGTGTCAGTATATCAATGCTGATTTTCACCACATGGGTATCTGGCCCTTAAAGAAGGCATCTGTGCCTAGAACCAAAACTGCACATTAATAGCAGTAATCTTTCCAGGTGACAGAGCTGTTGGGTGAGCACAAGCAGTGCCATCATGCTGTCTCTCGTGGGCTTATTCACAGGCATTGGTGATGAGC
The DNA here is from genome assembly GCA_009819775.1 of Phoenicopterus ruber ruber. Lineage (NCBI taxonomy): Eukaryota > Metazoa > Chordata > Aves > Phoenicopteriformes > Phoenicopteridae > Phoenicopterus > Phoenicopterus ruber. The sequence continues at coordinate 92,617,147 of CM020215.1, read as the reverse complement.
ATATATGAAAAAAAAAAAACCCCAGCCGCTCATGCCTGATTCGCCACCAGGTAACCTCTTACACCAAGCTGGTGCCATCCTTTTGAAGGGAGGCGAAAGCCAGTGCAACGAATCAGGCACACTTAGCTCAGGAGGTATCAATAAGGACTTTGGGCAGGTACTAGTCTATCTCTGGTACGAATCTCTACTGTTTGAAAGCATTGGACAGAAACTGCTACCACAGCAAGAGTCCCAGTAGAGTCTCATGCTGTAAACTTCTCACTCCCCCAATTACTGTATTGCTTTGACTGGCTGAACGCACAGACCCAGGCCTGGCTGTCAAGCCTTGTTCCTCGGTCACGGGCGACCCTGGAGTAGGCACCAGGTGCAGAAGGATGCACAGAGCGGTGCACAGGATCCCTCCCCAAGACACGTGCCACTTCCCACCCTTGGCAAGCCTATGTCTCTTAGGGCAAGAGGCCACAAGGCTAAAAAGCAACCACACGTCACAGAGACAGAGCTGGAGAACGCCATGGCATTGCCAGTGTTTCAGAGATGGACCGGGACAGACTTCAGCAATTCTTTAACCAAAATTGCCCAACCAGCCAAGGAAGGGGATTATTCCCCCTGGTACACAGGCAAAAACCATCTTACACAGGCGCTGTCCTTGTGCCCCAAAGCAAAACCTCCCTGACCCTAACGGTGATCAGGCCATCCCGGTTTCTCAGCCTGTCGCATGAAGCTGAGCACAATGTCAGCTCTTGGCCATCGGAGTAGCCATGACTTCCCACTCCTGTTCACCTCGTTGCAGACAGAAACTGTTTGTTGCAGACACGAATTTAAAAAGGTAGGAGGATAGCATCAAAGCAAATTCACCCTTCTGCTCTGAATAAATATTTTCTCGGCTGTAGTATTTATATAAGAGCAAGGGGGATCACCAAAGGGCAGGGAAGGAGAGCTGCGAGGGTACAGACAGCGAGCAAGGGAGTGTGCAGGAGCACTGGATTCCTTGGGAGATAAAGTTTCATTGCTACGGAGTTAATCTCCTGAGCTTCTCATTGCAATTTTGTCTTATTCAGTGCCTCTTGAAATGAGTTTCCATTTGTCTGTCTGGTGCTAATTTTCCCTCATTTGCCGCACCGCAGCCATCATTAGACGCACAAAGTGCCTCCATTGTCTTTTTTTCCCTTTCTTTAGTCACTGTCTTAGTGCCTCTTGGTTTGTTAACTCTGCTATCACTCAGTTGCAATCGGCTCCTGTTAGTCTGATCTGGCTGCCTCGGGATGCCCCATCCCACCACTGCCCGAGGACACGTCGCTGCCTGGGGTAGCTGCCTGGGGCAGGGAGCTGGGGAGGTGCTTTAGACCAGTTGCAAACGTTTATTCACAAGTGTTACAGCCCCTTCCCAGACATGTTTGCTCTCTTTCCTTATTTCCATTTCAATTAGTTAATGGGGGTAAGAAGAGCAGAGCAGGAAGGCTTTGGAGAGCCTTGCCAGCCCTGTCAGCCTGCGGTCTTTGCCCTCGTGCTGATTCAGGGTTCGCTTGGAGCCAGGACCTGGGTCTCAGCTGCCGGCTCTTTACACAGAGGTGCTTGGTTGTGCCCCCCAGGAATTAAATCCTTCTCTACAGCCAGCAGCCAGCAGCACGAATCCCCATGTCTTCTCTGCAGCCCTCGCGTCCCCAAGTACACCAAGAGGTGCAGCTCCCTGGAGAGACGCCCGCCTACATCATCCTCAAGGAGACAGAGCCGCCCGAGGCCACGCTTGCACACCCATCCCTCCTGCAGCCACTTGCTGCCAGATCGCTTGGCAGTAAAAGACCTGACTGGGCTTGGGCATATGATCACATTTCTGTCCCGCTAACAGAGCATACAGTACAGCTTATGCTGATGGGTACCAGGGCCGTGTCAGCTGGTACCCCATCCTGCCGCGTGGGAGGCTTGCCCTGATGCCTGTCAGCAGCTCTCCTGTGCCAAACGCCGCCCCGGAAAAACCTTGCAGAAGAGCAATGCAGCACTACCAGCAAGAGCAACTTGCTTCAAGAGCATGGCACTGTGTTCATCCCCGCCGTATGCCGTGGATGGAAACAGCAGCACTGCTCCCTGCTCTGCCTCAGCCGCAGTGAGAGGGGCCGCACGCCGTGTTGGGGTACCAGAGGTGCAGCTGGGGCTACCACTAGTGGCTGCCTTCAGCAATGAACCTCTGGACATCTTAGTTTCTGTGCCATGGAGAAGAGCTTTGATGAGTGGCAGGAGTGGCAGGAGGCTGTGCTGAAGGCGTGCAAGGCTCTGTGGTGGAAGGAAGACTGCAGGCTGGGAAAAGTAACATTCATGGAAAGATATGGGGAGCCCACCCCTTCCTTCACAAGACAGGCAACCAACACACAAGCACTGGTGCTGGGAAGGGGCTTGTCTTGGCTCTGCTAAGCAAACCAGTAAAGTCAGCAGCCAGTGAGATGATCTGGGAGAAGATCTCCACGGACGGAGAAGTTCTCAGGTCACTTTACAAATGGATGATGGACCCACAGGCAGGCATGGCAGCCTTTATTTGAGCAGGCTTCCCAAACCACATTGCAGAGAGGATGCATAGTCTTCCTCAAGCTCGCCATCAGCTCATGGGTACTCTGGCTGAATGCACAGTGCCTGCGTTTTCCATGAATATGTGCCAACTGAAGCCATTTCAAGTGAGCAGTATGTCCCTGAGGCGGAGCTCCTCCAGTAACGACGGTTGTGCCACCCTCATACCCAGAGACACAGCTGCATCCTTGTACGACCTGGCTTATGCTGTTACTCGCTGCAGGCTCTGGCACCTCTAGGAGCTCTTCGTGTGCTGCCTGCTGGACCTGGGCGGCCACGGAAGGGTGCTGGCTGCCAGACAGCCGGGTGGAGGCAGGGCTCCCACCATCAGTCTCAACGAGCACCTCCTGCTTCTCTGCCAGGATCCCTGGTGGTTCCTCTGCCTCTGCATGACACTGAGAGAATAAGGGTTTGGAGCTGGCACGTGGCTGGGTGGGAGGGGATGGGGGAAGCCCAGTTACAGTTGGAGCCTCTCCCTGTGGCCGTTTCAGCTTGCTCACTTGCCACTTGTTCACTTGCCCAGGGAATGGGGAGGGATGGGTTGCAAGGAGTACCCCTGCAGACTCTTTGGTGCAAGATCCTGGCTTTCTGTGCTGACAAATCCCTCGGCCTGAAAGCAAAATAACCTCTCTCATAATAACATGCATCTCTTGATCCTGGGCTGAATGCAGGGCAGGACTGGAAGCCAGGTGCGCTGTGAGGGACTGAAGCTCTGCTGGATTCCTGCACTTGTGTCAAGTGCCTTGTGCATCCCCACTGACCCTCTGTGTGGGAGGCATCCTTGAGGGGCTCAGGCCTTGGAGTGATTTCTCCAGGTGGGAGGACTGGGTTGCAAAATGGGTTGCAAGCTAAAGAAGCAGTCTCGGAGGCTGGGCTCTAAGAGATGGAAAACCCAGATCCATGCATTGAGCTAGCAGAAGAACGTGAGACCATCTGCTTCTACCAATGACTTGCACGAACTCTCCCATTGCTAGTACTGCAGCCTGTCACCACAGGCATCGGGAGACTGCAACCCTCAAGTCCCAGGCACAGAGCTCGATAAAAAAATAAGCACCCAAGGAAGGGGCAACTGCAGATCAATTCAGAGGTGGGATTTCCAAACCAAGTCTAAAGGGTGCCTTGCTGCCCTCCAGCCCTGTAACAATTTTGGAGCAGCTCTCATCTGGCAGAGTAGCCTTATTTCTGCTCACTGTTTTGCATTTTAGTTGTAATATTTTAAAAGACCTAAAATCAGATTTATCACCAAGGTTATTGGAAGGTATGACCACTCTATTCTGCATTTCAATTAGCACCTTCCTCTCTGTGAAAAATGGTTCAAACGTTCATTCCTTTAGCTTCTTGGTCATTGCACCATTTTTAAGCTAAACTGGAAAGGCAGCACTTTTGAAGAGGAAGCAGTAAATATTCTACAAACCATATAGTGTGAAAGTATTAATCATCAGAAAGCATTGTGTAAAGCTCATACTCTCAGGCGTGTTCCCAAGTTTTTATAGACACCACATCTGCTCTGTGTGGACAGAGTTCGTAACGCGGACGACAGATCGGTAACAGGGTGTTCTCTGGAAGCAAGTCATTGCAATTTCCAGCTCTCACAGGTATTCCGTGTCACAGCCACTCAAAGGTGCCCCCACGCTTCTGGGATGCCTGGGTCTGGATTTTGGGATTGGTTGTGACATTTGCATCCTGATTTACAACGCAGCCTGACGTGTCACATTTTGAGAAATCTTATGAAAAAAAATCTCTATTTCACATTCCCAGCATCAAAATACAGTGTCTCTAAAACAAATACACTGCCCTGGGATTCCAGCTGCTGATGGGCACAAGTGACAAGCCCTGTCAGTCTTAATAGTGCCAACCAGTGCACAGTGGTGGCAAATCTGATCAGGCATTTTATCCATTGCAGTTTATCTCTCTAAATCCAGCTCTTTTTGCCTGTTCTGACAACGCCTACTTTGGACAGCAAAAGCCAGTCTTGGCTGAATTGCAAGATATTTTTATGGACGCACATTTTCTTGTGGCCTTTGAGCACCATAACCCTTAAACTAATTTCCAATTGCAATTTAGCCGTGTTTGAACATAGTTGTCCAGCGAGGAAAGGTGAAGAACACAGTCCCTCCAACATCCCATCGCTTTTCTTGCTCTTCTGGAAGTTTTGAGTTATGGTAAGTGCCAAGAATTTAGATCCTCATTTACTGATAGGTCTGCATCACTGCTAATAATTTCCTATGTACCTTTTCCAGTGAGAATGGGGTACATCTAATAACTGCTGTTACAGATACAGAAAGTTCTTTGTGGTAGTAAAGGCAGCAATTAATGCTAATGAGTCTGCTGTTAGCACGTAATACTATTGGTGTTATGCTCACGCTTCACCAAATGCAAAGCTTCAGTTTGTTAAGCAGATGCCAGTGTTAACAGCCAAATTCTCTTCCCATGGATAAGTTAGTGTTAGTTAAATGTACCATTAAAAATAACCATTTAAAATGTTAATGAAAAGAGAGGTTGTGCTTGCCCGGGTTTTGCTTGTCTTCTTTTTAGCCTCAGCTTTGAGGTGGTGGAGGCGAAAAGGCACAGACAGCTTTCCCAGGGGTGTTCAGAACAGACACTGAGGTGGGGCCCTGGCAGCGCCGGTGACATCCACGCACGGCACCAGAAGCGTGGCTTGTTTCCACCTCGGCGACTGGCCAGTAAAGCTCAGTACTGACCTTCATATCCACACAGCACACCGATAACCCAGCCCGGGGCTCCCCCCGCCAGCTCTGCCTGTGCCCCCCGCTGCCCCGCAGCCCCCCGGCTCTCCCAGCGCCAGGGAAGAGAACGACGGTGATGGAGGAGGGTTCATAATCCATCGCTGCTTCTCGGCCTCCAATAGCAAAGGTGCGGTACGTGCTAGCAGTGCTAGCCACATTCACGTTCACAGGCCCGCTTGTGCCTAGCGCTTACCGACGCACCTCCGCTTAGCACGCTGTTTGTGCTGAGCTTCTGACCGCAGGCTTTATTTAATTTCATGCAATTTAAGAAAAGTCTGCACGTTACTGAAAACCAGGCTTTCATCGTCCTATGCGTTATGTTCCAGAAACCAAATTAGACAAACCTTTTTTGTCTAATACCCCTGTGTTTTATACATAGGTCTCGAGTCTCTGCCCCAGCAAACTGTAAAGAGGCAGTAGAGGAGAAGGTGGGAGGTGAAACAGAGGCAGCGAAGGCACCGCACAGACGCTGGGCAGAGCAGCCCCAGAAATAAGAAGCCCTGTTATTTCACGCTCCAGCAGCGTGCGAAACAAGAGCACCGCACCTTGCTCTCAGAGCTGCGTCCAGGCTCTCCCTCGGCGCGAGCTGAGCCCGGCTGCGTGCAGTCGCGCGCGGCTGCTCCGGCGTTGGGGTTGCCTTTCCCCGTGTGTAGGCACACGCTGCTCCGTTCCCCTCTGGGCTGCAACCCTGGGCTGCCCTGGCCCTGCCGCACAGCCAGGGCCTGCATCCCAGCCCCACCGCTGCCTTGGGCCGTGGCACTTTTGGCCGTGTCCCCAGAGACCGGCAGGAAATACGGGTTCTCCCACCGGGACAAGGAAGGTGCCACTGTGGCATCCAGGCGGTGCTTATGTGCAGTCTAGCTCTGGACAGAGCCGGCCATTGGAGTGATTCGGCTGTAGATGTCCTGGGCTCTCCATCCCTCATACTTACCACGCTGAGATTTCCCAGGTGCTGCTTTTTCCTTTCACCAGACTCCCTGGATCCCTCTTCTTGGTTTCTTCACCCCTTTGGCCGTGTTTTCTTATAAACTTGCCCTGGCTACTCTGCTGTCCCTCCCTTCTGCTCTGTTTCTTCTAACCTATTTTTTTCTTCCCGTGCCTGCTTGTGCCCATGGTACAAGACTCCTGCCCCTCTCCCCCTTCTCCTGGCTGCCCTCGCTCCGAGCCCCAGGCCCTCTCCATTCCCCTGTCTCCCCTCTCCCTCCTCGACATAAAACCTCTCCTCTCCACTGCTGTGTCCCGCTCTGTTTTCTTGGCCAGCATTTCCTGCCTCCTTCCCCGCTGGCCTCCTCCTCCGTCTCCGCCATCGTGCTCTATCTTTCGGTGCTCCTCTCCCGTGCTCGCCTGTGCTGCTGCTCAGCCTTAGCCAATCCCTCCCATCTGCTTCCCTGCTCCGGGACTGCAACCCTGATCCCAGCCTGTACATGCACACACACACGCACACACGTACACAAAATTATGCAATTAAATTAAAAAGGCTGTGATTATTTGCAAGAGCGAAAGGCAAGCGCAGGCTGGGCACTGCAGTTGCGCCCGTGCCATCCAGCTGCGCCCCTCTTTTCCTTGTGGCAGCCCCAATTCACACCTATTTACAGCCGGCCCGCTCCCTTCACCCCCAGGCACTGCACCCCAGGGGCCAGGCTGCTGGGGGTGACCCGGCACTCTCTGCCCCAAGCCACTTGTCCCTGCCCTGCTTGCAGCCCTGCACCACCCTGCCCTGCCAGGGAAGGTGAGGGAAGGGGCAGCCTGGCCCGCGTCCCCCGGGTGGGCTGGGAAGTCACCACTAGGCTCGATCAGGGAGCAGACAAGCCAGGCTATGCAAGGAAGGGAGGGGAAATGAAGAAGCATGACCTCCTTTTCATGTTTATTTCATTTTTGTATTTTTTTGTAATTTTTTTTTAAGATCACAGAAGAGCAGAGCATTCATACATGTAAAGAAACAGAAACGAGATAACAGAAGTTAAATACATTGAGAAAAGAAAAAATAAAAAGCCTTTTTTTTTTTCCATCACTGGGTTTTGTTCATTCATTTGTTGGGTTGGTTTTTTTTTTGATCGGTTCTTTTACACACACACTTGCGCTTTTAAAATTTTCTTTCACAGAGCTAGTTCCAAAAACAAACCAATGGCAAAAAATAAAATGGCCGTTTTCTCGTTTCATTAAAGAGAAGTTCAGCTCATGTCTACAGTGCTGGGGAAAAATATATATAAAGATATAGATATATATATATATATTTATATGTATATAACACTGTTAATGAGGAGAGTTCTAACCACCCCACCGTGTAGCAATAAGAAGGGACTGGCCTTCATTCTCAAGGTCTAGAGGATGAAACTTGGCTCCAGCTGGGAAAGTTGAAAGATTTTGGGAGGTGACGGTGGCACCGCGGAGGCGGGTTCCTGCTCTTTGCCCCCTCCTCCCTTTCCTGGCACACGCGTGTGCTCCCGCACGCACCGGCACCGGCACAGGCACACACGCGTTCTTCTCCTGGTTTCCTCAGGGGGTCACCGCGTAGGGGGGTGCGTGCGGACAGAGCCCCCGCCGGGAGCACGCGGAGGAGCGTGTGTCTGGCTGCGTGTGTGGGGGAGGGCGTGGGAACGGGGAGCGCCTGTACGGTAACCGCGAGGACGACTGCAGCATGCGTGCGGTAGAGGTCGCGGGGGTGTGCGTGCGTGCCTGTGCGTGGCCAAAACGGGGAGCAAACGTCATCGTTTCGGAGAAGGACAGCCCTGCTTGGGAGGTGCTCTCCTCACTGGCTGGCTCCTAGGTGGTCTTGCTCCTCTTCTCCATCCGTGGCCCATATGTTATGTGCAGAAACATCCACGTGCCTGTTCCCGGGGCACGGCCGGAGCCACCGTGGTCTCACGCCGTGTTGCTCACCGAGGCCCGTCGCAGCGCGGTGTGCACGCCCCAGGGGACCGGGAGGCGAGCGCCTGATGCACCGGGAGCACAGGCAGGGAAGGAAGGTCCTGCCCTACCTGGGAACGGCCCTTGTTGGATGCCATCTCTGCCCCTTCCCCAGCTGTGCGTGCAGCCCCACCACCCGTGCTGCAGTCATGTCCTCCTGACTTGCATTGCCCCTTCCTCCTCCGCTGCCTGGGCACTTCCACAAGGCTCGCAGGGCAGGCTGAGTCGCTGTGGCACCACCTAACCTGCGCCTGCAACAAGTGAAGGACCCTTTGCTTGCCACCTGTCTGGGATAATTAGGAGAGCTGCTCCTCTTTCCCAAGTCCTGCCTTGGCTGGTCTCTTTGCCTCACACACATCGCCCCAAGCCACAGAGATATAGCATACCATACCAACATATCCTCACCAAGCTGACTTCTGCTTTCCTGTTACGGTGAGTGAATCAACAAGCAAACACCACATACTGCCCTAATGGGAGCCAACCATCAAGCAAAATTGGGGGGGCTGCAGGAGCTGCCTGAACATCGTTCTAGCAAGTTGCAAGAAGGAAAAGAGAAAGAGGTTTTAATGGTGTCACACAGCTCTTAGTCAGCAGGAGTCATGCAGTTTAAAAAAAAAAATCTTCTGGACATCCCACTGGAAATGAAGCCACTCTAAGAGTAGCATTGGGAGGCCACGGTCTCCTCGCTGGTGAACCTGAGAGTTCTGCACACGGACAATGGACAGCACTCATCCCTACCCTTTTCCACCAGCATCACATCTTGGAAACTGCCATCCAGTTCCTCCATCACTTCCCTGCCTGAGATTCTGCTCTTTCCATGGGACAGTTTGCTCCCGGATCCCTAACTCAAGAAGTTTTCTGTACTCCAGTCAGAGAAGCAGTAAGATTGCGCACCATCGGAAGAGAGAGACAGAGAGAGAGAGAGAGAACTGCTCACCCCCCTCGCATCTCCTCTGTAGGACTGTCTTGGTTAGTCATCCTCGGTGTCGGTTGTCACAGCCCATTAAGCACCGCGCCGATCGAGCTGTGGGTCAGTGTGCTTGGAGGAGAGGAAGCAGAGGTGTGAGAGGGGTTGGGAGGAGAAGAGCTGTTTCACTGTGCCCATAGATTCCCTCGTCAGGGAGGGGCGAAGTGGTAAAGCACTGCACAAAGATTGAGCTGAAACATCACCCGGTGGCTGGGCTGTGAAGGACTCTAAAGTAGCTCCAACTCCCCAGATCCTCTTCCCCAAATGCTCTTGAACCATCAGGACTTGCTGTTTCTTCCCCAAATTGCTTTCAGATGTGCAGCTTCCGCTCAGCCTGGAGACCATGTGGCTAATGACGGCGACTTTGTCCATGCGGTGAGCTTGGACTTTCAAAAGGGGGTTGCTCAGACAGGTGGCTTGGGGGCATGGTCTGGATGCACCTGGAGCTAAGAAGAGCTGGTGGGGCTTGGATATACTTTGACCAAAAGTGGGTCAGGCAGCAGTACACGAGAGATCTGCCCAAGCGGTGAACAGTCAGTGGCGTGAGAAAGGTGTGCAGACAAAGACTAACTCTCGACACAATGCATGTCACCAATGAAATCTTCATGAATGGCACGTTAACATGCACTTGGTGCTAGCGTGGGGCGACACAACTTCACTGGTGAAGAAAGCGGGAAGGGGGGAGGAGGGGAGTGCATCACTGAGCAACACACCCGCAAGCTGCAGGGCTGCAAACAAACAAAAATGAACACAACTGCCGAGATACAGGTGTCGGCTGGAGCGTCCCAGGGCGCCTTTCCCAGCCGTTCAGAGACAGGCATCTGCTTCGTTTTCCATCTGACCAGACACGCGCTCCGAGCAACATGCCGCAGTCACGCATGGAGTTCATGTGGCTCGGGGTGGCTGCATTCCCCCTGTCCAGTTCCTTTCAGAAAGACTTGCCTTCACCCCTCCTCTCGGTCATCTGGAAAGGGTTAGAAATCCGCTAGCAAGTATGGGGCCATATATTAAATCTAAGTCTTTGTTCCTCTGCTTGGGCATTACCAGACATCTCATGTAACTCTTGTAATATTTACAAACCAGTAGAAGAAATACAATTTTTTTTCCTTTTTTTTTTTTTTCCTATTTTGTTCATTTCTTTTTATAACACTAAATGTTAAATTTCCATCGATCAAACACAATTACACTGACAAGCTCAAGGAACTGGTGTCCCATTCCAAACTCCCATCTCCCTCAGTCCCCAACCAGCTGAGAGGCAGCAGGAAGCAAGAGCGCAGCTTTTCGGGAGGGGATGAAGAAGATGGCAACATGAACGCGGAATAGAGGGAAGAAGGAGAAACAGCTTCAGAGAAAAGGGCCTGAGACATGAGAAAACCCTTTGCAACATCTCTGTTAAAGGGCGGAGGGGGAGAAAGAGAATGGAGGAAAGCGTTTGACCTTGCCTGTGTTTCCTACGTTCATCTGAGCTCTCCTCTTGCCAGATGCTTTGAGCTATCCCTGCTCGAGTTCAGGAGAAACAGGGGGATGTTCACAGCATCCCGTGACACACGTGGCAGCTCGCAGGATTAACTTCACAGAGTAAATCAAGCTCCAGCCTACCCACGGCTCCCCCAGCCCTGCTAGGAACAGACATTGCCGGGAGCGGGGCTCCCAGCACTGCCGCAGATAACAGGCATACTTGGTATTTGTGGCTTTTCTCAGGTCTGCAAATAACCGGCTTTAACTCTGTTTCACAGCCACGCAACGGAAGCACAGGTCTGCCCAGCTCCTGCAGGCAACACCAGATCCCAGCGTCAGGGTTGTGACTGTTTCCTACGGCTAATAGGCAGGTGGCTTCAAAAAAACGGGTGTCCTGTTTTTAGTAATACATTTGCCTTTAAACCAAAAGCCTCTGTGCCTTGACGTCTAAAAAAATATCCCCTCAAAACTCCTTCAAAACACCCAGACCAAAAAAGATGCGAGACAATGAGGTGCAGGGACTTGTGGCCACCACCACTCCACAGAGCTCTGACGCACGTGAACCCCGTGCCTAGGAGTGACCCTACAGGGACAAACCCACATGTGGAGGGCAACGTGCGGGACAGACCTTACAGTAACAACCAGGCTGACATCAAAGAGAAGCCTCAACCTAAAGAAAGCGGTGGGCTTGACCCAGCCCTTGGGAACAGCCTTGTGACAGCAAATCACTGCAGGCTGCCCACCTTCTTGCAACAAGCCTGCGACAATAAATCCAGGTGTAGGTACAGCCCCGAAAATGAGAAATGCCAGCGATGCGGTGTTTTCCCCCGTGCTGGTGTGCTGGCGAGGGCGCAGCTCCCAGCCCCGGCTTCTGGGACCAGCATCAGCTCGCAGCTGTACCAGCGGGACGAGGAGCCCTGTTGCAGCAGGAAATCTGGAGTTGTTACTAAGACACCGAACGACATGACCCTCCCAAGAGGTAGGCATGACTGGGGGGTCTGAATACTCTGAGGGCTACAGGGCATTTTTTTCCTGGGCCGCAGCACACCAGGAGATGCACAAGTCCCATCAACAACCGCCCTGCTTCGGAAGGGAGGAGCCGCCTCTTGTCCCTGGATGCCTCGGGCGGATTTCAAGCACCAGTTGCCCAGCTGGCCCCTCTTGCAGCAAGGCACAAACACCCCCAGGTATGGCTTTGGGGCCTGGAGGTGGTGGTGGGGAGCATAATTTACCACCATCCAAATCCACAGCAGATCTATAGCAAGTCGGCCGTCACCCAAACCTCAGCCTCTCATGTCTCTCTCTCCCTCTCTAATATTTCCTTGCTCATTCTGGCTGCCTGCTTAATTGCCTGCCTGCCGCTGCCCAAAACAGCTGAGCTCAGCAGAGAGGAGGCAGGCGCCGGCAGTGCCGCAGTGCAAGGTGAAAGCACCGCGCTGAGCCGTGCCGAACGGCGGGGAAAGGCCTTGGCGGATTGTGCCCCAGCCCTGCAAAGATGGGGACGGGCTCACAGACAGCAATTCCTGATTTTCTTCATGGCAGGGGACCGCCTGGCGGGTGTCCCCTCCTGCACACCACAGGGCTGCAAGCCCGAGCTGTCTCCCTTTTGCCTTCAAGAGTGTGCGAGCACGGCTGCCAAGCACGCTGCTAGTGCGCTGGTTCACACAGACACACAAGCGAGCTTGCCGGTGCTTGAAAGCTCAGTGGTGCCAAGCACCTGTAAAACACTGTAGTGTCATGGGATGGTCACTCGACTTGTGTGGGCTAACTCAAGTTCCTCCCTTGGCATCCCTCCCCCTCCGAAAAACAACTGGGTACCTGATGAACCCTGTGTTTTATCATGTTTGCTGCTGTGGATGCTAGGGCTTGCGACTGGCCAGGAAACACAGGAGTGTTTGCCCCACACATGCACTGCAGCCGCTGGAGCGTACGACTGTTGGCTTCCCCTCTCCCACTGCTCGCTCTGGCCCCTGCAGCAGACCTGTTGCTGGCGTGGCAATTTCCAGCCACCAGCCAGCATTTTCTTAACCCTGTTTCTTATGGCGTGTTTCTCTCTCCTCTTCCTCACACAGGAGCCACTAGAGCATCTCCAGTCAGCACCTCTGCATGTGATTCTGCCGTGGGAAGGGTGATGGCAAGCAATAGCCCTCTCCAGCAAGACCAGCATCCTTCAGATGTGAAAAGAGAAGAGCAAAGGGAATTGTGCTGCCTGCTTCCTTGCTGCACCACTTTAAGCTCCTTCTTTATAAGCCCAGGATTTCAGACCTGACATTTGTTTTTCTTCTTACATTCACAGGTCCTGGACATTTTCTGACCCGAATTGTTTCAAATGTGGAATTTGCAAAGTGAGCTTTGTAGTAGCAGTGGTGTAAAATACACACACCCACACCCCCCTTATGTAGCATACATTTCCTTTTATAATGGGGAGGACAGTAAGAACAACAACAACAAAGGGCATCGGCTCTATTTTTGCACGACTACCAAAATGGTTAGGAATGACCAGATTGCGGTCCTCGCGTTGAGGCATCGTTCCTATGCACACACTGTACCTACAGGAATGGCTGCTCGGTGATGTCCCAGGTCTCGTCACTCACATCCCACCGGCCCAGCCTCCCCTCCCCAGGAGGAGCGGGCAGCTGCACTCTGCACTCCGCGGTGCTGCAGGCCAGTCCCGTTTTCTTCTGCTTATTTGGACAAATGCACGCGTGTGCACACCCCCACGCGCGTGTGCAAGCGTTGGTGCGTAGCAGGGGCTGCTATGCTGGTACTTGAAGGCTGAGAGCCAAACAGGTGTGGGTGGGAGAGAAAAAAAGGTTAAAAAAGGGTGCAGACTGCCTCTTGCAAGCAAGGTGGCCAGGAGCCAAAAAGCCAGTGAGGACGCCGGAGAGGGAACACCAAGGGAACCTGTGTTGCAGCTGCCCCTCTCTCCTCAGCCCTCTTCTCTGCCCGAGTGATCTTTCAGCATCTTGTCTCACACTTACAAGGCAGGACATTATCTACAGCAGGATGAGCATATGTACACATGGACTGTTCTTTTGCATGCTTAGAGAGAGCGAGAGAAAGAGAGAGAAGTCGGAGCAAGAGCCGCACATACACACATGCATGCACGCACGCACACAGGCATACACGGGAGAAAGAGAAAGACACCTGGTCGAATTGAGGGGGAGAGGAAGAGGATCAAAAAAAAAGAACAGAACAGTATGTTTTCAGTGGAGTTGACACAGCTTTAGTTCAGGCCAGAGAGCGTGATGTTGCATGAGGGAGGGGACAGGAAAGAAGGTGTTTAGCAAGGGCCGGGTGCACAGGAGCGCAGGGTGAAGTGAAGAGAGGATGGGGTTCTTCACAGGACACCAGTGTGCAGAGAGCTTCAGGTGACTTGCTCTGGTTTGTGGCTTGTTTGTTTGTTTTTCTTTTTTTTCTTTTTTTTTTTTTTTGTTTTCAAAAGTATGAACTGGCTGAGCATCAGCTCACAAAAATGACCCAGGGCATCCAAAAAGTTAAGTGGCTATAGACACCGAAGCAAAGACCTCTTTCCGCAAAAGAAAGAAAGAGGAGGAAGGAAGGAAGGTGAGGGAGTATGGAAAAGAGGAAAGAGGAGAGAAAAGAAAAGGGATCTTCTGTTCGATTGGCTTTGCGGGTTTTGTTGGATTGTTTACATTGCAGCATCCTCCGGCGACACGATCCTTGCTGGTGCCCCATTCTCTCCCTCGCTTCGTGTTGCCTCCTAGACAGTCAGTGACTTGACAGCCGGCTTGTCAGATTTCGGATTAAATGTTGCTGAGTCTTCTTTGCTATAATTTTTCCTCTCCCCCCTCTTCGCTCCTGAACACACAAAAGTTGTGAAAGAAACAGTCCTCTCTCTCTCTCTCCCCCTCCCTCTCTTTTTTTCTCTCTCCCCTCTCTTCGCTCTGTCTCCTGTATAACGCGTTTTGTTTTGTGTGTTGTTGTTGTCGTTGTCGTGTTGGGTTTTTTTTTTAATTATTATTATTATTATTATTATTTTTAATTCTGATTTGTATTAACATTTGCTGAGTAGGCAGAGCAGGGACGCTGCCAGCAGCCACAGTGGGACGGCCAAACTCACGGAGCCGTTGTCTACTCTCCCTGTGCCGGGTCCTGCAGGGTGCGAGAAGGGAGAGAAGAGAGGACAAGATTACACACGGCTGGGTGAGACGGGGTAACACAGGAACACGGCGCTTCGCTCCCAGGCTGCTCCTGCAGCAGGGGGCCGGGGTTGCAGGGCACAGCCGCCTTCCCGCTTAGGTGAGTCTCCGTCCAGCCCAACTGCAGGCTCCTGCCCGCAGGCTCCTCGGCACCCTCCCCTCCCGCCCGGTGCTCCAACAGCAGGCGGCTCTCCCCGAGCAGCACCCAGGCTGGAGAAACAGGGCCTGGAGCAAGCGGGAAGGCTCAGCTCCAGCTGCCGACCCCATCCCGTCCCTCGCCGTGCCTCCGACTGGGAGCCGCCGGCGCGGGGGTACGGCTCACACCTTTGCACGGCGCGGCTCGTTGTAATTCTGCGCGGTGGCCAGCGCCTGTCTGCAGCCAGACACCGGCTCCGCGGGGGCTGATTCATCACAGCGGTCCGATCAATAAAACATGGGCCCAACCAGCGGACGCCTCCCCTCCCAGGGGCTGCGCCGCAATTATTTATTTCTTAATTGGGGTGGAGGAAAGCTGTTGTGTTTATGGCCCTGTGGCGTGACACCTATGGGGTGAGGGTGCAGGGCGTGCCAGGGAGGTTGATTTTTCATAAGGGTGGGAAACGAACTCGCACGCGTGTGTGCGCGCGCATGCACGCGGGTCTGTCAGGGGGGGCAGGGAGGAGCGCTCTGCCGCAGCAACAAATAATGCAGCCTCGCTCCAGGAATATTAAGTGCTAACACTCCTGACATCTTCTCATTCATCCTCTCATTTATGGGTTCCCTTTCGTGGATGGCCTTAAAGGCAGCGGTGCTGTTTTAAATTCGCCCTGCAATACCAAGCCTCGGCAGCCTCTTCTTTGTAATGGGGCAGGGAGGTGTACACGACTACGGTTTTGTAAATGCATGCTCATCGTGTATATGTACACATAGATGTACGCATACGTGCACATTTATATGTAATGTACACATGTATGTACAGGTACACATATATGTATAGGTACATGTATACGTACACATCTATGCATATGTACCTGTACGTGTACACAGACACATACACATACATGTGTATATACATGCAGTGTTTTACACAGAAAGAATGCAGGAAGATGCTGAAGTGTGGAGATGGAGATGAGCCTATACGTTGGGACTGATCCTGCTGTGGAAGAAAGATGATGTGCTTACAACTAAGAAGAGCCATTTCTAATGGCAGGGGGGAGCCAGAAAAAAAGCGCCCCCTGTTCAGGAGAGCCCCGTGGGACCGAAGTGCAGTTGCTCCCTCTCACAACCTGCAGAGTTTACCAGGTGAAGAGCCCCTCTCTGCTGGGTGGAGCACAGGGTCCATGGGCCTGCTCAGCAGCGCAGTCGCTGCTCAGCTCTAGCTGGCGACTAAAAGGCAGCAGATCCAAGAAGGATGTCCCCAGAGCCCCTGAAATTCTGTAGCACTTTCATTCTTCCTAATGTAGCCCATCACTTACTAGATCAGCTGTTTGTGCCCCAATTCTATTCTTTCATTATTGAGTAAGTATGTGCTGAATTGCGTGGAAAATTTATATTCCATCTATGGCTTCTTTTTTTCAGTTAGTCCCTGCTTGTCTTTTGTGGCTTGTCACACAAATCCTACAACACTGGTTTTTCACTCCTTGTTTGGGTGACAGGAACTTATTTGCCCCTCTGAGCTCAGGAACAAGATTAAGTTCAGCTACTACACTTACCTGACCTATGTTTCAGAGAAAGAATCTTTCATGGTCAAATGACTGGGCGGAGGCTTTTTGGGACCATTTGCATCCCATATTGTCAGTGAAGACATCCCAAAACATGACTCCTCTGGCCCAGCAAATAATCAAGAACACACCAAGCAGGGTGTGTTGTCCACAAAAAGTTTTCAGCAATCACATTTTTACTATTTGACTAAAATACTATTTGTCTAACACACTATTTGTCTAACACATACACGGACATGTATGTAACACGTACATACGTGGCAACCATCCCCCTCCTTGCCACTTTTCTAGGGTGCACACGCAATGAAAGCAAAGGCGTACGTACCTGCGGAGGCACGCAATGCACACCTAGCACAGCAGGGGCAAGGGTACGCTTGGCCTTGGCTGGGTACTGCTGCCTTAATACGTGTAAGCGCATGGCTCGGGGTTTGCGTGCTTGGTGGGCCGGGTGGGAGACAGAGATGTATGGTATGGTATGGTATGGTATGGTATGGTATGGTAAAGAGATGAGCTTCTGCAATGCCTAAGTATAAGGGAGAACACACAAGGCAAGGTGTGATGAAGGCCTAGGGAGGGCGTCACACCAGCTTCTGCTCTGCTTGAGCTTGTGTGCGTAGGCTTGAGGATACCCGACAAGCCAAGACTCCCATCTCCACAGCTGAAAAATGGTGCGAGTTATATGTCCTCATGTTTCCCTGCTGAGCTCCCCTGCATGTGTCGGTGAGGTGCGGGGCTGGCTGCAGAAGCCTCTCCACGTGCAGTCCCGATCATCTTCTGCACACCACCACATGCTTATACCAGCAGGTGTTTGCACCAAGGGGCCGTGCGTAGCCGTGCGGGTGCCGGGCAGCGTGTTCAGCTGTCTGGGAGGCCTGGGACCCAGCGTGGTTCAAAGCTGCTGCAGCCCCTGCACGTAACTTCGGGTGCTGCATCTAATCTCTGTGTCTTACAGTAGAGTCAGCTAAAGTACATGCCGTGTCTGCTACATTTACTGTCACACGTATTGTAAAAATGTGGGAAGGTTATAGTTCAATCACAAAATAAAATATTGAAGACTTTGAGAATTTAGGCTTTGAAAGGGGACTAATTGCTCAAACTTACTAAAAAAAGAGTGAAAATGTTAGAAGAAAATAAAATATTCATCTTTCAGTGAGATTTTGTGCAGGAAATAGTATCTGTTTCCAATTCACTCTATCACGTTCACTCTTCTTTCCTAGCCACACCTTGGTGTTGCCCTGCTGCCGTCTGCCTGGCTGTGACAGCCCATGATTGCGTGATGACTTCTGCGCGCGCACGTGCTGCTGTGGACTGTGTGCGCCGCTGACGCGGGACCCGAGGCACCCACACGCCTACGGGTGAATGTCCGCTCTGGGAGGGGTGCGCCAGCCCCCCGCAGCCGCGTGTTTGTCACGCGCGCCCTGCTGAACACGTACACGCGCGCGCACACGCGCGCAACCATACCCCACACCTGCACGCTCGCCACTCCATCCACGCGCACCTGCGAGCACACCCACCCAGCCACACAGGTGTATGCGTGCACGCGTGGGCGTGCACGTCCGCACCCCCCCGCATGCGCGCACACACACGCGTGCACACACACACACACGCAGACAGCCCGCACACACACACGCCCCAGACATGCAGACAGCCCGCTGTCCCCACGCCCGCAGCAGCCCCCCGCGCACACGGACACGCCCGTGTCCCGGTACCCCCGCGCGCACCCGCAGGCGCGGACACCCCACGCGCGCGCTCCCGCCGCCGCCGCCCGCGCCGCGGTCTCCGCCGCCCCCTGGCGGCCGCCCGCAGCCGCCGCCGCCGCCGCCGCCGCCCCGCGGAGCCGCCGCCCGGTGCCGCAGCCAGGCGGCATCCCGGGAGCCCCCGTGCGAGCCCCCGGGAGCCCCCCGTGCGAGGCGGCTGCGCTGCGCTGCCTGTGGCTTGGCCGGGGCACCGCCTCGGGTCGCCGCACCCGGGCCCGGGCGGGGAGCTCGGCCACCGCCGCGCCGAGCGAAGCCTGCGCTCGCAGGCGCTGAAAGGCAAGAAGCGACGACCCTCTCCGCCCGGCCCAGGGGGCTTTGGCAGGCGAGTGGCGCTTTCGCTGCAGTCTCCCACTTTCGTAACCTTGAGCTCCGGGAATTTGCTCTGCAAGCTAATCTCCCCGGCTAATCGTTCCCCCGCAATTTGGCAGCACTGCAAAGTTCGTGACCACACAATAGCTTTGAAGGGAGTTTTCTTCCACCGCAGCCGGGGAAGGAAATTGGGTTTCTGATGATGATGAGTTAATACGAATGTCTGGCAACGTTTCACAAACAAACCCTTAAGGGACCCCAGGCCCCAAATGGCTGACCGAGTCAGATCACATTAATCAAATCAAGAGGGAACAGACTGAAAATTGGCAAGGGCAAAACAATTGCACTTCTCTGCCTTGCTCCAAATAGTGAGACATTTAGACACCCAGTGCAGATGCAGGCGGACCCCTGCCACGGTGCCTAAAACCGTGCTGCAACAGCCTCCTGGGACACTGCGCCCCGTGTTTCCGAGGGTTTGTCCGTGCCACGCCTTCAGCCTGGGGGATCTGCACTGGTGTCACGGCACCAGGTAGCCTTGGCCGAGATTCAGAGAGCTGTAGCTCTCTCAGGGCTGAAGGGGACCATGTGCAGGCCCCATCCCGCCCTTCTCCCCAAGGCAGGGTCACCCGAGCTGTGGCCTTAAATTTAACCATGGGAAAACCAGAGCCGTGCCACCGTGACCTCGCTGCTCCTGCCCCCCTGTGTGTAATGGCCCTGTGCACCAGCCTTGCTCAGAGAGGCTCCAGGGGTCTCTTCCTGACGCTTTTGGAAGAACCTCTCCATTCTTTTGGGTGGGAGCTTTACCGGCCTCCTACGGAGTGCCAGTGGCACCTGCTACTCCTAAGGCTGCCTGACCTTTCCCAATGTAAGGCCCTGTTTGCGTAGCACTTTACAAGTATCAACAGGGCTGGTGGAACAGTCCCATACTGGGTGTTTGCCTCGAGCCGATTTTATTTTTTTTAAGTGGAAGAGTAGCAGCCAAAATACTTCTGAGCGCAAGGAGGGAAAATTTTTTCATTTTAATTGAAAAAAAAAAAAAAAGAAAGCTGGTGTCCATCCCTCAGAACATTTTTCTGCTCTAATACTTTGGCTCAGAGCCTTGCAACATTGCAGGGATCTGGTCTTTCGGCACAAGCTAAATAGCTACACAAAACTATCATCTGCCTTCAACACCCTTGGGCGGGGGGGGGGGCTTCCCCATAAGCGTCACAGATCTTGAATGACCTTCCTGGGACCACTTCAGTGGGTGATGGGTGCCCCTCACAGGTTTTAGCCCCCCCCCCCCCCCCCCTACAACTGGCACAGAACAGCTGGGCTTGCCACACTTGCTCCTCCCCAGGGGGTGGAGGGGTTGGGGGGGTGAGGGGTGGGAGTGGGGGGGGGTGCGGTGTGTGTGAGATGGCTCATGAACTGCTCCTACTCCTGTGAAAAGTGTAGGAAAAGACAGAGCAAGCAGGGTGGCGAGGCTGGGGTGAGATGGTGGAGGGGAAAAGCAGGGCGCTGCTTACATTCACAGCAAACCACAGCAAGATTGCAAAGCCAAGAGCTGCTTTCTTCCTCAAAACCAGACCAGCTCTACTGGGTCAGCCCAAAAGTCTTACCTAACCCTGAGTCCTGTCTCCTGCAGGTGCTGGGGCGGGGGGCTGGCTGGGAGCACAGAGCCAGCATGTCATCACATCGGCCTGCAATGCTGTCTCAGCCTCAGCTGCTTCAGAGTCATCCTGAGCCAGCAGTAGCTGTACTCAATATTCTTTGATAGATTCTTTCTTTCTTCCATGAACATGACCAGTCACTTCTGGACTGCCTGAAGATTTCCATATCCACAACCTCCCTTGACTTTCAAGGAGCACCGCGGCAGCCAGCTGCCAGCAGTGATATGACGGCCACACATATTAAATTTGGGTGTTACGTTCTCCTGTGCCTTTAGGACCTTAGTATTAACAGAAAGCCTGGCGCACTGCCCGTTACTAATTGCTACTTGAACTGGCTAGATTAAAACTGTCTCGGTCGCTCCTTGCTCTGCAGTCTCCTCTGCTGACCGCAGGAGCGCCAGGCTAAGGAAACCGCTCCGTATGGGAAGAATTAGCTGGGGTGTGTTCAGATCTCCTTAGGAAAAAGAAATGAGGTTTTTGTCAAGGAACTGTAAAGAAAGAAGCTACCCAGTCTCAACAGATGATTGGCAGCCACTAAATGCTGAAGTCCCAACTCGCAGAGCTGCAAGTCTCCCCACCAAACCTGGGGCACAGCTGTTACTGAACCCTCAGTGGATGTGACCCAGGCGGCTGAAGGGAGCACAGTTTAGCTGCAAGAGGACTTGGTAGGATGCTCCCCCAAGGCCTAAGCAACTGAGTGTCCAGTGGTGCATCCTCTGTGGCACAGGCTCAACCCTCAGAGACGAAGCTATCTGCAGAAATCACGGAGAAAGGAGCAGAATTCTGAGGTCTGACCTTTGTGGGATGAATAAAAGAGCCCTTTTCCTCCCTGCCTTCAAGCCGTGAATTTATAGCGCTACAAGGCACTGCGACACAGAGCCTTGGCAGCAGTGGCCAAGGTCAGAAGGCTGCTCAGTAGCCCTGTACGGCTGCCTCATGGATGGTATTAGCCCCTCAAAGGCTACGGTGCCCATTCGGGGTTGGGGGCTGCATGAGGAGGTGATAAATATGGGAGGAAGATTGCATCAGGTCAGAGGCATAGGAAAAGGCTGCCGTGATGACAGATGTAAGAAGTGAGTAATATGGACTGAGGCGATATGATGAGCCTTACACTTGTACCAACGCAGAGCTACAGCACAGGAAACAATACCAGGGAAGGTCTTAAATCGAAATGGCAATATGGGCACGCTGGGCTCAGGACTCTGAGGGAGTAGGAGATAGCCAGGGTGAGGATGGGGAAGTGTAGGAGCTGATGAGAGCATGCAGGCTGGATGGGTAACAAGAATGGGTCCTAGGAGAAGGGGAGATGAAGAGAAGAAATTCAACCCAAATCAGGCATAGGGAAGCAGGGATAGTGGGAGAGAGCCAGGTACAGAGGAGTGACAGTGTTTTTGAGAAGAGGGAGTTAGTACCATTAATGCAAAGGGAAGAATAAGGACTCAGTACCAGCCCGGGTCAGAACTACAGGAGAAAAAGCGGGGATTCCTACAGAGCTGTTCAGGCATGGATGCGGTGCCAGGGGAAGCTCAAATGCCACCAAACAGGTGCGAGAGAGGGCATGAGCGGTGCGTAAAGGGGGGGTATGCAGGCGTGCAACACCCGCCCCCGGGTGCCCTGTGCAAACTCCCAGGTTGGCACACACCCCCCGCTAGGTTCTGCTCCGCACCCCCGCCGCCCAGCAGCAGGGCCGGGGCGTTTGCTGCGAGTCCCTCCCGCCTTGCTTGGCCACAAACCTGCGGCAGGAGCTGCAGGACGGGGGTGCGGGGCCGGGGCCGGGGCCGGGGCCGGGGCCGGGGCCGGGGCCGGGGCCGGGGGAGCCGCCGCTGGCCGCAGCCCGGCAGCCGCACGCCTCTTCCCCGCGAGGTGGCAGCCGAAGGCAAAGAAAAACCGAAGGGAAGCAAACCTCTGGGAGCTCCCCCGGGCCGGCTCTCCACACCCGGCACAGCTCCGGGCTGGAACAGCCCCGGCTGGCTGTTAACCCCCGGGGTTAGTGGCCACGCACACCTGCGGGAACACCCCGGGGTCCTGCACAGCAAAGCCCCCGCTGGACCATGCTAAAGAGAGGGAGCCAGCTCTGCATGCCCTGAGCCGCTTCTGCCTGAGGCAGCCCGAGAGGGCCACGTTTATGTGGCACAGAATCTGATCCCCACCCCTGTGCATCTCCCCACAGCCACTGTGCAGCAGTATCCTTGGTAAAACTGCTCTGGGGGGCAGATCTCACCTGCTGGTTGGTCATCCCCATGAAAAGCAAGGCATCTACCCACTACAGGAGCAAGAAGCAGAGCTTGCAGAGGGTGGTGGTAAAGTTTCTAGCCCATTCTACTTCCTCCACAAAGATACTTCCCCCGCCCCCCCTTCCCTCACTCCCTCCAGCTCCCTTTTTCAACACCGATAGCAGCCCTGAAGGGGCCGTAAGAGAGGTGGATAGAAGCCGACCTGCCATGTAACCCTTGCTGAACAGGCAAATGAGGCCAGACTTGTGAGCAAATCCACAAGTCCACTTGGTTGCAGAGAGATACATCTCCAAATGTTGTAAGCAACATGATCACCACCAGCAGAAACTGAACCTATGACTTTCAAGATTCCCAACACAGACCTTCAAAAAGGGTAATTTCAGATGCCAGCAGAAAGCACATGTATTTCTGGTCCATACCCACAAGGAAAACATCACCCACCCATCTACATGTTTTGCACCCACATTTGCCAACCTAGCATATTCTGCTGGGTCCTGGGTCCCATCATCTGAGTAAACCAAAATGCAGATAGGAAAAGAGACAGCGAGTACCAGTTTTTCTCTTATTTACATTAACAAGACTCCAGGGCTTGACATATCTGCACTGCTGATGGAGGAGAGCCCACAGAGAAGTTTCAAAGGGCATCAGAGAGCTACAGGCTCCTTATTTGCCTTGGGGAATCTGCCCTTGGGCTCTTGTCAAAGAATGCAAGGTAAAACCCGGTGTAAGAGGACAATCAACCCCCATGAGTTTCTAAATGGAAGCGAGGCCAGGAGGAGGCATGGGACAGGCTGGGAGGACTTGTCTGTGACGGGAAGGAAGGAGTGGTGGTAAGCCAAGTCGAGCTGGCCTGCTGTTTCTCCAAGTGCTCTCCACCCTGAGCGGCTCTGGGCTCCATGCTGTCGACAGGCTGACTCTGCTGGCTGGAGTCCTGCTTCTTGAGCAAAGAAGAGGACCAAAAATGAGGGAGGAATGAAAAAAACCTCTAAAGGAGAAGGTGCAAGGGAAAGGGGATGCCCACATACAGGTCTCTCTCTGTCTTCTCCCTCCCTGGGGCCTGGAAGGGTCTTAGGTTTTACACTTGCCAGCTGCTCTGCAGGAAGTAATTTTTCTAGGCTGTTGACTCTCTTGCCAGGGCTTCAGAAGATGAAATCTTTATTATCATGAAGGCTTAAAAGGGAGGAATACTGTTAATTCCATTTTCAAGGTCATACTTTGAAAGTTATTAATTTCTTTCTTCCAGGGCTTTGCACTCTACTCTGAGGCTTTAGGGATTAGCAGCTTCTACTTACTAGGGTTCATTTGGGGCTTTTTTCTTACTACTTTCCTGTCCGTGTGTGTCGTGTGAAGAACACACGAGTTTTCACTCCCTGTTCTTAATGTTGAGACTATTTTGTTCATTACCTGCTCGTACCCCATTCTTACTACCAGTTCTGCTCCTGTAATTAAAACTTGACTGTGACTGCAGTGGCAATAGGCTGGCTTTTCTAGAGGTGGAAGTACCACTGTGTAAACTAGGGAGGATGCCCTCCAGCAACTCTCCAACAAGATTAAGGAAACGTCTCTGGTGTCTATCAATCTTAGCACATGGTTTAATGTATTTTAGAATTTGCTCATGCTTTTTTAGCACTGAACAGTTCTTCCCCATGTTTTGGAGCTCATTCATGGTGTACTAAGTACTCATCTATCATACCTCCTGTCTTAGTGAAGATTCATTCTGTAATGCAGCTCACCCATCCTTCCCTAAGGTCTAAAGAATATCCCTGAAATTGTATTTCTCAGTGTTTTTCTGAGAAGGTCGTAGTGTGCAAGAGCTGGCTGCTTACACCATTTATCCTGGAGCTGGTTTACAGTACTCCTAGTCTAGAATTGAACTGTTATGCTGACCAGTGAGGCTGGTGGTGGCTAGAAGAGCACCTACGTTTCAAGGTTACACACCTTGAAACCACCAGATCTGTCCTGTAGATAGCAAAAAGTTCCAGGGTCTTCTCACAGCTGAAAAATAGTTCTCCCACCCTTTCCATTCCCCTAGCAGCTGGAAGAGATTTTTTTAAACGTTTGGCAAACTACTGATACAAAATTAGTACTTAAAACTGCTTTGTCTTCAAACCATTCATTGAAGACTCTCATCCTACAAGCAAAACATCCAAAAAATACATAGCACAGACTTTTTCAGGGGCCATCACAGGGAAGATCTGAGCTTTTTCTGCTTTTCACTTTCCTAGGATACAGCAGTCCCTCGCATGCTCACCTCTCAAGCACATGTGTATGGCACAGAAGACCAAAGCTGATGCCAGCACATAGTCTGGCATCTCAATAGGGAACAAACAGCATAGCCCCCCTCACCCAGAGCACATACAGCCCTAGAAACCAGGTTTGCTAATTGGAGGCTCTGGGACCTCTTGAAAAATTAGTATTTTCATCAGCTTTATGTCTCTCTGTTTACCCACTTCATCCCTGCTATGTTTTCCACAAGCTTTGCTGGATATTTGGCACGGGAAAGATTTCAGTGACTGTGGACAGAAATGAAGAGGGAGGGGACACACCGAGGGGTGACTGGAAAGGAGACTGGAGCAGGAGAACTAAATTGGGGTGGAAAGTGACCAGCATGCTTGAGGTTACTCTGGCACTGAAATCCAGTCGTATCGCAGCCTCTGCCCTTCCTATCCTTCTCCTCTAGTACCTGCAGCATGGTGCCCCCCCAACCTGTTTTTGAGGTCTTCTTAGGGCCATCACTGCTCCCTGGGGACTCCCTTGCAGTGAGCTTAGCAGAGACCAACCCTTGTCCCCATCCCTCCTTGCCCAGGAATGGAACAAGCTAGGAGGAGGTTTTAGCTAGTTTTCGTCAAGGGCTGCTTCTGAACGACGAGACGTACAGGACCCGTGTCATGGGAACAAGCCTGTGCGCTTCTCTCAATGTTTCAGTGAATTAGAGATTTCACGGGAGTCAAGCTGGGCCCACAGACTGGTGTATGTCTCTAAAGCATGTGGTCTAAGTAAATATTACTTTGTGTCACTTGTAGTTCTCATCAAAGTATGGACGTGTGTATACGTGTGCAATTCCAGAGTGAGACTCCTGGTCACCTTAACGCCCTAACAGTGCAAGCACGGCTTTAATGCCTGGCCCAGGTACGGGAAAAGCCGGAGCAGAAAGCCATAGTGGCTTCTCACAGCCCATTCCAGACCAGTAATTAAAAAAGGAAAGTTAATACAGCTTACACAGGCAGCTGAGCTGGCCTTCAGCTGGATGAGATGGGGCAATGGAAAAAATGCCTGCAGCTACTCCGGTTCCTCCTTTAGATGTTCTAGGGTGTGCGCATATGGTGCATAAGGCGATCTGGCTCAGGAGTGTACTTGTCGATCAGTGTACACGTGTATCCGTAACACCTACCGTAGAGGTTGCCTGACCAGACCCCGCTGAAGCTATGCTGGTTAGAGCACATCCTTCTCCACGGCCTGACCCCGTGCTCCTCTCCATGCGTCCGCTCCCCAGGTTGCAGAGGGACATGCAGGCGATGGCGGGGAAGGGCCAAGCGCATTTCTCTTTTGCTCGCCTTGCCACTAGGCCTCTCCTTTTTGCAGGGGAGCTCTGCTGACAGATCTGCTCGCCCACAGGAGGGAAGGCCTGCCAGGAGCACTCTGCTTTTTCTGCAAGCCTGATTTCTTTGGAATGGTTGGTTTTTTTCCCTGTGCACCCCCTCCCTCCCAAATCCCACACCTCCCTTCTCCCGGTTGTTTTTGTTTTTAGAGAGAGCGCTTAGACAGCTGTATTAATCATGCAAGCCCAGCCATGTGTAATGTGCTTTATCAACAGCAGAGCAGACACTGAATGGCAACCGGTTCACAAGCAGGCCCGGTGCAGTGCCTGAGCCGGGAAGATAAACCTGCCGCTTCCCAAACTGACTTACCGTCATGGGTTAGTGAATGGAGAGATTGTTCACTTGGGACAATAACCAGAGGGGAGGCCAAGTTGTTAGGCAAATTCTTGAGTGGTTTACACTGGGAATGGAAGGGGGAGGAGGAGGATGAAGGTGGGAATTACTCTTTGGTCATTTTCTCTCAGGAGTGGGAGGAATTTTTGCATGTACGCAAGGATTAAATCAAGACAACAGTGGCTGTTCTTCATCCTCCTCCTTGCTGCCCTCCGCACTTCAGTCCCAGCTGGCAGCCCAACACGGGAAGTAAGGAGAGCGAGCAAGGATTTAGGTACACCTGCTGTGCAGTGGGTATGAGTCGCCTTCATCGTCTCTAAGGAGGAAGGTTCAGTTGATGGCTTCAAAAGCTCATCTAACATCCAGATGGTATCAGGCAATGAGTGTCCTCTGGGCTGGGGATATCTGGCTCAGGAGGGTTATAGCCTGCCCGAGCTCTGCTCTGCAGAGTAATCTGTCCATGCTACAACGACTGACACTATCACTGTCCCTACCGGACAACTGATTTTCCACGGCAGTTGCTCTTCCATGGGTTTGTTTCTAATCTCTGCAATGCAGTTGTGTGTTTTCTCCCCCACCGGTTTCTCCCAACCTCCCCTCTCCCACCTGACTGCTGCACCAGGACCTCTGTTCTGCAGGGCTGTTCTGCATGCATGCGAAGCCACACCTGTGACTAAACAGACCTTGAAATGCCTTCTCTATCCCGGTGCAAGGGCCCAGCTCGGAGGAATATCTTTCTGAGACTTCCAATCTCAGTTCCTACCCTCTGCTGCTGCTCTTCCTCACTCGCCGGATTCTCCACAGCATTGCTGCTGGAGAGGGTTATGCAAATATATGCGACCCAGGGCTCATTTTGGAATAAATCAATCTAAATTAAAATTAATGAACAAAAAGTACAGAAACAGATCAAGAAATAAAGCCATTTCTCTCTCTCCCCCCCCCCCCCCGTGTCTCTCTTTTTTCTTTAAGGAAGCTGATTTCTTTTCTTTATGCTTTTTTGGGGGAAGAAGCAAACTGGTTTTTATGGTTTTTTTAGGCAATCTCAGCAAACAGAAATTGTCTGTTGCTATCCAGAAAAAGTCATCAAGCAATGTTAGTAGCTGTAGTAGAAATAATTCTTGGCATTTCTCTTTTCCCTGAGATGCTGTTTCCAGCTACATCCCTTCTACCCCTTTTGGAAAACACCATCATCACCTCTCACTTTGATTTTTTTCACTTTTAACCACATGGGCAAAAGAAGATACAATGCTACCCCTTGCCTGGCAGCTATGAAATAGCAAGAAACAATTAGTAAGATGTTGGCCTTCTGCCTTCACCCTGCTTTGTCCTTCCCGTTCCCTTGGCCTGAAACCCCCGCAGGCTTGGCACCCAGCGGGATCCCAGCCTTCAGTGCCTGCAGACCTGGCAGGGACAGACATTGACTCCGAGCAGCGAGAGAAGCTTGGCCTGCTTGAGCATCCACCTCGCGGAGCCACCTCCTTCTGCACTCACCACATGGAGAATGAGCTCTTTGGAAAATCTGGCCAGATACCACCAGGAGGAAGCAAGGAGAGAAGTGACTGGCCCAGGGTCATGGGCGTTACCAGGTGCCGATGCCAGAGGTCCAGCCAGCTTTCAGGGAAGAGAGAGGCATGCTCCAAGTAGACAGGCACACATCCCTGTGCAGTGAGGAGTACAGCTGAACTATGGCCTCTCAATGCCTGAAAATTTATGGAAATACCAGACTTGCACATGGCTCCAAACATGCCCTCCTACGTTTGGTCCCTACGGCCATTGTTTTTGTCTGCTCGTAGTTTCCGTG
The DNA here is from genome assembly GCA_009819775.1 of Phoenicopterus ruber ruber. NCBI lineage: Eukaryota > Metazoa > Chordata > Aves > Phoenicopteriformes > Phoenicopteridae > Phoenicopterus > Phoenicopterus ruber. Next base: position 92,588,964 of record CM020215.1, on the reverse strand, counting down.
TCAGGATCGTGATAAGACAACATTGTCTATTTTGGCCTGTTTAAGCTACGGTTTCTACAGCTCTGCCAATTAATTTGTTTTAAAGGCTGTGAAGGCTTGTGTTTTCACCGACTCTTTCTCAGAGCCCAGCTGAGAAAGCACCCTCTGGCCTCAGGGAAGAGGACTCCAGAGATGGACGGGTTCTTTAACTGGCCACACCATACTGGGAGGGCTGGTCAGCAACTGGCTGGTCACCACTGCCTAGTCAGCAAACCCCCATAACCTGTTAACCCTTTACAGTCTGTACTCTCGGATGTATTCCCCCATACTTCCCTCCTTATTTTTGAGATATTCCGATGTTCATCCTTTTGCCAGAGCAGACCCCGCTGACAGGAGAGCTGCCTGCTCAGCAAGACTGACGGGGCCGTGCACTAGAGGAAGGGAACGGGGAGCAGGGATGGGTGGAGGTGACCACTGCAACGGATGAACTCTCTTCTCCACAGCTAGGACCTCCGCGGGGAGGGAAAAGAACTGAGAGGGTATTAGAAAGAAAGATGCTTTCTGTTTCCCACTCTGGTCATCAGACCCAAATGAACATCTCTTTTCTCCCTTCCCCCGCCTCCCACCCACCTGATGAAGGCATTAGTGACAGTACAGGCTACACGGGCTACAGCTAAATGGACACTAGCTACGATCTACAGCCATACAGGGTCATTCTCCAATCAGTGCGCATTTTGGCAGAAAGATGGGACTGCTCATTCTCCTTTTCCCTCCCCCTCTGCTAATTACTAACACACTATTGCTATAAATCTTTTGTCACCCTGTTGAAGGCCATGACTTTGTCTGATCAGGCCCCAAAGACTGGCACGCTTGATGCCCCACGGGCAGTTCTGGATGTGCTGCTTTCTGGGAAACATGGCATCCCCCTTGCAGAGCTCCCGGGGGGGAGCTATTCATTCAAGCTAACCATGCAGAGAAAGCCCCTGGTTAGTCTGTGGTAAGCCCTCATCACAAAACTCAGGTGAGGAAGACTCACGGGTTTTGAAGCCCATCGGTCTGGCTAAACCATTCTGATGTGGACACTAGGTGCTAATCATGGGGGAGGGAGTCTACGTTCAAAGGGCTGAGGACAATTGACAATGGAGGACAGAGATGGAGCTAGTGCCATAATTGTGACAGACCTCTTTGAGGCTCAACAGTGATCCCACTTGCCCTGTTGTTGGCAGGTGTGGTATGGAATGAGAAAATTCTCCTTTTCCAGAAGAAAAACCCTTTTGAAAAGCCACCTGATAATGCAGTAAGGCCCCCTTTGTGACAGCCAGGTCTTGTGTCATCCCATTATAACATGATGTTACAATGCAGACAGAAAGATGTGATGATGTAGCATCATCCCAGAAGACATTTCAGGGCATTTTGAGTGCCCGGCTGCAAAATCAGGAGGGCTGGAAAATTTACCAAGGACAACTCAGTTGAGAGCTGAATCAGCTGGGCTCCACCAGCCTTTTAGGAAACTGCCTCATCAAATTCAAGTCCCATGTGTTTAGCTGAATGGGCTGCTTCCGAGTCTCCAGCCTGCCTGAAAGCAAGATGTTTCCACAGCAGCTAGCTAATGATAGCAATGCTTAGCATGACTACAGCGCTCTTCATCTCAAAACACCTTCCTTTTAAATTAATGCTCAAAACCCCACAGGGCAGGGGAGTGTTACCGAGGCTTAAGAGAAATGGAAATTGAGGGAGAAAGAGGGAGGAGGCCGTGATTCTGGCCATTGAGGAGAGGCTTATTTGAGAGCTGAGGACTGCATCTCAGAACATCAACTCACAGGGAGAAAAAGGTCTAACAAGAAAATTTTATGCCTAAGGTTTCTTTGAAGGTGAACAGCAAAGTAAAAGCAAATGTCGAGATAAGCGCCAGTATCTGTGCTGAACGCCCACGTTGGAGAAGCTGGTAGGGGCTTTCAGAAAACAAATGAGGTCCAGAGTACTTAAACTCTACTTTCCCCCTCTGTAAAATCCTCTTTGTATGTCCTGGGTCACTGGAGATATCCCAGCATTTGGCACCACAAATTCCTGGAGACTCCACACAGAAGTGACGTCACACCAGGATGACTTTCAAGATGATCTCAGGAGACTGGGGAGCAGTAAAAGGAAAAAAATGACAACTTCAAAGACAGAGGGGGAAGCGGTTTAAAGGGCTGACTAAAGCTGCGCAGGATGGCCTTGGCAGCTTGATTAGGAGGGGTATTTGGTATGGAAATCCTGGCCTTGCTCACTTGCAGGTTTTCCTTTATCATTTAGCTTAATGGGCTACTAATTCAAAACCAGCTGTAAACAGGGCTGGCTATGAAAAAAATTAACACTGCCTGCCTGTGGAATTTAAGGATATATAATAAAAATAATCATAAAAAGAAAGAGCCCTGGGTTTTCCATCAGACAAAAGTATTTGTCATTGAAAATTCTGCTTAAAAAAAGAACAGTCAAAACTGGAAAACTCCTCAAAACCTTACATCCCAAACAGCCTCAGCAACTTTAATTTCATATCCAAGCGCAAGTTTCATTTGCAATACATACGATAATGGTGTTTAATTGGATTTATTTTTCCACACTAGGTTCCCAATGGCCTACTTTACTCCTTTTCTCAGCTCCTTGAATGTTATTTACAAATCACTCTCTGGGATTTAATTTTAATGGTAGCTTGATTTCCCCCTCCCCCCCTCCTTTTTTTGTAGGTACTTTTCTTTAATTGTATTTGTGGATTTGCCTTTTAGATAGGCAATTGTGACTATATCCTGAGCCTGAATAAGTTGCCAAGAGCAAAGCTTGATTTCAAAACGGCAGAGTAGTTAAAGGGAGCTGGTGTAACACCCACATTTATTGTTCTTTTCATGGGAGTACCTGCAGGTGCTTTACTTGGGCAGGTGCCCTTTTTGCAAAACAACACGGGTTAGTAATAACACTCTATCCCAAAGCTCTGCACAGACGTTAACTATTTAGGCCTCCCAACATCCCATGAGTTGAGTGCATCTTCATCATATGGCAGTAAAGCAAAGATACTACGGAGCCCTAGGCCAAGATTTTTTAAGTGAATATGGGGACTGGCTGCCTTATTGTTGTTTTACTTCCAAACACCGCTTTCAAATGCTGTAGCCTGCTTTCTGGAAGTGCCCAGTCTCTGCGCTTTTTCAGAATCTCAAGGTCACATCCAAGGCCCAAGTCTCATGTGAATGTCGGGGCTGCGCTGCCTGGACCTGGGGCATGCTTGGGCAGCACCGCGACAGGAAAAATACTGAGACCCTGTTTTGCCTTCATGCCTCTTCCCTTGGAATAAAGCAGACAGTAACACTTCACCATGTTATATGCACCATGCTTTTACTGTGCGCCTCTTTCCATGCTCTCTGCCTCAAATGCAGCACTATGTGACTGGCAGACTTGCGGGGGTGTGACAGAGGAATGAGAAAACAAAGTGTCTCACCAGGAATAGTTTGCACAACTAGAGTGAAAAAACCTCCTGGCAGCAATTTAATTTTTAGCTTCTCACTTGTCCCTTCCCCCATCTCTGCAAAATTTTAGGTCTGCTTATGCTTTTGACCCAAATCACAATATGTGGGCAAAGACAGCTTAAGACAGGAATATATATTAGGAGTAGGTCTGCAGACAAATTGAACCCCACTGAAGACTGTCCAGACCTGTGTGAGGACACAACGTCATGGCTCAAAGCTTGGCTAAAGGTTCTTGCTCTTTTTTTTTGAAAAGGGAGGGGGGAAAGGGAAGGATGAGGAAGGTGAGCAGAAGAGACCAAATGACATGTAGGCAAGAAGGGAAAGCCCTTATTTTCCTTAATTTCTGAGCTGTTTTGCCCATCTCTAGCTCTGAGCATTTGTCAGGATGATGGAGAATGACCCGGCTAAAGAGCTACTTCAACATAAAACATATACTGACCTGGAAAAGGATTGGGGAGTGTGGGTAAAACTCGTTCTAAGGGGGGAAAAAAAACAATAAGCAACATGCAGGAGAAAAGCCACTTTTCAAGCAAGCAGCAGATACAAACCTGATGGAGTTGTCCATCCCCAAATTAGATGAACTAGAGTAGGTTTCATATACAGAGCATTTTGCTAGCAACACACCTAATACACATCAACATCCCCTGGGACTGGGAGTCAGAGAGAAGTCATTTGAAAAACTAAACAAATAATATCCACACAGCAAGAGGGATTAAGCACCTGCAGTGAAGGTAATTGGAGTTGATGGGCCATATCTCCCCCCTGACTTTCAAGACCTCTCATGTCATCACACTACAGCTCCTCTTAGCTCCACCTCTGGCTGGAAGCTAGTCTTGGCAGAGAGGTGAGTTGTGGAAGTTCTCCACGGGTAGTTGCTGCCTCCCCAGAACCTTCTCCACAATGGATTTCTTGCCAGCGACAGGTCCCCTGAGGATCTGAGCATGGGAGCAGTCACCCTGGTGAGTTCTCAAGGGCACTCTGCTTCTTTTGAGCTTTTGTCTTCTGATGGGAACAGAGGTTTTTGCAGACTCATCAACCTCTAGTTGTATGCAGAGCCTGCTGTTTTGGTTACAGGGTTTTTACAGTGCGTCGTCGTTATACGTCACAGCAGGACTTTGTTATACATCACTGCTGGCTTCATGCTTTGCTTCTTCCACACAAGGATCTCAAAAGAATTGCACAGACACTGAGGGAAACCGGTGTCAGAGACCTCCGTCTGAGGCTAACAGTAGTGTTAATTCCATTTTACAGAGTGTGCAGTTGATGCACAGAGCAAGGAAGCAATTTGCCCAAGGTCAAATGCTGAACTGTTGGCAGAGCCAGGAGCAGAACCAAGAATGCTGCTTCTAATCGGCACGGGCCTTGCCAGCTGCTGCTTCACCTCCGTGTTTCCTTACTCCCTGAAGGGTACAGAGGATGCAAGCCACAGAGGATGCGGCAGGGGACCTGCTGAGGTGGCAGTCTCCTCTAAGTGAGATAATTTAGCCAGCAGGACTGCATGAGGATGTGCGGCACTGCCCTGTGGTCTCTTGTTTTATCCTCTGGGATGGGCTAGCTCTGCGGGAGGCAGAAGTCAACTAATTTGGAAGAGCTTTCATTTCTTTTCTCTGCCTTGCTAGAATGCACCAGGTGCTGCGCCTGCTTCTGTGTGCCTGTGGGGGGGGTGTGTGTGCTGGCTCATACATCACACAGGTGCATGCGTATGTATACATACTCACGTACACGTAAACCTATGTATCCATGTGCTTGTATAGCAGATGTGTTTCTGGTATATATACGCACTTATTTACACTTCTGTGTACCACGGGTTAAGATACAAATTGTGGCTTTTACTCATAACGCTTTTCATAGCACTCTGTTAGCTGAGTGGAATGAAAAGAAAACAAGTTCCCTCCCTCCTAATACACTTAAGGAAAAAAAACCCTTTCCCTTCAGTTGTGGCACTACTTTTCACCTCTGTTGCTCTGCAACGGCAGCCCTGGCCGGGCCTCTCTGTCAGGTAATTTTCACGGAGATCCACACTCTCATGAATGTCATTGCTCCTTTCCTAGGTCTCAGAGTATTTTGTGCCTGGGGGTTACAAACCCTGTTCCTAGGCTCTGCAGAGCTGAATCAACCCACTGGCTCGCTAATGCTGCAAAACATGGTCCTGCCTCCCAACTCCACGTATCCATGGATGCATGATATGGCTTCCCCTCTTGCACAGGCTCTGGTGCTTCTTGAGCCCTTACCTGAACTAATTCAGCTCCGTACAACAAAAGAAGACCTTTGGGGGCACTTTGGGGGGTGGGTGGTAAAGCTCAATTACATTCTCACTGGTTTAGCATGTGGTTCACCGAGTACCAGAATAGGGGAAATAACAAAAGCACGTGGCAGAGAGCAGGGTGAGCAAAAGGAGTGGGGAAGAAGGGATGGCAGCAAGCTATTAGATCAGTTGTGGCATCAAACTGTACCTGAGTACCCTCTCTGCAAACATATTCCATACTGCTGTTGGAGATAGGTTCCTGGGTAAGACACACCTTTGGCATGGCCGTTTTTATGTTGCTGTAAACTCAGTCTTCAGGAGCGAGGGGTATAAATTTCTCCACCTACAGCAGGCAATCCTGCTGCTACATCCTTTAAGGAAGATCACTAGCTGTTTATTCATACAGCTCAAGGGAGCTGCTTTTGTATTTTAATGCATCTTCTGTCTATGGCATTGACATCTAAGGCACTCGGTCTCTCCGAGGGTTTTTCAATGCTGGCTGAGATTTCCTGGAATGGTAGTCACCCATTTTTCTCTATTGCTAAACTGTTCTTTCACATCATTTTGCTAGCTCTCCTTCTGCCCTCCACCTCAGGCAAAGCTGCCAGTACCTCATTATTAACTCTCTGGTTGTTTCTTCGCTCCTGGCTGCCATTCTTCTTTTGTGCTGCAATGGGACACTGAGGAACCATCGTTGTATCTGCCTCCCTAGTGGGATGTTGCCTTACAGTGAGCTTGTTCTCTATTTAAAAAAGAAAGAAAATCTCTGATTCTAGGGATGAAAAACACTCCGAAGTATTTGAGTATCTGCTGTACCTTGCAAAAACTTGGCACTACTTTTATTTTTCTGCCTGGGTGTGAGGCTGGGAGTGTGCATTACTTGTTATTTCAGCTATTGTGTGATCACTACAGCGTTTTTTTTTTCATCCGGGCTTGTAGTTTTTTTCAGCTGCTTGCTTTATCTTTACGGAGCTTGACTCCCTTCACTCATTTCCCCCCTGATTTCTTAACCTTTGAAATACCACCTGTCGTCTGCCTGAGTTTATTTCTTTTCTCTCTCTCTTTCTCTCTTCCACACTAACTAGAAGGAGAACAGAGATTTCCTGAAACAATATGAAGCAATTGCACACTGAAGACATAGGGAATAACTGAGCAACAAAAATAAAAGTTAGAAACAGTCCGCTGAAAATCATCAAATCTCTCTCAGCTCCTGCACTTCCATTTTTCTGGCTCTTGTGAAGTTCTCTAGTGTTTTCCAGCATAAATAGGCCTTGAATTTCTAAGTTAAAAATGATAAACAAAATTCAACAACTTGAAAGAAGGAAAGTTTTCTTCATGCACATCAAAAGGAGGCTAAAATAGGACCCTTGCTATTGCAAGTCATCTTTAATAGTTGCCACATTTCCTCTTGGAGTAGTTAACGGCAACTTTGCAAGATCTTCCTGGGTCTCTTACAGGTTCTGCCCCTCATTTTACGACCACGGGTAAACCACTTCTTCACTCTATACCTTAGTTTCCTACTGCAAAATGGTGCTAATAACACTCACCCATTTCTAAATAACTTGTGATGTTAAAATATTCATTGCTAGCAAATCCTTTGAGATCCTTTGAGGTGAAGTTCTGAAGTCATGCAAAATGCTTTTCTAGCAAAACCAGCCCCCCAGCTAAAATCACATGTGCATACATACATTATTGAATTTCATCTTATATTTTGTTTCAGTGATGTATTTCAGCTCAGCTCATCTGTGTGACAGGAACCAACAGAGAGGGCCAGATTTAGAATTCAGCCACAAATAATGGATTCTAAACTTAGCATTATATTAATATCAGCAAGAACAAATCTGGAGTATTTGAAAATTGTGTTCCAGATTGCTGCCTGAGGATTTTATTTGAATCTCATGACAGTCACAAGACCAGGGTGAAAAGACTTTCAAAGTAGAAATTTGCTTTGTTTGCGTGCTGCAATGCTACAGGAAGTCAAATATATGTTCTTTTACGATAATATCTGTTCTTTAGAAAAAAACTTCCACAGAATACACCCAAATTTTGCAAAAATTCAAACTGCCATGAAATCAATCCAGAGGTGGTAAACAAAGAACGCCAGTGGATTTATCCTTCTGCACTACATTTGTTAAAAAATAACCAAACCAAAACATTGTTTTTCTGATGGTTTGATAAATCTGACCACACAGAGCAGAAACTAGACTAAATTGTGTCCCATACTAAGACCACTTTACACAGCTTATCTTTTTTTCTGTTTAAAAGGACACGCAGGTCATGGCCTGAGCGTTTTAATTCACTTTGGGACTATCAGAGGAATACAGCCCTAAGTCACTTTTGCGTCCATGTGTCCCTTCCTGCGAGCGGGTCATTCTGCTGTAGTGTATTTCTGGTGGCAGTAACAACGTGTGGTCCAAGTCAAGCCCAAGTTTTGGACCTGGAATCAGGAACTGTGTTTTGAATACGCCCCAGTTTGCACGTGTGCGTGGGTGGCAGGTGAAGGGTAGGGGCTCTATTTAGGGTCAGGTTTGAATCAGCTGCAAAATTCAGAACCAGCAGGTAACTCTGCTCTAGAGTTTGGTCTAGTCCCAACTTCTGTCTGTTTACACTTACTACGACAAACTCAGTAATTGAAAGGTAGCAGAATGAGATCCAAGGAATTTTATTCCATATTTCATCTGCTGATTACCTTTCCCCCCATGTTCCCTATGGTGTGCTCCTTTAAATCATTCTGTCCTTTCCCACTTCTTTCCCTTCCACTTTCACCCATTTTCAAACTAATTTCTCTTTTTTCTTGACTCCCTCTTGTTCTCCTCAGGCTCGGTGGCTAGTTCTCTCCATCTCTCTGAATTACTTGTCATTTCTCAGCTGTCACGGACCCTCCGAGCACTGGCCTTTCTGTCTCCTTATTAAAGGGGCTGTCATTCTAAAGGGGTTTTTGTTTCCAGCTTTAAAACAAACATGTTTTTTTTTTATTTTAACAAAATCTGACTTCAGCAAAGAAAGTCAATCAAAGGGCTTGACTGTAAACCTTTTAATTTGGCTGTGTTTGTGTTTTGTGGCAAGTATGAACATGTAGGTATTTGAAGCAGAGTGCTGAAAGCCAGTTCATGGCTGGAGGCTTGGGGCGGGTGGGGGGTGGCAAGCGGATGCTTTCCTGAGTTTTGGTCACCGTGTGCTTCATACACAGCCTGGTCTTTGCGAGAACGATCTGGACCTCCCTTCACCCTCTCCCATACTTACTGTAAAGGTATAGGCTGGCATTTGTGACTCCCAGCTTGTTGGCAGCCACGCAGGTGTAATTCCCGTAGTGTTCCTCAGTGACGTTGGCCACCATCAGCAGAGACTGGCTCCCTGTGCTCTTTATCTCCAGACCGTTGGCGCTGTTTATCCTGGGAAGACAGAAGAAGAGGCGTGCAGTGCAATGGTAGTTGTGAATCGGGAGGGAAATCACTGCCCGGCAGGCAGTAAACCAGTCGTTCAGCCCAGCTGGCAGGTGAGGATGGAGGGAGGCAGGAAGGAGACGTGAGAAGAAAGAGGTCATAGAAGGCATTGATGGAAAGCAGGAGGAGGGAATGAAAGGAAGAAGGAGTGCAGCGGTAAATGCCACAGGTAATGCAGTGGAGAAGCAAGAAAAGCTGAGGGAAAGGGAGGAAGCCTTTACCCAGCACTGACTGACACTTGGAAATGAACACTCCATGGCCAGCTGAGGGCTAGCCCGTACTCGAACAAAAGGTTTTTAGTGAAACACACCATTCATGTGTTCCAATATGTGCATATACTAAAGCCGAGTCACCCCTGAGCCTGTGCACATGGGTCAGGTGAAAAACTAGGATAATAACACAACCTTCTTAGTGCCAGGTAAATGCTCAGGTATAAGGGACAGATTCCTCTTCTCTTCTCATTTTCTCTCATATGCAAATCTGGGTGGCTCAGGTCACACAGATGGGGGGATCTTACACCTCAGCAGCACCTTCCCCTAGATGAAGACACTTAGAGTGGCATTACCTACTTGGAGACTAACACTGCCTATTTTCTTGTCTATATCACGGGCTATTTAATGCATGAACATTGTCAGGAAGAAAGCACTATTGATGTCTTAATTGTGTATTGGCCCATAACCGGCTTAAAGTCAAGATCTCCATCCTCTGCACTTCCTTCAGCACCCCCAGCGCAGAGAGGGATTGCCTCCTCCAGCCGTGACCATGCTGGCTCTGCTGAGTCTGATGGGACCATCGAGACTTACATGGTTTGTGAAGAGTAATTTGTTTGAGGAGAAGAGTTGAGGAGGACGACAGGTGATTCTCTAAGGATCCTCTATTGAGTGGACTGAAAAGGAGAGAAGGAAGAGGCGAGCTAAGGGTCTTACCTGGTATCATCTCTGTACCACTCGAAATCAGGCGTGGGCACTGCTGATGCCTCGCACCGGAGTAAGGCTTGTCGTCCCGTGGCCGCTTCATTGCTCTTGGACTCTGTGATGGTGGGAGGGTCTGCAGGGAGGAAACGCGTGGTGACTTCACACACCTCCAGGTGTGAATGAAACAGTGAAACTATGTCAGGGCTGGCTTCCTCATGCAAACCATTCGGGCTGGTGGAGGCCCACGGCTGCTGCTTGCTGTGGCACATGCTCCCCCCCGCTCCTCTGGAGAATACCTGCTCTTTGAACTCTCCCTAATACACCGTGTTAGCATCACTCCTTATGCGTGCTTCTCTTCAGCAACACTGAGTAACGTTCTGTCATAAATGCATAGGCATACACAGGCAGAGTTAAGGTTAATGACGGGCTTCTGTAATTTATGAATATTTACTTGTGGATCTCTAGTTCGCATGGGCTCATCAGAGAGAAGAAGATGACAGAAAGACTTCCATCAAGGGTAAAGGAAGACAGCGAAAGTAAAAGGAATAAAGTAGGACTTTAACACTAGCATGAAAATTATTTTCCATACAACCTCCGTGTCTAATGTCAAAACTATACTGAGAAAGGAAAGGACTGAGGCAACTTGCATGAGACAAATATATTCATGGCTTAAAAGCAAAGAGCTTTAGCAGGAGTTGTGGGTGCAACTTTGAGAGCCAGACCACTTGTTGAGACACTTCCCTTAGGTGTCTGAGGTTACAAATCCTGCCCAAACCTTCCTGGACATCATGCTTTGTCACAGGCTCCACGAGGGCTTGTTCGTGATTGCTCTGCGTGAAGCTTGCCCTCAGCCCAGCACGGTGCTCCCACCTCTGCTTACTCTGAAGCCTGAGAGTTGTGCCATGGGGAAACAAAACTCGGGAAACGTATCAGCGTGCTCCGCTGGAGCTAGGTCTCAGTGCTGGCTGGGTGCCGGGTGAGGCAGGCACCAGCATCTTCAATCCCAGCTCCACGTTCAAAATGTTAAGCGACAAGCTTTACATGTTAAAAGGCAGAATTATTTCCACCTGGCTGCTGAGAGGGATCAGGGAATAAGTGCCTTGTCTCTCATCACTAATACTTGCATACCCTGAGATTACGGGGCTGCAACCCAGACAGCTACTTTGCTGAGACTCAAGTTACCATAAAGCACACTCTGCATGTACAGAGTACAGCTCCGCCGTCTGTATCCGTCCCAGCACCGAAAGGCCAAAAAAAGAATCAAAATGGATTGTGTCAGTCAAAGAAAAAAAATAATTCTGCCTGGAAAATGTATGGAAAGAAGTTTGTTTGTGAACACATTAGCCATCTCAATGTGATCCCTTTCCCGACCTTAATTGGGATTTTATGCAGGGCTTTAGGGATATTGCAGTGCGCCCTCTAACATCATAAATATTAATAAGTGTACATAAATAGGATCCTACATTCAAAGGCTGTGGGTTCACGTAAATATTTTAATTTGGAAAGGAGGAGGGGTAATAAAAGGATAGTGAAGGTGATTTTTTAAGTATCCTTCTTTGATTTTTTGGTTCGCGGAGTATATCTTCTTGCCGCCTGCAGCGAGACAAACCTTTTCCACTTCACTGAATCCTGCACAAGAGGTGAGTCACGAAATGAACAAGCACCCTCCTGTGGGCCTAGAAAATGACCCTGGCAGGCGTGTGCTCCCCGGGCTGCTGCCAGCGAGCCCGGCCCCTCGCTCTGAGCAGTCCCTGCCCCAGCCACCCTCCTCGGCTTGGTAAGGACAGAGCCCAGAGGGGCGGACAGGCCATACCTCAGCCACCACCGCCCTTGCTAAGGCACTGCCGGCCCCGAGGCTGCCCGCTCAGCGAAGGGCGGTCCGCTTGCTGCGGCCCCCTCCCCGGAGAGGGCACAGGCGGTGGCCCTGCACAAACCAGCCTGTTGTGCTCGGAAAGCAGCCGCTCTGCGTTCGGCTGTTTGCTGCCGGGGAAGCCAGGAGTGGGGTCCCTTTAGCTGTTTGCCCCCCGCTCTTGCCCAGGCCTCAGTTTCCCTGCCTGCAAGGTGCAAGGGCCGTTACTCGGGAGGCCTGAAGGTGGTAGTGTGAGACCAAAGCGAAGCGAGGATGCTCTCTCCCGCAGTCCCGCCGACAAGCTGCGTGCTCCGCAGCGTCAGCGGATGACAAGAGGCGGCCAGGATGCTCCTGAGGTTGGGCACATCCCATTTTTCAACCTTACTGTAGTTTTCCCGCTTTCTGCTGCTTGCGGTGTAGTTTAAGGAAGCAAGATAAGGAAAGATGGATGCAGATGTCTAACTTTCACTCCCCAGACAGGACTGATTTTTTTCCTGTGCATGGCCCTCATGACCTCTTAGATTTTTCCCCTTTCTTTCAAAATAAAAGATCTGTCCTGAAGGAAATTACAGCTTGTTTCACATTACAAATTAGGCCATGTAATAATATTACAATACTATATCACATTATATTTTCATATATTCCAACAGTAAAAATGTTTAAGATCTTACTGTAGCATAGTTATTACGAGTTGAAACAAAGTCAAAATCAAACAGTCTGACTTTATACAAACAATCTGTTTCAACCATGTTAAAAGCATCATTGAAATTATATTTTACAGAAATATTTGAAAATATTAATTGGTTCTCATGGAACGTGTCGGGTTTATAAACTCAGCTGTTTTTGACAGAAAAAAAAATCCTCAACAGTTTTAGTGCAGAAAATCTGCTACTACAGTTTCTCATTAACGGCAAAATTTGGCCCATGCAGCAGCTGGTATTAAACCACTGCCGCCCAATTTTTAAGGGTGTTATAAAAACCAGTGTGGATTCTGAAGATGCTGCAGGGAGCCTATAACCTTGACTTCTAAGCAAGACAGACAAGTTGATCTGATGTGATGGCCCAAAGGGAAAGAAACAGAAGAAGAGCAAGAATGGTATTAAAAGGTGCTAAAACCACCTGTGGTGGCAAATTAGACTGGGATGGGCTGAAACACTTGCTGCCATCAGCTCCCTGCCTTAACCCACTCCCTGAGAGTATTCCCCATGAAGCAAGGCCATGCATACGCACCCTGAAACATGCCTGTAACCATCTCCAATTTCAGTTAACTTAATATTCTGGTGTGTAAACTGAGGAAGGTCAGGAGAGGATATACCTCCCATTCATCCATCCCTGCCTCCAAGCAAGGAGGTGTTAGCCTCCAAGCAAGGAAACAGAGCAGGCAGATGGGCATATTCACTTTAAATCACTCCAGTGCCAAGTATGAGCCACACAAATATGGAGGTGGACACACACACACACAGAGGATTGTAAGAGTAACAGCAGTCTGAAATATCTTGTGTCACGGTGGGAGAAGCACGCCAGCAGAGTGAAGTGGACATCTGTCTAAGCATGTATGGGTGATGGGATCCATGCCCCACTCGCTAGAGCAACACCCACTGAGGACTCATACAGGTGTGGGGTGCAGATGTAAGCCAACAGTAAGCTAAAACTGTGCCTCTGGGTGTTTTTAGGTGGATTGCCCTCTCCTTTGCTCAAGCCCCTTTCTGTATTGCATTGGTTGCACAGAGGGTCTCTCTTAGAGACAGCTTTATGCTAATGACCTGAAACCAGCATAAAAGTCAAGTCTTTGCACCCTCTCATTAACGTGTGCCTCTACCGCACGTCCCCCCCAGGCCCCTGGGCTGCAATACCCATGTAGGCACTGCCGAGATGGCTGGGTGCAGGCAGGCGTGTGTTTGCTCTGAGCCGGCTGAACCTTCCCTTATCTCTCCTTGCTGCCTTGCTGAAGCTTCTCTTCACGCTACTGTTCTCCCGAATATCAATGAGTGAAAACAAGGCATTGCCAGCGTTTCTGAGGGGAGAGACAGGGGCAACTCGCAGCTCCTCTCTTCTTCTCTCTCTCGTTCTCTCTTTTTTCTTTCTTTTCTTATGTGTTACCAGGTTTAAAGCACAAACGATACCCTGCGATAAGCCTGATTGCAGATAGTTTCCTCAGCCCCCCTCCCATTTCAGATCATATAATATAAATCCAGAAAGGCTTCCCTGTTTATCCTAAAGTCACCCCTACCCGTGGGCAAAGCTCTCCCCATTGATGTACTCTAGTTGTGATGTACTCACAGTTCACAGTGACCCGGACTTGCTTGACATCTGCTGAAGCAACCTCGTTGGCAGCTTTGCATTCATACTTGCCCGATTGCTCTCGCGTTATCCCTAGGATCTCCAGATACTCTTCCTCGCCTTCAAATTCTCTGCCTGGTAGGAGAGAAAAATACAGATGGCGGCTCTGTTAGGCATTCAGATTTGGGAAGTCTTCTGCTTAATTGCTATGGAGGAACAATCACAACAGGAATTCTGCAAATAAACAACAGTCATGAGCGATTTTAAAGTTATTTCAGAAGCCATATCAGCAAGATACAAGCATTTCATTTAGTTATGGAAAATCTGGGTTCTGAAAAGCTGGAAGGACGCATACAAGTGGTACCAAAGTGTTGCATCTCACAGGCTGTCCAGGCCAAGAAGGAAAAGCTCCACCACATGAGACTGGAGTAAATTCACTGGTGTGATGGCTGAGTAGCAGGGGAGGTTAGTCAGCCTGTGGCCGATGGGCTGGTTCAGAGCTAGCTGGGTCCTCAGGTGTGGTGGTGTATTGTCAGCACCCTCCTGGTCACTGCAAAACTGTGAAAAATGTCTTTCTGTCTCTCAGAGCAACCACCACCCTGAAGTGCCATCCATGAGATCGAGCTACGGTTAAACACGGCCAAACTGAGAGAAAGGATGTGTAATTTGATCCGCGGAGACCAAGAATCATCACGAATCCCTGATCTACTGTACATACCAAATGACATATTTAAACCGTGCTGCCTCGCTAACACAGTTTTGAAAGCAGTGACTTGAGCGTCGGGGCTACAGACGGGGGCAGGAATCAGGGGAGGTCTGTGGCCTTGCTTTTAATTCACTGTACGACCTTGGGTGAGTCCCTCCCTTTATCTGCCTCTGTGAACTGCGGCTAATAGCCTCCCTCTCCCATCACCTCCTGGTCAGAGAAGGGCGGTGAGGTTAACCCATGTAAAACACATTAGAATCGTTGGATGAAAGGTGCCAGGGAAGCATGAAATATTAGGATCGGTATATCTACCCTATTCCTTCAGAAAGCAAAGGAAGGCTCCTTCTGGAAAGAATCTGAACCACATTGGCAGAAGTGTAAAGGGAGATGCTTCCCTCCTCTGAGAGGGCTGCAAGCACTGGTCTGCAGCATGCAAGCGTCCCTCAACCCTCAAAGGGTAAAAGCCAGATTTCCAGGGGAAAAAAAAAAAAAAAAGGCAGCTCACAAGGGCTCCCATTCAGGTTCCTCAGAGAGCGGTCAGATTTTCCAGAGCAACTCTCGGCCCAGAAGACATTTTCTGCTCAATGGGTGCTGAGCACTTCTGAAATCCTGCCCACTTCATGTAAGTGCTTAAGTTGTTTGATAGAGTTCAAATCGTGCCTGCGAGGACAGGGCTGTTGTCCTTGGCTCTGCGGCACTGCGTGAAAGCAGTGGGTAAGCCCCGTCTCTGGAGCTGAAGTTCCCGCGGAGCCACCTGCAATGAATCCCATCACACAGGCACGGGTTTGCTGCAGCGCGTTGGCCAGGTCACGCTAGGGATGCCCACTGCGTGCACTTCCCTTCTGCATCAGAGACAGGGACTTCGCCAGCTTCAAAATCTGCTCAGAACTCTGTCCCTTACACAATTATTTTTGCCTTTTTTATTTTTTTTCCCAGGCAATTTTCAGAACCGTTCTAGGGGAAAACCACCCCCTGTGACGGAGACTCAGCATGAAAACAGCAGTGTACCTATTAAACTCATGCACAGACAAGGTTTCCCCTTTCTTTCAGTGGGGCTAACCAGCAGTCCCTTTTCCAGCTCCTACCAGATGTTCAGGTGAGCGGAAATCTCATTGCTATGTCTAAAACTTACAACTGCTTTGATGCAGGTTTTCGCATCCCCTAACAGTCTGCTGAAGGGCCTTCCTGCACGGCAGCAGTGTATTTTACAAGACAGGGAGGCAAAGTTGGCTCCTGCTGCCCACCCAGCGCTCTGGGACATGGCTCTTAATCCTCTGCTGCGCACGGGGGCTGATGCTCTGGAGAGTCCGTGGAGAAGGAAGCAGGGTGGGTTTTTCACAGGTGCTTTTTATCGCTGTAGCTCATGAATATGTTAGGGAATCTTGACTCCTGTAGGACCAGAGTTAGGTGGGTCATAGTACTGGAAGGGACTTCAGTCACCATCTAGCCCATTCCCCAGGCTCAAGGCGGGACACATGGGTCATGTCAGGGATACAGCCGTCCTCTGCTCTGCAGCGACAGAGACTCTGCAGCCACTCCAGGCGATCTGTTCCCATGTTTCGCTGTCCTTACCACTGGAGCAGTTTCCCTGAAGTTTGACCTGAGTCTCCCTTGCTGCAATTTAAAGCTATTACTTTCGTCTTAGGCACTATAGACAAAAAGAACAAATCATTCCCTCCTTCTCTGCAATAGCCTTTTATCAACTTTTAAATCACTTATGTTCCTCCCTCAGTTGTCATCTTTTTTTTTTTTTTTTTGGCTGAATATTGCCAGGTCTGTCAGCCTTCCTCTGCAGGTGAGGTTTTTCAGACCCTTGATCATTCTTGTTCTTTCCTTTTAGACCTCTCTGACAAGTTCACATTTTTGTGGAAGTGCAACACCCCAAATTGAACACAGCATTTCAGACAAGGTGTGGCTGAACGCAGACGAAGGATTGCATCGCAACTTCTGCACTGTGCTGCTGTCTGTACAGCCAATACATTGTTTGTGTTTTTGCCATAGCGTGATTCATTTTTGGTTGGGAACTCTTTTAATTCCCAGATCTTCTTATCACATACTGCTACCTGCTAATAATGCTCTTTGAAAATCCCACCCCCAATTTGAGCTGACAATCAACACTCCCCTCCTTTCACAGCAGCACTCCCAGTTGGTAGGTCAGCCAGTTGACTGGAAAGTTAATCAGCCATAAGGGAAAGACTCACAAAGAAAAGGTTAAAACGTAATTTGCCTCTGCTTTGCAAATCATTTGCTCTGCAATTCTGCCTTGTTTATACATAGGGTTCATTCCAAGTGGGACTTGCTTCTGCAATTTGCCCTTGTCACAAGACTGTCACCATAATGAAAAGAGGGTTGAGGGTGACTTAACCAGCTCTAATGGAGTGGCACCCTCATTAAGGGTGCTGTTAAGTCTGTCTGTCAGAGAACCACATCAACGGAGCTCCGAAGTATCCTAAAAGGGTACATACTTTCCTAAGCGAAGATGTTTTTCAGCTTCTCCCCTGCATACACACATGCACTTAAAGTCTAAACCGTGTACCACGTCCAGCAGGAGAGCTTTCACAGCTACGCACAACCCTTCCCCAGAGATGATGAGCTGCTGGTTTGCCCAGCGGAGCTCTCTGGCAATGAGTGAAAGGGAGGACTTCTGTTTTAAAGGGCATGCCAAAGACATCAATGGGCCTATTCAGCTCCTCATTCCCCTGCTCCAGGACACAGATATGAGCATAACACTTCAGGGAAACTCTTCTGTGACAGTCTCTTGCTGTAACAGTGGTAGCACTGTTCCTGTCCCTGCACTAGTGACCTGTTCCAATCCTGGGCATCAACATTTTGCTACAAGAACTCAGCTACTCTCACTTGCAAGACAGACCCTTTTGCTTGCAGCCCTCTCCCCTCTAAGAGTACGTTAACCATTTCTAGCAAAAAGCATTTATATAAAATTGAGGTGTCATAGTACAGATCAGGGAGAGGAAAGATGTATCACGGTGTGTTAGAAAAATGTCAGGTTGTGATATCTTGCACAGAGCTGTAGAGATGTTTTCACTAATTCACCTTGGCAGCCAGATTAGGTGAGTCATATTAACTCTAACCTCTAAGGCAAAAGGGGAGGCGGGGGGAGCAGGAACAGAGCGTTATACACCGAGCGAATTTACAAATGTTTCCGCGCAGGAGCCAGCTTTGGCAGGGAGCTGATGGTTGTCACTACGCAGTTTATCAAAGCGGGGAGAGACAAGGCTTGGACAATGCTCTTTGGTACCGATAACAATGAACATATTCTATTAGGTGAAGAGAGGGACTGCCAGCTCCTGGCAAGCGAGCTACTCCATTCCCATTAAGAGAAGACGTTTGCCTTGAGTGTGTCATCCAGGGATGAAATCCTGACCCTACTGCCAAACCTTCCTTGCTGACATGGGTTGTCCCCTTGCTGTCTTGCCTGGTTTAGTACAACCCCTTCCCAGTGAGGGGGCCTTCCAGGTTTCCCTGGGGGGGATGACTCCTCGTACAGCGCAGCTCTTCTCATCCCAAAGCATCCCTTCGCGTGACTCCAGGCCACCTTCTGCCCTGCAGGTTTTTTGCCTTTCACATATTCGTCGTTAGCTTGGTTTGTTGCTGCAGCCCCATTAACCGCCATCTTGCCAAGCTGTAGCTCCTTAACTCTGTCCCAGTAAATCAGAAAGAGGAGCTTTCTGCTCTGGAGGCTGGAGATAGAGAGAACAAGCCTGGGAGGCCTGACAATCAAACCAACAGGGAACGACCCCGAGCAGAGCGAGCCAGGCATCTGCCGCTGCTCGGAGCTGGCAGAGCCCTTTTTGCAGCGGGCTCTGCGGCAGACGGCTTTGATGTGCGCAGGAGGAAGGCTTTGAAGGCCCGCTTGCCTCAGCCGCATTTCCTATCCCCTGGCTTCCTAATTGGACCCAGTAAAGTAAATAATGAACCCAAACAGCAAACCTGCTCGGCAATGCTAGCCTGCTGGCAAGAAGCCCCCCTCTCCCCCCACCCTCTGGATATAGCCTTGTACAACCCCATGCGCTCTGCATATCGTCCCCTGTTGACGTGCACACCTGCCTATGCTCTCGTATATATATGAGAGATATACGTAAAGTGTATATATTTTATTCTATATTTTATATATTTTTATATAAATAAAGCCCACTGTGTGTGCAGAAACGCAGACTTGCACCGTTCCCACGTATCTATGGGTCCTTCCCGCCTCTGCCCAAACAGCCCCTTGCACTGCCACGGACCATCACTCTTTCCTCAAAGGCTAAACTCTTCCTTTCTAGAAATGACGCACACCCAGATGAAACAGCACTTGTACAGTGTGCAGCCACCTCTTTCAGGTAGTCAAGGGA
Organism: Phoenicopterus ruber ruber; assembly: GCA_009819775.1. Taxonomy (NCBI): domain Eukaryota; kingdom Metazoa; phylum Chordata; class Aves; order Phoenicopteriformes; family Phoenicopteridae; genus Phoenicopterus; species Phoenicopterus ruber. The sequence continues at coordinate 92,569,699 of CM020215.1, read as the reverse complement.
GCAGCAATACATTCAGCCACGTGCTCTACCAGAGAGCCCTTTCCCTTTATGCCCTAGTTCCTTACATCTCCAAAGGGAAGCTGGTCTGCAGAGGTGGCAGCCACATTTTGCTCCATCCTCTCCTGTTTGTGCATCCAACATCACACTCTTTCTTGTGCAGAAATTACTTTAGTTCTTGCTCTCTTTTTTTTTTTTAAGTACTGTTGTGGTCTTAAACTAAACTGAAGTTCACACCCACTGAAAGTACCTGTTTGCATTTGGTATGTGGAGAAAGAGATCAGATACCCTGCTTCTGTGTTGTTTTTTTTCCTTCCAAGCCTCTTTGTAGTTGTGAAAAGGGGAGAGCAGAAGGGCTTATGCATCTTTGTTGGGCCCTCCTCTGCCTAAAACAAGATGCAAGGGGATAAAAAAGATTGCAAATCAATAAATGTCATTTGAAGGGTTTTTTTGTGTGTAGCAGCTTCCAAAAACTGCAGGTTTTGTTCTCTCTGCACTCTCCATTTATTGTTTAAGGTTTTGCTCACCTAACTTTCCTCCTTCCCTCTGCACCTTACGTTCCCTAGGAACACGCTTCTGAAAGACAAAAATAGCTAAGGGAGCCTTTGACATAATTTTTTTTGTTTTACCTCCAGCTGGGATTTTTTTTTTTTTAAATTCAAAACTTTGAAGTTTTCGTTTATCAGTCTCTGTCTCCTCAGCCATCACAGATTCCAATGAGCTTGGCTTTTTTTTTTCCTGTCCCTTAGTTGAAGAGACTTGTTTTTAGCAAAGAGATCAGTGGCGAGCAGCAGATGGTAGATGAGCAAAGGGACAGCTAGTGCTACAATGCTACAGCGAGGAGGGAAGTGGTGAAAACGGGGAAGGCTTGAGAGCGAGAGAAAAATAGATGGAGAAAAAATAGAGGGGGAATGAAGAGAGGGACAGTGGCTGGGAGAGAGAAATGCAAACAAAGTGAGATTCTTCAGTGTCTGAGAAAAAGAGAAAATGGTAGTCAGCAGCTGACAAAGAGAAATGCACCAAGACAGAGTGAGTGGGAAAGACAGGAGGCGAGACGGTGGCAGAGAGATGTACGGCACGGAGAGAGGCAGAGACGTCCCTTGTATAAAGGGAGCCATGAAATAACAACTGCCAGAGGGACAGGAACAGAGGGGTCACATGTAGTAAGGCAGTAATTACTCTGTTTAAGCAGCAAGGCACAGCAGGGTATTTATTGTTTAAGCTGGCCTCATGCCTCCCATGCCCTTAGGTCTGTAGCTATTACACATAAACCAAAAAACTAGTGCAGGGCTCTGGCCTGGCTCTGGCTTCATGAATGAGAGTGAGTCAGATCAGGAGGAAACACCCTGGCACGGTTTCCCCTGGCGTTCACGGGACCTTGCTCATCAGCAATCGCATTTTCTCCTGACGTGCAAAGCTGGCTGCCGTGCCTCCCGAGCCAAGGACTGCGCCCGAGGAGCTCCCCGGCTGGGGCAGCACGAATGCCTGCTGGCACGGCTGGGGTTAAGAAAGCCTGTGATTTTCGTGGGAACTTTCTCCCCAACCCCCACGAATCTAGCATGCAAATAAAACCTTCCAGGTTGAGAGCAGCCTCCCCAGACTGAACGACATCTCTGTGCTCTCTCTCGAGAGACAGCCTGACCAAACCCAGCGGGAGAGACCACTTGGGACGACTCGCCGTCGCTGACATCTCTGCCCAGGAGCTGGAAGCCAAGAGCTGACAGCTCAGACGCAGCTTGCATCCCGGCCGTGGGTGCATGTCAGTGGGGGCTGTCTGCTTGAAGCAGCCACGGCAGGTCTGCTGCATCTCTGAATTCCCACTCCCTCTTCACTCCTATTCATAAATGACCACTAAAGGCCATCACACTCTCACACGCAACCCTGAGTGTGGGCATGGAGCAGGTGTGTGATATACCACTGCATCTCAGCAATTGATGACATCTTCCATTCAAAATCCACATGTGAACACAAGACAGAAAGGGAACCACCCCCTGAAGAAAAAATCCAACCCTGCTTCAGGTCAAAGCCTTCCGTTTGACCTGTGGTTTTCTTCTGCTCTTTGCTGAACCAGAAGAAGCAATTAATGTTCTGCCTCAACTTGAGATATAATTTCAAAAAAATGATTTCATGTCAAAGAAAATGACATTCTTTTAACTTTTTCTTTCAAAATTACTTACTGAATTTAACCCAAATTTGCTAACACTTTTTTAATGAACACAAACAGCATTTTTTGGATAGATGAATTGCTCTTGAACAAAACTTGGCTGTGATGCCTATGTGTAAAGTAAATTATGAACCATGAGGTAAATGAAGTCATCTAATGTCACAGCTACAATATTATACTCCCTAAATGTTGCATGCTGCAATGTGAGTTGTCATGACTATGCTACCAAACATCAAGCCTTAATTCTACTGCCAAGAATATGACATATAAACATGAACAAACCAATAGTCGCACTATTTCTGCATCCCCGAATTTCTGCCCACTGCTTTTTGGAGGTTACTTTACAACAACGTGAGGTAGAAGGTGTCATCAGCCAGATGAATCACTGAGATGACACCAGATCTTTGAGTGTCTTAAGAAGGCAGGAGCTGGTAAGTCCTCAGGGCTGAGGGGACCATGCTGGAGCAGCTAGTAAAACGGAGGTTGAAAACAGGAGGTCCGACAAGGAATCGCAGCCCAGGCACAGGGGTTATTTAATGTGCACACATTGATGGCAGCACACCAATCTCTCGCTCCCAGCAGCGTGGTCAGCTCTGCGGGGAGCTGCGCCCTCTTCCTCTACCACCTACAAAAAGAGGATGGGCCAGTGGTTGCCCCTGGCAAGAGGAACAGCAGGCAGGGAAAAAATGATGTGGTGTTTGTTTCCCATTGTATTAAGCACAGGAAGGTAATGCAAGCCGAGAGGTGATGCAGGGGACTGGGTTTTCTTGTACTTCATGGAAACCTATGAAAGGCAATTAAAATACAACAGCAAGCAGTCAACCCTTACAGTCTCTGGTGACGCTGTCAGCTGTTTTCCTCTCATTTGGCCTCATGTACTCCTTTTCCTGCAAGTTCTCCCATTTTGGACAAAGCACTCATGCTATCATTGTTACACAGTTTGAAGACAAGTTCTTCCTCACAGACCTAAGGCCAAAGAAAAGATCAACAGCAACAAGTCCCATTTGGGGCAAGTTCCACAGGAAGTGTGACTGAATCATATCGTTTCTGTCCTGCCAATGAAGAGCAGGGATGGACTGCAATGTAGTCCCTAGTTTAATTCCACAAATCCTTATGTCAGTCCCAGACCTTAGAGAAACCTCACGTGATGATGCTCAGTGGTACCAACTGTGCCAGTCTGTCAATCTAGGAACTACAGGGTTGGTCTGTGCTTGGTGGCATCTTTAAAAATCCTTGTTATATGTTCCTTACAAGAGTCTTGTGTCTTCCATAGAGCAAGACGTGCTCAATATATTATTGTGCAAGAATCAAGTGGCTCACTTTTGTAGGCATCCACGAAAATGTTTCCCTGTTTTTAAATATAATGGGTTTGTTTCCTTCTGTCTTATGTCCACTCATACTTCTTGGGATGAGAGGTAAGAATGAACCCAGAACTTCAACCTAACTTAAAAATTACAAAAAAATTACCATCCTCCCCGTCCCCCGCCCTGCCCTGGCCTGTGATTCAACGTAGCCCATAGACTTCCATCATTTTATGTTTGAAACTTGGAAGAAGGCTTGAGAAATTACAAATTGGCCCAAATTTACTTGAAATGGGAAACAGTATTACCTTAGATGCTTACACATTGCTGTGGCTCTTTCTCTGCAAGCTGGAGCCAAACATTTCATGGCCAGATCACACAGCCCCTGAATCTCCTGTGCTTTTGCAAGATGGCAATTCCTGTAGCTCATCCCTGTTTTCAGTGTGGCTACTCTGAACACCAACTTCACAACTAAAACCTAAAGACCAAGATTTCCATATCAGCCTGGATCTTGCCACTGATCTTTTACACAGCTATAGTTTTCAACTGAGGAAATGAGGTCAAAGAGTTAAGCCACCCCTCAGCAAGATTTACCCTTTCAAAAACATGTCAGTGTGTTGTGATGCCTGGCGCCAATATTTGTATAGGTGGATTAGCTCCTTGAAAAATCATTTTGTTTGCTTTTCTGTTGACCACTCTTCTTGCTGCAATGTTTCTCAATTAGATCCAGCACGGTGACTGCCTGACAGCATCCCCCAGATCTGCTCCTGGTGGAAGGAGCAAAGGGGATATTCTCCAGGCAGCACAGCAAGGGATCAGGAGATGAGGCTGAATGGCTGGATTTAGGATTGAGCAGGCATGAAGCATTGCCAGGTATCAAGGCAAGGATCACAGAGGTTTTGAGGCAGGGTGGGGCGTGCTGGGAAGATATTGTCTGGGCTCACACACTGCAGGGACTTTTGATCAATTGGGCTGGCTCCTGTGATATTATCATCTGAGGTATCTGCTGTTGATTCATAGTGATAGTGGTCCAGATTAATGATTGCTTCAGTCCAGGATATTTAATTCCTATGCTGTTAGCCACTCCCTTGCTTTCCAAAGAATAAGGAATCTCTCAAACTTGCAAGGCACTGACTGAGAAGGAGGAGGAAGGCATTTGCTCAGTGACTAATATTGCAGCTTGCACAGTCCTACAGGGGAGGCAAGCAGAGAGGAAATACAGACCCTGATTTTGAGCTCTTTCAGCTCCCGGATGCAACTCCTACCATTGCAAGTGCAGCTGTAGGTCATCAGCACTATTGCAAATCATGGCAGTGAGGCAGGGTCTCTCCACCAGGGATATGGGAAAAAGAGGGGGGTCACCAGAAAGGGAGAAGGCACAAAACGATGAGTAGAAGAAACAGTTTCAAAACAACTGCCTTCTTCCAGCTTACCCTGTAAGTTTAGGAAGAGCTCTGAGGACAAATCAAAAAGATATTTCGTTGCCTTTGTCCCAATTCCCTAATACTCTTTCTTCTTGTGATGCTTACAGAAAGCTTCCAACAACTGTAACACTGCTGGCATGAGAAGACCATGGCCAATCATGCCAATCAAAAGTCTCTCACTGGGCTTCACCTCTCTGTATCCACCTGTTACTGTCATGGACAGGAATCCACTTACTTCTCCCCTCCCAACTCCCCAAATGCATTTGTCTCCTCTGGGGAGAGAAACGTCTTGCTCTGACAGGAGCCCCTAGCTCCTGCAGGAGCCAGAGGCAGCCCAAAGACCCGAGAAAGCATGAAAACCCATCCATTTTATGTTGGCTCCTTTTTGCAAAGCTCCTGAAGACGCAGGGGTTTCCTCAGAGTGCCTTTGCAACTGCACACCGGTGAGAGTTTTACTGTAACTGAAACAGCAGTTGTTCTAATTAAACCAACGCAGAGCAGGCCACCTTAATCACCGGCATGATTTCATCTTCCTTGAGGAGAGAGGGGAAGCGGAATCAAAACTGATGAGAGAGAGGGAAGAAGGGGAAATGTGCTGAGTCCATTTGCTCCTGGTTCCTCAATTTAGAGCGCTCAGGGATGTCTCTCATCTCTGTAAAGATTAATGTGAGCTTCTGATGGCATGTTTTATTAAATGGTTATATAATAATTAATGCTTGAAAGCAGGGTTTCCAAAAGCCACTAAATGCTTTAACAGGACAAGACCCAGTGGCTTTCAATGGCATTTGTGCTTGCCAGTCACTCAGGTGCACTGGAAAACTTCACCTTTACTCCCTCATTCAAATCAGTGCCTCATTTACTCCACCAGCATGACCTCCCCAGGCTACGTGGAAGAAACTAGGGGCAGGGGTGAAAACCATGAGCCCTCTAGGGAGAGGGTCCATGTTTCCTTAACCTTGGGTGGAGGGAGGAGGTGCCAGCAGCACATGGCCTGAGCGAGAAATCCATCAGCTGATGAGCAAGTACCCAGACACCAAGGACACCTGAGGAAATAACAGCACGATAATTCCTGTCCCAGCTCTCCCAAAGCCTGCAACAGGGAGGCACATCCGTCCCTGAGCTGAGGCACGCTGGCAGGCCAGGTAGAAATGCTGCTGGCAAGCTAGGAGGCCAGCGGGCCAAAGCTTAATAGGAAAACAGCAGTGATTTGTCTCCACCACTATTTATGTTTCAAGCACATGACAGGCTGTCAGTGGAAGTGAGTGCTGCTAAATTTACTGCTTCTCAGATCTCCGCCACAGTTGCATACTTGACAAGTCACTTCATTTGAAGGGCTAGGTGCTGGCCTGGACTTTCCTCCCTGACGCTCTCCTTCAGTAAAAGCCACAAACCAGCTGCCTTTACACCACAAATTCTCCCCCTTGGGGGCTATATTATCAGGGTGTGAGTTTAGAGAAGAGGGACATTCCTGGCATATTCATTTTTAACCCCGATACATGCCCGTCTTGTTCTGGGCCACTTGACTGCAGACGTGTGTCTGACAGGACACACACATGACTGAACCAAAATAATAACAGCTGAGTTACAGGGCTGGGTATTTGGAGACGGAGAACGTGAGAGCACGGTGAGCGCGGGCAAGTACCAGCTGGGTGCGTGGGCGAGAGCCGCCGAGCATCGTAAGGAGAGCGGTGCGAAAGCTCGTGGGGATGCGAGAGGAGATGCAGGTGGGTGAAGGAGTACACGGGCATTAGACTGCACGCGTGTGTGCATGCGTACGGGCTTTGGAAACAATGCACGTGGAAGCGCAGACGTGGGACTGAAAGTATGACGGGGCATTAATGTGAGGATGTGCACGGGGGAAGGCTGGCAGACGGGGAAAGAGGGGGGCGAGGACAAGCGCAGGGGTGTGCCTGCGGTCTCGCGAGTGGGCAGCAGAGCTGCACGTCACCTGGGAGCGGGTGCTCCTCCGTTTCCTCTCTTTTTTGGAGCACTGCAGTTCGCAGTATCATTTGCCTCTGCTGTCCCAAGTGGTGCACGGTGCCTGCATCCACACAGCCCCATGCGTGCCTGTGACAAGGCACCTTTTGGCAGGTGGGACAAGAGAAAAGGCCTCGTTTCTGGCTGAAAACCTGTAATGGCTGCTTTCAAACACTCCTGAAAAGCAGCAGAAGGGGAGTGAGGCTGCTGTTCGATGTTGTGGGCCCTAAGAAACTCCAGACCTTCCCTCCCTGAACCTGGGCATGCTCCCAGTGCTTGTCAGGCTCTACTCTGCACCAGAGAAGGGAACTGATCCAGTTCAAAACCAAACCAACCAAAAGGGGGTGAATGTTCCCCTTTCAGGGTAATTGCGCTAAGTTCTTCCCCTTCACTCCTAGCCAGGATCAGCACACAGGTCAGGGGTCCTGCAACGTAGCTGGCTGGCAAGAGATAACCAGGTGGCACAATGACAGCCAGCAAAGTCCTTCTTGCTGTCTCAGCACTTTTGTGTCATCCTTTCACCTGCTCCTTCTGCTCTTGACCTCCCTTCCCTCCCCACGGCTTTGTCCCAGGCGGTGAGGGGGTAAAGCTGAGAGAGGTGGGAAGCTCCTCTCAGTGCTAGTGCTGCGTCCAGGACAAGCTGGTGCCTGGACTGGGGTGGACACCGCTCCCACCTGTGACATGGCCTGTGCAAAGGAGAACGGCTGGCATGCTTCCTCCTAAATTCTTTTTTTTCCCCAACTTGTCCTCATTGCACTACAAACACCACGTTGAAGGGTTCTGGTCTTAGTTGTGTGGACGCTGCTCCCCGCTTTACAAAGCTGTGCTGCTGGGCAGCACCACATCTTCTCAAATGCTCTGCCTCTCCTTTTGGCTGCAGACATCAAGACACAGTTGTCAGGAATATGGTGTTATGAAAGACAGCCAAAGGGGACTGGGCACATCCTCCTGCCCAACCACTCCTTTCCTTTCTTCTATACGCAGTGGAGCTCCGCTTTCTCCCACACATACTCTTGACCTCAGGCACAAGATCCTTTCATTTCGTTCTCTCATGCACACTCAGTAAATTACACACGTGCACGCACATAAGCACATCCCCCTACACAGAGTGCCATGCAGAAGTGGGACACATCCTCTTTTTTCCTGTCACAAGGGTGCAGGACTGTTGCAATTCTCCACCAGCCCTTTAGGAATCCACTCCGCGTGCTTTTCCAGTGGTGCAGGCCAGAGGCCCTTGTTTTGCAATTGCGCTGCATAGTTTATATGATTAAATGTAGCATCTGTAGCTATATTAGCTGGGCTAGTAGTGACAAGTGCTATCAATCCTCATACTTCAGCGAATAAACTGATCACCAGTTGGGGACAGAAATCTCCCCTTGTCTCTCATCACCGTAACGTACAAACTGCGTGCTTTATGCGGGTTTCACACGGCCGTACGCACGAATCACGGTTGCAAATAGGCCGCTTCTCTTTCTCCTGGCAGATTAGAGTGCTGTAACGCTGGACTGTATTGACAGCAGACATATTGACTGGCACCACAGTACATAGCATCCAGTCAGCCCTCCTGTACTGCAGCACCTTCTCCTCTTCATCAGCTTTGCCACTGGAAGCATCTGCAATGGCTTGTCAATACTTTGTCCTCGCCCTGCTGATCTGTGGATGCCAGTCACACGCTGACAAAGATTGCCTCTTTAGAAACCCAAGAGCGGACGGAGGGAAACAGAGAGAGAGGTGGAGTTCGTGAGTTAGAGATTGACAAATAGTTTTGGGTATCTTCTATTCTTTCTTTGGTTCACTGCTTTCCATGCCACATAGCAGACATTTTTATGAGCAGCTCATCCAAGGCTGCTCTAAATTTTACTGGGGGTGGGGGAGAAACACGACAATCGTGCCCTCCCACCTGGCCTCCAAGGACCAGGAATTCATCCACAGTAATCATCCGTGCCCCGTGGATTGAGGTCCTCTGACACTTTTACTGGATAATAGCCCCTCTTAATAATCCAGCCATCCAATCGACATCCTTTTTATCACCTCTCCAATACCCATACTCCATCTGAGCGCTCTGTGTAGGCGAGGACTCAGTGGAAAAAAAAAATATCCTGCAACTTCTGACCATAAGGTATTGAAATAATACAGAAAAAAAAGGGTTTTAACCCCCCTCTCTCCAAACACTTATTTCCTTATTTCTCAGCTGCTCTCAGAACTGCTGTCCTTGTATTTCTAAGTCCGGCATTCCAAATGGGATGCTGGGTTTGATTAAAACAACTTCCTGGCTTATAGGTTATGTCAATATCCTGGTGGGATTTTATGCCACTAATCTCAGCAGTCTGCAATTGCAGAACAGTTGAAGGAGGGGAGGAATGTTAACTACATTAAAATGGCAAATTCACCTGCAGAGTGTATTTTTTCACTGCTTCAGGAGCAGAAGGTCCTGAGATAATTTTCAGGCAGTCTGAGCTTGCATATACAGGGGAATGCAACAAGCAGGAAGAGGGAAGAAGAGAGAAGGAAGGAGAATGGAGAATAGGGGAAGAACTAGAAAGACAATAAAAAAAAATTAAAAATAGCATAAAGAAGATTGTTTGTGAGACACAAGTCTTCAGGAGTTCAGAAAAGGAAACAGATAAGGAAATGGGACACAGAGCATGAGATGTAGATGAAAGGTTGATTAAAAAACCCAAGGGGATGCAGAGGGTTAGGGCGAGCAAGCAGAGCTCTGAGCAAGGTGAATCACCATGGGAAAGCAGTGGGGAACGCAGTTAAGTGTTGGCTGGGAATACAACATACAAGGGGTAACTGAGGCCTGAGTCTTTCAGATGTATTACAGTTATATTGATCTGTGGTAAACAACTTCACTGCTCACAGGCAATACAAGGCTGTTGGCAGTATCACTGAGGGTCGCAGACACTTAGATGGTACGTATAGATGCACGGGACATACAAGTAGGAAGAGAGGTAGGTAAGATGTTTCCATGACCTTTGATAGTGAGGGCTTGGGACAGTGGGAGCGTTTGGTGCTGACTCCTCCTCCTTACTCTCTGCCTGCTTCATCTCATTAAAGGCAGATAAAATACACCATTAACTACCATCGCATTTCTAGACAAACAAGTGCTCTCATTGCTACCTTCTTAAATACAGAGAAGTCCTCTAGAAGGTCTCAGTTAATAAAATGCTCCATGTTATGAGACAGTCTGAGATTCGTGGATCAAAAAGACAAGTAAGAAGCCATAGTCCCAACCCCCTAAACAATCCCAGCACTGCAGGAAATCTAGAAGATAATCTCCAGCACTTTCCATGCAGCCCTGGAAGAGCTCCCATGCATTTCTTTTCTTCTTATTCCCCTAGGCTCTTGCTGTCACCAAGCCCTGGTTTGCACAGAGGCCAGTGTGGCTGCCAAGAGGCTCAGGGAGGAAAGAAACACTGTGAGTGCCTCCAGTCACTTGTCACTGGGGTCATTTGAGGTTTTGGTGCCCTCACTTGCAAATCTGTTCTGGTGGGCAAAGGCTTCTCACATCTCCCAGCTGCCTCAGCTTATCACGCAGTGGAGTGGGGCCGCCTGATGCACACATGGGAGGGAGCAGGAAGCTGCTGCAAGAGGGGATAGGGATGAAGCCCAACCTGCTGGAGACCACGGGTCTGCTCCTAACGCAACATGAGAAATGGCCTTGCTGCTCGGTGATTTCCTGAACAGATCCAAAGAGGCTCTCATCTGTCATATATAATGGGAAGGCTGAGGTCCGCTATGAGGAGGAAGAGCTCTCCACTCAGATCTGAAAAATCCTGGCTTTTTCTACACCCCTCTCCTCTTCCAGCTGGAGGCACTTGTAGGGAGTCATGGGAGAGAGCTGGAGAAATGAGAAACTGAGATACCTATTCAGGTATTTCTTCACTTAACCCAAAAGCCTTCCTGAGCTCTTTCTGAACAGAAATTGGCTGAAGGTGACATATAACCCTCTGAATTTGAACCTCCTTGGGACATTTGTGCGTGCTGCTCCTGCCAGCGTGCTATGTTAACTCACATATCACTTGCTTAAGGATTCAGGGATTTGACCACCTTAACTTGGAGCAGATAGTGAGTTGGAGGCAGGAAGGTTTGACTCCCCGTCTGTGTTTCTGTACACTCAGTCATCCACAAAAGTGGTTGATTTCTGTACTAGCCCAAAGGCAAGCTTGGCTCTTTCAATTACGAAAAAAGAAAGAATAGACATTTAGGAGCCCTCAGAGAGACAAAGATGGGTTGATGCTGGCAGAGAGTATCTAGCACTGCTTAGAGTCATAAGGAGGGAGATGGTCCTGCTTCCCTTTCCAGGCGGGAATACCGCTCCCCACCTGCACTGTGGTGCCCATTGCCAGCCCTGCACAGGAGGGGATGCCTTAAGAGCCGGGGCAGGAACAGGCTGTTGAGATGCTCAGCCACATTCTCTTCTCTGCTTTCCGCATGGTAGCTATGGAGGTGCTAGCAGCCTTTCCAGTTCCAAGACTGGAGTCTAGGTGATAGATCAAATCTCAGCTTAGGCAAGAGCCTTTCTAGGGAATGAGGCTGCAGAAATTCCTACTGAGTTTTCTCAGGAGAAATGCAGTCCAAGTTAGATTCAGACTAATAGCCTAACACTTGTTCCTCTCTAAAAGCAGAAAATGCCCAAGGCATTTTTCTTGTGCTCGTGCAAAGACACTCATCACAAACCCGTGTACAGCACCACATTCTGGGTCCTTCTGCAGGGAAAAATCATTAAGCAAAATCACACGCACACACCCAGCAAAAAAGGCAAAAGATGAAAAAAGTTGTGTGCAGAGGGAACAGTCACAGCTGTTTCAATTTATGAGACAAGAAATTGTATTTCAAAGAGAATACAGGAGTTTTCCTCTTTGAGAAAGTTATTAACCAGAATTCGCAATAAACCCCACTCCATTTATATGCCCCTAAACTGAAGGGCCCTGATAGAGATTATACTGCGTTCTGCAGGGCTCTGCCCTGCCAAGAAGGGCTCACAAGCCCCAGACCTTGTCATCCCAGAGGTCTGAATCACCTCTCCCGCTTTTTGACCCATCACCCCCCTGCTTCCAGTTTCTCACCCTTTTCTTCCCTTCTTCAGTTCACATACCTCTTTTTGTCTTTTCACTTCTTCCTCTTACCCTCTCTCCCTCCTCTTCTTCTCCTATTATTCTCCTTCCCCTATTATTCTTCCAACCCTTTTCTCCTGCCACTCGTATATCTGTCTAAAAGACCAAAACCTGACTGTAACTCAGTTGAGCTACTGCAATGACAAAAAACATTCATGGAGGAATAGTGCATTGGAGAAACATCTAGGAAAGAGTTCTTATCCTTGCAGCTTTGTTTGCTTTGTAGTTGTCTGTTACATGGCAAACACATGTGGCGATTGCTCCAAGAGAGACGATGCCATATCATACCACGTGCCTGGAAGAGACTTCATTCTTCTACTTCCAAAGCTGTAGGTAAACTGATCTGGGGGGCAGGGGGGAAAGAGAGAGGGGAGAAGGAAAAAAACCCACCCTACAACTGATGGAGTATGCTACAGCTAAAGAGAAATCACTGGGAGGTGTTGGCAGCAAAGAACTTCACTTATGGAAGCTGGGCTGCTGGAAATTTCCTTGAAGATGACCCACTGAAGATGTGTTTGATTTGAACTGATAAGGGCCTGTGTCTATTTGTACTTGAGGACCGTAGCGGAAAGCTCAAGGCTAATTAAAAATCTTTTGCATATACTAGCTTTGATGCTTAGAACATTTATCAAGAAAGCAAGAAAACAACAGAAGATACCATGATGGTGTAAAAGAGGGAGTAAAAACTAGAGAGAGAAGGTCAATCCAGCAATCCCATGCATACCTATGTCTTAAAACCGGAAAATTTAGTGTGGAACATACACCCACGTTTCACTTTCACTTGTTAACAAGAAAGCAAGTAACTTAAGGAGGTGATAGGTTACCTATGAAGGAAAAACAATAAATCAAGCGGTTATATAAACAAAGGACAATATCTTCTTCTTAAACCTCTCTCATTGCTGGAGGAAGGACAGTGGCCTGGGTAGACCACTGCCCTTTTTCTGGCAAGGCTGCACTTAGACACATCCTCTGTGTCCTGTTGCTTTCCGATTCTATCTCACAGTATCTGAACACACACTTTTCTATACGTATATTTGCGTGTGGTCAACTTTATATAACACAATTTGTATGCAGCAGCCTGGAAATGAAAGTATAACAACCATTGCAAAACTGATATTCTCCTCATTAAAAAGAGAAAAATCCTCCTTCACCAAGTATGACCTGGTATCTATATCTCCCTTTTTGTACAATATATACTGTGCCATACATACAATGGAAGCAGTAAATAAGCCATTATGTAAAACAAGAAGAGGCTTTCTAATAGGGCAGTGAGTGTTTGGCATGCAGTCATTGATTTAAACATCAGCCAAACAGGTAATGATTAAAAGATGAGAAAATGCCTGGTCTCACTCAAGAGCCCAATCAACACGTTACAAAAACCTTCCACAGTTTTTGCACAATAACTCTCTGGGTAACTCCCGCTGAGGAGGGTCCAAGGCGCAGGGGTGGGAAGCGTTTGACCCTGCTGCCCAAAACCTCTCTGTTCTGAAGACAAATGACTTCAGCTTCCAGTATTTTCAGTCTTGTGCTTTTCCTAGCACACGAGTCATGGTATAAATTAAGCAAGAGCTCGGTCTTCAACAGCAAGCAATGGTTAGTATCCATGCCGGTAGAGGGAGGGTCTAGTCTAGGATGAGAGCAGCCACAAAAGCAGTTGCTATTTCGTACTACAAAAGCAGCCTTTTTCTGTTTCCATTGCATGTTCCTACCTCCACCGGTCAAGGAAGCCTCCTTTGTATCCTGAGATACCTACACAAGCTCGTAAGCCTTTCTACAGCCAACCTGCAACCCAGGGCCAAACAGGCTTACGCTGAACCACTCAGGGTTTTGAGGCTGAACAAAACAAGTTGGAAAAAATAGAGCATACTGGAGACAGTCTTTAGAGCGAGCATTTTATGAGCCTGACATGGAAGTAACTGAGCATCTTACTGATTTGTACAATGCTACTTCTCTTTCAATTCGCCTGCTTTTAACCAGCTGACTGAACTGTCTCAGGAGACTCCCTGGTTCGGGGTTCACCTCCACACAGCTCTTCCTGTTCATCTCCTCCGAGTAACCAGCCTTTCTTTTTCCAATTCCCTCAGTATGAATAAGAATATCTCTGCAGGGAGAAGTCATCTTTCTCTGCAATCCTCAGTTTAATACTCTGACATGGCATCAATATCCTGCTGCTATCTCTTCCTTTTAATTAAGCTCTGCCCCTGCCTTTTATGCCCCTTCTCCTTAAGTTGTTCAATTTTCCTCTTCTCTCTGCCCTGCTTCACCCTTCCTGGTGGGGCTTGGGGTTTTTTTCCTTCCCTTCCCTTTCCTCCTTTCCTGGAAACTTGCCAGCAATACAGCAGAAGGGAGCACACCGAGAAAGGTTAGGCAAACACAACATTATTACCAGAATCAGCAACATATTGCTCATTAAACATTTAAAATCAACAGTTGCTGGCTTGATCTGCCAATATTGTGAGGAATGCCAGTTTAGCTCAAGGTGCCTCTTGTTTCCAGAATGGCTTTATTATGATGTGGGAGCTGGTGGCTGCGAGAACAAAACCCTACCTCCAGCGGCCAACAACACCCAAGCTACAGGCGGCTCCACGGAAAGTTCCCCAGCGAGCACCAATCGCTCGTGCCTCCCCGTCGCCCCCGCTGCTTTCCAGAAACAAATGGATGTGTAAGAGCACAGAAATGTGTTTGCAGGAGATAAATTATTTATCTGAAATTACTGTTGTGAAGTCAGCGTAATTCTCAAATCCGCAGACATATTTTATGCACTGATAGGACGTTTCAAACAGGGGCATTTGGACTCGTTTCTTCCCTCCCCCTGCAAGTATTAACACAGTAATGCCTCACCTGGAAAAGAAAAGAGCTGGCGCTGGAGCTGGAAAGGCGGTAGGATAATATGCTTGTAGTTTCGTATTGTGTCCCGGTAAAGTTCTGTTGCTTGATAAACAAACCAGCATAACACTCCTTCCCCTCCTCCCTCCAATCTCTGCAATATTTGCCTTTATTTTTTCTCCCTAGTCTACAATGTGGATGCATTTGGTACTTGGAAAAGACAAGCTTTATACCATAGCAGGTACAAACTTCACTACTGTGGGCAAGTCCCAGAGCCCTCCAGCTCTGTCAGTGTCCCACCGCCTGCCTTGCAGAAGTCCTCGCTCTCCCAAGCCAGGTCAGAGACAGATCACTCCTCTATCCATGCATGTACCCACATGCCTACCCGCTACACGGGCACTCTCCTTCCTTCTGCTGCCTTCTGGGACATTTCTGCATCAAAGCGCAGCAAACGTTACGTTCTTTGAGGAGTCCCTTGGGTAGTACAGGGTATCTAAACCCATGCCACTGACAATCTTATGAGTAGGCATCCAGACTGAGATTCCTTCTTCACAGAAAATAATTTTGGGGAATTTTTGCCAATTATTTTGAAGGGAACAGAGCTGGGTCCTACATCTTGGTGTGAAGATCTATCCACTCTGAATTGTACTTGTTTGAAGCATAAAAAATCAGATTGTCCTCTGCTAAGGTAAGAGTAAAGAGGTCAGTTATAAACCACGCAGTTCACATAGCAGATAATCAGCTCAGCATTTCTGACAAGCTCTTGTCCAGTGAGCAGTAACAAGTCCTGCAGATGCTCGCAGGCACCCTTCACTTTAAGTCAGTCAGAATGGAAATGAATATGGTCCGGCCATGTCTTACCCTTCATTCTGCATGGGTGTATTTAAACCAGTACATGCTCAAAGAGAAGCCAATGGCTAGCTCAAGGCTCTAGTAAATTCAAAAGGCAGCAGTAAAGACTACATTTTTCTAGTCTATAAGTGAGCATTTTTGAAAATCAGATGGAACGCTTCCAACAATCCAGAGTTCCTGCAGAGAAGTCCCCAAAAGCTCCTCATTTTAACAATAACTCCGTAAGTGGATGCACTCCCCACCTGCCACTTAAGAAGCCTAATCACATACCAGATCCTCCGTTAGAGTTGGCCACCGCACAGCAAAGGAAAAGTTGGCAGCCGTTTTCACTGAAACATAGCCTAAGCGTCTTGAAACGTTGCCACGAGAGTTTTCAGAGGGAAAAGAAAAAATGAGAGTCCTTTTGATTTAAAAAACAGTTACTCTCCTCCTTGCATCTGGCGTTCCTTTTGTTTGTTAATCCAAACAAACACCTGACCTATGGTCAGATAAAACATGCTGGATTTTCACTGATAGGAGCAAATCTTTACTGTGGCTGCAAAAGGCTATTTTTGTGTACTGTTTGATATTCAACGGGAAAGATGAAGCCCCTCTTCCCACCCTTCCCGAGCTAATTACCAGCCACGGCTCTCGACAGGACTGCAGAGCCCTGCTCAGGTCAGCTCAAAAGACCATATTCTCACACTTAAGTTCTGCAACAGCAACTGATGGTGAAAAATGCTGCTGTGTTAACTCAGATACTAGGCAGCCACGGGAGATCTCAGACCACAGCCCCGTTACAGCAGGTGCTACAGCACCATGGATCCAGACAGACCTGGCAGTGATCCTCAAAGAGTGGGGCAGGCTGTGACCCACCTACTCATCTTAAATGGAAATGAAAGCGTCAACATTAACCTAGGTAAGGGAGTGTCTACGGGTCACGCTCCAGCTTTCTGAGCCAGAACTGAATCAGAACAGCCTTCTCGCTTCGTCAGAGGCACCGAAGCAGACAAGTCAAACAAAGCTGCAGGATTGTTAACCAGCCAAAGGCTCGACTGAACAACGACTGTAAGAAATGACAGCACACGTGTATCTCCTAGATCTGAAAAAAGCACAACTTGCAAAAAACAACCTAAACCCAAAGAAACCCAAACCCTTCTGTAATGAGAGCATAGGTGATCTAAGCTCTAGGTATGCCAGATAACTTAAACAGAAGCAAAGCAAGTCCTAATTTGTACATATGGTACCATGACCTGAGGACTGAAGAGAGAGCAGCCCCACAAAACAGCACTATGCCCTTGCTAGAACCCAGCAGTGGCAAAATGGTTTGCTCAGCTCGCAATATAGTTGTAGCTTTAGGCAGTCCAATGATTTAACCATTTAATTGTCCGGAATCATTGGCCTAAAATGAGTGTTCAATAAATCTTCCCCTTTATTAGGCCAGGAAGCTCCTCGAGTCCCCGCGCGGGTTACAGCAGCTGGCAGCAGACCCTCGTGCTCCGAAGCGATGCTGCACTGCAGAACTGTATTAGTGGCAGAAACATCTCACAACCTCCTCCCGAGAGGGTTTCCCGAGGGCTCGATCCTTCAGGCCACAGGTCTCCGCAGATGCCTTCTTTATCTGAACAAGGTGCGATAGCTGTGAAGGGGTAACTTTTTATCGATTTAGTTAAAGTGATGCTACCCGTCCTCTGGTCAGCATTCTCATACCATTTCAAGAATGCTGTGCTTCTGTCAATATAGGCAGACTCACAGTAAAGTAAAATCCAAATAAGCCAGGCATGTGCACCTCTATAACAGGGTCAATTTTAAAATTACACCTTCGGTAAATGGGTGCAACTTCCTCATGTAGCCAAGCCCTGAGCTGCGTTTTTAAGAATAGGTAGCACACCAAAAGCTATTTTCTTATAAGAAACCCCAGAAATAAGTTTCAGGCCTCAGAGAGAAGGATTAATTTGCTAGTAATGAAAGTGACACACAGGGAAATGTAAAATCAATCTTGTGTTAAAGGCAGAACAACACTGGCTCCACTGCCATTTTTTTTTTCTCTCTCCCTCGCTTTCCTCCCCTCTCCCCACAGTGGCTTGTTACCGCGAGCATACATTATGCACATTACCCCACAAGCCTCTGCTCTGTTTAAATTAAAAAAAGAAACAGCGTTTTTAATCAATCTATTTGCACTCTTCTGCCACAACTCACAAAAGCAGTTTGATTTCTTTCATTGCTCTCAAGAGAGCTGAACACAGATGACTAAAAAACCCACTGCAAACTAGTAATAATAATAGCAACAAGTAGTAATAATAATAGTGGACCCCCTGAAAAACAGAAATGGAAAGAAGAGGCACAGTTAGCCAGCCCTTGAGCAAAACACAGACTACATTAAAAAATAACAGGTCAAACTTGACCAAACCTCAGTGATCTGGCTTGTTCTGACCTTGGACATCCTCCCTCTCACCACCAACAGCTAAGATTAACTGCAAAACAACAGAGGGACTTCTCAATCCTTTAAAAATCGGATTGTCTACCTGCCACCTTTTCTCCAATTCCTGGCAATTCTGCTACATGCGCATTTGGAAATGAAGTTGTTCCTAGGAATTCAGGACCCTATCTTGGGGTTTGCGATTCAGATGCAAAATTAAAAATAACAGAGGAATGTTTAGCTGGTTTTGCCCATAATGAATCACAGCCATAATTAATTCTACCCTTCAGATCTAGCAAGTGGTAATTCCTTTCCTTCTTTCTCCAGTAAGGCAACAGGAGGAAAAGCAGACCATCACTTAACAAGGCCGTATCATGCTGAGAACTCCTGCTCAGTTTTCTATCCATAAATATTTTACACAGTGAAAACCTTTTTTCTCTCTCTTTCTTCCACAGATGAAGAGAAAAGAAGTACAACCTACCCAAGAAGGAACCCTGAAACGAAGCAGGGTCTCCCCATTGCTGGATCCCTAACGGGAGGAGGCCTCGTAGCCCCAGAAAAAGGTTCCTCGCTGCAGATGCTCTTCTGCCTCCTCCACCACCCTAAGGCAGCACCCCACTTCCACACCTGAAACACTTCACATGATCTATATACCAATCTACGGTAGCTACTGCTAGATGTATGTGCATACTTTATGCTTCCGGACCTAAATAGTCCCCATATCTCCCACGTTTTAGATTCCTGGACTTACTGTTCCGGCAGTAAAGATCCTGCCAACATGGTGATATGTCTTTCCGCTCCAACCCAGATACATAACTTGTCCCTTCGGCCATATCAAAGACATACACGGTACATTAATGCTAAATTATATTCACAGTTCAAACTGTGAAAAAGATTTACTATTCAAAGAAGTAAAGCCAGGGACCATATCCAAGATACAAATCTAGATGCTAGTTCAAAAACTGAAAACACGCAAGTATTTTGGGTTGTCAACACCTTAGGGTTTGTTTATACTTATCTTTACCCAAATACCGCCATTTTCCCCTGCAGCTTTAAAAATGGAAGAGAGGAAGGGAAGATACTGGTTATCTTCCTAATTGCTTCTTTGTAGCAGTCATCTGCATAGGAAATAATGCTGGGATTTGCCATGGGCTTTAAGAGAATTAGAATGCTCTCTATGCACAGAAAGTCACTGGCTCTGGATGGCTAACTCCGTTAGGCTATCGGAAAATCCCAGCTAAGTAGCAACTCTCAGCAGTGCTGGGAAAAAGAAATGAGAAAGAGTATGACGGTCTAATGGTACCACTAAAAAGTAATGACTCCCCCAGTATTTGCAGGTACTCTTTGAACCAGAGGATGCACCATTTCAGAAGCAGCAAGGGAATGGAGAGGCAGGGTGGGTGCAACACACACAAGTGCATCGCAGGGTTATCTCGTGATTCTTGCTGTCAGCGTTGGCATTAGAGGCCACAAACGCACAATTTCTGGCAGACACAGAGAAGAAAAGGCCATGTCTGGGAAGCTTTCGAGCCTGGGCTGTGTTTGGGTATGTGGATGAGCGACACCACTACCACACATCAAGGGCTGCGGTGTTTTCCAGGCAGGGGAGCAAAGGCGCCGTGCCGCAGAGCTCTTTGCTGAAGAGCCCTAGACAGAAGAACTCCCTGCAGGCAATCAGGAAAAGCATCGGCCTCGCCAGTTTGGAGCATGCTGTAAGAAGGGTCCTTTCACATCACCTTTTCTCACCTAATAGAGCTAAAGCACCAGGCTCTGGCAGTACGCACTGGGGAAAGAGCAGCTATCAGCCGGTGTAAGGGAAGCTGGGGAGCTGTGGGTCTAGGG
This sequence comes from Phoenicopterus ruber ruber, assembly GCA_009819775.1. Taxonomy (NCBI): domain Eukaryota; kingdom Metazoa; phylum Chordata; class Aves; order Phoenicopteriformes; family Phoenicopteridae; genus Phoenicopterus; species Phoenicopterus ruber. The sequence goes on along the minus strand of CM020215.1, from coordinate 92,549,798 downwards.
TCGACATTAAGGACTTTTGACCTGCTCATCGTAAACCCCAGGCAGTCAATGGGTGGTAAGTCTAGACCACAGTGCAAAGCACATGCAAACTGAATGAAATGAACTTGCCAAAGGCGGAGGAAACGATCAGATGAAATGATTATGTGGGCAACTTCGTATTTTTTGAGATGGCTAAAACTGCACCAAAAAGTACTTGGGTTTTAAGAGGCTCAGTCCTTGAGCCCCGAGGGTCCAGCCTGGCCAACCACTGTGTCTACGTTACCAACACCGCGGTGCAAAAGGAGCAGATTTGCAGAGTGGAATGGTGCTGGACACCTGCTTTTTACACTATACACCTCTCCTATGAGGAAAGGCTGAGAGAGTTGGGCTTGTTCAGCCTGGAGAAGAGAAGGCTCCGGGGAGACCTATTGCAGCCTTTCAATACTTAAAGGGGGCTTATAAGAAGATGGGGACAAACTTTTTCATAGGGCCTGTTGCAAAAGGACAAGTGGTAATGGTTTTAAGAGGGTAGACTTAGACTAGACATAAGGAAGAAATTTTTACGATGAGGGTGGTGAAACACTGGAAAAAGTTGCCCAGAGAGGTGGTAGATGCCCCATCCCCGGAAACATTCAAGGTCAGGCTGGACGGGGCTCTGGGCAAGCTGATCTAGTTGAAGATGTCCCTGCTCACTGCAGAGGGGTTGGACTAGATGACCTTAAAGGTCCCTTCCAACCCAAACTATTCTATGATGCTATGATTCTATATACACTGCAGAGGTTTACTTGGGAGCTCCATTCAGGCCCCATGGGCTGAACGCCATTAGCAGCTGGTGGGTCTGTGCATCTTCTGGTTTAGCTTCACCTGAAGGAAAGACAGCATATGCCCAGAGACCATCCTGCAATAGGAACCAAAGCAAGAGATGACTGGGAGATATGTTTCCAAAGCACGGTCAAGATTCAACTCAAATGCTAGTGTAGACACACTCCATACCATATGTTGCACTGCACTTCTTAAGTGGTACATTTCTACATACAAAACATGATTCAAAATCAATTCCTTTGTAATTATTTACGCCCAGGGTGGAGAGTTCATGAGAGCTGTCAATACTTCATTGTGCCAAGTGCAAAAAGAAACCTTACCATCTCAACTTATGTGAAGTAAATCTTCCGAATTCTGGACATCCTCAGTATGACCTCCCTCACTGATTCACACTTCATGTGCCCACTATATTCCAGTGATTGCTGTTAAGTCTATTTAACAAGAATAAATACTGAGCATCGCGACTCCATTATTCTGTGATCTCCATGTCCCAAATTTATCAGAGCAAGAAATTCCCATCATCCTCTGCCTCAGGAACTTCATTCCCTCTGCTTTAAAAATCCTGATTATAGACAGAAGACTGGTTGTAAAAGTGAGATGGCAGAAGAGACTCCCTGTATGATTCACTCATTTTTCAAGGCAAAGGATGTTTTTCTCAAATGCCAGAAACACAGGAGGTTCATCAGAGAAGACTCCCATCTGCCTTGTCCACCATTCCCAGCAGAAACAATCCTGCCATTGGAACAGGGGTATTTCTGCTGATGGTGCACAAGGTGAAGAAAATCTTATTCACCTTTTGCTCCACTGGGTCTGTGACACTAAGAGAAATAGGCAGTTGTTCACATCTGTAAGGTAGGAGATGGGACTCAAACACAGAGAGAGATACATGCTGCTGTGCGAGTGTGGTCTCACATAGTAAAACAGGGATTAACGGATAAAAATCAGACCAGCTACTATTAGGATTTCCTATAAAACAGAAATCCTTTAGGATCTCCTAAGCAGAGACAGAACTCCCACCTCCCACGCAACCTGGGTTTACCACTGACTCGCTACAGTGCAGGACAACCACAGGCCAGCAGGCCCCTGTTTCAGTAGCCTTACTCCACCCCAGCACGCACAACAGGGTCCAGAGGTAGTTGGGAGTTTGCCTGCTCTCCTAGGAGCAGAGAGTAGCCTGGATGCTCCTCTTGTCTGGCTCCTGGAAGCTTTCGAAGAAAGGCTTCAGTAGCAAAGAGCTTCAGCTGTCTCCTCAAGATTTTTGAACAGCAGGTAGTTCAAACAGGCTGCTCAAGTCTGAGGCATCTATGGTGTCAGGGTTGAGCAAGAGAAGGAGAAGAAATGCTCTTTAGTGCATGGACGTGTGAAGACTTTTGAAATCTACACGGTATTTTCTCCCCTGCTGGGTTTCATTTCTAGTGAAGAGCTATCATTATATATATTTAAAATACCAGCTCACATTTTCACCCGTCATTCACATTTTTCTATTCCCATGCCTACTGCACAAATGCTTTCTGGTGGGAACATTTCCCTCCTGAAGTTTTGCTATCTGATCACTATCATAAACAGATCCAAGCGTGTGCTGCTGATATACGATGCACAGAATGGGCAAAACCCTTCCCAGATGTTAGTGTTAACCTCTGCTACGCCCCCATCGACGCAGTGCAGCTGGTGGAGCCATGCCGACAGGCTCTGGAAGGGCAGCCAAGAGCTAGGCTTAGGGACAGGAGCCAAATCTAGCAAGTTTCAGCGTGGGGCTCTCTGATGCTCCTAAAGCTCTTCTGGGTACCGCAAAAGAGCTCGGTGTGTGCGTATGTACGTATGCATGCGTGTGTGTTTCTGTATGTGATGGAGGACTTGGGAAGGTGAGGAATATAGCCTCCTTTTCCTCCTCCTCCACTCAGAACAATTGAAGTAGTTGGATTTGATTTTCTTTTGCATTTCTTCTAGGTTTCCTTGGTTTGTGAAGTCCACAAGGCAACATCCAGAGGTGTAGAGCACAGCAAAGCCCATGGCACTGGGTGGAATGGCTTGGACAGCCATGCATTGTACACAATACAGCTCAGTCTTGAACTGTATCAGCCTCCGTTACCTCAATCCTCAGCTTCGTACAGCTGTGGCAGTTCTCCCCTCCTTCTGTTTACATCTTTGTTCCTAAAGCTGTATCAAGGCACCTGGGGCTTCACCCACAGCGCCCCTGCTCCCTGAGCCCTGGGCTCCCCGCCCCCAGCTCTGCCAATAGCCCTAGCAAGCACTAACGAGGCAGAGAATGGAGAAAACCCTGATTTTATTTAGTGTTCTTTTTCTTTTCTTCTTTTTTTTTTTTTTTTTTTTGTTTTGTTTTGTTTTGTTTCTCTTTCTCTTCTTCCAGGATCCTCTCCTGGATGAGTGGCTAACTGCCTGAAGCAGCTCTAACTCCTCTACGGCAGCACACCACGCTGCCGAGCATTATTCACAGAGAGAGAAACAGGATGGGGCAAACGTAGAGGGAAGGCAAGTGGAGAAAAATGAAAAGAGTCCAGCAAATGACTGCAAACCAATGGGTGCCACAGACAGGAGAGGAGGGGAGAGCAGGGAGGGCTCTGACTGAGGTGTTTATCCCTCAGTGCAGTCGCAGTTACCATGCAACTGGGATCAGCAAAGCGATGAGGGGTTGCTCCCCCCTCGGAAAGCTGCGAGCAGCGCTCAGCCGGGCAGCTTCAGAGACAGCCCACTGCCACCACCACCTACCCAAACTCCCAGGGCAGCCCAACCCACTCCTCCGCCTGCCTGGGCGCTGGGATGCACTGAGACGTCTCCTGCCTTGCCTGGCACCCGGGCAGGGTGGGCACGCCTTTGCCAGAGCCCTGCAGAGCTGCTGGGGGCTCAGGCAGGGAAGCAAAGCTCTTTTGAAGTTGTAAGTGCTGCTGTTTGCGGCACCCCAGACAGAGAAAGAAACCATCAGCAGGGACGGAGGCGGGGGGCTGGTTTGGTTTCCTTCTTTAATAGGCTGCTGCGAGACAATAACAGGCTGCAGCACTGCGGAGGCAGGAGGCTCTCGCGTTAAGGGCTCTCTGCCCCATGCTGGAGGATGCCGAGCGCATCTCAGCCAGGCGGGCTGGTGGGCAGCAGGACTGCTATCGGGGGGCGTGTGCTGCACCACGCTGGGCTCCCTTAGCCTGATGTCTGGGTCCAGCAGCCCAGGGTGGAGGGAAATCCCCACAGCGCAGTGGGGTCAGCTAAGCGATGCCATTTGCGGAGACGAGGCTGAAGGAATGTCTCCCTCTGCAGCGCAAGGCAGCAGCTGCTGGCCTGACACAGGCCATCATCACAGGCCACAACCACAGCAGCAAGATGCCTGGAGAGGCTCAGCCTGCAGTGCTGCTGTGAAAGCCCTTTCCCTATGTTAAGCAGTGAGATGGGCTGACACCACCTCCAGTTTACAGATGCCATGTGGGGTGGGATGGCCAGGCAGCCTCCCAGGTTTGCCCGCATCTCTCTGATGCTGGGTGCTGTGCTCAAAGCCCTTTTCCCTTTGTGGGACAGACTTCCAGCCACCAACCTGCCTTCCCTGCCCCCGGGAGATGGGGCAGGAGAGGGCGATGCCTGCGGCGAGGTGCTCACGCTCCCGACAGCTGCACCTCTGTAAGGCTGCCCTGAGCCTGGGTTCATTGGTGCTGCGGGGCACGCGGGCTGGTACGCGCCCCACCTGATGCTCCGGTCTCCCCACACCCCGGGCTGACAGACAGGCAGTGCGGAGCCCGAGAGGCGCTCCAGCCGAAAAAAATCTAGGACACAGCGGGGGGCTGACAGGCAGGTGGAAGAAGAAACAGATGTGGAAGTCGATGTGGTGTGAGGACTGTGTTTGACCTGCAATATAGCTAACATCAAAATCAATCTACCCACTGTAGCTGGTCCTCCACCCCTTCGCTACCTCCCCCCTCGGACACCTACAACAACATATTATTCCTTCATTCCCTCTGCCAGACTTATCCGCCTGTCTTTTTGCTGTATCTGTTTAACCCATCCTCCTTATTCCTCACTCGTATCTCTCTGCCCCCTTCATCTTTTTACCATATCTTTCTTTCCCCACTGAGGATTTATGGTTTCCCTATTTTATTTCTTCCACCCCCTCTGCCCCCTCATCTTTCAGCTGCTCTGCTTGTCCATCTCTTCCTTCAATCATACTGGTCTAGCTTTCGAGACGGCTAAATATCTGCCTGTCCTTCCATCCTTCACTGTGGCGTGTATCTGTGTGGCGTATCTATTTATTAATTTCCTATATAGCAAATACTGGCAGTTTTGTTGGCTTGCTTCTCCCTCCCTCTCCTCATCATTATGAGAAAATAATGAGCAGATTGGTCTATGTTACTGGTCGAGGGGCGGCAGGGAGAGAAAGGAAGGGCATGTGGGGAGTAGCAAGTCAGGTGCCGTGATCGTTTTGCCTGGGAAGTTCTCTCCTCTTTCTTCCTTGCCCACTGTGGCCTCATTTATCTAAGGATGCGGCTGCTTTTACTGGATATTATTAAAAAGCCTAAGAAAGCAATCATTCTGCAGAAGAGGAGGCAAGAGAAACCATTAGGAAGACAAGGGCTCTCTGCTAATCATTACCTGAGACTTGCCCAGGGCTGGCAGCTAGGAAGCAGGTTTATGATTGTCTCCCATGGCCCATAGTGTCTTACACGGGGATTTTCAAATGCTTCCCTGGTTCTGGATGTTCGGAGGAAAATAAAACATTAAGCTAAGGGTTGAAGTAGGACATAAAAAAAAAAAAAAATTCTAAGTTGGTGAGAAAGCCCCCACTACCTCTTCCAGCCTCGTGGTCCCACTGCATCAGTCACTGGTTTATTACTGCTGCCATCTGCTCGCCATCCTCGTTTGTAGCCTCAGACCCTCTCCTGCAGTTCGGTACCACCACCGCCTCCCATCCAGTCACAGACGTTGTCCCTGATCCCATATCTCTTTCCTTCAGCCTGTTATGGCTTCGCTGCCTTCCTAATGCCCTTCCTATCCACGTTCCCAAAGTGATGTCTATCACGGCAGTCACCAAGAGCCCGCTTCAAGCTCACCTGTGCCATCTGTGCTTTGACAGTCTCCTTTAACCCTCTGCAAGTGCTAGTGAGCACCTGCCAAGGCGAAAAGTGAACAACATACCTCAACATTCAGCAGTAGCTCAGCAGTTAACTTAAAGTTGACCAGGCAAAAACTTAAGACGTTAGCAAAATATTTTTTATTCCCTCCCCTTAAAATTGGCCTGAAATATCATGACAAGCATTATTTATCTTATTAAGTACACTACATTAAACCTTGCAATATGCTAATGCACAAAAGGCGCTGCCTTAGCAGCTTTTTAGAATAGGAAATTAACAATGTTCATCAGAAAGCTTTTAATTATTATTATTTCTTAAATGCTGGCGTAATGCAACAGTGCTCCTTCTGCTAGGGGCACCGGAGGAGAAGGATGAGGGACATGTGCCACCTTCCTCACAGCTGCCCCCTGGAAAGGCAGCGTGGACATTCCTACCTGAGCTACGCATTAAGGAGCTGCTGTGCCCCCAGCTGCACTGCTGGCACAGGGGAGGGAAGAGCTGGAAGATGAGGCAGGCAGAGGAGGGAAGACTAAGCTGAGTACCTTCACCGAGGTATTCCTCCAGCACTGAAGAGGCTGTCGTTAGAAGTGCCGCATGCTGGGAAAGGACTGCAGACAGCAGAGGGAAGGGGCCGTGTCCTTTGCCCAGGGTGAGCTTCCAGTAGCTCCCCGAACACCTGGTGCAAGCCCTGACCCTAGGAGAGCACAGAGAGCCTGACGGCCGTCTCACTTGACACTGACTTTCAGAAAAAACATCCTTGGCCTTAGCAAGGTGTCGTCTCCCTGTCTCCCTGTGCAGTCAGTGGAGAGGGAGAAGTGCCCAGGGGGCCACTCATCCCAGTCTCAGGCCAGTACGATGGCTCCTCTCCACCAGTGCTCACGCTGAGAGCCCAGCTCGGATGACAGCCCCTGTGGTGCTCAGGGTGACAGCAAGACCCTCTCAGCTGACATCACAATTTCTTGTCCCAAGGACATGGCCACACTACTTGCCCAGTCTGGAAGAGGCCGAGCACATCTCCTCTCTGCCTAATGGCACTGAGCTGCAGGCTGTAACAGCTCATGACCAGTGTGGCTGAGCAATGGAGAGCATCACCACTGAATACCTTCCTGTGTCTCAGTGCACGTACACTGCGGATTCACAGCCCTTTCCCAGGGCTTGCCCTCAGCACAGTGCTACTGGTTCCCTTTCCCATGGTGGCAGACACATTTCTGCTCCCCTGGCTGCCTACACCTCCTCCCTGGTGAGAAGCAATGAGAATAACAATTGCACACAAAGCTGGACAAAAACTGCTCCCCAAAACTACTAGCAGGAAAGCTGTGATTCTCCCAGCTCATCCTGCACAGGGCCTGATCCAGCGTGATGCCACCTCGGCTGGCCGTGCCTACCCTGCTGCAGTACGGGCTGTGCTGCTTCCTCCTCCACCCCGATAGCCCTTTTGATGGGTCTCCACTGAGACTTTGGTTCTGCATCCCTTGTCATGTGCTGGCTGCCATTGCTGCCTGCGGCTCCGCACAGGGGCAGCTCAGCTCAGCTGGCGCAGGCAGTGAAGTCACAAACATAATTTCTGGCATTTCTGTTTGTTTTTTTTTTTTTTTAACGGTGGTGTTACTGTTGCAGGCTGAGGGCAGCTGCTCCCACAGCTGCTGGAGCTTGCTAGTATACTGCAAGGCAACACCCAGGAGATAAGGCCAAGGAGCCCAGCTCTGCACTGTCTTGCCTACTATCTCTCTAAGCTTTTTGAAAGCTTTTACATTTTTTTTCCCTAAGTAAAATCTTAAGAGGGCAGATTTAGCCCAGTATCCAGTGCCTTTCTGGAGTATGCCCTGATAAAGAAAAAAAATCATCCCCCGAGCAGCGTAGAGGTGAGGGAGCTTATCCCATGCCACTGCGTGGGAAGTGTCACAGCAGGATAAGCCAGGGGAAATCAAAAGCTCAGAGATTTACCCAGACACAGAGAAAGGGATGATATTATCCAATATGACATTACAAGTTCTTTCAGTAACACAAATCAGCTTTCATCGGTCAAATGCTGCTCTCCTCCGACATGATAGCCTTCCTGAACAGACTGCGCAGTGCTGCAGGAGCTCTGAGCATTTCCTTGGGTTTGTTTGTTTCCTGTTATAATTATTTTTTCTGTAGTCATCACTCCTAGGCTGTCTTCTGCTTGGAGAGGCTGAGGCAGCACTAACTGGGCGCAGACCCACAGATGGCTCTGTGATAGCGTCTTGGACTGGCATATGGCAAATAAGGAGCTGCATGCCCTTTCCTCAGTCAGCAACAACGTGCTGCTCCTACGGTGCTTTCTGATGGGCGATGCTCGGACAGCACAGCTTGTGGCCTTCTCAAAGCCGGCGTCCGCACGCTGCCTCCTCTTGGACTGGATCTGCATTAGAGCAAGTATTGCTTGGCTTTGGCCATCTTGAAACACAGCTCCAACATCTCCTGTGATGGAAAGCTTTAGAGAACAGCTATTCAGTGACAGCCCAGGACACACTGCTTAGACACCTGCCCAGTCCTGGGGTTTCAAAGGCAAAAATCAAACCAGCAATTAGGAACAACCTGACTGAGCTAAAGGAAGTCTGAATCCACCCCATGCTGACTTTTACCTGCTGTCCTTCGCACACTTGGCCTTTCCCATGGCCCTTGGGCCCCTCTGTCCATGACCTTGCCGCTCCACAGCTGTGATCAGCAGAAGGTGAAGGAGAGGCAGCCTCCTCCTTCTGAGCGCTCCCATGCTTCAGATGGGCAGCCCCAAAGTGACCCCCTGCACCCAGACACATGTGTGCACACACTCCCGGAGTTACATGAATTACACCCTCGAGGCAACCACTTCCTCAGTCTCCGGTCACATCTATGTCCCAGCACACCGAGTTATGTGGGCCCAAAATTGCACTTGGTTGCACTCAGCTGACCATGGCCTTGGAGAGGAGCAGTTACACCACCAGACGTGCAGCGCTGAGAGATGAGTCCGTGGGAGGTGTAGGGAGGGAAGGAGAGATTTGCATGGGTGAGCATGTGGAGACGGAGACTAAAGATGAAGGCCCACAGATGTAAGATAAAAAGTTTCTTTTTCCCAAAGAAAGTACAAAAGGTGATGGCAAGGCCATCTTTGCCACGACAGCGTCTTGTCGTCCTCTTGGAAACCTTGCAGAATTGCCGCCATGGGAGCGAGAGTGAGGAGTGCTGGAGGCAGAGCTGCTGGCATGTCCCCTTTCTGGACAGGATGGCGTGGGTCACTCAAGGGAGCGGGTCTGATCTCTGGCCTTTCAAGTAATGAGCCACAAATCACAGCCATATGTTTCTCAGTATGCTCAGGTGATGCTACATAATGGAGCATCAGGCGAACATGGAATAGGTTTCAGGAAGAGGGGGAGAAGGAGGGGGAGGCATGGGGCGGGGGGGAAGGAGGGGGCTGTGGTTGCAGAAAAGGTAATTTGCTGACAAGAACGCAGCAATTTATTTGAGCTACTACAACTGACCAGTGCATTCCCTTTCATCTCCGATCCTCCTTTCTAGTACAAACTGGGGCAGCACAGGGCCTGCCTCTCTCCTGCTCTGATTCAGTGGACAGTGCTGACGTGGGAGGCTAGGACAAGCCATTGTTATCAGCGGGCCTTCATCTCGGCTCCCTCTTCCCCTGAGGAGCCCAGCAGCACCCCAGTTGCCAGGGGGAGAGCACAGTGCAAACCCTGTATCTATAGCCAAGCTTTCAGCAGGGGTGTGAGGTAAGAAGGTCTCTCTTTTATCTTGGGGCTCAGTAGCACAGTTTCCTTTCATCCCGTCTGGTGACAGTAAACAGGGTTTTTTTCATTCATATTACTGGCCTCACATTTTGTGGGTTTTTTTTTCTGTTTTTTTCTACGATTCCTGGCACTCATGGTTAGTATTGCAAGAACATATTTACCAGGCAGTGCCATGCACACTACGTTATGGTTATGTACCCCCCTCCCTGTTAAGAAACTGACTAGAGGTGAACCAGCGGTGCTAAAGGCATGAATAATGAAACTGGCTCAGCCCCTGTCCTTACTTAATACCCCTCTGCTCCTCTGGGAGGGGCCTGCTCTGGTCGCAGGCCAAACAGCAGAAGGCTGCAGAGAGGTTGTGGGAATTCCCTCAGGTTTTGATTTTTCTACTACTTGGTAAAAGGGAGGTCTGAAAACTTTTTAAAGTAGAGCTGAGCACTCAGGGTGGAGGGACTGGCAAAGGACTATGACAGGAGCCGGACGGCAACACTGGAAAAGGGAGAAAGGAAAAAAAAATAGAATTTTGATAAATAAAATAGTATACAATTCATTTTTTATGCAGGAGCATAGAGTGCACTGGCCTACTCTTTCCTGATGGTATAGCATGTCAGCTGGCACGGCTTCCCCGGGGGGATCCTGCTGCGTGTGCAGTACCTACCACTCTTCTGCAGGCAGCAGCCATTTGGCTGAGGAAGGGCAATGCAAGCGCATAGGGGAGGAAGGCAAGGGGGTGGATAAAACCACCCCTAAACCTTAGGAACCCTTCAGCCAATGTGCCATCCAGAATGCCTCCACCTTCAGCCTCAACAAGGGGGTTCCCAGAAGAAGACAACTCCATGGCATCAAGCAGTCAAGGGATAGTGTAAGACTGCTGTGAGAAACCAGGCTGTTGGAGAAGAAGGGGCCCCAGTGGGAATGACCCGCAGGCAGGCTGCGGCTGCTACCTCCTCACACAGCGGGAGAAAAAAGGCCAGAAAAAATGTTTAATGCTTGGGAAGCTGCTGCTGCCTGTCTGCCTGTCTCTCCATCTCCTAAGAACCTTTTTTGCAGCCCAGGGAAAATGATTTCTGTTCTATTGTTGGTTGATTGGACACTTATCTAGCTGTTTCTCTCCGTTTTAGACACAGAAACTGGGTTTTATTTTGGCTTCCTCTCTCCCAGACATGTCTGTGCAGCCTCTTGCTGCAGGACGCAGGCATACACTGGTGGTCCTGCTCTCACACTCCCCCTTCACCTCATTGCCACGGCCCTAGGCCAGAGAGGCACACGTAACAGCACTGCCAAGAATTACTCTCCTCAAAATACTGAGGAACATCATAGTCCTCCTCCCAGCGAGAGGCGGTGGCCAGGCGGAGCGCAGGCTGACTTCACCTTGCTATTCAGTGCATTGCAGCAGCACGCTGAAGACCAGCAGACTCTGCTCTGGGCTGCGGTACGGTTTCCTCGGTTGACTCTGCTTCTTCAATCCCACCACCTGGTTTGGGGGCAGGGCAGGGAGGAGGGGACGCAGGAGGGCACCTTCTCGAGAGCAGCGCTCTCTCTGAGTCTCTACTGCGGTCGGGCCAGAAGGCAGCGCACCTTGGGCTAGAAAATGATTCCTTCTTTTGGAGCCTGAAAGGAAAAGGAGCTGCTCTGGAAATCCTGAGCCCCAGTACCTGAGCTCCTTTTAGAAAATGTGTTCAGACTGACTAGCTTCTTCTGGATTTCAGTCTAAGTCCCAAGAAAGAGTCAGTACGGTACCACTAATTTGCTGTACTGCTGAAATCTTCAAAAAATCTCCAAAAGCTAAATTTTCATTCAGTCTCTTTTTTTTTTTTTAATTGCATGTCAGTGCCTGTGCCAAACATCAGCAATCAATACAGGACTTAGATATAACAAATGTAATGTTAATTACATGGTTATTGTTACTCATTTTTTAATAAGCTCTTTATATGCAATCAAGTAATAAAGCAAAACTGAGGCTCTTTGCAAAGCACACTGTTCCCAAGGAAGCACACAAGAAGCCAGAAAGATCTCCAGAAAGGGCTCGAGACACTGAGGTGAGGTTCCTAACATTGATCCCCAGGTCTTCTGACTCTGCAGCCACGGTAGCTAATCTAGTAGCCTAGCAAAAGATACTGGCAAAGAGTAGAGCTGTACATCAGGACACCCAGACTCTCTCCATCCATATACCCCAGCCCCATGCTCACAACCAGTCTCAAACCACTAAGGAGAAGCAAAGCAGCTATCCAGAGAACTATCTCTTTGCCTCCCTACCAAAATCCCATTGCTCATGGCAGAATTTCCGGTTCTCTGTATGTTAAATCGTTACGCTACAGTATTTCACCCCCAGCGTAGCAGAAGCCTTACCCATTAGAAAAGGGAAAGAATTCCTGCTCCCCCTTTTGTAACAGCCTTGGAAGAGTCTAAGATAAAACACATCAAAAAGCTCAGATGATTTTATGTGCAGGGGATGACATTATTTTAGAGGATTCCCCGTGCCCTGTAAAGCTGGACTTAAGATTTGTAAGGCGCCTGGATTTGTTGCTGAAGGCATGCAGACAATGCGACTGGTACAGTGAACTAAAATGTCCTAAAACATTTCTAAAATACTCGATAATGCCAGACGCAATCATATCTTTAATAGTAACACCACACAGCATAAAGGGTTTACCGACACAAATTGCAATATGTTGCCTTATTCCTGCATGACAGGGTTACTATATGGCGCTTGTTCCCAACAAGAAAGCTGATAAAGCCGATGCCATCCCTGCCAACATGCATTGTATATCTGGGGCAACTTAGGGACCGGCTGATTGAAGGAAATCCTCCTCCTACCAAATGCAGACTGGCAGCAGAAATGCTTCACGGCAGTTTTTTTCAGTCTTAACACTGTAACAGCTTCTGCAATCTTTGTAAGGGAAGCAGACGAAAAGGAGCAGGAGATGGATTGTCGCTCACCCTCTTGCCATAATACGAAAGGAACCGCGCAGTGAGGGATGCGTAGGAAGCCTCAGGGAAGGGAGATAAGGAACAGAGGGGAGGAACGTGGGCTTTAGAGATACACCCCCCCCAGTCCGCCTATGGGAGTCTGAAAGAAAGTATCTGAATGCTGATCTTTCTTACGCCTGAGTGTTAGAAAAGTTTGGCTTTCTGTCCAGTCTTGCAACATGAATCCACTCCTAGTCAGCAGGCGGTACTCATAACCAAGCCCCTTTTTCTGGATTGAAACTGGCCGCCGGCAGGGAGGACACAGCTCAACAGGGACAGCACAGCGGTGTCTGCTCTGGGATGGAGACATCAGTTAGTGGTGGTGGTGGGAGAGGCCGGGGAACCCTCTTGGCCCTGGCCAGTTCAAACCTGTCCAGTTTAAGGACCTGACCCAAAAGGTCTCACTTAGGCAGTACTTCTGGAGAAGCATTTTGGTGGAGTCCAATTGCAGGTGCAGTCTGTAGGGCTGCCTGTCAGGAGCAGAAATGCTGCTTGGGGATGGAGACACGACATCTGTCCTAAACTTTTCTTATATAGGGCTTTCTTCCCCCATTTTTTAAAGCATCTATTTGGTATTTACCTCAAAACCAGAGCCTTCATGCTCTGCAAACACAGGCCCACAAAATGACTGAAGCAGTTCTGGAAGAAGACATCCAGAATATGATGAGAAGGGGAGGGTAAAAAATTAAAGGGAAGAAAAAAACAGCCAGCCCAGCAAACGGCATTTAAGTCTCTCTCTTCTTCTCTCATTCCCTTGTTCAGTCATTTCTGTCTTGCTTTGAGTGTGCTGTTTTTATCTTCCTTGCTCTCATATAAAAGCCTAGCTCCCCTAGCGAGTGTGCAGATGATGATTTGGCATTGTCCAGGACCATTATGCTGTCAGCTCTCAAAGAAAAAAGGCTTGTAAAATCCTGTAGTCAGACAAAGGCAGAGCGTGCGGCTCAGGACAGTTTGTACTGCCGCCTGCTAATAACCTTTCTGAACAATAGCTTACATGGAAAGATCTTCCACAGAACATGAAATTCCTCTTTCAGCTTCACCTTCACTTACTCCTAATTACTGTTCCGCTCTCAGCTATACGCATGCTACGTATGCAAATCCTCTTTCATCCTCTTTTACACAGAAACAGAGGTGCACCTCCTCCTCCCCCTGGTCCTGTTCTAGCACCATCCAACACTACCCTTGCACAATGCACTGTGTGCTCTCTACTACTCCCAGTTCAGTCTAGCTACATGCAAATTCATTCACAACGTGGTCTCCACCACTCTCAGTAATCTGGCTTCTGCTCTGTTCTCAAGTATATGAGCTCAGCGTAACACGTTATTTTTTCTTTCTTCACTTATTCAGGAATAGGGATTTGAAAGAAAATTAAGAAGATGCCCAAGAAAGCCATTTCTGTTAAGACCTAAGACAGGATCAACAACTTTTTCCAAAGCACAGAAAATCAGCAAGTTTTCTTGAGGCAACTTAAAGAGGGAAGAGGGAAGATGCCACGTGCATCAACGGTGTCAGCAGATAATTGACCCAACTTCCCCTGAGCCCCAGCGGTGCTGGGTCCATTGCAGCCCAAGCTACACAGGCTGGTTCTTCTGCTCGGCTTGTAGAGACTCGGGCCCTGACAGCAGAACTGAGGTGACCTATCTATATCTCAGACAATTTATGACATTATCTCCAGTGTTTGCTCTGGTGCAGATTACCAGCTCCATGACAGTGCTAACAGGAATATGCGCATTATGTGCCAGGGCATCAGCTGTCCCTGTTTACAGCATTGGACCGCTGCTGATCGCGGGTTTGGGCTAAGATGCTGGACAGTGAAACCAGGCTGAAGTGTGGTCATGTCTGTCTTTCTGGCAGCTCAACTATAGCAAAAGTCGCTCACTCCTGTCACGTACACAGCCAGCTACTGGCATCTCTGCTTTCACAGAATCATAGAATCATTTAGGTTGGAAAAGACCTTTAGGATCATCAGTCCAACTGTAAACCTAACACTGCCAAGTCCACCACTAAAACCATGTCCCTAAGTGCCACATCTACACGTCTTTTAAATACCTCCAGGGATGGTGACTCAACCACCTCCCTGGGCAGCCTGTTCCAGTGCCTCATAACCGTCTTGGTGAAGAAATTTCTCCTAATATCCAAAATCTAAACCTCCCCTGGTGCAACTTGAGGCTGTTCCCTCTCATCCTATCACTTGTTACTTGGGAAAAGAGACACCCACCTCACTACAACCTCCTTTCCTGCCAGAGGAGCCTGCAACACTCGTACAGCCAGTTCTAGGGATCCTAGTTTAGGAAAGATTGAAATGGCTAAATCTGACGAGTGCAGGCTGCCCCCTCTTTGAGATAATCCTCAAATGAGTGCAAGGATTTGGCAGTATGTAAATGGGGCCGTGAAGCTGGTACATGAACAAAACGGCACAGCAGAACCTGGAATGGAGACTGGAAATGGACTTGGAAGTGACCCTTGCTCTGTATGCCCCTAAGCCAAGGTCAAAGCACAGTAATTCTAACACAAAAGCACGGGCAGGCTCTGATCCCTGCTATGCCTGCCTAATCCCAGATGTACACTACCACAATCGATGGTGTTAACTCTAGACTTACACCCATCTCCAAAAGGCCAGGATGTGGCCCAAAGGGTTTACAGTGGGGTGAGCAAGAACAAGCTCTGGGCTTGCAGGCTTTCGGCAGTGTATTTGCTGAGCTGGGACTAGCTCCTGTTCACCGTCTGTCGATTTTAATGGAAGTCACGTATATAAAGCTAGGGACAGGAAAGCTGTGTGGAATCCAAGGTTTTGCAAGTGTACTGAACAATAACAACATGCACTAGGACGCACTAGGGATGAAATCTGCCCTGAAAACTAGGGCTGCCAGGAGGAGCAGCCGTCTTTAAGCTCTGAGCTCTCTTCTGAGCAGGGCTGTATCCTGCTTCTGTTACCAGGATGCCTATTCCAAATAATGCTGCATTTATCTTAGCTGACAAATTTACCAGAGCTGGTGACATAAAGGCCCGTGCCTACTGAGACAAGAACCTAATTCAGGCAACAAATAAGCTGTATCTAAGATGCACGTCAGGCACAAACTGCCTGGAAAAAGGCCACACGAGGTGAAAACCTGGGTCTGTAGGACGAGTTTGGTGTTCTTTGGGTGCACTGAAGGAATATAACTTACATGTGGAGCTCCAGTTCCAGGCACTGCTGCTCCAACCTTTTTATCACTGCAAACAGTTTGATGAGCCCCAGAAACACCCTGAGTGCATGAAGCGCTTACAGGCAGTGGACGTGGTGTCAGACCCTTCATAACCCGCTCACTGGGTGGGGGAGGGCGTGGAAGGGACATGGCAAAGCTCTCTGGGCTGGAGCTGGTCACAGGGGCTAACATCAGTCCGTTTAGGGATGCTCTAGTGTATGTTAGCAGCCAGGAAAGGTGGCCAAAATCCTCAAGCCTGTATAGCTCTGGACACGGCCGATGGCAGAGAGGCGCAGGGAACCAGTAGCTGTGGGGAACTACAGTAGCTGATGTTTTCCTTCTCGCCGCTACAACTTCCTCTGACCCATTCCTGCCAGCCTCAAAGTTAAGGTCCACTCAACATGCACACCCACCAAGTCCTGCTTTAGTGAAACACACCTCATCACTTTCTGAGCACTCACATATGCCTGTGTCAGGGTCACCACTGTATATGTAGCTTCTGGCTTAGATTCTCTCTTTATTAATGTTTTTCTTTTTCTCTTTCTTTTTCCACTTTCTTCTTGTGCTAAGGGATCATGAGCAGAATGAAATCCTGACATACTTCCAGCCCAAGACAGCTAGCGGTTTTACCTTCCCTGGATAAATCATCCCACACTTCTTTGGAAAACGTGAATGCATTTCCCTGTGGTCCACAACACTTGAAGTATCCTGTCATTATTATTAAGTGAAGGAGAGCCTTCAAAGGCTGTGGTGTCGTCCCCAGGTACTTCAGTACGTGGGGTAGGAGCAGGCCTAGATCAGCACAACGTTTTGCTCACTGTAATGCCAGACATTCAGGTGTCTCTAATTTCCAGCACAGCAGAGCCCACTTGAAGAAGTTCATGGTCTTACCCAGCAGTGCAAGAAATGGGCTCTTTATGGAGTATGAAATCCATTTTCCCCAAGCCTTCATCTGGACTGTGCTTTATGACATGAGAAGACGCAGTAAGTGATAAAGCACTACATTCTTGCTGAGTGATGGACAGATGATCCCAGCAGACTGTATCTGTATCTCCCCTTCCCATTGCTGTATATTTGCTGGGCTGTCAGTCTTAAAGTCAAAATTGTTTGGGAACCTAGACTTTCCTGAGATTTTTTCCCCTGCTCATTCCAGAGAAGGAACTGGAAGTTAACATAGAAGTGAGGGCAAGGGGAGGGAGAGATACCAGTTTTGGCACCTGTAAAGCTTAGATAAGAGGAAAAGTGATGAGTGAGGAGCCTGGACTCAGCTGAACTGCAAATGCAGCACTGCAGCCAACGCAGAGTGGCTGCAAGAGAGCATGTACTAACTTCACAGCAATACCAGATAGCGGGGTGGGAAAGTGCTTACTGAATTCATTCTCTTGACATCCAGGAAGACGGAGAAAGGGAAAGTGAGACAAGCAGGACTAAGGTCTCTTGCCAGAGCCAGAGAGAACCTAGAATAAGACCATACTAAAGCCGTTCCCTTAGTCCCCTGCCCCTAAGGAGAATATCAGGTTTTCTTCATGCTGGAGGGAAACAATCATGTAAGAGACAGAAAACCCATGAGTTAGTTACTGGAGCTATGGCAAGCAATTCTGGGAACAGCTGCATTTTTTCCCCTTCACTCAAACAGAAGTTAAAACAAAGGCACTTTCTTTTTTTTTTTTTTTTTTTTTTTTTTTTTTTTTTTTTTTTTTTTTTTTTTTTTTTTTTTTTTTTTTTTTTTTTTTTTTTTTGTTTTTTTTTTTTTTTTTTCTTTTTTTTTAACAGGGAGGTAATCTGCTCCGAGAGAGGGACATCATCTGTACAGAGCACCCCTGTTGCAGAGAAAGTTTAAGAGGGCAATGCAGTCCCTTCTGATTTGAAGATAACCTTCCTCTCATGGTCACATTCCCAGCTGGCAGCACCCTGCTTGCTTTGAAGGCAGCCAGAGCAATTCACACAGCTGGGAATCTCACCCTACTTATTAATGGGTTTCCTGGAGATGCTGCTTGGTATTGGTCCCCTGGCCCAGCTGCTCTGCTCTGCTCTGCCCAGCATGGGATCCCAACAGCCCAAAAATTCCTCTGTGCTGGTGAATGAGCCAAGGCTCCTGCTCTACCCGAGCATCCTGGCTAATTCGGCACATCACTTTGGGTTCATATTCACTCACTGTACCCTCAGCCACCAGCTGAAATGGGCTGCTTACATCTCCTAGCCCTTCAGCTGACTGGTCTGCCTGCCTGCCTGCCTGCGCTCGTGCTTCCCAGCCACCACCTCTCCTGCATCCAACATCGCTTGCTGCCCGGACAGTGCAGCAGCACAGACCGACAGGCTCACCCTTTACCTCCAGCTCCAACTTCTCTCAGCTGCTGTCACCCCTGAGCTTTCCCTGTACTGAACTGTGAGATCCCACTGATGGGAAGAAATCGGCTTGCCAGACCCTCTTGCTAGACAGGGAAGGAATGCTTCTCCCCTCTCTCCCTCCCAAGACACAAAAATGACTTATTCCCCACAGTATCATATATGGGTTCAAACAGTCAATACTTTCCCAACACAAATGCAAGAAAGGAGGATGAAACGCAAGAGGAAAAGAAAGAAATTAGGGGTATGGAAGGCTTCTTCTAAAAGCAAAGTCCCCAGTCTAGCATCTCAGTGGTGCAATCTCAAAGGCTATTAAAATCAGGCTACAGTGAAGTAGCACCAGGGGAAATGGTATAAAACCCCCTCTCTTTCTGGAAATAAGAGACAATATTTGGCCAAAGTTTGGGGAAGGAAGGTCAAGGGGAGGGTGGAAGGGAGGGGGAGAACGAGTGTGCATGTGAACAAACTCCAGGCAGTTTGTGAGACCTTAGGTCTTTTTTTGCCAGCTTACCTTCGGTCTGCAGACATGCTGGCTGGGATGTAGATGGTTCAATATGAGCGTTGTGTGGAGCACAGGCGTCAGGGCCAGATCGGTCCCTTGCATAACTCTGCCAATTTGAGCAGGAACCGATGAGACGCCCTGACTTCAGTGCAGCTGCGTCGTGGTGAACTTATAAGCGCACGTGTGAAGGTTGCAACTAGATCTGTCTTCCCAGGGGAGAGAGCACATGGGAGTGAGATTTTTTTTTTTCCTCTCTTCTTGCTTCTCCAAGAATATCTTTGAAATAGATGGAGATTTTTTGTAATAAAAAGAGGATATCTGGGCTTGACATAATCTCTGTGATGTATTTTCAACAAACCCTGCACCCTGGTGGCTCAGCTTGGGGGACACTTTCTAATTAGTAGCAATGGTGTATACTATTGGTGAAATAACATTTGGAGCACCATACAGCAAAGGTAAAACTAGGGCACCACACAAAAAATTGTTACAGTTCAGGCCCCAGGGTGGGAAATCAGCAGACAATCTGTTGACTTGATGGGATCACAAATGCCTTCCCGTATTTGCATTACCTACAATCAGACTGTGAGTTGCAATCAACAGATAGCTAATTTATTTATCTGACAAACGGGAATCCACTGGAAAGGCCAGAGCAGATGAACATGGAGAAGTGATGGCAAGAAGGATGTGGACAAACTGGGGATCCAGAAAAGAGCAGAAGAATGACCAGGTATCTAGGACACACAAGCTACAAGGAAAGACAAAACCAGTGGGACCTGCTTAGCTTAAAAAGACTGAAGGACACAATAAAAGCGATGAAATCATGGGCAAGGCTCCCACAAATAAAGAAAGTAACAGATGATTGTATCATCTGATTCACGACAGACAGGACAAGAAGTATGGTCCCAAACTGCAACAGGGAAGATTCAGTTATACCTCAGGAAGAACAGCAAGGATAATGAGCCAAGCATAAACTGTCCTGGGAGGGTGTGGGTCTTTCAAAACAAGCTAGAGAACAGTTATCAGAAAGACTTGGGAAGAGCTGACCCTGCCATTATGCAGGGATATGGACTAGCTAGCTTGGGAGATCCCTTCCAGACCTTTCATCTATTCACCCACTGTAAGAAAGATGAGCACTGTGCACCTACAATGTATTGACAACAGCAGTCTAGCCAGTAGCCAGTGTTTCACTGAAGGTGAGGGCACAACAGGGAGGCAAAGGAGGGGAACAGCACAGAGGATTTCTTACAATTAAAATTGCAATGATACATCAATGCACTCAATCTAACTCAGACATGAAGGATTTCCTTGTTACCATATTGACTGCAGCTTAGCATGCATTAATGCTTGTCGTGGTTTAACCCCAGCCAGCAACTAAGCACCACACAGCCGCTCGCTCACTCCCCCTCCAGGGATGGGGGAGAATCAGAAGGGTAAAAGTGAGAAAACTCATGGGTTGCGATAAAGACAGTTTAAGAGGTAAAGCAAAAGCCATGCACAGAGGCAAAGCAAAACAAGGGATTCATTCACTACTTCCCATGGGCAGGCAGGTGTTCAGCCATCTCCAGGAAAGCAGGGCTCCATCATGCGTAACGGTTACTTGGGAAGACAAATGCCATAACCCTGAATGTCCCCCCTTTCCTTCTTCTTCCCCCAGCTTTATATGCTGAGCATGACGTCATATGGTATGGGATATCCCTTTGGTCAGTTGGGGTCAGCTGTCCCAGCCGTGTCTCCTCCCACCTTCTTGTGCACCCCAGCCTCCTTGCTGGTGGGGTGAGGTGAGAAGCAGAAAAGGCCTTGGCTCTGTGTAAGCGCTGCTCAGCAATAACAAAAGCATCCCTGTATTATCTACACTGTTTCCAGCACAAATCCAAAACATAGCCCCACAGTAGCTACTGTGAAGAAAATTAACTCTATTCCAGCCAAAACCAGCATTACGCTAAGCTGCTATGAACCTGCACCAGCGCTTTCCTCACCCGTGGTCCTCAACCCAGCCTAGCCAGGCAGGGGACTGGTGCCGTGATGGAGTGCTATGGGACAGCCTCCAGCACCAGCCGCACTAAGTCACAGGACATCATCCCACCTGGCCAGCAACTTTGCAAATATGTGGAAACCCTCCTTCCCAGATGGCATTTTACAGGCAGAGAAAGGGAGGAGGAATAACACCATCAGAGTTTGTTGTAACTGGGGTAGTGCGTGACACCTCCAGCTAAAAGGGGAACAGGATCTTACCAAGGAAAAGGGCCAGAATGGGCGCTCCTGCTTTGTCTAGTAGCTTACTGTCAGATTGTCAGGTCAAAGTCTTCTCTTGGATCCTAACCAAGCAGACGTACCCATTTTCACCTGTGTTTATGACCTGAACTCGATGATCAAGCAATCTGATGCACCGTGCATGAAAATAGGGGTGACTTTTAAAGAAAAAAAAACCTCCGCCCTTGAAGAACAGGGTGCTGTTTATGAGAGCAGCACCTTTTTTTTCAGAGGTAGCTGAAGGCTTCTCACTCTTCAACATGGCATTAAAAAGTGAAGGTGCTGTCTCTGTTTTCTGATCACCTGCAAATAAAAGTCACTGCGGTCCAAGTCCTTTCTTGTAAAAGCAAAGGGGTTTTAACTGCAACATGATGGCCAGGTTCCCAGGTAGGCCCGTAGTTATTTCCGCCTCCGTTAAATTTACCTCAGCAGTTTAAGATGGGGCACGGTGCACATCACTGAAGACAAATGGCTGCTGTGTCAAGCCGTGGAAATGGGCAAAGCAAGCCCTACGCAAACAGCTTCTTTAGTGCCCTGCCCAGAGTCAGCCAGATGCCGGAGCCTAGATTGGAAATTATGAGTCAGATCCTCAAATGGAGCAAAATGACTGTGCTCCAAGTCAGCACTGATTTATATCAGCTAGAATCTGGCCTGCTGATCTCGAACTGGATCAAATTATTGGAGTTTCTGGACTCTCCAACACTTGCCCTGATCTGTGTATGTGAATGAGAAACGGCATGCTCACAAATATGTCAGCTCATGGATACACACAGATTGCAGGGACATCTGGCTGATGGAAACTTTAGGGGATGTAGAACTTGTGGCAATGGGAAGAAATCCATTATCTGATTAAAAGGTTAGATACTGTAGGAGGAAAAGTACTTGCAATGAGCCAGTTGAAGAGGTCTCTGTGGGAAGGGTGCAAAAATCACCATTAGCCAGTTTCTGTTAATCAGTTTTGATATAATTCTGCCTCAGTGTGCCTAATTCTTGCCACAGCGGCTTGAGCCATACATAACATGAGCAGGTGCCATGAAACCTTCCCTAAAGACTCCACTAACACTACTCCCTCCTGCCCTGCAGCCTCCTGGCTCCCTACACCAGCTCTGCCCCTCAGCCTTACTCCATCACTACCTAACCAGCCATCACACTGAGGCATCAGATGCTCTACTTGCGGCTACCATATCTACACCAAACCAAGAAGCCATTTTCGGAGCCACAGACGGAGAGGCCACATCCGATTCCAGTGGCCTAAACTTTCCCAAGGGATTTTTCACTTTGCACAGTTATTACCTTTCTGGCTGGCCTGGCTGCCCGCTTAGTCCTCAGTGCTTATATGCAGTTGGTTGTATAAGCGAGCAGCTGCTGAAAGAGGGAGTTAAGAATCATTTAAATCATTAGGTTTCATCAGATCTCATTCTGCTGCTGGAGTGCCCTGGAAGCATCTGTTAATAAAGGGGGGGATAAAACCCCTCTCCCTCGTGTTGAGATAATTTTTTCTATCCAGCTGCACCCAGAATGAAAGAGCTATCAAAGAAAGCTCCCCCATTAGCCATCAATTCAGAGCAACTTCAATCAGTTCTGTTGGAGCCTGCGGGAATATCTCCCCAGCAGCCTCCTACATGCTGCACTTGAGTGCTCAGAAAGAGCCACATTAAACCTGCCTGCCATCAATCTGGGGGCCTCCTTCTCTGTAACTTAATGAGGTGAGCCGGTTGGCATCATTGACAGGGAGCTGAGGAGTTAAAATGAAAGTGGGAGTGCAAGCCACCCGGGCTGGAAAGGTGTGCATGCACAGGGGAAGCAGCTAAGCCACCAACCCTCCTTTAAGGGCCTCTCTGCAGGCTGGGGCTGTTTCTGAGCTGCAGCAGATTCAGGGGAGGTTGAGAGGGATGGGGGCAGCAGCTAACCGGGGCAAGCCGTGGGCCTCTCCCCTTACCAGGCTGACAATCTCTGTTGGGATGGCCTGTCCTCCCCAGCCCTGTCTGGACGAGGTGGGGAGAGGTGATGTTCTCCCTCATCCCCATGATGTGACCTCCTCTCAAGCCCATCCTTTTGCTGCTGACACATGGCATGCCTGGTGATCAAGCCTGGTGTAGAGGCCATTCCCGTTACCTGCTGCACTAACGAGGGGCAGGTGGCTCTCCTCACATATGCTGCTTCCCGAACCGGCACAAATCATCCCTGTTTGTCATGCAGCTGGAGGATGGCTGAGGTACACAAAATCAAACAGAGAAACTGTGTCTTTCCCAGCCATTTTTAAAGACCAGAAAAATAGACGGCTTGAGATGCAGGGCTTCTCTCAGGCCTAACCTCCAACCAGATTGGGAGGGACAAAACTAAAGCAACTTCCAAATACATCCAATAGAATCATAGAATCGTTTAGGTTGGAAGAGACCTTTAAGATCATTGAGTCCAACCGTTAACCTAACACTGCCAAGTCCACCACTAATATCCATGACCAATACTCAACTATCATTTGATCTAGGTCCAATTTATGGATTGGACCTGCCCATCATCCATCCTGGTGACTCCTAAGGCACCTTTCTTGGTCAGGTGCTCCTGGCAATACCCAGCTCCTCAAGAGCAACTTCACTGCTTAGTTAGTTTTTTCTTTTCTTCCTTGCCACCTACTAGACAATTTTATTTCCTCTTCCTTTTCTGGGGAGGAGTTGCTATTGCTCAAGGAGCTTTTCCAAGAGAAGAGTACCTCCCCTTTTGAATCCTACTTGAAAAATGCTCTTCCATGTACCAGAGTCTATACTACCAAGTGGGAGGAGTGTTCTGATGTGAAGATGGTAGTTACAGATTGAGTATTGACCAACAAGGTTGCCCAGACCTGCTTTGTGGAGTAGGTCTATTGCTTCAAAAACCCAAAAAAGAACATGAATTATCAGGAAGTTATAAAGCAACATTTGACGCAGGATATCCTCCTTGCTTGGATCATAAGGTTTTCACCTTCAAGATAAGTTTTCAAGGCAAGAAGCACTGTATGACCACCTCTATAAGCATAGCAGCATATTTTCCTTGATGCTTTTGTGATCTGTGCTCAAGAGTAGTCAGCAGTTCAGCATAACCACAGGTCAGTGCCTGCTTTATGGCGGTATTCGAATGCCTCAAATGATGGTGAGATATGTTGTATAGTGAGTATGGCCCTCCTGTCACAAACACTTCCATCATCTCTGTGCTTGGTTGGAAGTAGCAGCCCTTCTTCAATCTGGTTCTTTCTTCCAGGCAGGGAAACATCTTGGTGAGGCTGTCAGAGATTGCCTCAGTGGGGCAGGGTATGCAGAACTGAGCCATGTCAATGTGTTATTGGCAACAGCACATTGTGTCTCACATCTCTGAGTGCTCTGGACTTGTGTGTGCACAGAAAAGAACAAAAGGGAGGGGATAATATTGACCCTGCAACCTGTCCAGCAAACATGAATGGAGTCACTCCCTCCTGCTGGGTCCTTGACGCTGCTCAAAGAGTTCTTTGATCAATAATCAAAGGATACCAACATATCAAGGGCACCAGCATGGAGCCTTGACCTCCATCCATGCCTAGAAACAGGTCGCCCATCAAGATCACACCTTGGCCATGCCCGTGTCCTGAGCCTGATCATGCAGGGGTACAGACTGTGGAGGAGGTTAAGCACTGCTGTACTTAGCTCATTGCTCACCCTTTTCTAGGCACTTGCTCTGGAAGGTCACAGTGGGAATAGGGTGATATTTAATAAAGGAGCAGGCTGACAGCTGACAAAATCCCAAGCCTTCAGCTCAGGCACTGACAAGGAGCTCTGCTCTTTCATCTCACATCTTCTGCAGGTGGGGCAGGAACACAGTTTAGCTCTGCCCTCCCTAACCAAAGAGGGGAAATCAGCAGGACTGCTTCATGTACTGGCTGGGGATGCAGCTGAATATGCCATCCAGAAAGGAAGGACACTCCACAAACATGCATGCAAGGCCCTTTCTAGAAGGTACTATTGGTAGCAATAGTCCCAAACAAGCCAATATGGCTAGCGCATAAGCAGTTTGGTGGGCCAGAGGGTGACTTACTGTGGATGCAGCAACATGAGAGTGCTTAAGGTACTTGTGCAGAATCCGCTCTGTTCTGCAGCTGGTTCCTGCCTTAGCAAAGTGCCCTGAAACTTGTTAAGTCTCTGCTCGGGGGAACTCCTCCCCAGTACCACATCTTGGGGACAACAGAGTAGGTATTTTGACACCATCTCCCACAGCATTCTCCTGGAGAAACTGGCTACCCATGGCTTGGATGGGCGTACTCTGCGCTGGGTAGGAAACTGGCTGGATGGCTGGGCCCAAAGAGTTGTGGTGAATGGAGTTAAATCCGGTTGGCGGCCGGTCACAAGTGGTGTTCCCCAGGGCTCGTACTGGGGCCAGTCCTGTTCAAGATCTTTATCAATGATCTGGACGAGGGGATCGAGTGCACCCTCAGTAAGTTTGCAGATGACACCAAATTGGGAGGGAGTGTTGATCTGCTGGAGGGCAGGCAGGCGCTACAGCAGGACCTGGACAGGCTGGATCGATGGGCCAGGCCAACTGTATGAGGTTCAACAAGGCCAAGTGCCGGTCCTGCACTTGGGTCACAACAACCCCAGGCAACACTACAGGTTTGGGGGGAGTGGCTGGAAAGCTGCCCAGCAAAAGGACCTGGGGTGTTGGTCAACAGCCGGCTGAATATGAGCCAGCAGTGTGCCCAGGTGGCCAAGAAGGCCAACAGCATCCTGGCCTGTATCAGAAATAGTGTAACCAGCAGGAGTAGGGAGGTGATCGTCCCCCTGTACTTGGCCCTGGTGAGGCCGCACCTCGAGTACTGTGTTCAGTTCTGGGCCCCTCACTCCAAGAAAGACATTGAGGTGCTGGAGCGTGTCCAGAGATGGGCAATGAAGCTGCTGAAGGGTCTAGAACACAAGTCCTGTGAGGAGCAGCTGAGGAACTGGGGATGTTTAGCCTGGAGAAAAGGAGGCTGAGGGGAGACCTTATTGCTCTCTACAACTCCCTGAAAGGAGGTTGTAGAGCATGGGGGTCGGTCTCTTCTCCCTAGTAACAGACAACAGAACAAGAGGAAATGGCCTCAAGTTGCGCCAGGGGAGGTTTAGATTGGACATTCGTAAAAATTTCTTCACCGAAAGGGTTGTTGGGCATTGGAACAGGCTGCCCAGGGAGGTGGTGGAGTCCCCATCCCTGCAGGTATTCAAAAGACGTTTGGATGAGGCCCTAAGGGATACGATTTAGTGGGGAACTTGGTAATGCTAGGTTAATGGTTGGACCCGATGATCTTGGAGGTCTCTTCCAACCAGAACAATTCTGTGATTCTATGATTCTATGCCTCTATAAAAGTGCTGGCCAGGAGCCTCATAGATGTCCCTGCCTCATCTAGATCTTCCTTTGACTTCCACCTCCCCTCTTACACTGCCTACTCAGGGACTGTGAGGGGTATATTAACCCTATTCACACTGCTGCTCTTGCCCTGTTCCCACTGTATCCTTACAGGTGGCAGACTGAAAGGAGGCAAAAAAATTAAAACAGGAACAATTAGCAGGGAGGCCCCAGTATGCAAGTGCAGACATGTTTGTTGGCAAATGTTAAGTTCTACTGAAGACATTTCCTCTCCGCCTTGTTGGCAGCTTCACCTCGCTGCTTGCAAAAGGGGTTTTATCACTCAAAATGCGTCAGATGAATAAGAAGAAAAGGTTAAAAAGCAATTTCACCACACCGAAGTCCACAAAGAAAAATAAATATAACAGAATTTCCCCCCTCCCCTAAACATCTTTCACTGTCCATGGGATTTCAAGGTCTTGTAGTTAAGAAAATGATTATACCACTGCTACCACCAACAATGCCTTGCTGGTGCATTTCACTTGGCATGCATGTGGATGCCTGTCAGGGGAATATCTCCATGCTCACACATTCATTTGCATGCAACAGTCTGTTTTGTTCGCAGTTCAAGTGCCCATTTGTGCACAGGCCTTTCAGTGTGTATAGCTTTCTGTTTAGGATGTATAATAGACTCTTTCAAACATGCATAACAGACAGCTTATGCTAGTGTCAGGCTGGATAGATATACTCATTGATTTCTGTATCATTTGTATCATTTAGCTTGCATTCAAATGATTCTATTAGGGGTTTAGGCCTGGACTACAACTAATTTGGGTATCCATATAGTAATAGTCCGATTAGGATTAGGAAACTGCGGTCAGACAGGTCTCACTCCGGGCCTAATGTCTGAAGACACTATCCCTTCCCCACAGTTACTCTTAGCTGGAGATTACTGCTCCTGCTGATCATGCCAGCACCTCTTACTCGACTTCAGGCAAAAAGCCAACAGCAACCTCAGCAACCTCAGCTGACTTTACACCCGAGCAGATGAGAGAAGTTTGATACTACCCCCCCTCCTGCCTATACAGAATTGCAATCTTTAGCAGGGAAATGGTTAAAAAAGAAAAAAAAACCCAACAGATGATAAAGAGGGCAGTACTCTTGGACCTGATGTTTATAAAGTTAATGTCTGGAACATTATGTGTATATACTGGGATAGTCTATTCCGGTCCTGTTCAGCTGTGCCACAAGTGCTGCTTTAGTACAATGTGCATTAGGTGGTGTTGCACTGCTTTAACTACACCTATGAAGTTAAAGTGGTGCAACTTTCTGTGTTCATGAGGCCTCAACTAATGAGGGCATTAATGACAGCTGTAAAGACTGGGTCCATACTGCTTTATCTCTCCCCCAACTTTAATCTCATGATCTCAAAGCACAAGACAAATGCAACAAATAAACCTTCCCAACACGCACCAATGCACGTGAGGTATTAGAGCTGGTTTAATTTTCACGGCAAAGATCTTACATGAATAATGAATCCTTTTATTTTGCTCATGAATTATCTGTGAGCGGGCTGTGAGCTTTATGAACATGTCTGCTGCTCAATTTTTTTTAATGAACAGTTAATGTTAACAAATGTCACCATACTGGATTACACCGGAACTCTCTGCCCCAGCGTTTGAGGTTTGCAACTGGTGACCTGGGTCACAGGACAGCATTAGCCTCCCTGGTGGAAGAATGGGAACCTCATTAATGAGGACGATTACGAATGGAACATATTTGTTCACACTTGCGCCCTGGCTTCCAATCTCATTTGGACAGGTGAACAAAGAGCAATCACACACCAGCCTTAATGTGAGCAAAACCTTATATACCATAAGTACTGAGAACAGGGAATAAAAAAGGTCATGAAGAGAAGCAATTAGTTGTTTGAGACACTCTCGACTGTCTTTGGACACCCGTCCAACCGCTATTCCTAATCTTTAGTAAGTATCTTTATCTGTGTTTTACAGATGGCGTAAGTGGCACACAGAGAACAGGTGTAACCTTCCAGGGTCACCTGTTCAGACAAACTATTTAACTCCCTATCTACTCCATATCATGTCTCCACCAAAAGGGCGAGGAGCCTCAGTTTGCAAAACAGAGCTGAAATCTCAGTCGAATGAGCTCTCTACGGGGATTTCTTGCTTGAGATGATGAAGAAATAGCTGGAGGTTGGTCTGTTTCTTCCTCCAGTCAGCCACTTCCTTCCCCTGTTGAATCTGAAATCAAGAAGCATCTAGGCATGTAAAAAGGAGTGATCATTGTAAGAGAAACTAGCCCCCAAGCTTGCAAATCTCCTAGAAAATTTGTGCTTGAAATCACCAGCTGTGTCCAAGTTCTGAGTCAGTTCCTACGTCCACATCCACTCACCGTATCCAGGTAGGGCTTAAATACATTAGCCTGCTGAAACACAGGAAGAGAAAAAACCGTACAATCCTCAACTGAAATGCAATGCTGAGTTCAGGAATAACAAGACCAGCTCCCTGAAAGCTGGATTTTACCTTGGACAAACAATAGCTGCATAGCTTCAGATGTGCTCACTGAAAAGGAGGAAGCAGAACAGAGCTAATTAGAACCATCTTGGTAGAATGGGCTGGAGCCATTTTCTTAAATCTAGGTCCTTATCTATCTCTACGTCTTTACGCCATGCCTTCTTGCGGGTTCATCTATTGTTAAACCCACCCACCCTCCTCCCGCTCCACTGCAATTAGAACCAAGCATTTCCTTTGAATTAGCACATCGACACTCCCCTGTCCCAACTAGAAACAGTTTTGCCTCAGGGCACTGAAAAATATTCATTGGCAGCAGCACTCTCTGCCGTAGGCATTACCTTGCTATTTCATCCTCATCATACAGCTCTATTTAGTTTTCCCAGGGCAGCAGGCAGGTGCAACGGCAACCAGAGCTATCCCTTACCAGGGAAGCCCAGCTTTCCAGATCTTTGGGGGTAGGCTCCCCATGCAAAGTTAGCCTTACACATAGACAGAAAACGAGAGATGCAATGTCACTTGCCTCTTTTCTTTGGTCCCTAGTGTCCAGTTTTTAATCTTTGCTCACACTGAGAATACAAACTGTCATGCCAAAGGCTCATTCATGTAAACAGCCCGCACTGCACGTTTCTTGAAACTCCAGTTTCTCTGGGGTCTCCACCCAGAACCGTGGCGCTGTGCTGAACCTGGGCACTCCTCCACCACACCGGACCGCTGGTGGGAACCCACATGGGTGTAAAACTCCCAGGGCAAAATTTGCACCATAAGAGATCCTGCTGCTGGCATGCACTAATGCAACTTCAGACTGTACCTTGCCTGCAGTTTCTTAATTTTTAACTCACAGTGGACCAATTCATGTTGATTTTTATGAAAAAGTAACCAATCCACCAAATCAACTGAAAGTGAAAAGAGTCATTCAAACAACTCCTCTCACACCCCAACCCCAAAGACACAAGCGAGTATTAAAAATCTCACTGAGTGAAGTACAACTTATGTTTACATCATTCACACGCTACCATTCCGGCCATTTCTGAGACTGGCCAGGTGTTTCTGCCTGTAAATGATCTGACAGTGTGGACTACCAGGGTAAGTGTTTGAGTGTGGACCAGACTTAGATGGGGAAAACGGAAGATAGGTTTGTTTAATACTTAACACGGGAGCACCTCCTTAGTTTAAAGGAAGTGTCCTTTATCACAGTATTTCATCCACATGTATACCCTCAGTCTTGCCACCTCATCTGTCCTTGGATGACCTCGAAATTGCTTTTTCCAAATCAAGCTCTGATTGAACTTCCAGGTCTCCAAGCTTTCATCCTCACTAAACGAGCACATTCTCAAATGGAACAAGAGCACGAGCAATTTCCCTTGAACATCGAGACTAAGCACATGGAAAATGAATCTCTTCTGTTCTTCAGTAAATTAATCACAGGATCTTTTATTTTCCAGTCTCACCGTTTACTCTGCGAGGAATAACTCAAACCCCTTGCATTTGGCAGCTAGGCAAGGCTATTAGGAACCCAGTTTGATTCAGTACATAGTTATGCCAATGTCAGGATACTGTAATTCCAGCGTCAGGACTCCTGGCGAGTGAGTCCCGTAACTAATTCAAAAATGAAAGGATACCTGCTCCTCTGCTTCCTACACCCTGCTGTCTCTAAGCAATTACTTATGTGCCAGCATCATTGTAAATCTGTGCTTTAGTATACTGTGAAAAGCAATTGAAGTTATGCAGCGACTTAAACATAGAAACACTTATTAATACCTGCACTTACAGTGAAGGGACTTGGGTCTGCTTTGTTCAAGTGATGAGATCATTTGCAGAGCTTTCTAGTCAACGTGAACCTGACTGACAGGTCACTTAGGCTTTCAATTCATCCCAGCAGACTACTGATGTGTCTCAACTGTTCCTTGGAACATCGCCGTCCTCTGCCAAGCAAAAAGGCAGTAGCTAACGTTTTATTCTTGCCTTTGTAAGGCTGGTGTTTAGACATGGAGATAAGGCCTTCTCCCTAAAACTCCTGCCAGCTGAAGGAAGACTTTCACATGAGTTATGCTGGACTTTGGTGAAGATTTGAGATGAACCTTTTATTTGGTTCTAGTTACCCCCCTAACCGATGTGCAACAGCAAGCTCACGCTTTAAAACAACTCGGAGCATCAGGTAAACCCTTCCTTGGGCATATGAATAAATATTTTCAGTGTCTTCTTGACCCATCTCACACGCCTGTGTGGTTCTTTTCCTGTTGTGCAGGGACATGCTCACTATCTACACCAAACTTTGTTTCACAATAAAGAAAGGAGGTGCTTTTATAACGTTTTGCGGATGAGGAATGGAGGCAGAAAAAGATTAAAAACTATATTCTGACCAGCTACCAGGACAGCTGATGTGGACTAGAGGGTGTGCTGGGTAACCACATTCAGGAAAGCCGTGAGCAAACCAGAGCTCCTGTCCTCCAGGGCTGTCATGCCTGGCTCCCTCCACAGTCAATGGGAAATGCCACTGCCACAGCACACACAAAGCCAGAGTGTGCTGCACATATGGTGATTTAACAACACACAGCCGGAGGAATGGAGCAAGGGAGCTCATTTTTTTAAGTGACTCATATTTCCTAACAGGTACAAGTCTCCTCATGACATGAAACGCTGTTCAACCTTCCCAAGTTAGTACAATGCTTTCCAAAGTGCTTTATTTTATTATAATATTGACAGTGTCCTGCTTTGAAAAACCTTATATGCTCTGGGAAGAGTGACTTAGAAGCTGTAGAAACATAGTTATCACCAGTGTAGCTGGCCCTTTCCCTCGATAGTAACCGCTCAGTTAACCCCCCCATCACAATAAGCACAATTGGAGTTATCTGCTGATAGATATCCTGTGGTCAAGACTGTTGGAGCAATGGGTTAAAGATTCGAAAGGATCTCTCTGAAATGCAAACTTGTAATGGCTGCAGTACAGTGCAGTGATGTAAAATCAATGCAGATGTGAGCTTTAACGCAAAGGTAATGGGGAGGCAAAGACATAAATAAGGAAAACTATGTGTGAAGAAAGGGCTGGTAATAGAGGAAAGCACAAAGCGAACACAAGGTGCTGTCATTTAGGATAAATAATGCTTAGCTCTTGCACAAGGCTTTTCAGACATGCAGCCCAAAGTGCTCTAAAGATGAACTAATACCATTTTATGGCTGAGTAAACTGAGGCACAAAGAAGGGGTGCTGTTTCATGGGATCACATATTCCATGCAAAAGCAGACTTCAGGTTTCTCAGCTTCCTACTCCAAGTCCCACCATGCTACGCTAAAATGATTTGTTCTGCCATTTCTGCAGTCTTGCTCCAGACGTACTTTGTCGGCTAACAATAAGCCCAGCTTGCTGCTAAGGTATGGGTTTCCTTAGTCGGGAGGGCTACTTCTGTATTGATGTACTCCTTTTCCACACTCCGCTTGCTCTTTATTTTCAACATTTACACAGGTACAATAAGGTTTGTTACCTAGTTCAATACCAGGTACCTTTGCATAAGGCACGTGTCACAGCTGAATGCACACTGGAAGGGTTTAGATACGTATTCTAAAGAAGGGACATATAGAAGTAAACCATAATGTCTATTTCTGTCCTTTAACATTTTTAAAGCCATTTTGTTCCCAGAATTACTGCAGCCTCTCAGACAGGAAGGCCACACACCGTGCTTCATTGCCCTTGTCGTCTTCCTCTACAGCCAGACAAAATACTCCAGCTGAAGGGTACTCCTGAAAAACCTGCTTTTTTGCAGCTGATGTACTATTCAAATGATCTTTTTCCACAGGGAAAAATATTTCAGTAGAAAACTTTGTTACAAGTTCAAATGTATTTTTAAAAATGCTCATTAAAAAAAAGGAAACATCTCAGTTTGTATTTCTCTCTTGTCCTTTGTCCATTTCCCCATTCTATTTGATGCTGAATCCATATATCTAATTTTTTCACCTTTGCTTTTCCCTATAGCTGTCTTTTTCTGTTGTAGCTTTCTAACCTTCTTAACTTCTGAAGTTGTTGTATAATAAATAGACAGTTATTAGCTCATTCAAAAATGGAGATGTTCCCAAAAATTAGAAAGTGGAACGTGTAAATATACACACACACAGAAATACATATGGCATTATCATTTTACCACATTTAATGATGAGGAATAAAAAATGTATAGGAAAATAAATGCTTCAAAGCCCCTTTTTAAGGCATTATAAAACCAAAGAATCCGCTCCATTTTTAATTTTGCAAACCAGAAATAGCTTCCAAGAAAAGAAATTAATCCTCTTTTTTTTTTTTTTTAAATAAATCACCTCTACTGTTTCTCTTAACCTAAAATAAACATAAGCACCACTTGTCTGTCATCATGCATTGTTTCTGTTTTCAGCTTGCTGGCAGTCTGCTACAAGTCCCTCTTGGGATTTTGCTTCTCTCTCAAAGCTAGGTAAGTGTTACTCTCCTGCTTCTCTTGGTATCTAATCCGTTATTTCTGGATGAAGATTTTATGCTTTTCTCTCAACACTTGTCAAAGGCTTTTCCTTCTCCAAAGCCACCATCCTCTCCCAATTAATCACTTTTTAATTCATTACCTAATCAATCAACAAATAAATGCTGATCACTTTCCTGGGGAGCAGTGGTAGAAGTCCAAGTGGTGAGGAAAAAATTAATCTATCTGAATATAAAATTCCGTATCAAATACTAAAACCCCCATTTGCCCAGACTCTAGGGTTTGGAGGCCTGCCTAAATAAAAATTGGTTTTCCAGGGATGGTACTGACACTCATCAGAGTCTATAGTCCTCCCACAGCTTTAGAAAGTTATTGTTAGTACCTGAAGGGAAGGTGGCCATTTTAAAGCAATGCTCTGCTTCAAAGACCCAAAGGGTCTTTCTAATGCTGTCCTATCTTGCCAACAGCTTGTGGTGCCATGGTTAGGTTTTGATAGATTACTCGCTTACCTAGTTCTCACACGGTGACTCTGCTAACACTGAGAATACTTTTAAATCATCAATTTCTTCCATGGTTCTTGGGACAGGCCCCTATAGGACACTCCTGAACAGTCTGGAGACTTGTACGAATGGACTTGTAGGTCTGTTCAAATGCTCTTGTTGGAGTATCTTGCTGGAATGTCCTCAGGTGGGAATACCGGCAGGCTTCTCCTATCCAAGTTGTTGAGCATTCTCCATCATTATTTAGTTATAGAAAACTATTTGTAGGACACAGATTTTAAATCTCAGTTCTACAAATATTACTCTAAATCAGGGCATATGCCTCAGCTATTTCCTCCCATTTTATGTGAACGGTATAGTAAGATATCTGTGGTTCACAAATAATTTGTCGTATTTCTTACCACTCAGACATCTCCCTCAAAGTCAGAAGAAGGTCTGGGAGACAGGGAGTATACACATTCAACAGCTGCTCTCTGGGTTGTTGGTATGGTAACATGCATCTCTCCTTGATCACCCTTTTCTCCTTCTGACTTTCAAGATCATTTTTTCTAACATGTGACAAGCCTATCCTAAATCCCAAATTTTAATAAGTCTGGAGTCTTCAAAATACTTTAATTCCTAAATTTGCCAATATTCCTTAAAGATTCCAAATTAGATTAACAGCTCTGTATTAAGTCTATCCACTAAATTGCATTGTCATACAGTGGAAAAAATTACAAAATAAGACCTGAGATTTGAACTTGCTTAAGCCAACACAGCTTATGTATTCAACGTGCCCGTGTACAAATGGGCCTATCCAGAGTCATTTGCTCCAGCATCTTCATTCTTTGTCCTGTCAGGCTGCCCCAGGGCTTAAGCTGCTTGCATAAACTCCAGCTACGTTCCCTCCCATGAGGTCCATAGCACTCCCCAAACCCAGGGAACAACTGTAAGCACGAGCGCGCCTCCATGCTGGCTACGGGGAGATCATTCAGGCGCTTCAAGTGCAGCAGCTCCTTTGGAGACCTCAAGGCCCAAAGGACTGCCATAAGCTTCCACCCATTTCTTCTCAGACGTTCATATTGCTTCCAAGGCAGCTGTATTTACACATGGAGAATACACAGAATAGGTGGGGCTTTTAAAAGAGCACAGTTTCCAGCTTCTCCTTGCTCTGTACCAGCTGCGCTAGGTAGTAGGAGCACGTCCCGTCTGAGGGATTCAGTGGCTGTAGACAGATGCAAGAGCACAGTCCCTATTTGCAGAGGCACTGACAGGGGTAGAGGCTTGTCAGATAGACACTCCAGTTTTGGATAGAGTTGGAAATAGAATCAGAAATAATGACTCCCTGTCTCATGGGTTAACAGCCAGACAGCACACTATTGTAAACCACTCTGAGATCCTCGGATGACAAATAAATGGGTAGGCACAAAATATCAGCAGTAAACCCTGACAGTAGCAATTTCTATCCAGTGAGATGATAGAAATCCAGTCAAGCGATTTGCTCTGCCTTCTAGTGGTGATCTACCCAAAGATTCAGCAGGAAATCTGTAGAGATTTTCAGAAGTCAGTACAATTTACAGTTTCAAAGAAGTATTCCCTTTTACAGGTTCCTGTGAGACAGGGAGATCCATCAGACCTTTCTGTATATGAGAGGATGCACCTTGCCCTCCACCATCCCACAACAAAAGCAAACAATCATGGCTCAGAGAGGGCAGCCGCTGAGCAGCTCTGACAGAGAAAGCCAAGAATGGCAACCTAGTCCCACTTTCGACTTTCCAGCATCAAATACCTTTCAGTTGCCCCATTTCTTTAAGTAAGTCAGAGCAGGTATCAACTGCGTCTAGTTGCATACAAAGGCAAGAACCTGTCTTCAGAAGATCCAGCATATCAAATTTCTCTGCCACTTATACCAAGTCTTCCTTTCTCTGTCCCCTTCTTGACGGGGCTCTTGTTTTTTTCTGCTTGATACATTTTCCTGTGCACCGCCTGATCACGGGCTTTTCAGGGCACAGCACACATCCAACTGCATTTTCTTTTCCAATGTCTGTTTTATTGTTTGTAGCAGATCTCGTTGCTCCAAAGTTGCATACATCAAGATACAAAGTCAGACCTTCAAAAAATTCCCACACGTTAATGCAGTGAAACAGCCCAAAATGCAACCAGATGTTGCAACCCTTTGGAGCGTTCCCCTTCCGGCTCCACTTAAACAGCCTCTGTAATTTGCAAACATTACATGAAGTTTTCTGTTTGCTACACGGACACTCCTCAGGGCTAGGATCTCCTGTCCTCACCTATTTGCAGTGCTTTATCCGCTCTCTCCAGAGTTACATCAGAAATGGTAAAAACGAGCAGCTTCCACATCGGGGTGTTAGCAGTGGGACAGAAAGCTGTGCGTTCCCAGGAACCACCTGCTCATTTCCCCCCTCCTTACCTTGTTCACATTCTCAAATTCAAACCATTTCCCTGAGCAGGCAAAATGCAAGAGGGTGCTTTGTTCCCCTCGGAGACTGTGGAGAGGAAGCTGTCTGCACTTTAGCAGTCGCTGAATACAAATACTTTCCTTGGGTGAAGTGGCTCCTCCCCAATCCTTCAATTTGACAATGATGTCCTAAGTGCAGCAAAGTTGTTACGCTTCTCTCACCTAAGGCACTCCAATCATGAGTATTTCAGTGGGGAAAGGTGAGCCAGTTTGAACCAGTTTGGAAGAAAGACAAACGACAGCCCGTCCCCAGAACCTGATCTGAGCGGCGTGTGAGTCGGGAGGAGAGCTACGTTATATTTTACCTCATTAGCTTTCATTCCCCTGCTTCTCCCACACGCCCCACAGGCTGTGTGAAGCTCTCCGTGGAAAGGAAACCTGGTTCGAAGGGGGTGAGGCCATGCCCGCAGGACGCCAGGTTAGTGGAGCCTCCTGAGAGGGGACGTAGCGCTCGGGGCGCTGCTGGGGAGCGTGCACGGGCCACGGGGAAGAAGGCCACAGCCGAAGGGCTGTCCGTCCCGATGGATGTGACGGAGCTGACGCAGAAATTGCCGTGCCAGATTCTCTGGACTGTGCTACGTGTGAAATCAAACTAGACGATCCTTTCTGGCCTTAAAATTTAGCTACAGTAAAATCTTATCATACTGCCCTTTTTCCGTTAATGTAGGAAATTTCTTTGCAAAGCCCAGCTACATTTTTTTTTCAGTCAAGAGAGACAGCTTTTTTTACTGAGAAAATTCAGAGGTCATTTCTCTTCTCTGAGATTTACTACTTTTTGTTACTCACGTCTTTGAGCCGTGAGAAAGAAAGTGGCTGTCTTAAAAGCTGCTCTCACTGACTACAGCACAGCTATTCTGGGTGCCTTGCGAGAACGGCTCCCAGCTTATTTGGGGCAGCTGCATCCGTTTACAACCAGAAACCCCCCTGTCTGTGTCTGTTGTCTCCCCCTTTTTGAACTTGGTGGTTTGACATGAGCGAGGTTTTGAGCAGCCTAAACAATGCTACCGGTGAGATCACACAGATGCTCTTTGAGACAGAGATTGGCATCATAGGCTATTTGTCATACTGGAGATCAGAAGGAGCAGCGCAAATGCCTGAGAACCTATTTTATAGGTTTGATGTTAATGACTTATAGCGTTACCACGGCTGTAGTCTCTCTGGAGCAAACAGTTGAGTGTGTTTGCTAAAACTCTAAATGCCACCCTAGGCAGGCTAGTGACAGGAGCCAGGACTGAGTGGACAGGCAGTAACTTGCCTCCACCCTGGGAGTCCAAACATGGTGACCGCCAACAGGAGAGTATCTTGTGATCTCAGTAAGGGAGGCCACCATCAAAAAGGGCTAAGAAAAACAGTGGGGTTGAACCACACAATTCCTCTACACCCCTCGACAGGAGAGCAGCGAAGGGCCAGAACTTTGCTCTCGTTTCATATGTGCAAACACAGCCCAGACCAAATATGAGCAAGGTGTCCACACACTCAGTAGTTTCCCTGGGAGCTGGCTGGTCGGCTAGGGAGAAGTGGGAGCCATGTTACATGACATCTATTTATTTTATGTACTTATTTATTCATTTTATATTGAGGACACGCTAATCTTCAAAAATCCATCTTCTCAGAAGTTGCAAAATACATTTCCAGTCCTTGTTGACCCTTTGGCTTTGTGGAATCACAGTCTGATATATTATCTGATAATCATATTACATACCTGAATGCTGCCTTTCATCCATTCCCTAGTGCGGGCTGGTTACGAGTCACACAAAATGAATAACCGATTGGGTGGCATTTACACGCCATGCATCCTGACTGGCTACGTACACGAGAGCATGAAGGTCACCCACTGAATTGTTTTGTGCTTTAGTCAATATTGTCCCATGTGCTCCAGCAGCACTGTTTTCAGAGAGCATTATCTAATTGAAACCAAATCTCTGCATCAGAATGCCAGCCAGGAGGCTCACCCAGGTCCCTCCCTTTCTCTACGCCACAACCACTTGTATTTGATACTAACAACTCTCATCTTTACCAGGAAAAAAAACAGAATGAGAGCTTATTTGAACACTCTACACGAGATAGGTGGAAGCTGAAATGGCAAAGATGAGAGGGGTAAGCGTGGTTTCTAAGGAGTTAGAAAAAAGCTGCAGAAAAAGGTCACAATAAAAAATAGTTCCATGAATATTGATGCAGATCTTTAAAAAACGCATTTTTTTGTTTGTGCTCTTTTTGCAGTTGCTTTTCAGACTTATTCTTGTGTCTTACCCTGAAGGAGCCCCAGTGACTTAATTTGATAAATGCTGTAGAATATCTGAAGTAAGCAAGCTCCATATTTGTACATGTATTTGCACCTGTACCCACCCCTAAACCACTTTTGTGCTTACCATAAATGCATATCTGTTCCATCCCACCAAAAAGACCAGAAGTGCCTTAGAAGTACATCAAATCTAAAATTCTCATGGTCAGTGTCATGGAGACATTTCTTTTGGGAAAAAAAATGGGGGCACAGAAAGATCCTTGGCTTATGCACTGTTACACAGGAGGGCAGGGACAGACACGAGCACAGAACTCAGGACATGAGTGCTAGCGTTTCACTGAAGGACCACCGAGGACCACTTACAACCAGCCTTCAATTATTGAGCATGTGAGCGGCTAAGAAGAGTGATGAACCCTCCTGAAGATCTGCCCACAAGCCTCTGCCTTGGCAGCCACGGCTCACCCCCGCGCTTTGGCTAACCTCCCTGCGGCACAGCGAAAGCAGTCGTGTTCCAGAAACTGCCACTCAACTTCATCCCAGCTACAGCCAAGGGACAGAAATTATGGAGAGGAAATTTAACCATCCTCTCTGATTTCCTCTGTGTGGGGGTAAAAAATAGTGAGCCAGAGAAAACGCAGATGATCGCATAATTGGTTATTGATGAGCGCCAAGGGCAGCAGCAACTGTTTGCACTGATAGAAAAATCTCTGGTGGTGCACGATGTCAGCATTGATCTGCTTTACCAACAGAAGGAATTACCCTTCCTGCACAGAGTCAGGCGCTAGAGACAATTACCCAGCAAACATGGAGTGGGGAAGTGGCTGAGCTGCCCAACCAAGAGATGCCGGCTGCTTTTCCTTGCTGGTGCTGTTATATTGCTATCCCTACAACAACTTGCCTGCTACGTGCCATGGGTGGTGGGGCTGCAGAGCAGGGCCAAAAGCTTTTCCATCAAATCAGACTCTGATTATTCAAAAATGAAAAGCACCTCCCTGGAATTTACACTCAGATCTCTAGCAGCTGATGGGGACTGGGGAAGCCCCGGAGAAGCAGGCGCCATCTGCACTCTGTGTTTCCAAACCCTGTTCTTTGTGCCCCTATGTTTAGTGACATAGACCTGGAGCTCTTCAACTTGCTGTTCTTTAACTCTTTATCTCCCACTGCTTTGTTCTTTCCTCCCTCTTTCTAACCCTAAATACTTTGTTTTCTCTTGTTTCTCTGCCCTGGCTCAGTACACGTCTGCTTTTCCTCCTCTGTCAATGCATGGGTCTCTTCCTCTCCATGCTTCTCCACCTCCCGTTCCGCGTCCACTTTCTTTGGTTAGTTCCGCATCTACCATTCCCCCCGCCTTTTCCTTTCACTCTCTACACCCACATCTTCCTTCCTCCATGCTCTCTCCCTCTGTCTTTCATCCTCTTTCTTTGCCACCTGCCAATTCCAAGCCTGTCTTTCCCTCTGTGCTTTCCAGTTCTTTTCTTCCCTGATGCCATTTCAATTATTGGCCGATTCTCTGCTCGCTTCCCTTTCTCTCTCTTTTTCCCCCTCTTCTCTCCCTCAGGGACTCAAGCTTGTCTCTCCCTATTTGTTTCAGGGATGCCGTTGCTGTGGGTTTTTAGACATTTGCAGGTTTGTTTGTTTTTATCATCACACTCCTCTCTTGCTCTTTAGCTGCTTGTCACTTCACTTTCCTCTTTCTGCCTACCCCAGCCAGAGCATCATTACGTCCTTTCTCTGTCTCAGCCCATCATTTCCCACAGAGGCCATTATTATTAACCATGCCGGGAGATGTATGAGCAGCGGTCAGCAGGGTCAGCAGGGCTCTGTTTCAAATTGATGGGAATCAGAAATGGAAGTGGCACAGCAGGCAAGGGGAAGCGCCAAGTGGAAAGGAAGCAATGGCACCTCGCAGGCCGGCGCTGCAGAGGGAGAGCTGGCAGCCGAGCCGGAGGGGTCTCCAGCACCCACACCCTGACAGCCGCACCTTAATTAACATCCCCCATCGAAAAGCCGGCTGCAGCCAGCGAGTGTGAAGGATTCTCAGTGATCCAGACACTGCCTGTTGCACTGTAGATCAAGCCTCATTTTACAGAAACATGTCTCCGTCAGCCTCCTGACATCTCCAGGCCAGACAGAAATTCCTTTCAATTAAAGAGCTTGCAGGAGGACCCCATTACTGTGGCAGTTACCTCAAGCGTAGGAAGGGGGTGGAAGAGCAGCTGCCAGCACCACGCGGGAGAAAGGAGGAAAAAGG
The DNA here is from genome assembly GCA_009819775.1 of Phoenicopterus ruber ruber. Lineage (NCBI taxonomy): Eukaryota > Metazoa > Chordata > Aves > Phoenicopteriformes > Phoenicopteridae > Phoenicopterus > Phoenicopterus ruber. The sequence continues at coordinate 92,509,193 of CM020215.1, read as the reverse complement.
CTATGAATATTGGTTTCTGACATTGATATGGGGAGAAGAGTCAACTCCCAGTGCAATGTGGTGGTGGAAAGAGGGGGAGAGCATCTCTGACAACTGCATTGTGGCATGGTGGGGTTATGGCCTGTGACAACCTCCAAAATCAATGAAATGTTTTGCATTTGCAGAGAGACGAGGGGCTTGCTCTTCCCTGCTTTGAAAAGTGGAGAAGGGCAAAGCGCAGAAGACATTCAGTGGCTGGAAAGCTCAGTCTTCAGGCCTGATCAGCCTTGAGTCCCACAGCAGTGCTTATTTAATGAGCTAAAGGAGCAGAAGCAGGGGGACACTCAGTCTTGGCGCCCTCAAAGATGCTGATTGTGAGACGCCTGTATGCCAGGTTCCTGCTAGTGACAGGCATCATGTAGGGCAGCCTTCTTCCCCCATGGGCATCTGCTCCAAGCTCTCTGCCAAGTACCGCTCTTTGACTCTCGTAGCCCCTGAACTTCCAGCTCTTGTCATGAGGAGGGGCTCCAGCAACACTTCTGTCCTGAGCACCACATTTACAGGACAAACACTTTGGAGACTGCCGTATCCCTCTAGGGAACAGCATCTTTGGACAGCAAACGTTCTTATCGTCTTGCACAACACCTCAGTACAAGCTGTGCTCCTTTCAGATTCTTACAGGGGGCTGCGTGGTTTTAATGACCCTGCTCCTTCACACTTTTGCAAGTCCAGGAATTTAAAGTAAAGTTACCTTTTAAATGGCCTTCAGAACACTGAAAAATGCATATGGGAAAAGCTTGCTTAAAATTGCTCAAACAGCCCTGTCTCTGCTGCCTTTCCCCACAGGCATCATTTAGTTATTGCCTGCATATAAATTAGGCAGGCTTTGACGAAAGAGCTATTGACAAGGGTACCTCACTCCATTTTCTTTTCCTGACCTGGGGAATTCTGGAGAGGAAAGAACGTCTGCTTACGTTACAATGGTCAGAAAAAGGACAGTCAAGTAACAGAGGGATTGCTTTGGAACATGGTTGTATGCCACATCCTCACCTCTACTAGGCTGATGTCTATTAAACAACAGCTAGTAGGTGGTCTGGTCTTTGGGTTTGCAGGCTAGCCAGCTAAACGAGTAACCTTTGCTAAGGTTAGTATTTTGACAGTAATTTTATATTTAAAATCGCTTTCAGAAAATCTGTTCTGGACAACTGTCCTGAACAAAGTCTCTCCTTTGAACCCATTTCCAGCATCTTAAAGACGATGCACACCATTTGCCATAGCGATGTAAAGACGGGTCCAAGTGGATTCTGTTTACAACCTTAAATTTGAATTTCCAAGCTAGGGTTTGAGAGGGGAAAACAGGGAATTCGCAACATTCCCTCCTAGATTTATTGACACTGTCTAACCACCAGATTAAAAAACAGATTGGCAATGGGAAAGACAACATACAGGCAAAATGGAGTGACGGGACAAAGATCAGCAAAACAAGTAAAATCACAGTCACAAGGCAATGTTTCCCACTATTATATTCATTTTCAGGCTGGAAACATGCAACCTCGCTGTTTAGGTACAATTTCCTGTACAATTTCCAGACACTGATATCCTGGCCCTGAAGGCTGTAAACTCTGAGGAAGTCTTGAGGCCTTTCCAAACTATATGAAAATAACTTTGATTATGTAACTGAGTTTCCCCACCCCACTTTTTGTCATCAAAGTCATCCTTGTCAAAAGCACCTGATTAAAATGCAGTCGGGGCTTACAGACCAAATTATGAGAAATTGCTGGGAAAAGGTTCCACACGTGAAACCCAGCTCAGTTTTTGACTCATTCTCTCCTCTAAGCTCTGCAATACATACTTTCCTGAAAAAAACTGTTCCCGGAACACAAATTAAGGACTTTGAGGCATCTGGGCTGGTCGTTTTTTTCTGTAGGGAAGCATTTCGAGTGAGGAAGCTGAATCCTTGAGTGATCTGGGTCCTGATATACACACTCATAGTGTCAAGTCCACAGATAATGGCAACCACAACCCTATTATTTTTTAGCATAAGCTAGGCCAATAATACGGGAAGTCTTAAACAAATCCATTATTAATTTTGGTAGAATTTTGGTAGAATTTTAAATGTAGACGTTTTTTAAATGCCTACAAGCTAGTGTGTGGTCATAGCGTTTTCTGGAAGAGAGCTGTAATAATGAAATACTTCTGCATCCCCATAACCAGAACTTGTGAAAAACATTCACCCTTACAGAGAATAATCTTTTCCAGTACAGTTGGGGATTTAAGCCAACAACTATGTGCAAATTATAAGAAGCCATGAAAAAGTTAGAAAAACATCTAAGGAATGAAATCAACCCATTTTCACAAGCTGTCCTCTGTTCAACACCTCAAGAGTGGTCTGAAACTTTTCAGGATGCTTCTAACTCGCTTTAAATTAACACAAGTAGTTTTGCAGACAGATCAAGTTTGGCTGAGTAGCCTCGATTTGGAGGTGGATTGAATACGGGTAGGTGCCAAGAGGTGTGTTATAACTGCGTCTTTGTGAAGAGTGCAGTCTCTTCAAAGGCAGAGATACTTGGCCTTCCATTTAGGACACGGCACATTTTATTTTGACTACAGCAGCCACAGGAGTACTGTGGAAAAGACAACTTTATATGGCAAATCAGCTGACTAGATGGCTCACACACTCATACATATGCAGATGACGTTGCTTGTCTTCTGGGATATGAATAATGTCATAAATGACACACATACATGAAGTATTTTCTTAAAAGTGACTAATGCCTTAAATGACATACTCTGGTACCAAGCAATGTCTGATCATTTTCTAAAAGCATTTGATTTACAAACAAATCAAGTTCCTGAAAGATACTCAACATCAGCTGTCACACGAGGAAGGAAGGAGAACAGAGACAGACAGACAGATGAGGGAGATGAATGGTCAGTGGAGTTTCAGGTAGTATCTGCTGGTACATTACATATCAGATACAAGAATAAGGGAACGTAAATACCAGCATATCCCTCATGACCACTTAGTTTCAACAAAAGAAGCAAGGACTTGGGCTCAGTGACTCAGCTAAGCACTCACCTAGAGAGAAGTGCAGCAACCCAAGGAGAGCAGAGAGCCCCAGGGGCTGTGCATAGCTCGGCACCACTATTACTCTTTCTAAGGAGCTTATAAAACTCTTCTAGAGCTGGGGTGGCACCAAAGAGGGTGAGAACTAAAAAGAGAGTAAAACGAATAAATAAATAATCTATTTCTGCTGAAGGTCTGTGCAAACCGGGAACATTAGAGCTTTAGGAAGTCTGGGTTGACTGAGCTGTGCTGGAGAACCACCATGCACGTATTCTGCTCTGTGCCTGGTGCTATTCCAGCCTTTTAATGGGAGAACTACATTTGAGGGGTGCTCCAAAGCAGCAGTGGGGGGTACTGGCTCACCTGGGAGGCAGGGCTGGGAGAGCAGGAAGGGTGCAAAGCACTGGTCCCATCCTCAGAGTTGCCCAACAACAGGAAAGTCAGCTGCTATGAAGGCAAGAGGCCTCCCATTTTTCACCGGCAGAACTTCACAACCCTTTCCCCTGACACCCTAAGCTGAAAGATGCGTAGGAGCTGTGCAACTCTTGATTCACCCCCCTTGCCCACCTGCAGAGAGTTTCATGGATACTCAGTGCCTGCTGCTCTCTTGTACACAGTGACCAAAAGCCAGTGACAGAAGACCTGACACTTCATTTTTGCAATCAACCTTTGTTAAACTGCCTCCTAGAAAGTCCCTCTCTGTGGCATGGAGAACAGCCCTCTGGAGCAGCTGAGGGTTTCCTAGGAGGAGAAAACGTACTTGTGCCCATGCCTGTGGCACCCCCTGAGCTTCACACTTTGAGGACACAAATCCTTCCCTCCTGGACAAGGCAACAGTGCCTGATGTGCCAGAGGGAGTAAGGAAAGTCATGCGCTGCACCTCGCCTTAACAAACAGGAGGGAGAGCCGGGCAGAGCTGGGCTTGCCTGGCACCGGTAGCATCGCAAGGCATCCCACAGCAGTTTCCTGCTGAAAACCTCCTCAATTGTTAATTCTGATTCCTCAGCCTGCTAAATATGCCAATGTGTTACTGCTTTAGCGCTCATGGGTTTGCTGGAGTCGCCCCTGCCCAGCGTAGCCTCCCTTGACCACCCTCGCTGCCGTACGCTGCTCTGCTGTGGCTTCAGTACAGCTGGTTGTGCTCTCCCTCTTGACAGGACACTACGTGTTCACACCTCATTGCTCCACGCAGCTGGATGGGTTAGATGTATCCTGTGGCACATTACCGACAAAAGGTGACTTCCCTCTGAGTACAAGACCAAGTGAGGGATAGCAGGGAGTCAAAGCCTCCCCGACAAGGGAGAAACTCAGTCTTAGGCAGGGAGGAAGACTTGGGACATTCGGTCTCCAGCTCATATATCAGCCTCGAAACTGGAGAAACACCTTTACTTCCAAACACATTCATGATTCCCAGACTGCCAGGACAAAACCAGACAAGGGGCAACCCTTGGCTGCTTTTAAAACATTTCTACATTGATTCCTCCTTGAGATACAAAGCAGTGAGTGAGATGAAATCTCCTCTTACTCAAGCCTTATTTTTCATAATTATGCATCTTTAGTGTTTCATAACGACCAATTTAATCACTTTTCCCGTTTAGAGGGCTATAACAGCCAATCATGGTAATGGGCTTGGTATTTGGTAGGAACCATTTAACGCCCAAGAGCCCTTGTTCTGAGCCACTTGATGCCACTTAAGTTTGACAGACAGACTCTCATTAGCACAAGTTGCAAAACCTCTCAGATGAAGCTCATTTCTTTTAAACAAACTCTGCTCAGTGATCCCCAAAGTCTCTGAGTGAGGAAATTTTTAGCTCACTTCAGATCCATACAGGTCTGTGGAAATTAATCAGCATATTTCACTGTGCCAGGGGCTTTCTATGAAATTCTCTACCTTTCCTCCTCGCAGTTGCTCTCTCGTGCCTTGCATGTAAGCTCTGCTCCCCCATGGCCAGACAGTGCCCATCTCCTGGAGAGCCACCTGGGGTTATGTGACCTTTCCTTTTCACACGTAACCCTCTTGAAGAGCTTCTGCTCCATGCTGACCAGCCTGCAACTGCCTCTAAGGGACAGCTCTCACAACTTGATCGTTTCTTGCTGGGGCCAACCAAATACACATTTGGAAACCTGTAAAAATATCTACAGATCTCTGACTGCTGCTAAAACTGCTGCCCCATCCCTTTGCCATTCCTGCTGCCCCATCCCTTCCTTGGGCAGTGATCCACAATGCAAAAAATAAAGCTCAGGGCATGTGAAACTGCTTTAGATGCTCTCAAACACCCATGCAAGTCTGCACCCCAACTCACGGGATGCCCACCAGGTTTGGAGACACTCCTAGACCAACAATGCTGAATCTTTGCTTCAAATGCAACCAAAGCAGGCCTCCCTATGTAGCTGCAAGGACGAGCAGTGGGAGAGTGGACGGTGCTGCAGGTCGTGCTTGCCAGACACACGGACAGAGGCTTGTGAGAAATCTAAGACTACTGCAGTAAGGGTACGCAGGGAAGGACAGAGGTTTTTACTTAAGGACTTACACAGCAGAAGGGATGGCTTCCCCTCGAAGGACTTAGTGTTCAATGGGCAGGCTAACAAATCAGGATAACTACCAAGGAAAGATGTCAGATCTACGATGTGTGGTTTAAACCCATTGAATCTGTTCACTTCTGCAATGTTCCCCAAGAACAGACTTGCCCTTTACATCTTCTCTTTTTCCCATTACATCACACCGATTGTGCATGCAATGAGACTAAAAGTTGTAAATGTAGGAGTCCTAAAAGGAAAACGCGTTGATATGTGAAACAGTTACCTCCTGGGTGACAGAAGAAAAGCATATTTTGTGGCACAGTCTGATGGGACAGAGTAACATCTTACCCTGTGAATAGTCTGAATGACTTCAGTAAGGCAACTAGGTAAAAAACACAACATGTAGAGCTACAGCAGTCGAAATCTGTGCTTAGAAAGAAAAACCCCATATTCAAAATGCCATACTTGCAGCTAATGTCAACATCTTCCAAGCCTACTGCTTTCTGACACATGAAATGGTGACCTGAGAGCACGGATGGTGGGTTGCCCTGTATCTAAACAGTCTAAAAGGACCCTGTGCCTAAATCACCATGTTTTGTTCAAGTACAACTAATGTAGTATTCTCAGTGCCGTAATTAAAATGGACTCTGTGTTTCACCCGGCACACACGGACAAAAACACAGTATTACAAGACGCTGTATGCACCTGTCCAAAGCTGAAGAGAGCATTAACCAATGTTATGATATATTACTTGAGAAATAGCCTGATGCCCCTTAATTAGAGGCTGGCTGCTAAGGTACATTCAGCAGGAGAAGAGTTAAGGTTGCATTTGTAACCTTAAATCTCACCTTACCTGGCTTGTGAGTGCTTAACTGTGCAACTTTAATGTGTTCTTATCAGAGCATTTTTATTGAGCCATTATTAACATCAGTTAGATACAATCTAGCATTTCGCAGATCCCCCTCCTCCCCAGCCGTTACCCGAGCCACACATAACTCGAGATTCAAAGGAAGCATTGAACTCAACCTCTGCTATCGTTCTCCAGACACCCCGCGCCACTAATTCCCTAGCAGCTTCCTTAAAGGGGACTGGTTGCTATCTTGCATGCCCTCAACCAGCCTGCACATTGAAGGAAATCCTCTACTGATAATTAATAAGTTCCCCCCACGCTGGCTGCTCATTAATCTATTATTTTACTCCTCTAATTACTTTTGTCTGTTCGAGTTAACAGTCTCCTTCCCTCATCTTCCCTGGGTCTCACACAAGAGATGCTGCATGGCAAATGTGCCTTTTCTTTGTCCCCAAGTGGCTTACAGCCTCTGCTCTGTGCATGGACTCCGAGACCCATCCTGGCATTTCCTGAGGCACAACCCGGCCTCTCACATGGAGTGACTTGCCTCTCCACGTCCCTGTATTTCACCCAAGTTATGGTACGTGCAGCTCCAGGCTTCTGAGCTGGGGCTTGCTGAAGGAACATCTAGGGAACGTGGGCTTCCCATCTCCACCTGTGTCATCCCCTGGAAAACTCCCAAGAGCTACAAGGAATCCTCTTCACAGCAGTCAAGTGGTTGTAGATCTCCCTGCAGGAAATGGGGGCACTTACAATTTCACAGTGCAGGGACCATCCGTCTATGTACGCCCTGACTTCCTTTTACAATAGCAGCCTTTACCCAAAGACTAAAAGTCAGCACAAATTAACTTTAAGTCCCTTGGCCAGAAGAGGAGACAGAAGCAGGAACCAATTATTTATTTGCTTGGAAGATGCCCAAGTACAGCAGAGATAAATGCAGTAGATACAAGTGAGCATGTCAGAGAGAGGCTAGAGTTGCAAAGTTTGGAGCCTGATCTGAGCTTGTGCAGCTTAGGGAACTTCTGAAATTTTGTCTCTTTATCATGATTGACACTAAAAATACTTACTCTCTGTCCCCTTCACGCAGCTGTAGTTTAGGCTGTACAGACAGGCTTTGGACAGCTGTACAGATCCATGCCCCACAGTCAAAGGATGGCAGGTACAATATGACTCAGGATACTGTCTTCCTTCTCCTCTGCTTTTATTTTTCATGCTTGCTGCTATGTTTCACAATTCTACCATTAAGAAAATGCAAGCCTTTGAGGTTGGTGCATAAGCCTGGTAAACATCAAAAAGCTTACCTATGCAGCAAAATGCACGCACAGACACCAGCACGGTGAACATAAAAATGAACACGTAGTACAATGCTCACAAATAATGCATACAGCAGTGTGCACATGCATACTTATGTGGCTTTTACAGATCTACAAGCTGCACAGCAGGTAAGGATGGTGGTAATGACATACAGTGACCATTACAGTACATGTGCTAAGATGACCCTGCCAGCAGTTCTCAGCCAGGCACATGCAACTGGGCACTGAGCCGCAGGCACCCTTACGAGGAGCCTTGGGACCCCCTGAGAGGCTGCATTGCTCCTCCCTCTGCCTACCCCCGACTGCAGCCGGCTCATCTCCCACTGGTGGCTTTCCTGGGACACAAGCCGGGACAAGGCGTGAGCTCTATGAGCTGCCCAGTAAAGTGTGCCGTGGATACGGTCATGTCCTCGCTCCATGACCCTTCCACTCTGCCACGGCCCTCAGTCAATACGACAACAACTGAAGTCTCTCACGATCAATGCCTTTCCCAGGCCATCACTACCTGCACTACACTTTTCTTGCTGGTGGCCTGTGCTGATCCTTTGGCAGGATACGCTCATCCTTCAAATGGCTCAAGTCACCCCAAACTGGGCGTGAACTTCAAAGGCTGCATCAGACATCAGCTCATGCTTCCCTGGATGGGCCTGCACTCACCATCCCCTCCCAGCCTCCCTGCTGCTGCCTGCTGTGCTCCTGTGCCGCAGTAACACTGCGGTGGGCACTCATTGCGAGTTTACGAGAAAGGATGATTTGTTCAGCCAGTGCATGAAAAAATACAGAGTACATGAGAAGAGTCATATTTTTCAGGTGCTGTTCAGAGAGAAAGAAAAAGTAACTGAAGAAGAAATAAGAACAACACTTTTGAACATGTACCTCGTAAAAAAAACCCACCCTGAATCATCTTTTCAGTCTCTCATGTTTTCCTTCAGACAGGAAAGAGAGGGATGTTCTGAAGACACATTTCTGAAATGCTCAGAAAGGAGGCTGAGGAAGGAAAAAGAGCCCAAGTGTTCACATCACCAGGGCCTGTTGTAGCCTTGTGTTACCAAAATAGCTCACTGCCTTCAGCTGGGAGTCTCCCACTTCCACTGTGACTGTATTCAGACCCGGGAGAAAAGCTGCAGGCTGCAGGAAGCTGAATGACACCTGGCCTTGCTGTGGTCATCATGGCAAGAAGGTTCGGGATGTCTTGCCCCCAAAGCTGGCTTTTTCTTTGCCCCAGGTCTATCTGTCTATCTCTGTACGGGAGATTCTTGCAAATCATGTTTTCCTTCCTGCTTCTCCCTGCACCCCTCCATTCTCTGTCTCTCACTATTTTCCAGCTATCGGTAGAGCTGGGATATATAAGCCAAGCGGCTTCATCAGTGGGACTGGCGTGGGGGTGGAGGCAGAGGCAAGAGACAGTCAGATGATTGTGTGGGAGAAGCTAGAAGGGGTGAAGGCTTTGGGGCTGTATGGGAAACTCCCTCCAGACATCGCTGTCCTGGCAGGATACGTGTGCTGCAGTGGATGCTGTCATCCACGCGCGCTGGGGTCCTCAGACGAGAGGAGACAGTAGCTCTGGCTCCAGTGCAGAATATATCAATCAAGCACTGAAGTTAGTGAAGCTATTGAGATCAGTTGAAGCCACATAACAGCATAATAACAAAAATGGTGACGTCTCTCTCTTTAAATGAAAAAAATGCAGAGAACAGCTATAAGCTACTACCTTAACTTTCCCCTTTTATTGGTGTGTCTCTCTCCTACTGTGAAGGGAGAGTGAGAAATATGCTTGCCTAAAGTGAAAGTACTTATAGATTACAGCTACAAGGGAAAAAAAAAATGCAGCCTTTCCATTTTCTTCTTAAGGATAGCTTTCTTAAGGATGTTTGAATTTAAAGTATTAAATTTAAAATGCTGTGAATTTTTTCTCTCTTTAATTCACACTCAACCTCTCTGTATCTTTACAAGCACATTTAAATTTTCAGATGCGAACTACAGCTGTAAACACGGAGCTGCCACGGGGAACATGATCTCCAGATGGCAGGGGAAATGGGACCCAGTCCTAAAATATCAGCCTTTTGCCCCTGTGAACCCAGAGACGCTCTGTCACCAAACAAGTAGCTCCAAGCACAAGAGACCCAAAGCAGACTTGTTAGTTCAGATCACTAGAGGGAGACACGATAATACACACACTGTCAGTGTCTTGCTCTCAATAACATTCTCTCCAGACAATTTGTTTTGCTGTAGTTGACACTACTTACAGGTAGGATACAAGAGTGCTCAATGGCAGGTTTGGAGCACAAGGAAGGCTGGTAGGGAAGGAGGGCAAGATGGACAGCATCTACCACACTAGGCAGGGTAGGCAGCAGACGCTTCCTCTTTTCGTCCTAGTCCTGACAGGAAAGTCCCTTGATTTCAGTGGGTTTGTGCTGGTGGGAACGAATTTGGTAAGGTTCATCAACCTGCTGCTGAGATCCTACTTACGGTAGTGCATGGCAATCCCTTTTCCTGTCATCATTAATTATGGAAGATTTTGAACTCTCATCTTCTTGGGTGCTCAGTTTTCACTCCCACCTCCAGCCTTCTGGGATCCTTCAAGACTGGCTCATGGCAGGAAGGGAGAGAAAGCAGCAGCTAGTTACTCCTGAATGTCCCTACTAATCAGCAATGTCTCCACTGAGAAGCGCTAGCATTGAGGGTAGGGGTAGTGACTGTACAGCACTGCACAGGCAGCAATATTACAGCATGCAATGAACTAGAAAAATGCTGCTCTTCTGTAGGTGGATGAAAGTTTTCATATGGACACAAACCAGCTCAGCCTTTAAAATGCCATGGAAAAGACGCTAACACCATGGCTGACTATAAGTGATACCTATCTGAGAGAAGGAAAAATGGAAGCAACTCTACCAGACTCCAACTTGCTGTAAAGAACAGCATTTCGATGTGGCATGAAAGCCACTAACTTGGTATACAACTGCCACATCTTCCCAGCAGCAGCACAGAAAATCTTGCTAGAGGTGGAGCAGCCAAGCACTGACAAGACGACTCTGGATGTTCCCCTCCAACCACTGCTGAAGGCAGCACGGTAAATTCCCTCCTTACAGCAGCCTTATTCTCCTCTTCCCCAGAAATGCCAAAATACTTGTGAGGCCTTGCTCTCCCTCTCTGCCATGGGACAGGAGAGAGAAATCAAAGCTGTTTAGAAAATGAATGTTTCGTGCATCAACAGCATTTGTACTGAAACAGCATCACAGACCACAGGAACTGAATGGAGCACTACTATAATAGGAGGGATCTCTGTGCAGTGTGTGTGTCTCTGGGCACAGAAAGAAGAAATCAAAGCTCTCCCGTGTGTTGAGAGCACTGTTCAGGACTTAAGTTTATTACAGGTGAGAAAGGGGGCAGGGGAACTCCTGCTTGTGGGCCACACACTAAGAACAGGGAACTTCTACAAAAATAAAAAAATGTGAAGTCAGCGCAAGTGGGAAGCAAATAGAGGTTGAAACAACTTTGGATGCCTTCTGGAGAAGCCCTGAAAAAGTTGACACTTTGGCTTGTCTCCCAGGCTCTTTGTGAGCCAGTACCCTTTTCTTTTTTTTTTTCCCCCTATAATGTTGGATAAGATGAAGACCAGACCATGAGAGAAAAAGACGTCTCAGAAAGACTTCTAAAACAAACTGGGAGTGTATAACAGGCAAAGTGAGAGGTCTCTGTGGAAGACAAGACCACATTTTCGCCAGAGAGTATTTTGAAGATGCAAGGGAAAAAAAGGAGGAAAAAGAGACCTGGTTAAAAAATCATCACAGAATGGCAGGGGTTGGAAAGGACGTCTGGAGATCATCTAGTCCAACCCCCCTGCTAGAGCAGGTTCACCTAGAGCAGGCTGCACAGGACTGCATTTTAAATACCTCCAGAGAAGGAGACTCCACACCCTCCCTGGGCAGCCTGTTCCAGGGCTCTGTCACCCTCACAGTGACGAAGTTTTTCCTCATGTTCAGATGGAACTTCCTATGTTCCAGTTTGTGCCTGTTGCCCCTTGTCCTGTCGCTGGGCACCACTGAGAAGAGTCTGGCCCCATCCTCTTGACCCCTGCCCTTGAGATATTTATAAGCATCGATGAGGTCCCCTCTCAGTCTTCTCTTCCTCAGGCTGAACAGCCCCAGCTCCCTCAGCCTTTCCCCAGAAGAGAGATGCTCCAGTCCCCTCATCATCTTTGTAACCCTCCGCTGGACTCTCTCCAGTAGTTCCTCATCTTACTTGAACTGGGGAGCCCAGAACTGGACACAGTACTCCAGATGGGGCCTCACTAGGGCAGAGTAGAGGGGGAGGATAACCTCCTTCGACCCCTAACCTGTACCGGTGGATGGGGTTATTCCTCCCCAAGTGCAGGACCCTACACTTGCCCTTGTTGAACCTCATGAGATTCAGTTGCCCCCCAACATCCTAAAATGCAGGGTCAAACAAGTACCTTATAGATCTTAAATTTCCTGATCAGGCAAAGGCAGTGAGAGGAGAAGGAGGATGTGGCATGAGAAGAGCTGTCACAGTAACACCACAAAAATACCACCAAACACAAACAACAAAAAAAACCCAACCCAAACCCCAAAACAACACTCCTCTTTCTCTTCACAACTGTTTCACTGAGGTTTTAAGAGTGCAGCAGAAAGGTGGGCTAAATCCAAATGGTTTAGATAACCAGAAAATCCCCTTCCCACTCATCGCTACCTAGTGCCTACAAGGTTGACTCGTGGTGACTCTGGCTGAGGGTTTCTTTTTGTTATCTTCTTTGGGCATAAACTGGCTTATCCTGTGCAACACAAAGTGCAGTAGCAAGGCTTTGGACTCAGACAGCAATGAGAAACAAACAAACATGGGACATAATGGTCAAAGTTGCCCATGTGAATGATACGGCCTTCTTAAATCTCATGCCTTCAGAGAGCTCTCTGCTTCCCTCATGTTCAGCGTTCAGCCCTACAAGGAGACCCGCGTGCACTGAAGGAAGATACATGAGTGAGTGGGGGTGTGAGATAATCTGTCTCTTTCAGTTTACGTCTCATCCTGATCTCTAGTAATTGAGCCCCAAAGCATGAAGTTTAACATCCTTTTCAATATTTTTGTTGTGAATAACAAGAATATCCAGATTTGTTCACATTATCCTCAGGAACACACAAACTGTTTGAGTCTTGCCAAGTTCTCGTCTTTAAATAACTTCCCATGGCAATGAGTTCTACAGCTGTTTATAAACATATTATACGTACCATCTCAATTACACAGAGCATGCAGGCACTCTTCTGCATTCTCTATCCCTTCTAAACTTCCCAGGCTATGGTAAATTCTCTAAGACTCAATGAGAATTTCTAGCACCCTCTAGGGAGAATCAGACTGGCATATTTGACAAGCCTTCCCATCTCCTTTCATTTTATGCTGTGACATGAAACTTGGGTGTTGCAATCAATACTTATCTGCTTTGCTCTAGACTGGTTTTTATGCTGTGATTACCGCTGTAATAACTAAGCTCCTTTTTTGAGCCAAAGTATGTATCTTTAGACTGTCAGGTGGAATTTGGGAGAATCCAGACTGTTCTCTTCTCTATCAAATGGCCTTGCTGGGCTGAGGCCGGGGAAGTTGGATCAGGAATGAGATACTTGGCAGTTTTAAGCAAGTTTCACACACTGTAACCGCTCTAGCAAAACTGAATTGTTTGCTCCTCAGCTGGTTATGCACAACCAGTAAAGGGCTCAATTGTTTGACCTTGAGCTGAGCCCCATAGGGATCAATATAGCTTTGTCTCCCTGCCACAACCTCTCAGGCTGCCGTCACACATGGATACCAATCTCATGGCACTGCCACAGTGCCCATGAGCAAGGCCCTTGGGGAGGTTTCAACCACCGATGCCTTGTGGGAAAGGAGCAGAAACATGAATGGAACTGTTTCTGTTAATTTGAGTACAAGCTCCTCCGGACAGGAGCTGCCTTTTTTTCCCGTGTTTGCCTGCCCATCCAGGACAACAGGCTTGGCAGTGAGATCTCTGGTAATGCAAAGACCTTGCAACAACTGTCCATGTTCATATTGCTGCTAACCCAATTCATAAGAGGCCGCTCTCTAGGGCTTCCATTGAGTGGGAGTTTATTGATAAGAATATGAACATACATGAACCTTTATTTTTCCCAGGAAGCTCTTTTTCAGTCAAACAGGCATCTAGCATGGCTCTGAATAAGATGGAGAGATGAGGAATGATAAATGTTAAAGCCTCTGGACTGTGATCTCAGCAGCTTATGGGTAGGGAAAAGTCGCATTAGCCTGAATAAACATAAGTCAAGAAAGACGTGAAGCAAAACTAAGATGAGCTCAAAAGCAGGCATTGCCTACCATCTGTAAACGATCTTACTGGATTCTTTTCTTGGCTGTGTTAGTTGTTATCTTGGTGCACGGTACAGGGAAAACAGAGCATCTCCTAACACAACTAGCCATAGATGGGTAGGCTGCCTGTGGTAGCCCACACAGAACATGTCAACGTGATGAATGATACATGGCCCTGTGCTGGGACTTTGCGCAGGCTGTGGTGCAACTACTGGAAATTTGATCGGACCGCATTCAGTGAGGAAAAAATAATCTATACCTTTGTGGGCCATGGATCATGTAGGTTATGAGTTAATATTAAGGAGAAGAAAATGATACGATAACACCCGCTCTTTGTGCAAAGTCATAGAAGGAAGAATCTGGGTTTTGTCCCTTTCAAGAGATGAGAGACTATAGCATATCCCCCTAGTGAAATATTTCTAATGCTGACAACTGCTAACTCATGTAGCATTTATAGGAAATCATCAATACTCATCCCCACTCTAACTGAACAAATCACAGTTTCCTGACAAATCCGGTTCAGAGGGCTGCTATGGTCTTTTCCATGGCTTACCATCACAAGCTGGGATGGTAAAAGTCATAGGGCACGGCAGGCTTAATAAGCCTGCAGCTGTGTCCTGAATCACAGGAAAGGGACCGGACTGTGAGCAGGGAGGTGCTGGCCTGCTGCTGGAAGCTGCAGGTCGGCGATCCCAGAAGAGAGCTCTGCTGGCTGGAGGAGAGGAGCTAATGAAGCTGTTTGTGCTCCCAGGCAATGCCTATTAAACTATCCACAACTAGCTAGACCAGGTTGCCAATGTCCTACAGCATAATAGCCTGTCAGATAAGGAAGAAAAGGGCCTGCCTGACTCTCTCCACCTGCTCTGTCAAAACCCAATCAGTCAATCTTCTGAAGAGGAACGGAGGCGGAGAGCAAGGACTTGCATTATTCCAAGGAATGTCATTCCTGCTTTTGTTAAATTAAAGCTGATCTGTATTGCCATTGGCCATCGGACTTACTGTTTTTCCCCTTACCTGCCTTCCTCCCAGGTATCAGTGGCACCATCAACAACCACAGCCACGCTTTAGCTATCTCACAGGGTAAGGAGAGGTTTTTTTCCTATGGGCCGCTTCAAGGCTTAGGGACTTACAGTTGATGTGAGAAAAATGCCTAGTTCAACTGCTCACTGAAGGACCAGCAAAGGAAGTGAGATACCATTTTATAAAGCAATTTTTTTAACTTCCCAGATAGGCAGATGAGTGGACTGTGACCACTCCTGAGGCCCAGCAGCATTTAAATGAACTATCACATGCATCCCTGCCTTCTTTGCGTAAGTAGCAACACCACTTTCCCTTTGTGTTTGTATCTTCTACTTCCCAGTCACCATGAATAAATAATTTCTGTGGTCCTCACTCAGGTAATTAGCCAAGAAACACTATTGACGAAGTCAATGAATGAGAGAAACAGCAGACAAATTCGCTAATGAACTCCTTGAGGAGAGTGCACAACAAAAGTAATTTGTCCCTCTCGCCCCCCAATGCTGGTTTAATTTCATAACCTGTCCATTCAAAACCTCCTACACAAGCTCAATACCACTCATTCTTCCAGTTCTGCAGTCACGAGTTAAACCATGGAAAAAATCTAAGGAGAGAGAGATTTTAGAAACCTTTACAATGATCTAAAATAGCTCTTTGATGCATAGCAGATGTCTTCAAAACTAGCATAAATGGAGCCAAAATGCCTTACAATTCTGGAAAAGAGATATTCCAAGATAAGACGTGTTTCTAACTGCAGCAGCTCTGCAATAGATTTGGAATTTATATTAACTGTCAACCTCAAGGAAAACATTTAAAAGAAGCCCTTCTGTCCCCCACTTTGGGACAAGCGCCTTACTGAGCTACATGCTGCACAAAGATCTGATGTCTGCCTGCAAGCAATTCCTCTGTATGCGTAAAAGATAACAGATGGGTTTAGATGGGGATAAAGAGAGAGAACAACAAGCAGTAAGACATGGAGGTGACAGACTGGGGACTGCCTGCCCTTCATCCCTGGCTCTCGCCGGTTAGGAAGGGGGTGCTTGGCAGGCTTCACTGTAGAGGGGAGGACTGAGGACGGATTGGAAAGGGGTCGGTGAGGTGGTGCTGATCGATGCTAACAAGGTAACACCTCTGAGACACACAGCATGGGAGAAAAAGTGTGAAGGGGCACGCTGGAAAACTGAACAGCCCCAGGAAAACTGACCCTGGAATCAAAGCAGGGATGAGATTCCCGAGTCCTGCTGCCCACCAGAGGGGATAGCCAGAGTGGTGATTTGCTCTGAGGACCCTTAAAAAAAAGGCAGAAAAGAAGTCTGTGTCTGATAAATGGAGTAGGCGGTACAAGTGAAAAAAACCAGAAAGCACAAACATGCAGCCAAAGTGATGAGTCAGGACAAGAACCTTCTTATTACTGCTCTGAACAATGCATCTCGTGTACCAGGCCTTAGTTTTCATGAAGATTTAAGCTAGCATCCTTGGAACTCCCTGAACTTAGACAATGTTAGGCTGTGCTCACAGAATAGCTAGGGAGTGTCTCCTGCTTGAATACAAGAAAGAGTTAGATAGAGGACTGAAAGACTGATGCAGCAGTAAGATGGAAGATTTGATATGAAATAAATCTTAAGAGCAGAAATGCCAAAGTTAGAAGGTTCTAAATACATAACTAAAGGTGAAAAAAATAGGTTCTATTTCCCTATATATGCAAATGGCAAAGTCATGCTTAATACTGAAAATAGCAGAAGAGGAAAGTCAGGTAGTGATGATGATACCACAGAGGAGTAGTGTTCCCCTCATCAGCTCTGCTCCTCCCACTTCCTCCTGGCAGTCTTTCCCCATCTTCTTTCTTTTGGTATTGCAAGAAATGGGCCAGAAAAACAAACTGCATATACATGCATATACTGCATATACTTTCATATACATGAAAGCTCAGGAGGACTTTGGTTTGCCTGAAGGGATGAGACCGGAAATCTAAGTAACCCCAATCTGAACCACAGACCCCAAATCCAGGGGCTTCTGGATGCAGCCCTTGGATTGAGCTCTGTTCCAATGTGTCGTTCTGCCCTTCTCTCTCCAACCTTCTCTCTGCAACACTCTCCTGTTTTCTGGCTGCTGAATTGCAGTAAACAGCTTGACTGTCTGTAGCACATGCAGAAGGCTTGTACTCTGCCTACCTCACCCTCTTTAACCCTTTACATATATGCGAATATCACAGAAGACTATTCGTATGGTAATGAGACTATAAGACTATTCATAAAGCTAATCAATGCTTTCCCCATGCATTTTAGATGAAAGAATATCTGATGGCAAAATAAATCAGGTAAAGAGTTCTTCTCTCCTCAAAGGACATGATACAGAGGAAGAGAAACCTACTTCTTGTTCCCATCCTACTGATAAATCTTTAGGGGGTGAAGGTTTCCTTGCAACCCAAGCTGCTAACCCCATGGAGTCTGACTACTGAAAGGATATTCTCCTTCCAAGTTTGCCACATCCTCGAGTGTGGAAGGCGCAGTTAGATAGCAGAACAAAGCTAGTGATTTCTCCTTTACTCTGTCTCCACCCTGCTCTTCACTCATCTTGCAGATCAAATGCCTTCTTTACTCACCTCACAAGACACAGGAAGACTGTCTGCCAAAGTGGAGACTAATATGCAATCATCTGTGCCACTGTTTGCCTCTCCCTTTTAAGGCAAATCAGTGGGAAGTAAATTCCATCATTTTCAGAATGAACCTCTTCTATGTAATATCTAAACTGAAATCCTTTCCCCTCTCTCTGGCACCAGCAGTGTTTTGTCTCCACCACCGTGCTGTGCATTACCAGCAGTAGAGATTGGGACAACTAGATGAAGACCAAAGCTAAATAGAATTATAGGTCCAATTCTGTAGAGCATCTACTGAAGTAATTTCATTTGTTCCCTCAGACAACCTGGTTATTGTGCCTGGGAAATCACACTACAAAACACGCTTGCAGTGCATTTAAGATTCTTGCCACTTTTTTACAGCTGCCTGTATTGCTACTGAAATTTTCTCTTGATGTTGGAAGAGAAGGAACTACTGTACAGTTCACAAATCACCAGCACAGTCCAGTTCAGTTGGGTCTCTTACCTGTTGGGGTGAGGTGCCTCCAGGTGATGACAGGCTCAGGACGCCCATTTGCCATGCAAACCAGGGTCACATTGCTGCCCTCATTCACGGTGATGTCCGAGGAGATATTGGAGATCTTTGGTGGAACTGTGAAGACAAAAGAAAGTTGGACCTCATTACCCAGACTTCTGGAGGGCAGCCTGTCTGACTCATTAACCTACCTACTTATTAACCAGAGGCAGCCACAGACTCCTCTCACAGGTTGCACTCCTCATTACTACCCGGGTTTCTGAAATTATGTCAGAATAATATGTACCTCTGCTTCAGGGATCTGCACGTAGAAATGGCCTTTGCTGCAACTGCGATGCTTTGTGTTTGGACAGGTACGAGGGCCTTCATAAAATATCCTCTAACCACTTGCCTGACTGCTCCAAGGCTGCACAGAAGGAGTCGGCAGGCTCCAAGCACTGTCCCAGCTCATTTTTACACTCCAAACAGTCCCAGACAGAGTTCTACGTCTTCCTGCAGTGTGCCAGGCCTCAAAGCACTGACTCAGAGGGTGTATTCATTACTGCTACCTCCCATGGGCAGATAGAACCCATGCTGCTAGCCAGGACCCTGCTTTGCTGCTCATGTAACCAAATGCTCACCAGGAATTGAACCAGAGAGCTGTTAAGCTCATTTCTGTTGCGCCTGCTGTGACGAGGTAAGAAGTGGGGACATGCGCCGTGGCTAATGCGAATTTGCTGACGGAAGGCACAACGGCAACAGCGGGAAGGTTTCTGCAACATCTTTCAGCCAAGAGGGATCCCCCATGGGCTGCCCACAGTAGGGAGCTTCTGGCTGACTGCACCTCACATGGCACAGCACGAAAAGCATGGTAAGGTCTTCAAAGATTCATAAGACCAGCCATGGCTCAGGCATTCAGCATCCTTAAAGACCTTCCAAGCTAACTGAGTTTGTATCACAGGACCAAAGTGACCACGCTGGGATCGGAGCAGGTACTGCCACATGTGGAGTGTGCTGGTTTATCAGCAGACCAGGCCGTTGCAGTCTCTCCTCTCTCACATCCATGTCTTCCTTCCACACTTCACACCCTGGAGGTGGTGAGGGAGTTTGACTAAAAAGGAATCTTCTAAATTTTTTTTTTTTTCCCCAGCTTCCGAATTTGTGTGTAGCGAGGAATGAAACAACATCATTTTCTGCTTTGCTTACCACAGAGTAAACAGACAGCAGCCTCCCCTTCCCCCTCCTTGGCAGGACTGGCTGATGGTCCTTTTGAGGCAAAGCTGCCTACGGGTTAGGTGGGGAAAAGGAAACGAAGCCTGAAGAGAGCAACTCACCACTTCCAGCTGTGTTGCTGGGTTCATAGGAATATTGTTTACAACCCACAGCTCATTAGCCCCTCTCTGTAGGCCCCAAACTCAAGGACAACGCTTTAGCATCTATGACCATGGGACCCCCTTGAAGGAATAGGGGCTCCCGAGCAGGAACAGGACCTGTCGAACAAAATGAGGCAGATGTGTCTTTGCTGACAGGCTCACTCACCTAGGCAAGCAAAGATTTAAGCTAGGCACGTTTGGGAAGGATTGCCATAATCTGGAGAGAAGTGACAGCATGGAGGGCAGTGAGGAAGCAGCTGGGGACCAACACAACACGGAAGGCTTTCACACTCCCTTTGTGAAAGCAGGTCAGCTAGGGGCCCATCTCAAATGCCCGTGCACCAATGCAAGTATCGTGGTGAAAAAACAGAAGGAATTAGATGTTCACACAGATTCACAGTGCTATAAACCCATTGGGATAACAGAGCCGTGGTGGGATAGCTTTCAGGACTGGCAGCGCTATGTGGGATGGATACGGGCTTTTCAGGAAAGACAGGCTGGAAAGGTGAGGAAATGAGGTGCACTCTCCGCAAAGGAGTGGCTGGAGTGCACCGAGCTCTGGGCACTGAACTAGCTGGGAGCTTATCCATAAGGATCAGAGGATATCACAGTGTCACGCATGTTGGTTGGTGCCTGCTACCAACTATTTGATTAAGAAGAGGCAGTAGACAAAGACTGCTTTAGACAGATAGAAGAAACCTCACAGTCACAGTCCCTGGTGAGGGACTTCAACCACCCTGATATTTGCTGGAAGAGTGAAAGTGCTGGGCTCGAGCAGTCCAGGAGATGTGGGGGTCCAGCAGGCTCAGCATGAGCTAGCAGTATGCCCTTGCAGCAAAGACCAAGCATCCTGGGTTGTATTAGCAAGAGTGTAGCCCCGTAAGTGGAGGGAAGTGACTATATCCCTTTATACTGTGCTCATTAGCCAGCATCTGAAGCACTACATCAGGTTTGGGCTCCCCAGTACAAGAAGGCCATTGACATACTGGAGCAAGTCCACTGGAGAGCTCCCAAGATGGTCAGAGGGCTATAGCATGGGACGTACATGGAAAACCTAAGAGACACGGGTCTGTTCAGCCTGAAGAAGAGAAGGCTCAGGGGAGATTTTATTGCTGTCTACAAATAGCTAGTGGGAAGGTGCAGAGAAGACAGAGGCAGGCTTTTCTCAGGGGTGCACAGTGAACAGCGAAAAGCAGCAATGAGCTGCAACATGGGGAAAATTCTGACTCAAAATGAGGAAAAAGCTTTTACTTTGGGGAGGTCAAAGACAGGAACAAGTTCCCCAGAGAGGTGGTGGAAACTCCATCCCCGGAGATATGCAAAACTTGCCTGGATGAGGCCCTCAGCAACCTGCTCTAACTGGCATCAGGAAGGAAGGAGAAGGGACCTTGGAAGCTGGTTTGCTGCTCAAGAGCTAGGATTGATGACTGATCAGCTCATGGTGAAGCAACCAAAGCAAGGCACGTTGGGGGAACAGTTGACTGCACCAGGGTCCCCTTTGCTGGAGAGAAGGGATTTCAGAGCAGGGACACCTCCCTAGCAGCACAATACTGGGTAAAGCAAAGCATAGCAGAAAATCAACCCTTGCTCTCAAAGCAAAATCCCCTGACAAACACAAGCCCTGCTACATTTTACATTGGTGATTCACTGCGAGCCATCGGCACTGTGTCTGCACACGTAGGAAGGGGTAGGAGGCAACAGAACAAAACAAAATAAACGTTGCTGGAGAATGTTGATCAAAGAATTTGTTCCCACCACATCGAGGGGTACATGAGAGTTTCACTGACTACAGATCCACTTTGTGCCACCTCCCCCTTTATCACACACCCATTACGGCCTGGCAGTACAAAAAAACAATCGCACAGCAGTCTTGGAAAGTAAGCAAATACCTTTGCCAACCAATACCTCAAGACTGCATAAAGGGCAGCAGAAAGGAAATAACCCAGTTGGGAAATTAAATACCCTGCCTCCTCCAAGAGATGCTTGTGGCTTCATGTTTCACGGCACACCAAAGTAGAGAGGCAGCTCGCAGCATCACGCCGAGATCTGGCTCAGCACTGAGTGGGCAGGACTGAGAAGCACTTTCTCCTTCTCCTTTCTGTCCCACTGGATGAGGGGAGTCCCCTGTCACGCCTCAGGACAGACAGACCCATCGCTCCAGCCAGTAGAGCTGCAGGCTGGGAGAGCCCTGCAAGCTCTGGTGCAGAAATCCAAACCGTTACTCTTACTACAGGGAACAAAGCAACTCGGAGGGCCACGTCAGTCCTGTAGCAGCACAGCTACCTGTAGTACATACTGTGTTTCAGATCTGAGACCAACACACACTGGAGAGGACAGAGGGGCTTAGTCTGGGAAAGAACAACAGAGGCTGCTATTTTATGCAAGAGTTGTCTCCTAGCTGCTCTGTCAGGGGACACAAGGATGGTGACTTTGGAGCGTCCTCAGCTCAGCTTCTCTGGTGTGCATGGGTAAGCAGAGCCCAGGAGTAGAACCATTGGCTAGACCATGTTTTGGGGGGTTTATGTTAACCTCAAGGGGTTAACATTTGTACCAGGAAAAAAAGCCACACAACAAACTAAGGACTAAGCTCAAGTAGGACTAGTAGATGGAGCTGTAGGTCAGCCCGAGGTCCTAGAAGAACAATGTGATGACAGCCAAAACAGTCAAGGAGAGAGCAGCGAAAGCCACGACAGGGCACCAGCAGCAGAGCTGCAGTCAGGACATGCGTACCCTGACACTTTCCAAAGCTGTCAAGTCATTTTAGTTCGCAGAGGATCAAGTAAACTCAGCAAATACAAACAGATCAGACCATGCAGACCAAATGCCCAAGAGGAGGAGGAGGATGTGTCCAGATGGTCATATCTGGCTCGTCCCTTTTTCACATGAGGGAGAAGAGGGCATCCAAGGCTGAAATCCTGTTAGGAGTATAATGACTGGTTCTTTTCAGCTGCCACCTTGGTCAGAGGGCAAGGAAAGGCTGAGAGGAGGGTGAATAGGGCAGGAAATAATTTCCCTGTGAATTTAAAACCTGGTTTGGTTTTGCCTGCTTAGAATCCAAAGCTGGCTAGCATTAAAAATGACTGGATCTTAGCGGACAGTAATTTCACTCAGATAAAAAGTCAGAGACTTTTAATTTTCAGGGTGTCAAGCCAGTGTGTTAAAATGCCAAATCTGTCAGCACCAGCAACAGTTAGCATTGCCTCCTTGGCACTTGTCATTACTTTGCACACACCTTTTTAGGACAGTCTTAAAATGAGAAGCTTTGACCTTATTATTTTTTCCCATATGCGGGTTGTGTTATGTTTTCACAGTTTCCAGACTGCTGGAAGAAGGATTGCTGAGAATAAAACCTCCTGGGACCAGGATCTTCTGGGTGTCGCAGCCTCCTTTTTTCCAACCATCTCTTGTTGACCCTCAACTGGAAAACCCTTTTGTGTCTGGTTAATGGTTGGACTTGATGATCTTAAAGGTCTCTTCCAACTTAAACGATTCTATGATTAGCACAGGCAAAACCACAGCCTGCAGACCCACAGTAGGGGAAGCACTACAGCTAAACAGCACTTTCAGGCGTTTTCATATTCAGCCTAACAATTCATTCCCCCAGGGGAGACCAGGCTGCTGCTGGACCCTTCTGGCTCCAGGGACCATGGAAAAGCACTGCCAGGCTCTCTGGTACTGCTGAAAAAGATAAAATTGCCAGATCTTTTCTGCCCTTTCAACATAAATGTAATACGGGGTATCTATTACCCTGTGCTTAGGATCCCCCTGGATGGGGTAGGGGGCAGAGACCGATGCGAAAGGAAGCACAGTGTAGTACCCCCCTGCTCCATCCCCAGAGAGGCAGGATGCCCTACTCACGCCAGGGACAGATTCTGGAGGGCTGGATATAAGCTCTGAGACGAATGGCTTGAAACTCACATATTTGTTCTTCTACATTTCACATCTACAGGACAAGCTGGTGCCAGCTCAGCATCTCCTCTTACATGTCACTGACAGTAAATAACAAACCTCAAAGTAACTGGTAGCCATTCTTCTTGAGAAGGTCGCACTGGAAGAGCAGGGGGCCTGCAAGACAGGAGTGGGGCAAGGGCAGAGATGGTGTAGGGAGCCCTGGGCTGGGAGAGCTGGGGGAGCTGCAGGGCAGGAGGTGTGCAAGGGCAGACCTGGCGAGGGAATCCAAGTCCCAGGCAAGGCACAGTGACAGAGCTAGGTAGGACAGGCTTGCGCAGAACCTGCTTGCACCAAACCCGTTCTAGTTAATTGCCGTCAATCCTTCACTTTCATGACAACTGCAACTCACATTAATTTAAATAATAAGAAAGACTGAGACATGAAAAATAGAGCACACTCCCCCAGCGCAATCACTGTTGCTCTCGAGATGAAAGCAAGTGATTTGTTTCTACAAAACATTACCGTGTCTCAAAAACACCCGCTATAGCAGTTATTACAAACCAGGGGCCGCATACAGGACACAGCAAGGAAACCACAAACAAGAGAACACGCAAACATTTGCTGTTGTTATCCTTGCCTTTTATGATCAAACCCCTTCAGAGCTCAAAACTCCTCCTGAGATATTACCTGGAATTGTGTGAATCAGCTTCATCATTCAAGGCTGTGGAAGTAGGCAGTGAGTGGTGCTACACCCCTAATCTCCTAGTAAATGAGTCAGCCCAATGGTTAAGAGATGCGAGTTCACATCCAGGAGGACACCTCCTGAGTACCTTTCCAGGAGTGCAATGGGGGAGGGAACAAGAAAGCATCAAGGCCACCCTTGCTGAAGGGTATAACCAGCAACGCTTCTAGAGGTCTTTTCCTAACTTAGTTTGTACTGGAACTGGCCACGCCACAGCTCCCAAACAGTTCAAATACCTGCCTTTTGATTAGAGCATCTAGACACAGCACAGGCACAAAGTGGCAGGAATGGAAACCACTGCTTAGCATAAGTGGTATTTATATGCAAGGGGTACTTACAGGCATGGGGCAGTGGTTTCTGGCTCTTGCATTGGTTACACTCCACTTTCATGACGCTTCACACAAGACCTCAATGCGGGAGGAGAGTGGGTTTGCGAGACGAGGGCAGGAAGCGCAGGACTAGGAACTCAAATCGGGTATGGCATGATGAAAAACACAGACAGAGGGACATGGAGATCTAGTTGGAAGATGGCTCTGAGCCCTGTAAACACACTCACACAAAGTTCACAGTCAGATGGTCTGACTGCTCCCTTTGGGCAAACAGAGCTTTGCATAAGACCCTTAGATGCAGTCTTCTACTGTGGGGCAGCTACTCCCCAGTCTGAAATTACAAGACTGCTTAACAGTCAGGTATTTTCTCAATAAGTCACAAAATGCATTATAAAAAATAGAGCTCTTATTCCCACTCTACAGACCTAAGATGCAGCAAAAGCTATTTAATCCCTCCAAGACACAGAAGCAAACAGTACGGAAAATAAGCAAGCTCATAAGCTCCATTTAAGTGCTCTAACTGCTTGTCCCAAGAAGGGCACCTTGGATACAAATGGAGAAAGTCACCACAACCCCTTCCATATATCCTCATTAGTTAGTTGCTTCCTCCAGCCTATTTACCTTCCTCTCTACTGGCAAGTAGGACCCCCATCTGTTGGAGAAAATTAAGACTCCCACCCACCAATCCACAGGAGCCCCTGGCTTTCAGGGCAAAAAGAAAACATCAGGACTTCTGTCCAAAGTCAAAGGAGCTTTGCAGGCATTAAAGCCCTCCACAGGTGCCTATCAATTAGCCTCGAGAGTTCTCATTTCCTTGTCCCCAGCTCCCAATTAACAGCACTTTGCAACAAACACAAAGACGCTAATAAGCCCCAAGGCAGAGGTAGGGGGGATGCTGACCATCATACGGCCCTTGAATGCTTTAGAGCCGCCACCTTGCTCACCACAATTAGGGGTCCTTTCCTGGGGCAATTAATTGACAGCAAATTGGCCTCATTAGTCATTGTTTAGTTAAAATGTTTAGTGGGGAGAGAGGGCCTGAAGAAGGGGCTGAGCTGCTAAACACAACTAAATGGTTTAATTTCCCTCTTATGTGTGCAGCAGGCTAATCACAGCTCTTTACAGCTGTAACAAGAAACAGCTTGTTGCTGCTTAGGTCCGCAAAGGGAGCAAGCGAAGGGCTGGAAAGTAAAATCCAGACACCCTTCGGGATGCATCATGCTAATGTTTCTGAAGCACTTTGCAGATGAAACACGACATGAGACCTAAGATGTGGTTTTTACCACCTGATTCATGCCGCAGCGTCAACCAGAGGGAGACGAAGCTGTCATCAGGGCAGGAGGGCAGAGAGTGAAGTTGTTGAACTTCGCTAAAGAGAGTAGACTCTGAAACATCTTTCTGACCTTCCACTCTGCTAGGCTTGTTTCACCCTGCCAGTGCCTCTCTTGGTGTTAAAGCTTCTGGTGAAGTACAGGCAAACGTCGAAGCCTTGGTTTTGTTTTTTAATCCCCTGGGAACCAAAAACCTCTCAAAATACACTACAGTGTTTTTACAAGAGGTAAAAATTGCTTCTTTCTGTTGTTTGAAAGGGGATGCCTTGCCACATCCATCCCTGGTGGCCTTTAGGGAAGGGTCTATCCCAGCCAGAGCATGGAAACCACAGAAGAGATCTGCAGTTCCCAACCCACGTGTGCCCCAACACCGCTCTGCCCCATTGTGGCAGATCTCCATCCGAGCATCGTTGCTGATGCCAAGAGAGGCCAGGCTGAAGGAGGCACAGGGGCTGCTAGCTCGGGCCTTGGTCTTGGCAAGCTTCCCCCATCGCGCAGCTGAGCCTCATGCACTGAGATGCCATGCAGGAAATTATTTAAATCGAGATGGGGACTGCGCATATTGCACTGACAGGGAGCAGAGAAGCAGACAGGATGCTGTCAAAGCCACGTGGAAAGCTCTCCCAGTTTGCTGAGCTGGGTAGTATGTCAGAGCTCGCCACATTTGAGAGTAAGAGCTGACAAGCCAAACCATTTTGTCCAAAGGAAGGCTCTGCCTCATCCAATATGCAGTTAAGTGTCTGGACTATTTTTCTGCATAAAATTGCATGGGCAACACTTCCAGTACATTGTTTGTTAGCAGAGAGCAGCATGGAACATAAACCTGGTAGACTGTCCCATCCATGAGCTGTTGGAAAAGTCAGCCCAGAACTGGGCTCTATTGCTTATATTCATTCCCACTGATTTTATTTTTTTTAAAACTTGTCTCCATGAAATTGTCAGGAGAGAAATTATTTCAATTTCTGACTGACAGGGAAACAGCGAGGAAACAATAGCTTAAGTCTCAAGCCAACCCTGTTTTTCAGTGCACGGATGTGATGTTGTAGGACAGGGATAAAAGCAGTCTCCCTCCTGCTCCTAGCCCAGCAGCTCAGCTTTAAACCCAGACCCCAGCCTTTCACCCTAAAGCAGGTCCAGCTCCAAGCCTGAGCCCCAGCCTTGGCCCGACGCTGACAGCATTTCACGCACACCTGGCTTTTTGGTGTCCCCTCGCCAAGCACAGGGTCACGAACCCGCATTTGTGGATCATGATGCAGCCCAGGAGAGCAAGTTCTCATTTGCATGCTTAGCATGTAAATGAAAGCACAAAGCACAGGCCAGGCATATGCCTGATATCCCCTTATCACCCGATTTGGACCTCTGGATATGAAGTATTGGTTCTTTGCTACAAAACTTCTTTTTCTTTTCTACTAACATACCAAATTTATGCCAGGACTGTAGTGATGTACTTATCTGCGGTTCATCTCTTTAAAGGACAGCTCTATGCACTTGCCACTCGTGTTCCTCTGGTTCTTTCCGCTTGTAAAACTGACTGCAAGCACTTTATGGCTAACCCTCCTAGAGTGGCCTGCTGTGAAAACACAGCCTTCTTCACAGGACATGTGTAAACAACAACAGCAGTGCTTGCCATGCTAATCCCCAGGGATTAACCCTTGGAATGCCGCCTAATCCCAAACACTTTAAGGACTACAGATGTACACAGCTTTTGGTCTTTGCTTCAAGTGTGATTATATATTCCCTTAGAACATTTTTTAAATCTGGTAAGCATTTACTTATGGGACTGAAACAAGACAAGATCTTTTCTTCGGCAGATACAACCAACCATCCTGGAAGAGAAATTCTGTGAGAAAATTTGTCCTTAGTGTCCAGGTCCTCCAAAGGCATGTCTGAGAATTTTGTTAAGAAAAACCTTTTCATTGAAATATTAAGCGTGTTGGATGTACATGGTATGCAGCTGAGTCCTAACAGACAGCCTTTTTAGGCCTTGATTCAGAGCCCAGGGAGCTTCTCCTTTGATGTTAATGGCCTTTGGACAAATTCTTATACAGCAAGAATGGGTGATGGCTTCAAGGAAGTATTGCAGCCAGAATAGGGATGCTTTATTAGACAGTCGAGGGAAAAAAGACAGATTATGTATTTTCAAGTGAGTCCCAGCAGTCCTTGGCTCCTGCTTGTTAACTCTTTCTTTGGGAAGCAGACTAGGGAGCACAGGCCAGGTACGGGATGAAAGTACAGCGAAAAGACTATGTCATTCCAGGACAAGAGGCAGAGGTTCAGAGAGGGTTTCTGCATGTTAGGAAGATGACTGGGATTTCCTGATTAGGCAAGCAGGGGAGGAAGTTAGTTTCAGCTAACACCCCATTCTGGGTGAAGATGAGGTTATCCATCAGAGCTTTTTTACAAGTAGGAGAAACAGAGCCAAAGTTTTTGTTTGTTTGTTTGTCTTCAGATCTTATGCTTTTGCTTAAGTTCAGCTCATTAGGGACAGAAAGTACAACAAACAGAACAGCCTTCATGAACCACCTGATGGACATCCACACATAGGCTGAAACGAAAAGGCACCTCTCTCCAAACCCTCTTCTCAGATTCCTTTGGCTGCCCATGGTTTATCCCACAGCCTCTGCGATAAGCCACAGGGCGGCGAATACAATGCTCTAAGTGTCTTGTGCATACCACATACCCACGGATCTGGCTCGGTTTCAACTGAGACAGACAGCTTCTCGGTGACAAGCCTCTCACTCAAATCAAATGCATGTGGTACATGTAAAACATCTTTTATTAGCAGGCTTTCCTTCCTTACAGATTGAAATGAGCAAAGCGGAGCAGGACAGCTTGCTTGTAACCACCTTCCAAGATTGCTTTCAGGCTTCTAGGGAAGCAGCTAGCGTAGCATTTTGGAAATGCTGGGTTTGCTTCCAGTCAAAACTATAAAAACCAAAGCTAATAATCCCATACTCAGATTTTTACATACTTTGGATAAAATTCACTCTTGTGTTAAGGGCACAGATTTGGAGAAGAGTGTCAAGTGCTGTACACTGTCCTTGATCTATAACTCCAACTCATGGCCTAGAACAGCAGTCTGGTAAGAAAACACTGCTGTTTCCCTGGCAAGAGGATTCACTTTTTCCAATTCAGCAAGTGATGGACAATCTATAACGCAAGCCCCCATAGCTGCTTCACCGAGTAGTGAAATCAGCATTCAGAAGACTAATGTCTTAGCAGAGAGCAGCTGCCTCTTCTGATGCTGAAAGCCCCACCTAAAACATTTCAAGCAAAAATGAACCTGAAACAAATCCCCCTCTCCAAAAAAATTGCAGATTTTGAGCATGAAAAAGACTGAAAGTGCAACTCCACGTTTTTTCAGCTTGGGCTGCTCAGCACATTCCTGCATTGTCACTATTGCTGGATCCACAGATGGTGGCCTTCCCCAGCACACAGAGTTATGAAATGCCAGCTGTGAGACCTTCAATTGTTAGCTATTGTTGAGCTTGGTGATAGCTGCAGCCGCGTGTTTTCTAAAGGCCAGGGTGTTATCATCAGCCATCTGAGAAGTGAAAGCCAAAGAGTTCAAGGCAAAGAATCCCTTCTGTCAGAAACGCTCATCTACACAAGTCTGATCCAGCAGAAAAGAGGAAAAACCAAATACAGTACTCCTGAAGTAAAGGCATCTTCAAAGTAAGCGGCTGGCTAGACCTGAGATGTGATTGTGGTGATCTCCTTCCCACAAAGCAACCGAGAGCTAAGGTTTCTTGGGGAGGAGAGTTTCTGCTGTCCGAGGTTCCCTGCCAAAAGAGAGCGCTCTGTTTTGGTTCAGCCACGTGCAGCAGCACCTTGACGTCTTGGAAGTTTCCCACCGTTTCTTTTCCTGAGCTTTGCTGCGTGGTAAAGATGCGCTGTATATGTGCAGACAACCTCAAGGGAGGGGAGGGATGGATTCCAAGAGCTTTCCTCTGTAAACACATCACCAGTGTCATTTCAATTAAAGGAGAATCTCTCCCAGACTGCCAGACATGAGGCTTATTCCTTGTAGCCTGCAGCTACATCAAGACACATAAAAACACTGTCTGTCCCTCTTCCCCTGGTAGGGTTCAAGGCTGCTCTCTTCAAAATTGACAAAAGTTGTTTGCTGGTCTCTCAGTGTTAGCAAACTGAGGTAATTAGCACATTATGTGCTAGGATTGAAGAGAAATGCAGGCAACGAGAGCCTCAGGTATTCAATTTCCACTGGTGCTGAGCGGGATTACCCACCCAAATTGTTCTGAGAGGCCGGGAGGAGGCTGGCTGTCAGATGCCCAGGGTTAGCTATAAATGCGGGTGCCTACAAGAAAGAAGCAGCGAAATTTTCCAAGAAATTTCAGAATAGCAAGTATCAAACTGAGAAGAAATAGGTAGACATTGTCCTTTCAGGAGGATGAGGTTACATCCGAAAAAGGTCACCAGTACCTTTATACTGAGTGAGACAACAGCTTTACAGACAACTTTCATCTAAGGTTCTGCAAATACTCTCCACCCCAGAAATCCAGTGCTGCTGGCTGGAGCGCAGGAATGAGGTGATCTACTCTGCTGATCAACAAAGAATACTAATAAAAACACTGCAAATACTTCCACCGCAGCAGGGGATCAAAACCTAAGTCCAATGAAAAACATAAGCCACGTCTCTCTGCTGTAACAGCACATGCACATCTGAGCACCCGTAGTATCACAGTTAGCAGGGTAAGCAACACTACCAAAAAATGAAGGGAGGAATGACTTTGTGAAGGACTTGGTAGGTCTGGTACTCCAGGTTCAGTGATTGTTCTGCTACACACTTGTGCTATAACCTTGAGTAAGTCACTCCACCTTTCTAAGGCTCAGTTCCCCTTCTCACTCTTAGGGAACTACTGTGTGCAACTTGTATGGCATCCCCAGTGACTGGTACTCGACTGGTGTCATGAGAGGTACGACGCCTTACCAAATACAGCTCCAGCCGGTGAGTAGGAGGAGCAGGGGAGGAATATCCGCAAAGCCTCAGACTGTTAAAGGGAGTTCCTTATGAGGAATTATTGTGCCGCAAAATTCCTTGGCACAGCAAACCCAAGGCAGACCTTTCCACAGGCAGACAAAACAGGCCTGATTCTTCACTGCTGGCATAAGGTAAAGATAAAATACTCTTTTACATGAAAGGGAATGCAAAGGAGGAGAGAATCAGCCCTGCGGTTCATAAACCCAAGGGAGAAAGCAGGACCCACTAAACATTGCGCAAACTGAAAAAGGAATAGAAGAGTAATCAATATAGTTAGGGATACTGATGGATGATAGCAATACACTCATACACTTTCCGTTCTGATGGTCACGATATACTGGAGTCTGCAAAAATTATTTCCTTAAAGTACAAAGAGTGATAAAAAAAATAAAGAAACTTTGCATCAGAACACAATGATGAAAACTCTGCCAAAGCCTGAGGAAAAGCAGAGATATAACCAAGATGGCATCACACTACGGATCAACCTGCCACTGGATCGGGCGCAGACACTCATGACAAATAGGCACAAGGGATGCAGCACAAATACAGTATGACACTATATCCTGGACATACGCTTGATGTATGGAGGATTAAATGCCACACGTACACTGTCCTGGGTAGATTGTATCTAGCGCTGACAGATACCTGAGGGATCTGTCTCTTTCTTTATATACTTTGGCAATTGCCATGCCAACAAAGGATTATGGGATTGGGGGGGCGAGAAGGAGAGATCATTTGCTACTCTGTTTAACAGAGACTTTATCCTCTGGGGGGATTTTGTCAAGATGTTGGATTTTTTCTGAAATGATATTTCTACCTGCCTGTACACATTTGGGGTTGACGGGCTTTCCTCCTTTCCTCTGTCCCTGTGACATAACAGCTCGCTCTTCTGGAGTGCCAAACCAACCTTAAAGCAAACATGGCTTCCCTAAGTCAGTTTGTAGATTGTTGCCCTCAACCCCGGCCCCCACGCATGCTGCAAAGGCAAGAAAATAGCCGATGTGCTGTAAAGACCAATTCCTTTCCCTCTCTGGTGAGCCCTCTGATTGACGGCTCCGTTTGTTGAGAGAGACAGACTGTCTTGAGTGTGAGATAGCTAACTATCACCTGGGGAAACTATTAGAGGGAGAAGGAGGGAGAGAAGGAGAGACAGACAGACAGACAAAGACAGACAGACAGAAAGAAAGGAGAGCTGAGGAGGGGGGAAGAGGAAAGGAGCAACAGAAGAGTGTAGATGAGAGAAAGACAGCACTACTTGATGAATTAAGTTGTCATCTTTGGCATCACCTGTGTACCTTGTCATGCCAATAAATTCATTGGAGCTGAAGCTGCACTGCAAGTCAAGAGTGAGAGAGTGCTGATGGAAGGAAGAAATAACAGTCCATTTAAAGACTCAGAGCAATTTATTAGTTACCTTGGGAGGGAAGTAGTGACAACGGGGAAGGAGAGGTGCTTCCCCATCACGCTGGGCAGGAAAGCTCGTTTTGGATTCAAGCTGTTCACCCAGTTGCGCTGCAGAATGTAGAGAGATCGACAGAGACAGAGACCTAGTTCAAGTAGAAACGCAGGGGAGAGGCTCACCGGGGTCCAAGGGGAACAGGGCAGATGCATGCCTTTGCGTAGTGCTGTGTGCCTCGGGCCATCCCTTCAGGTGCTGAGGGAAGATGTTGAGAACCAATAGCCAAATACCCCCAGTGTGAGAGGAGGCAAAGGGCACTGAGCACGGTCAGCATCTCAGGGCTGAGCGAACGTGAAGGAAAGCAGAGATGGAAACCGCATCTCTGGCACAGAGGATCCATCTGCTGTGATGGAAAGCTGGGAGGGAGATAAAGCGCTCTGCTGACTTTGAAGTTGGAAGAATGGCACTGAGATGCAAACAGCTTTGGCTGGCTGTACCAGGGAAGCACTGCGCTAAGGTGCTTTCCTGCAGAGCTAAAGAGATTGTCACTAACTTTGTAAAGGATCCTGCACATTTCATACAAAAGGAGCTCGCAGGCTCCTGCCATCCCCCAGAACTCCAGTGAAGTCTGTTGGATGTGACTGAGGAACGGGAAAACTAATGGTACGATGCCCTCACCTGCTGCTCAGGCAGCAGAATGCAGAGCCTGGAGCCACCCAGACAAGGGGTAAGTATATGCTTTCTCTCCCCCTACTATTCAAACCCCCCAAACTGAACGGCATCGGCCCCAGCTGTCTGAGAAATGCATCTATCTACCTCTTCACTCCCTTTCCTTCTTTCCCCCAGCTCACCATTCCCCACACAGGAACTTGCGCAGCCCCTGTGCTCATGGAAGATGGTTCGCTCCTGCCGAAACCTCTCTCCCATCAGCCACGGAGCCTCAGAGTTGCAGAAGTTGATTTCCAAAGCAACCCGAGACCCCCTGTAACCTCATTTGTAGCCATCCAAAAATGTTTACATTTATGTGACGAGACGTGTCCACTGACCCTTCCTTGCAATGAGCTGATCTCAACCAACTGCCAGGCATCGCACCAAGAAAGAGAAGGACACCATCTGCTCCGAGATTCATTCCTCCCATGGCCTCTGTTGCTGCGTGCTCCACTGATGCCCCGGGCTTGGACAGAGGGGAGGGAAGGAAGGAAGAAGGAAAAAAACCAGATTTCTCCCTCGGGCAGAGGTACCAGAGGTATTTCCTTCGAACAGGGAGAAATTCTGACTGGCCACACAAGTGGAGAAGCTTCTCTTTTCAGCTTGAGTGAAACACTGAAGACTTACAACTGTCCAGGGTATTTGGAGAGTATGGGTAGAAGTATGCGTGCACATGCAGAGCATTTGACAACTCCAAGCAGAGAAATAACACGAATGGCATAAAACTATCATATGTTGATATGTGTGTGTATATACATATAAAATATATACATCCTTAGAATGTGTATATATGTATAGATACATATGTACTCATATATACACATATACAGGTACTGCCATTTGCTCCTGAAACTCCCGGCCTCTTTGAGAGCTCTCATCTGGCTGGTGGTTTGTAAGCTGCCAAACAGCCACGACAACGCTGTCCTGACTTGGGGTCCCCTGAGCTGTGCAGTGTAGCTCTGTTGGCTGCCTTCAATTTGATATCAAATGAGAACAGGGATCTCACTGAGCCGAGCTCCATTCTGATCTGACTGGTCCCCAAATCAGATCAGCCGTAGTACCCTCAGGCTGTGGCACTGTATTAAAGTTGAGGGCAGCTTTAATCTGCTTCACCGTTTGCACAGCGGAAGCTGTGCTTGGCCTACTGGGAAATTACTGGTATGTCCCTCATTCGAGTAAAGTGGACATTTCTCTTCCAGGAGTTGTGATCTTTGGTTTTGTGTAACTTAGTTTAAATGATCTAAACTGGTGGCTTCCAACCTTTCTCATTCTGAGGGCACCTTGCAATTTCCTGGGGAATGTACAGGCACCATATACTGAATGTAACTCTCCCGACAATAGGTTTGGTTTTCCTGAAGTCCACAAACTTCCTGAGAGTCACAGACTGAAGGGGGAAGACGACTCATTGAAGGAACTAGGGGTGAGAAGGTAGCCTGGTGCTCAGCTGAGCTTGCAAGCAGCCTGCAGCACAGCTCTGAGAGGCCTGGACACCCATCCGCAGCCATCACACTCCCTCCAGGGAAATACCACATCTTTCTCATGACATCACCACAAACCTCATCCTGGGGTGCATCAAACACAGCATAACCAGCCGGCCAAAAGAGGTGATTATCCTGTTGTATTCAGCATTTGTGCGGCCTCACCTCGAGTGCTGTGTGCAGTTCTGGGCCGCACCATTTAAGAAGGATGTGAAGGTCCTTGGATGCGTCCAGAGGAGGGCAACAAAGCTGGTGGAAGGGCTGGAAGGCATGTCCTATGAGGAGCGGCTAGGGACTTTGGCCTTGTCTATTTTGGAAAAAGGAGGCTGAGGGACAACCTCATGGCTCTCTGCAGCTTCCCGAGAAGGGGAAATGGAGAGGGAGGTGCTGAGCTCTCCTCCCTGGGATCCTCTGACAGGATGCATGGGAATGGTTCAAAGCTGCACCAGGGGAGGTTTAGACTGGACATTAGGAAGCATTTCTTTACTGAGAGGGTGGTCAAACACTGGAACAGGCTTGCTAGAGAGGTGGTCGATGCCCCAAGCCTGTCAGTTTTAAGACGCATTTGGACAATGCTCTTAATAACATGCTTTAACTTGGTCAGCCCTGAGTTGGTCAGGCAGTTGGATTAGATGACTGTTGTAGGTCCCTTCCAACTGAAATAGTCTATTCTATTCTATCAGGCACCTGACATTTGAGTTTCTTTTTCTCTGTCCTGATGGTACATGTCAGACCATCTCTTCTGCTCTTCAGGTTTCCTCACAAAGGTGAGTGGGGTTTTTTTTGGTTGTTTGGGTTTTTTTTGAAGTGGAGAGGGATTGGGAGAAGGAGAAAGACAGAGTTAGGTTCCTGCTAGGATGCTGTTGGCAGCCAGAGAGAACGGAGAACTAGAAGGGTGGGTTGAGGAGCGAGGCTGCCTATAGAATAAAGTTGGTACTGAAATGAACTAAGAGAAGCCATAAAAACCGATGGCAAGCTGACCTGTGCTCTGTCACACCCAGCGATCCTAAGCTGCACAGTGCAGCGCTATCTTAGCTTCGAGTAGGTCCATTTATAGAATCATAGAATGGTTTGAGTTGGAAGGGACCTTAAAGATCATCTAGTTCCAACCCCCCTGCAATGGGCAGGGACACCTTCCACTAAGATCAGGTTGCTCAAAGCCCCATCCAACCTGGCCTTGAACACTTCCAGGGATGGGGCAGCCACAACTTCTCTGGGCAATCTGTTCCTGTGCCTCATCACCCTCCCAGTGAAGAATTTCTACCTTAGACCTCATCTAAATCTGCCCTCTTTCAGTTTAAAGCTGTTACCCCTTGTCCTATCACTACATGCCCTTGTCAAAAGTCCCTCTCCAGCTTCCTTGCAGGCCCCCTTTAGGGACTGGAAGGCTGCTAGAAGGTCTCCCTGGAGCCTTCTCTTCTCCAGGCTGAACAAGCCCAACTCTCTCAGCCTGTCTTCATAGCAGAGGTGTTCCAGCCCTCTGATCGTCTTTGTGGCCGTCCTCTGGACTCGCTCCAACAGGTCCATGTCCTTCTTGTGTTGGGGGCCCCAGAGCTGAACGCAGTACTCCAGGTGGGGTCACAATACAAATGCAACAGCCCAGAATTTCAGACTCGCCACCCTGCAGTTTGACCAGGGTTGTGCTTTTGCAAAGACCAGTCCTGTATTCTAGGCTTATATTTAGAAAATCTAATTTGTAGACATGAGACCTTGTAGAGGAAACAGTATTAGCCAGAAAAATTCCCTTCCTCAAAAAGCCATTTAAAACCAACCATGACCAGCTTGCTCTCCTGGAATTGCTGAGGAGCCCAGGAGACCTCAAAGGTGGCTTGCCTTTATCTGTGTCTAGCCAAGGAACAGATAAAAGTATTGTAAAGCAGTGATGGGATCATGCTAGAGGCTACAGAAAGGAAGAACAACTTTTATTTGGAAAGATCGTTCAATAGTAGGTATGCCGATTAATAAATAAATTAAAAGAGGTGACATTCATGGTGACATTTAAATGACTGAGGTGCCAACTGCTTGTTAAAATACCACATGGTCTGGAAGGAGGCAAACAAAGAAACAGGGTTTGGACAAGCAGTGAGTAATGGTGACCCAATCAATTTAACTATTGATAAAACACAGGTGAGGAAATGTTCAGAAGAAAAATCTCTGCAAATCATCAGCTAATGGATTAAATGCATCTGAGTGCGAGATGGAAATTAACTGATCAATTCACTCAACAGCTGCTAATTATATGTGACAAGGCACACAGAACTCCAAAAGTATATGGAGCTCAGAGGAAAGCAGCACCAGTAGAAATATTTGAAGGCTGTCTCTTGCCACTATGGGGTAGGACACTTGCCCCAGTGAGAGAATGTCACTGTTGCTGATTAAAACTTAACTCTGCAAATATTTGAAGTCTGTATTTCAAAAGCATGGAAAGGGGGGTTCTTTCCGACTGCTTGGTAACAATTTGCAACATTAGGTATAAATGTATGGTATCAAAATTAATGTGCCAATCTAAACAAAATTAAATGTAATGATACAGTTAAAATGAAACCTTTTTGCCTCATTGCAGTTAAACGTTTTGACATTAGTGAAATGAAACTAGAAAGTTAAAATGATTTGTTGTGACACTCGTCTGTCAAAAAAATTTGTTGCATCACCACGCTCCTGCAAAACGCTTTGACGCCAACAGAACTGGTCTTCCAATAGGAAGCTATCTCACATTTTCTGATCACTGCTTTCACAGTTTTATTTTGAATCATCATTCACAGTAATATACTCCTGACCACTTCCATTTTGGATTGCACCATGTAGGAAATAGTCATAGGAATATCGACTAGCTCTTCTCTCCCCTTAGGCTTATTCTCTTCTCACATATTGACCCCTTGGGACTCCTTCAAAGTCATGTCCTTGGAGAGTCAGCAGATTGTAGGAAATATAGAAAATAAATAAATAGTAATGATGAATTAATTGATCACCAGGGAAAGATTAGTACCAAAGTATGATTTTTCCCTGAACAAGATAGGAACGGGAACCTCGCTGGTACAATTCTCACCCTGCGCTGTAGCACTGAGTTTGGAATCCACTTTTGGAGCAAGGATAAGTGCTAAGCACATATTTAACTTACTGCTTATACCAGCAATTAAATTATTAATTCAAAGGGGAAAACCAGCGTGTCTTATAAACCAGATGAAAATTCCAAATCGGGTAGCTCAGGCCTGACATTACGAGACAAGCAATGTCAATTCTGGAGACGATGAGACCTGAGCCAGGGCAGTCTTCCAGATTCATCATGCTAACAGCATTTATCACCTATTCTCAAACTCCAACTCTGTAACTTGTGAGGGTCCAGTATGTTCTATGTATGGCCTATGATGCTATTTTTAGACTTTTTAAAATTCATGGTTGAAGGGAATTCAGAGGATGCAATGTTTAATACAGTGCTTCATGAACTCCTGCTAGCAAATTTAATTCAATCTGTCTTGGGTTAGGAGCACTGTCACAGATTGGAAATTGCTTCAAGAACCATAAACAAGGGATAATGACAAGGGGCATGTAAGAGCAAAGTTGTAAGCAGGTGTGTAAGTGAGGTGCTGTAGGAATCCATGTGAGGTCTGCTTTCATTTAACATCTTCATTAATGAGCCTGAAGAAGCAGCTTACTAATGAAAGTAGTGGATGATGCTCAACTGGGAGGAGCTGCAAACATCCGTCAGGGCAGATAAACATAAAGGGATATGCAGGGATTAGGCACAGGGGCAGAAAGAAAAGAATGGAACAAGTTAATTAGTTCTACTGGAGAAAAAAAATCAGCTTGTGTTTAGGCAAGATCATGGGGGGTGATCATGACCTGCCTGTCTTTTCAGACAGAATGGGTGTGCAACTTTGGATCAGATTTCTCAAAGCACTGAAGAATCTAAAACTGTGGGTTGTTTAAACTCAAGACAAGAGTAAATGGTAAAGCAGCCTGGCCCGCTATTAACTAGACAGAAATGTCATCTAAGGCCCAATCTAGAAGACATCTGTACTGGGGATGGCACATCAGCCCGTATCTTCATAGATGGGTTAAAGTATATCAACTTAAATAATGCTTCAAGTATAATGCTTCCCTCATTTGAGGCCCAATAAACTACACTGAAGAAGAGGGAAGGAGAACACTGAAATTCATGCATTCAATATGCTTAACAGTAATGCTGAAGAGTAACAGTTGACAGCAAACTCCCTAATACCTAGATAAATTACACGGCAGAAGAGTAAAGTTTCAGACAAATTATGAAGGCACCGTGTGGTGGAAGAATGGTACTCCTTAGCGTTGCTAAGATTCAATGGAGCAAGTCATTCAGGTCTGCTGCAGCACCCAAAGGACACAGAAAAAGC
The DNA here is from genome assembly GCA_009819775.1 of Phoenicopterus ruber ruber. Taxonomy (NCBI): domain Eukaryota; kingdom Metazoa; phylum Chordata; class Aves; order Phoenicopteriformes; family Phoenicopteridae; genus Phoenicopterus; species Phoenicopterus ruber. The sequence continues at coordinate 92,470,393 of CM020215.1, read as the reverse complement.
AGGAGAGGCATTCTTTGGCTTGCTAAATCTAAACGCAAAAGGACAATACAACAGCTCCTGCACAACATCTCACTTCAACACGAAGACCAGACTAGGTCAATGCTCATTCCACAGTATTCCACAATGTGGCTAAGCCTTCCTCTGAGACTGATCTATACCACTTGCTGTTAGCCAGAGAAGAGCTTGATAATTAACTCCCCAACTAACCCAGTGATTAAGTGTCTCCCCTGCACTCCTGAAAACTTGGCCAGAATTGGCCCTCCTTACTATAAATGCATAAGGCAATAGGACTGCATTTGAAAGTGTTAACTCTTTCACGGTTGCAAATCCTTGCAACTTTGCATTCCTGTTACAGGACTATGATACTTGAAAGACTACCTTATCCTCTATGGCAGCTGTGTTCCCTTGTATTTAGTACTTGTCTTTTCAAGAAATTTGTAAGGGAAGACAAAACAGAATTGGCAATCCAAAAAGAATAACTTATCAGGAATGAAAAGAAGTAATTAATTTTGTCTGTCCCTTCTTCCCATCACCTGTGGTCCACTTGTGCCTACTCCAACTCCTTAATTTAAGGTATTTAAAACTCAACTGGGTAAAAAGAAGCAAAAAATGTATGTATGCTAAAAATGTATGCTTATGTATGCTAAAAAATTCTGAATGGACTGGGGTGTCAAGGGACAGAGAAGACAAGGAAGTTATCAAAAATAGAATATTCTACTGATTACAGCAGTTCAGAGCCAGGCCCTGCCACTCATTTGCTCTTATTTTGGGCAAGTTTCCATATGCCTCAGCTCACTGGGAGTAGCAATGCTTTTTTTGTACCACTCCTTTTTTATCTGGTTCATTTTAACTGTAGACTCGGCAGGGCAGAGACTACCTCTCAGCCTTTGTTCACAAACTTACCTTATAAAGACTTACTAGAGCTTGGGGACAGCATGCTAGTTTTAATTGGAATAAGCAAAATGAAATTATGTTCCTTAGTCTGTGCCATACAAATGCCAAATGTAAAGTTAAAAAAGAAGTCTATTTTTTTAGTTAGCTAAGAGCTATATAAGAAATCTGAAGTATTAGTTCACTTACAAAAGTGTGGTTTTAATTCTGCATGGTGTTCGTTGCAAAATGGCAAAATTAAATATTAAACTTTTACTAAAAAAAATTTGCAACTGGGCTTCAAATAAAACATGGCAACTCAGCCTGAGATGTATTTTTTCCCTTAGATAATGATAAGCAGGATGCTTAAAATAACATTATTTGAGGTAGGTTAGTGTAGTTCCTTTTTTAAAGGCAATGCGGTGAAGAAGGGAGAAGCAATGGGGCCCAGAGAATTTAAGAGGCTTCCTGAAAACCACAAAGGACATGAGTGCTTTTGTCAGGAGGCCTCATATTTTCAATTCTGGGCTTAGATCCCAGGGTCACAGGGTCTGAGAAGAAGTACTTTTTGCACATTAAAAGGTGATGCTGTGAACTGAGTGCTGTGACACACACGTACATACACACACACACAGAATATCCAATAACGAATTCAGAACCTAACCTGAGAGGCCAGATTTCAGGTGCATAAGCACTCCATAGGGCACCTGGCTGCAATAGGTGGACTGCTAGTTTTGATACCTAAGGTTTCCTTCTCCTCCTTCTCAAGCTAGATTTCCAATTTAGCAGAACAGCTCTCCTTCTCCTGACAGGCGAACGTGTATTGTCCCCTTTTCCATTGCTAGCTGGGGGTGGGAGGAGGCGAGAGGGTTCAGATGACTTCCTGGACAAAGGAGGTTTGTAGCTGCAGCCTGATGAACATTGGAGATAAGAGCAGCAACAGCAAATTGGCCCCAGTGGGAATGGCAGCAGCACTCTTTTCACCTAAAGGCAAGCCAGCAATTACGCTAGCAGCACCCAGCGTCTATCTGTCTGTTCCTTCCCTGCCCTCCCGCCGCTGCCCCCGTGCCCCCCACTCACAGACCAGGTGTGCTCAAGGCTACTGCTACGTTACACGCAGCTTGAAAAAATCTTCCAGTCCTTTCTTTCTCCTGCTCAGGTATCTGAAGCCAGAGCTCTGAGTCTTATCACACTGGATAACAACATGGAGAGGGGGGGCTGGGGACAGAGGAAGGAAAAAGCACGTACTGCTATGTGCATGGTTTTGTTCCACCTGGGTAGGCACAGCCCGTGGGAGAAGGGTGTCTCAGCCCTCAGTATCTCAGGGAAATGCTCTCATGTCTCCCCAGACGAGAAGCAGAGCCTTTGGAGATCCCACCCTAGAGGACAGCGCCTGCCACCAGTATTACAGCTGCTGCAGAATCATGTCGGATCGACTGTGCGTGGGCAGGCAGAGGGCTGGAAGCACTGCGCTGGTCTCCAGAGCCAACAGGAGCATGAGTGTCTCTCCAGCCTAAGGAGTTCAGCTTCCATCAGCCATAGGGAACTGGGAGGAAGAAAATGGAAAGGATGGCGTCATTCTGAAAGCCCAGCTTCCCTGTCTGCAGTGACGTGGAGAAGAGCAATGGGCACTATCTGGCTTCTGAAGGAGCAGTGCAACCACACAAGATCTCTACAGTAAAACTACAGCAGAAGTAGCCGGGGAGCACTCTCCCCTCAAGGCAGCAGGAGTGCAGAGGTTGCTGACAGAAGGCTCTGAGAGACTCGGGTCCCAGCATCCGGCATCAGCTCCAAGGCTGGCTGAATGCCTGCTAGTATCTCCTTCTGGCACACAACAAGTCAATAAGGAGATTCTCAAAATACCCTGCGTGCTGTGAACCTCCTCTCTGAGCTCCTTCTTTTGTCCCAGCTCCCTTCCTTATCCTGAGTCAGCATGGCTCATAGCACCCAGCTACAGGAAAAGGGCTTAATAGGATAGCTGGACAAAATTAAAGGGGTGTTATTAATTTGACAGGTGCTGCTGCCTGGTGTCATATCCCAAGTTTGTCCTATAGCTGTGCTGATTATTTTCTCTCCTTGGATCAGGGACATTTCATTTATTAGCACTGAACTTCCCCCTCGCTGCCTGCAGCCACTGCTGCTCTGATCTCCCCAATTCACTTTGCAATTAAATTTTGTCCTCTTGTGAAACGACTGTGCAGGAAAGGTCTTGTGTTTTGCTTTGTTTGTTCCCCCTCTGCCCCAAGTTCTACTTGTTCAAAACAGCCTCTGGAAATCCTAGCAGAATCCCAAACAGAGTAAAACTGGCTGGAAACAGTATTATATGAAAAGGAGTCTAAAAGCCATAGTTTTATGTACCTAAAACACTCATTTCAACAGGAAAGAGGAAGCAGGGGCACAGGAGGCCACTAAGTCTTAGCTGTAGAGGTATAAATCTGATGTAACCACGGAGTTGATGGAGATTTACATGAAGGTGGCTTGGAAGGAGACACAAGGGGGTTCGTGTTGGGAAAGCTTGAAATGAGGAACATCAAAATCATCACGTCCTTCCCTTTACAAACACTGGCTGTCAAACCAACTGATGGGCAGGAAGACTGGGGAGCACGATTGCTCCCATTTAAGTGATTTATTTTATTGTCATTGCTGCTAACACCCTTCTCTTTTTTTCCCCAGGAATCACATTAACAGCTATAAAACTGCAGATTTAAATGAACTCTGCTCGAGATCTGGTTTTGCTCCATAAAGCTCCAGAAGTCACAAGGCTTTTTGTTTGTTTCTTCTCATCCCACTCCTCCTCTACATACACATCCCCAGAAACCTTCGTATCAGTAATAAATGACTACTGTTACTGTTTCCCCTCGTGAAGCCTAATCTTCATGCCTCTCTTCTCTTCCTCTTGTTCTCCCCAGAAATAAATACCATCTTTCCCTGGCCTACCCATGCCAATCCTTTCATTCATTCCTAGGACTACCCACTAGCACAAATCAGTCTGACATTCCTGGTTTCGTGGGACTGGACAACCTCTCATAAGCCCTGGCCGTCTCACAATCTTTAATTAAATGCAAACACTTTTCTCTAGGCTTCCTTGGCATTCCCTAAGTCCCTGTTCCCTTTCCTATCACTGAATATGTCAAAGGCTGGAGATAGCAGAAGCGATATTATCCTTCCCTAGGAAGGAACACTTTTTTCCAGGACTGAGCTGGCTTGCACTGATGCCAATTACACCAGCTTTTTTATGACTTCATTACTGCTAGAGCCACTATAAAATGTAGCATCGAAAGGCTGGACCAGCCTTTTTAATTGCACAGAGGTGCCGATCATTGTGCTTTTATATACTTGAGATGTTCTTTCTGATCCTCCACTTCCCCAAGCCAGCGATGGCTCCCCAGGCTAGGTAGAACAGAATGAGGAAAAACCTGGGTAAAGCAGCTGGCATAAGTTGCCTCTCTCTGGAGATCTCCATGTGAGAACCACAAAGCACTTCGGGCTGCTTTAAGCATGACAGCTGGCCAAGCAGTAGAGGTCAATACAGGAAGGAAAAAAGGGAGGAGAGAGCTCAGCATGAAGGGTTTGCAGAGCATCACAGGATCTCTCTCCAGCACAGCAATCTGGCCATTCCCAAAAGGCAGGGGGTCAAATTCTGCTCTTATCCGTAGCAGCATGAACAGGTTAAGTTCCCTGACTGCTGCATATCACAACACTAAATAAATCCTTGGGTGCTGTGTTCGGAGACGAAACAAAGCAACGGCAGGGGATTGCTTTATGAACTGGTTGAGCGTTGTTGATCCCTGGACAAGGGAAGGCAAGAGAAAAAATCCAGAGCGTCTGACACCAGCTTCCTTGGAGAAGATAAGGGCACCAAAGGGCTGAGATGTTTCTCAAACTGGGGGGTATCCCTAGGACACGAGGATATGTGTCGCTCTGAGTTGGGAGGGCACGTGAGAAGCAGCTGCCTCCTAGAAGCCATAGGAGATGATGCTTCTTCTCCAAGTGACTTGGGCTGATGTAGCTGAGTTTGGCCAGCCATAGTGGAGGCTCGAGTGAGGTGAATTGCTGAAACCAAACTCTCACAGGGAGTGAAGAGCAGCCTGGTCTGTGACAAAGGATGTCGGGACAGAAAGCAGTGCTGGATGAACTCTCACTGGCGCGGGCAATTCTCAGTATTGCCATGGAGGTGCCGCTCTTTCTCTCTCTCCCCCCACAGGGCGCTGACGGCTGCCTGCTATCCGCCCCTCTGCTGTGGGTGGCAAGATAATGCAGTAGCTCAGAGTCTGATGGCAGTGTGGTACATACCTGCGGGAACTCGTGAAAGCATATTAAGTCTTTTCCAGCACAGTGTGCGATCCTGGGTACTTTCTCTATTACAAACCCATTGGAGGTTCAGTTTGAAACTGAGCTGGGAAAAGAGTCTGTTCTAGCTGCTAGGCCAGGGTGATGAACAGTAGGATGCAGGGTCTGACACGTAGGAACTTGCAACCAGAAAAGCAGGAGGATTTCAGCACCTTCGTGGCTGGACTTGTCAGTGGGGAATGGCAAAAGGCTGTAGTAGCTCTGAATAAAGAGAGGCCTTCTGACAAAGGGGTGAATGGCATGGAGGCATCTTTTTGCTCTTGCACACCGCCTAACTAACCTTCCAGCTTCCCTTTTCGTCCCCATCTTGAGTCGACCTCCAATTTTCTCCCCTTTATAGTAAAGGGAGCACCAGGTTTCCCGTGGCTTTGAAGCAGAGCTGCATCAGATAGGAAGAACCACGCAGCCATGGCACCAGCAGGGCTCTCTCCCAGCCTTGCCACCAGGTCTGGGGGAAACGACTGGGGCACTTGGCCACATGTGTCCTGCTGCTTCTGTTCTGTGTCCCCTCTGCCAACAACTTCACTTGCCTTATGAACTATTCCCAACAGCCCCACTTTCTGTGTGCGTGCTTGTTTGGGCAATTCTTGTTTCCTCCCATTTAGCGTACAGGAAAAAAAGCATTAGCAACACTCTTGGTTTTAAATGAACCCTATTAATATTCGACTCTGCAAGGAACTGTGGGATAATTTTGATAAATGTGGCTGGGAAGCCTAGCTGACAGACCCAAGCGCAACGCTAGTGTGTGTTCACAGCCCATCGCCGCGCACACAGAAGGGGGCAAGAGGTGGGCACAGCACGGGGCTGGGGGTGAGGCAGGCAGAAGGGAGAGCAGAGGCAGGGAGTCTGTTGAACGGGAAAGATGTAGTGCTGTAGGGCAGACTTGAGAGCCAAACGGGCTTAGCGAGATACGAATGGAAAGAGGAAAACAAAAGCAAGATGCAGTTTGGAAAAAGCAGGCTAGAATGACTAGAGAAACACTGTTTGAAACACAGACACTTAACTGCGGAGGGAGCAGAGACAAGGAGAAGCTAGGAAACTGTGATAGCAAAATGGAGTTAAAGGTGACAGTAGGCAGGAAATCAGACGCAAGCTTGCAGAGAAATGAGAAAGGGGCTTGAGTGGGACTAAATGCACCTAGGCCACAGTTCAGCAAAGCACACAAATGATTTGAAGCCACTTCCTTTGGTCGATGTACTTGCTCACTTAAAGTAAATGCTTCTGTGGTTCACTGACTGGCAACCTCATGCAGCACCATCTTACAAGAAACGTGTTGAAAACACAGAGGTAGGAGTGAACAGAAATGCACTGGAGGGCTACCAGCAGCTGAGATGAAGAATTACCTGTGCCAAAACTAGGGGAACCGAGATGGTGTATTTTGCTGTAGACTCTTAAGGACTATTTCTTCTCAAAAAGTAGGTGCAGCTAGAGGACAGCTGGCTGAAATTAGAAACAAGTTCAGAAGGACTTCTGTGAAATTGTTGTTAAGTATATAATTATTCTTGATGGTATGTGCTTTTAGACAAATCTCCCAAAGGGAAGAGCTGGAGTCCACTGTTTATTCCTATAGGTGACTGCAAGTCATGCATTTGCACTTCATGCATGAGGTAAGTTCAGCCAGGAAAGAGACTGCTGGGCATCCTCAGAAATGCAGCTTAGCCTTCAGGAGCACACAGCAGCAGCTGGAATTACCCATAGTCTTTGGAGCAGTGCAAGAATATACACACTGCTACTGAACTGCCTTCAAATGAATACAAGTAGCCGCTTTTTTCTTTTTCTTTTTTTTTGCTTTTCCCAGACACATTCCTTTTTTTCAGTCCTATGGAATTAGAAAATTTATACCCAGAAAATTTAACTTTTATGGAAATTAGACTTTCCTGGCCAACTCTATGCATTATGGCTAGATCTAGTCTTCAAAACTGTGGCCAGTGCCCAGGGTAGACCAATTCAGCAATAGCTCCCAGGATGATGGTCCAGATGGGACAGTGAATGCTGGGAAAGACCAATAGTCATTCCTACATAGCCCTAAACTAATCTCTATGAGCACCTCAGTATTTCACTTGCAAACAACATTGCTAATTTTGGGCCTGTGACTCTGAATTTCTTTGACAAGCAACATGAGAAACCTGTTTAATTAAAAACAAAGGCAAAACTTCTATGGGGCACCCGTAACAGTCTGTCATGAGCTTCTCTACGAGGTCCTTGAAAAGAAAGACTTCTATCACAGGACACAATAAAGCTACAAAGAAGCATGTCTCTCAGCAGCAGATCTTCTGTTGCCCAAGAAGTGTGGGAACTACATTTCAGGATTCATAGCCTCTGCTTCCCAACCTCTCTGAGAACCTTTCCTACACTGGGTGAGTCCCAGCCATGGTTTCAAGCACTTCTGAGCCAAAGTGTGTGTGTGCCATAGCCTGTTTTGAACTCTCTGCAAGATGCTGCTCCACAAGTGGTTGATCCTGTAAAACTAATTTGCTCTTCCTGCGAAGCAGGCAAACACATGAAAAACGCCAGGATCGTTTAGCTGCCTCTGACATGCTGGCTGTACCCATGCTGCGAGGTTCTGGAGAAGCACCTCTCCTTTCGGAGAACAGCTGCTGTTCGCCTGCAGCTGGTGGAGCCAGCTCCATCTGGAGACCAGATCGGAACCCATTAAGCACAGAGGTAGACTGCTTGGAAGTAGAGTTTGCAAGGCAGGGAAGCAGGCAAAAGCTTGGCTGCAAAATTTTACCTCTTGTAAAGAAAGGAAAGGGAAAGGGGGAAAAAAAAGCAACCCACACAGCCTATTAAGCAATTGTTCCTGCATAGCCTCTCCAGTCTAATTGATTTGGACACCACAGCTAATTTTTGCTCAGACATCTGTTAGCACACATTACTGCATGTCATTAGACAGGGAAGCACAAATTCGATGGAGGGGCAGAGCTCAAAGGCCCTAGTTTGGGATGCTGGAACAAGCGAGAGGAAGGATGAGAGGCAGAAGATGTTTGTGCAGGGCTGGAATAGTTGGAAGGAGCTTGGAGTAAAGGGGAAGGATTTGGCTGGCTCAGAGCATTCCCACTGAAGAGTCACATATGTTCCACCCGCTTACCCATGCTACAAGCACGCCCCTTTCATTTACAGGCATACCACAGAGGTCCTGGTCCTCACCAGCACAGAGGCAATAAAGCCAGAGCTCCCACGAGGAACCCTAAAGTGTATTCTTCCATGTTCTTGCAGTTTGCAGCTGCTTTGGTTATGATTAGAGGTCTTGGAGATAAAAGAAAGGGACAAGAGAAAAAGAAAATGACCTTTCTCCCCTCACCTTACACCAGCACAGTGTCAGATTGCTCTGGAAATATTCTATATTTAAAGCTTTACAGATATGATGAGTTTTTCCTCTGGAGAAGCAAAACTATATGAAATGTACTAGCTAGGAGCATGGGACAGAAGGGAGATAGCAGGATGCCAGCAAATCCAATAACCAACAGTTACAACCTTCCTCAGGGCTGTTTTGCAGCAGTGGAGTGGATGCAGTTCATTTTTACCACCCCTGACACTAACAGGTCAGGGAGTTGATAATTTCAGTCTGGCTAGGACTGGGTGCACACCAGAACCACCATTTGATACAGCCTAATTTGTCTGCTGGTGAGAAAACATCTTTTCCTCCTACTCAACTACTTCTTTTTCGGGAACAATGTAAACCCTCTGCCTACTGGCACTGCAGCAATATGGAGGCATGTGCTCAAATCCAAATCCAGCCTGCATAAGCAATTCCCCAGCTGAAATCCCACAACGCGACGTTCCCGTCAGGAGTGGCTGCCACCACAGTTAGCACGGGTTCTGCAGCTTACAAGGTGCTGCAACTCTGCTGGCTACACCAGGGCTCTACCTAATTTGGAAAGGAGTTATTTGGAGTTATATCTGTTCACGTACGTGGAAGCAAAGGTAGAGATGAAGAGCATAACAAAGTTTCTCTGAGCGTATTTCTGGTTTCCCACAGCTTTCCCGTGAAAGGTGGAGTTGCTGTATTGATTTGCTGATGACTGAAAAAGGGTTGAGCTCATTCTTTCATGTTTTTTCTCCATGAAGGTAATAAAAGATCCTTTCTTTCCTTTTGGGTCATACTTTGCACAAAACACATGGGAGCCCTAATAGCCTTGAGGCTTTTACTCTTCCACCAACTGTGGTGGAAATGAGCCAACAGGCTTCTGGGTTCAGAGGACTGACAGTCACCACGACCATGCAATATTAATTTCCTTTGAAACAACAAGCCAAAAGTTGATGAAACGGCCTTGTTTTGCTCTAACAGACTGCCTGGGATTGAGGGAGAGGCAGGATTTGTCAACTGAAACTCCATTGCTGGAGTGAAGAGGTCAACATCTATTATAGGGATGATAGAGATGAAGGTAAGCCTGTCAGTCACAGGGAGAAAAATGCAGCCCCTACCTCCCATCTAGTTATAGAACCTCTGCTTGGTCACAGTGAGTCTCATCCTCCATTCCCTTGCACTGTTATTGCTTTGGCATAGCTCAGCTGACTTTAGCAGAGTTGCTCCCACACCTTCCCAGAGATCGTGCTCTGCCCGACTTTGACAGGCATGTCACTTCCAATTTAGAGAAGGACTGACGCATAAACATCTGCACAGCCCTCTCAGCCCTCTGCAAAACCACCCCTCTCACGTAAGCATCTGCCAGCTGAGAAACTCCAGCCCACTAACAAAGCACTGATCAGGGTGGTGGCAAGAGGGGAAAAGAAAAGCCGATATCCCCACCCCAAAGGGGTGACTCCCTGGAAAATACCAGGCAAACAGCTCTCAGGCCAGCAAACTGCTGCAAAAGCACCCTGGGTTTGATCCTCTGATAAGACAGAAAGCACATGGGAAGACCTGAAAGAGGAATCATAAAACTGAGCAACTATCCACCAAACCGCTCGGATTTGGTTTGCTTGCCCAGCAGCTGCACAGCACACAGATATCTGCACCATCAGGGGGGCAGTGCTGGGCTGGCACCTTGCAGGATTACCCCTTTTTGGGCATAACTGTCAGATTTTGGTTGCAGGGGGGGTACAGGGTGCCCTTTGTGGAAGAGGTCAGGGGCTGCCCAGTGCTGGTCCCAGTCAGTCCCGTCGGCTCTGCAACAGCTGGCACTGACCCACTGCACCCCAACACCATGGCCAGTCAGAGGGGCTCCAGCCCCACTGCCCCAGCAGGGGTAGGGGAGGGTGGCATCGCTGGGGCAGGGGGCTCCAGAGGGGAAATGTGGGGAAATGTGAGAAGAGAAACAAGAGGAGACATGGGAGGTGGCGTGAGGATGCACAAAAGGAGACACAGGAGGGGACAGAGAAGCAGATACAGGAGGATGCATGTGGAAGGGGACATTGCTGGGGACAAGTCTGGGAACGGCTCTTGGAGGGAGGCACACTGTGCTGGGGGGTACCTCAGAGGAACTGTGGCTGTGGGGGACCCATACTGGAGCAGGGACACCCCTGAAGGGACTGCAGCCCACAGAGGACCCAGGCTGGAGCAGGAAAAGAGTAAGAAGGAAGGAGCAGGGGAAGAAAAGAGTAAGAAACCAGGAGCAGCAGCAAGAAACCATCATGTACTGACCCAATCTCCTGCGCTGCCGATTGCCTCACCCAAGGGACTGGCAGGGACTGAGTGTAATGTGCGCTCAAAACAGGGGGAGAGGGGACTCGGGGGGGGGAGTGAGGCTGAACCTGGGGAAGTGGTTGGAATGGGGTTTCCCTCAGTGCTTGTTTCATTGTTTCTCTTCTTTGTTTCTCAATAGCCAAACAAGTCATTAAAAGTTTGTGTTAATGGGCAGTAAATTAAATTGAGTGAATTTCCTGAGTCTAGATAGTTTTGCCCACACCAACCCCCCAGAATGGTCTCCAAGAGCCAGTCGGTACTGACAAGAGGAAGCTTTCTGTGGCTGCTCGAATAACAGTAAGGTGAGGAAAAGTCTGGGGTGTGTTCCTCCCCCTTACATTATCTACTTGGACACCATGGCTACCAAATTCTATGAAGTCCATCATGAACAGGAACTGAAAATGGGGTTTGTTTTAGTCTGTGCCAGGGGCAGCTTTTATTCTACTGTGCATCTTCCCACAGCCTGACTGCATGGGCTTCATTATCGGTGTGTATCAAGGACCTCAAAGCATGCTGCAAATATCATCTGTTCAAGCCCTATAATTCCTGCACTGGTGAAACACCTAATTATCATCCTAAATATATCCACGGAGAAATGGAGGCTTTAATGAGGTAGGGTGGGGGAAGTGACTTACCACGGGCAATATGAATGAGTGACACACTAGGAAGGGTACCCAGCAGCAACCCCTCCAGGCTTGTACTCCAGCAGAAAGGGAAAGAAGAAAAATAAATAAAAATAAAAGATGGACAACAGGAAGAGAGAGAAGGAAAAGGAAGAAATAAATGCAAGGCACAGAAGCAGAGAGCACAAAGAATGAGGAAAGCTGTCAATGAAAAAAAGGGCTGCTTCAGTGCATGCCAAGCAAGAAATGGAAGTGACAGCCTGAACTGCAGAGCGAAAATGCCCCAAACTAAATGGGAAATAGCCAGACTGGCCTACCATGACTTCCACAGTAGAAAACATTTTGTATTTGGGATGCCTGTAGAGGAGGCAGGAATCCTTCTGACATTTGCATGCCTCAGGGCTTCCCTGAAGTGCGTGTTTCCATTGGCAAGGAGAGTGTTTGGGACAGTTGGATAAGATGCTGTGAACAAGGCTTGCAGCATTTAACCTCCACTAGGAAGCAACAATTTACTCACTCGCTACCAGTTACCAGGCGCCAGGGCTCAATTACATGGGAGACTTTAAGGGAAGGAGCGTCCATACATTATCAAAGCAAACAAGTCAGTGTGACTTCGTTCAAGGGTATCATCCACCCTGGAACCTATTTCACATCTCGTTGGCTAGCTGAGTGAGAACTGATTGCACACGCTCCCTTGTTTCTCTGTCTGGGTGTACAGTGGAGGAAGACCCCAATTCATTGAAGGAAACAGAGCGAGGTAAAGAGCTGAGCTTCTCCTTGTTAACCTCCTTCAGAAAAGCAGATACCTGCATAGCCAGGAGCCTTCTAGGGACTGTTTGCATCAGCAGGAGAGGTAAAAGCACTCCCCCAAACTGGTCTCTTTTCCTCAGTCTTTCCAGCATTACAGCACACCAGTGACATCATAGGATCTCTTACATAATCGCCCTGCTGCTTAATTAAAGTCTGTGAAATGCAGAGGTTTCCTCCTCTGCCCTGCTGCACTCAAGGTGATTCTTCTGCCTCTTGGCCCCACGCCCTTCCCATGACAGGCACTCTGGCTGGGTTTTCCTGATGCACAAAGCAGACTAGACCCCCCCCGCTTTCTTTAGCTACACCATCACACAGCCTCTCCTTCCCTGTCCCCACCATCCAAGTAACAGCCTTACTACCGCTAGCACTGCTTCCCTGGGAGATTCCTCCAACGTGATTCTCTCTGGAGATAAAGGATAGGATGGGTCAAGAACAAGAGGGCGGTATTTAGGCTGAAATCAGGAAGAGACTGACCATCAGAACCCTTGGTTTCTGCTACAGCCTTCCAGTTAGGGCAGAAAACTCTATCTGCTTGTGTACTGGAGCTTTCTATGTTCATTACAATTGCCTGTGATAACATGAGATCACTTCTGAGAACCTGCAAGGCCCGCACCCCAAGTCTACAAGCCTTCTGCATGCAGCCTTACGGGTAAAGAGTTGAGGCTCAAAGAAAACACCCCAAAGCTACTTGGGAGGCCTCATGCACAGCACAGGATTGGATCTAGATACCCCCCAGCAGGTACCAAACACTGGAGCTCTCCACGGGAGAGCAAAGCCTCCTTTCCCTCCTGCCTCCTTTGCCCCGTTCGGTCAGGCCTGCCTCGGTTTTCCGCTGCCTTGTATTGGGAGCAGCCACTGCAGATCCCTGCTGAGTATTTTAGCAGGAAGAGTGCTGCCTGTTTGCACGCTGCCTGTCATGCACATTTTGTTTGCTCTGCTCCTGTACTCCCTTAGCGATGAGGTGAAGCTCGCCCACAACTGGCGTGGCAGGATGAGCCGGGGACGGCCCGGCTGCCAGAGGAGCCCTACCTCACCTTCACACTCAATGAGAAGGCAGCGCCACGTAATAGGAAGACAAGGGCAGCTGGGAGCCAGCTGTGTGTGCTGCTCTCCTGGCCAGGCTGGGTTGCTCTTCTCCAAATCCCACAGCTCACGGCAGGCGGTGTGCAGCCATTATGAGACACGTTATATTGTGGTGCCTTCAGGCACAGAAACTCTGCCAACAACTAGCTACTTGCTCTGGAGGAACAGTGAGAATGCAACTTTTTTTCTTTTTTTTCCCCCCCCCTGTGGATAAGGTGCAACCTATTTTTTTAACCTATTTAAAGGCTTTGAATCTGCTGTCTGTCACAGTATTTGACTATCCTCCACAACAGTCAACGGAAACGTGGAAGTCCCCAACAGTCTTCTTGGGGCCCTAGACAGATGAAGGCAAGCCTAACAGAAGGAGAGATTTACTTCCTTCTCTTCTTTGTATTGGTTGTCAGTCTGCAATGGTTATGAGAGCAAACCCAAATATGTGGGTGCCCTTTGCACCCCAAGCAAGGAAGAAGTCAAGCCTCTCGGGCAGTCCAGCTCCAAAGAATAAGGAAACAGGACTGGGAGCCTTGTACTGTCAAGCCTCAGAAGATCTGGCCTTGCCAAAGCCCAGTCTCCTAGGGAAGTGGAAACATGCTGTAGGAGCTGCTTGGGGAGCTATCTTCCTGATCATTCCTGAGACTTACTGCCGACACTATACATGACATCTCTTAACACTAACCCAGCATCAACTTTTGTGTTAATAAAAATATCCAGTGGGGATGTATTTAGTTACACTAATGTCTTTCCCCACTAAAAGTAGAGTCACTGCGAGCATTTTATATGCAGAATGACTAATTGGAATAAAATGTGCAATTTTCAGCTTAAACCAGCTCCTTTATGCTCAACATCCGCCCAACATCTAATGACACATTTATATTTTCATTGAGGATTCAGCATCCGGGCGAAAAAGAGAAAGCTTTACGAGTCTTCGCTATAAGTCAATTAGAATTTAACTGTAGGTCGAATGCCAGGGAGAAGAACGGGGCCTGCAGCAATTCAGATCTCAGATGTTCACATACTCTAGAGACAGAGAATCATTTGCACACTTATTCTATCTTCCAGAGCTGGGGGCATTCGGAAAGGCAGGTTTGTTCTCTGCTGCATATCTAATAGTGTTTTGGCCAACTAGTCTTTAAAGTTTCTGGGAAATGACTCTTCTACCTTTGCCCTTGGGAGGCTATTTCACAGCTGAATACATCCCGTTCCTGATCTGCCCTTGTTAGTCCTAGCTATGACCTCCATAGAGAAGTACACAACTTCTTTAAATACTCGGTGAGTCTGATAGTTGTTTGCAGGGTGTTTTTGTACCTAGATCCAACCCAGCACTAGCCTGGAATACATCAGGAGCAACTTCTGTGAAGTCAGTGAAATTGCGTTGATATAAACCAGCTCTCAAATACTACATCTTCCACTGCATTATCATTTAACCAGTATTTGCAGATCTCCCTCTTTTAAATTTTAGCATATTTGTCTTTGCAGTTCGCTATCATTCTACTTGTATTGATCAATGTCATTGGAGAACAGACAGAAGGAAGCCACTAAAGAAAGAAGGGCCAGAATGCAATCACTCGTGTGACAAAGTTCCTGCAGAGGCCTGGCAAGCCGCATGGTTATTGCTCACTTCATTTCGATACTTCTGTACACTAGCATGGACACATGCATGCACAAATATATGTATGTCATCCACTACCAAAAGTATCACTTCTAGTCTAAACTACTTTCTTTTTTTCCCCCTCTCCACTCCCTCTGCTGCTCATTAAAACTCATCTCTCCCACCTCCAACGGTGAAGAGTCAGCAGGCTGCCCAGGTAGCATTAGCTAATGGGAACTGACAGCCTGCCACCATTTTCCGAAGGCTTATGTTTTTGATATCTGCCTGTCTTCCAGCCTGACTAATTCTATGGAAGACTTTTATCACAGGGAGACTGACCTCAGGCAGGAGACATTTTGTGTCACTGTGAACAAGTGAAATGAAGACACGATGGGCATGGCAAGAACTCACTAGCAGCAAAAGGGAAGGAGAAGAAAACTGATGTATACCTGTTTTACTGTGGCAGGCAACTCAGTGATTGGTCCTCTAATGAACAAATTCACTGAAGAACCTAAACTGTGGCATACTTTGAGACCCTGTAAGAGGCAACCTTAATTGATGATAAACTAAAATACCAGTCAAGTTATGAAAAGCATTTTCCCGCTGATTTACAACACTCTGGATCCAATTAAAGAGTTCCTCCTTCCCTCTGCCAGCTAGTGCCTCATGAGGTTCGTAGACTGCCGCACAACGACTTACGGGGACACGGTCTGGAATACCTCTGTACTTGGGTTTTGGCACAGTAATTTTTACTACGTTTTATCGCAGATATGTGGAAGTAAAAAAAGTAAAAATGTTCACAGCATGGATACCTGTTTATACTTACAGAAAGTAAACAATGCTGTTACTGTATTTCCCTTCTGAGGTGCTGTGTCCCACAGGAGGTTTAGTCTGGAGGACTCACTATCCTCTTTATTTCCCAAGCTCAACATCCCTGGCTGAACTACGTTCCTCAAGATCCACTTCAGCCTCCTCTCCAACTGAATGGCAAATCCATCACAAGAATCACAATTTCTTCCCATTCAAGGCTTCTGAGGCTGCCATGAAAAGAAAAAGCTATTCATCCAAAAAAACGACATTCCTTCTCTCCCTGCATGGTGTTGAGTGTGCCCCAGTTATGCCTTTCAAAAAAATCAGGTCACTCTGCCGTTAACTCTATAGTACTGGGTTGGAAAGCTCCTGAGAAGGCACGACCATACAACTCCTACGAGCTCAGGACAGCTCTTTCCATCAGTGGTCTGAACTTCCCCTTCCAGAACAAGCCAACGGCTGAGTGTACCAGACCAAGGAGGAACAGAAACTACAAAAAACTGGGAGGACAATTTCCTATTTCATGTGTTCCCTTCACGTCAGGCACCATGGGTGCATTTTGCCTCTAGATCCTAAAGAAGTCTTCACGTACCTAAAGCTTATGTGTAGCCAAGCAACTGCCCCTTGTGAGGAGCTCCAGATCAAAAATTTCAATGAGAACGGATAGAAGGCTTTTATCTCCCCTGACTTCTCTGCAGACAGATGAACGCTACGGCCACTTCCCTCCCACCTGAATGTGCCTGCATTATACTTAACCCTTCTGTTCTGAGATCCTTCCCTACATCAATTATTCTGCTTTGGCCTATCTGCTGGATTTACTGCATTCCCAAGGAGACACGATGCCTCTTAGATGGGCTTCTGGCAGATACATACAAGACATTTACCCTTATAGATCCTTTCCCTCAGGTTGGGCGGCACAGTCAACAGTCTCAGTTTGCCCTTATCAGCAGCTACTGTGCAGCAGAAACCGTCTGAGTTTGCAACCTTTCATCAAGATTAGATATTCACTATTTCATTAGTGGGCCAGCAGACATGTAGCAACATATATGGTGCACCAAAAGGTGGGATTTGCTTCCTTAAAGAGGGCTGTCACTCAGAATGGCCTGTAATGACCTTTGAAGAGGCCAAGTGCCCTGTAGCACTAATGAATAAGGAATGACCAAGTGGTTGGGTAGAGCTGCAAAGCCGCAATTCAAATTCATACAATGCTGAGGGAGGCCTATCTCTGGGACAGTGGTTTAAGCTCATCTTGAGATAGGGGAATTAGGGCTACAGTAGAAGAGAAATTGTATTTTTTGTATATTACCCAACACTGTTCACTCATCCCTGCAATCATCCAACATGCCCTAATTGCTTCAGTATGTCCCTGCAAAACAGAAACTGAGAGTGACTTGGTAAGAGACATACAAAGACAGAGATCTAAGACATACACAGAAGCAGTCGTCCAATAACGATGACCAGCTGTCACAGGCAGCAAAAACCTCCTGGCAGTTGGCACCGGCAAATTTTCAAATACCCGCCGGTCACTTCTACCCCATTAATCGTGGGCACTTTGCCCAGTCTACATTCCTGAACAGCTTTTCTCTTTCTCTTCCCCTTCTCTCTTCCTCACAGACTTCTAACACAGTTAATAAAAAATTTATCAGGGCAATGAAATAAACAGCGATTTGATTTGATCTGGGAGCCAAAGAGAGGAGAGTTTCTGCTGTTCAGGTGCAGACTCAAGAGTTTCTGCAACTGCTGGCAGAAACGTGCCCACAAAACCAATAGGATTAGAAAAATGGAGATGTAGAGGGGATTTTGGCTTTTGTGGGGTTTTTGTTTATTTGGGATTTTTTTAAGGGAGTGGAAAGGGCTGGCAGGGAGACCAGTCAGCAGTGTGCTCTTGAACCCCAGGAAGAGGAGGGTAACACTGTGAAATCCATTGGGAGTAACGGACTTTGCAGCACCAGAGATGGAAACAAGCATGGCAGCACTCAGCACTGATACGCAACAGCCACTGCAGCTCCTGAGAACTGCAGATGCAAGTGACTAAATAGCTGGAGTTTCTTTTTGAAAGCTTACATAGTTCTCCCTTCAGGGAGAAGAAAGAAGAGAGGAAGAAGCACTTGGGTCTAACACTAGCGATGTCTCAAAGGAGTTCAAGGACGAGAGAGACAGGGGCAGCATGAAATCCAGGAGAAAAATGGAGTACCCTGGAATAGTTTGGGCTAGAATAGCATTACTCATTTAGTGAAAGATGTAGCCTGTGCCTCAGGGCTTTGCTGGGCTGGTGGCTCTGGGAGCAGGAAGTGCAGAAATCTTTTCAGGGGAGTCCCTTACCTTCTGGCTCAGTGGGAAACGGCAGGCGAGAGTATCCAGACAAGGAGAGAGCAACGTGCCACTGGGAGAGCCTGCACAAACTTATGTCAGGCTTAAAGCAAGAGACTTGGAGGGGAATGAAGCTGCGCATTGCGAGGGCAGGTAAATATATCAGGGGTTATAACCGAAAGCATTATCCAATGTAGAACAGATTACAGACTAAAAGAAAAGGTATTGTTATACTATTTAAAGTCACACAGTCCAGGTTATCGCAAGAGGAAGAGTGAAGGCTAGTCAGCGCTGCCAAGGAGACAGTATTAGATTGTGCGTAATTCCAGAGTCTCTAGAACTAGTCTCTTACACAGTTTCATCTTTCCTGCATAGACATACAAGGAGGATTCATGTCACCAAATTTTAGATATCAAAAAGTTTGCTGTGTAAACCTAAGTTAGTCATTCTTATTCCTCCTGTAGTCCAAACAGAGAAACAGGGACTTCCGAAGGATGATCCATCACATATTATCTTGAGGCAGACAGCAGAAAGAGCAAGATGCCAACTTCTCCCAACAGACTACAGATGAGGGCCAGGTGACTAGCTTGGATTTGTGCTACTAACACTTAGATGTCTAAGATTAAGTGTGATGAATCTCACCCGCAGTATACCACTTCTATTTGCATGACTAAGCATCCAGACAGATAGGAGATGCAACACCTTAAGAGAGTTACACTGAAAAGACTAAGTGACAGAGATTTGTATCTCTGGACTTGGGTTTTAGTCCTACCTCTGATAGGACACCTGTGCAATTTATCTAGCAGAACCATGTACACACCCTGGATTTGTTAAAATGAGGTGAGCATTTTATGACCTTGGATGGCTATGTCTATACTGTCAACGTGGTGTGTTCTCTTTTGCTCCAGAGGGCAAACCACAGTCTCTCAGTTTTGTTCCAGTCCTTTGGACAGCCGTGCACACAAACATGAGATCACTCCCAGGCTCTTTCCTGGAATGAACTAGTGCATCCCCTCTCAGAGGAGGAGCAGGCACAGCTGACATGGACAGTCCACTCCAGACATGCAGACAATGCCAAGTTCGGCTTCCTCAACCTGTGAAAGTCCTCCAACTCCACAGGCCCTGGGCTTTCAAATTCCTCCATGTGCTCTTGTGCCATGTAACACACACTCTTGGCATCAGGTTATAAAAACACCAGTCTGCCAGACTGTGTCCCAGCCTTCTCATCGTTTCAGGCACTTTTAACCAGAAAACATAACAAATCAATCGACCAAAACAGAGGCATGTCGCAGGGCCACAGGGGCACCACAGGGAGCATGGAGGAGACCAGGCCGCCCACCAGTGCCCGCTGCAGTGTGGACATGATCTATCCATTGCAAAAGGTAGTACCACCAAGGAGCATGAACACCAGCCAGTCTATGCCATCTGGCCTGAAGTCCAGGGGTTTCTCTGATACTATCCACAGAGGGAGTATAGGCATAACCAAGGTGTCAACCTCAATTGCAAAGATGGTCCACAGGCTTTGCACAGCTGTAAATATTCTCCTGGAACACGGTCATGCCATGAATTACATGAAACATATTCACAATAGTTAAAAACACAGTAGGAGAAGCAGTCGCTGCCACCCTGTTAACCCTCCCCTCAAAGAGGTTAATGAGGGGTGGTCTCGCTATGAACTTTTGTTCTTAACCTCTTTCCTGTAGGTCAACAAGTGGATTAATCTTTCAGGTAAAATCATGAATTGAGACCTCTATGCATTCATAATCCCTAAGATCATAGTTGGATTTGTATAGTCAAGGTCATAAGGCTTCTAACCTGCAAAGTCTGTTCTGTGGTTATTTGGAGAGATTTATCCTACTTCTTCACAAAGACTTTTTTTTTTTTGCATTCAAAACAGGAACATACCCAAAAGTCACATTCCCATCAGTCTAACAAGGGGACAATCATTTTGAAGAGACTCTCCAGACTGCAGCTGCTGCTGCAGCACCTGCGTGAGGACCATGTGGAATTCAGGTTTAGAATCTTGCTTCTTGGCTTCTCTCCCTTTGAAAGGCTCTTTACTCTGTGTGTCTTACTTCGCCTGTCTGCATTTAACACATTAATGGATATACTTGCTGCGTGCCAAAGCTGAGACCTGAACCTCCCAGTTAACAAAACCTGAGTAGACGTCCCACTCACCCACTAACTCAGAGTACAGTTTACAGTACTCTAGTCCTAACATACAACTTCTTCTAGTGACACAGTTCTGGTCTCCTTGCAGACAATTTTGTCAATGCATCCAGCAGCCAGCTCGTGACCGCCCTTCCAGGCAGAGCGCTACTAACCTCTCTTTGCCCAAGCCAACCACGGCCAGATGCCCCAGGCGCACCACATCACCCGTACCCTGTGCACAGCCGAGTATCCGTATGCCAGGATGCTGTGAAAACAAGCTCACTGGTCTTGCAGCCTGAGCAGCTCATAAGATGAGGACACCCAAAGGTGAGATGCCATTACTTTAAAATCACTGCACCATGAGAGTCCCTTCCCCACACATTCAAAGGGAGTGTCTCCTTACCTTACTAAAGGCAAAAGGCTTTTCTTATACTGCTGACAGAGACGACTCAGAAAGGAATAAAGAAGATAATAGGCTGCCAGAGGCCCAATTTACGCACCCCAAAATTAATGAGTCATTCCAATTAAATTATTTGCCCTAAATTAAAACTTATCACCAAAATCCAATTCTCATTTCATTAAAGAGGACCTCCCTAGTTATCAATTTTTTTTCTCCACAGATTTTTTTTTAAAGGTAACCTTCATGGAATGGGAAGAAAAAATGTAGTTGTACTCTACTTTTCTGTTTGAGGAACCTCAAAAGTTTTATTTTTTTTAAGAACTATTCCTCATTCCTATATGTGTCCACATAATAAATTAAGATGTTCCTAGAAGATTCTATGGAAGACTGGAGAAGTACAAGATCATGCCATCAAACAGACGATGTAAGGGAAATCTGATACACGAAGAAGGAGGGAATTTTAAAAGTAGTGTTGCCCTAGCCTCAGCAGCCTCAGCCTTTTGATATCAGAACTGAGAAAGCTCACAACCCCCATTTGGGGATCTCCCAAGGGTCCTTCTGCAAAAGACAGGCAGACAAACGATGGCACTCCCAAAGCGTCCTTGAGAAACAAGCCAATCTTCTGATCCTGTTCTCAGACTTTCACGCACCACTACGACTTCTCCAGCAGGGCTTGGTTCCTCCTACCACGGGTCTGCCCACTGACAGCCCGAGCTGCAACGGGCAGAGACCCCGCGCTGCCGATGAGAGCGGCCACGTGCTCCCGCTCCCTCAGCCTGCCCACGCCAACCTTTCTTGCCTTCCCAGGAACAACCTTTCTCCCATTTTCTGTTGGAGATTAACACTTTTTAACCTAATATTTGCTTTTTAAGAGACATTTTCAAAAGCTGTGGTTGGGTTTTGAGAAAGTGCTCCCTGTCTGAATACTCCATAAATGGAAGCCATATGTCTAAGTATCTGTTTCTTTTTTGTCTATTTTGTTGTGCGCACATTTGGCAAGTTATTTTTTCCCCTTAACTATCACATCTCAGGCTTTATTAAACCAAGCTGCTATTCTGTTATTTTGGAGGTTTTTTTCCCAAGCAACTGACTACTGACATTTTAGCGGCTATACAGAAAATGTGATATTAAGTCATTATTTTCTCAGAATGTTTCCTCACTTTCTGGTGAGTAAGGAGCCGCTACTGGCGTAGCAATTCCAATGTTTCTAAAGATAAAAAGAAGAGCTGGAGCTCTGAAAAAGCCATCAAAATCCAAACCCTGAAAACCTATTACTTAATACAATTTATCATTCAGGTTTTTTTGTGGAAAGCAGACGGAGGCTTATCCTACAAGCTATAGCATGCATACACACCAAAAAAAGACAGGCTACGCATCCATTCAGGAGTGATGAGGGCCAGCAACTGGATAGAGACAAATGGTAGGAGCACACGGTTACCGCGGGTCGGCTGGCGTCAACACGCTCCGTGCAGACACAAGGACGTGGTAGACAGGCACAGCATAGAGACCATGCCTACCTGCCTTTCCTCACTCTTCAAATCCTCAAGTCACTTTTAAAAGGACAGTCTCATTTTAGAAATACTACCTCCTTGTTCCCTTTCCTGAAATGCCAATTTCTTTCTTTCTGTAATTAATTCATACTAAGTAGTAAAATGGAGAGCTTTTACAGTAGGAAATAAATTTGCTTCTTTCTACAAGTCTTGATGTTGTTTTTGAACTGCTGGCTCAATTTAGGTTTATTTTACAATCTGTTTCTAGCCAATTCCAATTTCAGATGAAATCTTGGCTCCAATGAAGCAAAATTCCCTTTAATTTCAGTGGAGTCAAGATTTTGATCCAGGTTCTCATCCACTAACACACAGCTACAATGAGTGTAGACAGTAACAGAGCAGCCAAAAACACAGAACATGAGCTGGTGGACCCCAGGAATCTGGAATTTCATCCCATATGGAGTTTGAGCATGGCAGATTTGCAGTATCGACTCCACTGGCACCAGTGAAATAAGAAAGAAAAACAGACAAAAGGAACACGCTGTTCCACGAACGCTGGAATTAGCAAGGCCTGGTTTACCGCAGCTACGTGTCGTAGGTCCTGATGCCTCATACCTCGGAAAAACTTCAAAGCTCTTGACCAATTTTCGTCAAGGTGGCACCCGCCAGCTGGCATGCGTGTGGCTCCAAACCAACCTGCAACCGTACAGCCTTTTACGCATCCCAGTGGGAAGGGATGCAGGAGGAGACTGGGGGCCTCTAGTGAGAATATGAGGGGCGGGAGCTCTTGTTGGGGCAAGGTCACAGCAGTATGAGGGGTGCTGGAGTGAGCTGAGCAGAGGACTGCCAAGCAGAAGGGCAGGCAAACAGCATAACCATACAAATAAACCCGTACATACTTTGTTTCCTTAGGAAGCCAAGCTACTCCCAGTATCTCTAGGGTTTGCATATAATAAAAGCTCAACTGAGCGAACTGCAAATCTGGCTAACCTCAATCTGGCAGTATTTCTTTCAAATGAAAGGAAGAAAATAAAATGGACAGTAAAGCTACGGAAAAGGTTGATCTGAGACAGAGAAATGTGGAGCATGATTAACCTTAGCTTTCATCCGTATTGCAAGTAAAAAGACAAGCTGATCCTAAAGTTTCTAGTGGAGACTAGCTATATATCTTTTCTCATTATTTTGGGTTAGAAATCCAAAGCTTCAGATCAGATCTTTTTGAGATTTTTTTTTTAAAACACAGTTTTGCTCATTTTCAAGCTACTAAGCAGTTACAGGCCTGCTATGTAAAATGAGTAAGATATTTATTCCTGGCTATACTAGCACTTTTTTTCTGGAAAAAGATCTCAAGAGGATGTGGCAAAAAAATTGTTCACTCACTACTGACAAGACACTGGCCATCATGGAGGGAGCAAGCAATGGGAATCTATGACTTAGGATGTCATGTCAAGGGGCTATGTTCTGTTGTGGGCAAATTGGGTCAAATTTCAAGGCTCGCAACAGGTAAAGGCAACTCTGTTGGGCTACCGCGGCCACTGCTTTTTCAGCAGTGGGAGCAGGAACACACCTGGCTTTACAATTATTTGCACTCTCTCAGGGGTTAGCAGACTTGGTGGTAGGACTAGGTTCTTGCTGTGTTTGGAGTTGAGAGCAAAACATTGTCAGATCGAGAAATAACAAGGCAAAATCTTTCAGAGCACGGGTCTGAATCTAGAATCAGCTGATCAGACAAAATCACACAAAATCAGCTGATACTGCTCTAAAGAAACTACTCAAGCGAAGCTGATTTATATCACTAAAGCATTGGATTATCATATCAAGATCCTTCCTCCCAGCCATAGGAAAGCATTCCATGTATTTTATGCAATACTTCTTCCTCCAAAATGAGTAAGCATTTTTTGAAGTATTCTGTTTTGTCTCCTGCCTGCACCTGCAAAGCAAGCACCAAAATATTTCCAGAAAAATCTCCTGATTTATGCACTAAGAAGTGCTGAGATCCAACCTATATAACAGAGCCAAACCCTATGCTGCATAGTAACATTCCAGCCGTGCCTGGAGATAGGAAAACAGAAGTTAAGAGGCATCAAGACACTATGGGGAGGCCATAAAAATACTAGATGGGAAGTGGCAAGAAGTTCCTTGGTAACCTATGAAACACCAGGTGCAGTTTCCTGCAATTTATGAGTTTGGGCAAAACAAACCAGCACAGAAAACCTAAAAAGATTGCTACCAATACTACTGTGTGCCTGAAATTCTGGAATTATTTTGCTGGTAGGCAATTACGGTCCATGGTAACAGTGGAAGGGGGGCAGCAAGATCTACCATGCTTCAGTTCCCCAAGATGATTCCCTGCTCTCTCAGCTTATTTTCCCCATCAAACTGATCCACTGTCACTTCCTTCTGAGCACACTGGTCCTGTCTCTCCCAGTCCCCGTAGTAATCTGAATTTATCTCCTCCCTCCAATCTTTTCTTCTTCTCCCCCACCGCTCCCAGTAAAATAATCTTTTTTCTTCCTCCCAGAAAATTCATACTCCCATGTTATCTCATTATTCTTTGCAACAGCATGCCAAATTCGCTGTCATTTTCCCACTGGGGCTATGTCCTGAAAAAGACAAAGTGGTCTGTGCTCGTTCTTACCTACTGCAGACTCCCTGGAATTGAAAACGCTACAGTGTTAGTGCCCAGAAAGATCCCTCCGAATTCTGGGCTCTGTGCCCACAAAGCAGGGAAGCAAACATCTCTCGGAGAACAGCATCTGACTCCAACATCCTTATTGCCTGGCTAGTAAAGGAAAAATAGCTTCAGATCTCTTCAAACCGCTCTGCTTCCAGTGCTGGCTGACGAGGTGGGAAGGCGGCTCCCACCACAGCTCTGCTGAGCTCAAAACCAGCCTGGCTCTGGCCTCCCAGCGACCTGCCGCAAGCATTGACAGCCACCAACCCCGTATTCTGGCAGGGAATAAACTCTGGCGGAGAATGCCAGAAAGGGGTCTGGAAAGACTCAAAGGATGCGTGGCACCATACGGACTGCTCGCCCTGAGCTCCCCTCTACAGCCAGTGGAGGGACGCTGACATTTCCACTGGTCAATTCATCTGATAAATTTTGGATGGCTACTTTAGGATGAGCTGGACTGTGTCCGAGAAGCCTGCTTCTCCTTACTAATGACACAGGGAGTCCAAGGTGACCCACTCCAGTGGTAACAGCTACATTCAGTCAGATGAACCCCAGCAGAAGTTACCTCCACCTGGTATCTGACTTCAGGCTCCTATGAAACACACTCATGTGCCTTGCTCCAGTTCTGCTCAGAAGCCCTTCTCAGAGTCCCCAAGTCTATGCCTATTGTCCTCAGCAATGAGGGCAAGGCCTGAGCGGACGGTGGACAACACCCTCCCTCCTTGGGGGGGAGTGGCTGGAAAGCTGCCCGGCGGAAAAGGACCTGGGGGTGTTGGTTGACGGCCGGCTGAATATGAGCCAGCAGTGTGCCCAGGTGGCCAAGAAGGCCAACGGCATGCTGGCCTGTATCAGAAATAGTGTGGCCAGCAGGAGGAGGGAGGTGATTGTCCCCCTGTACTCGGCCCTGGTGAGGCCGCACCTCGAGTACTGTGTTCAGTTCTGGGCCCCTCACTCCAAGAAAGACATTGAGGTGCTGGAGCGTGTCCAGAGACGGGCAACGAGGCTGGTGAAGGGTCTAGAGCACAAGTCCTATGAGGAGCGGCTGAGGGAACTGGGGATGTTTAGTCTGGAGAAAAGGAGGCTGAGGGGAGACCTTATCGCTCTCTACAACTACCTGAAAGGAGGTTGTAGAGAGATGGGGGTCGGACTCTTCTCCCTAGTAACAGACAACAGAACAAGAGGAAATGGCCTCAAGTTGCGCCAGGGGAGGTTTAGATTGGACATTTGTAAAAATTTCTTCACCGAAAGGGTTGTCGGGCATTGGAACAGGCTGCCCAGGGAGGTGGTGGAGTCCCCATCTCTGGGGGTATTCAAAAGATGTTTAGATGAGGCCCTAAGGGATATGATTTAGTGGGGGACTTGGTAGTGATAGGTTAATGGTTGGACCCGATGATCTTGGAGGTCTCTTCCAACCAGAACAATTCTATGATTCTATGATTCTATGATTCCTGAGCCCCAGACGCAGCTCTTACCGAGGGGCTCGCTGGCAGAGCGGTGCTTACACGGGGGAAGCCTGGCTGGCTTCAGCTGCCTTTCCGGGGAAAGGATTTCTCTCTGCAGTGCTTTTACCAGTGACCCGCACAAAGTACTTTAATTTCAGGGGAGTGGACTGAGAGGGGGCGCAGCTAATCTACCACATAGAGTTAATAATAAATTTTCTATGGTTAAATCCCAGCAACAACAAATACATCTTTATACCATTTTGAAACA
Organism: Phoenicopterus ruber ruber; assembly: GCA_009819775.1. Taxonomy (NCBI): domain Eukaryota; kingdom Metazoa; phylum Chordata; class Aves; order Phoenicopteriformes; family Phoenicopteridae; genus Phoenicopterus; species Phoenicopterus ruber. The sequence continues at coordinate 92,443,898 of CM020215.1, read as the reverse complement.
ATGAATGGTCAGTCTGAATCCTTGCAAGCAAGGAGCTCTACAAAGGCAATGCATAATGGAGAAAGGCTACACCCTGTGGTTCTTTTCACACACTAATGCCTATCAGTTTGAAAGAAAACTGTAGGATTTGGCCTTTAGCTGCTATACATTTGACTTTGAGTTTGTGATTAGGGCTGGGCAGTAAACAAGAATTCCTCTTTGTGAAAATTTGCTGCTGACGTTTCCAAATTTGTTTTTGTTTTGCCAAAATGACAAAGCCCTTTTCATTTTTTTTTCATGAAATAAACATTAAAACAAGGGAGAGCCCACATTCTTTGAACAGCCAATAACTGGAAATTGCAAGAAATGTTAGTGAGCCTGCAGGAGTCCCAGGCTCTGAGTAAAAATGCAACGCGAGTTCTCCATACCTCGGCTGAATGCTCTAGCTTTTAGATAGGCTGTGGCAATCTATCTTTTTCTCTTCCCAATTTTGACCAGAAGAAGCACCTTAGATGTGTAAAACCTTCCTGATTAAATTTTAATCAAAGCCCAAACCAGTGAAATGTTTTAGTTGCCCTGAAAAGTTCCCAACCATCTCCATTCACAATGATGCCTTGCTGTAAAGGCTCTGGACGGTGAAACCAGAAACCATCTGCTTGCTCCTAGGCGAAAGAGTTATTCCTTTAGCCTGACTTGGACAGGCCTAAGTCTTTATTGCAGAAACTTTTAAACTCCATGCCTGCTAAGATCTCTGTGCCTTTGTGCCTCTGACCCTGATGAGACAAGTAAGGACTATAGGGCTTTCTCCACTGATATTTAATGCCTGAGAAGGGCTTGAGAATATAGCCCGAAAAGAACAAGAACCCAAGGTAACACTGGGAAAGGGGAAACCACCACGTCCCCGTTATGACTCATTCTCCTGGAACAAGTCACTCAACATGCTGGAATGAATGATTAAACATCCCATTTATAAGCACCTGGAGGATAATCATAGAATCATAGAATCATAGAATCATAGAATTGTTCTGGTTGGAAGAGACCTCCAAGATCATCGGGTCCAACCATTAACCTAGCATTACCAAGTCCCCCACCAAATCATATCCCTTAGGGCCTCATCTAAACGCCTTTTGAATTAAGCAATGTATTTTTGGCGAGCACATATCATGTCACCTCAGCCTCATTCCCTTTTTTTGTGGGATATCTGGCATAGCAGATAATGCCGGAGCAGTATGTGTGATGATGTGATATATCTTGACTTCAGAAGGCCCGACAGTCTCTTGAACAAGCTAAGAGAATATGGTGGATGCTAAATCACCATCAGGATGCTTCAAAGAGCTGCAATCAACAGATCGCTATCCACCAGGGATGGAGGTTTTAGAGGGTTGCTACCACAGTCCGCTTTTGTGCCCTGATCTCTTCAATACTTTAATTAACACCTTCATGATGGAACAGAAAGAAGGCACCTGACTTTTGTCAGTGACACCAAGTTGGGGGCAGTTGCAAGTGCTTTGGAGACCAGGATCGTAAGTAAACTGAAGAAGTGGTCTCCATGGAGAAACCAACCAGATGGCATCCAACAACAGCGAGCACAAAGCGCTACGCTCAGGAAGGGGGGAAACCAATTAATGCTCAAATACAGAAGTGGGGAATGAGCTGCAGACTGTGCTGCAGACCAGTAACAGAGGGTTCGAAAGCAGCAGAGAGACTGAATAAGTGAAAGCAATGAGGCGCTCTTATAAAAAAAGGTAAATCTCATCTCATCCCAGGGTTAGGTAAGTGAAGCATGATGTGCAAAACACGGCTGGTACTTTTATCTGCACGACCGAGTCCTAAACTGGAACTCTGGCTCTAGTTTTGGACAGTACACTTAAGGAAACGTGTAGACAAATCAGACAGTAGTGAAATACATATGACATGGGGGTTGGAAAATAAGACCTGTAAGAAGTAGTGAGCCTGTTAAGCTGGACTAGAGAGGTCTGAGACACAGGGATTAATGGGCTTCTAGCAGATAAAAGGTAGTTTTGAGGAAGAGGAGGAGAAATTACCACCATGTGTCTTGGAAGGACCAGAAATAACTGGCAGCAAAATCCATTTGGATCATATGTTAATAAACTTTCCAAGTGCAAGGAGAGTGAAATAATGCCCATGCACTGGCTATGCAGGCACAGGGTGTCTTCAGAAAATACATGTTAGGGGCAGCCACTGTATAGCTGATCTTGTCTCACTGCGTGGGGAAGGACCAGACTACCTCTTGTGGGTCCTTCCAGCTCTTTGCTCCTCTAATCAGATACCAACAGAAATATCTGGGGTAATAAACAGAAAGATTTGCTAGTAGCCATTACACCCCAATTGAAGCAGCACAAAATGCTTTGAGTGAGGCGGTGGTTCAGAGCAGGCTCTTCGTGCGTTCAGCCCAGCGCAGAGAGCGCAGTACCAGCATCTGGTAGCAACTGAGCTGGGCAGAGAGAGCTGCCTCCAGCCCAACCCACCCCGCAAGCAGTGCTGCCCACCTGGGTCAGAAAGGCAGAAGAGATGGTCACAGTTACACCGGTGAATCTTTTGGCAGTGAATGCCTACTTCTACCAGCAGAGTTGGCTTTAAGTTTGAAAAGGAGGAAAGACTTACGAAGAGGACTTTTTCTACTTTTAGCTGTCTATGAAGTTGTGATTTTTCTTCTTAAGTGTCATTTCACCACTCCCCTTTTAGACCTCTGCAATATGCCCCAGCTGAGAGCGATCCTATCAGTGGACATACAGACTTCAGAGAGGAAAGGAGCACCGAGTAGGCTGTCTATGCAGAGACCGGTGCTGGCTGACACGGCAGAATCGGCTCGTCCCTTGGAAATACTAAAGGACATGGGCACACACATTAGAGAAGTGATGTCCCTCTTTCTGTGATATACTCCTGCAGCTCTGGCCAGCAGAGTTCACCGAGCAGAGCTCACCCCAGGGAAAGCCGATTTTCTCAAGGGAGGAAAGGACCTGCTCTTAGAATGCAACTCCATTAGCCTGCAGTGATCTAAACACAGTGAATCCTTAGGATACACCAAAGCCCATCTATTTCAGCTGGCATTGTGGACATGGAAGCAGTCTTCTCTAGTTATAAGGGCTCCAGCACCAGTCCAGTACCTGCCTAGCTGTTTGTTAGTCTCTGATATAGCTATCCCATTTGTTTCTAGGGGCAACAGGGGCTGGGTTTTCACAGTGGCTATACAGATGAGGGCGCCGAACTGGAGGAGATTAAGGACTTGTCTTTGGTATACAGCACAGCGGGGAGCAGAAATACCCGTGACAGCACTAACTGAGCAGAACGGGAAGCCTGGGCATGGCCCTAAGGCAGCCTGCTGCTCCCAGGGCACGAGCAGCTATCATTGCAGGATCCTTCACTCACACATCCAGGCATCACCACTGCACGCAAAGCGAGCAAGGAGCCTCTGACCCTGGCTTGTTTCCGTTTCCCTGGGCTTGTTCGAAGGAAGTCATTGACCGTCATCCCAGAAATCTTCCTGCCAGATTACCATGCACATCAGTTGATCACTCTGTTATTTAATTTTTCAGGAGCTGTATTTTCTTGTATTTATTTATTTTTACATTTGGGATGCCCAGAGCTTCACATAGCTGATGTTTTTACATTTATGAACACAAAAACAAGAGAAGTAAATAAACTACATTAAATAAATAAAACCAAAAAGCTTAGCATGACTCAATATCCAAACTCCTTTCATTTGTACTAGTGGCAGACTATTTTTCAGGCAGACAACCTGCAAATCTGAGAATAATAATAATCGATATGAGAAAATGATACTCAGAGAGGAAAGGGATTATTTTCTAACGTACACTATTTTCTAATGAATTAGTTTTATTAGTTAAGATTATTTAAAATGAATTATTTATTAAACTAATAAAAACATGGTTTGAAATGATGAGTCTAACTCTTCCGAATTGTAAGGGATTTTGTAATTATATTTTGCTCAGGTTTTTTTTTACCAGATGAAATTTAGTTTTAGAAAATTCAAAGCTATGAGTTTCACCTAATTACAGGATTACAGGACCTGGGGCTTTAAAAGTAAGCACTATATCGCAACGGGTCTTTTGCTAAATCTGTGGCGGGCGTTAAACAAAGATTATCCACAGATACCTTGTTTACAGGCATCCAGAGTTTACGTGTGCCAAACCCTGAATGTTCTCATGCTCAGAAAGGTGGCAGTAGTTCAGAGCTAGACACCCACACATTTAGGTGAAAGCTAAGCTAGAGAACTCAATTTCACTGCTAAGGCCCATATCTAATAGGCACAAATAAAATTAATAATACATGTGTGTGGCTCTAAAATTCATTTGTACCTATATTTTTCTTGACAGGTAAATGGAAACTGTATGCTGTGAGATTTTACCAGCAATAAACCACCTATGGCCGGTGAGCTATGCACCGCTACAGCGAGCAGCAAGGCAGGGTACACCTCCAGGGCAGGCGAGTGCATTTCACGCCGGGCGCACTCCAGCAAACCCTCAGACGAGCCGGGAGAGCCGCTCAGCCTGCTGGTGCCTGCCGCTCTTCACGCTGCTGGGGGAGGATTTTGGGCAAGATGACAAACCAGGAGCCTTCTGTCTCACTACACCCGCATGTAAAGCATCACCTCTGACCATACGTCCGGACTTCACCTTGCAGATAAACACTCGGTACGCTAGTTAGCGCCCAGCTTGCCAAGTAATACCAGCAAAAGGAAGAGTCCCTTCAGGCATGCATTTGTATCCAGAGAGATTCAAACACTTGCTGGGGGAAATAAAATCCACCACCTTTCGGGTTATTAGACAAATCAGGAGAAACAACAAACTCCTGCCTGAATGATAATGTAGAAGCTGAACGTATCTGTAATATGTATCAAACACATTCATACATATCTATCTATCTAAGCTGCTCTATAAATATTTTAGACAAATAGGCAGATGGACAGAATGGCGTGAAGATTAAAAGCAAAACAAAACAAAACTGAGTAAACTCGCTCGTTTGGTATTCTGGTCTGGGCAGGATGGAACACATAAACTCCATAATGCCCTTACCAGTAATTGGTGAACTCCTTAATGTGTTTACTCTCTATTATACCATGAATGCGGGCAGACAGATAGGACAATGCTGGTTCAAATTGCCAAGTTTCTCGTTCCCTATAACATACAGGAGGAGGGTAGCTAAAAAAGGAGAGGGCAACATAAAGTACGTGGCAGCTACCTCAGGTACCAGCTTTCACACACACCTAGTGACATCGCACCCTGCAAACCAATGACTCAGCACAGAAAAACATTCAGGAAAATTTAATTCCCCAGCCTTGCAAAAAGTTGACAATGGAAGGCCGAAAACCACAGCACAGTGGCTTGTTGACACAAGAAAAAAGAAAGGAAATCTGAGGAAGGAGGAGGCGAAGAAACCAGAGGGCTGTCTGGAAAGAGATGAGGCAAGCATGATGTTCTGACAAGTGTCATTATAAACAAATGCTTTCCCCTCAGCGCCAGAACAACTGGAGCCAGGAGCCAGGTTTGCATTATACTAGAATATGTCTTGGCATCATTGGTGTCCCCTGCTCTGTCACCGCTTTTGAAAGGACAGACTGACAGCAGAGTAAAGCCATGCCACGCCGCAGTGGAAGGGGACAGTCCTGCTGGCTCCTGTTGTAAACTAAAGGGATTGCTCACGCCTGGCTGCCATTGCAAGGTCCACAGGCTATTGACCCTGGGGTTTCTCTAAGAAAGATACAGATCCCTCCACCCACTGTGTCTTTTGCTCTTTGCTCTCTTCTCTTAGGCATGTTGCTTACCTTGCACGATCAAGTAAACCTGGGAAGTCTTGGGGTGATGCTGTGTCTGCACTGAACATGTATAGGACCCCTCATCATAGACATCCACTTTCTGGATCCGCAGGCTGTATTCCAGGGGATTTCTCTTCTCCAGCTCTACTCGAGGGTCCAGGGACCACTTGTCCTCTCCAGCAAAAATGATGCCGGAACGGTTTAACCAGGCCACCTTGGAGCTTCTGTCTTCTACATAACACCTGCAGAGGATGAGAAAGGTGAGGGGAAAATTAACAAACCTCTCCATGATCTCCATCTTGTCCCTTCCCTTTACTACTTTGCTCAGAAACTCCATAGCAGACTCCTGCCTTGCCTGTGAACCACAGCATCTCCTCACCATCGCTGCCACATGGCTGTGTATTTCACAATGATTCTTTGAAGAGTTTCAGGAACCCTTTGGTTCATGAAACCATGGGATTTGGTGCAGCCGTGCCTCCTGTTCTCTATTGCTTTTGTCTGTGACCTACACCTGCACCAAAAATGACTTTGGAAGGCTACAAGAGATCTAGGTCACCAAGTCCCTTCTAACCCTGCCAATAGGAAAGGTCAGAATGAGATCTTCCCATGCTTCTCCGTCACCTCCAGAAGTTAAGTATGCAAGAGTTACATTCCCAGCCCCCTGCCAGCCTGGAGGGGAAAGGTTCAGGGCTCCAGCTTTGCCAGCTCAGGGCACAGATGCTCCATCCCTCAGTTTCAGCAGAACAAGGGGAGGGAGCCATGCTGTATCTGCCCTCTCCATCCCTCTGACAAAAATATGGCTTTGTGGAAAGAGGGATTCACTCCTCAAACACCACCCTCCTAACACCCCTCCCCCCCCTTGCCGGTACATATCTGTCTGCTTGTGCAGGCAAGTGCAGATTTCAGGCTGAAAAGGAGACGCTGTGGGGGTGTCACCGCCACCCCTGTGACACATGCAGCACATCTGGTGAACATCCCAGGTGAGACAGGAGAGGAGGAATGACAGCTAGGGGCAGCAGGCAGAGGAGCAGCAGCAAGACGAGCAACTGCCACATCCCCGATTGCCAACCATTGCAAGGTAGAGGATAGACTATCCCTATTGCAACTGCATGACAAGTATTTTGCTCCTCGACAGAGAGCAATGAAGGTGCTGCGAAGACAAACGCATTTTGGCCAAGGCACCTGCTCTTTACCGCTTCCCACCTCCAGAAAGTAGTTTGTACAGAAGAGATGAGGAGATGCCAGCGAGGAGGCACACCCTGCTCGCTCTCAGCTGTGACTCATTTGAGAGGTCCAGGGCTGAAGAAGACATGGGGACATAACTCCTCTTTCACCCTGGCAGCCTTACCAACCAGGGCCAGGCTCAGACAGGCTGAGAGGGTTTGCCCTGCAGCAGCTCACACCACGTTTGCTCTGTGGATAAACAGGGAAGCTCAGTCTCCAGAGCTGTTGCCCCTTCACCTCTCAGAGCTCTGCCCACAGCCTCCTGGCATCCAAATAACCCAGCACCTCTCCACACCGCTATTCACGCGTGTTGCATTTGAGAGACAAAAGAGAGACGATAAAGATTATTGCATCAAGATAAGACAAAGATTTGGCAGTGGGCTTTCATACAGCCTCTTAGCACGGGTCAGACATTTTCCAAGTTCCTCTATTTGAATGCATTTCATTCATGCTGCGCTGCAGCTGCCGTCCCTTGCGATGTGACCCTACCATTATGGCCGGCACCTCTCACCTCCTCCCTTTTGGCACGCCCATGGATGCTCTCTGTGTTGTTCTGGGGTTACTTGTGGGCAGGAGGGAAGCCAGGCTGCGTGGGAGTCGATGGGAAACACGCCATGCTGCTGGCCAAGCTGGAAGCAGCTCTGTCTGATCCAACAAACATTGGCTTTAGAGAGCAGCCCAACAGAACCCAACCAGCACTGCTGCCGTCCAGCCAAGGGAGGGGAGCGAGGGTTCGCCCCTCAGGCCAGAGCCCACCCCCCCACCCCCGGCCAGGCAGGCACTTGCCCTGAGGTGAGCTCTCAGCTGTGATCTGCGTTTTGTTTTTAAAGAGCTGCTCTTTGTAAAAAACAAAGGGGTAGGGGAATCCACGAGCAGCCACTTACACGTAGAAACCAGCACCGTGGCGATGTGGCGGGGCCCCAGTTCAGCTGGCCACCCCGGGCTGTAATCACCAGTGACGGGAGCTGGAAGCAAGGACCGAGGGAGGGCACTGTGCCCCAGGGCTGGGAGCAGTGGCCCTACTGTAGGGACACCCAGACTGTCTCCAGAGCCAGCTGCCTTAGGGTCACCAGCCTTCTTGCACACACATTTCTGCATAGAGTCGTAACGGCACCGAGAATCGGGGGTTCGGTCTTTTTCAAAGGTGTTCAAAGCCCTTCTCTGCACATTCTGGATTTGTGAAAATCCCGAGAGGGATGGCGGTGAGAAGCTAAGCAGATTAACAGTTGAAGCTGAAGTCAGTGGGAGCTGAAGTTTCTCAGTCACTTCTGAAAATCCCCAGGCACACCTCTCAGTGCTGCTGAGCACCCGCAGATCCCACGCGCTGCACCAGCCCCGCCGGGCTGCTTTCCGGACCTACACCACGGTGCTACATGATACAGCACAGCACCCCGGGGCTCTGCCCCGCACCCGGTCATTACACGCCTCTGCTTGGAGGTAGCAAAGATGCCCCTGCGATGTCCCTCGTGTCAGTAACAGCTCAGTGGCACGGTTGGAGCAAAGCCTTGTCCTGCCGCTCCCGAGGGGACGCTCACCCGAGGACCCTCCCTCCTCTCTGCCAAAGAGAAAACATGTCTCATAACCTGTCCCACACCCCCCGAGGTGAGCCCTAGGACAGTGGTCAATAGCTACAGTCAGACAACCTTGCAAGTGCCCCTGAAATAAGTTAGCAGGTGCTATCGAAATAAAGCGAGGAGGAGAGAGGAGAGGGAAAGGAGGAAAATGGGAAGAGTAAGTGAAATGCATTTGAGCTGCTCTGTTCAGCATACCTGTTCCTCTCAAACTGTCAGGGAAAATCAATGTACAAATGTGGAAATTCCAAGTCCTGGTGCACTCCGAACATGCATTCGTGTGGATGATGCATCTCGGTATGTCCGTCTGCACACACGCACCCTCTTAGTCTGCCAGAGATGCCACCCAGCTGTATGGATCACGCTTTAATAAGGATTTATGGTGATGATTTTCACAGTGTAATAAGTGCTAATTCAATACTAATAGAATATTAAATGGCACGTTAACTGACATTTTAACTGCAATGCAATAGGAGCATGGCATCAGCAAGATATCAAATGACTCTTATCGTTCACTAATAATCAATAATCAAGTTCACAGAGACAGTCAAACGCTTTTCATTAGGCTTATTGAAAGCATTACCATCAGCGTCTGTGAACGCTAATAAACGATTTGCAATCCATCCATTTTGCTTTTCCTTATGGTTTCAGGTTTAATTTCTTGACATCTGCTGATGCGGCTAATGAGAGGATCAGCTAGTGGTGACGGTCATGCCTTGCACGATCACTGCAGGGACTCAGGAACTTAGCACCAATTCAAACCACAGTCACAGAAGGACAAAAAATGTTGCTGCCATGCCCCTTTAGCCCTCCTTGCCCTCTTGTAAACAAACATAGCAAAGTTTGGCACCTGAGGTTTTCTAGCGACGGCACCATTTTTAGCGGCTACAGATGTGTTTGCAGTTCTCACACAGTGGCTAATGACTACGTAACACCCAGCCAGGAGAGGATGGTTGGAAACTGGACGTGGAGAAAGGAACCTGGGCCATCCTCGCTGCCTCCCTCATCCTCGGTTTCCCCATGTGCAAATGCAGACGACGAGGCTGAGCCGTGCCGCAGGAGGGAGAGGAGGGGGTGACACTTTCACCGCAGAAGAACGCTTTGGGACCTTCAGCAGGAACCATCACCTCAAACGGGAGGGGCGGCTGCCCACCACCATTCCGGGTCCCTGGATTTCAGGCTGGGAGGGGACATCTGGCAGCAGGCAGGAAGGGGGAGGGCAGGAGCCAGGAGCGGGCTCTGCTGCTCGTCCTCTCTCCTCCCACACCTGCCGGCCTGATGCGCAGCGCTGGGCCAAAGCCACGCTCCTGCAAATCTGCCTTCGTAGGCTCCGAGGTAAACTCCATCTGGGTAGGGGAGATGTCTTTTTTTTCCCCCCTTCTTGAAAGCACTTGGGCTTATTCCTATTGATAGGTGGGAAAGCAAGTGAAGAAAAGGAGAGGGAGGCTCAGGCATCTGCATCTCCTCTCCTGGTGAACACCAAGGCTGGAGGTCTCACTGCCCACTGTGCCTCACTCGGATCTTGTTGCTTGACTTCTAACCCCAGCGACACCCGCTCCTCCTCCCACCGAGGCACCGCCGCGCGGTGCATTGATTTCCTAGCATGTTGTTGTAACACTCGTCGCAGTTGATGTTGTGCCTGTCACTCCAGCGGCTCTCAGCCCTCAGCCTTCCACCCTCCCTTCCCTCCGGCGAACAGACGGGCACGCTGTGGAGAGGAGGCATTTGGTTGGAAAGCCCTAGCACAGGCTCCTCGGGCGGGATGCACCACTGCCACGGTGGGGGCCGCAAGGGGTGAGGAGGAGGAGGATGATGCACAAGAGCTGGGGGCTCGCCGGAGCGCTTCCCCTTCTGCCTCAGAGAAAGCAGCACAGCAGCTATGGCCCTGGGCTATGGAGATGGAGTGGGGGTATTTTATTGCCTTCAGGGGGGTCTTTTCAGGGTAAGTTCAATGGTGTTTGGAAGGAGTGGATGATATTATAGCCTACAGTGATGAAGAGGCAGGAAGGAAGGCCTGTAGGACCTGGTGGAGCTGCCGTTTAAATGATTACTTTAACATGGCGGGGATTTTACAGCATTATCGATGATGTATTGGGTCGCCTTGAACCTGGGATAATTGTTTGGGTTTTTTTATTGTTGTTGTAATTCCAAATAAATAAATTTTTTTACAGCAGACCCAGTCCCACAGTTCTCTGCCAGAGCCCCGCTAGTGTAAAGAGGTGAGCTGCTAGGATTAATGAAATACGGCGTGCTGCTTCGCCAGCAAGCCACAGCTCTTACCTCATTTGGGGGAAAAGTAAATAAATAGTGTGGTTTCGGACTGCATCTTCTGCCCTCTTTCTCCAAAGCATGTTGTGGCGACAGCTCTGTGTCATAATTCCCACACTCGTCTTTAATCATCTTTTCTCTGTTAACCCTTTGATCATCTCTTCTGTAAGGCAATCTCTGTGCAGCAGGCCAAAACTGGGCGGCCTGCTGCAGATGCAATTAAGCACCTGAAACCCACCCCATTGCACTCGCCGAGGGCCACGACCCCCTTTCGCCAGAGGATGTCACAACCTGCCCTGGATCAGCTCTCCTGCCTTCCCCTCGGCTCTGTGATGAGCTTGCTCTAATCTTCTCACTTCACACACACTCGCAGGATCCAGCTAACAACTTCCCCCGCTGCCCTCTACCCCCGGCAGCAAAATGGGAAGAGGGAAAAGAGAGAGGGATCAAACACAGCTTGTTCGGCACAAAGCAACGTCAGCTCCCGGCTGCCAGCTCTGAACGTGCAAGACAAATTCTCTGTTGTGTTGCAAAGTATGATCCTGGAAAGCTAATGCGGTGGTTAAACACAATACCGCTTGCAGCCTTGTGAGGAAAGCTCAAGAGCAAATCACACTCGCGCTGTTTCATCTTGTCTTCTCGTGCTCTTCAGCCCTTCCCTGCGTGGCGAGCAAGGACTTGAACACAGCGATGGGCGAGCGGGGGGGGGCAGTAAGAGCCCAGCCCCTCCGCTATGCCCCAGCAGGGACGTGGGCAGCGAGGGCTAAGGACAGACCAGGGGCATGCCAGCCCTGGCCCTCCCAGGCAGGGTGCTCAGGGGAACAGTCCAGCCGGCCCCGCAACGCCACTGCAGCATTTCAAGAGCAACGCAGCACTGCCGTTGCAGCAGCCAGCTCCCTTTCCCTGGTGTACAGTCCCCACCGGAGGAGTACATAGGAGCACATAGTCCAGAGGAGTGATGTAGGAGCTGTTGGCCCTGGGTGCTCCGCATCCGGCTCTCCTCAGCAGCAGATGCTACAGAAGACAGCTACGGCTGAACATATCTTCATCTCTGCGAAAGCAAGGGCCCCCGAAGTGGATGGCAGTGGGAGACTGCATCAACAGGGTGTCTGAAACCTCCTTTCAGCCAAGAACCAAAAAAACCCTCATTTTACCAAATTTGAAGACACATGGGTGTGAGGTGTTGCTCAAACTTCTCCTTCTCCCTGCTGCCACTGCTCCTCTCTTTCTGCAGCCTGGTCCAGCTGCTGCTGCTCTCCTGATGCACCACGACCCACAGCAGGGTCACTGAGGCAAATGCTGTGCTGAAGCAGGATGGATTCCCCAAATGTGGCATCAATAGCTCCTAAGCTAAATAAATAGCACTGCCAACATGATAACACAGGCCCTCGGAGGGATTTAGAAAACTGCTGCTTAAAGCCAGTCCTGCACTGGAAAACTGGTAGGAGGGGGAAACTGCCGCATCTGTTCAGCCCACGCTTTCTTTCAGCCATATTATGCTGTGACCTTGGTCGTCACACCTGTCTGCAGCTCCCTGGGTATCTCAGCACTCGGGTGACAATTTCAGGCCATCCCCCTTTTGGAGCGGTGCAGGGCTGATAGGATGCCTGACCTTCTGCTCATCCTCTTTAGTAAATAGCCACTTTGGGAGCGCGAGGCTAGGACGGGCTTCCCGGGTCAGGGAGCCCCGGCCTCCGCTGGCACAGCCAGCTGTACCTTATCATCTTTTTCAGAGACGTGCTTCATTCCTACTTAAGCTTAGTGCGTTTGGTGGGGGGTACCCTCCCCCTGCTTCATACGGCAGGCTGCTCAAAGTCTTTCTGCTCTGCTGATTAGAAACTTTTTTTCTAATTCTAAGTCTAGATTTATTCATGGCTGGTTTATATCCATTCCCTCTCACGCCAACACCATCCTTTAGCTTAAATAGCTCTTCTCTCTCCCGGGTGCTTATCTTCCAGCGCGTTCACAGAGAGCAATCATATTCCCTCTCAGCCTTCATTTTGCTGGGCTCAACAAGCCAAACTCTCCTAGTTTCTTCTTGTATGATAGACTCTCCGTTGCCCTAAACATCCCAGTAGCCCTTCTCAGCACCTGCTCCAGTCTGAATTCCTCTTTCGTGACCAGAATTCGTACCCAGCTTCCTAGATGAGGACTCCCCAGTGCCTTGTACAGAAACATTCCTATCTCACTCTCTCTCCCATCAACTCTTTTTAATGAAAGCAAAAAGAACTGCAACCAGTGAATATGACTATCAGTGCAGAACTGCTCATGTGCTGTGAGCATCCTCGTCTCTCAGTCCGTGTGATACGCGTGGAAAATGAAACCCAAGGGAATTCACCAAAAATACACCAGCCTAAAAAGACAGCTAGCTGCATGGGTTCTCACTAGCAGACACACAGCTGGTCTCACATGGGTTTTCTTTCTGTTAAAATTACTATTTAAGAGTATAGGTTCCTGTTTATAGAGAAAAAAAAAAAAGAAATCAAGCCCAAAATTATAGTAATTGTTATGCCAGTACTCTCCCAGGGTGGATGTAACTATATCAGAATAAGAGAACTTATACTGGCATGATTTATTGCTCTTCCCATCTTCTGGGGATCAGTATACCTGCATAAACAACTTCAGTCCACGTCCGTTCCAGCAGAGGTACCTTCTTAACAATACCAATAGGAGCTCCTATGAACCAAGTTAACTCCATCCCAGCCACATCTCAGCACAGTTTAAAACTTCAAAATACAGAAAAAGCCTCAGACCAAGGCCTACCACCACAGTGCCGGGTTTTCCTATATCCCACCGGACCTAGGAAAAACTCTCCATTTCTTTACAGCGTAGTGAGGAAACCCTTGGACGGCTCTTTCCCCACTCCGAGGCGCGTATCTGGAGTGACTGTCTCCAGTTAGAGAGCTCCTGCCAGAGGAGACTTGCTCCCCACGTGTGCGCAGACGGGATGATCTGCTCTCTGGCTGATGCTTGCAGAAATGCCAAATGCTCTGACAGCTTGCATCAGGGTCTTGCACTGAGATCAGTCAGGAGGATGAGATTGCTGAGGGTACAGATTCGGAGCTCCCTCTTTCTGTTTTGGGTTAGCCAAGGACTCGTCAGTGTCCCTTTTCGGTCTAGCCAGAAACCTGGCTCTGATCTTGATCCAGCATGATTAAGCGATGCTCATCAGCTATCGATCACACGGCCTTAGTGAAATGTCCAACCAGGAGCATATGCCTCGCTCTGATGTCCGCAGCTTCCCGTAGCGTCATGGGGCTCCTGCACCGTCAAAAGGGGAAACCAGGGAATAGCAGAGATGATGCGGAATGGCAATGGGGAACATTGCCAGATGATTTGCCCTTTGGTTGCACTGCACTTACACTAAGGACTGTGCTTTCACCATCATTAAGACATGGGCTGATATTTAAAAAGTACCTGCAGTCACTTTGGAACCCAAGTTCACTGAAAGACAATAATGATTAGTTGCTTATGTGAACTGGATATTGGCTTTTATGCCAAGTTTGTGAAGGGACGAGAAATCAAACAGCTACTGACGAGTCTCTGCACCATTAGGACTTTTTTCTGGATGGGGCATACACCAAGAATGAGAATAAGGAGCACAAATAAGGCACCCATACAGAACATCATCCCCTTTAATTTCCTTCACAAACTTCAGTATTGGAAATCACTTATTTCTTCTACCTGAACCCCCAGTGCCTTGCAGGTAACTTTCATGTGGTCACCACTAGGTAACTCCAGAAAAGCTACTTCCTAACTTTTCCCTTGCATTTCTTCTTAAAAAAAAAAAAAAAAAAAAAAAAAAAAAGAAAAGCGCATTTCGGAGATGTGATCTCCTCCTCTGACAGGAGGGGAGGGAGGGTTTGGCTGGGAAGTCCACGTGACTCTGTATCTGGTAATTATCCAGCCGCAGAGGCAATCTGAAACGTTCTGTGCTGTCGCGGAGAATGACAGCACCTGGAGCTCCAGCACCCAGATAAAAAGCAGAGAGACAATCGGGCAGATGGAGAAAGGCAATGCTACATCATGGGGTGGCAAGGGGGGGAGAGAGAGAGGGGGGAGAGAGGCAAAAGCTGGCGAGAAACATCGAGGCAGCCAGCGCAGCTACTGGAGAATGAGATAATGCCACAGATTAGTAATGCAAAGGGCAGCTCTGAAAGAGGGGGAGACAGAGAAAGAAACAGAGTGAGGGCAGGTCAGGAGAGAGTGGGTGCAGAAGAGGGACAGTGTGAACACAAGAGGGAATGGGAGAGTGATGCTAGAGGGAGCTTATATTTTTGTGTGGTCTCGGGTCCCTTCCTCCCACCTCAGTCACAGGCTAAAAATGCAAGAGGTATCACCAGAGGCTGTCACAGAGCAAGGAGGAGATTTGCAAATCAGCTCCTCGCAGCTGAAGAGAGACTGTGGCGCTGCGAATAGCACTTTCCAGCTTGTGGATTCCAGTGGTTTGCTCAGGGAAGGGGACTACAAAGCTCAAGATCAAAATAATTAAAACTGGAGCTTTGGGGCATCACCTCATGTATTTTGTACAGCAGAGAGGTGAGAGGGAGGTTCTCCGACTCTGCCTCTCGCAGTCGCACGCGCAGAGGCACGCTTAAGCCTGCAAAACAGTCCACGTGATTGATGCCGTGGTGCCATGGCCCAATTCCAAAAAGCAAGGCTCCGTACACGCCATCCCACGCAACAACGTGACAGCATCAGCATGTGCTCTCGGGGCTGTTGCAAATGAGGGGCATGCCCCACAGGACTGGCAGCAGCCTTCAACGGGTCAGGAAGAGCTGACTGCCAGGTGGCCCGAAGCCATGTGCCACCTCTGGGAAGGTTTCTGACACGGGAAAATACAGCCAAACAGACAATCAGATTAGAGCCAAAGGCTTGTCAGGGACTAATGTTGGCCACCAGCCTCAGTGCCTGCTGGGGCAGCGACCGAGGTATTGGCAGTGCCCAATAGACCTGCAGTGGCAACACCTCTCCATGGAGGCAGGAGGAACTAAGTGCCCAGATGTTCATACCTGAATGTCTGGGGAAGGAAATGGGAACGGTAGCAGCAGCGAACAGGTATCACAAGGTCTGAGCACTGGGCCACATGGTCCAGTGACCACCCTCCCATGATTAGTGACAGACATTTCAAAGAAAGGTGGAACACCTCCTAAAAGGACAATGTAAATCACCATCTACATAATTTCCTGATCCTTCCCAGCCATAAAAGCCTATTAATCTAGCCCTAAGCAAATGTAAGTTGGTCTCCTCTCCGAATGACAGCTTGCATTCCACCTTGTAAGTTTGTACTCTGCCTTTCTTATCCCCAGGCATTTCTCACCCCCCTGCCCCCTTTTTCTTTTTTTAAGCTCATTAACATCCTCATCTTGGTGATACTTTCTGGCTGAGAATTTTGTCAGTTAACCATTAATTGGTACAAGGCTGTGAAAGAATATCAGATTGAAGTGTTATGTGGAACTGGCAGGTGTCTCCTGTGTTTTGTACTATATGAACTAGTTCCTTCCAACACCCGAGGAGCACGCTACCTGAGACGCAGGAATGAGCTTTCTGTTTTGTGGACCCTAATGTCTATTTCATCCCATACTGCTCCTTCACCAAAAGGGAGAAGAGAATATCGCATCTGAACCATTAACCCTTGTCCTGGGGGGGGTGGGAGAGAAGGTCCCGCACCAAGGAGAAATCAGTCTTGAAACTCTTTGGAGAGGCAGATCAGAGTGGGAATGGGGACAATATTAGGGAAAATAAGACTGAACTTTCCCTTCTTTTCTGAGGTCATGAGAGTATCGGAGGTGGTTCAACCAAGTTACCATACCCCCTTCCAAGCGTTGCCCTTGGGCCGCCAGCAGCTCACTGTGAAGGGTGGCATTTCGGGATGAATGAGAAAGTGGGCCCATCCTGCCTGCTCACTCCCAGCTGCTGCATTTCAACGAAGGACACCTCCTTGATGTGCAAACACTCTGGTTATTATTTACAGCTGACCTTTTCCCTCCCTAGCTCCCGCTGCTGCAGCACCGCCGGTGGAGTCAGGGCTTGTAGAGATTGCGGAGACGATGTGTAGCGAAACATGTTACCTTCCCTGCCTGTGCCAGAGCTGTCATCAGTGCCACTGTGGATTGAGCTGCACCCGTGCAGGCAACAGTGGGATATATGAAGAAAAAAGCCTAATGTAGACAAAGCCTTTGAGGAGCTTAACCCCTCTTCGCCTTTTCCATCTCTCTCCCACTTGAAAGCAGAGAACAGCTTCTGAGCAAGACACACGCTCTCATTTCCATATCTAAAGCCAGTCCCGAAATACCATCGTGAAATAATGCTCTCAGAGAGGAGACCACGAAGCAGATTCCCTTTGAGAGATTCTGCTGCTTCTCTTTCTAATTCTACTCAGAAACAACTGCCACCAAATACCGAGCGCACCTGGACTGGTGCAGTCAATCCACAGCACCTTGTTACCAGAATGATATGGGGAAATTGGAGGGAATTCAGAAGCAAGCAACAACAAAATCCGTCAAGGGCTGGAAAGGGATCAGCATCTAAGGGAAGCTTAAAAACATTAAATATGTATAACTTGACTAAGAGAGGACTTAAAAGGGACATGTTGACAAGCTATACCTCTTTGAAAGCTGAAAGCACCGAAGGAAGAGAGGAATTATTTAGCAAGATGCGTAGGGGTCTAGAAAGGAGTAACGGGTCAGAAAAAGAAGAGAAATAAGTCTGTTCAAACTTGAGGAAAAACTTCTTGTCATCTACAAGTGCTAGTCTTGTGAAGAGTCTCCCAAGGAAAGCAAGGAAGCCCCTATTGTTTCAGGCTTTAAAACAAAGTTGTGCTGAGGACCTGAGGATGTTTAAGATGTGCGGGGAACAGCTTCACAGTGGTTGCTGGGAGAACAAACTACAATGACCTGGTCTTACTACTTTTACCACCTACCTGGCAGAGTTCAGCAGTATGTCAGGAGAAGACAACTGCTCTCACAAGTTTCTTTCAGATGAAGCGATGTTTTTAGCTATTTTCACTTCACATACAGCTAAATATTTCTCAGCAAGGCCTTAGACCTCTAGGTACTGTACTGGAGTTAACTGGCACAGGTATGGTTTTGTTTTCATAAACTGGATCTGTTAGAAGTCATCCATGGACAGGATAAAAACTACTGATACAAAGACTAGAAGTGTTATTACTTCCAAAAGCCATTGGCATATTGTTGTATTCCCAAATGCGCTGTGAGTAAAGTTGTCAGGCGCTTAGAAGTTCACAAGTGAAGCTTGATTTTTCAAAGTGCTTAGCACTGAAATGAAGACCAGATTTGTCAAACTGCTTTTGGGCCTTCCAGCTCCCCAACTAACACACGAGAACCAAATTTTCAAAACTTTTTGGCACAGTGAGCTCCTTTACCAATATAGCCACTTCTCTTGCTGCCTAAAATGACATACTTTTGAAAATCTGTCCCACGGGTGTTTTACAATCATAGAACAAAGTGCTGCAAACTTCAGACTCGCCTGCTGTATTTATCTTGTGTGTTGAAGAACTCCTTCAAGTGGAAACCACAGCAAAGCTGTAACAGTTAGGCAATGCTCAACTCCACTTTCTTTCCTTTTTTTGCAGCTTTGCTAAATTTTGCCTCTGCCTAATGCCCCACTTCTGTCCACCATCAGGCCTTGCAAAAAGAGGCATCTGAAAAAGACTTGCAGGGAACATAGAGAAGAGAAGCTGCTGGGAGGGAGAACTCCCAAGAGCTTTGATCTGAGCTCACCTTTATCCCCACAGGCACAATATGCCTTGCAGAGGAGGACATGTTTATAAATAAATAAATAGCAGAGGAGAGGGGGAAGAGTGGAGAAAAAGAAATGTCAAGATATATTTGATGGAGTTTCTACTGTTGGCATGAAAGCCAGGAGGTGGCTTAAAACCTCATGGTCGGAAACAGAATGGGAGGAAAGTACAACTCCTTGAGAACGGGGGGCAGGAATAACTCCCACAGCTACATCTCCTTGCCATCCTACTAATCATAATAATATCTTGTGCTGTCTTTCCTCTGAGATCCTTGCAGGACTTGGTCTTGCAAGGCAACTCAGCACATGCTGAACATCAAGCAGTGTTTTTGTCAAAGGGACTAAGGACGGTGGAACTGGAGCTCTTGCGCTTTGTGGAGAAGCATTACGATGCCTGTTTTACACATACGGGGAGATACTGGAGAAGGAAAGAAATAGGTTGTGCAAAGTCATACAATGAAACGATTTTATAGTTGGAAACAAAACCTGACAGACCTGACCTCTCTCATATGAAACTTTGTTTGGTATGTACTGGTTGCATGAGGGTGGCGAGAGGGGGGCAGTGATGGCTGCAAAACAGCCTTCACAAACTCCGGTGCCACCTCCAGGCACGCCTGTCTTAGCACTACTGCGAGAGATGACGCTTTTCTCTCTCTCTAACTGGGATCTGCCCAGGGACATGCAACCAGAGCAGAAAGGACTGGCTGAAGCACAAGCTCCTGCTCCCCACGGTTTGAAGGCAATCGGCTTGGGTCACTTGGCTCTGTGCTCTGGAGCCTGAACTCCAGCCTGGCTGCTGACGGCAGTGCAGGCATAACCACGGGGACTGCTCTGACTGCTTCTGCACCTTCTGACCTGCAGTCTTCTGGCACTGGCAAAACAAGCTGCGCAAATTGGCTGTAACACAGAACGTAAACCCTTTTCTTTTCTTAGCGAAGACAATGTTGCTTAATACTACTGGAAGCATTTACCCAGGGATATCTTATCTAGATCCGCTGACATCCCTGCCTCTTTTCCCAAGAGCCTGCTGCGAAACGAAACCTCTCCCCTGTGCACGGCTTATCCGCAGCACAGATAAACCATTTCCCCACAGAGTTCCCTCCTGTACAGCTGTCTAACTGGTAGTTTAGTTTCTGACATGGCTGGGTCTAAGGCTGCTCACGTGGGCATTGGCTGGTCTGAGGGTGGATTCCTATTTCTGTTCTTCTGGCAGGTCACTTGCTCTAAATTATTTCCAGAAGTCCAGTACTGTACGGAGAGATGCCAAACTGCAGCTTCAGCTGGCATAAATCAAGGGTCAACAAGGCGCCACCAAAGTAAATGGGGAAGCCTAGATTTACACTAGATGAGGATCAGCCCTGCTTCCTTGCACCAGACTCTAAATGAATTCATTAAATACAGCACTTCAGTCTGCTCAGCTAAAAGCAGCTCCAGCTGGCAGGAGGTTTCAGATCCAGGGAATGTTTAAAAGATGAGGATTTGTAGCCTGCTCTGAGTTTACACTTGGCTAGAGGCAGGCTCTCATCAGCCGCGCAGGGGAGATGACATCATGCCCACCTGATGGGTGTCTGTGCATCCCCAACGTCTGTGCACGGCATGACATTTACGCAGGACCTCACAGCCTTGGGGGGACAATCTAGACCTAAATTCTCCTCTGAAGATGCTCGATTTAGAGTGCTCCAGGGCAGCAGAAGAGAGGTGCTGCTGTACCTCCACCACACTGAAGGACTTATTTTGCGGGTTTCATTCTTTTAAATTTTCACTTGGGGGTGCAGGTGGGGGTCTGCACTGAATTTGAATCTGCAGTAGGGTAAGCACCAGCACTGAGGGCAGTGAGAGCAGTTTGGGATTTGTGAGACAGGAGTGAAATGTTAGTTAATTTTGACATTAAACCCTAAATGAGAGGATGTTAAAGTTATTCTTAGCTTATGAAAAAAGAAGCTGTGCTGTGATCGTCTGGCCTGCTCTCATGTATTGTACAGATCTTGTGATTCCTGCAGTTTAATCCCATATCCGCTCACTAAAACAGATGGTGTTGCAGGCTCTTTGCAGACTCTGACAAATATGACTGCACTGGGAACACTGTTCATAGATCCACACTTGCTGTATAACCCTCAGAACGTGATACCCTGGCTTGAGATGAAAGTTGACATCCAAAGCACAATCTGCAGCAAGGAGTAGATCCTATTCTCTTTCAGCATTGCTGCTGAGGTCTCTAATATGCACAGTCACACACAAAATACCTTCTTATAGACACATATAAAGGCCCAAACAATGGGACCCTCCAGAACCTTTGTCCTGAGCTCCCAGTCAAACCCCCTCTCTTTGGCCAGGACCAGGGTGCACGTTGTTTTTCCTCAAGGAACAGATCTGCCCACTGAACACCAATACCTCCAATAAGCTGGAAAGTAAGAGCCCCCTAACTCAAATGGACCTGACACCAACGCCTCTCCGACTTTACACTTACTGTTCCCTCCTTAGGCTGGAAACAGAGGGTCAGTCCTGGCCAGCCACTGAGAGGTAGGGAGAGCACACAAAATTATTCATTCATGCTAGACTATTACAGGTCGTCTCTCCATGATGCTACCTTGTGCGTGTGTGTGATCAGCCAGTACTCAGAAAGACAAGTGAGGTTAACCGAGCTACATGCATTGCTCCCACTAGAGCAGTATAAAATGGTGATAAACCACAACTGGAACCGCTCTGCAGTAAGTATCTGGCCAGAGGTGAAGCATGAGGTTACGGCAGCAGCTCCACTCCCCTGCCCCCCTCCGCCTGATGGATCCTTGGTAATAAACCACCCTTCAGCCTTTCCTGTCTTAAACCCAAACTGCTGGGATTCAGGGAAGATAAAGATTTCAACCACCTTTCAGAAGAGCCTTCACAAGAACTAAAAGCCCCTGTTGGCATAAAAGCAGACATGTAATGGGTTTTCTCTGTCCCTGAAAGTAGTTTAGCACCGCAGGAACATGCAGTCCTTTTATCTCTCTTCTTTATTTAACTGGAGTCGTTAAAATAAACTGATTTCCCAGCCAATTAATTATCAAATATCTGTAACAGCTTTCAAGCCCTGCCATTACTCAGTCTCAGAGGCCCCCACAGGCAATGTTAAGCTACACTCTCCTTACCTGAGTAACCGCTGCTCCTGCAAGTCTGCTCCCTTGCGCTGAGCTGACAGCAGAAAAGCAGCACAGGGGCTGGCAAAATCCTGGAGGAGAGCTGCAAACACACACACACACACACACACACACACACACAGACCCCCTGCCTAAGCAGCGACTCGAGCTACGCACAAGCCCTGAGCCGGGAAGCTTTACCGCACCGCTTGACCAAGGCTCAGTTACCAGCTCTGAGCCACCCGCACGCAGACCCCAGCCCCACTGCGGGAGCAGATACTCCCTGTCAAGACACCTGATGCTGCCAGCGGGATCGGCTGGTACCCGGCGGCAGACGCTGCCAGCCGAGACGAAGCGCAGATGCCGAGTAGCCCGAGCTCAGCTCAGCACGGGGCGTAAGCTTCAGTTCAAAGCACGTGCCAGGAACCAGCTGCTCACCCAGACGTGGACAGGGATAGCTCCTGCCATAGGCGTGTTACCTACTGAAAAAACAGTCTTTACCTCGCCGTTAACTGGAAGGTGGTACTTGCCATACGTACATTAGCAATGCCCCTGCCATCTAT
Organism: Phoenicopterus ruber ruber; assembly: GCA_009819775.1. Taxonomy (NCBI): domain Eukaryota; kingdom Metazoa; phylum Chordata; class Aves; order Phoenicopteriformes; family Phoenicopteridae; genus Phoenicopterus; species Phoenicopterus ruber. Next base: position 92,421,619 of record CM020215.1, on the reverse strand, counting down.
TTTATAAGCAATAAACCGCACTCTTATGTGGTTTCAATTAGGAGATTTCAAATGAGATTGAAGATAATGCATCCCATAATTACTCACCCTGATCCCTTCTAGAAACTCAAGTAGAATCATTTCCAGGCCAAAATGTGGTCTCTCTTGATTGATGATGCTAATAAAATCGCTTTATTGTGATATAAATAGCCTTAAAAACGTCCTGGAGAGTCAATATCAGTGCTTGATGGCCTTACGCAAGCAAGGTCCTTATCTTACGGTGTACTAAAGCTTAACGAGTTATGCTTCTAAGAAGTTTGCTGTTGGATTTGGGCACTGGTTTGGGGAACTACAGAAAGGTAGCTCCCAAATTAGACATGCAAAGCGGGAACTGTTTAAACACCTTTCTTCTTCCTTGCGTTCCCTATTAATAATCTCTTGGCTTCCTAGGTTGCCTGCTGCCAGTTCAAACACAAGCATCAGCTGAGCCCAGCAGGAGCCACGGGAACACAGTGCTCCAGCGTCTCTTTGCTGGAAGGTTACCAGCCACTGCTACGGTAATTGGAAAACCTGAAATTTCTTCCGAATCGTGTATGCTCCGAGCTGATCACAGCCCCTATGGAGGCGTGTGGCCATTTTCCAGACAAAGGGCCTAAATCAGCTTGCTCTGAAGCACGTCCATGGCCCCCATCGTGGCAGCCAATATGTTTTCATTACCCCCTTGTCAGGAGAGGCCACACGGCCATCCCCGCCATGCAGCTGGGAACGAAGCGCTCGGTGCCTCGGGCTGCACTGGAAGCTTGGGGGCGGCAGAAAACTGAAGTAATTTTTGAAATTAGCACCCTCCGTGCAATAGCCCGCTCCAGGAGGCCAAATACAGAGCCTGCCTCAGAGGAAGAAAGAGAAGACCTTTGCGCATTCATGAGAGAAATGCAAAGAGCGTTCTTCCCTTTTCTGAACAGCAGTGACCCTCAGTCCTCATAAAGACAAAATGCTGGTTTTAAGGCCTTATTTGAAAGTGGGATATCCTGAAAACATGCAGTCAGCTCTAGTGGGACTGTAGTCTTCTGCATGCAGAAATACGAGATACTGTTGACCGTGCTTTCCAGTAGTGCTACCTTGGCTCAGATCCGGAGGCAGACTGGGTGCTAAAGAGCTTTGCTGGGAATGACAGAAGCATATACACCTGTCAGAAAACGCTGATATCATAGCAGCCGTGACAGTGATGTGATCAGGACCTGACAGACAGGCAAAAAGGAGAGGGAAGGATGCAGGAGAAAGGGCGACTGAGAAACTTGAACGGAGAGTGGCAAGAGTCTGCACATGAGGGGATGTGAATGAGTGACGCTCGGTGCTTGTCTGTGCACAGCAGAGGGGATGAGGACTCCGGGGCCATGTTCTCCCCTCCAGCTGACTAGTGCTTCATGTCTCCGAAGGGTGAAGAGACTATACAATTTCCCAGCCCTGCCTCGCTCCCCTCTCTCCCCATCACCACTGTAGTTATATCCAGTCCCGTATATTTGAGAGCAATTTTCCTCTCGGTAATAAAGCCTTTGTGAGCGCGTAGGTGGCCGTGCATGTGTGCATATGTTGTCTGCGAGAGTGCGCAGGAGCCGGGGTCTGCTGAGATGAGAAGGTGGTTCTGTGTACATGACAGAGCAGGAGTGAGTATGAGACTATCGAACATGTGTGCAAGGATATGAGAGAGACTGTGCTTCGCAGAGAATCAGACAGCGAGAGTGAAAATGAGAAGGTGCTCGTATGAGACAGGGTGTGCGTGTCAGAGAGGAAGAAAGAGAAAGGTCTTATTCACAGCCTTCCTGTATGTGTTTGATGAGTATCACAAGTTTTAACCAAGCAAAATATGTATGTATTCAAATCAAACACAAAACACCCCTTTTGCCTGGAGCGCTCCTGCCTTGCTTGTTTGTTCTGTTGCAAGCTGCTTGTTAGAGGAACACAGGAAACAAGAAGAGGGGAAAAAAACCCCAGGTTGACATATTTAAACACAGACAGCTACTGAGGCAGTAACAAACAGCGAGAAGGGGAAAAGCAGGTGGGATAGCTGGAGAGCTGCTGCGGCGATGCTAGAATGAAAGGTGCCTGTGAGAGTTTCTGAAGACCATCCCTCAAGTGGATTATGATCATTTTTACTGTACACATACTGACTTGATTCTGCAGCTACCTACAAGGAAACGCACTCAAAAGCCTATTCCTTATAGCCATTTTGCAGCAAAGAGTCAAAAGACAATGCAAGGAGCGCTGGTGGCCTGGCTCAATCCCCTGTAAAGCTCTCTACGCTGAGTCTAGACAGCCCCAGTCGTCAAAATGGGAACGGAGGGACAAAAGGACCTGAGCTGGATTTATCAACAGGAAGAAAAATAGTTACAACAGATTGAGTTCCAAACCTCCTGAGGCTAATGGCATTTCTAGGACTGCAGGTCAGACAAACATGGGTAGAGAGACAGGGATGGCTTTGAAAGCATTTTTCCCTGTTCTGTTATGCTTTGTTTTTGCTGGTAAATTTAAACATGTTTATGGTTCTTCAACGCTATCGTAATCCACAGACCTATGCTGCCCACAGGGAAAATCCACCAATACCCACGTCCAGTCAGACTTGCTAAGCAGCTTACGATGCCACAGGCAATGCATGGGAAGAGCAGGAGCGTGCCAGGAGCTGACTGTAGGAGTGGCGAAGCCACCAGGCTGAAGACATCGCGCTCGAGAGACCCAGGAAAAGGGTCAGAAGCGCAGGTGAGGCTGTACCCTGAGGCAGCTCACCTAAACTTCACTCAGAGCACCACGGATCACGGGAAGACTCTTCCAGGATAAAGGCAGCTGTGGGCTATCTGTCCCTCCCTCCTCCTTTCAAAATCAGGGTGAACAGCTCTGATTTACAGCTGGAAAGCAGAGCTCTCATGACACTAAGGGAGGGGAACCACTATCTTGATGTTGAGGCTACAGAGCCAGTGCGGGGGGAGGAAAAGAAAAGCGCAATACGGAGGGCTTGATCTTAGGTGTGGCTCTTTCACCATCACCCCTCCAGCATCTGACCAAACCAACGCCAGCTTGCTTTGGCTACCGAGACTAAACCAAGCAGGGCCAGTCCTAGCTCCTGCTTTGGGCAGGCACCGAACTGTGCACAGTGGGTCCCTCCTGGCTGGGGTCCCCGGGGTGCTACTCCATCCTCAGCAATAATAGTTATTATTGTTCCAAAAATTACCCAGAAACTTGACAAATCCTTGTGCAGCATTTGACTCTCTGACCTCCGGAGGCAGCGTGGATTTCACAGACTGACTACCTGCTGCGTGAAAAAGTGTCTCCTTTCATGTGATCTAAATTAAGCCACCATTAGCATCTCCAACTAACCTCTTGTTCTAGTATTACAGGAGGACAGAAAAAGGAGGGCCTGATCAGTTTTCACTGCACCCTTCATTAGTGTAAATAACTCAATTATAAGCCTTCAGCGTGTCTCTTCGGGGAGGCTGCGGATGGCTGCTGCTTGCCAGCTCCCGTTGGAGCGGGCCGGGAGCGAGCGGAGGCAGTGCGTGCTCAGGGACGGTAGAGGGCACGGCAGCAAGACAGGAGACAGGAGAGCTACGGGAGAGAAATGGCGCTTGCACGTTTTTGCGAGCTTGCTACAGTGAAAAAGAAAACCCTGTTCAGTCCAACTGACGGCCTCCTTGTAGGTAAATCTCGCAAGATTACTAACCATGCTTCACGGCCCTCTGGTAATTCTACACGCTGTCTTAAATGAGGGTGTAGCCAGTGTTCAAGATAATGTCATTTTTTATAACATATTCCCTATTGTTTTCCTGTCCCTTAAAGGCAACCAAGCATCCTCTACGCTTTTGGAATTGACGCTACCCACTGAAGAAGCTTTTATCGAGTTACTCACCATGACTCCCAATCTCTTCCCTCCAAGGAGCCCGGGAGCTCAGCACTCATCACCGTACAGCTGAAGTGGAGACTATTTTTGCAGTCTGCATTACCATACGCTCATCCACGTTATAGCTCATCCGTCATCCTGCTGCCCTGTCCCCACGGTGCCTTTAAATCCTGCTGACTCACGGAGGCAGCAGCCTGCGCCCGCCTTTGGTCGGCAAGATGGGGGGAAGCTCCCACGGAGGCGAGGGGCGCTGGGGCAGGGGGAGGACCCGGCCCCAGGGAGAAGACCCCGGAGCAGCCAGGCCAAGCCCTGGGAGCAGGTCCCACTGCCTCTCCATGGCCCGTGCAGCGAGCCCGCAGACGATGCGATGGGGTGGGCTTGCTCTCAACATCTCCTATGGCTTTTGACAGCCCCACTGCATTTCTCACCAGTCAAACCAGGAGTCGTTGCCAAAGTACCAACATGCCAGCCACATAACACAAGGCAGACTAAACACCTCCACCGTGTGAATTGACTCCCACTATTAACTTCTCTCCAGGCAAAGAAGCAACTGTTCTTTGCTTACTAACGCTTGACTGGGTTTTAATCCATGACAAGACCTTGCTCCTTCTCCCATGGCTATTTATTTCCCTTCATAATTTTGTGTGAAAGGCCTTATCAAAGGCTTTATGAAAATCAAAGTACATTATGTCTGCTGGGGATCACCTTTATCTTATTTTATTAAACTTTAAAAAAAACCCAAACCAACAAAAAACACTTGCGGCTCAAAAAGGCACAATTTTCTTTTCCAGAAGCCATACTGGATTGACCCTGTCATGTTACACTTACCTGAACATTGTACTAGTCTGTCTTTAATTAGCTTCACAATCAGTTTGGCTGGAACTGAGAGAAAGCTCATAGATCTGTAATTCCCAGGATGTCTTTCGATTATTAAAAAAATAATAATAGTACTTAGCATGCCTGGAGTGCTCCCTCTCTGAAGATCTCAAAGCACTCCGCACCAGGGTGAAGGCAGAGCGGGCTGGAGACAGCCCTTCACCACCTTCACCTTGCAAGTGGGGAAGGAGAAGGGAGGGCAACTTGCCCATAAAGTCCACGTCACAGCTGGATATGAAGTTGCCACCCTGTTCTTGACCCTCTCAACTGTCATCCCTCTTCTACAATCACTCACTGGTCCTTGGGGGAGAGGAAGGGGCGGCGTTTGCCCACCCGTACCATCTCGCCTGAGCATGGAGAGATTTCAGCGTTTTTCTCCCCGAATCCGGCCCTGCTATTAGCAGCTCTGCACTCGTTAGAGAGATGCTGTTTATAAGGATCCGTCAGACACCGCTGTCAGTATATTTCATGCATTATTTACTTCAGAGCCCTGAGACTAATGCTACCCCAGTCCCAGTGATTTACTGCATTTGAGTTTCTCAAGCTGATCCATAACTTTGGGTAATAATAACAATAACAAAATACTTCGTATGCATATATCATACCCGTCAGCAAAAACCCGCACAGAAACGAGCATATGATGCCGGAAGAGCTGCTGCTTCGAGGTACCGGAGCGTCAGCCATTTGCAGGTACAGCTGCCTCCTCACACAGATGTGTCCCCCACACCCCTGTTCTAGAATACTTTAAGACCAGTGTACACAGACCCTTCAAAGTGAGGGTCTGTACCCAGAGGGTTTCCCTCTTGCCAGTGAAAGTTCAGTGAGCCCTGCAGTACATCCCCTGGCAAGGACAGCCCTGCTCGGGCAGAGGAGCCGCATGAGCCTGTCCCAGCCCACGGATGGGGTCCCTCTGCCTCAGTGAATTAAAAATCCCAGAGGGATGCTCAGGGCCTGGGATGGGGACTCTGCAAGCACCTCAGCACGAGCCGGAGACGCAGCTCATTGGCTTTGGCTCAGCTCTTTAATTGTGTCCCCCACCTGTGGCTCCCCCCATCCTGCTCCTGGCACTGCATGGCCACAGCCCCCTCGCCATTCCTCTCGCTCCCCGCAGCTTCCTTCTCATTCACACCTTGCCTACTGTTTCATCTGACCCCCAGTAGTTTGGCCGTGCATTCAAAGGTGCTTGATGAGCCCTAATAAAAGCTCACACTGTGCCATGTGGCTGGGGATCCTCCCCGTCGCCTTTCCACACCGTGCTCCTACATCCTCCTCGCGCGCCGAGGCAGGGATGACCTCCAAAGCTGAGTGCAGCGCTTTTAAGGATTGTTTTTCTGGCTTGTTTGCTTTAATTTATTTTGCCCTTCAGCCTAGCTTTCGCTGTCGTCTTTCTCCTCAAGAGTTTTCCTGCTGCCCTGTTTGAAGCTCACCTATCCTGCGCACGCCTTGCAGGGGGCACCCCTAAAGAGGAGCAAACCGCCCCCTGCCCTCGCCCACGTGATGCCGCTGAGTCCTCGGCACTCACCCCTCTGCACCTTGCTGCTACCGCCCGCGGCACCCTGCCCGCTCCCCGACGTCTCCTCTGACACGACTGAAGCCTCGAGAAAGGGAGTGCTGCGCCCTGGCAGGCTCTTAATATGCCGCAGGCGCTATAATAATAATATTAATAAAACCTATTGAAAGATGTCCGCTCGCCCAGGGAAGGCTCTAGCACGGAGGCCAACTCCTACCACTGCGCTGACACAAAATCACTGAGATCAATGAGCACGTCAACTAAGTGCTGCAAAGGATGCTCTTCTCTCTTGCTTTTCACATTTCACCCCTACAAGAACAGCTTGTTTCCAGGAGCAGAGGTAACCTTTCCTGGTGGTTTGACAGCTTCGGCCAGATCTGAGCCGGGGCTGCACGCCCTCACGCTGCTGGGGTAGGAGGGACGGAGGGCTGCGGAGCCGTGCGGCTGCCTTTGAGAGGCACCAGCCCCAGCGGGCAGCACTGAAGCAGGGGGGATGCTTCCCCTGATGCCATCCAGGGTACGGGCACCACACACCTTCGATGGCATGGGCTGTAAGAGGCCACACAGGGACTGGCGAGCCAGGGGACACTGCGCAGAACTGCATGCACGCCCCGTGCCTCGTCAACGCATGGGCTTGCGGCGGCCCAGCACCGGCTCTTCTCTGCCATGAGGGATGCCCCAGGAGTCCCACCTGGAGAGTAAGCACTGCTGAACAGAGCCCTAAATCAGGAGTTACATCTTCCCGCACAGGCACCAAAACAAGCTGCTCGAAAAAGCCGTCATTTATGGTGTCGATAAATCGCCTCTCCAAATCATGCCCAGATGTGCACTTTAGGGCCCAGTCACCTTGCCTTTTTATTCTCGCCTGCAAAGTGCTCTGCTCTCCTACAGCACTCCCTGTCTAATAAATCATGCCAAAATACATTAAAAGCACCCATTATTGTTATTAATTACTATTATTGCATTAGCAGATTTTACTACTTCCTTAATCTCTCTAACAGCTGAAACTCTGTGCTCACCAAGAAGGGGGCTGGCGGGTCGGGATGGCGAGCTCCTCGGGATGGGGCCCTGCCTTCGGGGCTGCCTCCCTCAGGGCAGCTCTCAGCCTCGCGTCATGCCGTGCACTGACACACATAACCCCTCCACGGAGCAGGGCTGACGGTGGCTGACAAACCTCCATCCCGGACATTCCCCTGACACAAGTATTTGGGGGTAGTGCTTTCTAGGTCCAAAAAGCCAAGTGAGGGGAGGAGGAGAAAAGCAAGTTCCCCAGCTTGTCTGCAGGCTGGATAATATCCTAGCACAGTGAACTGGGCAGCCCAGGGCATGTTTACCATGTTGTCCTAATAATCAGCAAACACACTTCTACTCTCAGCGCTGAAACTGCCTGAAATGTCAACTCAAGCAGGCCAAAACATCCCTCGGTCTGAATTATTTTTCCTGTCCTTTCTCTGCCATGTCTATTTAACTTGTATCCTCTTCAAGGTAGAAGAAGTCTCATACTGTTTTCATACCTCCAAGGCTGGAGAGAGCCTCTGGCTTTCCACACTGTAAATCACAGTAGCAGAAGCATCATGAAGTTCTCTGCTTCTTCTGCAAAATCGACCAGAAAGAAGGGTGCACCTGATCATCAGTAACCTGGATGATGGGATAGAAGACACCCCCATCAACTTCAGGAATGAAACCAAAATCAGGGGACTGGCTGACTCGCCAGAGGGCAGGGCTGCCATTCAAAGGCCCTCATGGACCTGGAGAAATTGCGATGACAGGAACCTCATGATGTTCAACAAGGATAAGTGCAAAGACTTCCACCTGTTGAAATGACCCCCATGCACACTATGGGATGAGGACTAGCTGGCTGGGGAGTAGCTCTGAAGAAGACTAGAGATTCCCAGTGAGCAAAAGTTGAAAATCAGTCTGCCAGCACGCCCTTGCAGCAAGGAAGGCTAAATGCGTAGCTGGCTGCAATGATGAGAATGTAGCCAGCAGGCCAAAGTAAATGATTATTCCCCTCTACTCAGCACTTCTGAGGCTGTATTTGGAGCAATTTGGGCTCCCAGAATGTTTGGTTGGATATAAAAGAAAAATATTTTCATAATGAGGGTGGATCAGCACTGGAACAGGTGCCAAGAGGGGTTGAAGAATCACTGTCCTGGGAGATTTCCAAAATTTGACTGAGCAAGGTCCTGAGCAACCTGATCTAATGTTGAAGTTAGCCCTGCTTTGAGCAGGGAGTTGGATAAGAGACCTCCAAAGCTCCTTTCTCACTGAAACTATTCTCTGATTTCAAGGAGGATGTTGTAGTTCTTTCTTCTGTCTAGGATAGCTATGGTTTGAAAGCTGAACTCAGAAGGGTTTGATGGGAGATTTGCCCCACATCAGTCCCCAAAAGCCTCTCAGCAGAGCTCTGCCATCTGCCAGTGCTGAGTGTACAGGGGGCGAATGCGCAGCCCAAGCAGAGCTGTCTCTTTCCACCCTGGTGCTTGCCTTCTCCTCTGCCACACCATCTCACCAAGGAAGCTGTTGCGAATGGTCTGGAAACTCCCAGGCACACATCTGTTTATGCAACCAGAGAAACTGATTTCTGTGCACCTCTGAAGGTACACGTTGTTCTCAAAATGTGGTGAGATCCCCCTCTAACATGCAAGGAATTTTCCTGGAAGGAACTGGGATGGGCATATAGAAACTGTGGCAGGTGTACCCATACCCAAACCCAGAGAGGCCTATGTCACGGTTGCTTCACTCAGCATGGAGAAGAAGCCACTGCTCGGTAGGATCACAGCAGCCATGTAACACATTTCGGTTCAGAAAGTGAGACCCTAAAGCCACCAGAATGGAACTGACAAGTAGGTCAGGCTGCAATTAGCCCTTCTGAATTTAGACCTGACTCCTGGGATAACAATCTGGGATTTAAAACAAACTCAGAGAGATATTTAATAGCTGAGAGAGGCGAGAATGTTGATTTTACATCTCCTTCAAAACACAGCTGTCCGTTATTTCTTCCTTCAAGTCATCACTCGCCTTTTATTCCCTTTCTCTTCCATTCACAAACCTGAACTCCTCCTCTCTCCTCAATTTCCTCTGTACTGTCCCCTCTTCCAGCTGATTTCCGCAAGTCGCTTCCTTATTGCTTCATCCCTTGCCAACTTTTTGGCACTACCCTCACATCACAGCAATGCCTGCAAACGACCATGAAGCTGCTTGCAGAGAGACAGATTAGGAGGACCACTCGATGGGAGCAGGGCCAGCACTTTCCCCTGGCTGCAGGAGGGACATGTGGCTGGACTCTCTAATGTGATGAATAACATATGAAGTGTGGAGTGTTGGCCATATGTTGTAGTAATTCCTTTATACACAACGCCCTCTGCAGAACAAACAGCCACGATGGAGGGCACTGATAGAAGTGCAGGCTCATGGAGGGCTTGCACACGGGCACCCACTCTTCAGTGATAGATGGCAGAGAAGGAGGAAGGGTAAAATTGGCTCTTGAAAGTGATTTACAATCATCTCTGGTTAGGTCAGACTGCAGATGCATATGTTTAGTAAAAAAAGGAAGAGTAACTTCCAGGGAACATCCAATGATAGGGGCACATAGGGAAGATCAGGTGACCCTCCAAAATCCCTGAACAACCACATAGCGTGACATTTCAAGGGCTCCTGAAAGCTCCCAGGCCCATGCCCACATTTTGGCACAAGTGCTGTGAGTGACAATTACCTCTGCTGCTATTGGCTTGTGAATGACTGGCAGGGACCCAAAATTCTCCTGAGTCACCTTCCCCAGCAATTCAACAAGCCAAGGACCAGAATAAGCACTTGATGTAGCTGAGATTTCTCTGGTGACAGCAGGCAAGGAGAGGAAAATTGAGATTCTAGGCAGACTTCATGGGCTGGACCAGCTCCAGTTCTGCTTGGAAGTGAAGGGTACTAGGGTACATTTTCTGTGCTTCACAAAAGAGAAGAGTCAGCACTTCCATCCAGATGCTCAGACCCCTGGGCCAGGCAGAGAGAAGACAGCTGCTCTGCTTCATACTTGGGCTTGCGCACAGAAGGAGAAAGGTAGAAAAATCCCTTGCTGAAGAACAGGCATGGAAGGAGGGGAAGATGTGTCATATGAAAGAGAAAAGTAGAGACTGAGTGACTAATGGCACCGTAGCTTAGTTGTCTCATGTTAGAGTCTTAAATTGCCCACAGTGGGCGGAAAGTCACTTTAACCTCTCAATATGGCGCATAAAACTACCGTTGAAAGAAAAAAACTGAATAGTGTTGAAGGAGTGATGGAAATGAGATGATTGTTACAAAGCTGACTGTACCAAGTTGGGGGTTGGAACTAGATGATCTTTAAGGCCCCTTCCAACCCAAACCAGTCTATGATTTTATGATTTCAAGTTGGACTCTTCTGGCGAGAGGTAGCTGAGAGCCTCCATATTAGCTGATATACTGGGGAGGGGACTGAGGACCCCAGAGCCGAAAAGCACCCACCACTGTAGCTTGAATGCTTCACCAAGGATTGAAAGAAGCTCACATCCTCTATGGGGGGAAGACACAGGAGTACAAGCCCTAACATGGTCCTTAGCCAGCTCTAGAAAAGGTATTGCAAGGCAGCAGAGCATACAGAGCCCACCTGGGTGGGTTTTATTTGATCAGATAGTTTTTGATGGCCCTGGGAAATCCACAACATCAAGGAAGAAGGGAGAATGGGCATGGCAGGTTGTCACACAATCAAGAAAACAGGAGTGGAAAGGACTGTAGGATGCCATCAAATGCACTCCCCAACTCTACAGCAGAATCAACTATGCATAAACGATCCCAGGGAAGAGCTTTTCCTAACCTGTTCTTAAACATCACCTCTAAAGGAAACTCCACACCCACAGGAGTACCATACTCCCCTTCCACTGCGTGACCCGAAGAGCTGATGTGCTCCCTTCCCGAGGTCTGGGGTAGGTGAGGCTGCTGCAGCAGTGGGTAATTTTAGTAAGATGTTACAGACCATTCTGAAAATGAACAGGAGAGACTGTGCAAATAAAGATGTCTTCAAGTTTTAAAATGTTTTGTGCCTTCTCATTTTATGTGCTAGTAAGGATTCTGTAGTGAGTTGGCAAATAGCAGATAAAGTTGTTGACAACAAAGCCTTCGGCTCAAAATTAAAGCTAATTCTGTAGTTGTAAAAAAAGAAAAAATGTAAAATAAAAAGATGGCAGGTTAATTGTGATAACATCATTAAATTCGTACCCAGTCCTCAAAGCACATCATAGTTATTTAGAGGCAAGTGATCTGGGGAATCAGAAATGCAAGTGATTACGGCATTTCACCTCTTGGGGTGTGTTTTGCAATGAGACACAAATAAACTGAGTTTGGCAGTCAGAACTATTCTCTGACAAAATATCCTCCTACATCCCCAAGCTGATTAAAGGAACAAGCTGGAAGAGAGGGGTCAGTGGGTAGGCACACAGTTAAGCGATAGATAAGATGAGAGAAGACAGTGCTCGAGTGTATGTAGTCAATATCCTGGAGCTAATAAAAGTTCCTTACTGCAAACAGTTTCCTCTGCATGGCTTTTCACATCAGATCTCAGCAGCCAGTGCTTATCTGTGACCACTTGTTAGATTAGGTCCCATAGCAGGCAGTATGCAGAATCTTGCGTCTAATTCTCCATGTGGACCCAGACAGATTCCCTCCAGCTCAGATAAGGCACAGGTAGGCAAGGAAAGACTTCTCCACCCAGATCTTTCTACCTTTCTGGCAGCTGTCAGAGAGCAGTGACAAGATTTCTGGTGTAGAGAGGTGCTGAGACCCCCGTGCTGTCTGGACGACGCATAGGTTTTATCCCTTGTCAGCAGCCACATTAATCTTTCCAGGGTACACCCTAACCAGAGCCGTCCCCAGAAAAGACTGGGAAGAGGAAAATGTTTTATGTACTTGCAGCCTTTGACCCTCTCATGCAGGCTGGGGATAGAAGCAACGCACCTACACTAATATAACAACTTGCTCCTGACAATAGATTTCAACAGTGACTGCATCTAGGTCCAATTAACTGGTAATGAGAACTGGCTGCCAGTACAGGAGGGACTAAATTCTTCTCTAACATCATTAACCATGTAATAGATGATGTTTCACCAAGCATCAAGTTCACGCTTGGCCCCATGCCTGCTCCTGCCATTCAAACCATTCCCAGCAGCAGTGGAGGGGCACAGCATGGGGTCCACTCTTGACAACCACTATCATGAGTAGGACATTTCTCCTGTGTGAATGGACTATACGTCTCTTCCTGGCTTCCTACCACATAAGTGCTTCCAGCCTAGTTGAGATGATATGAAAAGGGAAGAGGGCACAGAGCCAAATGCTGTGCTTTAGCAACTTGCCAGTTGCTAGGGCTCACTCTCGCTGAGCACTACAAAGGCAGTCTTTGGTTTGGTGGAGTTTCCAGCCATTAGCTCCTCTCTTTGGCATAGCATACAGGGTAAGCACCGACACCAAGCTCAACGGGCAGTGTCTAGAATCCCTTCCTTCCCTTGTTACTGGGAGCGGAGTACCCACATGGGGTCCCTAAAGAGGTCCTCATCATGGTAGGCTTTGCATGTACGGAAAGAACGATCCCTCCCACAAGCAAATAATGAGATGGGGAAAAAGTAGGAGGCTTAACAGGGGCAAAAAGCCACGTCCAACATGGCAAAGGAAGACGAGGCAGAGCTGGAGCGGTACTCAAAACATCTGAAGATGCTCCTTCTAAAACCCCTAAAATGGGCAGGGAAGGTTGAGTGTGGACAATGTGTGCGATAAGGAAAGGTAGGCTTTGAATGCAGTCCCTGTCCACAGAATACAATGGTGCCAAAGGGAGGTCATTAAGATCTAGAGCCAAGAAGATGGCCCTAAATAACCCACCCATGGACCTACCAAACAAACTACACCTAACCTTTCCCTCTGCCTTTCCATTGCCCTGCATGTCCCCTGGGGGACCAGCCACTCCTTGCCAGCAAGCCACACAGGGACTGGCAGCAAGCACCCCTGGCAGAACACAAGGAGAACAATGCAAGATAGCCAATACGCTGGCTCTACTGCTGCGTCCCCTCTTGTTTTAAATCAATAGTTTATGACATCTACAAGGGGAAACTGTAAATTTAATTTTGTCCCCTGCAGTGCAATTCGTATCTTGTTTGCTGGTAACATAATGAATGTGTTTGCCCTCAAGACCCCCTGCCCAGTAGACCAATTTAAGGATAAAGGGAGAGAAAATAGCAAAGTACAATTAGGGAGGTCGATTAATGCTGGATTAACCAGTAGCTCAGCTAAAGATAGCTTTACAACATTTATACATAAGAGGCAAGGGAGAGAGGGAGACAACAAGCCTGCAGAAGGAATAGAGAATCAGATCATTTTTCTTAGCAATAAAAACCTTACAGATGACTCGAAGGTGCGCCTTGCTTGCTAAACAACTGATAGAGCCTTGCATGACCTGCCAGCATAAAGCCAGAAGACTGCAGATGCCTTGCCCTACTTGATGCTCATCAGGGGTGATCCAGAGTATGAACCCAAACTGCCCCAAAGGCTGGGGATACACAAGTTAAACCTTGCTGAAACTCATAGTCTTAATTGCTCCTGCAAAAGCTACTTGAGACTGTCACTGTAGTAGTTAGAGCGAGCATGAGCTTGGAATTGCTAAGGAAACCTCGCTGAATATGCAAATGGGAACCAAACAGTGAGGGTAGAAAACGTGACAGCACACTGAAGCTAATGGAGAGGGGAGCACTGCAGAGCAATGAAGATGGCCCAGCAGATGGGAGCTCAGGGAGAGGGTTTCTCGCATCAGGGTGCTCGCTGCAACCAAGTTGGAGCAGCGGATGAAGAAACCGGCTCTGACTGTGTGCTCCCTGCTGCACAACAGAAATCAAGACTTGACATGTTCTTGTGAACAAACAGACCTTGCCAAAGAAACCTGACTTCATTGCCAATTTCTTTTTCCAGCTGGCATAACCAACAAAACTCCAAATTAGTTTGGCTAGGTAGATAGGACAAAAGGAATAATAATATTTTTGGCCAAAATCTAGTGCCAAACTTTGCAGATAGGTCTTAGCTTTACAAAGAGGTGAAACAAAACAAAACAAAAAAACCCAAACCAAAGAAACCAAAAAAGTGCCAAACCACTAACCTGCAAACAGGAGATGCAAATGCCAAGGGATTTGGATAAGTAAAGGCATAGGCTAGAGCTTTCAGTTCATGCCTCTCTACTTTGTGGTTACAAAGGAGCTGCTAACAGAACGTGTTTAGCAGGACTTCAGCGCTTCTGCTCTTTGACTTAAAACCAAGGAGTGCAAAATTGTATGAAAATAAAAAAAAATTAATCAAACTCTCAGCTCTCAGAGAAGGCTTAGGTAAGGGGCTGAGAAGAGCCTTGCTCTTTCCGAATTGATCTGCCCCTCTCTACTTTAAAACAGCTTCTTTTCTGGCTTTAGCTACCTCTTCAAAACACTCTCCTACATTCAGCTTCACAGGCAGCTCCCAATGGATAGGCATTTTTAGATGGATACAGCGTGATCTTTACCAGTTGCTGCAAATTGGCTCTGAGGGCACCTTTACATGTCAGTTCTGCCTATTTTCTCTACAAACAGAGAGACAGGGATGGAGAGGATGAGGGAAAAGGGCTTTACAAATAAAACAAACAATAGGAGAGCAGAAAGCAAAGTCACAGCAGAGTCATGCATTCAGACCTGAAACCGGGGCTCCTCATCCCAGCACCATAAACAATCTCCCTGACATCAATTACGGATGCTGATCAGACACGCATGTGGGGAGCTACATTCATACACAAATTTGCAGTTTGCACCGTTTGGGAGTGACCGGTTTGTGACACTCCCCCCAGATCATAACCGACAGCTAACAAGCTTTGGGGAGGCAGCACATAATTGAGCGTGCAAAAAACATGGGCATCACTCGGTGTTACTTGCGTGTAAACTAGCCATGGGCAAAGCAGCTCAGGTTCGGCCCCCTCCCCTTCAATTCATCCTGGTATCCTCAAATTCACCAAACTTTAAAGACATCATATAAAACGGAGCAGAATGAGGGAAAACCACATCCACGTTCGGACCCCATAACAACACGATATTCTGGGCACAGGTATCTTAATCTGTGCTCTGCTATATTGTTTGAGGCAAGACTGAAGGGAAACATCAGGGTTAGGATCAGAGAGAATAGAGATGGAAAAACCTTATAAGTTCATAGGGTACGTAACAGCAAAACGTAGCTCATCTCTACAGAGAAACTGCTTGGTTTCAGCTCACTGAAAATTTTATGCATCATACTAGACAGCGGATGCAATCACTGTCCCTGGGACCGGAGCAAACATTACTCTCCAAGATGGTGCTACAGTAAAGCTTTGACGAACGATACAGCTGTAGCCTGTGCAGGGGTACTGCTGGGATCAGGGACAACAACAATGAAGTCAAGGCCCCAAATTCTGCACTCAATAACAATGCAGAGTCAGGGCGTACATTAGTACTGAAATAAGGACGAGAGCTAATGGTTGTCTGTGTGAGGAAATGTAATAGTGTAATGCCACTGCTGCCCTTGCACCCCAGGCTGGTGCTCTCATTCCCTTGTCCACACAAGGAACGATGTGGCCATGCATTTACGGTGCCGGCACCATGTTGCTAACGTTGCCTGAATTGGCAGCTTCTGCTCTGTCCCCGAAGTTATGGGTTCGATTTAAGGACAATTGTTTGAAAAGGATTTAGGGGGAGCACAACTTCTCTCTCCTGCGTATATTACTAGCTAGAAAAAGCAAACTCCTTTTTTTTTCTCCACTGCCCTCCATCTGTCTGTCCAGCTCTTGTCCCTTCATGTACCCACCTTCCTCCGTCCTTACACTGCAATTACGTTTTGTAGAGCTTTGTCCTTCCAGGGCAATCTGTTTCCTGCCCCTTTCAAGAACGAGCCTAACACACTGATTAAACACTTCTTGGTCTTCACAGTCCCATACTTTCCAGCACTGACAGTTTAATTTCCAGACTCCAAGTTTTTCTGATTCAAAAAATGCCAGATTGTGCATTGTCATGGTTAAAATCAAATTGTTCCCATTTATTTCCCAGAGTTGGACAGCTGTCTGAGGACTTTTTTTTTATTAAGACGCAAAAGATTATTTCCTAGTATCTGAGGTTGCAGTTTGTAACTACACTTGACATCAACAGATTCTCCAGAATTAGCCATTTAAAAAAATAAATAAATTTTTTTTAGTTTAATTTTTTTTTTTCCCTCTTAAGAAATATTCAAAATTGCTTCCAAATGTACCCACCTCACCTATGATTGATACACAGGCACTTCTTTTGCAGAACGTGACCATCAGCCAAACAAAACATAATTACCAATGGTGATTCAGGTTAAGAACCAAAAGTACTAAAGAGAAGACACAAAGAGACTATAAGCAAAAGACAAACATTACTCTGACATCGTCGTCCTTTTTGGAAGGTTTCTGAGATCTGGTAAGAACTGCATTTGGCAAGGGCTCCTATTTTACTTCTCTTTTGGTGGATAATATTGTCTCTGCTAGTATTAGGTGAACAGAACAGTAAAAGAAATTTGTTAGCAGTCTCAAAAATAAAAGAGCTGAGTTTGAGTGGCTGTGATTCACGCACTCGCAACACTTGTTACTTGTGAGCATTTGACAACTTGCTGGGTGTCAGTGAAAATTTGTGAACTGCCAAGGTTTCATTCTTTGTAACACGAAGGCTGATTCATACCAGACAGCAAGCTATTTTTTATTCATAGGACTGGCCAAAAAAATTAAAATACATTAATTGCAGTGTGTGCTAAATTTTGAAGTTCTGGAATTTGTTCCCATGTTTTAGTACAGTCTTTTAAACTTTTTCTTTTTTGCAAGAAAGAGTCACTCCTGAGCAGATAACAGTCTTGTCACTAAGTTGTTTGGTACATGCAAGATATGGTACAAGTCTCTGCCTGATTTTCATACAAGCATTTGGCCAGTTTTCTACATCTCAGACAAGATCCCCACTCGTTAAGTTACTGGCCATTTTGACCATGTCTATCTCTTGGCTTTTGACCAGAAATTTAAATATTGAGCCTGAAAAGCTGAAGATCACTGCATATGAAGGCTGAGGGGAGACCTTATTGCTCTCTACAACTACCTGACAGGAGGTTGTAGAGAGATGGGGGTCGGACTCTTCTCCCTAGTAACAGACGACAGAACAAGAGGAAATGGCCTCAAGTTGCGCCAGGGGAGGTTTAGATTGGACATTCGTAAAAATTTCTTCACTGAAAGGGTTGTCGGGCATTGGAACAGGCTGCCCAGGGAGGTGGTGGAGTCACCATCCCTGGAGGTATTTAAAAGACGTGTAAATGTGGCACTTAGGGTCACGGTTTAGTGGTGGACTTGGCAGTGCTAGGTTAACGGTTGGACTTGATGATCTTAAAGGTCTTTGCCAACCTAAACGATTCTATGATTCTATATAAAACCACACGTTTCTGTAAAATGTTTCCATTTTGACATATCAGTATTTCAGACGGATAAAAAAATCCCAACAACTTAATTTAAAAAAAAATATGACCAATATTTTAGTTACCCAGTTGAGAAAGACAACAATTAGCATGATATCCAGTTAACCAATAAAAGAGTGCAAATACTGACCAAGTAATGATTCACTGAAGCAAAAATTTTGTGAAGAACAGCTGGAGGCCTAAAAATTACTCTTTTTAGTGAGTACTTCTCAAGCCCTAAAACACTGGAAGAAAATCTGAAGCCGCTTACAAACAAATCACTTACCACATAGTGACAATGCTCTAACAGTCCTCTGCTTTTCTCATATCCTTATCCTTCCCGCCATCCCCTCTGAGTGAAAACTTCCCCCGGTACCGGGTGCTGCACACTGTAACTACAGCAGAACCCAGCCCTGACAAATGAGATTTGTAACTAATATCTCAGGCTTCTTTAACAACTGGGCTAGAGGGTCAGTAGCGGCTTGTAAGGACATAGTGACACTACTGAATCAGTCCACGCGTTACCCTGACTGCGGTGATCAAGTCCGACAAGCGGCATTGCTCCCGCCGGAGTCTACCGCAACAAACATCCCCACTCTGTGAAGAGAAAGAGACAAAGCGGCGCATGCTAAAATGGAGCTGCCAGCGAGCCCGTGGGCATGGGCAAAGGGATCTTACCATCCCGCCGAGAGAAGACTATTACCCGAGGCCCTGCTTGCAAAGCTGGGAGTTCTCACTTTCGGAACGCGTACTGAAAGATCACACCTCGTGCCATAACCCCTCCACCCCAAACAAGACATTATTCTGTCCATCAAATGCCACGTAGGGTTTGTAGCACTTTACACCTGAATTGTAGAAAGTAAAACTGGCAAACTACAGAACAGTGGGTAATTAATGAATGCTTGTGAAACATATTGGAAGGACGTGAAATGCTCTCGCTGCATGAAGAGGCTGCTCCAGGGTGCCGAAGCGAAGAGAGACGGCGGCTGTGCTCAGCCCCTTCCTGCCTGCACGCACCAGGCGTAGACGTCTGCTATTTCATCCCAGCTGAAGGGACTGAGGTCACTTGTTATCTGAGGTTGGCAAAGCTTGATTCTTTACTGAGTCGGAGGAAAGAAGAGGCTGTCCCCAGAGCGCAATGAGAAGGCCTAAGCAAAACACCTAATTCTCTGTGATGACTGTGTAGGAAGACAGGGTCTGGTATAAATCCTTCCCTGGCTAAGCCTGTCTCAGATGCCTGGGCAGGCGGGCATCTGCGCAAGGCCCCAGCTCACACAGGATGCTTGTAAGAGCATGGAAATAAATTCAGATGTCCCAGGTCTCAGGCTACCAGTATAATCACCACCCTTGAGAACGTCTTCTCGAGGATGTTTGTTCTGTACTGCAAGGCACAAAACAGGTTTTGGGACACATCACCTGCTCTCTAAGTCTAACTTCAAAAAATGCTTTGGAATCTCAGTCTTCTCCATACAGTTTGAGCTAGGCAATTGCCCTGCTACCAAGAGGCCGAACCACCATTATGGCACCATATATACAAGTACCGGTTCTCCAGAGGTACCCTGACAGAGAAGAATTACAGTGGTCTAAGCCCTGGATGGCTGAGACTCCAGTGACCATGTGAGACCTGCCTACCGACTCAGAGGAAATACCCTGAGAGTATGAGCCAGTGCCTAAATGGAGAAGTGCCCATCCTGGAGGCTCAGGAGCCTGCTAGACAGGCAGTTTCAGCAGGGAAGCCAGGAGTCGGACGGGCTATAGAGTCTGGACCCTCTTCTCATGTCAAAGCAGAGTAGTTTAGGCGGAGAGTAGCACGGGGAACATGCTGGCTGGCTGCTGTCTTCGTGGATGATGAAATGGGCTCTGTCTTTGGCATTGCTGATCTATTTCTGGTCACGATGAAACGCATTTAAATGTGATGTGGGGATTGCTGAGCAAGCCACTTGGAGTTACATGTGCCACTGCTGCCTTGGACTGATGCTTCATCTCCTATCCAGCCAGAAGTTTGAGAAACAAACGATACGTGCTCAGAAGCTGACCTCCAACAGCAGGGGAAATGAGAAAGACCACAAACCTCAGTGCAGAAGCTGCAGGAAGACAAGTTCGTTGTGTTTCCACAGCCAGAAGAATTCAAGAGAAGAATCTTATTCTAATGTTTGTCTGTGGTTCCTCCTTGAGTCAGTGATTTATAGCCCTCTGCCAGCACATCTGTCTTACTCTTCATTCCTCTGTTGCTTTCCTGGTGTTCCACTGCTTCTTCTCTGGCCTTGGAGGCTGTTAAGCTTCACCTGCTCTGGTCAGCACATGAGTCAGCAGCACATCTCTGCACTTTCACAGCTCGTGTCTGAACCCAGAGCTTTTATGGGCCAGTTTTGGGAACAGCAGAGCAGTGGGGGAGAGGGAGTAGACTGTACATAGGTCCAGAAGGAGAAGGAAATGCCATTAAAGGTGGTAATCCTGGTGTAGGGAGCAAATCAAATTTGTTCCACGTACTGTGGGTTCAGGGCAATTTTGGCGTCAAACACAAGAACAACTGGTGTTCCTCTCTCAGAGCTTTTCTCCTTGTTTAAGCCTGTGTCCCAGCCAACTAGCTCATCATCCCCACTGCCTGAATAAGCCAGGATGGGAGCTAGCTGGGTTTAATCTCTGAGGCTCCAAGCACAAGCCCTTGCCCAGCATCTCCAATACCAGTGGTCCAGCAAGTTCTCGCGTGTTAACAAAAGCTCTGCCTGGGCAGCAGCCCCCTCCTGTTTCCTGCAGCATGACCTCTGCAAACGCCTCACAGCTCTGTGTGTCTCCTCGGGGGGCTTTTCAGAAAGGTGACAGAGAGGACATCAGAATCACCTCTCTCTGCAGCTGCTGCCATGCAGAGCCTTGCAGGAACAGCTCATTTTAATAGCTGCAGGTTAATATTTGTCATAGCCTCCTCAATTTGCCTCTGATCACTGCAAAGGCAAATGCAGAAGCAAGTCCGCAGGGATGGCCATCTTGCGTGCGCAGAAATAAATACTGGGGAAGGGGAGAGGACAGTGCACGTGACTTTGTGTGGCAGAGAGCTTGTGAGCAAATGCAGGTGGGGGCATGGGGGAACGGCAGCAATATAAGCACGCTGAGCGGGCGCAGCTGGGTGTGCTCAGGGGTAGTGCTGGGAAGATGCACATGGACAGGTCCAGAGGGTCACAAAAATTCAGGTAAGGGTGTTCCCGTGACCGGCAGCAGGAGTGAGAGCAGATAAGGGTAATGTGTGGAGGGTGGTGGCTGCGTGGGGTCAGTTGCACAGAGTGAGGAATGGCAAGTGCTTGTGGTGGTGTGTCAGGGGAAATTATGAACATGCAGAAGGATTTTTTTCTGATCCTTTCCCCATAAAATGCTGCAGCGAAGCACAGGTTAACCTGTTCACTTGTGGGTGTAAGTTCTGAAAACGTCCTTTCCCTTGAACATTTCCAGCACACAAAAGCTGATTCTTTAGCCTGTGTGGGGAGGAAGAGGAAAGAGGATGGAGAAGAGTGACAGAGCTCCAAAACGTGCAAATTCTGAGAGCAATGCAGAATATCAGGACTAAATTGGTATTTGCAGAATGGTACTCAGAATGCTTTGCTCTGCAACTTTGCTCTTAAATGGTATACTTCTAGAGGTCACCCTAACCTAATTAAGTCTCAGTATCTGGTTAAGGCAACAGCCGCACAGTACATGTGAGTTCGGGGACGGCTGAAACCAAGAGACGTGTCCTGCATTTGTTTCTCTAGCCATGACTGAGCTGACCACGGGAAGACTCAGTTTGGACAATTGCTGGGAAACCAGATTTATGTTTTGGTACAGCTGTGCAGCCAGTGTGGCTGGGAACATGACATTTGCTGTTAACTCCCAGCATGCCAAATGGATATGTAGGCCTCGCTTGTCTTGTTGGCTGGAAAAAGAAACACATGGTGGAGAGCCACCGACAGCTGCACTGCATCATTCAGTTCTGGCCCTTCAGGAGGTGACCCTGAATACACGCCTTGTCTTAGAGTTCCTGTTGTAAGACACCACAGGCTCGGAGCCCCTTCCATGTCAACACACTTGCTGAGACAAGAGGTCCTCACAAGAGGAATTTCATTGTCCTCAAAAGAGGATGACCAAGAGAACACAAGACAGAGTGGACTGTAATGCATTATGTGACATGCTTAGCATTTGTAGGACACGCACAGAGCCTTTTGCTTGGAGCACAACAGTCACATCAAGGTGTCCCATATGTCTCATTTGCACCAGGTAGCTCAGAGTAGATCTTGACATCCCTTTTGTCTCAGCTGGTGCTGCCTTCTGCCCAGGACAAACAAGAAACTACCAGTACTATAATACAAGGGTTTATGTTAGGAGATAGCTCAAGAAACCCTCCCAGCAACATTGCATAGCAACTGTGGGGCAGTATTGCTGAGAAAACAATGATATGACCACAGCCGTGAGAGGTTCTGCATTAGGATGCACCAAAATTGTCCTGTCAGAAACATACAGATGATGCACTGAACCATCCTGGAGAAAGGAAATGGAGGGAATGGACAATTTCATGTAATCAGCTTCCTTGCAGCAGTTTCCTTCTCCTTATTTATAGCCACTCCGTGATTCAGTCAGGCTGGAACTGAAAGTGCAAACACGTTTTCTTTGCTCCAGGCTCTCCTTGGACTTTGTTTGCACAGCAAAGCATCACCCAGTGCCAGAGATTTATGATACGCTCAGAGCCCAAACAAGGCTAGATCTGAACAGCCACATATCCTCCAATTTCATGGTGGGAAACATGCCCCTAGTGGGTTCCCAAACAGTCCATGGCAGGCTCACTGATCCTGACTGCACTTGTGTGTGTGGAGCTACGGCTGTGCTCCGAAGAGGCAAGGATTCAGCAAACCTGAGTTTAACTTCAAACCTAGGAAAAGCTCCTGGATAGATATAACCTTTTGTCAACAAAACTGGCCTAAAGACTTCTAAACTTGCATAGACTCAGATCCAGTGCCAAATTTTGTAAATGAACTCCCCATGCTTCATGCTTGTAACAGTGGGTTGAGACAAAAATTGTAGGGGCCATCCTGTTTCCTCCCGAAGGCTTGCAAAAGTCTTGTCTCGGACTCAAAGCTTCACAGCTCAGGTTGATCTTCATCTGGATGATCCTGGTCTTCATTGTTACTATATGGTAGGTAGCACCTATAAGCTTCAGCCCAGACCATGAAGTGTTCTCCTCGGGCTTGTATGAACAACTCAGCCAAAGGACATTTCCTGCCCAGAACTAGATTTGGTACTACCTTGCTCTAAGCTTACAGTCATTCACAGTTCCCTATACTGTAGACACAAGTCTCTCTTTCCTCAACTTCTCCCCACACCTACAACAGCCCACAAGTGATAAATGAATTTCTAAGAAGAGGAGTCTGTCCATCTCTTTTTTTCAAAGCTGGAGAGAAAAGTAATGATCTTGTTCTGGAGGAAAATCAAAGGCTGCCGACAACAGCATGAAATGTCAGCTCTTTTAATTTCATTTATTTATTTATTTTATCCATTTGCTTTAATCCTTGGAGTTTAAAGGCAAAGAATGAATGCAACGTGCTGGAAAATGAAGAACATGTGACAGTATCAAAGAAGGAAACCAAAGGAAAGGGTGGGTGTGTGTTGGGGGAGCCTTGTTAGGAGACACATTAAGGCAATCCAGCTGATAGATGAAGCCTTTTATAAATGAAGAGTAAAGTCTTCATGTCACTCTTTATCTTTCTGGTTTTGTTGTTTTGTTTTTTTTTTTTTTAAAAAACTGTTGTCTCTCTCTCTTTCACCTCCCCCTGCTTGCCTATCATACCTCTCCTGTTGTGGTCTCCTCCCACAGTTCCCACCTCACACTTGAACTGGAGGGCTGCTGTGGCCATGGCATTACAAAGTCTCCCTCTGCCCTGCTGAGGACAGTAGAGTCTGTGCTTCAGCAAGCCATGGCGGTACCTGCCACTGTGAGACCCTCCGAAGAGACTAAAACGCACCTTATTGCAGTCAGGCTGGGATGCTGGTTCATCTCAGTCTCTCAGAGATAAACAACACATGGAAACTCAATCACAGGCAACGGGAGCCTGGACTCCAGAGGATTTTGGCACCAGGGCGGGATAAATGCAGCACAGAAAAGTTGCTGTGCTGTATGGAGAAGTTGCAATAGAGAGGTAGGTGGAGAGAAAGCAACCCAGAACTGCCTTTTATCCTCGAGAGAGGAGCAGAAAGACAAGGAAACCAAATCACCACATTCTTCTCTTTCTGTCATAGTTTTGACAGCCCCAGGAAACAATTCCAGTGGAGAAACTGCTGTTGGGTACTGGTTATGATGAGATTCAGCAGGAGTGAGTCAGTTCTCATTGTCTCACACACACACAGAGCTTATTATCTGTGATCTTTTTACCTAGTACATGTAAATGTCAGGCCTGCCTCCTTTGAAGCCTCTTGGGTTGGTCAAACAAAAGAGTTTTACACAGACCCAATTTCCACCAGTAGCCTTCATGCCTCACTGCGGCTGCTCTCTCCTAGCAGAAGTCGCACAGCACAGCCTCACACACCAGCACACACTTCTGGCTCTAGCGGTGTCCAAACAAGGAGTTCAGACCCCAGCAGAGGCCAAGCCGTGATGTCTCGCTGCTCGTTGGCAAGCAGAGTTGGAGGGGAATTATCTGTCCCCCTTCCAGAGATGACACCTTCAAGAGCACAAGACAGAGTCCAAATTTCACCCTCGGTCAGCCTGAGACTTATTTGGCCCCTATCCCCAGCAACGTTCCTGTTAGGTCTCAAGGCCACAGACCCATTGTATGGAGAGAGATACGGAGCCGAGACTGTTGAGCGACTGAGCAAGCGCATGATGCATGGCTGGCGGTGGCTGAGGTGGACATGTCGCAATGAGACCCACGGGCAACCCCAGCTCCTCCCTCTCCAGAGGAGCTCTTGTGATGGGGACTGGCGAAGGCAAGAGGGTTGGCACACACGAGGCGGATACTTTACTTCAGTCAACATCAGGCCTCTGGGTGAACTACTTTTAAGTACACCTCTGTCTCTCTGATAGCATGGGGGAATGTGACTCTCTAGCAGCACAGATGGGAACGACTGGGATGCAATCAAGGGACTGGGAGATTCTGTGTTGAGGCTACTGGGCTCTGACCAATCTGTCTGTTTTTTTAGTTCGACGGCTGTGTTGCTTAGGATCTGCATGCAAGGTATCCCAGTCCTAAAGTAGACTAAGTAGACTTCAAAGAGACTGCTAATTTCACTACAACGATAATAAAACTGGTCAGCCTCACAAAGGGAGAGCAAGCCTTATATTATTAATTCTTGCAAGGTGCAAGATATCTGAGATCTTTGGATGAAAGGAGGTGTAAGAAAGGCCCAGAACGTTTATTATTCCAAGGCACAGTTTGCCCTTCTTTCCCCAGTCCTAAAGGAACAGGAAAAAAGGAAGAGGAGAGACCCAACTACAAATGCCACAGAGCAGGCACCAGTCAGGCTGGACTTAAGATGACAGAAAGGACCGCTGGAAGCAGAATGGAGGGAGGGACTTGACACCCCGAGATTGGAGTGGAAACGCAGAGTGCACCAGAAGCGTGCAAATACATGCTGCCAGGACCCAGGTACCGGTCCTGGATCACAGGTCACTCCAAGGCACAGAGGGAGACACGGGATGGACACCATTTACACGTTAGACATTTTTTATCTTTTCAATTCTGATTTAAAAAAAAAAAGAGGGGGAGACAGAATTTTCAAAACTCAGCGACTGTCAAGCAGGAGTCTGGAACAATTAAATGTGATACTTAATTAAACGTCTATACTCCCATGGAATGCAAGATTTACCTCCTTTCTCCTTTTTAGTACAGGAAGCCCAGAGATAAAACCTTCAAGTTATGAGTAATTATACCCTGCTGAGAAAAGTGATGGAGTGCTACGCTCCAGAGAACTTAACCAGGCCCCAGAAAATGTGGAGTTGACACTTAGGGGGTTTTCTTATTATTGTTGTTGTTGTTGTTATTATTATTATTACTATTACTATTTTCCCTGACACTAAAACTCTTCTCGGCTTGTTCCCAGAGGGAGATAAACAGCATGTGCCTGCATTTTAATGGAAATAAATGGGGCCACTCTACTTTCCTGATGCATGGGTTCAAATGCTTTGTGCTAGAGGAACTGTTGAAAGCAGGCATACTTCAGGGGATGCTGGCGAAGGCTGTAGGGCCCATGGATTTTGTTCAGGACAGAAACACAAATGTAGGCCTTGAGGCCGCATGATCAGAGCTCAGCTCTGCTACTGACTTTGTATATAAGCTTGGACAGGTTACTTAGGTTCCTATGCTCTGGTTGCTTCCTTGCAAAACAAGAGTAATTGCATGACCCATATGCTATTCCAGGGACATGGTGAGAACAAAGGCCTAAAATTTTTTAGGCATGGTGATAAAATGGATCAGAGGGTGATGAAAATACTTCATACAAGGTGAGAAATGGGCTAGAGAGATTTCCTGTATTGCCTGATGAGATGAAGCTGCAATCAGAGACTAGGTGCAAGGTGAGGAACCAAAATCTTAAGTCTTTCAGTTAGTATCATCATTTACTATGGCCAAGTGAAAAAGGCTACCAAAAGAGCATGAGAAAGCTACGCTTTCTGCATCTGTATTTTACTGCCTTAATGTGGACAAATGATTGTGCATGGAATGGGACACTGGAGTGGAGAAAGATGTCAGGCATGGCGCAGGTCATAAGAGAGCCAAAACTCAGGTTGTGGATTTCAAGCTTCAATGGTTTCAAATGTGATTGGAAGTTACTTTATCCCTGGGGGGGGGGGGGGGAGACGGTGGGGAAGGGCATTGATGACATCCCTGTTGATGTGAACAGGGATCAAAGATCCATTTGCTTCCCAGGGGGCCATGGAGACAAAGCCTGACATAGTACAGAATAGAAAAGCTGTTGTGCAGGTTAAACAAATAGCCTGTGTAGCCTTGTGTCTTGCCTCCCACAGTGGCCAAAAGCTGATGCCAAGGGAAGCCTAGAAGAAAAGGGGAAGCATGCATGATACTTTCCCTGAGTATGCACCCACCTGCCAGCCACTTTCAAGCTCAATGAGATTTAGATGCATTTAGTTGTAGATAGATCGTATTGCCCGTTCCAGGGATCTTGGTGGTCACACTCCAGACAGACAACAGTGTAAACAGAGTCCCCTCCTGCTTGCAGTGGGGGTCAAGTGCTCGATAGTTTTGGGCAATTGTGATAAAACACAATTTTCTAAAGTTGTAGGTCAAGGTTTGTTCTCAACTTGCTTTGTGCTGAGGTTTAATACAAAGGTAGCATGAAGCGCCCTTCTCATCTTAATGGTGCTTCTCTTGTGTTTTCAGTACCATCTTCTTTACTGAAGATGTCTCTTGTAGCTTAACTGACTTCCCTGCCCCTCCAACCCTTTCCAATACCCAGGACTTTGGAAAACATCTTGCGCAGGAAGATGTACCTTATCCTTATCGCAGACCTCAAGCCCCTGTGAGTTCTCTGAAAGCACTGCCCGTGACATACTAAAAAGGCAGAGGATAAACTTGGTAGGCTTTGTTCCCCTCCTCCCCTCAGCTACTTGATTTCCTGTCACTTTGCAGGCTGAGGCAGCCATAAGCTGCAGGTTCAGCTGTGGGACTTGGGGCATGGGGTGAAGGAGAAGAAATCTCTCCCTCTGGGTGGCAGCACAACATCCCAATCATCCTCTGCTCTTCCGAAGTCAGAGGGTCCATTGGGCTTGTCCTTGGACCTTGCCAGGACGACAGTGGTACTTGGGAGCATTCCCTGATACTGCCTTCTCCCAAAGCTGTTTGCTGGACTAACTTCTGGTGTACACCAGGAGCGCACACTACACCCAAATTCTCCTTTGTGAGTGCCCAGGTGCTGTGGCTGTGGAAGTTGCAGAAGGACTGGATTGAGTTTCCCTGTCCTCTGAGACAGAAAAAGTTCCACCCATTCACTAGGTTCCCCTGTCACATCCCATCACATCCACTGACTTGTCTTCAGTTGTTGTGAAAAGAGAGCTCTCTCCCTCCTCTTGGAGACCTGCTCTGCTACCAGGACTCGAGCCAATCTCATCATCAGGGCACTTTAGCATATCTTCTTTCTGTAATGACACCTCAGGTCTTCCAATTGCACAGCCTGGCACCCCCCGTAAGAAACTCATGTCCTTCACGGCGTTTACCCTTCGAATGCTTACAGTCCATGGTGGGAAGTACAGCACTCAGAGAAGGTCTGCCAGGCATACAGAAAATAGAAAATGCTTTTCAGGAGAGTACAAAATGCAACTTTTGTTAGATAAATATATTAATAAGGGAGGGAGAATACCTAGCAAACCAGCAGAAACAAGAACAACAAAAAAAGCCTTCAGG
Source organism: Phoenicopterus ruber ruber (assembly GCA_009819775.1). NCBI lineage: Eukaryota > Metazoa > Chordata > Aves > Phoenicopteriformes > Phoenicopteridae > Phoenicopterus > Phoenicopterus ruber. The sequence goes on along the minus strand of CM020215.1, from coordinate 92,393,511 downwards.
GACTGCAACTGGAGTCACGTTCTTCCCAGCATGCTTGTCTAATCTCTGCTGATGCTAGTTCAAAACACACAGAAGGCACAATCCTCAGCGGTGCTGAGCAGACCCCGAGAGCATCCTTTGCTCCCAAGGAACACGAAAGGTACTCAGGTCTTAATAGAAATTGCTCATAATGACTGAGCCTCTGAAGTACACAAGCTGCTCTGATGGGAGGCAAAGCCATTTTCTTGCTGAGTTTGAAACTAAAAGCTCTGTTTGGCAGCTGCCATTCAAGTCACGATCAGATCTGGCCTTTCACGAAAATGCAAGCTCATTAAAACATCCGGCAAAGCGTCCGGAGCTTCTCTGAGGAGGAAGGGAGGGAGGGGAATGTGGTGCAGCCCTCAGCTAGCGGGATGAAAAGAGCAATCGCAGTCAAAACCAGGGCTTGGTAAGATGGTTAAATGGCAAATCAATGTGGAATAGTCGCTAAGTGTGGCCAAAAGGAGCCGTTAAAGGCAAGCAAGGGGAAGGGATGATGGGGACCAAGGCTAGATAGCAGCCACGAATATTTCCTCTAGCTGCCCTGAATGAAAGCAGAAATGGGCATTTACCTTTAGTTGTTCTGGGATTTTTTTTTTTCCCCTTTTTGTTTGTTTTTCCTGCCTTCACAAACACAGCTTGGCTGCTGAACTCCACAGCAGATAAATGATGTAGAGCTGGCGAGAACTTGTGGCCTTATTTAAACAAAGGCTAGATAGAGTTATCTGGATCGATTGAGCCAATGCTTCCTTGAGCACTAATTCAGGCCAAACAACTGCCACTGAGAATAAGCTCAGCTGACCTCGCTGGGAAGTGACCAGGCGAGATGGAGACATAAAAAGCAGCTTTGGACGTGGGTGCCGACGGGGACAACTTTGCTTCCACATGAATGCTACTTTACATAAGCAAAGAGTGGTCTCAGACCGGCAGAATTATCTCATTACAGCCCTACCTAGCAACTTAGCTTAAAATCAGCCCTGCCAGCGTGGAACAAGGGCCTCCCTAATTCTTTTTCTGAAAACGGGCAGTGAAGTATGCTTCGGGTAAAGGGGTTATCCATCCCCACAGCACCCTCTCAGCTTCCAGCAATCTGCTCTGAGCTGGCCTTCCTTCATTTTAGCTCATACGACTTGGGAAAGGGTTTAAGCTGAACCGAATCCTCCCATGCGCTCCCATGCGCTCCCATATATTGGTATATGAGACCGCTCTGTTACACAGCCAGATCACCCAATTAACTCTATCAGGTAATGCCTCCCGGTGTGCCCATGTGAGCTGGGGAATACACCCCATGAAGCCACACATTTTCTTAACTCCTCTCAGCCATTAGTGCCACTTGGGACTTGGCTTGCCACTTCTGCTGACTGTTTAGAATACTGGAGCCTGAGTCATCACCTCTGATTCATCGTTTAATGCCAGTGTGACTCCCTGGGTGTAATGGAGCAGTGGTGAATCAGGCCCTCTGGATCTCAGCTGGCAACAACGCAGTAACTCCCCACCTTCCTCTCCTTTCTCTCTTGGGGACTGTAGGAAATGCAGAAGATGCTAGCCTTGTGTCAAGAGCTAAGCAAGTTCAAAGCAGGGGTGACCAACCATATCCCAAGGAAAGAAGGCACAACTTCTGAAAAAACACAGGGTGAAGCTTATTTTGAATGATGCCGTTTTGCGGAATCCTACATTGGTACCCTGGGGTCCGATCCTTAGCGTAACTACCGGTTCAAAGTGAATTTTACATCTTATCAACAGCTTTCAAAGGCACTACCTCACCTGCTGAACAGAGGGAGAGTGCAGAGGCACCACCAGCATGAATCTCCAGAGGTCAGTCCAGCTTCCCAGCACCTTGGTTCCCAAGAAAATTGAGATCTCCAGCCTCAGTTTAGCCCATCTTTGATTATGATGAAAAAAATCACTGCCATGGCAAAACAGCTCAATATCATAACCCTCTCCTCTTTCACAAACCCATTGCAAGTCTAAATGAAGGAAGACTGGAAAGTCCTCTTTTAGAACAAGAGGACCTTTAACTGTGGACAAGATGGGAAGAACTCACACAAGATGCTGGCAAAGTCACAATGTCAAAAAACTCCCGACAGAGAGCAGCTCTGAACTTTAGTCTCCCAGCGACTGACAGCAACTTCGCCCCTCCTCATCCCCACACAACAGCGTTGAAAAGCTGTTAAAGTGCGATTGCTGGGTCAGTGACAAAAGCCCTTGTTCCTAAGCACAGTATGGTGCTGAGCTACACCTTTAAACATCTGGTTAAGATGCAAATTCAGCACAGGGCTGTGGCAACCCCTTCCTTGAGTCCCGTGTGCTGAGGGGGGCAAGCGAGCAGCCCCTTTGCCCCATGACCTCAACAGTGTTATGGGACAAGTAAGAAGGAGGGACGCATGGGGAGGGAAGGGCAGCCTGGCCACAAAGCTGGTGCGTGCGTCTTGGCCGCAAAGGCTGGTGTGTGGTGTGTGCGCTGTCCGTCTTCTTGCTTTTGTTTTTAGGTAAACATGCAACCAAAAGCTTGTCTGAAAAGCAGTCTGTGTTCCTTCTGCCTTGTCAAACTCTTCAAGGGAAACATTATCGCCTTAATTGCTTAATTCCAATTTGCATAATACGGCACTCTGACAACTGCAAAAACAGGGATGCAAAAGGAAGATTAAGAGCGACATATGCACGCTGCCAGCCTTTCGCAGTTGGGAAAGCAAAGCTGAGGACCAGTGCTGGGACAAGCGGCTCTGCAGGCTCGCACACTCCCACCTCCGCACTCCCTCCCGGGGAGCATTTCCCACCCCTGCGGCCCCCAGACACCTGCACACGCAGGGTTTTCGCTGCCCTGTGGTGGGGTTTCCAGCCATACTTCTCCACCCAGGAGCTTTTTTATGCAAGGACTGTCTGGTCCAGAACCTTTCAGAGCATCCTGGATGGATGAGCTGTCACTCAAAAACAGAGAAAGCAAACAGGCATGATATGCTGCATACCTTGGGCACAGAGACTTGCCCTTTGCCTTGTATCGCAACCGATCGAGGGCAGAGCATGGCAAAATCTAAGCCTGCACAAACCAATTCCTCTTGGATCTCCTATTCTACAGACCAGTCCTGATATTTTAAAGATTTGATTCATTTTTTACTTCACATGCCAGTGCCTTTCTGAATCCATGAGTGAGTATTAGATGCTGGACTTCCTAGATACTCTCAAGACAGTCTGTTCTCCAACACTTCTATCTTGACTGGGAGCAGATGTAGGGAATCTCATGGCAGAGCAACCTATTTCAGCAGACCTCCAGAACCACAAGGTTCCCACAATTACAAGCACAGGACATCTCCTGTGAGCCAAACTCACTCCCACTTCTGAAATTAAAGTGCCTGACTTGCAGAAGGCAATGAAACCATTTTCCTACTTCAAAAAGCCAACGGCCCCAAAGACTTCCAAACCCAACTGTGCCAAACATGCAGCAGGCTGACAAGGAGGCCTGAATTTTCAGCATCAATTCAGGCCATTTCTTATTTTACCTACAATGTATTCACGCCTTGTTCCAACACACAGTGCAATCTTACAGAAGTTCTGTGTTTTGTGTCTCGTGGTTTTATTACTCCCTCTCTTCCCCCAAATAGCAGGCCAAGTTAAAGCTGAAGATTTATGTCAAAGTTAACAGAAATGGCACTGATTTCACAGAAAGAAAAGGTGGGATTGATACGTCTGCGGATACAAATGGGATAAAAACCGTAAGTTGGACTTTGGCTGTGGGTGTGCATGCCTATACCGGAGGTTGAATTTCATAGCACTTAGGTTTACACACTAACTTTGGAGTCAGCCTGCTTCTAGATTTGGCACTACTAAAGCAGCTTTGAATGATATGGAGTAACCCTCAAACATGGGCACAGTGATACTCCTACAAAGGTATTTGTCACTTATCCCTCATATACTTATATAGTTGTCATGGTACAAAAAAATAGAGGCAGACAAGCACTTGGGATACAAACATCCATGAATTTCTGATCTGAATTTGCAGCCTGTGCCTGTCTATATGTAATTGAGACACTAACCGAGATTGTAACAATACAGAATAAAACTAAGAAAGGGAACATGTTCCCGGAGGCAGGATTTTGCTGCTTCTTGACACAGTTTGTTGAAAAGCTATGTAACAGCCAGAGGCTATTCCTGGTCTGGGGCACCTGGGAAAAATGAGCCACGTATTCTGACTGATAAATTGGGCTCAAAGTTAGGGAAACATCTCTAGTAAGAATCAGCAGTGGTGCGACCTCTCAACTGAAATAAAACAACCAGCACACAGGCAGAAGTAAGAAAAATCGGAAGCCTGCTGGCTTTGCTGTTTGTAATGAGAAGCTACACTGTTTTAGTTGGAGTACAGAGGAATTTGCAGTAGCAAAGCAGAAGATGCTTGTGGAAGAGTTGCAAACAGTGCTCATTTAGCAGCTGGGTATGAAAAATCAATGAACGGAGACGTGAACCAAGCAGATAAGTCAAGATATACAGAGCAGGTAAGCGGAGGAGTTTTAACAACAGCCAGTCTCAGAGGAAGGGAGAGGATCAGCAGACACTTGAGAATGAGCAGAAACAAATGGGAGGGAGATAATGAAAAGACCAAGCAGATAAATGTGAATGTCAAATGGCAGCAATCACTCTGCATCACAGCAAAGAGACTTCTTTTCTCTCTTTCACTCTAAAAGGCATGGGAAATAGAAGGGAAAATTGGACCCTTAATATCTGTGGGCAGAAGGGGAGAGCTACCCTCGGTGGGTTATAAAAGCTGCAGCATCAATCCCTGTCATGCCAGAGTCGGAAAGAAGCCATCTGTCTTTGCCACTAAGCCCCTTCCAGGAGAGATCCTGGAGGATTCACACAGTGTGCAGGCGAGTCAGGATCAGGAACTTGGGTGGGATGGCTATTTAGGATGGAAGCTTTTCCAGACACCATTCAAACTGCCCACAAGGTGCAAACCTCAATAGCTGCCTCCAGCACCCTCCTCCCCTCTTCCAGCCGAGGCCCAGAAGTGCAGGAACAGCACCAAAATGGTGCCTCCCGTGGACAATGCAATGTGCATGCTAGCAGCCAAAGCAAGAAAAGGAGGGCTTGGGTTTTGCTTCAGCTTGGAGAGAAAGCTGCCCAGTCCCTGCAGCGGGCAGCAATGGCCCTGAGAAAGAGCTGCTAGGAACATGCCTTTTGGCAACTGCAGTGGGCCAGGCCTGCAGCTCACAAAACGTCACTGGTTTAAAAATCAAATTCATGAGGTGTCCCACGGGCTCTGAGTAATGAAGAGGCTTTGGCAGGCTGGAAGCAAGGTAGAGCACAAGCGGGGATGTGGTCTTTCAAAGGCTGTGTTTAATTACAAAAATAGGCTGCCAAAAATGATTCCCATGTTGGAATGAGAGCAGAATGGAGAAGATGCACTGGAAAAACACTGCTCCAAAGTGAGGCCCATAATATACACATTCTCACCCCTTGCGCACAAAACTATTGCTGGTCCTGATGCTGTTGTAGCGCGTCTATGGGGAAAATGGGTTTTACACTTGAAGGACCTGTGCCCAGTCTAAGGGAGCTCTGTTATTTTAGGAAGCTGCTAGAATACCCTGTGAACATTCGGGGGTCAATCAGAAGTGCGCCCTAGCCAGACCACTGTGGTCCAAACATGCCTCTAAGGCTGGGGAACTTCAACACCCTCCCCAAAATTTGCTTTTGCCCTGGCACCTTTAATAAGCTGAAGCACAACTCCACAGCCCCACAACCTCTCCTTCTCATTCACGCAGATGCATATACCTATGGCTTTGATCAAGCTCAGAACCCATGACTGCAGATCCTACATAAAGCATGAGCCCAAGTTATTTATTCCTCTCTCTCCTCCCCACCCTCAAGCACTAGAAGTACTGTCCTCTCCTGCGGTACGGCAGATCTACTGATACGAACCAGACTGGGATGAAGTGGATGGCTCTCTCCCACCCCTCTATCCTTCCTGGCCTGTTTTTTTTTTCAGCTCTCATCTGCAAGCTGCCCTCTCCAGACTGCTCTTCAAAGTAAAATGCTTCCCTCCCTGCCTCTCTCCTGATGCAGAGCATCTGAAACCCCGTTACAAGACCTCGTATGCAATGCCTGCTTGGCTGTAACTCACAGTGAAAAATGCCCCATCTCCAGCAAGAGTCTCCCTGAGCCTTTTACCTATCTCAATATGCTGCATCTCCACCACCCCCTCCCTGCTTTCATTTTCAATTTCATGTAATCAGTTTTCAGCTCTTTAACCTTATTCTGAGTGCTCTCTTTTTTAACAATTTGCTATTCCACCCTAAAGCACTCGAAGGGAAAGAAATACACACATTTTAATTAAATTTCTCTCCGTTTTTTCCCTTTCATTTGCATATTTATTTTTATTTTTTCCCCATTTCCATCTCTGGGGAAGATAAATAAATAAATAAATGCAAAAGGGAGAAGGACGTGGAACAAAAGTGGGAAGGTGACTGGGATGCAGATCACAGGCACAGGCTGGAGGTGGAGGGGAGGACAGCGAAGGGGAGAGAGGGGAGGGACAATCTGGCAACTAAGCTGAAAGTAAGGTCAGGTATGGCAGAAATCCAAGGGTGCTCACGAAAATACTTTTAGGAGAGGAAGGAACAGGTAGCGAAGAAAGACCTGTTTTGAAGTGTCGAGAATAATATGTTGATGTGATATGAACCAGCTCCTCAGACTCCAATCTCTAACGTGTATTCCTGAGCGGTTTCTGCTTCTCCATCGGACTTGGAACCTGCACCCCCAGTGGTGTGCACTTTGGGATGCTGGGCAGCAGCCATGCTAGGCTCCTGGACTGCAGGATGACAGAGTGATGCCCCTCATTTTGGAAATGGCAAAAGAAAAAAAAAATCAGCCCAAAGATTAATGCAAGTGACAAAAAAACCCATGGATGTTTCAGAGTGGGAAGAACTAACAGAGACAATTAAAGGGAATACCAGAAGTGATTAAGATAGTACAAATGAAGACTTGATCATTAATTTAAAAAAAAAAAAAAAAAAAGAATAGGGCACTCCGTGCCCCTGGCATGATCTTTTCTTCCTTTCCTTTTTTCTCTCTTTCTTTCCTTTTTTTTTTTTTTTAATGTGAATAAACCAATGCAATTTGGCATTTAACTGCATATGTTCCTATTTCCTTTTCGTTTTCGGGTTTTAATTTTAATGCAGGACTATGATACGACCTCCTGTGAATCTAATAAGGGACGTCCTCTTGTAGCAGTCTCCCTGCTGGTTCTACAGGTTCTCATTTCATACCTGCTCTTTTCAGGTTGCTTCTTCCCCCAGAATCTATGGTGGTACTGGGGTGAGGCTGAGGGAACACAAATTCCTCTATGGAGGACTGCGAGTCAAATTTGGGACCTGCCAACACGGAATCTCTTTGCAATAACCTGGAGATCTGTTACAGCCCCATTTTGCACACAGTTTTGTTATTACTCACACATTACCCGAGGACAGTGTCATCTTCTTTTCTCTGCAAAGTGCATGCTGGGGCATTCAGTGTTCTCTTCTCCTCTCTACTAATGACCAAGTCTTTTCTGCAATCTCTATCCATCCTGATTACCTCCTTAACTGACTCTCCCTGGGGCTGCCTACTCTTGCTATGTAAAGAATTTATTATTATTGGTTGTGTTATCTTTGGCTGTTTGTTTTTCAAATTTTTTCTTAATCTCTATTTTACATCTCAGTGCTGCATTTTATGTTCCATCCTATTAGTATCATTTGGACGGAATATACAATTTTTAAAGGATTCTTTCTCTGACTTGAATAAACCCACATAACTTGGTATTTAAGTGCACCAGTTTCTCTTACCTTTTTGCTTCCAGGTTTTTATTTTGATTTTCATTTGGGGGTATGGTGCTACCTCCTGTGACTCTAATAAGGGATTTTTTAAAAGCACTTTCCCTGCTGGTTCTTTGGGTTTTAATTTCATAACTTTTTCCCTTCAGGTTGTTTCTGACTAAGTTCCTTTTTTTTTTTTTTTAAAGTTCTTTTTTGATGTTCTGTGCCAAAGAATTTCTGTTTGGGATAATATCATGGTTTAGCCCCAGCTGGCAACTAAGCACCATGCAGTCACTTGCTTGCCTCCTCCCCCGAGGTGGGATGGGGGAGAGAATCGGAAAAAACTTGTAGGTCGTGATAGAAGCAGTTCAATAGCACAGCAAAGGAAGAGGAAATAATAATAATAAAGGAATATACAAAAACAAGTGCTGCACAATGCAACAATTGCTCACCACCTGGTGATTGATAGCCTGTCCCTGAGCAGCGATTCCCGCCCCCTGGCCAACTCCAGTTTTATATACTGGGCATTACGTCATGTGGTATGGAATATCCCTTTGGCCCGGCTGGGTCAGCTGTCCTGGCTGTGCCCCCTCCCAGCTTCTTGTGCACCTCCCCACCGGCAGGGCACGGGAAGCTGAAACGTCCTTGACTTAGTATAAGCACTGCTCAGCAACAACTAAAAACATCAGTGTGTTATCAACATTATTCTCACACTAAATCCAAACCAGGAATGGATTCCTTTCTACTAGGAGGAAAATTAACTCTATCCCAGTCGAAACCAGGACAGATAAGAAAACGATAGACGTTGCTTTATTAGGGTCATTTTCACTCCTTACAAATGGCCTTTCGCAGCCAGGCTCTGACTGTAGGTTACTGAAAGGCAAGGCCATACAAAGATGTCTCTTCCCATCCTTTCAGAGAGGGTTAGAACAAGACTTCTTTTACAACTTAGCAGAGGGGTTTTGCCATGGCAGGAACAGACAAGGTTTTAGCCAGAAACAGGTCAAAGCAAAATGTGTCTCAGGAAGCCCGTCTGAGAACTTCAGTTTGGGGCCTGGCCCCCCTGCTCCTCAGCACTTGCTGTTTTATCCCTGACATAATGGAAATAACAGAGTAACAGAAACAATCCTCCTTCATGTTGCAAGTACCAGCGCAACACAGGCACATCCAAGCTTTCCCCTCCTTTCCTCTCAACTGATTCTGTGTCTTCCTCTTGGACCACTCAGAAGAAAATAAAAGGTACCAGGCCAGATGCCTCCTCATAGCCCAAGATGGACAGCCAAGAGCCCTTCTCCTACTGCTGTCAATGCCGTTCACACCTCACTCTCCAAGCCCAGTTCTCTCAGAAAGCAGGTACCCTTCGCACCTGTTTTCCGAGCCAGAATCCTTATGTCCGCACACATTCGACAGAGGCACAGCTATTTTTTCTCTTGACTGTCTTCCCCTGTCAGCAAGGGCTCCTTCATATGGTAGGGCATGTACAAAAAACTCAGGAACATTTTTTAACTCTTCTTTGAGAAGTGAACATGCTTTTAAATGGAAAAAAATCCCTGCAATGTTGTGGTTCCTACTTAGTGGGGACTTGTCACACATTCTCCTCCCAGACTTGTCATTTTAGTTCCTTTCTTCAGCCAGAGGGTCTCAGTTTCTGAGTTTTCAGTACGGGAAGACTGAATCGGATCTTGACTTCCTCCTCCATTTCTTAATTTCATGTCAGGTGCAACAGGTTTTTACATCGCATCATTTGAGTCAAAATCCATGCGTTACCATATCCTTTGCTTTATCTCAGTAATGGACTGAACCGCAGTTCATCAGCTAGAACCAAACTTCCAAGTCAAGGCCCATTTCCAACGCAAAAGCTCTCAGACAAAAGAAGTAAGGTAAGGCAAGCGCTTCTGGGGCTCGCAAGCATTTCATCAATCAGCACAGCCTCACCCTCAGGGCACGTGACCACGTATCCCCCATACACCTCTGCAAGGATACTGAAGCAGCCCATACCTTATCCTTACAAGGAGACTTTTGCCTGAGCCCATTATGACAGCCCTGAGATGCCTCTTCTGTGCCACCGTGAATCGGAGAAGAAAATGCAACCCTTGCAGAATCACCCACTCCTCCTTTTTCAACACAAAGTACTTGCATTTATGCTTTTTGGTTTCTCCTCAAGGTCCAGGGCATTCAGAGATGAAGCAAAGAGTCACCTTCACCTCCTAGAGGTGGGTTCACGTGCCGTGGCTGGAAAGAGGTCAGCTCCCTACAGTCATCTCCACTTGCTCAGCTCATCAAAGCTCTGCAAATATTCCATGCCACAAGGATCCATTTAGGAAACATGGAGGAAATTGGGCTGAACTAGCCAACCAGTTGGACCTAGACTCTCTGTGCATATTGGGAGGGGGGAACATTCACTAGCAAAAATGTGCATTTCTGTAAGTCTTTCAAAGTGGATTAACAAACATCCATCAAGACTGAAAGGGGTCTAGTGGCATCTGCCTTGGGGCAAGGGATGGACTAAACGGTCTTCTCCTGTCCCTTCCAGCTCTATCGTTTAAGGATGCTCTGTTGCATCCCTTCCAGATGCCGTATCCCAGTGAGTGGCTGGAGCTGACATGCGGTTTAGAAAATCTCAGGCTGTTTTTTGCCAAAGTGAGGCTCTTCTGTGGTGAGGCTGTTAAACAGAAAAGGGGAAAAAAAAAAGGAAAGGAAAAAAAACCCCCAAACCCTTTGCAGCTGTCACGGCCGCTCGCTGCCTCAGTGCCTCCAAACGCCACTTGGCTCCCGTGCGTTGATGCATTTACTGTACTGGTAATTAATGCCGTTAGCTTTGTAATTAAAAAAAAAAACTTTTTGCCTTTATACTTGGGGTGATAACGCTGCAAGTAAAAATTAATTAAAACGAGATGAATTGCCTTCAGTTAAACGAAACGGAAAGAGAGGGAAAGGAGGGAGCATGGAGGGGAGGGGGTCGTGGCGGTAGCGAAGAGAGAAGGAGGCACGCAGGAGCCCTGCTAATGAAGCAAAATGATACTGTCGGCATTTTTAAAGATTCTCCCCTTAGCTATGGTACCTTCTGTTGGGTTCTGGGTTAATGGAGCCTAAAGCTATACGTCTGGCAGGGAAACTCTGTGAGTCACCATCGCCCTATCTCTTTCATGAGGTCCACAAACACACCCGCCCATGTTTGTTCAAGTCCCTCCTCCTCCTCACCTTCCTACCCCCCACCTGGCTATGAGAGGTAATGGGCTGTGAAATTGGCTTTTCTATTATTATTAATTAGATCTGATGTCAGGCTTTTTGTTTTGGTTTGCGTCTGGGTTTTTTTCCCTAGCTAAAGTAAGGAAAATACCCAGACCCCTGAAAGAGAGGGTGGAGCCCTTACAAAGTTGATGCTGGACGCGGGTTCTAGCAACTGCAGCACACTTTGGGCAGAGGATCAGAGCCCCTCTCCCTCCTTTTAGCCAGATGACTTCTCTGTTCACTGCTTAACTCTTTCTATCCCTCAAAAGAGTCCCATCTGTGTAGACAGGCTTGAGTGAGAGCTAACTGTTAGCAGAAAGGATGAGAAGTAAGCCTGTATAAGAGACGGAGGAAGCCCCTGGCAGCAGAGGAAGCAGACAGCCTTGCTGAATGCAAGGGAAGAGAAACTGAAAGGCTAGCGCGAGGCAGCAGAAACCAAAGTGTTTGAGAAAGTCTTGGACAAGAGAGAAGAGCTTTCTCTGGATAGACCCAAATGGTTCAGATCTAGATCAAAATCAATCTTTGGAAAGTATTTTGAATTTTACCACTGTTATGCACATCTCATTTCATTACTCCTAGTATGTAGGAATTTAGCAGATGAGGGAATAGGAAATGGACAGTCTGTCCAAAACCATGGGGTCTACCTACCCACTCACCTATCCTGTAGCACTCATTGCTTTTCAACCATTTCAGTTTGAGAACTGCAGAAGTTTCCCATGTACAGACTGGCTCACTGCAGACAGCAACCTTCTCTTCCATCCATCACAGCTCCCTAAGAGTAATACATGGATGCCCATGGGGACTGCTGACTCTAGATAGCAAACAATAAATCTCCTCCTCTAGATAAGCTATCTATCTACAAATACTTGTCTATTCTAGAGTTAATATTATAGTACTTAAGTGCCCTGGGTCAGGAGGAGATGCTGTTGCTATGAGAAAGAGCAGCAGTACCTGGAAAGTTCTCGTAAAACCTGAAACAACTAGACCCTATGGCCTGAATTTAAAACTCCTGACCTGTAAAAACCTCTGCAGCTTTCCACATTAGCACTGCCCCTCTAGAGCACCTTGTCACCGTGATGGCCTGTTTCAGACTTTTGCAAACCCACTAAGAACCCAAGTCCTTAGGACTGGCCCTCCCACCCAGGATCAGGTCAAAGCAACATGGTTTCACAGTGAAACAAAGTCAGACAGGCCCTGTGGTGAAATTTATGAGCGAAGTCCTGACTGTTTGCCCAGAAAAGCATCTGCTGTCTCCAGGTCGAAATTCAGCCGGATTTCGAGCAGCAGGACCCACCTATGCCCTGCCGTGGTGGGAAGGACTTTGTTCCCATGTAACATTCACCTCTTAATTTTAGGGCTGCACCAGCAAGACCCACCATGAAGACGCTCCCTTAAAAAACAGCAGCCACAGCTGCCCCACGTGCAGGGGAGAGACGGATGAACACATGCACATTGTCCCCACTTTCGAGAAGGATGCTAGAGCTGCCGTGGCACAGAGAGCTGCTGGGACTGAGGAAGAGCGAGACCACCTCCCCTCCATGAAAGCTTTCCCTCCCTTCTGTTCCATGTTTCATACTTATCCATAAGTGCGGTGCGGCCACTGCATGGTGCAAAGGGATGGGCAGCTGACCTGTCCTCCCTGACAGATTTCAGAGCTAGAGGGTACTACGGCCTTAGCCTAACGCCCGCTGGGTCTGGCTCCTGGTGGAGTTAGGGCAGCTCTGGAGGACACACTGTGCTGCCCTGGCAACTCCTTCCCAATCGAGTTCAACATGGCTTGATTTTTGTAACTAAAATGGGGATAACGATGCCCACTCTTCTTTTGTAGGACACCGGGAGCTCTGTGGGTGAAAAGCAACATACTAGAGTGAGTCTCTGGCATCCTGGAGAGTTCAATGCAAACTCTCCTCTCGCTCTGGACTCCCTGCCTCAGTTTCCCTGCCTATGAAAGCAGGACAGTAGCATGCACCCTCTTTGCAAAGGTGAGGCTGGATTATTGATTGAGAAGGTGGAGCCACAACCTTAAGCCAAATTCATCCTGGTGTAACATTACTGAATCAACTGAGTGAAACCACGAGTGACTTTGGCCCTTCACCAGAACTGAGGCATTGCCTTGACCTTTGCAGGCTATTCAGGCTGTTCACTTCAGGTTATTTCAGAATTTCAGGAGAGACCTCAGCCTGGCTGACAGCTTTGAAAAGACAGTCAAGCAAGCAGAGCAGATCCACGGGGGGGTGGAAAGCGAGAGCTGAGAACATTGTTCCTGACCTTTTAAATGTGACTTTGCAGCCATGGTTTGCCTGAACACATACCTGGGGCCTGACTGCTGCAGTGCCACAAACTTCTGTCAAGTTACTTCTGAGGTGCCGTGGTATAAGCAAGAGCCAACACCATCCCCCCAGTATGTACAACCAAATCTACCGATGGCCCCAGCGCAGCACACACAAGCTCAGAGGAGATGGGCACGTGCAGCACAGCAGGGGATTTACAGGCACCGTGTGAGAAGGCAGGGAAGGAGGATGGTGGAGCGAAGGGTGAGCTTCAGAGTACAAAGAGTCCGTGCGAAAGAGCAGCTCTTTTCACCGGAGTAAGTCTCTCACGTGACTGTGGCATTCTCCCCTTCAGTTCAGATGGGTTTCATTTTACAGTGCTAAAGGAAATAAATAAACTAAGCGTGATGCTTTTCTGACTGTCATGGTAAACCAGGCATCACTTCATTACAATCAATGGACTTCCACCAGTGGAGAGTTGATGCGGAAGAGATGACCATTAGCCTCAGTGTATCTAACCTGCCAGCTATCTCAAATCCCTCCCGGATCTGGAAATCAGCTGTTCTTTTCTGGCTCTTGGAGGAACCCTAGGAAGAAAGAGCCTGCAGTCAGACTATAGCTGCTGAAGCATGACGCAAATGAAACACCGATCTCACTTCTCCATAGCTGTGTCAGCTCCTGCAGGGCTAAGCATAAGACACTGAAAAAGCATGGGGAGCAGGGATATTGAGCCAAACTTGGTCCCAGCTCCAATCCTTACACTTTCCTCCAGGAGCAAAAAGGTGCTATAAAGCCAAACGACCCAGTTACCTGGAGACTCCTCCCACATGAACTGGAACTACTCCAACCCTTTTGCAGCCTTGGCATAGAGGGAATGAGACGGAAACAGGGACAAGGAAAAGGTCTGCTGTCTCCTAGTGTTCCCGTGATGAGTTACAGGTCCCTGCCAGCCAGCCCTGATTTTGCTTAGGGAAAAGCTGATGTCCAAGCCATCCCTGCGAGCAGAGCCTATAACCCCCTTCTTGTTAGTGGCACCAAGTGACACATGACTGCAGCTGAGGACGGAGCTCCTTAAACGAAGAAACCTGATTTTTGCTGACTGCAGTCATCTGCCGTATTTCACAGGTGAACCATGGAAATTTTCCTTAGGAAAGCAAACAGTTTCTGGAGTCGTTCAAGGTCCACCATCATTTCACAGCACAGGACGATATTAGCAGTGAATAGAGTTCTCAACAACACTGTCTGGAGAAACCTCCTCCTTCCGCACCCAGCGGTGAGCTGGCTCCACGCAGGCAAGTGAGTTCCCCTCTTCCTGAGCGCTTGCAGAGCACCAGTGAGCAACTCGTCCACCCCACAGACGTGAAATCCTACTCAGCAAGCTGGCTACAGAGAAAGGCTGACGCAGGACAGCTTAAATGCCATTCCTCCCTCAGAGTTTTAATCGCCAACACTGAGAAGGTGTTGAGTACGATTTGCAGGGCCCTCCAGTTTTGCTGCGAGTTTCCACAGCCCCCCTGGGTGAGAGTCCTCAGCGGGCTCATAAGCGCAGCCACTTCGGGGCTAAACGCAGCAGCTGCTTAGAAACGGGTGGCACTGAGGGAAGGAATGAAGGAGGCTGCTTTATTTAATTAAGACCATTGGGAGACACTAAGGGAGACAGAAAATAGTTCTTTGCACTGGAATTTTCCAAACTACTGGGGCTACACTTGTTGAGAGCCATCACGTCTCTATGTGGTCGGGACCTCTGTAGCTTGCCATAAAAGCTGCCTTCCCCACACCACAGCGGCAGCTCATCCCTTGCTGGGATCTTGGCTTACAGCTGAATGAGAGGAAAAGCACCACCTGCTGCATAGCCGCCAGCACCCCTGGATTTGCATTATAGATCTGCCGTCCAAATATGTCACCAGCCTAACGCTGTTTAGACCGGAGGAGATCACTGCCCCAGGCAGCGCATCTCCCACGAACCCGGGAGCCCCCACGCCAGTGCTCTGCTCCCAAGCCAGCAGCAATAAACAGAAGATGATGCTTTAAGGAACAACAAATTCATCCTGGTTTTCATCTCGTACTAAATACCTAAGCCTCCACCTGCCTGAATCCTCTGCTACCCTTGCCAGGAAGCTGCTGGAGAGGAAACTAGAAAAAGGAAGATGAGGCAAAATAAAGCAAACTGCCAGGGAAAAATGTCCAAAAAGCTAGCCCAGAGGACAGGGGAGAATCGAGGTCTCCACAGATGAGTGCTTTTAATTAGGAAGAGGGCTGAACGGCAAGGAGCTTATGCTAATGAGTAGTCTCTTTTAATCAGCTTATTTTTTTAAAAAAGCATTTTTTAACAGTCAAAATAGTTCTGAAAAATGGTAATTACCAGAAATGTGTTAACATGGAGTGGGTGGGCCAGCAAGCCGAAATGATGGAGGCTCCTGTGTGACAGAAGGGGACAGCATTGTCACGCAGGGCGCCGCAGGGGTGGGAGGTCTCCCGGGGCTGCCACCCTGGAATGGCTGGCACCTCTGACATCCCTGAGCTGCGAATCTTCCCTTTCCTGTCTGGTCTAATTAATCCTTTCTCTGCCCAACTGGTTCATCAGTCTCTCCCTCTTCCCTCCCCTTGGTGCGTCCTCTTCACGTACGGAGAGGTCCCTGCTCTTCCCTTGTCTCTACGTCCCCACCTTTCCTCCTACCGCCTTACGTTCCTGCTCCTCCAAGGACTACCCTGCAGGCAGGCGGTGCAGAGGCCTTCTCCTGCTAGTGCTACAAACCCTGCCATGCTGTAGTCTCCGCTGAACGTGCATGCTAATTGCCTGGAGAGAGTATTTTGCATGTTTCCACCCCCCAACATCGTCAAGAGAAACGGAGCCTTTGTGGTTCCTTGTCTGAGGCATCCGAGCTGAGTCCACATCTGACTCCTCCCAAACAGCGACTCCCTTTATTCTTGGCCATCCTTGCTGGAGATGGGCACGCATTTGCCTGCAGTGGGGTATAGAGAAATACCTCTCTCCTTACGACTTCTTTCTTTTGGCATCCTGTCCTCTCCTCTGAAAAGTGACACTCTACCAGAAACGTGCAGGATTCCCATCACCAACATGCCCTCACTACACCCTGCCCATGTGAGCCTTTGTAACAGCTCTCCTGCTTCTCCAAACGGTACAGCACCCACCGATATTTCAAGTAGATGTTACCAAGTGAAGTGAACACCAGTTTGCAGTATCCTACTTTGTCTGATGAAACAGATCCAGGCATGTGATGCCATCTGCTCCTGTAGGGCTGCCATCCTCATATTTCTCTGTACCATGTGCAATAAAGAGCGCTACCAGACATCACTCTCAAGCTCACAACAACCTTGGGGCAGAAAACAGGAGGGGGAGGCAGCACATCCAACGTGCCACATATGGTGGGGTGAAAGGAGAGACAGAAAATATACACCAAAGGATGGATAGAGCGATAGGCTGCCTGTCTCTCTCACGTGCAGTGAAAGATGCTGTGATTCTCCTGTCTGAAGGCTGGTTTAACGCTAAATGGTTTTCCAAGATTTCTGCAGCGAAGTAGAAAACCAGTTCAGCCGTGTCTTCTGCTCTCCAATCTTGACACCAGAATACAGACTGAAGCCTCTACAGCTGTCCCTGTCCCATACGGGAAAGGCTTTGAGCCACCACTTACAACCGTACAAAGCCTCCTTGGTGCCACCAGGTTCAACTTATGCCCAAGGACCAGACACATGCGGCAAGTCTCCTTCTGACTGAGCAAATGCCACTTGGTGGCGGGGCAGCTTCAGCACAGCTTCAGTATCAGGGTCTCGGCTCTACTCTCCCTCTCCAGTTCCTCAGATGCAGGCTCCCAAGTGATGGGACCTAAGGGCATCTAACCAACCAACATGGTTGTGCTTCAGGGAGCTCTCACCTCTCTGGGAAGCAAGGTATAGGCTACAAATCTTATGGCAGTCAACTATCAGGCTGGGCTTATAACTCTAGTTTTACAGGATGAGCCCTATGAGAAAACAATCAAATACATTTTTGACCCACTCCTAAAAGACACTGTCTTTCCAAACAATCGCTGTACCAACGTGCATGGCATTAGCATGATAATTTGGTGTCAAAGCCTGAGGCCATCGATGTATATTTGTGCGTGGCATATCATCTTCCCATGTAATCCCTCGCTCTACTTTCTCACCCTGTGTTTGCGGGCAGGCATTTCTTTGGTGAAAGGAAGCAACTATAAAGCTGGTTATTTTAAAGCCGCATCTGTAAATTCTGGTGTCCAAGGCTAGCTAAGAAAAAACAACACCTTGGGGCATGACCTGGTCAGATCTCAAAAGCAAGTTCATACAGACCTACAGTAACAATTTGAGTCAGCAGAGATCCAAAGAAAATGGCATTTTGTACCATTGGACTATGTTCCTCCACTGAGATGTCCACTGCTGATGCCCCTTCTGATGTGAGGAGCATGTGATTTAAGGACATGAGGAGCTGGAGAAGTGAGGAAGAGAAATGCAATGTAAAACCAATACTAGGATCTCTGTGGCTGTTAAAGATCCCATATGGTGTTGCATTTTTCTCCTTCACAACATTTCTAAACTATTATCAATTTACGTACCATATTAGATGCATTAGTAGTAATAGCTATTTATATAGCTGTAAGTTTGGATCAGGCTGCTGTACATAAAGAAAAAGACGACCCTTGTGCTGAAAGGCTACAATCTAAAGAATGAACTAAATGCCATAGCATATAAGGTTAAACAGCCTCAATAGCTGCCTCACAACAATAGGTGATGAGATTGCTAATAATCCCATGTAGCAGTAGAAAGCGTTAAAATAAATGTTAAAATAAATTACTTGCTAAAATAAATTACATCAACTGAGCACATTAATATGCACTAATAGAGACTGTTGCTAAAACAGGATTCTTTGTTCTGGAGCAAAATGCCTCAGTATTATAGGCAGGCCAAAAAAAAGTCCTCGCTGCTGTAGTGAAAGCTAGACTGGGATTATAAACAGGATTTTTGAAGCAGAGGATGTGGTGTCTTTCCAACAGAACCGTGCTGATGAGACCAGTTGGACTGGTGTCCCAAGGCTGAGCTGCTCTCTACTTTGAATGGATGGACAAAAGCATCATGTTGAGATACCATCTCCTATATTATCTGACGGGTGTGCGTGCGCCTGCTGCCTGCCTCGGGCAATGGTGCAGGCTGAGCGTAAAGCAGCACCATCTGTTTTGGGCTGCCAGCTTGTGCCCCAGCACTGGAACAGGGGGGTCCGCGTGCGCCAGGGAGGGAAAGGCAACCTCTTTGCTTCCTACAGTGTGGGGAATCAGCAGCTGTGCTCTAAGCCAGCAGCAACGAAATGTCCCCTGAAAGCAAATTAAGCTGCGGTACTTCGTTGGCAACGGCAGCGCAACCCCCTCCCTGCGACTGCCTCAGCTCTGGGCTCCAATCTGGACAGACCATATGCAGGGGTCAGGGAGCACCCAGTGCCCGCAGGTCCATCCAGCATTTGGGCTCCCTGCTGAGGCGCTGGCGAGTGTCCCACCTGGGCTCCAGGCGGAGAGGTGGGCTGGGGGAGGACACGTCTCCCACCAGGAGCTCAAGCAAAAGCCACCTATCAAGAGCCAAGGAGAGAGAAATCCGAAAGGCTGAAGGGTCCAAGGAGCTACATCTGTGCTGGTGCTTAATGTCTGAGTCCAAGAGAGCCAGGAGTGAATCCAGCCTCCTACTACTCCAGCTACCGACCCCAGGTCCCCACAGTCCCTAGACAGAAAGAGCTGCGAAGGCGAAATTTGATGCTTCTTGTTGGCACCGTAGAAATTGGTGGAGTGAATCAAGTGGGAGTACAGCAACATAACAGCAGCCCAGTAAAGTTTTATTTCTGAACATTTAAAGTGTGTAAACATGTCTATCTCTTTTTTCTTCCTTCTTTTAGAGTGAAGGGAAGTGATCTTGCATAATATAAAACAAAGATGACACCAGTGCAGGTAGCCACACATCCCCGTAATCACAGGTAAAGGTCCCACAGTCTTCTCAGCAGCCTCCCCTTCCTCTGACGCCCAATTAACCAACTTCACAAGGTCTGCTCTGTTCCCTAATCGTTCCCTTCTCATTACTCCGCCCCACATGCTTGTGTGAGATCTAAGCAGAGAATTAACAAGGTGCCTGCTGCAAAACAAGCAGGGATTCTGGCCCTGCTGCTGTACCACCAAACAACTAGTTTCAGCGATAAATAAATAAAGCTATTCATGGAAGATCCTCACTTCAGTTTAGTTAGGCTTTCACCATGTCTACAAACCTGCCATTGTTCCAGATACTTGGAAACATAGCTATTAGCACTCCTCTCTATTTCTCCATTTTAAGATAAGTAGGAAATGCCATTTATTTGTTAAAATTTTATAACTCAAAGCTCACATCTCCTTATTCTGCCTTTAAAAGCATCCAGCCCTTGGTGAGAAATGACCAGCTGCAGGCAGCCCGAACAGGCCAATGTTCATTAAATGTCTTATTCAACCCCAAACCTCATGAATTGTTTAATGTACAACGGAGACAAAAGCCTTATTTCTTCATGTGTCAGCTCTTGTTAAGCGGCTCCCTGCCCATCTTGCTGCTGGCTATAAACAGGATTAACAATCCCCGTAGTTAGATGCAGGGAACGCGTGCATACTTCACACACTGGCAAACACGCGCGGAGGACGCAGCGGCACTCCCCCTACACAGCCCCACGCGTGTGTGCCCGAGCAGGTGCCCCCCCCCCCAATGCCAGCCCTGCCAGGCTGATTTCCTCCTCGGGGAAGGCAGGCGTGCAAATCCGGGCATGCCAGCATGGAGAACCTAGGATGTCTGCATACCGCAGGTGACAAACACGTCCATCCCAACTGCTGCGTATCGCTCATCCACGTGGATCGCTTCTCGCCAGCTTGCACATATGGGAAGGAAAAAGCACTAGCTCTCCTAGAGAGGAAGATGCGCTCTCTGGTTGACTACTACGGACTGCCTTCCCCAGCCCTCACGCTGGATGTCCAACACTGGACGGCTTGAACCTGACTTCTGTAAGGAAGTCTACAAGGAGCTGGGCACCACGTCGCAGACGGGAGCCCTCAAGAGGCGGCGCATACCAGACACTTCTGGAAATGCAGCCAACACCTCCCACTCCTCCTCTCCTCCCCTGCCTGAGCACACGTGCCAGCCCTGTGAGCTCGCACGCACGCAGGCAGGGAGGCAAGCGCAGAGGCGAGCACGGCATCTGGCTTCCTGCGAGATCCCTTCGGGGCCCACATCCTCAGCTGGCGAGCATCAACCCCAAGCCACCAGCTTCAAGGACGCTGTGGCCACCTCGGCCGGCAGCCCAGGAGGCTGCCAACCACCCCGGCTGAAGGGAGGAAAGGGGGAGGAAGGTTTGGCAGCTCGGGGCTGGCCGTACCAACGTCCAGCTTTTGGTGGGGCTCTTGTGGCTTCCTCGCCATCCCCAGCGGCAGCGGGGCCCGGGAGCTTTTCCAACACAAACGATGCTGCCGACTTCAAAACGCCGACCAGCTGGTGGGGTGACGTCACAGCCTCGACCCAGCGGAGAGCCGGGCAGCGCGCAGGGGAGGGGGAGCAGGGGGACGAGAGAACATCCTCGGGAATGACAAATTCACCGGGGACAGTGCAGGGGCAGCCCCTTGGTGCACAGCGCAGGACGGGGGATGTCTTTTATGCAGCTTGCTGCCAGGGAAGGGGAGACGCCAAGTCGTCCTTCCTCCCTGCCCGTCCCCATAGAGGCAGAAATCACATCCATGGTGAGCGGATGCCATCCTCTGGAAAATGCCATCTGGAGAACATTACTGGGCTTCCTGGACAGACATCACAGGACTCTGCAAAACCTGGAGCTAAACAGCACTTGAAACTCATGTCAAATGGTTCTTTAAGAGGCAATAGCTTGCAGGGCAAGCCTCGATCCAGGTTTGTTTTCGTCATTAAGATCAGGAGGAAGCTGTACTGCTGACCAAACCCACTTACGAGTTACAAAGTGAGTGAGAAAATAAAAGTGTCTGATGAAAGCTAGCATTTTTGTGATAGCAAAGGAAATATCCAACTCTCATGCTTGTTTATTATTCGGGATTTTTGATGTATTTTCTGGCAGCAAATAATCTTTTCCTGACACATTACACATATTATGAATATTACAGTCAGCTGTAAAATCCACCATTCCCTCCTACGTACCACTGGACTGTAACATCCGCATCACTAACAAAATCAGCACAACACAAATCGGGTACACAGGAGAAATGCTGGAAAATGTGCAAGTGTGTGTACAGATCGAGGCTGAGTTTACACGAGGGTCTGCAGGAAGCAGACCGGCCCCACCAGCGCTTCCCAGCGCAGCTCACAGCCTGGGTGACGCACCGGGCGGCTGGGGAAGCAACCCCATCAGACTGAGATGGCACCTACTTGTGGGTGCGCCACTCAAGGGCTCAGGCAGGTAAATCGGCCTGTGATTTATCTATCTTGACTCAGCTAATTAAGGGCCAGGAGAAAACAAAATCTGAGACTCAGACAATAGCTGGCAGCACAAAATGCAAACTTCTCCATTCAACAGACCATTTCAAATTCGCCTTTGATGGAAATATTCATAGTAGCAATTTCCTTTTCACGAGTATTTGTTCTACCCAAGCTGCTGTGCTTACAGAGAGGGATGGCAGAAGGGCTGCAAACATCATCAAGTCAAGATTTGCTTTTGAATCGGAACAAAATATTTGTGAATCTCCCCCCACCCCACTTTGGCGGTGCGTCAGTCACCTCAGGGACCATCAGTCATGGTCTCCACACTGCCCGCAGCTGCGCCTCTTTGCCACCCTTCCCCATGTCCCCTTCTCCACCTCTCACACACGTTTCCTCAGCTCCACGAGTCTAATTATCTTCCTGGCCTCCTCCCTGCCCAAACAGCCCCCATCTATACCAGCCCCACTACCATGTCATTTTTGGCTCCCTCTAGCCTTCAACATACTTCAGTGCAGCACAAACCAGATGGCTATACCCCCTCCCAAGCAACAGGAACCAAGTCCCTGTGAGCGCAATAAATATATTCCCGGGGCTGTATGCATCTCCCTCATGTTATAAGGTAATGTTCCAGCTCCATACATTTCCACCACCCCTTACGGCTGTGTCTTACAAAGCCTCGCTCGCGCAAGTAATCCCATTAAACTCAATGGGCTAGTTGCCTAAGCACCGATTTACAGGATCATGCTCTTAAAGGCTAAGCTCTTCAGTGAAGGGACCTGAAGAGCCCCTTGTAAATGGCCCGCCAAGCCCTACACCCACCGCTGGCCTGCAGAAACCTGGTGTTATTTTCAGGAGATCAAAGTCCTGTCAGGTCATGTTGACTTCCATTAATGGACGCTGAGGTGCTCAGCTGCACTTCTAGATGTCAGGCCTGTAAAGAACAAACCCTTACCCATGCGTTTCACCTGGTGGGATTTTCAGGGAGCTGTCAATCGGCACAGATCAGAATTCAAAATAAAGTCTGATTTGCCCAGCACCCTGAGGACACCAAGTTTTCCTGTTTTGCCCAGCTACAACCGCAGCGGCAGCACAGGCTGAGCTCTCAGGACAAAGGTCTTTTGGGTACGCTGGGGCTGGGACACACGTATTGGAAGGTGCCTGCCTGGCCATGCTTCCTTCTCTTTTAAAACGTTTTTGTATCAACATATGCCTGTTCAGATGACAGAAAGACATGGGGAAATGGGAACAAAATGTGCATGCTATTCATATTGAAGAAGGCCCGGTATAGTAGTATAATTAATAAACCTTAGCAGACCTCTATTAATAGCTCCTGGAACCTAAGCAAGGAATACAGTGGTGGTTTTGCCAGGGCTCACTCTGCAAGGGTGAAAATTTTTTGCTTACTGTTTTCACATTCGCCATCAGACACTGCAACGCTCCATCAAGCTTAGCATTGTAAAGGCAGGAAAGTAAAGCAGGGGACCACGGGGGAGAGGAGATGGGGAAATCCTGGCCTGTGGCTGAATGTGTTTTGATGGCTTTACAAGCACAAAGGCCGGATGAAGTCATGTTGCAAAATTACTTGTCCATTCATGCATAGGGCTGAGAAGGCATCCTATACAACTAAATTAAATTTAAATTATCATATGCCAAATTGACATTAATATTCAGGGCAAAGGATCATTTTTTTTCAGGCAGTGCATTGATTTAGTTTTAGATACTAATAAATTCCTCCTCCGTCACCGAACATTGATGGCATATTCCATCATGTAATGCCAGCCTGGCACCCCAATCATCAAGCTTGGCTTTGCAAGCCAAAAGCAAGTGTCCCAGGAAGGGCACATCCAGCCTTGAAAGCAACACAGACCCCACAGTGAGGAGGCTCATCGAGGCAGATACCTTTCTCCTCTCCCCATTTCTTCCAGGCATCTCTTCCCTAAACCACTCCTCCTCGCCAAGAGGGTATCCGGGGCTGTGCAGGGACCCGGACCAGCATCGCAAGGCTGTGCAGCCCCGGGGAAGGGTGGGCTGGGAGGCTGCCACCAGGCTCCTGGCCCTCTCGGTTCGGCCCCCTCCTCAGCAATCCCTACAGGTTTCATTGCTGAATGCCTCAGCCCCTGGAGTACCACAGTGATTTGGCACTGATGCCTTAGTCAATTATTCTTTTCAAAGGCGCCTTTGAATTTCTTTTCCCCCACCTTGCCTTCTTTCCCCTCCCTCCCTTTTCCCTCTACACATTTTGACTCAATAGTTTTCCTTGAAATTGTCTAAACTTGCTGTTTATTTCTTGCCGTCTAGCACACTGTGATCTATCTTTTATTGTTAATATTTTTTTCTCTGCAGCATCCCTGTTGCCTGTCTCTGAGTTCATTCTGTTCCCTCTTTCAGCAGCACTATATTTTTCCTCTCAGTATTTTTGCTTAGCTCTATTAACTTTTATTTATTTTTCTTTCACTCCTTCACCATGTTTCTTTTCTTAGTTGCTGTGCACCATCTGTATATCTGTTTCTGCCTCTCTCACGCTCCCACAACTAGATTATGCTCCGACTGCCTTTCATCCCCACAGCCCCTTGACTCCCCTCCCCACACACTCCCCTCCCTAATAAAAGCTATCTAGGACTGGCCATACCCCTTCTTGGGTTCCCCCCTCTGGTTCCCCCCTGTTGCCTGTGAAAAATACCTGTGTGGGAGTGTTGACACCATGAGCTCTGGCAAACCAAAGCAGCTGAGAGCACCCGAGTCAAGGAAACTCAAGATGCAGTAAGAGATGATGAACTCAACGTATGATTTTGCAAATCAAAATCATAAGCATTTTTAATTCTGCATTTTCTGAGAGAGAAAAAAAAAAAGAAAAAAAAAAATCCCTCCTCCCCTTCCCATCTCTTACCTGGTTTTGAACATCTCGCTATGCAAACAAATTAGTTTCTCCTAATAAAGGTTAGAAAGCAAAAAATAAGCCTGAAAATGGAAGTATAAACTTAGCCTTAACTGAAGAATTAGAATCGATGCCTCCAAAGTAAAGGAAATTCACCACCTAAAGAGAGACGTGCACCAAAGAGGCACAAATGACCTCCCTGTTTCCGTGTTCCTCCATCCCCAGCGCCTCGGCCATCTCCCCACGCCTCCGCGTCTCTGCTTCCCGCAACAAGGGGAGCAGCGCTACCCGAGCCCCCAGCTGCTGCCTTTGCAAAGCACTGTGAAAATAGATGCCAGAAGAGCATCCTGTGACTGGTGCTCCAGAGCTCTGGCCACCAGCTGCAGACTGCGTGTGCCAGTGTGTGAGGGACGGAGGGAGGCAGTGGCAGGGGAGGACAGAGACGATGTGACTGCAGAGCCCAGCGTGGCTGGGGCTGCTGGGGAATAAAAAGGGCCAAAACCCGGGCTGGAGCAGGCTGCTTTTTACAACAAGCAGCTACAACGGTGTGGGCAGGTCACTCCCTGCCTCCCTGCGGGAGCGGGTCTTTTCCTGGGCAGCCTGGCCACAGCCATCCCTGCTGCCTCCCTCTCCTGAGGCTGTGCCTGAAGTCATCGGGGGAATAAAGGGAGGGCTCAACCTGGCTTGAAGCATCTCTATTTCTGGTGTGTGGGCTTCACTGCCCGTTGTGTGTGTCCTCTCCCTGTGGATGGAGCCTGCGGGGAGGAAGCAGGAGCTGCCCCAGAGCACACAGGCAACCTGGTCCACACACATCCTGACCCAGGGAAAAGGTTTCCCAGCTGTCAGGGCTGGTTATAGAGGCACCCACGTTTACCCGGCCCACGAACAGAAAATGAGGCAGCAGCAGCGAGAAATGAAGTTCATTTTCTTCTCCTTGCCTTTTCCAGATGCAGACTGAAACTCATCAGGGTCACAACTATATGGATCACAGCCAAGGAGAAAGGTTATTGATATGCCTCTAAGAAATAAAAACAAAGCTGAGAAAAAAACAACCCAGTACACAGGCAGCAAGGCTAGAAGTAAGGAGAAATGCCATCCACGCATTCCAGGTTAACAGGAATGAACCCAAATGTCCTTCCAAATGTCAGCAAGGTTCAAACCAGGACCCAGAATGAAAACTGCATCGCAAACCCAGATGCTCACTAATGCAATTCTGAATCATAATATCCCTAAATCTCGCTGTGGACAGGTATGGTACATTAGGTTGGCAGATAAGAAACCAAAATGGCACGTGAGTTTTATCTCCCCTATTTTTCTAGACTATCTTCAACAAACCATGAATTGTTTCTGAATTTCACACCAGAGAATTTGAGAACATATTTGTGTCTACATGTATATGCATGTGTGTGCATGTATCTACACATGCGCATCTACATCTATGCACATACATACATAAAAAAGCCAGAGGTTCTCTTGTCAGGTGTACGTACTACGTACTGGACTTCCCCTTGTCCCAGTCTGCCCATTTGTGCCCCACAACACTTCACTGGTTCTGCACCTCACAGTGCGTTCAGACATCCCGTATTCTCATTATCCTCAGACTCACAGAGCCTGCCTATCCCCCCTGGAGGCTGTTCAGCACAGAAATTTGTGCTTAGCTGAATTTTCACCATAGCTTTGCAATTCACCTTTACAAAAATAAACTCTCCTACGTGGAACTTTTGCAATCAGCAAAGAGACCAGAACAAACAAACGGGAAAACAGTCCTGTCAGCGATTCTCTAGCTGTGTAAACTGCACGCTCGGAGCCGGTGGAGAAAACGGCCACCATCCCAACAGCGGGCCCTGTGCTGATGCTCCTCTCTTGCTCAGCCGGCGCTCCCCTGTTTATCCGATCTAATGCAATAAAATGCGTAATTAATTTCTAAACGCTTCCGTTGAACGGTGCAATTTGTCAAGTCGAGTTGTTAATAGAATTAAGCTTTTTATCAGCGATTAGCAAAAGAAGGTAAAAAAAAAATTAATTACGGAATTGTATGCCTCCCTGCTTCAAAGCCAGGTTTGGGATTAAATGTTTGATAAAGGTTCCCTGGCACGTTATAAAACATTTCGCAAAAGCCGCTTTCCCCGTGGTGTTTTCTGCAAAACAGCCTCTGTGCAAAAGTGGGGGGGCAGAGGGAGGAGGGGGGAGGGTGCAGGCAGTATGCTTGATCACATGGGGGGGGGAGGCTGGCTTTAAATCGTGCGGAACTTATTGTACGGGAACACACCCCCATATTGTATTCTGCTGGCACTACATCCTGCCTGCCTCGACCTCTCAAGCATCTCTCTGTTGTCCGTACAGATAATCTACAGCGACAGGGAATTACAGGCAGTATTGGCTATTTGTGGCCCGTGTGTCACAAGGCGCCCCATGCCCTGACCTCAGTGGACGCACCGTACCGCACCACGCAATGAGGAAGCACATACAACACCGGCTGGTTATGTGGTAGGAAGTCCCTTTACAGCCCTTCCGATGCCAGTAAATCCATACCTGGCGGAGGGTTGACTATGTAGACCTACAGATTACAGCAAGAGATTGAGCCAGCACTGTCCTCTGCAAGATAGCTGGTGCCGGACCGTCGCTGCAGGGGAGGGACATGCCTGCATCCGCGTACCTTGCTCTGCAGCGAGGAGAGGAGAGGCGAGCAGAGCAGAAACGGGGCTGAAGAAGCCCCATCTCCACAGCACAGAAAAGAGGACCCAGCATCATTCTTTCCAACAAGCCTGCCTGCACAGAGAGGGGCTGGGGGAGGACTGCTAACCCAAGCGTACCGCAAGGAACGCCACCTCCTCTAGGCCTTGTGCCACCTATTACTGATGACAGAAATACTGCAATCTCCCTCTTTCTTGCAAATGATACTTTGGCTGTTTACACCCGACTTCCACAGGCGCTGGTGAAAGCTGCGCCTGAGGCCCTTGTTTTGGAACACAGTCCAGCCCAGGCATTTCCCTGCAAAGGCCCAGCTCTTTGGCACTCTTCTAAAACATACAGATTCAGTTTCTCCATGGACCTACCTCGGGTTTACCAGCAGCAAAGCAAGGGACCCATCCAGGAGTCAGCTTCATCATCCTTGCAGGGACAGCTGGGAAATGTCCTAGTGGGACATCTGCAGACTTTGCTAAGCGAGAGGGGCGCAGAGCCCCCAGATGATGTGCTAGGGACTTTTTGGGGGGAACCTCAGGTACACAGGAGGATGAAATGCAGCAGTGGTGGGGGGTGAGGGTGCAGCCAGCACTAGCGAGGGGAATGCTGGGCAAGGAGAGCTGGGGGGCTGCAGGGCAGGAGGAGAGCGCTACATCCACAGAGCTTTAAAGTGCAGTACAGAATTAAATACTGACAAGTTATGTTTCCGTGCACGCCAGTTTAATTAGCGGCACAAAGCTTTCTGACACCTCCATTTCATGCTGTCTTTATAGTAAGTTTCTCAACATGCAGAATTTCTGGCAGCTCAGCACATGTGCTGTGCAATGGCCATGCAACTTGCAGGAAGGAAATGAGGAGGAGATGAAATCTTTAACCTGATTCCTGATCCTATTGGCAAGATGAAGTGACAAAGCTAACTGTGCATTTAAGTACTTCAGATCCCCACAATGAGACAGTGAACATGAGGTGCTCTTGAGCAGCCTCCCCACCCCGCATCATCAGCTCAGCCCCCCTTTTCCACTCCTAATAGATCTGGCCTCGGCAAGGATGGACGTGGAGTGCCCAGCACGGGCTTCTCACTCCAACGCTTACGTGTGTCAGCAGCCATGATCTGAGGAGGAGCAATTACTGACAGACCTAGAAAGGACTGTAGTGCTGACAGACTACAGCCCAGACATAGGAGACTACTCAAGCACAGGGCTAAGTTCTTACCGTACACGCCTATTTAAATGCAACTCACAGTTCAGCATCTATTATTTCCTTTAAGACACCCATCAGCTATCTGGGATTTTGGTTGGGATTTTTTTATTTGTTTGTCATTCGACCTAAATTATCATATGCTAACTCAGTTACTGTTCACTCCTTGAAACAGACTTGCCAATTCCTCTCTTTTTCTCTCTCTTTCCTAGCTGTTCACATCCTTCAAAAGCTGGTGGATTGTTATCATTCATGTCCCGTCTTAAGTTGCCACTTAGCCAACCTAGACATATTTAGTTCCTTTAATCTTCTTCCCTAATAAGTCAATCCTTCAGCCCTTTAATCATCCTAGCTGCTCTTCTCCACATGCTCTCCGATTTGTCTGCATCTTCCTGGTGTTGAGGTGCCTAGAAGGCAAAGCAAGGTTGTGAGCTGCGCTGAGCAAGCCGTTTCCTATGGACATGAGGGCAAGAGGCCACAGCCCAAATTCCTTAGGGTTTGTTTCTTCCCCCCACTGCTGTGCCCATTGCATTATCCCAAAGCTCCTTGAGGAGAGCTCTCCTTGACATAGCTGCAGCTATCGCATGCTGGTTGTTAAAGACTAATTTTCCTTTCACCTGCTCCACTGCTGTCAGTGGGTTGCAGCTGATTTGCCTCATTTTCCATGGGAAAAACAGCCAGCAAACCCCTTCTGGTCCTGCATCTTTCCATTTGGAAGCGCTCCATCAAGGGCTGCAAAAAGGTTGTGTGAGGAAAAAGGTAGACCCATCATTCTCCCCTCTAACTACCTGTGCTCTCCCCAGTTGGGCTCTTCTTTCATGTGGCATGAGCATCATGCTGAAATTTCACCAATTTGGGGTCTTGATATGGAAATGTGCGAACGTTGTGAAAAGAAGGAAACAGGAAAAGAATTGGGAGCCTCAAGCTGGACACCAGCCTTTTGAGTCAGCTTGTGAAAATCCTTCCCTTCCTCTGCACTTCTGTTCCATGAAAGTGGAGTGGTACTTACTTCCTTTCCCATTCAAATACTTGAAGAAATCAAGTATTGAGAAATGTATTCAGCTTTTGCTTAATAGCTACACATACCAGAATAATTTGATTCACAGATTTCTGCCAAATGTAGCCAGCATTTTGATTCAAAGCTGCTAAGTGGTTTTATTTCATTTCTGCTTCCATCAAAAGAACCCCACAACCAAGTTCAAGTATCCTCAACAATCCTGAGTTCCCTTGCTTAAACTGACATTGTTCTCAAGGAGATATCCTAGACAATACCTTATTTTGCTTTCCTTTAAGCCTCTATCTAAATTCTTCCACAGCAGTAAACACATGTTGCAAGTGTCTCTACATGAAAGCTTATTATTCTCATTAGTAAAAGAAAAAGTGCTTGCAGAGGCAATAGGCAATTTGGGAAGCGAATGCAAAAGTGCATTCCCCCAGGGAAGTTTCATCGTCAGGCCCCCGGAGCCCTCTCTGCCAAGCAGACGGATATGCCAGCCTGTACACATAACAAGGACAGAACTATATTTTGTTGTTGATTTATACCGGAAAACATACTAGTGTGTGTCACATTGATTTAAACCAAATTATCAAAAAGGGAATAAATAAATAAATGCATGCTACTCTGACAGCTCTGTGTGGGAGGTCTCTGCCCATTGTCATTTAAACTTGGTAGTACGCTCACATAGGTGCACAGCTTAGCAAAACGTGACTCACATATTCACACAGGTTGGGCACTCTTCAGCCCAGAGCTCTCTCTGTAGAGGGGAAAGGGCAGGACAGGATGCGGAAACTTGTGTGGGGTTCAATTCCCTGTTCTGCTAACGACCTCCTCTGGGGGACGGGGCAACTCTCATTGTCCCGGCCTGAAAGCCCAGTGAAGAGACTCCCCAAGGAAGTCTCTCCACGGAAGGAACGGGCTGCTGCATCCGTATGTCACGGTGATGTGCCACATGAAGGCACTAGCGTTGCCTCGTGAGCGTGGCACGGTGCTCAAGCTAGTGAGCGCTGTGTCTCAGCTCGTAAGTGCCCGTGTGACACCGCTACGGTGCTTCCCGGTGGGACAGGAGGGCAGCCAGGTTCCAGCTCAGTGCGGAAACCAGCTGCCTTCTTCCCCAGGGATGCCAGGATGGGGGATACAACAGAAATCTGTGATTTGCTCCAACACCAGTGCCAGTGACCAGATGAAAAACAAAACAAAGAAAAAAAAAATACCCTCTTCTTCGGCAGATGATCTTTTGGCATTTCTGTCATTTTATTTTGGGCAAGCAATTTTTATGCCTTGGCTATTGAACACTCAATCATTTTGCAAGGCATTTCTAGTAGCCAGTTTCAGCACTACAGAAAAAGATGTGGGTGTTCAATTCACGTCGCTTCAAATATTTAGGACACGATTTCAGCTCGAATCACGTAAGGTTTTCTCACACAAAAGCCCTTTCCCTAGCAGCTGGGGAGGGCCAAGGGTGGCTGAAAGAAGCTCTAATCAAGTGTTTCAAGAGAAGCTGGCTGATAGGCACCGTGGTACAATTTATAGCTGTCTGGATGCAGGTACTGTAGTTTTGCAATCATGCCAGCTATCAATCAAGCTCTATTCTATTGGTCTTTTATGTCCTGTACTCCAAACTCCAAGCCTAGCTTTGTCAATGGAAAAAGTGTTCTGGTAATTGCAGATGATTCTCCCACTGGACACTTTCATATATCATAACACATTTGGGCTGGCGTGATAGTCGGGGTAAAATAGGTCCAGGGCTGGGAGAGCAGGGCAGGAGTAGGGGGTACTGTCTCACCTGGGAGGCAGGGCTGGGAGAGCAGGAAGGGTGTAAAGCACTGGTCCCATCCTCAGAGTTGCCCAACGACAGCAAAGTCAGCTGCTATGAAGGCAAAGGGCCTCCCATTTTTCACCGGCAGAACTTCACAACCCTTTCCCCTGACAGCCCTACAACACCCTAAGCTCAAAGATGCTTAAAAGCTGTGCAACTCTCAATTCAACCTCCTTGTGCACCTGTAGAGAGTTTCATGGATACTCAGTGCCCGCTGCCCTCTTGTACACAGTGACTAAAAGCCAGTGACAGAAGACCTGGCACTTCATTTTTGCAATCGACCTTTGTTAAACTGCCTCCTAGAAAGCCCCTCTCCACGGCATGGAGAACAGCCCTCTGGAGCAGCTGTTGGCCATTGCCATGGACAGACAAGCTTTTCCCCATGACAGCAAAGAGACAGCTGTCAAAACGGTGTCACTTACAACAAACATCTTACTCCCATTTCGAGCTGCCCTGGAGAAGACATCCCCTCACCTGGTTAGGAACAGACTGGAGCGAAAATGAGAAGTTTAGCAATATTCAGTGATAGAGCACACACTGTTGTCTGCTGAAAGGAGGTTTCCTAGGAGGAGAAAATGTACCTGTGCCTCAGCACCCCCTGAGCTTCACACTTTGAGGACATAAATCCCTCCCTCCCGGATAAGGCAGGAGTGCCTGATGTGCCAGGGCAAGCAAGGAAAGTCGTGCGCTGGACCTCACCTTAGCAGGTGAAAGCCCAAGGGCATGGTTTGGCAGTGATCTCCTAATAAGCCTAAAAGAGATTTACGTTGCCTCATCAGTCTGAGGACTGCTGGATAATTTTCCAAAGGTTTTTCTGGAGCTTATTTGAAAGATGTATCACAATCTCTGCTTCTGCATATCTTAAGAGCAGATAAGGCCACCATATTTTAGGGTTCACTTTCATTTGAGTTTCCGATTGGGAAGTGGGCAGACGTTTAATGGAGACAATTCTGAACTGATTAAGGGATGGTATCGCTGCCGAGTTCATTATGAAATTGTATTTTATTTCATATCCTAACAAACTTGCATCTGCCTCTTCCATGATGCAGTAACTCTTTGAATCTACATGTGTGCCAGGATGTGCGGGGCTCGCAGAATTACCATCTGTTTCCCTGTCATAAGCAGCCCAACAGCGTGCACATTGCTGAAACAACAGGCCGCTTTGGTAATAGGCTTTATTTTATTTCTGCCACTGCTTTGCATGGATCAATTATACCTGTTCTGCTCTCCCGTAAGAGATTCCCTGCTGAGGAGGCCACACTTGCCCTGCTGCAGCTGGGCACAGGCCCTTGCTGTTCCTGACGGCAGGAAAGCTGTTTTCCCCTCCCACGCGTGTTGCAGAGCCAAATATGACACAGACTTGATGGTGCAGGACTTCCCCTCCAGCTCTGGCCCTGCCCTGGGCTCCCCACACCCCACTCTGCCATGTCACCATGAAACACCTTTTTGATTATTCCACCTTTGCTCTGTGTGCAACTCCCCAGCTCTGGAAAAGCCTGCGATTCTCCTGATTCCAAGCTTCCTTCTTCAGCCTCTTCCCCTCTCCCTAACAGTCCCGTACGTACAACGAGCTGTCAATCTAGGCAGGAGGCTAGCTCTTCTTTGGCCCACCAGGATCTGAAGGTGCATACGTTCAGCTCCAGGGGAGATGTCATTACCCACCGAGTGCTTTTCTGGAGGAAGGAGGGTAAGCCCGTGCTGGCGGGAGTGGGAAGGGAGACAGGAGAGAGCCCAGCGCAGGGCTTCTACCACTCTCCCCGGGAGAGCTCGCATTTCGCTTCTGCTTCTCCTTGGGGTCGCAATTACTCACAACGTTAAAACAACCTCAACCCCCATCCTCAACAGGCACCGTCCCCCTCCCCTCTGCTCCACATAAGAGGAAAATTGTGGAGAAATGCTACTTAATTATCACACCACGTAACTAATTAAAAGCTGAATGCTTGTGTGTGGTATGCTAATGGGGCATTAGAGAGCCAGCCTGCTTTGGTAAAGAGACACGAGCCCCCTCTTTCCCCCTTCACCTTACTGCGGGAGCTTCAGGCTGACAGGCACCTGGGATGAGGTAGGAATTTATTATGCTGCCTTCGAGTTCACAACTTCACAGAGGGCACCAAGGTCGAGCAACTTGATCGGTACAAAGGGAGAAATCACCTGGGCAGGCGCCAGCGGCAAGCTACGTAGTGTGGGTGGCTTGCTATGGAAATTACATACACAGTGGGGCTCCACATGCACCCTAAAGCCCATTTTTTCCTTTATGGGGTTCTTGGTAGGAAACAGGAGAGTCTCTGGAAGAAGATGTATATATTCAGTATTGCCGTTATAGAGAAGCACACTCCAACTTCCCTTCTCCCACTATGTCAACACACCACCTGGCACCAAGTGCCAGCTCTCTCCTTTCAGTTGATGCTGTGCTACAAGTCCATACTTGCTTGTCCACTCACAGCCTGGACCACTGAATATGTTTGTTAAGGAGGGAGCTATTCGGCTTTGCTGGGTTTTTCTTAACCACCATGGTAATTGCACATCCACCCGAAGATTTGTCCCGACACCTGTGCACTCTGGGAAGAGCCTGTGTGATCCGGGGTGGTCAGGTAGCCATCCCACCATGGTTTGGGGACAGAGAGGGACCCTACAGGGTAGCTACAGCAGCACACTGCATCAGTTTACCCAATGGACTGTGGGGCACCTCATTCAGTCTAAGAGTGCACTGGGGCTGAGCGGAGATCTTTCCCCTGTGTGTATCCCTAGTTATGGGTCTGTATGCTGGGCCGGATACCACCTGCCAGAGGTAGTCCCAGTCACCTCCCACCTTCACCCACAGAGAGCATCTGTGAGAGAAGGTTGGTATCCTGGGAGTACGTAGGGGTTTCTATCTCTTTTCCTCCCTTGAAAGGCATTGGGTGGGGACACAGATAAAACTACAGCCCTAGAAGGAAAAGAAAGTGTCAGCAAGAAGAGGTGTGGATTTATCACGGATTAAGGGGACCGTCGTCTCCCTGGTACCACTGCCTGCTAAACTGCACGTGTGCCTCTTGTGACATAGCCTGTAACCTGCAGCCCCCCTTCGCGAGGGTCATGACTGCTCGAGGCACGGGCAGTGCTGCAACAGCCCAGCACTGCCACGGGACCCGAGGGCCAGCAGTCAGCACAGCCCCACCGCGGAGATGCTTTTATCCCATCTGCCCCACTTCCCAGAGCCGGAGGGGCGCAGGTGGGGCTGCCTGGCTGGAGGAAGGCAGCAAGTGACCATGCATTGCCTGCGAGCTTCAGAGCTGACACTGCCTGTGTTTCCCTCGTGCAGGCTTCCTGTTGCCCGCTCGTCCTTCGGGTGCCTGCCAGCTGTGTTTGCCAAGTCCAGGGGTGCCCAGATGCTCCCCTTCGTAACTCTTGGGATTTGTGTGTTGAGCCAGGTTCCTCCATCAGATACATCCCAGTCCGCTGTTTACCAAGGTTTTTGGCAAGCAACTTCTGTGAACGTGGAACAACCCCCCTTGCCGAGCAACCACAAACCATTTCTTCCTGGTTATAATTTGATCTCAAACTCAGATCCTCATCCTCTCCCATCTCCATTTGGAAGTGGCTTCTAGAAGTTTCTTTTCCAATCACTAGCCCAACACCCTGTCCCAGGCCAATGTGACACTGTGTCAGGTGCCCGCAGCCCCTGCACGGCAGGAGGGTGCTCCTGCCTTGTATGTTGGCTCTGCTGCTGGTACATAAACACCAAAGCCACGTGGACACCCTGTCCCAGCAGAGACAGGGGACAACCAGCAGTGGTGAGGAAGGCAAGAGCTCAGCCACGGCGCTCAAAAGTGAAGGAGCTGAGGCTGAGCACATCCCACCAAACTCATGCCAGAGAATGACAAAGATGGATTTCAGGGAGAGGCCAAGACCTCTTAAGGAAGATACCGTTCTTCACTGACTTGACTTTTCCTCTGGTCTGAGATTCAAGTTCATAGCAAAGTACTTCTTGGTGACCTGTGCTCTGAAGATGAGCACAGCATTCCTCGTGGTTGGCCTGTCCTTGCCCATTAGCTTCTCTCCAGGAAAGGATCTTCTCCTCCCTGCCTCCGTTTAGTCCCAGCAGCTCCCTTTGGCTAGCTCTCTCCAGCCACCTGTGCTCCCACTGTGCACGGCACGGAGTGATGCTCTCATTCCCTCATTGTTATTCTGCCATCTCTGTCATTTCAGAGTTGATTTGTGACCATTCAGGTTTGGCACAGCACGCTCACAGTGTGCCTCAGCTGATGCTTGACCCTCTCTCCTACACCACCCAATTTGGTCCCAAACCATCAGCCTTACTTTATGGATCACCCCAAAGCCCCAGACTGTCAGAACAACTTCAATTACGGCAGCGATGGGCCCCGTGCCACCAGCAGCATCCGCGGCCTTCCAGCGGCTGACAAGGACTAATTAGGAAATGAAACATTAGTTAAGTCGCTCTCAATTAGGCCCAGGATAACGTTTTCCTGGCAGCACTGGGGCGCTTTAACTGCTGGTCCCATGATGACTGTGAGCACATCAGACTTGCTGAAGGAGCTTTAATGTTAAACATATGTTGGAGGATTACGGAAACCCTCTCAGCTGTGACATTTCTGTGTGCTCCCTGCTTTTTCCCTGTAGCAAACAGTGAACAATGAATGCCAGTACAGGAAAGAAAGAAAGAGGCTCAGAGCAATTAGCAGCAAGACATGTATACATGCACACACACACACACACACGTGCACAAATGATATACATGCCTCAGAATATATGCATTCCACATTTTAATTAAACAGTCACCGCACTCCAGCCTCATTCTTCTCCGCCTCTAAAAACACACCACAGACGACAGACCATCGTCCCATGTCAAAAGGCATCACAGAAGCCCAAGAGCTTCCTGGCTATGAAAAACTCAAGCAAAACAGAACAAACACACAAAAAAGAGAACCCAGTGAGGTCAGGAGAGAGGCAAGCTTGGACTTTCTTCAAATAAAAGCCAGATGCAGCTAAGTCTTGTATGGGAACCTCAGAGGGACAGAAAGCAATAAACAAAAATGTAATCTACCAAAACAAAATGAAAACCTAAAATTAAAAAGGCTCATGTGCCCTTGGAGGAAAGCATGGAAAGAGGAGGAGGGTGTGAGAGGGTATTAAAGTAAAGAAAATGTTACATTAAGGAAGCACACAGTATATCAGTGTATTTTGTGCATAGTCATTTTACGTGGTGCAGCAATCTTCAGGGAGCAGCTGCAGCTTTGCTGGGATTAAGGAACAGAACCGGACTCTCAGGTGCTGTCTCCTGGAGGGAAATGCAGGGCAGAGAGGCTGGGAAGCCAACTGCAACTGTAGATGAGGGTGTGCCACAGTCTTTGGATTCAAGAAAGAATGGATCCGCATCTGCTTGAAAATTGGCTTTTGAAACACTTTTTTGATGGAAATTTCAGCTTCTGAATAAATGAGGAATCTGAGTGTTTTTTCTCAAAAGAAAAGGAAAAGACTTTTCACATGGAGAAATGTCTTCCAGCTAAAAAATGGAGAACCTTTTGACTATTTGAAATTTGCTAATGGAAAACTTTTGCAAGATCATCACTTTGCCATTTGGGGAAAAATATCCACTTTTCCAACTGGTTTGAATGTAGCCTTTTCTGTGAGCCCATCTCTTCAAAGCCCACCGCAAAACCTTCCACTGAATTTGCTAGGTCAGAGCCTTGCTGCCCAGCAAAAATACAAAGTCCTCTCCAGAAACAGAGTATCAGAATATGAGAGCTGTTGTGGCCCATGTAACTGGGATCCTTAAATGACTGCACCAAACCCCGACTATCAGTTAAGACTTCTGCATCACCAATTGATGAAATACACCCTTGGCAGGGCAGCTCTTTCTACAGCTCACCATATGCTCCTAATGCGTCACAATTTCAGCTCACACAGGCACATGTGAAGAGCCTGAGGAGAATTTAAATGGATCTGTGTCTGTTATGGTTGCACCAAAACGTTAATCCTGAACCAGAATGAGATATTACCAAGGTATCACGAGAAACTGCTCTCTTCCAATCCACAGACTGCTGCAAAACCCATGCCTGGGTTAGCATGCATGGACTCCTTCAGTAGAAGACCAGAGTCTGGCTGAGATACACCAGTGGTAAACTCAGAAGCTACAATAACCATTTTCACGTCAGCCAGTGATACTGAGACCATAACCTGGCTTTTTGGCTTACTTGAGATCTTAGTTCTCCACCAGCTTTTACCTTGTGTTGTCATTTACAGCTTTGCTGCATAAAAACTCCCAAAGACGCATAGTGGCAGGGTTTTTCTTAGTGTGCCCACACACGAACGATGACACACATCGCTACGCCATACCGAATCTCATTCGGCAGGCGTGCCGTGGGAGGCCCTGGAAGAAGGCGACTTACACCTTCCTAATCAGGCTACTATATGATTTTGCCTAATTTGGTTACAGCTACTTTCATGCTGTTTAAACAAAGCCGCTTAGAAGACCTAGCAGAATAAAAGGAAAGCACCGGGATGTTCTCTTTTTTGATCCTGTAAAATCAAAACTGTGTTTTTACCAATTCTCCTTTTTTGAGGTGGTAACATCTGAATGTAAACACGCTTCCCACTGTGCCCCTGCTCTGGCTGAAACCAATGACTCGAGGGGGTGATTCCTTTTGATGGAAACGCCTTACAGGAAAGCGTAGACAGGCATACATGCAACTTGCCGATCTATATTCACAGAGGCTTTGAAGGCCCATGGCTCATTATTTCACGCAACAATAGCTACATGCTTCTAGTTTTGAGCAAGCCCTCTCGATCATTATGTTAGCCAAAATGGTGGCTACCTCTAAGAATCTCCTCTCACGCAAACAGTACCATCCAAGTAGAAATCCAATGAAAAAGTGCTCTTGCAACTCTGTAAGGATGTTAGCATGCACTAGAAAGTGTTACTGAGGAGGAGATAAGAAGGGACTGACAGCAGGAAGGAAGCAAGCAAAGGACAGCAATCCTCGCTCTTGTAGAGTCTTCCTTGGTAACACGAGAAAGCCAAGTCTTTCACATCAGTCAAATCTGGGGTTGTCATTTCAACACAGTCATCTGTGGGAATCGTCAGCAACTGCTGCGAGACTATTCACAGCACAGAAAATTAAATAGGTGCTTAAGTGTTTGTAGGATTGAGGCTTGTGTGTCATTTGGTACGTAAAACTTGCCTTCCTCGCCTTCCTTACAATGACGCCAATCTCAACTATTAGCCTGCTTGAAAAATTATGGGAAAGCTATTCAGAAGTGTGACCCAACCTTTGCCCAGAGGCTGATGTTGCCTTAGGCAAGCATCTATCTAGTCGTCTATCTATCTAAACTCATTTGCGTTGGCAAAGGAAAAAAAGCCAGAGAGACATGAAAATGATGGTATTTGATATCCATACACAGGAAGATTCAGCAGCTCTACTAGGCACTTTTCCTTGGAAACAAATTTCAGACCCCTGAAACCTTGAGATAGTCTTTTCATGTGCAAATATTTAACCGAGTTTGTTCCATAATAAAATTTCTAGGGGACAACCTTGCCACCCGTGCCAGCCAAGGAATACATTACCTGCTGGGGTTAACAGGGTTCCCTGCTGCAGAAATAAATACATTAGGAGATGAGACACAAAAGGTTTCACAGCTCCTGATTTTCCTTTAATAATATTCCATTAAAAATGACTGAAAGGCAACTCTCCTCCTATAAATCAGGTACCTCACTGATGCCTTTTAGTCCTGAGATGGGCCTTCTTTGGTTTTAATAGCTTCCCTTCCTTCCCTCTCTGTCTGTCTGTCTCCAGATATGGCTGATTTACCTGGATTAGCAGAGACATTGGCTCCACATTCTTCAAAAAGTGCTGATCAGGCTGAGCTGGTAAAAGATTAAAAGTCACACAAATTGCTTCTACCACTGAAAGAGTCTAATTGATTTTGGAAAAAAAAAATCTAAATCATGATTTGTTCTCTGCCAGTTGGAGCCTATCTAGAGGAAGGGCATTGTTTTTGATGGGCGGGAACAGAAGTATCTCCCCGGACGCCGCCACTTCCCTGCCACTGCGGTGGGAGAGGCATCTCTCTCCTTTCCTTCTCCGACTTCGCTTGCTTTGTATCCTCCTCGGTGATCGAAGTTGTTACTCACTAGTAAAAGGCAGCTGGGTCCTGCTGAACTGAGGACAGAACTGGGAATGAAAGCACCTGTAAGTCCAGTTCTGATACAAACTCTCCCTTAGTTTCTCTACCGGGAAACTGGGGGGTTTACTGCTCATTCAATTTATGGTGGGGATTAAGAGGGCATCACTAATAATGCAGCCATCTGTCCTCCCTGGTCATGAAGGGGGGAGACTGAGAGGCTGAAGATGCCCTAGAAGGCAGGCTAGCAGAGCTAGCTCTGACAGGAAAGGCTCTTCTAGAATCAGAGAGTTGATGTCAGCATCGACTCCTGGTGCGAACAACCAAGCACGAGGTGTGCTGGTACCTGAGGATTAATTGATATTTGTAAAGCACTTAGGAAATATAAAGTACCAACCAAGTGCTAGCCAGTATTATTTCCTAGTAAGGAGATGACTAAACATTCCTCTATCACTTGGGGCAGATTTCAACCACAATCATTTATTCAAATACTTAAATTGGTGTTTAGGCCAAGCCTGCCTGATGGGAATTGTAAATGTGTGCTCCATAGCAGCCACAAACCCTGCCAGATGGGACATCGGGGAATGAGGGGAACACGCACTCACAGAAACATGTGTGTCATTGTGTAGAGAAATCACAGCTGCAGGGAAAAACAAAAGGATGTATGTATTTGTGTATCCTGGCACAGCATGTTGCACAGCTGACATCTAGGTGGGGTGGAGGTGTCTAGATTTCAGGTATGCAGTTGATGCCTTCCTCTCCTTACTCTGCTAAAGGAGTGAATTCTGTGCAAGTTTCATATGAGAAAAATAAAAAACAAATCAAACATACGTGTTTGCTTCTCCTGAAAAATAAGACCAATCTTTCCTAGTCTATTCCCAAATCATGAATTACAAGACGGGAGCTGGATTTGACTCGGTACTTGACAGAAGACAACAGAGCTCATCTTCCAACGTGCCTACCAAGGAACTGCCCTAGATTGAGACCAACACAGACAGGAAAGGCAAGGCAGCGCTGCAGGCACAGGAATAGGTTTGAGCATGGTTGATACAAGAGTTATCAAAATTGATTTGGAGGAGGAAGGATATTGGCACATAGGAAATGGGAAGCTAGCGCAAACAGAGTGGGCAGGGGAAGACATCACATTTTTATCTCTGTTTTTATGAAGTCTTGGAAAGGGGATCTCGACCCATGAGCAGGTTCCTGAGCACTATGAATATGTCCATATGACCACAGGGTGGCATGAGCCAGGGGAATGCATACCCGGGTGGAGATGTGACTGCCTCTTTCAAGAGCCAGCCACCTCTAAAATAGCGCAGGAAGACCGTGACACGGCAGCCCATCATCCCACCAGGGCTTTTTCACTGAACAAGTATCAATAGCACACTTCATCTCAGCACATTCAAGTGACTCACAAACAGGAATTGATTAAGCCTCAGAAGTCTCCTAACCCACAAGGCTGCACCAATGTGTCTACCTATGTTCAGATATGAAAACTGAAGCAGAAGAGAGGATGTGAAACACTCAAAAATGAGTCAGTGGTAGAATCAGAACTGGAAGCCAGTTGCCTTATTGCCGGACTCTTCAGATACCATAACTCAAAAGACAGGTGCCATGACACCAACAACTCACCTCTTCCACACCTCATCTCTCTGCAAAAGGCTTGTACTGGGAAAAGCTTCCGAAATACCCCATTACTGGCCACATGTGCAACAATGTGTTGCAAAGGAGGATTGCCTCCTACTCTCAAGCCATTTGGTGATTTCCTTTGTTACCCTCGAATGGGAAGATTCAAGACCCCTTGCATCCTCATATCTTAGTTAATACCTCCTCCAGTATTTCATATCTTCATAGCTTCCCTATTTTATCTGTGCATCTTACCAGTATCCAAATAGGAGTCTGTTTTGAATCTTACTGAGTTCTTACTAAGTTTCTGATTTCAGAGGTATCTGGTGGCAGCACGTTCCATATGTTAATTAGGCATTTTGTAAAAGAGTATTTCCTCTTCACGGGTTTAAAGTGTTTCTTTTTCATGTAATTGCTTCCCCTATTGTTCTTCTAATAAAGTGAAAAGTAAATAGGAATGGCTGAGGTAACTTCTTTTTTGTGGTGACTATTTCTATACCTCTGCCACAATGCTTCTTATTTGTCTTTTCTCAAGAAAACAGTGTTGTTCTTTTTAATCATTCTTTATGAAGAAGCTATTAAAAGACTCCAGTCATTTTTGTTCCCTTTCTCCGGTCATTCTTCTATTTCTGTTATTTCCTTTTGTGAGATGGGGTGAGCAAACTGAATAGAGTGTACAAGAAGAGCACGTACCATCAATTTATATAATGGTACTGTATTATTTTATCTATTATTCTCTACCCCCTTCTTAATGCACTCTCTCATCTTGCATGCTTTTATTTCACCATCACTACAGACTGAACAAATGTTTTCACTGAGTTGCTCACAGCCGTGCCTTTTTTTTCAGTTGTTCTTTTCTTTTGAGTGGTTACAATTATTTTAGAACCCAGAAACGAGCATGACTAATTCTAATGTGTTGTTTCCTGAGTGCATCACCTTGCCTTTGCCATACTGCATTTCATTTACTCTTATGACGCTTGTAAACTGCCTCAGCGAGCTCGTTGCCAGACCTCCTCGGTGTCTTTTCTAGGCTTGGGTAACCTAAACATTGCTGTATTATCTACACATTTTTCCTTCTAAGTATTCTGCCCTTTTTTGGGTTATTAATCCATATTAAACACCAGACATAATACTGTTTAGTGACACATCCACTGAGCTGAGGCATCTTTTCATGCTGAGAACCAACTATATATTCCCTCTCTGTTTATTTGGTAAATTCTGGTTTTCTTATTACTTTATGATACAGCTTTATCTCATATCCAATGACAAGTTTGTTCCTTAATAATCTCCTAAAAGAGACTGAGTAAAGAAACAAACCCAACAAGCATTTGGAAAAGTTTGCTTACACGAAATTTACTCCTTTCCTGTTATCTCATCTGTTTCAGGCTCAAGTAATTTTAGCAGGGTGAAAAAAAAAGACAGCCGGCTTATACGGAAGTCAAATTGGTTTGACCGTGTCAAATCACAGAAATCGCAGGTGGAACCAGAAGGGACCTCAAGAACATCGTTTGGTCTAGCCCCCTACACTGAGACAGGATCAAATACACCTTCAAGTCCATTCCTGGGGAATATTTGCCTACACGGCTTGAAGAAGCTCCAATGAAAGAGGTTCAACATCCTCCCACCTAGGCTAACCTCTTCCAGTAGCACCTTTGCTAGTCCCACAGTTAGAAAGTCATCTTCGTATTTAACCTATTACTTCTCATCTTGGGGACTTGCAGCACAACAGTTCAATACCATCTTTAAAAGAACAATTTATAGGAACAAAGACTCTTACGTTTCTCTTTGCCTTCCCCATTTAGAGCAAGGAAACTTTTATGACTCCAGTTCTTTTAACCTTCCTGTGCAGGTCCTGTCTGCTCAGCCTCTTGGAAAGGCTGCCGCTCCCCTCTGGGCTCTCTCCTGCTTGTTTACATCTTCCTTAAAGCGCCGTGCCCCAAACTGTAGGCTGCATGTCAGCAGAGCCTGCATCGGGGCTGGGTACGGCTGAGTAAAGACCTCCCGCACCTGGCACATAACATGCCTGGCCATGTGGCTCAGAATGACACAGAGGGACTTTTTTTTCGTTTATCTTCAACTTGATGCTTTCAGAAGTATTGGTGGGGTTTTTTACCTACTTCTAATTCATATTTCATCCAGCTTGCCCAATGCAAAAAAGAAAGTCCCTGGTCTCTAATTCCCAGAATATGACCTTGCACTTTTAAAGCGTTCCAAAGCTTTTACACCCATTTGAATGATTGTCTACAAATATTTGTCAGCAACTGATCAGTCCCTTCAAAAACCCTTGCTCATCCTGGTGATATACAGCAATCGAGGGGTCTGACTTTCCATGCCTCAGTGTAAATCTGCTCAAACCGACTAAAAATTATCAATTTTGTTTTTTCTACTCACTCAAGAGAGCACAGAGGGTCCGAGAGTCATTTGCTGAGACAGAGCTAACCACACACAGCAAGGGAAGATTAAAATTAGTCCATTCATGACCCGTTTGTTCTAATACCTTTGCCCTTGACACTGCTTGAAAAGTGTCAAAGAAGCTGGGACAGGTGAGGCACCCCCCCAAACATCCACTGTAGCAATGATAAATGAAGCAGAGTTGCTTAGCCTGCCCACCATGCCCTTAACCTTCTGTCATCTATATCCATATTTATGATTAATCTATGGAGTGATGTAGGTACAAGTTCACAGTCAAGAGACAGAGACACATGGATATATTTAGAAAGAGGAGAAGGGGAAAAAGCAAGGCAGGATTATCAATCTAGTGTTTAGTTTATCAAATTAAGAGCAATAGTCTGATGTGCATTACATGGGTCAAAGCTGCTTAGTGTGGGACACGAGATTCTTTGACCTGCCCCACTTACAAGATGACCCTCTTACATAAAAAGATGCACTCCCCAAACACAAGTCTTAATTTACTGTACACAAACCTGCCCGTCAAACAAAAGGTATGGAGAGCATCCTAAGGACTCCTCTTGCCACTTGCTCTGTGTGTGTGTGCCCACACGCTATTACGAAGAGAAAGCTCCCAGGTCACAGCAGGGATGTTTATTTCTGAGTCTCTGTGTGTGTGTACAAAGGATATCTGGCACCATCAGCCTGCTCAGCTTAGTGCCCTAACATTTTCCAAAGACAAAGAGAGAGCGAGAGAGCAAAAGGGAGATGCGTTTGAAATAGAGCAAAACACAAATTATACCTTCAGACTGCAGCAGCACACACACAGAACACGGGAGCTTTCAGAGCAAAGGGGTTTGTGTGTGTGCGTG
This sequence comes from Phoenicopterus ruber ruber, assembly GCA_009819775.1. Taxonomy (NCBI): domain Eukaryota; kingdom Metazoa; phylum Chordata; class Aves; order Phoenicopteriformes; family Phoenicopteridae; genus Phoenicopterus; species Phoenicopterus ruber. The sequence goes on along the minus strand of CM020215.1, from coordinate 92,349,174 downwards.
GCTTCTCTTAATAGTTTCATCCCGGACAGAATGAAAGCTCACAGCAAGCAGTCCTATCATCATCACACTTCTGTGAAAATGAAAAAGCATTTCCAGCCCTTTTCTTTGTTATACTCTCAAGTTATTCCAAAAGCGAGTTTCCACATGACTCTTATAGCTGTTATCCACCTACTGACTGTGTTCTCCAAATGCAGGAACAAAGTCTAAAAATGTTATCGTTTTCCTACCCAAAGGGAATTCCCTCCTTGCTTCAGCTAGGCTTGATTAATCCCTGAGGGACAAGGGGGGTTTATGGTAAAGGATGAGCTCCTCAGTGGTCATATAATCGAAATCGAGGCTTATAGAAATCATCCTAAACCCATTTGGCCCCTGTACCTCAAGTCTTTAACCTGGAGCTTAACAAACACTTGTGGCTGGACCTGGCAGGAGATGCTAGTTGGCTGAATTTCAACTCCAGCCCTTCCCAAAGGCGATCCCAGCAGGGTCTCTGGAAGGGGCCTGATCTGTGAACAAAGGACATTTAATTCATAGCCCAGTTCTAGGGCTCTGCAGGCCAGCGGCAAGCAGCAGCACTGTCAAAAAAACCCCTGCTCCACAGCCCTCAGTGGGAGGGGAGATGCCTCCTGACACTGCAAAATAGAGAGCAGGTCTCAGCATCCCGACCTTTCACAGCTCCAGGGAGGAAAGCGGCAGGAAGAGTTTGTACAGGCTGAGGAAATATGGAGATGAAAGTACATTGCTCATCTGGAGTTCGTCCTTTCTGCCACTGGAGGCTTTTTCAACAGCAAAAATACATCCCCATCATGTGTTTTATGGAGACCAAGATAATCCATTACAAGGACAAGAACGACACACAACACAGTATAAGACGTGAGGCAAGGAAACTAGAAAATAATCTTTTAAATTATGTATTTAGCTCATGCTAGCCATTTCCCTTTCTGGGACTATTCTACTGAATAAGTTCACTGGCCAGAACATTTACAGAAACAGTCAATGTTAAGTGAATAGTAGAGAATATTTACTGAAAGCACCTTCTAAACCTGGAAACTAGAATAGATGCCCTGGAAAACCAAGCCCGAGTTTGTAAATGTACATTAAGATGTCCCTGTGCTGCTCTGCTAATCTCCTAGATGAAAATTGCTCTGAAACGGGCAATGTACAGCAGGCTTTTCTCAAAGCAAATGTGCCTTTACATGCCCAGAAATTTGCAGGCCTGCTTAGGAATAAAAACGAGAGATGTAGTCAGAGAGCCATTTAGCAGCAGTTTGCTTGGAAACAGCACAACCTATTGATCCTAGGTCACAAGAAAAAACAAACAGCACAGACATTACACGGGCTCCTGAGAGCAGCTCAGGGAGCTGGGAAGCATCTTCTCCGATATCCCAAAATGCAGCACACAGGGCAAGAGCAGCCAGCAAAAGATGACAATAAAACTCCAAGCCAAATTATGGTGATCACAGTTCCTGCCTACCTCTGTGTAGCTCACTGTTAGAAATGAGGTTGAGTCCAAAGGCTCCATGGGAGAAAAAAAATACATCAATTCTAGAACAATTAATACAAAGTAGTTGTTCAAGTGTCAGCCCTGCAGCTTGAGATGGAAGGATACTGCACTGAGCCAGGGCTCTCCAGGCTGCACCAGGACAGGCACAAGGCTCTGCAGAGCCCACCTTGGCCAGAAGCGTGGAAGGCGAGTAGATCATACCGAAGTTGAGAGCTGCCACCTTTTCCTTCAGGATTTTTCAGACTAAGCAGCCCCATCTCTGCTATGTTCGTTAACACTGCAAGGAGAGGCGACTCCAGAACACCTACACACAATGACATCTGTGGGGAGGACATGTCTGTTTGCAGGGCAGGCTGCAGAAGCTGTACTAATCCCCAGTTCTTTTTGGGAAATGAAAGTCCTTGACTCAAGCATGAATGATACTGGCAAAGATCCCATTACTGTAAAGCTCTCTGCCAGCCAGCCACCTCTCCCCCTCCCCCTTTTTATATCTCTAAGGTCACTAAACTGCAATTTAGTCATCATTCTTTATAGAGCATGAGCAGATATGAAACATCTGGAAACCGTTGTAGTCACACTTTGAGATACACATCCCGAGGGAATTTAACTGCATAGGAATGGGATGAAGTACTTTTTTACCTCGAGGTCACTGCAGCTTGAATGCATCCTCGGCAGCTAGCCACTGGGTACCAATGCCTCTTAGATGACCAACTATGAAACAAGTTAGAAGGTCTCAATACAATTCCCAGTGAGATGAAAACCTCAACCCAAAGATAACCTCAAAAAGTCCATTAGACATCCTTCTTTTTGGCAGTATCAGTGAGGAAAAGTGTGCCATAAAAATTTCACTCCTTGTTTAATTCCAAATGTGGTCCCTCTAGAGATAACTGTGGCCTGTTGGTAGGAAAGAAATTTGCCCTGCTATTACTTGTGCTTTGTAAGTAGGTAACAGCAGTCCCCAAACACATAAAGAAATATTCCCAAACTGATATAAAAATGTATTTATGTAAAAAAGGAGCAGAAGGGGGTTTTTTCAAACCCCCACAGAAGCCATCATCAGTCAATTACAGAAGACAGAATTTTCTTACCTGACCCACACTATAGAAAGTTAATTTAAACTTTATCTTTAATAATCTCACTTCTTTTTATTTACTTCATTCAGAGGGTGGAGGGTTAAACATGAGGTGTTTTTGAATAATTAAATGAAGGAGGAAGCACTATCTTACTGACAAAGCTCCTAATCTTCCTTATTTATTAATAGGAGCTGCATTAAGACTGCCTGCCCTTAATCCTGGCTCTCGCCATGCAAATTCAGAGCATTAGAAATAGAAGAGGCTAATTGAGGCCCTAATGCCAGGAAGAGAGACCATGTCAGTGTCAAAAGCTAAAAAGGGCCAGATCCGATCAGTGCCTGGATGTGGAGCCACCAAGGGAAGCCTCGCTGGCTTGGGAAAGGAGGCCGCCGATTTGGCTCTTTGGGATTCAAGCCTTGCCCTGCGGGATTCGGACAAGCCCTGCTCAGTTGGTCTGGTCCCCGAGATGCTGCATTTGGCACCACATCACCTTCAGGGCCAGGCATTTTGTTTAGTTTTGAGGAGCTCCAGGCCACGTTTTGAAGCATTCGCTGCCCATACCTGGAGCCACCAACGTTTGGCACTGAGCGACCAACCCCTGCGACAGGCAGGGACAGACTTCCCAGACATCCCGCTGTGCCGGGTCTGAGCATCGTGGCAGCCTGCTCACCTGCCAGGTTTGTGCGTAGGTCCTGACTGCCCTGCAAATCCAGCTGCAGGTATGGGTGAGTTCGAGGCTTCGCTGTGAAAGAGCGTAAGCTCTCCCCTCTTCCCCGACATCCTCCCCAAAGACCCAGCTCCCTAATCAAATTCTTTGGCTCGGCTTATGAGCTCTGACAAGATCGCAGCCCAAGGAGGCCTGACTACAGACTCAGCAATCCTTACTACATCCAGCTCGATTTAGCCACGCTCTCGGTGCATCATGCGTGCAGTAAAGACCTAATCTAAAGGTAATCATTAATTCGTTACTGCCACAGGGATATGGCAATCAGCAATAGGATGCTGACTGTTTGGGGGATCGAGTCACTGATCATTCATAATGGATTTCTTTGTTTTTTAAACAATAACCATCCTTCCCAGTCATAACCTCTTTATGGACATACTGTAGAGCTAATGACAAAAGTGCTCACGAATTCTTTTTGCCTAAAGACAACACTTTTTTCACATTATGTAAAATTAACTTTTGGAACTTACTGCTGCATATTAAAAAAGGATTTTAAAATAGGAAAAAAAAACTGAGCAAAGCATTTATAACAACAACAGAGTCATCATCTATGTTTGATAAAGGACTATAAACTCATGCTGGCAGGCATAAGATGGTCATTAACCTCATTCAGTCAGAAAGAAAATGTCTCCTGTGAACAGGTAATTCAGTCATGGTGTGGTACAGGCTTTCTCGCACCTTTCTGAATTATTTAGCAATTCCTGGAGACCAGATTATTACATCTGTCTAACCCAGACTGGTGACTCAGGTGCTCCTGTGTGCAGCAAATCACAGAGAAGTTGGACCAAGGATTGAGTAGGGCCAACGGCTCTGCAACTACCTCTGCTGAAGCTCTAGTGCGTACCCCTGCCCATACACCCTCCCGAACAGCGCATGCGCAGAACCTGATATGCTTCCTGGGAGTACAGAAAGGGAATTGGAGAAATAAATCTATATTAAACTGGCCTTCTGCATTCCCGCCTGATTCACAGGGATGTAAGCGGCAGAGTTTACTCTGAGGATTAGCACAGTTTAGCCTGTGCAGAAGATGACCTCAAAACCCAAAGCTATTGAAGATGGAGAGCAGGGAAGGTCATGGACTGGTCCTTCCTCTTCACCTCCACCACGCTGGAAAAGAAGCACAAGCCTGTGACTCCTCTGTTTGTAACAAATTTTCCTCTGTACTCTTGTCTCTCAGGTTAGCATTTCACCTGGATCTGCATTTTCCCTAAAAAGTATCTCATGGTAGCCTTTCTCTAGTGTACTGAGCCAAATCTACCTAAGGGAAATGCCACTTTATGAAACAGAAATGATATGCGTGAAAATTTTTACCCCAGCTGTAACGCCCTTTCCAGCTACCCCTCGCATGTCAGCTCGTGTGGGCAGCCAGTGCCATGCAGCAGCAGGCCGCCTCTGACTATGAACAAAAAAGTAGTCCCCAAACCATTCCCTCCATTTCTCAGCTCCTTTAGGACAAGACTGACATAGTATTTGCTCTGTTTTAACCAGCTCCTCCCTAGGTCTAACTGGTTAAACCCAGCATTGCCCTCTGGCAGCCAATCTGTGTTGCTAGGATTGGTGAGCATCACAAACATCACTGGCTGCATTTGGGAAAGTGCTGAAAAAAAAGTAAATCTCATTGTGGACTATCTCAAACTTCAACTCTGGCAATCTTGAGCTATAAATTCTTAGAAGATTTGGTTTCCTTCTGGGCTGGAAATACCCTCAGAGCAGTCCCTCGTGGCGTATTCTGGCACATTTGCTTCCGATACTGCTTTTTTTTTCCAGATGGTCTATCAACACAGTTATGATGGGGAGGATGGGCAGGAGAGACTAAATACGTGATATTCCCCCGTTCAGGCCAATACAACAGAGAGAAGTAGGTATCTGCAGAGCCAAAGCCATCAGCAGCCAGAGCTTAAGACAGAGAGCCAGGACTCCCCGTGGAAGGCTGCAGCAGCCTTGGATCCCCGTGGAACAGGCACAACGCGGGACCGATGAGACCCAGTTGCCACTAGACTCTCTAAAACTGCTGACAGATGAGATGGATAGCAGCTCGAGCTAGTACCTCCTTAGGCGTCGCTGCCCCTCCAGAGACATGCAGACAGCGCAGAGAGATGGCAATGAAAGTCGGGTGGAGGGGAGTGTCTTGGGAGGGGATCGGCTACATTACCTCCCTCCTGACCTCCAAATTTTGCTCACTGACAGGGTAGGATAAGACAGCAATTTGGATCTGCTTTTTTTTTTTTCCAGGAAAGGATCCCTGAGCGCAGTTTCCAATATGGTCTCTCCCGCTCCCCTCTCAGTCCTGCACCACCTCATCCCCTAGCCAAACACAGCAGCGAGAAGCCAGCCGGCTGCTGCAGTCACAGCCTCCTCTCTCCAGCGAGAGCTGCGGCCTGACAGCCCAGCAAAATGACCCACTTCTTGCCGAGTCAGACAAAAAAGCTCCACTTAGGCCCCAGGAAAGTGTCTCTAATAAGGCCATCCGTTAGCCGTGTCGCCCGGACCCCTCTCAGCTATCCTTCATCCCTGCCCTCCCTCCCTGCAGCCAGCCATTAATGCAGTCAGCATGGAGGAGAATGAAGCCGTCGGGCTCAGTAAATATTACCGAGCTCCACACGGGGAGCACAAGACCATTATTTAGACTCCCAGGTCCTGGGTATGTTTTGATCACACCAATTTAGCAAAGAGAGGTAAAAGAAAACAACTGGCTAGTGGCTGGCTGCCACACCTATGTGTGTCCTGGTCTGGGAAATCCCAAATCCCTCTGGACCGGCCAAACCATTGCACGCCTTAGAGACTGGGAGCGCTGCTGGCAAACCCCGGCGTGAGCGGTTCAGTGGGGGACAGCGTTGGATCAGTTCCCACCAAAGGGTACTTGAAATACAGCAGGCCAAAACTCATCCCTGCTCGGCCACTGAAGTCAGTTGTTCCAAAGCTTTTGCGTCTCGTGGCTGTGGGGAGGAAATGTCTTTCTTCCCCTGAAACTTGGCTCTCCACATTCCCTCATGTGTGTCTGTATGGGTCTACTTATGTCTCTCCATATCAGAAATCACACAATGCAGCTCTGCAGCTTGAGCTGTTCCAACAACCCCTACTCCATAACAACATGCACTTCTCAAAACCACCTGTGCCCTGCTTTTAAATCTTTCCTGCGTTTGTCCCCTATGACTTCCCTGCCATCCTCTTTTGCCCTCGCCTCACACCAAGCTCTTCTTTTTCCCTCCATGCAATGACATGTCTTGGCTCAGGAGTCAGCTTCTCCTCCACTCCCGCTGCGTACGACAGCCCTGCTGCTAGCTCAGCCGTATCTGCTCCTTCCCATCTCAGCTCAGAGCTCGTCCTCCCCCCGCCTCTGGGCTGCTCCTGGTCCCCTCTCCCTGTTGCTCTGGCCCTTTCACTGGAGGCTCTAATATACTCATTTAGCCACTGTTGTGAATTGTTTTGCTCTGTAAGCACTTGCGATCAATTTGTGGAAAAAAAAAATCCCCAAGAAAATAAAGTTGTGCTACACGGTATTTTGAGAGAAAGAGAGGCGAGCAGGTCTCATGAGAACTGGGTATGAATTTACCTTGCACATCCCCACAGGCGCAGGCACAGAAAAGTGCAGGCTGATAAATCCCTTTTATTACCTGCACCGGTATCTGAAGGCAGGAGAGCATTTTTAAAGTCTGGCCAGTCCCCAAAGTGTCAAAACCAAGGGCGACATTTGAAATTCAGTGGTGACAGAGTAAGACAGAGACAGAGAACAGTGACCATGTGTCATCAGCCAAGAGTATGTGCCAAAGCCAGAGAGCCAACACATCAAAATAGCTCATGGAGCTCCCGATATAATTAAAGAGTCACTAACATCTCATGGAGCACTCTGGGGGGAAAAAAAAAGAAAGTAGGAAAAAAACCTGCTCGGCACAAACGGATGGCATGAATGCTGAGGCAGCAGCATGAAGCTTAGTTCCTCCCACGCTGAGCGGAGCTCTGCATCCTCAAAATGCAGCTCTACTCGGAAAAGTGACTATGCAAGAACGCTGGGTTTTCTGCATGCTCAACCTCTCCCCTGGGCTGCTCAAGGAGAGCACTGTTCTCTTTTTTGACTAAAATAAGCATTCGCTACTTTTTTCTCATGACACTCCTGAAGGAGCCAGCACAGCTCTCGGAGTGGGAGCTGGAGCCTAATCTCTTTTGCCAGCAATACCAGTGTTAGGTAAGCTCCACCTAACTACAGGTTAGGTAGGCTGCAGCGCAGTTGTAAAGAGCCCAGCCTGCTTCTCAGAGTTAATTATTTCCCAGCCTGTCTTTGGTTGGGAGAAAGAGCTGAGAAACAGGCTGGACGGAGGCAGAACCCAAAACCAGGCACTCCCCTTGGAGAGGACTCCCAGGGACGAGGTAAAACCATACTAAGGTGCATTACTATGAACACACCCCATCACCCAGGCTGCCGTCACTGTCCCTTAACCAGCGACCTTTCAACCTGAGCTCAGCACCCTCCCCGTTACTCAGTCATTCTTTTCACTTACACGGACGCCATCACAATGTGCTGAGCAGGATTTGCATCATTTCAAAGCAGCTTCCCCCCAAGGTCCAGGGAAAGGGAGCGAGGCAGTGACCGAACCGCAGAGCTGAGCCCGACTCCTGCATTGTGCTAATGGGCTGTGCTGTCTCGTACCATGGAGAAAGGGTTGGGACACAGCCCCTCTCCTCCTCACTAGGGCAAGCAGCACCTCTTTTCTGTTGCCCTACCACGTAGCCTACTGCCTTCTCCTTGAGGATTACCCTGTCTCCTTGGCTGATAACACAGATCTTCCTTTTATCAGCTAGCAGACCTGAGGAAAAAGGACAGCAGGGAAAAAGCATTTAATTTAACCCTCTGATAAGGGAAAAGAAAATCCTTAGTCCATCTAGAAGCACCTGCTCTTTCCTCAGATGCACTGGCAACACCACCTTAAGGTCAAACTGTAAATCATGTAAAACATCTTTATCTCCTCAAACTGTTTTTTCTCCCTTTTTCTTCTCTTCTTTCATTTTTAGAAGCCAGGGTATCGGAGGACATTGAACTCCAGCATTGCAAGTTTCCTACCTTAGTGGGGAGATGTTTCTCTTCACCAGGCGAAACACCCAGCCTCCCCACGCTGGACGAAGGGCAGCATACGGCAGGCTTGTTACCTTCAGGGAGCGTGTGAGCGCGCCAGCCTAGCTGAGACTCACGGCCTGCAGCCCTCCTTTCCTCAGAAGGTGAATTTGATTGTCGGAGCAGCAATGGAGGATTTGTGTTAAAACATGTACGGTGTGAGCATGAAGGACTAAGGAAATAGTTAATGCCAACATATCTCAACTTTGGTTTGTAAAACTGACGCCCAATCTGACTCAGCTTAGCTACCCTTTACCACATCATCAGCCAGATGCTCTCCTACGTTAACTTATTGGGCCCTGAATTCCTGCACTGGAAAGTCTTTGCAGTATCTCTGTGGTCTCACCCACTCTAGAAACAAGTATCTTCACCAAAATCAGTGCCAACCATGAAGCAACCTGTCTTTGCATTAAGCAGCTAGGGAGAGTCCTTAGGAATTGCTTGCAACAAAACAAAACTGAAGACTATTTCTCAGCTAATTTAAACTGCAATAGCCAAAACGCGTGAGATTGGAGCAATCCTGTATTCTAACAGGCTCACGAGTGCATACCCACATCATGCCGGCATATTAATGTCTGCCTATGCCCTGCTATCCTCCTACAGATAGGAAAAAAATCAGACTCCTGATGTCACACCTGGACAAGACCTGCCAGGATTTTGGCTGAAGTGACCCACTTTCTTTTGCTGTTGTTATTTGGGATGTGAGGCAGCGGGATGGGAAACTGTCAACAGACTCCGTGATAACCTGCAGAAAGCTTCTCTGCTGCTCTCATCCGACATGGTTTAATTTTTAATTCAGCAAAGCAGTGACAAGGATGTAGGCTGCCGAGGCCAGTCAGCAGCGCAAATTGGCCAGGACAGGCTGAATTGATCTACAAGGAGGAAACGAAGACACAGCAGAAACTTTGGGCTACAGGTAGCGATGGGGCAGGCTGTGAAGGAGGAGCGGAGGGGGAAGAGAGAGAAGCGTGATGAGGGAGACTGGTAACGAGAAACAAAGCAAGGACAACACCACAGGAGGGAAATTATTGGCATTTGGACAGCCACAGGACCTTCATACCGAGTACCTTCTACGCAAAGAAAACCGGCTGGCCCAGGCTGTATGGTACATGGACCGTATGGATTTCGTTGCTGATGTCTGACATCCACCCTCCCTGTGACAGGAGCTGTAGCACGGTAACAGAGGCAGCTGATCAGGGATGACCTGCCACTGCACTTCAGTCGGTCCGCAGGGAGTAGCAGGGGATGCTCAACTCCAAGCTCTGTCTTCTCTAGCCAGATGTAGAAATGTCACCACCCATCCGATTCCCCTGCCTATTTCTATCCCTTCGAAGCGGAACTCGAGGAATGAAAGCTATGTTACTCACTTCCAACTATAAATAAAAGCAAGACGGTCGACAAGATTAGTTGGAGGGGTTTGCTATCGCTACTAGCATGACCATTTATTATCTTATCATTAGGCTTAAGACTTAAATGGAGAGGGAAATGAGGGAAGCGCCCCCAGCCTAACTGAATGCCCTGCTCACACATGCAGGCTGAGGGCCACACTGAGAGCGTGTTCGCCCCAGCGATAAGAGCAGATTTATCAGAATGACAGTTTGTATCTTGCAAAAACACCCTTGTGAACAAGCACAAAAAGTGCCCAAACACCTAACACAACCACTCGGGCCAGCTGCTGAGAACACTTAATGAGTACGTTGTCTGACGCTTTAATTATTCAACAAGTAGTACACTACTTAATTGGCATTTTTCAGTGGTAGCTGTAAATATAGCCCTTTCTGCCAATTCATGTCAGACAGACAAGGAACTTCAACACTGTTCTATACAGTGTTGAAAAATTCCAAAATTTGCCAAATAATTTCTAGCAAATCGCTCTGGAGAACACGGAAATTTTCCAAAACTGTAGAAAACAAAATATTATTTTAATATGGCTATTTTGCCAACAGTTTGATCCTCATTTTGACCAGTTTTGTCTAGCACCAAGGATCAGCAGAACTTTGTTATTGCCATGTTTAATGCTTGCAGCAAAAAAAATGCAAAACCAAGCATAAGCTGACTGTATTCAGTCATCCGTCTGTCACTGGGCTGAAACTCTGCTCAGATTCATTAGGCGGCTTTCAACAATTTTGAATGAATCTGATCCCCAGTTTGAAGCAGAACGGTATCAATAATGCTTCTATGTTATGACTTGATGAAAATGTTTGTACAATCTCAGAATCAGAAATATAATCATGTAATAAGCAGAATGCAATCCTTGAAAATAAATGCTGTCAAGCAAAGTGAAAGCCACACCATTTAGAAACAACAACAAAACAGTATTAGTAATACAGTGGTAAGACTGAAATCATTCAAATATTGCTCTGGAAATGCCCTTTTCTCTGTATTTTGTGACAAGAAATAATAATACTCTGAAGGCAAGGCAGCAGAATCCATGGTATTCTCCATGCCCAGTACTGAATGGAGGTAGCAGTTATTGTACTCTACACTATAAGAAATAATTTATTTTACCACGCGTGCTGCTCTTAACAGAGAGGGGAAGCCTCTGTTTGGAAAGCAAAGCATAAACTCTTATTGAGCGTTAGCAATATCAAAGCTCAGTCATTCACCACAATAAATAAAGAAACCCTCTCATCTGTACAAACAGACCACAAGACCATAATTATGAAGCACCTTGCGATGTTTGGTCTCTGCTTTTTCTTGCTTCCCTTGCAGAATTCAAGGATTCATATAAGCAGCGCATAGACACTGCAATGGGAGACAGGACTACAATTTATCTGACGTGGCTACAAAGGTATTAAACTAGCTAGAGCAATTTCCAACAGCAGCACTAAAGGCACGGTGGCATAGACTTCAATTAGCCATTCTGGACACTTCACAGTCTTGCTCACAGCCCGTGCCAACATCTTCCATGCTGACATCTCACTGCTATCCGTATCTCCAAAGTTAAAATTAGGTCAGGTAGGGCTACCCAGGCTTCAGTCACACGTGATTCCTCTATAGACAAAGCCTCCTCAACCACTTGGATGCTTTTGACAATTCCACCCACCATTCCACCATATATAATAGACCCAATGTAGTCTGCTTTTGATATGCAAAACTGGTATGGGTGAAAACTTTGCATGGGTGGAAACAAATGGTTAGAAATGTCAGTGAAACATGAGCAACATCAGCAGAATTTTCCCTCTCTGCAATGGAAGCAAGAACATAGTTTAGTCACAAGATAATACAAACTTCACTTGTAGTCTAGAAAAAACTGCAAGCCTTAGATTAGTCATAGGAGGCCTTCCTTACTGCTCCCCCATAGCAGGAAACACATGGAAAGTCACAAAGACATTGAGGGTTACAAAATAGAGCATACAGGCTCTAAGATCACGTTCAGTTACCCCAGTTGAAAGCTGCTGTTACTTCACTAGCTCCAGTGAAGCTACATCAAGCTAAAATGGGTTTAGTGGCAGCTGCCACTGAGCCACATGGAAAAGGATCCCACCCTCCAGGTCGTGGCCAGTTCTGCTAGCTCTCACAAAAGCCAATGTCGTGTCGCATGGGGCTATAGTCTGTGAGGCAACGGCCCACTCCGCGCCCGCTCTGACATCCATAGGAATTGAGGCCATTCTGAGCAACAGGGCCCTGCATTATGTTTTGCTGGAAGAGCTGTTTAAATATTTTCATTAGAGGCAGAGCATTTTTGGATGATAAAGATAATTAAGTGCTGAAAGTGTAGTGATCCATTTGACACCAAGAATAAAAGATATGAAGTATTTCTAATAAAAACAGAACCCCCGGTGGGATTTGAACTCACTCTGTGCCATTACAATTTGAGGCAAGTGCTGCATCTGCTACAAGGCTAACACAGATTCTTTGCCGGGTCTGCAATTTACCGCTCTTATATTACCTACATTACCTACATTGGGTCTCCCCTGTTGTTCCCCAAATGCAAAAATTATATACTACTGAACGCTGCATGCAAACATAAATTAATTTGTTTAAATGAACACAAGAGTTATAAAGTTTGGAAAAACCTGTTTCCTAGTTGGTGCCAACATCCATAACCCGTTCCGAAATTCATTATCCCTGCTCTCAATTTCCTGTGTGCTTTGCTTCATCAGTGGGTTAAAAAAAAGCAGCTAGACAATCATGATGATGATGGTGGCGAAGAAAGCGGCTCCTGCTCTTTAGATGTCTGCTCCCCCATACGTAATGTCAGAATGATTAGAGCATCTGATGTGATGAGAGTGATTAGATCTGTGCAAACACACACAGAGGAGGAAAGAGGTTGGCTTTGACAAAGCACTCAATTACCCAGGTTCTCCCACCACGTCTGGTCCTATCACAACAGGAACAAAGCTCCCTCTGTTCTCCTGGGAGGGAATCGCTGCTGTGCCTTTCCGCACCACCACTGTAAATCATGCTATACAGTTCTGTGCCACACAGCTATAATTTGATAAATACCAGAATGAGTCAAGGCAATAAATCTGTTGGGTTTTAATTATAAGTGTGCTTTTTTGTGGGGAGGGGGCTGGGTTGTTTTTCAGCTTCTGCCAATACAAACAATGTACATCTGCTCCTTCGGCCCCGCCTGCAGTATTCTTTCTTGGGAAATCCTCCACTACTGCCTTACTACCAGGACTGTCCTGGCACAGTGATAGCTGTTTCAGGAGCATAAATATTCAGTGAAAAGGGAGAGGTTTCTCTCCCCTTCCTACCGCTGGGTCAGGAAGCCCTATCCTGAGCGGGGTTAGAAAACACAATAGGAGGAGCATCAGTGTCGAGAGTCCCTGGCCATCTCTCCTGTAATCTCGGTTTCCACTGATATCACCTACGTTTGCAATTTTATCAGTGCTCTATAACTACACTGGTAGGGTTTTTCCCAAAAGTCACGGCTTCTAAAGTTGGATGATCAACCAGAGGCCTTTCAAGCTTTTCTTTCACATACAAACGTCAAGTTTCTAGATGATGTGGTTTCAAATGAAAGCTTGTAAATGCACGCTAACAAAGCAGGGAGCAAAAAGACAGACCTCAAATATATTCTTCCTTTTAATACTTTAAAAACCGCTTTTGCAGATCTTGTTCCTGCTTCTGAATAGTTGAGTACAACTCTACAGATTGTATTAAGAGAACATTTGCTATAAGAAAAGGGGATGGAGATGTGTGCATGTAACAGCAGGAAGAAAAAAGAACGAAACAGCCACACACGCATCTTCATATAAGGTAACCTGTGAGAAACCACGTTTGCGAGAGCATATAGCAATAGAAGCATGTATACGCACCTTCGCACGCACAGGGAATGGTGCATGTGTCAGCAAAAGGAGTGGGCAACAAAGAGAGAGACCGAGGGAATCTCTGGGTGTGAACATGTCTGCGCTCCCAAAGGTCAACCTGCTCTCCTCAGATTTAATTCCCTTTCTCACTGCTACTGTTCAGAAGTAAATGTTCGCTTTTTATTAAAAATCAAAAGCAGAGGGGCTCGTAATCCTCCTGACTCCAGTTTTTCTCATATAAATGGAAAGTTTAGCTTAGAGCAATAGCAGGTAAAATCAGACTGAAAGCAGCAGCTAATTCCCAGGAGATATGGAAAAGCTAAACAGCATTTGAGGATTGTTTTGCTTGTATGTCTACATTTCTCATTAGCTGAATACTGCATTCTTACTATTATTCTTTTTTAAATGGAGAATTTGCTAAATCCTCAGACATTGCAGCGCATTTTTGGAAACCATTTTTCAGTGATAGCGCAAACCAACTGTATTCTCCCCTTGCAAAACTGATTCTGTTCTAATCACTGCAAAGAGATGGCACTGCGCTAATTTCACAGATCTCACTTATTAAATATGTTCCCTCCTTACTCAGATTCCCCATATAGCCTTCTCCCCTCCTCGTTCGTACTGCTAATACTGAAAATCATCCCTTCGAAGCGCTACCCTGGCTTTAATGATATTTTCCTTATTTAGTGTAACCTTCAGAGCAGGGACCATGTTAAAAAAATGTTATCAGCAATACTGCCAGCTTGAACTACCAAAAAATATAAGTGGAGAAGGTAGGAAGAAGGAGAAAGACACAAAGAGGAAGAGGTTTCTAAGACTTTTGGTTATTCTTGGTGATAATTCCAAGTTTTCTTGTGCAAAGATAGACAACAGAAACTTAAAGAAGGAGATGGAGATTCCTTCCTAAGGACATACTCCTCATGCTCAGGCTTCAATTAAAACATCAAATAAGATTCAGTGTAGTACTGACAGTGGTCAACACTGCCCTGCTCTCATCCTCATTCCTTTTCTCTCTTTTCCTTCCCTGCCCATGTCAACCACAGCAGACTGAGACCCTGCCCCAAATTTCCATGTGTCGGCCAAACCGTGAATGCAGGCTGGATGATATCAAGGAGCAAAGCTCAATCTGTCTTGAAGTTTCAGTTTTTCTAACCCCGTAGTTTGGAGTGTTCCTACTTTGGGGTCAAAATACAGAGGAAGAAGTGTGCAGAGAAGAGAGTACTTCCAAAGTTAGAGAGGTCCAGGTGTAAGTGTGAGTCTGGAGTGACAGCTGACTGCCCCATCCCTGTGTCACAGATCTCTTCTAAGTCCTCAGTGTAATGAGGTTAGTAGGGCAGAGCTGAGATCAGGTTAGTGGCCTTCTATCAGAGGCTCCCATGCATGGAAGGTTAACATATTTGTTTCTTTCCACCCTTCATGTGGACGTCTGTCAGGGCTATGGTAAACACAGCACCAGAAAGGGGAATAAATGATGAAGTGCCTTGCATACAACTTCTAGCATCCTCTGGTTTTCAAGCAAACTTTGCGACCAGTCGCACTTGGTCCCAGTGCCTGTTTCACCAGGTATAAGCGGGTAGAGGGCAGCTCCTCCCTGGGGTTATGCCCTCTGTGCTTTGGGCCAGCAAAAGGGCTTGGGAGCTTCGAGGCGCTGCATGAGCACCAGGCAGCTCCCTCCCAGGGCAGCTCCGAGGTGTGTGGCTGCACGGGCAATCTGGCTCCTTTGCCCTGCACAGAGAAGAGGGTGCAAGTCTGCAGTGAGGATTTCACTGTCTCTTTATCAGCCGTATCCACGCATAAAGCTCAAGGATGTAGACCCGCAAAGGTCTCTGCTTGCTAAGGGAAGCAATGAGTGGCAAACTGGGAGCAGACCTGGGATTTTAATGGGTGGTTAGTGACCACAGAGGCCTCAAATTTCTTAGCTGCTTCTTTCGCTGTTCCTGGCAAAGCATTTGGAAAGACAGGCAGAGGCAATCCCAGGGCAAGTTTCTGGCGTGAGATGTGGCACACTTTTATAAGACGTAAGGAGGAATCATTTGTTCTATTTCATGCAGCGAATGTGATTCGCCTGCAAATTCAGTACAGAGCAATGGACGGGTCAAGGCCTTTCTCTGTACCTCAGTTTCTCTATGACTTTGAGTGTATTTGCCGCTGTTATTGAGGGGCACTGGGCAGATCAGATTTTCTACTCTGAAAATACCACTTAAAGAAATAAAATTCACAGTGTGGATCATGCAGCACTTTAACTAGAGTCATGGCAAAGACTTAACATACCTCTCCAGCTTTACCTAGCTTGAAACAACACAGATAGTCCTACCTGTGCTATACATTTACCACCATAGGTATAGGCCAGAAAGCTCCTAGCTTGTAACCAAATAATTGGCTTGATGACAGACCATCCATCTCCTCAGCTATCTACTCCAGACATTCAGGGTTCCCTGTTCCCCTTGGGATGTCCCTTCACCTGTGCTATACTGAAGTGCCTTCTTCTTGCTTCTCTCTGTCCCAGGCACCTGTAGGTTTTGTGTGAATAAGCACTGTCAGATAAGCTGAGCTGAACTCATTTCCTTTGCAGCTGCCCGTCCTCTCCCTGAGCCAGTCTGTGAACAGTAACGTGCCTTGGCATTATCTATACCATTTAGGATTTTACACTCAATTAAATCCCCTCTTAACAGCTTCTCCTTCTTCTTCTTCATCTTCTTCATAGGCTATAAAGACCTTGCTTTTATTTTTAGCCAGTCCCGTTAGCTCAGGACTCACAGCCTCTCACATCATGTTTTCTGCCCTTCTTCTCTACACCTTTTTGAGTTCTCTGATGTTGAGGGAGCCAAAGAGACAGAGTGGAGAGAATGATAATCAGCTGGTATAGGAGCTATGCTATGGTGTCCCTGTCACACTACACTGATCTGCCTCAAATATCAACCATT
Source organism: Phoenicopterus ruber ruber (assembly GCA_009819775.1). Taxonomy (NCBI): domain Eukaryota; kingdom Metazoa; phylum Chordata; class Aves; order Phoenicopteriformes; family Phoenicopteridae; genus Phoenicopterus; species Phoenicopterus ruber. Next base: position 92,332,587 of record CM020215.1, on the reverse strand, counting down.
AAAATTACAAATTGCTTCACCACTTTTCCCATAGCCTCCTAAACTGTGAACCCACTCTTGCTACCTGCTGACTTAGCTGCCTGAGCAGAGTCAGTTGCTGGACACCATCCCCATCTCTTCTGAAGGAGCTCTGCAGTAGCTACTGTATTATGTGACTAGGAAAGGAAGCTGCAGAGGTGTTAATGAATGAAACGGGGCAGGGTACATTAAAGAGGAATACTGCCCGCATCAGCCGGTAAATCCTACCTGTCTCTTTGGTTGAAACACTTAGGAAAATAAATCTGCCCCCTCCTGGAACAATCATAGTTTCCAAAAAAGAAGATGAAGAAAGAAGTCGTTACTACCGGCCCCCTTTTCATACTATAGCTCAACAGCTCAAAAACTCATCAAGGAGGCAGGTCTAATTCTGTTTTCTGTCTGAGAAGGTTCAGTTCATCCTCTTCCACTTCTAAGAGGAATGCCTATAACCTCCACTGGTGTTCAGAAGATACTGGGCTCTTCCTGTTGAAGCTGCCATGCACTAATAAAAATGAACTGGGCCAGAGAAAGGAAGGACCATGCACAGCCTGCTGATCAAGGCACTCCCACCTCTGCCCCCCAGCCTCTGCTCTAACATTGAGCAGCTAAGCTAGGCTTGGACAGAAATGCAACTGCAAGCATGTGGTTAGAAATGCTTGCAAACAATAGAAATGTACATATACTTCTCTATATAGATATGGGCATCAATGAAGAAGTGGACTTGGATTTAAGAGCCAAGAGTAGCAGTTGGGCAGAACTTTGGTACCTGTATCCTTCTGAGGGCTTAACTATCAATTTCCCTGTTCCCCATCTGTGAAATAGAGTAATTTTACTTCCTTGCACGCCTGAGGTGCTCTGACAATGCATTAAAAAGATTGAGAGGTACTCATACACTAGGGCAATGAAGGCCACACATCTGCTTAAGATAGCTCACTGACTAGCAACTATCAGAAGAGGGATCCCTACAACTAGCGCACGAGACCACCAGCCTCGCATCAACCTCCTTGGAAAGCACAGATCAGGCAAGGGCCCTTTGGAGATTCCCCATCATGTAACATGTCTTCCTCCTCTCAGCACAGGCTCATCTGACCCAAGTTTAATGCAAGATGAGAATCACCCTGCCTAAGAGCAGATTTTAACAAGCTAATGTGCTGGTTCCTCTACTCAACACAGAACAGTTGTTGGAAAGGAGCTGGGTAATCCCATCCCAAGTTTCTTGCCTTGGGGAGGCAAAACAAGAGGTCTTCATGGCCACAGTGCCGAAGTCCTAGCTTCCCTGATGCATGGCTAACGTTCCACCAGTAAGACACCCAGCATCCATGGTTGGGGTAACTGAGGACCTACTGGCATCACAACAGGTCACTCTCTATTGACAAACATGCTAATTGCCCATAAATAACTGAGGTTAAGACCTTAGAAGCTTCCAAAAGAATTAAATAATGTCATAATGAATTCATACTAATGGAGAGAGGCATCACCTCACTTCCAGCTCTCAACGCCCAGGACCATTTTCCCATCAACTCTTTTACGAGCTGGGCCCCTAAGGCAGGTTACCACAAAGTACAGGAATATCACTAATTTTCGACACGCGAATGAGCAGTGCTCGGCAGCCTGCTAGCCAGAGACATGGCGAGAATTGAATTTTATTCACCTGCTCTTCACGAGATGCTGCAACAGGATTCAGTCACCGGCCTTTGTGGCAACAGCCCATTAACTCATTCTTACAACTCTCGGCAGCCATAATGGCACTGCTCACCAGCCCCTAACCATCTGCCTGCCTTTACTAGCGTTTATGACAAATTTCAGGTTTTGCCTGTCTGCCACTGCATATGGAAACCTGATGGATTTAAGCAAGGACTAGATCTAACAAGATCAATGCTCTGTTCAGCATGTGCAGAAACACAGCAATCAGTTTTATGGATGAAAGCTAAACACGAGGGCCTGACCACTTCTTGTCACTAAAGGTCCTACAAGAATTTCGCAAGAGTCGATGTCCCAGAGCTGCTGCTACCCGGCAGCTTCCAGCAGTATAATTGCACTCTGCTGCCAGGAGCTCGCCCCTTCATTGTTACAGGGAAGTACCTGTGTATACGCTTCTCCAGCGTAAGGTAATTGTCTGTTGTGAAACAGCTGTCCCTTTCCACTCCAGCAGCGAGCCTGGACATTTTGTCAATCCTTGCATTCTCTTTAAAAAGTGGGGTATTAGTGCACATTTATCAGGCAATCGTTGATACACAATTTCTTAAAGGAAGAAGGATTCTGTCCACCCACTCCACCAGCTAAATTAGTTTAGCTCCAGCTTAATAGCATTTGTGCAGTGTATTTCCTGTATGTGTAAGCAAGAAAGGTGTCACTTAAGGGTGCTGAGGGATTCAATTATACGTAACAAGACAGCTTTCTCTCAGTTTCGCTCACTCTGTTACTCAGAGGCTTGTCTTTGTGTGTGGCTTTTTTCGTAAGGTATTCTTACAGACAGGATCTGTGTTCCTCTGTTGTACCAACAGCTGTCCACGTAGAGATCAACACTTGACTTGAAGGGACAACTACTGAAAGGAGAGGAGTGCGTGCCTGCGCACGTGCCTGCGTGCATACGTGCGTCTGAGTGCGTGTTTGAGGAAGACAAGGCAGAGGAGGAGGAATGCGAAACTGGGGAAAGTGAAAAGGGAGAATGGCTTTTCACCTCATTCTGGAAGTCTCTTCCCCAGCAAGATGTATTTCCAGTTTTTTACCAGCACTGCAGCGCATGACCTGCACAAAGATGATGGGGGTGGAATAGGTCACAAGAGAAATGCAAGCCAGAGGTCCACCTCATTCCACGTCCCCAGGATGTGCTCTTGTCTCCATCCGTCTTAACTGATGTACAGTATCTCGCTACGTCCTTCTAAGGGCTGCTACTCAGGCTCATGCGTGACTTTGGAAAATACATTTTGTTCTTCTGAAGCCCTCAAGGACAATAATAAATAGCATGAAAACAAAACCACCCCGACACCTCTTTAGCGGGTGTCCTTCACAGGCGTATCAGTGTCAGCTGCTCTGGGATTTCACCTTCACCTGAAGGGAGGCCTGTTTAATCATGTGACACTAAAGCAGAAGAAGAAAAAAAGTGTTTCTTGAAGGAACAAAGGAAGGCCATCTTGCCCCTAGCCTCGTAGTTTTGCTAAGCTTGACCACAAATAACATGCTGCTTGAAATCTGCCATGTGCTAGAACATCACGGTGACAATAAAGCCTTGAGGTCTGGCATCACTGTAAAACAATAACTGATAATAATTCTCTTTGCCCTTTACTGCTGCAGAGATGTACAGACTGCTCATTACTATGGTCCTCTTTCGGGAAGAGAAAAAGTCAGTGGGTCAGCTGTACTGCTGGAGTATGAGAGGTTCAGCTAAGGTCATCGCAGAAGAGCTGCCCACGTTGTTCTGTTTTGTTTTTGTGGTCTTTGCCACAGGGGTTGTTAGAGGTATTTACACTCCAGCTGAGCCCCATCTTTAACAGTTCTGTATACAACTGGTTTCTTTTCATTGCTTTCTGTGTGTTTTTCATTTCTGAGTTATATCCCCAAGCAAAAGATGGGCACACATGGATATTCTTATAAATTGCCTTTCAAGAAGTCTTTGACTGAGTATTTCATAAAAAACCTGTTACAAAATCAAAGGACTCCTGGTTGGAGATGTAAAGTTCTCTCATGGAGAACATGTCTCTACAAGACAAAAAGCAGAAAAGAAAGAATAATGGATCTTCTCTTAATATGGTGAAAACTTAACAGCAGGGGTGCTGCTGAGAATTTTGCTATGGCCTGCATACGCAATACATCAGCTAATGCATTAAGAACGAGAATGAAATTATGAGAGACCAACATCTACTGATAATGCAAAATGATCAAATCTGGACTATGAGGACCAGAGGATCCTCAGGGAGCTGAGCTGATACACAGCAGCCCAACAGACCACAGAAAGAGTTCAACCTTGACACAGGCAATATGTATTGGGAAAAATAAACTATACTCCTCAGATATCTTACTGGGTTGTAAAATTAAGTATGGCCAGACAAGAAAAAACCTATAGTTACTGTAGGCAGATCAATGAAGACTTTTCTCTGAGGTACCTCAAGAGTAGGGCAAAAAGTAAATGGAAGGTTAAGATGTAAAAATAATACTTGGTGAAAGATCACTCCTGAGCAGAGGCTCCGTGCGAGGCCAAAGCTCCAGCAAAATCTCATCTAAGCCAACAAAATACAGCTTATGTTGGATTTAAGTGGTGCCTGGACCTTGTGTGAGTCATTCCTCTCAGGGGTGGGTGAATCTCACCCACTGAGAAAAGTATTAATGCCACTGCATACGCCAAGGCATACCTTCAGCTGGAATACTGTGGCTGGTCAGCTGTGGAGCTTTTCTTAAAAGTAAGAGCAAGAGAAGCACGCACAGACAATGCAAATTATTAGAGTCCTGGAGAGACATTGGGATGGGAAAGATCTTAGAAAACAAAAACTGTTTAAAGAAGGACCAAGTGACAAAGCACTTGAAAAACACTAAGCAGCAGAAACAACGAAACTTGGCTTTCCATGTGTGTGCATGTTGAGGAGGGGCCCTTGTGTATATTCTCTGATGGCTAATAAGGGATGATAATGCATTTCATTAAAGGGCATTAATCGGCTGTGTCATTTGCAGAAGAATTTGAGATACTAATTAGTACCATAATTCTCATTTTACAGCTGGAAACTAACTTGTAAAAAAGGCAATGAATTGGACAAGGCTAAGCAGCGACCTAGTACTGAGCCTTAATCCCAGAACCATGCCTTTCTCACAAAACACATCCATTTGACCGCCTTGGGGAAAATCAGGCGTGACAACAGCAGAGAGGAGGAGAGCTGCTCTCTCAAACCTGACCCAGCCGGGAGCTAGCCGAGCGCTCATCCCTGAGGGGCACAAGCAGCAGATGTGCTACGAAGAACGGCAATCCATGGTCCTGTCCTCCAGCAACTTTGAGAAGACTTTTTAAACCTGGTTCTGGTAGCTACCTCCTACAAGAAGTTGTTCTACACTGTAACTATCCTGTGTTTGAAAAAACAACTCTTCTTCAGTTCATTCTGAACTCATTACTAGTTCTTGCACTATGCGCAGTCAGTGAAACCTTCTCTGTAACATTCATAATTTTGTAAATGTCCATCATATTCCTCCTCTTACTGTCTCTTTTCAAAGCCACAGAGTTTAGCCTATTCCATCTCTCCCTGTTGGGAGACCCAGAAGTAATGGAAGCAACACGTCCAACTTCTACACACATAGATAGGAGCAGGTAAATTATGGGAAAGGATGAGCAGCAGAAACAAGTCACTTCCTAATCTCTCATCTGAATGAGCGCCTGCAAGGCCTGTAATTGGAAACACATTTCTGAGGGGAAAGCTATGCTAATCCCCATGCTGGCCAGTATGTCTAAACGGGTATAGGAGGGAGCAAGAGAGGGGGGATAGGCACAGAGGCTGATCAGTAAACAGATGAGACATACAGCTATGCCCTCTAGCTTATGCATTTCAGTACTAAACCTAAGCTACCTAATCTTGTACCAGAGTATTTTTCTATTTGTTATGCTTTCTTTTTTCATACTGTTATTCAAGCCGCTCACACAGTAGGAACAAGGGTACTTGTTTTCCTTCACTTTGGAAACACGGAGGGAACACCGCTCAGTAAGCTAACAACCTCTAAAAGGGTTAGAACAAACCACAGAGGGTTTCAGGGTGGTGAAACAGAAGCAATACCTCCATCTTCTGTGATGACTCTTTCCTGGAAAAAAAAACAGATAAAATGTGTCCCTGGGCCAGATTCACAGACTTGAGCTGAGTGATACCAAAATAAATGTGAGTCAGCTCTGGGTTGCTTACAGGAGGAATGCCTTTTAGAAACAGACATGCTGACTATTGCCACGGTACATTCAGGCAGGATTTATCCAAATCTCAGTAGATTTACATTCTACATTTGCTTCCAATGTACAAAAGCATCCACACTTTACAAAAGCGATATAGCAAGTAAACATGAAGAAGGCTGAAGATCAGAGCAAGTCATTCTCAAGAGCCAGGCTGGGTCAGAGGAGAGGAAAAAAACCAAGGCTGTTAATGTTAAGCGGTAGTGACACCTTCTCCAAGTCTCTAGGGGATGGCAAAGTTGTTGCTGTGGAAGCAAATGGAAATAAGGGGCGATGCCATCGCTCAGAAGGGGAGCTGTGCCGCTAGGACAGAGACCCAGCCTGACACAGAGCCTTGTTTCATGTCCTCATTAGAAGCAGGCAATGCCTTTTGAGTTTCTTGACGGTGAAGGAGCACACGGTTGTGGGAGGTAGCGTTTTTCAGACTGGACATAGACAAAGGCCCTGGCCTGTCATTAAGAAATCCCATAGAAGTCACCAAGCATAAGCCACACTCGCTTCAGCTCAGTACTGGCTGCACCCTTAGCCTGCTGAGCTGAGGTCCAGCATGTCCCGCTACAGAAAGGATCTTCAAACCCTGTCCTAAACTTTCACTGTACAAGAATGCCACTGCAAGAATGGTGACTTTGTTCCACCTCGGAGTTGGCTGTGTTTCAGCAGTGAGCTAAGTGGTTTGGGATCCTCCTGGATGACACTAAAAAGTGCTATATAAATGTCAGCCATGAGTAAAAAGCTTCTCTATAACTGTACAGCCATTCTATAGCCATATGCTCCTCTTGAGGGTTCCCAGTGACAGGGGTTTTCCCTTTTGAAAAGCTATGTAAACACATGCAAAACCAGGCCTTTACGTAATACAATGGGGCATATCGTTCATTAACGTGCAAATAGGTCGCTCTCCACTTGCCCTCCCACTCACTTCCTTTCCAGCTAGCTGCAAGCTTACGTAGCAAGAGCTTAAATGTAAGTTGCCAATATTCCTGATTTAGCACGGCAGGAAAAAGACATGACTTTCAAAGGCAAGAGGGATGAGCAGAGCACAACGTATTCTTTCCTCTTTTGAAGCTCCACCCCAAGTTACATTAAGGAAAAACTCAACCCAAAGTCAACAACCTACAGGCAAGTAAAACAAGATTAACGGTCCAACATCACCCGTTAACTGCAGAGAATTTCGAGAGCAAAAGCACGTCCACATGATTTACAGGAACCCCAGCAAGGCCCCATGCTGTCTGCAGCGCATTAGGCCTACATTACGCACCGAGAGTTTCAGATTAATGCAGCATGGATTTCAGACTTACGTGCACCAAGCAGTGGTGGACTGCAGTGGGACAGCAGACTGAAGTCAAGGATAGGGCAAAGCATGTGCCCCGAGGTGGTGCTATAGATAAAGAATATGGGAGGGGGATTGCATTGGGGATTCTGAAGTCTCAACCATGACCTCACCAGTGTTCCATGACATCACAGAACACATGTGGTCCTCAGCCACATCAGAAAAGCAAGAAGAAGAGACAGAAGCAAAGGAGGCATAGCAAAGAGCACTGAACTAGCACTTTACATGTTCAAAGTGTTGTACAAACATTAACTAATCAATCAACTAATTGCCCAATTAAAAGAGCACCTAGGAAAGGAAGATAGCAGAAGAGAAGCAGGAAGAAGTGGGAATATCAGCAGGGTGCTGGGACACGGGTAGCAATACGTGCTTCTGTTCGCCCAGGCCGCATTATCCTAGGCAAACCTGTGCCAAATTGCCATGACAATAATTAGCCCGAGTTCCCTGACAGATCATTATGAGAACATTAACAGGGCATTAGCAAGAATTACCCATTTTTCACACATTGATTAGGTGCCATCGCTGGTTCATTAGAGTATTGGCTTTTAATAGCCCCACTCCAACTAGCGGCAGCCCTTCCTTTGCTCCCCCAGCCCCTCAGCACAGATCCAAACCTCTTTAACTCTGAGCAGGCAGCCGACCTGGCCCGCACTCAATCGCACAAGCACACGGCCATATGCCGTGGAGAGGAAGCACCTCATTAATCTGGCTGGGTTAGGTAGAGCAAAGCAGCGGTTATGCACCATAGGTAGCCTTTAAACTTCCTTCTGAATCTATACTGCTAACAGAGGGTGGCACAGGGAATATCCCACTCCCTGCCCACAGCCCTTGCTCCCCTATGCCAAGAGGGACCAGCTCTGGGTCTCTTCTTTTCCTCTAGGTCCTCCTCCTCAAGCCCCACACTGGGAGGGATGCTTCCGTGTCTGTTATTCCCCAAACCTTCCTGCTGTACCCACTGACAACTCTTTTAATTATTAAAAAGGCTAGGGTCCCTGCTTCCACAACTGCTAGATTGTTTCTACTGATAAGCAAGGGTATTGTTTCTACTGATAAGCAAGGGTATGCAACAGGGTCCAAAACATGCTCCAGGGGAACCATAGGGGGAGGGTCAAGAGGATTTTTTCTACTGCAAAAGTCAAGTGCTAAGTACTGTGTTTCTGGCAACAAGAACAAGACTAAACCAAAAAAAAGGTGACTTGTGACTGAGGAATCTATCCCCTCCCTTTCCTCTTGGGACACATCACTTGTCCACCTACGTCCAAACTACGTTTCAGTTGAGTCATGCTTGGGAAGATACAGCAATCCTCTTACTGCTATTATACAACTGATTAGGTGTCCCTAATCCAGCCATATCCAGCACAGATACCCCACCCAGACCAGGGGCACTCCCCCAGCTTTTTCTGAGGCAACACGTCAAAACAAGGCAGGCTGCAGTGTGCAAACTGGGTTACCGAGGTGTCCAGAGCTAAACCTTTTGCAGGGATGGCTGGATTATAGGACAGCTGAGTGGGTGTATAAATCACCAAGTGCAGCCCAGCAAAGCTGAGGGCAAAGCAAGCACCCTTCAGTGCCAAAAGAAATGGATGAGATAAGGCACAGAGCAAAGGAGGCAGGAAAGTTCACTCATTTGATGCTGAGAAAGCGAAGGAGAAAGTAAACACTTCAGAGAGTTAGAAAGACAGGAGAAAATACAGAGAAAGACCGGCCCCAGAAGGGGGCTGTGTTGCTAGAAGTATGTGAGAAATACTGCTGGGAGATGAAGGGGACAATGCAGTTTACAGAAACATTGGGAATTGGAGGGAATGGGAAAGCTGGATTAGAACCATCAGCAGGACTGTATAAGGAGGGCTGTATAAGGCCACGAAGGCAAGGACAAGGAACTTCAAGTCCAAAGGGGATCAGACAGAGCAATGCAAACAGAAAGGCAATGCGTTCTGCATGGCAGAGGAAAAGGGGTGGTTTTAGCATGCCCATTTCTCTGGCCAGAGAAAGGGAGCTGGCTTTCAAGCAAGTAAGGGAGGCAGAAGATGTTACAATAATCAAGACTAAGGAGGGCTAAGACATGAACAAGGGGTCTAGGTGTTGAGAAAGAGAAGAACAGACGGATTTTCTGTATCTGGTAGAGGAAGAAACAGGCTGGGGAGAATACGAGGGAGAAAATAAGTAGCCACCATATTACAAGAGTACATGACTAGGAGGACTTTTTCATGATTAGGAGTGATAAAAAGACTGAAGTGAAGAGAATTCAAAGGAAAAGACAAGCAGCTTTTTAACACTATTCAGCCTGAGCTGCGAGCATTTGTTGACTGAGAGTTGCAGAGACAGTGTGTGACAGGTCAGGGTGCAGTATGTCTAGAAGTTGCTTTGGGTAGTTGAACCTGGATATGGCAATGCGATCATCTAGGAAGCAGACATCAAGGACAAAGCCCCTTGAGATCCACAGTACTCATGAGGATGGGGCACTGACAGACAGAACAGTATGTGTACCTCAAAGTTAGAAGAAGAAAGCAGAATAAGGGAATGTACCACGTAAAAAAGGGAGCACCAGGAGAGCCCTGCCATTTGCAACAAAGCAGCTGATTGAGGCACAGCACTGCCCGTAAAACAGAGGGCAAATTAAAGACGGTCTGAGGAGGAACAAAAGAATCAAGCTGCGACTGACTATACAATCACTTCAGAAGTAAAGGAAAAGTGGAGATCGATGGACCAGGTTCCTATTTAGTCTCAAGCACAGCCCCATGGTTCATGCGAATCTATGCTGCCAAGCTTGGGTAGTCAGGAGAAAGCAACTTGAAGCTCAGGGGAAGGCAGCAGCATACTAAACGTGTAGCCCATTACTGCGGAGTCTTACACTCTCTTAATGGGACAACTAGCCAGCTATATGGCCTGAGTTAGCCGCAGAGCCACTGAACAAGTGACTGCAGGCTGTCCTGAGGCCAAGGGCAGGTCTGCCAGCTGCTCTGTTTCTCTGCTCTGATGAATATTAATCAGGAATTCACCTGCTATTCATCAGAATCCTCTGGATACTACTGGACCCTGGTAAACAAAAGCACTGGCTCCATTTTTTCGTACAGGATATGGCTATGCCTGTGGAGTACAGCAGTGCGGTACCATTGCAAATCCTTCTTCTCTGCTTCTACCACTTAGACAAAATGTTGGATGGGGAAGATGGACATCCTAACTCCCAGCACCTCCTCATCATCCCTGGCAATGAGCCAACCACAAAATAGTTAGTGGACCAGGATCCAAATGTCCCTCGGAAGTCACCAAAACGATATGGCGAGAAGCGCTCCTCCGAGCAGGGCTGATGAATACTGAGGCCGGTGTGCTGACAGGTCTGAGCACAGTGTGTCGCTGAAGGTAAATCAAGGCTGACAGCCCGTACTTTTACCTTCTCCCTCCTTTCCCTGGCCTTTAAACTGAGCCAAATGGAGTGCACGCAGAAGGACAAAGGACAGGCGGACGGGTGGGAGCGAAGGGCCTGAGCATCCCTCCGCGGCAGCAGGTGGGAGGTTCAGGGAAAACAGCAGACGGGCAGCGAGCTCTCTGTGTCGAGTGTAAATCCACGGGAGGCGGGCAGGGCACTGGGGCTGCGATCCTGACCTTGGGCCAAGGCAATCTGCTTTTTAACTGGCAGCAACTGTAATCCAGTCTGTGAACAGATGGTACGGAAAGGAAAAAATACAGGATACAAACATAGGCTCTCCAGTATCGTTCCAAAACCAGCCAACCTTCAGCAGGAAGGTGATTAAAGAAGCAAAGTAGTAAGGAAAAACCAGGCTGAATTCCTCTGTTTGGAATGACTGGTGAAGTCAGATGCCACAGTCCTGGTCCCAAAGGACTCGATGGCTTGTGGCTCTTCGGCTGAAAGGCAGAAGCTGTCTCTCAGCCACTCACTGTTTCTAAGGGATGACAAACAGGAAGGGTTTGGTTGCAATTCTGGCCAATCCTCAGCTCCTGTACTGGCATCCCGAAACTCTTTGCTTACACTGTTGCTTCCTGTCCTAAGGCACTATCAAGAGTCTTTTGCTGTAACAGCTCTACACATAAAGACATCAAATATCAGCAGGGAAGCGACACGAAGCCTTAGTGTGCAGAACAAAATTTGCAAGGTACCAGCACAATCTAAGTAGCAACAGACCCGAGAAACCCTGTGTTCAAATACTCAGAAACGTTCCGGAAAAGTTCAGACCTGGCACTGAACTTTGCAGTGAATCCTCTCTCAGTCGGAGGTGAATTCACACAAACCTTTTGGTTCCTGCCGTCTCACTAACTTACTGGCATAATCTATGCTGTCCAGGGTCACTGCACCTGGTATCCCTGGTTACTGGCCTAGGTCATGTAGCCACTGGTGGGGATCCTCAATCGTAAGACTGAGCCAAAACTGCTGTAACTGAAACTACTTCACGGGTTTGGCTCAGATTTCAATCCTGGAATCCATAGTTTTGACACTCTGAAATGTATTTCAGAAATAGACAATCAAGTAATAAAAGATGGATGTGAAATACTGTAGCTGCTGCTATTAAAACACTGACACTGCTATACATTTGGGGACCACCACCAAGTACCAAAGGAAGTACTCGGCAGGAAATATATAAAATCTACCTACTACAAACACTTAAACAGTTTACACATCATCAGTACCCAACAGTGCTGTGATATGCAAAGCCTCGAAAACACACTTCTTTGTAACACTAATGGACCTACTGGTTTCTAATGAGTTTACCTGGTGTCCTCCCACGTTCACTGCAGAGAGTCAGCCTTGCTAAAACACCCAATGTGCTCTGCAGGTTCATGCTGACAGGCCAAGGGCTCTTAAGTAAGGTATTTTTTTTTCCTAGTTTTCTGAATTTATGACGCTTCAGCACTCCAGACAAATTGGGATGAAAAATGTAGATATATTTTCCTGCATAGTTTCATGACCCAAAGTGCAGCAAGTTCTTCACCCTTCCCCACTACTTGGAAGAGGCTTGGGTTTTGATCATAACAATTCCCTCCCTGCCCTGGTCTGCAAGTGTACCTCCACTAGAAGTAGTACCACTCAAAGTACAGAGACTTGTTCTAAAGGTAATACTTTGCTTTTCTGCGATATTTTTGTTACAGTGATCTTCACTAACACCCACGCCCGTGAATGAGCCTTTCTGTGAAACGGAGAAACCCTGCTGCCTTCATATTACTGTGGGGGAAACTAAGACAGGGAGAAAGTGCATGGCCATTTAGCTGGGGACTTAGAGAACACCACTAGTAGTTAATCCCTGGCATAACTCCTCTAAACTCAGAAAGGAATGCAGCCCCTGGCAGGAACCAAAGCAGGTCCTGCATTACTCAGAGCGAGCTGTGTCCACACTGTGCTCCAGGCATGGCAGAGTGGGTGCCACCATCTCAGACTGGAAAGCAAAGCAGAATTTCCATGTCCCATAAAGGAAAAATGCAGGTGCATATGAATGCTTAGGAACAGTAATGACACCAGTGGGGGAAGGTATGCGGTATGCTTTAACATAATTCTGCCAGTGCCCTCCTCCTGCCCTGCAGCACCCCTACTCTCCCAGCCCTAGGTTTCCCAAATGCAGCTCTGCCAAAACCCCTCGTTCCTGCCCTGGGACTCCTGGACATGCCAATCTTGGGTTGCTACTAGAAAGCTCTGCCAGCACAAGACTGGGCAGTGCTCTGACAATGTTCCCTCATGAAAAATGACACTTCCAAAACAAATGCTTCAGCTTAATGGATGTATGCTGTAATTTTGTGTCATTAAACTTGCAATCTGACAAACACTCTCAGTATGTTCTTTCTAATTACCAGGACCAAGCAGATTTAGACAGGTCAAATACAGCAGGCTCGCCTATTTCCTTACTATAGCCTGACTTCTTATTCTTATTCTTTTCCTTTTCCTCCCTCCACTCTCCCCCTAGCTCTGCTTATTTATTGCACTAGCGTGTGCTGTTTTGCCTTGCAAATCCCTTTGCACAGAGGCATCCTCTCTCAGCCAGAGTTTTAACAGAGAAATTCTCCTTCCCCAGTTCCTCATTCTTTCCCTGCTCATTAGCTTTGCTAAGCCCCTTTGGCTGTGAATGTACAGCACTGACTGACAGTGACCTAGCAAGACGACATTGACATTACTGCCTCTCAACTTGCTGGGATCTAGATGTTAGGATCCTTCTGCTGTTACCTGGGTTCCTTCTGCTGTTACCGGGTGGTCTATACATCTTAATTCCCTGTGACTTTATTGCAGTCTGTTTGTGATTTGAGTCTCTCCTCCTTATCTGTATTTTCTTCCTCTCTGCCTGCTTTTATTTTCCCCTTCTCCATCCCTCACCTCTCTTGAACCTTGTCCTCCAAACTCTCTGAAAACATCCCCTCAAAGAAGCTGTTACGTGACAACTGGCTCTGCTGGTAAGTTGATGCAAACACATATGCACTTGAAGATTGGTGGAGCATCACTCATGCTCCCTGCAAAGTGCCTACCCCAATAGGGTCACGTTAGATCCCTCCTCAAAACACAGAAGTGGAAGGACCACCAAGATCAATGCATCTAGTTGTATGTGATAACAAGCAACAACATGGCAATGTTTAACGCAGAGCAGTCCCTGACAATAAAGGATGTACAATTAACCATTGGGCTATTCTGCTTTTCCTTCCCACTTACTCCTCATTGTCCCTCTTTTCCAACATGCTTTTTATTTTAATATCCTCCTTCTCTCTTTCTTGTCTTCGTCCTCTCTCTTCTCCTCTTGCTTTGTTCTCTTGCTCTTGGAATCCACCTTTCTCCCCCTTGGCCAAGCATGCATTGAATTTCACTGTCAGAAAATAAAATAAAGACCTCAAGGGTTATGAATTATCTGTCCTATTTTAATAATTAAAGATGAATACACAGAGCCAAGGCAGCTTAGGCATTCGTCTGAACAATCACATTATATCAGAAATGTCTTGTGTTGCCCCTAGTGAAATACATCAAAGAAATTCCCACCCCTGTATATATGGCAGTTGTCTTAGTCCTGCTCTGGGACCATTTAGCAGCCAGTCAACCTGGATTTGATTGGGGACTATATATTTAGTTTCAATGGATAGGGTTTGATGATTTTTGATAATTTTCAACTTACAGCTAAAGAAAAGCAGCTTATTACTAAATGCAAATAAAATGAAATGAAGTCCGGCTGTCTGGATGCAGATAGAAATTACATAAAACCCATGAGGCCCTCTGGAGATCTTGTCAAGAGAACATGGTCTGAGAGAGCAAAAACCCCTGCTTCAGAGGAGCTGCAGCCAGCAGTATCTTAAAAGAGTGATACAGATTATAGGGTGACTTCGGAGAGCAAGGGCACAAATGAAGAAAGGACTGGGAGAGCTGAGAGGCAGAGAGAAAGGGATGGTCAAAAGGTTTGTAACTTGAAGAAAAGAGCTGTCTAGTTTTTAAGAGCATCCCAACTTTGGTTGACAGCAAGCATCTTGCCCTGCTCCACAGAATGACTGGGTTATATCAGAGATGTAGGAAAGTGCAGGACTTGCTGCCTCCAGCTTCTCAAAGGGTGAGTGGAACAGGAAGAAAGGAAGGAAAAAAGTTATAATGAACTTTCATTCCTTTAGGGAAGAGAGAGAAGCAGCGACTACATGCCCTGAGACAGGAGCAGAAGCTGTTTCAAAAAAAAGACATACAAAACAAAGGAGTAATACTCCTTGCAACCTCCCAATTACACACGGACAAGCCAGAATCTATCGTTACCCACAGAGAGGGCTGAAGGAGACCTTCACAGCTCAGCTCTTCAGGTAGAGATAAGTGCCACATGTCCCAGTGGTGTCAAACAATGGTGTATCTAAAAACTTGACTGTCAGGGCTAGAGGCTGCAGGCTATCATGAAATGCACTGAGTCTAAAGCAGAGGAAGTGGTGCGCTCCTTTTTCCTAATCCCTGCCTCCAGAAAGGCATTCATGCCTCCTGCAAAACTCATGCTAACATAGCAGCGGAGCCTACATGACAGACTATACACCAGCTCCCCCCTTGCTACCTCTCACCGTCCCCCTCGCTGACAATGGATCGGAAGCCATTTCACAGCCTCCGCACCTTTTTGTTATGCGACATGTAACAAAAGGAGGAACGCTTATATTTCACTAGTGTTACCGGAGGTGAGAATACTTTGGACATATAGTTGAGTTCACACTGAGTGAGGGAGACTTTCATTTTGCCCTGACTCCAACAGCTTTGTTACCAAGCCCTGATGCCGTATTCTTGTTAGCTTTTCTTGTGTCGTTATTTTTTAGAGG
The DNA here is from genome assembly GCA_009819775.1 of Phoenicopterus ruber ruber. NCBI lineage: Eukaryota > Metazoa > Chordata > Aves > Phoenicopteriformes > Phoenicopteridae > Phoenicopterus > Phoenicopterus ruber. Next base: position 92,317,072 of record CM020215.1, on the reverse strand, counting down.
AGAAGCAGTACATCAGGCATTTGACCTGTTTGGTTTAATTATTCCAAATATATTAAATGTGTGCAATGGTCTGGGTCACTTCCTTCTCAGTCCAAACGTGCTTTACCCATCCTTTCCTTTTGATTACACAAACCGAAAGCAGGACTGAAACTGCCCTGACGTTCAAAGCCCCAAATCTGAACCTGCCTCACAAGCTGTTCCCTGAACTCCAGGCAGAGGAGTTCAAGGAAACAAGCACTTGCACATTGTTCTCTTTTTCTGTGCCTCTCGGCAGGAGGCAGTCGAAAAGTAGGGCACCGAGCAGCAGGACCACAAGGGAGTGGGTGAAGTTGGCAGTGTCGAGCAACACCTTTCCCACTACCAGCTCCCCCACCCGCGTGGCTGTGGTGGCTCAGGCACCTCTCCTGACAGACTCAGCCGCCACATTTCCCACCCACCGCACTTTCCTGTCCAGGCGGGGCTGCCGGGGTAATGGAGTGTTTGTGCATCCCTCCGTTCAGCCCTCGTAGACCCCATCCCTAGACTGATGAAGGGAAAAAAAAAGTTTTCGTGGGGTGACCCAGAACAAATGAATTTTTGTTCAATAAATCATTTCAGAGAGACTATTGACTCCAGGACCTTTGAATGCATGGACCCATTCATAAAAGTCTCATCTTCTCTGGTACCCTGTACACTTGCCTGCCTTTCCACTGTCACAACCACTACACTTCATTTTCTTGTCCTTTCTTTTGCTGTTTCTTTTCTCTCCTTTTTTCCCGTTTTGACCCCATAATCCTATCTTAACCTTCTAATCCTCTCTGCAGTTCCCTCTTCTTCCCCTGATCTCGGCTCCATATCATTCACAGGCTGCCACACTGACAGGAGAGAAAGAACAGCAGATATTTACCGAAGTATTACCATAAAGATTAAAGCTAGCAAATACCACGGCTCGCTCCTTCCCTCCAGCCCCTGGCCTAATGAAAACACTCTTTCCCTTTTCTTGGAGACAAAATGACAAAGCCCTATAATCTCTAAGGTGGAAGAAAAAGACGACCCAAAAGTGATTAAAAGGATAGAAAAGAGAGCAGAAAGGGAAATAGAAGTGGGAATAATATTATTTAGCACTTCTGTAGGACCTGACTGCCAGTATTACGCCAACCTGCAGTATCTTGTGCTTTCCATGTGCTTGCTTTCTGTCTGTACTAACCTGTTATCCCCGACGCTCAAAGCATAAGCTCCCTGAAGGAGGATTCTCCTTTTTGTTCTCTGTGTGCTCAGGGCCCAGCAAAAAGGGATACGGATGTACCGCCCTGGCTCGCAGGCATGGCCACAGCAGGAATAAGCAGACCTCAAGGCACTTTACAATGGAGATAGCTATTACCCACCCCAGGTTGCGAGAAGGACAACTAAAGCCCAGCAAGATGGGGCGACTCAGGCATGGACATGGTTAGGGAAGTGGCACTACCAGGAGGAGAGCTCAGCCAACCCGACCGCTGTCTGTCCTGCGGCCTCGCTGCAGCCAGGACGTAACAGAAGTGGATGAGGGGAGACCACCAGAATGGGAAAGTAAACAGAGAAGTAGGATAAATGAGAAGAGAGAAATGGAAAAACAATGAGAAAGGAGAGGTTAAAAAAAGAAGTAAAACCAAAGGAAACTGAGGATGAAAGGGAAAATGAGAAGGAGGGGCTAAAAGTAGAAAAGAGCGAGCTGAGCTACGTAGGGTCAGAGGGTAAGGAAGGGCTTCTCCAGCACATGGAAACAGACTCTTGGAGCAGGGGGAGGGAAGGACTTTTGTGACAGCAGGAGTGAAATGCATTGTCCTCTTTGAGGCTCAGCCTTTTCAAAATATAACTCTGAAAAAACTGTGGCACTATAAGCCAGGTAAATATATGTCCAGGCAGGGGAGACATATGCATGAAGTTCAGACTTCTCCCTCACTCTGACACGTTCATCTTCTACTTGCTTCAGCATCCATCCACACATGCAGAGACAAGGGGTACCACGCTGAGGCCACAGGATTTATTGGCAGAGCAGATGCACTTGAGTTCTGCTATGCACAGAGCTTTATTACAGAGGTAAAATTACAAGGACTGCACAGAAGACAACTGTGCAGACAAAAGCTCAGCTCTGACCAACTCTCAGCAGCAGATCCTGACCAGTTTGGAAAACCAGTCTTCTCTGTGCATCAGGCTGACAACAACCACCACCACCAAGCAATCCCCACTTCAAAAAACCCAAACAAAACCAAAACCCCAAACCCAGCCTGCCTGTCTTTTCCACAGATCTCGCCAATTCAAACAATCAGAAAGAGGAGCTTGACATAATTGCAACTTCATCTTTCTTCACATGTAAAGTCTGCAACAGTGTTTTTGCTGCTGGAGTCCCCCGTCCAAAGAAAGGGGCTATTCACTGCAGATAAAGCTGATCAGTAAACGAGTGGATGTCACCCTCTCACTATGCAGTAAGAATCATGCATTTGCCTGGACTGCTTCCATCAAAAGATCTCAAAGCACTTGATGAATAGTTCATTAAAGCCTGGCAGCACCTTTGGGAGATGTGGAAGGAACAATGAACGATCACTTCAGTCATCACAGAAGGGCATCTCCCTTTAGACTTGAAAAGCGGAGCTTGTTAGCAGTGCACAGATGCACCACAAGACAGTTTAAGGAAGCTCTGAAGAATACCTCTTCCAGTTGAAAGTACGGGGGCAATTAAGTAGCTAACCAAAGTGAAATTTGGCCAGGAGACAATAAAGCAACCTTGCTTTTCCCGAGCACTATTTAACACCTTTCATTCACAGAGCTCAAAGCACTTATTGAAGGTGTTAAGTATTTTTATCCCTGTCATACAGTAGATAAGGAAAGGGAAATCTAGGAAGGGGAAAAGGCGTGCTAAAAACCACACACGAGTCAGAAGCAGAGCAGAGAACAAACCCTGGGTTTCCCAGGCTTGCTATCCCATGTGTCATGCCATCTCCCACATTATCTCTGTGCTCACCGCATCTGGACACATCTGTATTTAAAACTGTTCACCGAGGAAGCGAGACTCATGCATCCAGCTGGCCAATATCCATCCCAGGTTATAAAACCACAGATGAAACTTTCAGCGCATTCTCACTGCAAACCACAGATTCCCTCATCAATCATCATCTTCCTCTGTATCTCCACATAAGGCACAGTATATGCTTAACAAACATCTGTTACCAACACACCAGCATTTCCGCTCGCAAAGCTCTTGGCTGAAGGATATTGTAAAGAGCAGAACCTGAGCCAAGCGCTGCTGAGGCTCTGCTCCGCAGGATGCTCTGAGGCAAACTGCAGAGGTGTTCAGGGGCAGCAGTGCAAATCGACTTCCTCAGCTTATAATGCTTCGGGTTTTGGGAACAGGGTGGGAGCACTGCTAGGAGGACCTGTAGTCCTCCTAGGACGTACTGCTTTTCCAGAGACGAGGAGGATCCCAACTGGCTTTGTGTTTTGATGGTAGTGGCGCAGAAGGGATCCTGCTACAGGATTCTCTTCTGGACAAAGCTGGAGTGCACCTGAGGTCATCAAAATTTGTTTTCCCATGATGCCCATGTTGGACAGTCAGACGAAAAAGGTCTGCCTAGCAGAGCTGCACTTTGTGTCAGACAGACTTAGTTGGGCAGGCTCCAAGGTGCTCCTCCTCCTTACTATTTAATTACTGTGAACAGAGGTTTTAACAGAGAGAGATGCTATTTAAGACAAGGCTGGTTAGAGACATAGCCAGGTCCTTGGAGTTAATAATTAATTACCAGGCATTCTCAGTCTTACGACATTAACTGCTTACCCTTTTAAATAGTAGTAAATTGGAGATACGTGTCTAATTAGAGAGTTGTAAAATGTTTTGGAGGATTGAGCAGAGAGAGAGAACTTACAGAGATGGAGTGGGAGGCGAACTGCTCTCTGGGAGGAAAGGAGATGTGGGAAGGAGATGATGTTGTTACTATGAAAGGCTGTTTTATTTTGTAATGTACCGGAGTCCTGGTTATCTGAAAGGACTTCCGTCTCTGCCTGGCTCCGCAGCTGCATGCTCCCAGAAGAGGGGAAGCAGGTAGCATACTGGACATACACGGGATTGATTTCTCCCGGGAAGGTCAAAGACAGACCTTGAAGTCTGCCACTATTATCAATCGAGCAGATTTTACCTTTCACATCCTAATAGCAGGCATATCCCCATCCACTCCGAAGATTTTTGGAAAGTATATCCCAACAGGCTGTACTAAACACACACTAGGTTGGAATTACTGCTAGAAGGAGATCAAAAACACTAGGGGTTCTTACTACAGAGACTTACCCAGATTTACTGTTCTTCAGAAACACAGACTTAGAATGCCAACTTTTTTTTTTCCTAATTTAAACAGGGGAAAAACAATAGCAAATAAACGATTCACTGCTGGATTTGTGTTGAGTATCATGTGATCTCAGTCTTTGCTACCAGCACTTTATTAGAGCGTATTTCAGGTCAAAACCACACCAAGCAGTTTTCCTGTATCCTGTGCAAATGCTTTTCATTTGTAGTCTCCAGTGGGCTCTCCTGGGAATTGAGGTCAGTCACGTGGTTTAAGAAGTTTGTTACAAGGCAAAAGGATTTCTTGTTCCATATGAAATAACATAGCTCAAATAAAGTTCAGCTGAAATAATTACAATGATCTAGTAAGTAACCACGTAACAGGCAAGCCCAAAAGAGTTTGCTCTAAGTGAGTGCATGTTTATATTCCTCCTTTTCTAGCTCTAATTTCTATGGCTATGTCTCATTCACCAGTCTCCACGCCCATTTCTTCCCATCTGAATACTTTTCCTCCTACTTCCTCACCTGTAAAATATAATTTAATGACCTTTGAAAGATTCTGAAGAGAGTATCATTGGAACTGTGTGCAGAATGGCAGAGTTCCGAGGATGTTACTGTGCTCTGGAGCAGCAGGAGGAAGGTTTTCGTCAGGTGGCTTTGGTCTTCCCCTACTAAAAGATACTACTTAGTATCTTCTATCTTCATGAGATTAAATAATGGAGACAGTATGTTCCTTGGGCAACATCTTTTCTATGATAAGATTATAAACAAAAAGACCATTTATAATCAAAGATGGCTTGACATTTTTCAAAAGCATTGGGTGCAAAGACAGTAGTCCTGTCTGAACTCCGATTAGTCTAATTACAATCTGCCTTCCCAAACTCCCTTTGCTGTTCCAACTGGATACTTTCTTCTCCATCACTTCTTGTCTTAAACCTGTTGCTGTTTGCCATTTAATAATTGCAGGGTTCCACCTCAGAGGTGACTGTGCTTGAGTGATGAGCAGAACACAGCACCCCCGCTGCGGGTGCGTTCTTACATCATTACCAGATGCGATGCCTCACCTCAAAGATTCCAGGGAAGGGAATAAGACCGCTTTAAGAAACGATGAATTTTAAGGAAAAAAAAAAAAGTAGAGTATGACTCCATAAAACAAGAGCACAAATGAGCAGCACATCGACTCAGTTTACAAACAACGGAGAAAAGTGCATTCTGCTGGGCTATCCGCTTTCTTCAGCAGGAACACTGACCAGGCATACGATGCCGGGTGATGCATGTTCTAGAAGGAATTATCTGAGTTGCCTTGCTGGCTTCTACATTAACTGTAATCATTCAGAAATGAAGATTCATGTATGGCAAACCCATTAAAATCATCTGTTCAGAATGAGCAAAACCCCAAATGACTGGATACACCAAGACAAAGAGAAGAAATGGGGCCAAGCGCAGTACTGCACTGCAACAATGTCCCACATCAGGTCACCCTATCTGTAAAAGATGCAATAGAAATGAAAGGGGTTCAGGGACAGGTGACAGCAATGAGTTAGAGGCCTGGCAAAATTTCTGTTAAGAAGGGAGATTGAAAACACCAGGACTTTTTGCTTTAGAAAGGAAACAAATCAGGGTGGATAGTGTAGGGATATATAAAATAATGGAGAGTACAGCAAAGGCGAACACCCTGATAGAGCTAGGGAGCATCCCGTACAACTGGAACGCCACCCATTTGAGGCTGCATAGGATTTGCTGCTTTCCTACTATGTGCAGTAACGTGTGGAACTCGCTGCCACAAGGTATTATCCAGGCCAAATGCTATCCCTAAAAGGAGTACAATACAGTTACGTGAACTGCAAGAATATCGATGGTCGCTTTATACACAATGGGAAAAACTCTTCTCACAACCCCTTCCCCCCAGCATCAGTGATATTAACCCTCTTGCTTTAGACTCTCAGCAGGAAACAATCTGTCCAGGACACAGAAATTTCTCCTATCAGCAAGTTATTTTGCATATTTGCCCACTTAGGAGGGTTTTATATTTTCTTATATAATACAAATTTTAAAATGCAAGATACTGATGTAAAAGGGTTCTGCTATCATCTGCTGTTTCTTAAATTCTTCTGTTTGTGAGGAAATTCATATATGCTAAACAAGAGCCTGTTTGAAAAGCACTCTCTCTTAAGGGTTTTTAAGTGTTCAGGCAAGAGAGGAAAGTGATCATCCTATCTGTTTTAACAAGCTCATGGAGGACCTGAAAAGAAATTTCCCTTTCAGATGGCTTGTGTCCCAGCAGCTAAAAATTCCACCCCATATCACGTCACCCCTACTGGCTCTGAGTGATCTCCACAAAATGCTGGATCGGGCATTGACCCGTCAGGGAACGCACTCATTCGCAGCAAACTTTTAGAGAACAGACAGCTTGTTTCAATAGATTTAAAATATCAGTCCCTGAAAAGACCTGCCACAGACGTAGCTCCAAGATTTACAGGTCTGTCATCTCCTATGATCCCATCTAGATCTTCCCAACAGAGTCCAATGAGTTGTTACACACTTTGTAACCACCTTTTGGATATCCTGCTTTACTCCTTTCCAGAAAAACAAATAAGTACATCTAAACCCAACAAAACACTTTGCACTGCTATTTGTAGGCTTCTCAACTTTCTTGCCTCCTTAACAGAGATGCGTGAATGTAGGTAACTTCTTTACCAGGATGCTCATTGTCTGGGCCAGAATTTCCACTTCACGGACAGGGAAACTAAGGTACAAGCACTGATTTTCTCAGAAACATAAAAGAAGCTGAGTGTTCGCTGCACACAGCTTCATTTCCACTGAACTGGAACTGCCAGCTCTGACCTTTCTGATCACAACTGAGAAGACATGATCTCCTGATTTTGCATTTCATTAGGAGACATTCATGCAATATCCTGGTCCAGCAGCCAGTTAGGTAGCACAGCTCTGAACGGGACCTATAAACTGTGGTTCCAGCCTGCAAAGATTTTGATCACCTACGTCTGGCCACTAATTTGCTGAGACAAATCCCCTTTTTGAGCCTCAGTTTCTCACACTGCAAAATGAGGAGACTGAAAGTGACTTGTCTCAAAGGCGAATTAAAATACTTTCAGATTCAGAAATGGCAGGGACTGCTGAGCTAAATAATCTCAAAGCAATTCCATGTGCTCTAGCATAGATCTGACAACAACTTAGAATCATAGAATAATTTAGGTTGGAAAAGACCTTTAAGATCATTGAGTCCAACCGTTAACCTATCACTGCCAAGTCCACCACTAAACCATGTCCCCAAGCACCACATCTACATCTATTTAAATACCTCCAGGGATGGTGACTCAACCACCTCCCTGGGCAGCCTGTTCCAGTGCCTGATAACACTTTCAGTGAAGAAATTTTTCCTAATATCCAATCTAAACCTCCCCTGGTGCAACTTGAGGCCGTTTCCTCTTGTCCTATCACCTGTTACTTGGGAGAAGAGACCAACCCCCATCTCTCTACAACCTCCTTTCAGGGAGTTGTAGAGAGCGATAAGGTCTCCCCTCAGCCTCCTTTTCTCCAGGCTAAACATCCCCAGTTCCCTCAGCCGCTCCTCACAGGACTTGTGCTCTAGACCCTTCACCAGCTTCGTTGCCCTTCTCTGGACACGCTCCAGCACCTCAATGTCTGTCTTGTAGTGAGGGGCCCTTAACTTATCTACGTATGCTTTTAATAGGGGTTAACATTTTCATTTTCTCTGAGCATATTTTAGGCTCCATCACATAAAAGCAAAGCCTACATGAGGCAACACCAAGCAGAATGCACAATCATTAACTTCTGCAAAGCAGCCTTGGTGTCTGCAAAAACACTCCAGGTAACTCAATAAATTAGAATAATAAACACAAAGGAAACCAGAAAACAAGCAAGGACAGGGCAGAAATCACAGAGGCCGACAGCATAATATATGGTACAACGGCAGTCCAAACTGGGCCTCCGTGAGGCACTGGGGAGCTGCTGGGAGGCATGTGTGAGGTGGCGGATATCCAAGTCTTGGTACTGTTCCCTATTACGCCTTGAATCTCATACGAGCAATTTTAATTTAAATATCACTGTGCATATGCCACCAGGGTCTCTCCCTGCAATGCCTGCGGGGAGATCTTCAGCTGGCAAGCACAGCGCAGCCCCTGTAGCCACAAACCCTCAGTGAAGGAACATTTGCTGATGCAAACACGAGCCCCGGGAGCAGCGAGCAGTGCCTAAGGCCAAAATGGTGCTGCAGCAGGGGACGTCCGGCTGCTGTCAGCAGGACGGAGCCTGGTGTCAGCTAAGGAGATGGAAAGGGCTTCATCTGCCCACAGGTGTTACACGCTACTGGCTGCCTGTGGGCAGGGAGCAGGGGAGAGGGAGGATGAACAACTGCCTCGAAACAGGCTGCTTTTGGCTTCTCTATGCAGTATGTATTCCTGCAGAAGCAAATCAATCCCAGATGGGAGCAGGGGAAGGAGCCTTTAAACCTGGAAAAGCATATTATTTTCTTGTACAAACGTCTGCTCACTCTCAACATGCCTTTCTTGTGTAATAGTAATGGCAGTCCCCTCCCTAGCTCTCCCAACCTGGGGCTCCCCACACCAGTTCTTCCCCTGCACCCCCGCACCCCTTCTGCTGCTCCAGACCTGTTTCTTTCCCCAGCACATCAGGCTCATGCATCTTAAGTGCTCACTTCTGCAACTTCTCCTATTTCAGTCCCAAGGCTCTTCTGAACAGAAAGTACCGTTCACATAAAAATGACAAGGACAGGCAGAAAGAATTAGGTTGTGAGGAAAGATTCAGCAAACTTGTTCCCTTTTCCGCCTGGATCAAGACCTGAACCCACAGGAAGCCTCCAGAGGTACTATCTGCTGCAAACGTACTGTGATATTTAAGAGACCTCCTGGCGAGTCCTGGGAGCAGAGGGATGGACTTCTAGGGGAAAGTTTTCTCTTTGCTACGCAAAGAATTGATGCTATTTATAACGATTCCTGCTGTCCCCAACTGGGCATGAAGACAATCAGCATCTGTCCAGGCCCTCGGGGAAGCTGCAGAACCAGAGATGTTGTATATGTAACTGTGCAGTGCCCGCTGCTACAGCATGAAAGAGGCAGGGTGGGTAGAGAGGAGCTGTGAAGGGCTCAGCCAGGGCTGGGGAGATGAGGGGCTGGGGAAGGGGGCTGAGGGGAAAGGGATGGTGCCAAAAGGGATGGGTTTTGCATGCGAGTGTCTGTTACTTGAGATCATACAGATGGTTTCTCTTTAGCTGCGGTTTTGAAAAGCCCCCTGCCTACTCTGCTGGAGGCCCTTTCCTGCCAGAGCCAAACCCGGAGCTCCCAGACACAGGAGGAGAGCTCAAAGGCCTTTGAAAACAGAGATTGCATTATTCTGGGGAGCTGGGAACTGGAACTCTATACAGGTAGTATCACACACCTTTGTCTGCTTGTCCTGATGGGGTGAAGACCAGGAACAGCACTCTGACCTGGTCCTCCTGCCTGGCAACTGGTTCCCCCACAGCCTGCCTCCACCACCACCCCTCTGCCTGCAAGCAGCCCCCCTTCCTCCTACCCTGTGCTGCACAGCAATCACCTGGCTATAATTCCTCTGATTTGAAGAGAGGCCCTGCCCCTCTCCCCCGCTGCTCACACAGAAGTTTCCTCTCCCTTTGCTTCCCCCTCTGACATATCCAGAATCCCCGCAGGGGGAAACCCCCACGCTGCAAGGCCCCTCTGGGGCATCTGTCTCCTGCTCCTCTCCCCTGCCCCAGCAGCAGCACAGACAATTGTTTTCTTGCTCCATTAAGCCAGTAAATGAGGCTGGCTTAGCTCAGCACCGTGAGCCAGTGCTCTGAGCCCAGGATCTGTCTCGGCACAAGAAGTAACACCAATGTGAACACAGGAGCGAAGGAGGGATTTGTGAGTTTGGCACCATGCTTTTCTACCCCCAGACACTGAGGAGAGCAGCTTCTTGAGACCAAATCAAGCAAGCTAATGTAGCCTGCAAATGTTTTGGGGCTTGGCCAGGTGACCGTGCTGCCTTCTTCGAGGCCATCCACCCTGCTCCAGCAGAAGATAAATCAATGCGAGGCAACATCTGCCAAGATATTGACTTTGGCTCTGCTCACAGACTGCCTGCACTTCAGAGATGGGTAATATTCAGCTTGATTATCTCTCACCGCCAAGAGGAAGTTTCTCTCTATGCTTAAAATCACTGAGATGAGCCAAGGAAGAATCGATCTGTGGGAGAGAAAAGCTGACAAGAAAACACGAGTCGGAGACAGGATGAGAGTGGACGATGGGTGAGCAATGGAGATAGCCTCTGGCAGCTTGCCTGGCCAGGTTAGCAACGGCCTCGGTCACTACAGCCGGAGAAGGATTAATATCAGGCACATTCATCCAAACTTTACACAGCAGGCCTCTGTATGCTCTTCTCCCTCTCCTCTGAATAGCTTTTCCTCTTTTAACTTGCTCCTCACCCTCCTAAAACATCCTTTCTCTACTCTCCCCTACATCCTCACTGTCCTGGAGTTTTCTGGTTGTGTTGTGGTTTAATCCCAGCCGGCAGCTAAGTACCACACAGCCGCTCGCTCACTCCCCTCTCAGTGGGATGGGGGAGAGAATCAGAAGGGTAAAAGGGAGAAAACTCATGGGTTGAGATAATGACAGGTTAATAGGGAAAGCAAAACAAGGAATTCATTCACTGCTTCCCATGGGCAAGCAGGTGTTCAGCCATCTCCAGGAAAGCAGGGCTCCATCACACCTAAGGGTTACTTGGTGTTATCAACATTATTCTCATACCAAATCCAAAACACAGACAACACAAACTAGCTACTATGAAGAAAATTAACTCTGTGCCAACCAAAAACAGCACAGGTTGCTTCATGTGTCCCTGTAAGTCACCCAATTCACTGCTTAAGGCATGACTCTCAGTGGTTGTAAGGCTCGCTGCCTGCCCCGCTTTGTGTCTTATGTCACATGCCACCTCCCTGGTGGTGAAAAGCCCCAACAGCACTCATACGCTGTACCACATCCACCCCTCGGTAGACCCCGAGTCTCATGGGCTCATATCCCAATGCACAAGGTGATGTCACACCAGGGAAAGGTGACATTTCCTTAGCAGAACGTGCTGACAAAGCCTCATGAGGTGAACATTCAGCAACATCATCAAACTTTCCCAGGATAAAACACTGAGCCTTCAACTTGTGTTTCCTATCATACTTGTGGTAAAACATCCTCTAGGTTGTGGCCCTCCGAATGCAGCAGATAAGAAAAAGATCTGAGTCCCTCCCAAAGCAAATCGGTTTTAGGGATAGTCTTGACACTGATTCCTACTTCTGTTTGCCAGACAGGTTAAGTGTCAGATGCTTGGACTAGAGTGGTACTGACTACAGACTCCTTGGAGCACACCACGCTCCTGGGATGGAAGGGAGAAGGGCAGCCACAGCAGAAGAAATGGGTAAGGACCTCCTGGCCAGGCTCACTTGGCTCCTTGCTGAGGCACTTCTCTCAGCCTTTCAGCTGTGTTTCTGCCCGTGCTCCTGCCGTTCTCTGAGCCTGAAGGCTGCACAGAATCGAGAAACAGAGGTGGAAGAGACCCAAAAGAACCATCTAGTCTGTTCTTCTCTGTGAAAGATGGATCAGGTCTACTTTGTCATTTGTGGCATCTGTCACTCCTCGCACATTTCTAGTCTGTCCTTAAAGCCCTCCGGTGATGGTGCTACACAGCCTCCCAAGGCAATTTGATTCAATGTTTTGTTATCTTTACTGTTGCAGAGTTCTTACTGACATTAAGCCTGTATCTCTTGCTGCAATCTTAAACCATTCCTCCTCGTCTTCTCCTGCAGAAGTGATCATTCCTTTCTTTTGTACCTTATGTACCTGCATGCTATTATTCATACCTCATGCTTAGTCCTCTCTTCTTTAGGCCTAACAGCCCCATTTCCATCCATCTCTCCTCACTGACTATGCCGCCTAGACTTCTGATCATTCCCACTGCTCTCTTCTGGACTACATCCAACTGATCCACATCTCCCTAGAAACATAAAGTACCCCAAATAGACACAGGACTCTACTTCAGTGTATACAGTGATCAGCAAGCAGGCAACGCTACCCCCAGAGCAGGGACACAGCTAGAGCAGAACACAATGTGGCATTCAGTAAGACACCCAATGATGCTGTAAAATCTGCTGCGTGCCCTTCCTCCTCTCTTCTCTGGGAGCTGGATTCTGCTCCCACTTTGAGCTCCAGGTGGAAAAAAAAGGCACTTAAAAAGCTAACTGATCTGACTATGTCCAGGGTCCTTGACCTACCTGGCCTGCATTTAAGCACCACTTCCCAGCTCAGGTAAGAAAGCTGCACGTGTTTCTCCACCTTGGGGGACACTTTTTGAATGGATAGACCTGCATGCCTCTGATTCATTGCCAGTACGGGAGACCAGCCAGGAGAATAGGAAGGGAAGAAATGCCACTCTAAAGGCCAACGAATACGCATGAAGCACGTTACGCAAGAACCCCTGTGGACCCCCTTGTCCGGGTAAAAGTCCTACAGATGGCCCATCACTAAGCACAGTTGATGCAGTGGGGAGGATGTGTGGGTGGACAGATAATTTGGTATTTAGCTGCAAGAACTAAAGTGGGTTTAATGCAGTGCTAGGAAGACAGATTGCCTGCAGCACCTTCTGCTCCTGATTACGGATGCCAATCTCAGGTTTCCCTTAGGTGTAAAAGGAGCCAGGATGCGTGCGTTTTCACAAAGGCTTCGGAGTTGCAGTCTCACAAAAAGGAAGTATCACAGGAGGATAATAAAGGGTGACCAGCACTGAGGAACATCCCTGCTACAGCACCAGCGGCTGGCTTTAGTTTTCTGTAGCATCTTACGATTCCATGCCAAACATGTGGGGCTGTCTCCAGAGTTCCTGGAAAGCCTCTCCTGCAATGGACAAATCTGGCCGAAATGATCCTAACTCACGAGTTAAAGACCTGCTGCTTCTCTTCAAGGTCAGAGAGGTCTGGCACTTTGAACACCAAGGACTTTCCATAACATTGCACCACCACTGTCTTTTAAATGCATCTGCCTTCTTTGCCACCTGCACAAGAAAATCTCAGGTCTGCACCCCAGCACTGATCTGTGTCACCCCACGTCAGCATCATGCAGGAATGTCAAGCCAAGAAAGAGCTATAACAGAGGGGGAAAAAAGCCCCCAGCTGCCCCCTTTCCAACTTCCAGCAGTAGAATCACAACACACCGAGGAAGCACTGCAGCATGTTCCTCTGCTGACAGAAGCAAGGTGGCTTTCGTACCAGCCTGCAGCCTCAGCTCTTGCCTGTCAACCACCTCATCAATGAATGGGCTCTCTTTCCACTCTGTTTCCAACTTGGGCTGCAACTGAAAGCAGAAGCAGCAGATCACTAGGATGCAACAGGCATCCAACTGCATTCCTGCTAGGAAGAGAAAGAGCTTTACTGGTGACGCAGCCCCCACTTCTTACTAGCCGTCCCCCACACATCCCTTCCTATGAGCTCTCAGGACAAACAGGCACCAGGCATTCTGCGTAGGAACAGAAACTAAATACACTGGTAATACTCTGCAGGCCCAGTCTGAATACAAAGCGCTGATTGAGTGGCCATGCCCAACGAGAGCTCAGAGCCTGCTCTATCATCTACAGCAGAAGAGACAGGGCACTGCAGTCACTATGGTGCTCCCCCATCCTTCTCTGCTTTTCCCCCAGCCCCTCATTCTTGCTCCCAGGTCCAGAAGGGAGGGAAATTCAAAGGAGATCAGAGTTAAGCAAAGAGAGAGAAAGAAAAGAAAGAGGGGGAAGGGACTGGAGTCAGGAATAAGGACATGTGTTGGGGAGGGGTGAAGGGTGAGGAGGATATGGATTGAGACAGAGAGAGAAAGCAAAGGAGCGAGGGAGGAGATGGAGAAGGTGAGGAAGAGATGTGACAGACAACTTCATCAAGCAAGGTGGCAGGCTGGATGGGGGAGTGTGCCAAGCAGAGGGAGCTGGGTGCGATTTGCAAGAGGGGAGACAGGAGAGAGATTTCAGCTCTCTCTGATGAACTTATCCATCCTTTCTCTCTCAGTGGACAAATCTTTGCAAACACACTCTCCCCTTTCCTTGCTGGCAAGAGACAGCCAAGGATGGCACTGAAGGGAAGGCAGATGAGGTACAGCATGTGCACAACTCAAAGGCTTTGGGCACACTCCAAGTCTCAGCAGTAGGTATCATAACAACAGGCCCCAAGGAGTGGGTCTAACCAGTGAAGGAGGTAACTCCTTTTCTGTTCCTCATTAGGATGGGATCTCCTACTACTGCTGCCCACATTTAGCACACTGGAAGGGGTACCACCCCCATACGCTGCCCTGAACTGTTTACTGCCCAAAACCATGGCTGCCTTATACAGGTGAGAAAGGCAATCTGACTGTGCATACTTCTTTATGCTTTCTGTCTCGTGGTTGTTTTTTGTTGGTTTGTTTTTTGTCGTTTTTTTTTAAATAAACATGAGGCCAGTACCACCCAGAGCCTGCCCCTATCCATACCCCCCATCAACAAGTTGATCCATTTCAGACAACAGCCATTAGTGGGAAAATTGAGGGGGAAAGTCACTGCAAGGGGGCTGCATTTGCTTAGCTTCTTATCACAAGGTCTGTGGTTCACAGGAGACGAACTCAGCTATTCACAAGGTACTCGCTTGCATGCATAAGGCCTGTTTGAGCTCCCAGCCAGCACCCCCATCTCAGCCCCGCCACACCCAGGACTGATTTTGATTAAACAGCAGAGTAATTCAAGAAACAGGCAAATATGCCTATGGGGGTGTACAGCGGGTGCGTGCCAGCAACTGTGCGGATGTGCACGTCATTTTTCCGTGGTGTCTCGAAGGGCTCTGGAAAGCAGCTTGCTCTCTCACATTTGCTCTAGCCCTGACTGCCTCCCTGCAGGGCTGCCAGCCACCTCGATGGTCAGTGGCACCGTGTACCTGGGTGGTGACAGCAGTGACTGGCTAGGGAAAGTTAGCCAGTGCATCCAAAAGGGGTTACTTAAAAAGGAGTGATCTGCTGGGGCTGGGGTTGAGCGCTGGGGTCGTGAGGTCCATGCAGGTTCTGCTTCTCAGGGAACAAAGAGGTGGTGGTGGGAGATGTCCCCACGGCAGGGGAGAAGGGTGTGAGTGCCCAGTAAGCTGTGGGGCTCCAAGGTCCTCACCCCTGCTGTCAGGGATGAAAGCCCCGCTAAGCAGGGGCAGCCAGGATAAGTCTGTGGGGCCAGCTCATGGAGCTGGAGGTGGGGGACAGAGTCTGCCTGAGAAATGGCAGGGGGCTGTAGAAGGACCACCCCTACGGATGGGAAAAGGGGGAGTGCAGGCTGCAGCAGTCCCTCCCCACCTTCTTCCACCAGTTTAAAACCTCCCCTGTCCTTTGACTTGGGGACTGCTAATAAACCTGCCTGCTCTGAAGGGACAAACAGGTTCCACTGAATGATGGCTCACACGTGCCCTTGCTCATATGAGGAGGGGCGCTCAAATGCCCCTTCCCCCATGAAGCCCCAGTAAACAACTGCCTCAGCTGGCACAGGCTCCCTGCTCTATGGCTGCAGGCAAGGAGACTACGATCGTATTATATTGTATTTGGCAGAGAGGGGACAGTAATTTTTCAGGGAGTAATCACTCCCTGAATCTCACTTTTCTCCAAGCTCAGAGGACGCCCTGGAACAGATGGGGGTTTCCTAACGTCCCTGTGCTACCTGCAGCACTCAGTAGGGTTGCTACCTTGTAGTGGTGGTGTTTTTCTCCCCTCTTGAGCATTTTCCAATTCCAGGATGCTTATTTATGCCTGGTCCTGTCTGTCACACGCTCTCCTTTCTGTTCTCTGACAAGATGAACATGGGGCCTGACCGTGGACAAATTCCTGCTGATTCCTGTTGGGAGTCTGGGCTGGGGGTGGGAATGGGGCTCACTACGAAGGAGCTGGTGTGAAGGAGTTAGCTAGGCTTTGTCACTGTGGCTCCTCTCCTCTGAAGGAAAAGAAAGAGATAATGATGTTAGAACATTTTAACCTTTCTTTTTCTGAGCTTGATAGGCTTGGCCCGAGGCATCTTTCCTAGCAAAACCAGGCTGCTGCAAGATTGATTGGTTGGGTGCAGAGTTTAAAGGTAATTTTCTCTTGTCACATGCACATAAATTATTGTGGCTCAAGCTGTGATCAGCTCCACGTCTCACTTGTTCAACTGCTTTTATGCCCAGGCTCTGATGAGGGGTTGTAAGAACCATGTCCAGTGCCCCCCAAGCAGCATCCTATATAAATATATATCAAGAGCACCACAGGTGTACACACAAAGTTAGTGTCTGGGGGGGAGGAAGGGGCACATGCCTGCAAATCTGTACAGCCAGGGACTTCCAGCTGCATCAGTTGCAGCTAGAGCCTTGTTTGCTCAGCTATGAACCTGTTTAAAATGTTCTGTCCATGAATGCCAGGGCAAGGAAAACTCATCCGCTCAGATTATTCACAAGGGGGAGAGAAAAAAAGATGCACATGCACACACACAAAGGAAGCACAGCTGCAGCCAAAGTGAATTCATTTTTAACATTCATGAAAATATTCACAGAACACTTCAGTGCTATTTGCCTAAATTTTGCTGTTTGGAGTAAACACTTGAGCCAGCACAGGCTATATGTTCCAGGCACAATACCGCATCAGGGACTAGGGGTGCCTCTTGGCTCCAAGGCACAGATTCACACTACGTCCCCAAGCACATGTGGCCCCCTTACTTTAAGGGACAGACTCACAGTCTGCTGCCGCATAGTTCCTGACTCTTGGCCCTGTCACAGCCAAAACAACTTTGCAAGTACTCGTGGCCATCGCATTCCCTATCCACCACAACCTTATGCAACAAAGACACGCGCGCTCTGCCAAATTTAAACACAAAAACAATGGCAAGCAATGACAGCTCTGGCACGCGCCTGGTCTGGGGGAGCAGACCCCTTTCCTCCCCTCCTCTCCTCAACTCATCCCCTTCATTGGTTTCTTTCCCTGAGCATCCTAAGCAGCTCACACAAGGGAAAATGCTACAGCACACAAGGGAGACTCAGCTGAAGCCCTGAAGACAAGAGCTGTGTGCGTTGTCTCTTCCTCCTCCATAAATACAGCTGAGACGACGACTGGATAATTGGCTAAGTGCCTGTCAGCTTAATAACAGAGAGAGAGACACACAGAGAGGAAGAGGGAGAGATTTGTATTTACTATTCAAAGTCATGGATGCTGCCTGCCAGTGGATTTCAACATGCGTTTTGTTTGCACAGTGAGACACGAAAAGTGAATGGACGTGCAGCTCTGAGTCATGGTCTCCCTTGCCCGGCCTCGTGTGAGGGTGGACAACCAGCCTGGGATGGAGGGAGTGAGAAAGCAGAGCGCTGAGGTAGCTGCCATACTGTTACCGCTGGGTTCCCGGTTAGAGTATCCCTGGGTTCCTACACTGGAAAAGCACCATCACCACCCCTGACGAGACACTGTTGTCACTGACACACTAAGTCGCGTCGCGTTAGGGGCAATGACAGTGGTGCATCTCCAACATGGTCACCCTGCTGTCCTTGAGAGGAGGGGGTGCAGTGGCACTGTGAGTGGCGGCTGCACAGCTGCGTGACCACCCCTATTTCGTTTCGCAAATGCACAGCACAGGGGTTGGTGCTTAGGGAGCTGGAGCTCTCTCTCGGCCTTTCCCTCCCCCTTGTAAATGCAGTGCTCTTCTAGGAACCCATCTAAGGAGAGCACCTGTGAAGAGAAACCACTCAGGCATGTCTCGCCTTTCACAGGAGGGTGGGAAGGTGTGTGCTGGGAAGGAACCTCCCTGCTCTTTGAAAGCTTTCACTACTTCCCTCTGCCACAGAAATGCAAATTTCCGTGGTGAAAGTGGTTCAGGTTGCTACTGGAAAGGGACAGTATTGGCCAGATCTACCGCGGTGTTAACTACTGAGCCTCAGAAGAGGAAGATGCAATATTCTGTTTGCTGGCTGCTTTTTTCCTTAACAGCTGTAGCAACTGAGGCACAGCGAAACAAAGGACACTTCCAGCATTAGAGGTGGTTACCAAGGCTCAGGAGTCAGAAAAAGCCACACAGATCGCCAAGTAAGCAGTCTCTTATCCTGTCCATCGAGCAGTGCTGCCTGTCACCTATACAACGCTTGCAACTTCACGGAGTATGTGAACATCTGTACAACTACACACAAGAAAACACTTTCTGTTTTTAAACGTAGGGAAACACACACTTGCGCACAGGCACACGCAAGCACACACCTCCCAAACCTCATGCAGATGTGTTATTGCAAAGTATCTGCTGAACTCCAGCCCAGTCTGAGTGGGCTCAATTCCATCAAGGTAGCTCTGACCAAAAAAGCCCAACCCCAGTGAAACCAATAGAGCCGTGGCAGGGCTATTTCTCCTCTCTTTGCACAGGGCCCAGCACAGTGGGGGCACTCTGGGGTCACAGCCAGCCTCTCCCACACAACCAAGTTGCTCCTAATAAAAATCTGCAGAAATATACATGCACAGGGGAGACTGGCTGTTCAGATTATTTTGAAATACCTGTTTTCGAGGCAGAGGTGAAACTCATCGTTATTAGTTCCCATTACTTACCATAAAACCAGGCATGTTAGATGTGCCTGAAGCCTGAAGCAAATGCTTTGGTGTCAGATTCAGCTGAAAATCACATTCGTTTCTTCTTCAGCAAGAAAAGAGTAAAAGAAAACTCAGTAAATTCCTGACTTCACCTTTGTGCCCTCCATTGCACTTACTCCAGCAGAGCACGAGTTCACACAAGCCAGAGTGAATTTTGATGGACAACAAAACTAGGTACCTTCAATGAAAATGGCTATATTCAGCCGCGCAGTAAGCCTGTTGAAGCCCTGCCGCTGCATCAGCAGCGAGCTGTGGCCCCGCAGCTCTGTCAGAATCAGACACCTGTGGGTCTGGATATAAAGGGCAGGTACGTGTAATATATATTTTGAAAACTTATAGTTACAAGACAGCAAATTCCAGTAACTATGAGCTATTTTAAGACTAGGTCTTTCCTCGTGACCTGCTGGGGAGGGGAACAGAGTCAAAGAGGTACCGACTCTGAGACACTCCAGGTAACACGTACTACTATATAAATTTTAATGCCAACTAAGTAGGAAAACATATGGTACTTAGCTGCAAACTGAAGTGTGTGTGCAGACTCAGGGGAGGAGGTTAAAGCCATACAGTCTGATACTGTCTCTCCTCCTCCATCTTTCTGAATGCAAATTATACATACAGTGTTATTAAACATACATAATTTCACCAAAGAAAGAGCCTTTCTTTTTCTAATTTCCATTCCACCTTTACTTGTGATAGGTTAGTCCCACTTTGCAGAAAACGCAGTATCACAAAGGCCCCGCTCACCAATGGGCGCACTATATATAAATATTGTGCGTGTATAAGGAGAGATGCTAATTGCCAGCTTCTGACCGTATACATACTGCAATTTCCTTTATCGTATGTATGCGCACACACTTACATATCTATGTATGCATGTGTGCCTTCATATAATGGCACCATCTGCTGCCAGACCTGGAAGTTTTGCAACATCATCTGTTACTACTTTTATACTTTTTCTTTTTTTTTTTTTTTAAGGAAAGTATCAGCAGAGTACAGCCCCTTATGCACAGATCCCAACATAGCCTCTCTTGACACCTGCACGCTAGATCTGATAATGAAGGCTTTGTATATACCGGAGAAAAAGAAGAGCATTTGGGACTTGTAGTCAATACCAGCGCAGATCAGGACGTACTAGGGAAACCTCATTTGTCGCATTTGCTGGGTTGCTGCGTGGCTGAGCCGAAAGGCGACCCAAGCTAATGGATAGGTCGCTGGGCTGGGTGCGCCCGAGTCCTGCTGTGCAACCCTGGGAGAGTCCCCTCACCTCCGGGCGCCTCCTGCCCACCCCCAGCCTCTGCCCGTCCCAGCTAATAGCCTGCACGCCCTGCGGACGAGGGGATCGCTCTTACTCTGCGCTCGCGTGGCACTTAATACAAAGGGTGCCTCAACTTAGTGGTGCCCTTTAAGTGCCACGACAATACTACTGATAATCAAGGTTACAATTTTACTGCCAAGACTGTATTACTATGTAGCATTATACCTTTGAACATGCCTATTCTCATTTCTAGCAAAGGGCTCAGCTCAGTGCTCCCTGTTATAAATTATATGCTAATTGTAAGTGTAATCTGAACAGCTTTTACTTTTCCTTTAAAATGACCGTATAGGGCATAAACTTTGTTGTGATGCTGTGTTGCTACTTTGCCTGAGGTGCCTTTGTCCTCTAGCATAGCTCCACATGTAGAATATCAGCAAAATACTGGGAGGCCAAGAACAGAGTCTGCATAAATTGCTTATATTGCAGGATTACACCAACAGCACCGTCGTTAATGCTGGTAATTTGATTCTAGCCCATCCTTTGACACATGTAACTCGAAGAAACTAAGTACCCATTAGGATGGAAGTTCCTAAACGTGCTATCATGCTGAAACTTCATATCATTTAAAAATACCTGGTAAAAATGGAAATTGCACACTCAGTTAAATGTTGGTTTTCATCAGTGCATCAGCATCAGCTTGATTTAATTCTTGATGAAAAGTTGATGCTTGGAAAAACTCAAGAACAATGAGCCAAATTCTGGCCTTGGCAAGATCCCAGTTCTCCAACGGGCTGAGCATCATCTGAGCAGTGCTCAGCAGCTTAAGCCCTGTATGAGTCACTTGTACCTCTTTATTAGCAGTCCCCAGGAATCTGCCCCAAAGACAAATGCGGTATTTCTGGCAGTGCCCTTGGGCTTTGGGGGATTTGTATTGGTATAACTGAGCAGATGGGAATGGGGATGTGACCCATTTTGATTCCAGTTAGTGATGAGCTCCATTTCAGAAGTCATTAAAGGCCAAATCTGCCCTTGTGCCAGGAGGGCACAAAGCCCTGGGCAACCTGCAAGTCCCACTGATGCCCTCAGAATAGTGCTTTAAAGGCACTTTGGGGTGAGCTGCTGTCACGGTTCCCAAGAAAGCTGATCTTTCCCTCTGACACGCTGTGGAGGTACCCGATTCCACAGCACGGACTCCATTGCCATTTTGCTTCTAACCCATCTTAAGGGCCAAACATGACACAGAGGCACAGTTCCCTCCCTCCCTCCCTCCCTCCCTCCCTCCCTCCCCAGTCTGCAGTAGCTGCCCTTTGCTACTGCACACGTCCCTTCTATTTCTCATCCTCTCCCAAGGCTGAAAGCGCGTAACAAAGCACAGGGTCCCTGCCTTTGCTCACCCGACACTTGCAGAGAAAATGAGGTAGGAGGGGACGCAGGAGGCAGGTAAACAGAAAGAAGATTTAGGGTTGGGGCTTGTTTTTCTTTTCCCATTTTCATCAGTTTTGGGAGATATTTTGTGTAATTGTTGTTTGGAGATTCTTTTTTTTCTAATGTCAGGCAGGGAAGTTGCACACAAAACCTGACAACCTCATGACTGTGATCTTGCAAGCAAAACATTGGCAGGAATCGTAGCACACAGTTCCCTCTCAATACTCAAAATAAGGTTCAGCGTCCTTCTTCACTTGCTGACGACAGAGTTAAAAAATGAAACCTTAATAAGTCTGACAGGCTCTCTGATATACAGTGTCATCTTTGAAACATCCTGCTCTCTTTCCTTGGTTGTAGCTGGCCAAACACCAGAAGCTCCGCTCAGCCTTTCTCACCTGTTGCAGCTCTCAGACCCCTCCTCCCTTTTCAGCCTTGCTCTAAGGAGCGGATCATTACCCTTTTCCCTGTGGATAGTCTATCACGAGCTATTTTTATTCTCTCTCTGCAATTCCCTGACTAACTTCCCCATGCCAAATACTCACTAAAAGTCATCAACCTTCAGCAAGGCCAACAAATGAATCAAATCTGCTGCCAGGTCATTTAGGAGATGAGCCAGTATAGAGTTAGGAACATTTTTTTTTTAAAGTCCATAGCAAGGGAATATTTAAAATGCCATAGCTTTAAAAAGTCATATCCAAACTTCCCAGAATAATTCTATTCTGAGTAACAAGCTGTAGATGAAGCTCTAGAGGAGTGGTTTCCTTTAGGAACATTAGGGCTTATAATAAACTATTTTTCTCCACTTCATAGATCAGTCCACCCACCCATTCTTCCACCTACAAGTGTAACACTATATATGAATGTATAAGGCCCCAAAGGAGAAGAATCATTCAGAATACCCTGTCCTCGGTGCTTTGCTGAATGATTTGCAGCACAATTTACATGAACAAAATGTTTTTAGTTGTATTAATCGCTATGTACATCGCTTTTAATTCTCTCCAACTGCATACCATTTTTTCTCCCTCCTACATTCTCATTTCCCTTCAAGCTACAGGATGGAGCTACTGGGCGCTGGTAAACTGCCACTGCATGCTCCCTTTTCCCTCTGAAGTAGATGCATAGCAAAGATAGGTGATACGATCTCTCTACAGAAATCTCTTACCTATCTCTCTGTGGAGGTAAAGATCTGCTCTGAGCACAGTTAGTACAGATCATCTCATGGTTTTTCCCCATCTAGCTCTTCCCCTTGTGTTATCACTAGTGGATCTACAGGCAGGGAGAGCGAGATGCTGGGAGTTTTTCAAACACAAGGCTGTCCTAAAGTGAGTTATGTTTTGGAGGGCCAGGGAAAACAGCGAGGGGGAAGCTATCAAACCAACTCTTGCTTTAAAACTGAGGTATAAAATGCCATCTTGCAGGACCTAAAGTATATGGGACAGAGGGAAATCTCACCCCTTCCAGCCTCATGTGGCAGTCCTGTCTCCCAGCACAGCCTGGCTTCTGCCTCTCCTCTGAAGGAGGGACTGAAACGTCCCAGAAGCCTGGGGCTGGTCCCAGGGAAAGGGAGAGGAAACAACTGCCCTTCCTAGGAAGCGTGACAAGCATATAGCCGGCCAGTTCTGCTTAAAGAGCTTAGGAAGGCAGCTGAGGGAGGTAAAGCTTGTACACTGGCCACAGCCACTTCTGACAGAAACGCAGCCTGCCAGGAACATGGTATCGCTCGGGGCAAGCAGTTACACGGCTGGGTGGTGTGCTGCTCCTCCAAGCTGTGTCACTTGGCACACATCTGGCTGACACAGCTGGATCACCTCACTCAGGTATTTTATTTGAGTGCCTGACATAACACTGGCAAGCCACAGACTCCACACACAATCACCGAAACCACTCTCCCATGCAGCCCCGTTGAGCTTGCTGACGAACGCTTTACACGCAGCACATGCAGGCACCATCTCCACCATCCGCTCAGCCCTCTCTGCTGCAAATGCAGCTTTAGCGCACAGCATCTAGATAAACTCAAAAGCTCCAAGGTTAAGTGGGAAATAGAAATCCAGTGACCCCTGCCTGGGCAAGTGAGCTTAATGACTTGTCTGCAGCTGTGTGTACCAAACATATGCTGGCAAACATCTGCCTGAGCAGCCCCTGCAAAATAAATGATTGATGGAAGTGATTTGCCTTTAAAAATTGGATAAATCAGCTGGGAGTCCCGCTAGAAAAGGGTTAATAGGATATATGAATTGTTAGTGAGTGGAAGGGAGAGGAGAGAAGCCGGGAGTCAGAGGCAACACCCCTTGTTAGGTGTTTACCATGTCGCATCTAAACCCCTTCCATCGCATACGCAAGGCGGATGAATTACCCTGTAAATCCTATTACTCCGTGTGGATAAATCTTACATGCGAGTTAACAAGTCTGGAGAGCCGGGGAATGGAAGCTGCTGAACAGATATTCCAGGATCAAAACAACCCAGCACACGGGAGCGAAGCGATATGTGTACACACACACACACACACACTCTCATACCTCCCTCTTCCAGCATCCTTCTTCCCTGATCCCATCTTGCTAGCTCACATACCCCTCTATCATTAAATGGGAGGGATGCAGGACACAGGGGATCATGTAGCAGACCATTTGGTGACAATCTAGCAGGATTTATTTCAAAGAAAGAGAAAGAAAACTTTGCTGCTGCTGTTAGCTTTGCTAGGGAATTGCTCCCTTGATGCTTCAGGGTTTGTGCACTATCAGCTCCTCATACAGATTACAGACTTATTTTAAATTACGTCCAGCAGTTTTATAGCCATAATACACAGTGTGTACACACACTCACATGCACAGAATTTTACTTCAGTAGGGAAGTTACTGCAGGTAAGTTGAGCAAGGCAGAATTTGAAAAAGAAACTCACAAGAAAAAGATGACTGCATTTCAGCTATTTGGGACGCTCCTAACTGAAAGCACAAGTAGCCTCAGAACTACCTTTAGAAAACCTGCACGACGAATACAGAAACATAACACTCAATACTGCCAGTGAACAGGGCTTCACGTGCAAAGACAACCTCATCCCAACCACTCAGACACGCAGGCACAGCATACACCCATTTACTTAGCCCTGCAAAGAAACCAACACGGTGAACGAGATACAAGCTTCATAAATGTCGGAGCTCTTACACCATTTTTTCACCAGCCTTTTCAACTACTGTATCCATCTCCCCTCCTTACAGGGCAGAAAAATAAATAAATAAAATTAAAAGCCAGAGTTTCCCAAAAGAACTTGCCTGAGAGTTCTGGCAGCACCAGGAATAAAGTTTTTGCACAGGTACAAGAAGAAGTATGGGAACATCAATGGAACATCTGGCAAGCACAGCTGGATCCCTTTTCGATTTCTCTATTGATACTGCAGGGCTGGTGGAAAATGTACGTTCGCGAGAGCTGGCTAACACAAACAGATCTTTCCCCACTGAAATTCTTTTGATCCAGAGCACTACACAGAGGAGAGTGATGGCAAGAGGCTTTCAAAAGCTTTGCGATTTTTTTATATTAAAGCACAAACACACACGCAGAGCTTGTTTGTAGCAGCTACTGCTACTGCAGTTCGAGAGGTAAAATAACACACGCTCTCACAGAGACATATACACACAAATCTATATCGCATCACACGTATATGTTGCATACGTAGAAAGACAGATACACACATAGAAAAGGAAAAGTTGGCAAAATGCCCTACCTGAGGATGGCTGTGTCCCCCTGCCTCACGGTGATGTTATCGGTACCTCGGGTAAAATCCACGCTGCGGACTGGCAGCCCTGTAGGGAGAAGGCAAAGCAATCTCAGTAGGACCAGCGGTAATTGTTTCCGATCAGGCTGAGCCCTTGCTACCATGGCTGGTCTCGTCGACTTTCACTGTCTGTACTTGTCTCTCTCTCTGCGTGTGTATGTGGATAGATAGATGTAGAAAGAAAAACAGTAATAATAATGTACAACTCTCGCTCTGATCGACAGCCCCAGAAAGGGGAGGTGATTTCACAGTCCTTCTTAGCTGCCACTTTCTCTTGCTCTTTTCAGTCTCTTGCCGGCGGTCTTTCCCCCCGCCTTGTTTTTTTTTTTTAAGGCTTTCCAAAAAAAAGTCTTAGCACAACCTTCAATTAAAAAAGAAAAAGGAAAAAAAAAAAGGCAAGAGGAAAAAGTCAGGTAGCAAAATAATTAAAAACCAATAATAATTAAATCGACCCGTTCGGAGTGATGGAGAGAGGTGAAAAAAAGGAAAAGGAACAAGACGAGTCCTGTGCCGCCGGGCTGCGCGAGT
Organism: Phoenicopterus ruber ruber; assembly: GCA_009819775.1. Classification (NCBI taxonomy): domain Eukaryota; kingdom Metazoa; phylum Chordata; class Aves; order Phoenicopteriformes; family Phoenicopteridae; genus Phoenicopterus; species Phoenicopterus ruber. The sequence goes on along the minus strand of CM020215.1, from coordinate 92,291,140 downwards.
GGATGGTCCTGCTCCAGTGCGCGGCTGTGCAGCCTCCCAGCCCCGAGCTCCCTTCCTAACCCACTTTCCCAGGCGGAGCGAGGGCGGGAGGGAGGGAGAGAGGCGGGAGGAGGGAGGGAGGGAGCCTCACTCGTGAGACGGCAGCTCGGCACCACGGCGGCGGCGAGCGCGGGAGGGGAGCTGCGAGCGGCGCTTCCCGGCCCTCTCCCGGGGCCGCAGCCCACCCCGCGGCCCCCGCGCCCCCCTGCCCTCGCCGGGCAGCGGGGCTGCCCCGGGCGGCCGGGGACGCGGCTCCGGCGGCGGCCCGGCCGGGCCGGGCCATCGGGAGCCGGACCGCGGCTGGGAACGGGAAGGAGGGGGGCACTGCAGCAGGGAGAGGGGGCATGTGAAAGGAAGAGGGCTGGAGGGCAGAGGGGGGAAGCCCCGAGGGAGAGGGGGCTGGAAAGGGGACGGGGGAGAGGCAGAGAGGGGAGGGGACGGGAGAGGAAGAGGGGGCTGGAGAAAGGAGAAGGGGAGCGCGAGCGGGGAACTGGAAGCAGAGGCAGAGCGGGAAGCAGAGAGGAGAAGGCAGGAGCAGCCGGCAGAGGCTGAGCGGGAGGGAGGCACAGGCAGCGGGGCAGAGGATGGAGGAAGATACGGCCAATATTCACCAGAGTAAATACTGGGGGGGGGGGGGCAAAGAAGCTGTGGCCAAAAGTGCAAACAACTTGGCTTTGCGGCCTGAAGCCACAAGCTAGCTGATTTACAGAGCAGCATTCTTGGCAAGTGCCTCTGCAGCCTCAAACCTTGCTTTTTCCCCTCTCAGACTTTCACCAGATAAACAGTTGTACATCCCTCCCTCCGCCTCCCTCCCACCTCTCTCCACTCAGCCCTTCCCGCCCCCCACCTCCTTTCCCAGCCTTTGAGGGATGGACCGGAGACAATGCTGGTATTGAGTCGCCCGCAGTGTGAATGCTCGGCCTGTCCTCCCCGACTGCCAGCGCCCGCAGCTGAGCCCCGAGCCCGGCAGCAGCGCTGCCCACCCGGGAACGCTCCCACAGCTCACATACCATCACCATCCCCGTCGCAAGAGAAGGGAGATTAAATTAATGGAGAGGAATAAGCCGTATGCTTTACTGCTGATGCCTGCCTGCCTGCCTGCCATTCCCCCAGCCCACTCTCCCCTGCCTGCAGGAGGGATGAGGAGGGATGTTTCGCTAGCGTAACCCTTCTGCGGCCAAAGCACGGCGGGGCTGGGAGGGGGAAGCAAAGGGGGAAGGGGTGGTTTGAGGGGGGTCCAGAGAAGCAGGTACAAGAAAAGCTGAGGGGAACTCTGCTGGGAGTTGCTGTCCCGCGTGGTCACAGCGCTGCTGCGTGCGTGTGCAGGAAGGGAAAAAACAGGTCTCAAACGCTGCCTGCTTCACCTCGGCTCCTGGACCCTTAGAGTGGGCCCAAACTGGAGAGACATAAGGAATGGCTCTGTGTCGTACAAATGGCCACATGGGATGAGATCAAAGGTCCCTCTAACCCTGTGTCCTATATCTCCGAGCACAGCCTAAAGCCAATGCCTAGGGAAGAGCACAAGCGCAAGGCAAGCGTGCAGTGGTACTGCCCCAGGGCACTTCTCTAATTTCCAGTGATTTGTGGCTAAGGCATGTCCCCAGCCAGTGGCAGTGTCTTTGTAGTTAATGGCCCTCGATTGATTTTCTTCTTCCAGGAATGCGTCCAGTTGCTTTCTGAACCGCTAGAAACTGGCCCCTGCAGCCTTGGTATGGAAAGGCTGTGCTGTCTTATGAGTACTTAAACAATCCCTGCATGTGTTAAAGGCCCACAAATTAAGGGCTAAGGTCATGACACCACTGCTCTAGTGCCACGCATGCAGTGGCAAAAGAGATGACTGCTTTATAGTCAAGCCAAGGAGTGAGCCGATTCAGACATTTCCCTTGCAGGAGATTTGGCGCGGATGGCAGCAGAGAGGGAGAGCAATGAGAAGGAGCTAAGGGGTTAATCCACACACTGGGTGCTCCCAAGCTACTGCAGAGAGATTTCACCTGACAAGGGTATTGCTCTGAAGAAGACCATGCTGCTGATAGACTAGCAGCCACCACTCTAGGGAGACGGACAGCACAAGGGACAGAGAGATGCCATCAGGCGGCTGGCATCCCAGATGACGGGCATCAGCAAGAGGAAACCTCTGCACTCTTGTGACAGAGTTCAAGTACCGCTAAAAGACCTGGTCCCATATGAAGCTACCAATGACAGAAACACACCTCTCTTGCAAGTCAGTGTTGCATGGATCCTTTTTACAAGGGTCTCCCACATATGTTTCATCTACATTTAATAAGAGCTATTGTATGTTAATTAAATACCGGTGGAGTAAGGAAAACATATTTGTCGAAGATTAACTATTATGCAATGCAAGAAGCATCTGCCACCCAACTGCTAGAGCTCACTAAATATTTCCTTATCTCAGAGTATTTACTTAGGAGGCAATAACTATCCAGTTAAATCTAAATTTAATGCTTAGTTAAATATAGTTCATGGAAAGTGGCACCAATATGTTTTATACAGAGAACGACAGAGGGGGCTTCAGGGAGGGAGAAGGAAGGAATCCTGTCCCCAGATTCTGGTAACATCCTGACTTGAGGTGGGACTGCATGTGGCTGTGCCTCCCGACAAAGTGGGGCACGTCACAGTGGACTTGGAGGTCCCTCTCTGCTGAGACCGAAGTACAGGGGAAGTCTTCATCATCTTACGCATTTATACAATCCTCATTAGAACCACAGTAGCATAACTATTTAATAATAATAATCCTAATAAACAGAGAGACAAGGAAGAAATTCCCTTGAGGGTCTCGTAAACCTGGGGAAAAAATAAAACAAAAACAAAACCTAAAGCTGATAGGTCTTATTTGCTTTTAGAAGCGTACAGAAGCAAAAGGAAGGGGTTGTCTGGGTAAAAAAGGCCAAACAAGCAGGAGTCACACAAATCCTAGGAGAGAGCCTCATGAGTAAAATAAATAATGTTATTTTTATACGTGTTCCCAGAAGAAATAACTCCTGGACCCATCTCCCCCTGCTGGAAGCAGATAACGAAACAGCAGGTCTGCCTTCTAACTTTCCTACCTTCTGAAAACTTGAGGAAAAATTCAGGTGAACAATCAGAACACGGACACCACAAATCCATACTGCCATCTTTTAATGCCATTTACCAATACTCCTGGTAGGCGCGGGACTGGCAGGGCCAGCCTCACTGACCAGATTTTGTCACTATGCAGTTCAGGAATGGATGGGGGAGCCGGAGCCCGGCCCTACAGGTACCACATCACCCTCCTCCAACACAAAACACTTACACCCTGTTCGAAGGAAAGAAGGCCTAGAGCAACACCCTTTGATAAGCGCAGGCTGTACGGCACCACCAAACACGTGACAGAAACGCTTGGATGACAGGTTTAGAAAGGTGCCTGTGTTTCCACGCTATGGGTGCGGGATGGCTCTGCATGCAAGCTGGAAGGAAAACAGCAGCACGAGCAGACACAGCCTGGCTAGCCTTACTCTCCCTGGCTTTGAGGGAAACGTGCTGGAGACATCACAGTCTGGGCATCTAAGCTGGCCAAAGGAGAGACCCTCCACGCTGGCCCTGGATAGGCAGCCTCTGCTGAGATATGCGGTGCTGAGATGCTCTGGGACTGGTACTCAGGGCACCTCCTCCTACCTGTGTGGCAGCTCAGTTTTACAGATACTCAGGGACTGACATTTTGAAAGCCTGAAGTGCCATCTGCTTTTCACGGAGAGCCAACAGACACTGAAAGCATGGACTCTGGCCACAAATGGGGATGGGTTTTTTTTGCATTTGAGGTGGCTAAAAGCAAAGAGCAATCCACGGAAACTTCACGCAATGCCAACTGCAACAGCCATCTGTATGATGTTCATGGCTGCCCTCTAGGAGCTGAAATGAGTCTCATCAGCTCACACCACAAACAGCCACAAAATGGCAACTGTTGTCACTTGACTTTCATTCACTACCAACCACACCAAAACTGGTGACTCGTTCCCAAATATTGCTGGAATTGGGGAAAAGACATTTCTGAAAAATACAAAAAGACAACTGCTCACACAAGTCTCCAGACCCTATCATGACCAACACGATTGTTTCAAGGGGACTGCATAACTGCTCTGCCAGCAGAGTCCAAGCATCTAGGGACTTTACTCAGGGTATCTGCAACGATGAGCGAAAACGTATGATGTTTTGTGAGCTATAACGTCTTTAGTCAAGATACACTGCTGTACTCAGCAGCAGAGCCTGCTCAAGCTTCTCAGCCATGCAGAGAAAACGCAATTTTGTTGCATTGGCAGAGGAGTTATGGAGAGGAACAGGGAAGAGCCAAAGGGGTTTCAGCACGTGGGGAGGAAGATTAAGGGACCGTGGCAGGGGAGTGGTGATCTCTCCTTCCTCTCTTCCTGCCTGCACCTGCAGTTCCTACATGCACACATTTCTACCCTGCTGTGTAAGGGCAGCATCCCACTCCAATTTATTAAGCAGCTACCTTTCACTCTCCTTTGTTTCCTGGGATACAGGGAACCACAGGAGTAGAAGAGAAAGAGGAAAGGCAGAGCTAGGAGAGAAGTGGAAAATCCTTTGAATGCAGCAGGTGCCTCTAGCGGCAAATTGAGGAGGAGGTGGGCTTTCAATGGTAAATGCCCTTCTCCTCAGACTCCAAGAGAGAGTTCGCGTAGGCCATACTCTGTCCATTCCTTCAGCTACACCTGCCTGATAAAGTGGCCTCCCATCTATACCAAGCCCAGAGTCTGCTGGAAAGAGCAGAGAAATAATTTCCATGAGACAACTGAAAAGAAGAAAGTCTGCTAAGGACCGGATGCTGTCTACCAGTGTTGATCCTGTGCCGACTGGAACATCAATGTCACTTATTCATATCCCCAAGGCACTTATGGAGGACATGCTATAGGGAAAAATTCTGCAGTTTGAGAAAAATATATGTGTATGATGGCTCTAACACTAGAAGTAACCATTCCAGCATGTGCTTTATTTTAAGACAGACACGTTTTTTTATGAATATTTTGCAAGTCTATAAATTAAACTGGCTTTTGATGCTGAAAATCAGAGCCAGCTTAGGCCTGAGACTCACATCGAGACATGTAATGCAACAAGACCAAGCTTCCTCTGAAGTAAGGATCTCATTAGGTAGAAGGATTTACTGCGTCGAGAGCACTCAGATAGGTCATAACTGTGGATGATAACATGCATGCACAACACCTCTTTTTAAGTGTGATCACTGAGCTGTAACAGAACTTCCTCCTGTACAAGAACAATAGCTGATTTTCACCAATTTGTAACCTTGTTACTATGCAATCGATCTAGTTTCACAATTGATCACCTTGGTGTGGACAATTTAGAGACCAAGGGCCCGGTTCTCAGTTGCTGTAAGCTCACGTATCACCACCACTGTCAAAAGAGCTATGCTGATTTCCACCAGCTAAACACGAGGCCTTGAGTTTTGAAGTTCACCTACTTCTGTGCTGCGTGGGTAGAAAACTGCATTATCACCTTTGAAAAAGAAAACCTCGTTCGACTGGATAAAGAGATTTTGTGCTCAGACTTTTCAGAAAGTTTCACCTTTAGTTAAAGGCCAAATCTGAAGCTCAAGCAGGAGGAAAATAGCAGCGTGAAGATGCCTTTTTTTTCAGCAGGATATGACCAAGTGGGATTAAACAATTAGCACTGCAAGTGGTTTGTGGCCTTAATTACTGGTTGCTACCACAGCAAGTGCTTGTAGAACTACAAAGTCATTGGCAACAGGTCCTTCCTACTTGAGAGGAACAAGAAACAGAGAGCACTTGCTTCCCTTTTAGTTAAAACAAAAGTTGCCCTTCCAGCCTTACAAACGCAGCAAGCATAAAAGCAATCAGTAGTTGTCGAGAGCCTGGCGCTGCCTTCTCCCTGAAAGATCACATATCATTAGCGACTTCCTTACCGACACCTCAGAACTGGGGTCTGCAGCTGCTGTTTGTCAGAGGGTGTCAAATCACTTCGAAACCACGGGAGGCCACGCTGCTCAGCGACGGCTGCTGTGCGGCAGGGAGCCAAGCTGGCTGCCATCTCCCAGCTGAGTCAGCAGCCCCGGTGGGAAACTGCGGGATCTGTTCTCCCAAGGAAGGCCGGCTCACGGCATCGGAAGCAGGGAAAGAGCTGATCCCAGTTCTGACGTTTCTCACAGGGACAAGGTATTTTGTTGACCTGTATTTTCCAAACGTGGCTGTAGGAGTTAGGCATGCAAATCTAGATAAGCAGTCTGTACCTCCTTCTGAGGACAGCTTCAAGATCTCTTCTCTTTTTATATTTGGGAGTGAAACCATTGCTTCACCAATGTCAAGTAACACTTGATGAGTCAGGCAGAGCTAGGGTTCAACCCTACAGGTCTTTAAATAATTCACTTCCTATAGGAAGGCAATAGCTCTATCTGCTTAGACCTACTATCCGCTCAAAACTTTCATCCCAATGCTGGTGAGTATCTACAGCCCTCAGCACAAGTAATTAGGATTGACTTCACAGAATCAGGCTAGAGTAGTTAACAGTCCCTCCCAATACACAAGCAGAGAGATGACCCAGCGGTTGGGATGTTCTTGGAAGACTTGGGAGATATCCAGTCCCCATTTCCTCCCTGAATTTGGGTAAATCACTTAATAAGGCATTCACAAAGGTGTAAAAAGCTAATTCCCCTAGGCTCCCTCTGCCCTTAGAGAGATAATCTTCTCTTGAGGGCACTTCAGAGCATTTAACCGTTTAAAATTGTCCTGTCTCTCAGGGCGTGTCAAAGCTTCCACCTACATAGCAGAGATCCTAACATAGCCTTAGCTTCCAATAGTATTCAGAGAATGAAGCACCAAAGACTGCAAGGTGATCTGACACTACAATTCAGAAAGCCCTGCAAGACAGTCTACAGAATGTCCCAGGCATGATCTATTTCTAACATACTCATTACTAGGCCCCAAAACAACTGCCCGGCAGTTGCAAGGGATGTTAGGATCACTGCAGACAGGACTCCTGTACAACTAAAAGGTGGTCAAACCCGTTCTGCTGAGCCTTGCTGCATATTTGATAACCTGCTCCAGCATGGAGTTCTCAACACAATACTAATGGATGAGAATAATCATTCTGACAGTGATGATTCAGAAAAGAGCTCCAAAGTCTTGCTGAAATGATACATGCTACGCATTCATCATCACCAGAGAATTAATTTTATTGTGAAGAATACAGTGCAGCAGGCTGTTGTGCTGCGAATTTTCTTGTCCATTACAGAAGCTCCAACACAGCTTTTTATGAAACTTAAACTGAGGCCTTCAGCAAGACAAGAAAGATTCTCAAGATTTGTGATGCTATCAGGACACCAGGCACTGTCAGAAAGCCTCACGTGCAACAAGCTGAGAGAGAAATTTGTATGCAGAAATTTGGAGGAGGGTCTCTTTGAAACTATGACCTGCCTTAATTCAAGCTTCTGAAAACACTTCCAATCATTTCACTGCATTCAGGTCCAAAAATGAGGAAAACACATTTTTAACATGTCCAGATTTTCAAGATGACAAGCCAGGAGAACTGTCCCACAGACATAGGCTCAGTTAGTACCATTCTTAGAGGCTACAGGTCAGGGATGTGTCTGCATCAGAATTTGGAGTTAGTGCCTGTCTACTCTTCCAACATAGACTTTCTAATGTTTCAGCTTTTATTTTCCCCTTTCCCACACTTCTCTGCTCCTTTCTGCAACCTCCTCACCCTGGTATTTTCAAGTTTCTCCCTCTTTCCTCGGTTGCTCCCATGCCCCATTTCTGTCAGGCCTGGTCATATTCATACAGTCTAAGGCTAGGAGAGACTTCTCAGATCATCCTGTCCAGCTGCCTGCCCCAAGCCACAGAAACTCACCCACTTCTTCTGGCACGAAGCCACAACCAGTGGCTCAGTCAGAGCACCTTGTTAAAGAAAGGCTCTCGGCTTTGGTTTAAGCAGCCCCAACTGCAGAGATCTACCCTGCATCAGTGGGTTTAATGATAAATTACCACCCTAGGTTAAGAATTTTTCATGTTGTTTTAAGCACAAACGTTATTTCCGTTATCACCCAGCCACTGAATCGAATCATGCTTTTGTCTGCTTAGATTAAATGGTCATCTGTTGTTAGATACCATCTCCTTGAAAAATTGTTGTACCTGTTGGCGTCCCACTTTGTACCACTTTTGTTTCTAGTTCAATACTTTGCCACAAATGCCCAACACCTAGTGCCAGAGACGGAAACAGGGTGTTTTCAGCAGCCTCTAAGAGAGCTGGCAGACGCCAGATTAATAGCACTGCCCTGGGGATGAGGCCAGATAGCACAGAAGCGGGGCCAGGAGTGGGAACTTTAGGTCCAAGCCTAAGCATGGGGAAGGGGGAAGTAGGAGTTGGGGGCGGGGGTGGGGGGGAATGAGACGGAGGACCTGCCCACCAAGAAGTGCAGGAATAAGGTGGCTCCTCAGGGAGAGGAAGAATTGTACTGGAGGTGATTTCAGGAGCTTGTTCTGTCAGACAGGACTGAGGAGCCTCCAGCACAGTCCCACGCTCAGATGCAGCAGCAGTGCAGCTGTATGGCCTGTGGGCTTCACTGCTTGCAGCAGCAGCAGCAGCACCCTGTGTCAGAACCACCCTGATTCAGTCTCATCTCAACTCATGTTTAAATCAACTCGGATAAGGCAAAACAAACCTGAGTGTGGACATAATTGCAAACTGCTCAGATGGAGCAATATCTATCAGACAAAGCAGTAACTCTTGAGGAACAGAAATTCTTCTCTGAACCCCTGCTTACAGCATTGCTAATGCTGGGCTGGATGAGTGATGTGCACATCCTGAAACAGATCCCTAAAGCAGAGGTCTGGGGGGCATTTATAAAAGCTTCCAGGCAAGAGTGAGAATAGGGAGGTGTTCTCCTGGGAGGGTGTAAATCTCTGTGGGAACTTGACCTGTCAGAGCCAGGGTCAGGCCCTGAAGTGCCAGCAAATGCACCTCCTCTGCTGACAATTTACTCAGCTCCAAGCAACCTGTTAGATCCAGCAGCTTGTGGGGCTTTACGAAACAAAGAGCTGACAACCTAAAAAGGAATGGAAGCATTGCTTCCTGCAAGACCCCCTGGGATTTGTGCATAGTCCTGGTCTTCAGCGACACTTCATTACCTTCTTAATTTATACAACACACCAGTACTTTTTGAATAATGTAATGAGCCTGCTAGCTTCTTCCAGCAGGCAGAGACCAGCGAAGGACAAAGAGCAGGTTGGTCAGAGGACCCTGGCAGCTGGCTGAACAAAGGCAGGGGATGTGAAAAAATCACTACAGTTGGATCAGACCAGGAGCAGGGTGAGAAAAGAAGCCCAAAGAAAACCTTTGATGATGAGATAGAGCTACGAGTAGGGCACTTCCACACCTCATTACTTGCCCTCTGATATAGGAATGGACTGGAAGATGAACGCCAGATACCAGACCTGTAGCACTTGTGGATGAGGCTACCTCAGGTGTCCTCAGGGAATGTCTATCACTGATTACTTTTAACTCAAAGTCATTGTCCGTAAGACCTTTTCACCCTATTCTTTCTGCCTGCAAGGGATCCTCCTGTGTTTGCCAGACATAAATGGGAATCCAGGGAGGGTGTGAATTTGTGAAATGGAGGGCTTTGAGTCACTCGAGTATCTGCTTCTGAGCTTTTGCTAGGACAACCACTTTCATATACAGTCATGAGAAAGACTGGTAAAAATGGTTTACCAGAGGCACTTTTCGGCTGTTGAGTGTATAGCATGAAGGAGCTGGCAGGAAAGCCTTTTACAGGCTTGAGATGGTAAAACACTGCTGCCAAATGCAGGGAGTTACCTTGTAACCTACCAATCTGACACGGGTCTGGGGAAGAAGGAGCCTAAAGCTCAAAGAATTTTCCCATTCAAGTCATATAGAGATGTCAAAGGCAATCTTGACAGGCAGAGGCCCCTTGGACGAATCCCGGCCCTGATATAATCAAGGAGAGCTTTGCCACCAGTTTCAGTGGGGCTATGATTTCACCTCTTGAGTCTGCCTCTCACCCTCACTCCCCATAAATTCCTCTTGACTGGAGGAGTGCAACACAAAGAACAAAGCAAATATGGAAATTAAGGCATACCGTCAAATTCACATCCATTTAACTGAATTACAACAATTTGATGAGCAATGAGCTTACTGGAAAAGTGAGGAACAAACAGTGAATCTGACTGGCCTCAGACGGACTCAGCATAAGCAAATTAAGTGCAAATTTCTCCTGCTCCCAGCTCTCTCAGGACACCCCTGTTCTGTCCATCAACGTGCCCTGGTATTCCTGCCCTCTCTCCCCATCTGCTGACGTAGCTAAGTCCTGAAAAGAAGAAGCTGCTATTGCCCATGAATTTTTAATGTAGCAAGGAAAAGGCTGCAGGAAGAAGAATATTTGGTGGCATTTACTCCCTATGATCAAAGCCATTTCATGTCTCTTATGTGATATTATTAGAACACAATACAAAGTGAAAGCAGTGTTCAGACTAAGGTCCCTATTCAAGGAACACTTTCTGCAGAGGAGAATGCAAGAACCAATGCCAGCAGGAAGCCCATATTCTTACAGCATCTCTGCCCATGTGTCTCCGCAGGGAATTACATGACAGAAAGAGCCAAGCAGGGACCTTAAGTCTAGTCCCCTCGTATTGCAAGCACAATGTTCTATGGGATATCTCCACTCACCTCCGAATGCTTCCCAACACCCAAAAGCACTTGTATGGCCAGCAGTAAGAGACCTAAGTCTAAAGAGAGAATCTGCCACAGAAACATCTGTATTTTAGGTCTCCGCTGTCACTGGTATTTGTTAAATAAAACTCCCAGGGGATGACAGGAAAAAGACTACGTACCAAAAGCAAAAGTCAGCTGCTAGCAGGAGTAGGGTGCAGCTAGCTCTAGGTTCTCATGTTCCCAAACCCAGAAATTATTTCTGTACTGACTGTCTACTTGGAACATACCGAGCAACCACCTGAGAGAGCGTAATGCCAGAGAGCAAGCTGACATGCCCTGTCTCTGTCCTGTCACTAGCTGGGCCAATCCACCAGCGCTGAAAGGCAGATGAAGACCTTACAGGAAAATCTGTTAAGCACCCAGTGAGAAGAAAGGGAATTTCTAGCTAGTGGAAAGAGGATACTGGGGTTCAAACAGATTTGGCTCTCTGCAAGTCCAGATTAATTCCAGACCCTTCCCTTCCTCCCCTCTACTAAAGGACAAAATAGAGTATATACACTAATGTAAGATTTTGAAAAGCTTCTTCCTCTGTCTTCAGACAAACTCTCTTCATATTCCTGACAAATACGGACACACAGAAATATTTCCCTGGGAAATATCTGCACTAGCTGAACATGCTGGAATTACAAATTGCTCTGTCTTATCACCATCATTCAATCAACAATAAAACTCAGACACCAAGAGGCCAAACTGATCAAACTTCTAGCCACAAGCAATGTATCCCATGCAGATCACCAGCACCATTGCTCAAGAACTTCTGAAACAAATCCGTCCACTGTTGGCAAGTGTTTGATGAGTGCTTCATGAAAAGCCAATGCCTTGTTCACATCGTACCTCCGATGATCCTGAGGATGCCTTGCTCATACCAACTGAAATTTTCAGTCTCTGTTCCATGGCTGAAAGACTGAGATATCTGTAAGCAAGGGTCAAGGTTCAGCAAGTAGCAGGGATACCCATGCAAAAATATTTGCCCATTGAGTCACACTTCTGATAATACATGACTACTCGCTCAAAGCCATCATGCCAACAAATTTGCACTAATATCACAAAAGCAAAGTCAAGGGAACCGCAACTGAAGTTGAAGTGAAATTTAAGCATTTTGGTAAACATCATGTCTGTAAATGAATACTGACAGCTGTCATACAGATATTTACAGAGGTAACAGAATGCCTCTGAATGGCCCCTGCTGCTTTTATGTTCTTCCAAGACGGACTCTGATGAGGGCTCTGTACTAGACAGCTCTTTCTATGCCACTGTGCAAATGAAGCACTGTTGACTGAAGCAGAGAAAGACCATGAACACTCAAAAATGTCTAAAGGAAACTGGAAAAAATCAACACTTAATATATAATGTGGTTGCAGTCCCTCAAAGCTTTGCAATAAGAAAGCTCCATGAAGCAGAAGTTCTGTTTATATACAGGGAAGTGGGAATGTGTTACAGCTTAAATTTTTGGACTGAAAAGGCGGTTTGCTCTTGCTGGCACAGAGAATTGCACAAAGGATTTAGGTTTCACACAGGGTGAACTCTCCCCACTCCACTTACACAGCACAACAGAGCTGCAGGTGATGTACTAGGCACTGCAAGCCCGTAAGGAAAGAAACTCTGGTGATGGAGGGGCAGGGTACAGTCCTTTGTGGAAAGGGGCATATGACACCATCATGCTCTGTGTGCGTGCGCACGTGTGAGCGAGGCAAGACTGGCATATGTGATATTCTAGCCTACTGGGATGACTGAATAGGAAAAAGATAAAGTTTTAAGCTCTGTGGTCTTTTTGTCAGGAAATAATGCTTACAGCAAGAGAGCAAAACAAATCAGCCCAGACAGAAAGGACAGAAAAACCCTGTTTCATCTGGAGATCAAGTCTTCCTTGTAACTTCCATGTATGGTTCTCAAGCTTTCTAAAGATATCCTCGCTCCCAGGAGCCAATCTTAAAACACACTGTTTGAGTGTGAACACCTTGGCCAGGACAGAGTCAATGTCTTGATGACTGGGGAACAAGCAATGTACTTGTAGTTTACTAGACGTATTCAACTCCCAATAGAAAGATTCAAGGTGTCACTAGTATTGGACAGATCATCCTTAGCTCAGCTCCATACCCAAGAGCTTTGATGACATGAAGCCAGAGTCCCTTGTTTCTAGTTCCTCTAATATCTTTCCATAAAGCTGCCATGTGTTTGGATAGCTGTATGGGGTTGGGTATATAGAGAGAAATATTTTGTGATTGGAATATGATTGTGGAGCTAATGAAGCTCTAATGGCAAACCCAAAAAGGATGTGCAAGCTGCTCAACTTCATCTGATTCCCCAAATCCAGCAGTTCAGGACAACTTTCCCCAGCAGGTTATAGCTCTCATCTCCCCTGACTATTTTGCCATCATGGAAGAGAATGCCAAGTACTAGCGTCCCCTGAAAGATGCAAAGCTGTTTTGATGACTCATCTGGCAACCACAGCAACTAAGTCACATTAATACTAAGTCAGAATAGAAAACTTTGGAAAATTAAGGTAAAGGGAAATAAAGTTTAAAACTAGGAATTGTTTCAGAAAAAAACCCACCCAAAACATTCAGTGTTATTTGTAGAGTCTCTCCTTTTGTCTTAGACCAGTCAGAGAAATGATTAATGCTCTCTGATTATTTCTTAACTAACACTTGGAATATAAGCAATGAGAAATAAAAAAGAAAAAACAATGTTAAAAAAAAAAAAAATCTTATTATTCCCTCACCAGACCTCTTCCAAAGGAAATAAAGGAAGCCCACAGTAAGACTTACGTTCTTCAGAAGAAAGGAAAACTCCAATCAGGGACTGCATTCAGGATTTTACCTTGGTATACATGTTTTTTTAAGAAAATTACTCTTACTTGTCCTGTCCATAGTGGGATTTAGGAAGTGCAAAGAACGGGTATTTAACTAGCTAATGTGTATTAACAGCTTAGCATGAATAAGGCAGTATACTTCCATGCTGTATTAAAAAAATCGGTTAAACCTTAGGCTACTTCTTGCCATTATGCTTAACATATGATAAAATCACACTGCCTTGTTTTCATTAGGCTGTTAATACATGCCCCCAAAGTCAGCTTCTCCTTAAAGCTCCCATGAGAAAGAGCTAAAGGTTTAGCTCTGTTGGCAAACCCATCTGAAGTTGACATACTGCTGATGCAGCTGTAACGCACTTCCTATCTCTTCATTCCCCCAATAAACACTCTTGGCAAAAAGATTACAAGGCCAGAGAGCTGGACCTGCACTTTGCCTCTTGTGGTGTCACACTCGGCATCACGTTTCTTCATGCCTACGATTAGAGTAACAAAAGTTTATAGCATGGACCTAATCCTGGACACAAGAAAGTGGAGGCCTCCCAACAGGCTGGCAGAATTTCAACTGCTGCATGTCAATTCACGCAGACAAACTGAGGCTCACCCTGAAGTGTCCTGCTTTGGTTCATGACTTCTGACCATAGGGTAGTGTGGTGGGTAGACCTTGGCTGGATGCCAGGTGCTCACCAAGGCCACTCTATCACTCCTCACCTCAGCTGGACAGAGGAGAGAAAATATAACGAAAGGCTCGTGGGTCGAGATAAGGACAGGGAGATCGCTCACCAATTACTGTCACGGGCAAAACCAGACTCGACTTGAGGAAAATTAATTTAATTTATTACCAATCAAATCAGAGTAGGTCAATGAGATATAAAACCGAATCTTAAAATGCCTTCCCCTCCATCTCTCCCTTCCTCAGCCTCACTCCCGACTTCTCTACTTCCCCACCTCTGCGGCACAGAGGGACAGGGAACGGTCAGTTCATCACACGTTGTCTCTGCCGCTCCTTCCTCCTCAGGGGGAGGACTCCTCACACTCTTCCCCTGCTCCAGAGTGGGGTGCGTCCCACAGGAGATAGTCCTCCACGAACTTCTCCAACGTGAGTCCTTCCCACGGGCTACAGTTCTTCACAAACTTCACCAGCGTGGGTCGCCCACGGGGTCACAAGTCCCACTAGCAAACCTGCTCCAGCGTGGGCTCCTCTCTCCACAGGCCCTGCCAGGAGCCTGCTCCAGCACAGGCTTGCCACGGAGTCACAGCTTCCTTCGGGCACCTGCCTGCTCTGGGGTGGGGTCCTCCACCGTGTGCAGGAGGATATCTGCTCCATTGTGGACCTCCATGGGCTGCAGGGGGACAGCCTGCCTCACCATGGTCTTCCCCACGGGCTGCAGGGGAACCTCTGCTCCAGCACCTGGAGCACCTCCTCCCCCTCCTTCTCCACTGACCTTGGTGTCTGCAGAGCTGTTTTCTCACATATCACTCCTCTCCCTCCAGAAGGGGTTTTTTTCCCTTTCTTAAATACGTTCTCCCAGAGGTGCTACCACCATGGCTGATGGGCTCAGCCTCAGCCAGCGGTGGGTCCACCTTGGAGCTGGCTGGCGTTGGCTCTATCGGACATAAGGGAAGCTTCTAGCAGCTTCTCACAGAAGCTACCCCTGTAGCCCACCTGCTAACAAAACCTTGCCACGCAGACCCAATACAGGCAGGAAAGAAAAACTACCTGTCCCAGTACCTTTGTGAATCCAGTCTGTTTTTTCTTTCCTAAATGAAAGCATTTGGTAGGATTTCCCCAAATCTGCAAGCTCTTTTCACACGACTCAAAATCAGGTTTTTAACATCAATTCCAAAAGAAAATTTCTTGCCGCTACTGAACAATAACACTTTAAATACATCCACTGCCCCTTCAGAGTATGGACTGGTCCCAATATATTCTTCACTTTCCCTTGTGCTGCTTCTCTGTGCGACTCACTGAAGAAATTATATTCTTCCTTCTGTCCTTTCCCTTGCTCCAGCAGGACAGTCACCTGGATGTCGCCAGGCCAGAGATCTAGTTGTCAGGCACCAAATCACCATCATAGAATCGAAAAGAGGCTCTCAAGGCCCCAGTGACACATGCACCGTGTGTGCTTCCTCTGCTTTACAACTGACTCACACGGAGAACCACCAGGCTCTCTCCAGGACAGGACAAATAACTGTATATTATCTGTTTAAAAGCCTCCTAATCCTTAGGCAACAACTGAGTAGTAACCACAGTGATAGGGCAAATCTATCTGCTTCGTATTAATAAAACTCAGTGCAATATTACTGCTTGATGCATTAAAGGCTTTTACATAAGTGACTTTTTTTTTTTTTAACTAAAACAAAGAATACATGTGTGGAAGGGCTTGGATGTTTAAGACTTTGCTTAGGTTTCCATTTGCCACATTGCGTTGGCATTGAGGAACTAGACTAACTGCACTGGAAGTAAACAGAAAGCAAGGGAAGAGCGCAAAAGGGGAAAAAGCAAATCACCTCTGCGTTTTAACAGTCTGACACATCATTTGCCAGACCAGGGGGGAAAGTCTCTTCTCCAAAGGAGTATCACTGTTATCTTTTTAAGGAGACCAACTGCCCAGTGTCAGTCTTGAAGAGTCACTGCTTGCCCTAGATAATCATTTGCTGACATAGGGACAAAGCTGTGACAGTGAGGGAGCGACCCGCCAATGCCAGTTGTGTCTTCTGCAAGTGCTTTTTCTCTAGAAGGCATAATGCGATTACGAAGGATTCTGCACAGCTCCATCTTATTCCCACAAATTGCCTGCACCAAAACACAGTGCCTCTGGAGCTAAGTTACCCACTCATGTCCACTGATGTCCCTTCTACGTGGCAACTTCTTGTCCCACGGGGGATGGCTGTGTAATATGAATAACTTTAGCCCATTTCCATAGATGTTCTGGTTCGTACTTGGTTAATAGCTCAGGTCACTAACAGTTGGTCACTTTTGGTCCTGCACAGTTCCTTTCCTTCAGTGAAATCATGGCACTGATATTTCCGCCATGAGAACAGAACACCCTAGATAGGCTTCTGCATATTGTTTGCCTGGTCCTAATTCTTCCCTTAGGATATACGTTGAGCTCCAGCCAGTACTTACGCTGCTCTAGCTGTGTCTCGCCAGGGACTCTTGTCTTTGCCGGACTACCTTAGGTAAACCACCCAGATTTTTGCTGGGTAGTTTTGTGGGGATAAACACATACCTCTAGCGTAGCCTTGGGACTCCACTGACATAGCATGGGCCTTGGATGAGGCTGTGATGCCCTAGGGGTGTTGTAGCACAGCCAGGCAGAATGGCTGAAAAGAGAGGAGAGCGCTGAGGCCTTTAAACTACAGCTCCCGTGAGAGACAGTGATGCTGCTGGGTAAACAAAGTTTATCTGTGAACTGGTTGAATTAAAACAGTTCAGCTGAGTCGGTTTGAGTTGACTGGAAACACAGTACTTCATTTAGACCTCCCCAGAGAAAGAATAAAATGTACTGCAAATAAATAACAAAGAACAGCAATAATAAAAGAGGTGAAAACCACACCTTTCTGAAATTTTTGGAAACTGCATTTTCCATTTTAAATTATTGTACACAGCGAATTTCAGAGCATCTCACCCTTGCTAGCAATCCCCACTGTTTTCTCCCTAGTATCTAGCAACTGGAGCTTTCCATCTCCGCTCTTCATTACCATCCTGATACTAACATCCTGTACAAATGCAGGCAGATTTGAACTTCCATCAGAGGATTGCAGCAGCTGCTGAGCACAGAGAAGATTTTCTTTTTTTTTTTTTTTTTCTTTTAAAACAATTAAAGAGAAGTATCTGACTGTTTCTACAAAAACTGTGGCCTGCACAACATCTTGTAAAAAAACATTGCTGGCTGAAAACTGGCAGTCGCTCCGTCAGTATGACAGAATAATTAAAACCAGTATGACAATAATTAGCACTTCTATAGTTCTTTTCATCCATGGATATCAAAGCACTTCACAGAAATAAGTGCAGCTACCTCAGTTTTTAAAGCTGAGCTCAGAAAAAAACAAATCAGAATTTTTTCCTTGTGGAAAATTCCAACAACTTCATCACTGGTTTTCATCCTAAATTAGAGTCAAGAGTTGAAATGTTTTTCAAAAATTTCCAAAATGAAGAGTGCTTAAAAAAAAAAAAAGCCAAGGTTGATTAGGAAATTTTGGTGTTTTCAATGGAACCCAAAACGTTTTGCCATTCCAAATTTAGTGCACTTTGTTTTGAGTCTCTCAACAATACAGTGCATCTGCCTCTGGGAAGCGAATGCCTCCTGGGAGCTGTAGTTCAGGTTTCCCCACTGAACTTGATAACTCTATTAGTTAGGCACCGCCTGTCCCCATCCTCCCCTAAGGCTGGGCCCTGCCTGTCCTACTGTTCTGCAGAAAAACATCATCAAACTATTCCTTACTGCCTCTACTGAGCTCGTGAATGGGAAGCACTGACTGCAGCAAGGAAGGCTGGACAATTTAGCGCGGAAGTAAAGATAAAACCCAACAGCCCCAATGGACAATTTCATGCTTTAGAAGCCAGCCTGGCTCTCTTCCTATGAGTCAGTACAGCATCCTCCAGTAGATTTGACTTTTTGGATTACTGCTCTTTTGGGCTGAGTTCTTTCAGGTCAAGCCTGTGTCCAAGGAGCTGAAGGAGCAAGTTTCTGCTGCTGCTGCTGCCTTGAGTTTATGCCCACAACTAATATGGTCATCGTGTCCTTATGTTTGCAGCTTATAGATTTGCTCTTTCAAGGACGTGCCTGGCTAGAATTGGTGGGGAAGAGGAGGACAAGGCATGACTGCTTTACAGACGTCTCGCCTCAAACCAAAGCTGCTAATGTAACTTGACGGAAGCTTGTGATGGGTTACATACCCAGGTGCCTACCAATAGCCACGCTTCTCTGTAGGTTGCATAGTTTTAATACTGGCAATGGCACAGGACTCCCCTCTGCTACCATGTCAGGTACCACAAAGAGCTTCCTCTCCAGGGAGGTGGGAAATGTGCACGGGACTGGAGGGAGCCTGAAGAAGCTGGTGCTTTTCTAGGAAAGCCCATTTCCAAAACTGGCCTGAGTGTTTCAATGCTTCACTTGCGCTCCCCCTACACACACACTGGGGCAATTTCTCTTGATGGTCCCAATTACTAGGATACTGAAGGGGGGACTTTTTTGACTCATTAAAGACGACTGAGCTGATTAAACTTTTCTTGTTTTCTCTGACTGTTCCTTTAATAATTTCAGAGCAACAAACCACAGGGAGACTGCAGGTTCATGAGGGAGAAATCAAGGGGAAGCAGTTAACGTTGCTACCAATTTAGCTAATGTTACTAAAACCAAAGAGATGTTTGCAGGCACAGAACATCAGGCAACTGAATAGTATCAGGTTCAGCCTATTATTCACGACCACACATACAACCCAGTTAACTCTTTAAACCTGACCTCATAAAAGAGGATGGCCAGATGTAAACAAACATCACCCTGGAGAAAATCAGGTCCAAAGTCCACCCTTACAAACATGCCCGTTACCTGTATTTTAGCGTACTTTACAGATGTGTTTTTTTCCCCAGATGCTTCCAATACTGTGTCAGACTGTAAAACATGACATACATTATGGTACCTCATTCCCAGATGCTTATCATATTAGCCATTTACATATATGTCGGATCTATACCAATACTTATTAACTCAACGCTTGAGTTACACACATAGCACAGCTTAACCTCACTCGGCGTTACCATCCAAAAACAATTCCAGCAAACAAAGTATTCTTGTAGTAATATTTTTTTTTTCTTTTACCTAGCACATAAGGATACTGGAGTTTCTGGGTAAAATCCTAGCTCGTAATAGGCCTCTCAGGCCTATATTTCCCTACTTGTATATTTGCACAACTGAAGAAAGAGAGAGGACTCTCCCCAGCTTTACCTGGAAGCAACATACTCTATCACCTCAAATGCTGTTAGCTGCAAAGGAACGGAAGAGAAGGACAAAACTTCTCTGATGACTTGGGACAGTAATGGAGACTGGTTTGGCATGTATCAGTGGACAAAGTTCTCAGACAACTTTTTAAGTAGGGGAGGATTGTTACTCTTTAAGGCTATACAGTCTGTAAAAAGGCAGTGCTTACATGTATTGAAGGTAATTTGAAAATCTCCTTAATTTCTAGACTTAACAAGCACACGATGCCAGGCTCAGACCTTTAATTCCCAGTTAAGAAACAGGGAATGGATGCTCATGCACAGAACCATCTTTTATGTGAAACGTATTAATATACGTTCCTCTGTCAAAACATAAATAATGTACTGGGACAGTGTCACCTTGTGGTTGTTTGCTGACATAGCGGCCAACTGAGAGGGGATACTCCCTGTACCTAACCCCCTCACCCCCAAAAGCCTTCACTCAGAAATGTCAACCTTCAAATCTTCCTTTAGGGTAAAACAGGACCTCCACGATCTGCCCAGTGTGCATCCTCCACGCAGGCGTGAGCAGCTTTTGCACTAATGCATCCTAAAATCCTCACAGAGGCATGAAGGCACTAAACACCTGAGCCAACGCCACAACTTGCACTGGCTACAAAAGTCTGGGAGGCAGAGATGGGTGAGAAAGGAAGCTGCTAAGTCCATAAATAGGAGCTGTAAGGCTGAGCAATAAAATTCCACTCGTCCCTTTGGGAATCTCCTGCCTTGCAAGGTAAATTCCAAGAACTGGCACATCTTCTCGCTCCTCGCACTCCAACCCTACAGAGAAAGCGGATTTTGAAAACTCTGTTGTGTAGAAAGAGGAAAAAATACAGCCCTAATTCAAAGTTAGTACTAAGCAAGGAAATTCAGACATCAAACTGTGCTCTTAATGGAGAACTAATGGATGTTAATTAACCACCAATTGACAAAGAACATATTTACTGTAGTTTAACAGCTCTGCAAATAGACACAAACTCATTTACACATGTTTAAACCTTAATAAATACATTTGCAGTCATTGGCCGCTTAAGTTGATGTTCAAACTGTCCCCTATAGTAAATCTAAAGGGATACATTTGGTTGCAGAAGTTATTGCACATTAATTAAACATTAGCTCACTGCAGAAAACCAAGTAAGTTGATGGTAAATGACCTCTTTCATCAATAGTGGTTTATTACACAGCTATTAAAAAGCTGTATGCAAAAATGAAGAAAAATCACCATGCCAAACAGCTTTCTCTCTGCACCGTCATCCACACCTGTGCAAAGTAACCACGTGCACAGGGCCTCCTGATAAGGGGGAGGTCCCCAGGCATCGTGCACAGGCGAGGAGGGCCAGGGTAGCATGTAGTAGCGGTTCTGCAGGCAATGCTCCAAGCAGCAGGTTTCTGGAAGTGGTTTGATTGCGGTGAGCACGCAACAGGATTTAGAAAAGTTATTCTGAGCAGAAGGCATGGGATAGAAGAACGTGTGGTGACACTTATGAGGAAGGGTGGTGGGAAGAATACTTGCAAAGTTTTCACTCTGTAAAGTTATTTCAATCAATCCTGTGAGCCTTTCATTTGATTCCTCTCCTAGCTTTGTCTGCTTGGACAGTATTGTCTTCCCTTCTGCTACTACATTTACTGTCCATTCAAAATGGTGCGAGAACCTCTCTGCAGCTCTCACCATGACCCTGCATCTCTCCTCCTCCTCCCACCCCATTCCTCAGTACATTCCTTAAGTTTGCTTCTTAACTGGGTCTATATATTTTGCTCTGAAAGCACGCTACTTGCTTCCCAAAGGTCTGTGATATGGGCTAAGCCCTTAGTGTATGTCAAATGCCTTAAGATCCCCTCACAGAAAATGCTAGACTTAGACTACAGATAAACACCACCTCTCTTTCGCATACTTCTTATAGGAATGCACAGCATAAAACCAAGTCAAATTGTACTTATCCCAGGCTGCTTCATTCTCCAATGCTGTTGCAGAAGCCTCCAGCGGAGGGAGCTTAAAATAACTAAAAAAAGCTTTACTTTCAAGAGACAGACTGACTTAATTAAGTCATCGTTTTGTACTTTATACAAGAAAGAAAAAACCTCAGGAAAGGAGAAAAGGAAATAATCAGCATTCATCAAATGGGAAAAGTCCAGATCAAATGGTGAAGAAGTGTTTTCAGACTTTGAGAGAATATAAATAGTGGGAAATAGAAAACACAAATTAAATTAAGAATCATAAAATTTTCTCTGTTCGCACAGCTCAGGCAACACTGTCTGGGGCCAATTTATTACCAGGCTCAACAACAAATAAGCTCACATGATTCCCATGCTGAAATAACCTTTACTCATTTCACAATAAAACTACCTTAGGGGTCTGGTAAGCAAAGATGAATTATAGCTGCCTGTCAGAAATAATGATGATAATCCTTTCCACTCCCACAACATCTGGGGATTACAACCACCTTTGCAGATAATACAGCAATCTCAAATACACAATGTAACACAACGAAAGTATGTCATCAACAAGTTCACAGATGGAGAAACTGAGGCACAAGCAGAGGAAGTGAATCGCTCTGCAGTCACAGCGTAACTTTGATCCCCGTTCACACCTTGGCCTACATCTCATTAGAGTGGAAACAACTCCAGGGACTTCAGTGGGGTTCTTTTGTATTACACATTGCTGTCATCATCTCAACAGATGGACTGCAGCAGCACTCGGGCTCTGTGATTACGGGCCAGGGTCCTCTTGTGCCAGGTGCTACACAAAACAAACTGAAAGAGCTGAACAAAAAGGGATTTCCCTGTCCCAGAGTTTGCAATGGAGATGAAACTGCATCCCTTTCCATTTGACACGGTAACTGCGCCCGCAGAGCATGGATCTGTCACTATCTGGCGTAAGACCCACAGATTTGAGGACCTTGATGGCTGGGGTAAGTTTTCTCTACTGTTGAGGGTCTATGTTGCATTCTAGTGATTGAACCGAGGGAAGAGCACACAGGCTGAGTTCCCTCTCAGCTTAAGGGGGCGAGACCCATAGTTGTGAGAACTGAAGGTGGCACAAAATACAGCAAAAGCCTAATTTAAGCCCTTTCGCGGATGTGTGTGGAGTGCTTTGTCTCTGGTAGAGCCTCAGCACAACAAAATCCTGGCTAGTCTACACCGAGTCCCTTCCAAGTAACCACAGGCTTGGCTGCGAACTCTTCTCTTAGATAACCAGCATGTCCAACCCAAACCTTTCCTAACTGTGGCCCTATCTTCACATCCAGCTTTCCTACTGAGGCTATAACATTAATAACAAGAAGTAAGCACAACAGCAGCACTGCATCCAGGAAAATGATACCTCTGGATCTGGTGTACTTTGAAGGCATCAAGCTGTTCTCCCTTCATGAGGCACAACTCAGATGGTACCTGTCAGCCAAAGGCATCCAAGTCAGTTGTGCCAAGATGCCTTTTTCTTCTCAGCTACAGGCAACTGTGAAGTCCCTCTCTTTCCCCAGATGTTCTTGCATGCTCCATTGCAAAAAAATAAGCATCTGTCAAAACTGTCCGTGCCTCCTCCCAGGGAAACAGCAGCCAGAGGCAAGGTGTGTGTGGGGGGGTCCTTTTTAGAATCTGCAGCTTCATTAAAGTAATTGGCATCTGGACTCAATTTTGGAAACTCAGTGCCAAAGTGGCTGATGGGGCAACTAATGCTGCGGAGTCGGAGCCAGAAACTGCATAGCAGCCTTTTGAATGTAGTCTCTGGCAAGATCTATGCAATGAAATGACATTATGGCTTTGCCATACATTACATGCAAATTAGAAGAGGCTGGCAGCCACGCAACTGGCATAGCATAGCAGCAATCATCCTTACAAGATGTAGAAGGCAAGGCTATCCATCCTCAGCCAGGCACAGGGGTGGGAAAGGGAAGGACAATGCTCCTGCAGTACAACTGCTTGCCTCTTTTCCCCTCCGAGTGATCTAATGGGGAGGAAGACTCTTCCCAATGCCCAGTCCCTGGTGTTCCTACCACATTTTTCAGCTTTGCCGGAAGGTGTGATTTTTTTCTTGTGCCTATCCAAAATTCCCTTCAAGTGTCTGCTGTTCTCTGTCTCTCCTCCTCCCCAAGCATCCTTGCCTTAGTGCCGGATAGCTGTAGGATGTGCACAACAAAATGTCTGTCTGCAGGTGCTGAGTAGTGATAGATGCAGACAGCTGGCTGGCCAGCCGGGACTTCACCTGCTTTGCTGTTGATAAACTACTCTTTCTGTACATTAATTGCTTTTAATGTTTTTCCCTACTTAGGCAGCCATCTCCCTCTCTTTAACCTTTTGGATTTTATCTGAAATGTTTGGTCTACACAATCTACAGCAAAACTCCCCAAGACCACATAGCACGATCTGATGACAGAGGACAGATGCCAGCCTCATGGCCCCCTATTTTCAAAGTGATGAGAACTAATAATTTGTGGAGATGTTAGTGAAAGGAGCATTCATCCTTGCTCTAATTTATTGTTCTTCTAGCATCCCCAAGACTGCAGGGACTCACAATTTCTATGGTGCAGAGAGGTAAACTAAGGCAAGAATACACAGAAATGGAAGCCAGAGCTCCTGCTACTAGATTACAACAGACTCACCCAAACAGCTTGGTGTCAGCAATGAGGTAAGAGTGATGATATTCCTTGTACATGTCCTGTACTTGCGCTATTGTTAGATCAGGCCGCTAAGCTTGTCAAGAGTGTCTCTTTCAAATAAACAAGGTAGGTGGCATTAATAAAGGACTTTACTGCGGGTATTGTAGGTTTGATACTTCCAAATGTCCAGCCTGCTACCCAGCACAGATGCCCCAACGCATCATTTCTCACACCACAGGGCTTCACAACGGTTGCACAGGCTGATCACAGCCAGACACTATCACACACCAGGACTCAAGCTTGCCACTTGCAAGACAACTCAATGGCCTTTCAAACTCCCGACTCCCCACAAGACGCCACTGAGGAGTCTCAAGGCAGAAAGAAGGCAGGAAGCAGTAGTAAGCAGTCTGAAATGAACTCTTATCTTGGATATTCAACACAAATATTACTCTGTGTCTTGGATTAATGCACCTAATCTGTTGAATCTGATACAGCTATACATTTTTTTTTTTTTTCCCCCTGCTGTTTTCAGTGTTGCTGGCTACACTAGAAAGCAATGTCTTAGTCTAAACCAGTTTCGGTCTTTAAAGGACCTCTGGATCAAGTCTAGCTCCATGCTACTGCAGACAATTTCATCACAGACATTTTCAAAACCTGTGATGGGTAACAAACCAGAGGACTGACAGGAGCTAGAGGAAACAAATCCTGCTCCTTTCTCATGTCAGTAGGTGCACTGTTGCCTTCTGGTGGAACAGCCAACAGAATAGGTAGTTTGGGATGCTATTCATCAGAAACAGCTTGTGTAGCAACACCTAGTCTGCTCTTCTCAACCCTTCTTTCCAACCTGAGGGATGTCTCTCTAGTACCAACAGGGGTTGTGGCCACCTAACAAAAACCCCAAAGAAACAAACAAACAAAAAAACAATCCAAAAAAAAAAGCAAAGTTCGTCAGATAATGTCCTCTACTTCCAATAGTGCTTGTGCCTAGACATTGGTGGAAGTAAAATGGCCCCAAAAAGGAAGCAACAATCTAAGTAAGTTTAAGTAAAGAGTTTTGTTGCACTAGTCACACTGAAAGAACCAGAGAGAGGAGATAGCCCTTCACTAGTTAAAAGCAGTGGCTGTTTCCCAGATGAGATATAAAACAGCTGTGCTGCTGAAGTCTATAAGAAGTATGAAGTGCCCGAGTATGTATTTTACCTTGCAACATTCACACGGCTAGAGAAGGGAACATCAAGACAGCATGTCAAGTAGCGGCTGAAGGAGTTAAAGCCCATTTGAGTAGCACTTAAGGGCTAGGTAATTTTACAAGGATTAAAGGTTTGTCCAGCAGTCAAGTGAAAACTCTGAATCAGTCTACAACATTTTGTGCAAAAGTGACACCCCTGTTGGAGTCAGGAAGGCCCTTAGCCCACTCAGGGGGGGTTATATCAGATACAGGAGTGGGAAAAGGGGCACTTCGACCATTCCAGGCAGCAGGTTGCTAGACAGGGCCATGGCAGATGTGATGTTCTGGAGTCATACAAAATTCAGAGACTATTATATTGATATGTGACAGATGTTATGGAAGCATGGAATATTCAAAGACCAGTTCATTGACTTTATAAATGTTACATGCATCCTTACGGATTTTTTTACTAATTATATCCTTGGTTCTATAGGTAAACCAAAGGAAGTTTTCTGCACATCATAAGAGACCCTGCAAGGGACTTAATGCAAACCTTCACACAGAAAAAAAACCAAGGTAAAAAAGTCATTGAACTTTTGGCCAGTATGAAGAGGACCAACAATGCTAAAGTCATAAAACAATATGAGCTCCTGGCCTGACTCAAACACATCTGACTTGAACTACCTGCTAGAGTTTCTCTGGGGACATAAGCTCTACCCGCACTGTGGAATCTGAAGAGTTTTCCCTAAGATCTGGGGGCATGCCCAAGTTGTGACAAGATGCCCACATACCATTTTGCTTTCCTCTGATTTTTTGTTAGTTCACTCTCTTTTTCATGGAAAGGACAGCCAGGCAAGCAGGCAGATGAGACCCATGGTGTGCCTGGGACAAACAGAGGGCCACAGAATGCATGTGCCCTGAAATATAAATTAGACTTTGACAGCCACCTGCAGAGCTTTACAGATTACTATTTTAAGTCAGGGAACCAATAATGATGGAGAAGACAGTACAGAACAGCTGCACAGCATCAGCTTTGATTAGATTTACGTGGCAGTCAAGGTCTTGTCAAGAGCTGAAGAGTCGTTCCCACCGGTAGCATCTGGGACAGCCTTGGGGTCTGCCCTCCAATTACTGGCCATGGCTGAATCCGTGGGTCTGGCGTGGCTCTAGCAGGGATGGGCACGTGG
This sequence comes from Phoenicopterus ruber ruber, assembly GCA_009819775.1. Lineage (NCBI taxonomy): Eukaryota > Metazoa > Chordata > Aves > Phoenicopteriformes > Phoenicopteridae > Phoenicopterus > Phoenicopterus ruber. The sequence goes on along the minus strand of CM020215.1, from coordinate 92,264,607 downwards.
CACAGGAAATACTCTGCAAGGCTCAAAACCTACTCACAGCCTCCCTGCGTGCCGCACATTGTGCTGGCGGCTGAGTCATCATTTACAAGTGTTATCATTTCCACAGGCTGCTGTTTTCCAACTGACCTCACCCTGACTCCTACTGCTGCACCAGATACCCATGCAAACAAAAGCTTTGTCAGCCACGCAGAACCTACTTTCCTTATTGCCCATTTCACATTATTAATTACATACCCACATCAGCTAAAGAGATGTAATTGCAGCCAAGTTCCTCCCCAGATCCAAAGATTCCCCTGAAGTTCATTAACATTTGTACTGTAACTACTGCGGAGCTTGCCACGTTTCCAGTCAAGATTTCATACCAAATGAGGTTACCAAATAATGACTTAATAGCGAACGCAGGGTAATTTATATATTGAAATTAAAGATTAAACCTTAATCTTAATTAAATCTCACAAAAGTTCAGTAAAGCTGCCCAAATTATAAAAAAAATAAAAAGATATATTGATTATTTGAGAAATGGAAATCACATTTAATAAATACAGGAGTGAGCCATTAAGGGAATGGGGAGACCAGAAAAAGCACTAACTGGTGATTAAAAGAAGATAAATATTTATTAAATGTTGCTGTGATTTATTAAGCTGTGTTGGGCTAAACAAATGTAATTTGATATCTGAATCATATCTCATTCTGATACAGCCTTCATTAAATCTGAAGTCTTGGCTTTAAATGGATATCATATGTTCCCTTCAGTTCTTAATCTCTTTGAAATATCAGTTTGATGCTGTGGAAGACATTGAAAGTCACAGAGACTGAAGTCTCCTGCGTATCAATGAGGTTGTTTTGCACTACAGGTGAGTAGTCAACTTGCCATTCCTCGGTGCTTTCTTACCCAGGATCTCTTGCAACCTTGCGTTGTCCCTTGGTGACAGGACAATGTTTGGGTTTTAAACCTATTCTGTCAAAAGGCCAGACGGGAAGAGCACAACTTCAAATTTCAATCAGTCCTTCAACAACCCGTGTGCAGGTCTGAGGCAGAACACCCTTCACTGGTTTTAAAGCAGGAAAGCCGACTGTCACGCTAACGCAGCTGCTGCCCAGCAGAACACTAGCGGAGGTCGAGTACGCGAAAGCATCTACCCCCGTGTTGATACCTGGTAATTAGTCCGGCACCAAATAGCTCTGTTGATGCAACCTTCCAGCTGAGATGTTAATCATGCAGGAGCTGAGAAATTCATTCTTCCAAGGTTCACAAAGCAACCTTATCTCAGGCCCCTTGCAGAGGGAGGTGAGGGTCTGATAGAGCATGATGCTCCATGCACATGAGGTGTTTGAATACGAACGTTTCTCGAGGTTAGACAGCAAGTTGTCTCTGTCTTAAATGCATTCTCATGCTCTCTTTTCAGCCTCTATTTGGAAGAGGAGCTTCTTGTTGAAAATTACTGGCATAAATGAATTGCTGCTGATAATTAAATTTGCACAGAGTTAAAATTAAGTTACAGTGCTCTTTCCCAGTGCTACAAGACTGAGTTATAGACTGCTGGTGAGAATCATGGCCTGTTACACTGCGAACCTGAAAAAAGGTTGTACGAAGAAGTAGTATTCGCCATCCCCAAGTCTGCTTGAACTTGAATGTTGCAAGAAGTCTAACTTCCCTCCCAACTCCCTTGCCCCCTTGCCAAAAAAAAAAAAAAAAAAAAAGAGAGAGAGAAAGAGAAAAGAGAGGAGGAAGGGACGTGAACTCCCCACAAATTGGAGAGGGGAAGAAACAATCACATACTATTCCTTTTGTCTTTGCAGGAAAGGAGGAACAAAATCAAGACTGAGCTGGGCTATGCGATCAATCATACTGAAATCGGAGTTCCACCTCTCTCTAGTATCTTCTTTTCTGCAGTCACGTGAGTGCAGAGAAGTGCAGCAGTGGGACAGAAGGGAGTAGAGAGTGCCAAAGCCACTTCAGATCTGAGAGGACTTGATGTTTTGAAGGTAAAACCCAATCATTTCTTTTGGAAGCGGTTCTTACTCTTTACTGACACAGGCACCCTGGTGAAAGCCAGGGTCCAGCCTCAAGGGCCAAAGAGATTCATTAAGCCAGATTAAACATCTCATTTTATTAAAGAGCAACTGAGAGAGATGCCTTTGCATTGTATGCAGCTTTCCCATAGGAATTTCATGATAGCAAACTCCTGGCACTTCCTCCCCCTTGTGCAAGCAGGGGTCGATCTAGCACAAAGTCATTATTTTCAATGCGTTTAGCCAGAAAAAAGGCATGCCTTTAAAATCCTCACTACGAACACAGCCAAGCAGATTCTTCTTCTGGAACTCACTTTTGGGTTGAAAACATGAGCAAAAAGTTCAAGCCCCTGAAGCAATTGTCTTGGAAAGTTTTAAGCTACTGAAGATAGCGGGTTTAGGACCATAACTACAATAAACACAGCAAATGAGTAAGAGTCTCCTGGCAAGAATAAACCAGAATTGCAGAGGCTGATGTTGCCAGTGAAAAGAACAGGAAGGTAACCAAGTGAAGAAACAGCATGAGGAGGATTATCCTTATTTGGAAGCAATCCATTCCAGCAATAAATTAAGCCAAGGATCTCTGCATCGGCAAACAGCAGGGCAACCTATTAAGCTAAAGGACAATCTGCTTTTTCTGTCACCTTTGAGCCCTGACTGAAAGGCGAGAGAAACAAACATGCCAGAGATCAAAACGCATGTTATTTCAATAGCGGTAATGGTCGGCTGGAAGTTACAGAGATGGTGAAATTCTTTCCCTGCACTTCCCTAGCGCAAGCGCCTGATCTTCAGCAACAATATCACTGGATTGCAATGGTCATAAAGATCAACTCACAGAAGAGGGCTTGGATAGAAGAAAAAAGATAATTTGTATTTTATGCCAAAAACATAGCGGCTCTCACCCCAACTGCTGTGATGGGATGGGATTAGGGGAAATACTCAGTGCAGACTGGTGAAGCATTTTTCACGGTGGTATTAGAAGGCATAGTGGTAAAAGAGGGAAAAAAAAATTAAACTCTATACATGTTTAGCTCGCAGGGGTCTCTGGATCTGCCAGCTGTAGCACACAACAGTGTGTGCATGCTGGTGTGTTCCAGGGCCACGTTTACTGCAGGGAAGCAGCATCCACTATTAAGGGATTTCTGAGGGGCAAACGCAGGCTCTGTTTCACGGGGTTTTACGTTGTAGAGAAGTGGTCCCTAAAATGAATACACTGTACAGAACAGGGAGAATACAGTTGAAATTAGAGTACTAGCAAATCTTAAACGTGTATTGGCCACATACATAACGTGATCAAAAAGAGAAAGATTATTTAGATTTTGGATGGTGTCCCTCTAGACTTTCAGGTAGCTGCTCCAGCTATCAACAGGACTTCTGTAATGCCTCTTACTCCCTTTCTGAGTAACAGCCTAGCTGGTGCATTTTCATCTTCACCTCTACTACCAGCTGCTCTTCTAGTCAAAAGGCCCCAAGAGCTGCCCTGATGAAACTCAGAGCTGACATGTTGTTCCCTCTGGTCTCCCAGTCCTAGGCTTGCCCAAAGAAAGAAGAGGTACCCAACAATCCCAAACCATGCACACTCCATTTGGTGATGAGCGCAAACCACCTTTACCTGACAGATACTCAAGCATCTCCAGCTTCCTCTAGTTCCCACTGTGATACTCACACTGGCGCAAAATTCTTTTTTTAAAAGCTCAAATTAAGCTGACAAACACAAACAGACTGTGAAAAGGGCAGAGTGTCAAAAAAGGTTCCTCTCTTTTAAACAACACTGATGAAACAAGTAAAGTAATTCCTCACTGCAGCATTACCTCTAAAGTGAGCTCTTGGTTAGAAAGTACTATGACATCTTCTTTTCCCAGATCACTTTAAAGTCCAGCTGGCACTAGAAAGAAGTCCCAGAGATATTGCTGTTTTCTCCTTCTCCTGTTGGTAAGAGGAAGCCAGTCCCAGCTTGTGCTCTGCTGACCAGGGCAAAACACGTTTCTAGTCTGTATTGTGTTGCCCACAGAAACTATTTTGAAGGGGAGATGTCGGCATCAGGTGACTAAGTCATGCATGATCCCTGGCTATGTTATCAGGCCCCTCATGGAATATTTCTACCTATGATAAAATGTTATTGCTGCCATTATCAGGCACTTGGTCTTTATCTGTCTACCCGTGACAGGTCTCGTTATTCAGGCAGGTCTTAGGACACCTTCAAGGGGAGATCTTCTCATCCAACGTCAAACACACCAACTTTCTTGACTTTTCTGATCCTCCTTTTTCTTTCAGCCCCTCCTAAACTGGCTTGCAAAGCAGATGCATGCAGCCCCTCCCCAACAAATCTCAGGGGGAGAGCTGAAGGGACCCTGTGTCACGCCACATCTCTGATCCTGGTCTACCACAGGACCCCCCTCATCCCCAAAGTGTTCAGTCTAGATTTTACAGAGCAAAGGCAAGTTCCTGATCTTTCCATGCTGGTCTTGATAGCGACACAGAAAAAAGGAGCCACTCAAAAGTTAAGGAGCTGGGCAAAACTGCAAAGCAAAATGGCTGAAGGAGCTGCCCTGGATTGAGACTTTTACAGCCCGACCACATCCGCATTCATTCAAAAGGGCACAGCAGCTACGCTTGTCTTCTCCATGTCCGGAATCCTTGGCACCTTGACACAACTGGCGTGTGACAACTAGTAACCGTATCTGACTTAGTACATGCTAGCCCTCTTTCCTTCTAACAAGCTTCCCCTCGGAGCACATAGGCATCGCTGTCAGGGCTCTGGTAGCTGGGGGCGCGGGGTGCCCTGTGTGGGAGAAGCCAGGGACTGCCCCATGCGGGTCCCAGTCAGTGCCAACCCATGCTGCCACTGCACCGCCGCCAGTCAGAGGGGCCTCGGCAGGGGTAGGGAGGGTGGCACCGCTGGGGCAGGGGGGTCTGGAGGGGACGCATGGGGAAGCACAGGAGGGGACACAAAAGGAGATTTTATATGAGGAGATACACCTTTGAGGCGACTGCAGCTATGGGGGGACCAACACCGAAGCATGGGCACCCTTGAGGGGCCACGGCTGTGGAGAACCAAGGCAAGCAGGGAGTGAGTGAGGAGGAAGGAGCAGGGGAAGAAAAAAGGAAGAAACCAAGAGGAGCAGCAGCAAGAAACCGTCATACACCAATCCAACCTCCTTCACTGCCCATCACCTCACCCAAGGGACTGGCACGGACTGAGTGTAATGTGTGGCAAAAACAAGGTGGGGGGCAAAGGGAGGTGTTGGACAGAAGCTGAGCCTGGGGGAGGGGAGGAAGGGGTTTTCTCCCCATGTTTGTTTCCTTTCTTTGTTTCTCCATACACAAACCAATAATTATAAGTCTATGTTAACTGGCAATAAAGTAAAATGCCGTTAAATTCCCCAAGCTGAAACCGTTCCGCCCATGACAACAGAGATAAGGGAAAGTATTTTCCTTGAGTGCGGTAAAAGAGCCTGAGTAAACACAGAGGCAGTTGCTGATGATTGAAGGTGGCAATAGTGTGGGAGCATGGTCTCTGGCAGCACAGCTGCCTCCTGGCTCAAGCTTAGCTCTAGGCAGAGGCTTTACTCCAAGTGCTCATTGCTCACAAAGATTTGAAGAAGAGTTATGATGTTGCTTTCGGTAAGCAGAAAGATAAGCTGCAGTTGGTTGGTATCCATCTTACATAGGTTTTCCTGTCTCTCTTGCCTCAGAATTTCTCTTGGGACCTCATCTGATTTCAACAGTTTGGAAGGACAAGGTGCACCTCATGAAAATCTCTAGGTAAGAATTATAGAGCAGTATCTGCCATTTTTTCCATGTTTGACCCACACAGATACGGTAGAGCCCTTACTTTGTGTTTCTCCTAAGTCCTCCCGTTCTGTTTCGTAAGACACGATAGTCATGCTATGACTTTGAAGATCAAATGATGGAACCAACTCAATTCCTTGCAGATGCAAAAATGGATGCCCATGTCATGCTTTTTAACAGCAACGTCAGAACTCTGAAAGGGAACTAATATAACTAAAACCCAAAATGATGACTGGCCTTCTGGGGAGAAGTAATACATTGCTAAAAATCTGGGCTGTGCTTTCAAGGAAGGGGCCTCTCAAGACATAACTACATGGGCAGCTGTAGGTCTCCCAGCTACTACTGGAAGTAGCGCATCTTTCTCCACACCCCACTGCCTGAAATCAGGAACAATCAAATTCAGCCCTCACGGATGCCCACCGGGACCTACCAACGCACACATTTTTCAGGCACTTTTCAGAGAAGAACCACATTATAAATAATACATTAATTGTCTTCATACACTTCACTAATTATTATTCTCATTTCCTGATAGGTCCATTAATCTCTCCTTTATACCTATTGCCAAAAACCTCTGGCACGTGCTATTGGCATTGCTGATGCACTTAGTGTATGATTGCCCTTGATTGTCTTGTCTTTCTCCTCCTTTTTTCATAAAAACACAACCTGCAAGATTTGGTTCCAGGTTTTGAGACCATGTAAAATTTGTGGGTATTCTGGCTAGTCTGTTCTTCTTGCCACCTCTTTTATATCCACACAGTGTCATGTTCTCACCTTTATTCACAGACAGAGAAAATACTTTGCAGATACTTGATACCAGCCTGTTAACACACTTTCAAGCCTTCGCTGTTTAGAACATGCCAAATTTGGGACAGGAACTGTATTTCACCTCTAGGCATTATCCTAACACTATAAATAATATACAAAGCATTGTAAGGATTTCAATATCCTTACTTTTCCCCCTAGACTCTTAAAACTATCATCCAAGTTTTTAATAATCTACTTACTTGAAGTTTTGTGTCATGTCACTCTGCAAGTGATTCCCCTGGGAAGACAACAGACTTGGTCTATTTGAGTCACTCGTAATGACTGAGCCACAATAAGCAACACTGGTTGGAAAAACCTCTTTTGGAAAAACCCTATTAAAATGCCAGTTTGTGTAAATCAAAGTGTTCTGCAGGTATGTGTCAATCACCACCAAAGCTTTGGACTGTATCATACTCAATTTCCTCAGAAATTTTCCTAGAAATTAATTTCCTATCATCTGTTTGTTCTTGCCTTTGCAACCTTCCATCCTGATTTGTGACTAATTTTTATTTTTACACTTTTTTTAAAAAAACACAGTGACTTAAAAAAAAAGTGTTGGTTTTTTTTTTCCTAGAGGAAGAAAAAAGACAGACTCCAACCAGATACAATATTCCATTTCAGAACTAAAATACAGAGTGCCTAAAATGGGAGCCAATACTCCTTATTGTGCATTCAAGAAATTAGCTGCTACAAACAACATTTGCTTGAGCCTGATAAACTGTTTCTCCAGTCCATGTACCGCTGCTATGTGTGTTCAATTTCAGTTTGGATAATTCAGAGTAATCCTATTATAGAAAGGCACAAGCCACAAAGTTCTGTTCCAGATGACATGTCAAAGTTCAGCAGCACTCGCAATCGGGACTTCTAACTTTGGTCCAATTCTGAATTAGTACAGATTTCAGTTTGTTCTTGAAGTATCAAAAGCATGGCTTTGAGTGTCTCCTCGCCACGGTATTTCAGAGGCTGACAAACAGTTAACATGCTTATGTCTTCAAGACTTGAAATCTGTCTCACTAAAGGCTCTCTCAGAACTGGTATTTTGACAGAGCCCACACAAATCTACGCAGAATGCTTGTCTGTGACCTTACCACGTTTTTCCACACACAGAGACATAATTTACGGTATCCCATTGATTTTTCCCAATCCATTTTGATTCAGAATTGCCATTTACTCTGTTGTGTATTTATCTTTTTTCCCCCCCAATTCTGCCTCACTTATTTCTTTAAAAGGTACTTAGTCCTGGGAGCGTATCCTAGCAGTCTCAATAGAAAGAGGAAAAAATAAAGTTTTCTTCTGCTTTGATTTAGTATGGGAATAACAAGAATACCAGGGCTCATTGGTAGGTACACAAACAGGCTGAGCACATACAATCACGACAGGTAAGGGAGTATATTGTTATCCATATATTATATTTTCATGAGTATAACTAGGGCCCCCTGGTTCCCTGCTCTACAATTTAACAGGAGGGAAGATAAAATCTATGTGAACTCATGCAGGGGAAATAAACCCTCAGACTCCAGTTTTCTGAGCCCCCGTAGCTTGGCCCTCTCCTTCAGATCTCCACTGTCTCCCATGCTTCGCAGGTTTCCGGCAATTTATTTCCGATAGCATTTTTAAAAGGCAGTTTGTAATTTGAGACAAGGGTTACGTGTGTGAAAATGTAGTGGTTTTATCCTATAAGCCCAGAGCAGATGTACCTACATTGATATCAAAGAAGGTTATACTAGTACAGATCATTTCCATTCCTGCACAAAAGGAAGGCATTCCAATACAAACACACCCCAGATGGCACAGACATGCTCACGTGGAGGCTTGTAACACTTCAGCAGAGTGCGTGTAGACTAGGTGTTATTTGGACTTCCCCAGGTGGTATCAAGTCACTTGATAAAGTCACTCATAATTTCATTTTGCTGAAATTTTGCTCCTGCTTTGAGCATTACTCCTTGACTATTCTTACCTTTCCAAGATGTGGTCCTGTTTAGGCCCCCATACATTATTCTTAGTGATAAAGATTTCATTTTGAGTTTTGCTACCACCGTTGGATTTTATCACCTGGTCTGAAGGCTCCTCAGAATTTACTAGCTTTCCCATGGCTCCACATCAGATTTTTTTTTCTTTTGCTTCTAACTGCACGTAAGTAGGAGTTTCCTAAAATCCAACTTATTTGCCTTCCTGCAGAAATTCTTTGCTATTCTTTAAGCAGCAGTTGCAACCAGCTAGAGGGAGAAACTAGCCAAAATCCAGGCACTGGCCAGAGGGAATGTCTGCCAGGGGAACCCCCTCAACTCCCACAATTTGTACCCTGCAGCTTATACCCAAAGAAGAGAGTGGAGGTATCTAGATCCTTGGCATGAAATCCACCTGGTAACATGATGAATGCAGATGTGAGAGTGATTTCAGGCATATCTAGAGGCAGTTCACTCCTGACGATGACAGGTGAAATAGCTTTAGTGCCTTAAGCACATACAGCCTTTGCTCCAGCCCTACAACAGCTCCAGAGGAAGTGTCAGCCATTAGAAGCTAAATAAAGAAGACTCTGACCCAGGAAACTATTCACCCAGCTTTTACTTTACCACATCAGCATTTTCTAACAGTTAGAGATCTATCCAAACACACACTGCCTTTTCCTCCAGCTCTGCATAATGGGCATTAATCAGGCCCCTCTGCATTAGCCTGTGAAGTCCCCGTGAGACCTGTCCTGTTGCTCGTGTGGAATCACGAGTTTCGCTGGAGCTACCCTGGCCTAAATAAATTCCCCTGTCATAATACAGCCTAACAAAACAGCAAGAAAAGAAAAAGTAGGGGAAAGGAAAACCAAGGAGGAATAAAGGAGGAAAGACTGAAGGGTTCTGGAAATAGCTGGGATTGTTCATGCTGAGCCATCGGGCCCTGAGATTTGAATAATGCATGTTCCATAAATCTAAGTGTCCCTGCTTGCCACATTTTAGAATAGGGAGCAAAAATAATAGCTACTGTCCACACTTATCACCAATAATAAATTACAGGGCTCCTGTGTGTGGCAGCGATTAATGCAAAACGCAACCCAAAACACATAACTAAATAAATAGATAGTTTGACTTTCCTGGGGGTTATCTCTTTCCTTTTCTACACCCCTCTCAGAGTTTCCTTCCAGCCAAAAACTCTGCTGGGAAAGACCTATCCTTACACTGTGTCCCCTTCAGACAGATAGGCAGACTAACTCGTGGTTATCTTGAGAGCGTACACCAAGGCAGTCAATGGAGCATACGCACCTCTGAAAACAGGAGACAGCAATGCACTGCACAGCTTCTGGTTCTTCTGGAAGACTACAGTCTTCCCAAAGCATCATCTCCGCCTTAAAACAGGGCACACGCTCATGTATGCACCTCTCCAAAAGCAACGTCCACACTGCTTCCCTGAGATGACATTCTGCTCTACAGCTGACGCACGTCTATATGAGGGACAGAGTATCCTTTCAGCAGCACTCCCTCTCCTTCAACTTCGAGGAGTTAACTAAGGGAATGTGGGGGTGCTCTTTGGTCCCAAAGCAGCAGTATGGTAGCAGGGAAGTCACCTGAAAACCATGCAAGGATAGAGTGCAAGGAGCAAAAGGGGCTTCAGATAGTCCATTATAGAACTGGCCTTTCCAGTTTAAGACTTCCTTGTAAGGACTCCACTGTGCCCTCATTTTCACCTGGTCTGGGAATTAAAAACTCAAGCAAAGCATTACTCTTCATTACCCATACCTGCTCAGTAGCGATGGGTCACCTTTGCAGGAATAACAGGAAGAAAGAAATCTCAACAGGCAATATAGAAATCCAAAAATAATTGGTAACTCAAAGGGAAGGCATGTGCAGCTACACAGGCTAAGTATCCATCTTAACATTACAAAAGACACCCAACCAAAACAAAACCAAATAAAAACCCCAAACCATCCACTAAAGAAATTTGTCTCCCCCAAATTAAAAGGGTTAGACAATCAAGACAGTGCTGGAATATGCAGCCATTAGAAGTGACCGAGCACTTGAACAGAGAGCTGTGATCAGTGCTAGACCATGGCAGCTCACAGGTAACTAACTGTACCCTGTTCTTTCTCTTAACATTTTAGTTCCGACATACACAATTTTGGTGGAAAGTTGTTTTTCCTTTTACATAGGCTGCCTTCTGTGCTTTGCCAATCTTTTCCCTCTGAGGGAAGAGTGATCTGTCTCTAGAGCAATGTCTTCGGAGTAGAGGCAATTTCCCCTTAGAGAAGCCATCCCTGTTTATAGCATGGCCTTCTGTGTAGAGCTGCCCTTCTCATCCTCCCGTTGTAGCTGTGAAGCAGGAAACAGAGCTGGAAAGGTCACAAGAATCATAATAAACTGCAGGAGAGAGGCTACTGAGACATCTATAAAGGCAGCTCGGATGGAGCTTGAGACCCAAGGTACAACACTGTTGTTTGACCTGATGGAATGTCTATGCTACCTGTCATACGCCCTCTCCTTCCTGTAAGGGCCCTGTGCTCTTCTCCAGCCCATCAGCAGAGATCTATTTGCTAGACTGGAGACACACCAATTTACAAAAGCAAAATAAGAGAAGAAATTGTGGGCTCAAGCCACCGAGGGTGAGGTAACTCACACGAATGAGAGCAGAAAAAAGAAAAAAAAAAAAAAAAAGCAGGTCATACACAAAGCTGACACTATTATTATTATTATTAGCTATTCATTACTCATATGTTGGTATTATAGTAGGATCCAAAAGCCTCATTCAGTATCAGGGCCCCATTGTGCTAGGCTCTATGCAAATACAAAGAAAGCCAGGAAGAGCTCGCGGTCTAATTTAAGACAAGACCCAGCAGGTGAATGTAACAAAAATTGGAGGAAGGGAGGGTGAGAAGACCATGTGATTTCACAGGCTAATGGTACATTGCTGAATGCTCATTCCTGGGAGACCTGAAAGGTTACAGCTTAATAACCCTCAGGGATGCTTCTTACGGCTTTAGACTGTGAAATCTCTGACCTCCTGGGTAACTGCAGCACAATAATATTTCCTTTAGTTAAGTGAATGTCTAAAACGTGCTTAATCAGTAGTCCATTAGCTCTTCACTTGCCTCATTAACATGTCTGTGGAGCAGGTACAGCTGTCCCACCCCCACCATGGGTTTTTTACAGTTTGGTTTCAAATGCTGCCATGCAAGGTGTAATGCCTTGGAGTGCCCTCCCTCCAGCAGCGTTTTATTTCATCAGTCCATATGTTCTAAACATATGGCACCGTCCCACTACAGGTTTTCTTGGAATTAAGAGGTCTCCTCTGCTGTCTGCTTGAGCATTACTCATTAACAATTCCTGATTTTTTTTTTTTTTTTTCCAAATGACAGACAACTTTTTTCTTTTTTTTTCCCTATTCATAAATGGTGGAAAGAAGCCAAGGATATTACTGAGCGAAATTCCAGCACTGGTGCTTTTGGCAGGCTAAGTCTTCCCAGGCCCCTCTTTAGAGAGTATCTAGAGCATGGATCCCATTTGTACAGCCTCTATGACAGGTTATGTGCTGTCAATTAGACTCTAACAAAACTGTGATCTTGGCAACCAATAAAAGATAGCCTTCACATCCAATTCACCTGTGCTCCATTTAAGATTTCGAAAAAGATCAGTCCAACTAGTCCAAACAGAAGGCTTACCTACTCCTCCCACAGCTTTCAGCAAGTCATGTCAGTCCTAGTCTTCCTCAAATATGAACTGAGAATAATATTCACTCATCTTTCACAGCCATTAAAAATTAATTCAAAGGTGCATGTGAAGAAGCTTGAAACTGAAAAGCACTCAACATTCTTAAACATGGCATGAAGTTCAAAGCAACCCTGATGAAAATAGTTTGATATATCTTTTTTTTAGCCAGTATTTTGACTTCTGCATCAAAAAACTGCTTACCCTCTAGGTCTGTGGCATACAGAGTGTGGCTCATAAGCACTCAATATCTAAGATGTAAATATGCTTTAGTGGAAAAGTATTCGGTGCCGTTTCTGTGCTGGTTCTTCTCTACCCTTTCACTGGGAAAATCAAAGCAACTTCCAGTAGTGAGGCAATGATGCAACTAACATCTGTCATGGATCGTTTTTTCTTCTCCTCATTTGTTCCCCTAGATCAACTGCAATTCATTTGAGGGGGAAGAAGGAGGGTTGCTTGTTTGGGTTTTTTTTTTTCCCTAGCAGCTCTTTTATGTGTTTCACTGATTGTATACATACAAACAATACTCATGTTAGAGAAGGAAAGGCAGAGGAAGTGTATATTATACTTGGAATAGAAACTTGCAAGACTTGCGATGGCCATTCATCCCATGGTTGTTGACTAACAGAAACCAACTATCTCATACCCCAACCAACCCTAAACTTGCAGCAGAAACCTCTGCTCTGCCTGAGAATCAGAGAGGCGAGACGTGGCTTGCACCCTGACAATATGCTAGTCATACTGTTTCATCTTTCAGGACAAATATCAAAACCTTTTGACTGTGACTCGATACTGAGCAGGAAATGCAAAGCTGATTTGGTTGCCTCTGCCTTTTCACCCCTAAATGAGCAGATGTAGCTTTGGTCTGGCCCCTTGCTTATATTCGACTCCCAGCCAGCTGGTTTTGTCTGTGCAGTCATCTCATCCAAGAGCTAAAAACTTGTGTCTCAACTACAGGACAATGGAATTGGAGACCCGTCACTTCAGTTCATTTAATGATTGCACAGAGATGCCAAACAGAGACATTTAGTAGGTGTATACTCTCCTAAGAGTCTAGGCACCTTACATGATTCAAGAATGAAGAGGGAGGACAGACAGATTGACTGCAGGATGACTCTGTCACTGTTACCATTAAAGACGCTTCCAAAGACCATCCGCCTAAATTGGATACTTTAACGTTATGCCTGAAGTTTGTATAAGATAGTGTCGTGGTTTAACCCCAAATGGTAACCCAATACCACGCAGCTGCTCGTTCACTCCCCCCTCCCTGGTGGGGTGGGAAGGAGAATCGGAGAGAAAGGAAAACCCGCGGGTTGAGATAAAAGCAGTTCACCAGGACAGCAAAGGAAAAAATATAAAAATATATTAATAATGATAATAATAATATATATAGGGATAATAGAATATATAAAACAAGCAATACACAATTTCTCACCACACAATGACCAATACAGCCCGTCCCAAGCAGCAGTCAGGGAGCAGGGATATTCCCCCCAGCTATCCCAGAACAGCAAGTTCCAGAGAGAGCAGGCGAGGGAACAAACAGCCGAACGAACAAACGAACAAAAAGGAAAAACAGGGAAACAAAAAACCAACCCGAAGGGAAGCTTAAGGATTAAGGCATTAAGGGTCTAAAGGGCAGTGGCCCACTGGCTGACGCTCACTTATACCAGGCATGATGTCTATGGTATGGAATACTCTCTTCGGCCAGTTTGGATCAACTATTCTGGCTCTACCCCTCCCAAGTTTTTGCATCTGCACGTTAGCAAAACCTGGGAAACTGCAAAATGTCCTTGGTTGTTTAGCAGCAACCAGCAACATCAGTGTGCTATCACCATTCTTCACTCACTAAATCCAAAACTCAGGAGCTGCTGAAGACAAAACTAGCTCCGTCCTAGCCTAAACCAGGACAGATAGCTTACACAAAGTTGTAAGTTAGCTTCAGATAAGTCTCTGAAGCTCAGATATGGTGGGGAACAAGCCGTCTTTCATCTCAGAGGTCAGGGCTTTGCTCACTATTTGGTCTGAATCAAATTTGAGCAGCTCCTCCCAGCCTAGCCGCTATGAGTCTTCACTTTTTTCAGACTTTTTTTTTTCTCCCTTTTTAATTTCAGACTAGCAAAACAGATCTACTCACATAGAACAACTGGCAGGACACAGGCTTAAAATACTCTTTGTCTTCACAAGCATGCAGTAATGAATGGTTTCTCTTTGCTAGGCTCTTTCTCCGCTATTTTCTTTGAAAGCCAGCCAGCCCCTTTACTCTATGAATTGGGTTTGCTAATTTGCGAGAGGTTAGAATCATTTCTCATGTTAAGAAACTCAAGATAGACATGCTGTGCTCTCTTTCCCTTTTTCTCTTTCTTGATGATTTCTTTAATCTACAATAAATGCCATTTTGGACTGAAAGTCCTTGTTTTAAGCATGGAGACATTAGGGGCCAGTGTGGAGAAGTGGACTTGCAGAGTCCACACTTGCCATTTCGTCAGACACATGGCAAATAGCCTGGAAGCAGAAGTCGACCCACGGGAACTGGGCATTGAGGGTCCGAGATGGCATTCTGGGAAGCGCATCTCTGTGCCGGGAAAGGAAGTTTCAAGCTTTCCTCAGTTCTGGGCAGGCTGGCTGAGGCAACGGGGATCGCTCTAGTCCAGAGCGGCCTCAAGGAAGCCGAATGCTGCATTTTTATCATTCCCTTACTGCTTTTCTCCTCCCCACTCACTAACTTTTTATTCTAGCTTTTTCTTTGGTAAGGAAAAGGGAGAAATGAAATTATGTAGGGTTTTTTTTAAGAATCAAGCCAACAAGGGCTTGGATCCAAGCAACCTGGAACTGTAGGAAGAGGCAAAGCCAAACCTTACCCCCCAGCTCTTCACTTTAGGGCAGCTGCCAACGTAAGTATCCTTCTTTTGTCTTTGGAGAGTACCGAATTTTTCTTTGACTTCTTCAACTAGAGCCCTTTTCATTGTTTTCAAACAACAGTCCTGGAGGAGAGCCTGGATCTATGGTGTGCCTTGCACTTATATAGGCCTTCAGACTTCTGTGGCTGACTTGGGGGATTCACTAGGCATTGTAGACTTCAGCATTTCTTTTTTGCTTGCAAAAGGGCAAATGCCAGCTTGAAAGACACAGATTCCTATAAAAGCTCTATTGCTTCTGGATATACTACACCCTGGCTCCAGCAGTGCTAAAAAATAAAATAAAATAAAATAAATCAAACACATTAAACAGACTTCCTTGTCAGGAAACTCATAGCACAAAGCAAGTGTTCCAGGAAAATGTGAAGTGCTTTAATCATGTAGGTCTGTTTTAAGAGCATTTCAACATCTTCCATGTACAACTCAGTCTGCATCTCAACTTCTACCTCCAGCGGCCTCATTACACAAATGGAGGCAGAGAGCTTGGTCTTCTGCACTGTTCTACAATTGCCGCACAGGAACAAAAACAACCCTTCCCGCACCTCTGCTAGTATCAGGCTGCTCAGAGGTGTTTCCAAGTAAACCAGCAAAGGGGTTACAGAGTTTATTAAAAAGATTTTTCCTTTTCCTCCATGATAACTCATTTTATTGTTCTAGTTAGTGTATTGTAAACAAAGTTACCACTCAATAACACTACGTGTGCAGGGAGTAACACCCTATACGTGTACACTACAAGAGCAGAGGAAGTCACAAATGGACACTGTTGCAGGTTTCACACAAGAAAGTACAGAACTACATGCCTGGACCTAAAAGTTTGCATCACGACAAGCTAGGATGTGTAACAAAAGGGAAGGAGTTGCAACAGGATTTGAAGAAGAGAACAAGAGGGAATAAAGCAAAGCCAGGTGGGATATACATCAAAACCACACAACAATTACACCATGAGATTACGTGGAAAATATTTCAGAAAGTAGGAGAAGGGTCAGACTGCATCAGCAGCTAACAATGCATTGGAGTGCATCTTCTAGCAGCACCCAGCAGAGACTACAGGACTCTTCAGCTCTCCATTTAGCAGTGATAATCCTTATGGTTACAAACCAATTTTGGTTTGTGGGGGGTTTTTTTTCGTTTTTTTTTTTCTTTTCTTTTTTTTTATTATACCCCAGTGCAGCTCTACCTTATTCCTTTGCAAAAGCACTGAAACAACAGCTATGATAAATACCAGCTCCTCTCACAGGTCTCTGTGGGTATTGACTCTGAAGCCTAATTATGTCAATTTAAGTGTCGGCATTGTTAACTTGTTTTCAGCCATTCATTTCAACAAAAACAGCTGTCTTCCCTAGAATAATGGGCAGAGTTTCAGACTGCGGACAGAGCGCAAATAGAATAATTGACAGTGTCCTCCCACTCCAGCTCTGGGGAGAAGCCAAGATAGGTGAGAGCATGAATAAGGAAACCTAATGGTAAGCGCATTGGTATGGAAACCTTTGATATTCGGTTGTCATGAAGCATTACAGGCACTGTGCGATTGTTCTGCCACTGTGCATGTGCTGCACGCTGATGGCTGGGTCTCAAGGGAGAATACGGTGCCTGTTCTTACTAACATCTAATAAGGCTTTCTTGCTTGTCCAAGAGCTAGAGGCCAGCCTTGGTGGTCCAAAGCTCCTGCGCACATCTGTTTGGACACCACATGCTGCCTGGCAAGTTTGTCGATTAGACTGCAAGCAGGTATTTAATAAATCCTATTATTTACCTTGCCACTGCCTGAACTTGCTGCCAAGTGTCATCCCATGTTAAACTCTAACATTCTCCTATATCCAGTCTCCCAGTAATGCAAGGCACAAGTAATGAAAACAGTCAGGCATCACTTCTAACATGCAAACTGGTCAGGCCTGAACACTCGCTGACCTTTACGAAGACAAAGCCATAGATCAGATCAGGCCTTTGTCCTTTCCCAGAGAGGAAGGAAAACAAAATAAAATTTAAAAAATCAGTGTATTAGGCAGAGGAACAGCCCTGAAGTTCTGCAAGACGGTGGGCCATCTTCCTTGTGCTGTGTCTGCACGCTGCCTAGCACAAACAGGCCCTGGCACCTGCCTGGCCTCCTTCCTGTAGAGGTAATATAAACATACTAATACATGATGCTACTAAAGGCCAGGCAATCACATCAGGTGTGCTCTCCTCCAGGGCACAGTCTACAGAAAGCACATCAGACATATTCTTTCTGTTCTGCACCAAGGTTCAGGTGTCAAGCGATGTACATCAGAGAAGCCAAAATTGCAGTGGAGGGTTGCACCATTGTGCCTACCTCAGTCCTGATGCAGCAGGAGAGCTCACCTCCCTTCTTTCCTCCTCCCAGCGCCAGTCCACATGATTAACAGGCCAGCTGGCACTAGGATACTCTCCTCCAACTTCACATGCATTTTAGGTGCCTTCTAAGAGGATATTATAGCCAAAGGCCCTAGTAATATCCTTTACAGTAGCTATTCGCTAGATTGAGGATTTGAGGTGCAATGACCCATCCAAGCCAACATGACTCCATCCAAAGGGCGCACCCCTCCATTTTGTAACAGGCTTTGCAATTCTGGGGGTGGAATAGTCCCAGTGTTTGCTTCTGAACCACTCAGCTCTGCATGCAGTTCTGACAGGGGAAGAAGTTTAGCTGCCATTCTTTTTCACCTGGATTTGCTATGTCCTAATTTTTCTACAGGGTACACAGGGTTTGTTTCAAATTAATTGCATCTGCAAAACACATTCTTTAAGCTTGTAGATGCGATGGAAATAACTTTTGTGCGTCAACAGTTCTGTTAGGTAGAGTCATCCATTGTCAGTGACAGACAACTCTTGTATTAAATCAGAGCACATAGTTTTACCAGGGACCAAGCAGAACAGAGATCTAGCACTTTCTTGACTGATTTATAAAAATGTACATTTTGGACTTAAGGAAAATAAAGATAATCTTCCCTGAAATTCAAATGGAGATGATTTCTCAGGAGACAATAATATTTAAAAAAAACAAAACAGAAACTAGTTTAAGAACAAAACCCGGTATTTTCATTATGGCATGGACTTGAAAAATTAATCTGAAATAATATCCATACTCTCATCTCTATCTAAAGCTCTTCTTGAAAAGAATTAGGCCATGCTGGCAGGGCAACGAGATGCCAAATGTCCTCAGATGGAGGAGACGCTCATTGCAGGGATGCTCCAGC
This sequence comes from Phoenicopterus ruber ruber, assembly GCA_009819775.1. NCBI lineage: Eukaryota > Metazoa > Chordata > Aves > Phoenicopteriformes > Phoenicopteridae > Phoenicopterus > Phoenicopterus ruber. The sequence goes on along the minus strand of CM020215.1, from coordinate 92,246,178 downwards.
TGGTGCAGAGTTGAATGCGATGTCAGTGGACTCCCTCTGCAGTCCGCAGGGTGAGGGGAGCGTGGGAGGTGAGACAGGGTGCAGCTGGAATGCTACTGCTCTTTGGCTCAGCTCATTTGTCACCAGGGGCCCTGGGGTCCTGGCCAGATGGCAGAGTTTAAAGGAACTCACAGGCTAGTATTCCCTCAAGCTGCTTTTAAATTATACATGGAGGTTAGCGTACAATTGACTCCTAAGCCAAGGAGCCAACCACTGGCTTCTTTGTTAACACCATCCTCAGCTGCAGACTCTGGCCAGAGTGGAAAATCTGTACCAATGAGCGCGTTTGTGCGGCATGCCTGCAAGTCAGGCTTGAACAGAGGGGAAAAATCCAAGTTTTCATAACTTGACAAACATCCCTCATCAAGTCAGAAGCAGACTTGTGCCTCATCTTTCTTAATTCCCTGTTGTATTTTCAACCACAGAGTTTTTTCCTTACACAGCTACTGAAGCCACTGCACCTGCTGGAACAAACCAAACCCTTTCAGAGTTGCAGTCACAGAAGGCTGGATTTTATTTCCTTTCAGTCATGGAAAAATATTCAGGATCATCACAGCCAACTCCAAACAGACAAAAAAGCAAGAGTGTCACCTTTGCAGTGAGGCAGTTTGGGTTTATTTGGCTTATTTTGAGGATTAGAGAAAGCAAATAATTTCCAATTCAAACATGCTGCAGTTATTGCCACAGAATTTTAATGCTCATATCAGCATGTCTCCTTTTTTTTCCCCCCCTCCCCTAAAACTGGGGTCTTGAACTTAAAAGGTCTTCCAAAGATGGGGGCTAACTGGAATTTTTATTTAGACATTTTAGTGAACTAATGTCTGTTACAGCACTAAGGACATAGAGAGTGAGCTGAGGTAAGGGAAGAAAAAGGGAGACCAGCTGTGCTTTCTTTTACCTCTCATCCCAACGGACAATGTTGTCTCCCGGGGCGGGATGCAGAAATGCATGCTCATAACAGGCTGGGCAAATAGGAAAAGGGTCCTGGCCCCTACTACTTGGGCTGAAGAGTTAGTGATGGCAGTGTTGGGTGTGGGTTAAGTGGGAAGAACCACTGTGGAACTGCTGTGAATTTGAATTTTGCCTACAGAGCAGAGAGAGGTGTGTCTGTGCAGATGCAAAGTCTCAAGTCATCTTTGTGACCTACGCTTTTCTCATTTAATCTCAACATCATCCCTCTGCATGATTTTGCATTCTTCTAAGAGACAGGAAACCTGCAACCTGTTTGCTTGATGCCTGCTGAGGCTTGTCAGGGAGGGATCCATTTGCCAGTGCTCTTTATAAGAGAGGTCGCACAAAATGGGCCCTCGCTGCAGCAGGAAGAAGTGCCAGACCACGCACACTTCCAGCAGGAAATGCTGGGTGGCCAGCTATGGGTAATCACATTTGATTAAGATCAACCTGTGCTGGAGCCATATTAGTGATGTATAGGATCAAAGTACCACGAATGTCATTTTTTCTTCTGCAGTGGCATTGTTCTCTGTACAGCAGTATGCACACATATCCACAGGCTTTCTCTGCAAACAAATGAAAAGCCCATGACCACCAGGTCACCTTCATGTAGAGTGCCTCCTGCTTTATGCTTGATCCCTTCTCTCACCTTGAAGATTTCAGCTAGCACAGATGACATATTTGCCCGTCTTTCCACGCAGCAGCCTGGGAATACAGCTCATTCTCAGCACTGCATTAAATCAGAAGCAAACACAGGCACAGGGGACAAGTATCCCGGAAGACAGAGAAGGGACTAACACTCTCCATCAGCAGAGAAAACTTCCTGGTCGAATTTTTGGAGAGAGCTTTCTGCAGGCTCTCCTTCCCTTCAGGAAGCAGGGGGCAGGAAGGGGCACTCATTTCTCTTCGGAAACCTGCGGGGAGCCCCATGGACACACTCTCTCTCAACGGAGAACAAAGAGCAAGGGGTGTAGAGAGGGGACCTATAAAATACGTTCCTCCCAAGTGGGACTGATGAGGGGGCATTTATTCCTCAGAGTGATATTTACTGCCTTCCCACAATGTTTGCACTGACTGGCAGCTCTGGCTAGCTAGACTGCTGTGTCAACATCTGCAGGTGTGAGCACGTGGCTATGTGAAGAGTAAAGGGAAATAGGAGAGAGAAAAAATTCAGAGGGAAAATGTTTTTTACTTTCTGCCTTCTTCTGTATGCTTTTTGCCTTCTGCAGAGTAGAAACCTTACTGTGCTGATACCAGGAGGAGATTCCTAACGATTAATTGATTTTGCTGTCAAACGCAGGAGGTATGTGTGCGAGCTGTGCATGTGTGAGGGGCATTGGCTTTTTTTTCCTAACACTAAAACTCCCCCCCTCCCCCCCTTGATTCCCAATAACCTGCAAAAAACACGTGCACAAAGAAGGAGAGGAAGAGAAGCAAACAAAAAAAGTGTAAAAACCCCAAGACACCAGGAACACAGCCTTCCCCGTAATTCTGGGGAAGTACAGAACTTACCTTGACCTTTACAGATTTTCAGGCTTGAGTGAAATGCAAAGGCTAAGCGAATCTTGCAAAGCTTCGCTGCTGCCAGATTACAGCTTCTCCTCTTGCACTTCTCCCAGTGGTGTTTCTAGTCTCACGCTGCCTCACGTGTGCCCTAACAGACGAACCCTATTTCTTCATCTGGGACCGCAGAACATGCTTCAGGGTCAAAATCCTACTTTGTTACGTCCAGCCACACCATGAACAACGTTCCCTTCTTCATCACATGAACTCAGATGCACTATTTAGGCCAGCAAGAACCTACTGCAAAGAACTAACAGGATTTCTGCTCTGTTTTCCTTCATAAAAATGAAGTTCCAGTCTCACCTTTGCAGACACCCCTGAGGAGCCAAGCTGGTCTCATTTTTGTAGGTACTCACAAGCACCTTCAACCTCTGGTGTCCCTGCAGTTGTGTATTGATTCTCATGACATCTCTGGCAGGCAGGACAGAGCTAAGCGATCATTCTTGGAGAGCTAATTGCTAGAGCCCTACACAGACCTTGAACACGTAGGTGCTATTGGCGCTCATAAAACCTCTGCCTGGCTTCTGCTCCATACCCAGTCGGCACCTAAGGTAATTCTTTTGGTAATCTTTGTGCTCATACATTATTGAGGCACCTATATTTCTGCAATTAAGCACATGTATAACCATTTAAAACTGGCAGATGTTCATAACTTCCCTCACAGCCATACTCTGGCTGAATTTGCACACGAGATACTCCCTCTCTGCCACATCTTCTGGGTCTTACACAGACAGTGTATTTCTAGTGTCTTAAGACATCCCTTCTTTCTTCCTCATCTCTTCTTCCTCAGCAAAGGAGGTAAAGAGAACCCTCTCTCCAGCAGAACAGCACTCTTAAAGCCATAATCTGGGAAAGAACAGACCCAGTTTCAAATCCCTCCTTTATTCAGTTGGCAGTAAGGATTTAAATCAAACCCACCTCCTGAGGAATAAGCAGTCTCCTAGCTCTTCAGCAAGTGGAAGGAGTAGAGGGCAAGCAAAACAGTCTTCCTGTCATCCTGCACCCTGTGCCCTCCCCCTTTAAAAAAAAAAGGGGGTGGGGAAGAGCAGATCTGGCTTGAGGACCTAGATGGCTTTACAATCTAAGAAGTGGTCAAGAGCTGTGAGGGACAACATACAACCTTTAAAGGGATTTTTACAACGTCCATGACCCCCTTAGTGGCTTACCCAAGTATACCTAGGAAGCCTCCAAAAATATGGAGCCAAATGCTGCTCTTGAGTGCTAGACTAGCCTAGGGTACTCACACAAAGGTGGTATTCTTATAGTGGGAATAAGAGGATGGCTTCAGAGAGCATCTGAAGGATATATAGTTAAGAACGTTAATAAGCTGTCATTGCATGAACAGAAATTGGATATATTTATTTGGGTCTTTTTCAACCCTCCGCAGCAGGCTTGCCTCTAGCTTTCTTGGACAGTGTTATCCTACTTTTGTGAGTCATCTAGCCCAGTGAGATCCCAATTCCTTTTCTGTGCTCTAAACCTTTCCATATTCTTTATATGAGACCATCACTCCGACCCTCTCTCCTCAAACAAACTGTTGAGGAATGAGATTGTTCAAAAGTACGGTCACTTAAGAAATAGCTGGACGTTATACGCATTTGTATTTTGGTCCTCCATCCAAGACTTAAATTGGTATAAATAAAAGTTGCTCCATCATCTCAGGAAAGTTGAAGCTGTTTTACTTTACATGAGAACATTTCCATTTCCAAGGGCAGAAACAGGGATAAAACAAAAGAGAATGAACAAACCAGACCTTTTTCCACTGAGAACTCCAGTTTCTACATTTAGATTTATCATTCAGGAGAGAAGCATTTCACGTGTCATTTTTGTAGTATTGGATTTGTTAAAAGGAAAATTTTATGACAGAGCTAACCCTAAGTAGATGGGGTTTTGTCATAAAAAGAAGGGGAGGAAGAGGGAAAGACTTGGGAAATTGTCTTATTTCCTCTAATGGCATTGAAAAAAAAAAAAAAAAAAAAGATCTTGATTCCTATAGAAGTAGCAGACAAAGATTAAATAACCTCAGCCCTGTTAACAATCAACATATGCTGACTTCCTAAGTATACATTCTAGATGATATTTTCTGCTTCTTTAGAGATGGGAAGGAATTGGATGTCAGGTTCCAGACTCATTTCAACTTCTTATGTGCAAGGTTTGGAGGAGTGTGAATCCAGAAGAGAACTTAATCCCCAATTACCTTCCACACCCTTCAACCAGAGCCTCACTGGCTCATTTTAATGGTTGAAACTCTTAGGCATTTTTACAGTCCCCAGAATCTTAGACTCAATAACATGTATATGCTTGCAACACCTCTTCTGATTTAAGAGAACGTTACAATCTTCACTTTGCAAAGAGCAAACTTAAGTACCAAAAGAGTACAGGACTTATCCAAGAACTAACTGAGAGTGTATGAACCCAGGTCTTCCAAATCTCAGTTCACTCCCTAGCCATCATACCCTCCCAGGCTGCTATGCAAAGTCTTGTATAAGCACACTCTTCCAGTAGATGGGCAGTGACAGAAGCTGCCTAAACATTTAGTATATCTTCTTTCCAGCTCCTTTCTTGTTTGACGAGTGGATGTCAAATTTTAATCCAATCCAAATATGAGAGGGAGGAGGAAGAGGAAGGGAGAGCTTCCCCGTCTCAAGATCTTATATGACAAGAGTCACAGCCCAGAGGCAATGGATCAGGTTAGGGAGGAACAAATAAGGTTTTCACTGAAGAAAGATGTCTAAAGATAGAAGTGTTTTGGGGTTCCAGTGCTGCAGGGCTTGGGCTTTTTGGCCTTTCATGCAAATATACTGTCTAATGGAAACAAGTTTCCCTTGTGGAAAACCTTTATGGAACTATCAGAGTGGATAATTCCCCTTAGAGAAAAAAATAGGGGGGAGAGGGAAAGCAAGCCATCCCCTCTGCTCTCAGCTGATGTTTGAGCTTCTAAACATTTGCACTTGAAAGTCTTCCGGCACCTTTGAAGTTAGATGTGAGATATTTTCAGACCGCTTTCTCTACCGATGGCTCTGAGGACCCCAATTTTTACAAGGTGGTTTCTAAAACAAATTCCTTTCCACAGCATCCTTAATTCACCCCACTGAAGTATATAACCACCCGATCCCTACAATCCCCCTTGCCATATTCCTCTCCCAACAACTCTATTGCATATTCCTGGGTACCCAACCTCCAGGATCCAGGTACTCTATGCAGAAAGTCCTTTTTACCCTAGAAGTCAGCAGAGGTAAATATCCTGTATTTAAGATAAATACATTACCCTGTATTTAAGTAGTTTTGAATTTGGTCCTTGTCACAAACTCTTTTCTCTCTCCAATTAGTTACAAAAATACACAGATCACAATGTCTGGCTACAGAATGGTGGACACTAACAGCCCTAAAGGACACAAAATCAGTATGAGTGGTATTCAAGGAACGACACTCAATCATCAAGATCTAGACTTAGCCACATATATAGATAATTCTGATATAGGTTTAAAAAACCCTCAAGATAAGGAATAACTTTTCTATGGCCATGTGGCATTCAACACAGCAAGTGACTGGATTGCCAGTTCTATCCAATGAACAATCCCACAGCAGTCCGTGTCCACTGCTCCCTCACATGCAAACTCTTCTTTCCCTACAACAGCGTAACACACTAGCCTGGTTATTGCAATGCAAGCCTTTCTTTCCTGACTCCTTCCCTAATAATCATCCTTTTCCTTGTAACGCTGCACACAAGTCCCTATACGCTAGTTTGCGCCACAGTCATAGAGCAAAACAAACAAGCGAGCCAAAAGGACGGAACATCTATAAAATTGTCCCAGACCCTTGAAAATTTCAGCCAGGGTCTTTGAGTCTCTGGCTTCCTGCAGCAGAGCAAATTCCACACGCCCTCTGAGCGCTGCAGGGAGGAGTATTAGCGTATTGGCAGGTATAGCCCACAGTTTCTTTTGCAGAACCCAGCTGTGCCGAATAAATAAATCACCTGCGGCCATTTATGTGCAAATAACCTGTGCCAAGGGGCCTTTTGGAAGGAAAGCTTCGATCTGTGTTCACAGCAGCACTGTCGTAATGGGAGCAAATAAACATGCGTGCTTTCCTCCTCGTTCTCTCCCCTCCCACAGTGCTTTTGTAACACAGCACTTTGCCTTGCTGAGTTAAAGCTGAGAAGCAGCATTTTGCATTAACTAGGCGCCTATTACAGAGGAGAAAGAGCCACAAAGTGCACTTAACAAAACCCACCCTCTACTCCAGTGTTGGGAGGTTAAAACCAGAGATGAGTGAACATGTCTCATTTCCCCATCTGTAGCCAATTCCCCTGACAGGCCCCATTAAAAAGCCAACCAATTCTGGCACTCCGGCTCCCAGAGGAGCCCTGCAACACAGTTATTAAATAAAGTACACTGGCTTTCATTGTGAATGGGGATTGCTTAACATAAGTGCAGCACTTAGAGAGCGAGGGGAAGCGGAGACACAGAGGGTTTGAGCCTCTGGATTCTTTCACTATGGGCACCCAGTCTCCTCTGTTGCTAAAGTCAAAGCTCTTCCTCTGCTCCTCTGATTTTATTCACCAAGTGGGATGGCATGAAAGGCACCCTGAGGCCTTGCGCTACTTTCACATCCTTGTAACAAATTGTTTGTTATTGGACCAAGAGTTATGCAGACACTGCCCAGCGAGTTTCAGATCAAGAGAATCATCCAGGCAGATTTCAGTCTGTTCGTGACTATTTCCAACTGGATATTTGTCAGGCTCACAGATAATCCACTCCCCTCATAAGCACCTGACAACAACCACCCTTTGGCAACGCCAAAGCTTTCTCCCAGACCTGGATCCCTTCTTAAATGGGAAGTTCAGAGCTTGCTCCGAGTTGCTCTGTGCATTCTCCTGCTGAGGCTGTGCTGCGCTGCTGTACATGCGACATCAAACTTCACCCCGCCTGAGCAGTGACCCGGCAACCCTTGGCTTGGACTTCCACTCTCTCCTCATCCAGTGCAGACCACTCCCCCCCCCCCCCCCCAAAGTACATGGCTATAAGAGGTAGAAAAAAAGTAGGTAAAATGAACTTCATTCGCAAAAGCTAAAGGATCTGCATCTGCCCTACCCTCAGACACTGCCTGCCAAACCAGACCACCAGCACCACAGCCTGTTCACGCCTACAGTTCCCCCACTGCCCTAAGCACGTACGCACGGGGCTGGGGCTCTCCACAGAAGGCAGGCTTAGCAAACTTGGAAGGGGACAGACAGAGGGAGATGGGTTTCCTTCCTCCCTCCCCCAAGGAGCACACCCCACTCCACTTGCACTCACAGATTTATCAGGGTGCTCAAAAAACTGCAGGATGAGTGGGGAAAAAGGACAAGGGTGTCTCCGGAATCTCTTCCTCAGCTGATCCCATATCCTTACCTGTATTGCCCCAGGCAAAGGGTTTTCCAAGGCAAAATGAGTATGGTTAAAGAAAAACAGTACATAAAAGTAAAAATCTAGCTTTTAACAAAATACTTTCAAACCTTATCATTGTCAAAGTTGACATTTATCACACGCTTCCCCCCCCTTTTTTTTCTTTTTCTTTTTTTTTTTTTTAATGCACAACAACAAATAGGTAGAGTAGACTAAAAAAAAATAAATGGACGCCCCAATGCTACATGGCATTAACTAGCAAGAAACCCCTGGAGGGCAGCCTGTGATCCAGTTAGGCTCCACTGACTCACTCCCAGCCTAAGGAAGCATTGCAGAAACCACAACAAATTGGACTCTGCTCCCAGTAACAGAGGGAGCCGCATGACTTCCCCCGCTCCCAGAAGCTGCTAAAATTCTGCCTAGAGAGTGTCTTCCTAATTTGCATTATCTTGGTCATTTACAATTCATCCAAACAGAGCTGGCAATTAGCCGTTGTTGGTAAAGTCTGCCGTGAGCTCCAATCAGCGCTTTGCTGCTCTGGCTTTCTCTATTTACAAATTCCTGCAGTTACGGGTATATTAGAGAAACAGTTTGACAGCTTCTGTCCCATGAAGTTAAAATTTTCCCCAATTATAGCAGATAATTAGAAGACCAAGCTCACTAAAACATACAGCCCCGTGACCCGAGGACTCCTATGCCCATTTTGTGGGGGAACACTGAACATCATTCTACGCACATTGACTGAAGAGGTGCAGAGCCACTAAGCCAACTGAGCCGAGTCAAGGGGAGGATGCAGTGTTTCCCAGGGAAAACTAAAGTGGCTCTTACTATAGGTGCAGAAAAACCCGATCATCTAACCCTCATCTGGACTAGCCTACGACAGCTGGGGAGAATTACCAGTAACTTCTCTTCCAAGCCCTGAAGCCTGAGGAGTTGGAAGGAAGCAGCATGATACAATGCAAGGTAAGGGGGAAAGGGACAGGGGGGGCAAGACAGGTATATCACTTGTGGCAGGAAGGATCTAATGGATGTCAAGACATAAACCTATAAAGACAGAGCTCTTACATTATCTAACCAGTGCTCTCCTCACTGTGCACCATCTTGCGTGGTAGCCCTTTCATTGCTGTTGCTCTGAAAGCCTCTCCTCTGTGTGTCCTGTCTTTTGAACAGCCTTCTTGTGTCTGTCTGTCTCTTACTCCCCTTCTCAGTTCAGTTGTTCTCCTGACAGCATCTCTTATTCTCCTTTGCCAACCATCCTGCAGGTTTTTCTCCTTTTGATCTCATTTCTCTCCATCAAGTTTTTAGGATTCCCATTGGCAAGAGACAGACAGTGTAATACTACAAAACAGCATCTCAGAGCACTGGATTTGCCAGGTCAGAGCATTACTGACTCAAGCAAGAGGCACTGAAGAGACTCTCACATACAATTGCGCAGACGTTTGCAGTCTTCTAGCTCAGATAAGATGGAGGAATACCACTTCCATCTTCCTTTACTTGACAGAGAGTTCTTTCACTTTATTTGTTGCCCCAGAATTGTGGTTAACGTTGCTGTCTACAAGCCACCACCACATCCATCCCCAGAAGTGGCAGATTCGCCACAGTAGCTGCATACGCACAGTATCTTTCAGATGCAGAGGACTAAAAATAGAGGGTTTAGATAAAGCCTCTGACTGGCTTTATTTTATTCACCTATGCTGTATCTGAGATGCCTTGCATTTTGGACTCTGGCTACCTGCAAGCAAAAAGGTTAAAGAGACTGGGGAAGGAAAACAGTTTGTCTAACAGTGACTGGAACTGGACACAGCTGAAATTACAGTTTTATACAGAAAGCTGATGGGAAAACTGCACAAGGAACTGCATAAGCCGGAGCAGCTGCTGGCAAGAACATCACTTTCTTCATAGTCGTAAATGGTTCGAGGGACCTATGCGGACTGCTGCCTCAAAGGCTGCAATTCATTATTCAGTGAAATGTTTCATCCATTTTCACCATGCTATGAAACAAACGGAGCAGAGAGGCATGGATCATGATGGAGCCAGCACAGCAGAGCCACAGAACGAAACATTTCTTACATTACCTCCCCTTCTCAACCCCGCTTGGCCTGGCTTCCCCTGTCTAATGCACATCTTCAAGATGAGCCAACATAAGCGCTATAGCTGAAGCCTGGAACAAACAAGAAGACTTCTTTCTCATTCAAAATCCAATGCAACAACATGCCCAGGGACACTGCTTATACAAACGCTGCCTAGAGGCCAGGCAATGTGGCAGCTGCTCTGGTTGTGCCATTGTGGCCAGAAAACCCATGCCACGTGGCCATGATGCTATTCCACTATCCACACTCTGCAGCTGTCGTGACCAGGGATTCACCTGTGAGCTTTATCTGTCACAGAAAGCGCAGGGCACCTGGTACTGCTCCCACCACCCCACGCCAACTCCTGGTTTCTACGGGACCCATCTCTCCTCTAACCTTTCCCCAGAAACAAGGCACAAAGAAACAGGCCAAGATCTAGCAGCTTTCAACCTGCCAGATGAGATCAGAAGGTTAAGGGCCTTCCATCTCCTGTGCTCAGCAGCAATTAATTTAAAGTGATCCAGAGGAAGGTGAAAACTCCACCCTAATGGTCAATTGGTGCATGAGAGAGAAAATGAGCCATTTCATGGTCCCTGTGGTTATCATCTGCCACAAAGCATAAGATTTGATTACCCCTATCTTAACACATAATTACAAATGGTCATAAAATTATCCGGGCCCTTTTTGAAATCCTTTTACAATAATTGACTCAATGACCTCCTGGGGCAATGAAGGCTGTATGCACTGAAGAACAGGTTTGTTCTACATTAACATACCTGTGCCTTATAATTATTCTATCCAAAAAAGACTGTTATAGGGATATCCTCTTTAGAGTAACCTCAAAGGCTGGAAGAATCCCAAACAAGCTGCATAAAATCACCTGTGCACAAGATGACTGTGCACAACTTGGTGGACAGTAAGTCATGGCAGCAACAGCGTATAGCAAGGATTGCTGGAAAAGGATCAGGCACATTCGTTTCCACAGGAAAAGTGCCAGCCCAGACCTCCACAGCTTGCCATCCTACCAGTGAAAAACAACCTTGATTTTATCATCTAGAATATTAAGTACCCAGGCACTACAAGAATGTATTGTAGATCCCAGGGTAAATGCTGTATTTCTGGCTAAGTTGCTGACTGTTTCACTCGCCCATTCCTCATCTCATCTATAAAACGGGGATTAGGGGAATTCCATTCCTCTGGAGCAGAGGAGTTAAAAAAAAAAACAAACAGCCTACGAGCTAACTGCTAGTGATAGAGCTGTTCACACTGTACAGATGCAAAGTGATCTGAGCTCCAGCTGCAGGGACTTTCACTGCATCTTGTAGCATTTGTAGCTAAGACATCCATTTGTTAACTCTGTGACCTCAGACCCACACGTTCCTGCCTCAACGTTGCTTTCCATGCACGTTTTGAAGATGCGATCAGAGTTTGCAGGGAGAGCTAAGGCTGAATCACTGTTCATGGGAAGACTGAGTGAGGACTTGCTGGGCTTTTTATACTTGTCTCCCTCCTCCCTTTCTCACAGCTTCCCAAAGAAGCAAGGGGCATATTTTGCTTTCTTCTCCCACTAGCCTGAACTGGCTGTCCTTTCCTGTGAAGTGGGCTGCTGCCCATGGCAAGGCAGCAGACAGGGAGAATCCAAGTCAAAAGTCAAATTCCAAAAGAACTCGGCAAGACGAGGCCATCCTTAACACTACTGCAGGCAAAAGGTGTCAGGTCCACCCCTGCTCTATAGATCTACGGGCCTAACAGTACAGTGGCAGTAGGCGTAGCCACAATTGCGAGGTGTTATTTGCCCAGCCAAAAGACAGAGTGACACGTTCTCAATAACTGAGTGGAAGATCAGCAGCAGCATACAGAGCTACAGGGAGGAGATGAGAGGGGGAAAAAAAAAAAGGTCTGAAGTGATACTGCAGTCACAAAAAGCTCTGATCAGGCTTCCTAGAAACCAAATACAAACACAGGTGCCTTCTTGCTTTCCTTACTTGCTCCTTTCCACCTCCATGAGACATTGGTCTTACTAGGTGACCAAAAGAAAGAAAGAAGCACCCCAGCATCACATTTTCAGTCAAAACCATAGGCAGAAACATAGCCCTCCAAGCCAGGCACATGAAAGAGGCAAAACAGTTCCTGTGAGAGCGACACAAGATGATCACTCAAGTCTGGTTTGGCCTGAATAAATCAGTGACTCCGAAATTCTGAAGGATCTAGGAAAAACAGAGAGTTCCCGGTTCCCAAGCCTGCACTTGAATCACAGGGAAGAAACTACAAAACAGAGGAAATCTTCACAGCGATATATGGGGATAGAAAAACCCAAAGACAAGCAGATTTGTCAAGGCAGTAACTGACTGGTCCTCCCAAATCCTATCAGAGAGTTAATTTGCTTCGCCCTCCCCTTCAATTTGTGTTCCCAAGGAATCAGCTATCACAGGGTGAGTACAAAGTGTCCTGGTTTCACCTGATACCAAAGCCCTGCAGGTTATGAAACAGCCCAAAGCAGGTCACTACATAATTGACTCATGCAGCTGGGCTGATCACGGAGGTATCTGGGGGGAGTGGGAGAAATAAAGAGGAAGGGTAAACTTGAAGCAAGCAGCATCATAAAAGGAATCGGAAAGGTACTGAGCAGCCTCCACCAGCTCATTAACCCTATCCCAGGCTATCTCAGGGGGTCTGCTGGGTGCCAGCATAATGCGCTGCAGCAGAAGCAGAGGGAGGGTGCTCTGCATGACTGCAGGGACCTCAGAGTGACTGAAGGGGAGAGGCAGAGCTTGTTTTTCTTTCCACAGGGAAGCAAGAGAAGGAAAAAGTTTGACAATAATAATTTTCTACATTTATGAAGAGCTGAGAAACTTTGTCTGCTCACCAGGCACTTCTCACTGAGCTGTCTCCCCACTGTGAGGTTTCTATCTCATGCCTGACTGACTCTTCTCTTGATTTCTAGTAATTAGGAGCCTTCCAGCCTGCCCAGAAGAAAACCTCTGCTTGCAGCATCCTTCTTTTTAGGGACCAATTGGATGCTATTATCTCACAGATTTTTAAAAACCTGTGGCTGTACATCAGAGCCCCAGCTGGTGGGTCCACAGTACTTGCTTTTCTTACCTCCATACATTTCCCCTCCAAATTCAGCCCTTGCAAGGAAACAGAACAGATAATAATCCAGGGGGAAACAGATAAATCAGAGCACCTGATGCAAACGCTGAGACAGGACATTGCTCAAGAAAGAGGATTCACCCACCCTCAGCGATGGAAGTGATGAGAATCACTACAAGCGCCCCCAGGAAGCCTCTGCTTTTAAAATAGTCTGCATTTTATGCACGTGTGTCCACGTGTGCATGTAATAAAAATAATTGCTACTTGTCATCATTAGAGATGAGCAGGGCAAAGCCTGTGCTTTTAATAAGCCAATATGGATTTCACGTTCTGCTTGCTGTCTGAGCAACAGCAACCACTACTTCCTTTGGAGATTGATTTTGCCTTGGGCTTGGTCTTCAGAGGTTATCTGATGAATTTTGGTTATTTGGGAAAGGGGGACAAAGGACAGGCCTTCCTTAGAAGTGAATATAAAGATGTCTGCATGCACATCCCTTTTGCACTTTTTTTGGCTCCATTTTCCTTGACCCTTCAAACCAGAAACTTGAAAGGAGGAGGGAGCTAGAGGCAGACAAGACAGGGTTACAAAAGCCACAAAAAAGACAATTCTCTCTCTACAGATCCTACTCTCCAAACAAGTCTATCCGTATGTGCATCTTGGAAAAGAAGCAATGTTACAAGAGACGAAGTCATCGGGGGGCGGGGGGGCAACCTGAGGTGTCCTGAACAGTGAATTCTGAAAATCCGAGTCCTGCCAGTCTCAAATACTGAGCAGAGAGCAAGGCATCCAAAATTATAGGCCACTTCGAGTGCTCCCTCTTCTGCAATGCTGTCAAGTCTCTTTCCCTCATGGCCATGGTGACCTCCTAAAGCAAAGGTGACCACCCCCAGGGCTTTTCTTGGGGCAGGACAGTGTCCAGAATGCTGATCCCATGGAAGTTACCTACAGCTGTAGAGCAGCACATGGGAAAGTTGCTATGAGGAAAAGCAGCCATAGGGCTGTTCCTCCTCATATAAGGACATGCACTTACTCTCAGTAGGGTCCAGAAATAATGGTGTTTTCAAGGTTTGGCATGGGTCTGAATTTTCTCTCCTCCTCCACACCAACTCTCTCATACTACTGCTGGCTTCTACCTTCCCATGCCATACTGAATCTCAAGTATTTTTCTATCTCCCTTTGAATACATGCAACAGAGGAAATTATTGAGTATGAGGAAGAGAAGAAGAAAGAGGAGAAAAAGGTAGGGGGTGGGAAAAATCAAAGAGTTTAGATGACAGTTTGTGTATGGTTTTGTGTGTGTGAGCATGACTGGAAAGAGGTGCAGAGGAAATATGTAAGAAAGGGAGACAGGTTATCCATCATTCAGCCCGTCCTCCATTAATTTCTAGCTCTCTTATCTTTCTCTCCTCCTTTTCACTAAACTCTTTTCTTTCTCCCCTTCCCCAAAAGATCAATGCAACAGTTTTCTCTTTATAGCAGAGGGGGTAAATAAAGAAAGGATGGTGGAGGGAAAAAACCCCCGAACAAACTCTCATTTACTCACTGGAGCAAAGAAGTGAGGAACAAAACTCACTCCCTAGAGCTAAAACAAATGCTAGAGAAACAAATACTCGCACCCGTAAGCTGCAGTGTCTCTGTCCCAAACGTGATGTGCAAGTGTGAACTGTTCTTACTTGCCTCTACCTTTCCTCTTAGCTGCAAAAGCAGAAGGGAAAGGCCCCTGGCTGGTGGTTTGACTTTTACCACATGACAAGGTGTGCTGGCTTTGGTGATGGAATTGATAACAAAGGCACTACAGATGACAAACGCTGCAGCAGCTCAAGCTTCTGCTACAATGAATAATCCCCTTACAGAGCTTCAGCTCATTTATTTTGCCAAATCCTGTTCGCAAGAAGAACTGCTGTGCGTTTGCTGACACTGCACATGCTGAAAACTGGAAGGCGACTGGAAGAACTGGATTGTGGGTGCTAGTGATTTTCTGCAGTTCCCAATGGCACCTTCTCCTGGAAGCAGCTGGGACAGGGAAGAGCTGTGCTCCTGGATCTAAGACAGAAGACAACTATGAATGCAATAGTTATAAATAGCAGAGCTTTGATCACTTGCCTAGCGACATGGCTTTCATACTGTGGCATATGTGCTTCATCCATCTGGGACCGGAGCATCCTACAGCTGCTGGTTTTGCCTGCTCCCTGCTGCAAGAGGCTAAGAGTGGAGTAGCTGTGAGCTCCCCAATCAAAAAAGAGTGCCATGTTATATCCTGGATGCCATAAGAGACTTTTAAAAAAATAGTTTTGCTAGTAAGTGTACAATAATTAATCTGCATGTTTTTCAAACTAATACTGATGCAATGGCTTGTTTATGCAAAACAGCCAAGCGTACAAAAATTAAATGCATCCCTAACCTACCTCTTTTCCTCTTGCTGACAGCTGGTATGGTTTAGGATTATCTCATCAGTACTTTGCAGTGGACATGACACCCGTGTGATGTAATTAAGATAATATATTCAGTAATAACCTTGCACTTGCAGTTCAGCCAATCATGGCTTGCTTCTACTGCAAGGCAACTTACCTTATAAAAATAAAGCAGCCAACAAGGTGATGTCTCCAGCTACATTATTTAATTTGTGCTACTGATCTGAAGTAACAGTGGAGCAAATTTTTAGTCTGAAGCAACTAAGCGAAGCGAGTGAAAACACACACCCAGGCTGCTACAGAACTGCATCAGAAGATGGGCAATGACCTGTAAGCTCTGATCGCAGCCTTTGTTCCCTGTTAAACAGGCTGTCGTCAAGTACTAGGAGCAGGGTAGCTACCCAGGTGAGTGACACGGGTTAAATAAACACAGTCCACAGTCAGGCAAAGCTCCTGTGTGAAAAGGACAGCTGCTGAGGTTTATAATGTACTTAAGATTTTACTTGTGCTGTGTATATAAGGGCATTCTTGCTTAGGTCATTGCACTTTTACTACTCCAGAGGTGTCCTGGCCATCCAGAGGGACCATAACAGGCTTGAGAGGTGGGCCCGTGTGAACCTCATGAAGTTCAACAAGGCCAAGTGCAAGGTCCTGCACATGGGCCAGGGCAATTCAAAGCACAAATACAGGCTGGGCAGAGAATGGACTGAGAGCAGCCCTGAGGAGAAGGACTTGGGGGTTGATGAGAAGCTCAACATGACCTGACAACGTGCACTTGCAGCCCAGAAAGCCAACCACATCCTGGGCTGCATCAAAAGAAGGTCAAGGGAGGTGATTCTGCCCCTCTACTCCACTCTGGTGAGACCCCACCTGGAGTACTGCGTTCAGCTCTGGGGCCCCCAACACAAGAAGGACATGGACCTGTTGGAGCGAGTCCAGAGGAGGGCCACGAAGATGATCAGAGGGCTGGCGCACCTCTCCTACGAAGACAGGCTGAGAGAGTTGGGCTTGTTCAGCCTGGAGAAGAAAAGGCTCCAGGGAGACCTTCTAGCAGCCTTCCAGTCCCTAAAGGGGGCCTACAAGGAAGCTGGAGAGGGACTTTTGACAAGGGCATGTAGTGATAGGACAAGGGGTAACAGCTTTAAACTGAAAGAGAGTAGGTTTAGATGAGATCTAAGGAAGAAATTCTTCACCATGAGGGTGGTGAGGCACTGGAACAGGTTACCCAGAGAAGTTGTGGCTGCCCCATCCCTGGAAGTGTTCAAGGCCAGGCTGGATGGGGCTTTGAGCAACCTGGTCTAGCAGAAGACGTCCCTGCCCATGGCAGGGGGGTTTGAACTAGATATCTTTAAGGTCCCTTCCAACCCAAACCATTCTATGATTCTATGACACTCAGTGAAGGAAGCAAGAAAAAAGGAAGAGGAAAGTGTGGAAGTGGGAGGGGGAGGGGGAGGTGGGGGAGAGGAGAGGAAAAGATACTATCTTTCTTGCTTTCCAGACCCCGAGGGAACAAGCTTTTCTATAACAATGATGAAATAAACAGGCATCCCTGAAGAAAACATGCATCCTTGAAACATTCATTTATATTTAATATACTTGAGCGTTTACAAAAATAGAGGTGAAGGCCAGCATCCTGCAATGACTTTGTTATTTGCTTAGCATTATACTCTGCGTAGTCTTCATGGAATTGCCGCCTCCCTACACATTGCCTTCTGGCACCTGTCCCATGGGCAGAAGCAAATATAATGACACCACAACAAGCAGAGAAGAGCAAGTCTACCACTTGAACAAGAACTGACTGTTTCAGATACAAAGATACCGCATGTGAGCGCGGAATAGCACCGGCATGTGCACACAGCTTCAGTGCACTGGAAGAAAATCAGGCACTGTTTTTGAAGGGCCTAGATCTCCTCGGAGAAAATGAATAAATAAATAATAAGAAAATAGCCCTGTCTGTCAGAAATGAGTTCAGTGACATCCCTGAGGAAAAGGCATCTGTTTGATGATTATTTGGCCTAACTGTATCATGAAAGAAAAAAGTAGGGCTGATGCCAGAAATAATGGCACAAATAAGCGTATAGACGCGCTGGAACATTAGCAAAGGTAAGAAGTTGCTGCTTTGTCTGGCAAAGGACAAGAATACTATCTAGATTAGAAAAGGAGATGTCAAGAACACTCCGTTGAAAACCACAACCACAACTCTCTCCATTACCATATCTACTTCAGGCAAAAGTACCATTGTTTCAAAGGCTTTAGGAAGGCACATTTTTGAACAGATAGCCCAAGAGGAGGTTTTGCACTCCTCTGCTGAAGAGAAGAGTCAGGGAGGTCCTGTGAAACACACCATGATCAGGTCTTACGCTTTTATGATCCACTGTAGCCACTACTACCACATTCTTCCCAGCACGTCAGGGCACGCTGGCAGCTGCCTGCTCCCTGCAGGTGAGAGCCTCAGCAACCTCACCTGATCTTCACTGGGGCACAGAGGGAGAAGCAGGTAATGTTTCTACAGGCCAGGGTGCATATACATCCATTGACTTCCATGGATTACTAGCACCAGGGAAGCAGCTTGTTCCCTCCACAGAAATCTGTGCTGTGGCATATTCCCCGTATGACTGCAGTCACTGTATACCAACACGTTGCCTGCGGGAAAGCCACATCCCACCCCAGCAACTGCTGTGCGCTCCCACTGACAGGAGCTGCCCTCGTGAGTCAATGCCAACTCTCAGCCCATGTCAGAAAATACGAAGTAATGTAGCACCTGGCCAGCAGTCATTAGCTTAGACCAGGGGGAACATGTGTCTTAAAGGGGCTGCCTGGATCGCTGCTGGCCTCTAGAGAAGAACCCACAAGGCTCCAAAGAGGTTTTTTTTCCTCACAGTCCATACCAGAAGCCTACACTGAAGTTAAACCTCAATGAAAACGGCCATGTGGAAAAAGTATGCAAGATCAGGGGAAGTCACCTATGTCCCAGCACTGGTAGAAAACTCATTAAATCAAGATGCGCAGGCTATCCCATTATGTTTCAAACTGGTATTTTATTTCTCTGCATAAGCATGAAGGGAAACTGACTCCAAACCACCATTCACAGAATCCCTCATTTGCATCTTAAAAGGGGCAAGTCTGTCTGTTCTGCTTATTCTGTTCTTTAATTATCCTAATGAAAGCAAATGTGAATCCCCAAGGGTTTGGTCCCTTTCTGACTGACTGCTTTTAAACTCGAGACAAGCGGCCATCAAAACCCTTAGTTTGTAACTTGCACATCTGGGGAAGATTCCCCTGGTACCTCGTGCAACATGGACAATATGTTGTAGCAAGGAGAGAAGCTAAGCAAGAGCTCTAATTTTCTGCCGTGTGGAAAGCACATGAAAAAAAGCTTAGGCTCCAGAAAAATTGAGAGGCCACTGGCTTCAGGCAGTGCAGTCCTCTTCAGATGTGCAATATATTACAGGATGACCTTCCTTCCATACAAACAGAGCGCTAGTTGTTTGATATATTTAAAGGCTACCATTCAGCATCAGTTTAAATTAAAAACTTCACATAAAGCAAGAGTAATAGCTTTGTTTCATATAGCTGTTTGTGAGGGGCACTGGTTAAGTCAAGAAGCCAGGACTGAGTCCTTTTCCAAGTTCTGCAACTGATTTGTAACTTCCTTTGAACACACTCCCACCTCTCAGGCAGAGCATTAGGAGACAAACTTTCCTCCTACAAAGAATCTGTATGACACCTAGCAGAAAGAGGCCTCTAGCTGTTACTGTAATATAAATAATAAATGCGTGAAATAATAAATAGAAATAAGGCATTCTGTTGCAAACAAAGCCAACATATTAGTGAACGTGTTCAGTTTTTTAAAGCATATCCAAACACCACCCTAAGCTCCAATGCTAACACACAGTGTCTCTCAAAGCTCCCGAGAAAGCAACAGAAGTCTGTGGGCAACTCTATTCAACCCTGAACCCTTCCAAGGGTTCATATTCATAAGCAACTTGAATCATTCACATAATGGTACAATATCATCATTAATTGCTTCAAATTCCATTTCTGCTGCTTAGACCTAGGACATCTCAGCCTGCTCTCAGCATCACCCATGAAACCCACTGAGTTTTTATTACAGCTGTGGTGAATTCAACCAGCAGAATTTGCCGCATGCTGCTCTGAACAAGAGCACCACCAGCATCTGTGAAGCAGATGGTCTAGTTATTAACCGCCCTGCCCAGAGCCCTGCTTGTATTCGTATCCGAGAGAAGGAATGTGGTTCACTAGATGGGACAGCGCCACAAGACTCAGGATGCCTGGGTTCTCCTACCAGGTAGCCACTGAACTGATGCAGGAATAGGAACAACCTGCTTTATTTCTTCATGCCCTCATTTTCTGCTATTTTTCTCAGACGGACTCTCCCTGCATGTATGTGAACAACACGCAGCACAACAGGAATCTCACCTTAGTGAAACACTCTGGGTGCTGTTGTGGTACATAATCAAGGCCAAAAAAAAAAAATTCACCTCTGTTCTGTTCGAGGCAATGGGATAAGGTAACCTGCCTGAACCTTTGTGTACACACTGCTGTCCCATGTGATAACACAGAAACATCCACTATTCTGACAACACTAACGAAAAGACATTTTACCAGGGGCTGGACGAAAAACAAGCGTGAAAAACTCCTGTATCTATCCCTCTGTCCCCTCCACCAGGGCTGTGTTGAGTCAGGATAAACCAGCAGCCATTCAAAGAAGAAACTTGAATTTTGCTTGCTGGAACAGAGGGGACGAAAAGAATGATTTCTCAAGTGTAAGTAAGCCAAGGATGAGACCGAGGGAAGAAGACCAATAGGATTTATTTGTAATGACAAGTGACAAGTGATCACCATAAAGATATTCTTGGAACAGAATCCTGCTAATCTCTGCTATAATTCTAGTCCCAAATGGTTTGGCTCTGGCAGCGCTCTTAGAAATGATATATGTGAAAGCATTGGGGATTGTCAAGAAAGGAGTTTTGCCCTGACAGTTACATTTTGGGCTCATTGAGTTTGTTTGTGCTTCCTCTGCACACCCCCCCACACCCCCTCTTTTTTTTTTTTTAAAGCTAAAGGTCAGCTGCAATTAGTATTTAGAAAAGAAAATGTTTATAACCTCTTGCTTGTATCATCATTAATAATGCAACAAATGTATTGAATGTGGGCAGACTTTTCAGCAATCCGTAGTGCTTTCCCCCTCTGGCTCAGAAAATATGCACCTCTTGAGAGAAAATCTATTTCATTAGAGACCTGATAAAATGCCTAGAAATGACAACATAAATAAGCATTTAAGTGCTGCTCCCTCTTTCACTCTGAAGTCTTTTCCAGCTGAGAGAAGCAAGAAAGAAGCTGTAGTAGGATGGAGGGAGAGAGAGTTGATGAATATTTGATCACAATTGTCTTAAATAAATGCTTCTCCCAGACATGCCTTCTTGACGTACTGACTGCACTGTTTGCCTCACCTCTCTCACACCGTCTTAAAGGCAAGTCCACGGCCAAGCTATTTTGAGTTGACAACAACAAATCAAACGGAATGCTCCCTTTCCTTTTGCTTCTCCTTCTCCAGTATGTTTTTTAGATTGCTGTCATTTCTTTCTCCTCTTTCCACAGCTCCCTCCCCAAAATGCTTTGATATGTAAACTAGAGTCCCTTCTCCATAGCTAGTCTGCTATGAAGGTAGTTTGAAATGCAGGTTACGGTAGTGGTCAGAGCCCTTAATCTGGCACGGCTGTGCTGAGCTTCTTTACAGGAGTCTCTCGGAAAGAGATGACAAGGTTGGAGGTAGAGAAGGAGGGAAGCAGCAAACCAACAGATTAAGGTCCTTACCTTAGACCTCCACAGTCCCTCTATGCCTCAGCTCTACGCAGCGATGGCTCACAGAGTACATTTAAATGTCAAGTAAAACTGAGCACCAACACAAACTGCATTTATTCCTGCTGTTTGTTCACAAAGCCCTTCCTTCAGGATCAGCAGAACCAATCGAGAAAATAAGTGACTTTGCCCTGGGCTGAGATTCTTTCCACCTGCTGAAGTGCTGACCAAGGAGGCAATATGAAATGAGCCCTCAGATGAAAACAGAAACAAGATGACCCTCCCCACAACAACAACCACCACCAAAACCAACCCTCACATGTACCTGTGCAGGGACAGGGAACCCCTGTAACACTCATCTGTGGAGTGCCTCTCTCCCCCTTCCCAGGCACCACAGTAGCCATACATAGACTTCACACATTTACCCTTGCTGTGTCTCAGTGAAGCAGGGCACCGCTGTTAACTGCGATGTACAAGCCAAGCAAAATAAGGTAATCAAGAAGACCAAAAGCAAAAGTCACCAAGGGACTTTGCATTTTTCTTGCGACTAAGTGGCAGTAAAAGACTTGCAAAGGGTACAACTAGCTCCTTTGGGATTTCAAGTGTTCTTGAGAAGCCCATACTTTTTTTTTTTTTAAGCTAAATAATATATTAGTTTTTCAAGTGCCTTCTCCACATATGCACAAGTTGGCTGCCCAGATCCCTATGGATCTTGTTTCATTAAGCAACCACCAAATTCCTTGTTACACTTCCCACTTCACTAAAGTCACACAGGAAATCTATCTAAAGCAAAGAACCTAATACAGACTTTTAAATCCTAAACTGAACACCAGACAGTTTGGACACTCTTCTTTTATCACAGATGACTCACACTGTAGCCACACAGACACAATACCAGTCTTCTAGGTTGAAGAATTCAAGCAAAGGAAGGAAGAGCAGCATCTAAGAAGAGCTGAGGCCAAGAAATAGGGTTTTGTGCAAGTGATATCTTTGGAGAAGGGAGTCCACGTTGTGTGTCAAAGCCATGCCACTCCATAAATCTGTTTGAAGGTGGTAGGTTTGGCTGGATTATTCAGCTCTTAATAGCGGGAACCCTGTGAGAAACAGCAGGTTAGGGAGGTCAGCTGGAAGGTTACTGAGGTCTACCTGGCAAAGCTGCATTGTGGAAGTTAATCAGAGGGGTCATGATGGTATCGCAGAGGATATTCAGAGGCAGTAGCAAAATTTATAGGTTTTTCATATCAGTAAGACAGACAAGTCTCCTAGTTAACAGCAGGCTATGCAAAGGCCTCAGCTATTATGCAGCACAGAGGGTCACAGTCCATAGCAGAAAGCTGTCAGGAGATGCCAAATAGAAACCCATCTAGAACAAAAACTGTAAGAACAGGTTCAGATGGAGATATTCAAATCCAAAAAGCATCCCATTTGAAATGCTGTTAGCCCAGCTCCTCTTGAAGCATGGAAACAAACAAGGAAGCAAGAACTCCGTAATACTATTGACTAACTCGTCCTCTGAACGCCTAGCTCTCATCTCTACCCCATTCTCAGACAGGCTTCTACCAAATTTGGCCCTGACTATACCCTCTTTAAAGGATGTAAAAAGTTTCAGTAAAGTTTAAATTAAACATTTAAAGGATGTTAAGAAAGTTATGCCCCTGTGCACAGTACCACAAGCCTTCTTCAGGAAGCATCCCTATAGGAGTAATTGGCATTCATTTATGGAAGGCAAGACCTCTCTCTCCCTCTTTTACCAGCATACTCAGATGCAACAGCTTCACACTGTCACCTAACTATTTAATCTAAAGAGAAAGAAGGGAGCAGAAAAAGTTTGGAAGGAATCACAGCAGCTAGTGGTGGGGATTAGAACAGCTCCACAGCCCAGCCTGAACCGAGGTTGGCAAGACAGGGGCTCCAGCCCAAGTCAGAGGAAGCCACGCTGCAGAAAATGACATATGAACAGCTGCAAGAGGGAACAGGCTTTGACTTACACGGCCCTAGCACAGGCTGGGGTAAGAGGGACAGAAAGAGGTGGTGATGTGATGCCTCCCAGTGACTGGGCAGAGATGCTATGTTACTAGTCCTAAAGCACAGGGACAAATCCTGGAAGGAACTGAAAAAAAAAAAAATGATGACTGGTGTAAATCAAATTGGACCACAGATCATATCTGGCCTGTGGTGAGCAAAAGGGAACAATTTTTTCTTCCTGTAATGCTGGAAAACATGTTAGTGATTTCTTTGTAGGACATAAACTAACATGTTGTTTCCTTTTTCTTTTCTTCCCCAAACAACCCCAACTGTGCTTGTTTTGGAAGTAGTGCCACTAAACTCCTACGCTGTTCACCTTCCCATCAAGAAAATCACTTAGAGCCAAAGGTGTCTGTGGTGAAACTCCAGCCATGTCAATGGATGAAAAAGCCCAGATGAACCTAGCCCATTGTGTCTGCTCTAAAAGAGAGACAGAGGAGAAAAGACAAGAAAAAAACAAACCAAAACCCCCCCTGGCACAAACAGCTTGATCCTAGGGGTCAGAGCTGCACATTAACATTTCCACCTTAGTAACAGCCGTGATCAAATCCTCAGTACTTAATGCCTAGTTTCCACTTGGCATGAAAGAAGAAAAAAAAAAAAGGAAAAGGGAAGGTGAAAAAGGAAAAGCAAAAAGAATCAGTATTTTCTTGATATATTCAGGAAATCTTTTCTCCAGCAGATTCATGGGCTTTTTTTCCTCTCTTCCCTGTAAGACAGGATTAAGCAGCGCCGCAGCATCTACTGTCGGCTTGAATTCCCTGCCTCCCAGAATGGGTACTCGTAATTAAAAGCTTAGCTCACCTTATCCCTCCAGTTTCCCAGGCGAAAAGTCAAAGCCTGCATTTAATTGCATATATATGTGTGCGTGTTTAAAGCCAAAGCTCTGAAGAGAGATGAGATTTGGGAAAGGGGAGGGGAACAGGCACAGAGGTATTTGACACAGTCTCAAAGAGGGAAAAATGGGAAATGGGAAGAGGAGAGCAGAAAACGAGAGTGCAATCTCTCCTTCTGTCTCCCTTTAGTCCCCCGCTCTCCTACCTCCCCCATTTTTTTTCTTCTGTAGGATACAAGCTGTCATTTTACTCCTTGCTCTATCACATCTCTTTGGTTCCTCAATGGGAACAAGTGAGGCACAGAGAGGTTTGTCCTATGCTTCTGTAGGCTATGTTTTTTATGACGTGGTTTAGTCCATTCACTAGGGCTTGGCTGTGGGAAAGACTGAATCAACTTTTGCTCGTGCACAGCACGGGAAATATGGGCTGCTACCGACATGCATCAAGTTTATCCCTAGCTGTTCTGCTTGCATAACGTTGTCAGTCCCAGGTCCTCCTGCTTTGGCTTTAAAGTTGAAGGCGACTAGTCACCAGTGCTAGGGGGGACCCACAGGCACCTCCACTGGGCCAGGTGCTGTACCAGAAGTGAATGCCAGACAATGTTCATCAGAAATGTTTTAGAACAGGGTACAATGGAATTGGTAAACTCTCCAGAAAATAAAGGCATCTTCTCCGAAGCAGACGTGGGTACTGGGCTAAAATCTTTAGAATGCAACTAGGAAGTAACACATTTCAGCTCCTAAGCAAACAGATTTGATTCAGAGGTTACCACTGAACATCATATTTCCAGCACTTCGGACCCTCTGTGCCCAATGCTCATCTTCAAAGAATAAAGACAGCTGTTGAGGATACTTTTGCATTCCTCCAAAGCCTTCTGCCTTCCACCAGACCAGGAGGCCACTTCTGCCCTCAGCAAGGACCGACACATTCCTAAATATTTTGCCAAGCAGGCCACACACAGAATTTTATAGAGTAATAAATTACCCCTTGCAGTCACATTATTAACTTGAAAAATAATTTGCACAAAGGAATTTTGTAAGAGGGCTAGCTGGGTCATTTCACCACAAGGTTTACGTACTTGATCCAAGCTTTTCAGCCTCCAAAGGAAGAAGACATCTTTTGCAAAAGCAATACCTCCTCCAACCTTTCCAGCCAGCACCAGGAGGTCTTCATTTCTGTAATGCTACCAACCCAGTGCTCCACTGAGAAGTCTAATCTGATCTACCACTATTAAAGCCTTCCAAGTAATTCAACCACAACAGCAGCACATACTCTTACGACATACCCCATAGAAGCATCAGCATAACAGACGATACAACTCAAATCCTCGAGATGCCTCAATATGGCACGTTTCACCATTCGATAGCAAAGGACACCAAGTTTGTACAGATCTGCATTGTCAGGATGCTCCTTGGATCTCCAACAAGCACTGTGGCCACGCCTCACACCATGGCTTTAATAAAGCTGGAGCAGTTTCAGGTCCACAGTTAGTGCCTGCAGTTGCTGCTGCCCCACAGGGATAGCCTGTTGTTAGGCCAGGAACAAAGGCCAGGTTTCTAGGCAGAGCTACCGGCCTTAGAGCACCCTCCAGCATGGTCCAAGCTATGCAATCCCTCACCTGTGGTTACACTCCCAAGAAGGTTTCTTCCTCTCCCTGAGGATACCTTGCCCCTTTTTATCATCCCAGTTCACCCAGCCTATCGGTTAGCTTACCACATGCTGCATCCTCTTCTGCAGAGCATAACTGCCTGGGCCTGACAAAACCTTAATGTCCTCTATACATTGCAATCCATGGGTAACAAGCTGCTCCCAGTCAGCACAGATCCCTCCTCATAGGATTTCTGCATCTAATTGTCTCCTTCCTAGGTTTCTGCTGAGGAGAGTCTTGAAATAGTAACTAGCCTCCCCAACAACTGCTTTACTCTCCCTGGCAGCAGCCCTGCCCTTCATCCCAGGTGTAAGTGGTTACCTACTTAGTGCAGCTTGGAAAGATCTTCCTTCCATTAACCCCCATTCCCCCCCCCCCCCCCTTTTTTTTTTTTTTTTTTTTTAAGGGGTTATGATATCACTAACCTCTGAGTTTCCTACTTTCACCTTTGGCTGCTGGCATCCTAAGAAAGCATCAGTAGCCAGGGACTAAGTGCCCCCAAAATGCAGAGCAGCTCTAAGTTCCTCCCTGAAGCCACTGGCAGGAGACACGAGTGTGCAGCCACACACCAGGGTTTGCTGCTGTATCTCTGTGCTCACTTCAGTTGCTCAGAGGAGGCTGGGTTTCCTTGCACAGTTGTTGTGAGTCTGTAAGGGTGCATGCACTGAGTAACAACGCACCTTGATGAAACAGACACCGTAACCTAGCTGAGCCAGCTTAAGAGGTTTCATCCCTTTCCTTAGCCACCTTCCTCACTATTTCCACATGACATACTGCAAGGACATGAAATACTAATGAAAGTGGGGATCCAGGCAAAGCCTTCCAAGCCCTGAGTTTGTAGCTGTCCTGAGCACCTGTCTGTCATGGGTGCCTAGGTCTCTGCTGTAAGGTTTCGTGTGCATATTAATGGGCATCTACTCAGCCCAGCCCAGCACAGCTTCTCGCTTGACTTGAAAGCAATGAATCTTGAAGTATCTCTATGCAGCTGGGGGCAGAGGGGGAAACAAAAGAGCAGGACTGGAACATTGAACATTAATTGCAGGGAAACTGCAAAGACTGATTATAGCAGGTAAAGAACTATGCTGTTTATTATAAACAACATCAGCGTATTTACGGTATGTGATACTCCTGTCATTAAGACTACTCTCCACATATCTACTACTGTATTTATAGTATTGGCTCATCTCACTTTACATACAGGCTGATAGGACTATTAGCATAACCGTTGTATTATCACTATGTAATCACTATTAATTATTACTGCAGAACATCCTATGGGAGTTCTACATGCTATTTAATAGTTAAGCAACCGGCTAGACAGCTACTGCTGCCAATATCTTACCAAGTGTGACTGCTTCATGGATTCCACCTCCTTCTGACCACTTGTTGGAAGTTTCCCACCACTCTCATTCCTCACTCAGCAACTCAGAGGAAGGCCTGAATGCTGGACTATAAATATATGCACAGCACAGGCAGCCACAACCCCCTGACTACTCAGGAGTGCTCCAGCTTCTGCTGCACCTCTGATATCTTATGCAACATGCAGAGACAAACCGACAGACAGACAAACCAAAATGTAATTGCATTGTGTTCAGGCAGAAAAGCCCCAGCTGGAGGTGCTCCCCCACCCATCTCCTCAGGGTGGGCACAGGTTGGTTAATGTGATTCAGCTGACAGGTGGTCACTGCTGGGGCTGCAGCAATGGGCCCTTCCCCGCTGCCCCCCGCCCCAGCACAACCCCACCGCACGCGTGCTGCCCAGCAGAGAGCCCAGGCTGAAGAGGCAGGTGGAAAACAGGACACACTTTGGTATATAAAATCAAGCAGACGTCCAAGGAAGCATAGGGAAAGCCAGGCTAATTGCCTTGCTATTGCTCTGAAAGACACTATTTCCTCTGCTACTTTGATACACCCAGCTGAATCTCCTGTGCCTCAGACTGCCAAAATGTCAGCTTCCTCTCAGATCATTCCTTACTCTTCTGTGTTGTAAACAGGGTGATTCATTTAATTTACAAATAGTTTTTCCTCCTTTGCAATTAAATATCTTCATTGGAATAGTTTTTACAATGACTATGCCCTTTCTCTTCAGTAGACTAATTTTCTCACAGAGCACAGAAAGGCAGAAGACTTCAGGGAGTTGGTAGGTCTGAAAGGAAGAAGGAGGCCACTACGATGCAGCCTGGTCTCCGGAGTTTGGGGGCCTGTGCAGAGAACAAGAGACTGCAGCAAAGACAGAGGAGATAATGAACCTCCCAAGGAAAGAAAGGCTTTCAGATTGAAGTCCCTCGGGATAAAGACAGCTCTGCAACAGAGCCAGCACCCAAGCCCTTCTTTTTTCTCCTGACAGCTGGGAGACATGCCTGGCCGCTCATTACTGCTCACGTCTGTGCAGCGCAACTTCTCCCCAGCTTCTCCGACATGCAAAGCATACACAATATAGCCATTAGCATCCTCTTTCCTCACCCTGAAATCCCATCATAGCACATCTATCCAGTTTCATCCCTCCTTTGGTTCTGAAGTGGTCACTGGATTGAGTTTCAATTTCTTCTTCTCACTTTCAAAAACCTACAGCAGTTTCAGCCTGTCCTTTTCACCTGCTTGACCTCACCTCTTAGGAGCTCAGCTTCCTCCTTTCCTCTCAGCCACACTGGAGCTTTCCCCACACTTCGCATTCAGTCATGCCCCACTGCCTCTTTCCCTGCCTCCTCTAGTATGTGGGATCAGCTCCTAAGTCTGCACTGCCAGAGCCACTCCCATCTTCTTCCTATACAGCTTAAATATACTAAAAGATCAGCATGCTAAAAAAAAAAAAAAACACCTGGAACTTTGTGATACTTGAACACCGAACTCCCAAGGACACACTGTAACCCTTTAAAAATCTCCCCTCTGCACTATGAAAATAGAGCTACCAACACTCGGTCACCCTCCTGGTCCTTCCACAGCGCCCTGCAAGCCCAAGGCCTTTCCAGTTTGTGATTGTGCCTTCTGCGCTTACATATAACCGAGCGCATTACCTGTGCATGAAAAGGAATACCAAATGATGCACTGCTGCTTGAACTGAGGGAAGCCGCAGCAGGCAAATGGACAGCAAGGCTTTCTAAGCCAAGGATGTGAGTCATCACAGTCACCAAAAGCATAAAAGCCAAGCTCCCTAACTCAATACTCAAGCTAGCTTTCATAATGTCTTCCCATGGGAAAGGGCTCATCACGGTCCTTTAAGAGATCTAAAGAAGCCTTTACTCAGTCACTCATCCTTTCTGACAACCAAAAGCACTACCCGTCCCTCCAGCTGATGGTTGCAATACAGACCTGCTCCCCACAACAAGCCTTGGGTTCCCCTGCTCCACCACACCCGAGGACTCGTGCAGTGCAAGGTGGGGCTGGGAAACCAGGGCCACCTGCCCCTTGAAACGCTCCCACATCAAACAGCTGTGAACACAGAGAACATCAAGACTTCTCTGTTTTTAAAGTTTAGATGTCCACTATAAATTCTCTTTGATAAAAGAATAAAGTGCTTCAATTCCAGTGGAACATAGCAGAGAGGGCCCCAAGGCCTTCACAGCAGGTGACACTCTACACCTCTCCTCTCATGGCCAGCCCCTGCACGGTGCCGTCCTCGGCCAAGCGGCCATGCGCCAATAGTGGAAAAATGGGTAGCTTTTCTCTATTTGCCTTCCCTCGGTGAAATCAGGTCCCCTGCGGTAGGTTGCCCCTTCTCCTGTTCATAAGAGGAGGGCGGCAGTGAGGATGGCAGCTCCCAGGATGGTCCTTCTGCTGCCATGGTGACAGCCAGAGAAATGAAAGGGCTACACGTCCCTCTGAAGTGACAGTCCTGCGTTTGTAGCAAGGGGAGAGCGGCTTCTCTGCCATGTGCCGTGGGGAACTGGCATCGTCGCCTTCAGTTTTCGTGACCCTTCCAGGCTTTTTCATGTTAGTTTAATTAAACATTTCTTCATGTTTAATTGATCACATTCCAGGTCTGAGGAAGCTTGGAAACCTCCCTTGCTCAAAACACTGTGATCTGAACTTCTCCCCAGCAAAATCCCAGCCTCCATGCTTGGTTGTTTTTAGGCTCACAGGCCCCAGTAGTGGTGAGACCCCAGAGTGGTGAGTCCTGTGCAAGTACCTGGGGGAAGAGACTCTCATAGTCCCTCAGAGACTCCCATCTGAATGTGCAAGACAGCAAAAGGGTATGAAGAGCTACAACTCAACAAAAGGCCAGACAGCAGAGTCAGGAGCACGATCAGCCTGCAGCCATCTAGGAAGATAGGGTGCTCCTTCTTAAAGAACATCTTTTTTTAACTTCTGTTATGGAATGACTTTGTGAGCAACCCAACAGAGATCCTTCCTGGACCACGTCCCTCCGTATGAGGACTGCTGCCTACCCTCCAGCCCAACAGTGATCATCCCACCATCTTACTGTTTGACAGCTCTGCTTGGATCTACGTGAGCCCTAGAGGACCCCACCTTCCCAACTGCCTGCATTAAAGAAAGTGAAGGGCCTGATGTTTGCACTGGAGATGTAAACCTGAGAATGATTCATTTGCCTTTCTTACAGAAAGTCATCGAACCCTAAACAGGATGCTCCAAACAGAAATCCTCTGAACAGCGTATCAGGAAGGGAAAGAACTGTACTAGTGTACACTCTCCTTTTCTAAGTAAATAACTAGTAAGAACAGTGGGGTCAGGAGCCGCTTCGAAAAGGCACTTTCACTCCATGGTTCCTTGACGATGAAAGGGTATATCCTGGGAGGCCGTATGCCACATACGCTATTCGCTCAGGGAGAACTCCTGGCGTTCCCTCTGCAGTCACAGAGCTGCAGGAGCCACAGGCTGGGAGAGAGCTCCTGAAGGAAGAGCTGGGAAGGCGGCGAGAGTGTCACATAGCTAACTGACAGTGCGTTTTACTGTCTCATTTTGCATAACTCTTGTTTCCAATAGTGTAGCCCACTGTTTTAATTTTCACTTTATCGAATAAACTAGATTTGTTCTCACTCTCAAACCTTGTCTGGGAATAAATGTGCCACTTACACAAGTCATCAAAAACAAAGTGCTCTATGGGAGCAATTCACTAACAATTAGTGAATAAATGCTAAAGAATACTATAGAGAATGGTGTGGCAAACTCCTGCCGCGTCTCTTAGACAGAAGACATTAAAGGGGTCCCTACTGTTAGGATGCATGTTATCACTGAGCCTCATGGGTTTTTTGAGGACTGGCAACTCCAGACACCAAGGCACAGGGTATCGCCCTCACTTATGTGCTAAGGAAGCAAGGGGCAGCTAAAAGGCAGAATCACACAGAAATAGGAAAGCCAAAGGCAACTTCATAATGATACGGCTTAAACTGCAGATGGATACGCCCTGGGCTTCGTTTGGCACCACCACAGAAGGCAGGCCAGTTTCTATCTCCGAGCAAAATACTACCAGCACAAGCAGGTCACAGATCTGGCAGAAACCCTCCTCCCCTGCTCCATTTACACCTTTGCTGGATTCTCAGCAACATTTTGTTGTTGCTGTTGTCAGAGAACCCAGCCTTAGTCACTATGAAAGGTAAAGTAAAAAGGACCACAGAGTTCCTTGGATCCATGCAGCAATGCCAGTTTGTATTATTACGTGGTGTCTTCCAGTACAAACCATGTCAATGACTAAACACAGCTAAATTTATTCATGGTGTTACAGCTTCACTCAGCTGCTTCCTTACAGGTTACCAGTTGGGGGAAAAATGCAAACCACCGTTCCAAGATTAAATCCACCTTTTGAGAAGAACTTGTACCGACTTTCTTTGTGATTCAGAGTTTCCTCTTTCTGCCATGTGTCCTCCATCTTTGTCCTACTTTGCTTTTTCTGTTTGAGTTCTTGAATTTGTAGTTTTTCTTTGCCTTTTTCTACTTCATCACTTTTTTACCTGTTCAAGCACATGCTGGACAGCAGATGTCCACCACTGCCTCCCCTGGCCAGGAATGTTCTCCTGGGCCTGTGCCAGGTATTCCAGCAGGAAAGTCATGATGTGCCCTTTCATTTGTGACATGGACTCTCCAGCCAGGTGGATGGGGGGGATGATGGAAGAATAAGAGGTTATCATGCTTCCTAACTGTCCAGAGACTCTCTTCTTTCTCCGAGTAGCCTGCACACCTTCCATAGTAGGGTCTTTATACAGAGATAGAGAAATCCCTACTATATAGCGTATTGGACCTTCTACGGCAGTGGTCCCCAACGGCCGAAGCAGGTTTCACGCGTTAGTGACAAGCATGATATAGGTGAACAGAAAAGCCCCAGGTGAATAAGCTTATCTGGATTCACACTGGCTCTGCAACATGCCACCTCGTGTGCCTCTGGAACTGAGATTTGGATAGGCAGCCAAGGCTGCCCTGGTATTGGCAGAGTGGCAAGGAGGTAGTGGCAGCCACGAGGCAGGGAACGTTGGGAGAAGAGGAAAAGAACCCACTGAGATATAGCCCTTTTGATCTTGGCACGCTGGCTCCTGGGAGATGTCTGGCTTCAAGCAGGAGCTTGGACTGGAGACGAGAGGCCCAACGAGCAGTCCCCTCCAACCAGTACTTAGGTGATTCTACATGCAGCCGTCAAACCCAGCTCTTTAATGTCAGTGCCCAGACAGTTGGCTGAACTGGATTGCACAGATGGTCTGGATCTCTGCTACCGAGAGTTACCAGCCTCATCACCAATACCTGGAGTGTAACTGCAGCAAGCTACCTTCAGCCTGACTGTCTTGTTTCCCAACAGCTCTAAAGCTGCAAGGGCATAAGTTTTACTTGCTAAGGGCACACAGCTCTGGACAGATGTGTGTGGCCAGCACAGAAGCCTAGGCTGCTGCAGTTTCATTCCTCTTAGTACTTGAGATAGCTACAGCAATGACAGTGTGAACACACATGCTCGTACCATACTAACACTTTCAGATCAGAGCCAAGATGAGTTAGTGGTCTTTTCTAACTTTAAAATCTACTAGCACATGTATCCAGATGACAAATGTCCCAAACTTAAGCATAGTTTGAGGAGATCTTT
Source organism: Phoenicopterus ruber ruber (assembly GCA_009819775.1). NCBI lineage: Eukaryota > Metazoa > Chordata > Aves > Phoenicopteriformes > Phoenicopteridae > Phoenicopterus > Phoenicopterus ruber. The sequence continues at coordinate 92,213,312 of CM020215.1, read as the reverse complement.
TGATCTGGGTCCTCATGTATTTCAAACTAGCGAAGTGCTACTGTTTTCTTTTTCTTTTTGAAAGAGAACATCCCATTGCTGCTCCCATTGGGTAAGAAGCTGCTCTTCTGTACCATTTCCTATCTAGGGCTGGCTAATGGAAGCCATGAGGGTTGAGATGCTGCAATTTGCAGTCTGCTAGCAACCAGAACATTTCTCAAGGGCCTGGAGACATCAGCAGTTTCTGGAATCAGTGCCTGAGGTTAAGTGCACATTTGTGGGCAAAGTCTGCTTTTATCTTTGGATTCTAGTCCAGTCTTTTTCCTGGACATCTGTGCCTGTGACATGGGGTGTTGGAGGGAGAAGGAATGTACATTCTCAGCCTGTCCTTTCAATTTAAATAACATCTTTTGCATATTTACCCATCTTAACAGGGAAAAGCCTCTTCTTTGCACCTAATCATCAGCAAACAGCAGCCACTGTGGCTTTTATCAATAAGCCAATTTTTAGTTTAGTCTGTAAAAATAAATAAATAATTAAATACAGCAAGAGAAACACAGAGAGAAGTGACACAGACGGTATCATTTTCAAAGAGATTTTTTTAAACACATTAAAGAGCTTTTCTTCACTTTTTTTTCTTTTTTAATTTAGTGACAGTCTAGGAAGGAGGAGACGAAGATAAAGAAAAAATAAAAAGAAGATATAATGAGGAGGAGAGAGAGAGACTGAAAGGATGTTTCCTAATCTGAACGAGCAGTTAAGGAGAATCAGGATGGAGGGGAAGGATGAATCTGAGAGATAATTATTGGGGATTGGTTGGAGCAGTAAGGGTAAGAGAAGAACAAATGCAAGCCTACATTCAGAAATTCAGCCAAACCTGAAAAAACCCTAGTACCTTCTGCTATCTCATCTCTGGGCAGGCCAGTGTGCCTTCCCGGAGCTGTGGGCACCCGGTGTGGAATGCCAAGATACCACCAGAAAGACAGCTGCTCTCATCTTCCTTGAAAACAATCTTCCTTAAAGCGGGAAGCGGTGGAAATCTCCTGAGAAAGACAGTTCCCTTGGTGCCTGTAAGCAAATCTGGAGTTTCTGATAAAGCCATTCAATCGAATCCCTAGCTGTATAGCCCAAATTTCGCACTGCCGGCCACAAGCAGGGAAAACTTGCTGCTACCTGCAGAAAGGATTGTTCTGCAGTCAAAGCAACTGATGAAGATTCCCTCTCTCTGTGTCTCTAGTTTGCTGTGTGATGCTGGACATATCACTTTGTCTTTCCGTGTCTGAATTTTCCTGCCTCTAAAATACAGAGCTTTTATAATGCATTCTCATTTAATCCAGTTACCTTTATTAAAAGGGGTCAGGATTTTTCATCTCTTTTGGAGGCCTTCTGCTCCTAATGGGAACTCTCCTCTCCACCTCCAACTGAAACAGGTAGAAGCTAATTTCCTGCAGCAGGAAGAAATGACTTCTATCCCTGCAGTGGCTGAGCAATTCCAACAGCTGCACGTGCTTCATAAAGACAGGTGCTGGCTGACACAGATTTGTGACAAGACTTCCCAGCCTCACAGGGGACACGGTGACCCTTAATTCACTCCCGTTTGCAAAGTACATTGAGATCCTTAGATGGAAGGGGTTATAAAATACCAAGTATTATTTGGTACCACTCAGTCCCTCCCCTGCTCCTCTCCCTCCCCCAGAAAGACATTTCAGAATTCTTCCTATTGTGAGCTCTATTTTATTTTTTAATTTCCAGACGGCTGAACTAGATAAGGGCCTGGAGGGATTGATTTACGAGGGGAGATTAAAAACACTAGATATGTATAGTTTAGTTAAATGATGGACATGATAACTCCTTACAGGAATCTCTTTTTTTTTTTTTTTGGAGGGACAGAACGGGAGGAAAAGGAGGAAATGTATAGCTCTAAGCTTTATTTGGTTTATAATTTGCTTTTATTTGCACTCAGTAGGAGAGACACAATGGCTGCCACAAGGGTGACATAGGAACGCAGCACCACCCAGCAGGAAGAGGTACGCCAGGTTAATATGAAGCAGTTAAATTGCTGTATGAAGACAGTTAGCTGGAGAGGGATTAACACAGACTCTAACACAGCTAATGACAGTGGAGAATGAAAATTTGGGGCCCAGATCCTGCAAAGTGCCCACCCATAGTAATTTGCAAGATCCAGGACTTAAACCGAAAACCAATTAGCCTTACGACAGGCTTAAGAAAATGAATCGTGGAAACAGCAGCAATATATCATTGATTAGTAGTTTACAAAGGAGGAGCGGAGAAAGGAAACAACATCACATTAAGTCCAGCAGAGACTCGGGGAGAAATACCATAAGGAGCCCTTTGTGCAGGAAAAAGAAACTGGCAAGTTATCTTCCAGTGGTTTATTCCTACGGGAGCTCTGCTAAGGGGATCAGAGAAAAAATGTAGGAACCCTAGATCATCTGAAGAACAACCAGCGTCTTGCCTACGTGAAGGATAACATACTGCGGCTGAAAACCAGAGCCGATCTCTAGCTGCAGGCTCCCAGAAATACATGGCTGCTGACCAGCCAAGCCAGCAAGGGGCACGAAGGGCATAAAATTGCTTTTTGGTAGCGGTCCCAAGCAAAACAGGTATGAGGTTCCAAGACAGAGACCGTCGTTTTGAGACATCTAAACAGCAATGCCAAGTGTATATCTAGGGCTCCTAGGAGCAACATTGGGAAGAGGTAAAGTCTCCTGGGAAAGAGGGAAGATGATGCTGGACTTCTGGACACAGAGCTGGAGAAGGAGGCTTTTGTGATCCCTGCTAGGAGTGCAAGCTATTAGGTCTGTCCTTGGACTACTCCTCACACTGCAGCACCATATTAAGCCCTGAGCATTCATCACTGCAGAGTGATAAATTCCTCATATCCTCTCCCACTTCTGCCACCATGCAGATCTGCTGCAGTATGAGACCTGACACAGGGCATGGGGAACTCTCTCCAAAATGCCCCCAAAACTTTGACAACATCAGTAAAGCAACATTGGGGAGCCATCTGCAAAATGAGAACCCCCTCTGGAAGAGGGAGAAGGGTGAGTTTAATGTAGAGCAAAAGGGTGGCATCAGGAGGAGGAGCAACAAAGCAAGAAAAGTCCAGGTCTGGTCTGAGTGTCTGTCTGCACCATGATGGAGCATGCTACTGGTGTCCTTGTCACAAAAGCACAGGAAGCAGCTCTGCACAAAGATGGAGTCTTCACTAGAGCCAAGCCCTTAGGGCCTGTGCCATGAGAAACGCTATAGAGAGTCAAACATCCTTTTGCCTAGTCAGGCCCGGGAGAATGGGCTCGGCACCACTGGAAGAACCACCAGGTCGCAGTGGAGTCTGTGGTTCCTGCAGCTGCAGCCCTGTGTATGCCCAGGTCCCTGCCATTTCTGTAGTCACCTACCATGGGGCCACCTCCTCTGCTTGGTAATCCTTCTTTACTGGGGGATACACCTGAAACCCTTGAAGCGGGGCCCAGGGGTGCACAGTACCCAAAAGCCATACCTTGCTCGTTCTCTGCACCAAACGGAGCCAGCTTGACAGCAACAGCATCTATTTCACCTCTTTCCTGAGCAAAAGTTATGTCCCATTGTGCACTGTGAGTTGGATGTTTTTCCAGAAGCCCCCCCCCCAACCGATCCCATAACTGCATGAGTCTCCAAGGAGCAGAGATGTTTCCTGAAGAAGCGATAGGCAGCTGGTGGGTAGAAGTGATCACTGCGTGGCGGATGAGATTCCACGGCACGCTGGAGATGGAAATATCACCTTAACAAGCATGGACAGCCCCCAATGGACTATAAAATTCATTTGGTGACTGAGATAATTCAAAAGAGCCAAGTGGCACAGCAATAAAAGCCGGAACACATAAATTTAAACTCAGAGAGCTCTGCAGTTCCCTGGTAATAAGTGAGAAAACAACCCACACAGACTTATCCAAACCTGTCTGAAAGTCAGAGTCCAGAGACTAGGGCAAGATGCACAGAAATTGTCTTTTTTAAAGGAGGAGGAGGGGCGAAGGCAGTAAATACGAGAAAAGTGCTTACGTATTCAGCGTCTATTCATCCACAAGTCCAGAACACGTACACGTGCCATGGCAGCTGTGCTGGGTATTGTGCAAGCAGCTCTTTATTAATCACATTACCCAGTCCCAAACTAGCACGTATAAGAGGCTAAATATTGTTCTCCATTATACCAGGGCAGGCCAGTTTAAGACAACTATTTCACACTACCTGATCGTAGCTGAGGGTGGATTCTGGCAAACTGCCTTTATGCTGCTTTTATGAACAACACAAATTCTCTTGTCCTTCCTCTCTTCTGTCCCCACTGGGATTCCTCCCCAAACCGCTCAGAGTGTGCTTCCCAAAGCACTTCCCTCCCAAGGAGTTAGTTTGCCACTCATAAGATGAACAGCCTAAAATTGCAATAATAAAAACTTTATAGCCCTCCATCATGTTCATTCATGCTAATGTTCTCTCTCACTGTGGATATAGCAAAAATTTCAGTGTTGGAGAAGAAACAGGAGGCTTCTGATGGCATCACAGGCATGTTTTTCAGTGCTGTAAAAACATGGCAGTACAATACACTTTTACAGTGGAAGGTGTCCATCAAGGTCATTAATGACTGAGAGAGGAGACACAAGAGCAGGAAGTTGCTGATCGACGACATGTCATGGTTTGGAGATGGAAACTGCGGTAGACATGATCCATACATCTCCATGTCCCCACAGGGAACTGTCCTAATCTAATAAGACAGGTGTCTTCATGGAGAGGTCCCAAGGGCAAAAAGGAGGTAGAGGTCTGGCAAGTGACATCAGTTGTAACACGAAAAATTGGAGGGTCTGAGGACAGAGCTCATCTCCCCGTAGCACCTCAGTGCAAAGGTGGGGACTCCTGCAGCTTGAGGGACCGGGGTGGTACAGAATGCTAATTACCCTTGATGAGGGAGGAAAGGGACACTGGCTCAGCTACCTAATTCATTACGGCTAGTCCACCAGTCAAGTGAGTCCTTTGTCAGGGTGAGGCAGACGCTCTCACTGACATAACAGGCACAAGCGTTTTGATTTCTGAGCTCTGTGAGTGATGGCAGATACCACACCTGTCCCCAGAGCTTAAAGCTGGGATCTTCAGCACCAGCAGAACAAGCCTTCATCCTAAAGGAGTCATTTTACTTTTTAATAAGTAGCAAGGGCAGACACTGAAAGGAGATGACGACTTTAAGAGTGTACAGGAACATCTATGATTTGGGTTTAATAACCACTGTTCTTTTCCTCTCCCACACAACTGGTCTTCCCAGAATCAGACCTAACTGTGATTTATTATTATTACTAATTTTTTGTATTGAGGCAGCACATGGGAGCTGTATTTGCAGAACAGAAATCCACTACAATAAGTATTACACACACAAAGACCAAATATACAGCCCCTGCTCCAAGCACATTACAAATCAAGTGCAGATTAGAGACCAAGATAAGTACTGCAGTGTGATTCATCTGGATTCACTGTTGTTTTTAAAACCTGCCTTTATTAAGGAGTAGAAAACATTCGTGAGTATAGGGTTAAATATATGTTTAAGGAACCACAACCCCTTTTAGGAGCAGCTGCAGCTGGTGTGGAAACAGCTGAAAAGACATCTTTTCTAGGCATTTTTCTGCCTTATTCTTTCTGCCTTTTTTTTTTTTGTTCGTACCTTTTTCCATCCTAATAAGGACATTTGCAATGGAAACCAGGCTCTTTGTTGCCTCTGAGGTCATTTGCTCTTGCTGCTTATTTCCCTCCCCACACATCATCAGCCACTCTGTGAACCGAAGGTGCTGTGGAGCAGAGAAAATGCCACCTCCCAGGAATGGCAATGGCACTGCATCACCATTCCTTTGCTTGTGAAGTACCATTCTTTCTTCTTTTTTTTTTAGCGGGGTTTGGACTTTTAAACTGGTCGTCTGTATATGACAGCGACAACTGAGATCAGACTTCAGAGTATAGGTCAAGCTGGTCAACTCAATACTTTGTACAGGTCTGACTACTTGAATCAGTGAAATCTTATCCAGACATTTCAATCAAAACAGCTGTTAGACCTGTATTGGGTCCTTTGACCATTAAGGCTTAGTTCCCTAAACTGAACAGAACAAACTACACTGGTGAAAGGCATCTTTATACCAGTATCTGTTACAGACCTGGAGGCTGCACCAGTTTAACCTTACAGAGTTCAGATAATGTAACTAAAGCTGCAGAAAACCTGGGACCCTACATGCACCTCTATGTCCCTGTTGCATCCCCTTCGCTTAAGATCAGTCTCAGTCCTACTCTGCCCCGTCGGATGAAGTAAATAAAGCTATTTCATGCACATCCCGTACTATTCTTCCCCTGTTGATGGTGGCGAATTGTGTCAGAGGACACAACTAAAAGGGTCATGAACTGAAGCAGATCCTCCTCAGCCTGCAGTCCCAGTGAGCTTCCACAGGAATAGCCATTTGAGGGCTGCCGCAGGAGGAATGCAAGCTGCTAGCACAGAGGGCTCCCACAAGCTGCATCCTTAAACGACACCGGCACCCTCCTCAGGTTGTGGCTTAGCCCACTACCATCACCCCGAGAGGAAAGCTTGCCACTGCCAAAGCCAAGTGTCTCTCCCCACTCCACTACACAGCTCCTCTTGGAAAGTGTCCCTTGACTACTTGCCCAGGAGGACTTAGGGCTGAGTCAGCCCTGCAGTTCCCAGAGACAAGGCCGTGTCTGCCCTCGTGTATGACTGAAATGGGCACCTAAGCTGGCCAGGGAAGAGCAGGATGTACTCTGAGCATCTTTTGCCTTCCGCATCGGTCTAAGCATCCCTCCACCATTCCCTCCGGCAGGTAATTTTGATGGAGGTGTTTCTTCAGTGCCCACTCTGGAACTGTGCGTTATGACAAAGCCTAATGGGATTCCACAGTCAATTACTCCCTACCCATTTTTCTGCAACAACACCACCGCACAACCACTAATAAGTGAATTACAGAAGAGAAAGGCCTTCGCTTTGCATAGGCAGGAGATGTGTCATTTGGCTCTTCAAGTGTATGGGAACAGAAAAGATTTAATTTTTCAGCCCCTCCCTTCCCCAGCTCTCCATCCACCACGAGATGAAATAAACAGAAGGAAGATGGGCTTTTTGCATAAATTGGGGACGTATGATTGATAATGTGTTATCTTGTCAGCTGGAGACACCTGCATGGCAGGTATTTATGCTATCAGAAGGGTTCTAGCTGGCGAAATACAGTTTGGTGCCGATAAGGGGACCCAGGGACTCATGGTCCCAGCCCCATGAGGACAAGGGGATTAATGCTGATATTTTGCAGCTTGCTCTTATTAAATTCTGATTCCCTTTGTGAAGTGAAAAAGAAGAGGGGAAGAGTGATTGGTTTTAAGCAGATAAAAGACATATGAGGGGTGGGGGCGGCTGGGAGAAAAGGGGCTGATGAATGGGAACACAGAAGGCCAGGAGACCTCTTGGGAATAAAAGGAAAAGTATTAAACAATTTTCTGATTGACTAGGTTTTGTCTGTCAGGCAGGGAATCAAGGTAGGGGGAATGGGTTTGGGGAGTTCCTGAGAGTACAAAGACACAGTTATATTAAAAGCAGAGCTAAATTATACAGGTGGGGGAGGGGGAAAGAGCCAATTTCCTTCTTTTGCTGGAATTTTTAAACATGCAGCACAAATGATGCTCAGGCACCCAGCTCACAGCCCAGCCTACTGCCATGGGCTTCTGCTTCTTGCCCCTGGCAGGGACTCCTGCTACACACAGTGCCTGAGCCCCTCAAAATACACCCACTTCGGATAAGGCTTCCTCTAAGCAGGCAGCATACAACGGGTCATGGCAGACCTACGTGCAGGGAGTCCCAAGCTGCAATACAAGGGGCAGTGGGGCAGGAGGGGGGCACTGGCAGAGCTGGTGTGGGGAGCCCCAGGCTGGGGGAGCTGGCATGGTTCCCACTCGTGAGCATTTTCAGGATTAAACCTGTAGGTCTTTGCTTGTACCCGTATCTTGGAAAAAAAATCATTCGCGACACTCATGAAAGAAAAGCCTTAACAACTTCAGATAAGCCGAGGTAATACTTTGCATACTCCCCAGGAATTCTCCTAGGGCTGGAAAAGCAGCAACAAAAAACAGCGGAAGGAATGATCCCATGCACCACAAGCATCAGTGGAGAAACCTGCCACACTAACCGCACACACTGTGTGCAAAGAGGGTTTTTATCAGCTGCAACCAGAATCAACATTCAAACACAAAAAGATACTGAGAGATGGTGGTAACAGCAACACCCCATTATAGGATGGGAAGGTCTGCGATGCAGACACAGATGGATCCTTTGGGTTATACGATTCTGTTTGTGGTTCTCTGGGCATGTATTATTAATACCCTACAGAGTTTTAATTAGAGCTGAGAGATTCATTCATTGTGAATAATTTATCTGATTAATTTTGCCTCGCTTCTGTTCATGAATTGTCCACAAGCAATTTGTAATTTTCTCAAATTTATTTGTCATTTGCAATTATTTGCTGACTTGTCTCAGTAAATAATTCTCAGCATATTGTTTGTCCACAAACTGTCCCCAGATAGTCGATATTCAAAATCGGAGCTGGGTTAGATATACTTTTGTTAAATATATGCAGTAAATCCCATTGTATGTTTCTGTTTTCTGAGTAACCTTTAGGATCAGGCTTCCATAGAGAATACTACTTTTTATGAGTTCAAATTTTGCTTCCTGCAAATAGTGTCTAATATTTACATAAAATTCACTGTTCCCATGAACATTCCTGCCAGTCAATATATTCACTACAATACACACAGAAGAGACCACAAAAGGAGTGTTTTATAGTTGAAGCAAATAGTTCTTTTGTTACACAGTGCCCCAGTCTGTTCCTAAGGGACGTGTCTGAAGGTTTGTATAGGTTTTTTTTTTTTCTGGTTTGTTTTGCTTTTCCAGCTCTCCTGGTCAGGGGTTATGTTCTCCCTAAGTCATTCTCTCACGCAAACAGCGCTGCACAGTGAATACATCGTCTTTGTGTGCTGCCTTTGCCAGCCTGTCTCGGAAGTCTCCACAGAGCATGGGGCACTGGGGTAAGCCCTATCCAGCCAGAAAGAGTCACCGTCACTGCTGAGCGTGTCAAGTGGCATGACCAAATGCCCTGCCAAGCAAGTCACATAGCAACATGTGCTGCTACGAAATCTTGAGGAACAGAAAGTGCCACATGGCCAGGCTCACGGGAATGAACCCACTCTGCGGCAACAGGAGAAGCCTGCCCGCTCTGTAAGACTAGGCCAAATTTGTATGGAATCTTTCCTTCAATGCAACTTAACACATTGTTTGGCACTGAAGAGAGACGTTTCTCTGCTTGCAGTGCTCAAGAACCAGCGTGAAGAGTAAAGGACATCTTTCCATAATTACCAAGTAATCTCCACTTTGTAGGTTTGAATTATTAGCTTCTGGCAGGGAATTGTAGAGACACATCATTGTCATCCAACAACGTGCTGCAGAGTTGCTTATTTTTACATCAAGTTCAAAGATGAAGAATCACTTATTTCAGTATCCCAGAGCAACTGGGAGGTAAATATTACTGTGAAAGTTCTGTGGATGCTTATTAACCAGCATGCACTCTGTCTAGGATTTGTAAGAATATGCAGTCATGACATAACCAGGGACAGCACAGGCAGAAGTAACCATTTATGTCACCTAGTCCAGCACCAGTGGAGCCAGACCCATATCATTCCCTTCGATGTTTTTCCTACAGCCTAGTCCAGACTGGTTTTAACTCTTAAAACCAGGTATTAACTCTATTAATGAGACTCCTACTTCATCTTTTCAGGACTTATTTCACGTATTTCAGATCTCAGTATCTAAGTTCTTCCAGACAGTTTCCATCTTTCCTTTCTCAGTGCAATTTTGTTGCTTTTAGTTATTACATCCAGGGAAGGAAATAGCCTGGCATACTTGTGTTTTGCAGGTACGTCGAGGGTTTCATACCACTTTCTAGCTCAGCATACCGACACCTTCCATGTTTCCATTTTGATCTCTGATTAGACCTAAGCGTCCCTTGTAAATCCTCACCCTCTCCAATCCAAATCCCACAGAGGTCAGTGCCAAAACCCTCTGGTTCTTAGTGGGCCTCAAACCTAACTTCTGATGGTTACCACTCACACATCTCAGACCTCAACAAGCCAAACACGGCTGTTTCCCCTGCCCCTCAAATCAATCTCCTGAGCATCTGGCTGCTCCTGCTGCTCAAATCTTAACTTTCTGTAAGTCTTCCTATGATGTTCTGCTGCCTGGAGCAGAATGCAATATTGGAGACTAGCATGTACAGGGAATACCATTTCCTTGCTCTGGATTCACTATTTGCATTTCCTAGGGCCTTGTGGGTGTATATTAGCATCCTATAGAGCTTTGCAGGTACGTGCAGTATTAACATCCTATAAGGTTTTGTAGACATTCATTATTAACACACAATAGAATCTGTGTAGATGCATTATTAATACCCTCTTAACTGGCAAGAGAATGGTGATATTTTCATATGAGAGATGTAATTGTTTAATATCAAACAGTATTATTTCAAAGATTTAATTGTGTAATTGGGGTCAGTAATCGCTCGGTCGCTCTCAGAGCAAGATGAACTTGCAGGGTAAAAGATTTATTGTCCTGACAATAGAGAGCAAATTTTAATATTTCTGAAAAATTGAGAACTATTAATCCTGGCATGTGTTACTCTCAAACACAGGGAACTGATAAAACTTTGATCTAATTTTCTCTTTGAAGGGGTGTCGGTGGGGTGTGGGGAAGACTGTTAACCGTATGTGGCCTGCTGCTGAAAGCACAGCGAAGCACAAAGGCTGGCCACATTCGGCTTCACAGGAGCTCTCAGATTGTGCACAAGACAGCTACTGCGAGAACAAACTGTTCCAGTCCCACCGTGCTGGAAGGGGAGGGAAGACAGAAGTGGTTTCCATGACCACAGGCAGCTTCACGGTCATTTCTCCAAGGGGTGCTATTTGCATTTACACCCACTGTGCACACACTTTCCCGTTTCTGGGAGCACCAACCAATATTTGCATTCCAGATCAAGTAATACATGCGTCAGTGGATGATGAGGTGCACACATGCCAGTTGCAGCAACCATTTGGGTAATTTGTCTGTGTGAAGCTTATGAACTCTGATGCTGGGGGCTCGCGTATTAGTGGAAAACTTCAAGCTTTGTTTGAACGAGAGGCTCTGATACCTTCTCTGTTTTGTTTGTTTCTTTGTTTTGTATTTTCTGGTTTGTGTTTTTCTGCATCTAAGCTGAACTAAAATTCACAGAAGGTGACAATCATAACAAACGAGGCCCGTTAAACTTTGATGCTGTCCTCTCAACTGGAGCACAAAAGAAAATCAACTGGCTGCTGCCTAGGGCAGTTTTCCACATCAAAACTAAGGCAGGAAGTGGGAAGCAAGAAAGAAACAGAGCACCTGACTGAGGACATACTGCAGAGGTAAACAGTTATTATAAAAGCAGGAGTATTTCCTTGGTCATTTGGAGAGGAAGGCTGGTGAGGAAGGTGAAAACAGAAAGGCTGCACAACTTCTGCGACGGTTACAGGATCACAGTGTCCTTGGATGGCAGCAGGGAAAGGTGGCGGGGCACGTATTATTTTGCCATGCCTTCCATATGCCAGTGCTAGCAAAGGGAAAGAGTTCCTGGGATTTCTGAATCTTTACAGTATCTCTGTGTATAACTTTGCTTTAAGTGTTGTGGGTCCCTGAGGAAAGGGACTGTAAACTCACCCTGCCTACAAAGCCAGAGCTCTGGTAAAAGGTGGGCTTCGGCTATGGAGCAGTGAGAACTGGCTCCAAGGCTTGCAGTAACCAGAGCATAAGGCCCAGCTTCTGTGGAAAGAGCAAAACGTACACCCAACAGGGCAAGGAGAGGAAAAATACATGAGGCAAATGGCCTATACAGGCCAAGAGAAGCTTATGAATACATGAACCCAGGATGTCTGGACACAGCTACAGCAGTCTGGCATGGAACCACCCATGGAAACTCTATCAAGGCTATGCAACAGAGATGAAACAGCAGATACCAGCTTGCAAATACAGATGGGCTGCTTAGCTTTTTGCAGATGTGGGCATTACATTTGCAGCTGAGCCCTGGGATCTACTAATGAGAAAGACTATCCGAGAGGTAGAATATAATGAATTTATGACAGTGATCACCAGGCACTATGTGTTTTTCAGACATTCAAAAAACAGAGCTGTCCCTATTAACAATGTTTTAGTATCTCCTTGCTTTTAGAGTATTCTCCAAACTTTTTGAAAAAGGTAGGAGCAGAAACAGCTTCTTTCTCTCACTCTAACCTTCCCCTTCCCAGTTACTTTGGCCAGGTACATAGGGATAGCCGAGATTTAGACCTGTACTTGCAGTGGTCTTGAGATCCAAAATTCAGTGACTGGGAGTCAAATTTGAATGGTCTCAATTCTACCTAAAAGCCCTTGCTAATCACTTCTGGATATGAACTTCTGAAAGGCTAGAGCCAGCTATGGAGAAACACAAGACTTTACGCAGAATTTAAACCATCTGTATCTGCCCAATGTATCTAGCCAAGCTGGCTAGACATGACAGCCTTATCTTATGCTGAAAGACAGAAGTGCAGTTTTGTCCAGCTTGAGTGACAAAAAGTATTAGACTTTGCAGCCAAGACATTTTGATGTGGGGGAGGACATTTGGGTCACATAAAGATGATTTCGACGTTTGGGTTTTTTTTTTTTCCACTCCTTGTGCAATGTACATAACATTTGCTTGCCAAAGGTTACAGGAAAAGAGATACAGGACATTCCATGAGAGAGAAACTAACACTTGCAAAGCAGGTCTTTGGAGCCCAGAAAGGACATGCTCACCAAGTCAGGGTCCATGATCCCAGATTCAATTTCTTCTGTGTACAATCTGCCCTGTGGCCCATTAAGTCAAAAGCTGAGACTTGCTGCTAAAAAACAGCAGCTCCTGCAAAATGCTACTCTGCCAGTTCAGCCTGGAGGTCTCACTGCTCTTTCTTCAAGCAATGCTGCAATTTACTGCTTTCCCTGCGTACAATGACTGCCATTCTCTACTTTACTGAAATAGCTTCCTCTGGCCAATGCCAAAGACTGTGTTATTAGACCAGTAACTCACTCCTGAACACAGTGATCCAGGTATGGCAATCCCCCAGCGCCTGCCTCTTACAAAAAAGAGCAGCAGTGCAACTGGAAAATTACTCTCTCCCTCATTCCTTTCCAAATGGTGTGAATGTCGGATCCAAATCAGGGCCAGCAACAGAGAACATGAAGGAAATTTCCTTTTGCTATGTTATCTGAAAGTAAAACAACAACTAGCAAGCCATGCCAAGGGGATTAAATGAAAAATCACTACAAATTCACTGTGGATGCGATGCTGTTAAAAACACACATTGCATTAGGACAGATGGTGGCTTTATACAGTACCCTGCATTGAGGAGAGAGGTTCATGGTGCAGCATGGATTCTTCGATGGGCTCAGGCTGACTTAGCCCCAGCAGGGCTCTGGTTTCAATGAAAGCTGCTCCACCATCATTGACAGCATGTGGCTGCCACCTCCTCTCTCTCCCCCAACCACATAAGCTCCTCTGGCAGGCACAGGAGACACACTTTGTTCTTCACTTTATCTCTATGGCCCCCATTAGGACCAGGTAATTCTCCTTCAACCATTTCTCCCCGCTTTGCATGTGGGTATAGGGTTATTCGTTTCTGTGTCCGTGTGTGCACCTGTGTACGAACCCATTGTTGGCCACATATACACACACAGAGACACACGCACGTGATGTATACAGCAATTTAACTCCCTTATTCAGATGGATTGAATGTGCAAATCCTAAGAAGCAAGACATTTCTGGCCTCTTGCCAGGTAGACTCTCAGACACCTAGGGGGGTAGCTGGGCTGTGAAGTCATATCCCCAAAGTCATTTGAAGAGGCAGAAGAGTTAATAGGACACTAGGCTGAAATATTTTCTCTAGGACTCCAAACCCATCAGTATGGCCTACTTTTCAGAGTCTAGGAAAAAAAACATTACAAATTGTTAGCAACATAAAGGTGCCAGCATCTCCTGTGCTTGAACTGTGAAGGATTCTCCATAACACCTTCCTGGCCCCCAGCCTTTAATCTAGCCCTCCTCCCCTTGCTCGCTGCAGGCCAGCATGAGGGCATTTCACCTCGCCTGTAGGAGCTCAGAAAGATGCAAAATATGACAAGCTGGTAGAAAAGAGAAATGGACACATATTTCATTCCTGAAAGGGAAACGAGAAGAGGGCTGTAGCAAAACTGGATAATAAATAGATTTAAAATGCTTCCGTCTAGTCCTAGTGTTCCCTTTTGTACCTGCACAAGCACCTTAAAATGAGGTGGGAGGTAAGGGGGAAAGGAAAGGTAACATGTCCACCGCTATGGCAGGACCAGAACCCCAGCATGGTAATCAAACTGCTCAGGCAACACTGTCAACATAGGAGAAAAACAGGGAGTAGGAAAGAAATGAGAGGGGGGGAAAAAAAGACAGGACTAATGGCAACTTTGAAGCAGAGAAGGGAAGAAAAGAGATGAGAAACATCACAGGAGAGAAATGACTAGCTGAGGACTAAATGTATTAAAGGAGCAGATTTATAGTCTAAGTGGTCACGCAAGTCTCTTGCGGGTTTGATAGTAGAGTAAACCTGTCACGGATACAGACTGGTTCTGTAGCAAGGCAATCCGTGGGAAAAAGCTCTGCTAATCCGTCCAGGCGGTCCCCCGCGTGATCTCCAGGATGCTCTCCCAGCACCAGCCTACCACAAAGTACAGCAATGGGGTCGGTGAGGACGCCGCTGGGCCTGCAGAAGCAATAATGCTGGGAAAGCTACCTGGAGAGACATGAGGAGCACGGGTGTGCTCCACCACTTGCCAGGCAAAGCTACGCGTTCATCAGCTGTGAGTCGTGTGCGTGTGTGTGAGTGAACACGGCTGGATGCAGCAGCCAGAATTCACAAAGTGGGTGTCATTCAATCCCACCCCAAACTCCTTCCTCTTCTTGCTGCTGTGTTTTGTTGCTGCTGCTCCTCACAATTGGGTGCCAAACATTTAGAATTATGTGCCCACCGCAACACAATTTATTCAGCACACCAGTAATCCTGAAGCTGGCCTAGCTTGTAGCTTGATTTGCACAAAGCCCAGGACACATAGTTCCCAGTAAATTCTTAATCCACAAACCAGTTTAAAACCCAGCAGGGTAACTAATCAGGGCTACCACCAGCCCTCCTCGCTTCCTCCACAAACACACCAGAGTCGGCTGATATTCCTAGTTTAGTTTTAGTTTGGTCCATTTCCTCACTCAGCACAATGCATCAACGTGCTCTCCGAAAGCTGGCATCTCAGGCATGGAAACCAATTCTTCATGCTATCTGCAGAGTTTTGGCCACGGGATATTGAAAGCTTGAATTCAAAACCCATTGAAGCTATTATAGCTATAAAGAGGGAAGGGGGGAGAGCTAGGGAGATGACGACAGACACAGAGGTCTATTTCTGACTGTAGGCGCGTAACAGGGAAGCAGCCGTAAATACCCTGATGCCTGAGAAGGGAATTCTGTCCCTCTCTATTGCTAAGCCACTGGGGATATGATCTTTGCCATTTCAAAACCAGAACTACCTCTAGCACCTCAAGTGTGAATCACATGCTGCTATTCAATGACCCAAAATAGAGAAATGGGAAAGCGCTCAATGTAGTTGCATTAATTGCACTTGTATGTCATAGTGTGCCTACTTACTAACATGTGGAACTCACTGTTGTTTGGTAGTAGTAGAGCAAAGACCAACATCCCTTTTTTCATGCTAACATATGAGAACTTTCAAGAGATGAATAAAAAAACTTCTACAAGTGACTGTTGGGGAGATAAAAGAACCAGGGACGTGTATCTTCTTATTCTTCCCAAAAGTTTCCCTATCAGATCTTGCATACTAACAAGGATTTAAAATTCTCTACCCTGACCATCTAGCAGCATCACCAGCTCCTACCTTGCAGCACTGTCTTGGCTTGCTCATCCAGAACTCAAACCAGAGAGTACAATGACGATGGCAGAGTGTTTTTGTGAGTGTGCATATTCCCATTCTGGATGTGAAGACAGACCTCTGCATCACTTAGATCCACATTCATGTGACAGATTGGTCTTATGGTGCAGGACTTCAAAGGGAAAGGGGCAGGAGATTCAACACACATGCATACAAGTGGCAGCACCACAGTAAGAAAGCAGAGGGGACACAGGCTGAGGGTGCAGGGGACACAGGTTGAGGGAACAGTACACGTTCTTGCCTCTCCATGAGTGCGTCAGGCTAGTAAATCATGAGGGAGCACCATGCGGCCTCAAAAGGTGCAGGGAGCTGTAGCACATCCCCAGCTGTGCCCACATCATTGGCTGCTGTGATAAAGCAGTTGCTGCTGGCCAGGAGACAACTTTCTACTGACTTGCCCATCAGGCATCCCTGCTCCTGCTGAGCTTACTGGGAGCCGTGATGCAGAAGGCGAGTCATAGAAGCAAGATGGGGCCAACCAGCTGATGGGTTGTACCACACTTTCCAGAGAAGAAACAGCTCCTAAATCAGCGGGTGCTTGCAGAAACCCAGCAGTAGTGGCAGCACTTGCTGAGATCATCAGAGCTCTCTGAACAGAGCTGTTTTCTCCAAAAAGTGAAGGCATAGTTATCTCCACAATAAAAAAGTGGCATGGTGACATACCACCTCGTTCCAGCTTCAGGCAGCAGCTTCACCAATAAACAAGTGTGAATTCTTTAACTCTCTGCATGTGCGTACACAGAATTTGTGCTCCGTTGCACCTGTAAGGGGCACTTCTCGGTGTATGCTGAACTGCGCCCTTGCAGCAGAAGCAGAAGTAGAGAAATCTAAACTCATTCACTTTCATCAGAGGAATTTCAGTGGATGGTTATTTAAGAATATGGTAACATCCAGGAACCAACCAAGACAGCTCCTGTTTAATTGCCCACAGTCTAGTAGCTGGACCGTCAGCTGGACCCTTAGCCCGAATGGTTTCTGACACTGTTGGAGTGAGTTACATGGACACGTTTCATTTTAGGTACCTGTTTTCTTGGTTTCTTTCTGTGATACCTCAGTGCTTCGTGGTAGAGTATTTGCGTTTTTAGTGCAGTAGTTCTGTAAGGCAGATGCCATTGCTATATCGCAACGGTGAACCCAGGCAGTAGGGGACTAAATGACCTGTCCCACATCACACAGGCTGTGTGTGACACAGCAGGAAATTAAACCTTCATCTCTCAAATGCCGAATAGCGTCCTAATAGTCACCTCTTCATTCTTGTACCTCCCATCCAGTTTATACATAACAACCACGCAGTTCATTTCCTTCATGAAACGTGGAAGCTTTCCCCCTGCAATCTCCATTCTTCCCAGCATATGCGGTATTTACCTTAAAGATCCAAGCCCCCCTGAACACACATACTCCTCATCTGATATCTGGACAATGTTGGAGGCCTGCATTGATACCTTTCCTTTCTCTTGTTGTCCAGATGAAGGAAATGTGAGAACAGAGAGAGAAAAATGCAACTAAGCAATAACCTTTATAGTCATTTTGGGAGAAGAATAGGTCCCGCAAAGCAGATGCTTCTTCCAGGGCAGCTCAATAAAGCTGAGGGAACTGTTCCTTATATCGGTAGTCACTTTGCCCCCGCGCCCCCCTGTGCTTTTTCTCTGCCTTCTGCCCAGCACTGGGGCTGAGCCTCTGCCAACTGCTGCGCACTGCCGTGTGCTGCTGCCTGAGCTGCTGGGCATAAGCACGTGCTGCCACGAGCCGGAGAGGCCACCTGCCTGCTGGCCTCCATGGCTTTGGGCCATGGACACGCAGGGGGCACTCGCTGCCTGTCACAGAGGGTAGGCAACCTTTGGTACGCAACAGTGCCACATCTTAGCATGCTCAAATATGTCACATCCTATACAGATGTGATTTCACAACTGCAAGTTTCCAAGGGCTTCTGTGCACCAGCATGTTTGGAGGGCTCACCAGGACACCCTGCTCAGCTGTCTGCCACAGCATGAGGACAAGGTGAGGCATCTACACTCTCATCCTTTTAGCAGCCTAGATACTCAGGCCCTGGTAGCCCATTTGAGGCTTGAGTTTTGAATGAGCAGCATGGCTGGAGGCAGGTTTCTGGTCACTGTTTTCCTGCTGCCCTAAGCACTCCGGAGAAGGGCATTGCAAGGGAGGGCTGGCATCTTTAGCTCCTAGGCTGGGACCACTGAACTCCTCTGAGAGAAAAAAGGCCTTGTCCCACAGTATGAGACTGTCCAGGGTACATCCCACAAGCAGGCAAGACAGCAGAAAGGCCAGAACAGGCCCAGCTAATTCTTTTTAAGCAAGCAACCACCACCATCTTTTGTAAAAGGCATCAGAGCTCAGCTTTCCCTCATGAATGACAGGGGAGCAAGGGGGAGTTATGCCATCAACCTCAATTCCCAGTGATGTGGATTTACCCAGGCAGCCCAAGATATCTCTTCACGTCTTTAATGAAGCCATTCCCATCTACCTGCCTGAATAAAATTCTTCCTAATAGTCCCTTTGGTCAAAGCTCCCAGCTGATGCTATTGGCTTTGTTTTCAACATGCACCTCGCAGTTAGGCTGCTTTGCGTTCCTTCACACTGTGCAATGCAACAGTTACCGAGGCTGAAGCACAACAGTCTCCAGAACAGCACTTCCTTCTCTCCCTCCCTGCCTCTAAAAGTCAGAGATGGAAAATAAAAGTCACGAGGAATGATAAGGTGTTAGCATAGCCTGCATCTTTTCTCAACGTTACCTTCATCTCATGCAGGACCACACTGCAGTGGACGGGTACCCGCTACCTACACATGTGCCCTAGCTCTCAGAAATACAGGCATTTTTGGATTAACTCCCTGGGCACCCAAAACAAACACAGGACTCATGCAGCCTCTCTCTCTCTCCCATAGTCTGAAATTTACACACCCGTCCCATGCCTGCATCCCTCACACGTACTTCCACACAGCTGCCCAGTCACACACACTCATATACCATCACATGCACGCATACTCTCACAAACTCACACATGCTGTCATGTCATCATATACGCATTTTGCTTTCCTGTTCTTCCTACGTGTATGTCTCTCTCCACCACCACCACTTGCACGGGTCCCCAGGAGGCACCACACTAATATCATCATGCTAGCTGAAGACTCAAGCTCCTTGAGCCTGAACACTCCATTTACTCTCATCACCTTCCAGTGCCTTACAGTATCGCTCAAGCCTGGTCTGTGCTGTGCTGTTACTGAGAGAGAAAGAAACAGTTTGGTTTGGGAGGAGACGAGGGATGGTTCAAAACCAAACCCTGCCCAGACAGTTGGAGAAAACTGACAGCCATGTCTGAGCTCATGCTGAGGCACAGAGCGCGAAGACAAGGACTGATGGAATGAAAATGTCTCACTTGCACATCTCTCACACACTGCTATTCCTCCTTTGCTAGTAAATATGAATTTACTGAGGCTCCTGCCGAATGTCACTTGTCTTTAAATGTCTCTTGCCAGTACTCAATCTCCCATCTCTCACAGTTAGGTAGGAGTGATGAACAAGGAGGAACACTCATCGTTGTTCCAGCCCTACAGTGCGCTGCAAGAGGGAAACAGATGGTTTAATATATTCTCTGTCTTCCTCTTTTCAACAAATCCTGGTGCTTGCAGAAGTGTTAATCTGCCAGAGCCCCAAGGAGTAACTTTTTGCCCTGCCCAGATAAACAGTTCCCATCCCATATTTTCCACTATCCTCACACTGTTCATCTTCATCAACCCTTCCCTGGAAAGACCAATTCTAGGGGGTAAGGAGAAGAATCAGCCTGTGCTACCATTTTTGTGTTTGGTCTCTGATGAACCAGTCAGAAAGTGAATCAGGGATCAGTTCCCTTGCATAGGCCCACCCTGACTAATAATAAACAGAAATGAGCAGACTCCCCTAATTATCACATGTACCAACTCCTTCCATACAATGCTGCTGTAGAACACGCAGTCCGTCACAGCAAATGGCACATGTGTTGATACAGTTCTTCCCAGCCAAATCCACAAGCCACAGTGACAACAAAATTACAGAACAGCCTGGTCACTAAATTACCCAGCAGCTATGAGACGAGCCCCCTGAATTGCCTTGTTATTATTTCCCTAATACAGTCTGTTATAGCATCTGGCAGTACGGGGTGTTTCATGGCTAAGCATGCAATAAAACTGTGTGATTAGATAGTTAACTGTCTTGTGATAACAGGGTAGGGATTTGCAACCAGTTCAAGAAGGAGAGATTCTCTCTAACAGACCAAAATCCAGCCATGAAAGCTCAAAACTTCAGGCTGAAAGACACATGATCGCCCACTTTAATAGAAAATCCACATGAGACTTCACTGGTGGGTGGGAAGAGTGGCATAAGGGTTTTTCTTTTCTTTTCTTTTTTTTCTTTTTCTTTTCCAAGATTAATTCTCCCATACTGGCTGGTCAGTTGAAGAGCAGTGATTTCCCCTATAAGGCGGAATGGGGAGGGCAGCTTAATGTGGTGGGTCCTCCTGGGAGAATGACAGGGGCTCTAAGCCAAACTCCTGGGGACCACGGCCGTTAGGGAGCCTCTTATCAGACTCCTGTGGTTGCGGCAGCATCACGCATTTATCTGCTGGGGACTGGGCACGTATGGGCTGACAACAGATAAAAGTCTACCCAGCCCTGGCTGCCTTCTCTGCCCCGATCCGCAGAGACATCAAATCCCTCCCAAGGACGAAGGGGAACAGGCGGCACCACAGAAGAGCGCAAGTCCCGTATGTGAAAGCGAAAGTCCTGGGCTCAGGGTAGGCAGAGGGGGTGTGATCAGTCTCACATAAATTAACCTTTACAAAACACTTTCAGATTCTAATTACCCAGCAGCATGAAGGACCAGGTAATCACCATGTAGTTACAGGAAATATACCATGTAATTCGCTGTGTGGGCGGATACTTTGGATACTTGTCGGGTAATTACTATGTGCGTGAAGGGGGACGTGCAAAGGTTTATCATAGGTGATAGGTGACTTTTACAGAATGAGAGTCGGGGCAACCTGAGATCTCGCATCCCTTCTCCAACTGCCAGGAGGCATGTACCATGTCCCCACAACTGTCCCGTTCATTGCTCTTACGATGGGGCATAGCTGGAGAACGGGGTGCTTTTCTGCTAGTATCTGTGCAAACAAACAAGAGCAACGATAGTTCCTACCCTGAGGTACACAGCTCACATCTAGCCCATGCTTAATAGGTCAGACTGTCTCATAGGCGTCCTAAGAGCCAGATGCTCCACAGACGGGCCCCAGCACAGTATGATTTGAGACTGGACTGGGCATGAGACCTTTTCACTCATAACCATCTCCAATCACAGCTTAGTACCCTTTGCCTGGTATTTCTCTCCTAACAACCGTGGATTTTAGTTTTCACATTTTATTGAAACAGCCTTTTGATTTCCCTCCCCCTCCCGTTCCCCTGGCCCTGTTAACCAAACAGGTAGGCAGAGCATACGCAGTCATTTGCAGTTATTTCATATGCAGCTCTGGGACAGCTCTGACCTTTTCCTGTTTGTGTACAGTCTGTTTGCATGTGTCCAGCAATATGCATTCCCTTGCACCTCCACACACGCACTACAGTTTTAATTCTGTTCTCCCTCTGCATCCCCCTACGATGACAGGTGAAACTGAACACATCCTTTGTAATGGGAGGAGTTTTGTAAACCTTGGTTGGCTCTTGGTCTTAGATGGAAATGGGTTTGAATCTTCTTCTTCAAATCCAGTAAATTTTCTCCAGCTCACATGTTCAGACAACTCTCAGACTCTGTTACATCTATCATAAGCTAAGTCCCAATCTTAGACACCCTGCTCCCTTAAGGGTGGGGTAGTTTGGCATCTTTATCTACTCCAAGCAGCCCTATTTCACATCCCTCCCAGAAGAGAGATGCTCATGTCAGATCTCCACAGCGGACCTACCATGGGAGAGCTCAAAACTAGCAGTGGACAGATTACTCATTACATACAGTTTATTTAGCAGATTCTGTCCTTTTCTCCCCCCTGCTGATAGATGGTCTATGAACAAATTTTTATGCATTTATTATTGTTTATTATTTATTTATGCAAAATTGTTCAATGAATATTTTACATGAGCAAATTTCAGTCTGGGTGTTTGTAATGAGCTTTCATTCGATTAGAGAATTCTGAATATTCATGATGTCTAATTGGCCATCTCAGTCACATGGTATTTTTTTCTGTCCCCTCACTGGATGACTTAACTTTTATTAACTACTTCTGTCCCAAGGAAATTTCTTCTCTGGATTGAAAGGATCAGAGTAACTGGCCTGAAGTTGTCTTTCTGAAACACGAATTGTTGCAAAAGGCAGCACCATCCACCAAAGGCACGAGACGATAAATTAGTTTTAGAATGCCCCACAATACAAGTGAAGTGGATGATCCTATCTCTGCTAAACAGCTAAAACAATTCACTGAAGGAGATCAGTCAGCCACTGCCACAAGTGGCCCCTCGCACAAGCAGAGTGATTGCCATGCAACATATAACCTTAAACTGGGATCCATGCTGTCTTCTCAGTTCCTGCACAAAAGGACCACCACCATTCATACCACTCACTTTGATTGGCGTTATTAGTCAAGAGAGGCCAGGCAAGTCTTGAGGATTGGTTGCTTCTCACATAGAGAGGCTTGTTTGCTATTTCCCACAGTTCCCAAGTAGATTGACATGGGACACCAGCTCCAGGGTCTTCTTTCCCACATCTGTTGCCAGATTTACATGTCCTTTTCCAAGAGCACCAACAATTACAACAGATGAACGGGTATTTTCACTAGTTACTCCAGTAGCTAAGTCCAGCTTCAGCTAAACTCACATTCATGCTAAAATGTCACGTGCTGATTAGAAGTAGTTGAAAACATGCCAAACAGTGCAAACCATATGCAGTAAAAGAGATGGTCCTGAGGCTATGTCTCTATGGCGTAAAGCAGAGCTTTGCCAAGATCTGCAAGCCAGTTTTGGTACCAGAAGCACTGTCTTCGTAGCAAAACAGCACTCCAGCCAGGCTCCAGGAGGCTTTTTTCTCTGCAGCATTAAGTAGCCAAGCAGTACACTATGCTAGCGTATAGTTAGGTTGTTAATGTCTGGGCTGGGTGTCTTTGCATATTATTGCTATCTACCTGTGTATATACTAGAGCTAAATTTGGTCGTATTTAATGTAGAAGACTCCTCTTGAGTTAGACCTCACTCCTAGGGGTCAATATGGACTTCCAAAGACTGAATCATCCCATCCTGTTGTGGACATCAGGTGGAAACATCAGATAAACTGCTTCCTAACTGTGGCGTTCTCTGCATTGACTATAAAGAGCCTGCAGCCCAACATGGCTATAGGCATTTGTGCTATAAGTTGTAGAGAATTAGTAACAGGCAATTTCCCTCATTCTGAATAAGAGGTGGAAATTATCTATAGCTGTCTGATACTCAGGAGTAGACATAGCAGAAGGAAGACATATTTGAACTGCAAAGGGCACGGTGAAATCTCAAACCAGCATCCCATTCACTTGGTGATACGCGCAGGGTATCAGAACACGTCACAGAGGAAGGAGAAGAGGGGCGGGGGGAGAACTAGAAGAATTTGTGGTATTGCCCTACATATGGTTTGGCCATTTCAGCCTTTTCTCATGCAACCCTGTGCATCTGGAAGGGTCACATCACACACCAGGGAAAATGGATTGCCTAAGATATTAAATCCCAGGCCATCTATTTCTGCCCCTTGGTTCTCTGCTGCTCGACAGGATGCGTGTGTGTATGCCACCTGCCACAGGGCACACACCCGGGGAGCAGCATACGATGGAAAAAGCCTTCAAGTCTGTGGACTGTGGTGGCATTCAGAGCTATTGCTCTTTTCTAAAAGCAATCTCCAGCTCTGCTGCTCTAATTCTTTAGTGTGGGGCTAGGAATCGAACTCGTTTTGGTTGAACATGCAATTGAATGCAGGAACACAGACAATAAAATACTCCAACACTCTTTCTTCAATCAAGGAAATTACATGATATTAATGCAAGCTAGCTTGAGGTTGACTTTACCTGCGTAAAAGTCAGGAAATTTAAAAAATGATGGTTCCCACAGCAACCTTAACTCACCCATGTTGCACATATCTAATAAGGCAGAGTTAACAGCATACACATGAATATAAAATACTACTCAAGCAAATCTCAGCCATCAGATTGCATTAATATTGATTTGTTTCATTTAATAATAGATTGTCCCATCATTGCTTTCATGAGAGCTTTTTATGAAACTATTTTTTTTTAAGTTAAGATTAAAAAAAAAAGGAAAACCCAACATGTTTTATTCACGTTTGGTATTTTAGAGAACCAACATTGTTTCTTCATGTGAAGAAACTGACAAGCAGCCAGGTAGAATTCAGTCCTCGCTTTTACAATATTACAGAAATTTCAGCTATGGTGTTTTTAATTAAAAATGTGAAACCTAAGTGTGATGACAGCCAGAAGGGACACGAACAATTTTATCGAGAAAGAACTTAAGTATGAGATATTAGTCTTCTCCTTCACACCCTCTGTTCCCTTTATTTCTATCACTGAGCTGAACCCTGTGCTGGGGGTAAGTCATCTTAATCGATGGGTACCAGCCTGGGATACAGATCATTCAGGGCTACTCTAGACTCATCCCCAGAACAGCAGGATCACAAAAACATAGAATCATAAAATAAAGTCAAAAAGGACCTCAGGATGTCACCTCATCCAAGATCTGACTTAAAACAGAGGCAACTGATGTTAGTTCTGGTTGCTCAAGATGTGATATTTGTATTGGAAGTGGCTTTTTGGTACAGCCACATGAAGATCAGCTACAAGGTGCCTTGCAAGACACAACTGAAATGCAATCGCAAAGCTGTGTGGTGATTCTTACCCTAAATAACTGGAAATGTTGGAAGTCAGAATGCAAGCTGCGATATAACCTAAGAACACTGGCAGCTGGTATAAATGATCACCTTTCAGAACTCGGCTTACAATGGGTCTAAACTGAGTGGAAATGAAAGCAAATTGTACCAGGAGATTAGGTCTCAGCTGGCACGGTCACCTGGGTGTTCCCTGGTCACCTTTGTTCCTGTGGTGCTGCAGAGCTGGCACAGGCAGCCCACGCCAGGAGAGCCATGGGGGGCTGCAGGGGAGCACCGACTGAGCGGTGCAAAGCCAGGCAGTTTGCACAGCCCCCTGGAAGCCCTGGTACTTCTCCCTAAAGGGGTGAGTGCATGTAGCTGGCACCCGACCACCACTTTTAGCAGCTCTGTGGCCGAGAGCCATGGTGCTCACAACCCTGCGACCAGATCTCACCGCACTCCATGGCAGCCCTCTGGAGTCACTGTAGCACCAAGCTCTTAAAAGACACCCTCAGGCACAAAGAGAAATGAATGAGCTCCAGGAATTCAGCTGGTTCCTTGGGTTTCATTCAGTCAAGGAAAAAAATAAGCACCTTCTTCCTAGACCCTGACACCTGACTCAGAAATGAATCATCAGAAAAAAACAAGCTAAACAACATCCTAGACTGTATGTCTCATTTTGCCTTTTTTTTTTTAGATAAATAAACCCCTTAATTTCATTCCAAAGTCTCTGTAAAACAAGCTCCCCCAGCCTCCTGTTTAAACTTTATAGCTCCTCATTTAAATTAACTTGCTAAGTGTTTGAGCCCCTGCCTGGTTCGAGGCACTATCTGGTCCATCGCAGGAGCGTGGCTGGTCACGTGGCAGCTCTCATTAGCGAGTGGCAGGGACTCAGCTGCGCCAGCTTTGATAAGCCCAGCTCCACTCTCACAAGTGCGCCGCAAAGCAATTAAAACAGCAAAGGGCCCTTTTTTCCCCACCATCCTTTTTCTTCCTCCTCCGAAGTTGAATAAAAATGATTTGATAAATTATTCTTTTCAGAGCTAAACACTCAGGCGAAGGAAGAGGGAGGAGGGAGGAGGGAAAAACTACACAGGGGAGAAAAGTCGCTCCTGAGGACCCATTATTAGCCTGTATCCCCAGCTCGCTGGCAATCAGGGCAAATTCTGGTGTTTAGGGTGGGGCAGAGCCTCAGCAACGCTCCTTGCCATTCATCTTACACTGCTATCAGGCCTGCTGGATGCGCACCATATGTGTGCATCCGTGTGCGTAACAAATGGGAGTTGGGGCAGGCGTTTAAGACAGTTTCAAGCTAGCATTATTATGCTGCCTACCTATAGATGCAGTGCAGGCACAGCACAGTCCTGGGTCCCTCAGCATCATCTGGACTACTCTGACTTACACCTTGGGCAGGAAGCCCTTAGGAGGCTGGTAACAGACACGGTTTGGAGGCGCCCGGCTATGCTACCATTGCCACCATACCAGGAGCCAGAATTGCATGCTTGAAACAGCCCCGGGGTTTTCCTCTCTGTATGCGCTGTACCACCGCTACTGTGCTTTCCTGGGACTCCCATACACCGAAACAAACTCCTGTTTACAGAGAAGTAGAAAAGATGGGAAAGCTTGGGTACCGCCTAGATTAGACTAAGTGATGCACTGAAGTGAACTGCCTACTGATTAATGTGGAACTAACACAAGACCTCCTGCAGGAAGCAAAAACAAAGATGGGACTCAGGGATTCGGGAAGAAAGGAAGGGTTGGCATGGCAATAACACAGCTCACAGTCAGAGACCTGCTTCTGCAAACTGGGCTTGGCAGTCACAGAAGGGAGCGCCTGATGGCTGGGGACTGAAGGGGAAGGTTTGACTGAGACTGCACCATCCAAGAATAGACACGCTAAAACAGTGGCCAGTACCTAGGCTCTATCTGCTTTCCAAATGTGTCTGGAAAATTACTTCTATTAAATGGGATTCTGACAAGTGATTGAATTTAGGGGATTCTCAGCAAACAAATACTATCAGGGGGATTGGCCAGCCACATCTGGAACTCCCTGTCTGTCCTTACTTTGTCTCTGACCATAATCTAGTTTGGGGGCCAGGGCTTTCCAGTACCCATTGTGGTCATTTTCTGCCATTTCCCATGGCATTAGCAACTGCAGTTTGTAGTGAGAAGAGAGATGCAGAGAAAGAGGGTATTGGGGGGGGGGGGGGGGGGGGAACAACCAAACCCCAAACCAAAACAACAAACAAACCCCAACAAAATACTGCACACGAAGGTTTCAAATTGGCAGCACACACCAACTAAAACCCAAAATAAAACAACTGCAAAACTGCAAAATACTGCTCCATTTTCCCCACGACACAAAACCATCTGATTTACACCAGGATGCTCACTAAGTAAACAGGGGTTAACGTGCATGATGTTCTATACAATGTGTCCAGAGAAGAATTCTCTCTCTCACTGTCACCTATAGAAATACAAACAGTTCATTCATTTAGGTGACGACATCTCTGACTTAGAAAAGCAGTTTCAGAGAAGGGGAAGTATGTCAGAACACCTTGGAAGTTAAGAGGGAGAGAAGCTGGGAACTGGGAGTTTCCTGGCAGCCGCAGGTGGATGCTACTGCAATGATGCATGATAAAGAGGCATGGAGAGAGAGGCGGAGGGTGCAGAGGACACAGCGCAGTTTCCAAGCGATCATCCATCACCGGTGGCTCTGCCTTCTCCTCTTCATGCCAACAGGTGATAGAGCCTCATCCATAAAACATTTCCTGGGTGTCACTAAGTGGAAGACGCATTGGAGGGTTACACTCACTCTGCATAAGAAATAACTTCCCAGATGAAGGAGAGAGCTGCCACTTTTAAACTCCCTGTGCTTTCCTCCTCCCCACCTGTCCCTGCACGCTGCACCCAGAAATAATCTGTCTGTCTCCACCAGCATCTCCTCTCCTCACCAGCTGCTGCTATGATCCATACCACAGGCTCCTCTTCCATAGGTACTTCTTATGTAAGTATTTTGTATATGTATTTTATGTGGTTTTTATACAGGCTACCCCATGTACCTAGACCTATGGAGTCTTCTCACGAACTTAGGAGGAAAATCAAGTTTCCAACATACCTAACAGCCCCTCCAGCTCCTAGCTCTTCCCAGCTCATCACTCTCTTCTCACATGCTTCCAAACCCATTCCTGGCCTAATCTATACTCTGTAATTTTAACCTCTCTTTCAACAAAAAGCTCCCAAATGTGCACATTCAGTAAAACACAGCAACAGCATAACTTCTCTGTTCAGCTTAGGTGACAGGACCCTACTGACTACAAGAGTCAGGGCTACAAGATCTCCAAAGGTTCTGCTCCCCAAATAATTCAAACAGGAAGATCTGGGAAGGGAAAAAAAAAAAGAAAAAGCATTCAAGCAGGGCAAAGCCACTAATGGAATGATTTTCATTTACATTTACAAACAAAAAATGGTTGGGTGATTCCTTAAGTACTTGGGATTTAGGATCTGAAATATGACTCAGGTTACACCTGATGGGAATCAGCAGCTTTTCCTGTAAAGTTCTGGAATTGAATGATCGTTTTGACAAACCGCTGCATGCATCAGCGATGTTGGCAGCCTCCACAAAGAGGAATTAAGTCCTTAAATAGCAGGGAGACGGCAGGGGGCTGCAGGGCAGCCGGGGGGCACTGCAGAGCTGGTGTGGGGAGCCCAAGGCTGAGAGAGTTGTGGGGGGAGCTGCAAGGCAAGAGGGGGCACTGGCAGAGCTGGGTATAATAAATGATGTGCAGCAGCTGTTTGCAGCCAGCTCTATCACTCCATATTTTTCACTAGAATTATAATTCAACCGTTCTTAATACCAACTTCTGTGCCATTTACTGCCTGACTTACCAAACCCAACTCACTTCTGCACTTTTGTTCCTACATAAGCAAATTGATGGTTCAGACTGCCAACCTCAGCTGTCAGCTGTTCAAGTGTTTCTAGAAATGTATTGCATTTGGTGTTAGATGCTTACTTGTCTCCTGAATGATAGGTGGAGTATCTGGAGAGTAGGTGAATCTCACCTGTAATTAAACGCTTCTAAGAAATAAAGTGGCTACAGAATTAGGGTGGGCATATGTCTTGGAGATGGATATATGCTCTCTGAGAAGGCTGTCTGTGTTTTGGAGGATTAAACAGCATAAAGGCATGGGAAGATAAGGGTGCAAAGTGAACAATGATGAGAGAGAAAAACAGAGGAGAAAGAAGGTCTAAACACAGCAAAGTATGACAGCGAGGCAGAGAAGACCACTTGAAGAAAGAAAAGCAGCTGGAATCACTGAATGAAGAAATGGGAGAAAGAAAGGAAAGCTCTATGGAGAGCCACTGAACACAGTACCCCGCCTTCAATCCCCTCCAGAGGAATAAATGCTGACCCTACTTCTTTCCTGGCTTGTCAGGGGCTGTTTGGCTGAATAAGTCCAGCCCAGCAGCCATCTCCCGCTCTCTGAGCATTAATATATTCATTTCATTATTCAATTATTTAAAACATTTCTTATGTTCCATCTATTTCACACAGATGGAGGTGGGGTGCGCTGCTCCCTCTCCCTCTAAAACCTGCACTGCAGGAGCCTCGAGGAATGTAGGGCACAAAATGTTCCTTGGCTCTCCATCCTCCACCAGCTTTACCCTGGCTCCAGTGCCAAATACTCCCTTACCTGCACCTCAGACATCTTGTTTAAAAAGGAAACCCTATGAATGACTGGCACCACTGCAGCGGCCCCTGCCAGATGCAGGGTGCTCTGTGCCGCCGCACGAGACCGACTGTGTGTCAGAGGAAAGCAGATGCACTGCAAGTCACTCTCCTGTCAAACGCTGCTGGCCTCTGCAGGCAAGCTGCCTTCTCACGATGTGTAAAATGTGAGGCTGCAGGTTAGACAGAGACTCTTTTCCTCTCCATTTGTCTCCTAGCTTTTGAGGGGCTAATTAGCTTGTTAGTCATGGTGTCTCTCTCAGGCTTGCAAACCACCATAAATCTCCTTCTCTCTCTCTCCCTGTTCCAGGGGAGCATTAATTCAGACTCTTGGATGGGAGACCTCCAAAGACAACTTAAGGTGCTGAAGGCAGCAGGGTTCATGAGTGAGTGGCTGTCATTCCTCCTACAACATCATTAGTCCCCATGTCCCAGAGTGACACCGAGAAGGGCCACCCGTAAAGCAGAGTTCTTGACCATTTACAATCACAAGAGAGTCAATGACACCTTGGGTATTACGTGGCCCTGCCCCACAAATTACGCTACTAGAATCATACAAAGGAAAGCTGGAAGATGCCTGCTGAATTACCTAGCCATCCCCTACACCCCAAAAGCATTAACTACATAAAAATAATTCTTGAGAGCCATTTGTCCAACCTATTCTTCTACACTCCCAGTGGTGGAGAGTCCACGTCTCCCCAGGCCCTCTCCTCCAGTATGTCATAACAGCTTCTGAAAATAACTTCATTATCGCTTCAAACAGAAGTGGGAGTTTTCCTCCTCTCCCCCAATGCACCCCCAAGAAACTGTTATAAGTGTTGCCGTATACACACAACTCATAATTTTGACTCACATCAGACTTCGTCCTATGTCACCGTCAGACGAACCAATTCCCAAGGCAGGCTACCTAATTAAGGGTATCTCATCCACAAAGAGATTACTCTGCCCTCTATTTGGCTAGCAGTCCTTGTTTGCTATAGCTTACAAACCAGCCAGGCCTATCTCCTGCTCTGCTGTGTCTCCGCACTGCCTGGCGTGGGCTGCTTGTTAAGTGGCATTGAGGAACAGCAAATTCAGCTGTCTTGAGCGGTGCCGTCAGTGCGGGGTTTGCCTTGGGCTTCCTGCTGCTTGTCACTAGAACTGGTGGGTGGATCCAGCTCCAAAATCCTCATTTGAGGCAGAGCTGGGTAAAGATTTTTCAGGGAAGCAGCCAGGTATTTTTAGTTTAGCTTAGTTATTTTTTCTGCAAGAAAGAGTTAGCTATTTGACAAGGATTTTGCTGTACCTTTATTAGCAACCCTTATTGTGTTCAACTCTTATGGGAGAGCTCCCTCAGTGCAATTTCATTCAGGCAATTCTGCTAGTAATCTGCACGGTTACCAACACTAAAGCATCGTGGCAGATAAGGAAAGAGCACCTGGGGAATCCAGCCCTCCGCTCTGCCGTGAGGATTTCCTGCAGTGCATTCTCAGACTTTTGTCCAATTCTGTGATAAATGTTCTCAAATGATGGAGTGTTCAACCCTTCCCTTTGTAGGAAGAGTTCCTGAGCCAAGAACAACTCACTGACACAAAGTGAATCTGGATAATCAGCCCCATTTGCATTCTTTCCCTCCTGATGCTAGCTAAAGCTGGGTAAACAATTCTGAATGAATCATTTATTAGCTTAATTCTACCTCCTTCAATTCATGAACTGTCCACTAGCGCTTCCCAGTTTCGTTTCCTCCAGCCTATTTTCTCTTCAGAATCATTTGGGTACAAACACAACACAACCCACTGAAGTCAGCAGGATGATTTCTTTGCATAAAAGTAAGCTTGTGCTTTAAAGCTTTTGCCGAACAGGGCTTGTCTTGATGGATCTTGGAGCTTTTTTTCTTTACAAACTATCTTTTCAACTTACTTGTTAGCAATGAGTTGGAATTTTACAACAATCGTTCTTGAATACAAGAGTCATGTGCTAAGTTTGCATATTCTTGAATGAATGAAAGCATCTCCTGGAGAATTTAACTTCCCAGGAAACAACCACAATTCACAACGTGTTTTCTCAGTGCCACGTTGCCAATACCGCAGTACAAAAAAGTCAGGAGTCAGGCCCTCAAAGCTAAAAATCACAAGGTTTTTGTTTTTTCTTGAGTAATAAATGTTGGGTTCTTTTCATTAGTCCCCTTGCTTTTTAACCTTTCAGGTCCATTCTCTTCGTCAAAAGCACTAGGGCCAGAAACATGCTGTTTCAATGAAAGAAAAAAATATCTTGACTTCCACAGCAAGGCTTTCAGAAACACAGTGAATACTACAAGCCTCACAACAAAACCTGAGTGCTGGCAACACCTAACTAAACAATTATGCGCTAATAATACAAACTAAACATTAGTTTGCAATGCTGAATTAACTGCCATGCTTCCTACAACAGTTCCAGCCAGGCAACTTCTTTCCTGAGATAATCACACAAATCAAACTCAAAAGGGGGAGAACAGAATCAGGGCCAAATCGAACATTCAAGCCAGTGCTGCAGGAAGGATTTGGGCTCCTAAGCTCTATTTACTCCCTATACAGGGTTGCCCTAAACAATAACTTTTTGTCCTGGGTGTCTTTCCAATACAGGATCGGTAGCTACCGTCCTCCTCTCTATGCCAACTATGCAAACATCTCTCTTATCTTCATTTGGAGGGTGTTCCCTTTGCTTGCCATGACAATGTCATTCCTCTGTCAGCTCAGTTTAATACATGAGCATCTCAGGGACTGATCAAGGACTTTTTCCAGGAGTGTCTAACTCATCCCCTAAGCAGCTCTCTCCCTCCTGTACTTGTTTGGAAAGAGAAGCAGTCATGTCCCTCTCCAAGAGCAATGTGAGCGCTCCCTCTGCCGTTAAAGAAGGGCTTCAGGCAGGTGTGGCCATACGGCACTCTGCAGCTCTTTGCAGCTGATGTCTTCCCACAACTAATAGCTGTTTGACTGGCATTTGTCTGACAGTGGAAGGGTTACCGCAACACATGCTGGGAACGTCTGGCCACAGGAAACTCGAGTGATGGAGTTGTTTCCAGTCCTCTTGCCCCCATCAGGCCCAGTGATTTCTAAACTGGGAGCATACATGTGTTGCCTGCACCCTGTGAGATTCAATTTATACTGGTAGACAAGAAGTCAAGTTCGTGATCCCCAGGACAGGAGAGCAGATGGCTTTGTGCTTTTGATTTTTTCAAGGGAAACCATCTGGCTAATTCTCTGTGGCTTGTGCATGTGTGTGTGCTAGCAGAGAGAGACACAGCCTGCTTCCCTGTCAAGGCTGTGCCTGCAGTCACAAGGGAAGAATGTGCTATTTTGGAAGTGGGTCCTGCCCACTCTAACCTCGTCAGATAGGGAAGAGGTACCAGCATGGCTTTAGCCACTAATACCAGCAGATGAGATATGGCACAAGCATATATCAGCAAAGTTGTGGCCCTCGGTTACACAGATGTTGCCTTTCCTTATTTTCCCTCAAAACCAAAGCAATTCCCACACATCACCTAATAGGTCACGAGCCAGGAGATCTGACTTGATTTACCACTAAGGCTGAGAAAGAGCATACTGCCCTCTGCCCAGCACTCCTCCCCTTCCTCCTTAGGCCGTTATATCGTGCTTCCTCACCTTCCAGTCACCCTAGTCTGCAAGTACCCACCCTCCCACCTCTTCATCCACATAACACTCCTGAGAGCTAGGGAAGTGCTGCCACCCCCATTTTACAAACGGGCTAGAAGCCCAGACAGACTTCTCTGTATCAGATGGGAAATATATGGCAGAGCACAGCAATGAACCCAAGCCTCATGCTACCTGGCTTAACTCCCTAATACAAGAGATGGTAAACATTTTGAGAGTCTGCTGCCAAGTTTGTTTAAAACAAACCAACAAACAAGCTTTGAAGCTTATTATCATGGTTTCCAGCCCAAGTCTTAGTGAGAGCCCGACTTGGCATTGGTGACAATACCCACTGGACCAACATTACCACCATGACAGAAAGCTCCTGAGCTCTCTTCCCACTTGAGGCAGGGTGCTGCAGTGGCTGATGCCCAGCCTCTCAAAGTCTCCTGTCAGGGTGACCAGACTCAGGATATATTCCCCCATCAAGCACCTGCAATAACATGGCATCTTGCCATCATGGCCACATCACCCTGCCACCCCAGGAGGAAATGTGCAGATGCTGCCCCAATGCAGGGCCTGTATTTCCAGCCCATCAACCCATCCTTGTGGGACCGATCCTCTTGTTGTGTTTACATTCAGGTGCTATGGGCCTTGGGAATCCTGCTTCCCATTGCAGGCAGGCTCAAGGTTCATCCTACCCATCCCTATGTTGCTTGTACAGCTTCCTGCCAGCAGAAGGGAAGTCTCTTGGATGATCAGACCAGTCTACTCAGGGAATGTAGACAACAGTATCCCCTGTGGCTACTCACTGAGTCACTAGCAAGATTAATCTGCTGAATGAGTGATACACCCTGTGCCAAGAACAGAAAAATGTCTCCCCTACTTCATTTTACTTTACTGATCCTGAAGCAGTCAAATCCCCTGTTTGCAGCAGAGCTTCCCACAGCAAATAGGCAGTTGGCTGCCCATGCAGGATTCCTCTCTGGGAGACGCCTGTGCCTGGGGCCAGCATGTCACTCTGGCACAGAGGGGACGGCGGGTGCAGTGCTTGGAGCTCACTCGGGCACCCACAGCCAAAAGCATGGCGGGGGAAACCAGTACCAGGTAGATAACAGTCACAGGGAAGCACGATGCACTGAATTGGACTGTGGACAGCGCGTGCATGTGTGTACCTATGCTGCTCTCTGTTGGCTGCAGCACAGGGAACAGATACGGTTTCAAATGCTGCTACTGTTACTTATATTCAAGTGGATCCTTCAAAGGGCTTTTCAGAACAAACAGGTATTTGGGAAGTGTTTTGCAGCTTCCTACATTGTAATATGAAGCTGTCAAGTCTGAAAGTGCATGAGTTTTATCCTCTGTGCTGGGCAAAGAAAATTCAGCTATTGGTGACTATGAAACCACTACATTCACAAGCAAATGCAAAACAGGAAAAAGACACCAAGACCACAAGACTTCCATTCCCCTACCATACCCACCTGTTCTGCCCCATCCCTTTTTTGATCTTCCCTTTTCCATTTTCCCCTAGCAACTTCCACATCCTTGCTCTTCAGCTCTCATTACCAGTGCTTGTAGCATGGCATCTCTGCTTAGCAGTGCTCTGCCTGAAGCATGTGGGTAGCGCAGGGGATGAGGAGCTCATTGGGAATGTGCTGCATTTGTTCATGAAATAATGATGGTCAGAGCCCAGGATAAAAACAATGAAAGAGGAAGAGGATGCAGATCCTCAGTGCCAGAAGCTATCAAAAATGGTGGTTCAGTCTTTCTCTATCTACAGGGGAGTTAGTTTCTCACAAAGAAGTCACTACTATCTCCTTCAGAAAACTCTTGCCTATGGGGCCTGTGCACTTGCAGCTGTGACTCACCAGCTCTAGATGCCAACCCACACACATGCTGCCCTGTCCTGCTCTGCTCAGCTGAGTGTGGATGTTCCCTGATGCTTCTGGCTCCTTCTCCATGTCCTCCCCTCCCAAACTCCTTCTCACCTACAGCTTTTTGTCCTAAATTGCTCTGTAGCTAGAGAGGGCTGTCACATGTTGTAGAGCTGAGTTGCTCTCTGCCCACTGGCTTGTGAAGGCAGGGATGGCTTTCAATGGGAGAAAACATACCTGGAACTACGTTGTAGTGGTGGTCTATAGTCTTGGCCTGGCTCTGGCTGATGATTAGGAATAGCCAGAAAGCCAGAATCCTGTACCAGGGAAAGATGGAGTTTTTGAGATGTGTTTTGAGGCTGTTATGAAATAAAGCAAAGATTATCAGAAAACATCTGTGAAAAATGGAGTGAAAAAGATGAGAGGATGAGCAGAGACACAGATGATGCCTTTTGTTTTCAGGACACCATTCAGTTTGCTGTTTCCCTGTCTTCCCTACACCAGAAATTCCCTCCGGGATCTGAGAAAGTTTTTTCAGCAAAGTTTCATCAAATTTACACTAGTGGTCTTGACAAAGAGCATTTTCCATGAAAGTAAATAATCCTTCCCCTTCATCATTTCACCTCTCCAGGTGACTCCAGGGAGCCAGGGTTGATCCTTACTCACCTTCTGCAACTGGTGCAGTGAGGAAAGGTCAGCACTCTTCTGGGAGCACTGCAGAGACAGCAGAGCACCAGTGTACTGCTCTTCTACAAGGGCAAAGGTAACTAACTCTGTAGTTGGGTAGAGAAAACCTTTAATCCAATATTGTGAATGCACAGGGATTATAGTGGATGAGGCCTGCTCAGTTCTCTAAGGACAGGGATGTGTGTGAGCATTTCAGAGGGATCTCTATAACACGCACAACTCCAACTCTTCTGTGCAGAGGGGAGTCTAGTCCCTCCTGCAATACTTTACATGAGGTTGCAAAGCTCATTTTCCTGAAGCATTGTGGGGCTACATCTTCTGTCCCACCTGGACATAGCAGTGCCTATAGGATCTCTGAGAAGGACTTTCAGTATCCCATGGAATGGGAACAACTATGCCGATGCCAGGCCAGGGCTGCATCCCTACCCCTGCTTGAGAATCCTGGGCAAAGAGACCTCTGTGTACAAACAAGCCATCCAAATTAGAAACCCCACATCACGCACACTCCACCACCACAATACCTGAGATGGAGCTGTTCATGGCGTTTCAGCTGCTTTCAAGCTGGGGAAAAAAAGAAAAAAACCTCAAGCCCACCAAAAGGCAACCTCCCCCTTTGCCGGCAGATGGCAATGCTACTCCATTTGTTCATCTCGGATCCCATTCCTGGAAAAGGACACATTGATGCCATCTACAGAGCACTCAAGAGAAGCAAACTCTTTTTAAAAAATGCTTCAACTCTGCACAACGAAAACACTTTAGAAAAGCGTGGGAGAGTAAATAAGGCCATTTCATGTGCAAACCCACCACCTAGACGCCTGGATGTGATGGCAGATTCTTGCTGCACAGGACAAACTGTATGATTTTCTCATTTTCCCCCTTTCATTTCCTCTTCATAGAAATTCAGCCTAGACTATTAACAGAAGAGGCTTATTTATTTATTTATTTATGCCTTTTCAACTCTCCTGGTTAAAGAGATGGGGTTTTCCTCCTTCCCTGCACATTCCAGTCTGTGTGGAGGAGAAGCAGTAGGAATCCAGCAAGGATCAGACAATCTGTAGCACCAGTACGATGGCAGCTTCTCCTCCTCCCACCTGTAAGGCCTCTCTCTTTCTCTCAGCTTTGAATGAGTCCTTGAAATGCCCTTGAGCTTATAAAGCATAATAAACTAACATTTATACAGACATATGCTCAGCAGTTCAAACCATTCACGTGGAACTTCCAGCTCTCCCCAGATGAGGGGGAGCAGAGAGCTAAACCCCAATATAGCCCCTTCTTCTGCCCCATGAAAGACTCAGCACCTCAAGCTGTGGGGCTGCTAACGTTCCACCGATGGATCATGGGGCCAAAGACAGGCCCTCCAGGGCTTCAAAATCTCCCACTGAACTAGAGGAATAACTTGAAACCTGACTCCCAGCTGTGGGCTCTCACCAGAGAACTCAGTGCTGCTGCAGGCAGAGGGGAAGGAGTCATCAGTGCGGCACAAAGGACTGCAGGCAGAAGGCAGCTTAAACGACAGCCAGGCAGGAGAGCCTGGGGCAAGTCCCACCTGCAGGAGGCTGGACCTGGCACCACAGGAGAAAAGGTACTGGAACCTGCGAGTAAGGGAGGTGAAGGCATCCTCATTTGGATGGCCGAGCACAGCGTCTCTGAAGTGAGTAATTATGCTTGTCCGGACACTGCAGGTCCTCTAGCAGCCGTCACGGCATAGGGTCACACAAAGATTAGGCTGTTTAATTAAAACAGGGTGTGGAGCAGATTCTGGGGAAGGGCAACTTGCCCAATGACAGCATGGACCGCACAATTTCTCTGGGAGAGGAGCTGATTAGAGAGTAAGAGGCATCTCTGCCGCAGGGAAGGGGACTCATCTCTGAAACTCCTCAAACAGGTACTTCACGGTGACCTGTCTCGTTAGCAGGAATAAAAGTCCCATCGCAGGGCTTGGCTGAACTGGACATATTTCAAGCTCCTCTCCAGCTGGCTGGCTGATTCCAAAGTGGGAGGAGAGATGTCCTTGAGATATGATTTCTCTCTCAGATATTTTCACCAGAGGCAGAAGTAAGTAAAAACACACCAGCACACCATCCCTTTTCACTTCGGTTAATAACCCACCCTTCTCTACAGTACAATCGCTCCTCAGGCAGAGAGGGCTGCCCCCTCTATGGGGGCTATTGGAAGACAAAGGACAAATGGCTTAATGCATCCTGAAGGAGGAGAGAGGAACAGAGAGAGAGAAGAAGAAAAAAAAACTGAGGTAAGACAGATTCCTCAACTGCAACTTGCTGTCTACCTCCACCGTGTCTGCAGGAAAAAACTGAGCAATCCTTCTCACTCGCCTTCTGCTTCTGAGGATCACACAACAAGAAGAGAAACACATGAATTATTGCCAAATGGTGAAGACCAGTGCTGTGGTTCAAAAGGGGAAAAGCCAATAGATTTCTAAATGCTAGCAGGTTGTGAGCCTTTCAGCCTTTACAGAAATGGTTATCTTGGATCATAAAATGGTCCATTTCCTGGATCACAGATAGGTCGCTGGTGACAGGCCAGTGAAGGAAGGGAGAGGCGGAAAGGGAGGGAGTTTATCCCCAGACACACTGGTGCTCACAGGGCTAACCTAGTCTCACTGCTTTATCTGTCAGCAGGATGTTCTAACTATGGGATGGGAGGATTTACTGCTCCACAAAAAAGGAAGACCAGAATAAATTAAAAGGGCATTTTTCCAAAACAGCTTTGTCAGTGCTTCCCTGCTATCCTGCAGCCCCCCATCCCAGCTCTCTCAGCCCTGAGCTCCCCACCAGCTCTGTCAGTGCCCCCCTTGACTCTGCAGTCCCCGGCTCTCTCAGCCCTGAGCACTCCCCTATACCGAACTCCACCAGTGCCTCCACACATTAAATACTGTTCTTCCTGCTCACTTTCCTCAGTTGCGTCTTCAGCAGGGGAGCTGATCGTGCTGTAGGAAGTCTAATGTCACAACTTTTTATGCAACTGAAGGGAGATTCACCAAATAATTTTTTTAAGGTGATCTCACTCAGGATTTCATACTCAGCATCACAGGGTAACAGACATGACTTCAGGTACGCACAAAAAAGAGCGCCTGTCACCTTGCACAATGCTGCTCTGCATACATTCAGCTTCAGATTTGTGCACCCAAAAGGAGAGCTTGTCATAGTAAACTACATCAGAAAAGCTAATCCCATGTGACAGATAGTCCACACCACGTTACGAGCCAGCAGTTGGCTGGCGTCCTGTTCTGAGAGGGTGCTACAGTCACAGGGCAGGAAAGCCATGCACACATACACACACAGAGCACTGAGATGCCAGAGTGTGAAAGACAGTAAAATCCTCAGAGCCTATTGCAAACACCACATAGGCATGCATTTGAGACAATGTACACATACATTTCTTACGTGCTTTGGCAAACACGAGTGAACATGTGTATGGGCCTGTTCACAGACAGGGAACCGAACAGCACAAACTATAGCCAGACAGATAAACACCCAGTGACCTCAGCTAACGCAACTGCAAATCACAAAAGCACTAGAAGAAATTCCTTCATATGCTACCAAAAATGTGCAAATTTAGCCATACACTTTGTCAGATAGGAATGAAGGGCAATGCACATGTTCAGTGGCAGACACAGACACACAAATGCTTTGTGCACCAACACGGAGCCTCATACAGCTCCTGAAATGTACACTGCCATACAGGAGCATAAACTTGAAACACGGGAGTTACACAAAAGCAACTCCTGACGAGAACTATAGCAAGAATTGTTTAAGGTGGTCACTTGGCCTGGACACTCCTTCGAAGCAGGAACTCCAAGTATAACCGAAATGCACTGGCTACTGTAGCAGCAGACAAACCTGGAAGCAGCTGTAAGAAACATATAGAGATGTCTAGGAATGAAAGAAGCAGCAGAGGTAGGTACAGCACTGTGGAGAAGGGTACACTCACAGCATCATAGGACAGCATGGACAAAACCTGGCCATTCTCAGCCACTCGCTGCACAGTTGCCCCTGTACGGCAAGGATGAGAAAAAGCAGATGCTCTTTCTTTCCACCATTTCAGGACGGTAGGGGCTCCTGTCTCCTGCAGAGTCCTTTGAACTGTCCAACAGCACAGTGGCTGTTCTCAGCATTTTGCAAATTATATTATCGCACTGTCAGCCTTCACAAAGCTGATGGGAAAGGGCCAGGCAATCAGGTGATGTAAATCAGTTTAGCTTTGCTGAAGCCATCAGAACAATACCAGTTCCCACTACCTGATGCTCAGGCTCTCATGCCAGCGGTGAGTCCAGGAGTGGAGCCGAGCTTACAGTGGCCCCATGATGACTCCCGCTCAGTATTCTCTTAGGTAAGTTTTACGCAACTTATTATGTCACGTGGTTCTACGCACACCCTTGACACCACTCGCAGCACTGTGTAATCCTCACATCATGCAGTTTGCCTGCAAGAATGTAAACAGAAGCCACTGATTTTCTCAGAACATTTTGGTAGGGAAAAAAATTATTTTCAAGGGGAAAACGCTTTCATTCTGCTGAGGCCAACATGTGCTAGGTACCCCACGCAGCAGCACTGCATACTACAAGTCATGACCATACACTCACTGTCATTAGTATTCTTTGGGACCAAACCTCTGTGCCCCATTCAGAGGGACAGAAGGAACAGAAGACCTGAAGTGACCCAGCCATCCTTATTTTTACCACAGGAGACTTCACACTTATTTTCCAGGAGTTGCCCCAGAAGGAGACAGAAGTATTCGTACACAGACAGTCTTAAACCCCCTGAAATTAACTGCAAGAGACCACACTGAAGCCAAAGTCTGCAGGTTACTACTATCCAGCAGGCTTCTACCATGGCAAGTGAAGGCAACAGCTGTTGCAGGGAGAAGCCAAAAAAGTAGATGGACGGACACACCAGTGAGTGTGGATGCGCATAAATGAAGAAAGACAGGGGAGAAAGTCTGATCAGTGAAAAGGCTCCTGCACCATCAAAGCAAATGGGAGTTTTAATTTGCCAGGTTAAATGGAGCTGAGGCATCACCCACCAAAAGGAACGTGTCTGCAGCATGGCTGGGATTTGACCTTCCACTTCCCTTCTCTGTCTACACAGCACAGAAGCTCTGTTTCCCTCACGCTCCTCTACAGAACAAAAGGAGGAAGAAGAAGAAAAAAACACTGCCAAAGAGGCCCTAACTCATCTCTTACTCTTGGATAAGTCCAAATTTATGGCTTTGTCTGCCTTTGAGTCTTTATTATCTCCTTAAGTGGCTAGCTTTGTACACAATTTATTATAAAAGCCTGGAATCTACAGTCAAATTACAGATCAATTGAAAACTACACGGAAAACAATTAACATCTGGCAGCGGTTTCATCTATAAAGCTGTCACAGGCTTTGCCAACCCTGAATTCCTCTTCTGACACCCATATTTCCTCTCCCCAAACCCAGTCTCCTCTTTTGCATCTCATGGGTCTGTGGGAGAGCTGAATCTCCTCTCCCCAATCCTGTGGCAGCATACAGCTGGCTCTTTACCAGCAGGCCACCATGTGAGGTATGAAAACCAGGCTGAATACAGCATAATCTCTGTCTTCTCCAAAGATGTGACTTCCGCCAGGTGCTACAGAGGGAAGCTGAAGCTGGGACTGCTTCCACTGTGCCGGAGCTTCCGCCTCCTCCTGAGCAGGTGGAAGGCAGGAGGAGGCCAGGAACACTGGTCTGTGTTTTGCCTCCATCGCTGCTTATTGGCCTGCTTTTCCATGTTGTCAGAAGCCTACTACCTTCACAGGCATCTCTGTCCACTTACAGCAGCAGTCCTCTGCTAGGCAGCCATGTATCACTTGGAAAGATCAAACATGGGTGTGACAGACATAACACCATCTTCTAAGGGGAAGCCTACCTTTCACAAGGTCTCTCAAAGCATTTTCACTGACAGTCAGCTTCTCCCTTCCCCTCAGCTTTCCTGTGTTTTGTGTCTGTGAGAGGAGAGCAATAAGAAATGGAGATGGCCACAGCAGCTCTGTTTTCTGTGGGAGAGTCTGGCCTTCTCTGGAGTCAGAGCTTTGGTGGCTGAAGCCTGCTCTGATGAGACCTTCAAACAAAGTAGAAAACAAATGGAAAAGCAGTGTAACATTTGCAGATACCCTGTCCTTCTACAAACCTTTCCATCATTCATTCCTGAGGATAAAAGCTGCCTTCAGCTGCATCTGCCTCCAACCTTGTTGCCAACATGCCACCTCCTCACCAGAGTTTCATTGCTCTTAGGCAAGGCTCTTCCATTAACTGGGGGAATATGAGGGAGTTGGAGTTCAATGATCCTGAAAACCCCTTTGTCCATTCTCTCCTTCTCTCTCTCTCTCTCCCCCCCCCAGATCTTCCACAGCTGATTCCTACTTCTCCATCTCATCTGCACAACATAAAGACTCTGCTAGTAGAAAGCACTTCAACAGGTACCAAGGCAGGAACACTGAATAAGCAGGTAATAATGGTTTCAACAGAGAACATCTAGCTTGGCTTTCCATTATGCGACATGACGGGAGTACAAGAAAAAAGGGTATCTGCCGAGTTCATCCATGCTTCATGTTGTAGAGTTACTACCAACTTTTGAGGCACAAATTGATGGACACGGTCTCCCACCCAATGGGCCAAGCACTGCTCATAATGGGGTTAAAAGAAACAAAGGTGAGGTCAGTGAGGGGACTGACTGCAACATTTCCAGCCATTACTTTTTAACAGTACTGCTGTTGAAATAATTCGGTTTTCTGCTGTGCATTTACCATAGTTTTCATCCCAGCTGAAATACAATTGATATAACCACAAAAAACACAGTAGTCCACATGAGTCTGCACTCATCATTTTTGGAGCGGTGGGGCAAAACACACTTTGGACACTTCACCCATCCTTCCCCTTCCACCACTCCCCGGACATGTATCCATCCTTAGCGAAATGTCAAGAACTTGCTG
Source organism: Phoenicopterus ruber ruber (assembly GCA_009819775.1). Classification (NCBI taxonomy): domain Eukaryota; kingdom Metazoa; phylum Chordata; class Aves; order Phoenicopteriformes; family Phoenicopteridae; genus Phoenicopterus; species Phoenicopterus ruber. The sequence continues at coordinate 92,170,493 of CM020215.1, read as the reverse complement.
CAGAAGTGAAGTCCCTGTTTGGGTAGCAGGAACACTGAGCTGAGAGTGACTGGCAGGAATGGTTGCACAGGAGTAGCTCTGGAGATGCTTGTCTCATGGAAAGCTGGGGAGAGGAAATGGATGAGTGGACGGTGCAAGGGAAGCCTCTGCCCTTCAGTGAGCTAAGAACAGCTGTTGTTGATGATGATTGCTTCCTAATTAGCTTGCTCTTGTATAAGCTTGATAATTTTATGTACCTCCAGAGGAGTGGATTAGCTCTGAATTCACATTGTATCCATTTGTTTAGAGTACCCTATAAATTATTTACCTAACTCTCAGAAATATTAGATCAAGAAGACTGTAAGTATGTCTAATTATATGGCAAGAATAACACTGAGTAGAAAGGCTTGCTGCATGTACAAGTGCATAGAAGTGATAAACTGCTTTCAAAAGTTACCGTACATACCCCATGATGCTACAACTGTTTTGCTACAGGTTTACAGTTATGCTCTCATTACTAATATTTCTCCAAAGCAGTTTTTGTATGCCAGGAGCACATAGAAACCTCAGCCACAGGTTTGTCCTTCAAGAGGCAAAAAAATATACAAACCCGAAACAAAACTAAAAAACAGTCACTTTCCCCAAACATGTAAGGTTATCATAGCAATAATGAAACAAAATGAATTTGAGTGTATACTGGTAAATGGCTCTAAACTTCATAAAGACTCTAACAACCTCTCCCAAGTTGCTGGCTCTGATTCACTACTGGTTTAAGTAAAATAACACAGTGATGAATCAGCTATGCTATAATTTTCACTCCATTTTTTGCTATGTTAGTACATTGTTACTTCATTACTATTGAACCACTATATTTTCTCTGTGCTTTGAAACCAGCATTCTATTAACCCATGGTGAGCCTGCAGCCACTGTAACAGAGCTAATACTGAGTCTCGTAGCAATAGCACCCCAGTTTTTATTTGAAGATGAAAGGAGACTTAACACACTGCAATATTTACAGTCCATTGACCTTATTTCAGGGTGAAGAAGACATTCAGATGAGAGAAAACAGAATGGTATTAATTAATGCCAGCTCCAATTAGGAGAAAGAAAATGTAACAGAACATGAAACTGATATGGCAGAAAAGGAACAAGAGAGACACGAATCCAAAGGGGGCACTATGAAGCGCAATGAGGACATCCTTCCCCATCGTTGCATGGAGGACTTTCCAGCTTACATTGCCAGTGGGTGCTAGACCGTGGTTTGAATAAACTTTGGTCCCTTGGGCTTCTTTTCCCTCCTTTGGAATTAGAAAAATATTTTGGCCCTTACTGAAGTCAGGCTACCGAATGCAATAGATCTTTTGTCTGGTTCAGTATCACATTAATGAACAAAGGTGCAATTCAGAGCAGTCACCGTTCAATCAGCGGCTTTAATTTGTGAATATCCTCTGAATGTTTATATCCCTGCCTGGTATCGATAAAGCTAAATGGCATGGTCCGGAACATAGACAGGTGTGGGAACTAATTTCGTTAGGAACATGGGATGTGGCAGAAACGACCAAGAAAACGACGAGACTTTACAGTTGTAAGCAAAATACCCAAGGCATACTGTTTACGTGTTCCACTTCTGCAAGAACAGTGCTGGGATCGGGCTTCGTGAGGCACAGTCCATAAAGTATGCAAAACCCACCCCTTTCTCATCTCTTCAGTTGTTTCAAATTCAAGTCCCCCAACTTTGCCCTCTCTTTGCCCAAATTCCTCTCCCTACATTGCTCATCTTGACTCTTCTCTTTTGACCAAGCACTACTTACACTCCCTTTTATTTAAATACAATAAAGAAAAGCTTCCTTAAATGTACCAGCAGCACCACGTCAATGATCCGCAAAGATGCACGATTACCTATCAACAGACAATGGCTGCCTGTCACATGTGGGAAGGCAACCCAGAGCTTTACAGAACCTCTTCCAGGTTGGGTCCATCATAGACCAGTATCTCCCTAACCCTATATCTGGGAAAAGGCATCATGAGATTCCTGTTGAAATGAACTTAGGGATCTTTACAAGACACGGAAGGACAAATGTAGAAAATGTAGAAGTCCAGTGCCACTAATGGTGTACTCTCTGCCTCATGTTTTTGTAGCACAGTGATTAACAGGGGACACACGTACCATAGCAAAGGAATGTTTCACGGCTGAAAGGTTGATTCTTGATTTGATTTGTTTCAGAAGTATTGGAGATTTGATGGAGGAGGGTGATGGGGTGGAGGATTAAGAGGGCTCCTGATCGCGGAAGAGAATGATTACTGAGATAGGCACTAATGTGCAGGGAGAATTGCGCAGTTCCTCCCAAAAATGTATCTGTTTGATTTTCTTGTAATGCTTTTCTGTTGCTGGCTCCTCAGTAATCCTCACACTCCTAACATGCGCAGCTTGTAGCTGTATTGCCCCCTTTTTCCTGCCCACACACCCTTTCTGGGCCACAAGTCAGTTAAAGGCAGTGCGGCTGGATTTGATTTGGCAAGGTGGTAAAGATGTGGAAAAAAAAAAAAGAGGAGGAGGGGGGTTGAGACTGAAGGAGAGCAATTGAAACCAAAATCCAGAAGTTGAATCTCTTGTGCTGAATGTTAACTTACAGAAAAGTAACCCAACAACCTTGAAATAGAGCAAAGCCCAATTTAAATTCATTACATTTAAATTAAATTTAAAGCCCATGTAAATGATTGACTTAGTTAAGAATATGTCATGTGGAAGAGAAAAAGTGCAGCAGCGACATGCCAGGCAGCTTTGGCTAATTTTACAATTCACAGCAAAATCTTATACTCTGATTGCAATTTAAAAAAATATGCACACAACTTACTAGCACCAATATTAGAGCCAGTATTTATACATCTTCCCAAGAAATCATCAAATGTTTTGCAAACTCCACACACTTCATCTACTGAAATGTGTCTACTTTGTGGGGGTAGGAAGGACAGGGACCTCCATAGGGGGTATAGAATGGAAAAAAAAAAAGAACATAGGAAGAATAAATGCAATTATTCCTAACTGGAATTTTGCCTCTCTCTCAGGACGCATGCTCTGAAGTGAGTAAAAATGCTCCAGGATCTTTAACTACCATGACCTTAATTCTAATGCAAAAGAACATTTCACTTTTATTCAATTGAGAGAAGAGTTACTTACATTTTTGAACCTTTTTTTAAATAGTTAATCTACTGACAGTTACCACTGACACTAGTGGGCACTAGGTCGCAGTCTGAAGGATTATGTCACTGGATCTTTACAAAACTAGGTGATTTGTAAGAATATTAATGATAACATTAATAAATTCATTCAAAACGGGCTCTGTGCCTATCTATCCCTTCCCTGCTACCTCACACAATGCTTTTATTGGGTTGGTTTTGGTCTACTGCACCAAAATGGCTTTTGTTTATTTTTTATGGGAAAAATGGCCATGTATAGACATTTATAATCTTTGATGTATTTCCAGCACGCTTGCTAAAATTTAGAAATAACAAAATTATGACACTGTGGAGCCGAATTTTTAATCTGTTAATAATATGTAGTCAGAATAGGCTGGTTAAGCAGAGACTGAAGAGTCTTAAAATAAGACTATTCAGGTCAAATAACTCACTCTCATAGTCTTCACTTCAAAGATAACTTTTATTTTCCCATGTGAAGTGCAGATGAGCACCATGGCTGAGTGAGGAGTCCTACAGCAAGTTTCACCCCAATTTGATAAATAAGAGATTGCCTCAGTGAAGTCCCTTGAACATATACTCTACCATAACAGTGGGAACAGCTGGGAATGAGAAAATATAGGTGTTTGGAAGGGAATGGGTTAATACTCAGACAGAAAAACAACTGTTTCTGCTGGGAGCCATACATTATTTTTTTTTTCAGTAGCCACTCCAAAAGTGTTATTACCTGTGTATGGCTTTGTTGCTTTTCTTGTCATCGTTTCTTCCAAGATGAACAGGAGCTGGGTATATGTTGTAAATAGAATAGAGTAAGAGAACTGTACATGCTTCCCCCTAAATGCCATAAGAAGAGACATGCTTTATAAATACAATTGTTTTGCTTCATTTCATCTTCTTATTGGTGCTGGTTTCAAGCAAGTAGGACTTCAAGAGTTGGTCAATTTAGTGCAAGAGGAATGAATGACGCAGAAGCTCATGAGCTCTGAATCTAATCTAAACTGTGCTGCTGGGAATCAGGGGTAACACTGCTGAAAGCAAAGGACAGGCCCTTGCATGAAAACAGTGTGAAATCAGAAGGGGCCACTGTAAGTCTCAGTGTTGCTCCCTTCACAAGAAGCCAATCCACCCCTGAGGCTGCAAATGCACCCAAGCAGTATTAAATAACCAGGAAGAACAAAATAATTTACTTGTAAATTGTGTCCTTTTCTGGCAACACAATGGCTGCTTTTCCTTTCTTTTCTTTCTTTTCTTTCTCCCCCCCCCCCCCCCCCCCCCCCCCCCCCAGCATGTAGTGAATCTGCTGCCATAGGAGGCTGCAGGGGCAGATTGTATCGGCAGGTTAAACAGTTGGACAAATCCATGGACAACAGGGCCATAAAGAGATATGAAAGCAAATAGGGAGGAATGCATCTCCTAATGTCCCCAGTCCAATGACTGTGTATGCTGGGGGAATACAAGGCGAACAGACTGCAGAAATTGGCCAGATGCTTTTCTGAAAAAGCATCTTTTTTTGCACAGGTTGCAGACAAAATACTGGCCTGGACTACTGTTCTCACCCTGGAGAACATTGCTTATACTCATGGATAAAACCTCACCCTACTGAAGAGGAGAGTTGAATCACAGGCTGCTACAGGGCAAGAAGAGTCTAAGTCAGGGGCAGCCATCCTTCCTCACCCAATGAGTGGCATTCGGAAATCCTCGCAGCACAACCATGTATCCCCTATCTTGGGAAGTTGGTGGATGAAAGGGCTTGAGGAGGAGGTCACAAATGGGAAACAACTTTGTCTCCCATGGGTCTCCATAGCTACAGCACAGGATGGGGCTGCAGATGCAGCTGGTTTCCAGCATGACCCAGCAGTGGCATAGCAGCCGCTGCCGAGTTCTTTCCTCCTGCAGCTGGGAATCTGGATTATCCAAGTCCTCACCAGCAGCACCCTGTTGCTGGTTAAGTGATACAGCCCTAGCCTGAAAGTTGCACCTGAAGCACAGACAAGCAGTAGGTTATTCATGAAGAACAGATTCAGGCAAGCAAAGAGCTCAGATCTCTTCTCCTTATTCCTTATGGCTCAAGCCTGAAGTGCTTTCTCCCATGAAGTCTCACGGCTGACGTGCAGTACAGAACCCCTTTAAAAGATGGTAGTGCCCTACCGCTTGAAGAATTGCTCTCAAAAGTAATCAAGCGTCTCACAGAAAGGGGTCTTGAAAGCTAGGCACACCAATTTAAAGATTTAGTTAGAAGATTTTGACAAAGCTCCTTTAAATGGAGCAGATATTTTTCTCAGTGAATGGAAAAATACAGTACGAATTAAGTCTGCAGAGTGAGAACACTGGAGGAAGCGACCTGCATTGACTGGTAGCTGGTACTGCACCCCTCATGATGTGTAACTAATAACAGCATGCCAGACATTCAGCTTGCACATTAAATATTAATAACATTTTTCTTCTGACTCATCATTAAGCTAGAGCCTTGCTGCACAGCACAAACTGATTTACAGACCATCCGCGGCAGGCTCCCATGCTGCCCGTGTCGCTCAGCTAAACACCTGCTATCCAGAGGTCTGCTGAGGGACCGGCAAGCTAGCTAGGTCAGAAACAGGAGGTTTTGAAGTGGAGGAAAACAACAACCCGGGCAGGTAGATAGACAACCAACCAATCCTTCGGACTGCACCTCTGTCCGCAGATAAAGTACAGCATATGAAATAAACCTCTGCAGGGAGCCAGAGCTTCAGTCTCATGGTTTAGCTCTGAGGATGCTGCAGGTGCAACTGGCGTGCAGTGTCTGCCTCCCCATTTGCTTCTCAGATAAATCTCATGGCACCTCTAACCCTTCTGAGAGAGCCTTCCATGAGCAAGATATTTACAGCCCCTCCCAGAATAAGACTATGACTGGTACTATTTAGACAGTGAGACATTGAGCCTACCATTCTCTTGAAAAAATGGTAGTCTCAGCCATGTTTGTACTAGAAGAGAGTCTGGTTGCTCCTTTATACCTCTTCTCTTCTCAGACAAGGTGGTTTCCAGTTCAGAAGCTTACACCGCCTGCGGCTAGAAAGAACTGTTTGCCTGATCCATGCAGAGCATTTGCAGGGAGATTTAGACAAGCCATTTTTGAAATACGGGACCTGGCAAAATACAGATGATGTATAACAATTGGAAAATGCTTTCAGTGATTCTTAGCAACACCCTATCACAAAAGCAGCTTGTCTTAGAAGCTTCAAATGTAGTTTCTTTGAAAGAACCTGGTGAGTTCCAGCAGTACGGGACCAATTTTGAAAAGGCAAAAAGAAAACTTGAGGAGTGAGTCAATGATGAGTTAGAAACATCAGAAGAGGGTGTCAGATTTTTAAAGAAGGTGCCAAACACCTCCTGAAGTACTGTGTTTTCATTTAAAAGACTAAATAAATAAAAAAGTAGCAGCTCTCTAATCTTTTTTCCCTGTGAAGTTTTCAAAACATCGGTAGATTACTTGAGGTTTTTTTACACGTGAATTTTTTAGAGAGAGAGATGAGATTTATTTCATTCTGGGGCTTTTAGGGGTCGAGGGTTGTGTCGGGGAGAGAGGTATGTGTGACATTCCCAGACAAACCCTTCATACTTTCCTCATGCCAGCTAGGAGTACTCTTTTCCCACTTGCTGGTATGCAGAGATCCTAGATCAGCTGGCAGTATTTCTCAGTGGATATTGTGCTGGGTAAGGATTCAAAAGGCCAGAGTCCTATTCACCTGCTTGGGTGATCTTTGACAAATGACTTGAGAACTAGTTATGACCAGCTTTCTGGATCTATAAAACAGAGGGAGTAAACTACACAGGCCTCCTTCCTCATCCTTCTGAGGTCTCTTGTCATAGAGCGACACACATACAGATACGTGCTTGTGTACACATATATCAGCTTACGGGTATTAAGCATATATATGCATATGCATGCAGACATGAACATTTATGATTGCTCCCATTAAGTTCATTCTTTTTTTCTCCGAGTCACAGAGGATAATGGCATATGTGCGCATCCTCCATCATTTTCCACAGCCCACATCTCCTTCCAAACGTAGCGCTCTGTTCTGCTGCACATAGCAACTGCGTCACTGGAAGAAACTTCCAGTGTTCCTCCCTCCCCTCTTTTGATATGTAAAAGACTCATTAATACATTCTACATAAAGTTCCCTACCTACAATAATATTGCCGCGCTGCTCAGAAAAGATTGACGCTTGCAGGGGAGAGGTGCCATATTACCAAAGGTTTATTACTCTTACGAAATCTGCTCCAGAACATTTAAAAGGCATAGACAATTAGAAATTTTCAAAATAAGTGAATTAAGTGCATTTTGTGATTCACTGTCTTTGCTCTTTTTTGTTATTATTATCTCTATTCACTAATTTGCAGAACTGTGAGCCGGTGTCACTGTCACACAAGAATTGACCAGATTTTCTCACATCTATCTTGTGCGTTGCCCTTTATTGCTCAATTGTTTTGATGCACAGCAATGAGATAGCTCTCTAAAAAGTGGTACTTTTTTAATTGCTTTCTGCTCAGGAGCAGGGGATAGGTCCTGTACCTGTTGGCCCAACTGCTGAATCGAAGCATGCCAGCTACACAGCCCTCTCACAACCTCTTATTCCCTATCAAAGCATCATGTGTTTATATAAAAGCACTGCAGAGGTTTGGATCATTACCCAGAAACAGTTGTCAATAAAACAGCATTAGAAACAAATCAAAGCACCGATAAAAGACACTCATTTCCAGATGAGGTCTGTGTGCCAATTAAAATACTTCAAGATCTATGTAAGAAGAGATCACCTGACCATTCAAAGTATGTAAGAAAGAAAACCAGGACAGAGGGGGAAAAAAAGGAGTGTCACGGGAAAACCAATCTCTGCATGGGATTGCTGTTCAGAGGAACCAATTTGTGTTGATGAGTTGGACATTTAAGAGCTGATAGCACGTTGTGCTGTCTGATATGACATTGGTGGCTATGGGATTTCTTCAGCAGCAACTTTATTCACTAAGATCCAAGTACCAGATAATGAACTGCATAGATAGGTAGCATTTCTGTGTCAGCGTTGGAGGCAGCAGGTTGTCAGCTCAGTTTTCTCTGTTCCCAAGGCTGAAGGCTGGGAGGGAACCGAGCTGGCTGCCTCTTTCAGGAGCCTTCTCTAGACCACACACCCTTTCGGCAGATACTGGGGCTCACAGAGCTTCCAAGCCCTTGTGGGCTTTTTTTTCTGAGATAATTTGGCCTGTTAAGGCATGATGACTGACCGGCTAGGAGGCCCTGCTCCCCAGGAAGCTCATGGAGCAAGTATCTCCTTCCCACCACCAGGTGGAAGGGGAGTGCCCCCACCTCCCATTGCCTCAACAAGACCTCTCCGCTCTGTCCCAGCAAAAAAGTGCCAGGCTTTGAGCTCAGTTTCTTGTGAGACACAGGCCTCCTCACAACTGCTTACTTCATGCACACCTAAAAAAAAATTCACATCAGGGAGATGAAGATGCTGTATCTTCTAGACACCTTTTTTTTTGTCATTACTCTCCTGCCCCCTCATCACCATTTTCTTGGGTTTTGTTTATTTCACAGAGTTTGCTTACCTCTAATGGCTAAGCCAGAGGGAAAAACACATAATCTTGCTAAATCATTTCAATCTATCTACCTGCCTCCTACTCTTATGGTGTACAGCTAGCATTTCAAATTGCACAAAGCCTAGGAAAGTGTAACCAATAATGCCAATTTTAGGAGAAGAAAGCTTCAAGAAATAAAACCCAACCCCCAGCACATTAGGACGAGAAAATTGAGCCATCTAATTGTCTACACCAAATAAACTGTGAAGCAGGACCGGTGGTGATAATTTCTAAAAGATTTAGTTTTAAAATGTTAGTAATACAGATAAGGGATTAACACTAATACTGTAGGTGACTAATCTTGACTGTGGCCTTTTTAACAACAGCGTTGCTACCATCATCATAAAGGAAATTAGCACTGATAATTAGATCAAATCCTTTATGTCAGTAATCCCACTTGAAGATATTTTCAGAAGGTTGGAGGTTTAAGGCAATTTCCTGTATGCGTCCAAGACTCATTAATTAATATTGATATTTAATGTGTTCCAGACTTTCCTTTCTTGGTAATACTCAGAGCTGTGTCCAACAACTCATTTGAGACAATAGTTTAGTCACACCAGAAAATAATTGCCCATTCAGCACCAAAGACTATCAAGCAACAAATCAGAGACCTTTAAAATTGTCTTATATATCAGGGAATTGGGGTTCTCTGCATCTGAGCAATTTAATGTTAGTTTTTTCCTTCCCATGGAAATGCCCTTTAAACCCTGCATTTGAAGACAAATCAGTCTCATGGTGTGTCAGTATTCTCCCCAATGATTGATACTGCTTATGTCATCAAGATTTCTTCCCTAAAGATCCATCTCTACATTCCTGAATATAAATATAGTGTCATTATTTTCTTTTTAATAATTTTAAACACCTTCATGCTATAGAAGGGGAAAAAAAGAAAGAGAGGAAGGAAGGAAGGAAGGAAGGAAGGAAGGAGAGAAAGAATGCTCCAGATTCCCAATACAAAAAACAAAACAAACCAAAACAAACAAGTAAAAGTGTATGTATGACTTAAAAACTTCACAACTATTGAAGTCAATTATATGGTTCTGGGGGCCTAAACAACTATTTTCCCATGGTCCTGGTTGGCAGTATTGAGCAATGCCTCCTCCCCAAGAGAAGCAGCAGCAGAAGATAGAGTCAGATGTTTGCTGGTAGCAATCAGCCCTGCCAGATTTAGAAATGTGTACAAACCATTTTGAACACTTTAGCTCTGGTGCTACGTACGTCTCCATAGCGTTGCTCTCACAGGCACCCATCGAGAATAATGCGAAAGGAATCAGAATATGCAACAGGCAGTGCACCTGTATAAGCTGGCCCTATGTTTGAAAGAGCTTTGCACAGCCTGCCTCCCACTGTGCTAACAGCCTTTCATGTTTTTGTTCCTAGCAGTTGAAGATCCATGAACAGTCTCCCACGCCACTGTACCTTTAGCTCCTTATTTCTGGGCACCTCAGTAAGGCTAGACTAAACCGTAGAAATCAAAGAAGAGAAATTATTGTTTGGTTAAGGTTAAATCCCAGTTCATCTATCCCCAACCTCCTGCTGAGGTGCTATACAAACTCGGATGAGGAAAATACTTCAAGGTGCTTAGAAAGAAACATACCACAAAGAGTACCTTTGAGAGCTGAGGCTTGCTGATTGTTCACCAGTCTTATAAAAACAGGAATGGCCACTTACCTGAAAAGAAAAAGAGAAGAAATATCAATGATTATTCATTTTTTAACATAAAACTACACTTTGTATGAAATGAGAAAGAATAAAATGATTGTGGTGCACCGGCAGACCGGGTGTGGGATGCCCAGGGCTGCGAGAGCAGGGAATCAGCCTGAACATACGATGACAGAACTGCAGGATGAAGGCAGGACTGAAATAGGGAAGGATATGACTGGAAACAATTAGGGTACATTTGTAAACCAGTAGCAGAATATGCAAACATTTTTCTGTCCACAAAGGATGTCCCAAGTAAAGGCAGCAGTCACATTCTCTGAGGTTTCCTTCCTATTTTCTGCCCTTCTCGCATTTCTGCTATGAATTAGTACAGAAAATTTTCTTCCAATGTGCAAGTCGAATGCATCCCTTTCTGCAGATTGAAGGACTCATTCTCTGCAATAAACATTGAGTTCAGTGAAACAGTTTCTGAATCCTCCCACGATATTCCTCTCCTGCCCCCTCTCCATCAAGAAAATGAAACAAAAAAGTCTGAGGAACCTGCAAATGAATTCCTTTCTGTGCAACATGTGTGTACAGTCCCATTAGCAGCAACACAGCAGGCCATCGATTGGGGAGGGGAAAATGGCTTTGTTTATGGTAATGGATTTTGAGACTCCTGGTGATAATTTATTTAGTAGGAATTTTTGCAGAGCTGGCTATTACACCGATGGAAACCCTCAGAATGAGCTGATTTTCAAAGGGGTGGGGTGAAAACAAGTGGCATTGCTTATTTTTTGAAAAATATTGTTATTAAATAATTTGAAACACATTGATAAAATGCGTCTGAGAGTTACGCTGCTGCAATTTATAATGCAAGTTACATTGCTATTGACAAATGGCAATTCAATCCAGCGATTAACTTCAATAATGTGAATTCCTCTGTTGCTTTTTTTTGTTTGTTTTTAAGACATAGTATATCGCACATGAAGCAGGATACGTGCTGGGATCACCAGATGCTGTGCTGTTGCTGGCCTGAGACTTATTTTCTGCCTCATCTCCCCAAAGGATACACAACTGGGAGTAACCCAACCAACCCCCTTATCATCTTTACGTATGGATCAACTCTGGAAAGTATCCACGGGGATATTCATTCTGCATAAATACTTGGCTTCAAGTTAAGCAGTCTCTTTTGCATACAGAAGTCATCCTGTCTAGTTCCATCCCAAGGAAATCCCCATAGGGGACAAAACCCAAAACAAATCCAGAGCTTGCTTGAAATTAATTCACCTAGGTGATTTAAAATAGAAAAGAGACCATGACCTTGTCCTTGACATATCCTTAAGGAAGAAACACTTGGTCTGAAGGATCAAGCCACCTACTGTGCTGTCTATTCTTTCACAAATACATCCCAGGACGGATGCACCCATCAACTTAGAGATGCCAAGCCCTTTGCAATAACACTGCAGAGCTACCAGCTGTAATGGGATACTGGCAAATCAGATCATCCTACATTTAAACTGGTTTCTATCACTGATACTCTTTACAGTACAGAAGTAGCGTTAAATGCAATAACGTGCTGTTGCATGGTCACTTAATTCTAGAAGTAAATTCAATATTTGCTGGCATCCCCTATCCAGAGATACAAAGTGTACACATGTATTGGAGCTGTTAGTTAGAATTACCTTTGCAATGCCTCCTGGGGAAAACCAGAACAGCTTAGGCATCTGTCTGGGAAGAAAGGGTTGTCATTCTCACTCTGTACAAAATTGTTTACAAATTCCTCTGCCTCTTGCTTTGCATTACCATTATGGCCTTGTTGCTGTCTTGGACACGTATGGGTTTTGCTACAAGAAATAAGGGGGACCTATTGCCATTGCTTTTCATATTTTCAAAGAAGGAGCTGGGGTAGAACGATGGAAACAAACACAATGTCTTTGTGACATCACTTGCATGCAGTTAGGAGCAGGTAAGGACCAATGCCAATGTTCTTCTGATGGGTTCAGTGGAAAAAGATTTGTAGGAGAGCTGTTTCCCAGGTCCACTATACAGAGCCCCATTAAGAACTCTGAAGTTCTTAGTTTAAGATACAACTTTATCATTGTATTTTGGAGCCTCCTTTTCTGGCTACAGGAAGTAAGGGCAGGGAAATATGAATATGACAAACACTGCAGACATATGAATGTGGTTTTAAACCTGTAAATGGGTTCAGTCAAATAAAGGACGGGATAATTGTGGATGGAGATTGTCTGACAGGTGTATCCTAAAAAGCAGCCTGGGTGGCTGAACACCTGGGAGTTGGGTTCAACTCATTGGCTCATTTTGTAACCTTAACTAAGCCATCACTATTTTGTGCCCTTTCCTGTTAAATGATACTCATCAGGATAGTTCCACCATTTGTTAACTCTGTTAAGATGTTTCAGTAGATAAAAGGTATTTTTTCTAGCACACAGGAAGACCGATTGGCAAAACTCCACTGCTGTAACGCGACACAGTAGATCCATGACAAAATCTACTTTCTGACCCAAAGTAAGGATACAAACTTTGGTTGTATTAGTTCTGAGAAGGATCTCCCTCGATCTCTCCTGAGGAAGCTGTTCCACTTCAGTTAAACAAATATTACTTGCCCAGAGCAAGACTGAGTGTGACTCTGTTGTAATTAAAGCTTCCAGTTCTGGTTTCAAAGAAATGAGCAGGATTTTGCATCTCCAGTTACTCCTCCTACTCCTGCAATGAAAGTTTCCTTAATTCAATTCAAGCTTGCAAACATCTGCAGGCTAGGCGACGTGAATGACATTGCATTTTGCAGCAAATACATATCTTGTCAAAAATACTTCCTTCAACTCTTGTTCCGACACCATCTGTGGGAGAAACTTGACTGAGTTCATTGCGCCTTTACAGAAATACCAGTGGCTGAGCATGACCGTGGCTGAGAGAGGCAGTGACACAGATTGGACCCCACTACCCCTTCTGCCAGGGCCAGGCTTTCCTTGAGGTTTCCTCTCCACAAGCTGACCTATCCTTTCCCCTGCTTAGCTTAAGAATCTTGATGAGAAGAGAGCCCGCGGTGGGATGGCTGCAAATGTAATGCAATCAGAAGATAATGACTTCAGAAGGAGAGGGGAGGGAGGGGATAATCAGCAGAGGCAGATGAACTCCCAAGATATAAAAAAAAAAAAGACCCTGTTTTCATGCAGATGTCCCTAGTAATGAAGAATGAGGGAAGAGGAATACTGAGAAAAAGGTGAAATGGAAGCCGATTTGTTTCTAAATAGCACTATTTCAGAGTTTTCCATGGGGTGTAAGTAGCTTCTTAAACTAAGAGTGTCTGGAAATACCCCAGACAAATTCAGACCTCTCAGCCGTCTCTCTCTCTCTCTTTATTATACACATATCCATGCCACAATTTAGAGTTAGCTTTGGTGGGAACTGAGGACAGGAATATAAAATATGCACGGAACATCCCTGTCTCCCTTCAGGCTCAGGTTGAGCTCGATGTCTATGAAAATATTATGCAAATGTGACAGTGTTTTCTTTGGGCAAGCCATTTAACTGGAGCTTTCAACACCTCAGAAGCCTGGAGACAAAGGGTGCAGGTAATGATAAATGCAATTTATTTACAATGGGCATAAAAAGGAAGGTGTAGGCAGCTGCTCCTACAGGTGGTCTCCCCTGCTCTCCCTACCCGCTGAATCACAGACTTCAGCCTTCCCTCGCGATGCCTGCCTGTTTCCTGGGGTAAGGGGTTTCCAGGGATCATTCTGCTCAGAGGTTTCTCTCTCCCTGCGCAGATTCTGCATTTTATATTCAGGTATGTGACTTCCACAGGCAAGAAGTTTTAACTTCTAAAACCAAAGCAGTAAATGACCTGACCTTGGCAAGCCTCGTTACGAATACCGACCCAGGGTTCAGACCTGGAAGAACCTGTGAAGATTTTCAGCCCCTTTGAGGAGAACCTAGGCACAGCTACAGTACTACATTGCTCTTCTAGAAATCCTCCCTAGCCTAACGGTATCAATACTTAATGGCAACAGCTCTGAGCACTACACATGCATTACAGGATGTGAAGCTACCGAATCTAATAACAGATCGAAACAGACCGCTGGAGTACCACAGGGGGCTGCTGTGTAAAAAACCACTGAGCTAAAATGTCTTCTAGCGCACATTGCTAAAGCTCGTGTTGTGGCTAAGATAAAATCAGAGGCCTTGACTTCTCAGGTGGTTCTTTACCTCTCCCTTCGTCCCTCCCATATATTTAAGCGTAGGTGTTAGCATCAGCATCCCAAACAAATTCCAACAAGCGTCCGCATGCTCTGCCCCTTTCCATTCCCTCAGCAGATCAAGTGGCTGAGCTCTTCTCCTCTTCCCGCACTAAATGCCTGCTCTGTTAGAGAGCGCTGCCGCACTCGCGTCAGCAAATTAAGTTGGGATGGCTGAGGGCATTATGGCCTGCAGCTCTTCATCAAACCTCTCTCCCCGGGACTGCAGCTCCCACAAAAGGGACAATCAAACAGCTCTTGGGTCAGCTGTTGCACTTTACAGCTCATTCGATTAGCATGAATCAAATTGATGTCGGCTTACTTTACCAGGCTGGCTGTAAAACTGTGCTAGGGAAGGGGCTGCTTCATGAGCCATTCAGCTGTCCCTGCTGTGGGGTGGTAAACATCTGGCAGAAGCTTGAAGCTGAAACCACTTGCACCCCACAAACTTCATTAGTTGCTGAGTGAATGTAAAAAAATACGTGGCGTGTTCCACCCCAGAAATGGCTGCTGTACGGGAAGAATAGCAGGTGAGGTGACCTCTGTAAAACCACGCTTCCTATGATCAAACATAGGAAAGGTGTAATGAAGTAAGTTATTCTTTATTATTATTACCCCTGAGACCTGATACCCTCTTAAAAAAAACTAATCCTTTTTAATTTGTTCTAAGTAAAACCATTACTTATAAGTATGATGACTGTATTACTAATTACGTAATAATTTTATGCCGAAGCACTAGTAAAAATGGCTTGAAGTCTAAATTAGGCCTAATAAAGAATTAATTTAATAAATCACTTGGTCTCAAAAAAAATTATTTACTTAAAATTAGAGTTTGCTGAAAAATCTCACGTTACTTTTTATTAATGCCACATAAAGTAATTGTGTAATTAGAAATTAACTTACAAGGTGACATAATTTACTCGATAATGATGCACAGCATTCATATAGCACTTAGCAGCCTGAAAGATCGCAAAATACTCTGTTAAAAAAACCACACCAGCATCCGAGTGTCACCCCACTCATCCCAGAACTGCAGCCACCAATGCAGGCAACCGCTTGTTAGAGCATGTCTCAGCACTCCACAGCAATTTAGGAAGGAGCCTGAAGAATACAGCACTCAACTAAATGAGGGAAAGCAAAATAACATCATTCCTCTGAAATACGGTCAGGATACAG
Source organism: Phoenicopterus ruber ruber (assembly GCA_009819775.1). Taxonomy (NCBI): domain Eukaryota; kingdom Metazoa; phylum Chordata; class Aves; order Phoenicopteriformes; family Phoenicopteridae; genus Phoenicopterus; species Phoenicopterus ruber. The sequence continues at coordinate 92,154,633 of CM020215.1, read as the reverse complement.
GGGTTCGTATTGTTTTGTTCACAATAAATTACCACGGGACTGTCCAAGGCTGCAGAGTATCATTACTTGCAGCCTGGGCCCTGTCAGTGATGTGAACTCCCCTCACAACCCAGCCTGTCTTAAACGCTTGCTCCAGCACCGCCCAGGGCAGGGTTTCATCGTGTGGAGTTCCTTACAGCAGCGTGGGGTCCCTTGGAAAGGACCTGTTCGACTCTGACTAGACTCAATCTTGTCTAGTTTACGGAGTCTGATTAAATCAGAATCAGCGATAATGAAATTAGAAGTAAGAGTGACTCATGCCCCTCACGGAGGGTGCACTTCCTTCCTGGTACTGTACAGGCAAAGTGCTAGCGTGAAAAAAAAAATACCAGTTTTATGGATTTTGGGGCCCCTTTCTTCCTTTTTACCTTGAAGTGCTTCACATATTGTAATTTATTAAGCCTGCGTGATGAGTAAATTTAACAACTCTATTTTGACATTGGAGCTTATTTTGGTTCCCTTTTACAGAGGAGACAGACACAAAAAAAATCAGTCAGTTTGGGACAGAACAGGCAAAAAACACCTCCATCCTCACATGCATTTCAACCAGTAGCTCATCCATCACACTTGAAAATAAGGAAATCTACAGTGGATTAAATCTTCCCTGGGACAAAGCACATCTTTAAAAGGAAACAAAACAGCCAGGTCACTGAAATCCACCCTGGGCAAGTGATGCTCCACAGTGAAGAAGCTGGTGCTGGGATTTGCCTGGAAGTGTCTGCATCTGCGTGGCTGAAGGGAAGAGCCATGAAATGAGTTCTTGTGGATTCTACTGAAGAGAACTGGTGCTGTGAATGATGCCCCTGCCTGTGTTTGAAGGATGACAGGTCACGCCTAAACCACATTCGCCAGAAAGCAGGAAGGAGAAGGCTGCAATGGCTTGACAAAAAAAATAAAAGAAAAAGGAAAAAAAAGAATTACAATTACTTAGCCCTGAGATGAGCAATGTGGGCAAGAAGGGGAGAGGCTGAACGGACTTACAGCTGCAAACGATTCCACAATACTTTAGGGTTTTTTTAAAACTCATTTCCATTCCTTTTTAAAGGCACAAAATGAAAGAAACAAATACATGTCATCAAATACTTCCGCTCACAAACTGGAAACAGATTATGCTAGCTAAAATTAGTCCAGATTGAAACTTATTTGTCTATGATCTCCGTCAGTAGTTGCAAGTGCACTGTTTAAATGCAAGAGCCTCCCGGCAAGATGTACATTGTAAAAGCTTGAGCAGTTTGGATGGGACTCCTGGGTCACCTGGCCTGTTTGTTCCCTCCCTTGCCTAAATGAATCTTTAACTCCTCAAAGCTAATTTTGAGTGCAGATATCGCCAATTGTGAATTCAAAATTTGTTGTCAGTGAGCTTTACCTGAAATCTACTCTTTCCACAAACCTTCCTCATCATAAATGTGCTCACTGGAATAATCACAGGATGTGGATGCCAAGAGAGTGTCAATGCAATCAAGACAAATTGGTGAAAGAATTGAGAAAACTACTTGACAGCACTCATCCAGCTCGGATGAAGACTACTTAAACATTCCCTCTGCTTTCCTGCACCACAGGAGGTCCTTTCACACCAGCGTGCTCGTGCTCTGCTACAGGCTGCCAGTAGCGCTGGGCCCCCACGCCTCCGCCGCCGACTGCGCAGGACTCGGCTACCTGAACTAAAACATCTGCTAGCTGGCTGCAGCTGGAGGCTTTTATCACAGCTGCGCACCAGACACGAGAGAGGGACGTGGTACACATTTATCCAACACGTTACATCTTTCCACTACCATCCCCAGTGCAGGGGAGTTTGACTCCCCCTATCATCTTCCGCTCTGCAGTGACATCAACCACGGGTCATCAGAGCAGATCGAACACAGGAAGCCTTTAAGGAAGGCTGAAAATTATATTAAGGGCATTACCGTGAATCAACTCGGGATTGATTAAACATTGTATCATTTTGGGATGCCTCAGCCTTTGCGACACAGACTGCCAAAATGAGAAATAAGGACTAACACCCTAAAATTGGTTTTAGGCTGAAGCTGAATACAATTATGAAAGAAATTGTATGATACAACTGCCAAAAACAGCAAGGGTTTCAAAACAGACACCTAGGATGTTTTAAATCCGATCTAAGATGTCCTCAGGCATCTGACAAATCTTTACCTGTGAGAAAGCTACGTTACAATGTTAAGTCTTTTTCTTGAAAGTCTTGTCTTTTTTCTGCCACCCTACACGCTTCCCCTACCTCGAACACTGCGATATCAGTGCTGAAATTTTAGGATCTCAGAGGAACCCAACATTTCCTCTCACATTTCTGAGTATAGCAGCTGCTAATTATTTAGCAAGCATCATTTTTAAACGATCTGGAAGAAGGTGACCGTTGTACCTGGTATGGTGTGAAAGACCAATGGCTAAACAAATATCAAAATGCTCAGGATGTGTGTAGCCAAGGCTTCTGTGCACAAAAGCTACAACACCGAAACAGCAATGCGTGCACATAGCCAAACAGGCCCAGTACGGTCCAGCAAGGGATTACTTTGGTCATCATGCCTACAGCAACAGGACCCCATGGTCGTCCACTGTGGGATGAGTAGCAGTGGCAGAAGCCATGCTCAGCATCTATTTGCTTGCTTGTTTCAATGTAATGTGGAGGTTGCAGTAAATATCATTTATTTAACAGTGAGATGTGCTGCAAGCTCTACTACTATAGCAGAGGAATTTCAAGTAGAGTTGGTGGAATATTTTCGACTAAATATTTTCTGGTCAAAACGTGATGTTTAGTGGAAGCCAAAACACTTCAAGTCTAGGGCAGACTATCTGAGCGCTTGCAAAGGGTGACAGAGAGACCCAAATCAAAATACTTAACATTTTCATTCCAAAAGTAGAGCACATATTTTAGCACGATTCTGCTTCATTAAAATGCTTGAAAAGTTTTGGGTGTAATCCAACATGGATCAAAAACAAAATTCAGAAACTCCGAAGTTGTCATGATACAGAATTATCATTATCATGCTCGAGTTTTGAAAAGGCTGGGGAAGGGAGGGGCGGGGGAGAGGGTTGTTGTTGCTTTTTAAAATCGACATTGGAAATGCATTGATGCCACAGAAAGCAGATTCAAAATTCAAATGTGACAGAGTTCAGAGGTGCGTGGGCCTAAGTTTGTAGTCTGGGCTGTTAAAGAGATAACACACAGGCTTGGAGCCACTTCTAAAATTATCCGTAAGAATCAGGATGTCTCCTTCAGAGACAGGGTGCAAGTGTGATCTCTGCTGGCAACAGCTCTGAATCCAGCTAGTTAGGGACCATCTCTATGGATTCCCAGATATGCTGATGAGCCGGCAGTTGACAATGTGTGTGTCAGGGATAACATTTTGTTATATGTATCAATGATGGCATTTAATTTCTGCATGAAATTTCTGCATTTATTTTCTGGATGAAAACTGTCCAGTCCTCTAAAGAAATGAAATGCTTGTTAAAAGAAAGAGGCTGTTTGATCTTCCCTTTGTGGAATTTCAAGCCTCTGACTTGCAAATCTTGTTCGACTATCATCTTTGAACTACAGCGCTAGCCTTCTGTTTGCACAGAGCCTTATGCTAAGTTGGCGGATTCCAGTGGCCCAAATAGGCTGCCTTCTCACTGACGGCACTGTCTTAATGGTACAAGGAATGAGAATTAGATCTTTGAATTTTTAAGTGGGTTCACTCTGAGAGAGAGGCTCTCAAGTCCTGAAGAAATGATAGGCTGTACAACAATGCTAGTAGGAGAGGTACACGCACTCATCTGATTTCCTGTCCCCAGCCCCCAAAACTTGGCTAAGTATCACCCATTTTGCAGCTGGCTTCAGGTTTAGGTGTAGAAACGTGCCCTCTGGTACTTAGCCTACACAGAACATACTACATTTACGCTTTTTAAGTGTAACGTTAACATATGCTAGCTCATACACTCGGAAAGTACAGTGAGAACAAGATGCGTGGACTTTGGCTTCCCTCTTCTAGTTCCTCTCAAGGCTTAAACTTGCCAAGTTCAACAGAACCTCAAGCACAACTTGCCATGCCTCGACTAAAGGTCTGGAAGATGTGTGCTTGAGGTACCTCGTGTGATCCACCATTTACTTTCACATCTTCAATTAGAGACTCTCTTCTCAGCAGTGAAGATTATCACCGGGGGCACAAATGCTTCCTACTCTTGCTTTTCTGGTAATAGTGACCAATATGTCAGAGTAAGCAAATGCCTTCTCAAAATGTTTCTTTTCCCAGTTGTTGAAAAATCATCTTTTCTGTTTGGTTAGTTTTTTGTTTTTCTCAATCAGCATTCATGGAAAGGGGTAAGGACAAGGGCAGCAGTGAGACAGAGGAAGACACACATGAAGAAATTTCAGATCCATCTAACAGCATTGTTTGCCCTTTCTTTGCTTGACATATGTAACAGTGTCTGTACAATACAGTTCTATGATGGAAATATGATGGCAGAAGAGAAATGCAAGAAATAAGCAAAGCATTTCCAAGAGAGACCAGGTTTGGTAGATTCATATGCTTTAAGGTCAGAATAGAGGTTTAAACAATCCCTCCTGGCCTTCTATATGTCACAGGGCTTTAATCTTCACCCAGCTATCCTTGTACTCAGCTCAGTGACTTTTTCCTGGATAATACATCCTTTTTTTAGCATGGTATCCAGTCTTGAGTTGAAGGTGATGAAGAGTTAGCATGTCCTAAGGGAGTTTGTTCCAGTGTTTGATCACCTTCACTGTTGAAAGGTTGGGCCTAATTTGAATTTGTCTGACATCAATTTCCATGTCTTGGTCCTTGCTATGCCTTTCTCCACTAGATTAAAGCATTTTGTAGCACCCTTTTTTTTTTTTTTTAACGAAGATACTTATGCTCTGTAATCAAGTCCCCCCTCAATCTTTTCAGACAAATTAGACTGATATTGAAGTCTCACTGCAAGTCATTTTCTCCAACCATTGAAGTCATGTTGAAGACTTGTTTTCTGCACCCAATGCTGCAACACACTCTGAAAATGCAGATACCAGAAAAAGACACAATATTTCCGAACTGGACTCAACAATGCCATATGAGAGAGAAAACCGGTTCACATTACATTTCACTGCTTCTGTGTTCATAAATCTATGGTCTTTAAGGCCCTTTTTACTACTGCACCAGTTGGAAATCTGAGATCCACTTGTACAACATCTTATTCTTCCTTTCCAAATATAGTCATGCCATCTGAAAGCATAATCTGCTGTTCAGTCTCCCTAAATACCCAAATTAATTTTGAGTGTGCTACATACCTTTGTATGAAGGGATGCAGCCTTTCTGACCAATCCATGCATTAGATTTTTACTGTCATTATTTTTCGTATCCTTCTACTAATCTTTGTGTCATCCACCCTTTTTATCAGCATACTTATTCCCAGATCATCGATGAAAACACAGAATAAAATGGGGCTTTGTACTGATTTCTCAGAAGTCAGTCTGGAATGCTCCCATTTGATGATAATTCCCCATTGACAAGTGCTTTTTGAGATCTATCATTTAGCTTTCTCTCAACTCATTTAATCTCTGCTTTATTGGTATTGCATAGTGTTAACATTTTATCAGAATGCCATGAGGTATTATATCATGTTAGAAAAGTCCAAATATGAAGTCGTCTTTATGAACCAGACTTGTAATTCCACAGAAAAAAGCAGATTTGTTTGAAAAAGCCTATTTTCCTTAAATCTGTGTTGACTAGTGCTAATGACATTCTTACCGTCTTATTCTTTAGCTGCTGGATTCTATATAATCATTTTCATTCTTTTATTCTGGAACAATGTCAGAATAACTGCCCTACTGTCATTCAAGTCATCCTGGTTGTTTTGTTTTGAATACAGCACAACATTAACATTCTTCTAATACTTCTATTACTCTCCCACAAAGATTTAAAGTCAAGATCTGTGAGCTGGAGATCCCCTCAATCAACTCGTGGGAGCTCTTTGGCACAAGTCATCAGGGCCTATAGATTTCAAATGTCTACCCTTAGTAAGCATTGCTTAATATCCATCATAGTTATTGTGGTGGGTTGACCTTGGCTGGACACCAGGTGCCCACCAAAGCCGCTCTATTGCTCCCTGTCCTTAGCTGGACAGGGGAGAGAAAATACAATGAAAGGCTCATGGGTCGAGATAAGGACAGGGAGAGATCATTCAGCAATTACTGTCACGGGCAAAACAGACTTGACTTAGGGAAATTAGTTTAATTTATTACCAATCAAATCAGAGTAGGTCAATGAGATATAAAACCAAATCTTAAAACACCTTCCCCCCCATCTCTCCCTTCTTCCTGAGCTCAACTTCACTCCCAATTTCTCTACCTCCTCAGCAGCACAGGGGGACGGGGAATGGGGGTTGCGGTCAGTTCGTCACACACTGTCTCTGCTGCTCCTTCCTCCTCAGGGGGAGGACTCCTCACACTCTTCCCCTGCTCCAGAGTGGGGTCCCTCCCATGGGAGACAGTCCTCCACAAACTTCTCCAACGTGAGCTTTTCCCACGGGCTACAGTTCTTCACAAACTGCTCCAGCGTGGGTCCCTTCCATGGGGTGCAGTCCTTCAGGAACAGACTGCTCCAGCGTGGGTCCCCCGCAGGGTCACAAGTCCTGCCAGCAAACCTGCTCCAGCCTGGGCTCCTCTGTCTCCACAAGGCCACAGGTCCTGTCAGGAGCCGGCTCCAGCACGCACTTCCCACGGGGTCACAGCCTCCTTCAGGCATCCACCTGCTCTGGCGTAGGGTCCTCCACGGGCTGCAGGTGGATATCTGCTCCACCGTGGACCTCCGTGGGCTGCAGGGGGACAGTGTGCCTCACCATGGTCTTCACCACGGGCTGCAGGGGAATCTCTGCTCCAGTGCCTGGAGCACCTCCTCCCCCCTCCTTCTTCACTGACCTTGGTACCTGCAGAGTTGTTTTCTCACATCTCACTCCTCTCTCTGCTGCTGTTTCCACAGCAGGTTTTTTCCCCTTCTTAAATATGTTATCACTGAGGCGCTACCACTGTCGCTGATGGGATCAACCTTGGCCAGCGGCGGGTCTGTCTTGGAGCCGGCTGGCGTTGGCTCTATCGGACATAGGGAAAGCTTCTAGCAGCTTCTCACAGAAGCCACCCCTGTAGCCCCCCTGCTAACAAAACCTTGCCACACAAACCCAATACAGTTATTAACAAACTGAAAAATACCTCGTCATCCTCACAGTGGAGGAACAGTTACCATGTTCCAGCCTAAACCACCTGCAACAGGCTCCTAAAAACTCTTCTACATGTGAGACTTCAGTGCACTCCACTAACTTCCCCTCCCACCCTGGAAGCGCTCCAGCATCTTCCCTTCACACCATGGAAATGCCCCATATGGAACATCTAGGAAGAAGCTGGCTTTACATGAACACGATGCAAGTTTTTTCGCACTTCATTAAAAGACATGCAAATGAATGCATTGCTGAGTTTGAAACTGGTAGCAATGGTTCAACATGGGCAAAAAGAAAGCCTCCCTCTGAAACACTGAAATGCTTTTTCCATCACTGTAGACTATACCATCAGCCTGGTCAACCATCCATCTGACCTATAACCCATGCATTATCTTCCATTCAGATCTCTTTCTGGGTCCTCACACTTGGGCTTTGTATAAATCTCGAAGACTTTTGCTAGAAAACATGTCTAAGGCATGAATTCCTGATCCATTTTCACTGCAGCTGAAACGGTTGCCCAGGCTCACATCAGCCTACCCCTTCATTACTACAACATCCTTTTCCTGGCCTTAACACTGCAAACTTGCCCGGCTCAAATCAGTGCAGAAAGACAAAGGTCACATTCCCTTCCTGTCTTTTGGAGTATGCTGCACCTTTCTCTAAATGTTCCTTTTGGCTTCCCCTCTTCTACTTCATGAAGCACGAGCTGTTTGTCTTCACTGTCAAGGCTTTTATAGCTTACCCTCCTCCAAGCATCACCTCTGAATCCCTATTTAAAGGTTAGCTCCCGTGTCTGATGGGCAGTCTTGCCAGACACCACCAGATTTGAAACGTTTTCAACAGCACCTTTGAGCTTTCTCCACTAAACTTTTGCAAAGCTGCTTCATTGTCCTCCTTAAAACTCTCTTTATACTAAAACTGCAATGCTCACAAAGGAATAATGATGACAGCTAGGCTTCAGGTGCTCAGGCACTTCTGTCTCTCAGGCTGAGCCATAATACTACCTCTCTTTTTCTATTCACCTGCTCATCTCTTCATCTGTGTCTGCCTTTGTCTCTTGCCGTATATTTAGTTGAAATATATAATCTGGGCTTTCTTAGAAATTATAATAATGATTGTTAAAGCAATGTTCAACACCGATATCCTTCCTAACACCCCAACTGCTTTGCATGCATTCAGATAGGTATGTTGGGGTGGGCTGTCAGGGTGCAACTATATTCCTAAGTCAAACAGTGCCTGGAGGTGGTCCTGGGAATGGAAAAATAATCAGACAAACTGTTAAACAGTTAGCATGGCCCCAGCACAGCTCTGTAAGCACCCTCCCAAATAGCTCTCAGGCGCAGCTTGGGAAGCAGAACATTCCTGGGGCCAGTCTCGACTCGCAGGCTGCATCCAGCCCCCCTGGTTTAAATGATAAGAGCATTTATCAGCATGGTAATGGCTATTCTGGGCCAGCTGTCCTCAGTACACAGCAATATTCCTGAACACTTTTAGTTTATTTCTACAGACATATTCTCACAGGTTGCCCTCCTCCTAGGCCTCAGCCCTTGGCTGTTTCCACGCTTGACCCTGCAGTTCCGACTTCTCAATAACTGTGAAAGGCTAAGAGCAGCTTTATGCAGAGTACCATTTCAACCCTGTTATTCATTCTCTCGCTCCTTAATGACCATAGCCACATTTTAAACGTTATAATCAAGTGTTTTATCCCACCAGGTTTTAGTCAAGTCAGTTATGCCAAAATTATTCTTGTCAATGAGCGTGTCCCATACCTCCTCCTCACTGCCTGTAGTCCTAAGGGAGTGGTGCTCATATAGCAAAAGAATGCCTTTTCTATGCATTATTTGCTGTATTACTTCAATTTGTTTGATGCATCCTGAACCTGAATTCATACTGTGGCTGCCGCCTTAGCAGTACAATCATATCCCCAGCCACTCACAGGAACTGTTGGGTACAGAAAGAAACCCAGAGCAATTGTTTGCTGTTCCTGACTTTGGAAGAGGTTATAGGCCAACTCCCTTATACCCCAGAGCTGAGAACAACCTCAGGACTGCCCTGAATTTTGCTACTTTGTAATGCGCTCTCAAGCCTATTACATGGGAAGGATATGGCTGGAGATAAATGCACTCTACAGTTTTTTCCTGTGCCCTAATACACTGCCAGCTGCATGAAACTGGTACTAAACTAATAAAAGATCATCCTAGGCCAGTTACTCCTGAAATTTAGCTTTAAAAACACCACAGATGAGATTTTATAGGGGAAGGAGGAGCACAGCATCCCAATGCAATTTGCTACCATCTCTCAATTTGATTACTGCAGGGGTAAAGCTGGGGATGTTGAGGGGAGAGCGACAGAAAAACCAGAGAGATGTGCGACATGATTAAAGCATGGTGTCATCCTATCCACACAGGCAATGCCAAATTTGACTAGTCAAAAACCTCCCTTGATATGGCAAGAGCCCTCAGCAGGAGCAATTCTGCCACAAAGACGTTTCTGTTGAGACAAATTCTGAACCCAAGAAGATTTCAGGTCAACGTGACGCACAGTATCTGACACCTCTAAAAGGCAATTTGACCTCCTCGTGCCAGAAACCCTGGAATCACTAAACGCACAGAGCACACTGACAGCTCCACCTCTTCTCTTAACTATCACTTGACTTAAAGCTGCTCTCATGGCCTCATAGAGGAAAAATATTCTTCTTTAACAGCCTCAAGCACACAAAATAAAGCGTAGTTTTGTTTTTGCCTCTCAAATAGCCCTTTCAAGAGCTCAGGCCTGTGATTCCTTGAAGTAAGTGTGCTTTCAGAAAGGAAATCTCTAGTCCAAGATCAACGGGGGAAGGATCAGGAGACTGGCAAATAAAATCAACTCATAGCCTGAGGAGAGTGCACTCAGTGAAAGAACCTGACTGGATTTAATAGGAGAACGTGGGCATTAATGGCTTTCAAAAGATCACAATTTCTGGTTTGAATGAAGGAAGCTTTTGACCTTTGGTACAGATACATTAGGCAACCCCTTGATGTTCTCTAGTTAGTCCTTTCCACGGACAGCAGCACCTGATGAATCGGCACTCTACTTACTGATTAGCCCTCAGAAAGAGAGAAATACTCCTTCAGAGAATAAGCCCTTTTCTATTACAATTTGCAAGGGCTGTACACAGGTCTCCTACTATATCTCAGTTCAGGACACTGAGATTCCAGCTTTAATCACTGCAGCCTACATACACCTTTCCTTCTGACTGACAACCACGCTCATCAGCGATGTCAGCCTAGTTTTGCAAACCTGCATCTCTGACAGTCCACATCAGGTGCGGAGAACTGAAAGACGAAGGGAGATTCAGAGAAGTGATCACAGATAGCTGAAGAGAGGAAAAACAAAATCTTGTAATTCCTTTACCTAAGAGCTAACCTCTTCTTCTGTGTAGAACAGAAAAAAAGGCTGAGCTAGTGCTTTTGGGTTTGATTTTTTTTTTTTTCACCTTTAATTATGCATCGTCAGTGACAAGCTCATGTGGAGCTAAAAGCTGGATCTGGGCATGAAGCTAATTTTTGGAGCTATTGGCTGTTCACTACCAGGAATAAAAATGATTCCTTGTCTTCCTAGATTTGGTTTAAGGAGCAAAACCTCTTTGTCTCTCCCGCCATATTAGCTGCGTACAGACAGCTCCATTTTCCATTTGTGCATTTAATTATCCCTTCCTATGTGAACTACTTTACGTTTGTGCTTATTGAATCTCAGCTTATTGATTTCAGCTCACTTCTTGAATCCGTCATAGTCGGACTCTGGGCTAATCCTATTCTCCAATGCATCAGCGATCGCTTCCAGCTTTGTGTTGCGTATGAATTTGATTAGCATACTCTCCATTCCGGTCTCCAGTGAAAACGTTAATGAAAACATCGAGCAGTATCAGATCTAGAGCACATACACACAGGACTCCATGCACCACTGCCTAACCTGACTCTAAACCTTTAATAATACCCAATACTTCTGGGGTACAGATGGACAACCAACCAACACTTGGCTAAGTGATTTGCAGTAATTCAATTGACTTTATATTCTGCAGTAACAACTCGCAAACCTGGATCAAATGTAGGGAGAGGTCAAGGAAACAGCATTTGAACTGGGAAGGTGTACGAGTTTGATGTTCAATCAGAGTTAGAATTCAAATTCAAGGATACCACAACAGTCCTTGAAATTTCAGCTTCAAAACCCAGAAACCTCAAAAGGCACGCATTTTTGGCAAGTTTACTGCTACCTCAGGCTTAATTTCACTGGTGTGGCTCTTCTCACATACTTTAAAAGGATGCCAAAGGATGGCAAAGTAGGCTGTTTCTGGTGTGGATCTAGCTTTCCAAAAATAAAAGGATTTAGGATTTAAGGGCTAGTTCATGCTCATGTCTAATCGAATTCTTCCTTGTGGCCAAGATATATTGGAATGGACATAACTGTTTTCATATTCCAACTTAGCTAAAACAAAATAGAATTTCCCACTTTTACCAGCAGAATTAAGCTGGTTATATCCAGGACCATTTCTTAGCCATCAGGCTTGGGGACTTCGTCTTCTTCTTCGGGGGGCGGGGGGGGGAGCGTGTGCGAAGAATCCACATTATTTTACGTCTTAGTTCCCTCCAGAAAGTTTCACATGGGTTGGTTATTGAGCCAGGCCTTCACCAGTGTTGAAGTCTGATATACCAATGCTCACTTCCCATATTCCTTCTTGTTTGCAAGTCTAATGCTGCTGTTCATTCCCCGCTCTCTCCTCCCTTGGGAGATGGTGCTTTACAATGTACTTTACTTCTCCTGTCTCCTTCTCTTCTCTAACACAATAGAACCTCACACTAATTCCTGATAGCAGTAAGGAAGCAAGACACACAGAGTGCAAAATTATTCTTTTATGGTGAGAGTAATCTCTTTCTGAAAACCAAGAGACAACCCCTGGAGGGGTTGGCTTATCCCTGATTCAAAAAGATGCATCCAAAGAGCGCATTTTTAGCCTCTGGAATGTACCAGATGGCATAGATTTTTTAAAAAGTTTCCTAACTCTTTTCCAATCTTGCCCTTGTATTTCTGTGTTCATAACAACTGTTTCTCCCAGAATTGTGTTGATGCAGGACTTCATCAGTCATACTGTACCTCTTACAACAGCTCTTTGGACCATGCAGCAATGTCCAGGAAAGAACACTGATCATTCATTTCCAAAGCCACACGCACCTAGCTGGGCTAATTTTCATTATCAGCAGCATGTGTTGGGATTTGTGATATCAAAACACAATGATTTGTTTCTGAGGGAAGCTCACAAGTGGCTGTAAGCAAGCATAACTAAAGTGAAGGCGCTACGAAGTTTGTTCTACTTGAGCAAAGGGTCTTTTTGACCTAAAACATGAAAGAGATCTACTCTAGCTTTTGAAAAGTTGCCCTGGAAACCAGACATAGATGGTGCCTCCAAGTATGACATATCCCTGCGTCAATTGTCCTGTTCTTATCATCCTTTCCAGCAAAGTTAGAACTGGAACCTGTTCTTGGCCTTCTCTTATTTGCTCTCACTCTCTGTTGAAAATTCCATATATTTTACTCATAAATCTAACATTGAATCTTTAATACATCTATATATAAATAAGGAGTATTTATAGAATGTCTGCTAGTTAAAAGCACTGCTCAGATATCAATTATGCAACCTCGTGCGATGAAAATCTCTCATTTGGGCAACTGTTGCCAATGGTAATAGCTTCTTCAGTCTGCAGAGGGCCACTGTGGTTAAAGCTAGTTGGATACCACTGTGTTAGAGCAGCAGGAGGTTTTCTCAAACACCACCACGTTCAGGCGGCCTGTGCAAGGTTAACTGGTTCCTCCTCCTTACTTGCAGCTGAAGCGAGGGAAAAATGCATTAAGTGCTTGCTTAATTTTAATGTCTCAATATATCCAGAAACAGCACCCAGGATGTCATTCGGTCAAAAATCATGGAAGATGTGTTTAGCATCGTGTTGAGTACACAAGAGCAGGTGTTAACCTGTACAAGCTCCATTCTCCAAAGGAACAGATGGCCTGGAATATGCTTGTCCTTTCTCATTTTTCAGCTGCCCCATCCAGTACTATCGACTACTTTCCTCTTCCTCTCTGCAATACCATTAAGCCCAGTAGGCAATTCTCGTAGCTGCTACAGAGAGGCTTTTATTGCTTTTTCATTTAAGGGACTTTATATGACCCTGTTTATAACATACCGATATTCTGAATAGGGTAGCAAGGGAAAGAAAAGCTATTGTCTGAATTGCACAGAGTGGAAATGGAAGCACAGACAAAGCTTCTGAAAAAACTTAAATGATACCTAATGATGGGGGTAATCACAAAGCAAGGTTCTCAAAGGCACATGAATATCTAATCCTTATTGGTTTAATTGAAAGGTGAGCAACCTAATGGGGTTATTTTTTTTAGCATTTCACTACTTATCTACCTACATCATGAAATGCCTGAATACCTTTGAAAATCTGGCCCTTGGCCTCTATTCCATTTCAAGAAAGAGAAGCAAGCAACTAGAAACATAAATCAAAGGAATTTGGACTCCTCAGTGTACAAATCTTTTCTGAATAACAGCTGTAAACTCTGTCTTTATTAGAAAATACTACTATAAGAAGTTTACCTGGAAATTCCAGAGCTATTAACTGATCTGTGCAATGTCACCAGCCCACTCGTGAACTCATCCTTCTCATTCCCTGCAGACTCATGAGTTGGGTACTATTGGTACTGTTTAGATTATGCTTTAATGAGTGCTGAAAGCTTTGCATTTTCTTACTGAGAACTGAAGTGAAACTGAAAACTATGGGCTTTATTTAAACAAGAACAATGTGAATCTGGCAGACTACACAAGTCAACTACAACACAACAAACTACAATTGAAATACTGACCTATATAAAAGCCAAGAAAGGAATAAGAACATGACTGAAAGGCATTCTAGCAAGAGGCAACCAGCTTTAACTGAACAGAGTCACATACAGAAACATTAGCTACGCATCTGCAAATATTACACACTTAGTAGTGCACAGAATTCACCTCTTACTGTCTTACAATAAGCAAAATAAATATAAATTTAAATTTGTAACAAAAGGCATAAGGAAATCAAACTGCTTATCACAGGTAGAACTGTAGATAACTGAAAATCTAGATATGTAATTCTTCAGGTATCCTTCTGTGAAGAAATGAGCTGGAGAAAGAATAGAAGAGACTATGAACAGGGACTGATTCATTGTTATAGAATTAAAATAACACTGCCTGGCATCTCATCAACTGAGCTTGGAAATCCAGGCCAATCCTTCGCCATCACTTGGCTTGTGTCCTTGGCTTCTCTTATCCTTTTGTGCTATTCCAAGCTCTGCTGGACTATGTGTCTTCTAGTGGAATGAACAAGCTGGTGAGACTGAGGGTGGAAAAGGAGTAAGGGACATTATAAAGCAGAATCTCTCAAAATTTAAAAATAAAGTCTCTCTGCTTGTTCACTTCTCCGATGCTGTGTGGGCTCCACACTGAGTGGATCAATAAGTTTATGCCCCTTGTCTTCTTACAATCCTCTTTACCCTCCAGCGGAAAGGATACCACCATGTCCATTCACAGCTTCCCATCGTAAGAATTGTTTTGCAGTTCTCCATTTCCACCTCTCCCAAACTGCTTGCTTCTTCCTGTCACAATCTCTCTCTACACCAGCGTTATCCACAGGCCTCACAAGGTAACTGAACATAATCACTTTTATGTGCTTGTCTGCCTTAATCTCTGGAAGTGTTCCCTGCAATCACTCTCTGGGGGGTTCATTTGTTAGATCATTCTCCATCTGGGTGAGCTGTACTTAATGTTTATACTATGAAAAAGATCACTGGCGGGTCTTTCCAAACCCTGCTTTAGTTGGTGGAATCTGCATACATGGCGGAAAGGAGCTGGCTGCACGTTTTTGTCTAAAAAAAAAAAGCAGCATTGCTTTTTCAATAATTTCTTTGTTGCTTTAACATGAAAAGAATAAACTAGGCAGAATGGGTCAATTTCAAGATTACTCCTCTATAGAGGGAAAGTTTTTAAACAGATCTGTTCTGGCGTCGAGTGACGCGAGTAATTTTTGGGTTATTGATCTCTTCCCAGCATAATTTCTTTGTGATTATTTTCCCTCTCCATTCTTGCCTCATCACTCCTCCATAAGGACCCTCCGAAGAAGTGGTGATCTATTGCCCTTTTCCATCACATGTACTCCAGCCTACCTTCCGTGATTGCAGAAACAATGCTCAGTGAGTACCAGAGGTTCGGAGACATACTTAGGGAAGGAATAAAAGAAGTTTTTATGTGCACTGTTCATTTTCTACTTTCTCAGCCATAAGTGAAACAACCATCCCAAATTCATGCTGATAAAACTTTTAGATCCCACTATGAGTGTATTCGATAAAAGCATGCGACATGAGCTTTACACAGTACCAATCTGTTCTAATCTTTCCCAACAACCGTACTAAACCAGCAACGGCAGTTCCACCCCCACAAATGCTCACAGTGATACTGCTCTCAAGACATAGCTGTCCAATAAAAACAGACCTGCCCTAGGCACCAAAAAAGCATAGACAAGGCAGGAAAAGATGACCTTACAAAGACCTAAAATAAGCTTCCTGTCATTAAAAAAAAATCCTTTCAGAACAAGTCTCAAGGCTACACCTTCTACTAGGTTCAATCCCTAACTTACTACAAAGGAGACCAATGAGTTTATTTCGCTGTTCCTATGCTAGCTCATGTAAGACGGTCCTGAAAGGCCCCAAGTAGAAGACTCCACAACTCACAGGATACCTCTGCCAGTGCTGCACCACCCTCCCAGTGAAAAGCTTTTCCTAACATCCCATCTGAACCTCCCAAGCCACAGCTTGTGGCTGTTGCCAATGTTCTACTATCTGCTGCTATTTGGAAGAATTTGGTTATGTTGTCTTTGCAATCGTACTTCAAGTGCTGTAGGCTTCTAGCTCACCATTTAGCCTCCGCTATGCTAAACAAGCCTTGATCCTTCAACCTTTTTTCATAGGACATGTACCATAGGCCCCAACCATCTTAGTAGTTGTCTCCCTTAGACCCTCCCCAGTTTCTCAATATCCTTCTTGAATTGTTGAGCCTAAAACTGGACAGAGTCCCAGTTCATTGGGCTGAGGGAGATGATGAGTTCAACGTGAGGCAGCTCTCATCATGAAAACATCAAAGTGGTGTACTGGGCTACAACACGAAGAGTGTGGCCAGCAGATTAAGGGAAGCTCTTACTTCCAACAACTATGTGAAACTGAATACAAGTGTGACCCACTTCTCCATAAGATTTCATGCTTGGCAGGGAACCTTTCCTACTGTCTGAGAGTTTCCCACTATGGCTCACTTACCTTGTGAACTCCAGAGGCAGAACACTGGACCTAAAGGACAGCGTAGCTTTGAGAGTAGGTTACTGTTATTGGAGGTAAGGATTGGGTTCAAGCACCCTGAAGCAGAGGAAGGCCTGAAGCTTGGAGTTCCCATGTCCATGGGAATGTTATCTCCATTAGGCCTTTGAGCCAAAGGAGAGAGGGCTGTCTTATGTACTGACTTGAGCGAGCTGCACTTAAACGTAGGTGTTGGATCAGGCAACGCAAGGAAGAGAAGACAGCTCACAGCTGAGAGTAAAGAAGTAGTTCTATGCGTGCTGTTCCACTGAGAGGTTATGCAGAGAAGACTCCATGTCATTACAATTACTAGTGAGGTGGGGGAGGTGAGTTGCAAGTGCAAGTTTCTGCTGCTGGCAGTTTGGGGGCCTACTTTTCCCTTTATGTATCCAGTCTGCTGGCAGAAAGGAAGATGGCCAGCACTATGTTGTTGCATGTGAAAATAAACAGCTTCATGGATTTAGTTCAACGTTATGGGTTTGCAATACGAAGGGCAGGTAAGCATATTGGATAAATTCATTTTCTGATAGCCTCCCTACCTCAGAGGTTAAGTCGCTATCAAATAGGAGCCGTTCTCCTTCTGTTGCTCTAAAGGAAACTATGAGAGATGCAGACTGTTTTGAGATTCACACTAGGAAGTGATATTAAAGCAGAATGAATGTACAAGATGCATGTGCTACTGCATACATTAAAGTCTGCTGATCTCCACAAGCATGTCTGTTTATGAAGGGTGTCTTTTCCTGAAAGAACCATGAAACTAGATTGTGTTTTGGAAAGCTCTGCCCTAGACAGATGAACCCCATTTCGCAGACATGGGACAGCACTCAAGAAAATTTCTCCTACTCTCATGGAAAAACACTAGCCTCAACTATCCTATTCAGCGATCTATAAGCCAAAAAGAAAGGATTATTTTATAGCATAATATGCCCCCCCTCCACCTCCCACACTCCCCCCTCTCCTCCCCGCCCCTTATGCACCTCTACAGTGCCTGGCTATGTTCAGCTCAGAAGAATATTGCCTTCAATTCAGGAGAATATTGCCTTCAATGATAGACACAAAGACAGCCTGAAAAGGGCTTCCAGCTTTGGATGGAAGACAAGTCAGAAAGCAGATTTGCATCATCTCGAGAGTCTAGTACTGCCAATTTCAAGAAGTCATACAAACTTTTAAATTTGCAGTGATTAAATAATACTCCACTCTTTTGTGGGATCTGAGTATACTGTGTAATTTGGCATTTCTCCCTGAGGATGAATATGTTGCCTGGGATTCTCTGCAATGTGAAATGAGTGGGCCACAGACTTACAAGGTTTGGCTAAAATCATACCAGCGTCTTTTCGTTTGTTTTCAGAAAGTTTGTTTCTCAAGCAAGTCTCATGACAGTATGCACAAAGCCTGTCATAGCAGGCCCCTGACCTACAGCATACTTTTGTGGCAGTCATTTTGTGCTACAGATACATAGAATAGATAGTAAAGAGTAATTCTGCCCACTGAAGTTGAGGAGGGTGAACCCTGAAATTGCATAGATCTGCTATAAAGTCAGTGGTAGTGAATCTTAAAGACTGCTACAGTGTTGGCAGTTCTTAGGAACTAACATAGACCAGCTCAGAGACTGCCCTGCATGCTACTGCCTTGCACCCTCACGTATTCCCAAAACCAAAAACTAACAACCAGAGGATCCCTCCAAACAGCATTTCTATGATTCTGTAACAGTTCAAGTTCAAAACCAGGAATGATGAGCAGGAGTAGTAAGTCCCCAAGAGGTTTGGGGTAAAGGCCATACTCCTTCACTTAGCATTTCCTAGCAACTACTTCAGGTGGCCTTCCCCTCTGCATTCTGACTTTCCTGAGTCACATTTCTGTACATTTAACTTTTCCTACGCAGTGGAGGAAAAGCATGTGGGCACTTAACTCAGGACTGTGGTATCTCCAGGTGGAAGCCATCACATAGGGAAGCATGGCACCAGGTAGCCTTGCAGTGCCCAAGCCATCCTCCAAACCGAGCTGTTACAGCATTGTGCATTGGGAAAGATCTATGCAGTTTGCCAGTTGTACCTCCACAGAGGCAATTCTTGTCCACAGGGGTCATCAACAATGTCAGGAACAAAACAGGTTCCTTTAGTACTGTCCCTTTAAAACACAGAGTCTACATTGCTGTGTGTACTAAACACCAAGTATTTGGTGCTGGAAAGGCCACAGATGTTGAACTGATGATGACAAGGAACCCTCCACCTCAGTAACCTCACTCCCCCACAATGGAAATGATGGTGCCAGCAGCACTTTGCCAGGTCAGTCACTTCACTGTCAGATACAGCAGAAAGGATGAAGAGCAAAGAGAGTGGAGTCAAGACACAAAGTACAAGTTCAAGTCTCGTTTCATTCTTTACCAAAGTTTGGTGGGAAAGAATTGGCTAAGGGCCTATTTTCAGTTCAAACACCAAATTGCTTTGATAATTAGCAAGTCTATTGGAACATGTGCGGAGCCTAGGCATAATAGACAAAGCAGATGATAGCATGTCAAGAAATCATATTTGATATAGATTAAAATTACTGAAATATAGGGAATTATGGAAAAATACAATCATTTTGCAATTAAGATTAGGAGTAAAAAAGGATTTGCATTCATTGTAACAAGCAAGACCAGTAACAACTAACAACCACCTACAGAGATGGAGCTATTAACATGCAAATGATCATTATTCTGACCGAGGTATTTCTACAGAAAACGTGGCATTTATGCAGATTTCAAAGAAGTTTTCTGAAACAAGGTATGTATGGATAAAGAGATGGGAGTGGGAACATGGTCTGTTTACTCAGGAAAACAGTTCTGCTTGATACAGAAGAAAACCAAGAAACACAATTACTGAGTTGGGGCTGGAACAGACATGGTGTGGGATTCCAGCAAACCTCCCTGACAACATGATTACAAAGAAGCGAGCTTCGGGGCCAGAATGTTAATGTAAGAAATGCAAACCTTTATTTAATGACTTAGAGGAGTATAAACCAGGGAGGAAAGAGGATGTTACTGACTTGAAGGTAGGAAACAGGAAGATGTCCT
This sequence comes from Phoenicopterus ruber ruber, assembly GCA_009819775.1. Taxonomy (NCBI): domain Eukaryota; kingdom Metazoa; phylum Chordata; class Aves; order Phoenicopteriformes; family Phoenicopteridae; genus Phoenicopterus; species Phoenicopterus ruber. The sequence goes on along the minus strand of CM020215.1, from coordinate 92,134,934 downwards.
GGTTTCGGCTGGGATGGAGCTTATTTTCTTCCCAGTAGCTACTGTGTATTGGATTTAGTATGTGATTTGATATGTGAAGAATGCTGATAATACACTGGTGTTATTAGTTGTTGCTAAAAGATCAAGGACATTTTCCAGCACTGAACCAACCTGAAGTTACGCTAAATATGACTTCCTCTGTTATCAACATTGGGTATGATTAGTACTCTAATTTCAGTGGAGCTTTGGTTCCTTCACACCATATAGGTCTTGACAAATTCATTGCGGTCCATTCTTACAGACAGAGAAAAAGGACCACTGAGCTCTAGTGGGAGGCAAAAATGAGCAAAGAGTTCATTCAGGGTACTCAATGAATGGCACAGAGCACAAGACTCTTCATCTTGCCAGTGTGTTGTCAAGACCTTGGCAGAGGTCAGTAAAGAGGCAGAAAAGACAAGTATAGCAGCCACCAAAACTGATGGGGGAGGGAGAGCTGTATGTTACTGTGGGAAAATTCTACCTTTAAATAAGATATAGGAGAATGCTCTTCCACACACTATGGCAGCATCTTTGAAAAAAGGGATATTTACAACTGAATTTCATTGCAGCTCCCTTTTACATTCATGGAATTTGAGATCTATAAGATTTCAAGCATCAGGAAAATTGGCCGCTTTGTAGGAGTCTGGTTTACAGAATTTCCGAAGGTCCTGGAAGTCTCTTTTGTGACTCAGGTAGCAGCACTGTATTTTAAAATTGCATTGTACGGCCTTACCAGACAGTTTTTAAAAGATACTGTGACGTATAGTTTTGACCTATGTGGTAGAAATGGGGTGAGGGTGACAGCCAGAAAGTGCAAAAGCTGGGGAAGGGTTACATCAATTTCCCACTTAGCAGGCTGCACTGATCTTGCAGTCCTACGTAATTCAAAAGAAGGGAATCTTAGGAGGAGCTGACTTTGCAAATGTCAAGTTATAATTCCATATTACAAAGTGCACATTAAGATTCTTTCAGCTCTGCAAAGGGTGTTTCTCAAAAACTGCTAAGGCAAAGAGCATCACTGCAAAAAAAAGCCACCCACCTGCTGATGAGATCAAAATAAAATAAACAGGCTCAGTTGGTGGGTCTAAAATCAACTGTGCCAAAGCCAGTGAATGGACATTTTACCCTATTCCCTTTTCGCTGGGAACTCTGGCTGTTTCATTTGTCTATTCTAATGTGAATACCACCAGAAAAATGCTGAAAACCCGCAACGCTGTGCTCCCACAGGGAATGTGTAAGAGACTGACTGGCACATTACATTTTTTGCCCCATAGTGAATGTATGAGCAGCTGTTGGAAGAAGAATTTGAAGAAACGTTTTTGGCCTAGCCAGTAGTAAGGCAGGAACCGAGTATTTTAAGGTCTTGAAAATCTCCTAGATCCTTGGATTACACCTACTTGCTTTTCTACAGCTGTCAGAAGTATCATACAATCCCTACCAATGATCAAGGCATAGAAATTGTCATGGGGGATCAGTGGATGGCTGGTTCATCTGGCCACCATCCAAGCTGGTATTAGCTTGGATGAAGCAAAGACACAGATCTCCTACCTCCTATTACTTTGTGTATCGAAGAACTGACTGTAAGAGAAACATGCCATGTGCAGTTTAGAATAGCCTGCCCATATGGGATGATTCCACAAACCCAGAAGCAATTTAAGGAAAAAAGGACAGTGCTTGGCTAACACAGCCATTATTTAATATTTCTTTTTAACCTCAACAGTTAGCATGCTGCCTTAAATCCTATCTTCTAAGTCAGGAAATTCTGTTATCTTCATTTTATAGATACAGAAAAGAGTAGTGCACTGTGGTTTGCCAAGCTGTCCTGGTCCCTTGATTGTCCCGGTCTAAGTGAGGGACCTGGCTGGAGTGTCCACAGCTCCCTTCAGGCCATGATGGGAAGGCTCCTTCCAATCAAAACAAAGCACTGTAAAAGGGCAGAGGAGGTGGTGGACTTCTTGCCCCAGTAGGGCCTTGAATGTTCTCCCAGATCATCAGCTGAGACATGACTACAGCAGCTAAGGCTGTGCTGTACTAGTAAATTCGAATGTGCCCATGAATATTCCCAGATGCAGTAATGTGAGTAAACTGTAAGCAAGTTTGCTGGCATAAGATTTGGCCTGTTAAAATTTGCACTTACCCCAAACAATTCCCAACCACGGATGATCCAGGGACCATTCTTAAGTAGAAAGGGTTGCATGAAGCTACACTCTTTTGGGGATTGCAGTGGTTTACTACCATAGATCTGGGCCATTCCATGCCAGGTGGCTTTACTGCCTGGAAATGCTGCAAGGCACATTTAATTTATTAGTACAGACATAACTTAAGATGCTTGCTGGAGGTCACCCAGAAAGTACATGGCAGAGCTGCGACTACAGCACAGGTTGTCTGAGTCTCAGTCCTCGTCTGGTTCATACTCACTAAGCCACATTTCCTGTATCAGCACTCTCTCTCGTTCAGCATGAGCTTTTCAATCTGCACAGTGATGAAGTGGGGAAGATAGATAAATAAGTTACTTGGACCAACACATGTCAGCTTAGGTTTGAATGAATCTGTGCTCCGAAATCTTGCTTAGTAGTAGACACAAACTTCTCAGCCCACAGATTCCAAATATTGTGAAAATCTAGAAAGTATTCTGCAACGTACACTTAGTCTTCACAATATAAATACTGTGAACCTCATGAGGTTACTCTCTGCCCAACACTCTAGCGAGACCTGGACAGGCCAGAGTGTTGGGCAGAGAGGAACCTCGTGAGGTTCAACACGGGCAAGTGCAGGGTCCTGCAATCTGGGGAGGAATAACCCCATGCACTGGTACAGGTTAGGGGTTGACCTCCTGGAAAGCTGAGGGGCTGACCTCAGCTCTGCTGAGAAGGACCTGAGAGTCCTGGTAGATGACAAATTCACCATGAGCCAGCAATGTGCCCTTGCGGCCAGGAAGGCCAATGGCATTCTGGGGTGCGTTAAGAAGAGTGTGGCCAGCAGGTCGAGGGAGGTTATCCTCTCTCTCTACTCTGTCCCAGTGAGGCCACATCGGGAGTACTGTGTCCAGTTCTGGGCTCCCCAGTTCAAGAAAGATGAGGAACTACTGGAGAGAGTCCAGCGGAGGGTTACAAAGATAATTATGGTAGTGGAGCATCTCTCCTTTGGGGACAGGCTGTGGGAGCTGGGGCTCTTCAGCCTGAGGAAGAGAAGACTGAGAGGGGACCTCATTAATGCTTATAAATATCTCAAGGGCAGGTGTCAAGAGGATGGGGCCAGACTCTTTTCAGTGGTGCCCAGGGACAGGACAAGGGGCAACGGGCACAAACTGGAACAGAGGAAGTTCTGCTTGAACATGAGTAAAAACTTTTACACTGTGACGTTAACAGAGCACTGGAACAGGCTGCCCAGAGAGGCTGTGGAGTCTCCTTCTCTGAAGATATTCAAAACCCGCCTGGACACGGTCCTGTGCAACCTGCTCTAGGTGAACCTGCTCTAGCAGGGGGGTTGGACTAGATGCTCTCCAGAGGTCCCTTCCAACGCCTACCATTCTGTGATTCTGTAAATACACTCCATGTTTCCTCATCATATGCTTCCTCAATACTACAGCTAAAAGCATATTCAGTTCCTGTAAGCTTAAATCACGTATCCTGGGCCCAAGACACTGACTCAAGCTCTTACACGTTCCTTAAAACTGAAGGTGTCTGGTCCTAAATTCAGAACAGAGACTCCTGCCAACTGATCCTCAGTATGGGTCAGTATGGAAACGTATCACACGCTCTTCTTTGCTAGCACATGATTGCACATACATCCAGAAATGTGATGCCACACAGACACAGTATGAAGACCTAAAAGGACAAGCTGCAAAAGACTCTGCCTTCTTTTGCCTGAAGAAAGTGCAATTATGTGGTAGCAGAAAACAAATCAGCCATTATCGCCCTTTAGTTCTCTCCACTATAGGACAGTGAAAATGAACAGAGTACGATGACTACTGCAAGGCAAGGACAGTTTGGGACATACAATCTTTTAAGGTGGTTAATGCCTCTCAGTCAGTTTTTATAACCAGCTAAGGTCTTGAACCCTAAATCTCAGTTCTCTTGAACTCTGAGAATCTGATCAAATGTTTTTATTTGGTCTCACTGGATATTGTTTCCTTCAACTCTGCCTTGTCAGCCAGGGTCGTCTTCACTATAGCAGACACTTCGAATCCTACTCTAATGCATCTTTCAACTCTACAAAACAGCCTCTATATGTCTGAGCTCACATGCTCAGCTTTTATCAGGTAAACAAACTTAAGCTTACTTTGAGTGATCTAGGATACTTGACAACCCCTAAGAGTTAACAAATAGTCTTTCTTTAGGACTGTGAAAGATTGCATGGTCCTAGTGACTACAGTCACATGTCAGGTAAGCTATAATAAATAAATAGGAATAAATATAATAAACTACCTTTTCAAATATGTCAGCATTGAAAGCAACCCTTACGTAACCCATACAGAAACAGGTGGGGTAATCAAGAATAGGGGACTATTTAGGTGGAAGGACCAAATTGTCGAGTGAAAGGAACAACTAAGAAAAAAAAGGGCTATAAAAGCAACTTTCCTTCTTATGACCTGCACACACATGCAATCCACCTTGCTGCAGAATTACATACTTACTTTTGCAGAGTTCCTCAGCTCTTGAAAATTTGCCTACTCTCAAAGCTGAATTTCAGTAAACAGAGCTCTCTTCAGCAGAGCCAAGCAGTTATGAAGACCTATCTAGTTGACACTACATCCTTGCACCGAAGCTTAACATAACCCTTGGGACACATCTGTAAAGATATTTAAACAGTGACAACATGGGTGAGTGACACTTATGAGCGTCTAATGGTCATTGCACTGGTTCTCTAAAATCTTCACTGAGCCCAATTCTGCATCTGTAAGGATCTCAACAGTTTGAAAATAGCTGTATGTACAATCACTTTCAAATAATTTGGTGTGAAGAACATTTTGAGCAGTGGCCAAGGAGATGCCTGATCTTGTTGAAAATGTGTTATAGACAGGCATCAAACACAGATCTAAGGCTCCTAAAAGTTCATGGAGGTTTGGATGCAGCAACTGAGTTGTGCATCTACTGACCACTGGATAGAAAGGTTGTACTCAAATGCAGGAAGCCTTATGTATTCACAGCCAGAACTTCAATTTTCTTTTCGATGTTGGCAATTTTAATACCATCTATAACATGGATGGGAGACAAATGTCTGGAAAGCAGCATTGCAATGATCTCCTTGATGAGCAGACAGTTCACTTTCAAAAAAAAAATGAGTTAAGGAACAGAGGAGGGATCAGCTGTTTGCAGGACTGATAGTGTCTTCACTCAAAGCATACCAAACCCGTAAGGTCGTGGTACTCTCAAGAGGATTTCTTAGACTGCAGCAAATTCAAGTTCAGCTGAAATGTTCAAAAAACCCAAGCTTGGGAATGGGCTATGGAAGCTGAAGATCTGGCTCCTTAAAGATACAGGGTGTTTCATATTGCTTTCCTAATTGTTCTGGGGGAAGAAAGCTATTTGCATCATGCTCTGTTCAACCTTGGGAATAATGGGAGGCATGAAGGAGTCTTGTTAATAAACAAGAGGCTTTGGAGCTTTGTAAATGGAGAAATTCTGCCTACAAAACTGAGTTTTACACTGAGTTGGTTATTTTTCATCTGACACAAGTGTGGGAGGGAGACGTGAACAGTGAGACCACTAAAAATACTGTCGTGGTTTAACCCCAGCCAGTAACCAAATACCACGCAGCCGCTTGCTCACTCCCCCCCTCCCCAGTGGGGTGGGGAAGAGAATCGGAGAAAAAGGAAAACTCATGGGTTGAGATAAAAACAGTTCACCAGGACAGCAAAGAAAAAGATAATAATATTATATATTAATAATGATAATAATAATAATAAAATATAAGGATAATAGACTATATAAAACAAACGATGCACAATTTCTCACTGCCTGATGACCCAATGACTGATAGAGCCTGGCCTGAGCAGCGATCATGGAGTGAAATATTCCCCAGCAGCGATCTCGGAACTGCAAGTTCCAGAGAGAGGGAGCGATGGAACAAACAGCTTAACAAATGAATGAAAGCATGAAAGAACAAAAGGAAATGAACGAACAAAAAAGGGACCTGGCCCACCAGCCAGCCCCCACTTATACTGGCATGACATCTATGGTATGGAATACTCTCTTTGGCCAGTTTGGGTCAACTATACTGGCTATACCCCTCCCAGCTTTTTGCACCTGCACATTAGCAAAACCTGGGAAGCTGGAAAATGTCCTTGATCTCTTAGCAGCAACTAATAACATCAGTGTATTATCAACATTCTTCACATATCAAATACCATACTACATGCAAAACACAGCAGCTACTGGGAAGAAAATTAGCTCCATCCTGGCCAAAACCAGGGCAAATAACACAAGTATTGCTTTTCACTTTTTTTTTTTTTTAGAAAGAGACAAAAGCCCCACAAAATTCCCCAGCAAAAGTTTCCCATCACAGAGAGGAAAGTGGGACAAGGAAGGGCAAAGGGATTTGGTAAGGTAACAGAAACTCAGTGGTAAAGCAACTATTTCCCATTGACTCATACAGTAAGACTTTTCTGCAAGCACTCGTAGGGCAAGAGGGAGACAGACTGACTGCTCAAAGAGAGATTTAGAATTCCCTCTTCCCCTCTTACACGGGAAACTGTGCAGAAACCTAAATGTAGTTTTGACAGAGGAAGACTGCTCAGAAGATCCTGAAGGTTTTCTGCCAAGGTTTAGCGTTCCTAGCATTTCAGCTGCTTTTGGGGCTGAAACTCTATTGCAAACCTTGTCCACCAATCTTTCCCACTAGCAAAAAGCAATGTATCTCGCAAATTCCATATGGCAATACAATTCTACCAAGGAATGGAAATTTCTTCTCTGTTATGACCTAATTTCCAAAATCCTTGAGGCAATTTTCAGCCTGATCGTGGCAGATGTTGCACATTAGACGACTGTGTTTTGAAGGCAGGGTATTTACCTGGATCATAGTATTTACGTTGTTCTCTAGTTTCCTGTGCAATATCCGTCATCATGTTATTCAAGCACTCTTGGTATCACTGTATTGGTATAAACAGGCCTGATCACACTCATTACAGATTATAAACCACTCTCACATCTTTTTGCAGAATGTAACAAAAAATAAAGCAAGCAATAGTTCCTTCTCTAACTCTCAAAATTCAGTAGTTTTGCAGTACTAGGTTAGAATATAGTAAATAATCTTACCAGAAAATGGCAGACCTTTAGTAAACATGGAGTGAGGCACTTCTATTAAGTACAGCTCTTCTAAAGATCTTCTACAGATACTGACAGAAGGAGAAAGCATCATTTATTTTTGACATTATCTACAGCCCTTGGTCCTCCTCTGAAAAGGTTAGCTGGCTGATTGAGCTTTGGACATAGCTAGGCCAGCAACCAGTAAATGAGTTAAAAGAGAAAGGCTTACATATGGCTGGAAGTGTGACAATGGTAGATGCTCCTATGCTGTGTCCCTTTTCCCTTTTGCTGGTTTATAAGGCAGGAAGGTGATCGTGGCCTTAGCCAAAATCATGGGAAAGTTGCCTCTAACTCCACAGAGTGTATACCATCCCTGGTTCTCCAAAGAGCCACCCCAGCTTCCTCCAGCTCTCAGCTGTTGAGGCGCCTTTTAAGCTGATGGCACACCTATTGAGCAACTGATCAGAGCCAACAGCATGGGCAGCACCTGGGCTGAGAGGGCAGGCGGGAAAGAAAAGTAGCTCTGTTCCAAAATGAAGAGATGAGTCCCACTGTGCCAACTTTGTGTCCCCACTTTCACACACCACCAGCCACCATATGTGGGAAGCTTAATGCTGAGAGGGAAGATGGTGAGAACACTCGTCAGCCTTTCATCTCTCCCCCTCACAAGCACCATCCCTGCTGCTGTTTATGCCTCCCAACCCCAGGGACCAAAGGGCCTATTAGACTCATCATCCTCCCTCTGCGGATGTTCCCCCTGAGAGGTTCATTAGGCCTTGCTGCCTGACAGCAGGCAGCCAGAGAACCAGGTGGCCACCTTCTTTTGCAATGCCAGTGTTATTTCCAAGGGGTTAGACTTGCTGGGAAGAAGCTTTTAAATTCCCTGTTTCCCAGATGCAGGGAGGGCTCCATAAAACCCTCCCCACACAGATGGATTGAAAAAAGGCATTACGCTTGGTACATTCTCTGCAGGAGTTCATTACCAGAGGGAGAAGAGAAGTGTGAATCCCTTGGTGTCTGCCAACAAGCTTAGAAAAGCAGTTTGTGCTTCCCTAGCCCCTCCTATTCCAGGATCACAAAGCACTTCACGTGCATCACTCCAATATACTTCACAGCCATCATGTAACAGTATGACAGTGCTGTAGATGGGGAGATGAGGCTGGTGTCCATTCACCCCTGAAAGAGGCATAGTAAAAATGGAAGCAGGAAGGACTAGCTCAAACATCATTGCTGCTACTCTTCCTTCTTCCAACCCACCTTGTAACTCTAAATGTAATTATAGTCTTACTTTCTTTTCAAACTTCAAATATATTTTATAACCATAGTTAGACTTTACGAGCTGCTTGGATTTTTGGACACAGTATAGAAAGGAAGGAAAATCTCTGGCAGAAAAGGTATCAATATTTTAGGAAATAGTGGAAAGAAATCTGAAGGGAAAGACTTCAAAAGACACTTCAACATGCAATTTAAAATAGTGAGCCTACCCCCACTCAGCCCTACATCTTCCTGCTTACACACAGATGTTAGACTTCTTGTTCTTCTTATAGCCACTTCCTTATGTGTCTGCTTCCACATGTTACAGGGGAGATATCTTCACCAGGTAAGGAAAAATTACCTTCCCACCCTGTATTGAAGGAGGGTCCAAGAGGATTAGCTCAGTGATTGCTCTCTGCACTTTCTTGTTTGTACCAGTATCTTTAATTTGGTTCTTGTTAGGTGCAAGTGCTCTTCCTTTCTAGAGCATGAAGAGAGAAGAGGAATGGGTAAGGCAGATGACTTTTAAGGAGGGCTTCTCTGTGATGAATTAAAAACTTCACAATTAAAAAAAATAATTATGTAGTAGCATTTTTCTAATGTGCCATTTTCAATAGAAGCTTTATTTATAGCGCAGCCATTTAACAGAGAAGTGTGGGAGTCACAGCAGTATTTCACCTGCATGTCAGGAGGAAAACTGGCCCTGTAGTTGAGATAAGTGACAAGAAGAGAAGAGCTGGATGTTAGGCTGAGAAACAAGATGACGTCGGGCAAGTCATTATACCTCTCTCTGCCTCACTTTCCCATTCTGTTAAGCTGAGATTTTTAAAGATTACCCAGCCTGACAAGTGTAATCAGTATATAAAGAGCTCTGAAGCAGACACGCACTCAGCTGATCCTCATACAACCGGGGGTACTGCTGGGAACGGGCAAGAGGGAGGCAGCAAGGTTCAGTGGCAGTCTGTCTTCCACTGCAGGCACTGGATATACTTGGGAATCCTAAAGACTATGTGCCTAGATATATCCACAGCTTGCTCATGCTCAGGCAAGACCCATTGGATCAGGACTGAAATGATGACATGGAACAGCTAACTGCAGACAGGCATAGGAGTCAGAAAGATCACAAGGCCAAAATCAGGACATCAAAAGCAGAGAACCATGGGAACCACCATTTCAATTAGAAAAAATGCAGTTCAGAAATATGCAGCCCGGAAAAACCAGACTGAGAATCCAGCGCCAGTTTGAATGGGGTGGGTGCAAGGCCACACCATATTGGGTAACCATGCTGCACTGGAGGATATTAATATGGGAGATTATAGTACCTTTTGGCTTCCGTTCTATATTCATCTGAGCATCATGAACAGGGGAAGAGTACTGATACTAACAGTGCATCACTCGTGCAAATACGCAGATCTGCAGCACATACAGCAAATATAACACATCAGCTGGGGCGTCAAGGAGTTTTGGGGACAGAATGCAGCCAGCACATAAAGAGCTTCTAGAAGAAAAATGTTATACCTGTGCACAGAGAAGACATGCATACTTCAGGGAATCCCTCCTGCTCCCACAGAGAAATGTGCTATCAAAATTACTTATGCTCTTTGGAGTAATCACCAGCTTTCCCTTGAAAGACAGCGGGACCACAAGGGAATATGGGCTGGTTAGCGGCGGCAGTTTGTCCTGCAGGGGTGCAAAAGATCCTAGTATGTAGCAGCCAGGTTAGCTGTGAAGATCAGGAAGCAGGAAATGTGGAATACGAGCACATAAAGGCATGATTTGGCTGTAGTCTGGCTGGATGACATGCCACTGACTTGGGAGTAGGGTATGTTATAGACAACTTGGGAGAGTGAATTTTAGAGGCATGAGCTGTAGGGCAGAACCCCAGGGAGAAGTTCTTTATACCTATATAAGACAGATTACTTGGAAAGAAGCATGCTCTGAATTCAAAGGAAACTGAGATAATATCAGTAACTCGAGGCCTATGCATGCAGAATTCTGTATAAAGTGAGTTTCTTTCATTATTTTCCTACAGAAATAAATTTGCAGGCACTTCTGGTTGCTGAAAGAGACTTAAAAACACATGGATAAGATGAGGTACAACAGAACTGTGTCTATGATTGGAAAGACTGTGCAATCAACGTATAATTAACCTGTGAAACTTATTGCCAGAGGATATTATAGAGGAAAACAGATTAGCAAGATTCAGAAAAGGATTAGACCTTACAAGAATAGCATCTGCAGCTAGGCTTCCTAGAATAAAAACCATATGGATTATTAGTCTTCCCACTTCAGGATATAAAATGGTTGCAAGTTGGGGTCAGAAAGCAATGTCTCCCTATTATGTAGCATTGTAAACCTGGGCACACCAGGGGGTTGTTACAAGTCTATCTAAAGCATCCAGCACTGGCAATGGCTAGGACAGAATACTGGACTGGATGGGCCATTAGTTTGATACAGATGAGCAATTTCTTATATCATTCTGCCCTCATTTCCTGGGAGAATTCCACTCCCCAAACAGATATGCACTCCAAGCAATTGAAATTCAAGTGTAAACATGTTATTGCTTGAGCAATTTGTGGGCATACAGAGGTACAGAATAGCAGTTAGACCCCAAATAGAAGTGCCTTGTGGAGTAAGAGATTTTTCTATTATAGCTTTGTGATCACCACCTACAAACTTCATGGTTGTCATTCAGCTGGTCAGCTTCAGTGGAAGTGCAACCAAAGTCCCTCTTGCACAGACTCTCAGTGTGGAAGCAGTAGAGAAATCTCCTGAAAGTAGGATGGAGCCTGTACCACTTGCAGCTGAATAGTTCGTCTATGCAGCGGAAGGAAGAACCAGGCTGCAGCAAAATGAGGCAAAGGATAGACCAGCATTCCCTTTCCGCTTACGTTGCAGAGGTTTTTCCTTTCCACATCTTACTGCGGGTAGCAGCCACACTCTTCCCCTGGCTCCCTACTGCACAAGTAGGTTAGGCAAAGAGTGTTTCTCTGCCCTATTGCATCAGATAGGAACAAGACTGGGGGGAGAGAGGGGCGGTGAGAGGTGGAAGGTGTGGCAAGGCAAGAGCAGAAGGTACGCAGAGAGGCAGCAGGGTAGGTGTCAGGAGGTAAGGCAGAAAGCAGGGCTTTGAACATGTGGCACAACTGTGAGAAGCAGAGGGGGAGGCTGCTGGGGGTAGGGATATGCACTGAAGGAAGCAGAAGGAGTTGCTAAAGAGACAGAGGATGCAGGTAGACGACTGCACAATCGCCCACAAGGTCGCACAGCGCAGCAGCAGAGGCTGACACCCATGGGGTGCAGACGGACAGGCAGGCAAGCACAAGCAGAAGGGGAAGGTTCAGTGGGAAGGATGGAAAACAGTGTTTATTAACTCCATCTCCTACACATAGCCACAGCCAAAAGCAAAGCAAAATGGCAGTAATGACAGAGGTGAAAGCATATGATACATAGGTGGGGACAGTGTGCCAGTGGCGCTGAGAAAGTGCATTGCTACAAGCACCTGCTTAAAAGCGGGTGGTGTTGCCGTTACACCCCTTGGAATTTGGGCAGCATGGGGTAAGTGCTTCACCTCTAGCGGGACAGCAAGGAGCAGACAGGACATGAACCTCCTTGGTCTCCCTCTCCTTCCCCAGAACAAACCATTTCAGAACTAAAATGGGATATAAGACTAGGAACAAAGACAACTTTGGGCAATGCACTGTTCATACCATCCTTGACATATGTGAGCATATACACACATTTTAATGGGATAGGGGCTGCAGCTGCCTTTCACATGAACTGGTAACTCCTGAATTTCACTTTCTGAGTCTACTCCCAGTCACTCAAAATGCTTTCCTGAAGAACTTAGAGCCCTTTACCTCCTGTCTCCTTGAACACTGGCCATAGCCTTTTACAGCAGAGACCATAGTTTTGGGACATGTCTAGTACAACACGGACTGGACTCTTGTAGAGATCATTCAGTTTTCCGAAAAATACAGTTAAATGTGTTCCACCTGCACCACCAACATCTCTCAGCCCCTGGCTCGAAGGTCAAGTGTCCACTCTGCATCAGATAGCCTGATCTTCAGAGACTGCATTTACTCTTATAAAGGTCAAACTAGTAACACAGCTATTTTCCCTCAGAATTGTCTGTGATCCTGTGTTACCTCTGCAAATCGAGAAGTCAGCTCTCTTTCTTTTTTGAACTCTGGCCTATTAGACTTGGCAGCTGTCTCTTGCCTTACAGTGACCAGCCCCGGAAAGGTTTCTCTCATTCCTAGAAAGGTCGGGTGCACATAAACTCTCATGAACGCACATACAAACACACACAGATGCCAGGATTCACAGATGCACACACAGCTTCCTAGCTTCGCACTGCTGTTTTCAGCAAGGACCACTCAAAGTGTTTAGCCCAACATGCTGTGATGATGATGTAAACGGAAAAAGAAAAGCCCTTCACCTGTGAAACTAATTAATAGTCAACAAACTTGCTTCAAGGTAGGAGACCTGGCACTGAAGGCAAGAAGCTGCCTTGGAGACCGGTAGGAGCCTGTCTCAGCTGCTAGGTGGCAGCATCCATTCACTCACCCGCACTAATCGCAGAGCTGGGGCTCACCAAGGTGTCTGTTGGTTTTAATTCTGTGAGAATTTGATGCTCATCAAAGTGACCGACTGTTATAGTCCCCACTACAGCCAAAATGCTCAAGGCTGTTGCTGTCGCTGCCCATGATGGGAGCATACATAAACATGAAAAGAAAGTCATCCTGGCTTTTAAGGCATACTAGAATTGGGGTTGCAGCTTTTTAAGGGGATGTAGCTGGACAGACACCTTGTGATGATGCTGATGAAATCATGCCTTATTAGTAGGCAAAGAGGCTGTGTCCTCCTCCACAGCTATTTCAGGGCCCTTTATCGCCGATCAAGGCGAATACTTATCTTCCGAGGGCTTTTCAAACACCAGTTAATTAGTCCCCCCAAACCTACTAGCAAAGCAGGGGAGCCAGAGCCTTGTGTTCTCTGTAGCAGATGAGACTGAAACTCTGAAGGGCCCCGAGTTAAAGCAAGCTCCAGTGCAGCACATGGGAACTGCTGCAGCAGATTTAGGGGCACTTTTAAGGATGCCAGTTGAATATTATATCCTCATTATTCATATAATTAATACTGCAACTACTACTGAATTCCCTGTGTTATTTATATAAGCATTATATTCCAGTTATTTTCTGCAGCTCTTGTCTTTTTGACATGCAATAGATTTTCTTATGGAGACTGTGGGCCTGCATCACTGAGGACCCACGGGAAACGCAGATTTTCAGCAGAGTATGGTTAGATATTCTGGTCCAAGGATCCTATTTAACACTGAGGTGCTGTTGAACACAGCTTGAAGACTGAAGGACAGAGATTTAAACTCTCCCATGTCAGAAAGACTCCACAATGTCCATTTGCTTGCTGCCAGCCACCACAGCCAGCAGTTATGGATAAACCTTGACACTACACACTTTTTGCTGGCATGAAGAGCAGGGGAACAGTAAAGAATATTGACATTGAAATCAAGTCATTAGGTTTCAGGGTTAAGATCATATACAAAAGACTGCAGATAGATCAACTCTTCCTCAGTGAAACTGATTCAGGCAGATATTATGTTGATTGGGCTTAGTTCATGCTTGGAAAGTTTTCTTTGCAACTACAACAAGGAAAAGAGGGCGTTTTCAGGAAAAAAAACCACCCTTCTTTCTCTGCAGTTGGGAAGGAAGCGCTCTTGGGCTCTGCAGGCAATTTAGCAAGCTCAGTATGAAGGTGGTATAAGTGTTGTTTGTGTCTGCTCTACTTGATAAGAATGGGCATACTTACTCTGAGCTTCTAAATCTTCAAATAACCATACAAAGTGAAAACAGGAGGGTTAGGTGCTGTCCTTCCTTCCTGGCCTAGAAGCAGATGTTCACTTGAGCCCTCTGATTCAGGGAAGAAACTGGACCAAAACGATGTCTCATATTGCTAAACAAAACCAGAGCAAGGACTGAAATCAAGCTCTGGGCCCTGCCTGTCCACAGTATTTAACAGTTACCTCCCTCTCACTGAGTTTTGCATTGCTCCAACTAGCACCTTCTGAAATCAGCTTCGCACAGAGGCAGCTAACCTGACACCTAAGCAGTGTGGATGCAAGTCGGTCCGTGCAATGCAGCCTGATCTCTGGCTCTCTTCTGTTTAGCAGTATAAGACATAAAGACTTTCCTGAGTGTTTGCTTTAATGGCTACACTAGTGGAGGCTGCCCCCTGCCACTTCAAAGGCCCTACAGTGAAAGGACCTTTAAAGAAAAGACATTTTCTTTCAGGAGAGTGTAACCCTACAACAGCGGAACACACTTGCAAAGCCCCAAGACAGGAGTGAGTTTTAAGACCCTCTTATCCTTGTTGTTAACCCCGGCAGATCCCTCCGTGCACTCCTTTGGGTGAATGCCATTTTGAGCTCCTTAACTTCCTCCATGCAGCACACAGGAAAACTTGTATGGGGCCTCACGTTTATGCAGGACCAGGGCAGGGGGGAATGTTTACTCTCAGTTGTTTGACTTCTGCGAGAGACACGAATTCCTGCTTGCCAGAGGGAATTCCCTTGCAAAAAAAGCCATCAGTCTGCTCCTTGGTGGAGTGATGGAAACCACTCCCTGTCCCCATGCTCATTAAACATATTGTGAGGTGCCATTCCTTGAGGACTGACTGTATGTAATTGGTTTATTCTGACTCACTGCCTCCAAGGAGACTGCTCACTTCAACTTTGTCTGTTTTACCCCACTCACTGCTCTGCTGTCCTTTCAGCACAGGATAAACTTAATCTTCAGGTCAAAGCAAAAGTTCACTTAGCAGCATTTATTATGTCAGTCTTTCAAGTTACAGGTCAGAGCCAAAACAAAAAAAAAAAAAAAAAAAAGGCTACAGGTTAAAAATAATAAACACAACTTAGGAACATGGCTCCATCTAGCCATAGAAATCTTGCCTAGGTCTCCTCTGAAATGGCCCAGCCATAAGAGTAGCAATCCAGGGTTCATACAAGCACGCTGGCTTCCCCCACTGTAGTTCTTTTCTCATGAACCTGGCAGCAAGCCATGGCCCTGAATGTGGAAGACACAGAACAGCTCTAGCCTCGTCCTCCCCATCAGGTACTTTGCTAGTTACTGCCTTCCTCAACCAGAAATATTTTCGACATCTCAGCCGCCAGATTTGGTGATGCTAAAGAAGTTTTTCCTCATGTTCAGATGGAACTTCCTATGTTCCAGTTTGTGCCCGTTGCCCCTTGTCCTGTCGCTGGGCACCACTGAAAAGAGTCTGGCCCCATCTTGACACCCACCCTTAAGATATTTATAAGCATTGATAAGGTCCCCTCTCAGTCTTCTCTTCCTCAGGCTGAAGAGCCCCAGCTCCCTCAGCCTTTCCCCAGAGGAGAGATGCTTCAGTCCCCTCATCATCTTTGTAGCCCTCCGCTGGACTCTCTCCAGTAGTTCCTCATCTTTCTTGAACTGGGGAGCCCAGAACTGGACACAGTACTCCAGATGGGGCCTCACTGGGACAGAGTAGAGAGAGAGGATAACCTTCCTCGACCTGCTGGCCACACTCTTCTTAATGCACTTCAGGATGCCATTGGCCTTCCTGGCCGCAAGGGCACATTGCTGGCTCATGGTGAATTTGTCATCTACCAGGACTCTCAGGTCCTTCTCCGCAGAGCTGCTTTCCAGGAGGTCAACCCCTAACCTGTAGCAGTGCATGGGGTTGTTCCTCCCCAGGTGCAGGACCCTGCACTTGCCCGCATTGAACCTCATGAGGTTCCTCTCCGCCCAACGCTCCAGCCTGTCCAGGTCTCGCTGAATGGCAGCGCAGCCTTCTGGTGTATCAGCCAGTCCTCCCAGTTTCATATCATCAGCAAACTTGCTGAGGGTGCACTCTGTCCCTTCATCCAGGTCATTGATGAATAAATTGAACAAGACTGGCCCCAGTACTGACCCCTGGGGAACACCATGAGCCACAGGCCTCCAACTAGACTCTGCGCCGCTGATCACCACCCTCTGAGCTCTGCCATTCAGCCAGTTCTCAACCCACCTCACTGTCCATTCATCTAGCCCACACTTCCTGAGCTTACCTATGAGGATGTTGTTATGGGAGACAGTGTGAAAAGCCTTGCTGAAATCCAGGTAGACAACATCCACCGCTCTCCCCTCATCCACTGGGGATGCCATCGTAGAAGGCTATCAGATTGGTCAAGCATGATTTCCCCTTGGTGAATCCATGTTGACTACTCCTGATCACCTTCTTTTCTTCTACATGCTTGGAGATGGCTTCCAGAATGAGCTGCTCCACCACCTTTCCAGGGATGGAGGTGAGGCTGATTGGCCTGTAGTTTCCCAGGTCCTCCTTCTTGCCCTTCTTGAAGACTGGAGTGACATTGGCTATCCTCCAGTCCTCAGGCACCTCTCCCATTCTCCATGACCTTCCAAAGATGATGGAGAGTGGCTTGACAATGACCTCTGCCAGCTCGCTCAGCACTCTGGGGCCCATGGACTTGTGGGTGTCCAGTTTGCCTAACTGATCTCTAACCCGATCCTCCTCGACCAAAGGAGGGCCATCCTTTCTCCAGGCTTCCTCTCTTACCTCCAGGGTCTGGGATTCCTGGGGGCCAGCCTTAGCAGTAAAGACTGAAGCAAAGAAGGCATTCAGTAACTCTGCCTTCTCTGTACCCTTTGTCACCAGGGCGCCCACCTCATTCCGCAGAGGGCCCACGTTTTCCCTAGTCTTCTGTTTACTACCGATGTATTTGAAGAAGCCCTTCTTATTGCCCTTGATGTCCCTTGCCAGATTAAATTCCAGGTGGACCTTAGCCTTCCTTGTAGCTTCCATGCATACCCTGACAGCGTTCCTGTATTCTTCCCAAGTGGGCTGTCCCTTTTTCCACATTCCATAGATTTCCTTCTTCCATTTGAGTTTAACCAGAGATCACAGCTACTCTCTCATCTCTAACCTACTGCTACCCTTATCCCCGAATCCTCAAAATCAGTCTGGAAAACTGGTGACTGATCCTCTGTGCATCTGTTCTGGTCTGGGCAGACAAAGCTCGCTCATTTTTTTTTTTTTTCCAAACTGCTCCCAAAACCAACAGTCTGAGGTTTGCTCCCAATTCAAACGTAGATGCCAGATTGATAAGTTATGGAAATGGATAACTCTGCAATGTGAAAGAGTATTCCTCCATTTAATTCCTGCCTAGTTAGCTAAACGGAACATGATCCATGTAAATATAGTTGCTATCTGTTCCTAAGACCCACAGTTTGTTCCTAGTGAGCCTGCTGGTTAATTTTCTCCGCCCAGTCTGGACTGTTTAATTTATAAATTACATTAAATAAAACTAAAATCCTGTTGGGGCTACTAATGTATCATTCATTAAATATTATGTAAAACAGCAGAGATACATATTTTCTGTTAAGCCCAGACACGTTACTAACTCCCTGTAGAGATCATGTGTGATATCTCTGGATGCAGGCATGCTGCCTAGATCCCCCCTGAGGACAACTCATCCGTCCTCCCACCAGCTGTCGGCATGCTGGGGTTCCTCCGTCACACCTAGGCAGCTAGCTCTGGGCTGTGGATTCTGCTCTGTGGCTCTGACACTCAAAGTTAAATGGGCCTTAGTGCCCTCCCTGACACGCTGGAGAGGAGCTTGCACTGCTGGATTTCAAAGTTTCAGACTTCTTCACTCCACAAACTTGATGCAAAGTCCCTGGAGTGTCATTAAACGTACACTCCGAACAGATTAGAGATGCATCTCCATTCGCCCTGCCTCCTTCTCTGCATTCCCCTGCAGGGGAACTTTCAGGAAAAGCCAGAAACTTTACAAAGTGAAGTGGAGCTCATCTCCATCTATTCCAGGTAACCTCTCCCATCCTGTCAAACGGCTCAGCTGTCATAAAAGAACAAATGGAGCAATGCAGGAGTAAGGGGGAGCAGAGAAATAAAAAAGACAAACATCTAAACTCTGGGCAGGAAGTTTCTGTTGTTATTTCTGAAGTGTGTTTAGCATGGAGACATATCGTACATTTAGCGCAAGTCCCCGGGACCCTAATGAGCTCCTAATGTACCCCATACTTCAAGGGTTTTCCAAAGAGGCCAGTAACTTAGCAACAGCAGCAAATCCTTGACAGGAATAATCACTATTTGTGCTGCAGCTTTAGGCTTCCCTTCTTCTCTCCCACTCAGTGGAAGGTGCGTTTGACTGGGATTTCTTCTCTGCTTTTCATTGTTCTTATTCCTCTTATGGGTTTCTTTGGTGTTTTTTTTTCCTTTATCCTTTCTGTTCAGTAAAGCAAAAAACCACTGTCAGTGACTTGCAGGGAGCAGAGTCCTTGGAGCCTGGAGCTAGCAAGATTCTCCCATGAAGAGTTTTGTCACACTGGGGAGATGCAGAGGTGGCTCTCCAGGGGTGCCACAGGCAAGTCAGGGCTGGCAAAAGGGGAGTGATTTTCACATGATATCAAACTAGAGAGGCACTAGGGCCAGTGGTGGCTCCTCAGGGGTACCAGCTCCTGCAAAGAGCTAGAAGGAAATGAGCGATGACAGTTCTCTGCTGTGTTCATGGCTCTCGGCGATAAGAAACTGAATCACTGATCTCCAAAGATATCCTCTTAAAAACACAAAGCAAATATTGTCAACTAACTGTACTTCTTGAGGCCATATGAGACAGCAGGCTCCAGAGGAACACGAGGTCCTTCTCAGGCAGGCGACGCACTCTTCCCAGTAGGGTGCCATTTGGTGCCACCACGTACAAAGCATATGCCTCCCCTGCCCACATCTCCTGCCCGTGTCTCCCCTGCCCACATCTCCTGTCCTTTTGCTAATTGTAGGCATATCACTGGGTTTGGAAGGAGGCTGCTTTCCATCTTAAGCAAGGAATATGAACAACTGATTCACATGTTAAGAGAGGGGCTGAGAGAACAAGACATATTTGGGTGACTCCCTGGCATCAAAACTTCAGCATATTAGATGTTTAAGAGGACAATCCATTTTCATACCTCTAAGAAAATGTCCAAAATGGTTACCTGATGTGCAAAAGTGAAATGAGTTGTCCAGTATCATAGAAGGCCTGAGAGCAGGAGACAACCTATCTTGAAATAATTTCCATTAACTCTATTAACACTGTAAAAACGCACCAGATGAACAGCCAGTTTTGAACTAAAAATCACTGAACAGCTCTGGATCTTGGCTAGTATACTTCCAGCAACCAAAGGGACAAACACACCATTTCTGTAGGTCCAAGTGTAACTGGAATTTTACAGACATAGCTTATCAATGCTTTTCCCCCCCCGGTGTTGAAAGGATGGAGGGTTGGTGATAGTGACAAACAGTATTTAACAAAGACTTCTTGACCCAGCAGTGGCCTTTGAGAGGTTTAAGAATGGTCAACTCAGGCTAGGAGAGCCTCTGATATATAAAAAACATGGCATCATACATCTCTTGCATTTAGCAAGAGAGGCAGGCTAGTCTTACACATTCACCTTGTGAATTCTAGAGAAGTCAGAGGAATAAATACAATTCCAACCACTTAGAGCCAACCAATCTTATTTACAAAATATCAACAGACTGAGCATGGAAAATGAATGAAGAAAAGTTTGCCAAGAGGAGGCAAAGACTTTCTTTTAGGTGGCTGTCCAGGCAGTAAATTGGAAGAATATTGTGGGCTAACTCAGCTGAAACACTCCTGAAAAAACAAAAAATTCCTCTACATCCAAAGCATGCTCACCACCATGTAGCAAAGCACCCACCCAGAGGTACAAAAGCACGCTCCACATCACACAGATCTGAAACTCAGCACAGTACAGACACACCAGTGTGCTGCCGCACTGAGCTAATGGCACTTCTGCACTGTGTCGTATAAACCCACTCCAACACTGTGAAGTAACAAGACAGGTCCAAGGCAGAATGTAAGGATTAAACCTGCTATTCTAAGCAAAGTGGGTGTTCAGAACCCACCGTAATATTTCAATTACCCCAGAAAGTTATCACAGACTCAAAGACAAAGAAGGGGCACATGGAAACTCTTGACCCCTGGGAGAAACCTACTGGAACTGCATGAAAATATCACAGTGATTTGTCCTTTCTTGTTTTTCATTACACATTCAGCAAGGCAAGGCAAGCCCCAGACCTGCCCACACTGTAACTTGGCCTACAGCATCAGTCGGTTAGGTCTCCACGAAGCGTGAGAGAATCATTAACAGCATCACTTTCTCTCACAGCCAACCTGGCTTTACCCAACCAGAAATGTCTGCAGGAAAAATCTGAAAAACCCATTAATGGGGATAATGATGCTTACCTCCTGCACAAAGTGCTTAGAAATTCATGGAGGGAAAATTTTGTTAGAGGTAGATATTTGTTAAATTCTTTTAGTTTATTCTGACAAGGATCCATACTACAGCCCTACGCTTGAACATAACTCCCACTACCATTAGAGGCTAGCCTCTATAGACTGTATAAAACAAGTCTATACTGCATGGTTTAAAATCTATGGCTGTCATGTCTATCCTACAGACAAGATGTAGACCTCCTAGCTAGTCCATGCCCACACCCTAATGAGCGGTGATCTTTTCTCACTTGCGTTCCAGAATGCGTCACTTTACATTATGGAATGAGACAGACAAATCATAGTTCTCAGGTGAAATCCAGGCCCCTTGAAGTCAATGGCTACGTCTTTCTGATGTAAATAGGGCCAGGATTTTCATTCTCTGCCTGAAATTCTCTTTGATATGAAAAAACATGGTTTGGGTTTTTTTATGTCTGACTTACAGAGCTGAAGGAATCTTAAAGCTAAGTGATGAAACAGTGCTAAGTTGTGGGTCTGTTCTCACCTGGGACCAGCTGCCCCAATTCTGGCACCCAGATAATCTGCTTATTTGACATTTCTGGGGTCTCGGTACACTCTCTCGTGATAGATCTCTTCCTCCTCCTTGAATAAAGCTCAGTAAAACATTTGACCTTTTCCAGCCTTTAGAGTTTCATTGTGCTTTTAAAAAGGAAAGCAAAGCATGGAAAAACATCTGCTGAAGAGAGAATTTTCTCATTTGGATAACACAATCCCATTTAGAGTAAAGAAAACAGGCTCAGAGAGGCCTATGCCTACGATTTCCAATTCAGGACAGAGTGCTGTAAAAGTGACTTCACTCCTAAATGTACGAGCATTTCCCCAGAGGAAGATCCTAAATCAGAAAGGACCATAGGGGATCAGCTGGCAAATCATTACCTCATCTGGAAACTGAAGTTCACTGTCTGGTTTCCAGCAAAAGTGACAATGAATTCAAAAGGTTTCACCCTAGACCCTTCACAAAACCTGCTGCGCAGCTCAGCATAAGTTTCAGTCACTAATCAGGGTGCACCCAAGCCTGCAATATTAAACGGAAAGTTGAAGTCACAACAGAAATGCCAAGCAAGAACTGGTGAGGGGAGTGGAGGGGACCGGGGAAGGAAATTAGAGTAGGACATGCCGCAGGGTCAGCGTCAAAGTGTATTTAGCAGAGCAGTATGTATGCATGAAACTTGCACTGTGCTTGCCTTCAGCCTGCAGTAGCTGTCTCTCACTTTTTATGACCACTAGAATTCATCAAGCCCAGAGAGATAAAACTGGTGAATTAAAAAGCAGTTCTCTTTGTTTGGTTTTGAGGCAGGATATAAAACACTGGTCTTGCTGGAGCTTCTTGCTGCTTGGGAGGCAGTCACATTAGTCTCAGTGCCTTTCTGATATGCCATCAAACTAATTACCTGCCTAACGGGAACTGAAATAGATTTCCATTCTCTTGATGTGTAGGAAGATGAGGAGGTGTGTGCAACATGGAGGAGGGCATGGGACAACATCGGATGGGAGAGCCCTAGAAAAGAGCCCTAAATGCAAGAACCTTTAGGGGCAACACGGGAGGCCTGAACCCAAAATAGACACCTGATAGCTCTGCTGGTTCGGCAGCAATCAGAGACCTAAGAGTAAGATGTGAAGTTCTGCTTGAGTTCTCAAGTGTCATGCTGCCTGAGTCCAAGATTTTGCTCAAGGACCATCTTTAGCGTTAATCCTGTATTTAGATACATGACTAAATTCCTTAGATTCTAATGCTCTTACAGTAGGACACTTCTGGAAATAGGAGTTATATCAATAAAGTGGATCGTTATTGCAATTAATTTCACTGAAAGACAATTGAAACAGAATGTAACATCAAATCCCCATCTGCTCAATGCAAACAGCTAAGCCAGTCCTAAAACAAAACTAAAAATAAATACCTGCTTATAGGCTGAGGCAGCCTTGATCACAAAGAGGGTGGAGGGGAGGTGTGGAAAAAGGGAGAGTAGAACATATTCTTGAAATGCCATGAGCTTCTCTCTTCATCCTGGATCGTTTTCCAAAGCATATTCTTGAGATGAGAAGAGCTATTTTCCATTTTGTCGCTTCGTGATTAAGTGGAACAAGTGCCTTTGCTCTCATTGGTTAATTAGAAATACCTGCTACATAGACGTATCTTTTTCCAGTCCCTTGCTTCTTAGCAAATAAAAAATCTATTTTGGCTTCCCTGCACTGACCCTTTAATTGAACTAACACGGGTTTTGTTGCTGTTCTTTGTTTTTAAATAAGCAATTTTGTACTTGCAGATTTTAATTTCCCACATGGCAAAACACTTCTGAATATTGCCAAATCCCAGGCACTGAGGCTAGAGAAAGTACATCTCTGCTTTCCCACACCCAATTAAAAAAAAAAAGTTATCATCAAGCATCCCTGCTGACCAGCCCTTTGCCATGACATTCTGTTGGTTTCACGTGAGAGATCATCTTGATGCGCTATGCTAACCCTGTCATTAATTCCATTATTAAAGTTATAGAGACATGAGATTAGGAACCTGTTACCTGCATAAAGCCCATCAGATTTCTCTCTCTCTCTCCCCCAAAAAAGAGAGAAGAATCTTATTATATGTACGTAGGCTATTTATACTAGGCTTGTGGAATTCTACTCAACACTCACTGGAAGAATAGTCCTTTATTGATAGAGTATTAGATGGGAGATTTTTGGCTGTCTATTATCTTCACCACCATGGTGCAGAGGGAGAAATCTCTGAGACCTAAGCTGGCAATTTTTTTAATGACAGTTTTATGTGTTTATTACTCTTGTTTTTTTGCCAGGTTTGTTAGGCAGGGAGTAGGTAACAACTTGCAATCTTGTCCACTGGCATGTATACACACATTAATGGGCCAGATGGAGCTGCAGTGATTTCAGCAGCTGAGGGTCTGGACTATTATGTTTATACAGGTCAGGGGAGAGGGGGAACAGACAACTAATTTAATATAACTTTAGAGCCACAGTCTTCGCTAAATTGGACATAGGATACAAAGTAAAGAAGAAAGAGAAAATCTGGCTCCTCTTCTTGGCTCTGCTACTGATCTAGTTTGTAATTGTAAGCAATTCTATTTACCCCATCTGCAACACGATCGTAATGTTTCTCTCCGCCTCTGTACAGAGTTCTGAGATGGAGATGCGTAAATCAGATGGGCATGTGCATAGTCAAGTTAAAAAAAAACAACAAATGAACAACCCAAGAAATGCCAGTTAAAAATGGGCAATATTGCCTTAATTCTCTACTTGTACATGCCTTTTATTACTGCCTTAAACAACCCGTAGGAATGATTTCTCAAATTTATCTGACATTTTTTCCTAAAGCATCAGATGTGTAAGCTGCCCCTTCCATGGGTTTCTTTTTTTATGTTTGATAGTTGTGCTTATTTTGTTACTCTTGTAGGCCTGCCTGTAATAATTGACAGATTTTAACAGTAAATTACCTTCTCTTTAAGGTATGTATTGTAATAATTTTGCCTGCGCTGTGCATTGTATTTTAAACAAAAGATTTAAGTTTCTTTATTTTTCCCTTGAGATTATAAACATTTCTGAATAGTAATTTATTACTGTAGAATTTCACAATAGTAATTTATTACTGTAGAATTTCACCAGCTATTTGCTAGAGTAACAGACGCACAGAGTGGCATTAAGTGTGCATGGTTTGTGACATCTTGCCAACCTTTTTGTGCAGAAGCATAAACTAATCTGAGGCTTACACGTAATTTGCTATCAAACTGTATCAATAAACTGTAAGTTAGTTTCTCTATGCATGTGATACATCCAAACCAAAGCAAAACAGCATCAACTATTTCTTTTTAAATTGCTAGCAATATTCTGTTTCTTTGTGTCTCCTGGATCATAGCTTTCAACCCTGTTACTCAATGCACATTGCCCAATTCATCTACATTCACAGGTTTCCAAAAATCTTTTACCTTTCCGTTACTGTTACTTTCAACCAATCAATAAAATTTCATTCAAAACTTGTCCTTGCTTCTGTCCCCTGTCCCCGATCCTCTTGACACTGGGGGGAGGGGGGGGGGGGTGGGGGGAGAGAGAGAGAGAGAGAGAGAGGTGGTCCTTCTCTACTACGGATTGTAACCAATAAGCCTATGACAAATTTGAAGTAGCCTGAAATAATTTGTGCACATTGCATGAAAAACTGATTATGACAATTTTCTGAACATGTATGTTGATTTAACTCAAAGACTGTTGTTTCCAGGAAGGGAAAAGTAATACAGCAGATGAGGTGACTTAACCTCAAATACTAAAGGATTATGCAAGGACTGTTATGCTTGGTCCTGGCTGACCCCAACTCACACTGGTCCTAGTGAATTTCTTTAAGAATAATAAAATCTTTAGCACTGAAAGATCCATCACAGCAAAAGCAAAATGCAGTTCACCAAAAAGAGGAAGACAATTTTCTTGATAAAAGGAACAGACTCCAGAATCTGTCAAAAATAGGCCTTTCTAAGTCCCCTTTATAAGACGTATGATTTCAGGTTACACAGATGTACACATAAAAAGCTCATAATCTTTTTTTTTTTTTTCTCAAAATATTTTGTTCACTTGTATAAATGCCCAGAATTTTTGCTTGAAGAGGCTATGACATAACTATGAACAGAAAGGGGTCCTGAAACTCCCTGGGTTTTCCAAATAATCATTACTAATATGAAGGACACTATAGCCCAGGGCCTGGTTTAATAGTGGTAAAATCAGCAGCTCTGGCAGTACGAGGTTGACATGTGAAATTTGAGACTGAACAACTGCCAGAGAGATCAGAAACAGGGACGAAACGCAACAAGACTTAGAAGGCGGCCAGTCATACCCAGACAGTTTTCCAGCCTCTTGAACAGCCGTCTTTTCTGCCATGAAGTGCTGTGCTAAACCAGGGAAGTCCAATGCATTTAATTGTATTAAATGCTGATAGTAAAATTACAGTGGAATACATATATGAAGAACAATTCCAAGTTATGGGCTATTTTTGAAACCAAAGGCCAACAGTGATATGGACAGCAATGGGAGTAAGACTTTACCTGTGTCTGTAATGAGCTGATTTTACAATTTATCCGCAAAACTCCATATGTGTTAGCACATACACGCTTTTGACTATAATGGCCATTATAATATCTCTTCATCTATGATGCATTGTTAAGATACTTTTCTCAAAAGCAACCTTCATTAAGCTCTGTTTGTCTGAAATAACGAGAATACTGAACAGCTGCAAGATCCTACACATTTGTCAAAACTCATAGAAAAATACGAATGTCTTACGTTGTGTTATTTGAGAACTGATATGTTATTATACTGTCTTTAAGGGCTTTATTATAATGCATGTGTACAGGAAAGGAGAGTTAAAACTAAATAGTCATTCTTAATTTGGGGATTTCATCTAAGCTAAGCTGTAAAATACTAAAGATGGGCAAATGCTGCCATTTCTGTCAGTGATCATTTAGTTGCATGTAATTTATATACTTGTGTTTTTATGTGCACCAATGGTGGTGACATGAGCTCTTTAGCAGGAAAACAGGAACTAAACATATCCTGAGAAGGCTATAAGGGTCAAAAAAAAAGCACTCCCCAACTTTATTTTTTACCCTCTTGATACTTTTTTACCTGCCTCCCTCGACTCTGTGTTGTGCAACCTGCATTCGTTCTGTGTCCTTATCAGATGCCAGATGCATTATATTGCCACTTATAACTGTTTCCCGACCAAGTTAAAACAACGTATCAGCAGTAAATGGGATTTCAGCAAAAAAGCTCATACAAACAAGTTATTCTGACCTTCAAAGGTGCCCTTCAAAGTGCTAAACTTCAAGTCCTTGGTGCTACATCACTGAGACCTACACCCTTGGAAAACTAAGGTGGGTTTTCTCATGTTACTGTCAGGCTGTGTGGCAGAAAGTATGAAGTGGAAAAGTCTTCCATAGATCCGATAGTCTTAGTCACCCTAGCACTTGCCATTCTACATGCATTTCTGTTAGTACAGCTTTGGAGCAACAGATTCAGTTCACACCTCCCTCCTGAATCTTCAATATTTATTTTGATTCTTTATGTTAATAAATAAATAAAATCCAGAGCCTTAGTTGCAGTATAAAACAGCACAATTCACTGCCGGGATATAGAATTGATATACTAGATATTTCTCATTTATTAGCTTCATTCCTTTGCTTAGTCTCCTACAGTAATGTTATTATTTCCCATGAGGGTCACATGAGATTTTTCTCTTGCTTGCTTTGTACGTGTCTTTGTGTGTGTGCTTATTTATTTAATAGGCATTTTCCCCCTTTATCTGCTACTTACCTAAAGCTTTCACTATACCCATTTGATCTGAATACATTGGCTATGTGTGGCCTGTTTGCAACCAGGTCTGCTCTTAATGGTGTATTTACACCAGGTTTTCACACAATACCAAAGAGATCCATAACCAAAGTGATTTAGAAGATGATTTCAATGTTCCTTTCCCCAGAACTGCTCTCCCTTTCTCAACAAGTAGGAAATTACTCTAAAGGGAAAGGATTTGCTTGCAACTCTGCTGTAAAAGCACTTTTCTCTTCTTCAAAGCAATCTCCCCAAGGGGCAAAAATTAAACCAGGTTCTCAGAACAGGTACTTATTTTAAGAATAGGCCTTTCTGGCTCCTGTCAGAAACACGGCACTAGTTCATGGACTGTCTTTACGACGTACAGCCCCCCCCCCCCCCCCCCCCCCCCCCCCCCCCCAGTCTACTCTCAGGAAACATGGATGCCCTGCAAGTAGCAGCTCTTCTCTCTCCCGGCCCTGTCCTGGAGGGCAACGGGGCAAGTTGAGCATGGTGAACTTCCAGCCATCTCACTTCCCTGCTCCCGCTGTGGGGAGCTGGGACACAGCCTCAGTGGCACAGCACTGTCCTTGACCAAAACCTGGCATTGCAGATACTGCGATGCCACCAGCCTCTGCAAATTTGGCATTATGATACAACTGCGGTGACAGGAAATCACTGGCAAACCGGATTAGGGACACCACTGATTGGGAGACTGCCCATACAGCATGTCAAGTGCTGAGGGATAGCATTTCAAGGAGTCCAAGCCAAGACTCCAGTGTTCCCTCTATTAGCAAAACTTCATCACCTTCTGCCCCCTGCACTGCATCACTATCACCATGAGTACAATGGACAACACTGAAGTTATTAAAGTCTTCATTTAGTTTTGTTTGATGTAATGGCTGCAGGGTGCAAATGGGTTTATAGGTTTTTGTAGAATTTACACATCCTCACACACTTCTGTCAACTGGTACATAAATGCAGCGAAGGCCTCTAAGACCCAGTCAACTCAACCAGCATAGCAAACCACTCTGCCTTACAAGGCTGAAGACTCAGTTTTGACAGGACTTAAAGCAGTGCTGTCTGGAAAGCTTTTATAGCGGAATCTTTGCTCCAACCTTGCTGAAAAGGTCAAGCACTTTTTCTTTACTTCCTTGCCTTTCAGAGGCACTCAGGTCTAAACCACAGAGATCTCCATTTTAACTTTCTACTCGCCTCATTTAGTAACATCACACCTTTTGTCAACTCAGGAAATTCTTTGGTTCTCAATAATGAAGGAAGACTTAAAAACAAAAGCTAATCTCAGCCCTGAACACAACTAAAATATTCTCAAGGGAGTCTTCTATCCCTTTTAATCTAGGAGAAGAAATGAAAATATCATAGATACCAGCCTAATGGTATTTTAAAGGAAATAACCAGTTTAAATAACATTTTGCCCTCTTTCCTACTTTGCAGGAAGCATTCAGTCAGTCAAAAATAACATTTAGTGTTTATGCACAATCCCAGCAAGAGCTCCAAACTCACCTCTCCTCCACCTGAGAGCTGCTGGCCAAAGTCAGCTCCTCTAGGAAGAGCAGGCAGTCGGTCACCTCATCGCAGTTGCAAATTGCAGCAAACCTGCCTGGATGGAGCTGCTACCCACTATCCACGGTTCTCCTCAGCACGTGGTGATCAAGACTGACTTATTCTGGTTACGCTCTTTGAACCATCATAGAGTGACCATCAGCCAGACATCGTCCCCCCCCACCTCACAGGCTGGGAGGAAGAGAAGTGCTTAGATCAATGTATGGGCACCTAACTTCTACTTAGGTGCCTGGCATCCACTAGCACCACCCAGTATCTTTGCAGGTTGTAGGAATCTAGAGAGCCTGCTTCTGAAGGACTTTATCAGTAACTGTCAATATACTCTGAAAGGAAAAGTAAGGTCACCTCTGAGAGTCACCTCTGATGATTTTTTCCCACTCCAGGTTTGAACAAGTCACCGGCAGGAAAATCTAAGCAGGTTATTATCAGTCTCCTGAGACTTGCAGCTCTTTACCTGCTTCTTCTACCAATAGGTTATATTATAGTCTTTAAATATCTTTAAGTCCTTTAGAAATAATGGAAAGGAAACACAAGTTAGACCCATTTTGCCAAGCCTGTGGGAAAAGACTTCCATCACTGCAATTCCTGTAATAAATTTTGTTTTCTGCAAGAACACTGCTGTTGAATACTATTTCTCAATGTGGCCAAGGGCTCTCGCTAATTACAAAGCTGCTCTTCAGCTCCTCAAAGCTCTCCTTTTCTACCCCTAGGAAGGGATTATCACCAATTCATGGAGAGAAAATTCGCCTGATATATCCCCACTATTTACTTAGCTCTTCACCAACTGTTCGCATGTCAAACTTCGTATGTGACGTGCTAAATAACAGAGGCAAACCAGAAGGGAAGAACATACATAGTATTTCCTAGGATGTTGTCTTTTACTTCCTTTAGCCAAAAATCTTGCAAAGCAGCTGTATAGCACATTAGAGAGCTTTACACAAAGGGCCTTTCTTTCAGCGGGAGTTTCTTTGAGCCTGTCTTGCAGTTCACATTGCAGACCAGATCAAAAGATGTTTTCCTCCATTTTAATAGAGAAATTTCAGACAGATTGTATCAGAGAAGAAAGGGAGTAAAAGAAAGACTGAGAGGTTACTTGGCAATTAGGCAATCTTGATTATTTCCTTCTTGTCTTGCTAAATCTTTCAGCTGGCTATTGGGTGGAAATGATTTTCTATTCTATTTGACACTGGCTTCACAGCTAATTTGGTTTCCATCTATCTGCCTAATCCATTTTATCTATCAGTTCTAATTTGGCCCTGTCCCCACTTTTATTTGCATGCTTCCCATAAGCATAAACAACAACAACGATCTTTTCTTCTTATACGGGGGGAAAAAAGGAGAGTGTTCTTCAGGTGAGAGGCATAAGAGTAAGAGCAAAGGTCCCACTGTGTGGAGGTCACATAAAGATGCAGGTGTCACCTTTGGCAGGGCAAGGATTTAGTAACCTTTTCTTCATGCACCAGAGAACTCCAGCATACAGATCCACGTCACTAGGACTGCTCTGTCATCTGTGTCACTCTACCTGATCAAGCGTATAATGCAGCTACATACGGAAGTGATACAGTCTCACAGAGAAGTTAGTAGTTCTCTCAGGATTTTGAACATCAGATCAAAGCCTTTGAAACAGCCCATATGTCCAAGGGACAGCTGGAGAAAAGAGTGGCAGATAATGGTAGTGTGTCCCTCAATAGCTGTTTTCCTGAGCAGGTTTGCTGCCCAGTTCTCAACCAATGGGCACTTCTGCAGTTGTGAGGGCTCGCTACCAGATAGGGGAACTGCAGTCCCCATGGTGGACCCATGACAAAACCATGAATCGCAGTGCAGGCAATTCAAGGCTCTGGACAAATATTTCTCACCATCACAGGAAAAGTATTATTGCCAACACACCTACTGGACTTACTTGGTTTCTTCATAGAAGCCATCTCTATACTATCTTGGTCTATATCTTAAAAGAAGCATCAAGCTTCAGGGCAGAAAAGTTTCAAGTGCTTAGTCAAAACTCTGCTGTGACTAACAGCTTGCTTTTCCATGGCCTTGGAAACCCTGTGGCTCGTAACGCGCATGGGAGCCAGGATCACAAGGCTCTTATTTCACATCTGCTACTGCTGCAGTGCCTCTGCCATTCACAACCAACTACATATGAATCACTTCCTCCCTTCGGTGCGAGAAGCAACCTGAGGTCCTCAGTTTGAAAGGGGTAGAAGCACAAGGTATTACATTAAGGCTTTGATTCATAATTAAGTAAGCCTTGAGAATCATCTGGGAATTTTGCCAGACAACTTTATACATTAGAACAGGGACTTTGAGAAACACATTTATGGTGTCACCCTGAAAACCAGAGGCATCTCCAGGATTCAGGCTCCCAGAGACGAAGCTTTTCTTCTGTAGAATGACTTCTTTCTTACCATAGTAGCTAGCCACTAGTAGAGACATTTACATGGATCAGATCACAGAAAAAGCAGGAAGTTTCATATCATTCCTATCTATTGCATATTGGCTTCAGTGCATTCCTGAGAACCTCAGAAAGGGAAATGCTGTGGCCATTCTTTCCCCATCCCTTGATAACTTGTTTTTTAAGATCTCCTCCTTTCTTGTTCAGACCCCTAACTCCTTAAATGCTGTCTCTGTTTTGCTGGGGCTGCTGCCTTCTTTAGAAAGATTTTCAGCTTTGATTAATTATTGAGCCTGTACTGCTGAGGGTTTTCTATTCTCCAGTTCTCATTACTGATGCCTTGCAGCCTGTGTGCTTCACTGGTCCCATTGCAGGATTTGATGGATGCACCCGTGAAGTTTTCCTGCCTGCAAAGCCACTCTTGCCTTTTACTGATTTTGTTTGGTGGGCAGGGAATTTCACTCTTGGCTACAGTGAGCAGTAAAGCATACGCACTGGGCAAAGTATTATTATTATTATGGTGGAAGCAGCATGAAATTCTTGCTTCTTTGCTTTCTGCATATTTCCCCTTTAAATCTGTTTCAAAAATTCTCCCCAACGGCCATTTTATTCTCAAAGTTGCTGCATCTTCTTACAGAAGATTCACCAATACATTGCTCTCTCATGGGAGACCGATATTCTTTCTGGTTGTTCGCTTTAATCTAGAATGAAAAGCTATGCATAGTGAAAGTGTGTTTTGTTTTGTTTATACTCCTCGTGCTTGGCTGCATAATCATCACTAAGGCTGACCGAAACATTTTTCTTTGTTTTGATGGAATAAAACTGTTCTCTGTGATAACACAGACTTAAGATAAGGGTCTAATGCACTACGGAAGAGGTAGTCCAATGGGATGCAGAGCTCTTAAGAGAGAACAAGCATGTGGCAGGTCCTGTGTCACAGCTTCCATGAGTCACTGAAGAGGCTTAGAGATTTAGAAACAGGACCTGAAGCAAGTAAAATGCTTTCACGTTTTTGAGAGTCTGTCTTCCTCAGTACTCATCAAATGCCTAAAGACAAATTTCTTTAGGGTGACTTACTTGCCCTGACTGGGGAGAAAGATGAGTGCTCAAACATTTGCATTTCCCATAAGGGACACCTTGTGTTTATGATCAGCTTATTATTAAATGAAATTCATGCCACAACATTATTTATTTCACAGGACTAAAGGCCCAGGTGACAGTGGCTTGTGCTTCTAACGATTTTATCCAGTTGGGTATCAATCCTCTGTCCAGCCATAACTGTAGTCTCTTGTATATTACCTTACTTATCCCTTAGCAAGCAACACAGACCGCTCATGATCAGCCTGGCTCTCGTTTGTGAGACAAATCAGCCAACCTATCTCAACACCTCTCTCACACAGTCCTGAATCCAGCAAGATACCAGACAGATAGCTACGTTTGGAGATCAGGGCTCTGAGTTTGCCTCAGCATACTGACCATCATGTATGTAATCAAATATTTATTTTTTTTATTCTGTTCCAGCATCAATGTGCATCTTAGGCCCTGATAGCTCTGTGTTCAGGCACCATGAAGAAAGAAGTGTTAGTCAGGATCTGATGTGGTGAGAGTATCGAGGGCCAGACATAGCCCTGGGATGGCTAGACAGGGCCCTGGGAAAGGGGTTGGGATGGGTTGAGGCCAGGCCAGGCCATCAGCCTGCAGGCTGGGGTCAGGATCAGTCCTGGTGAGGGTACCCAGGGTCAGACATAGCCCTGTGATGGCTGGGCAGGGTCACGGTGAGGGAGCTGGGCTGCGGCCAGGCTGGTACATCAGCTGCACGTTGGGGGTCCAGATTAACAGTGTGCATGGCCAGTCAGGGCTGCGGCTGAACTGGAGACTGGCACTCTTAGTGTCATTACCTCAGGCAGGGGCTGATCTGTAGAGCTTCAGTTTAAAAGCAGCTCCCACAGGTCCTGCGGAAGCCTCTGACAGTGCTGCCTGGGACACTCTGTCCAAAGCCACCAAAAGAAGGGGGCCATCCTCACCTGCACAGTCTCAAAGCTGACTCTGAGCTCCAGCAGCCAAACCTCTGTGGGGAGGGATGCTATCAGCATCCCCTTCAATCTCCTCCTGCCTCTACTCTTTGTTAGAAAGGTCCTGGAGCAACTGTTTGTGGTCAGCTTGAAAAACTCATGTATCTTTTGCTTTGCAGCAACAATGGGAACAAGAAAAGAACTAGTTAAAAGACTAAAATAAATAGCTTTGACATAGATAATCAGTTGACTGTGCTTCACAATCAGCTGAAGTTGTGTAACTCTGTGGGGATCATCTTAGCAAATACAAGGGGCTAAAGCCCAATTTAACTACCACTGTGGATCAAGCCATTACCCCCAGGGCAGGAAAAGATGCACAGACAGGCAGTGCTGGGTGACTTCTTAAGCCACAGAAACTCATTAGCCCAAGCAGAGGACACATGTACAGTCAGAGAGAGCAGCGGGCACTCACATCCTCTCACACAGACACGCACATATCCCACATGTACATGGCCTCCTTCCTTTCCTGACTATTTCTCAATTAAAGTATTCCCCCACCATAATTATCTTGCCTGCTTTTAATCCATCCTGGACTCTGAAAACAGTTTATCAGAAACATCTGTCTTGAATCTGCAGTAAAGTCAGAGGACGATTAGGTTGTGTTTTGTTTCCAAGGCAGAAAAGGAATATTATTAAAACATTGCAAATGCCAAAAATCAGGATTAGATCCATCTGATATAGCACATCTCTAGTCTCCATTCCAGCACTTGCTAATAGTGTACACGAGGAGAGTGAGAAAACTACAGCCAACAGTAAATTCTTGATCATTTAATCATGCGTCTGAGCCCTTCCCAAAATTTGCATCAACACTATTTACTTCAACACTCCACCACACAGTGTGCTCAGCAAAAGCCCAGCGCAACCCACATTGCCTAGCTGCAAACACCAGAAACATGGGTTTATGCCACACATGCTGTAAGCGCAGCCTGATCCATGTGGAAAGCCACCAGAATGCATGCGGACAAGGTTCAGGAAGCAGGTCCCATGTGGTAGAAAACTCTGTCATCAAAGTGACAACCTTCATTTCCTCATTTGTACTTTGACAGGTTCAGAGCAAGGCAAGCTGGTATGGCTGCCCATAAACGTGCACCTGACACTGCCCTTTGAACGGGCTCACAGGTCTGCACACAAATGGCTCCTCTCCACTCAAGAAGGGATCGGAGCCCTGAGGATCATCTGCCAGAGTAAAAGGCCTGTAAATCCCCTGCCTCCACCATTTCTGTGCTAGAGCTGGATGCCTGTACCCTGCAACTGTGCGCTGACAAGGCTCAGCATCTTTCTTTAATTTGAAGGCACATGGTAGCTTTCATCTGCAAGTCAATATTGGTGAGAAGGTCCGCTGGGATCCGAAATAGGTAGCATAGCTTTTCAGACACAGCAGCATTCTGATGGCATATTAAAAACCTGTGTGAATCATAAATCCCATTTCTTTAGGAATTGAGTCCCATCAGGGCACAGGGCTGAGGGGAAAATGGACTATTCTGCATATAGCTAGAAGATGATGATGATCTATGTAGGTAAGACGCAGACATTCTGTTGTGAGTTTTTTGTGACTGTTGTTGCTTCTTAAATAAAAATTTAAAATAATGGCTTAGGCTTTTCTGTCACACACCAGAGACAAAATTCTGCTCACTATTAATAAAGGTGCAAACAAATTTTTGCAAGCTCTGCATAGAACTGCCTTCCTCCGACCAAAGAAGAAAAATGAAGAGAAAATTTCTTACACATGGAATAATCACATTGCTGAAGCAAACACCTCTCTTAATGTTGTGAGCAATGCAACAAGCAAAAGGTATTCAGCTGAAGTGTGTGTATGTGTGCATGAGAGAGTGTGCGAGTATGACAGAGACTGAGTTGGTATGTGCTGAGAAGCGGGACAGGAGAATAGTTGATCCGATCCTTGTGAAAGCAAGCTACAAAAGCTTGAGGGAGTCAGACTGCTGGCATGCAGGAGTGGGAACATTAATCCCTGAGCGCAGGCAGTGATGGATGGCAGGTGAGCAGATGGGGAGGCAGGTTCCAAGTGCAAAGACAACGGCTTGGAACGAGCTCTGTTTGAGCTCTGTACAAACACAGCTCGGCAGAATAGGGACAGCAGTACCTGGGGAATCAGCCCACAATAGCTTACCCAGCTCACTTTCAAGGAAGCATGTTATCCAGCATTCCTGCATGCCAACAATCTCACCCTTTTTGGTCTTGCAGCCTTGTCTTCTGCTCTCCTCAAAGCAAAAGATTTCCGGTTTTATGCGTAAGCTGGGACATCTGATCAGCTCAGAAACTTGGATTTCCTTCAGCTTGAAATCTGCTGGGAGCAGGACAGCCCCGCTCCAAAGGCACCTGGATGCCAAGATTCTCAGGCTGAAGTTCCTCTCCTTATTTCCCTGTGCACTGTCCTCTCTCTCTCCTGCCTCAGTTGGTTTGGAGAGTTATTCTGCCTATCTCTTGGACCCTGAGCAGAAGCTGAGTTGGGGCCTGGCCTTTACCATCTGTCCAGGTGGCTCCTTTGCAGCAAGATACTGTCCCACATGTCCTATACACATCCATCAGATTCAGGCTTACGCCAGCTTGGCTCTGGGAATGAATCGCTGCACTCTCCTTATTTGAAAGGCAAGCTTGCGCCAACCACTTCATGATCCTCTAGACATGTGCTCTCCCTGGGCACACGGTGCTTTCACAGTCGCCAAAGCACTTGCTGGCCACTGCACTTGTCTGCATGAGATCCTCAGAACTCCACCCATCCTGGTTCCCACTGCAGAGTATTTTAAAGTAACAAACAGGAAAAATACTTTCTGTGTGTCCAAACCCTGTATTTTTTACTCTTTTTCCTAGAATCTGCCACAGTGAAGTTTCAAGGGACCAAAAGAAAAAGGAAAAAGCCTCTGCTTTTCTTCCACATACAAATGAAGAAAGTCTCACAATTTTTAACCTGACAGAAACATTCCACTGTTGGAATGGGGAAGCTCTTCTCTTTGGAAGAAATATGCAGGCCAGTCCCCTACCTCACTGTATCTGAGGGAGAGAAAACAGAAATAGAGAAATATCTTTTTTCATTGCCAAGTCCCTAGATGGGGATAACTTGCTGCATATTTTCTGGGAGGAGAAAGATAAAAATCTCAGCTATTTAAGTCTGCATGCATTTGTCTTCCACACAAAACTGACAGTACTTTAGCACTCATGCCGCGTACAACTGTATCCGCAATTAATGAACACTTGCATCACGAGTACATTCAATAGGAAAAAGGGATCCTCTTCTCCACTTTAGAGACTTGGGGGAGGGGTGAGGGGGGAGGGTGCAGGGAAGAGAACATGCAGTGTGCAACATTAACCGATTTGCTTGAGACTACCAGGACAGTTGAGCAGCACAGCGAAGATTTTAACTTGTGCAGTACTGGCGCCTTCACCCAACTCCAGCCATGGCCCATGCTGAGCAGAAACAGCCAGGAGACCACTGAAGCTTCCTATACACCCTGGCCAAGGAGCAGGGCTGCTCTGCTCCAGGCTGGGGCTGGATGCTTCCCTGGCCTTGTCTGAAAGGGACAGTGCCCCAGCAGACAGCCGTCCTAGTCTAAAACAGCAGAGCTGTGTGGAGAGTGAATCTAATTGCTCTCACGGTTCCTCAGGCTGTACCTTGCCTCTCCTTGCCGGTCTCCTGCCTGCCTAGCATGCAGTTTGCTCATTCACTTGCTCGCACCCGCTCCTTCCTTTCCTCCCTCCCTCCAGCAGTGTCAGGGAGACAAGTGAAGGTTACTGTTTGGCATGTTTGTTTTTGCATTATTTATGTTGTAGAGGACAGAGTCAGACATCTAGAGGACAGTCTTAGGTCACATGTGAATCCTTCCAAATGGGACTCAATAGCGCAACCAGCCAAGTAGAAAACAGACTTGGACAGCCCCATGGAGGGAGGCAGCATTTGGAAAGGGATGCTGCATATCTATCCGGCCAAGGTACCTGGCAACACCATGGGTCTGCTTGTGACTCCACCTTCCCTCATTTCTTTCCCTTCTTTTTCAGACACCCCGTAAGGGGGATACAATCCTTTTTTCCCTCGAACTAAGAAGTGTTTCAATATTGTACATGCTTCACATCCACAGGGCTGCAAGGAACTGGGATCTCCCCACCACCCCAATTCCTGCCCCTTTCCCTGCAACACCTCCTGCTGAGAGCGGCTGCTCCTGGGTTGGTCACACACACCTCGGAGTAGCCGTAAGCATCTCCTATACGTAGCTCCGCTGCCCGTTTCCTGTGAGGCTGCCTGTTGGAAAGGCTGGTGCTGGAGTACCTCCAAGCACCCCACAGGCAGTGCTCCCGTGCAGGCCCCCCAGCACTGCCTATTGCGGGGGGAGCCTGGGACTCACGTTAAGAATTCTTTGCTCACACTTCTTCCACCTTTGTTTCTCTCTGACCCGTACAGTATTTAATAATAGCTATGCCATACCCCAACAGAACAAAGATTTTATGCTACTTATTTTCCCCATATTTTTCAGCAAAGCTAAGTCTCCCTCAATTTCTTATTGAAAATGAAATGGGGACAGTACTGCTTATACAGCTGGAGATAGTGATCACCAGTGTACAGAGACTGACTTATCAAGCAGATTCTTAATGCCATAAAATCAATGGGTTTAGAAATTCTATTATCTTGCCTCTGATAGAACATGCCAAACTAAAGAAACTTCTTGCCCTTTTTCTTTTTTTAAAAGCATACTTAAATATAACATTACTGCTGTCCCAAAACAAGCTTTCCCCATGGTCCTGTAGTGGATATTACACCAGAGCAAAGGAACGGACAGGCTGCATGGCAAAACAGAAAGGCCAGTTTCTTTCTGAGTTCTACCAGCTATTCTGTTACAGTGATCAGAGGCTGCTGAATCTCCAGATTTGACAGCAATAATCATTCCATACTATGTAGGCTGCAGGACTCTAAGACAATTATTTTTGCAAGAACAAAATGCAACAAAACCAAATATATGGCTAGTGCAAACCAGAAAAGGCTGCATCAATGCCTGGGACGACACTACAGTAGATCCAAGTGAGTGGAGGAGGTGTGGTATGCATGTCCATAGGTCCAAACATCCAAGCAAGTACAGAGAAAGTGGAAAGGAAGGTCTGTGTATAGAAGAGAGGTCATAGAGATCCGGACACTAGCAAATGATGGGAAATGGTTGATGGTCTAGTGAAAAACAAGTAGGACATAAGAAGTGAGCCAGATGAGAAGACATAAGGAGGGAATCAGATGGGATGCAAAGTAAACAGCTGCAGCAGCTGGATGGGATGCTAAGGACAAATCAGACATGAAATAAAATGATAGTTGGGTGAGAGTCATTCAATGGGACACAAAGGGCTTGATTTTCCCTTAGATTCAGCCTCCAATTATTGACTAGGCAAATCTTAAAAATTTGTACGAGGTCCCTTAAATTCTCCGAAGTGTTGTAAACAAATCCTAATGTAAAATGAAGTCTCTTTCCTCAATCCTCTTTTCTCATCCCCCCTACTCCTCCTCCTCCCACCCCAAAAAAGACCCATCAGAAAAGGTAGGTGGTGGCTTGGCATTTGGATAACAAATGTGTAGCTCTGGAATTTAATTTTTTCTAGTTTGGCAGCAGATACGAGAACCTGAAGAAATCGCTTCCACTCACTGTGATCCAGTATTGTCATTTGCAACATGGGGATGCTGAGCACTACCTATCTAAGGCTGAGTGAGATGTGGTGAAGGTAAGGAGTTACCTAAGTACTATCATCCTCCATGTCACCTGAAAGACAAAGGACTCTAGAAAAGTAAATGGTTTGCTGTGGGTCACATCAGTTGAGCCCCATCATGCATGCTCTGAACAAGTGTGATTTAATCATGGAACAGATCCAAAAGGGAGAGTTGTTTTGACCCGATTATCCTATCACCGCAGCACACTGCACTATAAATTGTTCTCAGGCAATAAGCAGCAATGAATTATATTGAAACACTAGCTACTTTTAGCTAATGAAGGAGGTGTGCAGATTTGAAGACTGTGGCATTTCATGGAACAACCAAGCAATCAGCCAAGGAAGAAGACAGCAACAGACTGATCAAGATACCTTTTCTGTAGCCTCCCAATTAATACATATAGATGCAGTTTCTGCAGATGGCTTGTGGAGTACCACTTCTATGTTATTTAGCTCTGATAGGTCTTGCTGCATCTACATTAACAATGCTTTGTGATCGTGAGACCCCATTTCCACTTCCCATCCAGCCATGCAGATGTTTATACAGGAAAGCTCTCACTGCTAGATTGCTCTATACAGGAGAACCTGATTTCATTCAGAAGACAGGCAGTTTGGGTGGGGGTAGACTAAGATAGAAATCCATGTGCAATCGGAAAAAAAATCAGACTGCCTCTCAAGACTTAGGTTTGTTCAACCAAACTGAACAAACGAAAATTTGGATCCGGACACCTCCCAGGCTTTGTAGAAACTCAGGCCCATGTCCTCTGTGATTAAATCCATCCCCCACTTCTTCCTGGAGATGTCTTCTTGTCTTCTGAGCTGAGATCTGAGGGAGAAACCATTCCCCTTGCATGAAAAACACACAAGTTAAAAAAGGGTCTTTGAAGAAGAGAATTTAAAGTGATGGACAACTTCTAAAGCCGAAGCAGTCAAACAGCAAGATCATTTGTTCTGGATGTAACATCTTGCCTTCCTCTCTGTTATCATCAAAAGCTCCTGTGTTTGTGGGAGAAAATCTCTCCCCCACCACCAGCCCGGTCCTTCCTGCCGTGAGGTCACAGCCCTGTCTTTGTGACACAGCTGTCTGTTGCCATGGAAGTGTTTGTGCTTTCACAAAGTCAGCACAGCTATGACTTCACAAGCAAGGTCATGGAGGAGCAGATGGGCTTGGGAGGAGGGAGGGAGACAGACCCCTTGTTTAAACACAAATAGCGGTGATAATTAATTAACCAAAGTAGCAGGGGAAATTATGAAAAACATGTGAAAGGTAAATGGATTTCTGTTTAGCTGTCTTTCCCAAGAGGCTAAATGTCTCAATCGCAGAGGGGAGATCTTTAAAATGAACTAATGAAACAAGGACATTTTTTCTGGTTTCTTCAAGTGGATGTTCTTGGAAAAAACGTGAACAGAGCTTACACCTTGCCATCCTTCTCCCTTCCTTTCTCATCACCACTTGTTGACCTCAACCAAAAGATCAATATTTTCTATCAGAACCTCAAGTCCCTACATCTTTTCAGCATACAAGAGCTGTGGTGGGAATAGACAATTATTTAGAAAGGAAGTTTATTGTTCTGCAGTGGCTTAACAGCAAACACACTCTGTTTATAAAGGAAACTGTTACATGTTTATTCTTTTCCTGACTGCCAAAGCCAAAAGCTTGTCTTCGGAGTTGACCAAGGCGGCCTTTTTCTTTCTTCGAACATATAACATTTGCATGATAAGGAATCTGCAGCCAAACTATGCCCTTACTTCCACCTAAGCTTTTATCTTTTGCCACAGCAGTGCTGGTTAGAATCATAGAATTGTTTAGGTTGGAAGAGACCTTTCAGATCATCAAGTCCAACCGTTAACCTATCACTACCAAGTCCACCACTAAACCATGTCCCTAAGTGCCACATCTACACATCTTTTAAATATCTCCAGGGATGGTGACTCCACCACTTCCCTGGGCAGCCTGGTCCAGTGCTTGACAACCCTTCTGGTGAAGAAATTTTTCCGACTATCCAATCTAAACCTCCCCTGGTGCAATTTGAGGCCATTTTCTCTTGTCCTATCACTTGTTACTTGGGAGAAGAGACCGACCCCCACCTCGCTACAACCTCCTTTCAGGTGGTTGTAGAGAGCAATAAGGTCTCCCCCTCAGCCTCCTTTTCTCCAGGCTGAACAACCCCAGTTCCGTCAGCTGCTCCTCATAGGACTTGTGCTCTAGACCCTTCACCAGCTTCGTTGCCCTTCTTTGGACACGCTCCAGCACCTCAATGTCTTTCTTGGAGTGAGGGGCCCAGAACTGAACACAGTACTCGAGGTGCGGCCTCACCAGGGCCGAGTACAGGGGGACGATCACCTCCCTACTCCTGCTGGCCACAGTATTTCTGATACAGGCCAGGATGCTGTTGGCCTTCTTGGCCACCTGGGCACACTGCTGGCTCATATTCAGCCGGCTGTCGACCAACACGCCCAGGTCCTTTTCCGCCAGGCAGCTTTCCAGCCACTCCCCCCCAAGCCTGTAGCGTTGCCTGGGGTTGGTGTGACCCAAGGGCAGGACCTGGCACTTGGACTTGTTCAACCTCATGCTATTGGCCTCGGTCCATCGATCCAGCCTGTCCAGATCCCTCTGTAGAGCCTTCCTACCCTCAAGCAGATCAACACTCCCTCCCAACTTGGTGTCGTCTACAAGCTTACTGAGGGCGCACTCGATCCCCTCGTCCAGATCATTGATAAAGATATTAAACAGAACTGGCCCCAATACTGAGCCCTGGGGAACACCACTTGTGACCGGCCACCAACTGGATTTAACTCCATTCACCACAACTCTTTGGGCCTGACCATCCAGCCAGTTTTTTACCCAGTGAAGAGTGCACCCGTCCAAGCCACGAGCAGCCAGTTTCTCCAGGAGTATGCTGTGGAAGACAGTGTCAAAGGCTTTACTAAAGTCCAGGTACACAACGTCCACAGCCTTTCCCTCATCCACTAAATGGGTCACCTTGTCATAGAAGGAGATCAGGTTAGTCAAGCAGGACCTGCCTTTCATAAACCCATGCTGACTGGGCCTGCTCACTTGGTTGTCCTGTACATTCCGCGTGATGGCACTCAAGATGACCTGCTCCATAACCTTCCCCAGCACTGAGGTCAGACTGACAGGCCTGTAGTTCCCCGGATCCTCCTTCTGGCCCTTCTTGTAGATGGGCGTCACATTTGCCAACCTCCAGTCAACTGGGACCTCCCCGGTTAGCCAGGACTGCTGATAAATGATGGAGAGTGGCTTGGTGAGCACTGCTGCCAGCTCCTTCAGTACCCTTGGGTGGATCCCATCCGGCCCCATAGACTTACGTGTGTCTAAGGGGTGTAACAGGTCACTGACCCTTGGATTATGGGGGCTTCATTCTGCTCCCCGTGCCTGTCTTCCTGCTCAGGGGGCTGGGTACCCAGAGAATAACTTCCCTTGCTGTTAAAGACTGAGACAAAGAAGTCATTAAGTACCTCAGCCTTTTCCTCATCCTTTATCACTATGTTTCCTCCCACATCCAATAAAGGAGGGAGATTCTCCTTCGCCCTCCTTTTGTTGCTAATGTATTTATAGAAACACTTCTTCTTGTCTTTTACGGCAGTAGCCAGATTAAGTTCAAGTTGAGCTTTGGCCCTTCTAATTTTATCCCTGCATAACGTCACAACATCCTTGTAGTCCTCCTGAGTGGCCTGCCCCTTCCTCCAAAGGTTATAGGCTCTCCTTTTTTTCCTGAGTTGCAGCCGAGGCTCTCTGTTCAGCCAGGCTGGTCTTCTTCCCCGCTGGCTCATCTTTCGGCTCATGGGGATGGCCTGCTCCTGTGCCTTTAAGATTTCCCTCTTGAAGAATGTCCAGCCTTCCTGGACTCCTTTGCCCTCCAGGACTGCCTCCCAAGGGACTCTGCCAACCAGTCTCCTAAACAGGCCAAAGTCTGCCCTCCGGAAGTCCAAGGTGGCAGTTCTGGTGACCCTCCTCCTTACTTCTCCAAGAATCGAAAACTCAATCATTTCATGATCACTATGCCCAAGACGGCCTCAAACCGTCACATCACCCACAAGACCTTCTCTGTTCACAAACAACAGGTCCAGTGGGGCACCTTCTCTCGCTGGCTCCCTCACCAGCTGTGTGACCTCCTGGACTGCTTCCTCTCTGCTGCATTGTATTTCCAGCAGACATCTGGCAAGTTGAAGTCCCCCATGAGAACAAGGGCTAGTGATCATAGAACAAGCTATTCACTTTCATATTGTTGCCCCAGTCAGCAGATTTCATTCCAAAACACGAGAAAGTAAGTTACCCAGGTAAGATCAGGAGGAACGTCTCAACGTGCAAGTAAATCCCTGGAACGCTTCTGAGGAACCTGGATGGCATTAAGTACAAGAATGGCTCTTTCTGCATTCCTTCTCTGGACTGCTTTTGTGTTACACATATGGGTCAATATACATTCATCCATTTAAGATTTAAGGGGAAAGTGAGCATCTTGTGCATGTTCTCTTCATTGTTTATTTTGTCAACACACAATTCTGCCTTTCTACCTTTCAAGTGGGAGCCGAGATACTTAAAAAAAATAATTCTATGCTTACAGGGACAGTAGGAAACTTTATCAGAAGGCAAGGGGTTTTTGTGACTGGCAGTTCTTTCATGCCAAAGAAGTCTGGAAAAGCAAACAGCCAAGAGATGCTATTTAGACACTTTAAAATGA
The DNA here is from genome assembly GCA_009819775.1 of Phoenicopterus ruber ruber. Lineage (NCBI taxonomy): Eukaryota > Metazoa > Chordata > Aves > Phoenicopteriformes > Phoenicopteridae > Phoenicopterus > Phoenicopterus ruber. Next base: position 92,091,303 of record CM020215.1, on the reverse strand, counting down.
GTTCAAGAGAACTTCTACAAGAAAAGTTAGGGTCTCAGTAGGTTTTCTTCTACATACGGGCCTCTGTCCCTCCAGCAGCTCTACCTTTGTTCTCTACTTACAGCTATGAACCTAGCATAGACATTGTCACATCAAACATAAGCATCCAGATTCACAGGACAATCGTTGAGATTGGAAAGTGCCTCTGAAGATCATCTAGTCCAGCCCCTCTGCTCAGAGCAAGGTTAACTAGAACAGGTTGCTCAGGGCCATGTCCAATTTTTAATGTCTCCAAGGATGAAGACTCCATAACTCTCTGTGCAACCTGTTCCAGTGCTTGAGCACCCTTGCAGTAAAAAAAAAAAAAAAAAAAAAAAAAAAAATCTTACATTTAAATGGAATTTCCTATATTGCAATTTGTGCCCACCGCCTCTTGTACCTTTGCTGGCTGTCACTGAGAAGACTGTCTCCAGTTTTCAATCCACCTTGCTGTCTAATTCTCTAGTCCATACTTCATCAGTTCGTCAGCGAGGATCTTATGGGAGACTGTCAAAAGGCGAGACAGTGTCAAAAGGCTCTCTGAAGTCAAAACAAACAATATGCCCTGTCAAGATCTCTAATATACACTCATTCACTGAACTAGTCATTGCATTGTAAATCCATGCTGACTACACCCAATCACCTTCTTGTCCTTCAAGGGTCTGGAAATGGTTTCCAGGATTATTTGCTCCATCACCCTCCCAGAGACTAAGGTGTGGTTAAACATCCTGTAGTTCCCTAGATTTTCCTTCTTGCCCTTCCTGAAGCAAGGTGTGACACTTGGTTTCTTCCAGTCTTCAGGAACTTCCCCCAGTTGCCAAGATCTTACAGGAGTAATCTAGAGTAGCTTCGCAATGACATCAGCCAGCTCCCTCAGTATTCATGGATACATCCCATCAGGTCTCATGGACTTGTTTGTGTCCAGTTTGTTTAAATAATCTGGTCCTGCTCCACCAGGGGTAAGTCTTCATTGTGCCAGTTTCCCACTGCTCTCAGAGGCCTGGGATTCCTGAAGGCAAATCTTCCCAGTAAAAACCAAGGTGAAGGTGGCATTAAGTACCATTGGTCATTTCCAAATCTTTTGACACCAGGTCCCTGCCCCATTCAGCAGTGGCCCCCCATTTTCCTACATTGAGCGCACAAAGTTTTTAAAGAAACCTTGCTGTCTGCAGGGTTAAATTAGTTGATACTATTATTTCAAAAGGAGCCCCACCTTTTACGTATCATGGTCTGGGGGTAAGTTACTGCTGCCTCCTATCAGATAATTAGTCAGTAAATCATTCAACCAACTACAAGGTATAGAGCAAGGACAATGTTTCCAAACCACATTATCATCAGACATTTATATTGCACTTTATCGCTAAGGATTCAGAAGATTTACGTATACCCTGTAGAATACTGGCCTTTTTTTACGCCTGCTGCTTAAGTGCAGCCATCTTTGGAGTGGGATGTCTGTGGTTTTTTAAGAGCCATGTTATGGAATAAGCTTATCACAGGAAATTGTGCAGATGACTTCTGTATCTATTTGAAATTTTTAGAAGAGTTCAAGGAGAATAATGGATTAAGGTGGAATTCTGCAAGGAGACTGCAGCTAAAAAACAGTGTTTCCAGTTGTAAGGTAGTTATCCCAAGTTACAGTTACATGACTTTTTACAGGGTTTTGCAATTCCAGTGGTAGAAAATACAGTGTAATATAATAGTTTTGCAATTTATTCATGTTTTAAACTGAGTTTTACTCCATCTCTTTTGTACACTTATCTGCCATTCAAGCATTACCAAACGACGCCTCTTATTTAAGCCTGACAGGACAGCTCCAGTGAAAGCCACCAAGAACAACTAAGAGCTTGAGTCCCTTTGTGGTTTTGTTAGCTTTGGTCATAAAAGGAGATGAAGCAATATCACTGTGTGGCTCTGATGTCTCTGTCAGCTGGATTTAATTGAGCAATACTGAAGGTGCAGTCTAGTGACAAAGCGGGAACAATACTAACATCTAATTCTTGCAAACAGGCACCATCCATGACCAAATCTCACTTTTATGTGAAATGCGTGCCCTCTTACGTCACATTACTTTGTGACATTACACAGCACTGCCTCACTAAGCAACAGCATGACTCCCTTTCACCACATCACGGTATGTTGCATCACTATCTCAGGAAAAAAAGCATCACCATTTATTGGGCTGTCTCAGGACCACTTTCTGCAATGACCAACTTTTTTATGGTAGTGGCTCATCCAAGCCATGAGAAGATACAATGCTAGCCCAGGAGAACTCCCAGTGAATACTTGATGGAATCAATGCACTGACCTAGGTTCACACTTAAAAGCTCAGAGAACAAAAGCTTCCAAAATCTGGCAGTTCTTCACTGAAACCCTAAAAAAAAGTGCTAAATTTCACAGGCATTTAGATTTGAGGTTCCAGTCCAGATCACTGCAGATGGATCAAATTTAGGGAGAGTTTTGCAACATTGTCCACATCAAGCTTAGTTCCAAATAGGTAAGTCATGAACAAGAACTGATCGTTAAACTGATGATTGAAACCCAGTGCGGCCATTATTTTCATGTACTATGACTTCTTCACAATCCAAGAAACCTGGTCATCATCACTAGAAAACTCTACTTAAATTTATAAAGCCAAGACGAAAGCTATTTACCTAGTACCCTGATGGGCAGGAATGGCAATGTGGGAATGACAATACTGCTGAAGAATTTCCCCTTACCAGTAACCAGCTCTAATCTAAGTCTAAATTCCAACAACAATCCCAAAACTCTTTTTGAAGGGAAAGATCTCCTACGATGTGAAGGAGCTCTATTTTGCTGCTTTGCTACAGGCTTTCTGGGCATGGTTCAGTTGCCCACACAGAAGTCATTTGATTTGCCCTACTGTATGTGAGGTATCCGCACAAGGCTAGCAAATACGACATCAGATCTATGGGAGACCTCCTCTATTCTGAAGCAGGCAGGATATCCTAGGGCATCACAAAAGGTAGCAGAAGACTTCTGGTGTGTCCACATTAGTGTTATGGTTCGGAACGTAAATGTGCTATTGAAGTGAATCACCAGGTCATCCCCACTCCCTGAGTCTGGACCGTGGAGCTGTCTAGAAGTGCACAGACTGGATTTCTTTCTGCCAAAAATAAGATGCACATCATAGGTACTCCACCTGCTAGTGAATATTCAATTCACAGCTAGATTTAGTTCAAAGCAACCCCCGTTGAAATTTTTACAGTCAGGTCCTCAGTCCTGATGTTTCAACTCTATAAATCTACTCCTACAGGTCTTATCTCCTTATCTCCTACAGGTATTATCTCTAATGAAGACATAGGCAAATCACTAGCCTCCAATTCCTTAACTGGACTGTCCTAATTACAAACTGGGATAACTGTTCTGGTCTAACTGTGGGGTATTGTGTGAATAAGCAAATTCAAGAGTAGAGGGTACTCTGATACTGCTGGAATCAGAGATGTATGCGTAAGAGAACAGGAACTGGAAGAACTATCATGTAAAGAAACGCAGTCAAATCGGAGATTCAAATTTCCATCTATGCCCGAACAGGTCCTTAGCAAGGGCAAACATATTAACAGTGGCAGTCCCACTGCTGACATCAGCATCATGACTGTGCTGCTCCCCATGCCCTCTCATGCTTCCAATAATCTTTCATTGAAAATGACATTCTTGATGTTAAAAAGAACAATATGTATTGAGAGGAGGATAGGTAGTTTTTACCTTCCGCTTACAAAAAAATGATGCCTCCTCCACTGGCTTCCCTCCTCTGATCCTTGCCCACCTTCCCCCTGAGATATACCTACACATACGCAGGCTTCCTCCTCTTTGAAGAAAACCTGCTACTCCCCCAAGCCTTTTGCTAGCCTAAATTGAAGTTTGCCAAGCAGAACTAGTACCACCTACTTGTAGACCACTCCCACTTCCCTCGTGCCACTATTATGAAGGAAGGCAGGAGGAAGAATAGCCAGCTAAATACAACTGCCAGAGCTTCTTCAGCTAAACAGAAGCCCCACTTTCTTTTGTTGTGATCTTATTTTATGTCCTCAGCCTCTTCCCTCCCTCCCTTTCTTATGGCAAGTCCACTGAACCACAGCTTGAAAGACCCATTTTTACTTTTTCTAGGGCTATAAAATCATGTTCCAGTTGAGTCATAGGACAGTCTAGATATATTTGTCCTAAAAAATTACTATGAAATGGCCAATATATTGGGGTTGAATCAGGACTTCCTGGAATAAAAAGAGAGCTGCAGAACCATGGGTTCCCAGCTGGTGGTCCAGTATATACAACTCTTCTTGAGGAACAGGCAATGAAAGAACACTTGTTCACTCCACCAGACACACCCTGCTGGCAGTGGGCAGAATTGATAGCAACCACAGGAAAAGTGCTTTTAAGAGATACAGTAGGAGGTCTTTGGAAAAACTACACAAAAACAACACTCCAAAGACCTGAATTACATAGTGGGAGGGATGCCAGTCCTTTTGGAGGATTCTCCAGGAACAGGCTTGTTATGCATAAACTTAACCTTTTTTCTTCAACAAGGAACACTTCTCAGAGATGCTATACAGCGTTTCCCATGTTTGGTAGGGCAGGATAGCTCAACTTCCCCTATAGCCTGTTCTTCCCATTCAAAAAGTCCTGGTAGTGACTTTTTGCATGGGCTGGTGCCATGCAAAAGCAAAGGAAGCTGGTGTCAGCCAATGCACCCCTGAAGTGAGACGAGTGCTGCTGAGCAGCCTACACTGCGCATCTAGTCCTTGACTCCTCATTCCCAAAGCTGCCAAAAGACATTCACACGATTTCATGCATATGTGCATAAACTTCCTCCAACCTCCTCAAAACACGCTAATATCCAGCAGTGATGAACTTGTCACTGCTACACCAAGGGGCAGCTGAAAACCTCCCCTATTACAGTTCCCTACAACCACACACACACAGTGCCTCTGAGGTCAAGAATAAAACCCCTCAGAATAGGTAGCAAAGCAAATAAACTGGCACTGAAGCTTGAGATGATGAAATAGCATTGCTATAAAGCCCCGACATGCTCAAATCAGGAAGATGCAAAACCTGGTCAAAATAATAGCTATACGTGCAGTTTTTCTTTCTGCTGTTAAAAAGTGTAGAGAATAAAAACAAAAGAGAAAGGGAAAATGCATTTAGATAATTAGCCTTCGAGTTCTGTCTGTTTGGGTGGCTTTTACTGCAGTTATAGGTCTGTCTCTGTGCAAGCATAGATATTGACTATTAACCCTATAAAGCATTTTTCATTGCTGAGTACTCAGTTTTTGTTGAGATCCAATACTAAACTGTTATACTGCCTTCCTGTGAATCAAATAGGCTGTGATTCAGTTTCCTAAATATAGGCAGCTGATGCCATCTTAGGGACCGTAGGGTATCCTGCTTGGACGTCCTGAAGAGCACAGGCCACATGTTATATGTGCTGGCCTTCAATGGATATCTCGGATACCCCAGAGAGTGTAAAACAGTACTAGGTAGCTGTACATAGGTAACCTAACCACTTGTACTGACCAATTTGGTACACCAGCTCCAGAATACAGCTTTTTATCACCAATATCCTACACTAATCTTTCATTACCTAAGGTGAAAAGAGAAGAATAGTTACCATTAAACTTAGTAGAGCAGGAGGCTTTTGGCTCAGGGAGGGGGGGGACAGAAGAAACTGGCGTGCCCAGGTGGGTTTAAATCGCTCTGCATGCAACTGTGTACGTATTTTTTCACACTACAGCTTAGAACTCGGATAACCCACACTTGTTTAAAAGGCACAGCTCTCTAGCTAACCCTGTGCCCTCAAGTAATCCACAGCCTCAAGTTACTAGAGTCCAAGGGTTATGGAGGAGCAAAATAGCAGGCTATGAAGAATTACAGAAAGGAAGACTACTTGGGCCAGAAGAGGTGCAAGCATCAGTTCCCCAATACATATATATACCCTGTATTGCTGCTAAATCAGTTTTCTGTTCTTGGGGTATTCTTTTGCTTTTTAAATGGGTAGCCCATAGACAGTGTGTGTGAAAATACAGTTACGCTTCTTGGGGGGGGTTTCGGTTTTTTTATTGCTTGAGGGTGTCTGTATGAATGCTTCCACAGACATGACTGTCTGTGCAGGCAATGGCTGTGGTCAACTGTGTGCTCTTCTATTAAATTCAGTGTTTGTAGACACCTGAATGTTTGTGTGCAACCAGATGTGCCCTACTTTCACCGTTAGGATAGACGCATACATTTATATTGGGGAAAAAAATACCCGCCTCTTGCCTACTGGAGTGTTGCACAATGCAAATCCAGGCAGCAGCCACCTGAGGATGCGAATTCCCCCTGCCTCGCCTCCCCCTCATCTCTTTTCCTCCTGTCACTCATACGATAATGATCTGTGTTGTGGGCATTTACTGGAAAGCTTTAACGTAACCATTATTTTTTGGTTGCTGGAATTGAGGTGGGCATCAAGGACTCCAATGAATACAAATAAGCTCAGATCCAAGCAAACTCCATCTTGTCTAATCTTCACTGAGCAGTAATCGGGGAAGCACCTCGCTTGCTCTCATTTCGTATGGAAGGAGAGCAAGCGCACCACAGTGTCAGTATTACTGAAGTCTGGATTGATCTCACCTGTTCACATCCTGAGGTCTCCTGTTCTTTCTCTACCTCAATAGCTATAATCTGTCCCAGGAAGCATTATTCACAATGAGACAACTCCACCCACCCATTACTGGAGCAGCAGAGGCAAAATTTATTTCTACCTTATCAAGTCCACAAACGCATGCTCAAAATAGACACAAACCCAAGCTGCAAAGTTGGGAATTTTGCTGGAAGCTTCTCTAAGTGTCAGTTGGAGAGGCTGCATTTGAGCTCATAGTTTAAGCTTGTTTATTTAAACACAGAAGTTTGCGACCTCTTTTTAAAGCAGATCAGCTGGAGGAAATGAAAAGTTGATGGAAAGTTGGGTTTGATTTTTTTTTTCAGTGCACTTGGGTATTGACTGTGCAAACCTTGCATGTTCTCTCTCACCACATGATGATACCCTCGAATGATAGCACGCAATTCTCTTGCAGTTTCTGTATCCCGAGTAAGGAACAAAAAATCTCTGTAAAAAGGATGTTTGTGCAACAGGATAACCTATCATCGAGGACAGAAGAAAGAACTGAGCAATGAGGAATGTATTCTCTCCATGGTCCAGAAGTGTACAAATAAAGTGATACTTGCCAAAAGTCAAGCTATGCCAGACCTTGGAAAGGATACTTACTATCACAAGTAGTAGGGAGACTCTTTAGTCATATTAATAAAAGGACAGCAAAGAAAAAATAAGCAAGAATGCTGTGCAGTGGGCATGCAGTAGAGACTGAAGACAATCTGTACACATGCCAAAAAATAAATGAAGACTTGGCTTAATTTTTTAATAGTGATGGTGATATTGAGTGTAGGACAAAGGCAGTATAGCTAATGGGAATGAGAAAATAGAAATGACAGTTCCTGGAGTGGAGTAAGCTCCGAGATCATACCGCACTCAAGGAGGTGGAACAAGAGAACTTTCACCCCAGAATGTTTAAAGAACTGATAAGGGATATTGCAGCATAAGCTGCCAGGATCTCAGTACACATATCAATAGAGAAGGGTATTATATGACTGCAGAACACCCGATTTAATACATACAAGTAAGAAAAAAAGAGAAAGTGATCTAGGCAACTACAGATTTAGTTATATCATCCTGGCAGTATGCAAAGCTTTGGAATACATGCAGAAGTAATTAAAGACATCAAGGTAAGCGGAAAATAGGATAAAATGCAGTATGGCTTTTCCAAAAGCTCCAAACAAACTGACTGCCTTCTCTGGTAACTGATTTTTTAAACAAAATAAATGCAGTAAAGACTAATCTATCACCATTTAAATAAAACATTGGATACAGTGTCTTATAGGGGATTATTAGTTAAGATGTAGATGATAGCATTAGTAAAGAATTTTAAGGCGAATAAGGAATTGATGAAAGAGATGACAACTGGTCAAGCTGAAAGGGGAATTTATTAATAGAACTCCTCAAGGACTGAGACCAATTTTATTTAATATTTCCATGATTGATCTTAGCATAAAAGTAGAGTGTGCTATTGAAGTGAACCGGTGACACATAGTTGGAAAACACTGTCAAGGCAGAGGGAGACGGAGGCGTATAAACAAAGAACTGCCTGACCTTGAGGACTGGACAAACAGAAATGAGAAAAGCACAAAGTGCAAGGTAAGGCACTACAGCAAAAGTTTCTCATGCCAGTGGGGAGCTCGTTAGTTGGAAAGAATAGTGGAGCAGACAGACTTGGGAGCACTAACACCTCATGGGGTGACTACGTGTATTGACAAAGAAATTGAGATGTCATTATAAAAAGCACTGGTGAGATCTCATCTGAAAGAGGGTGTAATCCCGGTTACCCACTTTGAAGAGAGCTTGCTCTGGTTTTGTTCTGGTTTGAACGGCTCTGCTTGGATGAGCCAAGGCACAGAAAGTTCATGTTAGAAGATGGCTAAAAGAGTTGGTTTTATTTTTCGTTTTCTAAACTGCTCCCCAGATCAGGATGAGATGTTGCTGGGTCTGGAGAAAAGCTTAATTATACAGAGACTAACTGCTTCGTTCTCGTTTTCTCTGTTTGCATGAAAGCGTCAAATGGCAAGAAGCAATATGGCATCACAGCCTCCACTAGATCTGTACCAATTCATCCTGGGCAGGAATCTGATCCTTTTGCCTTTTCACCCACCCCAGTAACTCAGGCCTTTCATTTAGCCTACCACCCCAATGCTTGTTGCTGAGGATGAAAAGATAAACTCTACAAAAGCAGCCCTGGAAGAGAAACCCTTGATAAACAAATCTTCTTGCATGAATAGGACAACATGTAGTTCTCATAAAAATGCTAATTAGAGCCCAGCATGAGGAGGCTGATTTTTTCACAATAATAATAATCAAAAAAATCTCCAAGAGCATTCATTCAGGAGGAAGTTATATTTGCCAGCATTATTACTATTATTATTGTATTACCACTAATAACAATGATAAGGCTCTTGCTAAGGGACAGGACCTTCTATGTAACTAAGTAAACATGCCTAAAAAGGGCTCCCCTTAAGGCATGTCTTCAATTAATAAAGACGACTGACAGATCTGCATATAGCCCACTGCAACGTACCAACAGATTGCCTCACTCTAATAACTGTTTTATTTGTTTTTCCTTTACCAGTTACACTGTGCAAAGTCATTGGCCTCTGCCACGCAATGACAAAGCAGCTGGCATTTGCGTAGGCAGACCTTTGCTGGTCCAGCCTTATCTTCTCACAGACCCTGTCTTCCTACCCCCATCTCCTCTGTCAATTTATTTGTCCTCTCCCTCCCCCCCAACACAATGCCTGCACAAGGCACTGCTGTTAATTTAGCCAGGAAATGGTTTGATGGTGATAGGGAAACAAATTGATCAGACCTTCTGAACAGCAGCCGTGGGAAGAAAGAAACACCCCTAGCCATTTCTCAGTGACCTCTCCCTGTGCTTAAAGAAAACTCATAAGCTCTCAGCACGAATTAGCATGGCCTCATTATAAAAACAGAATTGAGGTCAGAAGAAACTAAGATGGGTAAGGGAAAAAAAATCCCATCAAAAGCAACATCTGAGACAGAAATGCCCTAACTGGGAGGGCAAAAAAAGTGACGCTTCAGAGGAAAGGAAGAGGCTAGAGGCAGAAGAGAAGCAAGCACAGCTTTCTTAAAAAAAGCAAAAAAGGCAAGCCCCGCCCCCAAAGCTGCAACAGCCTCGATGTCAAGCTGGACTGTCCTGCAGAAAAGAGTTTACGTATTTGCATCCTCCATGAATCGCCATTTCCAACCCATTTGCAGTCATTGCTGCCAAGTGTCCTGGTCAAGTCATTGCTGTTTGATGGCCTGTGGAAAAGAAGGGGGTCTTAAAAGACCACAGTTGCACAGTCTGGTTTCTAAGGGAAGAAAATGCGAATGGCAACTGCATTGCTGGCATTCAGGGTAGAAAAGACCAGTCTCTCCTACCTGCGCCATATTTATTTCACAAGCGTGACATCAGTCTGCACTGTAACGGTGCTGATCCCCGACTACGCTGGAACCTCTTTGCATGGAAGCGAAGCATCCCGGTGCTGGCATCGGTCACCAGCAACAAAACAAGCAGCTAACTCTACAAAATACGTGTCTCATTATGCTGCCCTGCCTGCACACTTTGCTGCAAAAAGCAAGCACCACAGGGTCCTGCCGTCAGTTCGCTCTTCAGCTTGCCATGGAGAGGGGATGACTCAGCCGAGGTCCCTGGTGAGGGGACCTGTGCGAGCACAGCTGCTTGCCTGACAGCTCTCCCTGCCCGGGGAGCTGGACAGCCATGGCCAGGAGCCTCTCTTGACAGCCTCTGTACTCGCACGCTGTGCTGCTGCTTCTGCCTCCAGCATCTTGGAGGAAGGTATGTACCTTGGAAAGGAGCCCTTTCTTACTCTCCACACTCTCTGGGGCTTTACAACCCATCCTCAAAAAGACAGTGCCAGTTTGGCAGCTGCTCATAAGTTCTCCCTCCCACCCCTTCCCATGGCTGGCACACACGAGGGCACATTTGGGAGCAGATCACGGTGACTGTGTAGGCAGGAGAACAAGGCACAACGTGCCTTGCTCAGCGTCACAGGCAAATCACTGTGGGCAATGTCACTGTCTCCTCAGTCGCAGCTGAAAACTTAAAAGACTAGCTCTGACTTATTTACAGAAAGAGGTAATAACAGTAGTCATGAAAGCTTCCACCACAAGAGATGGTCCAGAACCATCCTGCTCATTCAATTTTCTGAGAAAGAAACACAATAGATAGGCTTTGGCATTTTTTCCCATCTCTACCACAGGCTTGCGAGCCCCTCTCCCAAACCTCTTGGCCATCCAGCCTCTTCCCTTCCACGCAGAGACGAGCTGTGGCTTGCTGCCATCCAGATAGCACAGCTCTATTCGCACTGGGCTTTGTTGCATTGCCTTCGTCCTGACAGGTGGCAGGAAGGATAGAAATAAGCCGGCAAGGCAGGAAATGTTACAAACTAATCGAGTCAGCAGCTTAGAGAATCTGTCGATTCACTTTTTTTCCCCTCTTTTAAATTATTTCATTTTATTAATTCTGCCTTGACAGAAAAGAAAAAAAGAGCTAGATGAAAGAAAAAAATAAATTGGACCTTGAATTTATTTACTCCGATACTATCCCTGATCATTCTCACCCTTAAATCACCCCGCTGCTGTGCCGCAGGGCCTTCCAACATCAATATTAATGCTCCTCGCTCCTGGCAGTGGCTAGCAAAGGTGGCATTTCATAATTCAGATGCAAAAATTAAAAGGCAAATGTGAGAGAGAAGGAGTAGAGCAACTGTATTTGCCCAGTCTGCTGACTAAAGACCCCTCGGTGAATTCTGTACCTGTCTCCCATTAGCAAAGGGTCAGGATTTGAGAATTGCCTCCTGTATAGAAGAACAGTATGGGTTTGAAAACTAAGTCAGGCCAGTCAAATACCTGAACCAGAGTCATCTAGTCTCAGCAAGGACTAAATACAATATCAATTTTTTGGTGGTGGTTGCTGCAGGATATGGCCAGCACAAAAGAAATTACTATTGTGGGGTATGATGAAAGTGGCAAATCTACTTCAATAAAGACGGCTTTAAATATTCCAAAAAATCTATCACATTCCTCCAAATGCAGGATGCTTGCCTAAAAAAACACAGCTTCTTTTAAAAAAAAACCCACATTGTAGTTTTTCTTTTCCTCTCTCTCCCTTCCTTTTCATATAAATCTCCTCTGTCCACCTTTTCACCTAGAAGGACTAGAAACTTCCTTTGAAAAGAAAATAACGGTAGGTTGGATTTTCATGTAATAGCATGTCACCAAGAGCTGTGGCTTTAAGAAATATACCAACTATAACAACACTCTTGAAAAAAAGCCCTAAAATTGGCAACATTACTAGGTCTATGAGTCACAGGGGCAGACACAGCAAGCACCAACTCAAGCAGGTATTTCTGCACCCTGTTCCACAAAGCCCCACTCACCCGTTATTTGGAGGGGGAATGCTAATCCAGTTGTGAAAGCAGCATAACCGCGTTAGGGCGGCAGTGCCCTAGCACAGCTAACCGGCGCCTGTTTCAGGGGCTAGCGCCGCCTGAGAGACCAGCAGGGCAGACCTGCGGGGCTGGGGCAGAGCTGGATGCGGGGAGCCCTGGGTTGGGAGGGCAGAGGGGTCTGGGAATTGTAGCAGACGAGCATCAGCTAGGTTGCACGTGCAAGCCAAGGCAGAGCACCACAGCACTCTGCAGCTCACAATCAAGGGGTGCTGCCAGAGAGATACAGAGGGGGCGAGGATGCTGTAGGGAGGTATGATAACATCTTGCAGAGGAAGTTCTGTAAAACATCATTTCACATGGAGTAATCTTTGGATACCCGAGTCTAATCATGGAGTTAACAGCCCTTATTTGCATAACCTCACACACACACACAGTGGTGCATAGGATACAAATCAAACCTCTGTCTACTTACAACCAGGATCCAGGCTATTAGGACACAGCAAGCAGCAGACCAGCCAGGGTCATACAAAGGAAAACATTTCATCTTCCAGCTCTCTATATAGTACCAAGAGACATGTTTTGCACCAAAAGACTTCCTCCCCTTTCATCATTTTCTTTTTCTCCTCTTTCTGTCAGTGCAGTCTGGCCCAAGAGAAGTGACTTTTAGTACTTGCTGATGCTCTGTTGTTTAATCAGATGGCCACTGGAATCAAGGTTTGCTGGTTGAAGAGGCAGCTGAGCAGGGACTTTCAAAGAGTGGAAATGTCAGCCGATCTCTTGGGAGACATCCCTAATCTGTCTGGAGCTTCTTCAGACACTCTTAATTATTGTTTTGTATTTTAAATGACCAGGGGAAAATGGAGTGCCTTTAAATAAATAAATAAATAAAAGCATCAGAATTAGACGACTGTATCTGTTAGGCTGCTGACAACCCAACTGTCTGAATTCTACCTAGCACTTAGCACACAGACCTTGTTTTCCCAGAAGAGCTTCCAGGATACAGGCAGAGAAACATCTCCAGATTGCTTTCTGCTCATGGTTTCTTGCTTTTTGAAGGAAAAGGGAAGCAGGGCTAAACTCATTTAAAATTTGGCACAGATGTGAGTAGATGCAGATACTGAGTGAGAAACAGCAGAGATCACCCCTCTTCCTTACCAGCCGTATTTCCAGAAAGTACACCGTGCTCCTGACTTCATGGCATACACTTTTCTTCTAACCCTCAGTCATCCCCAACTGTTTCAGTGCACCTCTGCCTGGCTTCAAAGCATTCCTGTTATCTCAGTCCTTACTGAGCCTCTTTCTCTGCTGCCACTTCTGGCGCAACGGTTGTGCAAAATGGGGAAAATGCCTCACTAAAAACCAAACACACACCAGAAATACCTTCCAAGTTTGGCTTAGAACAATGTCAAAGTAAGGTGAAACACAAGCCAATATAACCCAAAGAATCTCTCACTAAAACTTCTGAGTTGAAATTTGTTTCACTGAAAGTGAAGAATGTAGCAACTAACTTCCCTGGAGCTAGAAACTCACTGCTTTGGTTTCTACAGTAGCATAACCCTATGCTGGAATCTCATTTGGCCAGGCCAGTAATTACGAAGTGGCACTGGTCATGCAATCTGTGGCACGCCTCTTGCTAAAACAATTCTGGGCTTAGATCTCTATATACTTATCATCCACATTAAAGAAACCCTACTGCCCTAATAATTAAGCTAATCATACTATCTTCTACATAAAGCTGACAGTCCCCTTGAATGCTGCTTTCTAGCCAGATTTCCCCTGCTAACTTTACCAATGCAAGGAGTTTGCTTTTATGAAAGCAAGTGAAAAGAACACTGGAAAAATTATTCAGAGTGGCTCTGTGAGACAGACAGACATTATGATTCCTGTGATACAAATGGAAACTGTGGCACAGAGACTCCACAATTTGCCAAGGGATGTACAAAAATTCTGTGGCTGCACTGGCCTTGTCTTAGCCACTGGAATGGACATTCCCCCTTTTTGGCCTTGTGTAGGAATTGTGTCACTATATGTGTTGTCTTCCTCATGAAACACAGAGGCAGAAGCCCCTACTTCCTCACTTATTAGAGAGCTCTGACCATTTTCTCGAAGATGGGAGTTGTAAGACAGGTCTTGTGGCCTAGTTCTAACTCACTGCATTACACATTTACCTCTTGGTTTCCTTTGACCCCATTCCCCCTCCCCGCTTGCAGGAAGATGTGGTTTTTCAAAGGGACCTTTCTTCCTGCTGCTCACTAGCGAGGAAGAGCAGTGGAGAGTTATCACTTCAGATAGCAGACAGGACCAAGCAAAATGCCATCCAAAATGGTACCCACTTGAAAGCACGGCCAGGAGGACTTAATTAACAAGATGTGAATTCAGCTTTTTAGCTCTAACCAATGGGTATCAAGGACATGAATTTCAATACAACAAAACTTCATGCCTAGTTTTACATAGCGCTACCCTCTGCAAAATAGCAATCACAGGAAGAACTGGGCTCAATTGTGGTCCATGCAAAGAATCACCCATGAACAGTCAGGCTCCTGAAAAGCTTTGAGAGAGGACAGCCAGCGAGTTCATCTCTTTACAACCCAGTGGCTCAAAGAGACATCTTTGCCTTCAGTCCGCACTCAGATGTACCGCAACGTTTCCCTTTGTGAAACAGAATAGACGCCTCCAAAGACAGCGAGCATTGTCCATGCAGGCATAAAGCGATATTTGGACATGCTGAATGGCTTCCTAAGATGAGAAAAAGTGCTGAAGAAACACTAAATTATGACAGATGGGAGCCCTAGAAATGCAACTACCCCCAAACTGGAAAATGAAAAGCCGGCACAAAGGGCAGGCATAACAATAGAATTTAGGCATAACGAAATACACGCCATTTAATGCGGAGTGCACTGAAGCTTCGATCCATAAGTCAAAATCCTAGCCATTAAATAGCCTCATTTAAAAAGTTTTAAAGCAATTAAAATAAATTAGAAACTTCACAGGAGGACAAAATCACTGAAAAGGATAAGAAGCACTTTATGCCAGGCACCGCTTCTGACAGTGTCATGCCCATGAGGCCAGATTTTTATTTGAGAAGAGCTCAGGGCCAGATTTTCAAGGGCTCTGCACCAATAATTAGGGACAGATTTTTCCAAACTGCTCAGCTTCCATTATCCAAATAAAGGCCAGATATACCAAACTGCTCAGGGCCCAGCAATTCCTACTGTGACAGTTACAGTCACAACATAGCCAGCTTTTTCAGAAACGTGACCATTTATTTCACCGTCTGCCTAAGGAGGAAGCGGCCTGTTTAAAGGCCATCTTCTAGGATTTTTCACTGGCATGTTGGACGTAGCTGATTTTTAAGTCCCGCTAACAGTGAGAGAGCCCCAACTTCACCAAGTCTGAGACAGTATGGTCTTAAAACACAAGTGGAACAAGCCCTGCTGATTTTACTCTATTTTCCCTAATTCCTGCTCAAGAGACATCTATCATTGACCTCCATATGAAGCACTTCAGAGCTGACTGCAGAAGCAAACTTGTGAAATTATAATGCTGCCTCCAGCCATTTTGCAGAGCTATATACATCATTTGTGGCACACCAGAATAGGAGCCTTTCTCAGAAACAGAAAAATCCCTTAGCAGTGCTGCTAGCAGAGAAGAGAGCGCACGTCAGGATTTTTTCAGCTTTTAAGCTGGTAATAGCTCAACTTGGAAGCGAAACAAACTGATGTGACCCTACAGCCAGATCACAGCCCCCAGGCTTGAAAACTGCAAGGAGTTTGTTTCCTCTCAGATCATCCTGAAATGGATGTTGCAATACTTCCTAGTGCCAAAGTCTCCTGGATCAGAGCTGCTGTACATACAGGAGGTGGCGCAGA
Organism: Phoenicopterus ruber ruber; assembly: GCA_009819775.1. Classification (NCBI taxonomy): domain Eukaryota; kingdom Metazoa; phylum Chordata; class Aves; order Phoenicopteriformes; family Phoenicopteridae; genus Phoenicopterus; species Phoenicopterus ruber. Next base: position 92,075,347 of record CM020215.1, on the reverse strand, counting down.
GGAGCAATACTTTACAAAACCAAAACCTGTCACTCAGCAATGCTTATTTGCCTCACACTCAAACACAGACCGTGGGCTTTCAGAGAGAAACTTTCAACAGAAACATGTGGGATTCTTTCCCTCTAAAGTAACTATTGATCTTTCTGGAAGCAGACATTGGCGTACTTCTTCAGTGGCTTACATGTCTGTCTGCACTCTCTAACAGCTGTAAGCCAGAACAAACCAATACTGTCAGAATACTGCATGCCTGCTTATACTTAACACAGTACCTGCCCAAAAGAGTTAGTGACCAGTGCCTCAATACAGACCACTCCACTGTAACGATGCTGTGGTAAAAAAATAAACGAGAGGTTTTAGCTCTACGGAAGTGCAGGGCGCCTTTCAAGCAGTGAGAGTACCCAGCAGTTTGTTGCCAAGTGCTTGAACCCTCAACGGAGATGCAATGGGAGCAGTGAGGTGTCTCAAGCTAGTTCCAATGAGGAGAAAGCAGCAGCTGGAATACACAACAGAGCAGAAGGAACAGGAGAGTTTCATGAGAAAACCACCATTACAGGCAGGATTATGAAAAAAGTTTGCGCTGAGGCCATGCATGGTTGTTGAGATGCATACAAAAGCCAACACTACTGAAAAGATCAATTTTGGACAATATGCAGTGTTCACAGCTATGCTTTCTTAGCAAAATATGTGAGCTATGGGAAGTAGTCTCACTAGCAACCAAACAGCTTAGGAGCCTTCATCACACTTACTTTCAATTAGATGTGAGGTCCTATGTACCTAAAACAGGGCAATGAGACAGGAACATCTAAGTTAGCTAAATGCTCTTTGATATTTCAGATTTTCTTTTGTGTCTGCCTTCTACCACTCATTTAAAACAACAAGAAAGAATGGGGAGCAAAAAGCGCTCTGTTTTTTCCTGATACTTACTCCCCCTGTGTCCATTTTTACCAATGGGAAATTAAAATCCACTGCCAGTACAGCACCGTTGAAACATCTCACAATTACAGTTGGACAAGGCAAATTGGGTAACTCGGGGCACGGGAGGACAAGAACATATCCAGTGCTCCTAGTTCACCAGTGGTTCAGTGGTAGCTAGACGTCATTGCTGTCTAATCATACATTTGATGACCTGGTACCAGCTGGATTTGAGAGTGACTGATTTAGTGCCTTACAGAGAGAAATACAGGGCACCAAAGAAATTGCTGAAAAAAATCTCAGAAAAGACAAGCTAGAGGTCTAAGTACATTTTTACTTGTAGAACTGGCTCCAGCAATTTTGTCTTGAGTAACGTCAAGCGGGGCAGTAAAGAAGAATGCGCACCATCACTGCTTCTCATGATACAAAGTCAAAGAAGACATCTCTTGCTGGAATGAAATGTTTGCAATTGTACACTATAGAGAGTATACTATAGCCTAGTAATGTACACTACAGAGAAGCACTGTGGCACTCTCCTGCTGAACCCAAGTTTATGGGGGGGGGGGGAAGTCAATTTGTGTTTTCCAGGCTTGAAAGGAAATCTTTTCTTCTGCATTCCCCCCTTCACCAACTGTAACTGCACTAGGAGTTCCTAATTTCCTTCGCTGCAGAGCAGCAAGCAGGTGCATAGCAGGATGTGTATTAGACCACACCCTCCCTCCCTCCGTTATGCTGCCTGTTCCCTGTGGGAGCAAGATAATTACATCCACCCTAAGAAAACATCAATATTTTATTTTTAATGAGCTGGGCAGACCCAATTATCTCAGTAGGCTGTTAATAAGTGAAATTGCGAAGTACGGCTGCAGCTTTGATGGAAACAGTCATCTCTGAAATGGGAATTTCTGACACACAGAGTATTAAATAGATGCCAGACTGATGGAATGGGAAGTTAGTCAGAGAAAAAGTGTTTAAGAAATAGAATTTGCCTTAGTAGCATCTTTCAGTATTCAAAGATAATAATCAAACCCCAAAGAATCATCACATTGGCTTAAAAATCATAACTCCTGAAATAATACTAAGTATTGGGTCTTTCAGTGCTGTTCTGATTCCTGATGATTCATGGTTTGGATCACCAAGTTTTTCTCCCCCAAAATAGTGATAAGAAATGTTTGTTGGGTTTTTTTTGTTTGGTGGGGTTTTTTTGGTTTTGGTTGGTTGGTTTGGTTTTTTTAATAGAAGTAAGCACTCTCATGAAAACACCACAGAAAGTAAGCTTTAAGACCAAAAAAGTATGACAAGACTCACCACCATTGCATGGTAGATTCAACCACATTCATCTCTTGCTCTTCCCTTCCCTCTCTTCCTGTCCCCTTAGAATATGCCCTTTTCATTCACAGGCTAAAAAGCAGACAGAATATGACCAAATCTCAAAAGATCGATGGATGAATTTTCAACAATACTCAGGACTTACTAACCACATTGATAACAATGGCGACTGCAGAGATAATTCAAAATATGATGGAAAAAATACAAAAATGCCTCCTCCCTCAAGCTTTTGCATACAACTGAACTCTTTCAGTGCAGAAAGCCTTGCGACTGACTCATAATTCACATTTTATTTTCCCATTTAAGCTGAATTCCAGTTCCAAAATGGAAGGGAGATAGTTTATCCTCTAAGCTATATATTATGTATTAATCATCAAATGAAATCTATAACCATTTTGTTTCCTCCTGAATCTCAACAACTATGTCCTTTTCATAAACCAGAGAACCAGATTTAAAAATTCAACCATGAGATTATTTAGTTGTTCAGATCTCAGATGACTCAGGACTTTTTTTGGAGAACAGGATAATCATAAACATGCAAATAGTGTTGTGCCATACCCTCCAGTAAAGCCAATGTCCACCACAGGAAAACATCAAATACAAGTGTATTTGGCAGGTGCACTAGTGAGCTCAACAGTATTTGTTGTCTAGTCCATAAATGAAGAGAATACAAATATGGTTACAAGTGCCAGTCGAGGCACACGTGAGCCTCAAGCTCTCATCCATGTGAAGTGGTTCCTCCATCTCTTCCAGCCATTTCACTGGGATCAGTGGCACTGTTAGTGTAACAAAGCTAGTCTTTGGGAATCAGGGTGTTCAATTCAACTTCCAAATGAACAGCTGCACCTAAGAGAAAGCCAGCCCCTGATTTTATATCTAACACACCGAGTCTCAGTTTTATCATTCCTTTTTTCCTTTAATAGTTCTGACAAACATGGAGCAATTCTAAATCTAGTTCTGTAGCTATGGCCCTCATCAAATGAAATGCGTGTATTAGTGTAATCGTTTTTACTGACATCTCAGACACTCAGCCATATGACCTTGCAGTTCATTTTAAAGGGCAAGAGCAGAATTAGCATCCTCATCCAGCTCAGTGAAATAAACATAAACTACATAATAAAAAAGAAAAGGAAAAAAAAAAGTTTCCAAACTTTGAACTCCCCTAATCAGTTGTGTTCCACTAAAGGCTGTCCTTCTTAAGACTTCTTTCTGCCTTGACTGCTCATCCTAATCATAGAAAATCAGACATTTAATTCCAGAAAGATGTAAAGGCACAATACAGACTTTGATCCAAAGCTGCTGCTTCTTGTTGGACTCCAAAACCGGTTTTCAGGCTTCCAAAGACTCTTTGCCAGCTCTGATTAGAAGCCACACTGGCTGACACAGTAATTGCTCTATAATCATATCTTCAGTACCCTGACCTGGTTTATGCATACAATCTATATTCTAATAGCAGTCAACAGGTCACCAGTTAATAAAAATACCATTAACGTCCCCCTGTGACTAAGAAATGGAGATATTCATCTCACTAGGCCAGTGGTGGGCCAATATAATTTCTGCGGCTGTTAGTGTAATTAACTCTGCCGGCATGTGGATCTCCCTGGAGGACAATGCAAGCACAGAATGACCTTGCTGTGAGTTCTCGCTGGTGGTATTGTGGTGGGCACGAAGATTTGCAGGGGCTCAGGTCAGAGAAGAGCGGGTACTTCCCACAGCCTGACCTCTCAAAAAAAGAGAAGCTCATCATTTCTAGGATGCTGTGGAGCATATCTGGCTTCATCTGTAAAATGGAGGCAGGGATGGCCACAGCTCAGGCAGCCAGGACTGGCATCCTGTGCTACGCTGTTTAGCAGTGTCCAAAGGGCAGGCAATGAAAGAGACCGTGAGCAGCAAGGGGAGGCAGGCAGGCAGGAAAGTGGCGGGGAAAGAGAGAGCGTTAATTTATGAATGGAGAGTATTTCCATTCAGCCTAAATGTCATCCATGCAAATGCAGTTTGTGTGGCACATGTTACAGCCATTATATGTGGGTCAGAGTAGTACTGGAAAATTTTGCATGTTTCCCAGAAACAGTCTTAGAGGTCTGTGTTACCCTCTAAACACTTAGCTGAGGCATATATTGTATCTGTGAGCAGAAAACTCTGTGTATACCAGGAGGCACGAGATGCCTAAAGTAGAAGGGTTTTTTTGAAGTGGGCCTGTAAGAAGAGATACCACCTCCTCCCATCCCAGAAACCAATGTAAGGATACGTGCCAAAGAAACCAGGGAATGCAAGACTACAAAAAATAAATTCCTGAGAGAAACTTGGACTTGCAAGTCAAAGAAGCAGATACTGTCCCCATACAGTGAGTTATGTGTATCCTCAGTTTCTAGGTTTGTTCCAAAATTTCTTACACTGTTTCAGTTTCACTGTCTGGCACAGCCTGAGTCCCAGGAAAATCCGTCCCAAAGAGAGGACCCAGGCTGACACCCACCCACCCACCTGCAAAGCAGGTTGAACTCCAGCCTCATTCATCTTTGCAGGCAGGAGTCGCTCAACTGGAAGGAGACCAAGACCTAGCAGAATTCATTTCACACAGAAGTCCTGTTCCAAGATGAAAGTCAGCTCACAGCAAATAAATGTCCAGTGTTTAACTACTGTAACACACCTCCTCCAAATCATCTCAGATCCAGATCATTGCTCTGCCCGCACAGACACATTTACATTCTGCTCCACCTACGCATGTTCACCTGGACCCATGCCCAGGAGACATGAATGACCCTGCCCCTCCTCAATTTAGCATCTTGTTATCAGAGGTCCTCTTGTCTTCTGGTTCCTTCTCCCCTTTACTTGAACAGCACCACGGCAGGCATTTGGAGACTTCAACAGTTGTTTTATCGCCACATGAAAGGACAGCACCAAGAGAAAGCTGCTGACTGGATTTGTTCCACCAGCCGACACAGACCACCGCAGACAGGCACTTTAAAGACAGCATGTCATTGTCAGATGAGACTTGCCAGTGTTTCAAAACATCTTGATCCCTAGGGACCCATAAAAGCTCTGATGCTGTGCCACAGTCTAGATTCCTTTTGACCCACATTGAGCCCATTATGTTGGTAACGTTGACAGCACTGGACAAAACTGACTGCTATGTAGCAAGAAGCCCAAAACATTTTCTCTTTGCTTCCTGAACTCTCCATAAGACCTGGGACTTAGGGAGTTAGTGTATTAAACCTTAAGCAAAATCACTATCAGGTTCACGTGACAACTTGCAAATATTAAGGATCCAGTTTGATTATAACTGCCAAATGAAATTCAGTTCAGATGTGTTAAAAGAGGGCCCTGTTGCTACAATTTGGGGTAAAACAGGGAGCATACTGCACTCGGTCATGAGTGTTTGGACGCTACCTGCCAATGCAAGCAGTCCTTTGTTCTCAGGAACACTGCACTCAGCTTAGTCACTTGATGAGGATCCATGCAATCAAATCCACACAGTGCTAGATTCAACTACACTGATCTGTGGAAGAAGAGGACTAGGAACTAGAAAGCGACATGGGGAGAAGAGGGCCTTGCGCTCTCGAGAGAAAACAGCAACAGCAAAAGCCACTGGATCAGGATGAAATTTTTCACATCAGTTCCCAGAACACCAGACAAGAAATGGAAATTCTATGCAGCATAGCTTATAACTGCATTATCCACTGACTGCATGCAGTATGTCTTTATATACCAAATAGCTAACTAGATTAAGGAAATGCAATCTACATAGTTGATAAATAACCCAGCTAGAATACACTTTCAAAGACAATCAGACACTGGCTTTATTATAAATTAAGAAAAATTGCAAACACACAGAAGTAGTATGTGGGACATACAGGAATCACTTGGCATTCAAGGCAGAAGATCAGAGAAAGAACAGAATGTGAAAGCAAAGAAGAATGCCAGAGAAGGAGGAGAAAAAGTAAATGAATTGGTGGAGAATATGGGAAGCAAGGGAATGAAGAGGGAAGGCTCAATAGCCTGCATGCTCTCCTTCTTTTTGTAACCCAATTTGAAAGCATTTTCAAACATGGCTGCAGCCTTAGGGTCTTACTATGGTATATAAATGTTAACATTTTTCCACACCATTTCATGACTTTCTTACCTGACCTCTCAGCATGGCAATTAAAATCTGCCCACACTACTGCTTTTTCACAGCCCTGCCTCCTGTTTGCTTTGCTTGCAGGGTACAGCATCATTAGATGTAAGAATCGCCGTCCACTAGGCTACCTAATGATGTTCATTTCAGTGCATTTGGGAGAATCTGGCAGGTCTCTTCTATAGCCTCAGCAAGAGGCTGGAGAGCCCAGAGGATGTGCAATCTAGGATGGTACAGTGCAGAATTTGAAAAGGAAAAAAAACAAATCAAAACAGGAAACAGGATACATGAACAGCATATGTCAGCTCAGTTCACTAAAAAAGGTCACTGTCAGAGATAATGTCAGCTGACTATACCGTGTATGGATACAAACTATTATGCCAACTACCTTCCTGCAGGTTACAGATCAGGATAAAGGGCTTGCTGCAGGCCCTAGGATTCCCCCAAAACCTGGTAATTAAGAGTCTTTGGGGAACTGAGTTCAGAAACAGCAACCCAAACCACAGATCCAGTTCAGAAAGATCACAACAGAAGTAGAAAAGGTCTGGCTGAAAAGGATAAAAATAAAAAATAAAAACTGAACACCCATGAAAAGGTGCTCAAGCTATTCTAACAATTTCCCAGTAGCAGGAACTTTTTGGCATTTTTTTTTTTAAACTATGGTTAATGTAACTAAAAAAGGGATGAAAGATGAGCATAAGAGAATATGTCTAATAGGATTCCATTTAATAAGGGTAATCTAGCTCTACAGGAAGAAATAATGCGCCTGAAAAACATTTCTTCCCTATGAATTTCAGTTTCATGGTATGTTGATAGACATGGTCCCAGTGCAGGACACCGTAGCTGCATTGTATCTGGCTAAGTCAGATAAGCCCAGCTGAAACCTGGGCTAAGTCCCACTGAAGCCTATCTGTGAGGCTAGGACAACTACAAAAACCTAATGATCCTAGAGAAACGATGGACACCAGTGAAGATTAAAAAAGACAGAGGCAAGAATATTCCCTGAAGTAAGTCAGGACAAGAAGCAGCAGACTTGCCAAGAAGCGAGGCACTCAACCTCAAGAGAGAATCTCTTACGTTATTTGACACTATTATCTAATGTAAGTATCATTTTCCTTTCATGAAGCACTTCAGAGACATACTGTCCTAAAACACATATGAGGGCTTGGCATTTACCACAGTCCTGCAGCTCTCAGGTGACATATACAGGTACATGTATCTGCAGTCTTTCTAGGGCACAGAAATCAAATGATAGCTTCCTTTCCCTCCCAATAGGATTTTCTCAGTCGTCTGAACACGCTCATCTTCCCTCTTCTCTCTTTACTAGAGGAGGGGCTTTTCGTGTGTAAAAACGCACTTAATGATAGCCATGCGCTTGAACACTGAATTGCTTTGTTGACCATAAGGCATTAAACCTTTGACAGAGTAGATCCAAAGTGTCTTCTAGCTCAGGGGAGCTGTTCCAACTCAGGACAATGAAGAACAGACAAGGCCCATGTTTTCATCTTACTGTGTTGTCTCTGCTCTAGGTCTTAAAAAGAGAGATCTACCTCCTCCAGCAAGCAGAGATGAGCCAGGATCTATTATGCTGACTGTATAAAAGAAAAGTGGTGAACTCTCTTTCTCCCTTGCAGATTTGTAGCTGCCTTTATTTAAAAAAAAAAAAAGGAGTAAGGATGCAAATATACTTTTGGATTTGCTGTCTGCCTTTAGAAAGATGTTTGTTTTCCAGCAGAATCTGCTCTACTTCAAAACCACTCTAAATAAAAGTAATAGATGAGAAATTTGTCATAAATATATTTAATGTATGTGCTTATATCACCTTGCTCCACTGGGAAACAAACAAGCACCACATCAGCACAAAAGCAGATCATTTAGTACCATGCTTATTATGGACCGTATAGTATATACAGCAAAACTGAACTAAAGGTGAAGTCAATGATCTGAAGCTAATAAAACAATAAATAATAATAATAAATAAAAGCTGTCAGAGAGGAGAAAGACCCATCATCTCCACCAGTATGTCCGCTTGCCAGCACAGGACTGCTCCCTGCAATTTCTGACCTAGAGAGTTTTAAACATCTCAAACAATAGCACTCCCAGCACTTCCCCTGAGAAGCTCAATTCATCTCACTGCCAAGGAGCTTTGCCCCAAGTGTCGTTCTGAATTTTCTTTTGCCTGGTTGTCACTATGTTCTCAAAACAATCCCCCACTGGGTGAATCAGAAGTCAGCCACAGGAAGAGGAATTTAGAAAACCTCGTCCAGGGAGCTCCCTGCACTTGATGTGGCGAGCTATGAAATGTGACTGTATGGATTTCTGCAGCAGCCAAATATCCAAGAACGTCAGAAGACAAAAAGAGCAACAAAGGTCACGATACTTCTGGGCTGATATTTAAGCTGTTCTTCTAGAAAGTGTCTACCAACGTTCCGGAGACACCCGCAGAAGGACTGGAAACAACAGCAGCAAGAGGTAGCAGACAACGGGATGCAGGACACAGCATGCAAGCTGCACTACGGCATCAAGGGGACTGTTGTCACCTGGGACTGGGGATGGTAGTCCTGGGCTGAGGCAGAGGGGCAGTGGGTATATTTCTGGCTGGCTGTGGGTTATTGCTAAATGCAAACAACAGATTCACAGATGGAAGTACAGGGGGACTCCTTAGTAATCACTGGCAGATCTTCTTCACAGGTTATGATGTTACCATTTCGGAGAGTGCTGTGTTTTCCTCCTCTTTGGAGAAGCCAGAGAGATCGCAGCACAGCATCTGCCACAGCACCTTAGAACTATTCACAAGCACTTTATGCACTTACCTAGAAGAGAAGAAAACAACACACAAACATAAGCATGTTACAGGTGACAAGAGCTCCCACCAGCAGTGACACCACCTTCACTCAGCCCCCTAACCTCCCTGTCACCCTGCAGGTTGGGAAGGACCCTTTGTGCTTTGGCTGCAAGGGTGGCAGCCTAGACAGGGCCTTCCTTTCTGGGAATGCAGTTACACTGAATATTCAGTGACTCATCTTCTCCCCCGAGGGTTTTGCTCTCCATGGTTCACTGCTGATGTAGGCAGCAGCCAAAGAAGAAATGACAGGTGCCGGACATTCACCTCTTCCTTCTGCTGCTCCCTCTTCCTTCCAGTGCTTTCTATTTTGATCTGCTACCATCCACCATTTCCTCTCCCTGTATCTACAGCTGGTTCACGGTGAGATTTCATCCCTACCCAACACTGCCCCTTTTGAGCAAATTCCATTCAGACATAACTTCTAGCTCAATTTCCTTGTAAGTTTTCTTAGAGCTTGGCATTCCTCTCTCAGCTGCCAGCACCCAACAACCTGTTCCTAATTGTGACTGGCAGCACCTCTGCGATAAGGCACTGTTCCTCTCTTCCGATCTTTTCAGGCCATTTAGGCAAAAGAGCCTTTTCTGAAGCCAGCTCCTCAGCTGACTAAGCCCTTGCAGCCACCAAACAGCTGACTAGAAAGGAATCCCTGGAAACATTTTTCATTTCTCCAAACCTAATTGCCAGATACTCAGATGTGTTCCCCAGTCTTTCTCTCTAGAGCTAGATTTCCAGTACAGACAGAATGCAGATGGTGGGAAATTAATCCAACACTTAAAGGTTTTCTTCTAGGTAATATTATGTCTCATGCTGCCAGCCACACAAGTGTTACAGCAACAGTTCCTCATGCCAGGAAAAAACATGGCCTAGCTCTCATTTCTCCTCCCTGCCATCGTACACGCACACACACGCCGCAGGGCTGGAAATGAGTTAATCAGATGATGCTCCATAAAGTATGCCAGTTTCTATATAAACAATATTAAATATGATAATTTCCTCCCTTCTTCTTTTTAAGCTGTTGCATTCACATTCCCTCTCAGTCACATCAACTTTGGAAGGGAAAACAACTGCAAGAAATCTTGGATAATGTAGTTATGCTAATTTACTGAAAATCTATAAAAGTCAAATACTCGTGGATGTAGGAGCCCTGCAAATAAAGTCGTTCATTTTCCTTTCCCACATGCCCTGTTCTTTGTTGATCAGAAGAAAGTGACCTGCCACCAAACTCTTTCTGAAAACTAGAGCCGATCATATCTCTTATATATATAAAAGATTTGGGAATAAGATCAGTAAGTTCACTCTCCTGTTATTTGTGAAGCTCTTATTATTCATGAAAATGTTCACAAATCCCCAAAGCCTCATGCATTTTAGCACAGATCAAGTGTCTGAAGATTAGTTCTGGAAAGTGCATAATTCACTTTCTATTTTTTTAAAGTTTCTGCCATCCACTCGTACCGCAGAGATCATAGCATGCTACTTAGGCAGCGAGTGCCACAGCACAAAAGTAAAGAGTTGCAAAATGCTCTGAGAAAGCAAAGAAACAGTCAAAGCTAAAAGGCCTTGAAACAGCCAATGGCCTGAGAACTGTTGTTAGCATTACTTGGAAAACAAAACCTAGTGACAAAACGTTTGCTGAATAGGAACTGTATAAATTTTGTAATAAATTTCAGACCATCAGGTCTGGCAGCATAAGTCAGTGTACCTGTGTCAACAGTATTTTGATTTTTGCCAGATGGGGGCTGAGCCTTTCACTGCATTTTCTGCTTCATTGACAATCTCCACCTACAGCGATATTCAGTGTAGATGGGCTGTTGCTCATGTTTTTCTGGATGCCAAGGCAAAGCAAAAAGCTGGATTGAAGGTCCTTAGGCTCTGCAAACCATGGAGGGCTTCGGGCTCACCCCTCTTCAACACTGAAGCTACTCATAGAATTCAGATTTTGCTTTTGAACAAGGTGTGGAGAAGAACACAGAGCCTGCTCGCATTCCCACATCAGTCCACCTACAGCACAAAGGCAGTGTTATCATGCTGCTGAGATGAACCTCAGTGGGCTGTGACTACTAGTGATGAACCTCACAAGCCTCAACTCTGATGATAAACTGGAATTTCAGTGAGATTAATACCCATTTTCACTGACTTAGAAAAACCAAACTAGCAAGCTGGTCTTCTTCCCAGTCTTCCATAGCTGCTTGTTGGGCTAGAAATACGATGAGAAGGAAAACCTTGACTCACAAAAGCACGAATAGGCTAAATCTTCCTAAATGCTTTGTCTGATATGCGCCAGAATCTCCAAATGTTGGAAAGAACCACCACACTGGAGTCATGATGGTTTGGGATTAAACTCCTTTGTCATTTCCAGTCGAGCAGTCTGCTTTTGCCTAGTGGCAGACATGAAAACACTTAAGATGTTTGTGCTCCCTCTCTTGCTTATCTGCACTCTTTTACAGGCCCAGATAACTGAGGAAACCTGGCTGCTCGAAATTGAGACCCCCAGGTCCCACATGACCTTGATCCGCATCTATAGCAAGTCACATAAGCACACAGAATTGGTCCTCCAAGCAGCATCTTAACCATTTGTACAATTCACGTCTCCTTCTGTTTGTCATAGCGAAACAGATTTCTTCTTGGGCTTTAATAGACTTGTGCTATAGGGTCCTGTTCTGCCTAATGCCTGCTGATGAAAGGAAGTGTTGATGGAGAATTGCTCTTCAGGAAGCTTCAGACAGACACACAATGTCAATCACATGGGAATCATTCAGACACTACGGAGCCATTGTGACTGCATTATTGCAAGTCAGCTCTCTATTATCTTGGATAATAGGGAGGGAAGATAACAGGGATGCCCTACAGGACAAGGAAAAAATGGATAATTTGAGTAAGTGGATCATCCTAGGGACTGCGGAGCAGACACACTCCAGTGCCTCCATAAAGAACTATCCAAGTCCAAGTGAGCTTATTAACTAGGTTCCAAAGCCAGGTGTGCTACTGCATCTAGTATCTAGTGATTGCATGGGATTGCCTGGTTGTCAGAAATGCCCACACAACAGGGTAATTCTACAAGCCGCTGTCTTTCACTGTCCTTAGCTCACCGTTCTTGCGCCCTGCTCTGTAATAAAAAACATTCCCCTGTAACAGGTGAAATGGGGGAAATTACTTCCAGGTTATCACACCTGGGAGGAACTAAATAAAAATACACAAGCTAGCAGTTTAAGGCAACGGTAGACAGCGGACTCCCCACCATTACTGCTATCACCCTGTAAGAGTTTTCTACTGGTCCTCACTGTCCTGCTCAGGCAATGCACACGTGCACAACACATCCTCTTCTCTGGTCTTGCTACAGCAAGGCCAGGATGCACCAGGCAGAAATTCCTTACCAGCTTTTAGGGGAAGGAAAGGTGGGAGCTGAAATGCCAGTCTCCTGGCAAAGTTGATACCTATAGTACAACCCACAGGGGTTCAGTTCAGTCAGTCTCTACTGCATCGAGAAAGGAAACAGTTAAAAGAAACAAAAAGGCAAACTGCACTGTGCGTTGAGTGAACACAGCATCCCTGTCCCTTGTAAAAGCTTCCATACTCTGGCCTGAAATGACAGCAGCTGTTTAGTTTTTAGTCTCCTGATTGGCAGAAAAGTCTCTCCTGGCCTAGTTAATGCAGGTTCAGCAAAGAACCCAGCTGCTTCCCCTCAGCCTCCTAGAGCTGAAGAAGAAACTCCATCCCACAGGGACATGCTGGGATCTGAGGACTGAGAATGTAATCCTTATTCTAACAGCTGGTTTGGCTGTTGCAATTAGCTTTTTAGATCCTTCTGGAGGCTTATAGCAACAGCTGCAATAGTTTCCCAGATCAGTGGGTCTTGCCTGCGTATGGGGAGAATGAGCAGCAAATGATCAAAGTCAAGGGAATGCTTTTAGAAGCCTTGAAATGTGGGCTGGCTCTGTTGTACTCTCTCTCCACCGGTACGCAGCATCACACTATCTGCTGCGTGTGGTATCCAGCGTGCTGACTCCTCACAGCCGTTCTCACACTCTGCATCTATGTGCATTATCACACACGCAATCTCCCCGCTAGCTCTGAGGACAAGCTTGAATGTACCAGGCTGGTTATCACCACCTCACCACTCCACACAAGGCGTGCAAGATCCCATAGCCTTTCTCTGCTATCATCCTCTTGCTTTCCCAGCACCACGCAATCTGTGCAGAATGCTACAAACACTCTCTTAACTATCACAGGTCTTACCAGCTCACAGAGTTCTGTGTGTAGTAACTCAGATGCTCTCCATTAACACTCCCTCAGTAAAATAGCTGTGTATAATGCTCCATTCCTTTGCCTCTCCATGGCATCCTATAATAGTATTTCATTATTCTACTCACGGACATCTCTGTATAGCATAATAGGCAACCAGCAAAGAAGGAAGGGAACATGCTGCAGTGCTGGCACACAATCCATGCACAGTGTATCTTTCTGCAAGTCTTCCCTCTTTCATATATGACATAAAATGTGTATCCCTCCATCATATGGTCCTCACATGGGTGAAATTGCCTCTGTGTACTGTGAGATGTCTACCTCAGTAAGAACTGAAGAATCTGGGCCAATTTTTGTGAGATGATCCATTGTCGTGGTTTAACCCTAGCCAGCAACTAAGCACCACACAGCTGCTCACTCACTCCCTTCCAGCGGGATGGGGGAGGGAATCGGAAGAGTAAAAGTGAGAAAACTTGTGGGTTGAGATAAAGACAGTTCAATAGTAAAGCAAAAGCCGCACAAACAAGCACAGCAAAACACAGAATTCATTCACTGCTTCCCATGGGCAGGCAGGTGTTCAGACATCTCCAGGAAAGCAGGGCTCCATCACGCATAATGGTTACTTGGGAAAACAAACGCCATCACTCTGAATGTCCCCCCCTTCCTTCTTCTTCCCTCAGCTTTATATACTGAGCATGACATCATATGGTATGGGATATCCCTTTGGTCAGCTGGGGTCAACTGTCCCAGCTGTGTCCCCTCCCAACTTGTGTGCATCCCCAGCCTCGTCGCTGGTGGGGCGGTGTGAGAAGCAGAAAAGGCCTTGACCCTGTGTAAGCACTGCTCAGCAGTAACGAAACCATCCCTCGGTTACCAACACTGTTTCCAGCACAAATCCAAAACATAGCCCCATAGTAACTACTGTGAAGAAAATTCACTCTACTCCAGCCAAAACCAACACATCCATTGCCTGCTTGCCTTACTCTTGCTTTTCTTTCAAGCCGTCATGAAAGATAGACTAGCTGAACAGACCGAGGTGACGAGAGCTACAAAACAGGAGCCAGCAGAGTTTTAAAAAGATGCAGATCATTTCAGAATAACCTCTATTTTTGCAGGAGAACCTGCGGGCTCACTGGCTAAAGGAATTCATAGAAAGGCCACGATCCCAAGATAGCAGTCCATCTGAAATTTGACAGGTCTCCTATAAACCAATTTCCAAATGCCCAAAGGGTACACCCTCTACAAACACAGTCAAACTTCCTTCACCTCCCAGGTTGACAGTCCCAGGAGAGACCAAGTGAACAGGCCATAGATACTGGTCTCACCTCCTGGTCATGAGGCTTCCAGTGTGCCCACATGGCACTGGCAAGAGCTACTACAATGAAGGTTATCTACGTGAAGCATACTTTACTTGGAGGAGGATTCATATGTAAGCGTGTCTGACAGCAGGCATCTTTCCGCAGTACATCTGCCCAGCCCATCTCTGAGGAGACTGAGGTGCTAAGATGGAGGGGAGCCCAGGGTCTGTGGGCCCATGGAAAAAGATGGGAGGGTTATTCATAGGCTGCAATGTTCATTGTAGTTGCTGGAAAAGGATACACACCGTTTCCTACTCTGTGCTCCCCCTTACCCCTCCCCTCCACTGACTACAGTAATGAGCTCCAGGGGGACCTCTACACTTGCCTTTGAAGTAGCATGTTTCTCTGAACACATTTTGAATTTCGTTTGGTGTGTTGTTTGTTTTCTGGTTGCTCTGCCTGTGTCTCTGTTGAGGGGGTTGACAGCTGTTAGTGGGGCCACTACCACAACTCAGGAACACAGAACATGGAAAACCAAACCAACCAACCCTAAAACCCAAATCAAGAACACCTTCAAAGGATGAATGCATATCCCCCATGGAGAGAGCTCTCCCCTCCCAGTGGGGCCTTTCCAAAGCCACCATGTGCAGCTGGAGGACCTGAGAAAATCTGCAAGACAGACAGGCAGTACAATTTAGCTAAGGAAGACAGAAAGAAGTTACGCTGGACAACTTGGTCTGGAGACTAAAAGGGTATAAAAGGCAGGCTGGGACTTGAGTCATCCTTAAGCGTATTGGGTCTGGCTGAGATGGAGTTAATTTTCCCCACAGCAGCTCTCATAGTGCTGTGCTTTGTATTGGTAGCTAGAAAGGTGTTGACAACACACCAGTGTTTTGGCTGCCGCTGAGCAGTGCTTGCACAGCATCAAGGCTGTCTCTTGAACGTCCCCCCCCCCCCCGCCCCCCCCCAGTAGGCTGGGTGGTGGACAAGATCTTAGGAGGGGACATGGCCAGATCAGCTGACCCAAACTGACCAAAGGGATATTCCATACCATGTGACATCTGCTCAGCAATAAAAATAAAAGCTAAGAGAAAGGAGGAGGAGGAGGGGAGGCATTTGTTATTATGACGTTTGTCCTCTGGAGCAACTGGTACATGTACTGAAGCCTACTTCCCGGGAAGTGGCAGGACATCGCCTGCTGATGGGAAGTAGAGAACGAATCCTTTGTTTTCCTTTGCTTTCCACATGCAGCCTTTGCTTTTATTAATCTGCCTTTATCTTGACCCACAAATTTCTTTCCAGCAGAGTTTTAAATCAGGGGGGTGGCTGGATAATTCATTCTCTTCAAAATGAGGAAACAAACCAACCTCTTTCTGATTTCCAGAAGTGCTTGAGAGCACAAAAGCAAGGTTTTACTCAGATCTCCAGTCACAAAGCACAGCAGAATATACTGATACATTCTGAGCCTTATTTTCACTGGATCACATTAAGCACCAGACTTCCCAAATGACATGAGGCAGAGCAGAGGAGCAGTATAAAAATACACATACATGTATAAAAGCAGATCCCTGAAGTCAGGTGGCACGACCATAAAATATGAGGTTTTCTAATGTGCTGAGCACCCATCATCTTTCACTGAAATCACTGGATCAAATAGTCAGGATCTGGCCTTGTTATAAATAGTAGTAAAATCATTTGAGTAGCCATTTGATAGCAAAGGAGGTCATTGAGGTGATAATTAATTGCCTTTTACTGCAAAACCCATGAGCTGTGACACTTTCTGCCTGCATCCCAGAAACAGGTATGAATGTCCTACCGTCTACAGAGTGCCACTGAACCTCCTTTTAACTGCTCTGAAACCAGGGTACCTGAGAAGCTGGAGGAATTTTGATAACAGGTCAGACACATGGGTCAGCATTGCCTGCTGGCCTGTCACTGAGCAAGAAAGCCCAACCATCCCTGTCCATTATATGGAGAGAAAAGTCTGTGCTATTCCTCTTGGGGTCATAAAATCAAAACTCCCTGGTGTTCCTTAAAAATCTGTAGTCCTCTTGCAGAATGGCGTGAGTTATCATTTGATATTTATCTTGTAGTAGTTCCTAGAGGTCTCAAATCAAGATAGGGACCCTGCTGTGCGAGCTGCTCTGCAAACATAAAGCTAGACTCGGTGCCTGTCCCTCAGAGCATAATTTTTGTCTTGACAGGCTATATATTTCTACCCAGACACAGGACTATTTCTTACTGTCCTAGAACATCTAATCATCAGGGGACTTAACTGGAAGCAGATTTAGGATCAAATATTAAGTAGGTACACAGTTTTAAATGGTGAGCTTTAGGAAACTCAAAGCTATTTGTCAGGCTAAATAAATGCTAACCTTTTCACAGCAGAATCACTCCTCAACAAAAAAAATAGCTCAGAATATTCGGGGCAATTTACACCTCTGGCAATGTAAGAAACATGGCTGTGGATCTCTCTTTGAAAGGCAGTGATCTTAGCAGTCTGTTCTCTGCCGTTTTAAGTTCCTGATCCTCAATGCCATGGAGGTGCTAGGTACTGTACCAAAGCAAAGGCAGAACTGTGGTAGAGGAACACTCTTCACCCATGCTGAAAAGCTTAAGCACCAGCTGCACCTGAACGATGCTGAATCTAAAATACACACATAATTTAGAAAGGTGGTACATTTAAAAGGCTTTACTGGTTATGTAGGCTCATCAGAAAGCTAGGCAGGCAGCACCGGAAATCCCACAAGCTAACCTGTTCTCTTGAGACTTCCAGCCCAATTTTGCAGACTCGAGAGGTTTGGATTAGATTTGAATAATTAATCCAAATTTGTCGGTGCTTCATAGATGAATCAAACCTCCAACCCTTTTAAGGTTCACCCTCGGTGCTAATAACCCTCTTTACTAAGCATTAGCATAGAGTAGAACAGTTTAATGATATAAGAAAATGCAAAAATTAGATTTGTGCTGTCAAAACTTTTGTAACTGAAAATATTGTGGATTTTAATCAGTTGGATTCTTTCCAAAATGAAATATGAAGTTTTAAATAAATCTCAAGTAGGTTAAAAAAATCCTTTGTGACTCCCACTAATATATTACCAAGGGTCTCTCTACAGAAGAAAAATTACAATGTCACATGGGTGGGGACGTATTTGACTTCCTAAAATAAATAAACTATCTCCTTCTGCACATACTACAGAACTACTGACTTTGGCTTAAGATAAAGTGCAAAATTCTCTGGACGCTGCAAGCAAGAAAGACCTGACAAGGTGGCAAAACCACCAAGAGATCAGTGATGCAATCCTGATCTGGGGTACCTGGCTGTGCAACGTGCAGGCTGCTTTACAGTGCTGGTAACCTACCACTGGCAACAAGGAAGAAGAACCAGCTGAGCCACCCCAATGGAATGCAAAAGGGCTGCAAATACAAAAGACAGGAACAGCCATCTCGAGGTGACTGAAGCCAGTCATGGCAACGGGGCTCTGCTGGCCAGCATGGGTTGCAGAATTGCCAACTGGAGAAGGGAATAGGGCACAGGAGCAGAGACAGTCTAGGCTGAGGCAGCTTTGTGAGAGCTAACAGAAGTGGTATGGAAACATATTCATGATAAAGAAAGAGATATGCTGCAATCAGCAAGGAAAGCTCAGAAGAGAGGATCACTTTGCACAAGGATAGACCGGTTACAAGGCAAGAGGCGAGCCAGATACAGACTCCTCAGGTCCCATGAACATCAAAGTGACTGATAGGTGTCATATAATTCTCAGTAATTTGGTGGATATTGAATGTTAGTCCTACAACATTTCTCAGGAGGTTCATAAGGTTCAAAGATATGTTAATATTTGCCCCTTGGCTGTGATTCCCAATCCCAGAACAATCTAAAAGACAGTATGAATATTCTGCGGGTACAGACACCCTAAGCATTTCATTTAAATCTGTTTTAAAAAAGATATGACTCCCCAGTGAAGTGAAGAAAATATCAGACATACAATAATAACACGAACATCACCACTGCAACCCTTACTTCAGCTACTGTAGCATACATACACAAAGCCGAACAGGCGCAATGGAACCAGGCAAGGCTTCAACATTCGCCTACGGAATCGTTATCCCCAAACAGTCAAAAATAATGAGCTAAACCTGAAAAAATAATCCCAAGATTGGCTTAAAGACTGTGAGATTTGAAAACATACAAGTTGGCTTTCTAATTTGAAATTTAGGGTTTGAGTCTTTATGAGTCATGCTTTCAAGTTATTTTTCACAACTACAAGAAGAAAAAAAATATTTTCCATTCAAATATAAGAAACCTGCGATTATACCATAATCACAAGACTTCTAAGGCGGGACTTTGAAAAATATCAGTTATTGTGAAAATTGGAAATTTATGAAGTGCAGTAAAAGTATATTTAATATGTTGTATAAATAACACTTCTAAGGGTGCTATTTTCTGGTATTGGATGAACTGTGCAATGCAAAACATTCTTATCAGTTGCATTGGTTTGTAAACTGCACAGAAAAAGACAAGGACTTACGTTTCTCTTTGGACTTATTGGAAAGTGTCATATGACCTTTGGATGAAACGATCAAGGTCATCTACTCAGCTCCTTAAACCACACTCCCTAATTTCGTTTTTGTACCTTGCATATGACCTCTTCAGATGAGTCAGAAGTAGTGTTTTTCTCCAGTGTAGCTGAAACATAGCCCCAGTGCCCCTCTACAGCTAGTGGCAGTAAACATCCAGTTAACTATTCAATACTTGGGGTGATTTGCCATGTTCACCTTGAGTCACATAGCACAGCTTCTGTCTCCTAACTGGCTGATCAAAAATACATGAAATACCGCTTCTTTTGAACTCTATTTCCTTGTGCAAGTCAATATTTTTACATTAATCAAAACTTGACAGTAGCATGCAAATACTTAGCTTTAATCACCTGAATGCTCAGGAGCAGCAAAGAACATGGGAACCGATGTGAAACCATGACTTCTGTTCAGGAGAGTTTTAGTTGCTTGCTTACAACTCTGTCATCTCAGGATGTGGACTCTACATAACACTGCAAGCATTTATCCTCACAAACCTATCGCCCCATTTTATGGATGGAGAACTGAGGCAGGGAAAAATTAGCATGCATGTGAATTGCTGTTAAAAAAACAACTGTGTGCATCAGGGATTTGTACGCAGACCTCACAAAATTAAGCTGCTGCCCAGAATACTGGACTAGCTTTCCATGCTATCAACTGTGAGCACGTTTTTTATCTCTGCCTGAAAGGGTCTTGTATTTCCTTCAGATTACTAAATACCAGAGGACTGGTTTTAAAAAGCAAGACTACTGTAGTGGAATATAGAGTATGGTCCCCAGGAAAATTCAGAACTTTGAAGACATGTTTGGTATTTGTACTTAAAGGGCTTGACAGCATCCTCTTAAACAAAAGCTATAACTGCAGCTTCTGTTTCATGCTGGTTTTTCTCCTGCAGGAACTTGACGTGAATGAAGGTGACTTGAGAGTTTGCCTTGTAAGCCTTCTAAAACAAAGCCATGAGGGGACTTGCCCACCCTTCCTGAAATGGTCCTGAATAAGTTCCAGCAAAGAGCCATTCAGTACCAATGAATACAATATTTCTAGTACCCCAGAACCTAGGTGTTACCATGGGGAAGATGAGCAAACCTTGTTTTGCACCCAAGAAGCACAGCTTTTATTCTTCTCATCAAGCTCATTTCTATTTACCTTGGCAACTGTATCCAGTTTGTTGTCTACAAGGACACAGACACATCTGGAGAGCTGGGATTAGGATATTGAGCCATCAGCTGTGAAACCACAGGCCCTTGCCAACTAAACAAGCATTTGTCGGGCGAGTATTCAGTTTGTTATTTCACATTTAATAGCTGGAGTAGATTCTCACCTGCTCTGTGGGGTCAGCCACTAGTAGGTGCCATCATTTAATTCATGTATGTCTACAACCCTGATGATTGGCATGTCTAAGGGACTACAGAGACAGACTCTTTTCTCTAGCTTGATGAACTTTTTCTCTAGCTTGATGAACACATGCAGCTCTTTTAATAAAACATAGAACACCTCAAAGAGCAGGCTTGAACAAATTCAGGAGACCTTTTCCGTGTCTCTGGAGGTCCTTGGTGAATAGAATCCAACCAACTACACTGCACCGTATCAAGCAAAGAAAATCACCATCATTATCTCCAGCATAATGATAAAGGATTTAGATGACAACCTCAATACAGGAAGCACACATAAGAAGTTGTCTTCCTGACAGCAGAAAAGTACTTCTGTCGCCACCTTGCGTTCCCTGAATAACCATTCAATCTGGAGATGGCCTGCAACTATTTTTATGGCTAATACTTCAGGACTTTAGGATCTGCAACTTGAGGGACTGAGAATCAATAGTTCACTGGAGCCATACTGGAGTTGAACCACGTGAGGACATAGTCTACTGTTTCAGATCCTAAGCAAGTTCAGATGTTCTCATTAGCCAAGATGTGGATAGTTGTTATCCACCTCCTCGAACATTGAACACTGACGTAATTAGAATGAACCAAAATCTTGTGCATGGGGAACTTCTGGAGAGAAACATGTATTGGGCTAATAACATAATTTAATCTTATCTGTCTTATCTGCATAAACAAATTATTTCCAAGAGACTGACCTATAACACTGAAGGAATAAAAATTATGAAAGAATGAAGTCACGCACCACAAAAGAAAGCAAGAATAGGGAGCACATCTCTGAAATACTGCAGTGAACTCGAAGTAAAAGGTGCCTCTGAAACACCTCACAGTCCAACAAACTTCAAAATTTAGAAGACAAGACTGACGGAAAGCAGAACGGAAAAAATGGGCAAGCGCAACAGTTTCACGTCTGTGTATCTCAGAGTCAGTCTGGGGTACAGGAAAGAAAGCAAATCACAGAGTGCGCACACAGCTGTATTACAGTTACAGTGCTGCCCATCATATATTCTGGTGCTGTAGCAAATCTCACCACCTTTTAAGCTCTGTTAATGTTGGTGTTGCAGAAGTAGTCAGCAGAGGGAGTGAAACTGCAAACACCTTCCTCAGTAATTACATTGACTACAGCAATGGGTGTCGCAGTAAATAGTGAAACACCACAGAAGAGGTGTTGGCACAGTCTAACAAGGGTGGGGAGGAACCTTTTTTGGAGGAAAAAGGAAACCAACAAAACTCTAGCATTAAACTGGAATTAAAAGGAAATGGAAAAATGCAAACAATCTAACCCACTAGTGTCTCTTTAAAGAGCAAATGGCCTTTTTCTTTCTTTTTTTTTTAATAACTACTTCACTCCACATCTAATTCCCATTTATATAATGACATGATTTGCTCCTTGTTCCTTCAGCCCACTGTTTGGAGGCTTGCACACCGAGTCTCTGCAGGCTTGATTCTGTCCTGTGCTGAGCCAACCACACAAGCCCCTGGACACACACAGATTACAGTCCTAGAGCCCTGAGCACCCAGTAGCACAATGATCTTCCCAAGGGCAAAGAGTAAGCTTAATGGGGATGAGTGGGTAAGTTATTCATGCTTCCCCCATCAAACTTTCAGAAAGTAATTTCCTCCTTAAGTCCAGGTGCTATGTCCACATATATGAGATTAGAGGGACGGCCAGTACGCTGGCTGCAGATACTTACAGCACGTTAACATTTAATTAGGAATGTTTGCTTTAATCATTTAAGGGATATTAAATGTAAATAGAGAGTGTGAGCAAATGGAGTTGGCTTTGTGTCTGAAAGCAGTCACAGCTCTACAATACAGGTGCAGGAGGCAGCAGCAGAAAAGATGACGGCTGTTCCTAAGGTCAGACCGAGCCACAGAGGCATGTTCTGGCTGGAGCTCTGCAGGCTGATGGGGTGGAATGAGAAGAAATTTAGGAAAGGAAGATGACAGATGACTCATACAACGGACAAAGTGACGGAATCTGCACTTCCATAGTAAGGACAGCAGGATCCCACCAGCCCACAGTCCTGCTGCAGTGGGAAGTGATGGGCTTCAGGAAGGTCTGTCCTGCAGAAGTCACCCAAGCAAGCATGTGTTTGCTTGCTGCTCATGTGGAAATCCTGCAGTGTAGCACGTGAGTAGCATACTGCCTATCAGACATGAGATCAGTCATTTGAGAAAATAGCTTATTTTGGGGAGTGGGGACACAGCCCTCACAGATACATTGTAAACCTCCTGCTATTATAATTTCACAGCATATTGCCAGTCCACAATCTGGCCATACATCACAGCTTTTGATAGCTCTCTAGGCATGTGATCAGACACCACAGTGATGATGGTAACAAAAGACACATAAATAAAATACAGTGTGAATTCACCGCAACGTGGAACATATGATCTTTCAACTGGTCACATACCAGTTGCTCTTAAAGATGCAGGTTTTAGAACATCAGCCATATTTTTAGTGTGACAATTATCTGATCTACCTCAGTTGAAGTATTAGATATTTGGGTGAAATGATGAGCATGCTTAATCACTCACAGAAGTCCCAAAGACTTCTAAAGACTCTGGCAACATCTCTCATGCTACGTGTGTATGTGAGAACCATCAAAGGAGTGACCCACACCATCGATGCACACGAGACTTGGCATGTCGTTTCCTCTGGTCTGTACTTCTTTCAGACGTCCTTTTATTTACAGCTGTGCCCCAGAAAGCTGACTCAAGGCTTTACATGTTGGGACCAGCCAAATAAAACACCGCTGCCCCAGGGATGAGGACTGGACCAGCGGGAAAAAGCTTTTCTGTTCATAAAAATGAGAGGGGTAGGGACAGGGCTGGGCTGGAAAGCCAAGTGGTTACCCAGCTTGCTGCCTCTGTTGGAGTAGTTTCTTGCCCATCACCATTAGCTGCCTTACACCCCAACCCTCCCCCTCAGCCATGGCGGGGTGGGTGGCAGGACGTGCAGCCAGCCTGGCTTGCCGAGGCTATGCCATAGGAAAAGCTGGCAGGTGAGTCACAGCAGGGCCGCAGCTGCCCTCCTGTCCCTGTAGCCTACCGCCCCCAGCAACCGCTTGCTTTGCCCAGGCCTGGGACTAGCTCTTACCTCCCTGCTAATTTTTCACATGCCTCCTTCCTGGTCTGCATTACAAATCACACAAGTAGAGACTGATGGTGGGAATGCACAGAGCATCCCATAATGAAAGAGACCCATGCTACACCGTAAGAAGGAAGACAGATTAAATAAGGAAGAAATAGGAGAGCGAAGATATGTTACACGGAGGCTGTCGGAAAGAGGTGAGCGTTGTACGGATAGCAGCACAGAGAGAGAACAGGGCACCCTCTCACTTAATGAATATTTATTGCAAACTGCCGCCTATTATCTTTCAAAGAATTTTTATACAGTTCCCATGTCTTTCATCTGTTTCATGTTACGGTTTATCTAACTGTGGAAATTGCACGCGTCAGGTAAACGTTGATTTACATGCAAATTGCCTTCACTAAACTCGCCTTTAAGTAAAATAAGATTCGGAAATAATTTTTTCTCATTAATTTGCAGTTTCAAAGAAACCCAAAAACACAACAAATGCAAATAATCTAATTCATTTGTAAATATAAAACAATTTGTTGGGATTTAACTTTGCCATATTTTTTCTCCCTTCCATGTGCTTTAAATAAATTGCAGTGTTTACCGAAGACAAACACAAGAGAGATGCTGGGTTGTTCCAATTCAATGCCTTCCTGTTCCTTTTCTTTTAAAGGGCTACTGTCAAGATAAAAATCTCTGTAAGATTCACTCCTGGGGTAACTGCTGAATGATATAGATTTATATCACACATTCAATTGGCCTCATAAATTTAAACCCAAATGTTACTTCCCTGGATGACACTTTAAATTATTAGAAGTGAATTTTAAAAACCCTAGGCCTCCATTTGCAAAAATGGCTAGTGATTTAGGGACTCAGTTTTTCAGGCCTCTTGCTAAAGGTGTTTTGAACTGCTACTCAAAAAATGCAAGTTCCAGAAGCTGATGGTCACTTTGGAGCATCTCAACTGCAGTTTATGCAGCACCATGATTGTCTGCATTTTGCACTTCATTGGCTTGAACAATGACACTATATTCGATAATATGTTATTCTTAAAAGGTTATCCCTGGTTTAGTGTGTGATGCTGGTTAAATATCGGCCCTATTATGTCCCTATTTTACCATGTATTAACTGGAGATAATAGGAAAGGATATTCCTACTCGCTTTGGTTTTGTGGGCCAGCGGTTTAATATTTGCAAAGTTGTAAAAAGTATAATTTCTTTCTCATTAGGTACTCTCTTTGGTTTTCAGCATCAGTACACTGCTCTTTTATTTGGGTTTTTGGACTGATAGCTTAAGAATATCTTTGTGCTAGCTAGAACAACTGAGGACGACTAATGTGCCAGATTCCAGTCTTCCCTGAAAAAGATGTACATAGATGGTAACCAAAAGAAAACATGATTTTAGAGCTGAATATTGGGCTAAGATTCCCAAAAGATGGTCTAAGTTTCCAGTTCTCCCAACAGGTCTTCAAGCAACTGTGGGCAAGACAGTCTTCCCACAAACAGGGATGGAAAGAATTGCTTCTTGCCATCCTTTGTCTTGCCTAGGTATTCACATTACAAGTGCTTTGGGTTGCTTACAGTCCTTCTCCTCTAGCTTCTTCTTACTATGTAAGACATCTTATCTGTATGATGACACCCCATTAACTCTGCCACACTGATACTAATAACAAACAATTAGAAAAAATCTGCTTCTACTTTAAACTGCAAAATATTCCTTTCCAGATTTAAGCTGATCAGGCTCTTTAACAGACCTAATGTGACTTGGAAGCTGCTGAACCGTTTCACCTTTATAATACACACGTTTAAATATGTTTCATTACTTGAAGAAATTTCTCCCAATTTTAATGGGCAATTTGTTGCATTTATTGTTCAATCCTCTAATGCAATCCCTGCTGGCATCATCCTAACTTACATGTGAACTGCATAAAATGTCTTGATGTAATCTTATTTTACTGCAGACAGGTGTCCTCATTATTAAAACTATTACTACCACACTTGACACTATATTCACTGACAGTTTCTCAGCAGAGAGGCCAAGAGCTAAATAGACCATAAAGAACAAAACCTCCTCTCAACCCAAAAGGTGATCCCTTTGTACCAGTCTTCAGGGGTACGGAAGGAGCATCTCTCCTGTAAGCAGGCAGAAAACTTTCATCACCAGCGCTGTCAATCCGGAAGCAATGCTAAAATTCGCTGCTCAAAGGAATCAGAAATGAAGCAGCAAATCCATAGCCCTGGAAAGGAGAAGCAACACTGGAGGCAGCCAGGGCTACCTGGGGCCCTGAGCCCTTCTTGCAGGGCTGCTGCAAGGAGCCAGGAGAGGGAGCCCGTTAATTAGCAAAGCCCTCGGTGAGGCCCGCAGCGAGCTGGCGGTGGGTGGCAATTTGCAATACAACAGCAAGGAAGTAAACAAGGCAAAGCTATCTCTGTCTGCCTCCCTGGCAAGAAAGCAGTGGGGAGGGAATCAGCGTTTGCCACTGTAATATTTGCATGTAACAAGAAGAAACATTTACAATTAATGGAGAGAGAACTCCTTACGCAGGCTGTTGAACGGAGACCAAAAAAGTGTTGGTCTTTTAGATCTCCAGTTAACGCAGCCTGAATTGTCTGGCCATGCTACACGACTTCTCCCCAAGTCCGGGCTCCTTGACCACCCTGCCACCCAAGAGCAAGCATAAAACAAGGGAGAAAAAAATGTCCTTGTCAGATTGCAAAGGGAACATTACCAGGCACTGAGTAGAGCAGAGATGAAGAATGATTTCGAAAAAGATAATTGAACATGTTGTAATTTGCTCTCTTCTGTGTTTCAATTTTTATCTGCTTGTAGCTCATTTTGCCAGTCATGCAAGCAAGTGCGAAAGGGAGGGAGAATGCACATGGATATGCGCGTGCAGGGTTAGCACGCATGCATGCAAATAAATTAATAATAATAATAAACCCACAAGCCTGAGCTTCCCTGTGAGGGATCTTCAGCCAGTGGCTGAGCTCCACTGAGCTCAGGGTAGGGAAGATGCTTTATTAGATAGCAGTTCAAGCTGCTGGAGAGAGCGTGCTCTGCCATGAAGCCGTACTGACAAAGCCCTTGGCTCCACTGGTATCCTCTGCGCGCAGTCCATTGGAGATGGTGACTACAGCCCAGTTCCGGGGAAATCCCAGACCAAGCAAAAGGAGTTTCTCAACTCTGATGCAATCAAAGGCCTAGGTCTCACAGCTGAGACTCTGTGAAATAGGAGCCTTTTTGAAGTGTTAACACTACTCTTATGCTAATGAATATTTATGCTGCTGACACTTTAAAGGCAAAGAAAAGAACAAACCCATGTTCACAGCCCTTTAACCAACAGGACTGTGTTACGCAAATCAATCAAGGTGAAGTCAGCAATCACTCACTCATTTACCTCTGCTGCCCACATTTGCTGCCAGCCTAATACTGAGTTATTCACAGCTGTCTTACATAGTGGGATTAAGATGGAGAATGGCATATTGGGGCCCCAAGTCACACAGGATCATGCCCTACTCTGAGTCATGTCCCTTTGACAAATTTGGTTCCCTGGTTCCCAGGAAACAGCCACTGCAGATCTCTGCTTTGAAAGGAGTAGACAGCTCTTTTCACTTACAAGAGATTTCACACACGTAGCTAGCCTTCCCTGTTATGTGCCCATAGCCTTGACCTTCTCATGTCCAACAGCACACATGTGCATACCACACAGATGGAGAGAAAGAGTTCACGTGCTCCATACTCTGCTTTCCATCCCCTCTTTCCCAGTGTTTAGGGTAATAGCATTATGGCCCATGACAACTAATCAATTCACATCACAGTCTCCAGAAGATTACTGTACCTGAAGAGAAGCAGGAAGATCAGTGAAGGCATGTTCTTGCAAATACCCACTGGACTTACTGAGCCTGGCTGCACTTGGGATCAAATCAGGTTTCACTTAACCATAGGCTAGAGCACTTGTGATTTGCATGAGTAATTAGAACTGATTAATAGAATGACTTGCTTAATTAAGTTTATCTCAAAAGGTGCCCCTTGAAGATTCATGAATCTGAAAATCCAGAGGCAATTTCTCTTCAAAATCCTTTTTGGGCTGGAATGCTTTCAGCTTGGATCACTGGATGCATGAGTTTGTGCACGTGCATCAGATTAATCAAAGTGATGGAATAGATGCACAAAAGTCTCAGGCCTGATGACAGACTGGGATTCCTAGCGAACTCAAACGGGACTCTCGTCCTGTTTGCTAAATTTGCCAAAAAGCAAATGAGCATCTCTGTCGGGCAATTTACGGCTCTGCTGAGCTTTGCTTTATTTTATATCTTTCACCTTTGCCTAATTTTGGTTGAACCCAGCTTCAGTAGTCTGACATGCTGACAGACCAATTCCCAATATTTTGCCTACAGAACAGATTTAGACAATACTTTGTGACAGGGAGCCCTGGTACCTCAATGTGCTGGCAAATCTCCCATTTCCACGACCAGCAGGGGTATGTGTACTGTAGGGGAAATCCCAGCATAGACAAGAATACTAGTTTTCCTAGAGTAGGTTAGAGACCTGGAGACTTTTCCTGCTGAAAGCTTTTGTTTGTTCTTTTGTTTTCCCCATACTGGAAGCAACATCAAGATTTTATTTCATTCTAAGTCAGAACAAAGCCAAACAACTTTGACATTTCCTGTGAAATAAAATTTTAACACACGTGAAAACATTTGGTTTAGAGCATTGGAAACATTGCATTTAGATGAAATCAAGGCATTTTTACAGGTTTTTTGATTCCGAGATGATAAAACAACATTGCAAATGAACATTGCAACAGCAAAAGGCACTTTCCAATGAAAAAATGTGCTGTCAGGAAAGTCAATGGCCTTTGCAAGCACCAGCCTTACTGAAAGGGGAGATGGAACCAATTGCTGGGGCTTGTGAACTGTTTTATCGGATGATCCAGTGACAGCGTGCAGTCTCATAAACCAGGGAGCACTGTAATGTGAGGGACTCGGTGTTCTTACAGGTGCATGAGAGCTTTATGGTCACTCCCTGCTGTGATCTGAAAAGGGTACAGATGTTTACACAACATGCTTTGTCAAGGGTAACGATGGGATGGGGGACCTGCACGTTTTACTCTTCTGTCAGCACCCAAAGAAGGTGCCTTCTGCAAATGCAGGAGGTGAGGCTGGGAGGAGAGCTGAAAGTGCTGGCAGCAGAGCAGGGAGGCACGTGTCCCTTATGAGCAAGGCGGGGTGCAGAGCCCAGACTAATAAACCCTGCTGGGTCTGTGCTGGCTCTGCACGACCAAGTGAGGCACTGATCTGCCACCCTTCTCAGGTGAGGCTTGGCTGCTGCAACAAAGGTCAGGACCAAGCAGTCCACTGCCTTGCCCAAAAAGGCTATTTAATGAGAGTGTGCGGCTTTTTTCTTACATAAGGGTTGTGGGGCTAGGGATGTACCAAGTCCACAGAATGGCCAGGCAGCAGTTAAATACGGAGAGGCAACTGGAGAGGGGGAGGGTCATTCGTAGATGAATTAAAATGAAGTGCCAAGAGAAAAAAAGGATGATGAAAAGGGAAAAAGTCAACCAGATCAATCAAGGAAACAGGCATCTGGAAGAAGCACTTATTGATCCAGCTGTTAAAGAAACCTTCTGAACCAGATTACCCAGCAGCCACAGACTCCTCTCTCCCCAAGATATTTGCTGTGGTTAATCAGGAAAAGAGGTGACATGAGACAAAGGAAAAAAGTGCAGTTTTTCCAGGCTGAGGTTTTGTTCTCTTAGAAATCCTCAAGAGGATGAAACAGTTGGACCTCAAATGATATAGTCAGAGCTGAACAGAAGATACAAGATTTAAGGATTAATTATGTATCTGTGGAAATCTTTACAAAAAAGGGAAGCATGCCTTCTCTGCCTTTGCACCTTTACTCATCCAAGATTTTTGGGGAGTGGGGAATTAACAAGGGAAGATTTTCATGCTCTCCTGGTACCATACTGTGAGCAGTATTAGAAAGTTGTCAGGGGATGTTAAATTGTATTTTTTCTCTATGCAGCCTAATATAGATGCTTCTGCTCCGTATTTTTTTTTTTTTTGGTTGCTCTTTTTCCTCGCTTCTGGGAGCTCCAGACTCTCTTCAGTACTCTTGAGTGTCATCCCCTTTTCTATTCCAGATTTATTCCATTTGGGTACAGTGAGAAGATGCACCTGGTGTCAAGAAGGTGTCAGGAAGCAGTAGGTAGCGATTTGGATTTCTCATTGTTCTGTAAATGTCAAGCCTTGCACCTCTGAAGCAAGTTCTTTGGAAAATCTAATTTGTGCATCCCGAGTCACTGTTAGTTCTTTATATGATAAAGCATGGCCAAACCAAAGCTCCTGATTTCTAATATGTGCTCAGCTTTGTCACCAGGGCCATCATTATAGGAAAGGGTAATAAGAGGAATTAATCAAGAAATGCCTTTACTCCAGTAAAGGTAGAGCACACATAAGAGCAACAGGATTGTGATGCTGCAAAAACAACTCACGTGTTTGAAGAGACTGATACTAATAATAATATCCTGCAATCGAGCACCCATCAGAACCTTAGATTAAAACCCCCCACATTATTCCCTGCTTAGGGACATAATGAGGCCAAAAGCAAGAGATGGTGACTATGTTTAATCAAAGATCTCCATAAATGCCACCACAAAAACTAAACCGAACTCAAAACCTGATCTTGCTTCCAGTTCAAAGAAATCCTGTTTATATGCCTTTCTGTGCCTGTCACTGTCATGCTATCACAGGATTTGTTGATCCTGGTCTAGCTCATAGGAAGAAGTACCAGGATAATTTCTAAAGGAGTGAGGGACAGAAGCAGCATATAGCAGTAACCTCCTAAGAAAGTCAGCTTTGAAAAACCTACATGCACAGATTCAAGTGGTCAGAGTTCAGATTCAAAGCATACCCATTTTGGTGTTCTTAACTGAAGCTCTGAAGAACAGGAGAATCTGGGAATAAAAGTTTCAGGCCCTATGTAACTTCTGGAAAGTTAGGAATACAGGTTTGATATGGCCAAGAACCAAAATATGTGTTTTCCACTTCTCTGTTGCTTCCCTTTTAAACACAGTGGTCCCCTTCTGTCCATCAGCTTTTCTATTTTAGCTCAGGAGATGCTCCTTCTTCAGATCACTGTTGGGTGTTACAAGAAGGAAAAGGGTAAATAACGTATGAATTTTGCCTGACTGAAGGAAACAAGAAAGACAAAGAACAGCAGAAGCGAGATTGAAAAGGTTACCAAAGTTAATTGGCACACTAGTCCACAAGACTCTTAGAGCATCTTCTGTTCTGGTTATGAATTATTCCCCCATGCGCAGAGCTTATCACAATCCTCAAAACTGCCCTTCCTCCAGTGATCTGAAAGAGATATGCCATCCCTTCCGTGTGCAGTGCACAAGCACAGATGGAGCATTAGGCAGAACTGCTGTGAAAATATTCAGAATTACCTCAAATCTATCCACACCTCCTTTTTTGTCTTCCATCCCCACACCCAAGCCCACCTGTTCCTGCAGTACTTTCAGTTTCATACGCTAATCAGGCAGCTTTCGGAGCCTCGACATCTGCACCTTCTTACTCACTCCTAAGCCCATTAGCCCACAATCTGTAGGTATTAATGCACAATCCATGTGCCTAGTTCGAAACTGCACATGAAGACAATGAAACGTAAGGTGCATTTGAACTACGGTTTTAAAGAGATGACGGCAATTCTCCAACTGCATTGTACATTTGCAGCAGTTCCCATTTATCATACGCATGTTCCCTTGTATATGCTAAGGCCTATGCACATGAGAAAGCAATGCAAGAACCAACATCAAAACAAAGAGATGCCAGGATGTGAAACAATTTTATGAATACCCCTGTTTTGCATAATGTATCTTGCAGCTATCCCCAAAAAACATTTGTGTTACAGTGAACAGCACTGAGGAACATTTCATGGGGATTTCTAATGTGGACCGATACATTCCCGCAGCCTTTTTTAAAGGGTTTTTTAGGGGTATGCTTATTTAATTCTCCATCCTCTGTTGGCACATGTACCCACACTGGAAATGACAAGGGATGCTGTCAGCCAGGCATGATGCAAGTTGGCAGAGTTAGGCACGAGATGAAGGACTATAACAGAAGCAGGAGATGGATCTGCAGATCCAGGCAGGGCTCATCCTGGCTTTTAAACACTGATGTGCTCCAGTCAATAACAGGAGGCATTTGCAAGGCTTCTGGATGCACGTGTACAAAGGAACAGAAGTGGACAAACCCGGAATTGTAGGAAGTGGTACAGGACAAAGTCAGCAGAGCTGGGTATGGAGAGCCCAGGGCTGGAAGAACAGGGAGCGCAGCAAGGCACGAGTTTTTTTCAACACTAGAAAACTTTTGGCTATGGAAAGCTTGTCTTTTCCTTATTGACGTAAACCCTGAGTGAACTATTTACTACGACTAAAATAAACATAGAAAAACAGAAAACAAATAAAATAAATTTTTCAGCAAACCCATCCTGTAGTGTCATTTTAGAGCAAGTAAGTGCTCTGAGCGCTACCCCTTAATGTTCTTTAAACAGCAGTTTAGGGAAAATATGATGAATATACTTATGAAAATAAACATGTCCTGCTGGTGTAAATCTCCACTAACACCATCAAGGTCAACAGACTTACTTTATTTATACCGACGAAACACTGAGGAATGTGGACTATGATCTCTGCCAGAAAGGGCTGCACTTACGTTCTTTAGAAAACTGAAAATGGAAAACAATAGCTAAGAAACAGCAAGGACTGAAGAGAAGAAAGAACTGGAGCTAGAGAAGAGAGTGCTGGGAGCAGAAGCTGTGTTCCAGAAAGACGATCAGTAGAAGTTGAAGAGAAGAAGAAAGTGGAAACTGCAAAGTAAGGGAAAACAGAAAGGTCAGCAAGGAATGGAGGAGACATCAAGTACCAGGTAAGGTGGACAAGTAAGACAGTAAGGGTCGTTATGGGCTGAGAGAGTCTGCAAAGATGGGCTACCACTACAGCAGACCACACAGACTTAGACTGAGATGTCAGAGACAGAGAGCAGAGCCCTTAAGTGAAGATAAGGTCAAGTAAGTGACCATCACAGCAAATGAAGGATTCGGTTGAATGCTGAAGGTCAAATGAGGACACAAGGGAAAGAAGCTGAGTGACAGAGGGGAAGGATGAAGCTGGTAAGGATGAGATGAAGCCTTGAAAGCATTGAGATCCAATAATGGCAAGGCAGCATGATGCTGTCTTGGACATTCAGAAGAGAGGACACAAGCTTCACAGTAACAGAGAGAAATCCAGAGCAGAACAAAGAATCTCTGCCTTCTCTGGGGTTTCCTGTTGCATCATTTCCACTTTAAATGACATAAAAATACTTCTAATAGCCAGAGAAACACTTAAAAATTAAGAAACACTTGTTCCAGTTAATGTGTCTGAACAGTGTGAGCATGCACACACACACATGCACATGCAAAAATCACCCAAAAAAAAGTTTCCCCCGGGAGGTCGTTATTATGCAAAAATTACTCTAATTAGGTCATGAATATATTAGGCCGTATTCAGTGCCAACAACAGCGGGGGGGGGGGAGAGAGAGAGAATTGGAAATATGACATGCATACACTCCCAGTGTGGTTAGGGCGACTGGATTCCAAAATGCCATTACGAGATAAAAAGGTCACCCTGTAGGGAGGTAATTGGTACAGCACTCTAGCAGCTGATTAAAAGCACCTTTTTTTTCGGGGGCAGGAGGAAGAGGGGGGGTTAACATACGATCTCCCCTGACAAAGTATATGATCTTGATCAAACATCTGCTTTTAGGACAATTACAAAGAAAAAGGAAGAGGCTGACACCCCTGACATCCTATTGAAGCAGATGCGTTTGTTTAATAGGAACACCTTGACTTGCGTGTTTTAAGACAACATTAAAGGCAAAGGGTATTTTCCCTCCTGCGGGTTACTCTCTGTTCAAACATTGGAGCCTTCGTTTTCCTAGCTCCCATCACAGCTACTGCTCAGACACTGCCCACGTTGCATTAACAAGAAGTAAACGCTTTTAATGAGTCAGTAATGGCTGGGGGAACAGTACAGGGGAAAGCTGCTTCTTCAGCCTCTTCTCCTCACCAAATACCAAACGATGACAGGCTCCCACAGATTGAAGTAATGCAACTCCTGGCTTGGCAGGCAAGTGAGAACAGCAGAAGGGCTCGAAAACACCAATTGCACACACTCCCCAGAGAGAAATACAAGGAAGCTGGTCTTGAATGGATCATAAACAATTCTTAAAAGCTGTGTTAAATAAGATGCCATTTAAGCTCTTGAAATTATTGGTGGCACACATAAAGGCTCGCTTTTGTGTTGGCAAAGACAGATAGTCTGGCCCCACATTTGGGGCCAGGACCATACATGACACACCATGAGTAGGCAGGGAAAAAAGGAGGAGAAGCAGGCAGGAACACAGGGAGCGCTGCTCCTGGGAGACAGGACATCAGTAGCAGGGTGCACTGATTGGAAAGCTGGCTTGGGAACCAGTTCAGTTTTATAGCCTTTTCTGCCTCCCCAGACCAAAGTACTCCTTGCACTGTCCAACTGAGTTTTGCTCTGGTGTGAGCTGCAGTTTTGATGCTGATGGCCGCTGGCCTTTTTCCCTGCTTAGAACAATGAGTGGTTACATGTTACGCTGAGTGTACACGCATTCCCAAATACCACCACCTATGGAGATGAGCCATGGGTAGCAGAAAGGAAGAAATGCCTGGCATAGAAGGCGACTTGGACCAGCTTAGCATGGACCACCCTTCCCTGCCAGCAACGCCTGGGCAAAATTTAGAAACAATGATTGTGCTAGTGTTTTGTCTGTGAAGAAGAGATTTTAAATCACCCAGTATGGGCTTGAGCTTTAAGGTGCTGCTTATAGGTGCTATGCTTTAAATGTCACAGTTTAAGTCTCCCTTTTGATTTACAACTGACTAAGGAAGATAACTATTAGATTGACTTGCTTCCTTCACCACCCAACAAAAGCAGCATATACTGAAAATAGCCTCAGAATTAGCAGTTTTGGCCTATGATAGCCGAAGAAGAATTTTTCAACTACAGTTTGAGTACAGCTGGGTAACATTCCCATCCAGTGAGAAATATTGACATTTCAACATTCATTCTGATCCCCCAGCAAACTGAAAAGTTGAAATTAAACATTTATTGAACTGACTCAAAATAAAACATTTGGCTCACTTCTATAAAATTAAGTTTTATGATTTAGGTTGAACTGACAATAAAATGAAGTCTTTCATTTTGATTTCCCAAAAGAAAGTTTCAATTCTGTAAAAAACCTCTTCCCAGAAAATCATTCCCATGGAACATTCCCAACCACCTGTAATATTCAACGATATGGAAAAATAGCCACCGCAACCCCCTACAATATAGTACTTATCACTGGAGTTCATGTAACCCTTAAAAATGCATGCCTTATGGTGGAAATACTAGTTAAATCAATCAATCAATAAATAAATACATAAAGGACCCCTCCCCCCATTCACTAGACTCTCCTGATGTCTAGGACCAGAACTTAGTTGTTTAAACTACAACTTCAAGACACTATGAACTTCTGCAAACAGAATGGCTCATCAAACCCAACAGATTTAAGATATGATGTCCAGTCACTCCTGAAGCTTTAATTTCTTTTTTAAAAATAATTTTCTGTCATTTTCCCTTGTAGAGTTCAAAGAGTAAACAAATCCAGATAGTGGTTTCTCAATGGAGGATGGAGAGCCTTTTTAATTTCTCTCAAAATAAATATAGGTAAGCCGTTTGCAAATTAACAACGCTTTAAAAGAAAAAAAAAAAGGAAAAAAATGTGGCATGCATCGCTACATCACTGTTAGACAATTTTTCATATGCTCTAATTACCATACATAATCTTAGGTGGTTTTATAACTTACATACCTATACCACATAATTTCAGCTTTCCAAAATCTTATTTATATGTTGCCTTAGAAAATTTTTATGAGGGAAAGAACATTGC
This sequence comes from Phoenicopterus ruber ruber, assembly GCA_009819775.1. Classification (NCBI taxonomy): domain Eukaryota; kingdom Metazoa; phylum Chordata; class Aves; order Phoenicopteriformes; family Phoenicopteridae; genus Phoenicopterus; species Phoenicopterus ruber. The sequence continues at coordinate 92,039,559 of CM020215.1, read as the reverse complement.
TATCACCCTGTACAAGTAGGAAAGGCAGAGAAACAAAGTGACTTGCGTTAGCGCCACACTGAAAATCTGTGGCAAAGAAAGCAATTGAGCCCTTGTCTTCCCCCCCCCCCACCCCCCTTTTCCCCCTGAGAATAGAAATTAGGAGGAAATTAAAATGGAAGGTATATGCCTAAACCCTTTGGAATGGAGATGTCCCCCACAGCTGCTCCCTGCTTCTTTAACATCTCCACAGGCTTCAATCAACCTCCTCCTCTTGCCTCTGCAATCCAGAAGCACTTTGTAGGAAATGGAGGGTACACAGGCAGGCACGGCAACCCAACAATACAGGTGCTATGGCGATGCCGACAGTGTTTCAGAGCTGAGGGACACGGAGAAGAACAAAGTAGTCTATGGCAGAAGCAGAAGAAATGACACTGGCTCCTTTCCACATGCTTGGACCTGGTTACTCGCACACTGACCCCTTAAAGAGCTGGTAGGGGTGTGTGTGTGGGGGAACTTCTGTTCAAAGTTAAGGTCTGTTTATGTACAAATTCAGACTCTTCTAATTTCAGTTTCAAACTTGCTTTGTAGCAAATGTTTAACACAGCAGTTGTTAAAATATTTGGCACCTTATTTTTCTAACTGAGAAGCTGGCCATACCATCCATCACTAGGAACCACTTTCATTTGAACAAGAATCTGAATCCACACCACCCTGCCGTACCTGTGCCAATAGCTGTATGCAGACCACAGGAGTGATAGATGGGGGAAAATCCTCTGTGTCTCTCTGATGAGAGAAACAATGCCATCTGAAGGAACGGCTCCTTGCTGCTTGCACAAGGCCTGGTGCCCTGTGTCCCAAAGGGCACTCATCACCTTGCAGTACGTGCCGAACAAAATCCTGGGCACACGCAAGCACTGATACAAGCATCTCTAAACCCAGTCAGCACAAAGGACAGGCAGGCATGGAAACTGCTTATACTTCCATACTGTGCAGTTCACGCCTTTAATAACCCAATGCAATAGCTGTTCAGACTTGTATCGCAGAGCACCAATTTCTCCAAGTCTTTACAAAAAAGGACAAATTGTGATCCCCTCCCTCCAAGACAGTATTTAGAATCCCTTACAGTGTTCAGCATCCCTGTATCGCTTTCTTAAACAATAGTTATTCCATAAGTAAGTACAAAAGGAAACAAACTGGGGAGACCTGCGGACCACTTAAGTGTAGTGGGACCACCACCTTATGCCTCGTGCTACCTGTGTGTCTTCTCTATCATCTGTTGTTTCCCAACTTAGGCTAGATAGAGACACTGAGACAGTGAAGACTTTTTGTTCTCTCCTGTCCATTTAAGTTTCTGTGAGCACTAATATTAACAGCTTTTGAAAGCACACATACAAGGGAGCATTTGTTCTCTATTAACAATGTTGTTTGAGACTGCCTGTGCTGTGCCATTCCCCACCACCTGGGATTTCATATTACTGACATGTAATTTACATAATTAAAGTATACAAAGAACATAGATGCAGGAGCTATATTGAATACCCCAGGAGTGGACGTTTTGGACTGAAATAATGAAAATTGGCGGGCTTTCTACAAAGATCTAATAGACATATTCCAAGCTAATACCTGACAGAGCTGCCCCCTTCCCAGAAATGAAAAGTCTGAATTGATGTGACCCCTATTTTATTCCATCAATAAACTGCAGAGTATAAATGTGTTAGCATGTTTCTACTACTCATCTGCAGCTACAGAAGCTTTTGCAACTTGCCTGCACGGGTGCTACACTTGATGCTTTGCCTCCATTTCTCTGATGCAGAGGTGACTGATAACTTCTTGTGACATAGTCCACCTGTTATAAAACCCATATCCTGGGTGAAACAGCTAAAATGCAGCGTGCTTGTACAGCTCCTTTTATGCACACCATTCTGAACAGCTTTCCAGAGTTTAAAAACAAAGCACAACCCCAGAAGAGTATTAAATAATAAATGACTATAGAAGTAGAAAGACAAAGTGGCACAGGCAGGAAAGAATCAGAGGGATAATCTAAGATAAGACCTGAAATGAGACTGTAAGTCGACAAGTGGGAAAAGTATAAAATGGCTAATCTAGATAAGATCAGGAGTGGATTTACAGTGGGCAGAGAGCTAAAGGGCTGAACTTGCTGGTCCTACACCAGCTAGCGCTGCCGAGGTACACTACAGCCTCCCCCATGATAGATGCCTCTGCCCCGAGTGTTTTCTGAAAAGGGCAAGGCTCTAGATGAAACAGTGAGTGGCATTTCATTGGCACTGCTCTCAAAATTCTGTATTTTGTGCACCCATGGAGACTAAAAAAAAAGCCACACATGCAGAAAAATACATTAAAAAAAAACCCCAACAAACCACACACAAAGATTTTCTCCAACATTTTCCAACTCTTTTCCTGTATCTGATACAGTGTTCCTTCTGAGTGTTCCTTTACATGCTTAATGAAATCACATTTCACCACAGAAGTAAAAATAGATGTAGATCATTACTGTACTTCTGCAAGAAGAACTGCTGGGCTCCAACATCATAAGCGGTGTCAGAAATCCCTGGGGCTTGAAAATGAAATGTAATTTCTAATCTATTAATCTAATTCTGAAAATAAACAAACAAAATTCACCAGGCTCATGAGTTGTATCTCCACTGCTGACTTAATCCAGCCTATATATCCAGAAGTTAAGGGGAACTCCAAAATCTGATTAAGTTATGCCCTCAAGACACACTACCTCCAAAGTCCTCCTTCCTCTAGATAGAGGCACATGTAGTCCACTTCCTCCATTAAAAAGTCTTAATAGCATTTCCACCCCAGGCACGGAGCTAACAGAAAAGTCTCTGCTAGTAATGCCCTAAGATCACATCCGACTTGTATAAATAATGGGGGTTAGAATACTTTTGAGGATCAGGGTCACAGCGAATATTCATGTTGCTACCCTGGATGAACATACCATATGTTTTCCTTTATTTTGCAAGTGAGGAGCAATACATTTCACAGCCATAATCAATTCACCATTTTCAGAATCTATCACATATGCTATTTCCAGCAAAAATTGATTTGACATGTGCAAACACCTGTTTGGCTGTAGCATTCTCACATAAGTTTTCAAAGGGAACCAGTACATTTTTCTGCAAATCTATGCCTCTCTTGCTCAAGGACAGATTTTTCCTGTGCTGCCAACCTGGTCTCTTTCAGTGCATCGACCTCTATTTCTGACACTTTGGTAGTTTCCTCAGTATCACTGTTCATTTGAGGAACAGTGGAAAACATCTCTGACCTCTCTCAGAGTTTTTAATCCCTAAATGACCTTCATGTATCATTTTAATCATATTTCCCTGTAACACGTTTCAGATCACCATCCTGGTGCCCTTAAACAAAATCCTTTGCAGTATTGAGAACTTCTCCTTAATCCTAAAGGAACTGTGCACATAAACTTCTGGCCAATAGTTTCACTGATTTTCTAAAAGGTCTATTCCTTAATTATATTATCAGGACAACTCTTCACATTTGCTTGAGATTAGGAGGGTTGTTTTTGTGGTGGAGTTTGGGGTTTTTTTTCCCCTTTAATCAGATTGACATATCCCTGGTTGTTTGTGTGCTTTGCTATAAATCTTTCTTACAAATGCTAAAGAGTATAATTGCAGCCACCAGACCTCTCCCACTACTATTCAGTTTGCAAATCATACATTTGCAGTTGGACAGAAAAAATAATTCCTCTATGCCTGGCAGGTGTCTGCCCAGTGCTTCCTGGAAACTGAAATGAATGGCTCGCAGTCAGTTTCAGCTAATACCAGCCTCCAACAAATAAATCCTGGAAATTTTTCATAGCCACGAGCTAAGCTAGGACATCTTTCTCCACTTGTATATAGTGAGATTCAGGTTTTGCTGCAGCTATGGTATATAACTTATTGGCCTCCAGTTTTGAACACGTTATATAGATAAACGCTCTAGTACCTGCTCCAGTAGCTTCATGTTTAACATTACCTAGTATCCCTCTGTTAAGACCTTGGTCGTTAGTTGCCATTTATTTCTCAAACTCTTCATGAGAATGGCTATCCTTTCTCTACTGGGCATCTTTGCATGAATATGATCTCAGGTTGCGGATCTGGACACCCATACAAGGCTGTATATTTACCAAATCGCACACCTCCTTGGTCCGTTAGGGTAAGCATATTATTGACAGCCTGAATCTTCTTCTGTACATGTTCCCAGCTACTGTCTATCCCAAGGAATTTACATACTCCCCCCCCACTGTGGCAAACATCCGTATTAGGTTCTCCAGCATCACCGCAAAATACAATTTTTCAGTGAATGCCAAACACAACACAAATTGGTGCTATTTCTTCAAACTGCCAAGGAGATCGTTGATGGTGTATACACACTTTCTTTTCTGAAGAGTACAAGCCAGAATTTTGCTGATGCTTTAATCATAGACAGATACTTGGAATTAGTCAATAACTCTTGTAAGGTAATGGAAATTTTTGCTCTTTGCATGTTGCTTTAATTATGTGGGCCCTAGACACAGGGGTAGGGAGCCATCTGCTGCTCTGTTGATTCCTCCAGTTCCTGCATGACTCCCAGAGCCTACTCAGCTCCCTCTTTATATCTGTTCTTTAAGGGAAAAGAAACTTTTCTCAAGAGCTACATGCCTTTGCCACCCCCATCCATGGGGGCCTTCTTTAATTCCAAAAGGACATCCTCAAGCTTATCCTTAATTATTTTATTTCCCTCCAATACATCCATCATCTTGACGCAACCAACAGCCTGACAAAGTTTTACTCAACAATGGTGAGCTTTCCTCTATCACTATGAGAAACTTTATCTTTCCTCAGTGTTATTTACCCAACAAGGATTGGTATCCCTGTATTTTAAGCGTTGTCCGAGTGCATTAATTTCTCCTGTCTCTGCTTGTGTGTCTCAACTCAGTATGGAGCCTATGTAGTCAAGGGGAAGGTGCAGAACAGTCTTGTACTCAAAAAAATGCTCTGGAAACAAAATGGAGTTCATAGCTTCACAGAAAGATACAAGAGGTACGTAACATCAGACGTACCATTTATACATGGTATATAGCTAGGGTCTCCCAAATTATTCAGAACATGTACAATGCTTAAAAGATTTGCTACGCAATTCTTAAATTATAAACTGATTGCAGTAAAAGGGCAAAATTTTGGTTTCTGAGGTGATGGGAACACGGCTGAGTCATGAGCCAAGAGTCTCTTTTCCCACGTTGTGAGGTTTGTACTTTGTTGAGCCAAACGTACCGCTGGATCACAGCGGTACATCGGAGAGGTCAGGCGGCTTGCCTTTGGAAGCAGTATGTTTAATGGGAGTCTTGAAAACCAAAGAACTTGCACCCTGAAGCCATCGTTTAACCTGCTGCCATATTTTTTGTTAATGCTCAATGACGTACTGATGAGGGGAAAACAGAACAGGACAGGGAGAGGTTTCTCTCTCCTGAAGGGTCATTCTAGTGGCAAAGCCCATTATAGGCTGATTACAAACCCACCTCTCATCGTCATACAAGTAAGTAAAAAACCTTTATTCTTTTGCATGTCAAGGCTTAAGTTGCATTGACAACTAGAATTTGTTCTCAAATTTTCAATACTTTAATCTCTTTTTGAGTTAAAAAATACGAACAGCTCTTTTTTGAAATTTTTGTGAAGTGTCTGATGTTTCTTTGTGTCCCTCTGTCAACCCAATGAAATCACATTATATCACAAAATCCAAAACTTAAGTAGATTTTACTGACTATCCTCCAGGCAGCTTCACTGTTCATTTTTAATCCATGTAGAGTGCTTAAATACCACAGCGATAAGTGTTTTATAAAAGCATATAGATAGATTTTGACATTGGTTCACGAAAGAGGCAGTCTTCAAGGGCAGCAATTGTAGAATCTCTAAGAAATTGCCATCGTTCAGGAAACAAGACGTGATTGTCCATCATTGTAGCTGATGGAGAAAACAAAAACTTGTGGAATAAATATATTCTGTGACAGCACCTATCATTGGTGAATTCTTTTGCCCGCCACATCAAAGATAGTGGATGATATATGGAAGACAGTGGATTTTTTGCTGACAGATAGCTTTCCACAATTTCCAAGCTGCTAGTGGAGTATAGATATTGTTTTTCAGTTCTCTCTAGCCTGGCCAACACTTTAATTTAATATTGATATTTAATTTGTTCCTTTAATTTAGCAATCTGGTGACCCTTCAATCCCACTTACTAGGAATTTAACAAATTATGTCTTCACTTATTAATGGAAGAGGAAAAAGTGAAAGTGAAATAAACTGGGAAGTTCTATAATCAAAAACTTTTTTTTTAGACTAGTTGAAGTTGCTAAGAGATGTAAGTACCTCCTGTTCCCTTTGTTTACAAGCACCGAGAAGCCTCAAAGTAAACATTTTAAGGTGCCATAAATTTTATGCTATCCGCATTATAAGCACTGCATTATGCCAAGGAGAAAGAAATAAGTATTTCATCACTGCATAGAGAATTCAGCCACCACTCACAACAAATGCTCTAATGCAATGTCAAAACATCAGTAAGCAATGTCAAAAATAAAACCAGAGAGACCCAAACCAATTCTTAGACTTTCTTGAAAAAGAAAGTAGGAAGGAAAGAAAATATGGAAATACTGATTGGCATGTTCAGATGTCATGCAGCTCATGAGTCTTAAGACCTGGAAATTGTACTTTCATTTCTAGAAAGTGTGTTTCTCACCCTTCTATCTTTCAATAGAAAAAGTGAACAAAGTGCAGGCCAACCCAGTGTGGTTCTTCTGATCACCTGTTTCGCTATTGCCAAAAATAACGAACATCTCTAATCCAAAAGTTAACTACCAAAGTTAACTATGATGATTTAAATGCCCACTTTACCAACTATTTCACTGGTGGGTTACTTCAGTGGTGTCAGCTTCTTCTGTAGTCCCAGATCATCAGTTCAGAAATTGCACAACAAAATAAACAACATAAGGAAAGGTGCTGCCTATAATACATTAATTTTATATCTAATTCATAAAACTTCTCATTTAAATGAAGCTGAAGCATAGTTTCCTCTCTGTCAAAACAGATTTTCACAACACGAACGGACCAGGACTGAGTCCTAGACAGCCTGCAATTGCTGTACAGAGACACCGTTATTTCTGCTTCGGAAGGTTTGTTTTTTCTGGAATAGCAGACCTTTGGTTTGATGGCTATTGTATATGTTGGAAACTTCAGCTTAAAAGGGTTTTAGTTTTGTTTTTCTTTATATAAAAGTGAACAACTTCAACAGACAGAATGACACAAATGCTCGTTGGAAGGGAACCCTGGAGGTCACTTAGTCTAATCTCCCACTCAAAACTAGATCAAGTCAGCTGTGCATTTGTCCAGCCAAATCTTAAAAATCTTCAAGGATGCAGATACTGTAACAACCTGGGTATCTTTTCCTATGCAACACTTCCCTCCCAATCAGTAAGTTTCTCTTAACATCTCGTCCAAACACTGCAACTTGTGTCCACTGTGCCTTGTTTTATCATTTGCCATTACTGGGAAGAGTCTGGCTCTGTTGTCTTTGCCACTCATCAAGTAGCTGTCAGCCACTATTTCCTCACCCCACTGTCTCCTCTTCACCAGACTAAATGAACAAAATTCCCTAAATTTTTCCTTATAATCCATGCTTTCTTGGTTCCTGACCATCTTGGTTGCTCCCCACTGGACCCTCCCCAGTTTCTCAACATCCCTGTACAACTAGGAAACCTAAACTGGATACAATATCCTCATGCAGCCTCAGCACGGCTGCACACAGGAAAATAAGAGCATCCCTAGGTCTGTTAGCCACTCTTCACATACTGGGCTACATCAAGATGACTGTCTTATTCTTCTGGCTCATATTCAGCCTGGTGTTTATTACCTTAACCCCTAGGTCCTTCCCAGATGGGCTGCTACTGAAAGAGATGGTTCCTGGCTTGTCCTGACAATGGATTATTCTGCCCCAGATGCAGAGTATTTCCTTGCTGAACTTCATGTCATTCTTAGCCCAGTTCTCAAGTTTCTCAGGGTCTCTCAATGGAAGCTCTGCCATCTCAGAACCACACATATATGTGCCCAGTGCCTTTCAAGGCAATGTTTTTCAGACAAAACCAGAAGATCCCTTCTTGCTAATCAGGAAGCTAGGTGGTAGGGAGAGCAGTACAAGGTGGAAGGTAGATGTGACCACTAGAGAAGCAGTCACTGCCATGAAAAAAAATGGCAAAGCTAGACAAATGCAGCTCTAGATGGACTCTCCTTCTTATAAAAGGCAAAGCAATCAGGAGCAGAACATCAGGAGCAATGCAAGAGCCTTCCCACCTCACTTTAATCACAGTACTTCCATTCTATGAAGGGTTGTTTGTGGAGGAGATGGAACTAGTTGATGTCACCTCAATCTCCTGGGGTGAACACAGTGTTACATGACACCTTAACCCCTTTGCTCTTTCTATCAGCTCCTCTCTTGGAAAGGGCTGTCGCTTAGAAGATGAAATATATTTACAAATTAATTAACTTTGGCCAGTGACTGAAGAATTAGATTTCCACTAACGGGGATTCTGTCTGAGTGATGGATACACAGAACACTGGAGGAATAAAATACTAGCCCTTCTTGCCTCCCAAATCTGAATGCTCAGCAATCACACAACCTTTCCCTTCATCAGTCTTTTTTTCTACACTGTCAACCCTTCTTTTCTCAAAGCCAATAGAATTTGCTTTAGTAGATGAAGGTACGTGTGTACTGAACAGAGTATTTGATCTCTGAAAACAGCTCATCAACTCATTAAATAGACAGAGGCCCATTACACAGCAGAACTGTGAAAGGCAAAGCAGAGTTGGTGGTGAGGACAGAAGCATGGGATTAGCTGAGAGTAAGACTGCAGCCTCTGATGCATAAAATAGTTTCTGATTTCAGGACCTGAAGCAGGGGCAAGCCTGTGCTGAAGAGATCATGGCGCAAGCTGCATATTATGTGGGTTGGAAGTTTCATCTTGTTCTTTCTCATGTAAAACACAAGCTGTTTGTCAGAGGGATTGTATTTGTGCATCTAGGGGGACGTTAGAGAACACAGGCTTGCACACAACAGTGTGGGAAGAAGAGGAGACTGTTCTGATGGTGTTGACAAAGCTGAACATAAGTTACTGGTGTGATGAAGTACTCACAGAGCAAGGGTTACTGTTTATTCCTGGAAACAAACATTGCTGCAGAATTCAGACAGTCTCAGCAGAAAGGTAGAGGGGAGCTCATGGCCCAAGTTCTTAGTCAGTCATGCAATAAAGCTTCAGGTGGAGAGCAATGCTAAACAGGCCGTTGTCATACTGCTGCTTTTTCATGCTTCCTCTCTGGAGTGGGAAGCCTTAATAAGCCACTTGCAACTCCTGTTGTATTAATTCTACTCTGCAACTCGATAAAGCAGCAAAGCAGAGGCCCAGACAATTTGAGCTATCAGCAATTCATTTAGAGCAGACCTTACAGATTAGTAACACTCCAAGGATATAAGAGATTACAAATAAAATAAGCTTTCCTTGCCTCAAAGAACCAAATCAAACAAACAAAAAAAAATCCAAATTCATTTGTCAAAGAGAATGTTCATTATTTAGTGGAACAAAATTCATCTTCAAATTCATTAAGTGTTGGTCCAACAGTACATCTGATGTTTGTGAGGGTTTGCTTATATCAGCTATAGAACTAATAAATTTTGAGACACTTCTTGCAAGAGTTGTAGTTGCTTGCCATAATGTCCTGACCAGACTTAAATGTTGATAATTAGGTTCATCCCTCTGTGAGGTCTCTCCATGATTTGAAATGGTAACAATGATTTTTCTTTCTTTCCTGTTCTATATTGTTAGCAGAAGTCAAAATGTGCTATGAGATAGCTGCTGTGTTCTACTTCAGAGCTAGGTAATGAGATCTCTTTTATCTAATATCTGTACTTTCTTATTTAGTGGAAGATATTTATGTGTTATTCTTTTTACATTTAGAAAGGTCATTTAAACAGCAGTTGAGTAGGCAGCATCTGACAAATAATAATGCCGAGTTGGAAATGGGGTGGACAGGAAAAGTCGACCAAATGCCAATATTCAGCACACTGTAATGAGTGCAGCAGCACAGTGCAGTAGATAAGGCTGACCTCAGAGATCCATAGCTGATTATAGTTAGGGGATGCTATTCCCGGGGCATGAGGATTAGAAAGACAAATTTCAATAAATCTAGTTGCAGTAGTCTCCCATTGTCCATCCTTCCTCTCTGCTGGCAACAACCAACTGCGTGGCAAGGGGGGGGTGCCACAATGCCACACAGTCTTCACCAGAATCATTGACCATTTAAATAGCTGTGCAACTTTACACTGCAGTCTGTCAGAAGTGCTCATGTGGCAAGACCCCTTTATCAAAGATAGGCAATACAGTGTTTTATATAAATGACTTAAACTTATAGCTAGAGTTTATTCCCAGGCATCTCACAAGCACACACACAAACACAGCCTTTTTCTTCCTGTCAATTGAAAACAGGATGCATTAGCACTGAAGTCCAGCACAGGAAGAAAAGGCATGGAAAGAACAAAGAGATTTTCTGCAGGTTGTGCTGCTAGGACAGTAAAAACCTTGATGCTTTAAGCCCTTGCACAGGTAAGTCTTCAGCAGCTTCCGAACATTTTTACTACAATTTAGGAACCATATTTACCTAACATGAATTGGAAGCTATTAGGCCCTGTCCTTTATCGGCAACACTGCTGGTATGACTGAATTAATTTTAGTGTTTGTAGGAATATTCTCCTACATTTCTCCAGAGTACCAGAGGCCATGCAGTAAGACTAACAGAAATGACACTCTTGACCTGAAGAGTGGTAAAAATGTACTGAGAAACATGAGATCCAGTGCTAAGTCAGTGGTGGAACTACAGGAAAAAAGAAGAGGAGATTTACCAGGCCTTTCCTGTAAAGGCTGACAAAGTGGCTAACGCGTCAGTGGATGTGTTGAGAAGCAAAGGAAACACAATTATACTTTCTGGAGTAATGTCAAGCAATAACAATTGCACAGTGATGGACTAAGCCATCACTTGCAGAGGCTTTTGAGGCAGGAAGGGAGGGAGAGGAGGTAGTCTGATAGGCTGTCAGTGGTAGCTCATTACGTATTTTTGACCATCAGCCCCTTGTAGGGAGGGAAAAGCAGCCACCCAGCCAGGGCAGGTATATAATCTGATTGATGCTTCATAAGTGGCTTTCAAAAACTTGACTGAGCATGAAATCTCATCATTAAAGTTTATGTCCTGACTGAGTGGGGAAAAGAGAAAAAGAAGGAAAGACACCAAACCAAAGGGAACCAAAGCTGACAGAATGATGGCAAATTTACAGCCAGGCATCTACTTAAGCATGATTCCCAAAGCTAATCAGCCAACACCAAAACAGGCTTCTAGTTTTGAAGGAAATTAAAGAAGAGGCTTACCCTCTTCTCCCTGTGCAGAAACATAAAAGAAACCAAGAGCAATAAAATCAAAACCCATGGGAACCCTGGAATGCAAGTATCCGCACTGTCTGTTTTACCAAAGAGTCTTAAAGCACTGTGGAATAATCAGGCACAAATAATCTAGGGGAACTATATCCATTAATTCCATGTTTAACCCTCTGCTTTTCTCTGGTTATACAGAAAACACATACTGCTTAAAGAGTTTCTAAGTCCTCAATTTCTGTCTTTCTATCTGCTTAATATGAGATGGGGGGGTGAAACGGGGCGGGGAGGGGGGTGGGGGATGACATGGACATGACAACACTGCATCCAAAAGACCCTTTCTGCCAGAGACGGGTTGTTAAAACTTCAGGAATAAAAAGGTCTATCAAGATCACAAAATACTCTTACATAGCTAAGTCTCAAAGGACTGGGGAAGGGTGGAATAGTTCAGCAATATTCATTCTGATTCAAAAACAAATTGGTCTGCCTCACTTTGCTCCCCCTTTTTGTGTTCTTTTTGTGCAATTATTCTAGCTAATGAGTTTACTGGCAGAAATATTCACAGAAACAGCAAATTTTAGTGGCCATTGGAGATTATTCGTGAAGAGTGAATTTAAAATTCTTAATCATAAGCATTCACTGTGTAAATGCGCTTCAAAGGCCTAGGCTCATCCCATCAGGGACTAGCACTGCCCTAGGTAACCAATGTGTGCAATCAGAGCTAATCAGTCAGATCTGATTTCAAATATTCGCAATAAACAGTTCATGGACAAGCTGCAAGTCAAAAATTATTCATAGAAATTATTTGACAAATGATTTTGAATGCTGAATAATTTAAGAAGATCACACGTTGTTCACAGACAATTCCCAGAGAGAAAGAAGGGTGAAATTTGTTTTAAAAGTTCATGATGGATTCTTCATCTAAGGCTGCTCAAAACACCCTAGTGAATAAGGTTAGCCTCAGCCTCTCATAGTTATTTCTAAAACATGAACATTTGAATGGCCGCTTTTCAGGAGGAGGCACTGGTTTTGGGGTGCTCCATTTGCAACTAGCCAAGCAAACATCCTCCTCCAGCACTGTTTCAAGGAGCAAGAGGAACGTGGATCTGTGAAGGGCACCAGCTAGAATTAATGGTATCGCTATCCGTGCAAACAATCTGTGACACTGAACAACTCTTCAGTGACCCACAGTCATTTCTGCTGGTGTTTGGCTTTAGCCACTAGTTTGACAGAGGCTGGAAAGGTTATTCTACTTACTCACTTCCCAATCTTCTGCTCACATGTTAGTGATCCTTCCAAGAGTGCAAAAAAAGATCTAGTTGCCCCACTCACCATTAATAAGCATTCACTTCTGAGAAGGAACTTGATTGTTAGTCCTCTTGAACAGCGCAGCAATGTTGTGGGTTTGGTTTTTATTCATAAAGAAATGAAAAATAATCTATCCAGCTAATGCAGTGGGGCATTCAGGGAAGCAGACTACATATTAAGATGTGGGTTTAAACCCTCTACTGGCTGTCAAGAATGCTATATCAAGTGAGTTACAGGTGGCAAAACCCTCTCACTTTATGTTTACTGTCATGTTATTTCTTTGAAAGCATATCACCCCTAGCATCCCACTACAACTATATCCAAATCTTTGAGCATCACCTATCCAGTTCTGGACTCTGCACCCGAAGACTTGAACGAACAAGAGTCATGAGCACAGCACTGAAAAAGCACAAAGTTTAAGAAATGGGACATAAGGATACAGAAGAAAAAAAAAACCCAACAAGAATGACTTGTTTAGTCTAGGAAAACCCGAGGTATGACACGATAACAGTCTCTCATTATGTAAAACGCAGCAAAGACGATGGTGATCAATTGTTCTCCATGTCTGCTGAGGATAGAACAGGAGGTAATTAATTTAATTTGCAACTGAACGGAATTAGATTAGATGTTCAAAAGAAATTTCTATCTGTAAGAGTAGGAACTAGAAGTTCACTACCTCAGGAAGTTATACAATCTCTCTAGCAGGAGGTTTTTCTTTTAAGTACAAGTTTGACAAACTTCTGTCAGAATGGCCTGAGCAACTCGATCCTCCCCTGAGCTGCAGAACAGACTAGAAAATTTCTCGAGAGTCCAACACTCTCATGATCTCTTTATAAGCTCTGCTCTCATGAAAGTCTCAGCCTGCCTTCCAGGAGACCCCCTGAAGTACCCAAAACTACACCTCCCCTGAAGCATGGGGAGTGCTCCACACTGGGTAGAGAGGTTAATATTGTCACACTCCAAACCAGAATGTTTTAGTCCCCCTCTCCAAACCCAAATCATGCCATTTCTGTCTACTTTGTCTTACTGTAAGGAGTGCAGTTTTCAGATGCAATGCAAAGGGTCACCTTGCCACCTAAAAAAAAAAAGAAAATGCCCACCACAGAATTTGAAGATGAATTAGATTTATCTGCAGGATGCTTTAAATGTAAATTTTGCATGACTGGAAATAAAAGGATATTTTATAGAAACACCTATTCCTTCCTCACCAAATCAATGAACAGAAGTACCTTAGACCCCAGGAAGAAAGAAGATTAAACTAAAGAGAATGAAAGATTACTACTCACATGTACCTTTGCAAATTTTTTTTGCACAGATTTAATTGCTGACACACACAAGAGACTCCAGACATACTGCAACTGCTGTTCAAAGTCTTATCACGCCTGCATGCAGGTGACTGCTGCTCTGAAGAGCCATCCACCAACACGCCAGCTCTGGTGAAGACTTTTCTCCAGACTTTTAAAAACTCTCCTTATCTCTCTTCAAACACAGAGCATCTTAAGTTGCCAAGGTAACATTATATGCTGCTTTTCTAGCAACTTGAACACTATTTTTAATTTTTTTCCCTTTTGCAAGTCTGGGTAAGTCAATGCTCTCTAGTCTAGAAGACCAAACAGAGCTGCAGGCACTCAGGTTTTGCCCCTCCCAAACTCTGCTATTTTTGAACCCACTTGCATACCCATGAAGAAAAGCACCATGTCTACCTTTCCTGCATTCTGAATCTCCTCTGTTCCTCCAAGACACAGTCAAATGTTTTATACATTCTAGACAACACAACCCACAAGGATTTATTCATGTTTTCAACTTTTCTTCATTTTGGTCATATCTCAACCTCTTCTTAATTGCCATTTGTGCACACACACGTGGTTAGTGTTTACAGCCAAGCTAAAATAAAGCACAGTCAGCCAAAACATTACATTAAAATGCTGATACAGAACAAAAGACGAAACATTTCCAGGCCTGGAACTCTATGTTACCCTGTAATCCTTGCACAAAACCATCTTCCTTCTTGTAACCATCTACTCCTCTACTCCTTGCCCATAATGCTTTAAGTGCAAGCAAACTGGTGTCATCACTGCACTCTTGCAGGATGTTCTCTGAAAATTTCCAGCCTCACATGTGAACAAGTGTGTCCTGATATACAAAGAGTGTTAAGAGTGATATCCCACAGCCTGTGAGGGCTCACAGATGAGCAATATACTTCCGATCAACTCAGTTTTGCCTTGGGTCAGACTTATTCTGCCTCCGTGTGAAACAGCTGCTCTTGCCAAGTTCCCACAGATGGGAGAGTTCCTGCCTTGTTTCCACACAAGTCAGATGCTGTTCCTGTAAAATTGGTAGTAGACACTCAGAGAAACAAAGCACTTGTTTTTGTCTGCCTCCTCTGTTGCACTCTCTGTCATCCTACTACCAATTCCAGGTGATGAATCAAACAAAAAAGTCCATAGGAGGTAAATAGAAAGATACAAGGATGGAAAGAGAGAGATTACCTCTACAAACCAATTCCTGTATTCCTCAGGCTTTTAACTTTAGTTTTTAATTTTCAGACCTAGTTCAAGTCAGTTATTTTTTATTTATCGTATAAGCAAGAAGCTAATTAGACCAACTCTACCATCCCCAGTCAGTCAGATACAATGCAGCTGACTGCACTTTGAAAACCAAAAGTGTCCTACTCTTGATAGGGCTAAGGATTTCACCCTGCCATTTTTATGTACATTTGTTGAAACAAATACTGTACAAACTGTATGAAATGGTTGTAAAAACCAAGTCTGGCTACTGTGACCTTATCTGCTCAGTCTCCCACCTGCATCAATATCAAGTTAAATTGAACTAGTAGCAATTTTCCTGTAGAAGTTGACAGTGCTGTAGACAATGCTTCTGAATGTTTCCAGGCCTAATGGGTAAAACGTTATTCTCCCTGCAATAATTATGGGTTCTATAGTACTTTGAGGAAAATTGCTGTAGACAATACATAAACACTTCAATGCTGTGATCACATGATGACTGGTGCAATGACTTTTGGGTGAAAAGGTTCAATGCCACAATAGTTACAGAATGGCTGATAAAATTTGCATGTGTTTCTACAATCTTGTACACTACTGTGAGGTTACAGGAAGCTGGAAGGAACTAACGTTCCTAAAATAACCTTCATAACTAATTAATTGTGTTGCAGAACCAAAAGCCAGAAGCAGTCCTTCCCTGCGGTGGTCTGACTGTCCAAGTATACAGACAAGCTGGCGTGTGGGGGAGAGAGGGGAGGAAGGAGGTAATGATTTATATGTAAGATCTTGGGAAAGTTTCAGTGATATTAATACCTGACAAGTAAGGCACTTCAGCTTTTAGCATGCCTGTCAGGCTCAGGTATTTTGCAGCCAACTTAGAATTCACTGGAATGTTCCTATCAGCAACATGCCAAAATCTTCTAACGGCCTCAAGCTGAGGATTTGGGGAAAAAATTATACTCTGTAGGTGATGAAGATGTTGGACATGCAAGTGACACACAGGGAACCTCAGCAGTCCGCTGTGGCTGGACTGGGACTAGGCCAAGCATGCCCTTGGTGTCTACCCACTGTGAAACTCATCTACCCATCCTGAATCAGATAGAGATAGGGATTGCTCTGCTGTCAGTCCTGGGATGTGCACGAGCCCAGCTGGCACTGAACTGTTCTACGGTCATGTAAGGCCCCGCATCAGCCTCTGCTAAATAAAATGCACAGTTGTTAAATACCTGGAAGTTAAGAAGCTACGTGCGCTGCAGCAAATTCAGTTACTCTGCTGAAAACTCTCTTCAGGTTTACTTTGGTGGATAAAAATCCAAGATGTTAGTTGGGATAAGAGGGTTTGAGGAAATAAACCGTGTAAAATGAAAAGATATAACCTATTAAAAATGATGGCCCTAATTTTGGCTTTTAGTACAGGACTTGGGTCAATGTATTCTTCATTTTGAAGGTAGCACACACCAATTATCTAGATACAAGTGAGAGCTTATAGGTGTTTCAACTCTTTACTCTAGGTACCTGAAGGTTGCTTCTACTCCCATTAGTTCTCTCAGCCAGTGGCTCCTCTTTGGGCCCAAAAAGGGCCACACCACGGACATCATTCACATGGAATTTCCAATCTTCAGTACTGCTTGGGCTCCTCTAAAAATCTTATTTCCAGCACTGTTCATATACTTCAAGCCCTTCTGAATCTTGTAACATTCCCCAGAGCTTTCTCATTCTGTGAATTTGCTTTTTTAAAACACTTAAAGAACAACAACAACAAAAATATCTGCTGAAGTGAACTATTACCATGTAAATCCCCTTTGGCTCAAACATGGATTTTTTTCAAGCTGAATAGAGAATACAGAGGGAGAGAGGGAAGTGGAGCAGGATTTTTAAGAGATGTAACGCAAACAAGCTGGTCTTTGACACTCAATGAATTTATAAAGATTTTTTTTTCCCTTCTCCTTAAAACCTCTGGGATTGCAGAAATCAAATAAAAAATGCTTACTGTTGCTGTAGCCAAATTACCACTTTGGAAAGACAGCAAGGACAGAAAAGGATGGTAAACCTTATTAAGAGGCTGAGATCTTGGAGTCATTCAGCATTCCCCCACATCACAGGAAGAGGAGACAGAAACAACTCCAGACAGGGGCCTTAATGTTCAGGAGAATTTACAGTGCCTAGTAACTCCTAGAGAGCTCAAGGGGAGAACAGGTTGCGGTCCTTCGTCTCCCACCTCTGTTTTTTGCCCACTGAAGGATTTATTGAACTCCTTTTGTCCTCATTTATTTTTATTTATTTTGACACATAGCAGCAAGGGAAAAGAAGAAACTGCTAGTAAGCTAGAATAAATAATCTATCCTTCCAGGTATTTCCCTTCAATTATTATGCAACATCATTCACATCATCTGAGGAATGAAACGGGACCAAGAATTTTCTCAAGAGCTGTGATCACTTCTTCCATAGCTGACTGCAGTCCCCAAACTATGTATTGTTGCTTATTTTGTATACCCATCAGTGATCATACTAATACCAAATGTCTCACTTTGCTGCTTACATTCAAAGGGAAGGTCCTGTCACTCACAGAACATGCCTGGCCTCTTGCATGTTAAACAGGTACCTGAGGTTCATGGCTGATTTCTGGATCCAGCCCTTGTTTGCTGGGAGGTGGAGTGATCCGTCACTTTTCCATTTTGAGCTAAGATAGTGCTTGGGCTCACAGAGGTTAAATGCTTTCTTAGTTCTCCTTTAACTTCTCATTTGCTTGCTCTAGGAACACCCTCATAGGAAGGAAAATGGAAATGTAGTATTGCTGCAAACTACCATCAAAAAGGACCAATTTTCCTCCCACCTCATCCTGCTTTATAGAAGTATAATTGCACTTATTTGAGTGGAGCTATTCCAGATTCTCTATGTGAGTACCTGTGTGCGTACATGTGCAAGAGACAGAATATACGCGTAGGATCAGCTTTCAGACCTTTCCAATCGCAGTGCTTAACGCCGTACAAAATGCCCCACACATACCTCACGTTTGGTGTCTTCCAGAGGTAAGCAAACCTTTCACCTCCAGCTTCCTCTGGCCCTGCTTTCCTCACCCTTCCATGAAGTACAACTCCCTTAACTGACAGGTCCTTATACTTTAGACACAATCCTCTCTTGATGAAAGCAGGTAAGTCCTAGGCCTGCTAAATATCTGGAAGGTTAGTAATTACATTGGCCTCTCCTTTAGCATCTCCTCTCTTATAGCTGAGAGGGAGGTGTGAACTTCAAAAAAATCACAGAGTTGCATGATCACCATGGAAACAAGGGATGAGCACCTCTTGTGATGAAGACAAATGACTGGTGAGAGGGTTCTGTCCCCCCTCCCCCTTATTGTTTTGCATTAAATACTTAAAACTTTGGAATCTGAAACAAGTCAGGAATGTTAAACAGATGTAATAGGAACAGCGCAGAGCAGTTGTGTAAAAAACAGTTGACGTCCCCTCACAAAAGGTGTTCACAAGTACTTTCAAAACCTAATACTGGCTTGAAAAGGTATGGGATACTTTTGGTTCATGGGACAGCCCCAGGCTGGGAGAGCAGAGGGGGCTGCAGGGCAGTGATGCTTTTGATATGTTTGAGCTGATTCTGTTCCAAATGGAATTTCATGTTCTCAGTATGGTGCAGCAGAAGGTGCAAGCAGGTGTTCACAACCCACGTGTCAGTAAGAGATCTCATGTGGGGGTAGGCAGCACTGTCATGTTATTTTACTGGAAAAATTTTAAGTAACAAATAGTATTGGGAAATTGGAAAGGGACAATGGCTTGTGTGATTTTGTGCCCTGATACTCCATACACTTCCTCCCCTCCTCCCACCCAATAATGGGAATTTTCCACTTCTTCCTCACCAGAATCCACAGAAATGTTCAATGTGCAGACAGATTGTCTTCATTACTGACAACCGAAGCTGTGCAATTCTACAGTCTAGTGCTGTAGCACTGGTGTTTCAAGAAGAAGCTGAACTCCCTTGTCCTAGATATTGTAATGTGACCACAGTAAGAAAGAGACTAAGGCCTGCCTCAAAAAGCTTTAACCTAAGATGACAAGACAGTGGAAAGATGGAAGGGAAGAATAATTTTTTTTTTACTTTACAAGGTTGTACCTTCCTTATCCAAGAGGCAACTCAACCGTTTCCTAAGGTCTCAGATAAAGTACGTGCCTGCAGCTGAAACTGAACCTGTAAGTCCTGGCTTCTATGGCCTTAATTACATAATTAGCATCCTTCTGTAATGCAGCTATCACTAACACATGGTTCAACACACAAAACCTAAATGAATGGAAGTACCACATGCTACCACACTAGAAGGTGCATGCCCTTCAGCATCCACCAAAACTAGCTTGTCACAAAGAACAGTGTAGCTTCAGTAGTGCAGGCCCTTACATTTAATAATTCAACTCGACAGAAAGCAAATGAAATTTCCCACAAGAATACCATTCTTCTATGTCCTTTGCCTTGTCCTTGACTTTGCTTGTACGAAGACATATCCTGAATCCTGTCTGCAGGAAAGGCGCCTACAGCTCACCTTCACTGAGCTTGCTGTATCAACTGACTTCCATCTAACTTGCCTGGACACTAGGCCTTGGAGAATTTGTCTGGTCCTTTCTCATCAAGATCTGCAGATCTCCCTGTGCATTCAGAAGTCTTCCATTTCCCCTCTGTTGTGTTTCTTCCCCCCCAATGTAGCTCTCAAATACATTGAGTCGTGATACCTGAACAGCACCTAAAACACGAACTTTCCAGGTTGCTTGAGGTGAGTACATACTATCGTAAGCTAAGGAATAAATACTCCTAAGTTGAAGGTGGGCCATATAAAATGCTATACAAGCATCTTAAAATCCATCACAGAACCACAAAAGAGGTGAACACAAAGCTCACAGTGCCATAGGTACTGACCTATTTGACAAGGACATGTATCACCTGAAGACGCAAACAATTCCTAAGGTGAAAGGAGACCTTTGGTAGAGTAATGGCTACATGTGAGATATTTCATTTTTATGTTTCAATGCTTTCAGAAGAATGAGGATATCTTGTTTTCATCAGGCAACATGGTTGCTAATTTATTGATGCTTATTTTTGCCTCTCAAATTTGCATTTTGCCCTCATCTGCAGGGATGGAATTCAACTTCTATTTCTTTGAAAACACATGCCTTTGCACTTGTACTGAAGCATAAGCTCTAATAGCTCTTAACACTACACAGCTTAGATGCTCAGCAATGCAGCTTCTGTACACATACAAAGCCATGTAATTACAATATATTAGGTAGATGCTTTAGATATGCAGAACTGACATAACGATGCAAGGAAACAAATACTTTTAAGTGATTATGGCAAAAACATCATTCCACAAATGTGTGCATGTTATATAAAACAACTTCGTTTGTCTATTCACTTTCAGTGAACTCACCAGATAGTTAATTTCCTGTAAGAGTCTTCATATAAAAAGTGACTTTAAGAGAACATAAGAAATTTTTTAATTCATTAAAAACCATATTAGGGAAATGCAATATCCCCTGCTAAGAACATGGTCACGGGGTAACCTAGGACTCCAATCACAGCTAGCAGGTGTAATAAGACACATAGTGAACTGAGGGAAACCACGCTATTAGTTAAAGATTATTCAAAACCCAGAAATGTCTTTATGGATGTTAGCTAGCAAGTAACTCTGAATGACAACTAACTCTGAGGAAATCTTAAACTTGTCAAATCAATTCTCCTCCTCCAGTGGTTCACACAACTTCAAAATGGAACAGGCAACAATGACAGACAGGGAGAGGTCATCATACAACCAGTCATCTCTCTCTAAAAGGCAGAACCCCACAAGCCTTCCCAGCTTTCTGAAATGAAGTAATAACAACAAAATCATATTGAGGAGCATATTGAAGGTCCACTGAAAGCTATCAGGATTTGTCTCAGCTCAAATAGGCTTAAAACTCAACCACTGGTTAACTTTCAGGCTGTCAGGACTCTGCAACAGACAGGTATTTTCTCTGGCATGTGTCTGAATCATCAGTATGGGAACAGCTTTTGTCATACCACTGCTTAAACTGATTTAAATGTAATAGCATGGTATAGCAGTAGAAGGAGGAGCTAATAATCCAAGCAATAACTCCTGAAAGAGTAGCACGGACTTTGCCCTACCTCATACTGCCATATTCTCAAAGAGGAAAAAAGAAAACGATCAACAAGAGATAGACAATTTCATCCCAATCTTATGAACTGTTTACTGCTGATAACTTTATAAAGTAGCTCATTCACCTTCTGGTACCTGCCTGTGTGGCTCTTAAGACACATGGACAGAGCTGTGCCAGGGCCCCAAGAGTTTCTACAAGAAAGCAGATATATTGAACCTCTGTGTAGGAAGACTGTGCAAGCTCACATATTACTCAAGGCAAACTCCTACCAGTCTGCAGAAAACAAGACAATTACTAAAGCATTCATGCCATCAGCAGCCTCCCATTTCACTGATGCTCAAGTGTCAGCTGTGCTAGTGTTCAGAGATGAGTGATGGGAGGATCTATTCCAGCGTGACCTAGACAGTAAGGTCTGAGCAAATCCCTTATTCCTAGATTTTCTATTTAGGAGCCCCCCATGACCTCTCCACTCTGGAGACCTTGAGCTTCTTCTCCATAGTTACCCACCCAGCAACACCAGAATGATGGAAACATTGAGGTGCAGGGGCCCAGGTACTCCAGAAATCACTAATCCACATGATTTGGTCTGCCCTATGCTAACTCACTGCATCTACTTCTGCCATACAAGAACAACTGGGTTCACTACAAATGCCTAATGTTATTGTTTCTTTGTTTTACCTTAGGGTAAAATATTCATTTTCTGTGGAAAGAGTCAGCGGTAATATCGTAATATGCACTTGCACTAACAATCATCACATTGTTCTAATAGGAATTTCTAGTAATCTGAAAAATTAGAGAGTCCCAAAACACTACAGTTACACCAGTATCCTCAACTACCCATCAGGGAGCTTAGACACAGAGTGATAAGCGGCTTGAGAAATTCAAAGAGGGCAACTGGAGGAGCTGATGCACAATCCACGTCTCCTAGTGTTACAATCCTTTGGTGCTTTAACTACTATACAATGTTGAAGTCTGCAAAAATGCCAGTAAGACCCATTAAGGACCCACTAAAAAGAAAGGGTAGGGATGGCAGCAAGTCCAAAACCACCTGCCATCTAACCCTGCTCAGTATACTTGGAGCCTGGATGCTCTTTTGGCTTGGATCACTTTTTTTCAGACAGATAAAACATACTTCGCTAATGCACACACCCTTGTCCCACATGTAGTGAAGAAATCTGAGGTGGCCCTTTTCTCTCTCACTGTTTTTGCCTGTGAGTTGTTTTAATATGCACTAAGCAGCCGCTCTCCTTGCAATTCATTTTCCTGCTTGCTCCCAGCAACGCCCCGTTGTTTAGACACTTTGATGCACTAGTGTCTACGAACAGCTTGCCAGCAGCACCCACACAAGCAGAAACATTTCTAGACCTCAAAAGAATGACCTAGAGACATTTTTTTCTTAAAGTTGACATTTTAACAGAGCACTAGAAGCAGAAGTCCTGCTTGGACTGCCTTACTTCCATCTTCATGTAGCTCATGGATTTAAAGGGACAAGAGAACATTTAAAGCATCCCCTTACAGGCTAATCTCATCACTTACCATTTCTGATTGTCATTTGCTAGCTCAGGTTGAGATGCTTCCATTTATTCAGTCCTTCTCACTAGATTTAATTAAGCTGTGGAAGTTATAAATAACCAGACTGCAGGATCAGTCTCATTAAAAATTGAAGTCCATTAAAAAAAAATCTGGACTATTCACATTATCGCATGAAAATCCACTATGTGTTGTTTTTTTTTTTTTAATGAGAAAATATGCAGATTAAGCCACTCGAGCGTCGTCTTTCTCTGCAGCTTTGATTTTAATTTTAAAAGTGCAAAACTAAAAATGTTTTGAAGCCAGGGAACTTCACTGCTACCACCAAAACTGGTTTTGATTCCCTTTGGGAAAAAAAGACAGCTTCAGAACTGTTTTTTCCCTAATCTCTTCATCACAAAAATAATGATCTTTTCTTGGATTTAAACATTACTTTGTAGTATTTTCAACCTACACAGTTCTCGGTTGTATGAAGTCTTGTAACAGGAGAGAAAATAGCTTGCTACAGTGAAACAAATTAATCTACTTCTACTATCCTAGTTGAGTACCTTAACAAAAACTACACTGACAGCACAAGTGTAGAGAGAACATCAGATTTCAGTTCCCATAATGATTTTAGGGGAATAAATACCATAATCTGGGATTTATATTTTGAAGCAACACTTTTGAATCCCCATTCATGTGACAAATGATTGTCAATACAAAAAAATTATGAACCATCCCCTAAAAATAATCAGTATTAATAATATCAACATTTTTTCTAATTTTCCCTCTGAATTTTGACATCAGGATTGAGGCTATAAATGCATTATATTTCCAGATATTTTTCTGCAACCAGAACAGCAGAAAACTGTTTCTTATTTTGCATATTTAAAAAAAAAAAAAAAAGCAAGCAGAAGTTCTCACAAATACGTTTCAGCTGTTGGGGTCTTTCAGGGCAGAAGGACGCTCACAAGGCTCATCATAAATTCATGGGTTGGCAACACGATGCCAACAGAAAGCATGCTGCTTGACAGACACTGCTTCCCAGGAAAATGGAGAACTTTATTTGGCACCATTGGAGATGCTTCAGAGACACCCCTTAGGAAAGAAAACTGCCTCTAGGGGGGTGGTGCAAATATATGAATCTGGACACTACATTTTTCTGTCTTGGTAAGCTATTTTTCACCCTCTAGGTCTGAGACAATGCAGAAAGGGCAGCGGTTACACCGCCAGAGAACAGCAGGCCCAGATTTTGCCAGAAGCAAAAAACAATTTAGCGAGGAAGAAAATGATCCTCTCTCTTCCATCTTCCCCCGAGCTTCCTTACAACTTCTCTCAACCACTTAGAGAAGCCAGGCTCCCAGGGACAGAAATACCAATATAATCTTCAATCCCTTAAATGTAAAGACTATCTACCCAAGTGTCAGGGGGAGAAAGAGCATTCCAGCCATTTCAAGAGTCAGTGATAATTCTTGCTCCCAGGCCATTACTAATGATGCCTCATTTTCTTCCAATGCCATATAACTTCTCTATTATCTACTGGCATTACAGCTGTTGATTTCTTGTTTTCTCTGATGGGACTGTGCAGAGACTTTTTAAATCCAGTGCCCGACAAGAGTTTCAGGGGGGAATGCCAGAAAAATGACCATAGATTATTCTTAAATTGCAGCGGCTAAGTCCTACCCAGTGGTTTTGTAACTGCCATCAGAAAAGTATTAATGGTAATAGAAGAGATATCTACAATTGGCCCCCTCAGACAAGCTATGTGTAACATATTCCCTATAATAAGGAGCTCTGCTTTGAACCAAGGCATCAACCTTAATAAGCTATGCTACTCCTACTGCTGCTGCTAAGAGGTTGTTTGGCCAGTTCGTTAAACACCATTTTTTCTGGGGTTTGAAATCTAGCAGTGCTAAATGTATTTGCTGTGAAAATTACGGACTCAGCACCACATCTGAGGAAGAATTGTTGGAGAGAGGATTTCATTTCATTAAAATTTCTTTTTTTGTTTTATCAGGTTTTCTTTTTTTAATAGTGCACCTAGCTGGATAAGGCAGTCCTCCCGTCAAAGCAGCGCACAAAACTGCTTACTGCACAACGCTACTGAAATGCAGTCGCTTCCACAGCAGCAACCAGTTAGCAGGGAAAGCACTGAACAGTTTGGCTGAAGAGAGAAAAAGGAAGCTACAGGCAATGTAACGGAACCTACCACTCCACCATGTGGATTGCATCAGTATGATTATTTTTATGCCCATGCTGTGTAGATGGACCCTGTTAGGCTTTCAGTTTTTTTCAGAACAAACAGCCTCAACCTGTACCATAGGAGCCTGACAGCAAGCTGCTGGCATGGGGTGATGATGCCTGTGCTAGATGGGACTGAAGCGGGCGCTCTGCAGAGAGCATTTCAGTCTCCCTGAAAATGGCCCATGAATGATCTGCGAACTGCACGTGGCCAGGTTGAAATTCCAGAGGAGCAAAAAAGCCCCTGGACAGGCACACCAGGCAGAAGACAGGTAGGTAGAAGGTGATGACAGGTTTGGAAACAAAGGAGGAGACTGGGCTGCTCTGATTGGAGATTATATGTGTCACCCTGACAGTGATCCTAAGGAGAAGGTGCAGACCACTATGTCATTCTCTCCAGATCACATTAACCCTTCAGAAAGAAAGAGGGGGCTGGATGATTCAGTAACTGTCACAATCTGTTTCAGGCTCTAAAGAGAAGCAGATGCTGTTTCCTCTCTCTCCTTCCTCATCTCCTTCCCTTTTAAAAACAAGGAGCCCTGCAAAATCATTCTCTCCACGCAGAACAAATAGTTCATTAGCGTTTGCCTTTATGAGAGTGGGCGAGTAGATTTTGTACCTTGTCTGATCAACGTTCGTGCCAATTTTTCAAGGCTGCCTTACTGGAGCAGATGCAATAACATTTTATTATACAACACAGAATCCAAAGGGATACTTAGCATGCACTGAATCAGCATCAGCACAAATCCCCTGGCTAGTTGCACTGAAGGCTGCACGGGCTCTGCAACAGCCCCTGCAATCTCCTTAGTCAAGAAACAGATGAAGGCTGATCTAGTGGTGAGAGAGCGCATAACCAACGTCATAAATATATTATGTCCAGCTTGGATCCTGACAATTTCAGTTTCCTTTGATTTAGCGTCCCCACCCACAAGGAGAGAATGGAAACATCAGCGACAGCTCCTGGACTTCCCTGGTAGCTTGCAAGTACATACGGCTTCTCAGAGGGTAATGCTAGGGGAATGGATGATACTGCCTTAGTACAAGCTTTAAATAATCAACATATTGTGACTGTACAGGCAGGCTCTAAAAATGGCTCCAGCGGGAAACAGATGGGAAGACTAAAGAAGAGGAAAGAAACAGAGATGTGAAAAGGAGCAGAAGAGAGGGAGGTGAAGTAACAGGAAAACGAAAGCAAAAGTTTTGCAACATTGGCTACACCAGCTCTTTGGCAGGGGTTCTACAAACCCCGATGCACTGCTCAGCCTGGCCATTTCCAAAGATGGATTAGCAAATTAATGTAAGCAGAGCATAAAGTTGCTGACTGTGGTGGCGTTGAGTCACCTTGGGCCTCATCAGCATTGCTAAACATTGCCCGTAACCTTTCCATTATCACTGAGGGTCTGCACAGCACCAGGACCCAACTGCTCCAATAATTTCAAT
This sequence comes from Phoenicopterus ruber ruber, assembly GCA_009819775.1. NCBI lineage: Eukaryota > Metazoa > Chordata > Aves > Phoenicopteriformes > Phoenicopteridae > Phoenicopterus > Phoenicopterus ruber. The sequence continues at coordinate 92,012,959 of CM020215.1, read as the reverse complement.
TACTTTCCCTGACAAATTTTATGTTTCATGTATTTTACTGGCCTGATAATTATGATTTCTCTCGTTTCTCGCTATCGAGCTTAATGGGTTCCAGCACGAGTGTACGGTTTCAGAAATGAAGTTCCACTTGAATTCACAAGTTATTATCTACTTTCGCTAATGGAATTGGAAAAAAGAGAAAGAGTGGGAAAGAGATAAAGGATGAGTAGAGAAGGGAGAGCAGAGAGGAAGAGACAGACGCATGCACAAAAAAAGACTAAAGGAAAACACGTTGACAAAGGGAAAAACAAGAGAGAAAGAATAGAGACTGAGTTAAGACAAAGATGAAGCACAAGGAGGATGAAAAACAAAAAGGATGTATGGGAGAATGAGATAAAGACCAAGACAGAGAGAGAGAAACACAGAAAAATGGATATACTAACAAATGAGAGAGCTGTGTAAGGATCAGCACAAATGAGAGTGGAAAACTCAGCAACATTAAGAGCATTAAAAATGCTTTCTTGCATCATGACTGAAGAGTTGATAGGTTATCTCAAACCTTGGGCAGGCAGCAGAGATCTCAGCTTTGCACCTTCTCCTACTGACAGCAGAGGAAATGATTAATACCCCCAAAATAATCTTGCTGGCAATGGTATATCTCCCAATTAGAGCTAGCTGGGAATTAATCTTTTAAAGTGTGTTAAAGATCCTGGAAAAAAAATGACTGCAAAATGTGCTCCTTTTTCTATCATGGACCTGTCCTCCAAGTAGATTTAATCAATTTTTTTGTCTCTACTGACCAATGTTGTCACTGCTCCTTCTTTCAGTCAGCCCTGGAGTGTCAGAAGAGGTATACAGAGCGAGTTGGAGCTATCATTATTTGCACATCATCATCATCAGAGTTGTTTTAAAAAAAGAATAAAAAAGCTAAAGTAGCAATTAAGTACCAAACTCAGGCATGGCCATTCACCAGTAACTGGTGTCTTCTTTTCCATTTATACGTCTGAAAACATCTACCTATATTCAAATAAAAGGCCCACATTACCTCCTTCCCCACCAGTACACAGGCCCTCAAGCGTGAAAACAAGAAAAATTGCCCTAATGTCAGTGAAGAAAGAATTTACAGCAGTGATGTTACAGACGTGAGAGCGGGATTTGTCTTTCCAACTTTTTACTGTTGCCTAAAGTGGGCAAGTATATCTATCAGGAAAACTTTTGAAGCTGAAAGCCAGAAAATGAAAGATTTTTCTGTAAGCTGCAGGAAGTTGCTAAAAGAAAACAAACATCCCTTAATGTTGCTATTTTGACAGCAAAACATTTTAAAGAATTAATGACCCACTTTACAAGAGATGTTTATGGAGACGATGTTCAATCCTCCTGCCCAAGCCCAAAGGCAAAAGGCACAGGGACACAAATAACCTGGTTTGGGATACAGCACTTACTCAGGATACAGACCAACTGCAACAGGGTTAATATCACTGGAGCACTGAGATGAAGAACATACATCCAGAATGCCATCGTACACTGTCATTGTCATGGTTCACTGGTGGAAAGGTGTTGCTCTGAAAATCACTTACAAGCAAACCTTGAATGTCATGAGCTTATACATGGCCTTGAGTAGGACAGAAAAGTGAACACAATGAGCAGAGCTATAACAGGTAATAGATGTCTTAATCTAAAGGTTTGTTCTAGATCTTCAGGCAAGTATGTGAGATAGTAATTGAAAACAGAAAATCGAGACTTCAAAATTTCTTCCCAAGTAAACATTCTAAAAATCCACTTTAGGTCAGTCTTCTTTTTCCCCCAAGATTTAAATCACTCAATTAAGTTCTCATGAATAAAAGCCACTCTAAACAAGAGCAATCATCAAAGTTGTATTCAAAAACATCTAAAAGGGAATTCCCAATTATCCTTCAAAATCAATTTTAAAGAAAAAAAATCATTTTCTAACAGAAGAAATTTTAAAGAACATTTTTCTGACCACTCTGAATGTTGCTATGAATTAATTATTTCTGTTCTGTTGACAATACTTGAGTTGTTTTTAGTAAACCTGCAGATTTCCCTACACGTGATGGCACTTCATCAGGCACTAGAAGAACATCCACAGCTTCACAACTTCTCTCCTAAATGCCTCTAAAAGGAGCAAAGAATGAAATTTAAATCCTTGAAAGATCCTCAAGACTAGCACCATTAACAAAGGAAAGGAAAATAAAAGACTAAAGGATAAGGTCTCTGCTGCTTGCAACTTTTTTTTCATATATTTCTGGCATTTATCCCTTGAAGGGTGCAAACTACTTCACACAGTTTTAATCAGTGCTGTGTATCTAAAAGGCAAAAATACCCCTGCATCTAAAGTGAAGCTGTGGCCATTCCACATGTATGACTCATTGATATGCCAAGGAGGGGTTCCTCCTTGGAACATCCTTGGTAGGGACCAATGATATGCCAAGTGATACGCCACAGAGGGGTACATCAAGGAGGGACATCAAGTCCCTTGATGTACAACCAAAAGGATATATCGCTAGGGTATTTCTTCCTTCAACATTTCTCCCTGAATGCAGTACAATCCTTCCTGCTACCAGCAACACATGAGTGGGCCTCCCAAGAAGTTTGAGAAATATCACTTTAATTCTGCTTTTGAACTTTTCAACGGACCAGCTTCTTATACACAGAGTTTTAGGTCCATCCACAGCCCTACTTTACCCAGCAGCAAAAAAGAGCCAGTGATGCAACTTTTTTCTCATTACTCTTCATTTGCTCTTTGAAGCCCTGTAGAAAGGAATGGTACCACCAATGCTGATATTCCTTCAGGGTTTCTCTCTCATTATTCTACACACTGATGTTGAATGGAGGCTACAACAGCCAAGACAGGGCTCCTCACTGTTCATTTCCTTTGTCCTGATCTGTGTCCTGTCCTTCTCTGCCAATTTAAGAAAGAGCAACAATCAGAAAGGAAGGATTCTGGCTAAATAAGACTTTAAATGCAGAAGAAGATGCAGAGATTACACAAGAGTTTATGATGCTGGAGACATGGTGAGGCTACCATATGTACAAGGAGTAAAGCGGACAGAGTTTCTTATTTCACAGTGCAAAGACTGAATATAAAAAACTCTAAAGTTATGTAGTAACACAGGCTCAAGTAAATGTTCAAGAGTAGGGTTATTTGGTGACAGTGACTTTAAAGCTAAGCGCATCAGGACTAACATACCTACCCAGTGACAGCTTCTCAGGAGAGCTAATGATTTAGTGAAGTCCATGCCAAATACCTTGTTGCAGCATACACAGTATCCCAGGAACCCAGATCATCCCCAGTGAACAGAATAATTAGCGCTGAGTTTCTCAGCAGCATGAGGGAAACTGAAGGTTGCCATCCAATGAATGACGGCTGGGACCTTACCATTCCTGTCCCAGGAAGGGGAAGAGATCCCCATAGGGTCAGGCTTGCAGCATCTGCTGGGACAATGAAGAAGGCAGGGACAACCAACCTGGCTCTAAACTCCAAGGTAATCACTGCTGCACACTTCCTTTCTCAGTGCTCGTGGTGGCTATGCTCTGCAAAGTAGGCAGTTGGGGTTGTGGCTGTTCGCATGCCCCTGGCAATCTGCTGTGCTTGGCAATTCTGTTTAGTCTACGCCTTTGGCTAGTGTCAATAAACACATTCTGCCTGGGTAAGTACAGAGAGGGCTGGAACCACTTCCCAGGCCTCAAAACAAACTCTACTTCTCTGAGATTCACAGAACCACGATTCGAATTTCCCTGAGTTTGATTAATCATCGCTGTTTATCTCACTCCACCAGTAGCCAACAGCCTAAATAGTTGTTAATTTAGGTTTCTAGCCCAAGAGATTTACCTAAGCAGGTGAACTTCTAAGTCTGTCTACATAAGAGGAGAAAACTTTAAAATATTTAGGGGGGTTGTCAGTAGCACCTGAAGAACCAGTGTAAAGGAAATGCATGCTTCATTTCTCCCATTCTCGTCCCTATACCAAAACCTCTGTGTGCTCTCCTGTGAAAAAGTAAGTTTCTAGCATTGTACTAGGAATCAGTGAATTTGGATTCTGCTTCCTATTCTGTCAGAAGTTTCGTGAGTGACTGGAGCACTTCTTGTTTCCCTGCCTGTGGAAAAGAATGATCTTTTTAGTAAAGACCAACTGAAAAAAAAAGAAGTTTTAATGTTATTGAGCCTTACATTTCCCCTTGTGTATACTGGAGAAAAGAATTTCTACCCTTACTCATGAAGACTCGCCTAAATAATACAAACACACCTTCCAGCTCCTCTGTTTTTCCACACTCCAGGATCTCGCCTTGCTGCAACTGCTTAAGGTACAACTGTTCAAAAGAACTTTGCTATCTATTTCCCATCAACTTCAACAAGGAGTTAGTATGTGCCTATTTACTTTAAGGGCTGTATAACTAACTTCGGGACACGGAGTCTATATACGTCGTCCTTTGGATGCATTTGTGAAGGACTTTGATTCAGAAAATCTTATTAACAGAGTGCATATACATTTGCAGAAACTGTCTTTATTTCTCTAGCCACTTCTAATACTTAAGGAATGTAAAGCAAAAATGTAATTTTAGAAGATGGGAAGCAGCTTCATCCCTGTAGCCCTAAGCTTGCACTTAACCTGAAAGATGAGGCTACCAATTAGTGTTGAGCTCCTAGGATAAAGGCCTTCTCAGAGGACAGGTGGACATTTCACAATCTTTAGCTTCACAAACACTGTCACAGCATCGCTGCCTGTATTACTGTGGTCTCTAGCGACCAAAGTCCAGTGTCTAGAGAACCAAGGCAAAAAAAGCACAGCCTCCTGTGTTTTTACAGTAATCACTAGTCCAAAAACTAGGAGAAGTAGGAGGGGGCACGGATGTGTGCCTATATTTATGTGTGAATAAGAAAGAGGGGAGATGCTTACAAGCAAGGATGCATACATGTACTTGGAGACATGCATACATCTGTATCAGAATATAGTTAAACAGGAAAACCTGGGCGCTTTAAAGTGACTATTTTTATTTCAAGAATCTGGGATTCAACAGCCAGAAAGAACTACTGTCTGTGATCAGAGAGATGTTATGTAAAGCATAAGGGTCAACTTTACACCCTTAAATGTAAGTAATTTAAAGACTTGCACCTATTTCACTTCATCTTCTATTTTGAGAAGCCTAGGGGATTCTTGATGAAGCTACTTCACTGGCACCATAAAACTGTTGCTTGGAGGACCAAACAAGAGGAAACTTGTTTGTTGTAGTATTTTTCAGCGTCCTTCAGTACACATCAGCTACCTGGGGGATGGTGTTTAATTATGGAGTTTGACTCTTCTCAGGATTCTTGCTTGACCTTGTCAAAAAGGCTCTGATGATATGTGGCCTGCAGATTCAAAAAGGGTATGTGACTTCTTATGTCCCCGCTTCTCCAGCTGGCCTTGACAGAGGGAGGTATATATGAAAGAGTAAAAACATCAGTGCAGGAACAACCCACAGCTGTTCCCATTCTGAAAAAATGTGAGAACAAGCTGTATCGGAGAAGCTCTCGTGCCTTACTTCTTCTGGCCTCTAAACATTACTCAAGAACTCTATGTTTTCTAGATGAAGTTGGAAGGACACAATTTTAGCCAAACAGATACCTGAAGGGAAAAGAGCTAATCAAAAGCCACCAAATTTCAGAAGCAGCAATGTCAGGAGCAGATTAATAATAAATGTTCATGTGTGCACACCAGTGCACACGCGTGAGTGGGTGTGAGACAGGATAAGACATTCTGACAGGCAGAGCAGGAGGATGTGTATCATCCTTTCCTTCCCTTCCCTTCATTCTGCTTATTTGAGGAACAAGTGGTCTCCTTCCAATTAGTTGCATCCAGCCCTGAATGCTGATGAAGCTCTTGTTCATCATGCTGGGACTGGTATAGCAACCTGCCATATGTTACAGCTCCAAAGCAGAGACGGTGGGAGCAATGGGCACAGTGTACACAGAGGTGTGAGAAGACCACAATTCAGCACGCACTCACCACTGACTGGCCAGAGAGGTAACAAGGAGGAAAACAACACAGGAAAAACAAAGCTCTCTGCAAGTATTTCTGAAGATAGTCTCATCTTTCCACTAAAAACAAAGTCTTTAGGAGACACCTGGCTGACAAAACTTTGTCTCATCAGCTTAGACTTGTCCCCTAGAGCTGTCACATTAAGAGGCTCTGCGCTTTCATACAGAGTCTGTGATCATGAGCTGAAGAACAAACTTGAAGCTACTTGGGAGTAGAAGACAGTATGATCATTCACACGTCCTGGATACTCTTGTGAAAAAGAGGAGAAAAAAAAAAAAAAAAGAAGAAAAGACTACCAGCCCCTTGGGAATTGTGGGTGTTGGATCCCAAAACTTGCTTTTTCTAGTCCTCATCATTTCCTGCCTCTGCCTGCATATAAAATAAGAACAGGAGAGGAATCTTTTACCATCAAGTCTTGATCTGATGACAGTTTTCTCCACTTGATGGTTGAAAGTGCATTTGAGTTTCAGGTTTTCTTTCATCTTGTTTGCAAACAGAATGACGTTTCTGTCATTTCAGCCATTTGCCCTCATCAGCAAGATGGTGATGACAGCCGTTTCCCAAAACTACAGAGCTAAGAGAAAGGAGGGGAATGACAAATTCGTGAAGATGGCAGCGTACGTAAAAGTTTAATCAACACAGAAACAAAGCGTTACTGTGTTCAGGAATGCTGCTAATCTCCCTAAACCATCCAGAAACAGGGAGCAGGAAGCTTCAAGCCACCATAAGATCTTTTCCGTATCACAGAACCAGCAATGGTAAGACAGTTCTAACCTGTGCTTCATTACATAGATGTAATACACAATGATTATGTTGCCTTATACTGGATAGACCCACAGAGAAGTATTAATAAGTCATTAATTAACTACTACGACTACAGATAGCTAATATAGATGTCCTTTAATTCAAGTTTCAGAAGTCTGCTTTAGGTAGCTGAAGGACAAGAATGTAATTCCAGCTCACAGTTTTTGTCGGTATGAATGGGATTCATCAGATATGCTTAGAATCAGAAAGCAGTTCTGAGCAGTTTTTCCAGCAGGGGGACAGAGCCCTCACCATGCAGAAAAAGGACAATGATGCATTAGAGCATGACCTTAGGTGAAGCACTTAACCTCTTTGTGCCTCATTTCCCCCCATCTGTGGAAACAGAAATGGCATTTACCTAACTAGCAGGGGTACTGTGCAGCTTAATTCATTACTGCTTCACAGTGACTTTGAGAACCTTGGATAAAAGGTGCTGAGAATCAGCAGGGAGAGGAATGACACACAGGGACATTATACATAGGCTGGTGCAACAAACTGTGTGAATTCATACAGACACTACTTACCTGGATATTTATAATAAAGGGTATTTGTGGTGGTGATGGTTGGGGGGGGAGGTAAGGGGTGGGGGGTGGCGGCTTGGCTTTAATGTGCTGTATTACCACTCCCAGGAAATTCTCTATTAATCCACAGGGCAGGGAACAACGCTTGCTTTCCACACTCTATTCCACAGACACATCCAAATGCCGATACAGAGGGACTGTCTCCAGGCCAGAGATTAGACCTCAGGCTTGGCCCTTCTGTCAGGACTCTATTCCAGAGAGAGTTTACAAGTTGGGGATATGCGGTTTACACAGCTGCCCATTAGATTACCCAAAGCTCACAGAAGTCAACATAATCAGTGGAAGGATTTCTGTTTGGCTCAACATCCCTTGATTCAAGAACAAGGAACTGAGGCAAAGTCTATATATTCTCCTGAGACAGCACCATGAAGTAGCTAACAGCTTTCATTTCCCAGGCTGCATTCAAATCTGTGACACAGAAGTCAAAAGCCATCATACTCGTGTTACCAATGCCTAACGCCATCTAGCTTCCCAGTTTTTGTTTTAAATGTACATTCCTAATGTCCTGCCCAGCACTAGCTCTGGGAAAGCTGGCTGATGTCTTCCTGCAGTATGGGTTGCTAATTTGCCACTTACATGCCTGAAAAGTACGAATTATAATAGCTTCATTTACATGTGATGTTAACTAGAGGCAAGAACTGTGGGAACTTTACATCACCCACAGAAGCCCAAACAGTTACCAGAACTCGACACATGCCAGCATTATAAAACTTAAGCACATCATGGGCCAGATTCCCATCCTTTACTGCTAAAACATTGGTCTAACTCCATTGACTCCAAAAGGACATGCTCTTGGATCCATGTTTAACATAATTCAGAAGAGAAAGTACGACCTGTGTATTTTTAATGCCCCTCCCACTGCCTCTTTTGCTTGTGGAAAATACCCTCCATGCTCAGGTAATGGAATGCTGTGTGAGTGGCTAGTGAGCAAGCAGCTGATTTCATTGCCCCAAATTCTAGCAGCAGTGTTTTATAAATCCAGAGACAGGCAGGACAGTCCTTAAAAACATGCTCTCACATTCCTTCATTTATCTGACAGGAATGGGAGGTCACATAAGGCATGCTAGTAAAAGGTTCTGCAGTACGGAGTACTGTTTGATACATCAGAAAACTAAAGGATATGACCTCACTTTGGATAAACACATTTTATACCACAGACATCTAGGTAAATAACGTTGGGCTGTATTAAGTAATGAATAACTATATTAAAAAGTAAATTAAATGTACCAAAGAGGCAAGAAGGAACTGCAAATTGAACATGTCATCCTCTCGCTATTTGTGCTCTAATGAAGTGTCCTAAAGGCAGTCATCATGCCAGTCTCTGCACAAGTCTTCTTATAAGCATTTTTTTTTTACTTCTAAATCACTAGTTTCTAAAGCTGAGAACCACACCCCTGGCTTGTTTCTTTTTCTTTCTGTCTTTGGCTGTTTTTTTAAAGAAAAGAAAAAAGAAATAATCTTTCCAATTTTTAAAAAGCTAAAACAACATGAACCAAGTGCATCCTAACGGCTTAGGAATCAAATAGATAAGCCTCAGGCTTATTGTGTTTTAAAACCACATGATCTCAAAGCTCATTATCTCGGTTCCTTGGATGCCCAACTTCTCAATGGCCTGAACTTTGGCTTGTGCATGTACTTCCTTTTCTAGATCCTTCCTGCTATAGCTGGAATCTCACAGAAGGATGAGATGGAAATCTTGTTATTTAGCTATTTAGTTTATTTAGTTTTGTCAATATAACTATTCCTAATAACTATTTATTTAGTTACTTAGTTTCCTTGCTTTTTTTTTATTTGATAGGAGGACAAGGGAGACGCACTTGTGGAAAGTTAAAGATGTTTGCTTACCAGATACAGACTCTGTCTGAAAATGTTTGCACTTCTGTGTGTCTTGAAGGGCCTGTGTAGTGAAAGCAGCCTTCCTAATTTGCATGTGAAGAGCATATGAAGCTAAGCAGCATCTATGGCTGTGCATTGCAAAGTGCTCTCCTCTTCGTCTCTTTATAGGATTATGAAGTGCTCTCATAAACTGTCAGACTGACACCTGCAGCGAGCAGCACTTGGGAGTGTCCAAGCAGCAAGTGAGAGCACTTTACCATTCCAGAAAGACAGGGAGGAAAGCAGGGGAGCCCTTAAAAAGTAACGAAATTCATACTGAGACAGAGAAGTGCAATTAAGAGTGGCTGGCACTGAAGGAGAATCTTTTTCTCCATTTTAATTTCTGAAGTGCTGAGGAAGTATAAAGAGCACCTGCATTTGCATATCTGAAGCACAAGGTACTGTTTCCTTTTCAAGAAAAGGGGTGCCAGGGACTCTGGTGTGCCCTCTTGCTGCTCCTGCCATAGTGTGCTGTCTAGCATTATATTTTCAAATAGATTTCAATATTCAACAGTAGGAGCTTTCATTGTAACCTCTGCAATCCTAATGATAAGGCAGAACTTTCCTCTCTGCGTGAAGAAGCATTGCTATGTTCTAGCCGCTTTCCAGATACTCAGAAAGACGTGATCCCTGCCCTGGGGAACTTTTAAAGACTAAAATGCAAGCAGAGGTTATCCGCAGGAGAATACACGCAGGCCATTTTTACACAAACCAGTTAATCTCTCTGAAATTGTTACGAGAGAAAACAGATCTACACTCACAACATACAGTGATAAAGGATATAAAGTTCAATATTTTTACGTAACATTTTACAGGCACAAATAAAGAGGCAAAGGGGCACATGGTGGGATCCACATTCCCCATAGTGTATGAACAACAGCTCTTCTGGTATGTAGTGGAATCCTCAGCCTGTAGAAAACCAGTCCAGATGTGCCAGGCCTACAGGAATATATGAGCTACAGCTCCCAGTGCTACATGAAGGCACAAACTCTTCCGTGGGGAAAAAGGATTTAGGTCCCTAACACAGTTTGTTTATTCATTTTGGGAAGTGACTGACTTAACTTCGGCTGCTTGAGAAAAGCAAAGGAACAGTGGAAAACAATAGAAGAGGTGGTAAAAGTAATTGTTAAGCTCAAATGTAGAAGATTAAGACTTATGTTCAGTTGTCATGAAAGATACCAAGGAAAGTTAGCATCACATGGTAAAAAACATCAGAAAAGAGTCAATCTCCGGGGAAAATAGCAAGTCAAAGTAGGAGGAGTGACAATATCAATGCAGTTCAGTGGGGATCATTCAGACTGCATCTGAATGACTGTTCTGTTGAAAGCTAGGTGAAAACACAACTGGTTTAGGAAAAATAACAAAGGGAACTGAAATGCAGAAAAAGCAGAAACTACAGAAAGTCGAGAAAAACCTGGGGGTATACCTCTCCCAATTTGTCAGACCATTCACAGACACACTTCTTCCCTCTTCCTCTTTGAAGCCCATCTATATTACCTGGATTCAGGCCTAACATGGGAGGACGTGAATCAGTGCATGCCAGAACATAAACAAGGACACACCTGAGAACAGAGAACTGTGTCTGTGGCCAACTTCATGTCTGTGAGAGCTGGTGCAGGTACACATGCATAAGCAGCAGCGACACATGCATGCTATTTCAAGTGCTTCACTTAGCAAATGAATTCCATAATATTCCCCCTGAAATTGGTCGCTCCCAGGTGTTTAACAAATGGTTGGTCATTTAATGGCCCGAGGCAAAGCCAAGGAAGGTTAACACACTGACAAAGCGGACATTAACTATGGTAACAACTGTTTTCATGGAGGATTATTGCTATTATAAACCTTATTCAACATCATAATATCAACAATCATTCCCTACTTTTTCCTTATCTTTCAAATAAAAGTTAGTGTCATCTATGATGCAGCAGAGCAAACAGCGCGGCCAAAATCTGAGGCCTTCAACGTTTGATAATCACCTTTCTGTTTGTTCGAGTGCAAGAAGTATTGGACTTTGGTTGGAAGACATACCAGTATAAAGAAAGTCTTAAGTAAACAGAACTCCACAAGCACCTTTAATCCTGGAGTAAGCAAAGGGGAAGAATTTTGTCCAGCAGGCAATTTGGTTGGCACAAAAGAACAGAGCTTTTCATTTGGAGTGGGTGTGACATCCACCTGCTAGAGATGCCTGCTGAAGCATTTGTTGTGGGGGTACGGAAACTGGAGGCCACCATACAACAGAGCTGATCCACATCTAACCGAAACTGCAAAGAAAAAGTGTTACAGAGAAACAGCGCCATCACCTGCCATACATCAGACCAAGGCAGTGCAGTTAACGCATCATCTCTGAGGTGTTGCAAAGAATACATTCAGAAAGGTGCAAAGAATTTGGCTTAGCACCTCATTCGGACAAAGCTCCCTTGTTTCAGACTGGCACCACCACCAGCTATGGAAACACAAAACTGGGACTTTCCAAAGCATCGGTTTTCAACTTTTTCTCCATGTACAGATCCCTCCAAATTTTCCAGTGGGAGTATGGATCCCAGCATAGCGAACATACTTTCTGTCAAGTGCTCACCTTCTGAGTTACGTTTCATTTCCTTTGTAGAAATCACTGATGGATCTATGCAGGGGGCCTGTGTTTCAGGGTTACCAGGTACCGTCCACTTAAACATTACTTTGCTTAGGAGACACGTAAAATACATTGCCTCAAGTAAAAGATGTATAGCCCTTTTTTTCAAGCATCTCCTCATGCATAAAATATGCTTGACACTTGAAACAGAAAGTTCTGCTAGGAAAAAAACCCACTATACGGTATTTGCTTTAGAGCGTGCAGGGAAGACATCCAACCACAGAGGCCGTTAAAGATGGAAATCAACAGGCAAAAGCTACAGATGCTAATGAGGTGCCATTATAGAATCACTTCACGGTATTCAGAAACTACAAGAAAAGGGGTGATTTTTCTTTAGCAGCAGAGATAAGGTATCATAAGCATTACCCTGGAAAGATTGCAACCCCGTCTCTCAAGAAGATTCAAGAGCCCCAGCAACAATTAGGCCACTGAGGGCTCAAGAAGATAAGTCTAATTAAAATCCTCAGTGCAGAGATCAGTGACCTAACAAGGCTTGATCTTGTCAGCTCTGCCACATCAGCCTCCATCTACTGGTGAAGGGCCACGAGGGAAGTGGAATGGATAGAGGCTGGCCATAGATTTGTTTTACAGGGTTGTGGGAAGGGAAAGGAGAATGTACAGTATCATCCATACACTGGAAATGAAGCAACCACTGAAACTTACAGAATCTAAATCTCAATTAGGCTTTGAAGTTTAAAAATGAAAAAGACTGAAATCAGATGGTTGAAACGTTTGTATCCAACCCATATGATAAATGTGTTTAATAATAGTTGTACTTTAAACTTTGCTATCTCCTTCCACTTTAAGATCTCAAAAGGCTTTGCAAGCTTTAGAAATAAAGCCTCATAATACCTCTGCAAGGTCAGCGCTATAATTCTCATTTGTAAAAGTGAAATAACTTGGCCAAGGTCACATACAGAGAGTCAGTAGCAGAGTTGGGAATAAAACCTATCTTTTTTGGCTCTTAGCTATGTATAGTTAAGGTGATTTGCAAAGGAAAAATACTTGGGTATGTGCCCATTTTTTTCTTTTCATTTTTATGATGAATAAAGAAGGTCTAAAGATTTTTCTAAGAGTTCGTATAAACTGGCCTGAAGGACAACAGGGGTACTTCAAACAGGAATGATGACACAGATTTAATTTTCAAGCACTTCGAAATCTGCAGAAAAAAAGTGCTAAATTAAATGCTGGTTAATAAATAACAACAATAATGATAATAATAATCATCTGCTGTAGCACTAGCAGAATAACTCCCTATGTGAGCACTGTATTTGAGAAAAGAAGTAAGATGCCTCTGATACAATTACTCTGTCTCATTTATGGCTATGCCACAGTGGTATAATTATAATTATTCCACTATAGTTCTAGCAGTTCATTTCCCTGTGTAAAATAAGCCCTAAGGGATTCTTTTCCTGCTTCCATTCAACATTTGAAATTTATATTCTTTTTACCCTAGACATCGTCTGATGAGTGGAAAATTCAGAAAACTACTGCATTCCAGGAGGCCGAGGGGCACATCTACAGATAGCATTAAGTTGTTGTAACCCTGACTCTGTAGATCACCTGAGGATCTGCTTTTAAAAACGTGAGGAGGAGGGACTTGCAAGAACACTGAGCTAGTTTTGTTTTAAACCACAATGAACTGAAATGAATGGGAAGCCATGAGAAGAACAGTCTTCCAGGGAAACAAACAGAAAATCCTCAAAACCCAAAACCCACCTTTCCTGCCCCCTCCAATTGAGTCGACTACATGAATGACAGCCACTCAGGTGATCAACCTCTCTAAAAAAAAAAAGGGTTCAAGGAGTATTTCATATTCTGAATGTGCCTGTTCAGACTGTAACTAAAACACCAACAAAGCACCACAAACTCGGTAGTCTCCAACGCATTTTTCTTTTCCACACTAGATGAAAAGCCAAAGTATACCCATTTAAACAGGTGTCATATTTCATGCCAGACACCTAAATTGGAGCACGAGTTTTAGCACTCAAGAGGAAAATCCTGCCTTGAGAATCTGTAACGTCATTCACAGAACAGCCACCTTTTCACCTAGAAATTTTTACTTACTGGAGTGTTCTGGCCATAGTTAGTGTAGGAAATCTATCAGAATTGTATGATATACCTCGATCCCTACCTTTGGCTCCTGTTTCATGGCTTACCTTCCACTAGTACATCTGGCCTTAGGTCACTATTAAGAGATACAGCCACTAGACGGCATGAACCACAGCTGCTCAGGTGATTAACTGCATTCCCATGGTGAAGGAAGCCTCCTTGACTGTGGCTTTATTTCTATGCAAGGGAAAACTGAAGATTGGTGGGAAGGCAGCTAAATAACAACTCTGGAGAAACAGTACAGCTTAGATCTTTCTAGTCATATGTTTAGACTTCAGCAGTCACAATTCTGCTGTACAATTCTGCATCTGTAATTGCACACTGTGTCCTTTCCATGTGATCTGTAGAGCTTTGCATTGTTAATGCTCACCTAATAATAAAAAATGGCTACAAAATCCCCCGAGAAGCCTTGTTATAGGAGCTCGCTAAGACTGCTAGCAAAACACTTCCCATGAATTTCTGAGGCTAGACACAGTCACGTACATGTTTTCTGAAATGAAGGCAAAAAAATACTTGCTCCTTTAGGATATCCATGCCGTGCCAGTGATTTCCACTAGGTCACTGCATTTTAAGTACATAGTTGAGGCAGCAGGAATTAGAGATAGTCAAAAAAGTCGACATATTTGAAACACAAGCAAGGAAGGGCAAGGCACATCCAGTTTACAGGTGCTGCCTAGGAAAGGTCTCTGGCGCCATCACCAGAAGCTTTATCCCGGAAGCTCTGGCACCACCACCGTGACAGCACAACACCCACAAATGCCTTCCATGACAGAAAGCTTTGTGGGCAGCCTGCCTCTGAAGGGCTAGATGTCACTGTATCTCGGTGCCACATGTATTCATACTGTTGGCACAAGACACATAGGGAGTGCAGACCCACAAGCAAACAATTGCAAGTGAATGGAACGGAAATGTGTGAACTGGTCGATGTACGAGGAAACTTGCTACTGATGGAAAACATGGTTGCCAAAAGTTGCTACCTGCACAGTCAGAGTACCTGTACTACTGCTATTTGAGGAGCTAGTAACTGGATCACTCTTCATCTATTGTTAGCTAAATCTCCAAGAGTGGAGGAAAAATGCCAGACTTCTGAAGGTTATTACATAGACATCTCTCTGATAATAGCAGAGACATTAACAATGCCATGTTTCTGTCTTACCATGATCAGTAGTACAGTGTTGTACACTCAGTGTGCATTTTCTCAACGCACTGCACACAGCAGATCTAGCACTAAGAAATCAGCTCATCAAAAGTCTCAAGGCTTTTTCAGAAAGCTCATGCTGCTAATGATGGGACCCACTGCACATGCTGCAAAACACTGGCATTAATGTACCAGAAGAAGGAGAAGGAAGGGGATCATGCATTCAACATGCATGAAGCACCAAGTGGCCATCAGAGAAAAAAGATTTCTATGGTCATAACTAACCTGCAGTGGATTTGAGCTAATGACCAAGAACTAAATTCATACTCTGTATCTGGCAGCGATCCCTTTGCCAAGAAAGCAATTCTTTCTCAAGCGTGCATTTGATCCGGAAGGCCTCTGGATGATAAAGATGATGGCATTATGAAACTAAAAGCAGCAACATGCTGATTCCCACTTGCTGTGGGGGTCAGGTGGTGAATGAGCAGGAACACAGACAGAAGCATCCTTATGATGGAGGGAGTTCCGTAGAAGGAGTTTGATCTGGATATCAAAGAAGGGTAGAGGGAGGATAAAAGAGGTCCAAGCAAAATACAGCCAGTGTGTTAACCAAGCTTCCTTTCAATACACCCCTAAGGAGGGAAGCCTCTCTCTTAAGAGGAGAAGGTGAACCAAAAGATGACATTTAATGAATCAAATCATAGCATCTACTTTAACAAAGCCATCTGAGCACAAATAGTTTGCAACACAACCCACTTAAAAAGAGCATGGAGGGAGGAAACAGCAACAAGCCAGTTCACTTCAGGAAAAACATGAGGTAAGAACCCAGATGCGTAACATTTCCTTTGCCAAGTGTTCTGCTGGCTGGGCAGGGTGCTCCCCACTGCAGTTCCAAAGACTGTGAGCTCACCAACGAATCAGACAGAACCACAGCCATGCGGGGATCCATCCCTTCAGCTAGAAATTTCAATTTCAGATGGCAGGAAAGTGGAAGTGTTTTACTCAGTAGAAGTAGTTTCTACCTAAACCTGCTGCAATATGCATGCTCTCTGTATCCCCACAGCACCTTCCTTCAACTTTCCCCTAGAGAAAAAGAGTTGAGATTCTTAGAAAGGGGAAGGGACAACTAGAGATGGATAGGAAAAGCAGGTTAACTGGTAAGGGGATATTTGTAGCCAGCAGGAAAGGAAACTGGTAGCTAAAGTTTGTCGGAAAATAAAAGTGATTCAAACATTTTACTCCTGCAGCATCTGTAAACATGCATTTAATTTGCTCATTCATTTATTTTTAGTCTTTCCTGAAGAAAAGGAAACATTGTGAGAGAGGAAGGAGAGGAATTTTTTGCTTCTATAACTGTGAAGTCTTTCTAAATTTTGAAAAGTGATTGCGGTGTAGGCAGGATTTTGGCTCCCTTGCCTTGAGGACTGAATTCCTCCTTAAAGACACAGAGTTAATAGTCACAGTACAGACCTGCTTCCAGACATCACCTCTAAACAGTGCTTCATCTCTCATTTGAAGGAATTGTTTCTGGTAGAGTCAGTGCAGCTACGTGTCTTACTCCATTCAATTCTTGGCCGCTGTGCTTGGACACCAAGTGATGGTGTTAAATTGGCAGTAGGAGCCAAAGTATTTTGAGAAATGTGCAAATGATTACTAGCAATTGTGGACTAAGGCTTAACAAAACTCATTTTACTTGCTCAACTAAACTCCAAAATAGGTGAAAATTATCAAACTAGCAATTTAAAAAAAAATACCCAGGAAGTCAAGACAATGAGCTCTACATCCTATAATTAATCTTCAGAGCATCCATTTCCTCACCTGGATTTCTTTGTTGTTTTTTTTTTAATTTTTTGTGTCCTTAGAACACCACTGCTCAGGAAATATCAGAGACGTCACTAATGTGTTGATGTTTTAACCAAAACAATACCCAGCCCTGCATAAGTCACAGCAACATCAACTTGAAGCACCTTTTCCTTTCACGTGTCATTTCCCACTGGGAGTATGCATTGCCCTGCCTTACTTCAGAGCTTGAGGTTTTCATATGTTCCCCTTGATTTCTTATCAGTGGATGGTGAGACAGAGGCCTGATTTCAAGGAGCACAAGGCAGACCTGCCACATTCAATTCTCTCTCCTCCTCTGCCCCCGTGGAAGTAGAAGGTTTGTGTGGATGACTACGGTCCTTGAAGGTTCAGCTAAGGAAGACAGCGCTTCAGCCAGCTGCTGAAGCTAGTTTCCTGACAGCACAAACAAGAAGGAGCAAGGCAGAGGACCCTGCCCAGTAGACAGCATGAGATACCACATGAAATCTATTTTATGGTTACTGTCTGGGCAGACACTTCATAGTGGATACAGGCATCCAACAGAATCTTCAGTAGATGTACTGGCCTATTTTGCCCTTAGAAGCAAGGAAGAGTGGAAACAGCTACTAAACGGACAGTTTGGGTTTATCCAGAGGTTACAGAACAAGAAACCTGAGTAATTTTTTTCTTTCTCATAATGGTCTGTGATTTGACCAACACAGTGTAACCGTGCAATATCTAAATTAAATTCTTATTGAAGAAAACCTTACTTCAAGCTAGACTTCTCCCTTCCCTTCTCTCTCTTCTAATTTCCAGAGCAGATAGAATGAACACTGATGATCAATGCAGTTCAGCCGAAGTTCAGCACAGAGGCAGTTCCACGTAGGAGACTAACTAAGCAAATCCGAAATACTACCGTGTAACACACTTTGTCAGGAGATAGCCAAAAAGGCAGCCCTGGAGTTCAGTGTACAGGCTATTCCCTCAGATAATGTAAACTCAAACTTACTTGTCTGTGATGGTGCACCTTTTGCCCTTTCCAGATTAAAGTCAGGACAATGATCCCCTTTTTCTTGCCCTTCTCCCCACTTTCTATTTCCTAAAATGAAATGAGCAAAACAAGGACTATCACAAATTAACGGGGAAAAAAGGAACAGAGCAGAACATGGTAGACTTACACACTTAGATAGGAGAAGGTATAGCAAAAACAGAGAACAAAACCACCCACTTTTACCCACCAACTGCTCCTCAGTTTTGCAGGGAACCACAGTGTAACACCATCATTCACCTCAACTCTGCGCAAATCACTGCACCATAACCATTATTATACCTGCAGACGAGCCTCTATCAATCCTTCTTTTGGGGACAGCTCCTGAAAGTCCTTCTGGTTTTTGGTTTCCCATTAGGGACATGCACAAAGCCCGTGAAGCTAGTGTTTCATCGTGCTTCTTCCAGCATCACATCTTACCACAGAGTAAACTAAGGGGCAGGAAACTTCAACTGACTAGACAAGAGACCTTATTTTGTCTGTTGCAATGCTAGAAATACTTCACGTATGTTCCAATGATGATGGCTTTTTGCTACAAGACCAGGACAGCATAACAGCAGAGTGAGCTTTCATACGTCACCTATTTAACACTTCCAACGTGGTATTTTTATAGTCACTGAAAAAACTACAGTGCTAATTTGGAACATAGTCCGAAAGATGAAGGATCTGGATTTAATATCTAATAGTGACTCTCTGAGGCACAGGGTGATTATATGGTGTGAATGAACCATGATAGACAGATCTTGCTCCAAAGATCAGTGATGCTGGGACAACAGTGAATAAACAGCTGCAGAGGAGAATCATGAATCAAAGAAGAAAAAAAAATTTTTTTTTTTTCAGAAGATAAAAGGGCTTCCATTTCATTCCTAAACTGTTCTGGGAAACAGAAAAGACAGTCATAATGGTTCCTTCAGGATTTCAAAGACTGAACTTAGAGGAAAGAAAGGAAATAATTTTGATAATTGCTCAGGATTTGGAACACTTGTAATAAAGATGGAGGCATCCCCAAAGTTCATTAGCTGCTCAAGCAGTGTATATCCCAGGCCTAGCTTTGCTAGTGAACCATCCCACAGTAATGGGGAATGCTTCAGGTGTGCATCCTACATTGTCTCCTTTGAACTGCAAGGAGTCTACCAGCTCCAAGCCCTGCTTCCCTCTTTCAGAAAGCCTACAACTGTAAGGAAATACCACTCTGGTCAGTCATGACCAACAGACCTTTTCTCTTTTGATCTCTTTTTTTCTCTCCTTCCATTTGAGGTTTTTTTTTCTTTCTTTCTTTTAATATATGAAGGCAATATTTACAGCCAAGGCAGTGCTGAGTAAGATGCAGTGATTATGGCTGATTTTATCACAGCCGTATTACTTAGCTGCAAGGTGAAGCGCTGTGCTAAAATGGATCATGAATCCCTGGAAATTGACTATCCGTCACCTTTATAATCCTGATGGAAAGGCAGGTCAGATCAGGCCTGACAACTTCCCATGCAAACGAGACTACAACAGTGACGTCTGCTTGCCTCAGGGCATTTATTTGTCTGGAGAGGAAGGTGATGCCTTAGGGAACTGGACTAGAGAAAGAGGAAGAGAAGAAACCAACTACCCCAACTGCCTCTGCAGGATTCAAGTATAAATAGAAGAGCCTAAATGTGTGCACAGAAAGACTGCTAGGGGTATTGGATGAAAGCATATTACAAGCAGCTAAGAATCAGGATTGCAGAATGAAGGCCTTCCCCTAGGCTGAAGAACAGATTTCAGTTTCAAAGTTAGAAAAATAAAGTAACACCTCCTCAGTGGGAATTTGTGGCATGAGATGAAATCTGCAAATGGGCAAAACTGCCAAATCTCTGAAGAATCTAGTCATACCTCCTTCAAATTCAGTGTCAGAGCCTTTCTCACAAAGTAAGATAAAAAAAGGGTCTGCAAGTTTGGAGACCAAATTAATCAGGGTGTTATCACTGGCCATTATTACATGTGGCATCTCTGCAACAAAACCCAGAGAGGGATAGCAGCATTGAATCTCACAGGGGGTGTTTACTTGGAGACCACCAGCACAGTTGATCAGAAAATCACTAAGCTATCCCAGTGAATATTCTTGACTGGCATATAACCACATGCAAGAGGGACTGTCTAGGAGAAAAGACTAACTTGCATGTTATTGTTTCTAATGAGATTGACAGGCAGCTTCTGGTAAACCCAGAACAACCATCTTCTTAAGGCAAGACTTGTTCTGAAGTATAAACACAAGTTGTTTCACTCATACACCTTCCAGGTTTGGGCGTATCTCAGTACCACCAGACACTAAGGAGAGTGCTTGTTTTCAGTGTCCATGTTCTATTCCCATCATAGTTTCTTATGCGTCAGGCAGCCTAGCCATAGTCATCAACATTACTGTACCTTATTCCTTCCTATGCAAAAAGAGCACAATACTATTTATTTCACAGAGCTACTACACACGCTTGTTATTAAAAGTGGGGTAGACTCTTTGAGATCCACGGATAGACAGTATTAAAGAAGGGCAAAGACTACTTACATCTTGCTCTTCTCACCTGTCCTTTCTTCCCCTTTCCTCTAGAGCCTCTCCTGGGTAAGTCACATCCCAGCTAAACCTCTTAGTGAGTGATTACATTAGAGATAGTGCTAATTACCAAATATCGTCTGTGTGGTACAATCTTATCAACACCCCACACTTCCTCCCCTGAGGTGAGGGGGCTTGATCCACTTCATAAAAGTATCCTAGTTATCTGCTCTAACAAGCTCCATTCCCTCAGGCTCGAAGGTGGCTGCTTTCCTTCCCCTCCCCCCCCCCATCCTAAGTACAGATTCAAAGCTTTTCTGCTAGAACCTCTTGCAAGGAGAAGGGTTTACCCCAGCAACAGACTGGTGGATATTATCCTCTGTGTATAAAAGGAGCTAGTCAGTTCCCAAGGTGCTGTGTTTCAGACAACGCACTCATACGCTCCTCCTCTCACACACCATGCAGCAAGCAGTGCAGTTCCATCACCTACCATCGGGCAGAGGAGCTCAATACCTGCCCTGCAGCTGTGACCACTAAGTTTTGAACATGGGGTAAGAAAGGAAGAGCAGAAATGGGTGCAAGAACACCCATACATGCTTTGGCAAGGCAACTAAATCACAACTGCAGTCTTGCCTGATATTTTATTTCTAGAACCTCCATCTGACCAAACTCTGCCGATGCCATGCTCTTCTGCGCTGTAGCACTCCCTGCTAGCCCAGTTTGGTGCTCACCCCACAATTCTGACAAAGTAGCTGACACGCAGTGCTTCCATCTAACACACTTTGGAGCTGATGTGCCCACTGCACAGATGTTCATAGTAACTGCCAGAGCAAATGGCTACAAACACCCTGAAAGAAATAAAGGTAATGATCCTTTTGACATGCTTTCCAGTTGGACTCAGGTCTCTGGACGATTAACAACATAACATGGGGTAGGCACAGTGACCCTGTGGTTTTGGTTACAGCACTGCTAGTTCCCAAGGTTTTAACAGGCTAATTCCATCTTGCACTATTCTCCAGAAGGCAGTTTGCTCCCTTATTAGTAGATACTTCGGTTGTATTCTTTCTGGGGGTTTGGTTATTTTCATGTTTGAAGGTTGTTAGTGTTTGTTTTTTTTTTTTAAAAATAATTTGTGTGCATATTACTCACTGTCCCTGGAATTCATTTTGTTCCCTGCTAATGAAACTTCTGCGTCGCTAACAAAGCAGAAAATAAAAAAGGTAAATAGCACTCTCCAGAAACAATTTGTTTCTTGTTCTGTAAATTCTTGCTGAACAGCATCTCAGGGAATTTTCACCCCAATAAGAGAAGAGAGAAGCAGAAGGTGATTGAGGAGGAGGTGGACTAAGGGGCTACAAATGCAGCTAGCTGATCTGGAAAGGAGATAATAATTATTATCACACTGTAGACAAATATAAACCTAGACAGCTGCACCTGCGAAACTCCAGAAAGCACATGAGCACAGGCAAACCATTCAACTGAGTAGAAACCATTGGTTGCAGAGAGATTTGAAGGGGAAACTAGTTTTCTCATGTTTAACCCTTTGGAGCTATGACAAGTGTCAGCTGCCCTCGCCAGAGTCCAGACTCAGAAAACAGAACAGGATACAGAGAATTAATGAGTAATCCTGTTGTGCAAAACCACAGTGACATAACGTAGGTACAGACTGCATCTGGTGGCATTGCCGTCAGTGAACGTGAAACAAGGAAGATGAAACTTAGGAAGAGGTGATGCTGTTTTTTCCTAGCAAGCATGCTGCCACTACCTGCTAGAGAAAAGCAAAAGATGCTCCACAAAACGTAGTTTCTTTCTCACACAGGAGAGCCATTATGTTCATTTTCATACATCTGAATATGAGTCACAAGGCTGAAATTTTCCAAAAAATAGGACTGCCGAAGAGATTTTCAAGTTCATCTTGAAGCTCCTCAATTAATGGCTTGCAATTGAAAAGAGCTGAACTTCCAGCTGCTTTCACTGATTTTACTGTTTGACATTCAGATCTTAAGCTCTCTAATCCAAGCACAGAAGTAAAAACACTATCATAGGGCAGAAAAGTAGAAGATCTTTCATCCTTCCACCTGTATAGTCAAGTAATATGCCATCTCTGTGCCTCATTGCTTTGGAACCAAATCCAGAAATTAGTACCCTTCCTGGAAAAACAAACCAACCAACCTCAGATTCAGCCAGAGAGAAACGCACTGAGAAACAGGACTTATTTCTAAGATGACTCGACTGTTAAAAGTAACCGAGGGAATTAGATAGCCAAAAGCCATGGGGCCCCAAGTCCCTCAGCCACCATTAAAAACGCACGCATAGTGCTCCGCACATAAACACACCTTTGCACTATCACTCACTGGATTACTGGACCAGCCCTTGTACGGAAGATTAAATACAAACTGCTCTACTGCTAAATCATATTTATTGAGCTTTAACCACCATGTAATTTATATATCTCTTCTTGCAGAGTTGGAAAAACTCCATCAACAATAATAACGGCAACACTCAAATTCAATTGGTACGTTTTTAACCTACAATAAGCAACCTGTTATATCTATAAAGAGCTCTTTAGAAGTTATGCAAGGTATTAATTGAGCTGCTAGGAGACCGTGCAGGTTGGTTTTGTAGTAACTCTGCAGTAAAAAAGAATGCAGTGACCAGAAAAATCCTGGCAAGATAGCAGCATCATCTCAGGAGATGATTGCTGCAGCTGTACTAGTTATTTACATGAAGTCAATTCCAAGTCATTATTAAGAACATGAGGTTTATCGTGTAATATAAAAGGCCAGTTCATTATGTCCGCACAAGCTACAGCTTAAAAGGCAAACCTCAATAATTCAGTTTTTCTAACAGCAGCTTGGGTTTTAATCGCTGCACAATAACTGCATTAATTCTGAATTAATTTCTTAATGGAGATGTAATTGTCTTGGGCCAAAATTGGTCTAAGGGGCCAAAATCTGCTCTCACCAGCATAAATCCAGTGGAACTTCATGTAAGAGAGTGGGATGATTTCAACATAAAGAAACTTGAAGTCAACAGGCAGCTGAGTTTTACACTGGTATTGGAGAAAACAGTATGGCCCAACCATCATTTGCACTTTTTCACTTTCTGTCCCAAATGACCCTCGTTTGCCTGGGCAAAGTCCATACAAGTACTAAACACAGAAACAATATCACCTCTATTTATTACTATTATTATAATCATTCATTTGTAAGACACACTTCATCCCAAAGGGCTGCAAAGCATTTTACTGCAGGGAAAACATCTCATTTAATACCAAAATGCTTTCAGGTCCAGGGTGAAGAAACCAGCTCGTACAGAAAGGGGAAGCTAAAAAGGCAGTTAGTCACATTTCCACTTGGCTAAGACATTCAAGGTGACACCTCCATGTTCTATAACAAGTCCTGTATGAACAATTTAAGGAAAACGCCTTCAGAAGGTATTCACAAAAACTTGGATACTACTGTGGCAGACACCCTGGAAATCCTTAAGATAGAACTGAAATCACTGGGAACAAAAAAACGATCACCACTACAGTCGTAATATGGAAGAAAATGGTGATGGCAAGAAACTGATGTAGGAAGAATGCCTAGATAGCACGAACAGGGACAGATGAAACAAATATATTTTAGATCTTCCAGTCGCCCACTCCAGTTGATGAACTCTTAGTGGTAAGAAGAAAGTTGAGAACACAAAAAGCAGCAAGGCAATGAATCATCTGGAGTAATCAGTGAGGCAGCCAGAAGTTACAGTGACAACACTAAGTCACGCAGGAGATTTGAGTCTACTGAGTGCCAGAGGGTGAATTCTAGCCCTGGAAATCCTGCAGCTAGAAGGAGGTCTTTGAGGCTCATCCCTTTCAAGGCTATACCGAGGAAGAACAGCGTGGCGGTAACACCTCTTACAATCCTAGCTGGCCAGGTAAGTTGTGAATTCAACACGTGACAGTAAGTAAAACCGATTGAGAATACACAAGCAAATATGGCCCACAATGCCCTTGCTTCAATTTAAGACATGCCATCTACCATTGTGTACAAATACACACTTTCCTGTTGCAAGCTGTCAGAGAGAAGAGAGAATTTTCAGGTATATATGTTAAGCATTTTCCTACCAGCACCACTGCAACTGCATGTGGATTTTCCATCCGTTTTACATCTATTCACACCATCAATGACACAGAACCACCAACAGCCTCTCTGACGTTTGGTTTAATATTTATCAAATAAGAAGAGCAGTCACAAACTGCATCCTGCTAAAATGTCATGCATCTGCTTGCCTGCTCCTTGAGGACCTCCTCTACAAACACTGCCCTGACACAACCCTGCAGGCATCTCAAACAACAACTGTGTGATGCTACGAACCGTCACAGCGCAGAGTGCAAGTGGCACAGGTATACTGCACTAGGAGTCCGCATTTTAAACAAATCCAGCAACACTCACTTAGTCAGCTCTAGTTCCTCTTTAAGTCTACATGCAATGTTTATCCTCTTCCCATATATGTGACAGAGTTTCGAATCACTGAAAACATGCCAGTAGATGTAAGACCTCTATTCAGACTTGAGGGATGGGAATGGTTAGTAGGAAGTGGACCAAGCAGAAGTCATTCTCTTCAATATTAAGAGAAAAACAATATATGGACAAAAGAAATGTTTTTTAAAAGTCTTTCCCTTGCCTTTCACTTTTTGATACAAGAGAGAGAGCTAAGCAGCTTGTTTTGAGGCCTACTACTCATACATGAATACATCAGCAATATATTCCTTTGCATCTCAGTAATACAAGGCACATACAAGCAAATATATATTCACTACTCTTTTTGTGAACGGGAAAAAAAAAAGCTACAAGGACTATTCCTCCTCTAGTGACAGAAAGGCTTCAGTAGAAAATGCACATGATGTGAGCAAGGCAGTCAGCATCAGAAGCTGTATTAAGAGATAGGAGTCCCTGGATCTTTGTATGCCTAAAAAGGACACTGTCTTTCAGGTCAGTAAGCTGACCCTCCTCATGGATAAAGGTCATGATGAAATTTAGCAGATCAATCATCAAAACTGCTGGAGATAAAGGAAAAAAACTAACAGAGCAGTTTTGATTCAATTTTTTATCAAAATCAGACCTCTCTATGGAAATTGTCAACTTCAATGAAATGTTTGATGGCTAAACATTCAAGTGTT
Source organism: Phoenicopterus ruber ruber (assembly GCA_009819775.1). Classification (NCBI taxonomy): domain Eukaryota; kingdom Metazoa; phylum Chordata; class Aves; order Phoenicopteriformes; family Phoenicopteridae; genus Phoenicopterus; species Phoenicopterus ruber. The sequence goes on along the minus strand of CM020215.1, from coordinate 91,987,280 downwards.
TCATTGCGATAATCTCAGAACATTTTGTTTAGATCCATTCTTTTGATTTTTCTGTCATACTAATATTTCATTTCATCTATTGCTCTCTATCTGATGTATGTGGATTATTATTTACTTACTAGTTTAATACAATAAAAAGTCGAAGTAAAGTAAACAAATCAAAAGAAAAGAGAGAGTTTAAATAAAAAAGTAAATCCAATTGTCCCTAACAAAAAAGGCTTCAAAAAAGCAGTGTTGACTTGCTCTGAGAGAGCTGGAGATGACGGCGTCCTCTATATTCAGCAGAGCGTGGAACAAGGATTTTGACCACAGTGTGATAGAGCTGTTGTTTTGCCTGTTCACTTGGATGCCAAAGTATGCGCAATGCGTTCTAAACATTGAAAACATTTTGGTTGTCCTGTGACTCTAAGGTAGAAAATGGCTTCACTGTATGCCTTCGAGATTGAAAAACTTCTCCACTGTGAGGAAGTCGAGCTCTAAATTCAGAATTCATCTCAATTTATCTACATAGGCTCAAATTCTAGCATCCACAATATAACTGCCCCGGCAGTGTAGTCATCATAAACTCTTATGGCCATTGCATAATCTGTGCCAGGCCAACTGGGGAAGGACATAAAGCTTAGAGAAAGAAAGGAAGATATAATTAGGTACACCTTAGAAAGAAAGGGAATTTGTTAAGAGAATTTGCTGCTATAGCCTCTGGCATTTCACCATATCACAGACGTTTGCCTGTGGTATCCTGATTCCCTGACATGCAAGATACAGCGTAACTCATGTATTAGGGCAGATTTTCCAAAAGCAGGTAACAGACCAAAGATTCATCCGTGGTTCAGTATGCCACTGGGTTCAGTAATTTTTCTGTCTTTAGGTCCTTATACCACATCCATCACTACAGTATCTCAGCAGCTGGTGATGTTCATCAGACACAAAATCAATCAGCAGCCAAGATCACAAAAAACAGTGGCCAAAATTGGGTTCTTAAATTCACATTTTGGCAGCAGAACAAATAGCATGATCCTCCACACTGAAAGACCAAAAATGATCAGGCAAAATCCAATGAAGATGCCAGGCCAAACCTCTACAATAACTTACGAATGCACCTATCCATAACTACAGATCTAAGTCAAAGTACTGAGTTCAGAACCAGTAAAATTCCCTGATCTATGAAACCACTGGTGGCGGGTCTAGATGGTACAACAGCCTTTTCTGGACTTCAGACCTATGAATCTGTGAATTTACAAAAAACAGTAGCGCATACTTCAGCCAAAATCACCCTGCATGTTTCAAACTGTAGCAATCTACAGACAGATCCTAAGCAACACCCACACATTGGCAGCAGAACACCCCAAGCACTTCTGCACATTAAGGCAGAGGATGAAGTAGATGAGCTTTCGGGATCCCTCTCAACTATTTTCTGTGCAATCCTATGAAACCAACAAAAACTAGCAACAAGGGATCTTTCAGGCAGCTTGCCTGAAAGGATCAACCTGGACCAAGCTGATGGAAAGTGCCATCATTCACAGGAAAACATTCTACAGAAAATGTTCTTTTTGCAAACACATATTAACAAATGAAAGCTGATACAACTCTCTCGCTCTCCCCCAACTTTGCACATAAGGAGCACTGGGGTTATTACTGGCTCATCAAATATTCCATTAAGACTGACAGTCCGAAAAGAGAAGTGCCATTTGCACAAGTTCTCTCTGAGCTTCAGCAGCCCTCTCTGTCAGTGTCATGGCTGGACTAAGATTCTGTAGTGAGCAAAAATGAAGTCAGAACCTCTTTAATATATAATTAGCAATAAGAGGAGGGTGAGGGCATTTGAATAATACATCTCGTGGTCAGGCAAAGCAGTAGGAGCCGAAAGAGTGTAAGAAGTCCAAGGGGCAAAGATCAGAGAAAAATGACACTTACGTACCTATGTGAAGGGAGAGGCCCAGTTATAAGCAGATAAATAGTAAAAATAGTGTTTTGCATTTATAGAATGCTTTGCTTTCAAAGATTTCCAAAATGGAGCTCAAAGGCTGGTGAGAATGGTTGTTCCCTTACTATAGCAGAGGAAATAGAAATCCACAGGGAGAGCATGATGTTTTCAAGGGCACTTCAGGGTGTCGGTGGTAGAGCTGCAAATACAGCCCAAACAGGAACAAGTGGCCTCTCCCATCCTATCCCTGATGGACAGTGTCCAGAGACAGGGAGATAATGTACAATACTGCTGCGTTTACCCACAAACCAGATTAAAGATGGGTGTTTGGTTGTTATGCCAGCTTTACTGGTGCCAGGTTAGCCTAGGGCTACACCAGCAAACGTTATACTCACAATGTCCGAGAAATACAGAATAAAATGAGAGCATGGAAATAATTTAGTGCTAATACTGAGCTCTGAATCCCCATTTCCAGTATCTCAAAATACAAGTGTGTTTTCCTCTTGCCTTTTAAGTTCATATTCCTCCTTACAATCACTATCTTGCCTTTGTTTTTTTTTTTTAATTCATAGAAGTATCTAGGATTGCAAATCAGCATCTATTTAGTGACGTCAGCTTAATATCTATGGCATCTGCAAACAATGGCATAGCTATAATGCCTCTTTTTTCAGCAGAGCAACTCTTCTGACCTTGACACATTTGCAGTCAATTTTTACCCAGGTGTAAAGTGCCTATCCACCAATGCATCCATCATATCTGCTTCCCTAGGGCCTTCCCCATCCCCTTACAGCAATCCTTTTTGGTTCCTGCAGCGGCAGTACATGGGAAGGATCGCAGAGCCTCACAGAAAATTTCCAGCTGAGAACCACCATAGAAAGAGCAAAAGAAGTTTTGGGCCGAGGAGGAGTTAGAGGTGGAATTGAAGAGGGTGCTCTACTGCTCCCCCTAAAATAAAGCCTCAATACCAAATAAAGTAAAAAAGATGTACGAAAACCCCTTCAGCTCCTCGCTTAAAAGTAAAGCGGCACAAAAGCAGAATGTCTGCAGCTGGAGCAGAGGACTAAGCTACAGACCTGCGTGGGCAGAAAGTCCTTAGAGAAGGGATTGCCTTGCCCTTTAAGAGCACAAAACGTGATGTAATGGTTTCATTCGACAGCTGCTGAAAAAGAAATTATTATCATCATCATTATAGTACTTGCCTAGGGTGCAGGTGCCCAAGTGCTGGCTGTGGGGAGCTGCAGGGGCAGTGTCTGTGAGGGGAGGCTGGGGCTGCCTCATGCTGGTTCCAACCAGTTCCAACTGGTTCCAGCCGGTTCCAACAGCCCCACAGCGGGACACAGCCCAGCCCCTCAGCCAAGCCGGCGGCGCCTCGGGGAAAGCGTGTGTAAGAAAGGGCAGGAAAAAAGGTGGACAGAGAGAGGAGGAGGGAACAGAGTGAGAAACCGCAGAGGGAATACAGTAGTCAGAGAAGGGAGCAGCAGACGGAAACCACCACGTACTGACCAGTTCCTCATAACTGTAGCTAAAGACAACAAAACAAAAAACACCACCACCACCAACACGGGAACGGGAACAAGTTAGATGGCCAGTTTCTCAAAGCAATCTTCAAATTTCTGGCTACCTCCGTGACTCTCAGTACCTCGCACCCTTCAAAAGCAAAGGGGTGCTCCAAGGATGAGAGGACCCAGAGCAGAGGGAGGGGTGTAGCCCATCAGCCCCACCTCCCACCCCCGCTGGAGAGACCTGCCCTCAGAGCAGCACAGGATCAGGCCGAAACAGAGGAAGAAAACCCATTAAGTGGATGCCTTCAGTCATGGAATCGTCATTCCTATCCCCCCCCCTCCCCCCGCCCCTTTCTGAAGAAGAACACTACTTCAGAAACTTTCCAGCTGTAAGATACAGAGAGGCTGCAGTGCCAGGAGAATCTGACCCAGCTCCAGGTGATGACTAAGGGAACCTACGAGTACCTTGCTTAGAGGGAGCAGAAGTCATAGCTCTCTGCAAGCGTCTAGACCAATACGCAAGAAGCGCAGATGAGAGGTCCTTGGTCGTGACACATACTTGTAACAATAATAGGCCTTCGTGTAAGAGAGAGCACCTAGAAAATTACATGGAAAATACCCTTAAGTCTCTCCAACGTGTTTCTTTGAAATATTTCATAGGCACCATATTACCTTGCAGAGGCAGCTGGAATTGCAGGGACTGTGTACAGAGGAAAAGTTCAAACAGAGAGGAAGGGTATAAACATTACTAGGAATGCAGGGATTTCAGGCAAACACACTGTGTTTGCAGACAGGGTGGGCTCAGGATGGGTTCCATCTTAACTACAGCAGACCCCAACTGTGCTTCTGAAAATTAATATGGTTTGGAGGGGATTTTCTTAAATTCAGAGCTAAGGAAAGCTGGCAGGTGCTAAGGAGCGCTCAAGTCAGACAAAGACATCTGCTAGGGATGTCAGTAATAGAGAGATAACTGTTATCTGGGAGCAGAGGATAGGACAGAAGCTTCAGCTAAAGCAAAGCTGAGAAATGTTACAACTGCAGAAATAAATTCTGAAAAATACCAGGACTTCTGACACAGAATTTCAATAAAATTAGGCTCCGGGCCAAGACTAAAAATGATCATGTGTGTACACATCACAGCGGAAGCTTCTGAGCAACAATGGGTAAACGAGAACACGCTGGATAATGTAAGAAAACCTTGCTATAATAAGGACTAATGGAATGACAAAGATCAATGGAAGAACGTAATCTTTGGTTTCAAACTGTACATAATCTTCGGTTTCAAACTGTATGTGAAGGACATACTAGGCTTTAGAAGTGAGGGTGCTGCACCCCCACAGAATCCAGTGAGGTAATGTTTTTAGATGTTCATAAAGTAAGCTCCAAAAGCCCCAAATACAAGAATATCAGTATACTAGCAGGGTTACATCATCATCCTCTTGATCAAGAGGATAGACAAATACTAAATGCATAATGTTGATAAACATCAAAGGAGTAATCAGTCTAATAAAGCAGAAAAAAAGTGGATGACTTTGGTTATCTGCTTACAAAAATGAGTCAGGTGTCATGTTGGGTGACAGTTTAGGAAAATAATTTCTTGATGTGTTAAATAAATTATCACTTGGAACAGCTGACTCCCGAGCTCACAGAGACAGGAGACTATTTTTAGTGCAATTTGACATGAAAGACAAAAGTCTGTTTGCAAATCAACTGTTGTTGATGCACTGAAAAACAATGACCACTTCACAAACAGGCTCATTGTCCTTCAGGAATTCCACGCACAATCCCAAAATTAAAAACAAACAAACAAACACACACCCCAAAAAACCCCAAACAAACAAAAAAACCCAAAACAAACAAACAAAACCACAACAAAAAACCCAGAGAAGTGAGGTACTAAATTTTTGGAAAGGGGATTGTAAAACTAATGAGGGAACTGGTTGAAAAAGAAGTAACATCACAAGTGATAAGGATTAAATCTCTATCCTAATACATAAAGGGGGGGGGGTGTCATTTGAGAGTCAGAAAGGCATTTCCAAATGAGAAATGTAAACATGAATCTAGGACATGAAGTGAGCAAACCCTTAAAACAAAACAGTAAATGGACAGGCTGAAGAAATTATTTGAGCTACATAGGTATCCCATCAGTAAAAAGAAATCCAGTCTCAGTGAGGCCAACTCAGAGAAACAAAGAAAATACAAAATTGTCTTGGTTCCTCTTTGAAGTATCTCCTACTTATTCTTTATTACAATGGCTTTGCTAGTGTAAGATGTTTGGGGGAATAGCAAGATCAAGATCATGCTGCTGTTACTCAGTGGTTCTCTGCACATATACACCTGGTGAAAGACACTGAGCTGAGGGAGGTTATTCTTATCCTTACTCAGGAGAATAGGAACTAAGTTCAAAATGATCTTGGCAAATGGGAGAAGTGGTCCAGAACAAGCAAGGTGAAATCTGACACAGAAAGGTACCAAGTGCTACATCTAAGAGGGGAATTACATCATGTGCAGAACACCCAGTCACTGATTCGTTAGTGAGTAGCGCTACAATAATGATCTGAAGCATAGAGCAGTTCACAAACTAAGTAAGACCCAGCAGAGCAATGTTGTAAAGCAAACACATGCTATGTTAAGAGAAGAATAATGTGGAAGATGTGGAAGGTGTCATTTGAAAGATGCATAACAGTTATGGAGAAACCTCAGTTGGAGAACTGCTGTCCAGTTTTAGGCACCAGACTTTGGGAAAGAGACAGATCAACTAGAATAAATCCAGAGTGGGGCGGGGGGGCGTGGTGTGGTGGATTTTATTTAGAAAACATCACCCAAGAAGAACAGCTGGTAAAAATGCATTTGTTTAATCTAGAAAAGAGAAGACTACATAACTAGCATTCCTTGAATACATGGAAACTTACTACAAAGAGGATACTCTCTGTGTCCACAGCAGTCGGGGGGGAGAAATCAGCCTAGCATACAAAACGAAAGATTTGATTTGGAAATTAGGAAAAAGTTTTCAGTTCTTAGGATAGCACAGCATTACAGCATGCTATCTAGGCAGATGGCTGAGTCTCTTTCACTGGAAGTTTCTAGAAATAATGTAAATATTCAGAGTAGTCAGTCAGGTCCCTTTTCATTCCTGCATTTTATGATTTTTACATAAATATCACACTTCTGCTGGGGCAAGGTTTCCATTCCACTGACATGAATATGCTAGAGCCCCCCAAAATCCATTGGGTTAGCAGAGTACATACCTTAGGTCCAGTAATCAAAGGATCTGTAACTACACCAAGATTCAGATTACGCAGAGAGAGATTTGAAAACTGGTGTTACAGAAAACCAAATATAAAAAGGAACAAACAAATGAAGGATTAGATTAGTGAGGGAGGGAGGCAGGCCGAGACTGAAGGGCACTTGGACCCGGGTGTAGGGAGCCCAGGGCTGGGACAGCAGACCACGATGGGTAAGACTTCAGGCCAAATGCACTGCATTTCCTTACGTTTCACAAGGAAACAACAAACAAAAACCCTATGGACCCCATGGGTAAGGCAGAGGCATTTCAAACTCTGTACGGGAAGATAAGAATTTGTTGCTATAAAAGGTATAGACGAATCAAGAGCCCATACAAAGCAAAGCAAGAGTCTCCCCAAATACCATCATGAAATCTCACTGAAAATCCTAATAATAATTTCTTTATGAGAAAAAAAGAAAAAAGAAAGGCATAAAAAAACCCTCAGGAGCGAAGCAGTAAGAGCAATGTTCAGAACTAAACTCACAGTATTCGATTCTTTACAGCTGCTCGATATATTCCACACAGGTAGTATAGGAGGGAATTGGGGGATACGGATGCCTTTAGCCATGATGCACAGGATGAAGGGAAGAGGTGAGGGGAAAGCTCACTTTCTAAATGCAAGCAGAACCGATAAATCACAGCCTGGCTGGCATGGCAAACACCAGTCCCTCTGGCAGCTTTGTAATTACTCCCTAAATGTCGTCTCAACCCTCTTGATGTGGAGATAAATAACTTTATGTGCAAAGCAATTAAAGCCTCAGGCAATACTTCTGGCAAAGCTTGGTCACTGTGTGTCACTATCCATTTGCCAGGGAGGTGTACAAGTGGTACTGAGTTTATTAAACCAGAGCACTGGCTTTCACACATCAACCTGCCAGAGGCCTTCTTTGGATGGCCCTCAAACAATTGTTTCTACTCTCCAAAGCAATGAAACATCCTGGTGCAAGGCCTGAACCTGAAGTGAGTTGGGAGACTCTCTGAGCAGTGTGCTAGGCATTTTGCTCCTATCTGCACTCCCAGAAGAGAGCAGTTTTCTGCGTTGTAAGTCTGATACCTACTGGGGAACCTCTGAAGGAATTATCAATCATCATGATTAGATTCCTCCTCTTCTCAGGAGAGATCATGCTCAGTTGAAACAAGAGCTATTGCTGGGACGGTAACAAATCACTCTGAAGCACAGCCCTGCTCGCTGCATTCTCTTTCCCTTATATGTGCATTTCTCTGCCATTTTCCTGAATGGTCATATTTTCTCGACATCTTCTGTCTATCCAAAGTAGTACATGCCTCCAGGTTTGTCTCACACCTGCTGCCTACTTGTATTGATAGCTCTGGAAAGCAAACTTAGGAAAATCCTCCTGCAATTACATACGGCTGGGCAAAATGGTGCTCTACTGCGATACCTGGATCCTATCCTTCTCTAAGGAGCTACTGGCCTACTCAGCTCAGAAGTACTGCATACTGCAGCATCCATGCAGAAGAAAAAAAATCAGTCCTAGAGGAAGCACCATGGAGGTGCAAGCTAGAGCATTAGACATGCCCTGACTAGCTTGTATCCCAAAGTAGCCATCGCAGGCCAGGCAAATCACCTGGTGGGGATTTCACTAGCCTGCAAGGAAGATATGGACTAGCTGTATCTGTCACAGCAAATCAAGCCATCTTTCTGCCCAGCTCCCAATATAAGGCGCCTGACTGGAGGGTCACTGGCATTGCTGGACCGCTCTCTAACCCTCTCAGACTGTACGGCTCCAAGTTATGTGAAAAAGTGGGATAGCTTCTGATTTCAAGAAAAATGAACAAACCCCAAATATTTCAGTTTTGAAAAACTGATTTTTTTTTTTTCCCCTCTTCTGGTTTCCAGCCACCACCACAAGAAAACAAATCAGCACAACAGCCATTTCATTCAACATTCTTTCTGGCAAACAGATTTTTTTTTTTTTTTTTTTAAACTTGGTTTGTTGAAGACAGAACTTGAAACAGTATCAGTGTTTTGATAAAAAGCAATGTTCCTTTAAAGTCAGTACTAATTAATAATCAAAATTGCTACTACGGGGTACTGTGACATTCAAAGGAGGTACAACTCTGGTATGCATTGCTTGTTACTGTGTCCATGCAATCTTTCACAATACCTTGGGTACAAATACAGATAAATTCCAGTTTGGGTCATTTTACTCTTTCTAGTAAAGTACCTCTTACACTATAAAACCTGTACAATGCATTTTTTTCCCTTCCTTAGCACAAAGCTATTCAACAAATGCTGTCTCCTTCTTCAGAGGTGACTATTTCAGCAGTCAGAGGAAATGAAAGTTGTTTGTAAACCAGTTTGAGATCCTCCAGGACAATCATGACAATGTAATGTAAGAGTTAAGAATGATAATACTAATCATAATAATAATGATAATGAGTATTTCTCTTCCCACTGCAATGAACCCATCTGGAAGGCCTCAGTGTGAGGCTTCAGAAGTATCCAAAACTGTGATTAGAGAGAAATTCATTTCGGCAGGAAGGTGGAAGCTCAGAATGCCAAAGAAAGAAAAAAGGAAGAGAAAAATCCTTTCTAGTTTTGGCCAACAGACCTAATCGGAAATTCTTTTGAAATGTTATTCTCTGGAAGAGAGCTCAGTTAGCAATATTCTGCAAATGCTCAGCCCACTTCATCCATCTGCCAAGCTGAGAATGAATATTCATAGCAAGTTATTTTAATCATTGTGTTTTTCTTGATGTGACATAATTCTATATAATTTTTCCCCCCGGAAAAAAACCCTCCTTTTATGCTGTCAAGTCAGAAAGTTTTTTCTCCATCTGCAAGAAAAAAGGGACATTGGGTGGCTCACGCAGGGTTGTAGCAATGTCCTCGTCAACGCTTCTCAAATCCCAGCATTAACAACCTAGGCTAATGTCACCAGCGAAAACAGCATGTGCTGGCTTTTACCTATCCCCTTGAACACGGGGGATTAATATCTCACACGGGGGATGATCGGGGTCAGAGTGCCAGACTAATGCAGGCTAAGAATGGGATACGTGGACAACCCATACCTGGGGGAGCAAGGGAGGCTGCACTGGCAGAGCTGGATTTGGGGAGCTCAGGGCTGGGAGAGCATGGGTGCTGCAGTTTGAGGATGGGGGGAACAGGCAGAGCGAACATGTCCAGTAGATGCTGCTTGTAGCCACACACCTTCATAAGCACGTACTACATAAAAATGCTTTTGCAGTTTTTGAGAGGTTCTTAAAATAGTTCTTGTTCAACACTTGGCAAAAGTGCATATGTTTGGCAAAATTGTCCAAGCAGAGAGAGATTGTAAATATTTTAAAGACCACAGAAGTACCTCAGGAACAAATGGGTTCTTTTCCTGATTCTAACTGGTGCTCTCAGTTCCCAGTACATCGACATGACATTTACCACCGTTGAAAATCCTGAGGAAAATGTTGTTCCTGCAATAATCAAGAGTCTAAAATATTCAATACTTAACTGATGCAAGCATTTCCCAGGTGCCGTACATTAACTGCTGGGCCAGGCAAGCTGGGTCACAGAGCTCTGCTCAGTGGAAAGAAGGAAGACACAACCAGGTTTTCTTAAAAGCCAGGCATGTGTTTTACAGATCACTCCCACCTCTTCCTTGTTCTCTGGGCTGTTGCACCTTGGTGGCCATCCTGCGCCTTGTTCTCTGGTACACCACACTGCAGCAACCTTCCTGCTCCCAAGGAGTTTGTGCCCAATGACTAGTTTGTTACCTCCTGCTCCAGAGCACCCCGGAGACCCCATGGGGTGCTCCCCGAAGTGCTGAGCCCAGCTGATTCCTGGGTGGGATCAACATAAGGAGCAGCTTATTAGAAGGACATCTGTGGCTTGTTCCCAGCTGCTACTCAAGTGCAATCCATTTCCTTTGATACGGTTCTTTGAGTAGTACAAAGGGGAGGCAGTGAGTGCCATACAAAGGTGGGTTACAAGATGCTAAGTAAGTTGAGACTTCTTTCTTGCCACTTCTGCTTGGTGTTCCCTAGACAAATCTGCATCTAGCTAAGAACACTGCAGTCAGTTCAAATCACTTCTTCTAGTCAGTGTAGCAATCCAAGACCTTTAGTTCGGGGGGGGGGGGCAGGCAGAGAGGAGGAGGAAGGAAAAACAGCAGGCAAGAAAGGAGAGAAGGTGATCTGCATTTAGCTTTAATTAACTAGTGGATGTGTTCTGAAAGACAGTAATATACACAAGTGACAGGCCCACACAAGCATCCAGAAATCCCTAATTGCATCCTGTTGCCTGACTGCTGCTGCTGCTTCTCTTACTTTCCTGACATTCTGGCTCCCCTCTTTGGCCACGGTCTGCCAAGCACTTTGCAGAAAACCAGTGTTCTCTTCTGGTACTGCACACTGCTGCTACAAAATGCAGGATACCTATAGTGCTACTTATGGTTGGCAAGGGTAGAAAGAGTTTGAAGTCCAGTTGTCACTATTTGCATTTCTCTGTTTCCATGCAGAGATTGGTAAACAAGAGTTAGCTTCCATACTGGTGGATGGCATGGGAGAGAGAGCACAGAAACAAATTCACTGGAACAGATCCATCACCTTTATAAACAAGCATAGCTTCACTGACGCGTCACGGAGATCACAGGAGCTTTGCTGATCAGCATCAGCTTTGAATCTGACCTACCAGGAACACAAAGCGACTTGTCTGGCTTAAGACGAGAAGAGGAACCTGTCTCAGAAGACAGGTTACAACCTAGCCTTTCAGAACAACCCTATAGATTGCACTGGAGAAAACCTCAACAGAGTTCTACTGAAATTTAATAGGCAGTCTACACAATGGCTTTCTAAAAATACAGAACCAAAAGAGATTCTCCTAGGAAGGCTTGAATTCTCTATTAAATACTAAGCAAGATTCCATAAAAGCTTGCTAAATGTTAGCAATTTCCATTAGGGAAATCTTTAATGATGGAAGGTCATTACCAGCCGAAGGCCTAGCAATGAGTTCCTGGCTCCCAATCCAAATCCTGGTGGACAATGTCTGTATGTACAGCTGAGCAACTAACTCATGCCAGATAAGACAGCCAACAAATTCAGCTTCTGTCCATGACCAGAGGGCCATTGCTTTGAATTTGGTTTTGTTTATTTTTGTTTCCCAATTATGTTTGTTAAATTGTTTGCATTTTTTCATAAATGGCTTCAACACACACTCTAGATTCCACATTCAAATGGTACTGCTTAATTGCAATTGGTCAGATAAGTAATACTCTTACTACCTGAGCACCGAAACGCTTCTGGAGTGCTATGATAGCTTGCAGTGTATAGATTAGCTAAGGGGAGTACATACTACACATCTGAATGTCCCTGAGATTTTCAAATGAGACCAAGGGAGAAAATATGTGTACATGTGGGTCCTCTAGGAGGAAAAATGGGATAAAGGCAAAATCAGGGCTACCCTCTCATCCCCGACATCAAATTTTAAAGTATGCTTCTCTACCATCTTCCTAGTACTTTGGGTTTTTTTAGTCTAAATGCTAACTATTTGAAATTCATGACAAATACCTCCCAGCCACTTCCCTATTCTGATTCCAAAGACCATAATATCTGATATTCTCAACACAGTCTGGCAAGGGAGCACTTTTGGAAGGGGTAAGTGCCTTTCAGATGGAGTATTTTTTTATTAACTTTTTCAGTTCCAAACACATTGTGAAGATTTTTGTCAAAACTTCCTCAAATAAAGTGTTTTGGGTTAAAAAAAGAAAAAAAAAACAACAAAACCAAAACAAGCCAAACAAAAAAACCACTACCATGTAACAGTAGAAATAATTTGCAGGAAGTTTGAATCAATTTCATTGTCACTTTTACCAGGAATCACTTACACATTTAATTTTAGTCAGGTAAGAGTATGTACCAGTTTGTGTTCCATTTTAAAAGCCGAAATATTTTGAGTCATTTAGCAGTTGAGATGATAAAGAAGACATGCAATGTTTCAGAATATCTGAAATTAAACATCTCTATGATGTCAAAAGAAAACCTTTCCATATGCCTAAATATTTCTTTCATAAAAAAAAAATAGGGATTTCATCTTTTTTTCCATCTGCTTTTGGGGGAAAAAAAAAAACCACGTTTGTACGTCTTAACACTTCCAAGTGGGATTAAACTCTGTTTTGACAAACTCCTGAAAACAGGCCTATAAATGTAGTTCAGACATTCCCTCCTGTTGTGGCAATTACTGACAAGACAACTTCAAAGAATCTGTCTCAAAGAAACATGTGTATAATCTACTCTATCGAAGTACATTCCTCGTTAAGGTGCCACTGTATCACTTTATACACAATGTCAGAGCATCCAGCAGACCAAGGGAGTCACACCTTAGTAATGTAATATACAAATCATTGTCCTGAAATTATTCAGAAACACTAACAGCTCCACAACCACATCATGAAGGGGGACAGCATAGCCATGTCCATTTTGCAGACCTTGTGGAAAATATTTCCAAATTAGTCTGTGGTTTTGGTTGCCTCAATTTTGGATTCTCTGGCCAGGGACGTCCCAGATCCAAGGCACAGAAAGACACATTCTCCTGGCAGTTGTGGTTTATTATATGCCATACAGCGTCTGCTCCTCAAACTCCAGACCAATCATGACGAACATCCCAGCAGTCACTAGGACACAGTGGACTGCAACTATGTACAGGGAGAGGGGGATGTCAAGGAGAAAAGTGGGGGGAAAATGGGTATTACATATGACAGAAACATAGTGCGGAAAACAGTGAATATGCTCAGGTATGGTAAACTGATAGACTGTTTTCAGCTTGTTTTTCCCCAGAAATCCTATATTGAGCCCAAAGATGGTGAGACTCTACCTTTCCTATTTATTCTGTGCTTAGTCTGAGTTATTAAACCTCTGATCTCTTTGATGAAGCTTCCTCCCAAGGACTAAGGAATGAAATGGCCCTTGCTAGGCTCTCCAGAGAATAAACCACCCAGCAGGAGCTCCTTTGAGCCATCTGACGTTCAGCCTTTGCTCTTCTTCCTGTAGGAGGGAAAAAGTCTCATCTATTCTTCTCTCTCACACGCTCCCATTTCCCCACTACTGCTATCTGTGGTTCACGCTTGTGTATGACATTGGAGGGACTGCTAACGAAAACAGCTGCCACCCTTCACCACTGCCTCCCTCAGCTCTGCTCTGAGCAGAGTAAGACAACAGGTATGGCCAGCTGCCATAGGCTCAACAGCAGGGCACTGCTGGCAAGTCCAATCTAGCACTGAATCGGCATGTTTTGGTGCTAACGGAAGTCCAACCACATCACAAAGCTCAGCAAGGCCCGCAAAGCACAATGAAGGAACACGGTGATTTAATTCCCAGTGCGTTCCTACTGCTGCAAAATGCAAACAAGGCAATTTAAACAGAGACTGGGTATCTCCGCATTGTGGCCATCACTGCTAGAAATGTCAGTGGAGACCTGCCTGTACAAGTAATCTTGATGCTTTTGAGGGAGTCACGTTCATCTCGGCACTCTGTGCTCTATAGCCATAGTGGTAACCACCATCAGGAAGACATAAAACCTAAATGAACAGTGGAGGCCCAGCTGTCCTACATCACCAAGTGGAGATACGTCACCAGCAACAGACTGGTACAACTTGCCTTATCATTTTTCTTCTCCATGAGAAAAGAGAGAATGTCAGCTCCTAAACTGCCAAGACAGTATTTTTGACCAGCGCTACCTTTGCAAGGAAAACCTCAGAACAGCCATGAGCTGATCTGTGGGAGAGACAGGGCATCAAACCACGGAAACCCACCAGGATGGGAGTCACACTTCAAACTGGTACCAGAAGAAGTCTCTTCCTTCAGGCTCAGAGACTAACAATAACTTTACAGGTACCCCAAGCCTGTCTGACAGAGTCCATCCACCCCAAGACCACCCTGTGGCGGGCAGTGCTGCCCCTTCGCCTCACCCCTTGGTAGCTGGTGCATTCTGACAACAGAGCCTCAGCTGTCAGAAAACAAACTGCAAGCGGCAGATTGAACATGCGACTGTGCAAAAGCCCGTCTCAGGAGGGACAATTAAAAACACACACAGAAAAATAAATGGCTTTTCCTTTTCAACCCCTTTTCCTCTTCAGCAAGTAACAAGACAGGAGCGAGTGCCTGTATGCTAGAATGCCCAGAAAATCGGCAATTAACAAACGTTCCGCTCTAGCCTGTCTGCGATTTCCTCCCCACAACTGTGGCTAAACGTTTAAATACATCACTCCCCCCACCTTCTGTGTGCTTGCTGTGGCTCTGGCACACCTCAGCCCTTCTGGCTTTCCATATCATGCAGTCTTCCCTTTCTCATGTGTTTATCTGAAGTTTGCTCCAAGCTAAATAATGGAAGAGGGGCACGGTGTCCACCCAACTGCCTTCAGGAGCGCACACGTTCAGATGAACTAACTACCCCAAATGCACGTAAGCCAAAAGGCACTCAGCCCTGTGTACCACAGAGGTGTTTTATAAGCCATCTAGTCAGCAGCATCCTCAAGAAAGACGCATTACCGTATCTGGCCAACAATAACATAATCCAGAGAATTCAAATGGGATTCTTCCCTAGGAAACTAAGTGCTAACCACATTACTGTGCAGATGCTCATTAACAAGCCTGTATCAGACAAAAGCTGCAAAGGTATTTTTCTGTGGCTTAGGCTTAAATAAAGGCTTTTGACTCAGGTTGGCACTCAGAATTAAATTGATAGAAAAACAGAGTCTCTCATTAAATTCATACAGCAATTCAAAGATGAAGACTAAAAATAAAATCTATGCAAACAAGCATGGGGAGTAAAACACTCTGGTAGGCTCAGAGGAACACTCTGCATCACGGACACCTGTGACCTACCGGCCTCTTTGGACACTCTTCAAACCCTGAGTTTCAATCAATCAACTCAGAAAAAGGTGCCGACATTGTATGCTGATGTTCCTATCATGCAATTATCCACATAGGATGGTTTTCATAGTCCACTGCCTAGAAGCTGCAGATCAAACTTGGAAAAAATGAACCCAAACTACCAAAACAGAGTAAAATTTTATTACAGAGAATAGACATTGAATAGCTTTTAAATTATATATAGAGAGGCCTCATAATTAATGAATGACTGAGCTTCAGTCTAAAAATGAAAGAATTACAAAGAAAAAAACCCCTTTGCTGTATGACATAAAGAATCTACCAGGTAGACACAACCCTGCAAAAGAAAATCCTCCAAAAATAGTTGAAAGCATGATCCTTCTTGGTCAACTATATGGAAGCAAGGGCCCAACTTTGACAGCTGAATGGGCTAATTATAATACAACTCCAACGCAGAACCCCCCCATCTCAACTTTTGCAAACAAATGGCGTACATGCAATGAGCTTCAGCAACAACAGCTGCAGAACAGAACTGGGCTGATCTCCCTTGCCAATAGATCTACAGAAAACAGTAGTCAGTCCCGATGCCAGTTCAACCAACCGAGAGAATACAAACACCACCACAAAGCGCTAGAGGATCCGAAATTGAATCCAGATGAAAACATGACCTACTTCTATACCTTCCCATCTATTCGTTTGATGTTGCTGCTCATCACTGAAATACCCTTTCATGTGAGATCAATAGCAATAACAAAGTTCCAAGCTGGTTTCCTTGGCTATGTCCCTACTAGTGAATTAAACAGCACCTGGAAACGTTCCCCAACACTGGAGTCACCAACATTGCTGAACTGCTAGAGTGGTTCCTGACACAGTTTTGGCCTGTGCCAGCCACCACTGTGCCAAACAGTTCCCAGTCATGTCTATGGGTTAGCACTCCCAAGGGACCCATTCCCAACAGGCAATTCAGACACGGTCAATCTGTTTTGGAGAATAAGAGATTTTAACAGCCTGAATGTGGGCTATTCCGTGATAGCTGCCCTCAGTGTCAGGTTACAGTCCAGGGCACGTTTAACTGTTGTTACAGATACAGGTACAGAATTGGTGGCGTTTGTCCTTTCCTGAGTTCAGAATTCTTGCTGGGGTTGGTTAGCTTCCTTGGACACTAGGTGCTTGTTTAAACTAAGATTTCCTTAGTGTATGGTAGTTGAGGGTCTTGCTACGATAATGCAGGTACAGGTGGATAAAACAGTAGGAATGAAGAAATGAATTTCTTAGATTTGTTGATGGCTGACTTTGTATTCAATAGCCAGAATTTCAGGCTAGAATTTTCTTTCCTGCTGCCCTCACTCAGGTATCCAACTTTGGGGTTTATCCTTTCAGGTGTCATTCTTCAGGGAACTTATCATCAACCCAGAGAGAGATCTGGACCAGCACCCAATGGCCTGGTGTTTCCTTCCTCCAGATTCTGAGTGTAGCAGTGTTGTCCTGAGCTGAGCAGCAGCTCAGATGTTTTTTTTTTTGATTGTCCTTAAGTAGATAGCACTTATAAAATATAGCACTGAAAATAAAAGATAGTAGCACAAGGAGAAAATGAGCAATTCTTCTCATTTTACCCTCCTCTTGGTTATCACCAAGGGCTGCCTCATATTCTGTCAAGGCAGATGAGATAGAGCTGAAAGAACTAAAAGAACAAAAAGTTACTTAAATTTTGTGGCTGATGCTTTTACATTTCTTTTTACACTTAATAACAGGAGAGAATCACCTGCAGAGAGTAGAGTGTGAGTCTTTCAAAAGCCCCATGACGTCGTCATCCAAGTTATCTGCGAAGCTCTTTGCAATTTGAGGCAACTAAAATGGCTCCAAATACCTACACTTAGGTAACTGAATCAACCCCCTGGTCTATACCAGCAGCAGAGTCTGGAGAGCAATTTTGCTGACCAAATGCAGCTGCCTAGTCTATCTTTGCAGCTGACTTGACTGAATGTATAAGCAGTAAAGAACCAGTAAGGTACAAAAGCGTAGATACCTGGCTAACAGATAGATAGCTGCATTTAGTTGTCTACAGTCTGAAGCTGAACCCCACCCTTGATTGTAGGCAAGTGGAACAAACTTATTTCGAGAGGTCAGAACGACGCTTAAAGCGTGGGTATGACAGTCACTGCAATATGCAGTGTATACTTAGATGTAGTACATTTCCCCCTCCCTCCAAAAAAAAGCCACCTTCTTTGAGGGAAAGTTCTGTAAATTAATTGTTTTCATTTTGAATCAAACTGCAAGATGAAATTTTGGAAGTTCCCGCAGAACAATAGCTCTGCAAAATCAAGATTAGAATTAAATGAAATATTTTATTAGAATCATAATGGATTGTGTTTCATTTTGACAATATTGGCATGGTGTATGTGGATAATGTCAAAGCATTACAAAATGAAATAGAAAATATATAATATTTAGTAGAAGAGTCAAACGAAAATCTATCAAAGCGTTTTAATCAAAATATTTTTATGCTACTCTGAAGAAATGGATCTGCATTATCGAAACAAATTGAGAAAGTTGAATCCACTGTTTGGACATATACTTGTCAAAAATTTCATCCAAATCTACTGTTTTCCACAAAAGCTTTCAACCTCTAACAAAACAACACTTTTGAATGTTTTTTCTAAGAAGCTCTAACAATAAAAAAATTGGACATAGAGGCTTTACCTGTACTCCATAATGAAGAAGGCAAAAGCACTGGTCCACTGCCTCTGCTGTTAAACTCTTAGCATGGTGGTGACCGGTGTGGTGCTGGCCTGTGCCAGCAGCTAGCACACTAGGCACGGCTTGGAGGTTATTGCAACTGCAGAACTGTTCCCCACAGGTCGTTTGTACGTGGCCTCACTGCTCTGAAGGGTAAGAGAATTTACCCGTATCAATATAAGTGGTGCTGTGCCAGTTGGCTGCAGGACCTGCAAACGTTCCCTGGACTATTTTATTTAGTAGCACCCGTGAAGGCATACGACCCCCTAGGAGAACTGCAGCTACCACTGTGACACGCAAAATACGCAGCATGCTACAACAAACCATGGCCAAAACGAAGATCAATGAGAATAAACTCATATTCAAAACCTGGAGGTGGAAAACACAACCCCGTCCAAGGGGAAAATAAAACCTACTCTTGTGTTCAAAACACAAGCAGGACAACAAATGCTTTTGGTCATTTACGTAAGAATGTTAAAAGATCTAATGAAAAAAAGGGGGGGGGGGGGGGCACTAACCCAACAGTTAAGAAAATAGAGATTATAACACTAGAAGGAAAAGTGAACTACTTTTCCAACCTCCTGAATAACGAAGCTTATAGGACTACCCTGAATTAATTCATGCTTGGATAGAACATATGTTCTGAAGGAACAGCTAGTATTGATTTTAAAATTGCCAGTGATAGAGAATCCACCACATTCCCATGGTAAATTGTTCCAATGTTTAATTACTTTCACTGTTGAAAAAACTTGTGCCTCATTTCTAGTGTGAAATTGCCTGGCTTCAGGTTCCAGCCACTAGATCTTTTTATACATTGTTTGCTAGCTTGGAGTGCCCTCTTATTAAAGTTTGGTTCTCTAAGTAGGTATTTACAAACTGCAACCCCTTAGGTTTCCCACAGATAAACTAAAGAGGCTCTTCTCCAGGAATCTCAGCCTGTGAAGCATGGCCCCTTGCATTACCATCATTTGCATGTCTAGTTTCTGAGATGCCTCTTCAGTTTAGCAGTAGCTTTCTTTAACGGTGGACACCAAACCAGAAGGCAATATTACAGTAGCTGAGCACCTGTCAAGTACAGACGTCATATATTACTTCCCTAGCTCCCACCTGAGATACCCCAGTTTACACTTCCAAGCCTCCAAACTATGTCTTCTGGCATAGTTTTGCACAAGGATTCACTTTCAGCTGACTGAGAGCATATTTTTTCACAATTGCTGCTTCCCAGAATAGGATCCTTTAGGTTAAAAGCATGGCTAACTACTGCTATCTTTTTGTATGCCTTTATATAGTGCTTCATAATTGACCGTATTAAAATATGTACTACATCCTCAAGCTAAGTTTAAGAAGGAATCTGCAGTTGTCCTGCATCTGTGACCTTGTCCTTTTTCACGGTTGGTCTGCAGAGTTTTATCATTTGTGTCACCAACAAACTTTCCTTCAGGTGGTTTTACATCTTATTCCCCGGTCTTGATAAAAATAATAACTATGACAGGAGCAAGAATCAATCTGCTCAGAATTCTGATACTACATGTTTGTGGTAATGATTCCCTGTTTGTGGCTGTATTTTCAGAGTGCCATTTAACCAGTTTTTAATCCATTTAATACACAGCAAGTCATTTTATACTATCCTAATTTATTTATCAAGATGCTATGAGGTACAACAACCAATGCTTTAAAAAGCCTAACCGCACATCTGCACTACTACCTTTACCAACAAGTTTTATAATCTCATCAAAAAGATATAAGATTAGTTTGACAGGATTTATTTCCCATAAATCCATTTTGATTGGCATTAATTATATTTCCCTTCTTTATTTTTTTATTAATCTAATCCCATATCAGTTTTTCTATTATTTCACCTGAAAACGGTATCAGAATGACAGGGCTATAATTACTTCGGTTGTCCCATTCACACCTTTTAAATTTGAAAGCATATTTAAACATAAGCATTTTTTTCCAGGCTTCTGACACTGCAAAACAAATGTCAAGCTCTATGGAAAGTACCCGGGTCATGTCTGAAACTTTTGTAGACATATTACCTGCATCTTCTAACTGGCCATAAGAATGGCTGTATTGATTCAGGAGCCACCTGGTTTGGTGTCCTGCCTCCAGCAGCAGACATAGAAGAAAGCAGGCTAAGAGGCCTGTGCCCAAGGGACCTTGCGCCGTCTGCTCTCCCAGTCCATGGTAATTTGGGGCTCTGGGACCTTCTCTGGCACACATTGCACCTGCATCCTTGTGTGTGCAGCCCCAGGGTTTTTCCCTCCCCGAGTCTGTCAAATTACTTGCTGAAATAATTTTTATTTCTAGTCACCTTACTATTCTGTGGCAATGAGTTCCCTGCAATAACTACACATTGCATACTTTGTTATTTTAAACCTACTACCTGAATATATTCTTTGATGACCTGTTCTCACACTGTAAGAAGCAGTAACAGCCACTCTGTGTTCACCTTCTCCATTCCAGTGGCGATTTTGCAGACCTACTTCATGTTCCTCCTGGGCTATCTCTTTTCCCGGGGAAGCCGCTCTGTGCCTATCGGTGCCTGTGCCTCCTGCCTTGGACCCCCCTCTAATTCTACTCAAGTCTTTTAGAGGTGGGCACCGAAACTGTGTTTGGTTTGCAAGATGCAGACAGATCACAGATTTGCAGTGACACAGACATACACGTCGCTTTGTGTTTGGTTGTCCTGTTTCCTAATTAATCGTTAGATCTTTGTCTTTTGCACCACCTCTGAACGCTAATCTGACATCTTGACAGAGGTAGTCATGTTTTTTCTTAATTTACTGTTTTGGAAGCAGCTCTTTATCTTGCTGAGCTATTCCTGCATTGCATTGTTTAGCCGACTGTCACTACATCTGGAATTGACACTGCTGCCAACTCAAATTACAGTCATCATGCTTAAGATATGACTCAAAACTTCAAACCCATTACCAAGCCCTTCCCTGGGCAAACTGTACCTGCCTCTAATACAGCCTCGAGATGAGCTGTGTTTATTCACTTCGGTCGACACTGGTTAAACTTGCCATATCAACAAAAATAGAGCTGAACTGGATTTGTACGTGACTCTCACCACCGTGGGGAAGAGGTATGTCTTTGTGTGCTTCCCTCTGTTTTCAGTGCGGCATGTCTTTAAGGACCTGAACAGCCAGGGCAATGGAGGCCACAGCCATCCCGGTAAGAAATTTTAAACCAGACATTTTCATCCAGTGAACTCCCTTACTGGAACAGATGTTTTCAGCCGCACTCACAAATATGTTTGCCTATACAACAGCCTTCTGGGGCTTGCATATACTGTCTAGGGCCTTTATGACTGGATGAGTACAAAACCACCCATGTGCACAAATGATCTGTGTGTAGTTTTATCCCTATGGACCTGCATCATTATTGTTGTCTGTTTGCCTGTGTCTGTAATGCAACAGAGTGAGTGACTGCAGCACTGACTTAATGGAGCTGATTTTGGTGCTAAACATAAAGCTGGAG